>CM031242.1:849709014-852396916 GCA_018340775.1 Taxus wallichiana var. yunnanensis | reverse complement strand
AACTTGGTAGCCTTTTCATCGTCTAATTTATCACTGTTTACAGAGTTTGGACCAACATCCTCCCTAGGTATTTAAGGAATAACAAGGGACAACACACAGCATACGCAAGCCTATAACAACATAATTTTCAAGAGTGATTATGTCTATGATTTTACACACAAGCCTTCTTAAACCAACATAAATCAGAAGAATGATTTCTTTTCTATGTTACGGAACACCATCCCTAGGGCACCCAGTATGGGTACGAAACGTATGGGTATGCCCTGGAAAAAGCCAGGGTACAGCGGCAAGTCCAGGTATGGCTGGATACATCTACAGATGTACCTAGCCGTACCGGACCTACCCAGCCGTAACCTAGCCATTTCCAAGGTGTTTCCAGGCCTAAAACAATTTTTTTCCGCTACTTTAAATTTAATATATCATTACAGCAGAAATTACAGTTTTTGCAGCAGCATTATTCTATGGAAGGTACCAAATACAAGCCATCAAAAACAAGGACAAAAATAGCATGTATGAGATAAATGTAATAAACACCTCGACTAGATGTGGTAGGGATGATGCTTGTGCCCAGGTTCAATGAAATTATGAGTAGTTTGTTGTGGTTATTTAGCTTGTTTTGTTTTTCATATGCATAATATGTGGTTAATTCCTATTTATTAGGCTGGAATTTATATTTTTTTAATATTTATATATATTTTGTATGGCTGTATCCAACACCGTATCCGGGGCCCAAAAACAAAATTGCCATTTCCGTACCCATATCCAAAACGTATCGGCAACTTAGATTTTTTTGCCACAATAGTCACATCCATGTCTGTATCAAGATTCTGCAGACACTTTATTACACATATAACAATTATTACACTTTTATTTATCTGTATCCGTGCCCATATCCAAAGCGTATCAGCAACTTAGATGTTTTTGCCACAATAGTCACATCCATATCTGTATCCAAATTCTGCAAATGCTTTATTACACATATAGCAATGATCACACTTTTATTTATCTGACAACTTTAAACAAGTGTTTCCTAGCAAAAATTATAAACACCTTGATGCCTATCAGGTATCTAATAAAATTGTGACCTTCGTCATCTTGGAGTAGCAATCTCTTGCACAAGTTATCATTCAATATCTTCAAATTATCATTTTTGTATACAATGGTTTCAACTTGATAAGTGTATTCTTCACCACATCCTCCATACTAGCATCTCTCATTCAAGTCTTCATCATCTTGCAACAACTCATGAGAATCATCATTCTCCACTGCCTCAGCAATAAAAGCATAGCATGCATGTCGTCTCCAAGTTAGAGGAAGATTTGTGTCAAAACCTATGGATTGACCCTCTTCCTGATGCATGGTAAATTTCACTACTCATTGGGAGGATTAGGATCAGGATCACAATCATGTGAAGGAGAATAATGTGTGTGTTATGTATCAACTTCAACATTTGCATCATTAGAAGTACTTGCAACACTGCCAATGGCAATGACATAAGGAGTAGGAGGAAAGATGACAGCTCTGACTGAAACATACATTCCTCATATATGATATCCTGCCTAACATCAACCTTCCTGATCTGAAGAATGTATAGGGCTTGTAAACCTTGGATTCCTCTTATAAATAAAACAGATACATTTCTTGATTTTCCTGTCATGATTTCTTCTTGGTATCATCTACGGTGTATCCATATGCTGTACAACTCAAAACTCTGAAATTTTGACAGTAACCTTCTTACCAACCCATCCTTCTTCAAGTGTATCATTCCTAACTACCTTAGTGGAACCTCTACTGAGGAACTCTACTGGCAATATATGCAATAGTATTGAGAGCCTTCATATGTGAAATGCATGTTCATATCATGTAAGTATACATCTGGCCATTTCCATAAGAGTGATTTTCCTTTCGCCTACTTACATTCTGCAAGTGGGCGACCACGCCAAACACTCACCAGGTCCAACACCAACACTACCATCACACAAAACGATAATTTTACGTCTCTGCAAAAACTTTTGTTTAATAACAGTTTATAGTGGCTGGCTGTTTTGTTCTTCACTTTTTTTTGCCGAGGTTATTATCTTATTTTCTTATTATGGTACTCGCCATATATTTTCTTATCGTGTTTTTTATAATCTAACTAAGAGGAGTGACTATCAAGGAGTGTGTCAACATCTACAATAACTCACAAGGATAGGTTGCAGAAATTTGTAGATAAAGTACACTGCAGAACCTTTGAGAACAAGGGAGGAAAGCATTGACCAAATGAATTTGTAAAAATATCTAAAAAATGAAAGTGATCAGGTGAATAATGGGGGATTTAAGACGGGGATAATGCTTTGATTAACCGTGCTCCAACTATCCACAAGCACCCCTTGCTGGCTTTGGAAACATTTGTTCATCCTAGACATACTTCGATAATTAACCCTCTTATATGTGAGTCGCTTGGAGCAGATTTTGACAGTGGCTGCCTTCATGTGTTTTACCACAATCTTTAGAATCCCGAGCTGATATTTATATGCTGTTAAGTTTAGACAATTGTTTAGCTCTCATTGCAGGGAAGAAAATTTTGTTCTAACAGTTGAATCAGCACTTGCTACAAAGTTTCTACCTTGCACTTTCCTTAAAAACAAAACTACCATGTTTCAGTGATAAATGTGGACTTCGGCAACTTTGCCTGAACCGACACTGTTTAAGATGCATGATGAAAGGCCATTTTGGACAGCATATCAAATTTGTTAGATGGCTATACCACCTGATCTCAATTGCATTGGGAAAGAATTTTCCATAAGCAATGGTGAAATACTATCATTCCATAAAAATTAAATGAAATTGCAATGCCCTCTTTCAAAAAAATTCAATACAATTGTTCGATACAAAGGTCCAAAGACAGTTGTAAGCTTAGTCACCGCATTCGAATTCGTGAAAGATAAAATTCGTAAAAAAATTGTTGATAAATAAATCAATGATAAAATTCGTGATTAAATTCGACTATAAGAAAAATCATATATATATAACAAAACATCAAGTACTTGAATTTTTTAAAATCAAAATATGTATATTTTATAAATTATAATATGTAACTATATTTAAAAAATCTAATAAATTATAATATGAACTATATTTTTGCTATTGATACCTAGGGAGAAGGCCCTAGCCTGCAAAAAAATACATGAGGATCCAGTCCTTGATAGCCTCGCTCATCATAGGACTCTCATAAGTTTAAAAAGGCACCTTATCGTGCATTACATGAAGGAGGGAGCTGAAATTAGCCTCCATCCAGACCCTGGTCATTCTATAAAGATTTGGCTACATCGGGTGACTATATTTTATTAGCCATACTATTTACATCCTAACACAAAGTGCCACTAATTCGCCACCTTTTTCCCTTTGCTGTCCACAGGAGAAACTTCTACAATGATTTCCACATCCGAATCATCCAAACTCTTGGTTGAAGACACTATAGACATGCAACAGCTGGGCATTTCCACCCTTGCCTCCCTCGGGAACATTGCACCTCCCAATAGACAATGACGGATCCAACATTAAGGTCTTCATGCAAATGTCTGCATCCTCTACCTCGTTGAAATCCTCTGCCACTGACCACGCCTTTACCAACCACACCCTCATTGTTGCATTCTTAAATTTCCCATCCATCCACACAGCAAAAGAGTCGCTTGCATCTTCTCCTGTGAATGCACTCTTCCTCTTTTTCTCGAGCCAACATCGACATTGTGTTGCTTCTTCATGGCTTCACAACCAGAAGGCTTTCCACGGAGAAACAGAGACAGAACAACCAACTAACCCTGCTCCAACACCTAAAATAAAGAGCCACACTTCAAGGCAGAAATAAATAACAAAGAGACACACTTCACACAGGGGAATCTTTAACAAATATTTCCCATGCTAAACTTTGATCCGCCAACCTAAATCATTAACCCATCCGGCCTTCAGAAAAGAACTATTCAATATCATTATATAGAGCCCTTTTAGCATCAATCGGAGATAGGGAGACGACATTACTAGGAAAATTTCCACTCCAGACAAGACGTGAAGAATGATAATCTTCCCACACCTTAACACATTGGTTAGCCAGAAAATCAGTGTATTGATTTCCAAATCTTTGAATATGAGAGATATAAGTCTCTGAAAAAAATGGGAGAATGGCCTTAATTTGCTGGAAGATAGAATTCAAAACCAGGCCCCACGAGTTTTGTTGTTGAAAGCCTCTATTATAATTTCGGAATCCCCCTCAATCTATAATTTTTGCCAGTCCTGATTTTTAGCTTCCAAAAGGCCAAAGAGAATAGCCATACCTTCCACTGCATTATTTCAGGATATTCCACAATCCACTGCCAAAGCCAGCACCGGTTGACTCCCTGAGTCTCTGAAATTGCACCGACATCCAGCTCTGCCCGGATTACCTTTCGATGCTCCATCAAAATTTAATTTAATCCATGCCTCTCTCGGAGGCCACCGAATAGATTTTTCCTTCCCCTACTCCCATTATCGGGAGAAGCATGACTAAATTTCCAAGGGATTAAGGGCCATTTGCAGCATGTCTCTATCCAGATTAGAACCACATTCCAGATTATTACTCCAGTTCTTGACCGATTCTGAAAGAATTCCTTCAATCCTGTTCCAAGCCTGGCAAAAGGAAAGCTTAGTGTTTTGAAATATTCTTCTATTCCTTTGAGCCAAATGCACCAAATAAATGCTGCTGGAATGAGATTCCATAGGAGTTGCAATCCTTTATGAGTCACTTTCCTCTGCCACTGGGTAACAAGATCAAAAACCGACCGAGGAGGACCCAATTTAAATGCCATTGCTGTCATACCCTCTCCTAGATTTGAGAGGCAAAAGGACAATGGAGGAACAAATGATTACCAGATTCTTCCCCATCCTCGCATAGAAGACAAGAAGCAGGCCCATAAAAGCCTCTTTTCATCAGATTTTCATAAGTTAGACATTTTCCTAATACAGCGAGCCAGAGGAATATATTGGCCTTTTGAAAGCTTTCCTTTTGCCTAATTATATTCCAGGGAAAGGGTACCACCTTGCCATCTCTATTATATTTTTTTCAATGAGCATTTCATAGACTGTTTTGACCGAAACTTCTCCAGAAATATTCCCACTACAAATCAATCTATCCTCCAAATCACAGCTAGGGATAGGGAGTAACCAAGAATCCTTGCCAAATCCTTAGACTAGCTTGATTACCTATTTCTTCGCCAAAGAAGTTAATCCAGCTTCTAATTTTCCACCAAAGCACCCCACTTATTGATCGCTTCTTTCTTAAAAGACCCTAAAACCTCATCCCTTTCCAAAGGGCCAATCAAATGCCAGGAGTCCTCCCAAAATTTGACCCTATTTCCTTTCTGGAATTGCCAAATCAAACCCGGAACCACCACAGATCTACACCTTTTGATGAAGTTCCAGATTCCGAAACCTGAAGGAAGCGAAATTTGAAAGAAAATAAGTTCCAAGTCATGCAATTCTACATATGTAGACCTGATGATTCTACTCCACAACTGATCCTTGTCCTTATATACACGACAAAGAAGTTTACAGCCCAAAGCCAAGTTCATCATTGCACAGTCTTTGAATCCCAGGCCACCCACTTTTTGGGGCGACAGACATCTTCCCAAGCTACCAAACAATATTTCTTTTTATCCTCTGATCCACTCCATGAAAAATTTCTTTGCAAGCCAGTAATGATCTTGGCTACAGCTTCAGGAATCTTGAACAGAGACATAAAATAATAAGGAACCGCTTGAAGAGACGAGCGGATTAATTTTTCTCTTCCAACTAAAGTCAGCCCACTTACCTATCCAAGAGGCTAATTTCCTTTGGATTCAATCCACCACTGGTTTCAAGATATCTTTTCCAATCATCCCCAATCAAAGGCATGCCAAGATATGTGCTAGGAAGAGACCCAATTGAAAACCTAAGAGACCTGCTATCATGTGTTGCAATTTGGGATTCACATTTAAGAAATAAATAATAGATTTTGCAAAGCTTACCTTCTGTCCAACAGCCTTTTCTACTTACCAAAATCTCCTACAATTTTCTAGCTTCTGCGACAGAAGGCTCGCCCAGCAGAGCAGTATCATCAACAAATTGCGCATTTGTTACTACCTCAATCCTGGAGCATATTTTTAGCCCATTCAGCTCCTTCAAGTCTACAACCTTCTGGATCGCCCTGCTCAGACCTTCAGCCATAATAATAACTAGAAAAGGAGAAATTATGTCTCCTTGCCTGATACCCCTTGAGGAATTGAAGTGGCCAGCAGGGACTCTGTTTATTAGAACAGAGAATATCGGAGTTGAAAAGCAGTTTCTAATCAACTGAATCCAATCGAGGGAAAGCCAAACTTTACTAAAATTGCCTCTAGAAAATTCCATCTTACCCTGTCCTATGCTTTGATCATATCGAGCTTTATTATCATACTTGGGTTCTTCTTATGGCACGAGGAATGAATGGCTTCATGTATCACAACTATTCCATCCAAAATATGTTTTCCTTCAACAAATCCACTTTGACTGTCCAAGATGATCAATCTAAGAAGAGGTTTCAACCTATTGGCAAAGACTTTGGAGATTATTTTGTAAATTCCATTGCACAAGGCAATGGGGCGGAAAGCATCAAAATACATTGCCTCTTCTTTCTTGGGGATTAATGCAACAAAGGTCGAGTTCCATTCTTTCAAAATAGCCCTCTTTTTCCTGCATTCCTCCACTGCCGCCCAAACCTCCTCCCCTACAATGTGCCAGAATTTTTAAAAGAAGCCAGTCCGAAAAACTGTCTGGCCGAGGGGCCTTCTCCACACCCAGACTAAAAACTGCACATCTTACCTCTTCTATCGAGATGGGCTTCATTAATTCTTCTGCCTCCCTTTCCTTTATAATCTGGGGAATACAATAGAGCATAAAATCTTCTTCTTCATGTCTGTCACCATTCTCAGCAGTAAGCAAATCCTTAAAGAAAGAGACTCCATCAACCCTAATATCCTCCATATCTGAAATCACTCCCCGAGGAGAGAGTCAATAATTGAATTCTATTTACATTCCTTCTGACTGTAGTTGAACGATGGAAGCATTTGGTATTTCTATCTCCCTCTTTCAACCATATAACTCTGGATTTTTGCTTCCAATACACTTCCTCCAAACACACAATCTGATCCAACCAATCAAGCCCTTCCTTTTCTTGAAGAAGCAGCTATTTAGAAGCCCCCTCTATTAATTATTCTTGAATTAATTCCAAATCTGAAGCGAACTCACTCTTTTTATGAAACAAATTTCCAAACGATCGTTTATTCCATTTCCTGGCCTCAACTTTCACATGTTTTAACTTCTTCATCAATTTGTACCTCTTACTCCCTTCCACCTTGATTCCCCACTAGGTCCTCAAATTTTCTTCAAAGGATGGATCCATAAACCACATAAATTCCATTTTAAAAGGGATTCCTGGCAGTCGGTGCCCAGGAGATAAAACTAAATTGTTGGGGGAATGATCAGACCCTGCCACCTTCAGAATGTTTGAAGAGAATTGAAAATTTTCCAGACCCCATTCTGAATCTATCAAAAATCTATCCAATCTTTCCAAAATCGCCTTCGAGCGTAATCTTCTATTGTTCCAAGTGAAGTTACCATTCTTTGGTTCAATATCTATTAAGGCTAGTTTTGAGCAAAAGTCGTTGAAATCTTCAACACTCTGTGGTAGGAATTTCCTTCCACCCTTCTTTTCTTTAGCCTTCATTATAACATTAAAATCACCGCCTATAATTTTCTTTGGAACAACATTCTCCAACAAACTGTTTAAAACCATCCAACATTCCTTCTTTTCCTCCACACCAATGGGCCCATAAACATTCACAACCATAAACCTATCATTTGTACCTAAAGCTGAAAATTACAAGGCTAGGAACCACTTACATTTGGAAATCAACTGGCCATCCACTCTCACAGGATTCCACAAGTGTCGCTATTCCTACAGAATTACCTTCCACATCCATAGATTCCGCCTCCCCATTGAACCAAATCTTCTTCCTTGCCTCTTCTACCTCCTCTTTTACCATCTTGGTCTCCTGAATCAAAAAAATATCAAGGTTCTCACTTTCTCTGAGCTGCTTGACATAGCGGCTTTTGTCAGAGGAAATTAATCCTCTAACATTCTAGCTTAAGATTTTCATGGTTTCGGGTGGAGGGAGAATCCCTTCCACTTGACATGAAAGCCTCTAAGGTGCTCTAATTTCCTATATCAATATTTAGTTTAGCCTCCAATTGAATTTTGAGGGCATTTGGCTTCCTTCCAACCGACTTCAAACACTAGTATCTCGGTTGGGACTTTGGGAGAGATGAAGCCAATCACTCTAATTTCTTAGGAGTCTACACCACTTTTTTATTTAAGTTTAATTCCTTAAGGACCTCTCTTGAACATTCTTTTGTGACCTCCTTTCTTTCATTGGAAATAATAGGACCCGGCTTCTATATAATCTCTCCATCTTCCTACTTACTCCTTCCCGAAAAATCTCCCTTTTGACTTTCATCCACATAATTAAAAGCCTCCATTAAAATATCCAAGTCCTCTTGAACCTGGGGCAGATCCTGCACACTCAAATCCTTCTCTTGAACAAAACCTCCTCATCTTGAGGAGAGCTACCAATTTTGAAAGGATCCTCCAAATCAAAATGAGAGGAATCTTGGACTTTCCTTTCTCGCGTCCATAGAAACCCCTAAACCTTCTTTTTTCTCATTACAGGATTCTTCGATCATGCTTTGACTCCTTTTCCTCCCAGAGCCAACAAAATTACAGATAAAACTTTTTCCTTCCGAAATCTTTGGGGGCTTTCTTCAAAGGCAAGTTCGTTTTCCTTCTTAATAACTTCGGACATTTATTCATTTTGTGCCCAACCTCTTTGCATTTGAAACTTTTGAAAGGTAAGCACTCATAATCAATACCGGAGCCAAACCCCAATAGGAGTATTAAGCATGATTGACTGGATAAGAGGTTTAGTAAGATCAACATTCACACCTGATTCTAGCATAAGAGGAGAAAATTCTTGCCTTTGTCTCCTTTCCAATCCTCGCCTTTGTCTCCTTTCCAATCCCCGTCGGGTCGCCTAAAGCTTCCACAATGGATTTTAAAGTTTCATGGGCAAAATTCTAGTGGTAATTTATACAACCTAAGCCAAAGAGCGACCTTTTAACCAATTCTTCTTCTAGGTTAAAAAAGGAGTCCATGGTCTAAGGTAAAGACCGACATTTTGAAAAACCAAGGACCCCAAAGAATGCTTTATCCCTTTCTTCTGAGGATTCAAAACAAACTTGGAAAAAACCTTTGGATAAAAATCGAATCCCTAGTCGATTCTTACAATCCCTATTCTTATCACTCCAATTCCCCAATTCTTCCTTCAAGGGCCAAATGCCAATGAATTTACTGATTAATGCTTTTTGCCCCATTCAATCACTGATTTCCTCTAAGGTCAAGAACCAACTTCCACATTCTTGACTTTTTTTTGAGACCTTAATCTCTATTTCTCCTGGGCTTAGGGAAGCAAAGGACCGCTTCATGCTCCTGCTGCCACTAACCCGTCATTACTTGTTTCATCCTTTGAGTATTGGATTTATCCTAAGCGCCATCCTTCGGGAAGAACCACAAACCCACCTTTGTCTCCTCCTTATCGACATCCCCTCCTTCCCTATAGGAATTTTATTTTCCACAAAATTACTCCCAAAGCCTCTATGCTCCCCAAGGGAATGGCATTCGCTCCCAAAAGAGGAGCCGCCTCCCCCTCTCACCATTGTTCTTGGGCAATCTTTGCCAAAACTTAATTGAGCCTTCCTAGTTTTTCTATCTTCGGTCATGCATGTTGGCCACATCCCCGACACTTCTTGTTGCCCATTACTTCCGCTTTGGACTTCCCATGCTCAAAATTGAAATCTTCACCCAAAACTCCTTTGCACTTTTGCTTGTCACGTTGAAGGTTTCTTCACCTTTTTCGCCATGAAGAGTCGTTATACTATGAACTATATTATATATATATATATATAACAAAACATTAACTATTTGAATTTTAAAAAATCAAAATATGAATATTTTACAATTTATAATATGCAACTATATTTTAAAAACCTACTAAATTATAATATGAATTATATTAAAAACCTAAAATATATTTTAAAAACCTAATAATATGAACTATATTAAAAACGTAATAATATGAACTATATTATAAAAACCTCATATTTAAACATAAACTATAAGAATTTAAAAATAATCAAAATATATATTTTATAAACTCATGTATATAAAAGCAAGCACAACATGGTGATGGAGGTACTCCAATGGGTAATGCGGCAAGGTCTTTGCGGTGCATGGCAACTGGTGCACCCACGAGATGGCTCCGGATATGCAAATCTGACTTCAAGCACAAGCTTTCAGGCGCTCACACCCCTCACGACATTGAGTATTTCAACAATGATAATTCAGCTTCGCATTTCTGGCAGATTTCAACGATTTGCAGGGGAGAAAAACCCAATATGAATTTCTGGCAGGTTTCTATGATTCGCAAGGCAGAAAAACTTAAGCGAGAAATAAGGGAACAAATCGTACAAATATATTTGCGAATCTCAACGAATTTGTTAGAGTTCATTTGATATTTCACAAATTTTGATTTTTTCCATTAAATCCGTCGAATGCGTGACTTAGGTTGTAAGGAATATGGACACGAGTTGAATGTTATTATTACTACCGAAGGCACTACATATAGCATTCATTGAATCTAATAATTTCAACCTTTTAACCAATCGCATGTTAGTATTTTCATATGTTATAAGTAACTCCAAAATTTGACATTGTAAGTAAATGGAATATTTCATAAGAGTCTTATCCCGGCATATTCCATTTATCTTGTCAAAACTTTATAAAACAAACAAATAGATAAATTAATACCATAGTAAATAACTTGTCCCATACAAACATCTTAATCTTTATTATTATATGTTGGATCTATCATATCAACTAACATCTTTATATTTATTATTATAATATGTTGGATCCATCACATAAACAACAATTTTATCTTTATTATATGTTAGATCAATCGCCTCAACTAACATTTTCATCTCTATTATACATATTCAATTTATAATGACAAAACTTTATAATATGAAAATTCAAATAAACTAATACTATAGTAATTAACTAGTCCATAAAAATAATTAATAAATACAACATTAATACCGTATTATCATGGCAATTAATTAATTTTGTACGAAGGATTTAATAAATACATTAATACACTAATCCCACAATAATTAACTAATTCGATAATTACATCTAGTAAATATAAACATTTATGAATCATTGTTGAAATATTATAATTGTTGATGTATATCATTATCTTTGATCGCATATGATAAAATTGCATCTAGTAACAATAAACATTTATAAATCATTCAAGCATCATCATTGTTCAAGTGTATTATTGTCCTAAAGTCATCAAAATAGAGGAAAAGAATCATAAGTCATATGTCTACTTTATTGGTACAGTCTGTAAGGTCAGACAAGGGCTAATGAAAATATTTGGCCATTATTTTTTTCTAAAGATACTTGCAGATGTTTTTGCATCCTATTCCACAATCACTAGAATTCACAACACTGTCCATTATATCATAATTTTTATATAAAAATTTAAAAATATACACGTAAATACTTCATATTTTCAAAACAAAATCACATTCCTTACTGTCTACTTTGCACCCTTACAAGAATTACTAGTATGACATCTAATAATGCAATTAAATATAATAGTATTTTATACTCAAAACAACCCTTCGTGTATAAAAATAGTTTTACCTTTAAGAAAAAGCACATTCCCTATTGTGCACTTAACACTTTTGCATTCTTTGTTGCGTACTTCACAATTGTATGGCAATTGCTAGTATAAAATCCATTGAATACAATTAAGCATGTTTAATTTCAAGTACAATATCAATATCTTCAGCAGTAATAAGCCAGCATGTGGCACCTGTTTGATTAAGTGGTTATCGCAGGAAGGTTTTACTACGGCCTTGAATGATTTGGTTGTCATCTTTGGTGTATCTCGTAGAAATGAATTTATGAAGGAGATAAAGAGCAGGCTAAATGGAATTTCTCAGCTAATGAAGTACATGAGAGGAGGGTATGAGAATGCCATACTCTCGCAAGTGCAAAAACATTTAGCTGAAGTGCAAGAAACAATTTTCAAGGACATCTCTATGAGTGAAGTGGTTCAACAGCTAGCTTTTGTAAGGCTTCGATTGTTTCCTTGAAGGCGGGCTTTTCCTAGTGAATGACGCTATGGGATTTCTTCACATCTTCCATTCAATGCTTCTTAATCCTTTAACTGTGATGGAAAAAATGATTCATCTGAGATTTATGGTCTGATCAAGTCATCATCTGTTCATGGAGTGAAACACATAAGGCATTTATGCATTCTCTCTCATGCATAAAAGGACTCATGGGCCAGAAAATGAGATGAAACACAGGGACACTTGGGTTAGAAAGACCCAAGGACACTTGATAAATTGTTGCAGTGATGAAACACACTGTGAAGAGAAAACTGCGATAACTCGTGGACATCTAGACAAAATTACATTCAAATATCTTGTTGTGTACATTTCATTGAGTAAGCCTGTTCCATTTAAAAACATGTTTCATATTTCATTTGATGATTCATGGATCAAGAAAACCTTTAACCTCGATATCGTGCAGTTTGCATTCCAGCTGTTTATTTACTTCCATTGTTCCTCTTTCGATCCGATATTAGTGGTCTGCCAAGTAAAAAAATTAACTTAGTAAAAAAATCAAAAGATCAAAAACACTTAAAAGAAGCCATGGAAAAATGATCCTTCGTTACCCATAAAATATTTTCAAAGGATATGCAATGCAACCAATTGCATATACATCCCTCGTGAATTATTTGTTATAAAAGCAGTTTCACAAATTTGATTTAATTAAATTAATGTTCATCCATTTCCTCTGTCTCCCTATTGGCATGGGAATTGCAGCTTGGGGTGCAATTACTAGTGGATAGTTTGCAAGGAATTCCTTTTCAACACAATGGAGTCTAGAGAAGATAAAAAGGCATCCCTTTTGCTTATTACCTTTACGTTGGTGTGCTAGAGAATGTGAGGCCTTGTTCAATGGGGATTCCATAACCCAAACCATAAGATGTGCCTTGATTCTACCTCATCAAGGTTTACATGATCTAATTTTGGGAAGGGTCCCAACCAAGTTTTGAAACATCAGAGTAGAGCCCTTCTATTTGAATAAAATATTTTTAGCTTTGACTTCATCTCAAATTGCTCCATTAAAGTTATACCCAATAAGATTCATTATGATCATTTCCCAGTATCCCTTAAAACATTCGGGTTCTATTCCACCCAAGGTCCCTCGTACACATTTTTATGAATACCTCTTTTTGCAAAATTGTCTCAAAATTGTTGCTAGAGTTTGGAACCTTGCCTCACATCCCAAGGATTTACCCGAATGGATTATACGGTGGTATGAAGAGATCTCTTGCACCTCCTCCTTCTGTACACAGTATGGAAATCAAATGGTTCGTATATGTAGAAGAGCAGATTCTATTGTTGTTTAGGAGTTTCTCAATTTCCTTAGCTTGAGAATAATACTCTCAATCCCCATATTCAAATCTCAGACTGCCTCCTCCAATGTAAGCTGAAGATTTCAGAAGATTGAGTAGCAGAATGTCCAAAATTGTGAGCTGGAATGCATGGGCTGAAAATTGGGGACAAAGCCTCAAAAGAGTTTTTCAACACTCTTCGAATCAGGCTCATGCTCATGGTCAGCTCACCAAGCCGTATGATATATAGTCAATGCCTTTTAGGGAAAGTTAAAAATGGCTTTTCAATCCGACGCCATTACTCTCGAGCAGGAGCAAGCTTTGCAACAATGTTTGGACGTTGTCCCTCGCAAACTTACTCCTACTCAAAAAGCAATGTATGACAACCCTTTATCTTTGACCAAGCTCCATGTAGCAACTCTGCAAATGGCCAATGCAAGACGCTGAGATCAGATTCATTTCCATGTGAAGTTTATAGGTCCTATTGGCACTTTGTGGATGAGGACCTTGTGCTCATCTATAGGGAGGCTTGCATGCTTGATTCTTATGTAATACTACTAGAATGGAAATATTATTGCATACAAAAGGCTAATGACATGGAGCTGATAACAAGTTGGCAGCCAATCATGTTGCTTAAAGTCTCACAGAAAATCATAATGAAAGCCCTTGCTTTTTCTCTGGTCAAAAGCATTGTATGACAACTCGTTATCTTTGAACAAGCTCCATGCAATTTTTATGCAAATAGCAAATGCAAGGCACTTGGATTGGATTGATTTCCTTAATTTTACAGGTCCTATTAGCACTTTGTTGGCGAGGACCTTGTGCACGTTGATTAGGAAGCCTTCAGTAATATTACTAAGCAGGGCATTAAATAATGCATACAAAAGGCTGATGACCCGGAGTTGATGACACGTTGGCAGCTGATCATGTTGCTTAATGTCATACAAAACATAGCAAAAGCCCGGTTCTTTGTCTCTGCCACCTTATTCCTATCATTGTTAGAGCTGAACAAAGTGGTTTTATTAAGAGTAGATATATCCTTGATAATATTATTTCTCAATGGGAGGGCATGGAATGAGATAGAGCCTACAGCCAATAAGCCCTCTTCATAAAATTGACTAAGATAAAGCCTATGATAGGATTGAATAGTCATTTATTTTTAGCTATGCTTAGAGATCAATGGTATGGCCCTTTCTTTATCTCTATTGTTTAGGCCTGTTTGACAAAACTTCAGCCTTCGTTACTAATGTTTTTACCTTTACCGTTTTATCTAGCACGCATGCCCTCTTGCCCCTTCCCTCTATGTGCTTGCTTTTGAAGCTTTTGGTTATTTTATAGCCTACAAACCCTCTCAAGAGCTTGATGAAGGCATCATTTCATGATAGACACTCTCATTTGATAGCCAGCGACTTTGCTAATGACTCTTCCACATTCTTGGAAGATGTATGCAATCCATCACTTCAGCCATGTAATGTCTTGACACCCTTTGAAAAGCTTCATGCTCAAACATGCATTGTTAGAAAACTCACTGTTATAGACAGCTTTGTGCCTCTTTCAAATTGGATTTCCAAACAATCTTCGTCATCGACCCCATCTAGGATGATGTGCAGATTCATAGGCATCCCTTATGCTTTCCAAGCCTCCTCATATGAGCTTGGGAATTATGTTTTGCAAAGAAATGAAAAGATATCTTGATGGGTTTCTACATCCATTATTTTGGCAGCTAAAATTAATATTTTCTCTATAGTTTTGGTTGCTGCACACGTCTATTAGTCTTCATGTTAGGCTCCTTCCAGAGCAGTATAGGATAAACTCGTTATACTTTTAAGAGATTTCCATAGGGATAAATCCCATGGCACTCAAGGATTCCACAGTGTGGCTTTGGACATTTTTTTGTCTGTCTAGAGTCAAAAGAGGTATGGGAATCAATGATGTTCGACGATAGGGAATTTCCCTTTGTGCCAAATGGATTGTGAAACTTGAAGGCCAATAGGCATGGAAAATACAGTAATACTCATCAAACATTGTATTGAGTAGAGGGCACATTTGCTATGTAGAGCATGGAATTCATAGTAAGTTGTCAAATCACAAGTTAGATGGGTTGGGAATCAATTTAGAATAGAGCTTCCATTCAATTCACGATCTTCATGACAATCCCTTGTTCTTGTACACCATAGGCTTCCCTTTGCAGAAATACCATCACTTAAAAGTCTTGTGGGACTTTCGCTATGGCATAAAACTATCACAGATCATTTGGCTCTCAAAGACTGGATCCTATAGCAAGACTTTCAACAACATTATAATCTTGTAATTTCAAATGTTATACAATTCAGGAGATTCAAGAACTTATCGCTGATGTTATACTTCATAATCTTTGTCTAAAACATCCATCCCAGAGGCAGGACTAGCCCTGGAATAGTGTCACCCATTTTCTCAATATAATCCAAGCCTAATTTACGATTTGCTTTCAGCTCCTACGTGGAATTGACAATCTTCACCCAGAGTTTGGTTTCGTATGTTTTAGAAAATACAGTATGGCTCCATTGAGCCCAAAGATGCCCAGTTTGCTTGGAGTTTTATGATTAAGGTCTCCTCATTCAAAAAAGCTTTAGCATATCTTTGTATGCAAAAGTCTGAAAATCAGAACCACATTCTTACAGTTACAATGTTAATCAGCTAATCTCCACAAGCACAAATGTATTGAGAACAACAATTTTGAAAAAGAGGGAAATTGAAGTGTTTTAGTGACCATGGAAGTAAGTAAAGCAAATAGCATTTAATGTTTGTATCTTTTCTGGTCATTAACATTGTGATTCATTCCACTGTCTTTTCTTTTAACAATAACGCTGTACGTGGGTAGTGTTTTTCCTCCCATATTTGTTTTGGATTATTATAAGTGGGCATCATACCCCACATACAAGTAATGACAATGCTTTTGGAAGAGGCTTGTTCAAATCATTAAAACGTGGATTCGGGCATAGGATACATGAAGTAGTTTCTTAGACACGAAAGTGAAACAAATAGACATGTCTAGTTTACCTCCAATGTGATCCATGCAATTATCACTCCAACGGTAGTTTGTTAAGGCAGACCCAAACTGGTACATGCCTAGGGGTTTCACTCGCCACATCAGAAACACCCTCCCATTGTTTCATGAATAGGCTCAAGTCCCCCACAAAACAGGATCTTCCTCACAGTTTTGTCATCTCTCTTCATCAAAGGCAAAGGTTACATAGCAGTACCCGTTTGGTCCAAGAGGAAATTCAATATTGGAAAGTAGTTCCAAGGCCTTTTTGATCCAGTCCCAAAGGAATTGTTACATGGGACATAGCCTCGTGAATCTACAAATAAGGGTTTGTTTGGAGAGGAGAAATCTTTTCTCCACCCTGTCCTGTTGAAAACCCAGCTCCAGGTCCTCTTTCAAGGCCAGAAAACATGTTTTCCGTAAGACCCCAAAATACGGGTGCATGAGAAGTTAAAGGCTCTGGGTCAGTAATCTTCCCTTGGAAGCCACTGGCTCTGAGTTATTTTAAAGTTTAGAACTATCTACCTATTCTAAAGTTTAGAACTATCTACCTATTCACCGATCTCCTAGCAGTTAGGTTTTATAAGTTTATTTAGATCTTCGAGTGTCCCTTGCTTATTTTGTTCAGTTAAGACTAGGACTTCCTGAATATTTTGTTCAGTTAAGACTGGGACTTCCTGAATATATATCACATTTCCTCTTCATTCTTGTTGTAGATTATTGACTGCAATATCCTGATCCTACTATGTTTGGCCTATATATGTCATGTTTTATTTTCTTTATTTTCGGAGCAGTAGTATTGGCTGGGTTTCCTTCAATTGAAAGTAAGAGTGGGTTTCCTTCAAATTAATTTGTAGAATCTATTCCTATTATAATAGTGCAAATCAGCTGCTCTAAATCTGCTTTACATAAATATGCAATGCATTTTCCTGCAATTCATCAACTACAAATGAATAACATTTTGTTCTGTTGCTCAGCAAATCCACTGAATAGAGACATATCCTGCAAATTCTTGAATCCATAGTAGTTGTGTTTATAGCACTTTACAGCACAAAAACATGATTGGGAATCTAACGTGAAAGTTTGTGGTTTATGTTTTTGGGGATTTGTGAATGTGATTGGTAAGAGGCATTGTCATCAAATTCTCAATACAAATTAAATTAGAAAGCTTCACATTCATGGTTTCCACCACCTATATTTACAAGAAAATAAATGAGTTAACAGATGCTGCTTCTACATCCTACTGTTAGAAGGTAAAAGTTGCTTTTTTATCACTGCCGAGCCAGACTCCATTTTCACATATGAGACACCCGTTGTGGAAGGCCAAAGGGGACGTTTTCCATCAAACTTATACATTATTCACATTATGTAACCCTGAAACCCAACATTATGACCAAGCTTTGGAGCAAACTGAACATTTCCAATACACCTAGAACCAAAGTAGCATTTCTTCATATGAATCTTTATGATCTACAACAGCAAAGTGTATTGTTGTTTGGATCAATAAAAAATATCATCATATTCTTAACTTTTTGTTGCCCTATACATTGTTCAAATTTTGTACACCCAAATTTACATCCCAGGACAGTGCTCCAGAATAAACCAGTCTTTGCCGATTCACCTACACCATAGTGTATCATTCCTAAATATGTATCTATTTCTGTATAATCAAATACATGGATTTGTATTGTTTGTTAGTATTCATAAACAAACATATCATATTCCTAAATTTTAGCTTTTTAGTGGAGGGGAAAACCCATGTTTTGAGTGAGAGTGTAACCCTGAAACCCAACATTATGACCAAGCTTTGGAGCAAACTGAACATTTCCAATACACCTAGAACCAAAGTAGCATTTCTTCATATGAATCTTTATGATCAACAGCAAAGTGTATTTATTTTTGTTTGGATCAATAAAAAAATATCATCATATTCTTAACTTTTTGTTGCCCTATACATTGTTCAAATTTTGTACACCCAAATTTACATCCCAGGACAGTGCTCCAGAATAAACCAATCTTTGCCAATTCACCTACACCATAGCGTATCATTCCTAAATATGTATCTATTTCTGTATGATCAAATACATGGATTTGTATTGTTTGTTAGTATTCATAAACAAACATATCATATTCCTAAATTTTAGCTTTTTAGTGGAGGGAAAACCCATGTTTTGAGTTAGTGTTGGCTACAGTGTCAGCTGAGCTGGAATCTACATTTAGCATACCCTACCCTGGACAAGGGCGATCTATACCACAAAAACACCAGGTTGCAGGAGAACTATCCTTGGCAGGACTCAAACCCTGTCATTCGTAACATCACTCCATCATCCCCACTACAGCCCTAAATTATATTTACAATAAATAAAAATGAACACTAGCAGGCCTACAAATATCAGTGGGGCATTGCAGAATAAGTGAGATATCATTCTCCTAACCTCAAATTGGTGTTTGGCCTGGATATGTTCCATTACACACTGTGCAATCTTATTCAACACCAATCCATGATCCCTAAAACACACTTTAAATTCAGACATTTAAAATAGAGGCATATAAATTGTACAGGCTGAAAAAAAAAAAGAATATATTTGACAGAACTTTACCCTTGAAATTGAAAGCCGTAGTTACAGGAAACCCTAAGAAGTGTGGCTCTCCATTTTTCAATAGTCTCACTCTCCACTCTTTGACTGTGATTGTCCAAAGCTTTTGAATTAAGTATGTTTTCCATCTGCAAGTCACAAGGTCGAACTCCAGAAAAGATGGGAATAATGGGAAACCCATTTTCCTCCAAGCACAACTCGCACAAACACCATGCGGATTCTGTATAGCTCTATGAAAAAAATGGCTATTTAAACTGAATTCATGCAAATAGCTTGGTGAAGTGTGAGGGGAATAGCTTGACCATGTCGTATTGCTTTGTAGTCCAGAAATATTGCTTTGTAGTCCAGAAATATTGTAAGATTTCTGTTAGTGAGGTTGTGGTAGACAAGATAGTAATATTCCAACGATGGTTTATAAATACACCATATTTGGTACTCTCGCACTCGCCTCCAGCGTCTCTTAACATTGGTGAAAGGCACTCCACATTTATCATGGCACCTCAGGAGAAGAAAGAAGGAATGGCTTAAAGCACATATGAACACATCCGTGTTATATAGACAATACTTGCATCATATTTAAAAGTTAAGATATGACTTAAATAGACCAAAATGAATGGAAGTTTCATTGTCACAAATATGCATTGATGAGCGGGTGATCTGTATGGTGGATGGATGGTCATGGGAGCCTAGAGGAATGATGTTACATGATTAATCAGATGGAAAACTAGGCAAATGACGTGTCACATGATTAATCTATGCTCTTCCTCAACCTCAATTTAAGATATGCAAATGGACCCATTGTTCTACTCGACACTCACAAATTGGCAAGGAAAAGATATGAACAACTTAACTCTTTTTGATGTTTTATCTCCTTTATCTCTTGCAAACTCTAACTTGAAATGTACTTTTCTTGCAGACTTGTTAACATGTTCCAACCCATCCAACTCTTTGCATGAGCCCTTCCCCACAAGTGTGCATGACCCATGTTCCAACCCTCTCGGGCTCTCTCTACCCCGAGTGATCCCACCCCAAGCCTTGTGTAACATCCTGCCCTACATGATCCTAAACCCGTCCCCTCCCGCTCCCATCCCAAGAGTCCCTTGACCCGGAGTTCTCCAAGTCTCACCAACCCAAGCTCCCAATCCCCTTCCCCTCCATGCACCCAACCCTAGACAAACCTCCTCTTCAAGCAATCGGTCTTCTCCTATGGCCAACCTCATTTTTTACAAGGTCACCAGCCTCCAAACAACCATCAACCATTTATTTTGAGGCCACTGATATTGCAAAGGATCATTTCAACACGGCCACACTTACATATAAGGTTGGCCCTTTATGAGCCTAAGTCATCCCAACCCCCTTTGGGATTTTGGGTCTTTTCAAGAACACTAAAGAGCACTAATGAAGACCGAAGGGTGGGTGCCTTTGTGACATGCGATCACACTCCCCATAGAGAACTTTTATGTTGGCCTTCCATGTCCTGTTCGGTACTCAAACTTCAACAACACATTTCTCTACACTTCAAGTGTCATTTTTTCAAAGTGCATTGTTTTCAAGAAGAATTAAAATTTTCTGAAAAAATATCTTATCGTACTAAAAGTTGCATTGATCATAAAATGCATCAGTTATCATTGTAATAACTACATCAATTATAAAAATTTGGGGTATCTTTATTTAGGTACAATCATAAAGTGCCAAAAATCTAAATTTTGGGGGCATCTTTATAAGGCACACTTGCAGTTCATGCCTTGATTCTTTTTAAAGACATCTCTAAGGAACATTTGTGGTTTTTGCCTTGCTTTTCTTTTGGGTAATCTCTAAGGCACACTTGTTGGGCATGCCTTATTTTACGTGTAGGCATTTCAATACAGTTTTTAGCGCCATGTTCTTTGTGTGCACAACACCAGGTACACTAGTGTTCTTATTTTTTGTACGAGTCATTAACTTGTGGTTGTATGAACTTCGTCGCTATAGATTAGCAGCCACCTATCCTAACTCTGCATGACTACTTTTAATGATATGAGAACATGGCAGTCTAAATATTAAGGGGTAAAAGATTGATCAAGTCATTATTGGTGCAAAATCTAAGCTTGATTTGGGCAAGCCACCTTTTTGAAACTACAAACAAGGATGAAATCATTTCCATGATTCGACATTTCTTGCAGCTGCTTATAGAACAGAATTTTTTTAACTAGCATTGAGATCAATGTTAGATCTAACAACTTCTTACAAAACATTTGCACCTTTATTGTATGTTCTCTTAGTTGTACTTCAGATTTTCAGACTTGCTTATAGAACATTCTCGTATGTTAGTTATTATTGTTCATGCACTTGGATTTCATGTTGATATCTTGTACTCTGAGTCCTTGTTCTTGGTCTATATGCAGCTTAGCATTTCATTGATGATTCTATGTCCTCACTTGTAAACAGGTAATTCATCTGATGTCAGGCTAGGAATTAAATGATCAGAATGACACAATATTTGGTACAAGCCAAAATAGTATTCTCATTAATCTCAGATGAATGAAGAAGATTACAAATAAATAAGCCAAAGAATGGTTGTTCACTTGACATTCCAAGATGACTCTTCAACTACCTACAGGAACTCTTCAAGTTCCAACTACAAGACAAAAGCTCTCCTAAATAACACCTAGGATTATCTAATATTATGTACAATAATATTAAATCCCCCATGATCCACAAGGGTTACAGTGAGACAAAACATGCCTTTGAACTTTTCAATTTTTTCTTTTCCAAGTGCTTTTGTCAAGATGTCTGTTGGTTGCTCTGTAGTAGGACAATGGAGCAATTTGACACTACCTTCTTTCACATGATGTCGAATCAAGTGGAATTTTGTATTGATGTGCTTGGTTCAGTCATGAAAGACTAGATTCTTTGCCATTTGAATTGCAAATGTGTTGTCAACCATCAATGGTGTTGACGAAACCTGTTGTTCCTGCAAGTCTGAAAGAACCCTTATGAGCCACAAAATCTCTCTTGTTGCCTCTGAAGCGGCCATGTATTCTGCTTCCACTACATAAATTGTTGACACAAATTGCTTCTTTGATTTCCAACTAACAACTGTTGTTCCCAAATTCATTAGAAACCCTGATGTAGATTTCCCATCTTCAAAATCACCAGCATAGTCGAAAATTTGAATAGCCAACCAGTTTGAAGTCTCTTGCCTTGGAGTATTTAAGCCCAAAATTGTGTGTTCCTTTGAGATATCAAAGGACTCTTTTTGCTGCTACCTAATGACTTTCTTTGGGTTGTTGCATGAATCTAGAAAAAACACCAACAACAAAAAAAATATCTGGTCTAGTTGTGGTCACATAGATCAGACTTCCAATGAGTTGTCTGTATTTGGTTGCATCAACCAAATCAATGGTATCTTTTGATGTCAATTTCAGATTCTGTTCCATGGGCATACTGAGAGACTACTATATGTCATTCTGAATTTGCTTAGAATTTCACCAATATACTTCTATTGAGTTATGAAGATGTACTTTGATTTCTAAAGCACTTCAATACCCAAATAGTAATGAAGATAGCCCAAATCTATCATTTCAAACCCTTTCATCAACTTTGCTTTGATTTTTGCAGTATATTTCTCATTATTCCTTGTTATGAGCAAATCATCCACATACACCACCAGAAATACAACTATTTTGACAAAAAGAGTTGCATCTTCAAACTCAAATCGCTTGAAATTCATGTTTAGGAGGTGCTCAGTAAGCTTTTCATACCATGCATGTGGGGCTTGTTTCAAACCATACAGTGATTTTTCAAGTTTGCACACTTTGTGCTCTTGGTCATTCACTACAAACCCTTCTAGCTAAGTCATGTACATTGTTTCTTTTATATCACCATTGAGAAATGCAGTCTTCACATCCATTTGATGAACTTTCCATAAGTTCTATGTTACCAAAGCCAATAGAGTCCAAATAGTAGTCCACATAGGTGCAAAGGTCTCACTCTAGCTAAGTCATGTACATTGTTTCTTTTAGATCACCATTGAGAAATGCAGTCTTCACATCCATTTGATGAACTTTCCATCTGTTCTATGTTGCCAAAGCCAACAAAGTCCAAATAGTAGTCCACTTTGTTGTAGGTGCAAAGGTCTCATTGTAGTCTATTCCTTCCTTTTGAGCATAACCCTTTGCGACAAGCCTTGCTTTATGTTTGTCAAGCGAGCCATTAGCCTTGTATTTGTTGTGGAAGACCCACTTGTGACTAACTCATTTACAACTGAGTGAAGATCAACCAACTTTCAAGTCCCATTTTTCACCAATGCATCATACTCATCTCTCATGGATTTTCTCCAAGACTCATCCTTTTAGCTTGTTTGAAAGAGGTTGGTTCTGAATCGAATGCAACATTGAGTTCTTCTAGAGAATCATTCCAAGTGAACTTTTCAATCTTATTTTGAATTTCTTTTAGGACATTTTCTGTTGGTTGTGCAGCTGCATGTGCACTTTGTGTGCCAGTTTTTCCAACTTCATTAGGACGGACATCTTTCAATGTCTATGTTGCCCATTTAGGCATCTTCTTCTGTGGTTTTGGTGCCTCAATCTCATGATCTAAAGCTCCTTCACTTTTTGTCCTTTGTTCTTGTGCCACTTGTTCATTTTCTAATGAAGTTTCATTTTC
This sequence comes from Taxus wallichiana var. yunnanensis, assembly GCA_018340775.1. Taxonomy (NCBI): domain Eukaryota; kingdom Viridiplantae; phylum Streptophyta; class Pinopsida; order Cupressales; family Taxaceae; genus Taxus; species Taxus wallichiana. Next base: position 852,373,022 of record CM031242.1, on the reverse strand, counting down.
TTCTTCAGAGGAGTTTCAATCTTTGTATTATAGGAGATAATATGGAATCAAATGACTCCCAACTACATGTTCCCCCTCATTGTTTGGAATTTCCAAATCACTCTCCTTGTAGACATCAAACTTTGCATATTTGTCAAGTTGACTCAATTGCCAATCAATGTTGGCTTTGTCCTTTGTAGTTTCACAAAAGACCACATCTCTTGCAACAAGAAACTTCTTGTTTTTCTCATCATATAAGTTGTATGCCTCGGACGATTCGGAATATCCCAAGTGAATGCATTTACGACTGTTGTGGTCCAACTTATTCCTTTTCTCCTTAGGAATCAATGTGTAACAAGTGAATCCAAAACCTTCAGATGACACACTGAAGGAAAATGACAACACCACATTTCATACGGTACATTGTTATTTGTGTTGCTTCTACCCAAAAGTGTAGATTTACCCCCTTGAAATATAACATTGCACAAACCATATTCATCATGGTTTTATTCATCCTCTTAACTACTCCATTTTTTGAGTGTGAGGAATTGTGAGATGGTGTTTGATCCCGTTTTGCTTGAGATAGGATTCAAACACCTTTGAAGTGTACTCACCATCATTATCAATCTTGAGAGTCCCATGGCTCGAAACCTCGAAATAGATCCATGCCATTTTGTTGTAGTGGTCAATGGACAACATGAAGTACTAGTGACCACCGGATGACAAAATTGGGAGAGAACACGAGTCCGAGTGACCAACTACACAACCTTCGTTGACTTTAGATTTTGACTTCTGAAAAGGTCCTATTAAGTGTTTACCCAAAGTGTCAAGCTTCACACTTCTCGATTTTGCGGACATGGTAGGCAATCCTGTTATGCCATTCTAAATTGCAACTCACAAATGCAATCATGATTGAAGTGCCCAAATCTCGCATGCCACAACATACTTGGAAATATTTTGACTTTAACGAGATCAGCAAATCCATGAAATTAATTTGGCTCCACCCCGAGTTTTATTAATTTTCCTTCCTCACATCCAGTCAATACAACTACATTGTCACTTTTTCTTCGATAGTGACTTCCCCATTGTCCAATAAAATGGAGTGCCCTTGTTGACGAATGAGCACCAAAGACAACAAGTTTCTCTTCAATTAAGGAAGGTAGATGACATTTTTAAGAATAAAATCTAGAAGCCCCAGACACTTGAGTTGGATTGTACCATTTCTTTTTGGTTGTAGACTTGATCTATCTGTCAAATATATAAGACCACAACTTTCCTCATGAAACTCCTCAAAGAAGTCCTTTCGAAAAGTCATATGTTGAGTGGCACTGATGTCAAGGACCCAAGCATCAAACCATGTTGAATTCACTGACACATTGTTTGCTTCCTCATCTATACTTGAGAGCACATATTCCCTCATGAAGTCTTCTATTCATGAGCTCTTGCAGCTCCTTTTTCTGCAACGCCATTTGCAGAACAAGTGTTGTTTATCATTTTGTTTTTGCCCATCATTCTTGTTATATTTGCCTCCTTTACCCTTATTCTTCCCTTTGTCATCATTTTTGGAGGACGAAGCCTTATTGAGGGAAGAAGTCTTGGAAGAATTGCCCTTTTGATGGGCATAGCAAATGCTTTCCCGTGGAGTCAATTTTTCTTCCAAAAGCCTTTTCCTTTTCAACCAATTGATCAAATGTGAGTCTTTAATTGATTGCTTGCTTGTAAAGACTCCAAGTAGGTTGAATATGTAGGAAGAAGGGCTTTTATGAATGTTGTCATGTATATATCAATTTTCACCCCGGTGGCTTCAACATCATGCTTGATAGCTCAGATTTCCAAGGCCAGACTCATCACATCACCATTTTTCAACTCAAGATTGAACAACTTCAATTGCAACTATATGAACTCCAACTCTAAGTGAGAATCATACAAGTCCTTCAACTTATTGAATGCTTCCCATGCAATATCATACCCCTAAATGTGACAAAAAAACTTCCGCATCAATTGAGGTGCTCCAGATATTGGCTTCTTTTGCATCTATAGGCGGTGTTGGCTTTGTGTCCCCGATCGCAAATGTCGAACCATAGATCATTGAAGATAAGTGTGTTCTCCACTTGCTGAGACCACTCTAACCAAGTATTCTTGTCGGTCAAAGTTGTGCCAATAATTGATTTTATTGAAGTTATTTTGTACCAAGAAGACAAAGGGGTTCCTTATCACTCCAACCAGTTCTCTTGTTTATATCCCACCAACTGATATACCAAACATCTTGGTATACCTACCCTTCATATATACTCATTAGTACATGGAAGAAGCTCGCCCTTCAATATACCCGTCAATATATAAGAGAGACATCAAGTATGTAAGAGCAGAATGGTATGTGGTACCTAGGTGGTACGTGAAAAGGATTCAATTTGTCAATGGCACCTGCTTAAAAAGAAAATCTCATACGTGGACATAACTTCCCTATATACTTTGTTTTTCCTGTTTTCAAGATTTGCGTCGAACAACGGATACGAATGGGTAATAATGAGAAGAGAAATAAAAATTATATGTTTTCTTATTACTCCTGACAATTTATAGGGATAATGCCATAGACATCGTTGTTATAGCTATGTTATGCTACATATGCAATAGTTTGATCACAACGACATTACTCATGCAAGTGCAAACCAAAAGCATCATTAATACCAAACATTGTTATTTGATTGTTTTTGAAAATTTACTTGATTTTGAAAAATAAAAATACTTTTGAAATGACTTGCACAACATTGACTTATTATTATTTTTAAATATGTCAAAATTTTATTTTATTTTTAACGACTATTTAAGCTTTTTATTTTAAAAGACTTTTCAAATGAGAGGTTTCAAAATTAAAACTTAGCTATTGCCTTTAGACGGTTGTCCTCCTTTTGCATGGCTTTGAAAAAACAAAGAAATCAAAGTCTAATTAAAACTTATCTCTAAATTCTGCACTTGGTATTAGGGTTTTTTAGAACAGCTTAGGCATGTAGCAGTTTGAATGACTGCACAGGCCATGATGAACAGATCCACCAATGGATGCTTTGAAAGGCTATTCCTTCATAATGCCTTTCCAAATGTCGAGAAGTGAAAATTCAATCACTGGTCTGGAATGGGAGCAAGGTCATGGCTGACACGAGGAGAATGACAAAAATGGAGAGGCAAAATTCCAGTGCCTCATTTATTATCATAAACTACCAATGTCAAGCCAGCTAATCTTGTGAGGATAGACTATAGAGATCTGTGATTACTAGAATTTCAGAGATGCCAATATTGTGCAGGCTGTACAGCTTAAAGTCAGGAGGAGAATGACAAAATGGATTTGCAGGGAAATGAGATTGGCTGGAAATTAATGAAGGAAAACAATGACAAGGCCTATGCTCTGATACCAATGTCGGGCTAGGAATTAAATGACAGGAATGACACAATATTTGGTGCAAGCCAAAATTGTATTCTTATTAATCTCAAATGAATGAAGAAGATTACAAATAAATAAGTCAAAGAAGAAAATTACAAATAATATTTGGTGCAAGCCAAAACTGTATTCTCATTAATCTCAGATGAATGACGAAGATTACAAATAAATAAGCCAAAGAATGGCATGTTCACTTGACATTCCAAGATGACTCTTCAAGTTCTAGCTACAAGACAAAAGATCTCCTAAAATAGCACCTAGGATTATCTAATATTATGTACAATAATATTACATCTGACACATTGTTTGTCAAGACTCATGTTGAGGACATGTACACTTCCACTTGTGTGCACTTCCGCACCATGAGAGAGTGATGGTGTGTGCAAGGTTTTTACCTATAGGCAAGTAGACTATCCAAGCCTTTTATCAATGGGCATTGTCTTGGTAATTTCTCCTTTCTATTTGTGATATTTTCATATGCTTGGGGATTAGCCAACATGTGCAAGGAGACATTTTTGGTGCAAAGCTAGTAACATCTTCTCACTGGAACTCTTATTTTTCGCTAGGTAGCCAATACGTGGTATGGTACAGTACGGATACGAGGATCCAAATGACGCCGATATGGCAATTTTTTTGGGGGCCTGGGTATGGCACTTGGGTACGGCAGTACAATATACATATAAAATATTAAAAATATTAAAAATAACCAAATAAGCAAAATTCCAGCCTTACACATGCATAGAGTAAACAAATTATTAAATAAGTGAAATAGCCACAAAAGTTAAAACGTATTGATAATTCAATGCATTTTGTCATGATATTCATTGTTCAAACTTATAAGCAATACATTGTTCAAATGTTACAATGTAACATTGTAAACACAAAAATGAAGATACATCAACATTCTAATAGTCAAATGGCTCTGCCTCTTCTCCAATGTCTTCAATGAGAGCATCACCACCATCACATGGTTCATTAGAACCACAAACATCAAGAGTACAACCAGAACCATCAGCAATGCCACTCCCACTAGCCCCACTTTGCAGGTCACACAAAGTACTATCTAGGTCTGGTTCTAGCAATGAAAGTAGGGCAATGGAAGCATCCAAGTTTAGAGTCTCGGGTCTATATCCCAACACTTTGTTGGCCCTTGCTTCATACTCATCCTTTTATGAGATAGAAGGCACAAGTTAGAATGCTCGGAGACCAAATCCTCCGCCTTTTTGCTCCCAACTTGTTGTGGTTAACCTAGTGGATAAATGAGTATGTACCCCAATTCCTCTCGGCTAAAGAAGAACTTGCAACCTATTGAGGCAAGTCCGTAAAATCAATGCAAAATTAAAATTTTAAATTTATAAAAGTAAAAAGAAAGAGTTAAGAAATTAAAAAAATTAAAATCTTACTTGTGATAAAACTTTTATTGCCGGTGGCATGAGGTAAGTGTATCCTAGTCCATGGAGGTACCACCACAAATAAGCATCCATCTTGTATTTGTCACGAAGAGCGCTAATAGAGTGATCCCTGGAGGATATGAAATTCACAAACTCTGCTCTAACCATGTCTTCTAGTTTTGGATCTAGGAAGATTCTAGCAAATGCCACCTTATAACCCTCACTAACTTCGACATCCCTATATGGTGGGACCCTCTAGGCAAAGAAAGGATCTTTGTGCTATACTATTTTGGAGTCGAGGAAAAAGCAAGAAGATGCTGATGAAGTAGTCATTTTGTTCCACCTTCGAACAATGAAATGTGACTACACGTCCTTGAAGAAAGTCTCTAAGATCTTGCTCTTTGGCCTTTATGATGGTCTTAATTGACTCAATCATTGAATCAATTCTATCATAAATCTCACCCATGCATGGATGATCAATATCAACAAATCTCAACATACTCACGATGAGCTCAAGAAACCGAGGAAGTAATCCACACGATCCCACCATGCTTCATCAAGGATCAACATTTTCATCTTTCTAGCCCTCTCACTATTTGCTTGCCTCCATACACTCCAAAGGTCACCGATAACCATGTCGATCAATGCCTCTTGCACCTTCGCAAGTCGTCTCAAGACAAGCGTGTGCGAGGCAAATCAAGTCTCAAAGAACCTAATAAGAAATCAAAACAAATAAAAATAAAATTAATTACAAACTTATAAATTTAATTTAATGAATTTATAAAAATAAAATTTAAAACTAATAATTATTTTTTTAAAAAAATCACCTTCAATAGCTACTGATATCGAGAATCTACAAAAGATGGCTCAGGACATGTGGTGGTTGCAGACGAATATTTGAATCTCACTTGCCTCCTCATAGACTTGTTTGATCAAAGCAATTTTTGTGCCCAATTTTTTTAGCATTAAGTTGAGGGAATGAACCACACGAGGTGTCCAAAATATGTGTCCATATCGTGCCTCAACCAACAACCCTACAGCTCTACAATTTTTTACATTGTCCGTTACAACTTGGACAACGTTTTGAGGCCCCACCGCCTCAATAGATTTTATGAGGATGCCGGCAATGAATTGGGCATCCTTCACTTGCCACTCACAATCAATAGCCCTCAGAAACATTGCCCCTTTAGGACACACTGCAACCACATTGATCAATGGCCTATTTGATGTATCTTTTCATCCGTCGGAAAAAGGGACACTTCTATTTCGAGCCATTGATTTTGATGGGCAATGTCTCTTCAACTTTTTTTCTTTCTTTTGACAATAAGGTGGTACACACCTTTTCATACCCTGGGCTAATGTACCCTCTAGGGGCTTCATTGATACATCTCACCATATCTTGTCCAGTATGGTGATCTAACAACATTAAATGGAACGCCACATGCATAAATAAAGCGCCCAATACCTTGGTTAGCTATGTCCCTACTTTCATTCTAGAATGCCCTTTCCAATGGGTCTGTATCTTTTGTTCTTTTGTGAGAAAGAGGTGAATCCTCTTCCCCTCCAAAGGTAATAGGTGTAGACAAAAGCGGGTGATTTGGGGCCACAACCTCAACAGAAGGAGAAACAAGTGGCTTGCTATTTGATCTTCCTTTTCTTGCCATAGGATGCTTGGATATGTTGCCTCCTGCTCTTTGATGTATGCAAGGGTCTTTGCACGTGGCAACCCCTTTCCATCCAACCCTCCACATGTTCTAATTTCATGGCCAATAGCCCCACACAAATGGGCTTTCACCCACTGTAGGAGCTCTTAAATTGCATATTACATTGTGAGCAAACCCAAATAACGCCCCTTCCATCCGGTACTTGTTCTAGTTGTGTGACATGCCCCTAAAGGGGGAACTATGGATCAAGTTTGTAAGGAAGATCTTTAATACCTTGACCCACAGTAACTAGAACTCGCAACCATTTTAATCGCACAATGCATTTTTTTAAAATGAAAACAATTTAGTGTTGAGAGAATGTTTAAAATTAAATGAAATCAAATGTTGAAAAATGAAGCTTAAAACAATAACAAAAAAACAATTACAAAATATTAAATACAATTATACAAACTAAAATACTTCTAAAAATCACAAAATACTTACCTCAATACACCCAACACCAACAATGCAAGCTCCTTGAACTCCTTGGCACTTATTGCAAGCTCCTTGAACTATATGGCACTTGAAATCAACCCTAAGCAATTGAAATTAGTGAAAAATGAAGGTGAGAGTCAAGTATGCAAATAAGAGGCAAGTATGCAAATGTGAGGTAAATGAGTTGTTATTGTTGTAGTTATAGAGTTTGGGGGCACATTTTAGGGTTTATAAGAGTTATTTAATGTTTAAAAAGTCGGTTTGACTTTTTAGACCCAAAAACAAAAACAAAAACGTTTTCAACTCGGGTATGTCCCAAGACATATCCGGATGTACCTGCACTGCGGGAGGTGCTGCACATATCCCCTACGTATCATACTCGTTTTCCGCATCGGGACGTACCATACTCGTACATGTTGCCCCCAAGGATGTACCGACTACATAGGTTTTTCGGCAATGCCCTCAACTTGTTTCAAACATCAACCCAGATTAAGCATTAAGGGGAGATATGATGTATTGCTTCCTCGAGTGATTCCTTCACGTGTTTGAGATTCTGTAATTTTAGAGTGATTCTCGTATTCACCATCATTCCATGTGTTGACTTGGCACCTACACGGTTGGTTATCCATGTAGTCGATAAAATAGATTGGTGTACGAACATTCGGTTTTTCAACAATTCTCAAAAGTCTATATGAGCGCCCGATTAGGCATCTACCATTAGAACTCGTTTTCTACATCATTCCTTTTACCCCACTTTTTTCTTGGGAGGGGGACGGCAAGGTTTGTTTCTTTACACAATGTGTGAATGGGTACCTAACATGACCTTGTTATTAATACCCATATCAAAGGCTCTAGCCTCCTTTCTTTAGGCAATCCCTAAGTTGCACTTAAAATAACTTAAGTTAGTCCTATATTCCTAGGTTAGGTGAGAATTATTTTCATGCAAAAACTATACTAAATAGGAAATTAGTATAAAAAAGTGAGTTGAGTCATTTGCCCAATCAGATTAAAGGGTGATGTAACCTAGACAACCACATGTTTTTATGTAGATCTCCATATTCTATGAATAAAAAGCATCCCTCCCTTACATGGAGAGAAGGCGGAGGTATTATAAAGATGAGAGTTCTAGGCAGATGTAAAATCTCCTATAGAGAAGCTTGTAAAAGTAGGGAGAATGTAGGATATTTTTATATTCAGCCATATTTTTAATCTATATTCTCTTGGTTCTATTGTTAGCCTTTGAATATGTTTTTTTAGATTAGGATTTGTGTGGAGTTTCTTAGGCAAGTTTGATCTTGGATTTGCGCAGATTTGTAGGAATCTTGCGTAATCTTACAATATTTATCCATTCTCACACATTCTTGCTCAAAGATTATTGAATGCGATATCTTGGTCCTACTATGTTTGGCCTATATATGTCATGCTTTTATTTTCAAAACGGTAGTATTGTTTGAGTTTCATTCGAATTACTTTGTATTAAATCTATTGCCATTATAACATAAATATAGCATGTGTTTTTGGCAATTTATCAACTACAAAGGGATTATATTATGTTTTGTTGCTCAACAAATCCATTGAATAGAGACATACTCTATAAGTTTTTAAGTCGCAACAGAGTTGGATTCATAACACTTTGCATCACGAAAACATGGTTGTGAATCGACATGAACATTTGTGGCTTATGTCATTTAGGGAATAGTAAATGTGATAGCTAAGAGGCATTCTCATCAAATTCTCTACACGCGTTAAAATATAATTTTAAAAGATTCACATTCATAATTTCGACCTTCTATATTTACAAGAAAAGAAATGAGGAGATAATAGACGTTGCTTCTATCTCTTACAATTAGAAGGTCGAGGTTGTTTTATTGAGCGCGACCAAGCCAAACACCAATTTCACATGTCGCCACTTATGAAAACCCAAAGGGGAACTTCTTACTCTACACATTAAATTCAAAAATATTCACATTCCTAGTTTCAACCTTCTATATTTACAAGCGGCCTAGTATTCCATAGTCATCAATTCTTCCACCCTGCTCCCGCATTCAACATCCGTCTAATCGGGCTTGAACGGATGGAATATTCCCCATACCGATCATGCGAGATAATAGATGTTGCTTCTATGTAATACAATTAAAAGGTTGAGGTTGTTTTTTTAGCACCACCATGCCAAACACCAATTTCACATGAGAGACACCCCTATGGAAGCCCAAGAGAAGACATTTTTCTCTATACACATTAAATTTAGAAAGATTTGTATGTGTAGTTTCAACATTCCGTAATTACAAGAAATAAAATGTGGAGTTATTAGACACTGCTTTTACGTCCTGTTATTAAAAGGTAAAGATTGTTTTTTAGTACAACCAAGCCGAACACCAATTTCACATATGAAACATCCCTTGTGGAAGCCCAAAAGGAATTTTTACCTTCAATCTCGTACATTATTCAAATTGTGTAATCCTGAATCCCAACCTTATGACCAACTTTGGAGCAAACTAAGCATTTATAATACACCTACACCTAAAGTATCATTGCTTCATATGAATCCATAGTATTGCTGTTTGGATCAATAAAAAAAGTCATCATATTCTCAAATCTTTGTTGCCTTATATATTGTTCAATTTTTGTACACCCAGATTTAGATCTCCTGACAGTGCTCTAAAGTAAACCAAACCTTGCCGATCCACCAACACCCGTCATAACAAACCGTTCACTGATAGGAATTCATTTCTGTATGGCCAAATATACGGGGCTGTATTGTTTGTTGTAATTCATAAACAAACACATCATATTCCTAAAATTTTGCTTTCTAGTGGAGGGGAAAGCTCTAGTTTCGAGGAAGAGAAACAGCCGAGCTGAAACCTACATTTAGCATGCCCTACCATGGACAAGGGAAATCTAAACCGTGAAAATCAGCCGGGATGCAGAAGAGCTACACTTGGCAAGACTCAAACCCTACTCTTCGTAACAATACTCAGTTTCCTCAACTACAACCCTTAATTGTATTTAAAATAAATAACAATAAAAACTAGAAGGCCTACAAAGATCAATGGAGAAGTGCAGAATATGCGAAATATCCGTCTCCTGACCTCAAATCGGCGTTTGACCTGTATGCGTTCCATTACACACTCTGCAATCTTCTCCAACACTATTCCTTGATCCCTGAAACACGCGGTTTTTAAGTTCACACTCTAAAAGTAGAGGTATATAAAATTGTATAGGCTGAAAAAGAAAATATTTTGATAGAAATTTACCCTTGAAATTGAAATCCGTAATTGTAGGAAACCCTACGAAGCGTGGCTCTCCATTTTTCAACAGTCTCACTCTCCGCTCTTTGACTGAGAAGATGTTTGGCCAGAGCTTTTGAATAGAGTCCGTTTTCCATCCGCAGGTCGCAAGGTCGAACTCCAAAAAGATGGGAATAATGGGAGCCCCGCTTTCCTCCATCAAACACAGCTCCGTCAAACACCATGCGGATTCTGCGTAGCTCTTTGAAAAAATGGCCACATGAACAGTACTATTGCGAATAGCTTGGTGAAGTGCTTGGTGAATAGCCTGGCCGTGTCGCATAGCTTTGTTGTCGAGAAACACTGTAACATTTCTGTTAGTGAGATTGTGGTAGACAAGACTGGCAACGGTATTCTTCACGTCCTTCCCACGGTGGTTTATAAATACATCATATTTGGTACTAAGATTCCACTCCTCCAGTGTCTGTTAACGCTGGTGAGAAGCTGTGTACATCTATCATCGCAACCTGGTAGAGAAGGAATCGCTTAAGGCACAGTTGAATTGTCCCTCCTTAAATAGACAAGACAATTCGATCGTGTTTCCCACATACTTGATGAGTCGATGACGTTTAGTAACGTGTTCGACGACAATTAATGTGGGGTCTACTTTCCATATCTGTGTAACGAGGAAAGTTCCGGACATTGTTAAGGACCAATAATAATACTAAGAGCGGCCAAGTGGTCAGTGCTTGCAATTTATGCTACAAAGATGTAATTGTATTTTAGCAATTGCTTACTTAAATGATATGTTGATTGTAAAAATTCAAGAAAATTAAATTTAATAGATTTTATACCTATTTAAAAAATGATTTAAATGTTATTTAAAATTGATAATTATTGAAAGTGAAAAATTCTTAACCATGATTGGTTGCATGGAGAAAATTATTATGTTTGGAAGAAATTAATTACGCGAAGGCGTTCCCCCTATGGGAAAGGCCTTTGCGGACGTTTCTGCGACTATCTTAAATTTGACGGTTTGACAGTGATGCGGACGTTTTCGCAATTTCCTGTGATTTTTAACGGTGAAGCCCAAACAGCTAGCAACATGAAAATTGACATGAACAAAAACCCACCGAGCTTGGAAGAAAATGAGGTTGAACAGGAACTGCGCTGAATCTGAGAACAACATAGAACTCAACCGGCTGAATCGTAGAACAAGTACCCAGCAGCTGCAGACAATGTCTAATTGAATAAACTCAGTCCGCGCATGCCCTAAGAACCTCCTTCTCTTCTTCCTCTGATGAGGATTCCATTTGGCAGTGGATGGAAGAAACATGCGTTGCTGGGGTGAGCTCCTTCCTTCTGGCCTTGCAGGAGTCCATTGACGACCTTCATGAGGACTTGAAAATGAAAATCGCTTTCCCCCGAATTTGAGTGGATAATATTCTCCACCGAATCGATGCTGACTAATTCATTTGGAAAGGCTAATTGCAGTAGAATTCCGTCGCATCTGTGGACATTAATTGCCTTAGATCTGTAGGGAGAATGGGAGTAGAGTGCTAGGAGTGGGCACCCGATTTGGATAGAATTTGTACTATTCAAAATGGCTTATTTCTTTAACATCAAGTGTGAATAAATTTGATCTTTTCAAATTGAGCAGTCATCCTTAAAGCGTAATCCTGGAATCCTGGATGATCCAGAGAGACCAAGATTAATATTAGGTCCTTCCCTTTTCTTGTATTGCTCTTGGATAGCTTAGTTTTATTAGGGTTTTGAGAGTTCATGCCTAATGGGGTTCAGGGGTTGCCTCCTTGTTTTCCTTATATCGAAGTCCCTCATCCAATCCTCCTCATTCGGCTCTTCTTACATGTGCTCATCTGAATTCCTAAATTTATCCCCTGTTCCTCCTCATTGGGGGATCAGTGAAAGCAAAGGGTTTTTTTAAGAGAGGTTCTTCAAACCCGAGTTTTGTTGCTTCTTCAATCAGCCACGTCAAGGAATTTCCCCCAAAGTTTCCTACATCTGAAGTCAGGCATTCATAATCAAGTTCTGCTAGAAATGGAGCACAGATAATGATTTCTTTAGAAGGATTGATCCAACGCATCATCGAGGACTACCTCATTTCATTCTTAGCTTATGAACAACATAAAGAACCTAGGCTACCTCAATGATGCTCCAGAGGGCTTATCTTTAAATTTTCTGCTTGCTGAGCCCATTCTTGAGCTGCAATGAACTTAAAATCTCTCTTTGAACTCCACTTTGAAATTAATTGTCTTCCCTACGAAGCGTGTCTCTCTTGTTCTTCCTCCCAGTTGAGTCTCTCAAGCTCCCCCTGCAAAGGCATCCAAAAACTAATTTCAAGGGATTGGTTTCTACCTTATAACATTTCTTAGCCTAGCGCCTTAACTCATCATCTGATCCATCTCTTCAACTTCGGTTGATTCAAATCATGTGGGATTGAACTTGCCATGCAAGTGTCGCTCCTTTGGGGCCAATGGGTTGTTAAAATCATTTCCTGAACAAGGAGGGCCAAATATTTTTTACTTATCTTTTTCTATTTTGGACGCTACTTTTTCTGGCTCAACTGTCTGTGAAATAAGATTTGCAAATATGTATGTACGAACCTTTAAATGTAATATTCCTACCCTTACAAAATCAATCACACCCCTTATCAATATCACCTACAAAAGTAATAACTATCCCTTTAAATCAAATGACATATACCGTTCGGCGTTCACATTGCATTGTACACATGCGATTGCTAGTAAATAAAATTTGCCATATTTAAGAAATAAGAACAATGTATTATATATATTTTTAAATATAGAATTTAATATTGTTACGTGTATTGTGTGTGTTTATAATTATTTATAATAATTAAATAAAATATCAATATGATTATACTAATAATTGTAAAATTATGTTTTTATTTATGTATTATAATATTATATTATAATTAATATGTATTATTGAATGTGGATATTAATATGTAAAATTATGTTTTTTTATGTATTATAATATGTATTATAATTAATATAAATGATAGGACACTTGTCACTTTAAAATTTTATCATCTTAAAATGTTATAAAATTGTTTTGGCAATAAGACTCAAAAATAGTCACATCACCCTTGAACACCAATCAATTGGCTAGAAAAATAAATATGTTAATTTAAAAAATGTTTAAAATTAGTCATAACTTTAGAATATGACAAAGCTAGAAAAAATTATCATTTGTGATTGGTCCATTGACAAAAATTATTTCATCAATGAAAACTATAATATTCCTACCATATGCAGGAAATAATAATTGGTTTTATATTTAAGATTATATTTAATACAATCTTAAATATAAAACTAATTATTATTATTAATCTATAATATATGGACAATCTTCTAACATCTTAAAATATATGTTATAGATTAATAATAACTATTATAATTATAAAATTAATTATTGCTATTAATCTATAACATATGGACAATCTTCTAACATGTTTTTTTAATAATGGCAAATAGTTTTTGAAAGGGACTATACCCTTGAATACAAAAAAAGGCCTTTAAGCCGAAATAAGAGTGAGAAACATAGCGGGACTAACCAAGTCCAGAAATACAATGAAATTCCACGTAGCGAAAAACTACACAAGCGAGACTTAACAAAGAAACAACAAAGAAAAACAAGAACTGGCTTAACGACGAAACAAAGTAAGAATAACAAAAGAGAGCGGTAGAAGCATGCGGGACTACTTCCGCTTGATCAACACCGATCTTGACTTTTTCCAAGCATGAAACATACCCAAAGCGGTCATGTGGCGCAAGCATCCGTCTTATCGAGCTCCTCGATGGTTCTTTTGCTCTATTTTTCATTGCCCCAAAGTGCAGTAGGGACACCCGAGGTTGGAAACACTTTTGGCATGCCCCACGATGAATTCCTCAATGGCCCTAAAGGCGCGATGTTGTAATCATGCCTAGTCTTAGCCTTCCCAAGGCGGGAGTCAAGCGAGTCGACTTTTTGTATATGTCTTCAATTTGACTATGTCAATGCTCCCTTCCCCCTCCATGCTTTTCTTACCTTTTTTTCTTAGCTAGGTTTTTGACCTCATCCTTCAAACATTTTTATCTCGGCCTCTAAGGCCTCCGGTCTCTTGGAAGAGTTATCCATCGTGCTTCCAGGGTGGCACTACTTATGTTTAGCAGGTCACGTGCAATGTCAAGATCAAGAGGCTCTTTCCCTGCTGCAAGAGTCTCAAGGTTGAGTCTCCTAGAAGCCCTGGTGAGTGGACGTTTAGAGGTAGAGGCGAGGTGGGTGGCAGGAGGAGCAGGAGGAATAGAAGGAGAAACATGTGCGGCCCGGCATGGGGTAAAGAAGACCGGTGGTGGGCGGCAGCAAGAGCGCGCAGGCGGCATGAGAAACAGGGGGCGGCGGCGGAGCCCATCGAGCCAGGCTAGGAGAGGAAGGAAGACCGGGGTACTTGAGAAGGCAGTATTTGTGAATTAGCAAAATAAGCCCTTGATGCAAGAGGAACCGCCCGAGTATATACGGAACTCCAAAATGGAGCGCTCAAGAGAGTTTAAAAGATAATGAGGGAAGCAAACCAATCTATTCCTACGGAAGTGGTTTAAAAAGATGAGATGCTTAGCTGGGACAGTAACAAACCTACCTTCCAAGGAGATGAAACGAATCATCATGCGAGTGACTTCATCAAACGGTGATGGAATTGAGCTTACATGCGAGACCATTGTCTTAAAAATAAGCTTCTCATCTTCCTCCACAAATCTTCTTTCTTCAGTTTCTTTGATAACCCTTTTGTTGAAGAAGCGGTACCCATCCAGGCTGAGACCGGTCGCTTCAGCAATGAGCTCTTCATTGACAAGAATTTTCTGTCCCCCATAGTCGACAGTCCTCTCTTTCCACTCCTTAGCAAAGCATACTGAAATACTTTGATCATGTCCTTGCACCCTTTCAACAAAGCTGGTGAAGCCGCCTATGCTGAGAATGTTCCAAAGCTCGGTGTTTTCCTTCCAATCGGGAGTCAGACGCCATTTGCGGCTCGGACAGGAGGTCCTCCCATCTTCTCGGTGGTGTGCGAGTTACAACAAATTCAGAATGCATTAAGCGTGAAGAGCGATTCGTTTCTTCTTTGTTGAAGGTCGCATAAGGCTAGGAATCAGAAGCTGTGGTCGTTGGTCTTCAAACTGGCGGTTGCGTAATTGCTAAAGCGAGCTGCGGGAAGTCGCGTGTGAAAACCCTTTCCTGTCAACAATCACTTTGTAATTATCATCGGTTTTCGTGGAGTTTGGCATCCAGGATATCAACAGCCATTGTACCTCCGCGTGCATGATTTTCAAATCTGGATGACTCCACTTGAAGTTTCTTAAATAGATCTTGCTATTATTTGAAAAAGATATTATTTGCCTCGTGTATATAGAATAAAAAGACGTGTGAAAGAATTGATGATTTTGATTTTCTCCAAAGATTAAGGCTTATCTCTAGAGATTGCTTGCTTGTGAAGATCCGCATGGATCTTTGTTGTGAAGCGATTAGGATACTATCATTATCCCGAGACAGTAAAATTTATATTAATGCCATAATTGGCGGTGCATCCGCCTTGATTGTTGCCTTCCCCTGTAAGTATGTATGATTCGATACTATTGAAGGTGTGGCAAATGCTTATGGATTCAGAGATAAAGTCTTTAATACTCCAAGCGGGAGATGAGGGTGATTAAGAAGCTTAATGATATTAAGGAGTCCCCTTCAACAATAAGGTTCGAATATTTTGAGCCATCGCAACTCTCAAGCCCAGAGAGCGAGATAATGCTTGGCAAAATGATTGGTTTGAATTCCCATTTTCCAGCATAAGCAAAGCAATCAAATTACCTTTGTGGTCTCGTATTGCTCCTCCTCCATTTCTTGTCCCTGGGGTTTCCCTTAGAGGCGCCATCAAAGTTCAACTTGTACCGATTAGAGTCGGGAGGATGCCATTTAATCAAAGATCTATCTACACTATTCCTGGGTTGCTCAATTTCCAATGTGCCGATTAGATAAAATGTGCTCTTCATTCTCGGGATAACACTTGTTCTTGGGGGTTTAAATCGGCCATGTCCTCTTTGATACCTTGAGAAATTTTGCCAATCTTGATTTTATAATTCTCGCTTCTTATTTCGAAAATGATATTATTTCTGTCCTTCCAAATCCTCCAGATTAAGTGTGGGATTGCTAATTTCGATTCTTTTGATAGCACAATGTCCGAATGGTGGGTTCCATTGATTCCATAGGTGATTAAGGTTCTTCGGCAACACCCAAAGAGCATCAATTTAGAAAGAACAAAGCTCCAAATTCTATTGGCATAAGCACTGATGTATGAGCAGATGACTAATGTCTTCATAGTCATTCCTACAAAGGTGGCACCAATTAGGAATTATAAATCCTCTTCTCATCAAATTGTCGGTGGTGAGAATTCTACCTCGATGGCCACCAAAGAAAAAAATTTATTTTTGGGGTTAACTCAAGCATCCAGATCTTGTTCGATTAAAGTCAGATTAGTTCTTTGTGAGAAAGATTGGTATAACCTTGATTTGACTAAGTATTTCCCATCTTGTGAATTGCTCCAAACCCGGCTCATCCTTGGAATTTGGTGACTTAAAGGGAAGAGGTCTAAAAGATCCTGAAGGGAGGAAGTAGTTTGTTTCACTCAATTCGTTCCATGAAAGTCTTTTCCAAGTCTTGTTGGTGCCATTTCCTTCTTGATATAGTCCTTGACTTTAGTTCCATACTTTAACATGTTAAGAGGTATGTAATAGATTATTAATAATAATGGTGGTTTTATATTCAAAATTAGTTTGAGTGGAATCTTGAGTATAAAACTAGTTATTTTTATTAATCTATAACATATGGATAACTTTCTAACATGTTAAGTTTCTTTCGTATAAATTAATAATAATGGTGTAGAAAATTTAAATTGATTTTTAATAAATTAATAAAAATAGTGAAGATAATTGAAATTTATTTTATTAATGTTATTATATTATATTTATAAAAATAAAAATTATTATTAAATTTAAAAGATTTTTTATATCAATATGCATTTACTTATAACTAGTATTGAGTTGTATTGCATAAATCAACGATTGATGCTCTCTTCATCCACATGTAAGATCATAGGATTTATGCAAGCGTAAATTTTCCTTTTCACTATGGAATGGGGTGGTTGAGGTGGTTGAGATTTCATTTGCTCTCTACACATGTTTTCTTTCATTGTTCACAGTTGAGAATTTGGTCATTGTTTTGTGATATATTGTTAGGGTTAATGCAGTTATTATGTGGACCATATCTAGACAACCTCAAACAATGGAAGCTATTTTAGTGAATTTGGTCATTGTTTTGTGGTATACCGCTAGAGGTTACAATGGGTGCAAAATTGGTGACCAACAGAGAGACTTGGTTAGGCCATATCGGGACCATGGATCAACACCTTACAGTCTCCACTTGATTTCACCTCGGTCGTGAAGAGTCAACTAATATGGCTTAGAATCATGCAAGCGGTGTAAAACTTGATTGACAATTGATTTAATATATGTTGAATTAATCTATATTTTGAGTAACTTTTGTAACTAATGATATATAAATGATAAATGTACAATAATGGACAAGCAATAAGCAAACAATAATATGAAACCCTAAGCGAGAGAGGGTGAATTAGTTGATTTCACACAACTGGAGATGATCTGGACAAGAGAACTATTGAAACAAAATGTAAGCAGCGCCGTCAAGGCTCAGTGAAGATTCTGGAACTCAGAAATGTGCAAGATAGAAGTGCCCACGAGAGGACAGGAGCGCCGGGCGTTAGTGACTAATCTAGGCATTAGTGGTGATCGGGTGCTTAAGTGTCAGTCAATTGCTTAGGTTCTGTCCTTTTTGTGCGGGAGGAACTTCATTGTTAGTTTCCTTTTGTCACTCTGGTTTTGATATATTGTCGTTGATTGTACCTGTAACATGCAAAGAGAGATACCTAGTTGCACATGCCCACAAACCACATCAAAAATAAAGATGCAGAATGTGGAGTCAAAGTGACCTGGCAGCGATCACCTAAAGAGTGAACTTAGTATCGAGCATTGCACTACATGTAACGTCCCTCCTTTTCGAGTAACTTTTATTGAAGACCTTTGGCCTATTTTGTCTACCCAGTGAACCAAAGGGTGAGCTCAAGGGTGGCTTAAGTTTATTAACTTTATTATTTGTGCTAAAATTAAAATATAACATTATAAAAAGCGCATATAATAAATTAATAGACTTAACTTTAAATTAGAACTCGAGGTAAGTGCAATAAAATAAAAACACTTAATTAAATTATACTTCACGAGGTAAAATGTGTTTTGGAAGTCAAAGGTCACTTTCGCTTTCATTGGAAGTCCAAAGGTCACTTTGGGTCCTTTTTCCTATATAAAGAAGAGGTCGACCTATGTAGAGGCATTCCAAATTTTTGATATGATATTTTCTCTTGCATGTGAGCTCTGAGCTTGTGCAAATAAATTCCAAGGATGAAAACCCTTAGGAATTTAATCTCTTGTGGACGAAAACCCCAAGAGTTGAGAGGGATTTTCACTCAGAAAATTCCATTGGTTGTAATCAAATTTTTGAGCATTTCCAGCAGTGTTTTGAAGGCTTTTGGTGAATAAAAATTACAGCAGTTCATCTTCTATTGGATCGACTTGTTTTGGGACTGATTTGGCCTTAACTTTGAGGTATTTACATCTGCAAAATATTGTCTAATATCTCCTAATTTTTATGAATGAAATCACAACAGTTTCATAATTTTTAGAGGAGTTTTTAAGAGGGTTTTTACCGGTTTATAATCAGATTTCAGATCTGATTTACGAGTTATTTTGGCACCCTAAATTTTTATTCTTATATGAATGAGTTCCTACAAATATAAGCAAGCATCTGGGATAGAGAAAGTAATTTTTGGAGCTCATTTAATGCCCTAAATGTGTGGGCTGAAATAGTAGGAGGGCAAATCTGCATGTTATAATTTGGTTTACATCATCTTGTTCCTTGTATTTTTCCAAGTTCGGGCATATGTCATTTGCCTAAATCGGAGTTGTGTAGAGAAAGTTATGTTATCTTAAAGATTGCAGCAAGTAGGGTTTTAAATTTAAATTATTTTCCGGTTGTTGTAAAATCGATTTTCACCATAAATTCTCAGGGGTTGTTCGAGGTTTGGGAGTAAAAATAATTATTGCATGTTGATTTTGGGTGTGTTTGCATATAAAACCCTAGTCAATTTGGCTGAAATCAATCCCGTTTGCCCTAGCTTTCAAAGTTTATATTTTGCCATTATATTTTGCTATTGTGTTGAGTGGGAAAAATTTATATTTGCTCCAAGGATCCATTGGGGATCTTTCAGTGGTATCAGAGCAATGATCCTCCCACATGGAAGGTTTTGATTGATGCATCCGAGAGAAGTTGGTCCCCACAGGTATTATACAAGGAGACAGAACGTCTCACAGCTGAAACCATGGACAAAAGAGGTGGATCACTTAACCCTCCCCGGGATGAACAAGTAGACACAAATCATGAGCTTTCGGGAATATGATTTAGACCATGCGATAGTTGATGCAGAGGATGGATGCAAGGGACCGACATGATAGAAGGGATAGATCTATATCAGTGGTCAATAGTTGCAGGAGGCACAACAAGTCACCTACGGATGGTGGAAGCGTGAGGTTCCCCTCATCGTGAGAGGCAACATTCACATATAAAGGAAAGGAGGTCTACCAGGACTGCGGATAGACCTATGCAGCCTAGCTTCCTACCTAGAGATGAGCCACCCATGGTTGAGGATCCACTTGAGAATACAACTTTCCAAGATAACGTAATGGCAACTAATGATGAGTGGAGAGCTTTACCACAGGAGATACGGAATGCCTTTCCCCTTCATCAGTATTGTGCTCAGAGGAGAGAGAGCTTGAGAGCTAGACAGGTACAAAGGCCTAGAGCACAACAGAATAGGGAGTTGAAGCAGGCCACCAACAAGGTGACCCTTTCCACATTTGATGGTAGTGGAAAGATCAGTGCCAGAGCATGGATTCACAAGCTCGACACATACCTCACTCTCAAGCCTATGCAGGAGCAGGAGGCTATCCAGTTTGCCACATTGCACCTTGAGGGAGTAGCGTACGATTGGTGGCACCATGGGTTAGTTACACGAGAATCATGATCTTTTGTGGTCATACAGGGAGTTTAGTGAGAGGTTGATTGTGAGATTTGATCGTAAGGATGTGGAGCTTTATTACAGGGACTTAGCACAACTTCGACAAAGTGGACACGTTGATACATACATCAACAAATTTCAACATATAGCGAGTAATAATCTGGAGATGCACGAGAGACATGTGGTGATGTTGTTCATTTAAGGACTTCATGACAGACTAAGGGGATTGGTCAAGGCTCTTAGGGCTAGGACATTACACGATGCCATTCAGACGGCATTAGATTTGGAGACACTTCCCGCTTCTTACCAGTCTAGTAGGAAGCCTTCTACGAGCACCAAACCTTTCCACCGTTGTACTATTCAGTGGAAGAGTATCCCCCTCCTAAGATGGATCAGGAGACTTGCAATGAGTTGAGGAGAAAGAAGCTTTGATTTCATTGCAAAGATCATTGGGAGCCTAGACATAACTACCTTAGAAAATACATGGTGCATCTCATTGAGGTGATTTCAGATGAGGTGGAGGAGCCTTCACCAGATTCAGATACACATGACAGAGATGGTGATCATGGTGCACATGAGGAGCAACCCTAGATAGAGCTTGGAGAGAGTGAGATACCAGGTTTAGGTACTATTGCATCACTTTCTGGAGTCCCTAGGTACCATCCCTTTCAATTGAAAGGAGTACTTAAGGGTCAACGGGTTTTCTGCTTGATTGACAATGGCGCTACACACAACTTCCTTGATGAGGGATTTGTGATGAAGCGTGGATTATAGGTTGAGGATTTCAAGGGGTTCAGTGTACGAGTTGTAGATGGTTTTTCTTTGAGTTACACTAGGAGGATTCTGCAGCTTAGCATCCAGCTAGGGGACTATACATTGACAGATGATTTTTATGTAGTTGGCCTTGGAGAGATTGATGCAGTTTTGG
Organism: Taxus wallichiana var. yunnanensis; assembly: GCA_018340775.1. Lineage (NCBI taxonomy): Eukaryota > Viridiplantae > Streptophyta > Pinopsida > Cupressales > Taxaceae > Taxus > Taxus wallichiana. The sequence goes on along the minus strand of CM031242.1, from coordinate 852,351,716 downwards.
GTATCCAGTGACTACAGTCCCTTGGGAGATATGTGTAGGATTTTAGACGGATGGAGTTGGAGTTTATGGCAAGATGGGAAGAAGATTGTGCTTAGGGATCTTTCAGATGGAGGTCCTAGAGTGGTGTTAGCATGTAGGATGGAGTCCTTTATCAGACATGGAGAGGTTGCATGGGCAGCCCAATGCCACATTTCATCCAAATATTCTTCGGATAGCGGGCATCCTTTCATGTAGATATCCAGGCAATACTGGATAAACACAACATAGTTTTTGGTGACATTCCTCCAGGTAGACCACCAGACAGGGGATTTGAGCATGTCATAGAGTTAGAGGAGGGTGCCAAGCCAGTGATTACTACACCTTATCGTCATCCTAAGAAATTTAAGGATGAGATAGAGAGGACTATCAGAGAGCTTCTAGATATGGGGCATATCCATCCTAGCTCTAGCCCATTTGCTTCTTCAGTGGTGTTGGTGAAGAAGGATGAGACTATGAGGATGTGCATTGACTACCGTGCTCTCAACAAGAAGACAATCAAAACAGGTATCCCATTCCTCGTATAGATGAGCTTTTGGATGAGTTGCATGGAGCTATTTACTTTTCGAAGATTGATCTTTGATCGGGATATCATCAGATCCGTGTTCGAGAGGAGGACATCCACAAGACAACATTCATATGTCACTACGAGCACTACAATTTTTGGTGATGCCCTTTGGTCTCATTAATTCACCTGCCACATTTCAATCATGCCTGAACCATCTCTTCAATAGGAAGTTGAGCAAGTTCATGCTAGTGTTCTTTGATGATATCTTGATTTACAACAGGACATGGGAAGATCACTTGAGGCATCTTGATGAGGTACTTAGCATCATGGAGACCCAGTCTCTATTTGCTAAGATGTCCAAATGTGAGTTTGGACTTACAGAGATTTTGTATCTTGGGCATGTCATTGGGGCCAATGGGGTCAAGGTTCACTAGGAGAAGATACAAGTTATGCAGGATTGGCCTCCACCTAGGAACATTTTGGAGCTATGGGGATTCCTAGGATTGTGTGGATATTACAGGAGATTTGTGAGAGGTTATTCGATATTGCAACACCATTGACGGATCTCACACGAAAGGGAGCATTCAGATGGACAGAGGAGGCACAGGTGATATTTGAAAGGCTCAAGATGGTGATGAGCACTTGTCCAATTTTAGCTCTTCCGGATTTCTCTTGGCCATTCATTTTGGAGTGTGATGCTTCGGGTATAGGTATTGGTGCAGTTTTGATGCAGGACCGTCATCCCATTGCCTATGAGAGTAGGAAGCTAAGGGAAAATGAGAGGTTGTACTCCACCTAGGATAAGGAAATTCTTGCCATCATGCATCCATTGGCAAAGTTCAAACAATATTTAGTGGGTGGGAAATTTGTGGTAAGATCCGCCACAACAGTTTGAGGTACTTTTTGGAGCAGAAAGAGCTCAACGAGAGGCAGCAGAAGTGGGTCAGCAGGATCCAGGCTTATGATTTTGACATTGAGTATGTCAAGGGGAAGAAGAATGTAGTGGTTGATGCACTTTTGAGGAAGCCACATCTTGTTGTCCTATGTTCCTTGAGTGAGATTTCTGCTGATTGGAAATCTCAACTATTGGTTGAGTATTCCAAAAATTCATTTGCATGCGAGATTATGGATGGCAAGATTCAGGATGAACGCTACCAGGTAAAATCTGATTTGATTTATTATAAGGGTAGAATTTATTTAGTTCCTGAATCTAAGCTCAAGGGTAAGATTCTACATGCCCTCCATGATGCACCACTGCAGGACATCCAGGTTATTTTAAGACATACAGGCAGGTTAGAGAGAGATTCTCTTGGAAGGGTCTCAAGGAGGATGTTCTACGCCATGTTCGTGAGTGTGTGACTTGTCAGCAAAACAAGTCTGAGCATACTTTTCCTGCAGGTTTATTGCAGCCCTTGCCCATTCCAAAACATAAATGGGAGAGCATTTGATGGATTTCATTACAGGTCTTCCAATTGTACAGGGGCACGATCACATTTATGCGGTAGTTGATAGGTTGACCAAGTATGGGCACTTCTTTGTTGTTCCCACCAGCTTTAAGGCACCACATGTGGTTGATTTGTTCTTTCGGGAGGTATTCAAGTTGCATGGGCTTCCGAAGAATATTGTCAGTGATCGGGATAAAAGATTTGTGAGCACATTCTTGCAAGAGCTTTTTCGGTTGAAAGGTACAAAATTGACTTCAAGTACGAGTTATCACCCTCAGACAAATGGACAGATAGAGATTGTGAATAAGTGGATAGAGGGGTACCTTCGCAACTATGTTTCAGGGCAACAGAGGGCATGGGTTAAGCAATTGTACTTATGTGAGTATTGTTATAATACCACTTACCACATGTCTATTGGTATGACTCCCTTTAGGGATTTGTATGGATATGATGCGACATCTTTTGTGGATTTGGCGTTTGGAGATAGTAGAGCCCCTAAGGCTTGGGAGTGTTTACAGGACAGCTAGGATATCCTAAAAGCACTCAAGGATAATATGTAGCATGCCTAGAATTAACAGATGTATGTAGATCGACATAGGATTGAGCGATCATTTGAGGTAGGAGACATGGTATTTCTGTGACTTCAGCCATATAGACAGAGCACTCTTAAGAAGAGTGGAGCAGAGAAGCTTAAGCCTCGATTTTATGGTCCATACAGGGTGGTGAGGAGAGTTGGAGAGGTAGCTTATGAGTTGGAGTTACCTTCTGAAAGTAAGATACACAATGTTTTTCATGTATCTTGCTTGAAGAAAGCATTGGGGCAGAACGTGGTTTCTTCTGCATAGGTTTCATCATTGGATGATGAGGGGAGATTGGATCTAGTTCCTGAGGAGATCTTGGATAGGAGAGAGAGGAGGTTGCGGAGTAGGGTGATTCGAGAGTACCTGGTTCGTTGGAGAGATTTTTGTTAGAAGATGCCACATGGGAAGGTGAGTCTATACTTCAACATCCAACTTTACAGTTGCTTGGGGGCAAGCAACTCCGGGAAGGGAGGACTGTAATGTCCCTCCTTTTCGAGTAACTTTTATTGAAGACCTTTGGCCTATTTTGTCTACCCGATGGCCAAAGGGTGAGCTCAAGGGTGACTTAAGTTTATTAACTTTATTATATTGTGCTAAAATTAAAATATAACATTATAAAAGCACATATAATAAATTAATAGACTTAACTTTAAATTAGAACTTAGGAAAGTGCAATAAAATAAAAGCACTTAATTAAATTGTACTTCCTAAGGGAAAATGTGTTTTGGAAGTCCAAAGGTCACTTTCATTGGAAGTCAAAGGTCACTTTCGCTTTCATTGGAAGTCCAAAGGTCACTTTGGGTCCTTTTTCCTATATAAAGAAGAGGTCGACCTATGTAGAGGCATTCCAGATTTTTGATATGATATTTTCTCTTGCATGTGAGCTCTAAGCTTGTGCAAATAAATTCCAAGGACGAAAAACCCTTAGGAATTTAATCTCTTGTGGATGAAAACCCCAAGAGTTGAGAGGGATTTTCACTCAGAAAATTCCATTGGTTGTAATCAGATCTTTGCGTATTTACAGCAGTGATTTCCAGCAGTGTTTTGAAGGCTTTTGGTGAATAAAAATTACAGCAGTTCATCTTCCATTGGATCGACTTTATTTGGGATTGATTTGGCCTTAACTTTGAGGTATTTACATCTGCAAAATATTGTCTAATATCTCCTAATTTTAATTAATGAAATCACAATAGTTTCATAATTTTTAGAGGATTTTTAAGAGGTTTTTACCGGTTTTATAATCATATTTCAGATCTAATTTACGAGTTGATTTGACACCCAAAAATTATGATTCTTATATGAGCGAGTTCCTTAAAATATAAAGCATCCGGGATAGAGAAAGTAATTTTGGAGCTCATTTGATGCCCTAAATGTGTGGGCCGAAATAGTAGGAGGGCCAAATCTATTTTAATAAATTGTTAGAATTCACAAGAATCGCTAGTGAATGCCTTGATTGCTTAGTGATTTACCTAAATCATTAGCAATTCTGTGTTATTTTACTTTTTTACATAATCTATCCAACATGTCTTGTTTTTTCTTGTTATCTACTAATCTTTTGTCTAGTATGATGATTTCATATGACATTAGGTGGTACTAACTTCCCCATTGTTGGTTCTTTCCCCATTGTTTGACATCCACTCTACTGGGAACAATACGAGCTCCTTCATGACCTTGAGCTCTGCGCGATCTAAGATGCCCATTTGATCACCTTGAGGTTATCTTTTTCTTAACCCGATGCATCATGCAAAGCTACCGATGCTTTTTGGGATGCATATGATGAGGCTCTAAGACTTCAGTAGGACCTTGTTCAGTATGAGCATAATTACGAGACCGACCTAGAGCTTATAGACGAAGACTATCACACTGCACCTAAATAAGAAGATCACAAACACATCAACATCTCCAGCACTAACACTACATTAGCCCATCTTTTCGACACTTCGGAGGAATCTTTTAATTTATTTGAGAGGACTATATTTATATTCTTGAGTCTTATACTATTGAGGAGGAGGAAGAAGTAATTGATTTTATAACATCTAACATATTTGAGAATTTGTATACTAACTATGAATCTAATCTCTAGCTCTAGATTAGTTGTTAGTCTTTTATGTATGTATTCACATCTAAATAAGTGGCATAGTTAGTCACATTTTTCCATCCTAATCATTGTATCACAACCTTATTATCAATTAAAAGCTTAATTGTCTCGAAAGCGAGGTTGATTTCCATCAAAGGGAGTCTTGGGCTTCTTGGGGGTGGCTTTTTCAGACATGACTGCCCCTTTCATTCTTCTAACGTTGTTTTGTTTAAGTATTTGTAGGCCTAATTTTTGGAAAATCCTTAATTTATTATCTTCCACACGCGCTTGATAACATACTGATCCACATCGCGGGTATCCCAGAAACCCCACTATACTGAGGTTGAGTTAGGTTGTTACCCCCTCGAAACATCAAGGACGTCGAAGGTAAAAGCGTGCTCGACATTCTCACATGCCCAGTGGGATACTTGTCCCTTTTAACTATTTCATTCACCATTAATTTGGTCACTATTTTTATTGATCGCCAATCGTGCGCGATTAACTCGATCGCCTAAGTGATTTCCACTGCACTATTTTTTTCATCTCATAATCAACTTTGTCATTTCTTTTTTTTTTTTCTTTTTTATTCCTTTGATTATAGGGTCCTTCTTTCGGCAATTGTTCCTTCTAGATTTTCTAAAACATATGCTTTGGAAAATTCTAAAATTTGAAATAAATAAAACAGGAACGCTTTCACGATGAGTTTTGAAAACCATCGTTTACTTTCACTTTGCATCTTTGTTCACTTGTCCTCGTCGAAATTAATATTTCACTTTGGGACTTTAAAGCGAACCATTACATACTCCTTACTCATCTAATTTTAATTAGGAAGTAACTCACTACAATTACCTAGATATCCCTCACACATGACCAAATCACTATCAAAATCTAAAATGCATTCAAACAACTCCCACCCAGGTGAAATTGATTGGGATTTCATCACCCAACAATTTCATCACCCAACAAGGAAGCTGACTTGGTGTTACGTGAGTATAATCACTTGTCTGTCGGTATATATTGGCTCAAAACCTGACTCCCTTATCGTAGTGGGACCGTGAAGTGAGGGGGTAGGCCCCAATACCATATTCGTATTGGCAGCATGCTGAGTTGGGCCTCACGTACCTATGGGTATATCGAGGACTCGCCCTTAAACACACCCAAAACTATCCTTAGAAAACCACTTCCTAGGACCCTTGTTCGCCATCTTACACATTTCATTTTTCATAACTAATCAAGATAACTATAAAAAAATATTTGCTTGTTTTTGCTTGTTGTTTGTAAAACAACACATCCACTTGTTTTCCTTCTTTTTGGGTGTTGTTTTTGTGTTCTCTTATTATGGTACTTACTAGACAACAAGCCCATAACTAGATTTCTAAAAACATGTCTACTTCACCTACATATCAAGAAAATATTCCATTTTATACTTGACACCTTTAACCCCAACACAACAACAACTTCCATACTATCAAACATACACATATAACCCCTTTTAGGACCCCAGAAAAACTTAGCATGAAGTAGGGGCCAATTATAGTAACACAACGGGACAACAAATCTTACATTCTCCACACAGGTATCATGGTCAAATCCTCCCTACACCTCGATCACAAGAAGAGGACTACTTCCTTTTTCCAGTCCTCATGGATCGAACTTCCTTTCTGATAGGGGAGACCCCGTTTTTGAGGATATGTTAGATTCAAATCCCATTTCCCTTAATGCCTATCTAGCAACAAGAAATGTTCAATTATAATCATTCACGCCTTCATCTATCCAACACACCTACAATTCATCATTTGCCATTGCAGCCTTATTGATCAAAATCAAGACCCTTTTGTCAACGGTTATATCCATACTCTTGAGTTAGCACGAGACATCAAACAATAGCCAACCTCTAGTAACTCTCAAATCTACAAACCCATTTGAAACGTTAAACAAAAATTTACTACTAGCCAACCCAAGGCATATGAGGTTTCATCGGCCCCCATCTACAACTGTTATCCCAATTTTGCCCCGTGCAGAAATTGATCAAACATGACCCTACACGAAGAAAACCTAAGGGTCGGCTCTGTCCTGTGAGCTCACATTCAAATCCAACAGTCAGGTTGCAGGCGGACTCGGAAATGGAGAAACCAGAGGCTCTCAGGAGAGAAGCGGGGAAAGGCTCAAAGTCTTCAGGCTTCACAAATGATTCAGAGCGAGCCAAAATTGGCTAAGTATGGAAGAATCGGTGGAAGCTACCAAGTGTCAACTCGACGCACAACTTCAAAGATTGAATCCAAAAGTAGGTCTCCCAAATGAGTGCGAAGCTTCCACGTGTCCCAGGTCCGAAAAGGGGACAAAGTCGGCCATTTAAAACGACTAAGTATAAGAGTGCCGGTGGAAACCTCCACATGTCTCGATAGGTGCAACACCAAGGTTGGGTTCGAAGTGTAGAGACTCAAATGAGTGCCAACTTTCCACATGTCCCGAGTCAAAAGGGGACAAAATCGGTCGTTGAAAAGTCAAAATAGGGCAAAGGCTAGCAGAAGGAGCCAAGTGTTAGCACGACACTACTTCAAAAGTAAAATTCAGAGTGGTTTCCAAACAAGCGCGAAGCCTCCACGTGTCCAAGGTCAGATGTATGGCCCCACCAAGCAAAAGGGACTTAGCCAAATGCAAAGAAAAGAGCAAGCCAGCGGAAAGAGCCACGTGTCTCTTCGACACACTTTCAAGAGGTGAATCCAGAGGCGGTCCACAAACATGTGCCAGCTCGCCACGTGTCTCATCGACACAATTTCAAAGGTGCACCCCAAAAGGTAGTTCCCAAATGAGCGTTAGGCCTCCACGTGTCTTAGGTCAGGCACAGTGTCTCCGCTAGCAAGAGAGACTCAAGAAGAATACAGAAGACATAGGGGAGCCCGCAGACAACGCCATGTGTCTCAATTTGGTGCAATTTCAAGAGCGAAGGCAAGGGGTGAAATCTCAAATGAGCGTGGGGCTGCCATGTGGCCCCTATATGAATAGACCCTTGCATACTGCAAGTCACGTTAAGTGCCGACCTGAGGAACTTCAGATGGCCATATCTTTTGATTGGGAACTCAGATTTGGGCGGGAGAAGACTTTTTGGAAAGGTCTCGACATCCTCTACACCATGGAGGCCTAAAAATTTAATTTTGATAGGGTCAGGTGGGTGAGAAGTAGGAAAATGTCTTGTAAGCTATTAATGAAGGATCTAATTGCTTCAACCACCCGATTTGATTTTTTGATCCGCCATTCTTCCTTCTTCAACACGCCGAACAAACATAGAGCGGTAGAGTTGACAGATTGTGGGCGGATCCACAACGGGCATTAAGGGATGGTGGTTGAGCTTTTAGAGTAGGATTGAGTGTTTCACGGGGTGGTTGGAATAGAGTTCAATTTTCCCTCTCTTTCTCTCTCATTCTTCTATATATTGTACAAGAGGGGCATATTCAAAGTTTGGTCATTGTTTCTCCTCCCCCCTCTCTCTTTCTTCCTTAGGGTAGAATGCGGAGTCTAAGCCTCCTCCCATGGCTCTGTAATGGTGTTTTCTTGCCTCTTTCCCACTGATGATGTATCGTGTAACATTTTGGAGCAATAAAATCTATTTCGTGATGCATCTGTCCATCCTTGGCTTATTTTGTTGTCTCTTCTTACCTCTCATCATTGCAGGGTATATTGTGCATAATCTGATGTTTTTTTTAGATTCTAGAAGGCTGCTTAATGGGTTTTGAAGTGGTGTTCCGTGTGAAATCTATCTCTAGTCCGTGGTGCATTCTATCCACCCTCTCCTCTGCTCACCTCTCTCCACTTCAGGCAATCGGATATGTGATTCAACCACTTCCTTTTCTGGTGTATCACCACTTAGTGTAGGCTCTTTCACCCTCTCTCTCTCTGTCCCCTTGGAATGGTTAGATTAGGATATAATAGGTTCTACCTACCTTTGGATTAGCTTGTGGCGGGTGGATTAGGAATCAAGAACCAAATTTCTTTGAAGGTCCATCTCAAGTTTGTAAGTCCCACAACTTGAGAGATGATCCCATGTTGTGCAATCACACTTTGAATGCCCCACTTCACACCGAGGCCATTTGGGGGTCCTGTGATTACGCACTAACATAACCTTCACATGATCTCACCACAAAACACATATGCTCAAAGAACCCACATCTTCACCGAGTCCTTTTGTAGGATCCACACCTTCTTCAAATAATGTCACCACTTCATCATCTACTTCCCTAGTTTCCTCACAAGTGCCGACACCCCCTTTGAGTTCTCGTCCCCTTCCACAGTTATGCCTTCCCAATAAGTTACTACTCCTATCCAAAACATCACTATGTCCATTCCCACAACAACACCGTTAGTTAACACTAGTGTCATTGCTAGTACACATCCTATTTCACAATACATGCCTGCAACCTTTGCAGACCATTGATCTTTGCACCTCATTTTGTACCACAATAGAACATCCCATAATACGGTATCCCACAAAAAGTTGTTCTGATAGGCACCATCTTTTGCCACTTCAACCATGTCTTTTAACAAACACCTACATATTCACATCCTCTTATGCATGTATCAATGCCATTGCAATATCGGTATGTCCAAACCTCACAACCTATCACTTCATAACAAAGCTCCTCATTCCATCAGAACAGTCCACAACACAAACATCCTTCATCATCAAAACATCCCCAACAAAATCAACAACACATGCCTCAAGCAATATGTAAATCAACATAACGTTCCACAATACCATATCCTGCAACAGAACAACCCCTATCAACATAATGTCTCATATCAACATAACATCCCCTAGCAGAACACTCCCTACCAACAAAACATCCCACAACGATATCACGCGTATTCATAGCCCAATCGGTCTTTGTATCAACCAACCTCATCTCTACAACAATCAACACAATCCGATCCTCTTCAAGCTCTTCTAAGTCGCATATCTAGCCTAGAAGTTGCTTCATCAACATACAAAAATGCACTCTCTTATGATCAGATTTGTAATGAGCCCATTCACCCTTCGATACCATACAAACCATATCCACCTCCTTGGGAGCTTTGAAACTTACTAAATTTTATAGCAAAGAAGACCCTCAACAACTCATATTTTCCTTGTCACATGTGTTATCTAATAGCTCATGATCGGGACCTCATCTTTGAGAGCTTTCCCATGTCCCTTGTCGGTCTTTCCTTAGACTAGTATAACACCATTCCATAATACTCACTATTCTCTTTTGCACAACTTGCACAATTGTTCTTAGACCACTTTTCCATAAACACAGCCCATAAGATCACTATCAATGATTTGTATGCTATGAGATAATTTGAAGATGAGTCCATCATTTATTTTGTCACCCGTTGGAGGGCCACTACCAATCAACTATCCTTTACACTACCACAACAAGAGTTAATTGAAATTTTTTTTCGTGCATGTGCCAAACATATTTTGTCCACTTTGCAAATCCAGTCATTCCAAACTTTCGATGAGGCTTTTACCATGGCCCGTAAGCTAGAATTGTAAGCCCTAGAAGATGGACGGGTAAAAATTTGTCCTAAGAAACCAAAAATGGAATTTCCATCCAAGTCATCATCTAACTCATATAAGTCTAAATCAGCCATCAATGCCATCGTGGTCAAATATGTTCCTAAGGAAAAACCAACCATCGAATGCTTGCATCAACAATGCAACTATACACCCATAATCAGAGACTTATGGCATAGTTTTTGATAAATTACTTGCCTCCGATGTAATATCACTTCCACCCATTCGACTCATCGACATATCGTTTCAAAACCCATTTGGTATCAAGATAATGATTACTACAAGTACCACAGGGTCAATGATCAGGACATTGAAAGGTGTCGCGCATTCCGCAATGTGCTTCAAGACTTGATTGACAAGGGTGACCTTCATTTAGATAATCTAAACGCGCCCCAAATTAAGGTCTCGACATATTTAAACAAACTTTTCCAAATCACCCTTCTTCCTCAAGCAACCACAAACCAATGATGTTCACACCATTAATACGGTAATTGAAATCGAGCCTTTCCCTTTTTGGTGTCTTACCACTCAACAAAATAAAAATTACGAGAATCAACACCAACACTCAATGAGTTTGAAAACATAAACTTAGAAACCTCCCCTATTGAAATCGTTGCTCAAAGCCTTCATATATCTTCGTCACCTACTCAAATAACACCGGTAGAGTCGAAGCCGAGAATCGACAAGCTTGAAACTATCGAACCACTTTGCTTGCTACCAAAGACATCCTTGCATCCTTGTCGGATGTTGTTGCAAACCCATACCTATGTCCTTTAGCACAACTACATTGGTGCCTCTGCCTAGGTTTGAAAATATAACTATGATGCCACTTGCATTCTTAGCACAACCACCCCGCCCAAGCTAACCATAGGATGTAAGCTTGTCCCCAATCTGCAAAAATAAATAGTGAAACCATTTAAACCACATCATCCAAACTTCCCCTCCTCGGTTAGCATAAACTTCGATAAATACACCTAGTTCATCTAAAACGTCAAGAGGGCCTAATAAGCGGGGTGTCGTTCAAGAGTCTTTGGAATTCCTTATTATAATGAAACTTATCATTTCCACGGCCCTTCACCTTTATGTCCTTCATTTCACTCAAGAGGCATACCCACTTTTGGAAATCCTCTTGTCACGTCGAGAACTAAGACATGTGAGACCTCTTAAATTTAGCATTACTCAGGATCCTAAGAACCATCCTTATCTTCCATCAGATCTAAATCCTCTGTATGATTCTTCTTCCATCATACCAGTTAATCACCCTATTATTACAGGGGTAAAACCCATGCATCGAGTTCCCATCGTGTGTCATATTCCACATATGTTATCCCGCGGTGGACATCCACATCGAGACCCTCACCTTTCACTTCTGCACAACCCAACTACCCTCTGTAACCACCACTTATACAAAATCACCATCATCCACCTGTTGTAATAACCAATAAGCCACCACAACCACCAGTAAAACAAGTTATTGCCAAACAACTCCGCTTCACCTCATTCTAAGAAAAATGAATGCGACTACGTTCGGACCTAAAGGACGTTATGCCACCATTTTGGATAATTTATTACAAGAGTCACTCATCACATGACCATCTCCCAAGCCATCGAGATCACCATGGGTGGAAATGCGCCTAGTATGACTTTGATACTTTTTGTGATTACCATAGACGCGAGGCCATACCATAGAGGGTTGTAGAGCCTTTCATCAGAAAGTTCAAAAGATCGGCAGTTCACTTTTCCTTCCTTCTCACATAACATTGACATCAACCTTAACACCTTTAGAAGATTTTACCCCTAAATCGTATAATCACCAAGTCAATGTTGTCCATGTCATTACACACTCACGAAATTATGACAAAGAGCCATCTAGGTCTAAGGAAGATAGAGACTTTGTTACCATACCTCCACCTCTAGAATTACCCACATCATCGATAAACCTAAAATCTCTATTTCATTGGCTCATAAATAACCTAATCAAACATCAACATCAAAGCCAAAGTCTCAATACAAGCAGATATGCCTCCTCTCACCACATTACGAAAGTATCCATTAAACGAGTTGCACCGATCCCACGTTAAGATGTCATTTTATGAACTTGTCCACACATCACCAACTCAAAAATATGCCATGTTAGAAGCCCTCAATCCATCACTTCCCGACCAATGATCAACCCCTTTTACAAATTTTATAGGTCCCCTAAAATCATCTCTGCCATCTCATTTGAACCATTTGAAATTCCCTCTCTTAGACCGGATGATCATGACCTACCTCTTTTCATCACAACTCAAATCAATGACATTTCCATCAAGAGGTTCATGATTGATAGTGGTGCTTGCCATCAACATCATATCATCCCTTGATTTTTATCAACTTAAACTACCCAACACTTGTCATCGCTCGGACTTCGGTTCTTTTACACTCTTTAAATGACATTATCTCACCTATTATAGGCACATCATACTTTCACTCAAGGTCGGTGTTAAAAATCTCCCCAAACACTTCTACATTATAGAAGGAGATTTTTAGTACAACATATTATTAGGACACCCCTAGATACGGACAATTCGATGTGTTCCTTCCACCCTTCATCGTTGTCTCAAGTATGAATATGAGGGCCAAACTCTCACTTGTCCCTGTTGATCCAAATCCATTCGCCGACTACTATATGATGTATCACCTAAATGATGTTCTCATACATAGAATCATCAATCAAGCATCTACTAGCACCTCTATCGCATCTTCCAAATTATCGGAAGATTCTTCTCTTAGTGAAGCCATGAAATGCCTCACGCTTGGGAATATCACCTCCTCATGCTCAACTATATCCCTTCACCAAAAACATACGGTTGTCTGATAAACAACCTATGTATGACCCTAACGTAGGAGATATTATCTCTTATGGTCTGCTCATCTTGAAACCAATCTTGTATATAGAGGAAACGACCATCCTCTGTCCCACATTATCAACCCACATCACACCATGCCTTTCACATTGGATTTTAAATCCCTTGATAATCCAAAATTTGCTCGTATGTATCTCCATTGCTGTGCGTGGAGAGGCTTTGGTCTTGGGCATTATGAACAAGGGATCCATAATTAACCGACTATACATTTACTTAAACCTCATGAGAAGATTGGTCTAGGTTATGAGAACATAGTTCTGTGTAGCATGTGAAACCACTACATCTGAACCATTTTCCTCCATAATTATTTTCAAACCGAATCATCACCCGTAAACCACAGAAGATCCCATAAACATAGAGCGATGTCATATCGATTCCACCTAACATTTTTTTAATCAATGTTGTATCCTTAGGACCACTTACATATCAATCCAATCACTCTACTAAATCTTTACCTCTTGTTTGGCTAGAAATGGTTTGAGAAGACTCATCTACCATATATATCCTTCAGTGTCAAGATGACCAAGATATCCTATCTCATATGGGAGTTGAGGATCATTATCTTCAAGAAATCCCTACCATCTGAAGCACCCACTCTTCTCAATGAATCCACACTCGACATTAACTTAGGAACACCTCAAGATCCTTACATAGTTAAGGTTGGTCAATCACTTAATCCACAAGAATTAAATGATTTCACCTCATTCCTAACAAAATATCGTCAAGCCTTCGCTGGTCATATAGTGATATGCCTAGGATTGATCCCAACATTTTCATACACAACATTGTCATAGACAACATCGTCACATATCCTAATGCTAAGCCGAAAAAACAAAAGCTCAGTAAAATGCACCCACGTATAACTCTCCTTGTCAAGGAAGAATAGTAGTGCCTTTTATCTTCCAATTTCATCATACCCATTGACTATCCATAATGGGTCTCTAACATCGTCCTAATAACTAAAGCTTCAGGTAAAATTCATATCTGCACAGACTTAAGGGATATCAATATTGTTTTTCCAAAAGATGATTTCCCTCTACTAAACATAGATCAACTTGTAGACCTAATAACCGACCATGAAATGCTTTCCCTCATAGATGGATTTTGTAGTTATAATCAAATTCTTATCGCCCCTAACGATCAACGTAAAACAACCTTTATTACCTCTTGGGAACCTTTTCTTACCACGTCATGCCATTTGGTCTCAATTTTTTTGGAGTAATGTACCAATGGGCTATGATGTACATTTTCCATGACCAATCATAAAATTGTTGAGGATTATGTTGACGATCTCCTTGGGAAATCTAAATTACGAAGGATCATCTCAATGTTATTGAATCAAGCTTCATCCATCTCATCCAATTATGTCTCCATCTGAATCCTACAAAGTTTATTTTTAGTGTTCTCACCGATTTTTTTGGGATTTATCATATCTCTTCATGGAATTGAAGTCAATCCCGCAAAATTCAAGGCCATAATCGAAATGCCTCCACCCTCTAATCTCAAGCAACTACGCAACTGTAAGGAAAACTACAGTCCATCTGACGTTTCATATCACAACTCTCCGACCACTACCAACCATTTCACCATCTTCTCAACGAGGACATAGTGTTTCATTGGGATTCTAACTACCAGAAGGCCTTTGATGAAATCAAACAATATTTATCATCATCCCTGTACTTACACCACCTCATGAAGGGGAGCCATTTTATCTCTACATCTCTACCTTGGAACATGCCCTAGGAGCCATGCTTGCTCATCGTGATGATCAAGGTCATGAGAAATCCATGTACTACATTAGTCACACGCTTCACGAATATGAAACACACTACTCGGGAAGCTAAAAATTGTGTTGTGCATTGTACTTCGCTTCTTCCAAACATTCTCCTCAACCATAAAACATACATTGTTGCTAGTTTTAACCCACTTAAAGCCATGCACACTAAACCCTACCAATGATCACATAACTCGATGGCTCATGTTAATGAGTAAATTTGATCTTGAGATTATACCAGAAAATTCCATTAAAGGTTGGGCTATTGTTGATCAACTCACCAAGGAACCTCTTCCAGATAATTAGCTGCCTCATGAATACTTTCCGAATGAATCTATCAAAAACATCAAGGAATCTAACGACTATGAATCAAACTTCGTACCCATCAAAATGACCCTCTTCTTCGGTGGTGCTAAATGTCAAGAAGGTGGAGGAGCGGTATCATCATCATACCACCGTAGAACATTCCCATTCCCGTATCATTCAAACTCAACTTCAAATACACTAATAATATGGCGAGAATATGAAGGCTTAATCATGGGTTTAACTACTACCATTCTCTAGGTGTCCATGATCTGGAAATCTATGAAGATTCACAACTTGTCATCATTCAATTCAAAGGAGAGTATCAATGTAAAAATGAGGTCCTTCAAAAGTATAAGACCGTTTTCGACTTTCTCCTTGGTGTATTCAACCATTACACCATTCAAGCCATCCCTGATCTTTAATAGATTTGTCAATACCATGGTGTCTCTTGGATCCCTCGTCCCTTTTGAAACATAAAAAACAATAGATAACACTAAAATTTTCGTAATAATCTAACGCTTGGATCAACCTTCACATCAAAATGAGCTACCATCCATTGATGTCATTGACAAAAACTCACCTGATCTTTGGTACACACAGATATGTGATTACCTTTTGAGTGTAAAATCCCATTAGATCTGTCACAATCCACTAAACGATCGTTTCTCCAACATGCGACCCACTTTGTCATCATAGGTGGTATCCTTTATAAACAAGATTTCAACGGTATACTACTACGATGTCTTAAATTACATGAGTCGGGAAAACAATTGAAGAAGTCCGCAATGACATCTGTGGTGGCCATTTCAAGTGTGCAATGCCATCATTAAATGTATCATACAACTAGGGTATTGCTAGCCTACTATCACCAAAGACTTTTGTGCATACGTAAAAAATGTGTTAAGTGCTGACCTCCATTCGATCTCATTCATATCCCTAGCCAAGCATTACTGACCTACACAGGATTTGTGGCCTTTCTCTCGATGGGAGTTAGACCTCATTAAGCACAATTAATCCAAAATCATCTCAACAACATCACTCAATCATCGGCTTGATGGAATACTTCACTAAATGGGTTGAAGCAATCCCTTTGACCTCAACGAAATTTGGACCCACCGTCAATTTCATATATCAAAACATCATATGTTGCTTTGGCATCCCACATAAGCTTATCACAGACAATGAAAAATCCTTCAAGAATAAGGAAGTTAGAAAGCTTTGCGATACTTTCAACATCAAACTTAACTTCTCCTCAAGATACTACCCCAAGCAAATAGATAAGTGGGGCCTCTAACAAAACACTTAGCAAAATCCTCATGAAAATGTAAATGATGCAAGTAGGAACTACTACATTCGAGATCATGTTCACTCTCTGGGCTTATTGAACCATCATCTGCACACCTATGGGTGCTTTACCCCTTATTCGCTCGTTTATGGCTCTAAAGCCATTGTGCCTCTCGAAATCCAAATCCCATCACTACGCGTATCTCTCAAGGATTTCATTCTTGATGAAGAATATCATCACGATCGTCTAACACAACTAGAATTATTAGACGTAAAGCGTCTAGTAGCTCTTGAACATCACCAGGTTTATCAACAATGTATTAGTAGGGCATATTGTTAGAGTAGGTATTTACCTTAGCTCATGTTCACCTAGGTACTTTATTTACCTTTATTGTATTTATCCTCACCCACTTATGTGTGTGGATATTTCTTTTATCTTATTTAGATATTAGGAGATATTATCTAGTTGTTAGGTATAGTTCTTTCCTTGATCTATGGTATTGACTAGATCCTTGATGTCTAGTTCCCTCTTAAAGCTATGGTCTTGACTAGTTATTTGATAACTAGTTCTTTCCTTAATTTATGGCTTGATCTACGACCTTGGTAGTTCTTAGATTGTTATTCCTTGCCTATTTAAGAGGACCATTCTCAATGTATTGCATTGAGTTCCATAATAATATATGATATTGTTGCTCATTTATTTGTAAAGGTTTTATGTAAAGTTATTACGGCGAATTACTTTCATCTTATTGATCGTGGTGTTTGATTAGCATCTGTGTTCTTGGCTTGGTACGATCTGGTTATCGTTCCTTTCATGGTATTAAAGCTGGAGATTGCTGTTGGCATCTATCTGTAAGTTTTATTTTGCAAATAAATTCATTGTATATTCATATATTTGGGATTTGGTCATATTTTGTTGTTGCGTGCATTTTTATGTAAAACAGAGGCTTCCATTGGATTTGAAAGGTGGGAAAACCCTAAGATCGATTGTAAGCTCGACCATTTTTGGAGGCAGTCGTTTTTTTGGGTTTTTTGTATTGTTGCAGGGAAGCACACCGATCTGCCTCGGGATTCACGCCGTAAAGAAAAAAATTGTGGGATTATTTTTTTGGGTCTCGTTAGATTTCTCAAGATATGCAAGGCTAATTTTCGATTCTGATGTATTTGTCTTGGTTTTGCGCGTAGGAAGGTTTTCGGATCTTTCCTTTTTGGGCAGGGGTTCACGGATGTTGTGCATGCTATTTTCGAAAAACAAAGGTCACCGTCTACAGTCAAAGAAATAGTATTTTTAACCAGAAGAGGCAGTTGGATGTGACTTTCTCGAAAACACGTGACACCCCAGAATAGTAAGTTGTGCAAACACCCATTAAAATCCTTAGCCCTTGGTCATATGGTATGGTCGTATGAGGGCTTAAAGCTTGTGATTCCTACTAGTAGGTTTAAGCCCCCTTTAATTTTATTTTGCGTGGTGAAGGCAACAAAATTTATTCTGTTTTAGTGGCAACTAAAATAAATAATGAGCAAAATATTAAAAAACTTATAACTTTTTATTGGTAACTCGATTTTGAGTGCTTTTTTTTCAAAAGTGCTTGTTTTTTCGTGCTCTTTCCATTGGAAATATTTATTTTGAGACTTGCACTATAATTATAAAGTTCCAAATATGGAGGAGTGTTGTAATCAATTGTGGACGTAATTTTAGCTGAGCCGATGTCCTAAACTTTTGGGAGTTACAGTTTGTACCTATCATGGATTACGAGAATGATATGCTTTTCTTTGAAGTATGTGGACTTCAAGAGAAATCTTGTAAAATTTGTGGAAGAAAATAGATCGCTCGAAGTGAAATTCTCTTCTACAATCACTCATTCATGATAAGGATACAATAATACACTCCCTGTAGAACAAACTTTCTAGCCTACAACATCACAATCATATTGTGGACAGCCATATCCATGCTTCTAGTCCACTTGCAGCTATTGCTCCTGAACCCACTGACATTGATATGTCAGTCTTTGAGTCTATTCCTGCTCTTGATACTCATACACCTATGAAGCTTGTTACTGCATGCTCTTCCACATCTGTGCCTATTACAATACCATATGTTGCGTATCCTACTTTTGCTCAGCTGCATGACTTTTTAAAGAAGCATACCACTACATTCAGTTCTCGCATGCTCCGTTCTATGGGTCTCACTAGCGGAGTCATTGGCAGACATTCACAGGGTATTGTTTCCTCTATTCCACATGTTAAGTGGAATTCTCGTCATGACATTGGTTTTCGAGCAGATACTTCATTGGGATCACACATTGACAGAGCTCCTTTTTTTCTCTGGACTCTTTCTGAGGATCATGAGCAACACATGAGTTCTACACCTTCACTCAGGCTTGAGAAACTTGAGATTTCAGCTGTCAGACATGATCAACCTAACACACATTCTGATGTTCTTTTACATGCACCCATTGTGCATTTTGCACCAAGTCATATGCAGGCATCTTCTTCATCCATCCGTGTTGATTTGGGGTGGATATCTGATCACTCATGGCAGCGACATAGGCATTCGTTGAGAGGACTCTACAGGCGTGGCTCCTCCACCATTAGGCCTCTTGCTCCACTTTCTATACCTTATGCATTGTGATGCTTCTTGTTTTGAGCATTTTTCTTTAGCAAGTGTAGTGTATCTCTCTTGTTTGTTGAGAGATTTTGTATCTATATTTTTGACACTTTTGGCATGTTGACAGTATCTCTTGTGGGGGATCTATTCTGGTGAAGTCTAGTGTTATTTTGTCAGTGTTCAAGTAGTTGATTTTGGGAAACTCATACAAATTTGTAGTGTCACTCCACCCATTTAGCAGTATGGGAGGGTGTGGTGTTGATCCTGCTTCTTCGGGTTTCATGTCCTTGCCTTGTTACCTTGGCTTTTCTTGGATCGTGACACTCTAGATTTTGTGTCCTTGCCTTGTTGCTTTGGTTTTATTCTTGGATCATGGCACACCTATTTGTAGAAGTAGATTGAATTATGTTTGGTGTTTTTACACTTTTGACATCACTCCGTTGACAGTCTCCTTATATGGAGTTGTTCTAGTGAAACCCAGTGTCAGTTGTTTTTGAGTTTTGTGATCGAGCAGTGGATTTAGACCACAGTGCACACCAAACTTCTTCAACATTGTATGTGTTTTTGAGTGGGCTTCTTGGGATGCCTTGGAGAGGGTCTTTACTCTCTTTACTTTGTTATTCTTGGTTTTGGGTATGTTGGCTAGATTTTACGCATAGCATCAAACCTAGGCGGTCATGAGATAAATTTCCCTCATTTAACCGTGAGGCTCCGTGTCGATTTTTCAATAAAAATGTGTTATTATCTATCAAGGGTTTTACTTTAACCACTTAGTTCATGAACCATAACTAAGAAGTTCTGCAACAAGTAAGCAACTGTTTAAGAAAGAAAGTATTTTATAGAAGAAGGAAGTAAGGGAAATACAAAGAAGAAATGGGGAAGATGTGCATCCCAATTAGTAGATATGTGAGCTAATTGTATGCACATAGAAGAAATTTAATAGATATGAACACACCGAATTATAAAACAAAGGTAGCTCTAGATCCATATCTAAAATAACACAAAGTCTATTAAGAGATCTAAGATTAAAAGCAAGAAACACAATACACCGTGACACAAAGTTCTCTGGAAACCTGCTCCTTTGTATTCCTTTGCTCCAAGTTGCTCTCAGGGGTTCAACACAAAGTCTAGAACATAAGATTGCTACTTACAAATTCTACTTGATTCATTAACCCGAAGGTTCTTCATCTACTTATAGAATGTAGAGGGGCAATTACAAGTTGGAAGCTTTTAGTTGAACTGGCACATGTGGAAGTCGGAAAGAAACAACTAGAAATCTTCCTCCTGGAATTCCTCTTTGCTTGACATGTATGATTTGTAACTGAAAATAGAACCTTCTATTTTACGCGTGCCACCTATCTCCAAGTAGTTGACTTCTTCAAGTAATGGTTTTTAAACCAATCACTTAAGTTGTATAATTTAATTGATCGCTCAATTACTTTGTCGGAGGAAAGAAGAAAGAAGAGGAAAGTTGACTTTGTCGGAGGAAAGAAGAAGGAAGAGGAAAGATGACTTTGTCCATTTTCATGTTTGCATGAAGTTGATTCAAACTGGATCTGGAAGCAACTAGATCTGGAAACAAGCTGGAATTATAAGCAGTTGGAATTGGAAGCAAGCTGGAATTTTGTCTTCGCATTGTCTTCTCTTTTATCCTTTGAAGCTTTTGCAGTTCTTCTACTGTACATGCATCAGTGCAAGGTTGGCCGTAGATAACTCATCATCCTTATTTTTAATTGCATATGAGCAATTAAAAATTATGAAAAGCACTCAGGGTGAATGAAAATTCAATGAAGGCTTCAACTGGAAGATGAGAGCACATGCACAGGATCTTGGAAGGAATTTTCCACGCATTGACTTCTTCACGGGCTGCATTCGAAACAAGAGGATGAAGCCTTTGTGTCGGAAGCTTTTGCAACTATGAGATCTGGATCTAGATCTGCATATGGATTTGCATCTGCATCTGCATCTGCATCTGGATATGGATCTGCACCTGCATAACAAACTTTGGCAACTGGGCTATGGATGGAAAAGCTGCAACTCAAATAATTCCACTGCTTTTAATCTGCACGCATGAGTGAAGTCTTTCCTGCTCTGGATCTGTCTATCAATTATTGCAAGAGGTTCAGAGCCTAGATCCGTGTCTCCGATATCTGTAAATTTAGAAGTGATGCATGACTCCGTTGTGATTTCTTTTTCATCTTTCTTCACCATAGCTTTGTCTATCTTTGTTTGAATAATTCTTTTTCTTCTTATTTGACTGGAATTCTTCAAAATTGGTGCAGATCTAGATAATCCTTCAGATTCGGAGGAAATATTCAATGTATTGGACATTGATATAAGTTCCTTTTCTTTTGAAAAACACCTGTAATGAATTCCTTAGCACCTGTAACACTTATGCAAACAATTATGCAGACAAAGATCAACCTCCTTCAAAGCATGCGCCAAATTTGGAAGCTTTTAGCCTTGTTGCCACCTTGCCTGAGCAAAATCCTTCTTCAAATGCCTTGTTTCCACCTTGCCTGAGCAAAATCCTTCTTCAAATGCCTTGTTTCCACCTTGCTTGAGCAAAATCCTTCTTCAAATGCCTTGTTTCCACCTTGCCTGAGCAAAATCCTTCTTCAAATGGGGGCACACTTTTCCTCTTGGCTGCAATTCTTTACCTGTGAATTAAATAATTCACCCATATGGCTGCCCATGCTTATATAACCCTCACAATTCTATAATTAATAATTGCCCTAACAATTAAAGGCAATTAATTAATTAAAAATCAAGCTCTTCTCTTTTAAATATAGCATGTTTAAGGACAACCATCCAATCAATTAAATTAATTCAATTTAATCCTTCACACATCACTTCACTTAAGTTTCACGGTGTGCTTTGACCATAGCCACTTGAAAATATGAATTAATATAATCATTTAATACTTTAAAAGTATTAATTCCTTCTCAAAAGGCGCATTGCATTAAATAAATTAAATTTATTTAATTTTGGAATTCTATTTCCAATTGATTTATTCCCCTTTGCTTTTGTTGACTTTTCCACTGAGCACTGGGTGCAAAATTGGGTGAATAAATATTAACAAATATTTATTTAATGCATTATTATTCACCCAAGGTGGGTCACACTTTTTGCATAATAGAATTCTATTTTTAAGAATTTCGACAATGAGATTTTTACCTATGAGGCAGCCCGAAATCCCTGATCCACTTAAGTAATTTGACTTTGTGATGGGATTATTTACCTTGCAAAGCGAGTGCAGATAAAATCCCGTAATTTCACTTAAGTCACTTTTCTTTTATTTCACCATGGGAATTTTTACCTAGTGCAAGTGCAATAAATTCCACCCTGCTGACCTCTAACTTTCCCACTGCTGCTTAAGTGAATTTTCTATCATGGGAAAAAGTACTGCTAAAGTGACATAATAAAATCCCTTTACTGCTTTATTTCTAATTTTCCCACTTTATGACTTAAGTGAATTTTATATCACGGGAAAAAGTGCCTGCCAAGTGAGGTAATAAAATCCCACCACTGCTTTGCGCTCTAATTTTCCCACTGCTGACTTAAGTGAATTTTATATCACGGGAAAAAGTACCTGCAAGGCAGGCAATAAAATCCCACTTGCCTGTTGCTTCTATTTTTTCCATTGCAGCTTAAATCCTTTGTTTTTTCAAAATGCGTCCATCCCATGAGGGGCTTTTTGCATGACGCATTGCACTTTTTCCCGAGTGATCCGGACCTCGATGGTGACTTCCTCTGGGCATAATGTGCGTATATGTTTTCCATTTGCTCCAGGCAAAAATTGGGCTTACCGTGAAGGAATTGTTCTAGAGAAATTTCACAGAAAACGAAATGGGACAACACAAAAATACGAAAAATTGCCAAAAGTCACAAATAAAGCCCAAAACTTATTCCAAGTTAAAATCCTTCCATATGGTACAAGGGAATAATGATATGTTCAATCATAACGAGTTAAAATGGAGCACAAATAGCCTCATACAAGGCTGAAAATAATTAAATACAAATTTCCATGCAGACAAATCCCAACGCAGAATATAACAATTTTGGGCATCCTGGGTATTTGGTGAAAAAAAAGGCTAATATGGCTCTTTGGGAATATCTTGACGCAATACAAGAACTTCGGGCAATAAAAACACAAAACGACCCATTATTTTAAAAGTATGAAATTTTTTCGGATAGGGTAGTCATGATTTGGGATGAAATCTAGGTACACTAGGGTACCTTGCGGTGTCCCTTTTTTCCTAGTTATTGTACATGAGTACCTCATCAGGCCTAGTTGTTGGGACTCATCGTGGACATGCCACTTCTATTTTGGCCCTTAGCTTCGATTGAGGGGGTGTTAGAGTAGGTATTACCTTAGCTCATGTTCACTAGGTACTTTATTTACCTTTATTGTATTTAGCCTCACCCACTTATGTGTGTGAATATTTCTTTTATCTTTAGATATTATGAGATATTATCTAGTTGTTAGGTATAGTTCTTTCCTTGATCTATGGTATTGACTAGATCCTTGATGTCTAGTTCTCTCCTAAATCTATGGTCTTGACTAGTTATTTGATGACTAGTTCTTTCCTTGATTTATGGCTTGATCTACGACCTTGAATGGTTCTTAGATTGTTATTCCTTGCTTATTTAAGCAAGGACAATTCTCAATGTATTGCATTGAGTTCCATAATAATATATGATATTGCTTTGCTCATTTATTTGCAAAGGTTTTATGTAAAGTTATTACGGTGAATTACTTTCATCTTATTGATCGTGGTGTTTGATTAGCATCTGTGTTCTTAGCTTGGTACGATCTAGTTATCGTTTCTTTCACATATAACAAGCATATTAAAGAATGATACTTTAAGATTAGTGATCTTGTGCTTAAAGAAAATCAAAATGTGACTATGTTAGAGCGAGTAAACGTGGAAAGTTTTCCCCAAATTGGATTAGCCCCTATGTAATCACTCAAAAATATGGATTAGGAAAGTCTTGACTTACTTCTATTGACGGAGAACTTGAAGTGGAACCCTTAAATGCATTGCACTTACAGTGACCTTTTTTGTTGTCAAGTAATTGACCGTCGTGACATCGTTTTTAGTTAAAACCCTATTTATTACGCCATTCGAAACAACAACAACTATCGCTGCACAAAAATTCTACAAGAATCACTACACCTATCCATCAACATCATAAACACGTGGTATGTGGATATAGGTCACATGTGAATTTATCCCCTCCTTTAAAATGGCTTATCGGGGTTTCTGCGCTCAACTTAACAAGATGAAATAAATCCATTGGATGCTAAACATATCTTGCTATAATGGACTGATCCCTCGAAGGACAAATATTCACAAGAAATGCAAATTATCAAAAAAGGTAGACCGGTCCCTTGAAGGACACCTACCTATCAAAATCATGGACTGATCCCACAAAGGACAAACGTTTAAATTAAAATAATAAAAAATGTAGATCATAGCCTCAAAGGATGACTACTCATATATAAGGCTTCCTGCATTGATAAGCCTTCAGAAGCATCTTGGAAAGCTTCTTGCATTGATCAGTTTGCTTTAAAGAAATTATAAAAAGTTGGGCCATCAATTCTCTATGAATCCGTTGAAAAGAAGAACCCTTTACCTTATAACACCTTGCATCCACATAGCCTCTTTTGTCCATTGTCATTGCAAAAATATATTTTTTGCCCAAATCCATTGTAGTTTATCTAAACTGTCCATTGACGGTCTTGTTTAATATGTTGAAAGGATACAAGTGCAAGTATTAGCCTAAACCCATTGCATAAACACATCAAAAATTTACGAGTGGGGCATTATTTCCACTCTTACTTCATTTAGTTTGGTCACATTTGTTATTTTTAACACAATGGTTATAATTTAAAATAAACATCGGATCAAAACACATTTGATCAAAACAACATTAAAATATCAAACACACACACATGATAAGACACAAGGGCACATCATCATTATCACCATCATATATATATCAAATTCCAATACATATAAATGTTTGTATAATCAAAATAAACATCATACATAGAAAAATGGGATTCAATGAGCCTATAAACAATCATGTGGTAAAGTCCATCAAACTAGGATCAAGAGTATCTTTAACTGCATGACCACCACCACCTTGGTTCATCCCTCGTGCGTCATCTCCTCTTGGAGGTCTCAAGGTGGTTTCCCCACACTCACACTAGGCCTAGCTACTACTATGGCGCCCCCTTTGGCAGCTACATGATCTATATATAAGGTGGCATCAAGATAGTTCTTGATCACCATATCAACGTAATAATCTCTCTCCTTTCTCACAAGATCATAATGCGTTTCTTTGAAACCATGCTTAGAGGCGCCACTGCGATGCCCCCTCTATTGCACCATCGCCGATAGCTCCGTGCCGAAATAGAAGGCCCCGTGATCCCCAAGGCCTTCACGAAAGTATCTGTCTAACTCTTGTACTGTCTCTATCGGAAGATACCTGTAAAAGTTGTGCTTGGATCCCGTCACGCTCTACAATCAACCCATCTCTCTCTAATAAGAGTATCACGGACTCCCACTAAGTCGGCTCGTTCTCTCGAGTGGTATCCCTCTTTGCCTCTAATACGTCCTTCTCGGCCATCACCATAGCAACATACGGGGCTATAACAACAATGGACTCAACCCCTCCTCATCTGCCTCACCTCCTTCATCTACTCTACCCTCTTCTTGAGCACACACCCATCTTAAATCTCCTCAATGAGCAGGACCACCTGGGAATCAAAATTTGGGGTTATCCCCGCATCATCATTGATGATACTATATGTCCATCCTCATCTAGACCCATCACACCTAGCTACTCAACAATCACTACCGGCCCCCTGCCACGATAGCTGCGGGGTCTTAGTATCTCCATACTCCCACCTGTACAAAACTGGATCCTTGGGTATATCTGAACCATGCCAAGGTGTCTCGTGACCCAACTAAAATGTACCAACTCATCCTCCCTAGATTTGCATCCCTCGAACCCATATGTCATCTTTGTAGATACAATAAATCCTTAGAAAACTCGGAGCCAATTATGAAATCTCACATATAACCACTAAATCACGTCACGAACCTATAACCACGATATCAAATCTATGTAATAGGTAGGCCCCTTGCCCTTCCTCGTTCTACCAAGACTTGCACTCTACCTCATAAAACTTGGATGCCTCACCTCAATAACACTAGGAAATCCCAAAGGATGAGCAATGGCAATGTGCTTGTGTGCCCAATAGTACAATAAGTAGCCAATATTTATCCTATAATGCTTGTGGGCGGTCAGCCCTAGCTCTTTGTATGTGTCATGCCAACAAAGTAAGAGGCCACTCAAAAAACCATATAATTCTCCATCATCTCTACAACTACCCCTGTCATCATCCATGGGAACCACCCACCTCCTGAATCTGGCAGTGCAAAACATGAGATCCCCATCATCATCATGGTCATCCAGTGGACAACCATCTCTCCCAATATCATATAAGGCTTGGTAATCAAAAGCTCTAGACGAGTCTCTAACACTCAGGGCATCCTATTTATACAATGATTCTCTGCATAGTATCTGCTCTCTTTGCAGACGAAATATAGTAAATAGGCTCCCAAGTGGCGATCGGTGATCTGGTGAACATCCTCTAAAGTGATGGTCATCTCTCCTATAGGTAGCTAGAAAGTATTGGTGGAAGGATTCCACCTCTCTATCAAAGCCATAATCAAGCTGCGACATCTATGTACTCTCTTATAAAATCTCATCCCACCAAATCCCATAGCCTCCAAGTGCTCCCAATCATCATCAAATAAGTCCTCTCTAACCTCGTCTAACATCAAGGGGATGCGATCTTGAATGGTCAACTGAGCATCCACCTGTAAAATACACACACAAAAGTAAACATTAATAACGTCGTAAAACTTTTTCATAAAGCATGGGCCTAACATCCAAAAATGTATAATATAACTCTAAACATTCCACAAAGTCAAAAACATTGATCAAAATCCATACTTTCTCACCTATAAAGCAAGTTGTTTTGATTGCAGGTGAATCATTGGCGATTCACATCAATCACTAGCGATTGAAGGAATCACCAACGATTCCTATAAATTTGACCTAGGGCATCCACGCGCCCAATACGCCCTGAATCCCTAAAATTTACCAAAAAAACTACAAAAAACAAAAAGAAGAAGTTAAAGGCCTACCTTTGCTAGAATGGGGTTCTATTTGCAGCTCGAAGAGGCCATCTGGACAATCCTTCGCTTTTAACACATTTTCTCACCCTACGACAAGTCATTGTTGTATACAAAGTGTAAAAGTGATAAATAAACAATACATTTTGGGTATTTATACCCCCAATTTTCCATGCGACCCAATCACTAGCGATTGTGGCAATTACCCAAGCGATTTGTGTAATCACCGATGATTACCTCGTTCTAAGCATATATGCCTATGTTGCCCAAGAAAATGTCATTTTACCCTTTGCACAAGTGTGCCATTCTCCTAAAAAGGTCTTAGCCCTTACGATATTTTGTCAAAACAACATAAACACAACATTGGGATTTTCCATACGTCCATGGGAGATGAGCCCTTTGGCCACCATCACTTGGTTTTCTTGCTCAACAACTTTACCTAGTAAGGGTCATATGTCTATAGGTGTCGAGCCCTTTGGTCACCCTGTCAATTGATTCTCCACCATTTTTCTTTGCACCCCCCACAGTTGGGGCAAGCCTTTTAGAAACAAAACACACTTGTGTTCACTATATTGTGCTACAATAGACTCACCCATGTCAACGCAATTCTTCTTCATCAATTTTGTTTAGCGATTTGTCAAAATTTGCCAGACAAAAAGGGGAAAATGTAGGCACCAAAATTTTTCATCCCTCAACTCAGACACATTCACAACTGAAGCAACACATTTACGATACTTCACTCTTTCAATCATCTTTAGTTAACTTAATTCACACACTTCTCAAGTATCCCTAGAGTCTAGATTAATTAATTATTTAATTAAGTAAATAAATTAGCTATCCCCCTTACACCTTACCCTCACACCTCATTAGGTCAACTAAGACACCTCGATAACCACCTAACCTCCTCTAAAACCACCTTCCTCAAAATCACTAACTTATTTCTAAATAAAGACCTTCCTAAAAATCATTAACTTATTTCTAACTAACCACCTTCTAAAAATCACTAACTAAAAAAGATAAACGCCCTCATCTAAATCTAGTTTGTTTGTGCTTTTTTACGCTCTCCTCATCGTAACACTTCAAAATTCATCATATCTAGTTCAAGGAAGAAAGTCATCTATCTAACCAACTTAGTTAAGATTCTCTGCGATCATCAGGTGATTTTCCGGATCGCATGATCTATAAATATGTGCATACGGACCTCCTTTGGACAAGCATTCTCACATTTTTACAGGTACATTTTGCTTCACTATCAATGTATCAAAGACCAAGACATACTTTAGCAACTTTCACCAATGTCACGTTGATCCGAGTCGTCAAATCGATCGATCAAATTACTTGTCTTCATCGTCAAGTCATATCCCTTCATCTATCAACCAAATTGTTCCATTACGCAAGGTAATTAATTAATTTTATCCATCTTAGCCACTTATTGTAGGTAATGTCTTTTTGTATACTGATAATATATCATCAATACTCTGAATCCATCTTAAGTTATAGTTTAATCAATATTTTTATCTCTGTTTTAATAAAGCTGTTAGAATTCACAACAATTGCTAGCGATTGCCTTGATTGCCAACAATTTACCTAAATCGTTAGCAATTTATGTGTTATTTTTCTTTTTTACATTTTTTTACATAATCTATCTAACATGTCTTGCTTTTTCTGTTGTCGGTAATATTTTTTCCGGACTAATGACTTGAGATGACATTAGGTGGTACTAACTTCCCCACTATTGGTTCTTTCCCCATTGTTTGACATCCTCTCTGGGAATAATACGAGCTCCTTCACGACCTCGAGCTCGTATAATCCAAGCTGCCCCATTTGATCACCTCATGCAATGCAATCCTCCTAGGCTAGTCATGCCTCATGTGAGTATGAATCCTATCTATGATGAGGCAATTGTATTTGAACTTACCGCTTTATATCGAAACGTTATTCTTCCGGATAAAACTCAAAGACAAATCTTAGTTAATGAATGCAATGTGCCTACTAGTTTTGATCATTCCAATATTAGCATTGTTTCGATTTGGAAATATTTTCTAGTTGTATACCTATTTATTTAGTCAATTGCACTCCACCTTCTCGTTATTTCTAATGAGAACTTAGATGATATTATTATTAGTTTTATGCTTAATCTTGATGATAATGATTTCGATACAAAATAGGACGACAATAAACATGTGTGTGATATTATTTCTCATACTAGTCGGGATGATTTTAAAGTTGTATCTCATACTCCATGCATTTTTGAAAATATTTATAATGACGCGTCACATACTAGTTATCCCCCTCCTTCATTATATGTTGATGATATGCTTAATGAAATCCTTCCATCTGAATCTTTATCTAATATTGGTGATACACACACTAGTAATGATTCTACTTCTTTGCATACTATTGAATGTGAATCCCCTGCTTCTCTGCTTTCATATTCTTGATATTTTCTCTAGTAGTATGCACAATTCATCTCCTTTTATCACGTCATATCCTAATAATGTTTATTCATACTACTTCCATCAACACTCCATGTGCTTCACCACATGTTACTTCTTTGGAACCCACACCTAGTGTGCCCTTAACATCGACATCTTCAATTTCTTCTATTGATATCCCTATGATCACTCATAATGGAAAAGCTTTAACCACTCAATAAACTTGATCCAGCAACAATTACAAGTGGGCACAACTTCGGAGACCATAACCACGCACCATAGCCGATTGAACTGCATTCGAAGTGTAACGGAAAGCTCGAGAATGTGTAGAATGTGATGAACTCCATTGAAAAATTTTGAACCCCGAAATCCCTGTTTAAATGGCCCATATTGTAATTTTTGTAATGCTTTCTAAAAATAATATGTTTCACAAAATTAGCGCACATGTAATTCTTAGAAGATGAAACACCTCGTCTCCCTCGAGACCGGTGACCTTCCACATTCCTCTAGGTGCCCTTTCATATTTCTAAAAATAGTATAAATGCATATGTAACCGAAAAGGGAAGATAAACATCTCCTTATAGAGATAATTGATGTATTTGAAGTCTTTGAGTAATTTACATCTCTTTTCAGAGATAGTTCTTTTCAATTCATCTAGCACAATTGTTAATTCTTTCCTTAAGTCGAAACCCGTCGAGTTTTGGATCGGTGGTATCGAGCTAAGTCGTCTTGAGAGTGTATGATCCCAGGCGAGGTCAAGATACAAAAATCTTGGGTGGTCCACACACGATCCTTGAGAATACTTGCTTGTTTCTGCAAGCGACCTTTCCAATGGCGGGACAAGACCAGACAAATGATACTCTCGAAGATGGTGAATGAATCTCTTAGGGAGCAAAAGGATTAGATGATACAAAATTTTTCCCAAATTCTGCAACAACTACAAGTAGGAAATCATGCCTCCTCATCTGCGAATCAGTCCTTTAGTGCTCCGACTCTATTCAAGGTGCAAGTAAATTTTGACATTCCTATTTTTGAGGGTAAGATCAATTCGATGCGAGTGAAAACTACTTGGACCAATTGACCTCATATTTTTTTGTCAATCACTTTACTGATAAGGAAAATATAACATTTTCTCTATTGAAATCGTCACTTGCTATCAAAAATTGGTGGGGCATGTATAAGAATGGGCTCAAAGGGGATGAGCTAGGCATCGCGAGAGGACCTCACGTGGAATGATTTCTTGGATGCCTTAAAGGAATAATACTACCCCTGTTAGAGCCTATGATGATTTGTACATACAATGGCAACAACTCCGTCAAGGTAAGGACCAATCAGTTCAAGATTATACTGATAAATTTCATTCTATGTCCTGCAATATTGGGCATTTAAGACACAAAACAACATAATATTTTAAAATATTGGAGTGGCTCTACAATGGAGCATCTAGGAGGACATGGACTTCTTTTAGTTTCAAACCCTTGGCTAGGCATATAAGTTTGCGGTCAAGATTGAGAAAAAGCATAAAAGGAAGACTACGAGAACCAACCTACGAGGGGTAAAAATGATAAAGAAGGCTAGAGACCGAGGCTAGGGTTGGAAACAAAAGGATTCAAAGGAAATAAGATGTAGAAGGAGAAGATAGGGAAGTGGTGTGACCTCCACAAAACAAACCACCACTTCAAGGAAAAATGTCAAGCCATCAAGTCCTTACTTGCCAAGTCATCTTCTTTAACACTCTTTGCGCCACCGAGGTTATAGACCCCGAGGTCAAGGATGAAGAGGATAAAATTATAGATGCTAAGCTAGATGTGATCATTGCCACCTCGCAAGTCAAGAAGATGGATGAGAAGGAAAGGATCTTCCACTCCAAGCTCTAGGTAAAAGGTAAGCCCCTACATTTTATCCTTTATAGTGGAAGTCAGAAGAATTTAATTTTTGTTGATGTTGTAAAGAGCCGAACCTCCCTGTAAAGCCACATCCCTAACCATATAGTATCAGGTGGTTGAACCTAGGAAGATATCTCCAACTCACACAATAATGCCTCCTTCCATATGCAATCAAACCCTTCCATGATGAAGTCTTGTGTGATGTTGTTCCATTAGATGTTTGTGATGTGCTCTGGGCCAACCATTCATGTGGGATAAACATGACATCTATGAGTCACAACCTCGAAGGGTCACCATTACCATTGGGAGTCAATGTTATTGGATACCGAGGTCATTCCCCCAAATATGTCTCCCTCATCAGTGCCAAACAATGTAAGAAGTTGGTGGAGAAAACCAAGCAATTTTTCATCTTGATGATCAAGCCAAAACCTACAAAGAAAATTGTTCTTTGCCTCCATGAACACACACTCAATACAACAATAGAAGCAACTCAACCAAATCATAGCTGAGTATGATGATATATTCTAGTCACCTAAAGGAGTGCCACTTCAGTGTTAGGTAAAACATGTTATTGATTTGGTCCTGGGGTCTCCTTTACCCAATAACCCTATGTATTGCAAGTTAGTCCTTGAAAATGAGGAGATCAAGAGGTAGCTCTAAGAATTGATTCAAAAGGGACATATTAGGCCGAGCTCTTCACCCTATGGAAGTCTAATTGTCTTGGTGCCAAAGAAGGATAAAACATGGAGACTTTGCATTAACTATCGGGATTCGAAAAAAATCATCGAAGAATCGCTACCCCCCTCCCAAGGATTAATGATTTGTTGGACCAGATCTGCGGTGCAAAATTCTTCACCAAAATTGATCTCAAATCCAAATATCACCAGATCCCCATCGAGCCCACCAATGTTTTGAAAACTACATTCAAGTCTTGGGAAGGTCTCTTTGAATGGTTGGGCATGCCCTGTAATGCCTCGTACATCGTTCTTCCTTTCCTTCTTAGGCATTAATGTGTTCTTTAAGCATTTAACGTTGTGGTGCTCCTGTTGATATTTTGTTGGCTTTGCCCTTGTCAAAGAGAACAATTGGAATTCTCCCACGTCGTCGTGTCTTCTCGTGTCGTGTTGATGTTTTCTGTGGTTGGCCCCACCTCGTCCATTACGTTTTCCTCCTATTAAAGGAAAATTGTGTGCTCGATTTATCAAGCTCGTAAGTTGGTTCTTGTTAATATGATTAATAAGTATTAATAAGTGGTAATAATAATAGTAATAATAATAATAATAATAATATTATTATTATTATTTTATCGATCGACGATAACTTCATTATCTGATCATCGATTTGTTATCAACTTTGTTGTTAACTATCGATAAGTGATTTTATTGTTAGATGTCGTCCGCTTCAGCGAGATCTATCCTCGATTCACACAAGAGGAGGGTATCTTGTTGTGACGTTGTGGCTGGTCCTTGTCTTACATTCATTTTGAAACTCTGTCTAGTTCCTCCTTGGTCGACCAGGCTTGCTTGCGTACTCGTTTTAATTGTCGTCTTAAAGGTGAAATAATATTACTACCACCTGAAGCCGACCAAGTCTCCTCTCGTATTATATATATATATATATATATATATATATATATATATCTAAATTAATGAGAAATTTGGAGGCTTTCACCCATGTTGGCCACTGTTGTTGACATCCCACCATCTTTGTTTTCCTTGCGAGCTACACACTTTAGTTTTAATTAATTCTGGTCAGTTGTGGAAGTGCCTTGGAGGATGGGAACCTGATTTTCCATTAATTTATTTTGTGTAAGGAGAAGACATGTTGACCCTTGCTTGGTCTTAATCCAAGTTGGGAGGTGGCCGCCTTTTTTTCCTTGTTTCTTTTCCATTCTAGCTCTTCTAATTAATTCTGACCTGCTACCTCCAATATTTTATTCATGCCTTGGTTCTAACCCATGCGTTGGGGGAAGGAAACACTTTTCAAGGAGTTGAGTGCGCAGAGCTAGATGGGATGCCTTATCCTCCTGGCCACACACTTACTTGGTTTGTTGCATTCCTGTAGATCTTTGTTGGTTTTTGCTTCTAGTGGTTTATGGCTGCCAGATATTTCTATGAGCTGGCTCGAGCCTCCTGGTTCACTGTTCTTTTTGCATTATTAAGCCATGAATAAAGCTTTGGAGCTTTGAATGTATATTTCTCCATATCCCTTCTTTGGGTTTACATTTAGAAAATGTGTGGCCGCCATGTAAGAAGATGTTAGAGCTTGTAATTTACCCTACACAATTGTCATTATGACTTTTTAACCTCTGATTTTGAATATATGATCGGGTGGTTGCAAAAAAGAGAAAAATAAAAAAAGCGAGCCCCAAACCTGCATGACTACTATCAAAGCATAAAAGATAGAGGGTTTATCGGATATTGTAGTTGCAGATGCTTGTGGTAGCGTGGTTATAATGTTTGACCAAATGAAAGAAGAAACAACCTTCGCAGGGAATGCGATTATTAAAAGGCGTGCGTAAAACGTGGGGCTCCCCTCATAAGGCATTCTGCTTTGTTTCACCATGCAACAAATAGGTCTCCATGCCCAATTAGTTTACATTTCCATTGTATCTCCATTTTGTGTAAAACATGAAAGCTTTGGAGAGCGGGGTTTGGCATAGATATAATCTAGTTTGTTTGTAAGATTTTGTTCTTGCGAAAGTGTCACAACTGAGATGCGTGAAAAATGTGGAAGTGTGCTATAGTTGGCATGTATGAAAATGTGGAAGCATGCAAAGCTGTTTGACAATGCTTGAAAGAAATGTGCTTTATGAGCATTTCTGATGATTGCGCAGGATGTGCAAAAAAATGAGTTTGTTGAAAAGGCCTTGGAAACTTTCAAGCAATTAGTACGTGTTAAGCCGTCTGACTCCACAACCTTTTTCTAGCATCCTCCCACCTCTGTCAAAATGGGAGCTTTAGAGCGAGGCTTGGACAATCCATCAAAGCATAATGGTAGAGGGTTTTCAGTTGCAAATCATGCTCAAACTGGATTCGAAAAGGCCTTGGAAACCGTCGGTATTTGGAACTCATCCACGTATTGCCAACCCTGCTGTAAACGCTCACCAGTTCATTCCTAGGCATGGTTCACCTTCCCTCATCTTTCATAACTCTCGTATTTTAGTTTTCATTTACAACTTAAAATAATTTTAAAATATCAAGATCTTAATACAGTTAATTGTTTATTTCAACTCGTGCAAAAAAAACAATGAAATGTCTTGTCATCGTAACTCATGATGTCAAAATAACTCATTACATTAAAACATGAACTTCCACCCTCATTCTGAGGTGATTTAGAAAGCTTCCTACCTAGTTAGATCGCTACAATATTGGTATATCGACAAGATGAGTTTGACTTCCCAGTAATATTGTTGACCTTCTTCCTGTTAAATAGTTAATTTTTGCATTTTTCGGAGACTCATTAAGTACCCTTCGTAACTCTGAAAACGAGATGTGAAGCTTCATTCGTGTTCCTTGATATGCGAGGAGTCACCTTGACCTTTGGTTTGACCTTGAATGAACATATGAGATCTTTTTGACGCTCTTATAGGAGCCTTGTTACACTGTTTTACAGTAGTAAAAAGTTGTTAAATCTAGAAAGTTGGCTTTTGTTTTGAACCACCATTTGAAACCTGGATAGAGAAATTAATTCCCGTCTTTGCAAACCTCTAGTGTTTATACTAGACAATTGCATGGAACATTCAGTTTAGGGAAAAACACTTTTCTGGATAGTTTGGCAAAGCCATTTTGTAGGCCTCGGTCATCAGTTTGACGAGGTTCAACTGGATCAATTTTGACTTGTCGCTCTAGAAAACTTGTCGCCGTTTGAAAATGGTTTTCTAGTTCTCAGTCCGACGACTCTGATGAATTCTCCTTATATAGGGGAAACTAGTAGGAAGTGTCTCGTTGCGTGCTCATCCATCAAACGTCAATTTTGGGCGTGGTGTTCTGAGCCTTCGAGCTAACTTTGGTTCATTTGCAACTGGGTCAACTATGACCAGTGGCCCCGGAAAACTGGCCGCCAAACGTAAACCATTCACTTTTTCCCAATTCCGTCAGTTGCTTTGAACTCTTGGTATATCGGGGGACACGTAGAAAGTTAGTCGTGGTGTGTGTTCTCTTGGAAGATAACCTTTGGAAGCGGTTTCTTAGCCTCTGAGCCCATTTTGAACGTTTTTGTAGCTAGTAAGAAAAGTTAAAAATAGAAAGCTATGGGACCCTCTTCGGGTTGCCAAACCACCGTGGAAACTTTGGACACATGTAAATAACTATTTAAAACTCTATAGTGGAACTTGTTGTGTGATATAGAACTTTTGATAAATGGTGTTTTCTCTCTCTTCCCTTCTCTTTCTCTCTCCTGGGTTACAAAATGAAGTGAAATGAAATGCATTGAATACATGTCTCTAAACTTTTTCTTTCACTTGCAAATTGTAATTATTATTATATGTAAATGGGAAAACTGAAAAATGATAATTATGTTAGATTAGGGTGGATGCCATGCAGCGATTTATCACTGATATCATGCTCACGTGGTCTTTGCAGGATGAAAGAATGATGACGAAAAGGTGATGTGTAATTCATTAATTATCATTGTAATTTATATAGTTCATTGTTAAAAGAATAAATGTATAATGTAGTCTCTTGATACAGAAGGTTATATTGGATAATTTGTTGATATGTATGAAATGCTAGTTTCAAGGACATCTAGGAAATGTGCATTTAATCATAGTTCAATTTTGATTTATAGTACACCTGGTAGAAAGGGTTTGATATTTATATAAGGTAAATAAATTTGAAGTAATATCTTGTAGTGTATATTTAGTGTTCATTAAATGATTAATGAGTCATCTTGCACATTTATATCTTGTAAATGTAATAAAGAGAATTAAATCGAAACACTCTACCCTTGTTCAATATCCGAGCATAACTTGTTTTCGTGTGTGTTACTTTTACCCTAGAAGACATTGAAAACCGTAGGATGAACTTAATCTTTGCTCTCGATGGAATGTCCTAATTTAGGCAAATCAGAGCTCAAGAATGGACTTATCATCTTAGTCAGTAGGTTTAGTGACATTGTCTAATCCTATCTGATAGGAGTGACACAATCAAAATTTTCTTGGAGTGTGTAGAGCTAACCCCTCCTTCGTAGCCTAGCAGACTACCTTGTCTTTCAAAGTTAGATTTAAAATTAAAATTCTTCATCGAATGAAATCCCTGTTGGATCCAAACGACATAAATGGAGATCGGGATATAGTTGTTCTTTGCCTTGCACCCTTGTTAACGAACTCCTTAGCTCCGCTCAGCTAGATGTGTTACCT
Source organism: Taxus wallichiana var. yunnanensis (assembly GCA_018340775.1). NCBI lineage: Eukaryota > Viridiplantae > Streptophyta > Pinopsida > Cupressales > Taxaceae > Taxus > Taxus wallichiana. The sequence continues at coordinate 852,314,741 of CM031242.1, read as the reverse complement.
TGGTTTCTCTCGACAGTACACCTTGGTCCTTTCTGAAGGTGGTTTAGCATTTATGTCCTCTTTCTTAAAATCATATATAGTTGAGGGGTAGACCCTTAGGTGAAGTCGGAATTACTCTAAAACTCAGTTGATTTGGATGTTAATTTAGGGTTAGCGTGTAGCTTCAAGTCTCCTAATCATGTATGTCTTCAAGAGGTTAGACAAACCATTTCGTAACTCCTTTTTCAAGACAATGCTAATAATAAGACCATTTTGTGACGTAGAAAATAAAGTATACAAGAGTAAAGATGAGATTTGAGGTTAGGAATAATGCCACTCTTGGAGACCTTATAACTCAATTTAATATCTTTATGTGTTTCAAAGAATATGTATTGCATTGTTGTGATCAAACTACGAGAAAAAAAAGATATATAAATATAAAAAGGAAGTCATTAAGTCATTGAATTGGAATAACTATGGTAGGGAAATGATTATTTCGGGATCGAGAAATGTTTTTGGTAAAAAGCAACCTTGTATCTAAATCTCCGTTAAATCCTTTTATTGCATTCTGGATATCAAGTCACTTTCACTTGAGTTGTAAGGGTAAAATTGTTGACATCGAATAAATGTTGGAGGAGAATATTCTTAACATAATAATAAGATAATTAAGTACTTTGTATGTAATTTGATTTATGCCAAATAAGTATGTTAGTTATGGAAATTTTTATAAAGTATAAGAAGCCAACATAAGATGGTCGAACTATATTTTAACCATGGAATAAACTTAAGAATATGTGGGTGGAAAATGAGAAATTTATCCTTGCATAATAATGTTCTTGGAATGTTAATCGTAACTAAAATACATTTAAAGTAATGATGTGTTGTGGGTTCGCCATTCCTGAAGTCATGTTTCTTGTGGTTGGGTCATTGCTAGTATTTGTTCATTGGGAAAAGTGTGGCATCGACATGCCTATGTCATTTTCATGGGTCTATGTGAGTCGATGACTTATGTGATTGTCGTATGTGAGTCGAGTTTTTGTACTTGGAGCCCGTGTTGTGTTGTGTGTAGTGAGCAATGTAAGTCAAAAAAAAATTATCCTGGTATTTTACTGTTGTATTTGGGTGCGTAAAATGTGGGCACTACATATGGTATCAGAGCGGAGGTTCATGCTCTCGAACCTCTGGGATGGATTGGAGTTGTGATGATTCTACATGATGGTGGTGGATATTGGAAGAGTAATGTGATATATGTTGTTATGTGAACTATGTCGTAATTGTGACCTTATGGAAGCACATGTGGTGCATGTCACTTAGTGCGTATTTGTTATCATATTGATGTGCTTGTGATGAGAGTATTCACTCTCTCTATTTTTTGGATTCAATGAGGAATCCGTGTGTGATGTACTGCCTTGTTGTTTGTGAATGAAATGTTATTGTGGATTGTAGAGGGTTAAAACATTTTGGCTTTATGTGATGTGAAGGTGTATTGATGTATTGCATGACAAAATTGATGTAAAGTGAATCATAGTTTATCGTGATGTCATCACCGTATTGTGATTAGTTTTGTGCATCGTCGTGTTGTATTACAATTGACTATATGTCGTAATGTTAGACATTGTTTCCTCATACGTATAATTCATGTAATATGTGATGGTTCATGTCGTGATTTAGGGGATATGGTGAGTATGATCCCTAGTGTACAGTGATTGCACTTTGGGTGCAGGATGTGGTAATGTGATGTATCGTGACCCGTGAAGTAATGATTGTGTTATACCTTGTATATAAATACCATGCGTAAGATGCTATGGTTACATTGTGTGAATCACCATTGTGATAGTGATGTAGTTATGTGTATGTTGTGAACCTTACACTAGACGACCCTAAGGGGAGGAAATTGTCAAGAGTGTATGTGTGGAGAGAGGAGGTGTGGACCAGGTTTTCATAATCTTGAGCTGAGTATGAGTGAGGAAGTGGAGTCTTATATAGATTGAAAACCCACTTCTATCTTGTTTAGTATACTTGAGCTTGCTCAGTATATTGTGGGTGCGCACCACCTTAGGCTCAACTTATGCAACTAGAGTTCCCTACTCTTTCCTATTGGATTGTTCATTGAATAATCCTATGTGATTTTGACTATGTTGATCCTTGTGGGAGTATGGAGGAATGATTCAGGAAGAGATGATGACAGTTACATTATTTGATATACTCATTTCTGGTTACATGTATATTTTACGAGCTGAGGCTCGATGTCTGAGTGCCAACAACTCGATGAGTACCCCTTTGGTGGTGGTATGAGGCCACATAGTGATTATAATGTGCTATTTTCTCAATACGTATTTTATTCGTAAATTAATATTTATCTCTTTTAGCTAGAACCAACTATTTTCTTGATTGACATGTTCTTATATTTTGGGCATTTATTTGATTGTTTGCATTAACATTTGGATTTTGCACTAACCATGGCTAATTAGCCATTTGTTTTTCTTAGTTTTAAAACTTTCTTTTCATATTTAAAAGTTTTGTAGCCTAGCCCAAGGCTTTTGATTTTGCCACTTGGCATTTGAATGGATTGTTATGTTGGTTCTAATGTCGTAATGTGTTGGAATAGGGTCATGGGATTAACCATGGAGTGGTTGAACCTATGGACCCACTTCGTTGTATGGGGGTACACCCCAAGGAGTTACAGATAACTAGCGGGTTGTTGAACCATGAGTTATTATGTCACTTGGGTTGGGGGTGACGGGGCTCTATGTGCCTAGGGCCATAGGGTGACCGACCTCATTAAAAGGAGAAAGGAGATGGGCCTCTATGGTTGAGTGACCTGTTATTCTTTATGGCACTCTATGGTGAGTGAATTGATATTCTTGATGGGGCTCTATGGTTGAGTGACCTAACTTGGTTTTGGCACTATGATTCTTTCTCTTGGGAGGTATATGGAGATTATTTGGTGATGCTTTGGGGAGGTGTATGGAGTTGTTTTATGATGCTCTAGGAGATATATGGAGTTATTTCTTGATATTTTGAGATGTGTGGAGTTGGTATAGTGAGTTATGTGTACCCTTGTGAGTCTTTTTGACACTTTGTTATGTTTGAGGTTTGACTCTTCTCCTGGTTGGTATGGACTATTGGATATTGGATTGGAACTATGTTGTTACAGTCATGGATTTTTTTGGGTCATGTGATACCCGTTGTATATGTATCAAGCGTGTTGATTATTTTTTAGTCATATGTGTGTCTTTGGATCGATGTCTATGACATAATTGTTGGAAATTATTTGCTATGTGGTCTACTTGTTGTCATTCCATGGAGGAATTAAAAGACCTTGTGATGTGATACAGTCATGAAAGTAGGTAGCAAGATGTCTCGTGGGTTGTTTGTGTTGTGTTAAGTTTTGTGTGACATCTTGATGTTAGTTATTGTTGGGCCCCCATGAACTTAAGACAATTGAAAATTTCTAAACAATGAATATTATAATCTTGAGATACGAAATACTATAAAAGAAAATATAAACAAAGTAATACGGTAAACTGGAACTGCCAATCTTCATAGAACCTTGAAAGTTAAAATTTTCGCGCAAATGTTCTCTAAGGCCACCCGTGTGGCCGTGATTTTTTACGTCCAAAATCTTAACCATAGAGTGTACCTTTGCCATCATTTGTTCCTTAAGGCTTACTACCTTCCCGTCCTTCTATGTTATGTCGCATCGAGGACGATGCTTTCTTAAGGGGAGGAGAATGTAATGCCCCATTCATCGTTCTTCTTTTTCTTCTTAGACGACTATGTTGCTAAGCATTTAATGTTGTGGTGCTCTTGTTGATCTTTTGTTGGCTTCACCCTTGTCACAGAGAACAATTGGAATTCTCCCACTTCATCGTGTCTTCTCGTGTCATGTTGATGTTTTTTGTGGTTGGCCCTGACCTCGTCCATTACGTTTTCCTCCTATTAAAGGAAAACTGTGTGCTCGATTTATCAAGCTCGTAAGTTGGTTCTTGTTAATACGATTAATAAGTATTAATAAGTGGTAATAATAAATAATAATAATATTATTATTATTATTTTATTTATCGATCGACGATAACTTCGTTATTCTGATCATTGATTTCCTATAAACTTTGTTGTTAATTATTGATAAGTGATTTTATTGTTTTGGATTGGTGCTTCACGGATCGATCCTCGATTCACACAAGAGGAAGGTGAAGGTGGCGCTATCATCAAGGATGTAATGTCCTTGACTTGCATTCATTTTTGAAACTCCTCTCTAGTTCCTCCTTGTATGCCTTGTAAATGTTTATTAATGCCTTTAATTGTCGTTCTTAAAGGTGAAATAATATTTTTCCCCAGAAATTTAGTCCAAGTATCCTCTCAAGTTATATAATATATCTAAATTAATGAGAAATTTGGAGGAATTTGATGCGTTGTTGAATCCCACCATCTTTGCATGAGCTACACACTTTAGTTTTAATTAATTCATCGGTCCTGTGGAAGTGCGTTTTGGAGGATGGGTGCAATTTTCCATTAGATGGCCTCCTAATTTGTGTAAGGAGAAGATATGTTGAATGCTTGCTTGGTCTTGGTTTCCAAGTTTTAATTTAATCATTGGCCACATTTTGTCCTTGGGATCCATTCTAGCTCTTTTTCCTTAATTCCGATTTCATTTGCCTCAATATTTTATTCTGCCTTGGTTTGGTTCCATGTTTTCGTGGGTGAAATGCATTTTCTCCTTGAGTTCAAAAGGCTGAGAAGGATGCCTTTACTTGTCCCTCTAGCCACACACATACTTGGTTTTGGGAATGGAGATCTTCGTTGGTTTTTGGCTTCTAGTGGTTTCTATTATTGCTTGATGTTTCTATCCCTCCACGTTTGAGCCTCTCCCGTTTGATGTTGTTTTGCATTATTAAGCCATGAATAAAGCTTTGGTGTTTGAATGTATATTTCTCCACATGGATGTATTTTTTAGAAAACGTGTAGCTACCATGTAAGAAGATGTTAGAGCTTGTAATTTACCCTACACAATCATCATTATGACTTTTTAATCTTTTTAAGAAATATGGATTTTATATATGATTTGGGTGGTTGCAAAGGAAAAAATCCCTTGAGAAACATCTCTTTGTAAACATTTGGTCAAACATAAAAGATGAGGGTTTATCGAGATATTGTAGTTGCAATGCATGGTGCCGTGACGTGGTTATAATGTTTGACCAAATGAAAGAAGGAAAAGAGGCTTCGATAGGAATGCGATTATTACTCAAATACCTCAAATAAGGAGTCACACTATTTCACCATGTATAGACTTAGAATGGTAATTATAGCAATTAGTTTACATTTCCATTTTCTGCGTTTGATGGTTTGACACAAAACAATAAAGCTTTGGAGCGAGGGTTTGAGGATATAATCTAGTTTGTTTGGGCATAGATTTTGTTCTTGATTCATGCCAAAAGAAGCTCACACATTTGAATTCGTGAAAAATGTGGAATTTGTGCTATAGTTGTATGTATGAAAAATGTGTTAGCATGTGAAATGTTTGACAAGCCTAAAAGAAATGACTTTATCATGCAATGATTTTGGAAGTGTAAAAAATGAGTTTGTTGAAAAGGCCTTGGAAAATTTCAAGCAAATCTGTTTGGTACAACAAAAGTCTCCAGACTATGGGCAAAAGTTTTTTTTAAGCATCCTCCCAACCTCTGTCAAAATGGGAGATTTAGAGTAGGCCTTGGACAACCATCAAAGCATAATGGTAGAGGGTTTTTAGTTGTAAATCATGCTCAAATTGGAATCTGAAAAGGCCTTGGAAACCATCGGTATTTGGAACTCATTCCGTGTATCACCAACCCTACTGTAAACGCTCACCAGTTCATTCCAGGCATGGTTCACCTTCCCTCATCTTTCATAACTCTCATATTTTAGTTTTTTTTACAACTTAAAATAATTTTAAAATATCAAGATCTTAATACAAGTTAATTGTTTATTTCAACTCGTGCAAAAACAATGAAATGTCTTGTCAGTAACTCACGATGTCAAAATAACTCGTTACATTAAAACATGAACTTCCACCCTCATTCTGAGGTGATTTAGAAAGCTTCCTACCTAGTTAGATCGCTACACTATTGGTATATCGACAAGACGAGTTTGACTTCCCAGTAATATTGTTGACCTTCTTCTTGTTAAATAGTTAATTTTTACATTTTTGGAGACTCATTAAGTACCCTTCGTAACTCTGAAAATGAGATGTGAAGCTTCATTCATGTTCCTTGATATGCGAGGAGTCACCTTGACCTTTGGTTTGACCCTGAATGAACATATGAGATCTTTTTGATGCTCTTATAGGAGCCTTGTTACACTGTTTTACAGTAGTAAAAGTTGTTAAATCTAGAAAGTTGGCTTTCGTTTTGAACCGCCATTTGAAACCTGGATAGAGAAATTAATTCCCGTCTTCGCAAACCTCTAGTGTTTATACTAGAAAATTGCATGGAACATTCAGTTTAGGGAAAAACACTTTTCTGGATAGTTTGGAAAAGCCATTTTGTAGGCCTCGGTCGCAGTTTGACGAGGTTCAACTGGATCAATTTCGACTTGTCGCTCCAAAAACTTGTCGCCATTTGAAAATGGTTTTCTAGTTCTCAGTCCCGATGACTCTGATGAATTATCCTTATATAGGGGAAACTAGTAGGAAGTGTCTTGTTGCGTGCTTATCCATCAAATCAATTTTGGCGTGGTGTTACGAGCCCTCGAGCTAACTTTGGTTCATTTGCAACTGGGTCAACTACGACCAGTGGCCCCAAAAAACTAGCCGCCAAACGCAAACCATTCACTTTTTCCCAATTCCGTCAGTTGCTTTGAACTCTCGGTATATTGGGGGACACGTAGAAATTTAGTCGTGGTGTGCATTCTCTTCGGAAGATAACCTTTGGAAGCGGTTTCTTAGCCTTCGAGCCCGTTTTGAACGTCTTTGTAGCTAGTAAGAAAAGTTAAAAATAAAAGGCTGTGGGACCCTCGTCGGGTTGCCAAACCACCATGGAAACTTTGGACACATGTAAATAACTATTTAAAACTCTCTAGTAGTGGAATTTTTGTGTGAATATAGAACTTTTGACAAAATGGTGTGTTTTCTCTCTCTTCCCTTCTTTTTCTCTCTCTGGGTTACAAAATGAAGTGAAATGAAATGCATTGAATACATGTCTCTAAAATTTTTTTTTGCTTGCAAATTGTAATTATTATTATATGTAAATGGGAAAACTCGAAAAATGATAATTATGTTAGATTAGGGTGGATGCCATGCCAGTGATTTATCAGCTGATATCATGCTCACGTGGTCTTTGCAGGATGAAAGAATGACGATGAAAAGGTGATGTGTAATTCATTAATTATCATTGTAATTTATATAGTTCATTGTTAAAAGAATAAATGTATAATGTAGTCTCTTGATAGAGAAGGTTATATTGGATAATTTGTTGATATGTATGAAATGCTAGTTTCAAGGACATCTAGGAAATGTGCATTTAATCATAGTTCAATTTTGATTTATAGTACACCTGGTAGAAAGGGTTTGATATTTATATAAGGTAAATAAATTTGAAGTAATATCTTGTAGTGTATATTTAGTGTTCATTAAATGATTAATGAGTCATCTTGCGCATTTATATCTTGTAAATGTAATAAAGAGAATTAAATCGAAACACTCTACCCTTGTTCAATATCCAAGCATAACTTGTTTTCATGTGTGTTACTTTTTACCCTAGAAGACATTGAAAACCGTAGGATGAACTTAATCTTTGCTCTCGATGGAACATCCTAATTTAGGAAAATCAGAGCTCAAGAATGGACTTATCATCTTAGTCAGTAGGTTTAGTGACATTGTCTAATCCCGTCTGATAGGAGTGACACAGTCAAACTTTTCTTGGAGTGTGTAGAGCTAACCCCTCCTTCGTAGCTTAGCGAACTACCTCATCTTTCAAAGTTAGATTTAAAATTAAAATTATTCATCGAATGAAATCCCTGTTGGATCCAAACGACATACATGGAGATCGGGACATAGTTGTTCTTTGCCTTGCACCCTTGTTAACGAACTCCTTTGCTCCGCTCATTTAGATGTGTTACCTTGGTTTCTCTCAACATATACACCTTGGTCCTTTACGAAGGTGGTTTAGCATTTATGTCCTCTTGCTTAAAATACATATATAGTTGAGGGTAGACCCTTAGGTGAAGTCGGAATTACTCTAAAACTCAATTGATTTGGATGTTAATTTAGGGTTAGCATGTGTAGCTTCAAGTCTCCTAATCATGTATGTCTTCAAGAGGTTAGACAAACCATTTCGTAACTCTTTTTCAAGACAATGCTAATAATAAGACCATTTTGTGACGTAGAAAATAAAGTATACAAGAGTAAAGATGAGATTTGAGGTTCGGAATAATGCCACTCTTGGAGACCTTATAACTCAATTTAATATCTTTTTGTGTTTCAAAGAATATGTATTGCATTGTTGTGATCAAACTACGAGAAAACAAAAGATATATAAATATAAAAAGGAAGTCATTAAGTCATTGAATTGGAATAACTATGGTAGGGAAATGATTATTCCGGGATGGAGAAATGTTTTTGGTAAAAAGCAACCTTGTATCTAAATCTCCGTTAAATCCTTTTATTGCGTTCTGGATATCAAGTCACTTTCACTTGAGTTGTAAGGGTAAAACTGTTGACATCGAATAAATGTTGGAGGAGAATATTCTTAACATAATAATAAGATAATTAAGTACTTTGTATGTAATTTGATTTATGCCAAATAAGTATGTTAGTTATGGAAATTTTGTAAAGAATAAGAAGCTAACTTAAAATGGTCAAACTGTATTTTAATGTGGAATAAACTTAAGAATATGTAGATGGAGAAAGGAGGAAATTTATCCTTGCTAATAATGTTCTTGGAATGGTAATTGTAACTAAAATACATTTAAAGTAATGATGTGTTGTGGGTTCGCCAGTTCTTGAAGTCATAGTGTTTCTTGTGGTTGGGTCATTATGTGATTAGTATTTGTTCATTGGGAAAAGTCTATGTTGTTTTCATGGGTCTATGTGATTCGATGACTTATGTGATTGTTGTATGTGAGTCGAGTTTACGTACTTGGAGCCCATGTTGTGTTGTGTGTAGGGAGTAATGTAAGTCAAACAAATTATCCCGGTATTTTGTTGTATTTGGGTGCGTAAAATGTGGGCACTCTACAATGCCTTTCGGACTAACTAATGCACTTACTGCAACATTCATGCGGATGATGGATGACATCCTACGGCCCTACACCAATTCCTTCGTGGTGGTATACCTAGATAATATTCTCATCTATTGGCAGACCTGGGATACACATCTGTAACATGTTCGAGAAGTACTTTAGACCCTCGGGAAGCACAAACTATATGCAAATATAGATAAGTGCGCATTTGAGATGAAAAAGGTCTAATATTTGGGTTACATCTGGATGACGAAGGAGTCCACATCAACCCAGAGAAAATTCAGGTTATTTAGAGGTGGCCTACCCCAAAGAATCTTAGAGAGCTTTGTAGCTTCCTAGGCCTTGCCAATTTCTATCGCTGGTTTGTCTTGGGTTTCTCACATATTTCTTGGCCACTCAATTAGGTGACTAAAGGAGGGAACAAGGCTAAATTTCTATTAGGGGAAGCACAATAAAAATAATTTTAAGGGTTGAAAGAAAGGTTATGCTCAAACCCCTTTCCTCTCCCTTCCGATCTACATCAACCATTCGGTGATGACATACGCATCGAGTATGCCTTGGGTGTTGTTATCATGCAACATGGCCACCATGTTGCATATCACAATGAAACATTCAATGACATAGTCAAGAAGTACCCAACATATGATGATGATCGTTATGCCATCGTTTAGGCACGTAAGCGGTGGAAACACTAAATTCTGGGGAAGGAGATAGTAATCCACACAAACCACATGCCTTTGGAGTTCCTTCATACAGAGCAAGCTAAGGAACGAGAGACACGAGAAATGGGTCACATACCATAACAATTCACACCTGATAATAAATCATAAGAAGGGAAGTGCCAATTCAACAACAAATTTCCTAAGATGCCCTCCAACTACAACCCTCACAACTATTCTTGATCTATGTGGACATGAGACTTCATGATGGTGAAGTTTTTATGAGAAGGACCACTGAATTTTTGGACATATATCGGGCCCTACGTGAAGGTAATTATGTCTATGATTTTTATCTACGGGATAATCTCCTTTGCCACATGGGACACATATGTGTTCCAACAAGTGAACAAAAGATGATCTGGGATGAACACTTCAAAGGACCGTAGGGCACTTTGGTGTGGATAAGACATTGGTAGTACTTGAAGCATTTCTCTGGCCTAATCTAAGGAATGACGTGGTGAAGGATATTAAGTCCTGCGCCCCTTGTGCAAATGCCAAGCCAACTAATAAGAAACAAGGATTGTACACACCATTACCGGAACCAACCAAGCCTTGGGTATCTGTCTCGATGGACTTTCTCTTAGGTTTTCCAACTTCAAAACATAGAAATGATGGTGTTTTTTTGGGGTTAGCACACCAGTTGGATAGATAATATATAAAATCAAGCATACATGTAAATAAAAGTGAATATTCTACCATAAGAAATATACAAAACAAGAGATATAAATCAACACCAGATTTAACGTGGTTCACCCAGTGTGTGCTACATCCACCAAGAAACAAGACAATATCCAAAGCTTTCACAAGATATACAATTGAATATTTATAAGCTTCCACACCTCTCAGGAGATGTACAATAATTTCTTTCTCTTAAGCTTTTTCTTCTTCTCCAAGAATTCTCTCTCTCACAATAATTCTCACAATAATCATCAACTTCTTCAAATCTAATTTCTAAACCCTAGATTTTATGCTTATATAGGCATATACAAACTTAGGGCACTTAGCCATGTAATTCTACAATCAATAAACTTGTTTTAATTCTAAAATTAAATCTAATTCCGTGAGTTGAATAAAACACTCACACACGGGTAACTAACGCCTATTAACCCTCACCAATGTCGGTTCCTCCTTACGATGAGTGATGTTGGTCCCTTCATAACCGATGTTGGTTATTGTAATTTTGATCAAGTTTCATATTACATGCTAATTTAAAGTAATTGAGCTCCACAACTCAACAATCTCCCACTTGGAGATAATTACGCACTATACATGTACATCATCATACTTGGATCCTTCCTTAGCTTTGTTTCTTCCTCTTCAAGTATCAAAATCGAAGACCAACGAAGTTGAGTGTAGCTCCAAATTCTCTTTGCTAATGGCTTCACTAGCATATCCATAGGGTTCTCACTCTATGAATCTTCCCATTTCAATTTGCCCATCCTCAATACCTACCGTATGAAGTGATACATCAATTGAATGTGTTTCATTCTTGAATGAAATCTTTGAGTTCTTTGCCAAATGAATTACACTTTGACCATCACTAAAAAAATTTCAATTATCTTATTCCTTTCCCAACTCTTCCATGAACCTGCTCATCCATATCATCCCTTGCTAGCCTCTGTAAGCTATGACATACTCTGCCTCTTTAGTAGAAAAAGCTAGAACCTTATGCAATCTTGAAATCTAGCTAACTGTCGTCCCACCTACTGTGAAAATATATCTAGTAGTGCTCCTCCTACCATCCAGATCTCCAGCCATATCCGAATCAACATAGCCACATAAAGAAATATCCAAACCTCCATAGCATAACTGCATGCTAGATGTCCCTCTCAAATACCTAAGTATCCATTGGACTACTTTCCAATGCTCTTTACCTGGATTAACCATAAATCTACTCACAAATCCCACTGCATGTGTAATGTATGGTCTGGTACAAACCATAACATACATGAGACTCCCAATTGTTGAAGCATATGGTACTCATGTCATGTATTTGACCTCCTCATGTGATGAAGGACATTGATCTTTTCTTAATTTGAAGTGTCCTGCCATAAGTGTACTTACAAGTTTTGAATCTTGCATGTTAAACCTTTCCAACACCTTATTGATATAAGCCTCTTGAGACAAATACAATTTCTTGTTCTTCTGTCTCTGTGTATTTGCATGCAAAGATTATTTTTGCAGCTCCTAAATCCTTCATAGAAAATGTGTGAGCTAGCTTTCCCTTAAGCTCACCAATGTCCTGCATACTAGATCCTGCAATAAGCATATCATCCACATACAATAACAAAATAATATAGCTCCCATTTTCAATCTTTTTGAAATAAACACAATGGTCAGATTCACATCTCAAATAACCATGCTCATGCATGAAACTATCAAACCTCATGTACCATTGCCTTGGAGCTTTCTTGAGCCCATATAGACTCTTTTTCAACCTACACACTAATTTCTCCTCACCCTTGACTTCATACCCAAATGGTTGTTGCATATAAATCTCTTCATCAAATCACCATAAAGGAAATTCATCTTCACATCTAGTTTCTCTAAATGAAAATCACGTCCTGCAACTAAACTCAATACAATATGAATGAAGTCATCTTTATAACAAGAGAAAATATTTCACCAAAGTCAATACCTGCTTTCTATGCAAATCCTTTTACTATAAGCCTTGCCTTGTACCTTTTTTGTCCACCTTCTTCTTCCTTGATCCTATAAACCCACTTGTTCTGCAATGTTCTCTTACCTACTTTGGAAACTTAACTAAATCCCAAGTCTAGTTCTATTCTAAGGAGTCCATCTCCCCATCCATGCCATGCTCCCCTTTGGACGTGGGTCTTATCCTGCATTGCTTCTTCAAAAATTTTTGGTTCACCATTATTAGTCAATAATAAATAAAATAGAGGTGTAAATATTTCTAGAGGTTTAGTTACCCTTTGTTACCTTCTCACAGAAGTTTGGGGTATTGAGGCTCATTCTGGACCTCTTGGACATTTTAATCCAAATACATTGGTAGTGACCGATGCCGCTCACACCAGAATCGACGCGCGGTTCGCTAACCGATGCCGTTTGGTTCTTCATGAATCGAGCAAATTTTGGTTCAATTGACCCGATGTCGGTCAAGGGTCAACCAACACCAGTTACTATGTAACCCTGTCGGTATTATTTTTAAATCCGAGAGTTCATTTTCATTCACAAACTTCTCAACTGGTTCATCCTTGGGTACCAAAATTTGATCCATGTACATTCTCTTTTCATTCCATTCAATGTCATGACTCCTAATAATTTTAGAATTCTCTAAATCCCAAAAACAGAATCTGAAATCACCAAATCCATAACCAATGAAAGTGCATCTCTTAGATTTTACATCCAACTTTTTCCTATTTTCCTTATCAATATGCACAAAATCTTCTAAACCAAAAACTTTAAGAAAAGAAATATCTACCTCTTTTCTAATCCAAGCTTCCTCTAGTATTCCTCCATCTAGTGAACTTGAAGGCCCATGGTTAATCAAATAAATCGTTGTATCAATTGCTTCTGCCCAAAACTGCAAGGGAAATCTAGAATGTATCATTATACTTCTAGCACGTTCCATGATTGTCTTGTTCATTCTTTCTGCAACACCATTCTCTTGTGGTGTTCTTGGAACTATCCTTTCTCTACGTATTCCATTCACTGAACAATAATCATTGAAAGCCTTGCTATAGTATTCACCACCATTGTCAGATCTAAGGCACTTTAAATTTGAATTTGATTCATTATCAACAAGGGCTTTCCATCTTTTAAAAGTATCAAAAACATCATATTTATGTTTAATACAATAAACCCATACCTTTATTGTAGCATCATCAATGCAAGTAACATAATACTAGGATCCTCCATGAGAAGTTATCCGAAATTTGGTCCCCACACATATGAGTGTAAAAACTCCAATTTATGCTCCTTCTTAGTTGCCCCAACTTTGATAAATCTCACTCTCTTTTGCTTTCCAAAGATATAATACTCACAGAAATCAAGATCTAAATATTCGAATCTAGTAACTTACCCTTACCCTTTAAGATCTGCATTCCTTTTTGACTCATATGGCCCAACCGATTATGCCACATGCATGCATCTGAATCTAAAGTAGATAATATAGAAAATGAATCAGTAACACAGGTAGATAAATATAATGTTCCTACCTTCTTACCTCTTGCCACAACAAAAAGCACCCTTGGTGACTTTCCAAGAGTTTCTTTGTGAATGTATCCATGCAACCTGACTTCACCTAGTTGCCCCACATAAATAAGATTCCTCTTGAGACTTGGCACATGCCTCACATCTTTCAATACCCATGTATTTCCATTCTATAATTTTAGATGAACTTGCCCTTTACCAATAATACTGCAAGGTTCATCATCACCCAAATAAACATGCCCAAAATTACCCTGGACATAATTTTTGAAATAACCCTTATTAGGGGTTGCATGGAAAGAAGCTCTGAATCTAAAACCCATGATTCTATTCTATTATCCAAAGAAAGAATAAGAGCATCTTGCATTACCTCTGTTGTAATATTTACTTCTTTATTTGCCTCTTTACCTTTTTCTGGGTGTTGGTTCTCTTTATCCTTTAACCAACAATCTTTCTTTGCATGTCCTTTCTTTCCACATTTCCAATAGGTAATTCCCTTACCTCTGGATTTAGATCTGCCATCCCTTAACTTTGATTTCCCATTATTCTTACTCTTGGATCTCTCCTTACCCTGCATCTTCTTTCCATATTCAAAACATTCCCAGGATGATGATTCCTCTTACTTTTTTCCTACGAATTTCTTCATTCAAGGTTATACTAACCACATCTTCAAAATTCAAAATATTATTAGTAGATGTTGTATTACTAATAACCATTACCAAGTTATCCCAACTATCAGGCAAAGAACATAAGAATAAAAGTGATTTCACTTCATCATCAAACAAAATATCAACTGATTTTAATTGATTTACAATAGATCGGAAATCATCTAAATAACTAGATCTTCATCAGAATAAAATTTAAAATTTATTTGAAGCACTATGTTTTTCATATAAATTAGCAAGAGATTTCATTAACTCTACCGTAGATGTTGCTTCCGTAATATTGGAAGCCACAGATGATGTTAGGCTTAATCTTATAGATCCCAAAGCCTTTTTGTCAAGAATCTTCCATTCTTCATTAGTCATCTTCGTAGGTCTAGAATTTTCATCCAATGGTAAGTACAAATATCTTTGATACAAATAATCCTTAATCTACATCTTCCATAATTGATAATTTCGGCCGTCAAACTTCTCTACCTTGTATTTGTTTTCTTCTGCCATTGTTGTAGCTCCCACTCAATCAGAAAACCCTATGTGAGTAAATATGTCAACACAAAACCCTCAAACAAAGCTCTGATACTAGTTGTTGGGGTTAGCACATTGGTTGTACAAATAATATATCAGATCTAAGCATACATGCAAATAAAAGTGGATATTCTACCAAAAGAAATATACAAAAATACGAGATATAAATCAACACCCATTTAACGTGGTTCACCTAGTGTGGGCTACATCCACAAAAATAAGCCAATATATTATCCAAAGCTTTCACAAGATATACAATTGAATATTTACAATCTTCCACACCTCTCGGATGTACTGATAATTTCTTTCTCTTAAGCTTTTTATTCTTCTCCAATAATTCTCTCTCACAATGATTATTCTCACAATAATCATCAACTTCTTCAAATCTACTTTCTAAACCCTAGCTTTTATGATTATATAGGCATATACAAACTTAGGGCACTTATCCATGTAATTACAATCAATAGACCTACTTTAATTCTAAAATTAGATTTAAGTACCGTGACTTAAATAAAATACTCACATAGGCAACCAACGCCTTGATTAGCCCTAACCGATGGTGTTGTTACTCCTTTCTGACTAACGCCGGTCATAGGTGACCGATGTCGGTCCCTTCGCCGAACCGATGTCGATTCTTTGTGTTTTCGTGCAAGTTTCATATTGCATGCTAATATGAAATAATTGAACTCCATAACTCAAAATTTTTGTTGTAGTTGATTGATTTTCCAAAATAGTTGATTGTAAGAAAAATATTTATGCTAAACTTTATTTCAGTCATGTATGGATCAACTTTGGGCTCCCCAAGTCTATTGTCTCGATAGGGATAACGAGTTCTGTGCATCTCTACTGGTCCACCTTATGGGAATGCTGGACACAAATTTGATGAATTCCACATCCTTTAATGCAAAGAGTGATGGGAAAATAGAAGCGGTGAATCACCTAATTTTTCACATGCTTCATTTGTACCACTCCAAACACTCCCGCATATGGGATGAGGCCCTTCCATATATACAACATGGATATAATCGAGCGCTGCACAACTTCACTAAACACATTCCATTTAAAGTTTGTTACGGATTCCAACCTATGAAACACATTGATGTATTCATCCTAATGCCTGCCATGGAATGCACGCCTCATGGAAAAAGTGAAGCAGAAAAGGTGAAAAGGTTTGTTGAATAGATCCATCACAATCACACGAGGTCCATGACATTTTGAAAAAATGAATAAAAAGTATAAGCAATGTCATAATCAACACATGGTTCCACATCATTTCCAGGTTGGTGATAAGGTTTGGTTGTGGCTTCAAAAGGAACATCTTCTAGGTCCATACAGAAAGATTCAGCCTCTATAGTATGGTCATTACACTCTCACTAAGCAAGTACGGGAAAATGCTTTCGAGTTGAATCTTCCACTTTGTACCTCGATCTTCACCCCATCTTCAATGTGGACCTCCTTAGGCCATATCATCCACATTTTTGGATACTTCGGTCATGGCGTAACAATTGAACATCTCGAGCTCAATCCAGCAAGTCTTTCCCTAGTTGAAGAAGATCAGATTGTGGACACTTTGACAAAGACCGCCGAGAGGACAACCTATTATTCAGCTCTATCGGGTGACCAAGAAAGGAAATATCAATCATCAAGATGAGTGGTTCACTACATACCGGGTAAATAATAAATTTCTACATTTGATGGGGCATCTTAATGCAATGGACTGTCATTTTCTTTTGAAGGAGGAGGAATGATCCAGCAGCAATTACGGTGGCACAACTTACGGATACCATAACTTCTACTGCTTTGTAGCTCGATTGACTCAGTTAAAAGTGCAACATAAATATTGGAATGTGTAAAATGTGATGAAAGGGTGCGGAACTAATTTTGGCAAAATTTGACCCCCAAAATCCATGTTTAAAGTGCCCAAATTGTGATTTTTGTAGCGTTGTCTAAAAATAGTATATTTTGCAAAATTAGCACAAATGCAAGTCTTGGGAGATAAAACACTTCATCTCCCTTGAGACTAGTAACCTTCCACATTCCTATAAGTGCCCTTTCATATTTCTAAAAATAGTATAAATGCATATGTAGCAAAAAAGGAAGATAGGCATCTCTGACAAAGATAATTGATGTATTTGAAGTCTTTGAGTAATTTACATCTCTTTTCGAGAGATAGTTCTTTTCAATTCATCCAGCACAATTGTTAATCTGTTCCTTAAAGTCGAAACCCTCGGTTTTGGATCAACACTACTCACATTTTTTTCATTCCTTCATATGACATTTTTTGTATCAGTCATGCATGTTGTTGGCCAATTTCAATCTCGGGTTCAATCTCTCACACTTGAAAGCAAATCCTATCACACTTCTATCGATAACAATTCTTTTGCATGATAACTCTATTCTGAAAAAGATTCACAATTCAACATTTCCTAGGGATTTAATTATGCCTACATTTACATGCTTTGATGGTACTGGGAATCCATATTTGCATCTTAAATATTATCTTCTAGATACGACATCTTATTTTGTTGATCGATTATTGCTAAAATATTTTCACCATAGTCTTATTGATGACGCTCTCCAATGGTACACACATTTACCCTTTGGATCTATTAGTACCTATTGTGATATGGAAGAAGTTTTTCTTTGTCACTTCATCCTCAAAAATGGCCCTAAAGTCACATATGATCATCTACCTGGCTTACATCAAGGAAAAACAAAACCTATCATTGATTACATTTTACACTTCAATGCTTACATGCATCAGTTAGTCTTCCAACCCATTGACTTAGAAAATTAATTCATATTCTGTCGTGGCTTGATTCCCGCTTTAAAATAACGCTTGTAATATGATACATGCGAATCATTCACACTCTTGTGCTATAAGGTCATTGATTTAGAACATGATCTCATTTCTACACATGTTATAGATCCTCCTATAGGTATTCTTTGCTTTGCATCATATAGTTCTTCTCCACTCCCATCTGTTGAGTGTCCTCCATGGTCTCCATCTCCTTCACCTTGTAAACAATTTCAGTCTTCTCCATTGTATTATCATCCTTCATCTCCTCCCATTGCAGCAAGCTCCACCCCAGCACCTCTACATCTCTTTCACGGGATCCGTTACACTTTTCTCATCACGCTAGACCTCATGATGTGCTGCATACCTTTCTTGACAAGCGTTTAATTCGCTTACCTTCTAATCAACATCATCCACCTCATTTCCTGCATCTCCACCATGATCAAACCTTACCTGCAACTATCATCGTATCAATGGCCATTGCGACAATGATTGTTGCACCCTTCATGATAGACTACAACAATTAGAAGATAAGGGCATCATTTCCTTTAGCTCTTGCTCTCGTGAGTGGTCTATTTCTCCACTCCCACGCAAGTGTGTTGTTACTCCTAGTTGATTTGTCTCCTTCATCTAGTGCTAAAGTCATTATTTTTCCACCATTGTAGGTCACTATTCATGCATGCTCTCCATCTCATCCATCTATTGCTGCACCATCTCATCCGTCGCATTATGCTACTACTACATTGGCTTCCTTAACCATTGGCATAGGCACTTCCCACTACTCCATCTCCCATCATTGGCACCATCTCAAATGGCATTCAGTTTGGTTCATACAATCATACTACTTATGCCCTACATGCTTCTACCACTCCACGCTCACTTTGTCTTTGGTAGGTGATTTTATCACTTTATCTCCCGATGACACACTCACGTTCTTATGGTTCTTACATATTTGTTGATGGATATGTTAAAATAAGAACGTCATTATATCTTTGCGCTACACATTATATCGACATCTCTATTTAGTGTACACTATCATATTACTTCTTGATGATGCACTCTTGTTTTATGATTCATTATTGATCTTGAGGGTCTTATATAAATGAAACTTATCATCTATACATTGGGGTCATCGCTAGTCTCCTCCCCCTCTTCATCATATTAACACACACTTCACTACACTATTACGACCATCTCATTCACATTATTCATTTCTACTTCATCATTCATATAGTACACTTTTTCATCATTTATCTATTATACATCACAATCACACTACATACATCATCTATAATCATATACACTATCTCATCATTAATCGTCATCAACCACTACACATTTTCAATCATATCAAAAAAACAATCATCACAATATCACACATCAAATATAGTGATAATAATCAACACATCATACATCAACATACGCGTACCAAATCATCACATCGAATATCAATAAACATCAAGTACCACAAATATACACCAATGGTATATATATATATATATATATATATATATATATATATATATATATCTATAAATCGTACAAAATCATAGTTACAAAAAATTGCAATCTTTGGGGAAACCCCCACACATTCTACATCAGTACATATCATATCTCTTCATCGCTATCACTATCTACAACTATGGGAGATCTAGAACTAGAAGCTTCATTGCTCAATCAACTGTGCCGAGTGATCATGACCCCTATATCTCTCTACTGCATGTGTAATAATGTCACCTTAGTCGACTACTCCACAAAACAACCATGTAGCTCCAAGAAGCGTGTGCAAATACATCTTGTGCTAAGGGACCTCTACCGTAGCCTCTCTAGATTGTTACGTCTCCTCTCACGCTTCATCCATCTTGTTTAGTAATACGATACACCTAGCCACCGCTAACGCTACTAGATCAAATGAGTGCGCATGTTCACCCCACGTTCACCCATGATACCATCCACATGCTTTAGCATACCACTACCTATGAGTACATCAGTGTGCACATTCCACGTCAATGTGTAGATGGATGTGTCCACAATCAACGACCAATATGCATCACATGCATCCATATATTAACATGTTAGACAACAATGACAATTATACAACCAAATAACCAATCACAAACACCACTACACAAATACTCACACTCTATTATCGCCACTACGCTTATCAGTGCATGTGTTTTCCTCTCTACTCCTCCCCCTAGTGGTGCTCTCATTTGCATCCACAAAAATTAGAAACAAAAATACCCACTAATGTGATTCCCACCATGTATTGTAGGCCTCGTATACCCCACGTCATCCACATCTATTGACTCTATCACTGCGTCTACCTTATCGGCCCACGGGGTACCATTTGCACTCATGTGGACCTTGGTATAGCTCTGACCCTCCTCGGTTCCCTAATGGCCTTAACCCATACATATGGATTCAGAGGCACATCCTGGGCCATACCAAGTTGTTGTGAGAGTCACTCTACTTAGAATATCTCGGTCACCCCTAAAAACTAATCCTCAGCCCACATAGTTTGTTGAATACATCATAGCTCTACTACATCCTCTAGCCATCCTCCATAGTCTTGGTATGGCCTCCATATCATGGCCTATGACCCTATACGATCTAACATCACTCTATAGGTATCTATATCCATCTTCCTACCACCAAAACCTACTCATCTCCCGGTAAATATCTAGCCTCGCCCACTCTCCTCTCGCGGCCCACCAACTCGGCCTCAATATCGTAATACGCTCATAAACCCATACATGTAACAATGTGGTAGCTTCAATAACACCCTCGTGCTCCTCTTGCGTAAATCTATATAAATCTCTATGGCCCATGGGCCATCACACGTCGTGCCCAAGAATATCTTGTCCCATCCTCCTCTATCCGACGATAAATATCATGCATCTTATACAAGATGCCTACACCACCGCCCCTCCATTCAGATTAATGACAAAGCAATCACAACAGCGATAAAATTTTGTAATTGTGGAACCAATGACCTCAATATAACATCCAAGCTAATGTGGACCTCAGTATGAGCTTGGGTCCTCATAAAATACTGCATAGCGGCCCTCATTTACCTCTATCCATCATCCACAACCATCACCTGAACCCTCTCACCAATAATAGATAATCGTAGTATGCGATGCACATCCTCCAAAATCATTATCATCTCCCTTGTAGGTAACCAAAAGGTGCAAGTATCTGCACACCACCTCTCACACAAAGTTGTGATCATAGACATATTATGGGGCACATCCCCATCCTCGCTATGTGTCATAGGCCGACACGGTCTAGAACATCCCACTCGTCATCTGATAACCCCAATCCTAGCAATGTACTCAAATGACAACCACCACGTAACTATCTAGAATGTATGTACCTATGCATAACAAAAACTAAAAATAAACAACCTGTTAGTATCTCATTTATATGCAAACACACCAACCTATAACATCAATAAAAATGAATTTTCAAATCTACAACACTTTGGGCTCACCCCAAGCCTTTTGGGACACTCGGGCGCCTATCATGCAAGAGGCCGGGGCACCTAGGAGCAGGTCACTAGTGCCCATACCTAGGCACTAATGTCTCAAAGGTCATTAGCACCTTCACTGCTTTTGTTGAGACCCAAAATGCAGAGAAATTTGAAAATATTTTTTTTGCAAAAAATCATCAAAAACGATTAATATCAACACATTTTTCAAAAATCACACTTACTAGCTCATTTGTCATACATGACGCCACAATTACCACCACCATCTTGAATCGACTCAATCACGGTGCTCTCACTTGAGGCATCTTTGTACACCTAGAGTTCAAAATCATAATCACACAATAATCAAATGAATTATCTATTCACATTTTCACATTTTCATATTACTATTTCTAGTAACTTTCCATTACTTACCACGATGTAGTCATTATTCACAACTATCCTTCAACTAATACACATCGTATGATTTCAATCATATCTTGGGCATCCTTCCGATTCATGTCTCGTTTACGTCAATCTTTTGAGAATTCTACCTACTATTGTAGCATACACATTTCACAAACACTATATTCTTCCTCCTCGACATCGTTTCATCTCGATATACACATAATTTCATGGTATCTATCATACACTCACTATCACAAGATTACACACTTAGTTTTGGCTCGGTGTTTGTTCTCATCATCACTCTCCTTTCACTTTGAAAGGGGGCATACAATCGGGGTCATCCTATAATTCCCCTTGCACCATTACACAATCATTCTACATCTCTAATTCCTCATTTTTGAAATTTCCTCATACATTACATGACATTTCACACCATTTTCTAGAGATTTCCCCTAATGACCTAATCTGGGGGCAACAAGCATAAAATCTATCCATGAGTAACCAATCAACCAATCACATACATTCAAATATTGACAACACAAACTTTCTACTATTCTAAATCACATCAAAAATTGATATAACATAGCGTATTTATCCTCCCGGATGACCTAACTTGAGAGTAATATCACCAATTTCCTAGATGAGCTAACATGGGAAATTATTCTACATTTTCAGGATTGCTTCCAAATGATCTAACAAGGAAGCCATCGATACACATAGCGGTGACACCCGGAGTGGGGGCAATGAGATGTCATTACCTTTCCTATACTAATCCTATATGGGTTATTCTCGTTAAATCAAATTGGATGCAAAATTAAAAAAATCTAGTCTTTGTCCTTCTGCAATGGGTAGACCTTTTGAGGATGTAGTTAAAATTGGAGAGTAAAACTAAACCTTTCTCCCTAGACTCTTACACTCAGTTGCAGCAGGACACCCAAATCCTCAATTTTTAGAAACACAATCAGGTTGGGAATCGATCACTCCCTACCCCAACACATCTTCATCAAAGAAAAAATTGAAATCTCCAATCATTAAACACCACAATAATCAATCTCACTTAGTGTTCCTCATAACAACGATCACACATGGATCGACACACTGATTCATGGTTTGCCACGCTATGTGTTCTCATTCGGCACATACTTCTACCACATCTGCACGTACTTCTACAACATGGGATTCTCCAGACTTCTCTTAGGTATGCATCTCTATCTACTTTATGTTATTGAGATTTTCTCACCAACATAAAGTGGGGAAAATGTAGACACAAAATCACGCACTTACTACTATTTACTATACTACGCCAAGTATGTTGTTTTATATATGGATCTTGCGTAAGAAAAGTATTCACTAGTGACCCATTCCATAGTCCATTCACTTGTCTTGTTGGTTTCTATTGTTTTTATCTTTCAAACTATCACTCATACACCCAGCTTCGGTCAGTTCACAATGATCCCTTTTTGAGTCTTCACTCATTTTTCGTCACTTGTCTCTGGAAACTAGCACCCAAGATTAGACACTAGCGCCGAAGCTCTTGTCCATCATGGGCACTCATGTCTTATTTATTTTTGATCACATTTTTACATTTGAGGTCGGTATTTTCAGTTTTCCTCTCATATCCCAAGGTACTAGTTGGTATGTTGGGTCATTAGTGTTAAAATTTGAGCAAGAGATCCCTATATAAACACAACATACATACCATTATAAGGGTGGGAAATTATTATCAAGGGATATCTATCTACATATCTCAAGGGACTGCATTTAGGTGCATTACTCTACATACACACTACATAGGAAGGGGAGTTCATTATTCCATCCACACATTTGCATTTTATCTAGCTACCACCCGCTATCTTGGCATCATTGGTGCGAGGGTGACCTAGGAGCACTATTGCACACACAAACATATAAAACTACATTGGGTCTAAGATGTAGTGCAACACTCAGTCATAAGTTCAACATTGTGACAGTTGAGGATAATTTGAACCCTCATTTTGCATATTTCTTTTTTAGGATTTGATGCCTTTTTGAGGGGTTTGCAGGAGGATATTCATGTATAAATTTACAAGTACCTCAGTGATCCAAGTGTGAATAAAGGAAACCAAAAGTGAACAAGTGCGAAGCCCTAAGGACTGATCCAGGTAGCAATTCAGTGGCGCAACTTCCATGACCATAACTTTTGCACCGTACCTCTGATTGACTCCGTTCAAAAAGCAACGGAAAGCTTGGAATGTGTAGAATGTGATGAGAAGGTGTGGAACTTTGTTCAGCAATGTTTGACCCCCGAAATCCACGTTTAAGGGGCCCAAATTGTGATTTTTGTAGTGCTGTCTAAAAATAGTAAATTCTAAAAATAGTATGTTTCGCAAAATTAGTGCACATGTAAGTCTTGGAAGATGAAACACCTCATCTCCCTCGAGACTGGTGACCTTCCACATCTTTCTAGGTGTCCTTTCATATTTATAAAATTAGTATAAATACATATGTAACCGGAAAAAGAGATAGACATCTCTTGGCAGAGATAATTGATGTATTTTGAAGTCTTTGAGTAATTTACATCTCTTTTCAGAGATAGTTGTTTTATAAATTCATTTGGCACATTTGTTAACAACCATTCCTTAAGTCTGAAACCCCATCGAACTAGGTTCGACCATTTATGCTGACTCATCGCCCACACAGAGGTCTTGGGCACCCGGGCACTCCTATCCTTTCCCGGATGCCCGTGTCTAGAAAATGCGAGCATCTCTGCATTTTTTTGAGCTTGATTATGACGGTCTTTGCTCTTGTTCCATCACATTTTCTAGTTCAGACTCACTTTGGGATAAGAGAAATTAAGATAAGTGCCTTATCCCTCTCATTTCCTTTCAGTTAAAATTAATAAATTATTTAGCATTTATATTTCATTATATATCGAGTTATAGTAGGTATTTGCATTGATTTTAATAAATATACAGATTTTATTAAATCAAGAGTGGGCCTTGGCTTTCGAGTTTCCACTAATAGTTTGTGGGTTTATTGGTAGTGATGGATTCACTTCACTGCTTCTTGTGACATCAGCGCTACTACTATTCCTATTGATGATATGTCAATTGCCATTTCATTGGGTCACGACCGTCTGAAGATTGGATCTTTTGACTTGTAATATCTATCTAGGTAAAATATAAGTTTTATGTTTGTCATTTATTTTCTATTAACATTTGTGAAGTGAGATGAGGTGTCAAGCATTTCTAAACTCAAAACTATTTTGTATTTATGTCACACAAGTTTAAGGCTTTCCTAAGCAATTTAATTAGTATATAAACATATTATTAATGATATGAATTGTTGAATTGTTTTTGGGAGTAAGAACCACTTCTTATGAAGATTATTTTGATCCAAACACATTTTCGTCCCACTACAAGTTGCATAGCCAATTTTCATCCCACTTATTCTTATGTTTTTTTACAATTGAATAACATATACTCATGTTTTATTTGCAAACTATTATAGGTCACCGATCTTGTCACATTGTAAACTACAAAAACATTATAGGTTTGTTTTTAAACCATAGTTTTGTAATAATTTATTTAGGTTGGTGTACACAAGTGGTTTATAGGTTAGATTTAATTTTACATTTGGTTGGGAGCTTGGGAGTATGGTCGTTGTTTTTGCATTAGGGGTAGAAAGGCTTTCTTATGTCTTAAGATTAATCGATATGAAAGTCTATGTGAAGCTACATTGGATACACACTTATTATAGCTACTAGCATGATGTAAGTGGATATCTAAATCTTGCCTACGATATTTATTCCTTATTTGATAAATATCAAGTTATTTTTTCCTTTTGGCATGGAGGTTGAAGCAATTATTTGTTGTTGCACAAGGGCACTAAGAAAGTTTGCATGTTTCCATAAAGAAGGGCATGTGTCCTCAAGTTGTGCATCGGAAATATGTTTACGATGATATTTGGTGTAATGGGGTTGATACTACCTCAACTCTTGCAAGCTTGGAGAAGATTGCATGGCTTTTTATTCTTGTCGCCAAACGGGTTTTGTGCATATTCTTCAATTGGTCTAGGCTTTGCATAAATAAACCAACAAGTATTCCTAATTTTGTAGTAGATATGAATTATTTAGTGTGTATCAAGAGTGGCCAATCATTATTGCACTCCCCGCCTCTAAAAATATATTCCAAAACATACATGTAAAAATGATGTAAAGGAGAATTCCAATTTTCTAAAGGCGGTCTATATAAGTTGAGGGCTTCCCATTGTGTTTGAATTTTGATTTTGGGATTTTAGTATTATGTACCCAACTTACCAGTCCTCTAATGTAGGATGGGAGACTATATGTACCTACGAGTTATTGGGTTTTTAATTTCTAAACAAAACATATTATTTATTTATTTTTGTTTTCTTGTGCAAAAGGAATAAATTTAAGAAATTACAAGGTTATTACATACAAATATTTAGCACATTGGAGTAGGTGGAGTAAATGTGCAAATCTTGAGTAACCTATTATGAGTTCAATGAATACTTTCAAGTAAATTGATGGCTTATGACTTGGATTCAATTGCCTTGTAATAATACCGCCATTTGAATCTTTTAGTGTGTATGACTCTCTTGGAAATAATATTGAATTTGGTCCATTTACGTTTCCAAAATTAACATCCTTATGTGCATTTGATGTTGTACACATTTTATTTGTCAAATTGTGTGCTAAATAATCATCAGTTTCAAATTTCATTTAGATTTCATAATAAAACTAAGTCCCCATCAATGATATGTTCTCAAAACAAATTTGTAGCCATGTGCATTCATAAAATTGTGTAAGAATTGTTAGTAATTGAATGAGGTGGATATAGAATTTTCAAGAAATATCATGACGAATAAGATCTTAATAAGGGCGGGTTTGTTTTTTCTAACATTTTTAATTAAATAAGTTTTCTAATGATTTAAAAAATGGAATTAAGGTTTTACCATTTGGGTTGTAATTTGTTTCAAACACCTTATTATTTTCCTCATATATTCTCGGCATCCATACAATTAATGCATGCACATTGTCCACATTTGATATATAAATCAAAACATTCATTTGCCATCAATGCTCCCCCTCATATTTATTTTTTTCTATCTCTATGATCCCAAAGAATTACCTCCTCAAACCTTGGCAATAAACCCAAATTTGAGGAGATATCTCTCTAATTAAATTATTTTGAATGCCTCGGTACCTTTACATACTTTTTGATGTATTCATTCAACTTTGTTTTATGAAAGCATGATAATTTCATGCAAATTTGTATATATATTTTTTTATTTTCCATTTAACAATATATAATTTTAATATATATATTTTAAAAAAATGCAATAAACTTTTATATTATTTTATCTTGTGCAACATCTGCTTTATTTTGCGAGATACATCTACATTGATAAAGGAAATGTTTTATTTGAATTTTGTAAATTACAATGTAAGCATAATGAAAAATTAGATGTGTTCTACATTCTCATACTTACCTTTATTTTTCTATTCAACTTCAAAATTCAACTAGTAGTCTTTTGTTTAAAAAAATATTTCCCTGCATGTTGCTTTCAACGTACTACATATTGGACTACTATGTATAGTGAAAATTTCAATCCCTCTTTAAATCCTCTCATTTTCTCCTTCTCAACACAAATTCCCACCCAACTTCTTAGATCACCTATTAGTGTATCCATTGCACACTCTTGTGCAATTGCTAGTTATTATATTTGGGACATGAAATCTTATTGAGTGTCTTCTTATTACAAAATTAATCGATAAAAAATATGAACTAGCAATTTCACATGAGTTGCAAACTACAACAAAAGGGATTCCCATGCATAATTTTGGATGTGTAAATCAAACCCATATAACTATCATGAGATTTGTACTCCATCATCTCGAAACATTAGATTAATTGTAAGCATTTCTCTCACATTTCCTTTTGGTGAATCATTTTTCCATCCCATATAGGAAGTACTGATCTTTTTTCTTTTCTCCACCTCCCCGGCTTAGTATCCTAAATATGTAGTTTTTAATAAGAAAATGTAAATAAAACTTGGTCCATTTTATATCACTGCAAGTCTAACATGACACACCTTGTTATAGTTCCAACCTATGTCTACAAATTGTTTTACATAGCATTACCAATAATCTCCACAAGAACATTGTGATTTATTGAAATGATGGAGCCTATTTGCATCTCTCAAACCAATCTGGTTTCAACAATCTTGGAAATAAATATGGTTATAGTGTGGTAGTCAATACATACACGAAGGTTCTCCACAAACCCAATAGTTGTGCTAGGGTGCATGTTTAATGATCTAAACATAGTTTTCAACTTCTCACTATGTTAGGAGAGGAAAAATTATTTTTCCTATTTTTCACATCACTTAATACATTTTTCGAATCTTTAAAATACCCTATTGCCTTCATCTCCTAATACATTTTCTCCAACTTTGCATAGATCTCTTGTATTTGTGGGTGTGAGTTGTCTCCTCCACAACAAGCATGCACCATTTTATGGCCTTTAATCCAATTACATCTAGGTATCATTTTAATTCCTCTATCCTTCATCAATCTCCTTACCATTTTAACCTCGCCCCACCAACACACTTTTGCATAGATGTTTGATAGAAGAACATAAATTGCAGCATTTTGAAGATCCAACTCAAAAGGAAAGTTGTTACTAATCGCGACTCTATATTCTTATGTGCTTTATAGGCACTAATCAAACACATATGCATAACTACCATAGGTTTGATTGATGATAAAGTTTAGAGTTTTCTCAAGTTAGCCAACACATCCAAAAATGTTAACCATGCAAACATAATCAATTATAGGCGTCTTGTTATAAGATACACTCATGTGCTTCCATATTTTGCATACATATCTACCATGACACTTGCAACTAAAACATTTGATAAAACTCAATTCTTAATAATGTTTTGGATCATTTTGAACACCTATTAGTTGCATTTAGTGAAATATTAGCAATACTTCATTGGAATACCTATGTCTTTTCTTAGCTGCAATTATAACTTTCCATGAGAAGAGGTTGCATACAAACCAATATTAAAAAATTAGAAATTAGAATAGATGTTCCAAGCATTTTGTCAAATAGTTCACGTGCTCAGATGCATGTTAATAAAATAAATGAAATTTACATGGCTAGGGCATCTTCTAGAGTGATTCATTAGTTCAAGGAATTTGAAAGCATCCTTGAAAAATCCATTATATATATATATATATCCTGTAATCACGGTGGTTAATAAAGCCACATTTACTTAAGGCACAGTCTCCACATTTTTCATGCCTGTCTACAATGGCACCTGCCAATACATCTAAAAATAATTAGCTTTTCATTATGCTTTGATGGATTTCCACGTGTTGTTCCAAATCTCTCATTTTGGCACAAGACAAGAAGATAACATTAAATGTTGTGGAATGTGGCTTCAACCCTGTCAAGTGTATTTAATTGAAGGGTTGCAAGGCAGTTTCAACAAAACCATTTTGTGCATATCTTACAATCATTTTAGTCCATCAGACCACACGTCTTCTAGGAATTTAGTCAAATAGTTCATGCCCTGTGTACGCTTCCACATTTTGCAGGCATATCTCCAAAATATTTTTTAGACATATATGCCAAGGCATCTGTAGCTAAAACAAGCGTAATTTATTTTCAAGAAAATATTTGTCAGTACTCAGAAGTGAATATTTATACTTATACTTGTTTTGTGCTAGAAAAGATTCACGTGATTTCCATTAACAAGATAATTTTTTAACAGACAAAACGAGGCCGATACTCATGAATATATTCCAGTTAGCTACTTATGTTCGTTAGCCTCTACCTGTTGGATTTATTTGAAGAAGAGGTACCGTGGGACTTTGTTGCACTACCGTTTAATGTAATTAATTAATCGAATAGGTTGAAGGACATAGACATCTGGAAATGTTGTGCGAGTTTTAGAATGCCACTGAAAGGAAAACAAGATTTATGTCCACGTATCCTACCAAATATATTATCGAGAAAATAGAGGAGACGGTAGGGGGCATGGGGTTCAATGTTTAGAAAAAGAATGACAAGGTTTGTATTCTTCTTTGTCCTACCACCTCTTTGTAATTTTCTTTCTTACATTATTTCCTACCTGTAACATTCATCTACAACACTCCAAATGCAATATGAAAACCCATTCTTTGCATATCCTGAGAGTTCGCATCCTAAAGGTTTCACCATTTTCCGACAATGAAAAACCCAATACCATGAACAAATAGGCCACTTTTAATTCACTGAATGGAAGGATGAGGGCCATTGAGCCAAAGAAGAACTGCAAACTGAGGGGCTCCTGCTCCACCATTCCCACCATCAACAAAATTGAGTAGGAAAAAAACATGTTGGCTGCCCCACCTGCCACCGTCACCACCAAGTGTTTGAAAAATCTAACTAGAAATGTCGCTGGCAAAGATTCAACCGCAAAAATGACGTTATCCATCAAAGCCCACTGTAAAGAGGACGCCTATGACATAAATATCTCTTGTGACAGAATAACCCTCTTTGGATTCTTTGGTTCCCATTTACTTTTTGTGTTATGCTGTGATGTTGGAGGAGGAGGTTTTTCAATGTGTTTTTTCCTTTCTTTCTTTTTCAGTCTTTCTATTAGATATGCGGGGTTTTTATTTATTTTTTAATCTAGAAGGATTGGCGAATACCCAATGGCTTGAAGCTTTAAAGAGTGAGACTCTAACACAAGGTGAGTATTGCCAATCGACCTCTAGAGTAGCGTGTAAATGCTTCACTCCACATAATATGGATAAATCATACATTGCCTCACAACGTAGGCCACTTAAAGCAATGACCCAGGCCAAGTGAGTCTAACCATGATGGTTATTAAATGCAAGTATTTTGTGAGGTGGTTTTTTTATGTAGAGATGTGTTTCTACAATAACATCGAGGGAATGTGATGTAGTGAGTTGTTCACTTTTATTCTCTATATCAAATTTGACTTCCATTTGACCGTCACTTATAAGTTATTTTCTTTTTGCTTAGGGAAGTCAATCAAAAAATATTAATATCTAGGCCATATGGTAGAGTTTGGGACCCTTTTTCCAGATAGATTATTTTAAGACCAATATAATGGTGTATCTAGATTGATGTCGATTGTCACCACTCAATGGAAAATTGGTTGATAGTGTAATGTAATTATTAATGAATGTGGTATGTAGAAAATGTAACACAAGAACCTTCAAATTGATATTTTTCGGTGTATTTGACATAGATGTACCTAAGATATATGTATTAATTTTATTACTATCAATTGTACATGAGGTGTATGATACATTAGATGGGATGCAAATGCAATGTTTTTATGGATACACACTCTAATGTAACAGGTGATATGAAACTTCTTGGATAACATCACCATTTGTTTGTTCTTGTGATGGGGTTGGATAAAGAACAATGAAAATGAAAGGATGTGAAAAAATTTAAAGAATCCTAACTAGATAAGCCTACACTACTACATATAGTGCAAGAAACGTCATGATTTGTGTCAAATTCATGTTAATCCCCATTTTGATTTTTTTCATTTTCGATAGAAATTTCAACGCAATTATGACACAATAATGGTGACACAAATGTGCCACAAATAACGTCATTTTTCATCACATTTACGCTATTATCGCCTCTAAATTTAAAAATAAAAGGCGATGGACCCATTCATTCCCATTTTTTATGTTACCATGTTATGCATTCACATAAGAAAAAAAAGAGGTGGATGGAAGAAGATAAAAATTTGTGAGTAGAAGGAGAAGAATGAAACAAGTGACATGGAAGGGCACTTGGCCATTCAAAAATTATTACAAGGGTATGGGGTGATTGGGAGAAGGGCTGAAAAATTCTAGAATGCATGAAAGCTCTGTATAAATTTGGGAAAAATATTGGAGGAGGTGGAGAACAAATTGTTGAAAGGAATTCATTCGGAGTTAACCAAATTAGTAAATTATTTCTCTCATTCATTTTTACTTCTAAAACATGCATGTTTTTACATTTTTAGATGGTATTCATAATTTTTTAAAATAATATTTTCGTACCCATAGTTTGTAGAGAAATGGAGCTAAATCAAGAAGAATATTTTCATATTTAGAGCCATTCCTTTATGGTTGACCAAAAACTAGCTTTCGAGATATGGTTATGGGGTTGAAGGAAGAGAAATTAGTAATACCATAAGGTTGTTACATTATCGTAACATTCACCCTCCTTTGGAAAATTTGGAAAAAGTTTTTTTCTTCATATGGGTTAGTAGATTTGCTTTTAAAAGAGGAAAACTATTATATCATAATTTACGTGGAATATCATTATTCAAATTGCAGAAATAAGGATGTTTTCCAAGTGTTTGACGAAATGTGCAAACACTAAGATCTCTCTAGGTAACCCTAGTATATATTTTTCAAATATTTTACTATATTTTAAAATCCTTAAAAACATTATTATGATTAATAAATTGATAGAAAATGAGATATTTAGTTTAAGTACATTAACTACATTAATTCAAATCATTCTTATAAAGTGCAAATCTCTATTATTTAGCGAATATTTTTTTGGGAATCTGTTCTAAATAAGATTCGTAACCTTGTCACACACATCTGTCAAATGTTTATGCCTTACCACATACTATTTTATTTTATAGAAACATGCCTCAACTCACTTTTAAATGAAGTTTTATTTTAAAAAATGTTTCACATCTATGATCATTTATCAATAACCAATGACATAACACATCAAGTGTTTCACGCGATGTGTTATCTCGCCAGGAAATCATGGGGAAACAAAAAACTTATGAAGAATTTAGTAATAACTGTTCATTGCACTTTTCAATAAATAATATTCAAAAATATTTTTGTAGGATTTTGAGAAACTAAATATAAAAAATCAACGTCTTGTACATTTTCTCATCAAACAGACTCAAGGTCTTGGTCTATTGGTGAGTTAAAAGTAGTTTTTAATCATCAACCCAAGTTTCATTCCCATTTAGTCCATTGGAAACTTTCAATAAGTGGTCATGGGGACACCTTGAGGTAGGGGTTGAACTTCTCCATGTGGACCAAGTGGAATACTATGTGGTTCTCTGTCTTTGGATCACTCGGTGGATATTAAGGACCAAAGCCCACCCCATGTCCAACTTTGAGAAAATGAACCTCCACCACTCTAGTTCATATCTCTCTTATAATAAAAGTGTTTGTAGTGGAAAGTATTTAGTTTTTTTATGGATTTTGTTGCCAAAATAAGTACCCTTGCTATTTGGACAACTCCAATATTCGAATCATAGACTCATGCGGCTTCGAGAAAACACCTACGGAAGGAAGTTGTAGTGTCCCACGGAAAGGTAGAACTTAGCATTTTGTGAACTTGGAAAATCCTTGTGCTCTCTCTATTTGACAAATCCATGCAACAAAGGTAAGGTCATGTGGATAAAAATCCATGAAATAAGACAAAAGGGTCACACATCACTACAAAGAAAAATAATAAGGAAATTAGTGTCCCGTGGAATTCTTGAACTTAGTGTTATGCGGGTTTACCTAAGTCGTGAAACAAAAGCTAAATACTTATTGACATAATCAAAAAAAATTATTCCGGAGAAATAGACAAAATTATTGTTCCATGAGGTCGAAATTCGGTGTTCCTTGAGAATCAATAATTGTAGTGTTCCGTGGGTTTTCAAGCCCGCATAAGAAAAAGGAACATTAGTTGTCGTGGGACAAAGGAAAACTCTGTGGAACAAAGAAAATGACTTTTGGCATTGCGCAAGGTTGAAAGGCTGCATACCAAATATAATTAATAGAACAAAGCAATGCTCATCCACATATCAAGGAAAATACAAAGCCACATAACAAAGAGCCCATGATACAAGGAAAGCTGTCTGTCATGAAATATAAAAGACTCAATAGAATGCAAATAGCCCATGGGATGAAGAAGGAATAGGCTACAAGTGGTAAAATAAATTTTGTAGTTAGCGGTGATCACGGATCAAGGCGAGAGTCGAAATGAAGCCATAGATCATCAATCGTTCACAATGCAAAATAGAAATCCACATAGTATAATGAATCATCTAAAACTTGCGGGAAGGTTCGTTTAAAATCCACACTATGAAGGAATTGGAACTCCATGAAACAAAGGATTTTTATGATTTTGATAGGAATCTTCAAAACACCATATCTTTTGATCCAAATCTTCGTTTGACATGAGACTAGTCTCATTAGAAGCATTTTTCATAGGCATTCACTAAAAGATCACTTTTGAGGAGAATTATGGAGATACTTGGACTATTTTAATGATAGAATGTAGGGTCACTTTGAGTTGATTTCACGATTGAATGATGCCTAATTCAGTTACATATGATTTTGTTTGATTCCTTTTGTTTCATGATGCTTCTTGGATTGTATATTCTCCTCCTAGCCCCACAAAAATGAAGATAATGGTTTAAATGGTCTGTGCAACAAGAAATAGATGTTATTAATGGTATAATACATGATTATGGTTTAAATAGACATTTGAAAGGCCACTCTTCATCTATTCCCCCATGATTTCTTGAACATCCATTGATATAAGTTAGAGTTTATCCACATAGAAATGTCGAAGGTTTACTTGTAGGCGAAGGCACTTGTATGGGTGTGGATCATCGTGGGTTTGGGAATTACCTTTTGGGCTAGTTCTGCGGTAGTTTGGAAGGGTCAAGTAGGTTAAGGACCTCTTATAGAATCTCTAGATCCCTTATCCTTTCTTCTCCTTCTATAAACTATCGGGAAGGGTCAAGCGAGTTAATGAATTTCATAATGAAACTATCCTCTCTTGAAACTAAATAAAATTTTCCCGATTGGTTTTCGAGTATTTGAAGTCCCTTGTGCTAAAATGTGTAATGTGTTCACTACCTTCTCAATGAATGTGAGAGATTGTGTATTTCTTAAGAAATAATATCTAGTTGATTGTGATTTTTATCTATCCTTTGGATTGTGTTATTACATCTTACCTTTCTCTCTTGTTATTGTATGATGTGTATGAGTTATAGTTGCATAATTTCAGTCCATTGTGTCATTTATATAGAGGATTAAAGGTTGATAGAATGTAGTGTGAATTGTGGCTCATATCTATCCCTCTATCACTGTGCTCGTCCCTTTTTCCTTGATCTCGGGAAAGTAATCCCTTCATACTCTGGTGTATCATCATTCTTTTCAAATTTCCAACACTCTTTCTCCATCAACCTTGTAGATTTTTTTAGTTATATTAGAGTATTGGTTAATCTATAGATTTTAAGGGAAGGATCCAACCTTATTATGGAGGTTTATCTCAATCTTTAAGGTCCTACACCTTATAGATACTCCCATTGTTGTAGATACCTTGACACTTGAATAAGCGCCTAAATCAAAAGTGTGCACGTAATTCTTTGCCAACAATTTTTGGCACGCTCGGTGGGACCTATTTTCCATTTTATGCACATCTTGTGAGGTTCCTTGATATTTTCTGAATTTTCTTGTAAAATTTCGTTATTTTTGGTGTTTTCTTAGCTCTTTTTGGTTTAAGAACCTATTTTTTAAAACACCCGGAGACTATAATGTATTTATTTTAAATCTCTAGTTACTCAAAGCTTATGAGAAGAATCAACACAAAAATTAGTATTACTAAATAATCTATCGAACCTTGCATTTATCTCCTAAAAAAGTGTTGGAGTAGGTATCTTTAAAGATATGGAAAAACCCCTAAGTGTAATAGATTCTTCTTCACTCCCCCACACCGTGTTCATTCAAAAAATATTGTAAAGAAACCTTCAACCTTTAAATACCATGGATCATCTAAGAAATCACATTTTTCCAGCCTTTAATGTTGGTAGTCCACTAGTTTTAAATGTGTGGAATGGCCTCCTAGGTGTTGCCCTCAAAAGCCTTCCCTATTTCATTTGAGAAACATGTTAATCCTACTTATCACCTTAGGGACATCATCCACTTGTGCTCAATTCACCACATAACTCAAGTAGATGTTGCGATGGAGATCTTAGCAACTTCTTTGAAAGAAAAATCCCTATCATAGTATGGGAGCCTTCATCCCAATTCTATTTACACATGGGATGAATTTTGAGAATTCTTGGTGAGACATTTTTATATAAGAGTGATCACATGTTACTTATGGAGAAACTGAAAACAATCAAGAGGGCATCTACCAAGGATATTTCTGACTTTACCTATAGACTCTAGAATTCTTAGGACAAAATCTTACTTTTGGTAAGGCCTTCTTCACATTCATCTTTCTTGTATTACCTTAGGGATCTGAATTTTGATATCACTACTATGATCCAATCTATGGGAGGTGTATACCTTCTTGCTACATTTAATATTATAATATCAGCCAATAACATTTTGATCCAAGCTATTAATTTATCTCCAAGGCTCCCCATTCAATTATTCATAGAGTTAACACCCAATCCTAAAATCCATTCCCAACCTAATGTTGCACAACCATTGAAAACCATTCCCAATACCTCAGCTAATGATTTGGATGAGGTTAAGGTCATGTTAAGAAATATGGAAAATGAAGTGACCAATTTTAAAAGGCAACAAGCCCCAACCGCTCAAATACCTTGGCAACCATATAACCTCTGTACCAACCCACTAGAACATGACATCAAAATGAAATCATACTTGCAAGACCTATGAACCAAACATACCCAAATCCTACCAATCCTAATAGAGAAATTTTCCTGTGCAAAATAACATGGTTGAAGATATAAGTTGGTGTTATCCTTGCTCCTAACCCCATGATTCTAAAATCTTCCCTCATGGAGCAGTGACACAAGTCATGGAATTTTAGAAATTTTCTATGCATCCTACTCAAATGAATGATCAATCACCACCATCTACCTCAACAACTAGTGAGAGTTTTGTCTACTAGAAAGAGGAATATTTTTGTGTCACCAATCAAGTTGAGGGACTTCAACAACCACATGTGAGATTTGATTATAATACAAGATCAAGAAAATAATTTTGGAGACATAAGTTCATATGTTTAGAGATTAGGTGACAATATTGTGTTAAGAAAAGAATTCTCAAAACTTGTAGAGGGTATTCCCCACCCACCCGAGGGAAACAAGGTGCTGCAATTCTATATCGACATATCATAGAGAAACCAAAGAAATTTATTGATGCTCAAAATTCATAAAGACCTACAATAACACCCCTTGATATTGTTGAGAAAATGAAGAGAACAAATATTCATGTCTCCCTATGGGATGCTTTGAAAATTCTAGGATAGATGGATCTACTACAAGAAGGATTAAGGCAATTCAAGCTTCTTCCCAAAACTCAAAATGAGGTAAGCCCAACCCCATTCAATTTGTATTAGTTAATGTTAGCAAGGAAAGTTGTGCTCCTAGACCTCCTCCATTTTATATATCATTGATTATTGGGAAATAGCTGGTCCATAATTGTATGATTTATTCTAGGGCTAGTAACACAATCACGCCTAAACAAGTTGTTGATACACTTGGCTTGAATTATACCCATATGAATAAAGGTATTGTCTAACTAGATGGTATGCTGCGGTGAAAATATTTGGTGTCATAAAAAACCTTAATCTAACACTATATGCTTTCCCCAATATCACTATATCTCAAGATATTTCAGTTATAGACCTTCCCCATATCTTTGCTTTGTATTTGTCCAAATATTTTACTACTAAAGTAGAGGGATGTCTATCATCTGATTGGTCTCACATGTTCCTTAGGAATAGGTATTACACTATCATCACAATAAAGGTCGAGCTAATTACCCAATTCCATGTGGACGCATATGATCCAAAGCCCATTGAGCTAAACTATGCCATAACCTATGAAATTGGAGGAGTTGAAGCTAACCAGAATCTTTTGAAGTAAGAGCTAAAGTGACTAATGAAAAAAATGAATGAATGAGATAAATAAATATGGAGTTCTGATCCCTATGATTTTTTTGAGGAGACTGGACTTGACACATATTGTCTAATGGATGAGGACAATTCTATCCCTAGTCTGCTTAAATTAGAGAATGAATAATATGAAATATGGAAGATGTTTTTGACGGTTCAAAGTGCAAAGTTGAAGATGTTGTAGGTGTTGTATTATCTTCTCTAGGGGAAGAGAAGTTACTATTTTCCCATATACTATAATTCATTTTACCAAAAAATGTTGTTGAATATGAAGCCCTAATTCAGGGGCTAATCATTGATAAAAGTAAAGGGCTCAATTAGTTGATGATATTTGGGGATGTTAATCTAGTTGCTCAACAATTTAGATCACAATTCCTATCTAAGAAACCTCTCTGAAAGCCTACAAACATAGAATTTGGGATCTCTTAGAGGATTTTGATGTCATTAATAGTCAATTTATTCTAAGAGAAAAAAATGTGGATGTAGATGATATGGATTTCATTGGAGCTCAATTTGATCGTTCCAAATATATTATGAATGTTGTAGACTAGTATGTGGCGGTAATTAGGCCAGTAGTGCCTAATAATGAATGTCATTGGCATATTTTTGTGATGATGAATAAGTTTCCATCTTCATTCATCAAGAAGATGATTTTTTCTTGAGTTTTGCAACCAAGGTTATAAGAGAGTTATGGTGACCAAATCATTCAGTTGAAGAGTAATAAGCTACCCAAAATTTTAATCACTTTGGAAATCATTTTCACCCCGAATGATCAATATAAAGGGGAGAATCGGAATTTGAAAATTAGAGAAGAGGACTATCATGATGTGGTTATATCCAATGGAAAACAACTCAATCTTGAAAAAGTATGTACATCTATGCAACAATTTGATTTTATCCATTTATGCCAAGAATATGATGACCTTAAAGGATATGATCCCAATATCATTCGACATACAATTGAATTGTCCCCTGAAACCAAACTAGTGAGACAAAAGCAAAGGCCATTTAATCCTAAGATTGAACCTTTAATGAGGAAAGATCCAACTAAATGCTAAAAATATCTTCCCTATAAAATCTATCTTGACTCAACAAGACCTCAGAGAAAAAAGAGGTAACTGGGTATCAAAAATTCAAGAGTATGACCTTGAGATAAGGCCATCTAATTTGGTTAGAGGAAATGAATTATGCAGGATAATGATTGGAGATAAATTTTTTATGAACCAAAAGGAAAAATATGAATTCCAATGCTTCGAGTGCTTAAGTGAAGATTTTCCTTAGGTACTCTTTGTGAATACCACTAATGAGTGGTACAATGATATTGCTTATTTCCTCACTTATGGTGATTTCTCAAAACACATGGATTACAAGCAATAAAGAACCCTCAAGCTCAATGATGTTTGGTATGTGATTTGGAACCATGTATTTACAAGAGATCCCTTGATGGATGCTTCCTAAGGTGTGTTGACAAAGAGAAACATGAAAAGTTGCTAAAGGCATATCATGATCAACCCTGTGGTGGACATTTCTTTGCCATGGTCACTACACACAAGATCCTTCGAGGGAGGTATTATTGGCCTACTCTCTTTCAATATTCTCAACAGTGGGTATCTTAGTGCTAGCCTTGCCAATAGTTTGTGGGAAGATCAAAACTCATTACACTCCCACTGACCAATGGTGATTCAAGAGCCCTTCCAATAACAGGGTTTAGATTTCATTGGTGCTCTCGATCCCCACTCAAATGTAGGTCCTAGCTTCATGCTTCACTAAGCGGGTGGAGGCTATCTTGGTCAAGCAAGCTAAGTCGAAGATGGAATGTAATTTAATCAAAGAAAATATTTTACCATTTTGAAATTCCAAAGAAGATAGTTGTTGATAATACCACATATTTCTCTTCTATGGAATTAACTGAGTTCTGCTATGGATACGAAATATCCTTAGCACATGCATCGACTATTACCCTTAGGGGAATGATCAAGCCTAATATAGTAACAAGAACCTTGTGAAAATTGTGCAAAATATCGTAGATCAGAATCAAAGAAATTGGCACCAAGAAGTTGTATGATGCATTATGGGCTGATCGGATCACTCGACAAAGGCTACTGTTATGTTCCCATTTCAGCTCCTATATGGAAGTGTTGGCATTTTGAGTTCTAGGTGTTATAATTGATGTAAAATCCCATTAATGACAAATAGGATGATGGGGTAGTGTAAGAATGTGCTTAGTAGGATGGTGACATGGTGGTTCGGTCTTGGCATGATGGCATGAGTTGATTTAATGAGATTGTCTTGGTTTAACAAGCCTAATTAGGTGACCTAGCTAGCTTAGGTGATGATGCATGATGGTTGGATTTTATTAGTATCTTGAGGAGCATGTTAAAATCATGGAGAGAATATTTTAGGGTGTTTAGGAATTCACACGAGTTTAAGGGTGCAGTATAATTTGGAATCCAAGATTCATGCGTTCATCTAAACCAGGTTTAGGTGCTTGGAGGCATGAGGATGATTTGTAGAGACATGTGAGATCATGGATGTATGTAGGTGAGTGATTTATGATGTATTAAGGTTGTTATGACTTTTTGGAGAGGTTTCATGATGAGTTACAGTGTTGGTTTAGTTGACCCTAGTATAAACCATGCAAAACCCCAAGGGATAGTCATGAAAATGAGATGGGATGAGAATATGGAGACCTATTTGAGCTATGATGATAATTGGATATGGTGAACAAGGGTTTCTTAGAGGTGTGAGAAAAATTTGGAGTCATTCTAAAGAATATTTTGTAAGTTATGATGTTTTGTGTGAAATAGGGTCTAAGAAAGAGCATTTTCCAGCTTGAATTGCACCTTTTGATGCTCACCATGAATTGTGTGATTTTCATGGGACCTTGTGGCTTTCAAGGATTATTTTTCATTGAGTTAAGAAGGTTTCATAAAAATAATGAGGTATTTTCATTGTCATGTTTTTGTGAATGATTATTAATAAGGTAAAGCACATTTTATGAGCTTAAAACCCTAGCTCAAAAGAGGTAGTAGAGATTTGCTTTCTAAGTTCCCATAATTGATTGTTTGTGCTAGCATGATGATTTGATGATGTAGAAGACTCCTCCATATTTCCATAAAGGAAAGATAGAGCATGTGGTGATGAGTGGACCCTACTTAAAAATGTAAGTTTATGAAGAAGTCCAGTTTGAGCAAAGGTTGTCCAAAGGAGTTGTAAAATAAATCGACATTGTTTTTAGTATGGGAGTTTTTCTTGATGCCCATAGTGGTTTCAGACCATGGTGGTGCTTCTAAATGTATAATTATGCCCTATTTATGGAGATTGGTGTAGACACTACATCACACACTTGGGTACATTCCTAGGTCCTAATCACATACCACTATTCATATGATTCCTAAGCGAGAAAACTCATAATTGACATCTATCCATGACCTCTTTTCTGTCTTTCTGGTTGCCTCTTTTGTCTTGCACACCCCACAACCAAGTATGATATTTGTTTCTTTATATTTATTAACTCTGGACACCATCACCCAACCGGGACACTAATGCCCAGTGCCCTCATCCCCTCTAGTTGCCCGACCTCTTTGTATCTTACTCATATCTTTTGAGCCTTTTTATCTTTTGGATATCTTGTTTTCTTATGGGTCGACATTTTAGTTGTCAATTGTGAAACTCAACCAAGGGAATCATATAAATACAAAGCCATGTGATCATAATAAGGGACCAAGATCTAAGCATCTATTATCACCACCTAAGGCTGTATCCAAAGTCATTATAAGAGCATCAAATGATCCATCGAGCTATCATTCAAGGGGCAAGGGATTACATTTTTGTACATACACTTCATAGGAAATGAAGTTCATTTTGAAATCCACACATCTAATTACATTTCTAAATCTATTGATTACTCACTATCAAGTATGTCTTGCACAAGAGATTCCTAGGGCACGATTTCTACACACACACATAAGAACTACATGAAGTTTGAGATGTAAAGCAGTGTTTAGTCATAAGTTCACTCTGTCAAGTGATCACAGGGTCGAGTTTAAATCCCCATTTACAACTTTTTTATTTTTAGGATTTTATGTGTTTTAGGGTTTTCGGGATACATTTGCTTTACGATGAATTTTGTTCCAGAATAGAGTTACTTATATCTTTTCATTCTCTTGAGAAGCAGAGATAAGGGTTAGGGCTAGGAGGAATACTGTTGAGTGTTGGGAAGGTGTGCGCGTATCATAGAGAGATCGGATCGATTGTGAAGAGCTCATTTTTTGCGGGAAGGACTACTGTAAATAAGAATGCAAGACCACCAGATTTTCATTAAACAATAAGTGAGGGAACTGCCTTGGGCCCAGGAAATATTAGACTTCCTTTCAAAGGTGGTCAGTTCCCTTTTAATACAAATTAATGCAAATGATAATAAAGAAGCTATTGCGAAATCACAATTTAGGTACCTCGTTACTAAAAGCAATAGAGACTAAACTACCAATAATAAAATGTCATGTTGTTTATTTGGTCACTGGTTATTGATACGTTCATATCAAGTTACAGGGATAGACAAGGCTGGATATGGGATTGTTTGGAGGTAAATAGGTGAAAGGTTGGTTTTGGTATAAGTCATAGTGGCCGTGACCGATGCAGTCGGTGGATAACCGACCGCGGTTATAAAACCAATACCGGTAGGGGATAACCGATATCGGTAGGGGCGGTGGTTTAGGTTTCTTTTTTTTTAAATGGAGGTTGGTTGTAAGGTGGTTATGGGGTTTAGAAGGTTGGTAGATGGTTGAGGGGAGTAGTAGGGTGATAGAGAAGACTTAGAGAGTGAGAAAGCTATCTTTGGGGCAATATAGAGATGGATGAATGAAGGTTAGGTGTAGGGTGTTGCCGGGTGGTAGATCTAGGAGTGAGCTTATAATCACTATGAATCAAAAGTTCACAAAGTAGTGTCTAGAAGCATACAAGATAATAAAAGAGACTACTTACTAATTTCG
Source organism: Taxus wallichiana var. yunnanensis (assembly GCA_018340775.1). Lineage (NCBI taxonomy): Eukaryota > Viridiplantae > Streptophyta > Pinopsida > Cupressales > Taxaceae > Taxus > Taxus wallichiana. The sequence continues at coordinate 852,271,858 of CM031242.1, read as the reverse complement.
ATGCGGATGCAAGTCAAGGAATGCGGTGGTGAAGTAAAGGCTCGGTTGGGATGATCCTGCAATCGGAAGTGAGTGATGAAGCCATCCTCGACTCTCCCAATGTTTGGATGAGTGTGATGGTGATCTAGTTGCTCGATTCTGATCTTGGGCTCAATACTCTCTGCAACCTCTCTCTCTAAATGAATTCGGATGCTTTCCCAAAATGAATTCCCTTTTTTTTGGTTTTGGTTGGGGAGGTCATTTACAGGGAACCGATGACGGTTACCTAACCGATGGCGATCACGTAGGGACCGATGTCGGTTAGGTAAAAGTTGGCTATTTTTAGTAAAATAGCCAACTTTCCCTCCTTTTCTCCGAGGGGTCGGTTGTGGGCTTGGTCAAGTTATTATTAGGTTCATTTTGGTGCGGGTGAGGGTGATGAGTCATGGGTGTGGAGTCGGACCAAGTTATAGGTCTTAATTAGGTTAGTTTAGGGTTAGGGCTAGGTCATGGTGAGGTGGCGAGGTGAGGTGGCAAGGTTGGAGATGTGGATTTATTAATTATAAGGTAATTAATAAATAATTGTGTAAGGTTTAGGTGGTGAGGTAAGGTTAGGTTGTGAGACGAGATGCGGGGCACAGGGCGTCGTAAGACCCAAATTTGGTGTCTACATTTGCCCCTTGTTGTTGTGTAGCTTGTCTTGTAAAGCTACACTGATAATAATAAGAAGTGGTTGCCCCAGTTAAGGGTATAGGTAATCCCCCTCAAATCTATCACAGATTGAGGCGACGTGAAATTAGGGATAGGGTTGATAAAGGGTGAATGATGATTAGATGATGGTAAGAAGTTGGGGTAAGTTCAAGGAAGCAGACACACGTTGAAATGCAGTAGTGTGACCACGGTACACGATTTGAAGAGCAAACCAAGCAATTCATAGGCAAAGGGCGATAGTTTATCCAAACAAGGTTGATATAATCTTGGTATCAAGGCATAGGAAGTAGCTCGGGGGATATAATGGGTAAGGTCTTTGGAACGTTTAGGCATGTTCGGTGAGTACAAATGGTTGGTTTGGTTGAGATAAACGTTACGGTCTTGGTCTAGGCAAAGGTGATCGGCTGATCAATTCAAGTATCCTAGTCATGATAAAACATGAACAAGTGAGATCGATTGAACAAACAACTACATGATGGGTGGATAGAATCATAATTTGTGGGCCTCGGTCGAGGTACTTAATTGGTGCGGTCTTGGGTCGGGCCGATTGGTTGGGTGCGGCGTGGGTTGGGCCGATTGGTTGGTTGCGGCCTTGGGTTGGGCCGATTGGTTGGTTGCGGCCTTGGGTCGGGCCGATTGGTGAGTTGTGGCCTTAGGTCGGGCCGATGAATTCAAAATAAGGCTATTTAGCAAAGCCAGGGGTAGGCGATGTGGTGAAAAATGGAGATTGGTGGATAAGGGCAGGAGTTAGGTTAAAATAAGCAGGTAACCGATATCGGTTAGGGGTGACCGATATCGGTTAGAAGATCGATATCGGTCTTCTAGGGCATGACCTAACCGATATCGGTTAGAGGTCAAAACCTATAAAAAAAAAAAGTGGCATGTCATTTTCACATTGTGAATTTGAGCGCCAAAACATCTCTTGTTGAGTTTTGAATTGATTGTGTCGAGTGTTTGGGCTGAGTTGGCACTAGTTGAGTGGGTGAGTGAGTTATTGGTAGGCCCCAGAGATCGGGAGGCAGAGCTTGATTGGTTGAGGACCCTGCTGAGGAGATTTGGAGCTATCAGTACTAAAGTGGAGGAGCAAGAGGTCTTGGAGGAGCTAGACCACCACCACCTATCCCACCACGATTTGACGTCAGTCATGCATAGTGTAGGCTTTGAACCTCTATTTCTGTCAATTTGATGAATTTGGTGGGAGTTGGGTATTGGGGTAGGAATCCAAAATTTGATAAAATAATGAATAAATGAAGGTAAATAGTAAAATGGATTGGGTAGATATGTTAGATAGGCAAAAACGTCAGGGTGGGTAAGGTTTTAGGCCATTTGGGTAAATTGGGAGAAATATAGAAAAAGGGGGTTTGGGGGCCATTTTCGGTTCGGCTCGTAAATCCCAAAACAACCGATGTCGATTTCATTCACTAGTTGACCGCCATCGATCACGGTTTCGATGTAGAGATTTGCGAGTGCAGAAAGTGGCGTCGGTCATGTGTCGACCGACGTCGGTTCATAAAATTTGGACATAGGATGTAGGTGGGGGACCGATGGCGGTCGAGGGTGACTGATAGCGGTCACCATGGGTAGGAGGTAGGGTTGTAAAATTGCTTTGTTGGGTGTTGTTTTAGGCGGGTAGGATAGATTATAGGGTTGAGGGGGGAGAAGGTAGATTTGCTGGGTGAGGTGGGTGAATTGCTAGCGGGGATTAGGTGGGATAAGTTGATTGGGGTAGGATAGGTTATTGGGGTGGGGGGTAATTGGGTGGTTGGGGTCGGTTCGGGTAGGATAGGTTATGGGTTGTGTATGGATTGGGATGAGTAAGTATAGAGGGTTAGGTTGGTTATGTTATTAAGGGTAGTAGGCCCGATGAGTGGGTTGTTTTTTGCGAGCACGCCAACAAATTGACCATGTGAGATCGATGCTACCCTATAGGAGCGGATGCGGCCACAGAAAGCAGATGGCGATTATGCGGGAGGTTAGACTTGGCGGAGTTCAGAGGTATAGGGCTATGGATAGGGACCATAGTCTGATGGTTGCCCTCATCGAGAGATGGGATCCGGTAACCAATGCCTTCCATCTCCCTACTAGAGAGATGATAGTCACCCTAGAGGATGTGTATCGCATCTTGAGACTGCCGATCATAGGTGAGGAGGTGTTCCAGGTGGATGTTGAGACAACGATGGATAGCATCTTGCAAGTATTCGGGGATGCAGCCCCATTGGTTACGTATCATAGTGCGAGCATCTGCTATGGCGAGATGTATCACGCTCATCGACAGGAGACACGACTTGCCGTGTTGATGATGGTTGGTATCACCTGCTTCGCCCTCCCTGACTCAGAGGGAGGCCACTTCCCACGGGCTCTGATGGGAGTTTTATAGGAGATGGTGGAGGAGCACACCTGCTACGCATGGGCACTAGTGTATCTGGTGTAGCTATACAGAGAGCTCTGGGGCTATCGCCGTATGAGGCGATTCGGTATATGTTTGACATTCTTGTTACATTGCTGGGCATACAAGCACATCGTGTGTATACGATCAAATAGGGTTGCCTAACAATAATGGGGCCAAAGTAAATCTACGAGATATGGGTTTTAGAGGTGGTTGGGGGTCATGGGCCAGCCACGAGCAGTGGTCGCAGGGGCGAGGATGTTGCCTTTTACAGGCATATGTTAGAGGGCCTGACTGCATTAGATATTATATGGAGGCCATACAGAGGCCATCCGCCTCGTGGAGGAGCCGAGCACATTGCGATGGATCCAATCTTCTGGATAGTTGGACGGAGACCGGGGAGTATGAGTGGATTCCCCTAGAGAGGGTACGACGATAGCTAGGACTATGGCAAGATGTGCCACCTCCCTTCCCATAATATCGGAGGGAGGATGTAGAGGCACCACTGCCTCTACCGCAGCCATTTGACCCAGTCTGGGTAGCAGAGAGACCGACAGATGACACAGTGGATGATGCCGGGGTTACAGGCTCATTTTTGGTTTGGTGGGCAGGGTAGAGGGCAGCCGTGAGAGCACAACCAACACAACCATATTTAGTGGCTATTACAGTGGAGAGGGATTGTCTCTGGGTCGCACAGGTACTACATGGGCAGCTTGCTGCCACACAGTTGGTGGATTGGGGTGTTACAGGGGCAGTTAGCCCGAGCACGAGCATAGTGCCACCTCGGAGTCCCTTTTCGAGCTCGATGGCAGCTTCACCGCCACCACAGTACCGGCTCGGAGTTCGGGGCATACGGGCAGGCAGGCCCACTTCTATTAGGAGTCGGGGGACCAGCCCCACCAGCCATGGTTGCACGGGCCCGTTACATGGAGGCTAGAGCGGAGGCCCATTACTATCAGGACCTACTAGATGGTACTGGTGTAGAGTATCAGCCATATGCGGCTCATAGAGCCGAGACTTCCTGAGTCACGAGGTCACGTGTAGGGCGCGCAGCCACGGTGGGTGGGTCGGTTATAGGTAGGAGGTGAGACCTGGCATAGGGGCCAGCTGAGGGACGGGCCGAGGGAGGGGGAGAGAGCTGAGTCCCAGGAGTAGAGACATTTTTGGTCGAGGTGGATAGATGATTTTTGATAGAGACACCGGTCTGCGAACCGAGTGTGCATATAGGGGCCTGCGTGCCCACATAGGATTTATGTATTCATTTTTGTTGTATATACGGCTGCGAGCGAGGACATTTTGTATGTTGATACGGCTGCAGCTGAGTGAGTCGAGATTTGGACATAGACAAACGGCTACGCATGCCGACTTTGTATTTTCAATTACTGAGAGGCCCATGCGGGGGTAATTTGTATATTTTGACATTGATTTGACGATATATAGATGATGAGTTTGATCCACATGGTGTGTATAATTTTTGATTTGATGCATATATTATAATGTTTCATGTGTTTTGTCAATCGTATTGGAATTTGATGTATATAGATGATGGTGATGATGTTTTGATGATATGCATATGTTTTGAAATGTTGATGTTATTATGATGATGGTTGTTGATAGTGATGTTGTTATGTAGGGAAAAGAGGAAAGCTCAACCAAAAATTTGCAAAAAATAAATAAAAGGCCTAGGTATAAGCAAAAGGAGACAGGTGACCGATACCAGTTAGGTAACCGATATCGGTTATGCTAAAACGAGCTTTTCTAAAAATAGAAAAGCTTGGGAGGCAACTTAAATTCTTATTTTTGGACTACTGTTTGGATTATGCATACTATTATTACATTTTGGGCCTATGAGTACATTGTGTGTGTGCGACGACCAATAGGCCAACCAATCCAGGCGGGAGAGACAAGAGTTTGCGAGAGGTTGGGATTCGAAAGCTATGGGTTCGAGATAGAGCAAGAGGCAAGAGTCGAGACCGTGATGATGATGGCGTCGAGTACTATAAGCGAGATGTTGGAGATGGTGACGATTACGGATATCCGTTGGAGGCAACCGATGGGAACTACATGGTGACGGCGAACATAGCCGAGGATTTGATGGGTGTAGAGCGATTGAGGTGGATCACAGGACACCGGCCGGTGAGTATGAGAGGACTCCTCTAGATCGCATGCGGTGAACAATTTGGATTTGTTCGGGATGTACCCATGGATCATAGACCATACGGGAGGATCAATGCTTTGAGGCACCATTCTCACCTCCACGGCCAACACTGCCCGAGAAGGACTTGAATAGATAGCAGCCAATCGCGGGGTAATGGATGTAGGAGTAGTGAGATAGTCTTATAGATTATGGTGGGCAGCAGAGTTGTGAGGTACACACGAGAGGGCTGATCATCCTGACATAGCTGTGATTACAACAGAGAGAGACCGCTGCAGGGTTTAGTTCACCAGCTGCAAACACAGGTGAACGAGACCACGAGATTGTTAGAGGCTTCGCAGTCATGAGTGGAGAGACTAGAGGCAAGATTCCTCCACGTGAGAGGGCATATTCGTATGTTACAGGAGAGATTGGTGGATCAGTGGGAGGAACCAATAGCAGTGGTACCTTTGAGGATGGAGAGGCCAGGTGAGTGGCGTCGACGATCACCATCGCTACCTAGTTCGGGACGAGGCACGGGGGCCTAAGTGAGTTTCATACATAGGGGTAGAAGAATAAATAAGGACTCCGACCTGCGCATCGATAATAGAGAAGATGTATTTGTTTAACATATAAATAAAAATGAATATGTATGTTGATTTGAGTTAAAATAATAATAAGAATGTTTGTGTTTTGAATGTTTGGATTGATAAAGGACAAAGGTGAGTGTTATCAATATAAATACAGGAAAATATTTATATTTTAAAGGAAAACACAACACATGATAGGTTATGATAGGGGATGGTCGAGCTAACCTTGGGAGACCCCATTTCTCCTAAGTGTTGCCTACATAGCCCATTGCACAAAGCAAGGAGGGGCCTTAGACGATGTAGTTCTCCTTAGGACTAGGGAGAGGTGAATTTAGGAAATTTGGTTGTGGTTAGGAAATTTGTTGGTTGGTAAAAATTTGATGTTGGTAGGGTAATGTTGTTGGTGTTGGTGTGGGTAGAGTGGAAAGCGAGGGTTAGCTTACCAAGCATAGAAACCGTGTCCGATTAAGGTCAACACATAATCCTAGATTCGGGCAAAAAAGGTAAAAGTGTCCCATAGTTGGAAAGAGCTACACAAACCACATATTATCGTAGGATGAGCTTGAATCCCTAGGTACCTTGCATAAAGGCGAGAAGTCGATAGGTGAAAAGAGTTGTATAATTAAAATATATCGGATATATGTCACGTCCCTTGAGTTTTTTTTTTGAAGAATGGTGAGGTGAGGTGGATGGTATAGGTAGGGCGTGAGAGAACTTGTTATAAGGTTATTATTACGATGAAAGAGAACCAAACCTAAATAGACAAGTCCATGACTCAAAAGTACTTTTGAATCTTTGCTTTTATTTTTCCGGATATAGGATCGATCGATGCGGGAAGTCTATATGGGATATGCATTTTGTTGTTCTTGAGGTCTTCACGAAGCTGATCAATGCGAGAAGCTTCTGATAAAGGCTGAATTTGTATAGCTATCGACTTTGTATAGTGTCCTTGAGGAGCAGATCTACTTATAGTAGAAGATGCGGCTTTTACACATAGTTGTCCTTCGAGGGAGCAGTCTAGTTTATAGCTTAGAGGTCTAGATGTTTGTTTGGCATGAAGCATCTAGTTTTGTAGGAAGTTTTACTCAAGAATATCCCAGAATTGTATAATTGAGAACTTGTTATTTTGATACTTTTAAGTCATGGACCGGACTTAAAAGGGAAGGCATCTTTAAGAGGAGGTGATGAGGTTGACGTGAGTTTGATTCTACTTTGAGATGCACGAAACAAGGTGTATGAGGTGGTAAATGAGCTCAAGGGACGAGCGCAAGGTAGATAAGAAGTGATGTAACACTAAATTCAACAGTAGAATGGTCGGAGATGCAAGGCATTAAGGGGTTCAAGCTTAGGTTTACCATTAAGCGAAGCTAAACGATAAGTACCTGATCTATAAGTGTGAGTGATAATGTAAGGCCCAATCCAATTAGGAGCAAATTTTCCACGTTTGCTCTTTTCTAGTTTGGTTACATGTTGATTCTCTTTGAGGACAAGATCACCAATCTTAAAGGTACGCTCATGAATTCACTTATCATAAGCACACTTGATGCACTTTTGATAAATTTGAAGGTGGTCAAGAGCTGTAAGATGACGCTCGTCAAGAAGCTCCAATTGGGCTAACCGCTCTTGGCGGAAGTCATCATTGGTGAGAATATCCTGGAGAGATATTCTAAGGGAAGGGATTTGTATTTCGAGAGGCAAGACAACCTCGGTACCATACACCAAAGAGAATGGTGTGGCATTAGTGGAAGTACGAATGCTGGTATGATAAGCCCAAAGGGCAAAGGGGATGTGATCATGCCAGTTTTTCCCAAAATTATTAATGACTTTCATGAGAATTTTGGTTAAGGTTTTGTTAGAAGATTTGGCTTGACCATTTGCTTGTGGATAGTAGGGTGACGAGAAGCTAAGTTTGATATCAAAGTTGTCACAAAGGGCTCGTAATAGCTTATTTTTGAAATATTTTCCATTATCTGTTATCAGGCGATGAGGAACACCAAAACAACAGATAATGTGATGATTGATGAACTCAATGATTTTCTCTTTTTTGGTTGAAATGAGTGGAATGGCCTCCACCCATTTAGTGTAATATTCGGTTTCCGTGATGATCCAATGGTGATGCGAAGAAGAAGGCGGGTGAATCTCACCAATAAGGTCTAAACCCCATTGTGAGAAAGGCCAAAGATCTCGTGTGACTTATAGCGGGTGGCTGGGAGTATGTTGAAGGTTGGCCTGCTGTTAACACATAACACAATGCTTAACGTATTCACAGCAGTATTTATTAAGAGTAGGCCAATAATAACCTAGGTGAAGGATCCGCTTGGCCACGGCAAGGCCACTAAAGTGCCCACCACAAATTCCGTCATGGACTTGTTGGATGGTATGGGTGACTTCAGTCGCTGGTTAGACATCGAAGGAGGATACCATCGAAGCCACGTTTATAGAGGAGTCCCCCCATGACGACATAACGAGAAACACTTTTAAGAAAAGTGCGTTTGCCATTACTAGTAAGGTCAGGTGGGAGAACAGAGGTTGTAAGGTAGTCGTGAAATTGGTGATACCAGGTATCCTACAAATCAATAGATACATTATTTACCGTACAAACATACGGGACTAAGTAAGATGGGGCAAAGAGTTGTTGGACCAAGACAAATATGTCAGAGTCAGTTGGTGAGGTAGGAATTTGCGAGGCCAAGCAAGCCATAGTATCCGTAAATTTATTAGTTGAGCGTGGAACGGTTTGGATAGAATAATGAGTAAATAAGGTCAAAAGTGAATCCACGTAACGTTTGTACTTTTGAAGTTCCTCATTTTTACATTGGTAGATGCTAGTAACTTGATTTACTACCAATTGAGAGTCACCAAAAATGTTAATAGACTTCACACCTAAGTGTAACGCAACGTGGAGACCCAAAACAAGGGCCTCGTATTCTCGTTGTATTGTTAGTGCAGGGGAAATCGAGCCTGAATGAAAGAGGCATAGGTTCACCATCAAGAGGAATGAGAACAATGCCCGCCCCTCCACCACGCTGACATTTAGATCCATCGAAGAAGAGGGTCATCGGATAAGACGTATCACCGAGCTGAAAGCGAAAGTGTTGCGATGAGTTCATCGGGAAAGTAAAATCGGTAAATTGTTCTCGAGGTAAAGGGGCTTTTGCGAGTTGATCCGTGATAGTTTGTCGTTTGACTGATTTTTGGTGTACAAACTCAAGGTTGAGGTCGGCGAGGAGCATAAGCCATCGGGCGATGCGTTGGTTTAGATGAGGTTTGGCGTACATATAATGTATGGGGTCAGCGTTGGTGATGAAATTTTTTTGTGATTAAGGAGGTAATGTCAGAGTTTGGTGGCCACGAATGATAGCGATAGGCACAACGTTTCTACGTGTGTATACCTAGTCTCGTAATCCACAAGAGTACGGATTATGTAATAAACTACTTGCTCTTGATGCTCGAGTCACGATGTGCGAGTATGGCTCCTACAACATTGTCGGTAGCAGAAGGTAAAGGTAGAAAGGGCGATCGTCCCGAGGTCAGAATCTCCTACAGGATCTTGGGAAAAGCACCGGTGTCCGTAGGATTCCCATAGGATGAGAAGGGGTGACTCAAGAAAAGACACGAAACAAGCATGTGAACCATGGTGCGGCTTGTTGCTTAGGGTGATAACAACCATGGACAAGAGGATACAACAGGACGAGGAATTAATCAATCGGGAACAAAAATAACAACAAAATGTTGGAATTAGTAGGTTTTGGTTTGTTAGGAACCGTGAAACACGAAGAATCGATATCGGTCGGTCTGGTAACCGATGTCGGTCAGACGGTAGGCGGCGTCGGTCAGTGTAACCGATGTCGGTAGAAGAGGACCGGTGTCGGTCACTGTGAAGGAAAAGAGAAAATGTAAGAGGCTGCTGGTTTGGGGATAACAAGGCTTAGTATACCCACCAAACTGTCTGAAGTGATCACTGAGACAGGGTATAACAGAGAAACAGAACTGAAAGAAAAACAAAAAACAAGCAAGATACACAAGCAAATCAAGAGACTAACCCTAGGATTAGTTTTAATCACTTTGGGCTTATGCCTTAGACGCAAGATGATGTCAATCCTAAACAAAAGACCTAAGGAGATGTCAATTTTGTTTTGAATTGTAAGGCTACTCGAATCGGGCGGAGGAATACCGCAGAAAAGGGGGATGTTTGAGATGTTGTGTAGATTATGATGTGATTTGGTATGTGTTGTGTAGTGAGAGTAAGATTAATTTCTCAATACCGTGGATATCACCCCCATGTGTACGACATTTGTTTAATCTACGTTCAATAGAATTAAAAATAGCAAGCAAGAATGTGATGCACGTGTTTTAAACCCAAATCGAAAATAATATTCGATGAAGCAAATAAAGAGAAGAGGTTAAGAAGATGTCTTTCACTAATGCAAAGATGCGAAAGAAAGACAAGTTCTTTTACCAAAATGACAAAATATTTTGTGAATATTCAAAAGAAAGAAATAGCAAGTGTGCTCCCTATATGAAAAACAAGCAAGAAAGAAAGAAACCCGAGAAGGCTCCCACTTTGGAAGGTGTGCCAAAATGTTTCACACAAAATTTTTGTTCTAGAATAGAGTTACTTCTATCTTTTCATTCTCTTGAGAAACAGATAAGGGTTAGGGCTAGGAGGAATACCTATTGAGTGTTGGGAAGGTGTGCGTGTACCGTAGAGAGATCGGTTTGATTGTGAAGGGATCCTTTTTCCTGGGAAGGACTACTGTAAATAAGAATGCAAGACCACCATATTTTTGTTAAACAATAAGTGAGTGAACCGCCTTGGGCCCAGAAAATATTAGACTTCCTTTCGAAGGTGGTGAGTTCCCTTTTAATACAAATTAATGCAAACGATAGTAAAGAAGCTATTTGAAATCACGATTTAGGTACCTTGTTACTAAAATCAATAGAGACTAAACTACCAATAATAAAATGTCATGTTGTTTTCTTGGTCACTGGTTATTGATACGTTCAGATCAAGTTACAGGGGTAGACAAGGCTGGATATGGGATTGTTTGGAGGTAAATAGGTGAAAGGTTGGTTTTTGGTATAAGTCACAGTGACCGATGCCGGTCACTGGATAACCGACCACGGTTATAAAACCGGTACCGGTAGGGGATAACCGATATCGGTAGGGGCAGTGGTTTAGGTTTTTTTAAATGGAGGTTGGTTGTAAGGTGGTTATGGGGTTCAGAAGGTTGGTAGATGGTTGAGGGGAGTAGTAGGGTGATAGAGAAGACTCAGAGAGTGAGAAAGCTATCTTTGGGGCAATATAGAGATGGATGAATGAAGGTTAGGTGCAGGGTGCTACCGGGTGGTAGATCTAGGAGTGAGCTTATAATCACTATGAATCAAAAGTTCACAAAGTAGTGTCTAGAAGCATACAAGATAATAAAAGAGACTACTTACTAGTTTCTGATGCGGATGTAGGTCCAAGGAATGTAGTGGCGAAGGAAAGGCTCAGTTGGGATGATCCGGCGTAATCGGAAGTGAGCTGATGAAGCTATCCTCCAACTCTCCCAATGTTTGGATGAGTGTGACAGTGATCTAGTTGCTCGATTCTGATCTTGGCCTCAATACTCTTCTCTGCGCCAAATGAATTGGATGCTTTCCCAAAATGAATTCCCTTTTTTTTTTTGGTTGGGGAGGTCATTTACGAGGAACTGATGATGGTTACCTAACCGAGCAAGCGTGATCGCGTAGGACCGATGTCGGTTAGGTAAAAGTTGGCTATTTTTAGTAAAATAGCCAACTTTCCTCGCTTTTCCCGAGGGGTCGGTTGTGGGCTTGGTCAAGTCATTATTAGGTTTGTTTTGGTGTGGGTGAGGGTGATGAGTCATGGGTGTGGGTCTGCAGACCAAGTTATAGGTCTTAATTAGGTTAGTTTAGGGTTAGGGCTAGGTCATGGTGAGGTGGCGAGGTGAGGTGACGGGGTTGGAGATGTGGATTTATTAATTATAAGGTAATTAATAAATAATTAAGTTTGTAAGGTTTAGGTGGTGAGGTAGGGTTAGGTTGCGAGACGAGATGCGGGGCACGGGCGTCATAAGACCCAAATTTGGTGTCTACAATACCATTTGTTTTACAAGTTACGGGTGAATTCTACGGACATAGTACAACATACATGCAACCAACGGTGAAGATTAAAGACCACCTTATGACACAAGAAGAATCAATTTTTGACCATTTTCACCATCACAAGCACCTACCGAGGTCTCGAGCACCTAGATGCCCTTGACCTAGTCTAGGCACCCTAGTCCATGTTTATTTGACAGATTACAAATTTTTTTAGGCGCGGTCATAACAATGTGCTCCTCATGTTTGCAGCTTTTCATCCAAAACACCTTGGGATTTATTACGAAATTAGCTAAGTCTTCTATTCCCTCTCTTGTACCTAGGGTTTCAATTTTCATTACCTTATTGCTTGTTGCAAATATGTACTTTATTATTTATTTATCATATGCGACTCTGTAATATCTAGGGTTTAACATTCATTCTATTTTCGATAAATTATCCGGTGAACCCCACTCATAATCAGTCTTTCAAATCCTTCTTTGGAATATCATCTTCTCTATCATGGATCCTAAGATTCATCAATTCTCTTTGGCTCAATTACTTCAAATGCATTCACCTTGCAAAGAGGTTCTTTAAAAATCCTTAGACACCATTTCCCCCTAAAGATATACCACCCGCTCAAGTAAGTGCCATTTTTTATCGTCTCTTCAATGACCCTAGTCTTCGCGATCCTCCATCCAATCAACCCATCTTAGATTCAATTAAAAATTTACATTCTTTATTTCAAGATAAATTTCAAGCTATGGAATCCACGATTACATCTCTAAACTCTTAAATACAACATCTTAAGGATGATTCTCAAGCTCATGCTATTTCTTCATCTCATCCTCATTTTATGTCTTCTACATGTGCTCATATCAATGAACCCCAAGTCTTACCATTACCGGAAACTCTCAAGTTTGATCTCAATACTAAGCAATAAGATATTCTTCCACAACTCCTCACTTGATCAACTTTCCATCTACTCATTGTTATCCTCCTTATTAGCTTGCAAAATATTAAGGTCGTCCATATTGACATTACCATCGAATCAATGGACATAATGAAAATAATTTCCATGCTTTACAATGAAGAATCAAACATCTTGAACATCATGATTTTATCTCTTTTTTATGCAAAACATTTTGTTACATGCCCATCTCTTAATGATACATCTAAATGGGCACCTAAATTTTCTTTTTCTATGACTAATGAGAATCATGCTATCACTTCCAATGTTCCTTCTTTGGTCACTCAAGTGCCACCTATGCAACCCACTCCAACTAAGAACTTACCTCCCAAGGTCGGTCCTCTATTACCTCCTTCTACCAAGTCTTCTACGGAGGTACCAATCCCAAATAAGTACCCACTCACTAAGTAAGACCAAAAAACTCTAGATGGCATATTTCGACTTTTGCTATTCAAGATCCCTTCACAACCTCAACTTCAACATCGAATCAATTTTATCAAGCAAACTACTCCTTACATTGATTCCTTTAGCAACATCGACTAGATCTACACATCTCACACACTTGGGGAGAATCACGATTTCTTCACTCCCTTCAATCAACATTAATTCTTCCTAATCTCTATTACACTCTGTGCTTCCCATCTAGTCTTTCTCACTCATTGTACATGACATTGATACACAAAACTCGTATCCTCACTACCCTAAGACACAATCTTGTCCTAAGGTTCACACTTGACTGTTGAGGGCTCACTACATCCATGAACCTCACACACTACACATTTCACTCTCTTTGCTTTACTGTACATATTAATTGCACTATCTTCTCATACATCAAACCATTACCTTATCATGCACTCTAGTTCCATGGTTCATACTCGAATGTTGAGGGTCTAAATATGAAACAACCCTCACCACATTCACACTCTTTACGCTTTACACTTCAATGATCTATCTCTATAGCACACACTATCAAACCATTTCTTGATGATGCACTTTTGTTCTATGGTTCATTCTTGACTATTTAGGGGAATTTATAAATGAACCTCATTGCATACACATCCACTTGAGGGGTACTCATGTTGTATATCACCCCATCTCACTCACTCACATAATCATTGCATATCATGGTCACACATACACTTGATTGCTTATACTTGTTACATGTACACTTTGTTTCACATGCTAGACATATAATTTGTATGCCATTATCTTTTCTATATACACATATGAATTCACTTGTTCTCTAGTTTTGGATACAAAATTTAAATAGATCTTTACATGCAACATGGATGTTTGGCACTTCGCACTCTTACTAGTCCCATTGAGGCTCCTAGAGCATTTATTTTTGTACACACTACAGTGCCATTGTTTTGTTTTATACTACTTCCTATTTTTACTACCACATTACTCTCTCGATGTATACATGTCTTGATATACTTTTTATCTTTCCAAAATGCTAACATGTGCTTCATGTGTAGAATTTTCCTTGCAAGAATGTTGAGTTGTGGAGCTCAATTACTTAAGTTTAACATGATTTATAAAATTACTGGAAAACATAAGTAACCGACATCGGTTATGTAGGGACCGACATCGGTCACTTATGACTGACATCAATCAGGAAAGTAGGGACCTCCATCAGTTAGGGCTAACCAACATCAGTTACCTGTACGTGAGTGTTTTATTTAACTCACGGGAATTAGATCTAATTTTAGAATTAAAGCATATCTATTGATAGTAATTGCATGGCTAAGTGACCTAAGTTTGTATAAGGTATTTATAAGCTAGAAAGCTAGGGTTAGAAGTAAGGATTGATGATTATCATGAAAAGAATTATGTGAGAAGATAACTCTTGGAGAAGAAGGAGAAGCTTGAGAGAAAGAAAGTACTGTACATCGTGGGAGGTGTGGAAGATTGTAATCTTCATTGTATATCTTCTGAAAGCTTTGGATAATAGATTGGCTTGTTTCTTGGTGGACGTAACCCACATTGGGTGAACCATGTTAAATATGGTGTTGATTTATATACCTTGTTTTTTATATTTCTTCTGCTAGAATATCCACTTTTATTACATGCATGCTTAGATATGATATATTATCTGCATAACCGGAGTGCTAACCCCAACAAAGAACTATTTACCACCATGGTTGTTTGATACTATGCATGATAATATTTTCCATTATTTTCCATTATATGCCATTTTTGGGGGCTATGTCCCATGTCTTACTTGTTCATTGTTTGTATGCTTTTGACCGCTTTAGCCCTATTTGTCTTGCGACATTGCGAGTAATGTCCCATGTTTGAAACCCACTTTTTATGGTCTACATTGTCTTCTTACTTGATATATTATACTTTGACTTCTATATGAATATTTTTCTTGATTGCACTAACACATGTTTCCAACCACTTTGATTGCATGTGCCTTGGTTTTTACCAAACACATTCCCTTCCCCTACAGGGTTACAATTTCATATCAACATCGATCCTCTCCTTTGGGCTACATCCTCCTAGCGACATCACATGCACCCCAAATGAGGGTGGCATACATTAGGTGAATCACTCACCCTATACAACAATGCACAGCGATTCAATTTAGGCCTACACAATACATGAATAACACAGTCTACAGTTATAGAAATGACCCAGATTATGACTTGGGTCCTTAGCACAACACAAATGCCATCGCCTAGATATAGACACTAGTGCCCGAGTGCTCCCGGCCCTTCCTAGGTGCCTATGACCGAGAGGAAATTACTGATCACTTTCTTAGATTGACATAGTTTTAAGTAGTTTTCTCAAGTACATGCACATTTCTCTAGTAAACATAATACATTCTATCTTCTTTATCTACTTAAATTGAACATGGAACAAAGTAGGATTACACCATCTGCAGTGGTGTATAAATTAGAAAATCGTCGGGGATAGAGAATAAAAAGAGGCATTTCTATCCAACACTCTTCTGTCGTGGTGTGAGATCACCCAAAAAACTCACTCTTCTACAATAGTTCAAGACACTTTCTATCCTTTTCAATCGTCATGAATCACGTGAACATGTTCCTTTTTACTACTTTTTCATATTTTTACATGCTTTTTACAGAGTTTTCCAATACACATATTTGACTACTCTTTTTATTTTCTTTTACATGTCCTGTCCTTAATAACAACAAGAAGCATCCCCACATCAGCAAGCACAAGTGACAATGATAACAAGTACAACATGGTACAACACATACACTTCACCCATAGGGTCACTTTCTCTTTCCTTAGCTTCCACGCTTCATCTTTATCACTCCATTTTTTTCTTGTCTCTTCAAACACACTTTTTCCATCGATCTACATGGTTATTAGGTATGCATCTCTTATCTACTTAATGTTATCAAGTATTCACTCAATAACATAAAGTGGTGCTAAATGTAGACACTAAATCTCACACTTGGGTATATTTCTAGGTCATAATCACATAACACTATTCATATGATTTATAAGTGAGAAAACTAGTAATTGACATATTTCCATGGCCTCTTTTCTGTCTTTTTGATTTCCTCTTTGGTCTTGCACACCCCACATCGTAGTCTAATCTTTGTTTCTTTATCTTTATTGATTACGGATGATAGTGCCCAACTAGGGAGCCAATGTTTAGGCGCCCTCATCCCCTCTAGGTATGTCGAAAATATTTATATCTTACTATCCTCTTTTGAGCCTCTTTTATCTTTTGGGCATCTTGTTTTCTTATGGGTCAACCTTTTAGTTGTCAATTACAAAATTCAACCAAGGGAATCATATAAATACAAATCTATGTGGTCATAATAAGGGACCAAACTATAAACATATATTATCACCACATAAGGCTACATCCAAAGGAATTATAATATCATCAAAGCATCCATCTAGCTATCATTCAAGGGACAAGGGACTGCATTTTTCCGCATACACTTCATAGGAGGGAAGTTTATATTGACATCCACACATTCACTTACATTACTACGTCTAGCTATTTCTCGTTATCAATTGCATCTTGTACAAGAGATTCCTAGGGAAATATTTCTACACACAAACACACAAGAACTACATGGAGTCTAAGATGTAGTGCAATGCTCGGTCGTAAGTTCACTTTGTGGGTGCTTATTTGCCAGGGTCATTCGATTCCCCTTTTGTATCTTTTTCTTTTTGTATTTGATGTGTTTTGGGATTTTGTAGGATATCATTTGTTTTGCAAGTTATAGGAAATTCTATGGAAATAGTGCGACATACTGACAGCAACCAATGTGAAGGTTAGCAACCACCTTGCGACATAAGAAGAATCAGTTTTTGACCATTTTCGATCATAGGCACCTACCATAGGTCTCAAAGTGCTTGAGAGCCCCGACCCATTCAAGGTGCCCTAGTCCAGAGTTTATTTTGTAGTTACAAATTTTTTTGGGTACGATTCGACAATTTTATCCTCTTATTTACCAGTTTTCAGATCCATAAGCACTTCTCGGGATTTATTGTGAAATCAACTAAGTCTTCTATTCCTCTCTTGCACCTAGGGTTTTAATTTTCATTAGCTTATTACTTATGTCAATTATATACTTTATCATTTATTTATCATATGTGACTCTGCAATATCTAGGGTTTAACATTCATTCTATTTTTGTTAAATCAATTAGTCATAAGGTAATTTTGGGGCAACTTCAACCGGTTTTCGAGAGATGGACTTGGTTGAAGGCCTTCTACTTGGATTTGGAAGGAAATATGATATGTTCTAGAGATAGGATTTAGAGATATTTCTAGTGTTATATGGTTTGTCTCATGATGATGAGATTTGATGGGTCATTCAACTTGATTTGTAGAGAAGAAGGTTTCTTACTTCTCACGCCAGAACTGCTTTTGCTAAAAGATGGAGGTAGAATATGCATGTGATGAATGATTTCAGGATTTCTATTAATTGAAGAGTGAAGAGGGATGAATTTTGTTTTTATTGAAGGACTTTTGAGGTCTTAAAAGTGATAGAAAGGGTGCAAACCAGTTGATTTTGTAAAATGAAATTAACATACGAGTTTTGTGGATGTAGAGCAACACAAGAATAACACATTTAAAGATAATCTATTAAAATATCATACGAGTTTTTTTTGGATGTAGAGAAACATGAGAATAACACATTTAAATATATTCTATTGAAATATCTATATTTGATTACAAAATGAATCCTATATATATAGGAAGCAAACACACCAAAATAGGTGTAACAAATATTTGTCTTTATGTTGAAACCATACGAGATGGTTTCAACCACTCCTTTCAAATAATACGATAAAAGAAATCATATTTGTTTATTTAACAAACCATAAACAACCCTTTTACATTTACTAACTTACTAACCTTCACATATATTTACCATAAGTAAATATAAAATATAATGTGAAGCACTAACCATAGTTTTCCTAACATTCCCCCTTAGTGTGAACATGGGGAAACATCAAACCTATACATGCACCTACTTTCATGATTTGGTGATTTTCGATTGGCTGATCACAAACCAAGACATAATGGTTTTCTTTTGGATAACCAGAAACCAAGAGTAAGGTGATTTTCAATTGGCTAATCACAAACCAAGGTAGAAATGGTTTTCTTTTGGCTAACCAAAAACCAAGAGTATGGTGGTTTTCCAGTGGTTTACCACAAACCACAAAGTGATGGTTTTCAAGTGGTTTACCAACAACCACATCACGATGTGCCAAGTACATCCATTAGCTCTCATCACATCTTTCCTCTAGGAGATGACATAGGAAAACTAGCATATCTTCACAACACTAAACACTGCAACTCATACTGAAATAAGAACTCTGAAAACACAAAGAAAAACATACCACACACAAAGAAAGTAAACACACAACAAAATGTGCCACCAAACCTTTAATACAACCTTGTCTTAGGTGGTGATGAGAGGTCACCGATTGACCTCTTACCTCTAGTTCCCCTATCCTCGATTTCATGTTGCTAAATCAGCCTGATTTATATTTGAGGCTCATGATGCAAATATTTTTGATCTACATGATGAAGCTTTGAATCTGACAAAAAAACCCACTTCTAATGATTTGATGATAACTTGAGAACTAGAAATCCGTTTTGCAAACCGTAAAATGGGTTGGAAATCTGGATTCGAGATCTTTACAATGGTGTAGAGAATTTCTTATGATTTGTTAAGAATCATTGAAAATATACCCAAAACATTTGTGATTTTCCCTAATCGTTGGCGATTGTGACTTAGGTCAAAATCATTGATGATCTGTGTGTGAATAATTGCAGTGATTGTCGGTGATTCTTGTGGGACGAAAATTACTTCCAGAAACTCCTCAAATGGTCATTATGATATTAGATGAAATGGACATATGAATTTTGTGGATGTAGAGCAACACAAGAATAACACATTTAAAGATCTTCTATTGAAATCTTTGTATTTGATTAAAAATGGCTCCCATATATATAGGAAGCAAACACACAAAAATAGGTGTAACAAATATTTATTTTTATGTTGAAACCATTTAGATTGTTTCAACCACTCCTCTCAAATAATACAATAAAAAATCATAGTTGTTTATTTAAAAAACCATAAAAAACCCTTTTTACATTTATTATTTTATATTTACTTACTAACCTTCACATATATTTATCATAAGTAAATATAAACTATTATATGAAGCACTAACCATAGTTTTCCTAACATAAAACTACTTTCTAGGAAACTTTATTTGGTGAAGAGAAAAATAGGTGTGGTTTGCACATATGGATGTTGCATGAGATCTAACATGAAAGAATGTGATTTACAGGTCATGAGGATTCCAATGAGTGGCTACATGCCATAGTTTAGATGTTCTTGGGTCGTCTTGAGGCCCAAAGGTGAAGACAAGGTGATGGAAATAACTGTTTTGAGAAGGATATGAGCCTTCTTGAGTTAATTATGATAATTTTGATTAGTGAAAGCTAATTAACAACCATGGATGATGTTGTTATGTCATATTACACATGTATGATGATTTTTGATCTCGACTAATTATGGTTTTGGAATTTTTGGTTTTAGATCATCTAGGTGATGGGGCTTTGAGATAATTTTGTGCATGTTTTGTGTTTTTGGGCATGACTGGCCTATATGGGTCCAATGTGAATGTTTTGTTAGGAAAATTAATATTTACATGGTTGTGGGTGATTTACCATTTGGTAAATTAGTACTTACTAGTTTGGTGGTATAGTTACAAGTATATTTGTAACTATTGTATTTAGTGTTTTGTTAAGTAATATTGTTGTATATTATAACAATATTACGTACTTAGTTAGTGGTTAGTATGTTGTACCCATGAATATTATTCTAGGATATTAGTTGTAACACCTCCCTATTATTTCAGAGGTTGTTTTGCTATGTAAGTGGCTATATAATAACCATGATTCATGTAAGTGAAGATAGAATAATAACATATTATATTCAGTGTGTTATCTATGTGTAAAATTGGTTTATTTTTTAGATGTATTGGGATGTTTTTAAGTTTTATTGGTCAAAATAAAGGAGGGAGACTGACTTGTTTTATGTTTGAGAGATGAGAAGGGTATAAAGTGCTTGTTTGAATTCAAATTTGCACTAGTTGTGAGAGAGGGAAAAAGTGCGACCCAAGTGTGAGTGTGTAATAGGTTTGAAGACATGATTTGAGAGCTGAGAGTGTGTGTGAAATGTTGATGAGTGATTGAGAGCATGTGGGCAAGGTTTTGAATTCAAGATAAGTGAAGAAAGAAGGAGAAAGAGTGAGCTAGGTGAATGAGGGTTTGAACACGGATTTGAAGGTTGTGAGTTGAATAGGTGATCTCCATCAGTTATGGCAGAAAAAAACATCGAGTTCTTCATCAAAAGGTGGTTGAGTGGGTGTTTTATCATATTAGGGGTTGTAGCCTCCTTATGGAGTTGGTTCTTCACTAAACTAGGGGTTGGTGTTCCTTGTAGGGTTGATGCTCTACTAAACTAGGGGTTAGTGCTCCTTGCAAAGTTGGTACTAAACTAAATACTTTTGATTTGAGTAATATAATCAAAATTTTCAGTGGGTTTTCTTCCCCTTAAGGGTTTCCCACTTATATCTTGTGTTATGGTGTTATCTCTCTTGTTCATGGTTATTTTAATGTATGTTGTATGATGTTGTGCACACATTAATGAATGGTTGATTGGTTTATGGTTTAAGTAAACAAATATGAAATTAATTAAAGTTTGTAAGGACTAATTCACCCCCTCTTAGTCCATTGTGCTTCCAACAATTTATATTAGAGTGGGTTCTTTTGGAGACATTTGAAAACTTGAAGGAGATCCTCTTGAAGCACAAAGACATGGGTAAACCATCAAATGTTAAAGAAGCCCTTAAAAGAAGTATGATGTTGCAAAATCAATTATTTAGAGTTTGCAAGAACAAATGAGTTGCATGGTAGATGAGCATGGTCAAGCCATTCAAGTTTTGGAGTCATAGATGGAGAAGATGTATAAAACCCTAAAGGTCAAAGAAGAAGATTACAACAGGTATGAAGATGAGTTGAGATCCTTAAAATCAGATTTGGAGTAGGTACATAGTAGGTTGAAGATATATGAGAAGATGGAGAAAATCTCAGAATCCTTAAGTGATATGTTGGTTAACCAAAGAGCATCAAATGATAAATCATATTTAGGCTACAAAGAAGAGCATTTAGAGAAGCATGAAGTGACAAAGTTGGACCTAGTAATGCTACAAAAGATATGAAGGATGTTAAATATCTCAAGAAGGTTATTAGGTAGCCCAATGCAATGAAGTCTACAAGTAATTTCAATGGTGTTTGTTACTCTTGCAATAATTTTGGTCATAGAGCTAGGGATTATAGGAGATCTATTAAGAATGCATTTCCATGGAGCAATGGTTGGCATGATCATTCATATCAGAAAGAGATATTACATGCTATAATTTCCATAAGAAGGGTCATATTGCTAAGTTTTGTCATTATGATTGTCCTAATCAGATTTGGAGGAATGATAAGAAGTATGGAGTTGTGTGTTATAGTTGTAATCAGATTGGAAATGTAGCTAGATATTGTCATCAAAAGGAATCTAAAAATAGGATGGAGATTCTACAGGTAAGCTTTCTTCTTCTTTCTTCAAGTGTAAGATGGTTGGTCACATTATAAGATATTGTAGGGTGAATGTTAACTCATATAAAAGGAAGGATGAAGTTAAGACTGATCATGTTGGAAAAGTAAAGGAAGATCTCATGTCTACTCCAATCAAGAAGGAAAAATAAGGTCCTAAAGTTTTTGGTTCTATTCATGATGAACCTATTTCTCATAAAGGTCTATTTGTTGTTGTAGAACCTCAAGAGTTGTTATTATTTGCTCATGAAGATCTCAAGAAGAGTAAAAGAGAAGAAAAAGTACAAAAATTAAGAGAATTGATGAAGGATCTTGGTATCATGTCCCATGTGGAAATGAATGTTTTACCTTACTAGGTGTATTCAAATGTCATGATTGCCTCCATTAGGCTTCATGGCGTAGACACAAAATCATGCACTTTGGGTAATTATCTAGTCTTGATTACATACTACTATTTATATGATTTATAAGTAAGAAAAGTACTAATTAACCCATGTCTTTGGAAACCTTTCTTTGCTTTCTGTTGTTACTTTTAGTCTTACACCCTTACTTGCTCTCCGTATTTTTACTCTTCGCCATTTGTCATCCTAGACACTAGTGCCCACCTAGGACACCAGCGCTAGGCGCCCTCATCCCCCCGGGTGCCCCTGTCCCCTTTATAGTTTACTCACACTTTTTGGGTCCTTTCTAGCCATTTATGCATATTATATTTTTGGTACTTGACCTTTCCAGGGTTAATTACAAAATTCAAGCAAATGAATCATATAATTATAAAGTTATGTGATCATAATAAAGGACCAAACACTAACAATTATCTATCACCACCTAAGGTTACATCCATCAAGGCATATAAGAGCTCCATTACATCCATCAAGGATGATTTTTTGCATCATAATTCATAGGAGGGAAGTTCATTCTATTCTATGCACACATTTATTACATTCTACATCAAGCTACTTGCTTTTCTATCCAAGTGTGACACACACAAGAGCAACTTTAGGCATAATTCGCACACACACACACACACACAAATATATTGGGTTTGAGATATAGTGTAACACTCAGTCGTAAGTTCACCATTATGAAACTAAGGAAAATTAAACCCCTCATTTTGTATGTTTCTATTTTTGGGATTTGATGTCTATTTGAGGGTTTTGTAGGTGCATATTTCATTCTGAAGTTTCCAGTGACCTCCGATCTTAGTGTAACCTCGGAGTGATCAAAGATGACTAAAGGAGAACACCTTGCGATACCTCGGAGGAGGTTTTATGACCATTTATGTAGACCCGGACACCCAAAAAGAGGTTTAGGGCACCCACGGGTGCCCATGTCCCTCTCTAGGTGCCCCAATCAGTTGATTCTCTAGTTCTACATTTTTCTAGGTCTGTGTGTGACATTTATGCCATTATTTTCACTTGGTTATCACTCCAACACAATCCAAATTTCACTGTGAATTATCTAAGGCTTCTCACCCTCTCTTTGGACTTAGGGTTTTGTACTTTATTGCGTAGTCTATTTGTGTATGATTGTTGTACTTAATTGCTACATTTATTTATCATCTACAATAACATCATATTAGGCTCTTATTTACATTTTAGCTTAATCATTTTGGTGAACCCGAACTCGATCTTCATGCTCCTAGGATCCTCACACTTTTATTTCTCATCTTCCTAGGGTCTTATCATCATGAGTATCTCTATTAATGATTTCTTGCTCATCAACCCTGAATTAAGAGAAAGAGTCAAAAATCTCCTAGCTACCACTCACATTCCTGCTAATATGCATCCAGATTCAGTATATCAAACATTTTTAGATGCCTTCTCTCAGCATATTGCTTTCCCATCTAATCCTCATGTTGATCTTACTATTTTTGACAATGACCTAGCATTTCACATCATGATTCACATTTATAATGTGGGTGTCAAGCGTACTTTAATCGATAATGGATCTGAACTCAATCTTTGTCCTATGTCATTCCTTGAAAATATTTGTCTTTCAGCTACTAATGTTAGTCCATCATGTCTTTCTCTTCATGCATATGATGGATTTGTCGATCATGCTTAGGTCACATTACTCTACCTATTACGGTTGGACCAAAAACTCTTAACACAATTTTCTTTTTCATTACTTGTTTAGGCCATGGCTTCGTGACATGTAAGCGGTTCCCTCTACCGTACATCACCATGTTAAATTCCTACATGAGGGTATTAAATATACTATTTTTGTGACCGTCATCCATACAATTATTGCGACCATGATCTAAATACTACACTTCCTACTCCAAGAACTAGCAAATAAAACCGATACTACTGATACTACCGATGAAATAGAACCGATGGATACTCTGTATCATTTACCATGAATTTAAGGTCCCATTTACATAAACACAGTCTCATTTACAACATCTCCTCCTCATTCTACTACTAATACCATGATTTCTTATCAATCTGGCACTGTCCCTAAGTTGGACATCATATCACCTTTAATGTCTTCTCATGCACAATCAACATCTACACTACCTCCCTTCACATGTACACTTTTCATGAATGATTCTTATTGGGAGCACATTCCATTTGATCCTACTTGTGATGTCACTATATGTTCACATGATGGTTTGAATCGGATAGGATTTTATTTCAAGGATCTTTATCCTCCAACTCATGATCCTCATCTCTATTATGGATTCATCACTATCACTATTGCTTATGGTCTACGTGTCTTTCATCTCATAGTCTACCTTATGTGAGCCCCTCATTCTTCTCCACTTACATTAGGAAAATATTGGCTTGCTTACATTGGGGAACATTAGACCCTGATCATAATGATATCTCATTTCCTATGCCCTTTGGTCATGTGTTCATTTCGATGAGTTCTTTTCTTGGCTATACACAAAATCTCACTCATTGGTATGTACATGGATTTCCATTACCTCCTTTCACTGATGAGGAATATGCTATGGGTATGTATCACTTACACCTCAATGGCTCCTTACTTGATCAACCTGACACTACTTATCAGTTTTAGATGCTTCACCATTCAGTTTTGATCATGAAAATGATGACCTCTTAGATGACATTACTTAATCTCTTTTCTCATCACACACTTTGGGGGGGAATTACACTAATCCCCACCAATATCAACATGTGTCTTACATTCCCTTCATTACACACCTGAATTCTAGCATATACATCTTCACACACACTCATATCATCATTTCCCTATGACATACTCTTGTGCTTTGGTTCACACTTGACTATTGAGGGCATCCTATACACATGAACCTCACACATTACACATTACACACTACACACTTCACTCTTCATTTGAAATAAACTATTCTACACATTACACATCCTACACATCTTCAAAATCTTCTTCTTAAATATACTATATATCTTATGCACTTTGCGCTTTATACCCATCACAACATCTCCTTCTTCCTACACATCACTATATTTTTGTGCGCTCACTTACATCTTCTATTCATATCTTCTTCTATACATCATATGCACTTTTTGGTACACATTATACACATCTTCACCATCATCTTTTTACATATACCATGCATCATATGCGCTGCGCTCTTCACATTTACACAATCAATGATCACAAATTGATGTTGTAATTTTTTATCACTTTTATAAGTTTCCAAAGATCGTGATTTTTTTAACCAATTTTAAGTATTCTTGAATCCACAATTGATTAAATTCTGATTATTTTGCATTCATAGAAGTGCGGAAAACTTGTGTAGCAAATAAATAATCAGAAAACTGAAAATACTCAGATATTTCATACAAAAGAGATTGTTTACGGGGTTCGAATTCCTACGTCGGGTTCAGATGAACCGATCCATTAATAATATTAATGTAAAATGCAAGTACAATAACCCTTACAAACAACCAATAATGAATCAAAACCTGCAAATGAGCTTGATCAATGTCTCAAGAACTCTGAAAAATAGCAGAAACTCTCCCAAGAACGATCCGTGGCTACACTACGGTGTTTTCACAATGTGATCTTAGATAATGTTAGAAAAACACCTACAAATGGAGATTTAAAAACATTCCATGAAAAAAATCATATGTCTGAGATCAGATCTGAATTCTGAACAATTTTCATGTTTACTCAAGTCACCATTCGGACTAGAATGCATTGAAATTCGTGTTTTCCAACTGACCGCATTTGACAGATCACTGTTAAAATCTGCATTCAAAGCTTCCAAAAACAGGTTAAAAATCATCAAAAAGATCAAACCTTATATCGTTGGAATCATCTCAGAATTATCTACATTTCATATTTTTACTCCAAAAGCCCAATCTGAGTGTACGGCCTTAAAAATGGAGTTCTCTGCAAGCTGGTCCTTGAGCTCCTTACACACTGCACATTTTCTATTCAAATAGAATATAGCTCCTTTTATACTGTTTGCAAACAGCTGGCGCATTGGTTAGGCGCCTACACTTTTGGATGGGAGGTCAGCTGTTCCAATCCCCTCCTTGTCTTTCTCCTTAGGCGCCTTTTAAGAGTTTTATCCCACATTGGGCGCATGAAGGTTAGCTAATAGTTTAAAATAGAAGGTGAGTGCGCATTTCAAGTGGCATGGAAGCCACCTAAGCCTATTTAATAGGCGCTTTGACCTTGGGGCGCATTGGGTGTATTTTAGGCGCCTAAATCCCTAAAAAGGTGGACAGTTCCAAATGTGGCGTGGGTAATTTAATATATGCTTGGAAATGATTAAATATAGGCGTGGAATATGAAAAGATTATATTTTTTTCGACCCAATTAATATAATGACATTCCAAATGAAATGTGGCAATAAAATACCACTTGTCACTTGAAGATAGGCAAATCGATCGAAAACCAACAAAAATTCCCTTTATCCATTTTCGCCATGTCACATTTTCATTAGCCACATGCGATTGGTCCATGATCTTAATGACTAGAGTTACAGAATACAATACGTCAACTTTGACGGACATATCTAGAGCTCTCGATGTCCGTTTTCGCGTTTTTCTCACAGTCGTTGGAAAGCTCTCGAGATTATCTTCTGTACTGAAACCATTTAGGGATGTTTATGGAACTTTAAAAAATGATCCCCTGATCAATCAACCATATTATGTTGTACATCATCACACTTGACACATCCAATAGATATCTTTCTAGCGTCAAAATTTCAAACCACATTCTACAATTTACATCATTCTAACACATCCTCCTAGTACATCATACTATTCTCTTCTACATTCTACACATTCTATATCCAACTTATAAAGTGCACAATACCCTAAGACACATTCTATTCCCATGGTTCATACTCACATTGCGATAAGGGTCTAATTCTAAATTTAACATCACTTCCTCATCACGCTTACATCATTTTATCTATTGCTCAATTAATAAATAAGTCCTTCTATCACACTATGCAACATTTTAGCCATCACCTTATTCATACATTTCGTGATATACAATTTGTGCTAAATCATCATGCCTTCTAGCATCCTATTCATACATTTCGTGATATACACTTTGTCCTTAATCATTGCGCTTTTTAGCATCCTATCTATATATTTTTGATATACGCTTTATGTTAAATCATCACGCTTTATAGCATCTTCCTCACACTTTAGTGATATACGCTTTAGGTTAAATCATCACGCATTCTACCACCTCATTTCTACAACTTCAAAATAAATTTTCCTTTGTTGCATTCAACCCTCAACATCACATGACAACTTACAATCAATACCTTTTTGACATCTTATTCAACATTTCTATCACTAACACAACATCATTCTACAATCGACACTCTACACCCTATTCATTATCTTTTCCTAACACATGGCAACACATCGTTCATACCATTTCTTGATGATGCACTCTCATTTATGGTTCATTATTGATTCTTACGGGGGCATAAATAAATGAACCTCATTACATACATACACATCCACTTGGGGGCACATTGCTCCTATCATTCACTCTGCATTCCATTCTACCTCATCCACAACATATTGCATATCTTGGTTGTATTTACTCTTGCTTACATTTTATTGTTACATGTTCATATTATTACACATGCTAAATAGATATATTGTATGTCATTATTTTTATCATACACACACGTGCGTTCACTTGATTTCTAGTTGTGATCACATATTTTACAGATCTATACACGCAACATGGATGCTTGGTGTAGTACCTAGTACCAATTCCACAGAGGCTCTCGGGGCATCCAATTTCATAAAATACATGTGTTATTGTTTCATAACATATTACTTTATTAGATTATACATGTTTTGACATAATTTTTATCTTTCTAACATGTTAATGGGTGCTTCATGTGCAACATTTGTTTTGTAGGACTATCTGCTTCCATGGTTATATGTTACATTGATTATCACCTTTCTCTTTTTATGCTCTTGTTCTGTGTTTTCCCTTTGTCTTGTGTGCAAATTTGTTTTCGATTATGACCAATTCGGCATCTATTGTCTTACGACATCATGAGTGGTGTCCCATGTTTGTAACCCACTTTTCATGGTCTACATTGTCTTCTTGCGTGTTTACTTGTGTCATAGCTTACACATTAGCTGCACTTGTCTTTTACATGCATGTTTATCTTTTCTTGTACTAACACTTATTTCCTAGCCACTTTGTTTGTGTGTTCCTTGGTTTATACCAAGAACATTCCCTTCCCCTGCAGGGAACAATTTCAGCACATTGGTTGGTCCTCTTTTGGGCCACATACTCCTTTAACGATGTCACATACACCCCAAACGAGGGGACATCATTTGGGTGAATCAGTCACCCCATACAACATTATACAACACAACACAATACCAATATAACACAATTTTCAGTTTTAGATAGGGCTCAAAATCAGACTTGGGTCCTTAACATAGTGGCCTTTCTGGATGCGTGAAAATATGGGTAATTAAAAACAATTGGTAGTTCAACATAGTCTATAGAACTCCACACAACAACTTTTACAGGGCATATGGTCCTTAGCATATGTGTTTACACACACCATATGTAGTGGTGTTCTACATTGTGGGAAGCGAGTTAAAGGTTGGAGGATGACACCAGACTATTCTCCCTACACTTCTTCCATTTCATTGGCATGAGATCACCTGAAAAAAATCGCATGGTGACATCATCTAAAGGGTCTTTTTCTACTGATCTTTCCTCATCACGTATGAAGTGCACACATTCCTTTTTCACACTTTCAATGTTTTTACATATTTTCCTTACACATTTTGATCATATACATGCATATTTGACTACTTGTTCATCTTCTCTTTTGCAGGTCCATCTGTATGGGAATAAATAGTCAACATCAACAAAAAAAACACCACACACATCAACATCAACATTGACATTAACATCAAGAACATCACGACATCTACACATGTGTTTCCACCCTAGGTTCATTCTCATCATCACTTTTGCACTTTTTCCTCCTTAGCATCCACGCTTCACATTTTTATCACTCCATGCTTTGTCTAGTCCCTTGGCATGCTTTCATCATCGATCTACATGGTTATTAGGTACACATCTCTATCTACTTTATGTTACCAAGCTTTC
This sequence comes from Taxus wallichiana var. yunnanensis, assembly GCA_018340775.1. NCBI lineage: Eukaryota > Viridiplantae > Streptophyta > Pinopsida > Cupressales > Taxaceae > Taxus > Taxus wallichiana. Next base: position 852,242,300 of record CM031242.1, on the reverse strand, counting down.
CACTCACCAACATAAAGTGGGGGAAAATGTAGACACAAAATCATGCACTTTGGGTAATTATCTAGTCCTGATTACATACTACTATTCATATGATTCATAAGTAAGAAAATTACTAATCAACCCATGTATTTGGCCACCTTTATTTTCTTTATGTTTCTACTTTTAGTCTTGCACCCTTACTTGCTAGTCTGCATTTTTACTCTTCAACATTTGTCATCCTAGACACCAATTGCCTAGCCAGATGCCAACACCAAGCACCCTCATCCCCTCTGGGTGCCCCTATCCCCTTTATACTTTACTCACACTTTTGGGTCCTTTCTAGCTATTTGAGCATCTTATATTTTTGGTAGTTAGCCTTTTCAGAGGTTAATTACAAAATTCAAGCAAATGAATCATATAAATATAAAGTTATATGATCATAATAAAGGACTAAGAACTAAACATTAGCTATCACCACCTAAGGTTGCATCCATCAAGGTAATATAAGAGCTCAATTTCATCCATATAACACCATCATAAGGGACACAAGGGCTGGTTTTCTATATCACACTTCATAGGGGGAAGCTCATTATATTCCATGCACACAATTATTACATTCTACATCAAGCTACTTGCTCATTATCCAAGTGCGACACGCACAAGAGAAACTTATGGAACAATTCCTCACACACACATAACTACATTAGGTATGAGATGTAGTGCAACACTCAGTCGTAAGTTCACCATTGTGAAAAATGAGGCCAATTTGACCCCTTGTTTTGCATATTTATTTTTTTGGATTTGATATCTATTTGAGGGTTTTGTAGGTGCTTTTTTCATTACAGGTTTCTAGCGACCTCTGTGATCTTAGTGTGACCTTAGAGTGATCAAAGGTGATTAAAGGTGAACACCTTGCGATACCTAAGAGGAGGTTTTTAACCATTTCCATAGACCCAGGTGCCTAGAAATAGGTCCAGGGTGCCCATAGGCACCATTGTCCCTCTCTAGGCACCCTAGTATAACTTGATTCTCTAGTTTTTCATTTTTCTTGGTCCGTGTGTGAAGATTTTCCATTTTATTCACCTGGTTATCACTACGACATAGTTTGGATTTCTCCGCGAATCAACTAAGGCTTCTCACCCTCTCTTTTACTTAGAGTTTTGTACTTTATTTCTTAGTTTCCTTGTGTATCATTATTGTACTTAATTGCTACATTTATTTACTACTAAAATAACATCATATTAGGCTCTTATTTACATTTTATCTTAATCACATGGATTCACCGCCCAATGAGAGTTAAAGCATGTGAAGCATTAAGGTTGCTTATGAAGCATATGCCAAAGGGGATTTGATTGTTTAAAGCATGAAGATGAAGGAGGTATGTCAAAGTATATCATTACATGTAAAGTTATGTTGTCATTATCTCAAATTATGTTTTATGGTATGGTCTTTGTCAAAAGGATCTTGAGCTTGTATAGTCATGTTGCAAGATTGTGTTTGTCAAGTTGATGGTTGAAGTCTCTTAGATTATGAGTTTTCATTCTAGAGAACAGTCATATGCTATGGTATGTCACGGTGATGTGTCAAAGGAGGGTATTGTGTATGTATCTATCACATTATGATGCATTAATGTTGGAAGTCCTTTAAAGACCCACTTTTATCTTTCAAAGTATATTTATAGTATGCATCTGGGTAGTCATGTATAACAAATGCTTTAGTTTGAAGTGAAGTGTCTTCTAAAATATGTTAGGTCATGATCTCGAGTATGTGCATGGATTTTTGTGAGTTTGTAAAGGCATGGGGTTTAAGAAAGTAATGGTACATAATTGGTCCAAAATTTATTTCAGTGGTTAAGTCTTATTGTTACCCCTTTAGTTGTGACCTAATTTTAGAGTATGCTTTAAGGTATTTTGAAAATGCTCGTGGTCTAAATATGGTATTGTGTTCATCTTGGAAATTTCTAAGGAAATCTAGTTGAGTAAAAGAAAAAATGGTTTGTCATCAATATGAAGTATATTGCATCATGGAAATTGAAGGAGGTTGTTCTTTTAATCCTCATATAAGGGGAGTTAGGATTAAAATAAAAGGTATATTGTATTTTGATAGCTTGTTGAGGGACTATATGATCAGTCATGAATATTTTCAAGGTTATGGGTAATGAAAGTGGTTTATGATCTTGGTTTTCTCAAGTTCTAACAATGATCCAAAAGTATTGGACTAGGGAACTTGATTTATGTATGGAGGTTTGTTGACGTATATTCATGAAGGTTGTGTAGTAGAAGTGGCACAAGTGTTTTAGGTTGAGCATGAAGTCATGATGATCCTTTAAGAGGTCTTGGTATTCCATCTTGTGTCATGGTCAAGTTGTAGTTTCAAGGGAGGCCTGTGTTGCTATGAATTCAAATTATTATGTCAATTACTGTACTAAGTTAGTGTTCAAAGTTATATATATATATAGGTCTCGAGTCATGTCATCAAGTTTTGTTAAGTGGTAGAAGAGTCTAGGTTTGTATAAGAGTCAAGAAGAGTTACTCCACTGTCAAGAGTTGGTTAAGGTCTGCATATTGGTTTAAGTATCATTGTGTCATGCTTACAACAAATTAAATAATATTTATACTTCATGGAGAATAAATTAAGAAGGGTGTGAGTCATCAAATATGATGACTTGATCACATCATCACCGGGTAGTTTGAGGCAGAGTCCATGGAGAATGTTAAAGTCAATCCAAGGAGATTCCGGTGTGTGGTTGTTATTTCTTTGCTTCATACTAAAATATGAATTCTCATAAGTTTATATGATATTCATACAATATTTTGGAAAATATTGAGAACTTGAAACCAAAATTTGTGCATTTTGAGTTGTCTCTTTCTTAACTAGGCTCTAGGAGATCATAAGAAGCGATATGAAGGAAAACATGTGTTTGAGGGTGTAAATGGTTAAGTGAAGGCCAAGATTTGGAAAAATGAATCATATTTAGACCCTCTTAAATATTCAAAAGGAGTTAAGTCATAAAAACTCTTTAAATGGTTGGAAACTATGACAGTTTTCAGTTTTGACTGTGAAGTGTGCCAGGAGACCTAGTTGGAAGGATCAAATTGCAAACTGGGCAGAAGTTCTTCAAGGACATGCTACAAGATTGTTTGGGAAGAAGTAATGGCTAAATGGGTACTCAAATCAGGTAAGTTTTCTTTGAAATAGTGAACACATCAAAATCTAATAAGTGGATTTCACCTGGAGCAGGGCTAGTAGACCGTGCAAGTGCAAAATGAATGCTACAAATATGATCATGAGATACGTAGGCTTATAAGTGAGTTTTTTTAATTATTAAATGATTGTTAAAGAGTATCAAATGTACTTATGCCTATGAAATTGTTTAAAGAATTTCATAACTCTGTCAAGCTTGAAAATTACAAAAGGAAGTCACTTAGATGACAAATGAACATGTTCAAGTGTGTGTATATGATGTTCATCATGACATGTGTTGAAAGATAAATTTAATATGATTGTAATATAATCTAAAGTGTGTATACATCATAAGGATGCATAAAAGGAACAAATAAGTTGTTAAAAGTTAAAAGAGAGAATCTAGGTAAGTTTGATTCGTCTCAAGGCGGTGAAGGTTCAAAATGGAAAGCTATATGCTTGTGGGAGTTTACCGGGGTAGGGGAGCTACTCATGCCTCTTAAATAGGTACCTCATGATGTCTTGAAGGATAGTTTGGCAAGATAGACATGGTAAGTAAAAAATACATTCACTGAACTCATGAAATGGCAAGCTTAGCTCTTTCATTGAAGTTGTCACTCTATTTCTAGGGCTTGTTCATCTCGTGTTGAAAGGATCGGGTTCTTGTATAAGTGAAAACATTTGGTATTGGGAATTTAATGGACTATATGACCTTGAAACATGAAAGAGTAGCTCATAGTAAGTTTGAGTTACATCTATTGATAGGATATAATATTTGAAAGGGATCATTGACATTATATCAATAGACCACAGGACTAAGAAGGCTCTCAAAGGCAAGGGATTTAGTTGTAGTTATCATATAATAGCAAAAAGATGACCTAATGGGTCTATAAGGTGACCAGATTAGGGTTCAATTTTTTTACAAGCATATGTGGCTATGATATGCTTTTGGTATTGTCAACGATCTATTAGGTACTGTAGGCTATGATTATACTATAATGGCATCCTATAGGTGTAAAAGATCTCATGAGGGCATAATATGGCTATTTTATCCCTTAATCAAGTGATTGAAATGTCTATCGAGACATATTTGGGAAGAGTTAAGAAGAGTTAAAGACCTATATAATTGATATCTTGATTCTTAAAGTTAAGATTCCATCTTGATAAGGTATCTTAGATCTGAAATGACAAGAAAATGGTTAGCTACAGCTTCTATAAGGTCTCATATGTAGGGGAGATTGTATGAGTTTTATCGTAGGTGAAGAAGATGCTAAAAGGTTGGCATAGTTGTATTAAAAATGCATGAAGATCTAATCCAAAGGTAAGAGTCATATTGATTCAAGAAGGGCTATGTAAGCATGAAAGAAGGATGAAAACACTGAGAAAGAGTTTTAGGGATGTGCTCTGTGGTTGATTCATCATTATGACAAGTGAGCAAGGTAAGGAGCGTAATTTCTATACTTTCTTCTAGAGTGAGATGTCATATTTCCAAGGGGAGTGATTAGAAGTTGTTTCATGGTATTCTTGAGCTTCTAGGGATTTCATAAGTTGTTTGAGAATGTATTAAGAGTTAGTTTATGGAACTCAGTCCCAAAGTTGTGCAATGTTAAGAGATGGAAGACTAACAAGTTGAGATAGATCATGTAAGAGGTGAGTTGATGTTCTAAGCCCATAAATCATGATTGTTGGCATAAGGATGAGGTATGTGTATTAGTCCAAGGGCTGATACAGTGTTCCAATAGTTGAAAATGGTAAAAAACAAGGCACAAGGAAAATAAACAAGTTCTTAAGCTCTTAATGGTGATGTAAGAAATGTGTTCATAGATTTTTATTATCATTTTTGGCATGAATAGGTGTTTTGTATTTTGTATTCTCTTACCTGTGGGGAGCACAATCATAAATCCTTTGAAAGAGGATAAAATCAGATTTTTGTGAGAAATCACTACTTTATGAGCTAGTATGAATACTTTGGTTGATTTTTATAAGCAAGAGATGATCCTATGAAGCTGAGAAAATTGAAGAACATGAAGGTACACGTATGTTTTGTCATTAATGTAAAAAGGGGGAGAATATTAGGTTGTTTTCCATCAATGATAAAGGGTGAAATTGTTGGCATGTTGAGTTCTAGGTGTTGTCATTGATGTAAAATCCCATTAATGATAAATTATGATGGATTAGTGTAAGAAAATTCTTATTAGGATGATAGCATGGTGGTTCGGTGTTGGCATGATGGCATGATTTGATTCAGTGAGATTGGCTTGGTCTGCAAGAAGCCTAGTTAGGGACCTAGCTAGCTTAGGTGATGACGCATGATGGTTGGAGTTGCTTAGTAGCTTGAGGATGATGGTAGAAGAATTGAGAGAATTTTTGAGGAGTGTTTAGGCACTCACATGAGTTTTAAGGTGCATGTATAAGTTGAAGTCCAAGATTTAGGTGCTCATCTAGACCAAGTCTAGGTGCTTAGAGGCATGAGGATGAGTTATAGAGCCATGTGAGCTCATGGATGCATTTAGGTGAGTGATTCATGATGTATTAAGGTTTTTAGGACCTTTTGGATAGGTTTCATGATGAGTTACAATGTTGGTTCAGTTGACCCTAGCATAAACCACGGGAAACCCTAATGGCTAGTCATGCAAATGAGATGGGCTAAGAAGATGGAGACCTATTTGAGCTATAGGCCTTTTGAACAATATTTTATCCTATTAATGATCAACTAGATAACAACTAGTATGGATTATCAATAGGAATTATCTTCTCGAGATCTCAATAAATGAATAAATCTAAACCTCGATTTCAATTTTTACCCCGATATTTTTTTCATACCTAAAAGGTCTTATGGGTTATAACCTTTAAATTTCAGTACTACTCACTCATCATACTAACTAAGAGAAATGAGATACTATCTCATTCTTGAGTAAGAGTAAGAATAAAAGGGATGATATATCCTCAATTTCTAATTGTACTTCTTCCAACTTCTCTCAACCGACACCTCCCGATCCCATATCCAGAGTTGCCATCGAGAGGGGGCCTAACCCAATATCTATAGTGACCCTTTAGTCCCGTTCGATTCTATGGTGTCATCGGATCAATCTCCCAGATGGATATATGGCCTCTATCTCCCTAATATAATACAATATCTTATGCAAGTTAGGTCACAGAAGCAATCTGCTTCTCTTGCGTCAAAATGTTGTATCTCCTTTTCTCATGTGTGAATAAAGTCATTCACGGTGAAATGATCTATTCACCTCGGTGATCAAGATGAACAAGGGGAGGTAGAGAATTAACATCCTCTACCACACCTCTCGATAGCTTTCTCAAGGCCTTGGGTTCACTTCCTCTTGTGCGGCTATGTAACCCTACCCTATGGAATTGCGTATGCCATGGCGTGCGACTCTATGCTATGGGGGCTCTGTCCTCTCCCTTTTTCGGTTCCGCCTTTCGTTTGCAGAAAGGAGTTGCGGGTGGTAGGACTAGGAGATAGAGGAGAAGGAGATTATCCTATAAGGATCGGTGAGAATGGTGAATGGTCAGTTGATTGAGTGGTGATTCCATTCCCATGATTCTAATTGGTGAAGCATGGGGATCTAGTTAATACTCAAATTTGGGGGAATGCAAGTTTTGGTTGAGGATGAGGAAGCAAGACAATGAAAACAAGGTTATAATAAGGGAAGAAATAACAAGCAAGGAAAAAATGTTGATGAGTGAGTTTTCTAGAGGGGAAGTGATTGAGGGCGGAGAGGTGGCACTAATTGCAAGCGCTTAATGATAAATTTAAAGAAACCAAATGTAGCCATGAATGAGGTCGAGGAGGATACCAGGTAAGTTGGAATGTATACCTAATTCTTGACCAATTTCTATTTTATTGTGTATGATAACTTTGTAGCGTCAATGTGTGTTAATCAATTTCATATCATCCTCATAAAGGAATTTCTAGCATTTTCTCACCTTTAATCATAGGTGCATAATATTTGGCCCCTTATTATAAAATGATCATGGGAGGTTATGTAATCAAAATGAACTCAAATAATTTAAATATATTGACTAGATTACAAACTATATGTTTGATTCAATAATAATGTTTATTTTATTATTTTAAATTCAATATTCACAATTTTTCAACTTGATACATTACGATTTAGTGACAATGATTAGATTACGATTAAAGAAATCTACGTTCATTATCGATAACAAAATCATTTAAAAATCAGGATCAATTGATCGAAGAGAAGAGTATAGAGTGTTGGGGACACCCTACATATGTACAAAGGTGGTATAAAACATTGGGAGCACTCTAAATAATTACATAACATTAAGGGTGTTTCAAAATTGTAACAATTATGCTTTGAAATGGATTGATGATTGTGTTTCCCTGGTCTTGGATTCCTATCTCCTTACTCCAATTCACATATTACGACACCAATAACCCTCAATATATTATTATTTTCCTTTCCTAAAATGACGATGGAATTTGAATTTTAATGAAAATAAACTAAGCTTAGGAAAATGTGTTGAGATTTAAAAAGGTTCTACATCACGCTAATTATTAGTAACCAAAAATGCTTCAATAACATATCATACATCATCTCCCAGTTGTATATATTACCTAATTAAATCATAATCAAATTTTAAACATACACGAGCATGAAATTAAGAACATTGCATACATGAGTAATAATAAATAATCATATAAAGCAAGAAACATCTAAGTCAAGCATGTCTCCAATACGATCTCCATTGAAATATCTAGTAACTACACATTCTAGAATACATTGACACTGATTAGTATAATGTTGGACTCTAGGTTTCCCTACCCACCTCTCTCCAAAACACTCGATCAACTATCCATGAATCTAACAAGGCTATAGATTTTCTTGAACTAATTTCTCTTAGAACTAATTTCTTTAACACCCTAGAAAGGCTTGTGATTCTAAGACATGTTCAGGGAAGCAGTTGAAGAAACCACTGGAAGTTGTAGCCAAGGGTTTATTACAGATGAGGGTGTTTTCAATGCTGGAAACCCAAAGTGTTTCGACACACATGTCTAGAATGGAGGGAGATCTGTAATAAGTACATGGTCATTGATTGAAAACATCTAGGCCAATGGTTTAGAGATGACGTTGGTTACTTGAATACGTTGTGGAACTTGGTTACAGTGTAAAAATCTTAAACAAAGATACATTTTTTTACATGCAAACAATCTATTGTCTTCATATTTATCAACTCAACTCGTCACCTTCTCCTTTAGAGTGAAGTGTTTCTACAGCATCCTGTTAGTTGGCAATAAATATCCGGCCTTTATAAATGTATGCAACAACAACAAAAAAAAACGACAACAACATAAACATAAGAAGAAAAATGGTTCAGTAGACATTTTTAATTTGAAAAAGCCTCACATTTATATGTTTTTATGTTGTTATTTTTCATTTTTCGATCTTCAATTTTTTAAAGCATTGCTCCGGCTCACAAAAATCAAAATTTCCTTTGTATTAAGTTTTTATTCTCAAATTTCATGTTCCTGCGATAAATTTTAGATGGTGAAAGGGATTTCTCATATAATTTGTGTATTTTTACATGTGTATACTTCCAAAGTGTGGTAGCGAAATCAATTGCTTCAACCTAGAGTTTTTATTTCCGATCTAAAATGAAGAAAACATGGAATCTATTTCACACCTAGACAATAAACATGACACACTTTGATGGTTTTATTAGTAAATATCCCTCCTTGTAAATCAAAGATGAATTTACACTCAACAATGTAGGAAATGGTATGGAGTCTCAGTTTGAAACTTTTGATTAGCATTTTTAATCTACCTTGCACTGTTCAAACTTAAAACAAACAATAGAGGCCATAAAGTGTAACGAGAAGCCAACCTTGCAGTTACGTTTCAAACCTATACCCTATTGGATTTTCTTATTTTTTACGTTGGCCCCTTTTAGCACAAATGAAATTCACTTAAATAATGTGATCAAGATGGAGACGATAAATTGGAGCACAAATAGAAAATATTTTTTGGGTACGAACAATCCGAGCCATGGAATAGGTGTCGGATACACATGTATTTAATTCCCACATTTTTCTTTCCAACATTCCATTCATGTTTTTCTCTTATCTATCTAATGAAATGTTGTCCAATCAAAAATGTTGACACCATAAGAAAAAAATAATTAAAAAACATCAAATCCAATTTTCCCCATTATTTCTAAAAAATTTCTACCTCTTTCCATTTTATAAGGGAGAGTTTTTCAGCGCCCTAAAACTGACATACAAGTTAACGACACTGATTGAGTGACCCCTCCATATAGATAAATAAGATATTACATTGTTATTCTTAAGCTCGACACTATTTTTTATTAAGTTGACTCATATTACTCGAGTGTTTATTTCATCAAATAGTCATCTTACTCATGTCCACTTGAAATAAGGTGTCATTATTTGCTTCGAAAAACCGTTTGTAGAATGATCAAGCATGAATTGTATGAATCCATATTTTTTTCCTTTGAATATGTGGCTTTCACTCTTTTTAACATTACTAAATTTTTCTCCTTTGCATTTTTTTATGCGTTGCAGGACTATTCTTGTTTCTAACATGGATATTGTGTTAAAAACACACTATAATTGGTGCTCCAACTCCACTTCAGCGCATGTCATTATTGGAAAGTCTTCCCGAACTGGAGATAAATAATGGACATGAAAATGATTTGGTGCCACAAACACCTCCTCAAGATAATTTTTTTCTTCCAAACGGTGCAAGTGGGCTTGTTCGAGAATGGTGAATTACATAAAACCATGCATACATGGTTTGTTGAAGGCCCCCCTTGGGAAAAAATATCATTGAGAATATAAAAATACATAAGGTAGTGGTTCCTATTTTGGGTTTGAATTTGTGGATAGAAAAGGGGGTGAAATCCACGTTACTTGATTCAACGAGATTTCATAAATGTTTCATGACCAAATTAAGTGTGGAAAGATGTACAATATTGAAAACAAAAGAATAGGAAATGCAAAATCATTACCACCATTTTTACAATGCTTTTGAGATTTTCCTACACGCATCTTCAACTTCTACTCCTATGCTTGTGAATGAGCGTGTAATAAGCTGTGCATAGCTTTCACTTAACTAGAAATGTAGTCTTATTTTCCCACTCAAATCCCTAGATGCACAAGCACATCACTTAGATAGCCCCGACGCTCACCCAAAGCATGCAAAGGTACTGTGTACGATGGAAAAGTGACATGCGAGCATGGGAATCTACAAGTGACTCTTCCTCGCACTCCGACCTCATGAGGTCATGCCGAGATAGCCAGGATCTGTGAATCTAAGGAAAAGAAGGCCCTCCTAACCTAAAACGGTGTGATAGATTGTTCGGTGAGGATAGCTGCTCGAAGGCTCCAATCAATATCGAGCTCTACCGTGATCCAATATATGGGTTATGGGATATGTGGAAGATAACCTGTGGGTGCTTCGTATATATCTCCCAAAAAGGTCATAAAATGGAATGGCCAAAATGTTTCATGGATCTTTTGGTGCTTTATGGACGATTCTCTAGTCTAGTCTAGAAATATTTAGCTTGATTAGCTGCTACGTTTAATAATGATAATTGTGTGATAATGTCTGGTGGGAGTGGAGAGGACCTAAATACTAATGTTCACAAACCAACATCAACGTTGGTTTGACTTGTAGGCCCGTTGGGTTGTGGGACCTGTGGATCACAACCGTAAGTTCGTGGTTGTTGTGGACCTCCTATGGTCATGTGAAGAATCAATTCCTAATTCGAGTATCTAGTAGTCGTATGCCTTTTCGGCCTCTACATTTAGAACTAGAAGTTACATGATTTTCTCGAAGTACCTAACAGGTGTTCTGGCAACTTGGATATGTAAGCTAGTGTCTATATCAATGAGGAGGTCTCCTACGTATGGCTCTAGGACTAGTGGATCACAACCCAATGTTTTCTCTCTTTCAGGTCCTTCTACAATCATACGGATATCTATCAAGGCAATCTATAATTTGGCTGATCTAACCATAACGTGTGTGCTTTGTCATCGTCTATGTTTAATCCTCTTAGTTGTGTGCTAATTTATTATAGGTCTGTTGTTGTTCGGAAGACCTGAATTCTGAGATTTTGGTCTATGTCGGCTAGTCTTTGCGCAACGAGATTTGGTTGAGGCATGATTAGCTCAAAAATGTATTTCCCTGGGCTCCCTAGGTCCGTGATTGTCATGCAAGATCAATATAAACTAAGCTGAAATGAAATAAACTAGCTATGTAAGATATATTTACAACATATATATATATATATATATATATATATTCCTCTATTTTTGTATTTTTGATAGAATTTTAACAGAATCGAAAGAGCAACTAATCTAATATATTCAGAAAATGACAACTAATCTAATAACAAAATTAAAACAAACAAGGTAGCCCAGTGTAGCTACTTGCTTGTGCAGTTGTGAGTTTTATCCTAAATAACTAGATAGCTGATTAACTTAATTGAAAGATTCTCGATCCTGCCTCAGAAGTGAGGAATGAATCATAGTTTCTTAGAAACTATCAATCCCCATAACTTCCCTGGCAATATCGAAAATGAAACTTAATTGAAATGAAATATTTCACTACTCTATTTGATATGTTTTAACTAGAACTTTGACTAATAAAACCTAGAATTTGCAGAACAGTGGCGAATCCAGTAGTGTATGATTTTGTCCCCTTAGAATGATCTCCTCATTCCTTCGTGTTCACGTGAGTCCAGAAGAGCGTGTATATGCTAGCATCAACAGAAGAAGGTATTTTGAACAATGACAACTTTGGATATAGACTGAATAAAATGCGAGTAGGAGAGGGACAACGCAAGTGACAGAGCTTGGCATATGTAATTCCTAGTGGGATTTATTATGCGGGAATACAACACAAGTGTACCGAGAGATTATAGAATCTACCTTCTGTGAAGAACACAACCTGCAACTCTAATGGATTCAATCTACAAATGACACTACTTTGCTCTAAACTAATTTGCATGAACAACAATGAACAAGATTGAAGCAAGAAGATCGAATGGCCTCTAACAACAAAGGAAAAACTAGCATGGATGCAAAAATGAAAACAGAATGAGCTCTAAACAAGAAATTGACAGACTAAACAATGGAAATGAGAAGTTGAGGGGCCATTTGCTTGAAAATAAGTTGGATACTTATAGATTTCACATTCACCCAAAGGTAATTCCCATTAGAACTCTTTTACCATTAAACAATGAAGAAACACTATTCTAGGGGACATAAAACATTAATATGAGCTAAGGCGGTTGAGAAAAGCTGGTAAAAGTTGAAAATTTATGCAAGTCGCGATCAAAGGAACGTGCTGGAAAACGCGTGAAGGACCGCCGCCCTGAGTAGGGCGGCGGTTTGTCACTAAAGGGCAAAAGGCATTAAAAAGGGGGGTGAGGGATAAAACAAAGCATAAGGAACTTGGACAAAGCATTTGGGATGCTAACATATACTTCGTGAGCTTCTCTGGATCCAAACACCTTGCGAGGTGACCTGTATCATCATTGGGGCATGTGTAACATCGTTCGGTGGTACAATACCCTACAATTTTGGGTATGTACATATTGCCCCCTCGGAGAAGTGTTTTAGCCATGAAGAGGCATAAAATGGTGGGTCCGAGTATGGCGGTCCCAAAATGGGAAGCTAGAAATTATACCTGACACGCTCGTGTGTCGAAATTTCGCCATCCGAATTCTTGCTACTTGCAAAATGGAAAGAGGACTCAAGTGCAGATAGATAAAATAAATCAAAAAATAAATACTAAATTAGTATGAAATGAGGACTTACCATTTGTGCGGGGATGAGAACTTACCTCCATCGGCGCTCTAAACCTGCGAAAGGGGCATTCAAAATGAGTCAAAACACTATATATATATATATATATATATATATATATATATATATAATGGGCCCACTTTCCTATTCATTTGCGCGTGTTGATTTGATAGTTTTTGAGCTTTGGGACCCACGGTGATGGTTTTTGATGAGAGTATAGTCGAAACGTTCATAGTGAGATAGCGATCATGCCTCGCGATGCGGAACATCGACCTGCGAGATCTCAGGTTAGTTCTTCTCGATTTAACGTTTTTGCACCCAAAATGTTAAAATGTTGAAATCTTTGTCTGGGGGAGTCATTTTTAGAAATGTTAGTTTTAAATATGTCTCTTAGGGGGGGCACTTAATGGGTAGGATTTTGTTTTAGCTAAAATGGTCAAATTTTTGTATTTTTAAGCATTTTAGGGCACGCAACTCGTTTTAAAACGTGGGATAGGACCGCCACCCCTGAGCGGGCGGTGATTGGGACCGCCGCCTTTTAAGGCGGTGGTTCTGAACCGCCCGCCCTACTCAGGGCGGCGGTTTTCTTGAGAATGTTAAAAACAACACTGATTTGAGTTTAGTTTTGCATTTTTAGTGTCCTTACTTGCTTTAATGATTTTTCTAATGCAATCTTGATGCTAACTTGCTTCTTTTTGCGTGTTTTTGTGTGTTTTGCAGAAGAAGGAAGAGTACATCAGAGAGAGAGAGAGAGAGAGAGAGAGAGAGAGTGATTGGCTTCTAGTAGTGCTAGATGCACTCTCTCAGGATGAGCAAGATACTCTTCAGAGGGCAGGTATACTGAGGATCGCACGGGTTCCCCACGTTACACCTGCCAGTCACATACTATGTGACTTATTCTCTTACTGGGATGTAGATCAGAACACCTTTTGATTTCCAGGTGTTAGGGGTGAGTGGACTATCACCCTAGAGGATGTCTACCACATTTTGGGAGTCCCGATTATTGGGAGGAGACTTTCATTTGATACAGCGAAGATCCGAGCTCGGAGTGACTCGGTGGGCCACCTATATGGGAGGCACGAGTTGTCTCCACTAATTTGAAGAAGGGGGTGAAGGTCCATTCTATTCACGGCTTGCCCATCTCTTTGATCCATCGAGGCCATTATGGGCATCCTTGCTTTGAGATTGATCAGAGACAAGGGAGGGGATACTTTACTCTACTGTTGGGCCCCCATCATCGCACAGATTGAGGCACATGGTTGGATTTATGCCTGGGGAGCCGATATACTTGGGACCACCTATCATGACTTATACAGGGTGGTTCGATTACAGGGACAGTCACTGAGCCATCCAACCTTAGTTATGAGTTAGGTCTATGAGCACTCATCCCTTATGGGAGAGGCATAGAGGTGTCGAGATCTTGGGGCCGTGAGGGCAGCTAGATGGACAGAGATGATGCAAGTGCTTAGAGCACCCCACTGCTTGATTTCTTCCACGACCACTAAGGATATGGAGGCCACACCTTATCAGGCCATGGCAAGTTTGTGGGGTGAGGATACCTTTACTTTTATCTCTTGCTCTACTACATGACAACTTGTGGATAGGACGAGGAAGGTAGAGACACACCCCTTTGATCGAGTGCCTCAACAGTTTGGCCTTGCTTATATTGACATGCTTCCCCTAGTGGTGCCAGTGTTCAGATCAATTTGGGAGGCTAGGGGAGGTCCTAGAGGCCGGGGTTGGACTGTTGTTAATCTTGGCATCCCTATTGCAGCCAGGAGGGTGGTATGCACTCCGGGGAGAGCCAATGCTCCTCAGTGCCTTTAATTCAGATTTGCGCCGGTCCCTGCCCATAGCGGTGATGATCCCATTGATATAGACTTCGAGTCTAAGGAGTTCACAGGGGAGAGATGGAGGAGGAGACCGAGGACATGGAGGTCAGTGAGTCAGGTGGGGGAGAGGATAGCGATCCCGAGTGGCATGACACTCAGGAGATTTTACAGGCCGAGAGGGCAGAGCAGAGCACGGAGAGGGTGACTCTAGTCTCAGAGGAGTTACTTTCTCAGGACTTAGGTGGAGAGGATGAGTCCATGGTAGGATGCCATGTTGTCCCAGACATGGGAGGAGGACATCAGTCAGCAGCAGCGTCCATGGTAGGCACGGATCCTAGAGATCCTTCTTGGAGGCCCAGAGATCCGAGTGAGTTGCCACTCTTCTTTTGATATTTATTTTAGCTAGAATTGCCTTAGTTGCTACCTCTCTTTTTGTTCATCCTTGGTTTTACCTTTTGATCATTTTCTAATTTTTTTTTCTCCTTTTCTTACAGAGACTGTTGATGAGTGGCGAGACTTGATTCACCGGGTATGTACTGATACCCTGATGCTCCCCATGGAGAAGACTCATGCCAAGCTATCCACGAGATGCAGGGGAGCCTTCAGTAGCTGGTAGGCATATTGATGTTTTTTCCCCCGTCTGGCATGTGGCCAAGATGGTGACTTCCCTCCATGCCGAGGTAGCTGGGTATAGGGCTGCAGAGCACTTGATGAGGAGGAGCTGCTCTCATAGCGAGGCTACAACTACTGTTCAGGATCGCGAGCCCTCAGTGCACTTAGAGCGCCAGCGTAGCGAGTCCTAGACGTGATCGTGCGCCTTCTGAGGGATCCCATAGGGATTGAGAGGCCACTTGGCTCTTTTTGTAGTGACTCTTGCTAGATTGTTTATACGACCATTCTGTATTTTCCGGGCTCATTGAGCATTTTGACCATGCCTAGTGCATGATGGCATTGTACATAAACCGATTATATATATATACATCTCTTTTTGGATCTAGATCTCTTTGTACCTAGAGTTTTGTGATTCATTTTCACATGTATATTAGATGTTTGTAAAATTTTTGTTTTTATATGCTTTTCAGAATGTATGTAATGGAGAACAAATATCACAAATGTTTTCTTTTTTGTATTTCGTGATGCTAATGTATGATGATGTGGACACTATGTGATCTTGAACTTTAGTTTCTATAAGCAATTTTCTAGTACTTCATATTGTTTTGAAAAAATGTGATGATGAGCTGGTATGATGAGCAGATGAACTTGCCCCACTCCTAACTCCATGCAACTAGTAAGATGCGAGGGCTCACCACCGAGAGCTAGAAAGGGCACAAGCTATGAGGTGTGTTCAAATGGTAATGATGGGAGATAGACAAATTGTTTGGTGGAACCAAATTAGGGCCTTCAAACCTATCCTTCTCAAGTAACTCCAAAGTTTTGAATGTAACTTACATTGCGGTTTATCCAAACTTAGATCCATAGATGGCCACTTGGTTGACAAAATCTAGTTTTCAGGGTTTTGAACTCTCTTGGAATTTTGGACATCTGATTCATTTTTTTGACTCAAGATTTCAAAGGTTTGTTTGAACTATTTGCTTATGACTTTCAATGTTTTCTGTCAAGCGGACCCCCTACACCTTGCCCCATGCTACTAGTAGGAAACATGGGCTTATCACCATGGACAAGGCACAGGTGAGTAAAGGCATTCCCATCCTTTCCCAACCCTACGTCACTAGTAAGAGACGTAAGCTCAACACCAAAGGTTGGTAGGGCAAGGAAATGTGTAAAATTAAAATTTTCTGTTTGATTTATATTTGACTTACTTACTTGAGAAAAATGTCAGGATGTTCTTATTTCCAAAGAGATATATACACGGGATAGATGTGACACCATGAAGCTTCTAGAACAGACCATAGGCAAGACACCTATCCTAGGAAGAAACCAAAAGTGAGAACAAGCATGTAGGCCTTGGTATGGCTACCGTTAGTACTTTGTCATATCTTGCTTTAATTGATGAAATGATTCTGAAACAGTTGATGATGTTATGAAAATGAAGAAGTATGATTTGAATGCTCTTGTCAATACTATCAGAAGTTTGTAATGAATTGCTTAAGGATAAGTCCCTTGATCATTAAATTTTACGAAACGGGTGAACAAAATGAACCTATCTAAATGAATATGTAATGTAGATATAATTATACAAATAGTTCCGATGCTTCATGCGTAAAACCATTTAAGATGCAAGGAATTGACTGATTCATTGAACTCCTCACCCTCTAGTGTGCACAAGAGATAGGCACCATTCTTGTAGTCTTTCATGACTCGATATGGGCCCAACCATTTGGGTCGAAAATTTCTCCCTTCACCGGTTTTCTTATCGATCCAGCTGTCTAGTCTTAGAACTAGATCTCCTTCATATATTTCTCACTCGTAGACCTTTTTATTATACTACCGACACATCCAGTCAGCATAGGCTCTATGCCACTGTTCGGCATTTAACCTGGCCTCATCTAGACTTTCTAGTTGAGAGAGGCATGCCTCCCTGTAAGCACCTTCATCCATAATCCCTTGTAGCGAGATGCAGAGACTGGGTATTTCAACCTCAAGCGGGAGAATTGCTACGCTCGAATACTAGGGAGAAAGGAGTTGCTCCTGTTGGTGTTATTATTGAGGTTTGATGGGCCCACAAGGTTGGATATAATTTTAAATACCAATCTCATTTGTTTTCTTTTACCATTTTGAGGAGAATAGCTTTCAACGTTTTGTTTTTTCACTTACCTACCGGTTGGCTTGAGGGTAGTAAAGAGAGGCCGTGTGATGGTTTATTTTGAACTTGCTACATAGCTCATAAAATTCATCGTTCTTATAGGACATGCCATTATCTGAGATAATGACTTATGGGACACCATACCTGCGAGATAATTTGGTTCAAAATGAATTTGGCAACCACCGAGCCTGGTACAGTGGTGAGAGGCATGGCCTCCACCCATTTGGTAAAATACTCCGTGGCTGTGATTATAAAATTATGGCCATCGGTTGATGAGGGAGAGAATTTCCCTATCAAATCTAAACCCCACGTGGAGAAGGGCCATGGAGTCACTATTGGTTGCAGGGATTGTGTTGGCATGTGAATCTCGTGAGAGAATTCTTGACATTTGTGGCATTTGCGTACAAATTCCACTGTGTCATGCTGGAGAGTGGGCCAAAAATATCCCATTTGATGTATTTTGCGAGCGGTGGCGTGACCACCGAAGTGGCCCCTGCATATCCCACTGTGGGATTCATGAAGAATCCTCTTGGATTATTCTATGTCGATGCATCTCGAAGCATGTCGTTGAAGGCTCTACGATAGAGCACTTGGTCTAAAACAACATATTTAAGCAGCAATAATGCCTAACCACCTTCTTTGTTGTGATGTGGCACTTTAGGGTATGTATGGTCCATGATAAAATTAATGATATCAGTATACCAGGGACATGTAGAGATGGGGGGTCTGGTTTCGACAAAGAATACACATTTATCAGGAAAGTCTAGATCTACTAGTTCGCCTCCATCTAGTGGATTGTTAGCTAACCAGTCTACAATGATTTGTCCTTTGATGGATTTTTGGTTTACGAATGTTAACTCAAATTCTCCCATTAGGGTTATGAAATGTCCAACCTTCTTAGACAAGGACCCTTGTGTGAGGAATTTCCGTAAATGGTCTGTCTTTACGATGACCCTTGTTTCTTGATTTAACATGTAATGTTTTAAACATTTTGTGGTGAAGACTATGGCAAGGCATTCTCTTTCTACCTGTGTATAACGTGTTTCATAATCGAGCAACATTCGGCTAATGAAATAGATCACGTGTTCTCATTTATCATCATCTTCTTGAGCCAACATGCAAGCCAACGAGACATGAGTGGCTCGTGAGTATAGGATTAAAGGGTGGTTTGGCTTGGGAGGCATTAGCATGGGTGGTGACAATGAAGAAGCTTAACTCGCTTCAAAGGCCTCATTGCGAGTCTTGCCTAATCGATACTATAATCTTTCTTGAGTAAATTATTGATTGGATGAATGACAAAGCTTAAATCTAGGATGAACCTTCGGATTGCACTGAGTTTCCTGAGAAATGACCTGATTCCAGACTCATCCGAAGGTGGGATCATTTTGAGAACAACCCGTATTTTGGCTGGATCAACATCAATCCCTCGTGAAGATATAATGTATCCTAGAAGTTTGCCTCTGTTACACCGAAAACACACTTCTCTGGGTTTAATGTGACACCATACTCAATTAGTCATGAGAGGATGATACGGAGCACCTCCGGGTGATCACAGTGCTTCTTGGCCTTGGCCAACAAGTCATCCACATATGATTCCACAATTTTATGGATAAGATCATGGAATATGTATGTCATTGCCCACTGATATGTAGCGTTGGCATTCTTAAGACCAAATGGCATGACAACATAACAATAAGTTCCCCAGGGAGTTATAAATGTGGTTTTGGCTTGGTCTTGTTCAGATATTTTGATTTGATTATATCCCGAGAACCCATCCATGAGAGACAAAATCTCAAATCCATCTATTGCGTCAACGATGATGTCAATGGATGGTAATGGGAAATCATCCTTGGGACAAGCTTTGTTAATATCCCAAAAATCTATGCAAATGTGTATCTTCCCATTCTTTTTGAGAACAGGGACGATATTAGATACCCATTGTGAATAATCGACTAGTTTGATGAATCCTACTTGGAGAAGTTTTATTACTTCCTCTTTTACCATGAGAGCCACTTTTGGCTTCATTGGTCTTGACTTCTGTTTAATTGGCTTCGCATCTGGTTTAGTGACAAGATTATGTACTGCAACTTGTGGTGCGATACCTGTCATTTCTTTATAATTAAATGCAAAATCCTTTTGATGTTATTTGAGGATTTGGGTGTGTGTTTCTATTTCTTCTGGAGTTAGTGAGGATCCTAACTTCAAAATTCTTGGTTCTTCCTCCATTCCAATGTTTATGTCAATGGTTTATTCTATCAAAGAAGTGTTACCTTCTTCAAACTCAGGTGGGGCTGGAGGTAGTTCCAGGCTTTCTCCGTTTTCTATCTCATAGATATCGAGATCTTTCTATGGAGGAGACTCTACCGTGGGATTTCCAAAGTAGGAAGAGGAATGTGGTATTAAGGAAAGATCAACTATATGGTGAGCAAGGTGTAGCTCGCATAGGTGTTTAGATATTCAAGAGTGACTTTATCACTATCAACATGATGTAAGATAGGAGATTCATTCTCAAAGTTGTATGTGTTAGCAGAGGGTTTGTTGACATTTTCTTCACCAATGGTTCAGTACGAAGTGATACTTTGAAACTTGTATCTTCTAACTCATTACTTGGGGTGAAATGTGAAGCTGAGGTTGCTATTGAATCCGTGAGAAGGTTCTGTTCTCGTGGGATTGCCTCAATGGATATGAAGTTGAATCTTTTGCTTAGATCTAATACCACTGTTTTATAGAGCTGTAAGTGCTCAGCTTTAGTCTCATATACTTCAGAGACTTGGTTTGCAACTAACTGTGAGTCTCCTAATACTCTGATGTTATTGACACCGATCCTTTTGGCTATGATGAGGCCAAGGAGGAGGGCTTCGTACTCAGCGCCATTGTTTGTACATTCAAAGTTCAACTTAAAAGAAAAAGGTAGGATCTTTCCCTCAGGAGAAGTAAAGATTACACCTACCCCGGCTCCATAGCGACACCTAGCTCCATCAAAATGGAGAGTCCAATATTTACTAGGAAAAATGGATGCTGGGACATTATTTGCGTCTATTTCTTCTGTTTTGGTTACTTCTACCATGCAAAGTTCCTCTACTGGAAGTGAACCAACTCCTAGGGTACGTCCCATACTTGTGGAATCAAATGGTAGGAAAATTGGTAGATCTTGTTCCAAAGAACTCGACAATTTTTGTAGTAGTTCCTAATGACACTGCTTTTTATAACGCGTTATCTTCATCCTTGAGGGCTGGGATGCCCTTGACTAGGTTCATAATTTCTAGTTCTGTTGTAGGTATTAATTTTTCTTTTGGTTTTGAGTTAATTGGTTTGTTAAGTTGGTTTGTTGGGAGTTCAAACTCAGAGTGAACACCTGGTCTTTTCTTCAAGTCTGCTAGGTTTATGTCGAATGGTTTTGGGTCACCTTTTGCTATGAATATCTTTCCTAGGTGTAAGAATATTATTTCCTGGAATAATGTAGAGGGGATTGTTTTCATGCGATGTATCTATGGTCGACCGAGGATCATATTATAGTTGGTTTCCCGATCTATGATATAAAACTTGGTGAGGATTGTCTTGGGTCCTAAGGTGACTGGTAATATTATAGTCCCAATTGAAGTAGATTTAAGGCTATCATAACCTCTTAGCGTATTTCTTGTTGTGGAACAGTTTGTTTCTCCATATCCTAGATTTTGAAGGAAAGAGAAGGGGACAATGTTAACTACTGCCCCATCGTCAACCATTACACATTTAACGTAATTATTGTAAACCCACACCTATAAATGCAAGGCCGGATTGCCTCTATGTGTAATTTCAGCATCTGTTGGCATTTTGTTTATGTCGAATATAAACTCGGTATCCCTATCTAGCTTCCTGGAGGGTGGATATTGAAGTCTATATGGTTTACTTGTGTTTCAGGAGGTGGAGTGATGTTAATTAAATGACCTATACCTAGTGCTTCTAAAAGAGCAGCCCTATGGGTAGGAGAGTTCTTCAACAAGTCCAAAAAGGATATGTGAGAGAAGGTCCTTGTTAAGTTACTAATTAAATCATAAGCACCCACGGGTTTTATGAGTGTTATTTGGCTCTAGTGGATAGATTGGATTTGGTTGAGAAGAATATTCTCGTGCTCTTGTTATGGCTTCTACGTTCAGCTCAATATCTAACTCCGCTATACCAACTATCTTGGTTCGTGGTTGATTCCTAATTGCAGTTGCCACAGTGGATTTAGTGAAGTTGAGGCTTCATGATCATTATTTCCTGTCATTACACCTTTGTTTGTCCCATTCGGATTTAATTTATTATTGTGATTTGGGAGTGGATCATTAAAGATCTTAAGAGGTGCGTTGGGGGAAGCGCCCTGTGAAATTATTTGGCATACGTGTCATAGAAATGCTAAGAACATATCTATGAAGAGTTGTCTTTGTTCTTCTGGAAAACGTTGCATGAACTTATTGTAATCGTGACAAGTCCTAGTGTCATGGCCTCGAATTTTGTGGAAACCACAATACGAGTTAGGATTATAACTCCTAGGTTGTTGGTTTGGCGCGTGTTGTGGTCCAAAATTTGTTTAAACTGGCTGTTGATCGTTAGGATTAAAGTTTTGTGTTTGTTGTCTTTGGTTTTGGTTTTGATATCCAATTGAGTTTTGACTTGGACCTTGTGTCTGGATCTGCCATTGTTGTTGTTGTTTTTGTTGTTGTTGTCGTTGGGGATGATTAAAATCCACCGCATTGATTGTTGGGGTGAAATTGTTGTTTCATTGGTTGTTAACTGGTGGTGGAACATTTACAATGTTTGATTTTTAGTTTGGTTAGTCACTCCATCTATTGTCACTCTGCGGTTTTTGTTAAGGATTTTAGGTCCTTGATTGGCATTTGTGGTAGTAGGATAAGTCATAGTGTTTTGGTTGGGGATGATTAACCTCCCATTTGTTCCATATGTCTTGTGACCGCTATCTATTACAGCTTGATCTATTCAGAGAGCGCTCTCGAGAACTTCATCATAAGTTCTTAGTGGGAACTTCTGGACTTCTTCCTTTATCTCTCTGCTGAGAGAATGAAGGAATAAATCACATAGTTCCATCTGATCCAAGTTTGGAGCGCTTGCTGAAGAATAAAGGACTGTACGCCATCTTTGGATGAAATGAGCAATAGATTCATTATGTTCTTGCTTAATATGCAAGAATTCCTAAGACTGTTCTCAACAACTTTTTCATGTCGAATGCCTTGATGAACTCGAAACGAGTTGTTTGAATGAATGTATTGAGGCTTCGAGGTATTCTCAGTAATACCAATCAAGGGTGATACCCTCTAAAGTTTTGAGAAATATTTTAGAACAACTCCATCCCAAGGAGTAGTTCTTGAATGGTCATGGCATAGGCCTTAATATGTGCATTCGTGTATCCCTCTCCTTTGTACTTGGGTAGATTGGGAGAGGTCTTGGAAGCATGACGCTTCATATAGTGAAGTCCAAAGGTTCTTTCAAATATTCTCGAATAAGTTCTATTGCATAGGTTTCACCATTGATGGTGTTTACCGAGGGGGTGGATGTGGAATGGGTTGTTGATATGGCATAGAATATGTATTTATAGGGGCATAAGGAATCCTGTAGTTTAGCAAATATGTCGGGAGAAGATAACATATCTCCCCTGTGGTGATTTGGAATACATGTTTAAGTATGGAGGAGCATTTCTCAGAATGTATTGTTTTGTGCTAAGCCGGGAGGTATCATATTCTCAACTGGAGCAGCGTTAGAAAACGTGGTTCTAGTTGGCATTTGTTGTGAATACTGAGGAGGCATGCCCAACATGCCTGTTCCTGTGAGGAGGTCTACTTGGCTAGGATGATGTGGAGGATTGGAAGTTCCTGCCTGCATGAATTGCAAATTTTGACTTGCTTGAGCAAGTTCCAACCCTCTAACTTTCTCAACTAAGGATGAGATGACCTCGTTTGGTGAAGACACGGTATTTTCCTTAGTGGTGTTTGTTGTATACCTTGAGGTTGTATAGGCATATGGTACCTAGCTATGAATTGATCGGTGCCCTGCCAAGTTTCACCGAGGGCATTTCCTATAGGTGGAGGGATGGGGGTGTTTTCTTGGAATGAGACCTCGGGTTGTGTTTACAAACCTCCTATAGATGGGTACATATTTTGAGAGAATTGTTCACTCCTAGCATAACGTGCTAAGTATTCGTCATCTAACAACAGATATGGATCTGACTGTCTACTAATTTGTGGTCTAAGCAACACCTGAGGAGATGAACCAGATTCTCCAGTGAGCATCATATTGTTTGAGCTTGAAGGCTCTGGTTGTTGCATTTGAGTGAGCTGATCCAACTCCTCTATTTGGAAAGAAGAACTATATCTAGTCCTTTGAGGTAGAGTTTGTGTTGAAAATCGGTTAGTTGAATAGTTGTCACCCCATGTTGAGAGCGAGGGTGATGGTTGTCTATTTAGTTGATCATAGTATGCTTCAAGACCTAGGAGAGGTCTGCCATATGCATCATATCCCGACATGTTTGGGGGTATATGAATACCTGCGAGAATAATGGGAAAGAGTGAAGGTGGATAAAATTAAAAGAAGAGTGTGAAAGTGAAGAAAATTGTTCCTTTTACGTAAGTTTCACCAATTTTGTTGGTAAAGCTGATGTGAAGGCTAATGCGGTGGAAAAGATGAAAAGTATACTAATTGGAAGAACAAGTAGAAATAAGACTTGAACCGAGAAGGTGTAACATCCTCATTTTAGTACATTAGAACAAGATTTTTTTTTTTTTTTATAAGTGTTTTCTAGTTCTAAATAAATAATTTAGAATTCACAGATCATAACAATCATTCTTATAACAGATAACCATATGCAGCTATAATGACTCGGTGTACCACCGATCTATTCATTCCATGACTCGGTGAACTACCGATCTATTCATGTGTATCATAGAGTTGGCGTTTTCATCAGAACACTTCACTCTTGTGGTTCTCTTCCCTAATCTGGGATTTAGAATGCTCTGTCCAAGGAACCTATATGAATAATTGTTACCATCATTCATCGACATCATGTCCCTTAGACTAGGTGACATAGACAATGCAATCAATCGATTTGAAACATACTGTTCATGTCTCATATTCCTTGATGGCATGCTCATCAATCTGGAATACGTCCTTCAGCCCACTCGATCTTATATAGAACATATTATAATGACTCACGTCGGTCTCTCTGTCCCACGTTTTCACTTAGGAACGGTTTAATATCATAACACACGTTATAAGGATGCTCTTGAAGACTAGGGGTAAGCTGACATACTGGGTCACCCACTGTTAACCCTATGTGTCAAGGTACCCCAAGTCTCAAAGGGCTGCCTCATAACATGTCTATGGTCCTAACCAGTCCCAAAGAAAATCTTGTTCGAGTTTCAGGTGTAAATCTTAACGATCAATGCAAAAGGGTGTTGCCATATGTCACCTGCATTGTTGTATCCTCGAGAAGATCCTAATCTTCTCGAAGGTACAACCCTATAGTTGACATGTGTCAACATCCTACAATACTGCCTCAGAAAGATTTACATAACTTCAAGAAGTTACTTAAGTTGAGTTGAATTTGAATTAAAGGCCCTCCTAACTGGGTAGTCTTTCCCAACCCTGGGTTCCACACCTTTGAGTTGCCTTACGTAATTAAGTTCAATTTCACAGAGAGAAGTTTAATAAGATTTGTGACCTCGTCAAGGTGTCCACCGGTTCCTAATAATCTTATTTCCTCATAATAGGGCAATAACCCTAAGTTCTCTCATAAGGAAGCTAACTAAACCCGTAAGGGTTCATATCAACCCTGAAGACTGAATATATCAGACTTATGCTAATAAGACATGGTGATTTTAATCCATCCATTGCATTGCGTTGACTTAGAACATTATTAGGGAGTAGTAGAATACTCATCTAGTTATAGCTACTTATTAGGGCATAGTTCAACCCCAACTTCCCTAAAAGTAGTGAACTAATTTCCAAATTAGCCATATTCATAAAATAAAAGAATTACTAGCCAAACATGAAGTATTCAGTCACATAATTTTTACAAGGCTTACTTAGGGAATCCATCTAGATCCCATGGCGTATAATAATAAAAAAGCACTCTCCTTCATTCCGACATGAGAAGATCAATTCAACAAATAAAAATGCCGCCACGTAAGTAACAATTCCCCATTTCATTTATTTCCAAGCCATACAATTACAACTTATGCACTTCGGCATATTTTGATACAATAATCATTAGCAAAAGAATAACTTTCTTCCTATAGTACAATTAGAGAAATCATGTTGGAATTCATCATAAAAACCAGATTAAGCTATCTGTGCATCATATCAGATCTGCAAGCCTTTACCACTTACGATGACCATCTGCAAAAATTGCTAGCATAGGTCAGTTCAGTGAACTGAGCATGATAAGCACTAATTCTTAAAACAATTGCATTCCACCAATTGTTTCCATTAAACAACCTGTTTAAATGAAATCATTTCATCAAATCCATAAACATGAATCACACTATTTATCTTTCTACCATTCTAATATGACTTTAAAACATAACTCATATTATAGCTGCCATTTCAACTTAAATCCTTTCGGATGATTCATCTTACACAAGAGAATAAGAAGAAACAAAATGAATCTTAAATACCTAGCCATCCGAAAACCAAGGGCAGTATCAATCCTAATATAATTACTCCATTAAAGAAATGAAATCTTACCAACGCATGTAACCAACAGATTTGCATTTAAACAATTCAAACAAAGACAGATTATAGCCTCAAGCAAGTTCAACTGATGGATTTTCCTTTATACTTTATGTATAATTTCATAAACATTGATAAGTATACCAACTATTACTACAATACTACTTTTATACAAGTAGATAACTGAATTACTCAAACAGAGTAATAATATAGCTAAAGATAAGGAAAGGAGACTTCTGTCAAGATACAATGCTTACCACTCTCTCCACGTAACTTTAATAGTCTATTCATCTCGTGCCCATGCTGAAGAATTCATATAGAAATTCAAAAGAAGGAAGCATTCATAATTTTAAAGGGAGAGAATACTTTCGTATTCCAAAATCCTATATCAACATATACTTTACAACTAAGAGAAAGAAACAGAGGAATTCAGATCTCCATTCCAAACAAGTTCAGGACTGTACCAACTTTCCAGGAGTAATGCATATACAATCAATCTTGAATTCAATTAGGGAAGAAGAGAAGGCAAGAAAATCAACACCCAAGTTTACCATTAGCTCCAATCTGGTAGAACTGTTTAAAAGGTTGCCCTTAGATCCCTAGGGTCTTGCAATTGCACATTAAACAAAAGCCACAGATTGTTACAAACGAAATACATATACGTTCAAATATCAGTCCACAATCCTGATCCAAATAAAACCTAATTTCCATTCATGCAGATCTAGGATCACCCACAAATTGTTAGGGAACAGAGTTCATCAAAGTAAGTTTTCTCTTGGTCACAACTGTGTTCCAATTATCCAAGTAAAAATCGTAAAGAAAACAATAGCTACACCAAATATTTCCTTAGTATAACCTATAATCATAGAAACATCCACAAACTTTTCAAACAAAGGTAAAGTGCTTAGTATTCAAACATATTTCCTACTCATATGACTAACTATAATGAGCTTTACCTTGAGACTTTTCTCATTAAAGGTACAGGCTTAGTATTCAGACATATTTCCAACTCATACGACTGAACCAGTCGAGCTTTATAGAAGGAACTAACAGTTTCACCACAATCCAACTTTATATTCACCTGAAGCTGCCAAGTAATAGTAGAGCTCATACAACTAAGCAACAATCAAATAAACCAACCAAATTTGACACAACAGTTCATTCCGTGTTTTTTTTTTCAAACACGAAATCATCAAGCACGACATCTATCATGGTACAGTTTGGAAACTCAATACCTCAGTCAGACAAAGAGACATAAAACACTTATACGAAGTCGAACCCATATTGTAATCACAGCCAACACTTCTACAGAAGTCGAACCCATACTGTAATCACAGAAGACACTTCTACAGAAGTCAACCCATACTGTAATCATAGAAAACACTTTCTACGAACCCATAGTGGAACCCATATTGTAATCACAGAAAGGAGAGAAGATAAAAGAAGTAGATTTCAACAGGGTCTACGTATAACCAAGGATTCCTAAATCAACAAGAAAAGAAGAAAACCAATACATTGCTACCAGCCAAGCCAACTGTACAAAATCATCTGAACAGAGTTGTTCTAATGAAAGCATTTAAAAGAAAGCAAGATTTTTAAAAGTTAGGGCCTATCATGCCTGATAGTGTCGCTTAAAAATTTGAAGAAGACCTCTGTATGTGCTCGCACCTTCTCTTCTTCTTCCACGAAAGATTAAACAACAATATATTGTTACCTCCATGCCTTATATACTTCCCCCGACAGAGAAGGAAGCTAGAAACTCTCAAAGTTGCATGCAACACAGAGTAGACGGCTGGTTCGAAGAACCAGTGCTCAAGCAGAGCAAAAAATGGAATGCATGGAAAACAAAACAACCAAACAATATTCCACTTGCATGCCTTCCCAAGCAATCCGCGCTCGGGAACCAAAGTTCATTAATTACATTTACTTCCATCCTCCCACCTATTTTCCATTGCCACCGACCGCCAAAGTTGGTGATCGCCACAAGAAAACAAACAAACATTCCCATCCTTGGTGATACTGCCACGTCAGGTTATATTAGCAGTTTTTATCCTCCGCCAAACCTGACAGCATTCCAAGTCCTTCAACCTTATCCCCCTCTTAAATGCCATGGAAACCACCACCCATGACTCACGACCCTTCTTAGGTCCCCCTCCCTTCTTAGCATTAGTTAAGATAGGTTAGTGACTTAGGTTAAATCATAGGATAAGACATTAGTCTCACTTCCATAGCGCTAGGTGTAGTTATCCCTTGAGTATTAAGCTCATAGTTTAGGGCTAGGTTAGATTAGAAATTATTTTAACCAATAGGTTATAGTTTAGGTTAAGACTATTAACCTTAACGAATCTAGTCTAGGTCCCCAAAATAGGACCAATCAGTGTTAGAGTCCATACTGGATAAAACATTCCTGTAAAGGATTCTATTTGGCATCAATAAATTAAGCTTTCGATATAAAACATAAACATCTTACCTGGCTTAAGGTCCAGGCCTTTCCTGATGTTACGATATCTGGAACCAAATTCCATTTATCATGATCAGCCTGAGTTAAACTCCGGGATTGATCATTCAAAACTCAATCAGACCTTGTAACTTTCGTAAGGTCAATAAAATTTGTTCATCTGAATAAACTTAAAACATTCCTTGGATCAATGCAACTGATCCAAGGTTGAGTCATAAAGGTGGATAAATCCACAATTCATCCAGAAATCAGGTTGAACTCAAGTGCAAGAATGAAAGAAACGAAAGCGTCCAATCATATTCTGGTTCAATCAAAGATCTTCAAGAGCAGAGAGGATACAATCCATATCAAGCATGACTTCCCAAAACCAAAGGAACATGTCCTTATACGGAAGAAATCATATATCAACACTTGAATGCTCAGGAGAAAGTAACAACAGTTCAGGGTGTTACATGCTTCCCTCCTAAAAGATTCATCGTCCCGATGATTACATCCTTTGATTTACCTTCAGGTCAATCAATTCATTGGTTCACAGAACAAATTACTATTTTTTTTTAACTCGAATAATTCTAGAAATCAATATCATGGTACAATTTATTCAACCTGATAATGTTTGCCCCAAAGCTGGCTTACATAAAGACATGAAAAAGATAAATTCATAATAATTATATTTTTTTCAGTCAACAGATTCCATTCTGTTCAAAAAGAAAGGGAAAAGTAATTTTCATCTCTTCCAGATTTTCCCAAGTTGCACTTTCTTCGTTAAACTGGTCCCACTGGACCTTACATTGCTTTGTATTTCACGATTTCTCAAATGCAATTGGTGAGTTTCTAGCACTCGTGTGGGTTTAACCATGATTATTCTTGGGTCTTGGACCTACAAGGAATTCCAATTTAAAACATGTGACAAGTCTGAAACGTATTTCTTAAGCAAAGAAATATGGAAAACATCATGCATGCGAGACAAAGCAGGTGGTAATGCTAATCGATAAGCTACAGGATTGATTATTTCAACAATTTCGAAAGGTCCCACATAACGAGGTGACAACTTGGCAGCCTTGCCAAAAGTTATAGAACTCTTTCTGGGTTTAACACGAAGAAAAACCTTTTCACCAAGTTCAAATTTTCGGTCAACCCGCTTTAGGTCAGCATAGCTCTTCTACCTATCTGCTGCTTCCTTCAATCGTTCACGAATCATTTTAACTTGTTGTTCCATTTCAGTGAGGATTTCTGGTCCAATTACCACTCTATCCTCAATACTATCCCAACTAATAGGGGTTCTGCACTTTCTTCCATAAAGTGCCTCAAAAGGTGCCATTTTAAGAGAAGAGTGATATGTGTTGTTGTATGCAAACTCAACTAATGGGAGATACTCTTCCCATTTATACTGTTGATCCATGCAATACATTTGTAACATATCTTCCAACACCTGATTTACTCTCTCAGTTTGTCCATCCGTTTCTAGATGATATGCAGAACTGAAGTTTAGTTTAGTTCCAAGAGCTGTATTAAGCATTTGCCAAAATCTTGATGTCATTCTAGGATCCCTGTCAGATATAATCAATTCTGGTACTCCATGTAACCTGAAAATTTCATGCACAAATATTTTAGCTAACACTGGAGAATCATCCTTTAGATTTCCAGTGATGAAATGAGCTACCTTTGTTAGTTTGTCTACAACTACCAAGATAACATCATGTTTATTTCTCGACATAGGCAGCCCTTGTACAAAGTCCATGCTTATTACTTTGCCATTTATACTGTGGTATGCTATGGGGATATAATAAACCAGCAGGGTGCATGTGTTCTGCCTTAACCCGCTGACATTCCAGATAATGAGTCACAAAATTAATAACATCCTTTTTCATTCCTTTCCAGAAGTATTGTTGTTTTAGATCAGCAAGCATTTTAGTAATACCCGGGTGTCCAGAAAAGGGTGAATTATGAAATTCAACTAACAATTTCTTTCTCAAATCATTTAGCAAAGGTACGTATACTCTGTTTTCATAACGTAAGATTCCTTCATTATCAAAATGAAAACCTTTATACCTTTCATCTTTTGGTTTTGCAACAAGTGCTGCTTTTACTTGCTGAAAGTATATATCAGATTCTGAGGCACTTTTCACCTCATCTTTAAACTGAGTTCTTAATGTTATAAGAGCAGAAATGTGCTTCCTATGACTTAGAGCATCTGCTACTCTATTCTCTTTTCCTTTGATGTAACTAATATCAAAATTATATTGAGACAAAAACTCTAACCACCTTCATTGTCTTGCATTTAGATTAGGCTGAGTGAAAATATATTTCAGCCCTAAATGATCAGTTTTCAACTCAAAAGGTTTCCCAAGTAAATAGTGTCTCCAAACTTGAAGCGCATGAACAATTGCAGCAAGCTCTAAATCATGAGGGGCATAATTCAGCTCATGTAACTTAAGTTTTCTACTTTCATATGCTATGACATGATCATTTTGTAACAAAACACCTCCAAGGCCTTCCCCAAAAGCATCCGTTACAATGGTAAAGTCCCCATTAGGGTCCGGTACAGCTAATATAGGTGTTGAAGTCAACTGGATTTTCAAACTTTTAAAAGCAGTTTCACACTTATCATTCCAAATAAATTTCTTATCCTTCTTCTGTAATGAAGTTATCGGTGCAGCCACTTTAGAAAAATCCTTAACAAATTTTCTATAATAACCAGCAAGGCCCATGAAGCTTCTTACTTCATGTACATTCTTTAGTGCACGAAGCCACTCGGTTATTGCCACTATTTTTGAAGGATCTACTGCAATTCCTTCTTTACTAATGACATGACCAAAATAGTGAACTTCAAAGATCAAAGAAAGAACATTTGGATAACTTACCGTATAACTTTCTTTTTCTCAAAATTTCCAAAACTACCTTCAAATGCTCATTATGTTCCTCAACGCTTTTAGAATATATGAGAATATCGTCCAAGAATACAAGCACAAACTTGTCCAAATATTCTTGAAAGATATTATTCATTAAGTTCATAAAAGTTATGGGTGCATTAGTTAATCCAAAGGGTAGAACCGTGAATTCATAATGTCCGTACCTGGTTCGGAAAGTTGTTTTATGAATATCTTCTTCTTTAATTCTTAATTGATGATACCCAGATCGAAGATCTATCTTGGAATAAACCGCTGCTCCATGCATCTGATCAAATAGATCGTCAATTCTTGGAAGTGGGTATCTATTCTTGATTGTTGCTTTGTTTAACATCCGATAATCAATACACAGTCTAAGTGTTCCATCTTTCTTTTTCACAAATATTACTGGCACTCCCCAAGGTGAAACACTTGGTCTAATCAAACCCTTAGACAAAAGTTCTTGCAATTGTGCCTTAAGCTCGACTAACTCTGTAGTAGTCATCGATAAGGTGCTTTAGAAATAGGTTCCATCCCTGGTTTGATTTCAATGGTGAAGTCAAATTCCCTTTTGGGTGGTAAACCTGGTAATTCCTCCGGAAATACATCCTTGAAACTTTGCAACAGTGGGTATCGTTTCATGGAATCACCATCTTCTTCTACAAATTCAGATATCTTTACTGCATATAAGGTACATCCTTTGTTCTTAGCCTTTTTAAGTTGCATAGCTGATAGTTTCCTAACTGAAATTTCCCGTTTTACACCTTGAATCACTGTTGTTTTCAGCCGATCATCTAAACATCTTATATTCTTTTCAAAGCAGTCTACTTTTGCTTTATGGTCAGCTAACCAATTGACGCCGATGACAACGTCATAGGATCCCAAAGGTGCAACATAGAGGTCAACTTCCATGGAAAAGTTAGGTAAGTCTAGGACTGCCCCAAAAAGACACATACTCACTGTATGAACAGAGTTATTACCATCCTGTACAGTCCAAAATTTATCCATTTTTCTAGCTTTTCTTTTAAGTTTAGAAGTGATTTTACTAGAAATAAAACATTCAGTAGCTCCTATATCAAAAAGAATAGTGACAGGTATGCCAAATAACTTACCCGAAACCTCTATAGGTGTCACTTGCTTTTCAACTTGCTTGTCTGCTACTGCAGCATGTATCTTATGCTATTGATTATGATCATCCTTCTTCAAAGGGAACTGATTTGCGTAGTGATCTTTGCCACAATTATAAAGCATCCTACTACAGTCCCTTTTAGGCTCAAAATTACTTCCAGCCTTAAAATTATCACGTTGTCCTCCATAGGGCTTCTGCCCATTATTATAATTCTTGGAAAAACTATCCCTTACATTTCCAGCAGGCTTATTCACTGTCATTTTCTTATTATTATCCACTGGAAACTTACTTCTGTTTCCAAACTTTTTCCATGGCCCCTTCTTGGGTGCAAGATAAGTTGAAGAAGGGTTTGCAATCTTCTTCCGCACTTCCTCTTTATGAGCAGAAATAGCCTTTAATTTCTGTTCTTTCCTTATGGATTTTTCAACAACCCCTTCCATAGTGGTTGGGCTGTGAACATCAACCTCTCCTCCTATCATGGGATTTAGTCCCATGATGAATTTCCATATTCTGAACTTCTCGTCAGTTTGATACTGCGGTACATACTTGAGGAGTTTCGTAAACCGCTCCCAGTATTCAGTTACAGTTAGCTTTCCTTGAACTAAGTTCTAGAATTCTATCATTTTCTGATCATAGAAAAGTTGTGGCAGCCAACGTTGCCTAAAATAGCCTTTAAATTGATCCCAAGTGATGTTGGTCTCATCAATATTTAGCTCAGCTTTATGGCTGTCCCACCATGAAGATGCTTCATGGGAAAGTTGATAGGCTCCCCAAATAGCTTTGGTTTCCTCTGAGAAGTTTCTTATTGCAAAGTACTTCTCCATTTTGATGAGCCAGTTCTCAGCTCCATCTCCTAATGTAGTGCTATCAAATTTAGGTGGACTTATCCTTTTTATATCATTAGTGAGTTCTGTTGCCAACCTAGCCTTTTTGTTTTCTTGGTTGGACAGGTACATTTCCAGTGTTATTACCAACACCCATATCGGGGTTGTCCTCAGGAGGTAGTTGATTGTTATTACCAGCTTCATCATCCTCCTCATTTCCCATTACTTGTTGTTCAAGTACAACCAAATGATCTCTTGTGTCCAATAGGGCAGCAAGGATCTCATCAAGTTTTTGGGTTGTTGCCACCCCTTCCTCTGGTGGAGCATTATTCGCAACGTTCCCCTTGTTCTAACCATTTTCTATTACAAGAAAATTTAGGTTTTTATCAGATTATGGACACAATAGGTCCAAGAGCTGCAACCTTCAGCTCTGATACCAAGATGTAACATCCTCATTTTAGTACATTAGAACAAGATTTTTTTTTTTTTGATAAGTGTTTTCTAGTTCTAAATACATAATTTAGAACTCACAGATCATAACAATCATTCTTATAATAGATAACCATATGCAGTTGTAATGACTCGGTGTACCACCGATCTATTCATTCCATGACTCGGTGAACTACCGATCTATTCATGTGTATCATAGAGTTGGCATTTTCATCTGAACACTTCACTCTTGTGGTTCTCTTCCCTAATCCAGGATTTCAAAATGCTCTGTCCAAGGAACCTATCTGAATAATTGTTACCATCATTCATCGGCATCACGTCCCTTAGACTAGGTGACATAGGACAACGCAATCAAGCTTGCGATACTTTGGCCAAAGATTTGAAACATACTGTTCATGTCTCATATTCCTTGATGACATACTCGTCAATCTGGAATACGTCCTTCACCCCACTCCGATGTTATATAGAACGTCTTATACTGACTTCTGTCAGTCTCCCCTGTCCCAAGTTTTCACTTAGGAACAGGTTAATATCATAACACACGTTATAAGGATGCTCTTGAAGACTAGGGGTAAGCTGACATACTGGGTCACCCATTGTTACCCCATGTGTCAAGGTACCCCGAGTCTCAAAGGGCTACCTCATAACATGTCTATGGTCCTAACCAGTCCC
This sequence comes from Taxus wallichiana var. yunnanensis, assembly GCA_018340775.1. Lineage (NCBI taxonomy): Eukaryota > Viridiplantae > Streptophyta > Pinopsida > Cupressales > Taxaceae > Taxus > Taxus wallichiana. The sequence goes on along the minus strand of CM031242.1, from coordinate 852,207,604 downwards.
AAAGGAAAATCTTGTTCAAGTTTTAGGTGTAAATCTTAACGATCAATGCAAAAGGGTGTTGTCATATGTCACCTGCATTGTTGTATCCTCGAGAAGATCCTAATCTTCTCGAAGGTACAACCTGCAGTTGACATGTGTCAACATCCTACAATATTGCCTCGGAAATATTTACATAACTTCAAGAAGTTACTTAAGTTGAGTTGAATTTGAATTAAAGACCCTCCTAACTGGGTAGTCTTTCCCAACCCTGGGTTCCACACCTTTGAGTTGCCTTACGTAATTAAGTTCAATTTCACTGAGAGAAGTTTAATAAGATTTGTGACCTCGTCAAAGTGTCCACCAGTTCCTAATAATCTTATTTCCTCATAATAGGGCAATAACCCTAAGTTCTCTCATAAGGAAGCTAACTAAACCCGTAAGGGTTCATATCAACCCTGAAGACTGAATATATCAGACTTATTGCTAATAAGACATGGTGATTTTAATCCATCCATTGCATTGCGTTGACTTAGAACATTATTAGCTACTTATTAGGGCATAGTTCAACCCCAACTTCCCTAAAAGTAGTGAACTAATTTCCAAATTAGCCATATTCATAAAATAAAAGAATTACTAGCCAAACATGAAGTATTCAGTCACATAATTTTTACAAGGCTTACTTAGGGAATCCATCTAGATCCCATGGCGTATAATAAAAAAAATCACTCTCCTTCATTCCGACATGAGAAGATCAATTCAACAAATAAAAATGCCGCCACGTAAGTAACAATTCCCCATTTCATTTATTTCCAAGCCATACAATTACAACTTATGCACTTTGGCATATTTTGATACAATAATCATTAAGCAAAAGAATAACTTTCTTCCTATAGTACAATTAGAGAAATCATGTTGGAATTCATCATTAAAAAAAACCAGAGTAAGCTATCTGTGCATCATATTAGATCTGCAAGCCTTTACCACTTACGATGACCATCTGCAAAAATTGCTAGCACAGGTCAGTTCAGTGAACTGAGCATGATAAGCACTAATTCTTAAAACAATTGCATTCCACCAATTGTTTCCATTAAACAACCTGTTTAAATGAAATCATTTCATCAAATCCATAAACATGAATCACGCTATTTATCTTTCTACCATTCTAATATGACTTTAAAACATAACTCATATTATAGCTGCCATTTCAACTTAAATCCTTTCGGATGATTCATCTTACACAAGAGAATAAGAAGAAACAAAATGAATCTTAAATACCTAGCCATCCGAAAACCAAGGGCAGTATCAATCCTAATATAATTACTCCATTAAAGAAATGAAATCTTACCAACGTATGTAACCAATAGATTTGCATTTAAACAATTCAAACAAAGATGATTATAGCCTCAAGCAAGTTCAACTGATGGATTTTCCTTTATACTTTATGTATAATTTCATAAACATTGATAAGTATACCAACTATTACTACAATACTACTTTTATACAAGTAGATAACTGAATTACTCAAACAGAGTAATAATATAGCTAAAGATAAGGAAAGGAGACTTCTGTCAAGATACAATGCTTACCACTCTCTCCACGTAACTTTAATAGTCTATTCATCTCGTGCCCATGCTGAAGAATTCATATAGAAATTCAAAAGAAGGAAGCATTCATAATTTCCAGAAAGGGAGAGAATACTTTCGTATTCCAAAAATCCTATATCAACATATACTTTACAACTAAGAGAAAGAAACAGAGGAATTCAGATCTCCATTCCAAACAAGTTCAGGATTGTACCAACTTTCTAGGAGTAATGCATATATAATCAATCTTGAATTTAATTAGGGAAGAAGAGAAGGCAAGATAATCAACACCCAAGTTTACCATTAGCTCCAATCTGGTAGAACTATTTAAAAGGTTTCCCTTAGATCCCTAGGGTCTTGCAATTGCACATTAAACAAAAGCCACAGATTGTTACAAACGAAATACATATACATTCAAATATCAGTCCACAATCCTGATCCAAATAAAACCTAATTTCCATTCATGCAGATCTAGGATCACCCACAAATTGTTAGGGAACAGAGTTCATCAAAGTAAGTTTTCTCTTGGTCACAACTGTGTTCCAATTATCCAAGTAAAAATCGTAAAGAAAAAAATAGCTACACCAAATATTTCCTTACGTACAGAACCTATAATCATAGAAACATCTAGACCCTTTTCAAACAAAGGTACAGGCTTAGTATTCAAACATATTTCCTACTCATATGACTAACCAGTCGAGCTTTACCTTCAGACCCTTTTCTATTAAAGGTACATGCTTAGTATTCAGACATATTTCCAACTCATACGACTGAACCAGTTGAGCTTTATAGAAGGAACTAACAGTTTCACCACAATCCAACTTTATATTCACCTGAAGCTGCCAAGTAATAGTAGAGCTCATACAACTAAGCAACAATCAAATAAACCAACCAAATTTGACACAACAGTTCATTCCGTGGTTTTTTTTTTTAAACATGAAATCTTCAAGCACGATGTCTATCATGGTATAGTTTGGAAACTCAATACCTCAGTCAGACAAAGAGACATAAAACACTTATACAGTAAGTCAAACCCATATTGTAATCACAGAACTCATACTTCACATAAAACACTTTAAGTCGAACCCATATCTGTAACCACATAAGACACTTCTCGAACCCATATTGTAATCACAAAAAAGTACAACCCATATTGTAATATTGTAATCACAGCAAGGAGAGAAGATAAAAGAAGTAGATTTCAATAGGGTCTACGTATAACCAGAGATTCCTAAATCATCAAGAAAAAGAGAAAACCAATACATTGCTACCAGCCAAGCCAATCTGCATGCAAAAAATCATCGAACAGAGATGTTCTAATGAAAGCATTTAAAAGAAAGCAAGATTTTTAAAAGTTATGGCCTATCATGCCCGAGATAGTGTCACTTAAAAATTGAAGAAGACTTGTATGTGCTCGCACCTTCTCTTCTTCTTCCACGAAAGATTAAACAACAATATATTGTTACCTCCATGCCTTATATACTTTCCTGATGACAGATAAGGAAGATAGAGACTCTCAAAGTTGCCATGCAACATAGAGTAGATGGCTGGTTCGAAGAACCAGTGCTCAAGCAGAGTGAAAAATAGAATGCATGGAAAACAAAACAACCAAACAATATTCCACTTGCATGCCTTCCCAAGCAATCCGCGCTCGGGAACCAAAGTTCATTAATTGCATTTACTTCCTACCTCCTTCCTATTTTCCATTTCCACCGACCGCCAAAGTTGGTGATCGCCACAAGAAAAAAAATAAACATTCCCATCCTTGGTGATACTGCCACGTCAAGTTATATTAGCAATTTTTATCCTCCGCCAAACCTGACAGCATTCCAAGTCCTTCAACCTTATCCCCCTCTTAAATGCCATGGAAACCACCGCCCATGACTCGCGACCCTTCTTAGGTCCCCCTCCCTTCTTAGCATTAGTTAAGATAGGTTAGTGACTTAGGTTAAATCATAGGATAAGACATTAGTCTCACTTCCATAGCGCTAGGTGTAGTTATCCCTTGAGTATTAAGCTCATAGTTTAGGGCTAGGTTAGATTAGCAATTATTTTAACCAATAGGTTATAGTTTAGGTTAAGACTATTAACCTTAACGAATCTAGTCTAGGTCCCCAAAATAGGACCAATCAGTGTTAGAGTCCATACTGGATAAAACATTCCTGTAAAGGATTCTATTTGGCATCAATAAATTAAGCTTTCAGTATAAAACATAAACATCTTACCTGGCTTAAGGTCCAGGCCTTTCCTGATGTTACGATATCTGGAACCAAATTCCATTTATCATGATCAGCCTGAGTTAAACTCTCGGGATTGATCATTCAAAACTCAATCAGACCTTGTAACTTTCGTAAGGTCAATAAAATTTGTTCATCCTGAATAAACTTAAAACATTCCTTGGATCAATGCAACTGATCCAAGGCTGAGTCATAAAGGTGGATAAATCCACAATTCATCCAGAAATCAGGTTGAACTCAAGTGTAAGAATGAAAAAATGAAAGCGTCCAATCATATTCTGGTTCAATCAAAGATCTTCAAGAGCAGAGAGAATACAATCCATATAAATCATGACTTCCCAAAAACCAAAGGAACATGTCCTTATATGGAAGAAATCATATATCAACACTTGAATGCTGAGGAGAAAGTAACAGCAGCTTTAGGGTGTTACTGAGGAAGGTAGGAAGTTTCACGTCAGGTTCACCAATTTTGTACGATGGAAAAGTTACATGCAAGCATGGGAATCTACAAGTGACTCTTCTCGTCGCACCCGACCTCCCGAGGTCATACCGAGACAGCCTAGTGGGGATGGAATACACGTGGGATGCGAGATAAGCCAGTTAGGTAATCTTACATCTTCAACACGTAATAATGGGATTTGCGAATCTAAGGAAAAGAAGGCCCTCCTAACCTGAACCGGTGTGATAGATCATTCGGCGAGGATAGCTACTCGAAGGCTCCAATCAATATCGAGCTCTGCCGTGATCCGATCTATGGGTTATGGGATACGTGGAAGATAACCTGTGGGTGCTTCGTATATATCTCCGACAAGGTCATAAAATGGAATGGCCAAAATGTGTCGTGGATCTTTTGGTGCTTTATGGATGATTCTCTGGTCTAGTCTAGAAATATTTAGCTTGATTAGCTACTACGTTTAATAATGATTATTGTGTGATAATGTCTGGTGGGAGTGGAGAGGACCTAAATACTAATGTTCACAAACCGAATCAACGTCGGCTTGACTTGTAGGCCCGTTGGGTTATGGGACCTGTGGATCACAACTGTAAGTTTGTGGTTGTTATGGACCTCCTATGGTCATGTGAAGAATCAATTCCTAATTCTAAGTATCCAGTAGTTGTATGCCTTTTCGGCCTCTACGTTTAGAACTAGAAGTTGCATGATTTTCTTGGAGTACCTAACAGGTGTTCTGGCAACTTGGATACATAAGCTAGTGTCTATATCAATGAGGAGGTCTCCTACGTCTGGCTATGGGACTAGTGGATCACAACCGAATGTTTGCTCTCTTTCAAGTCCTTCTACAGTCATACGGATATCTATCAAGGTAATCTATAATTTGGTTGATTTGACTAGAACGTGTGTGCTTTTTTGTCTTCTATGTTTAATCCTCTTAGTTGTGTGCTAATTTCTTGTATGTTTGTTGTTGTTCGGAAGGCCTGAATTTTGAGATTTTGGTCTATGTCAGCTAGTGCTGCAATGAGATTTGGTTGAGGCACGATTGGCTCAAAAACATATTCCCTAGGCTCCCTAGGTCCCGTGATTGTCATGCAAGATCAATATAAACCTAACTGAAATGAAATAAACTAACTATGCAAGATATATTTACAGATATATATATTCCTCTATTTTTGTATTTTTGATAGAATTTTAACATAATCGAAAGAGCAATTAATCTAATATATTCAGAAAATGACAACTAATCTAATAACAAAATTAAAACAAAAAGGTAGCCGGTGTAACTACTTCTGTGCGGTTGTGAGTTTTATCCTAGATAAGTAGATAACTCGATTAACTTAATTGAAAGATTTTCGATCCTCGCCTCGAAGTGAGGAATGAATCATAGTTTCTTAGAAACTATCAATCCCCATAGCTTCCCTGGCAATATCGAAAATGAAACTTAACTGAAATGAAATATTTCACTACTCTATTTGATATGTTTTAACTAGAACTTTGACTGATAAAACCTGGAATTTGTAGAACAGTGGTGAATCTAGTAGTGTATGATTTTGTCCCCTCAGAATGATCTCCTCGTTCCTTCGTGTTCACGTGAGTCCAGAAGAGCGTGTATATGTTAGCATCAACAGAAGAAGGTATTTTCAACAATGGCAGCTTTGGATATAGACCGAATAAAATGTGAGTAGGAGAGGGACAATGCAAGTGATAGAGCTTGGCATATGCAATTCCTAGCAGAATTTATTACGGGAATAAAATACAAGTGTATCGAGAGATTCTAGAATCTACCTTCTGTGAAGAACACAACCTGCAACTCTAATGGATTCAATCTACAAATGAAACTACTTTACTCTAAACTAATTTACATGAACAACAATGAACAAGACTGAAGCAAGAAGATCGAATGGCCTCTAACAATGAAAGGAAAAACTAGCATGGATGCAAAAATGAAAACAAAATGAGATCTAAACAAGAAATTGACAGACTAAACAATGGAAATGAGAAGTTGAGGGGCCATTTGCTTGAAAATAAATTTGGATACTTATAGATTTCACATTCACCCAAAGGTAATTCCCATTAGAACTCTTTTACCATTAAACTATGAAGAAATCCATTATATTAAATCATGACAAAAAGCCATTTACATACAACAAACATGAATAGAGAACATCAAAATCATCATCATGCAAAATCATATATAAATCATGACAAACTAGTCAATACTCTATCATATATCATCACGCTCATCAACACATAATCAGTACATCTACAAAACATAAATCAATATATATATATAGGGGTGGGGACTTTCCCTTCACCACCCATGCACTCTCAAAATAGGATGCATGCTCAAAATAGCCATGCGCCATTTACAAAGATAACTAAAGAAGCATGCAAGCTTCACCTAATAATAGATTATCTATAATTAACTCTAGATCTAATCCTATTATTAGCTCACTTGCATGTCTCTTGATCTTCCACTTGCTCCAAAAAAAATAGCTTTTCCTTCATCCTGAGAAGTCTTCTTGTTCTTATCCTGTGTGCTCTACACTCCATCCTATTTTTAGCCCATGTATGTCAAAAATGGCTAAGTCCCAAACTTTTTCCTTCTGGGCACAAAACCTCAGGGCACAAATATATCAACCTTCCACACCTATCCATGCCCACTTCTTTCACCACTATCATATATGCACCTTTGATACATAGGTAATATTTTACTAGGCCAACATTACCCCACACTAATGTCATTTCCACCCCCGAAAATGGGTACTCATACCTTATCTCTCCAAAGAATAAAGAAAAGAATAATGAAGTAAAGAATGAATGTAAAAAATGAAAGGATGTAAGAATACTTCAAAAACTGGGGGCATTCTTCTTCATAGGAAAAAAAAAATTTTAGGTACTCATTCTTAATGTCTCCACTTCTAACTCATTCCAATCATCGAGTCCCTTCTTCACTTTAGCAGGAATGCTGCCAAGCACAACATCCATTTCATCCATTTTCATATCATTACCCTTGTGCTTCAGTACTCTGAGAACATTTTCCAAACCTGAAGTCATACCATCCATCACATCCATTCTTCATGCTATTAGTTTCCCAAGTTATTTTATTTTCTCCTTGTGAGGATCTCGAGTTCTTTGTGAGTGCATCACACTTCTCTGCTAATAATGTCAGCCTCTCCTCATGTCCCAAAGTCTCATTTTCTTTGCGACAAAGGACCTCATTCTCTTCAACCAATGTCCTTGTTTTAATGATGGCTCTAGATCTTCACACATATATTCAACACCAAGTCTTCCTTCTTCAATTCTTCCTTAATTTTTCAGTAGGGCATCATATTCAACTATCTTTGCATTATTTGTTTCTTCACTTTCTTTTTTCAACTGCAACCTCTTTTTTTTTTTCAGCTAGCTATTTCTTCTACACTTGGGCCATGCGTATTGGTTCCTCATCATCAAAAAAAAGTGCACTAAGGTCCTTAAATAATGTAGGGCTGATGGAAAGTTTCCACTTACATGTTTCTCATATTGTGGTCATGCCTTCAAAATTTCCTCTCCAATCTCCTCGGCCATCTCAAGGAAAGTCTCCACTCTATTTTTTCTCTCTTTCTCCTTTGCTTTCTTCAAGCTCTCTAGTTCCTCTTCCTTATCCTTTTTATCCTCAAGCAAAGTTCTCAAGGTAGCCACCTTATCAACATTTGGTGACAGACCTACAACTATCTTTGTCAATGCATTACTCACTTGCTCATCAGAGAACTCTATGGGCTTGATTGTCACATGTTTAGAATGTGGAGCCTTCTTCATTCATTGGTGGCACATGACTCCTCACACACATCAAACTCGGGCTCATCCATGTGAGTCTGCATATATTCCATGACAATTGTTTCCTTGTGTGTGCGTTTTCCATCTCTGGGTCCATTAGCTCCCATCCATATAATTGTTTCCGGGGAAAGAGTGCTCTGGAACCTACACATGAATAATATTTTTAGGGTCATTGATGTACCCTAACTCAGGTGTTTACACCATCTCCTCTCTGATTCTTCCCACTAGTGTGCTCATCTATATGCTCCTGTGCTCCAATGCCTTCTTTATTCTCTTCTCCAACTCCAATGTCAGGGCCACCAGTCAGCTTCTCAACACTGTCTTCCAATTCTATATCTCCCCAATGTGGATTTCTTCTTCACGCTCTTGTACACTCATGTTGGGATGTCTATATCAAACTATGGTTTTCGATCCCCGATCCCTTCATCTTCTTCAAACTTCAAGGCTAGGTGTGGAGACATCCTGGCATGTGGACTTGTCTGATGACCCCTCCTCATCACTATCTTTCACGGGCACATACTTACTTTGCCTTCTTATTTTCTCTTCTTTGGCCTTCTTCATGGGTGTTACACATGGTGACCTCCTCATAGGATGTGAAGTACCACACCCACATGCATTATTTCCCCTATGTTTTTTTTCGCCATGATCAAAGCACAGTATTATCTTTCTTTCACTTCTTCTCTCTCAAGGACATTTTGTAAGTCCTCCTTTTTTCCTTCCTTGGGGTGTATCTCAAGTTTTTCTTTTGTGCCCCATTTTTTTGTTCTTTAGAGGACTGGGGAGTGAAACCTCCTCACCAAGTGATGTACTTTCCATCCTTGAACCTCGGCCTCAAGTACATATACACATACACACATGCATGGGTTCTATCTATCCCACAACCATGACCTCTGGAGTGATATCTATATTATCAGACTCCATTGTCTCTACATATGCTTCCTTGTTAGGGTAGACATATGTCTGCAGAATGTGAATGTGAATTATGTGTCTACCTTATCAACATCAAATTATAACTTCACATGCGTTATGTAGTTGGTTCATGAATCTTTAAAATACAAGCAAGTAAAATGCAAAAGGTAACTTACACAAGGGATTTTCTCACCCATCTTCATGTAAAATCACCCCAAACAGAAGTGTTGATATGCCATGAACTCTTCCTGACCTTCCAAAATGTTGGGTAGTTCTCTAGGGATGTGTCATTCCCCTCAAATGCATCACACATTCTTCTATACCACTTCTTTGTATGCACTATTTATATGTCCCTATTATAGTGCCTTGGCATGTGAAGCTCATGAAACTTCTTTCGCAGGTGACTTATTTTCCAAAGGGTACACCCACATCTTTTCCTTTGGCCCATCAGCACACCAATTTCACAAAATACAATGAGGAGCAAGATAACACCCCAAGTTATCTTCTCACCTTTTTTTCCTGATGATGTGCTTCTTCCACTATGCCTTCTGCAATGTAGCTCATGATGTTATAATACATCTTGTTTTCCATTTTGTGTGCTATATACAACCATCACTTGTTTACCTCCTTCCATCTCTCTGAAGTGCCCAACTTTACTAACTGTGCACACAACTACCCTAGTGGATTTTTCTTCTATGTTTTTGACATTAAAGGCTGACCTCCTTTATGATACTTAAATGTAGTGGTCATCACCTCTACTCCATCATCATCAGAAAGGTCACCAACAATCTCCTCACTAGAGTCGCACAAACCTGTAACCTTCCCGATCAAATTTTTTATAATTCTCATTCTCCTTCCCACAAAATAGAAGTAATCTTCATGTACATGTGACATGAGCCACTGGTACAAATGATCGGGCTTGCCAAAAAATGGAAACTCAAATAATTACATAACCCCAACACTTTCTAATAGCTTGTAAATGTTTTTTTCATACACCCCTTTCATCCATCGTGGTTTCTTTTTTTCATCTTCAACACCGTATCTTCCTTTATATCCTTCAGGTCTTCTCTGTCTGATGATTGAAGTCACTAATTTTGCATTTTTTTCAACTATGATGTCCATGATCTCCCTTTGATAACCTCTCTATGGGTATTGCATTTTGTAAACCACTCATGTGGTGCTTCCTCGGTCTCCTTCACAATGGCCCGAAGCTCTCTTTGGTGCCATTGTTCTTCTTAAGTAAAAATGTGCTCTAAAAACTACAAATGTTTCAATGCCTTACCCTTGCACCTTTGATTTTCCTCTGTTTCCTCAATATCCCATGCCCTCATGTGCCCTAGCTATGAATTTTATCTCTACCAAACCCTAACAATGTGAATCTTTTTCTCACACACCCAACTCTCAAACACTTCTTCCACATGGAGCTCTGGTAATGTCATGTTTAAAATCACTGGTTTTCCATTCAATCAAATCTCTTCACTTTCACACTTTTCACACTTCTCATCTCGAAAACACAAAGGATGCAAGGTAAAAATAACATTCAAAATTCTTCTTTTATAGATCCATTAAAAATCCTCCACATTAATTTCTCCTCAACCACCACCATACGTGGCATTAATTTTTCCTTTCTCTTTTCGCATCATCACATCGTATTCTTCTTGCTTCCCAGTCGTAACCTTTCTAGCATGCCCCACTTCTTGGCCCACATACCTCCTTACATGCATGCCTCCTATGTTGAAGTAAAAACCACCATGCACCTTATACCAAGTAGTTTCCCATGTTTCTTATTCCTACCTCGTGTTACACATGCGTCCATCCATCTATGTGTGGTCTTTAATATGAGAAATTTTCTTTAAGTACCTCAACTCGAGAACCTGTAATATTTTTCCAATGCACACCAATCTGTATCAAAGCACCAATCACTTATTCTTTTTTGATCCACCCCACACTAAAAGTATGCATGGTCCTCTACGTGCATGAATCAATAGATAGTAATCAGCTCTTGGCATGCACAAGCATGCTTATTACAACAAAACATTGAACTAAATTGACAAAAGCATAATAAAATGATGAAAGGAAACACATGAAAGGAAAATGCATTAATGGAAATCTAATCTAAGTGGAAATAATGCCTTATTAAAAACACCAAGAAGACTTATTTATAGTAGGGCTTCAACCTACTCCCATTGAAAGTAACAAGAAATAAAGTGCCATCCAACACCTATAACTGAAAGTGCTGAATCAAGTATCTTTGTTACAACAAATGGTCCCAACCAATGAATTTCAACTTCCTAGGGTGGCAAAAACTTTGAATCATACAAAAGAACCATATTTCCAACCTCAAATTCTTTATTTCAAATATTCTATCATGTCATGCCTTTTTTTCTCACTTTTTTTTCTATCTTTCTGGCTCCATCAGAAATAACACCTCTCATCTAATTGCATCAGTTTTTCTATGTGCTCTTCAATAACTTGTTCATCATCTAATCCTCCTACATGTGCATACATAATATATAGGATGGAAAAACATGAATTCACAAGAAATACAAACCTCATGCCAAACACCAACTGAAAGGGTGTGGCCTTATTCAATATTTTGTAAGTGGTCATGTATGCCCAAAGTACAACAAAAACTTTATCATCCCAATTTTCTTCCAACATCACATATTTTTGTCAATGTTTGTCCCAGAATCTTGTTAAAAGCCTCAATAGTTCCATTGGCATGGGTGATAGGGTGTTTTCTTGTGGTGTGCCACCATAAACTCAGCCAAAATAATTTTGATGGTCTCATTAAGAAAATGAGTGCCCCTATCACTTGTTCAAGCTCAATGGACATCCATACCTATTGATAATGTTTTCCCATAAAATCTTATTGTTGTTGTGTGTCATCATGTAATCCTTTGTAGTGTTTGCTTCTTTTCCCACCCACGTTGTTAGATAATATGTACAAGTTATAATATAGTGTGTGTCTAGTCCTACTACGTGGGTGGGGAAATAAGACCTACAAAGTCAATCGCCCATTTCTCAAATGGTTCAACACTTGCAATAGGCCTCAAAGGCATCTCATCTCTGGTTCAGGCTTCCCAAGGCACTGAAAATGATCACACACCTTGACATATTCTTTAATATCTTATATAAAGTTTCCCACCATAATCCAACCATCAAAATCTTGTATGTGGTGGCATCTCCTGCATAATGACCTCCTGCAATTCCACCATGAGCTTCTTCCATTATTCCCCTCATGCTCATGCTCTAGTACACACTAACACAAAAACTTCATCATGACCTAGCTTGTATAAATCTCCACCTATCAACTAGTAAGGTGTCACACATATTGCAAGTTGTTTCTTCTCTAAGGTCTTCATTCCCTCATGCACCTATGTCTAGTGCACAAAAATACAAAAATATCTTCTAGTTCAGTGGGTGGGTGTGATTCAATCTAAAGAGATTTGTGCATCCGACATTGTGTCCTCAATGCTCTATGCATCCTCACAAAATTGATTCTTGACAAATGATCAAGGCCTTGAGTTTTTTTTTCCTAGTTTCACAATCACTATAAACTGAAACTCCTAAAATAGTAGTATCCACCTATAAATGTGCCCTTGTAAAATAGGATTTGTTGACCAAATACTTAAGTGCCATATGATCTGTGAAGAAGATAAATGTGTCAGCCAATAAGTATTTCTGAACTTGTGCAACATGTAAATCATGGAAAAAGCTTCACGCTCAAGTAGTTGTATAGTTTTGTTCAACTAGTGTCAACTTCTTGCTTGAAAAAAAATAGGGTGGTCTATAATTCCTTCTCTGGTTGTTGCTAACATGACACCAATTTCCATCCCAAAAGCATCAACATGAACATGAAATGGTTTTTCCCATGAAGGAAAGCACAAAATAGGTGCAAGTGGTCAACCTTTCCTTCATTTTTTCAAAAATGCCTTGTTTTTGTGCCTCACCCCAATAGAATTTTCCTTTAGCCTTTCAATAATTTCTCTAGGGTGCATGAAAAATATTTGCATAGCCTTTAATGAATTTCCTGTAATACCCTGTATGTCCAAGAAATCCATGCACTTCACTTTGATTGTTAGGTTCTTCCAATCCCAAGATCACAACGACCTTGGCTGGATCTACCAACAAGCCTTCCTTACAAATAATATGCCCAAAAAAGTGCCAAAAGGTGTCACAAAGATACATTTCTTAATATTTAGAGAGATGCTCAACTACTTACACCTCTCAAACATAAGCCTCAAATTGTCACAATGATCCTTAACCAAACCATACACTATCCAATCATCTAGATATACTGTAAAAACTTATGAATGAAGTCCTAAAATGCTACATGCACAAACAATGTGAGAAACATTGCAGTGCATTCTTTAGTCCAAAGGGCATAATATGTATATGAAAAACTTCCCCATTCAAGTGGTGAAAGTTTCTTTTCTGATCTTCTTTTGTTATATGCACTTGATGATAACCTAGAAAATCCATCTGTAAAAGAGTAGATCTCATGCCCTGCTAACTCCAAGGATATCCTCTAGTAAATGGGGTGGGAAAAGGATCAATAACACATGAAGCATTTAATCTCTCTATAGTCCACATAGATCCTTATCCTCCCATCCTTTTTAATACTGATGACCATGGGACTAACCCACTTAGATTCCTCAATGGGCTCAATTATTCCAGACTTGAGCATTTTATCAATTTCTTCCTTACCTTGATGCAGATTAGGATTCATCATGTAAGGCCTCTTCCTAATTGAGCACACACCTTCTTTAATTTTGATTCTCATCTCACCTAAAGAAGGGTGTACTCCTTTTAATTCATGATATCCCATGGAAATAAATCTGAAAGTTCGTAGAGTTCAATAATCTTAGCCACTTCCACTGCTCTAGCTAATAATCACCAATAATGGCCTCTTTAGGCTCTGCATCTGTTCCAATATTAACCTTTTGTTTTCATAGGCTCATGATATGTGCATGCACCTTTTCATCTATTATGTTTCCATCACCTCATGCATACCTTCAATGTGGTTAACATCCAAATTATTATCCTCATCATCATCATCATTTATATGCATACTAGTTTACCCTTTTTTTTTCTTCCCAGTGTGGACCATTTCTTCTTCTTTAGTCTCTTCAAGGTCAAGGTGCACCTCTAAATCCATCTCTCCAAACATATCTAAAAAAAAGTTCCTAGCCTTTCACGCTATCTCCCAAAGTAAGGTGCTTCATAATCTGTAGTGCTTCATTGACCAGAGGTTTAGTAGAAAAGTAATCAAAAGTATGGATCATACCTGAGGTCATCTCTTCCAATTAACTATCTCTCATGTCAATTTTACATGGACATACCATGCATGTGCATGCAACCACTTAGGGTGGTGTAGAACTTATGTACCCAAAGTGATGGTGGTAAGGCCTCTGCCCCTTCATCCAAAGTCTCTCACATTCCTGAACGTGGTGTGAAGTAGGGGACTTCCCATGGAATTCACATATCTGTGAAGGTACATTTCTCCTTAGAAACCTAGTAGAAAAGGTGATTCTCACCTCTCACCATTCCAATAGGTTGTCTCTGTGTGTAGTCCACCCAATGCATGTTGTTGTCCCACACAGGTATAAACCAACATATTTCTTTTATCACCCTCATCCTTCCACTAGGATTCCATGGCATGCAAAAATACATAGGGTTCCCTTCACCAGTGTATCGAGGTACCTGGTTATGACTCAAGTGCCAAACCATGCGTGATCATGATCATGCAAGTAACAATATTCTTGATCTCTCACCCAACTACTTCATATGTTCCATGCACCATTTATCACAAGAAATACTTGTAGTATCACTAACTAAATGAGCATCATCCCATTATATCACTCCTTCCTTAGATGGCTCAATTACCTCAGGGTCTTTGATTATGTGTATATATATCTTGTTCAAGTCTTCTTCACTCAAAGGCTCAACATATGGGGCAACCTTTGCATTTCAAAGGTATAATGACACTCTTCTTTGTTCTCAAAGCTAATGTACCCCTTGTTGAAGCAAAATATGCATTATTCGCATAACACCAAGGGCACCCAAGTAATGTTGGGAAACTATCTTCCTCGTGAGCTCCAATACTTCAAAGTCCCTAGTAAACTTGGCTCCCTAAATCATAATAGTCACATATTTTAATACCCCAATAGGATTATCCCTAGTTTATTTTCCATATACAACACATTCAAAGAAGGCTGCAATGGTGGTCTCCCATCTGATTCCAAGCATCCAACATGAGTACATTAACTTTTGCACATGTATCTATCATAATGTTTCTAGAAGCCATCCATCAATAACCACATTCAATGTAATCTCTTTATCATACTCATGATTATGGGGAGGTATATTTGCATGAAGTATCTTCCTCTCACGCTCATTACCTATGCACATGGTACTTTTCTCTCAACCACTCTCCTAAAAAGGGATTATGTTCTCTTACACAACATTCGACATACCTCCTTTAAATCATCTACATCCTTTGATGGATTTCAACCTTCTTTTTTCACTCATTCCATCACGCACACCTATTCCTTCAAAGCCTTGAATTTCTCCTTGTAAATCCCTGATAACATCCATAGTCTCTAGGTAAACTTCTTTATGATGTTCAACATCAAGGTACTTGCATTAATCACTTCTTGCTTTTTATAGTCGGCTTATACTTTAGAGGTTCACAGCATGCACAACCTCAACGTGTGTGGTAACTAACACTGGTTGTAATTCAAAATTAAGCCCAACCTTTGACATCCATTGATCTCCATCACACATTGTATCTTAATCATAGTTTTTCCCTTGTCTTGCTTTTGTGCTTGCTTTCTCATATGCTCATACAAGTCTGGACATTCTTCAAATTTGTGTTGTTTTCCACACCATGAGAAAACCACATTTTGAGGGCATTCATGTTGATAATGATAAGGAGATCCACAAGTAAAACAAGTTCCTCTAGGAAATCCTCCTCTTCCACCACCGCATGACCTTGGCCTCTATATCCTCCACGAAAGCCTCTATTCCTGTTATCCCCATTATTGTGCCCTTCATTATGTTGTTCTCCTTGTTCCTTAGATCCACTACTACACTAGTCTAGCACACACTTTTCAATAGCCTCATGAATATGATCAATCACTCTGTAGTTAACAATATCATGAGTATGAGTTTTACAAATTTTACAATACATAGATACATTTCTTCGGATCATGCATGTTGTAAAAGAGGACATCTACTCGCATCATGGTCCAGATGAAAATCTCACAATCCAACAACATGGCATGCACTAACTTATGAGGAAAACTATCCTTAGTATGTCCTTCAACCTCACAATTTATACACCATATCCCACTGTGCATGTCTCATGAGCTGAATTAGCAGAGAGATTTTCCAACTGTTTCACCATAGATGCAATTTGTGCCTCTAAAAAATGGACTCACACTAGTGTCCACACTCCCAACTACCTCAAGCATGCAAAGAGCTACCTCCAAAGAATCACATAGATCTACAAAGGTCTTATGAGATAGCACCCTTTTGAATGGAGTCAAAACCCACCAAAAAACCATTATGCATGTTGACTAGGATGTATGTCATAAGACAACTTGACAATGTTTTTTTTAAAACATGCATCATACTCTAAAAATTTTTTTGATAAGCCTTGCTTAATGTCCTTAAGCGCATGATACTTTTATGTTCAAACTCATGGATATGGAACTCAGCTAAAAACATAGAGTGCAAAGCATCATAATCCACCATGCATCCGATGGGTCATACTTTTTATACCAACTATGTGTGCCCTTGAAGAGTAGTAGAAAACTGACTCACCTTCTATCTAAAGTAAGTGATTCCTTTAGCATGCCATAAAATCACACTTGTGCACATGCTCTACAACATCTCAATACCTCTATATTCAGAAAGTGGAGGGACATCTCATAATAAACTTGTTGAGGTTGATGTGGGGGTTTTTGGGGATGTGGGCCCTTGTCCCAGATCTAGAACCAAAACCACCACTAGTATTTCCTCCACCACTAGAACCACCTGATCCACTTGATCTCGAGCCTCCTGATCCTCCGATCCATCCTCTATGCAAGTAGTGGGAAATAAACTAGTGGATGTACTTCCTTATGTCCCAATAGTAGTACTAAACTAAACTCCCACAGATCGTGAAGTTTAGTACTTTTCTAGATGTGTTCCAATGTTATGTGCACCCACACTGACATGATGCCAAAAATATTCCTCCAATCGGTCCTCAAAACAAAAAGATGTTATCACCTATGATGTCATAGATGTATGTGTTGTCTGATGTACTTCTGTATTCAAAGGAAAATGATATCTACCTAAAGCCATTATGGATTACCTACACTTTCTTGTTTATCAATAGTTACTTCTGGAACTCGAACACCAAGCACAAGGGCTAGGTCACTAGGTGGGATCAGATGTGTGCCCATGGTCCTTAGTCTTTCCTCATCAGACACACTCTCATTAGAATCAGAGGGGATTCTCTATTGTGCTTTCCTAAGTGGGGGAGATCTTGATGCTCCACTCCATGTCTTCCACGTGAGCTTCAAATCCTTCATGAGACATCATCCTCCACAACTCCATAGACTCCTCAATATCACACTTCTTTTCACCAATTCCCTCTCCTGCACTTCATTATACTTAATCCACCTTTCTTCTCTTTCCATTTTGCCACAAGTCCACCATCTATCACCACACCTACTCCTGCCCCTACGTGTGGTGGTATGTTTAGCTAGCCATAGGTAGGTGCTCTAAACTCAACACCACCATCAAGATCTTAATGGACAAAGGAATAACAGTGTAAATGTAAGATCCTTTGGGCTCACACAAAAATTCAAACTTAGCAACTTCTGGACAAGAATACATAGAAACAACATGTACTCCAAAGTATAACTACGCACAACACCAACCCACCAATGATCTACAACACGCATGTCCAAGGTTCATCTACATCAAACAAATCCTTGATACTCTTCCTATGTCCAAATCCTTGGTTTATAACTCCAAATTTTCTTTGATGCATATGCTGACAACCACTCATACAACTCTATTGGAAAACAAAAAAAATGTCTCATAAAGCTCATGATAAATATGTTCTTCAACCCATGTGTGTGCATTGAAATCAGGTCTAGAACCATATCTTCACAAAATTAATCTTGTCCATCAATTACCCAATCTTCAATGGCCACAAGAGTCAACCGATATGCCATCATCATGCAACATCATGGTAAATTTTTTGAAAAGAGGTCCCGACAAATGGAACCAAAATGTAGTCTTATTTTCCCACTCAAACCCTAGTGCGCATTGACTTCATCTAGATAGATTAAGCACTCACCCAAAGCACACAAAGGTAGCAAGTGTCTCTTTTACTATCTTACCAGGTGTTAACATGCATATTCATAATAACCACAATCAAAGTATATATCTCATCATAATAACGGATCCATGAGCTCAATTTGGAAACACACATAATAAGGAAAACATATAGATCACATAAGGATTAATATCATAGATTCACCATACAATAACCATGAATAGAGACATCAACAATCAATATCCATCCATAATGATCCATTATATTAAATCATGACAAACCAATAGTTGAATACATTACCAAACTATCATCATAAGGTCATGCGTGCTCATAACATGTGAACATAAATATAATACATCTAGTGGTACCAAAACCATGTAAATAAATACACACACACACATATTATATATATATATATATATATATATATATATATATATATATATATATATATATATATATATATATATATATATATAGGGGTGGGGACTTTCCCTTCACCACCCATGCACTCTCAAAATAGGATGCATGCTCAAAATAGCCATGTGCCATTTACAAAGATAACTAAAGAAGCATGCAAGATTTTCCTAATAATAGATTATCTATAATTAACTCCAGATCTAATCATATTATTAGCTTAGACTCTACATGACTCTTGATCTTATTTTACTAGGCCAACAATGAAATCCACATTACTTGATTTAACGAGATTGCATAAATGCTTTATGACCAAATTAAGTGTGGAAAGATGTACAAAATCACAACTAGAAGAATAGGAAATGTAAAATCATGTTACAACCATTTGAAAAACACTTTTGAGATTTTCCTACATGTATCTTCAATTGTCACTTCTTTGATTGTGAATGAGTGTGTAATACCTTTGCATAACTTTCAATTCAATGAAATCAAAGATATACTGGAAAACTGTTGGTTCCTTCGTCGACATAATCAACATTGTTTTAGCCATATCTCCATGCTCCATTATCGTAGAGCACAATAAGAGTGAAATTGTAAGAAAAACACTTGAGATGAAGGACGTGTCTGGATTTAGCATTTTTGTTACTTTGTGGGGTAAAAATTTAGAGGTTCATGGGAAATAACTTGAAGACATTCTTTCTGTTCGGGTAAGTGCAGGAAGTTGATGGACAAATATAGGGTCATCCGTGGACATCATATTGCAAATAACAACATAATATCAACTTGTAGGGATTATTAGCAATACATACACTCAAAATTAGACAAAATTATATTAATATGAATCATAGCATCTGGAATCTAGTTTCTAAAATACTAATTTTTGTAAAAAATGGACAAGATTAGCTATATTAAACACTCAAAATTCAATGACTTGGTATTTTTTTTTTAAAACGCCGATAAGATTATAGTCCGTTTGCCCACAATTTGGATGACCAAAAATTGATATATATTTTTTTCCTTTGGTGAGAAGTTATATGCCACTATCTATCTTGGGAAGGATTTTATTTTTTATTTTTTTGAGTAATATTTTATTTTTTATGATTTTTTCCGTGAAAGTGGTATGAAAACATAAAGAAAACAGAGCACTTTCCGTTTGCCCGCCATAACTTCATCAAAAAATATTGAAATCAAATAATTTTTTTTTGAACATGTATATAATTTCACCACGGTTGGGATGGTATAAGTTTTATCACATTTTGATAAGTGAAACAAATTTTGCAGTCTTAAACGTAGACATAAACATTCACAGGAAAAAGTGTCTTAAAGACCTACTATTAGTAAAAAATTATAAAATGATATTTATCCTCTTCTATTCACTTTAAAATTAGTATTTCTACAAAGCTAATAGTCTCCCCTATGTAATGGTACCATTTTTATGACATAGTTTTTACTTTTCGGCATGGTTCAAGTCCGCGGAAGACTAAATTTGATGTTTTGTTGTTTTTAATGTAAAATTCAGGATTTGATGTCCACTTAATTGTCCCCCAACTTGGTGCACTTACCCGTTCCACAACTCCCGGTGTTGGTGATAAAATCCAACCGAGTCTCCAATTTTAAAGGAACTTCTATAAACACTATCTCCAACACCAAATGGCATGTCGACCACGAATTTCCTAAAACTAATATACTTCATAAGTGGGTTTCCTCATATGGTTACTTTGTTGCAACACCTTCCATCATAAACAAATTTCTTGCCCTTGAGCAAACTTGAAATATGTAGTAACAATATTACAAATATTTCAAATGGGAAATACAGACAACAATGAGTGAACTACACTTACAGTTGTTATCACAACATCACAATGGATAATTTTTACATGGTTTTCCTGTTCAAAAAAGGTGAAAAATATTATGGGAAGAAATTCCATGAGGAACAAAACGGCTTGTGGTTCTATGCAAATTGTAAGACACATGTTGAACAGTGTGACTATAGATACACACTCCACAAAAATTTGAAATATGTCATGGGTAGCTACAATTAGTTACAATGTTTGATGGACTGGATGAATCAATCATGGGTGTCACAACTAAAGACCTCCAATTATTGTGCATATATGGTGAGGCTACAAATGAGATTACAAACAAAATTATCGGCCATGAATACAAATTCACTCTCTCCTTGAAGAGAGAAACTTTATGTGGAAACAAACATCTAAAATGTGTCATTCTTGATTCCTAGAAATTGGAAGGTCTCACATCTCCTGTCTATCTCTTCCTTTCATAAACAAAAAAAAAATTCCTTCGCTATGATTTCCACACTATTTTCTCGTATTTTATTGCTTCAACAATGCAAATGATTTTGTTAGCATATTACAAAGGCTTACACCTTTCTTTTAGTTTTTCATATAGTGGTTGTTAATAGAGGTTCAAATGCACATCCAGGTTCTCCACTTCCACAACTTTTTCCAGAATCGCCGAAAGAATTTTTTTGTTATTAAAAATTTACAATCATCCAATGCAACTATGTTAACATGATGGAATGCTTTATTGAATTTTTGATGGTTTTCTTATGCATCATATCTGCCTTGTTCTTCTTTCCATTTTTTTCCTTCATACTACTATTGAATTTTTTTAAGAATGTCAACCATTCAATTATTTAAAAATAAAATAATGGGCCAAAATGAAGATGTGTTGATAGATGTTTACGTAATAATTTTCCGTCAATCTATACGTTGCCTTGTATTTTTCCTCTTTTTTCCTTCAAAATACAATTGAAAACAAAACATTTTTTCCTTCTAGTTTTAAGCCTTTGGCTATAGAAAGAGAAAAAAATACCACAATTGATCGTCTCGACAAAGTGTATTTCAATTTTCCCCCTTTGCTTCATACATATTTAATTAATTTTTGAATGTTTTCAACTTCATTCTCTTTCTCCCATCTCCCATATTTCACTTTCGGCATTAACATCGCACACCTCACGTGTGATTTCTAGTAGATTATTTTAAATATACTAATCAAGTAGAAAGGGGAATAAAATTCTAGAGTGCGGAATCCTTCCCTAAGTATATTACAAATATTTGATGGGAATACTAATGGAAGGTACATTATTGAAGCTACAACTGTCCCTGTGACCTTGTCAAAGCCTTGTACATGCATAACTTTTTTTGTTCCAGCTATTCATTGTTATGTTTCTTAACATATATATCTCTAGCTAGGCATGTGGATGTAATATTAAGCCTCATGTGACCTTTTTATTAATTTAAGAGGGGCTTGATTGTATATGGAATTTTTGCACTTTTGGGTATTCTTATTCTTTGGAGCCTCCTTGTTGGGGGTGAATTCATCTCATTCTCAGGTATGTTGTTTAATTCATGTACCCTGAAATTTGATCAAAATTGTTTTCTTTAATTGGTCAATGTGGGATTTTGGGGTTTACCCACAATTATGGGAATCAAAATTGTATCTTTTCTTTTCACCAGTTTCTTCAAATTTAATCAAAATTGTTACAATATAGACAATACATATTATTAAAATGTCCTGCTTGCAGCTCCCATATCATGCCCCACTCAGCTCCCATACCACAAGGCCAAAAGGTTACGAGTTGATAATTACATGCTCCCTTAATATGTATAGAACTTATGGAAATTAATTAACATATGTCTAATCCTATTAAAGTTCCATGCCCACCCATGTTCTCTACTAGATTTTCCCTACCTGTTACGAGACATATCAATAGTTCAAATATTTTCCTATCGGGAGAATTCCAGGTGAAATCCTTCGCATGTTACGTGAGTTCAAAGAGAAAATGTTTACACTACATATGTGATATTCGTTAAATAACCATTGTTTCCCTTACACTATACAATAGAGTAGTTAGTCTTGAATGAGCTAAAAAATGGGAAGAGTGACCTAAGAAAACTCTTATGCCAATTGAAAGAGATTGTGTAAAACCCCACTTTTTAAGCCACTTATGCTATTTTAGACAATGATTTCACACACCAAAACTACTATGTGTACTCTTGGTGTGGGTGGATTAATAGGGCATGACTTACTTCGAAGATTCGTTACGAGATCAAACCTATAGAGCGCCTTTATTTCTAATGGAGGTCTCATATGCCGAAGTTGTGTAATGGTTAAGTAGTCACCTTAAAGAATACATTTTCCTTAATATATAAAGAAAAATAGTATGTGTATATGTAAGCATGCTCAGTGTGGAAATGAGGAGATATCAAGAGAAGTTAGGATGCATAGCTAATGGATGTCATGCACATGCGTGCACCATAATAACCATTTGAGTTACCAACATCATCTATAAATGCTCTAGTCTTATACAATGACCTTCCTATTTAGTGTAAGCTATATTTAGACCAACCGTATACTAAGATTTATTGTGCCTTACAAAAATAGGATAGTCAAATCATTTCAAACCTGATTTTGTTAAGGCTTTTGATAATGAGAAAAAGCATAATTTGTTGTTTTGAATATGGATATTTTGTACACAATGGCGTATTAGAAAATTCAAACATTGGTTTATTAAAGCATGCATTGCATACCCATTGTTCTATGCTATGAAAATGTTCCCTTTGGAGACAAATTAGACATTCATGAAATCAATTTCAATTTTGAGTTCTTTAGCCATTTCTTGCTTTGCATGTAAACAAAATGTGTTTTACGTTTTTTTGGTAGGTGTCTACTATTACAATGTAGTCCTTGTTTATTTTTTAACTCAATTTTTTTTTGTGGGATTGAAAGTGAGATCAAGTCAATAAACTAGAGCAAATTTATTAAATATTATTTTGTGTTATAATTTGAGCCATGGAAAAGGTGGTACATGCAAGTATTTAATTTTCACTTTTTATTTCCAACTTTCCATTAATGTCTTCATCTTATCTAACAGATCAAACATTATCTAATCGAAAACCTTGAAATCACTTGCATTTGGGTTTCAACCCTAACACTTATTGGATTTTCCCTTTTTTAATTTAAATCCCTTCAAGTGTAAATTTCACTCATGCAAATAATATAAGTGTGATTACGACGATAAAATAG
This sequence comes from Taxus wallichiana var. yunnanensis, assembly GCA_018340775.1. Taxonomy (NCBI): domain Eukaryota; kingdom Viridiplantae; phylum Streptophyta; class Pinopsida; order Cupressales; family Taxaceae; genus Taxus; species Taxus wallichiana. Next base: position 852,183,823 of record CM031242.1, on the reverse strand, counting down.
AACGTTGGGTTTTAACCTTGAAACCTATTATATTTTCTCATTTTAATTTTGGCCCCTATAAGTGTGATAAATGTGAGTAATATCAAGGCGATAAAGTAGAACATGAATGACGAATAATTATTGATGATTATTTACACATCACATATTTACTGTACCTACATGAACTTAGAAGCGTAAAGGGGGGACTACAAAGTGCTTTAAGAAGAAAGCATTTCGGTTGGGTTACGAAAATGAAACCTATTAGATTATTTTATTTTTATTTTGGCACATTTAAGCAAAAATTACACTTGCGTGAATAATGTGAACTCAATTATTAATGACTATTCGTTGATATAATTTAATTTGAATTAAATATATATTTCATAGTAAATTGTAATAAATAATATATGAATGCTAAAATATAGTAATGACACAAGTAATAAAGCATGTAAAATGTGAAACCCTAAGAAAGAGAGGGATATAGGAAGACTTATCGATTTGAAGCAGATTGAGGGTGATTTGGGTAGGTAAAAGAGTTGAACAATCTAGAAACAATGTTGTTAATGCTCACTATAAATTCAAGAAATCATATACAAATTAGGATAAGGGTGCCCACAAGAGGGAAAAGGTGTCTCGGGCACTAGCATTTGGATCTAGTTGCTTTAGTGGTTGTGTAAATACTTAGAAATTTCTTTCTTCTATGTCGCGAGGTTGACTATTGGCTCAAGGGTTCAACTATTGGCTCCTATCTATCGCTTGATATTCACTATTTGACCATTGAGGGTAACTATAACCTACAAAATAGAATAACTATGCACATGTCATAAACCACATCAAATATGATAAAAATATGCATGATGTTGAGTCGATGACCCCGATGGTCACCCAAAGAGTGAACATACTACCAAACACTGCACTACATCTCGGACCCCATGTAGTTCTTTGGTGTGTGTGGAAATGATGCCCTAAGATTCCCTTGTGTAAGTTACAAATGATAATGGGATAGATCTAAAATATAACAATTTACAACATGTGTGGATGGAATAGAATATAATTCCCCTCCATGCGGTGTTTGTAAAAGTGATGCAATCCTTATCCTTTGTATGTATGCTAGATAGATGCCTTTGAAGTGCTTTAGTGCCTTTGGAATGCTTAGGTGATGATAGTAATGCTTAGTGCTTGGTCCTTATTTTTGAGAAGTAACTAAGTATATATATGATTCCCTTGTTTGAATTTCATAATTAAAAACTGGAAGGTCGACCCATAAGTGAAAAAGATGCCCAAAAGATAAAAGAGACCCAAAAAGAGCAAGTAAAGGTGAGAAAGGGTCGGGATCACTAGTATGGACAGAGAAGAACTTGACCGTTGGTGTCCTAATTTGGTGCCAACATCTAAGGCCATAAAGGATAAATCAGTCAAGTTCCGTCAGGGTTGTAGGGTGTGTAAGACCAAAGAGAAAACAATAAACAAATAAAAGAGGCCAAAGATAGTTGTCAACCACTAGTTTTATTGATCATGAATCATATATACATTATCATTCTTTTATACCTAGAAATGTACCAAAGTGCATGATTTTGTGTCTACATTTGCCCATACTTTATGTTGTTGAGTGAATAATCGATAACATAAAGTAGATAAAATATGCGTACCTTATGATCATGTAGAGAGTGTGGAATATAGTGTGCCGAGTGGACAAGTGAAGCATGTAGTGATTACAAAGTGAAGCTTGGAGACTAGAAAGAGAAGTGGACCATAGGAGTGAAGTGTGTGCATTGTAGCATGCTGTTGTAGCTTGTGCTTGTTGCTTCTTGTAATGAAAAACTTGCAAAAGAAGAAAAGAGTGTAGTCAAAGTTTTGTATATGATAGATCAGAGAAACATGTGTATAAGTATGTAAAGAGTGTAAAAGTGTGTAAAAAGGAAAGTGTGCACCTAATATGTAAGAGAGTAAAAGATAGAAAAGTGTATTGTTGCTTGAGATTGCTGATTTGAATGTTGAAGGTGAGGTTTTTGGGTGATCTCATGCCAAGTACAATTTTTTTGGGTGATCTCATTCAAGAGCGAGTATTTTGGGCGATCTCATCAAGAGTGTGAGTTTTTGGGCGATCTCATGCCAAGAGAATGAGTGTTATGGAGATAGATCTAGTTTTACTCTCCTTCCATGACTCTGTGTGATAAACACCATTGTAGATGGTACATCCTAATTTGTTCTATTTATCTGAATTGTTCAGAATTGTTTCGATTGTATGAATATTGAAGATATAATGCATTTTGTGACTGAAGGCCAATGCATGTTACTGTATAATTTCTCTGTAAATTGTTATAGAATTTGTTGTCTGAGAAAATGACTGTTTTCCCCTAGAACATTAGAGCGCAGGGGGAGGACGTGAGCACATAGTTATTAGTAGTGTCTATTATTGGGTGCTAGTGTTGTACTATATGTGTGAAGTTCAATTCGATTCTAGACTATTCCATGAATGTATACATTTGATGTTTATGTATTATGATGATCTAAATGTAGCTCTTAGTTGTTGTAGGGGTGATTTATTCACCCAATATATGCCCCCCTTGTTTGGGGTGCATGCGATGATAGTAGGATAATGCAGCCCAAAGGAGAGGACTTGATGTTGTTTTGAAGTGGCCATTTGTAGTGGGTAGGGGATGTACATGGTAGAAATCAAGGCACATGAAAAAAAAGAGGCTAATAAAAATTTTAGTAGTAAAAGTATCTAGCATGTAAAAGAAGACAATATAACAATCAAGTGTGTAGACAAAATAGACATGAAAAGTGGGATTCAAACATGGGACATTTCTCACAATGCCATAAGATGATCAAGGTTGAATAAACAACAAGAATTCAATGATCACACATGATATAGAGCATATCCCAAAAATAATAACATATAATAAAGACAAAAACAAGAAAAATGTATTAGATAGTCATGGTTGTATATAGTCTTACAAGGCAAATGCTACACATGAAGCACCCATTAGCATGTTAGAAAGATAAATAGTATGTCAAGGCATGTATAAATTAGTGAAAAAGTAGAGTAACTTGTAATGAGAAATAGTGAATAATGTAGCAATAGAACCTGAAGTGTGTAGAATGTGGTAGTAGTAAAAGTAGATGCCCCAGGAGCCTTAGTGGGACTGGTAAAAGGTACAAGTGCCAAACATCATTACAACATGTAAAAACCTGTAAGAGATCTGCATTCACCTCAAAAGACCAAGTGAACACGCATGTGTATATATATAAATATGATGACATACTAAGAATCCGTCTAGCATGGAAAAAAAAGTGTAACATGTAAATAGAATAAGCTAGCAAGATTAAATACAACCAAGATATGCAAATGTTGTGTATGAGTGTGATGGTATGGTATGCAAAATATGAAGATGATAGGAGCAAGTGAGCCCCCCCCCCCCAATGGATGTGTATGAGATGAGATTCATTTATAAATACTCCTCAACAATCAAGAATGAACCATAGAACAAGAGTGTGTCATCGGGAAATAAGTGTGTTGTGTGAATAGATGCTAGAAAGATGTATCTTGAAGCACAAAGCGTGAAGTGTAATGGATGTGAAGGTTCATTTTAGAATTAGACCCTCAACAGTGGGGTATAAACCATGGAACTAGAGTGCATCATAGGGTAATTAAGGTTGTACAATATGTATATCAAAAGGTGTGAGGGTACGTAGGAAGATAAGTCATGAAGCGTGGAGTGTGAAGTATGATAGTAGGTGTTAGAGACAACTGATAATGTTAGAAAGGGGGGAAAGTGCATTGCCCCAAGTGTTATGATGATGGATAGATATGTGACGATGAAAGAGAGACATTGAAATGGGGGTGAATTTTGAAATGCATCATGAGAAATCATATTGTCATCAAAATGAGAGGTAGAAGAAAGAATAGGGCCATGGTTGGGTTTTGGGTTGATAAGAGGACAAATTTTTAAAGGAGGTTGCTTAGTTGGAATGGGTAACATCATAGAAGACTTGATATGAGGAGAGGATGGAGGAAAGATTTTGATAGGAGGTTGTTTACTTCGAATTGGTAATGTTGTAGAAGACTTTCTAAGAGGAGGGGATGGATGATGGATTTTGAGAGGTGGTTACGTAGTTGGAATTGGTAATGTTGTAGAAGACTTGCTAGGAGGAGAGGATGGAGGAAATATTTTTAGAGGAAGTTTCTTAGTTGGAATGAGTTGGATAGGTGAATCTTAATTACCAAATAAGGAACATTAGTAATTATGGACTAATGCTCATTAGACATGGAAGGACCATAATTTAGGAGCCCATTGGGATTTAGCAATTGGAGATGTAGTAGGATGTTGTGAAGTAAATGAAATAAAACCCTGATGCTCAAGGTGCTTAATTATTCATTTTAAAGCATAAAAATCATTGTCATGATGTCCATTAATTATGTGATAATTACAAAATGGAAGACCTATGTACTTGGCAAGTTGATAAGGAGGATAGCAATGAGTAGTTGGCAAGTTGATTAATTGGTGATTGAGGAGATCAAGAAGAATATCATGTTTCTTATAATTTAGATCAAAATTGAGAGGTGTTGGTAGTGGTAAGACTTGAGGTTCACTTGATATGAGAACATGTAGAAGACATAGGATTAGGATGAGGTGTAAAAGAAGAACTAGCATGGGCATGAGAAAAATCCTTAAGATGTTGGATTTCATCTTTGAGATATGTAATCATGGTTTCCATAGATTTAAATTTATTTTGAAAAAAACATGGTGTAAATGTATTGAATTTAATTGACTCTAAGATAGATGGATTGGTTGGAGGATTAGGACCAATAGGTTCATCAGATAGACGATTGAAAATGGCGTGCACTCATGCAGGTGGAATATTGTGAGGGAGATACATAGTGTGTAGGGATTTTTGGAGAGCATATTTTCAAGGTGGTGTGCATTTGAAGCAATTGATGCAAGGGTACTTGAGGAATTTTAGGATCCATGAAAGAAGATCGAGAGAGAGGAAAAGAAGGATCCAAATGTTTGATCATGAGTGGGGTTCACCAAATGATTTGATTTAATTTGAATTAAATCTATATTTTGGAGTAACTATTGTAATAATAATATATGAATTCTAAAATACAATAATGACACAAGCAATAAAATAAATAAAATGTGAAACCCTAATCAAGAGAGGGAGATATGAATATTTAGCTAAGTTTGAAGCAAACTAGGGGTGATCTGGACATGGAAAAGTGTTGAATATGATGGAAACAATGTTTTTAATGCTCATTGTAAATTCTGGAACTTAGAGATGAGCACGACATTGGTGCCCACAAGAGGGAAAAAGTGTCTCAGGCGTTGGGCTGGATCGCTAGATGGGTGTCTGCTGCACAAATACTTAGAAAATGTTTTCTTCTATGTCACAAGGGTTTTTTGATGTTAGCTCCTGTCTATCACTTGATATTCACTCTTTGATCACCGAGGGTACCTGTAACTTGCAAAATAAAATAACTACCTGCACATGTCCACAAACCACATCAAATATAATTTAAAATATGCAAGGATGTGGAGTCGTATTAACCTTAGAGGTCACGGAAGAGTGAACTTACTATCGAGTGATGCACTATATCTCATACCCCATGTAGTTCTTGTGTGTGTGTGTGTGTGTGTGTGTGTGTGTGTGTGTGTGGAAATGATGCCCTAGGATGCCCTTATGTAAGTTGCACAAATGATAGTGGGATACATCTAGAATGTAGCAATGTATAATATGTGTGGATGGAATAGAATATAATTCCCCTCCTATGTAGTGTATGTAGAAGTGATGCAACCCTTGTCCCTTGTATGGATGTTAGATAGATGCCTTTGAAGTGTTTTTGTGCCTTTGGAATGAAATATTAGGTGATGATAGTAATGTTTTGTGCTTGGTCCTTATTTTTGAGAAGTAACTAAGTATATATATGATTCCTTGTTTGAATTTCATAATTGACAACTAGAAGGCCGACCCATAAGTGAAAAAATGCCAAAAAGAGAGACCCAAAAAGAGTGAGTAAATGTAATAAAGGGTCAGGAGCAACCATTATGGACCGAGGTGCTTGAGCCCCTGATGTCCTAATCGGGTGCTAGTAGTGTATGAGGCCATAATGGATAAATCAGTCAAGTTCCATTAGGGCTGTAGGGTGTGTAAGACCAAAGAGAAAGCAAGAAACAAATAAAAGAGGCTAAAGATAGTTGTTAACCACTAGTTTCCTTGCTTCGGGAATCATATATACATTAGTATGCTTTGGACCTATAAATTTACCCAAGTGCATGATTTTGTGTGTACATTTGCACATCATTTGTATCCATGCACTTACCTGATCTTAGAATTATAAAAGGGGGTTACAAATTGCTCCAAAAAACACTTCAATTGGGTTTCGAACATAGATCTTATTGAATTTTAACCATTATTGATTTTGGTTGCTTTAAGCATGAATTACACTCACGCGAATAATATGAGCAAGATTGAGTTGATAAAGTGTAACAAAAATAGTGGATATATTTGGGTGTTACAAGTTGATATGTGGAAAATGTGTGGTACATGCAAGTATTCAACTCTCACTTTTTTCCAACTTTCCATTGACCCTTAAATTTATCTAACAAATCAAACACTTTGTCTAACATAAAACCTTGATGTCGTTCATATTTTTTTATTTAATGGCCAATGTGGGTTTTAGGGTTTACCCAAAATCATCTATACATAAATTGGGCGTGTTATTACACGCGCTTACTCAGAGGAATCATAATTTTATCTTTTCATTTCACTTGTTTCTTCAAATTTAATCAAAATTGTTAACAATGGACAATACATATTATTAAAATGTCCCTCCTCATCTCCCATATCATGCCCCAAATGCTCTCCCATACCTCAAGCAAACGGGTTCTAAGTACATTGTGGTCCTTCCCCATGGTAATCGCAAACTCCTTAATAGGGATAAAACTTATGGAAATGCATTAACCTAATCCTAATCCTATTAGATTTCCATGTCTACCTGTGTTATCTATTAAATTTTCCCTATTGTGTTGCAAACATAACAATAATTCAACAATTTGCATGTCATGAGAATTCCAGGTGAAATCCCTAGCATGTTAGGTGAGTTCAAAGATTCCATATTTATTAAATATCCAATGTTTCCCTTACATTGTATAACATAAAAATTAGTCTTAAATAAGCTAAGAAATGGAAAGAGTGACATACGTAAATTATTGATCCAATCCAAATAAATTGTGTAAAAACCCACTTTTAAGTCATTTATGCTATTCTAGACAATGATTTCACCAACCAACATTACTCTGTGTACTCCTGGTGTGGGTGGATTAATAGGGCATGAGTTACTTCAAATATTCATCACGAGATTGAGCCTATGGAGTGCCCTTGTTTCTAATGGAGGTCTCATATGCCGAAGTCATGTAATGGCTAAGAAGTCACCTTAAAGAATACCTTTTCCTCAATATATAAACAACAATAGTATGTGTATATGTAAACATGCTCATTGTGGAAAGGAGGAGATATAAATAGAAGTTAAGATGCACAACTAATGGATGTCATGCATAGGTGTGCCACCATAATTACCATTTGAGTTAACATCATTGTCTAGAAATGATTCATTCTTATATAATGACCTTCCTATTTAGTGCAAGCTATATTTAGACTAACCGTATTCTAAGCTTTGACATGCCTTACAAAAAATAGAATAGTCAAATCATTTCAAACTGCATTTGTTAAGACTTTTGACAATATGAAAAAATGAAATGTATTGTTCTAAAGTTGGATTTTGTTTACCATGGCATAATAGCAAATTTAGACATTGGGTTATTGACTATTGTGATACATGAATTGTTTAATGTTACAATTACAAGTACTTCATGATATGTAAAATGTTGGTATTAACAACAGTGTTGTAGATTCTATCTCTTTGTTTTCGGTATTTGCTATTAATTTGGCTTTGATATGCATGTGATATGTGCAAAGGCTAAAGTTTACATATTATTTTGGCAAATATATGTTTTAAAACTATGGATATGTTTCGTTGGCAAGTCATTTTGTTGGTGGGAACTATTTCTTTCATGCAAAATGTATAACTTTGTGGGATAAATATGTATTTAATTAGTTACTATTGTGGTGATTATTGTTGTTACATGGAGTGGCCACTTGGCTTCCTCTATGTAGACTTGTGTGGTTGGTGACGATGGAAAAACAGGAGAAGGGAAATGAATGTAGTTTAGGTGGTGAGGGTATGTTGTAGAGTGCTTATGGGAGGTTTTTTGAAAGGAATGCATTACATACCCATTATTTTGTGCTATGAAAATTTTCCCTTTGCACACAAAGTAGACATTCATGAAATCAATTTTAGTTCTGATTTCTTTTTCCATTTCCTTCTTTCGCATGTAAGCAAACATGTTTTTACGATAGCTATTCTTCATGTAATGAGTAACCCTTATTTATTTTTCACCCAAAAATAATTTATGGGATTGGGAGAAAGATCAAGTTGTTAAAGAGGAGCAAAATGATTGAATATTATTTTTTTGTTATAATTTGATCCCTAGAAAAGGTACGGTACATTTAGCTATTCAATGTTCGAGTTTTTTATTTCCAACTTTCCATTGATTTCTTCGTCTTATCTAACATTATTATTGGATTTTCCATTGGAAAATTTTTTGACACCTTTGAGCAAATATTTCAATCATGTAAATATTATGAGTGAGATTAAGGTGACAAAATGGAACATTGGGTTTTGATCCTAAAACCCATTGTATTTTCTCATTTCAATTTTGGGCCCTTTAAGAGTGGATAATGTGAGCAAGATTGAGACGATAAAGTGGAACACAAATATTGGATAATTATTAAAGATTTTTACATGATGCCTATTTCCCTACACCTACACAAGCTTAGAATTGTAAAGGGGGACTACAAAGTGCTCTAAGAAGCAAGCATTTTAGTTGGGTGGTTCCAAACATGAAACCTATTGGATTCTTTCCATTTTTTTATTTTGACACCTTTAAGCGTAAATTACACTCACGTGAATAATGTGAACTCAATTATTAATGATTTTTCACACATCGTTTGTTTCCATCCACTTACTCAAGCTTAGAATTGTAAAATGGGGCTACAATGTGCTCCAAGAAACACTTGAATTGTGTTTTGAACATGGAACCTATTTGATTTTAACCATTATTTATTTTGGTCCCTTTAAGCATAAATTACACTCACATGAATAATATGAGAAAGATTGAGTTGATAAAGTCTAACAAAAATAGTGGATATATTTGGGTCTTACATGTTGATCTCTAGAAAAGGTGTGGTACATACAAGTATTCGAATCTCAAATTTTTTTCCAACTTTCCATTGATATCTTCAACTTATCTAACAAATCAAATATTGTCTAATCAAAAATCTTAATGTCGATTGCAATTGGTTTATGACCCGAATCCTAATGTATTTTCCTCTTTTTATTTTGGACCCTTTAAGCACAAATTGCACTCATGTGAATAATGCGAGTGTGATTGAGATGATAAAGTGGAACACAAATAACATATATTATATGGGTCTTATAATTTGAGTTGTGTAAAATGTGTGATACATGCATGTATTTAATTTTCACTATTTCATTTCCATCTTTCCATTGATGTCTTCATCTTTTCTAACAAATCAAACATTGTCTATTCAAAACCCTTGACGACGTGAAAAATAAAACTAAAAAATAGTAGAGCTCGACTAATGAGATAAAATCTACCTATTGTTCATATGACTAATCACTAGAGGGGCTCAATTATCAATGATTGTTCACGCATCACCTATTTTCCTACAATTACTCATGCATTTACTCGAGCTTAAAAATTACTCATGCATTTACTTCAATTGGGTTTCGACCTTGGAACCTATTCAATTTTCCCATTTTTTTATTTTGGCCACTTTAAGCTCTAATTGCACTCACATTAATAATGGAGTCTTAGTCTAAAACATATACTTGTCAGGACATTTATGGTAAACCACCTTTGGAGAGACTTAATTATAGATGATTGTTTGCACATTTAATTTTATCCTAAAATTTCTCTAGATTTAAATTAAAAAGGGGGCTACAAAGTGCTCTAAGAAGCAATCATTTTGGTTGGGTCTCTCATATGGAACCTTTTTTATTTTTCCCAATTTTTAGTTTGTCCCCTTTAAACGTAAATTGCACTCATGTGAATACTCAGAGCAAGATATAAATGATACAATGGAGTGCAAATGCACTTCTCCTCATTCATTTCCTCCCATCCTCTCCATGTTTTTCTCCTACTCAATTTTTAATTCTTCTCTCCACCCCCTTTGACGTTCCCATCGTAATTTCATGTACGATTGCTAGTTTATTGAAAAATATGACATTTTTGATGTGACATCGACAGCGGTGCCCACCCATACATGGACATGCATATGTTTTATGGGGGCATACATCTATAAAGTTGAATTTTTGAGAGTTTAGCTCGGGATAAAAAACCTAGTCATACCAAAGTAGTACATAATAGGAAGGATAGGAATCGCTCCAACGTAAAATTGTCATATTTGGTCCCACAATGACCGTATTCTCTTTTTCATTGTATGCATGTGTGGAGTTTGTTAGGCCATAGGAGTCACAAATCCAACATATAAGTATCCCTTTCCCCAACAATTTTATCATTCCCTTATCTTTTCTTAAGAAACCCCACACCACTTTTCATTATGAGTTGTTTCATTTAGCCATTTGGAGGCCTCCCCACCTAAAGATATATGTTACGAACATTTCATTTGAGGAGATGGAAGGATCAACTACACTCAAATCCATATATGTGGTCGTTTTGGCTGTAATAATGTTGTTATTGGTAGTATTTGTAGTGGATGAGTCAAAAGCGCCCAGTCCATCACCGGTTACAGGGGCTCCATCAATGATGATCATTCCTTCTCTAGAAGTTGGTCTCATTGGCTCAATCATGACATTTTCAGAATTATTTTTCAAATGAGGGTTCATTGGATGGGCCTTGTTATTATCATGGCATGTTATTTTTCATCTTCATGTGTGATATTGGATGGGGATTTGTTCTTAGGCATCTTTCATTGATGGTCAAGATGGCCCATTCTATTTTCTTGGTTTTTATGGAATATGTTTTTGAGGGATTATTATTTATCCATTTAGGAAATAAATTTATCTTCTCTAGGTCTATAACATATGGATCAATATTGTCATATTCCTTGTAGGCTCTTTTTGAATATCATAATTCAATTTTGGAAAATCTCAACTCGGTCTATGTAGATCTACCTACCAAATTCTATTCTCCCCATAAAATGCACAATTATACATAAAACTACCCATAAAAATACCATAGAGACATGCATGACCATACATGGGTGGGACCGCGCATCAGTAGTCACATCATATATTTATTGTTTTTGGATAAACCCGATTGAAATTACATGGTAACATGTGACGGGTAGTAGGTGGGTTAGTAGGAAATTGTGTTTGCAAAGAGCAGTCACGGGTTTGAATATTCTTGGGTGTCTGTACAAAGTTTTTCAATAGTGTTGAAAAATGCACTATGTTTTTCATCACAACCAAAAAAACAAACAAACTAACAGTTGAACCAAATGCCACGTGGAAACAGATGGCATGATGGTCACGATGATGCATAATATGGTTAATTTTATGTATGTGGTGTATTTTGTGGGGAAAATAGCCCTCACCTTACTTTTTTGGATAAAGAAAACACTATTTATTTTTGTATTTTAGGAAAAGTTTCCTTGAATTTGTGTCACCTTCGACCAAGGTATTATCATGGTGTAGTATTTTGATTGAAATAATTAGAGTTCTATACGAACAATGGGATGTTATTGTAATGTATTAGATTTTCCTCTAAATTTAATGGGAATTCTTTTTGAAATCGCATAAGTAAATTTTTATTTATTTATTCCTTATTTAAATGGGTTGATGAAGATTTGAAGTGTCTTGAAGTAATATTAAGATCTATTGAACATGCCTATTCTATTTGGGGCACTCAAATTTGTAATTATTGACAATTGAATGAGATTTTATTTTGGTATTGTGAAGTAATTAAAAGAGAGAGAAAATCAATAAGAAAGCATGCTACCAATTATCATTAGTAATTATATAATTATTTCTAAATTTTTGTTGGATGTATATGGTTTTGGTTATATGAAGGAGGTTACCTAAATTTTCTTATGTAGTGGTTATATGGAGAAACTACTTACATTATATTATCCAATGGTGTAATGGAGGAGGAGGTTGTTCCACACAATTTTTTTATAACAAAACTATAAATAATATTTTTTTCTTAAATTTATAGACCATGTGTTACTTATAATTAGTATCTTCCCTAATTAGCTAAGGTGTTAAAAATCTATAAAAACTACACTATGATTGTATCATTTTCTTTTTTGGCCAAATATTAACCCCTTTCAAAATTTTAAAAATTTATGGTTTGCCCCTTCCAAAGGAACACTACCTATTTTTTTAGCTAAGAAAATTTGAGAAAGAAACTTTAAAAAAAGAGGAAAAACCTTAAATAGTAATACTCTCCATTAATTTACACATTTCCTTATATAAAAAGGGAACTATTGCTCGGATTAAAATTTGTTTGTATTTTTTCAATTATATATACAAAGTGCATTGTAATTAAATTATTCCATATTAAAAAATTATGAGATAAAAATGGATCTCAAAAAATAGAGAGAATCCTAAATATGTAGAATGTTTTTATCATTATGAGTTTTATATAGCTTGCATTAATACTAGAAATCATATTGGAGCGGTTGATGAGAAAATCAAAAGGGTTTGTGGGAAGGGAAAAGAAGTGGATTAGTACAACAAAAGACTGCATGTAAGAAGATGTGATATGATGCAATGGTTAACATGTGGAGTGAAGATGATGGAGTAAATAGGAAAGAATGAAGCAAAACATATGTACATTGTCAAACTAAAGGAAGCTAATTATAGATATAATGAAGGAAAAATGAAATTCCAAACAAATATATTGTGCAATATGAAACATGCAAAGCTTATTTTTAATCCATCTACTCACCTATCCACCTACACACCTACTGTACACCTACCCTACAACTAGCCTCTCCATGTAATCAAATCATTAACTCCTAATTAAACTTAAACTAATTTAATCCCACCTCATCTATTTCTAGAAGCTTCTAATTCTGGAAGCCTCTCTAACTTTCTACTCTTCTCCACTAAATTTTAAATTCCATGGATATTTCTCTATAATTCTATAATTAATCTATTTTAGAAGCCGCTCTAACTTTATACTCTTCTCCATTGAATTTTAAATTCAATGGATATTTCTCCATAATTCTAGAATTTTCTAATTCTATAATTAATCCCACCTCCTCTATTTCTAGAAGGCTCTCTAACTTTCTACTCTTCTCCATTGAATTTTAAATTCAATGGATATTTCTCCATAATTCTAGAATTATCTATACTCTTTCATCTTCTCATTTAATATTAACCATTGATCTTCCACCTACTTGGAAAGAAATAGCCCTCAATTTCTTCTTCCAAAACTATGAATTAACATGCTACCCTCTATGGAATCCAATCCTTATAATCCCTAGAATCCTTAGAAATTCATAAATCTTTAGAAATCCTTAGAATCCCAAGAATCCTTAAAATCCTAAGAAATACTTAAAAATTCTAAGAAATCATAACAAACTACTACTAAAATTCCTACAAAGATCTCTAACATCATTTGCATATCTATCAAGCATCCACATGAAATATTCAATCCACAAAGATAAGTGTTGTCCATTTACTTCCAAAATTTGAAGCAAACAATTCTATCCAATCATCTTGAGCACAACTACAACATCAAGGGAGGTTATTCCTTGGTAAGTTATAGGCATTGCTTCTATCTCCCTTACATATTTTCTCAATCTGAGGTAGTATTTAAGAGGATTAGTTTTAGAAGTCAATTTGGTTTTGGTTTCTAGGTTACATATATATATAATCACTTTTTAGCATTTACATTATGACACCCACCTTTGTGGGGCCTTGCCCAATCTTTAGCTTGATTTTAGTTAAATAAATTGAATAAAATGGGTTGTGCAAGAATACTTTATATTTTTATATATCATATTGTATTTTGTTTTAGTTTGTTTGTATATATCCCCTTGTGTACTTGTTACATCCCGAAGGTGAAATCACGTATACTCTCCTCTCACATCCTAGGATGATCTTAGGATCAAAGAGGATAACATTCCCCATTTTTCATTTATAGGGGTAATGTGACATGGAAGTGACATCCATGCACTTACCATAGTCCTAGGAGTCTCATGACCATGGGCTTCATGTCCACGCATACGTAGACACACCCTGCATTCTAAGCAGGGTATATAAATCCTTAGAGAGATATCGTTATTAGCTAAGCGTTGTCTTGTTTTAAGAGAAGTGTGAAGTGAAGGGATTCCACGTCCCAATATCCAGGCCTTATACAACATCCTTGCAACATGGAATTTGGCCCCATGTACAACGAGGTATATTGGGCATGCCCCTAGTGAGCTTGTACATCCTAGTCTAGGAAACCTTTTGGCTACATATCAAACTATAGTGCAAGGAGGCCGCACTCCCAAAAATAATTGTTAGCTGAACCCACATTGACACATAGGTGGAGATAAAATTGTGGCACCATCATCGATGTGTGGTATTAAAATCAGGCTAAATTTTGGTTGCAATCCTACTTGACTAGTTAGATTGTGCTTGTATGATTGTGATTGCTTGAGTGTTTTTTGATACCAATACAAAACCCCACACTAGTCCCCTTTCATCATACCATCATATACACTCATCATTCATCCCTTTGACCACACCATTTGAATTTGATTTGACTATTACCCACATCACCTTTGACCATCATACTTTTGTCACTTTGACTATCCCCATACATCTTTGACCATACTCTTGTCATACATCATTCACTTAACATCACTCATCTCCTTCACACCTTCCTTTTGATATAAACAAAATAAAACAATAATAAAAATTTCCACATAATCAATAAACTTTATAAACACAAAATACATTCACATACATCCCCATTTCACGAACACATCTAAAATTCACTTACACATCCCTTACTTGCTACATTGTATATAACACCATACCACATTGTATATAAACCACCTTTGCATCTACATCACACTTCACCTATCACTCATACATCCTCTCTTACTCCCTTCAAACTTATTATGTTGTTTAAAAATTATCATTACCCACACTTAATCACACATCCCCACTTTATATATGTAATTTATTCCACAACATCTCATACACCTAAACATCTATTCATCTCATTGTCACAAAGCTTCCACCTAGTGGTTTAACATTTCCTTTTGACGTCACTACACTTACATAGGTCCAAAAGATCCTAAAACATATCACATCACACATCCCTTCCTAATCACAACATTTACTACACTTAAACATCCTCACATTCTCACACAATCCTACACATACGCTTTCACACTCAAACACCTTATCTAAGATTCCCTATTGGCACGATTAATTGAGTCTCACTAGTCGACACCTTGAATACAGACACAAAATCCTTATCTCCTATCCAATCATCCTAATCCCTCACACATTAAGGCACATCCTAAGCCCTCTATCATTGAGGAACATCCTTCTTCAATCCTCTCATCCTAAAACAAGGTTTGGTTGTTGGGATTATACATGATCAATAAGAAATATTATCCTCTCTTCATCTACTAATCACACATCCTTCACCAACTTAATACAAATCCATCCCATCCTCACATCTCAAATCACTAGGATCTAATGGCACATAGGACAATATTTACCCAACCTCAAATAGGAAATGATGACGAAATAAGCCACCAACTAAATACATAAAGCTGGAAATGGATTATTCAATCCATTTTTTTATGTCAATGCGAAATAAAACCACATTTGAGGAGGAGATGAAGAAAAAATGGTTAATACCAGTAGTGATGATGACTCAAGCACCTATTTCATAGAAGGAAGATGACGTGAAATGCTTAATCACTTTAGTAGACAAAAATAAAGATGCTCTCCTCCTCAATTATATCACATGGGAGAAAAACTTCCTTCTGACTATACCCATGACCAACTTCATAATCTCCTCTCTAATGAGAATGAACACATCGAGAAACAATCCCATACCCACTTCAATACAATTAAAACAACCTAAATCACAACAACCATCATGCTACACGTGGATGGGATAACAGAGAGAATACCCATAATTCTCATGTATCTAAGGAGGTTGTATTGTCCCAACTACAACAAATGAGCAACCAAATTTCCCAGCTAGCCTCCCAACTTGATCCACAATGTCCAAATGACCATGGTAACCATGATTTTGAACATTCCCAATGTCCCAATTTCAACCTACCACCCACCGGCCCTCAAGAATCCACCTTGGAGTAGGAAGTAAATTCTATGAAGGAAACACTTCAAGGATTGTAACTCAACAGAAAAAGATGTCAATATAAGTTTGAGGAACTATGTCCTTATCCATTTGATCATGATATCTTATGCATCCCTTTTCCCCATACTTGAACCACCCAAATTTGAAAAATACAAGGGAAAGGGTGATCCTCGTGAACACATCAAGGATTTTCTATATGTTGTGTCAGGAAGTATCCTATGATGACTCCTATTTATTGAGACTCTTCTCACAAAGCCTAGGTGGTCCCACTCTTAAATGGTTCCTTCACTTTCCCAAGGGCTCTATCACCACCTTCATTGACTTATTAAAGAAAATTTTCAAACACTTCTCATACAATGTGGAGCATGATGTCACAATGATTGACCTATGTAATACCAAACAACACAATGGTGAAATATTTTCATCCTTCTTGCAATAATGGAGAGCTCTTGCTAGCCACATTCCATGGCCCATCCCTAAAAAGTAATTGGTCACTATATTTGTTTTAACCTCCATCAAGAGCTATCCTTCCACCTCCAAGTCCATTATGTAAACACCTTTGATGACATCATAGAAAAAGGAATGTAGATAGAAAAGATCTTGTCTCTAAAGGCCTCATCAAATTGTATTCCCAAGATAACTATAATCAATCTAATCATCCTTCCACATCTGAGAAGCCCAAGTATTTTAACAAGAATAAGAATGTTTTCGTGATGGAGTGACAGAGACCAAACATGTTCAACACGTCCAAAAATCCGTTGCCATATCCATTCCTAAGGGTCAACCCTAATCAACCCAATATCAAAGAAAAGGTCATACACCTCTCCGATGAGTCCATTGAAATAATCCTTGAAAAACTTGTTACCATTAATATGGTTGTTTTCCCACAAACCCAGCCAATTGATGAGTCTAGACCTAAACCCTCTTGGTTTAGGGAAAATGAATATTGCAAGTTCCAAAAAATTAAGGGTCATGCCACCACCAGGTGTATGAAGCTAAAGAACTATATTCAAGACTTGATTGATTGGGGTGAAATTAAAATCAAAGACAATGCATCCTCCTCTTCTCAAAATCAAAAGTTAGGGATTTATCAAAATCCACTCCCTAATCATGGTCAGAGCCACACTTCAAATCAAGGTCATCGAAGTCTGGTAAAACCCTGAATCATCCAACCATCAATCTAACCATATAAACTACCAATGCATACCCTTCCAATATGAATCTCTTGTCAACCATATTCACCATTCCCCCATTAAGTAGCCACCATCAAAGTCAAGGGACCTTCCCAAAACCCTCAATGTGTGTTGTTACTACTCACTCCGAATCCATGTAGTGGTTCAAGGGGTTGCTCCATCTTCTTCCAATCCACCTCCACAAGCTCAATACAATATTTTGAACAACTTGAAAATACCCCCACACAGATTTCCATCATGGATCTTCTCAAAACATCTTCCATACATAAAGATATCCTTTACCACGCTCTTAAGAGACTCGCGTCCCAACTGATATTGATCCCACGTAGTTTCAAGCCCTCATTTCCCACCTTTACCCTTATCCAACACTCCCACTTACTTTTACCTAGCAATACTTGCCACTACATGGCCCAACCCATAATTTTCCTCTTTACATTGAGGTTCATATAGAAAATACTCACGTCAAGCAAGTACTAGTGGACAATGGGTCTAGTGTCAACCTTTGTACTTTATCTCTCATTCAACGCCTAGGGTACAATGAATTGGATTTAAGACAAGAGATAATCACTATCAAAAGAATATGATAACACTGAAAGAAAATATATGGGAACTTTATACCTTCCCATTAATGTGGGGCATGTCACGCTGCCCACCTTAGTATGTTGTGGACATCAATTCCCTACAATTTACTACTTGGTCACCCTTGGATCCATGAAATGCATGTTGTCCCATCCACATTACATCAATACCTTAAGTTCGAGCATGCCGGCGTGGAGGTCACCATCCATGGTGACCCTCAACCCTTCTATTTTTCCAAGCGCTTGAAGCACAAGCTTATGAGGAACCATATTGTCCCATTACTAAAATTGTCACTTCACAATTTCCATCTCCATCATCCATGACATCCACCACTTCATATGATTTACTTGACAATATTCCATCCACTTCACATAACACTTCATCATCATCTGATCCTATCTTACCCACTCCATCCACATCCACTCCTATCTTACCCACTCCACCTCTTAAAATCAAAGCCACATGGTGCGAAGAATACCAAATTTTAGTATTGAGAAACTCCTCTTTCACCTAAACAACATGGCAGGCTGACATGTGTCAAGCTAATAAGAAAACATATTCATTGGGCTCTTAAAATTTTTATTTCGCTTTGGGTATCTTATTGATGAGTACCTAGATCCATCGATACTACATGGCTCATAGATGATTCCATACCGTCCTACTACTTTGAGTAATGAATATCCAAT
The DNA here is from genome assembly GCA_018340775.1 of Taxus wallichiana var. yunnanensis. Taxonomy (NCBI): domain Eukaryota; kingdom Viridiplantae; phylum Streptophyta; class Pinopsida; order Cupressales; family Taxaceae; genus Taxus; species Taxus wallichiana. Next base: position 852,164,932 of record CM031242.1, on the reverse strand, counting down.
CCCCAAGTGCATGATGACTCACATGGGTTACTTTGGTTGAGGACTAGGTCACAATGAACAAGGCATCCCTGAACCCCTATTGTCATCCCCAATCTTGATGGTCATGGATTAGGGTACCACCACCTGATGAGGGTATCCGTGATGATCTAAGTGACACAACCAAGATAGCTAAGGAGGCCATAGATGCCATCGAAACAAGCTTCATTTATAGCCAATACGACAAAGATCTTGCCACCACAAACCTCTTCCATGACACTTCCATCCTCTCCATCAATGTTTCTCTCACCTATCCCCAACTCATCTAGTGGAACCAATAGTTTGAACATATCCCTCTCAACACATTTCAAAATGACGAAGAAAATTGAGTTCATGGGAACTCGGGACAATATACCAGTTGGTGACCATAAAAAGGGTTTCAAAGTATGTCTAAATTTTGAAACCTATTTTGGTGAGTAGAGCCTATCTTACCTACCATATACCAATCCCAATCCCCCATCAATCCAATCAACATACCCCATCCTTACTCCTTTTTCCATCTAGATGAGGAAGATCCCCTTGCTGATTTTTTTTGAAAATCCCTTACATCCAGATCATGACCCAGCTATGGATCAACTCCTTTTAGATTTTAAAACACTCAACAAGGGTATTCAACATCACTAATTGAAGAAACCATTGATATTAATACCGACAAGACTTCAAAGAAGAGGACACCAATATTATCGAATTGGGGTCATATTTATCTACAAAATAATAAGATGGACATTCATTATCAAAGAATTAGATATATCCATCTAGATTATCTTTGATGGCTAATTATGAAATTGAATATGTTAATCAAAAATCTATCAAAGGACAAGTTTTGGAGAGGCATCCTATTCATCACTGACTCAAGTAGATTCTCATCGGAGATAGTTGGACATTATAAGGCCTTTTGACTTGCATTTTCATCCCTATCACTAACAATTTACAATATGAATATGAGGCACTTATAGCTAGACTCAGAATGGCTATCCAGTGGAATATCAAAAATCTTAATGTATTTGGTGACTCACAACTCATAATCAAGTAGGTTAATGATGAATACTCAACCAAAGATGAAAAATTGTTCCATACAAGAGAATGGTGGATAAATTCAAGCTTTACTTTCAACATATTTAGTTTGAGCAGGTTCCATGAACAAAAAACAAATTAATAGATGTAATGGATACCATTGGTTCTCTCTTAAACATGCCTTCAGATGCCCATAACTCACAATTCTTGGTTGAATAACTCATGGTTCCAGACATATGACATCCCTGAATCTGAAATGGTATGTGAGATTTTGGTCCCAACTCCCCATGGTACCACATGACATCTATACTTATCCATGACCATATCCTTCCACCCAACCTTCCTCACAACCATCACAAATCCTTCATCCAATGCACATCTAGATTCACCATCCTTGGTGGCACCCTCTACCATAGAGGATATGACAAAACCTTGTTATGATGCCTTAACTCACAAGAGGTTGAATTAGCAATCAAGGAAGTTCATGATGACATCTGTGGTGCTCACACCAGTGGTGTGGTACTCGCCAAGAAACTTCTACGCACTGGCTACTATTGGCCTACCATGGAAAAGATGCATGCTCATATGTCGTAAATGTGTCCCATGCCAAAAACATGTTGACCTCATCCATGCACCTTCTCAAGATTTGCATCCCATCACTACTCCATGGCCATTTTCTACCTAGGGTCTCGATCTCATGGGAAAGCTTAATCCTACCTCATCGATGGTCACAAATTCATCATTACTACTATAAAATACTTTACCAAATGGGTCAAAGCCATTCTCACCTATGTCACCGGAAAAAAAATATCAAAATTCATCCTTAATCATATCATTTTTCTATGGTATTCCATCTGCCATTATCACGGACAATGGTAAATCCTTCAAAAATCATGACATCTATGAAATTTTTGATCACTTCCACATCAAGCTTAAGTTCTCCACCCCATACTACCAAAAGAAAATGGCCAATCCAAAGCATCCAACAAAACTTAAACACATCCTCGTTAAAATTTTCAATCATGTAGGACATAATTGGCATACACAAATCTATCCTACCTTATGGGCCTACCACATCCATCCACCCCCAATCGCTCCACTCCATATTCCCTTGTCTTTGACATCAAAGCTATCATGCTCATTTAGAAAACTTCCTTCCCTCCGCATTTCTCTCAAAACCTTATCAAAGATGAAGACTATCGTGTGCACCACCTTCAATAACTTGAGCTGCTGGACAAGAAATGCCTCCAAGCCTTGGACCATCTCAAAGATTACCAAAATTTCCTTCACAGACAATATGGAAAACACATCAAAACCCATGAATTCAAATTTGGCGACCTGGTCCTTAAAGAGAACCAATGCAACACTAATGTAAATCATGAAAAGAAAGGAAAGTTTGAACCAAATTAGCTCAAACCTTACGTCATCATAGAAAGTTTGGACTTCTCGGTGCTTATAAGCTTGCTACCAAGATGGGTATGATGAGCCCATGAACATCATGCATCTTAAATTATTCTATGCTTAAGTGCCCACTATCAAACATCAAAAACATCCAATTATTCAAAAAAAAAAATCATCCAATGGTGAAAACCACTTTGGTGGCGCCTTAGGAAAGTACCATGGTGAAAACTAGTTTCAACGCTATGGTAAGCTAGATCCTACATCCACTAGTGCCTCGCATACATGTTAACACACTGGGGGAAATCCCCTTTATCCATACCCATATTTTCCATCCTATCCACACTCCTCTCCTACTATCCTAATCCAGACTTCTTTTGGTCATGACTAGAAGTAATGATTCTATCATGACCGAGAATGTTATCTTGATCCTTACAAAGGTCGCATTATCTACAACAAAATTTGGTACTACAACATTGAGAAGATTCAAGCCTCTACATCAATGCCGAGAAATGCAACCCTTGTAAGATCCTAAGGATTTCATTCCTTTTCATCCCCCATCCACCTGTCATCATCATATCCTCCTCTTTTCAATCACTTTCCTTTTCTCTCTATTATTCTACTTCATTTAGTGGAACAATTACATTGTAAATATTTGTATAGTTAGATTACTTTTTACATTTACTTTGTATAATGGCATTGTAAAAATTCCATAACATTTACCATATGTATATACCCACTTGATATGTAAATCATCACATCCATACTTAATCTACACTATCCACATCAACATTAAACACCACACTAAACACTACACACTACTATCCATAATAACATTACATAACCATTTCTACATCTCATAATCTAGTTCACAAACTAAATAATAAACCATGACAAACATCTCATCATCAATATCATCCATCTAAACATCAAAATACAACAACTAACCACATAACCATAGTAATAAATAATCATCATTACATCAAAACACCATAATCCATCTACACCTAACATCCTCATCATAAATATCCATTCATTTTACATCCAAATTAATTAAAATTGGCATTATTCATACATCTCTACATCTCATCAACATCAAAATCATTTCATCATCACATATAATCTAATCATCTAACATCATCACATCACAAAAAATATAAAAAACCTCGTATAATTTTCCAAAATCATAAAATCGTATAATTTTCAAAAAAAATAAAAAATATCATAAAATTTTCACCAAAAATCATATAAATTTCAAAAAATAAAATAAAAGTAAAATTTTCAAAAAAATAAAAAAATCGTAAAATTTTCAAAATCATTAAATCATATCATAAATTTTTTTCAAAAAATAAAAATAAATCGTAAAATTTTCAAAAAATAAAAAAAACTTTAAAAATTGTAAAAACTGTAAAATTGTCAACATTCCTAACAATGGTCAAACCTCATCCACTTGGTCAAACTATTCACAAATCCACCCCATCACCACAATCTAATAAATCTACATTGACCTCATTCACTCACTTTTTCTTTCTTCTTTTAATATTTTTTGTTCATGTGTGAATGTGAATGTTTTCTTTATTTCTTGCATCTTTTATTTTTCATCCGATGATATGAGGCCCCTTTTTTTCTTTTTCTTTTACATGGTCCAATGATATGAGGACCATATTTTTGTATTAATTTGTCCAATGATATGAGGACAAGGGCATTTGGTAATTCAATCATCATAGTCTTTAACCTTGGTGCATTTTGCTCTATGCCACATCAATAACATTGTTAATGATGAAAATGTGGATAGTTCATGACAACACCCATCCCCTTTAATCATCATCCACTACTAATTGTCTAACGTCATCCTCCTCTCATCTGATCATCTATTCATCCACATTTATCACTCTAAATCTTCTTATCCCCATCCAAACAATTGACCACCGCAACCAACATCAATTGATATTTGAAATCCAAACCAAGAGTGCAAGAGGAAATTGATACAATGACACAACAATCCGATCAAATCAATCATTGGCGGTGACTGAGTCAAGATCACATCCCCAAATCCGTCTGTGCTTGGAAGTTATTCCTAACTAGTCAGACATTCAATCCTTTAATTAACCAATCCTAACCGCTTTCATATATCATTGTGCGGATCATCTACTCAATATAACCCTATCTATCAATTAAGCAACCAATATAAAAACACACCTTTCATAAATTGATTGGGGCATCCACTAAAATTCATCCAACTTGATCTTCCTAGTCGGGGAATCCTATCAATATAATAAATCTAATGAATCCAATCAAACAAATCAATCCAATCAATTCAATCAATCAATCAGGCTCATCCTCTTGGCTTGGGCATCCAATCAATCAATCTAACCCCCTTCACCTGGGACATCCTATCATTTGGCCACCTTGGTTGGGGCATCCTATCACTCAATGATCGCTCCTGATCTCAACACTTCTTGTATGCCTCTATTAACATGACCTCCTCTTCATTTCGTGAGAGGTCACCGACTCAATTTCCTCCCACTCCGACCTCTCGAGGGGCATCACCCTTGTTATCCTAGAAATATCTCTTTCTTTAAATGGTCATTGCTCCATAATAACCCTTCAAAGAGGAAAAAATGTAGACATGTAAAATGTTGACATAATTATAAATAAATAAAATCCCTATTAAACATTATTAATTCCTAACATATATTACCCTCCCTATTACTAATTCATCATTCCACAATTCTCATCTTGATCCTATAATAATTAATCACAAGATTAATTATTACTAACCCCTTTCCTAACTTCCCACTAACCTCATTTAACATTTTTAGGAATTTAAAATTCCTATCTACCTACCCATCTACTCTACACCTACCCTGCAACTAGCCTCTCCATGTAATCACATCATTAAAACTTAAACTAATTTTATCCCACATAATCTATTTCTAGAAGCTTCTAATTCTAGAAGCCTCTCTCGCATTTCTAATCTTCTCCACTAAATTTTAAATTGGTATGCCACCCTATATGGAAGCTAATCCTTGAAATCCATAGAATCCTTAGAAATCCTTAGAATCCCGAGAATCCTTAAAAATTCTTAGAAATCATAGAATCCTAAGAAATCATAATAAAGGGCTACTAAAATTCCTACAAATCTCTCTAACATCCATAAAAATATTAAATCCACAAAGGGAAGTGTTGCCCATTTACTTCCAAAATTTGAAGCAAACAATCCTATCCAATCATCTTGAGCACACCTACTGACATCAAAGGAGATTATTCGTTGGTAAGTTATAGGTATTACTTTTATCTCCCTTTCATCTTTTCTCAATCCAAGGTAGTTTTTAAGAGTAATAGATTTAAGAAGTCAATTGGTTTGAATTTCTAGTTTGCATAGATATCTAATCAATTTTTGACATTTACACTATCGAATTTGACAACGACAAATAAATGCAAGTTTGAAGGTGCTAAGGAAATGTTGTAAACAATATCAACAATTATAGTTGTTGAGCCATTTTCAAGACCATCCTCTACCCACAAGTTAGTTGTAAGCATTACGCTTTGGTTTTTGCAAAGAAGAACTGGGTGTTGCATTTGATCATCACTAGGTTTCCTAGAGGGCCTCAATTGGTGCTTTCGAGAGAAATTGAACGAGCAATGGAAGATTAAAATATTCCAACATATTTCAATTTTGATGGTCAACCAACTCATTTTTGGAAAATAAATGGGGGATTCCTTGATGCTTTGTATTTATTTTATGAGAGGAAGAAGTTTGTTTTTGTCATAAGGAGCTCCCATTCTTCTAAGATTGGAATTTTTTGCTACGAATGTTGAAGAGAAATTGGTAGAAGGAAACTTGTTGTTGGGTGGAACTTCTTACTGATGGAAAATTATTTACAATGAGATGGAGGTGTGGAATCCTTTCCAAATGGTTGCACCATGAGAATAACTTACATATAAGGGAATGTCCATGAATAGTGGAAGATGAACTAGGTCACCGATGAGGATGACCGAAATGTGGAAAATCCCCTAAAGACTAAAATTCAATTTTGGGGAGAAATTTGGGACCAATGAAACTCATATCATCATAAGAATATAATCAACATGTTTGAGGGAGTCCAAAAAGGTGGAAAATATTGTCCTTCTAATGGTTTCAAGTACTTTGATAGGTATGTGAAGGAAAACATGTATTGTTGCTTCTAAAATGTTAAAATGTAGCAATACCATTCAAGTGTAAGCAAAAGAAAAGGTGATTTTTCTTTAGATATTGTGATGTTGACTTGATAACATTAATGAGATATGAATTTCATGTTCTGCAGTTGCCTTGAATTTTAATTTTAGCAACGATAGATTTTATTTGTTTAAAAAATAGTGGAAAATGGTATCGAAGGCCATTTGTTTCCTTGGAGATAAGTTGAAACAAGTGTTATGGAGTACCTATGATCAAAATAGATATTGATAGTGCTCCTTTGCATTTTTTTACAATTTGGTCCAACCTCCTATAAATAATGAGAAACAAAATGAGTGTCCCACTTATGTTGTACATCAAAGTCTATGCGACCCAATAAGTGAAAACTTTCAATCCCCATGTTCTATACGGGATGGAGTTATGAAATAAGGTGCCACTCATCAAAATGTGCATGAGGATCTACAAATATTTCCTACACGTTAGATTCAGATCCTAAGGATTCTTTGGGGTGAGTGGTAGAGAGTTGAACATTTCATGGCCGATAATTATTCTTGAACAGGTTCCAAGATGATATACTTTCTTCTCGGTGGAGCAAATATATGAAGAAAAAATATGAAAGGGCCTGTACAAAAAGAGTTCAATCCAATAGAAGAGTTCAAAAGATGATGATTATTTCACCTGGGATGTGGAAAAATGTAGGTTTGACATGAACAATATCCGCGATGCTCGAAGCTTCCATTTATTTCCTATGCAGTGCTTGTTATAAGTCCAATATTGAACCGTCTAAATAAGTGAGAATGTTTCCATATTTATTAGTCATGCCTTACAGATGATATAGGAGCATCATAAAAGGAGACTTTAAAATGTGAAATTCTTAGTCTTGGTGTGTCATAAAGTCATAAGGGAAGGTTTTTGGGTCATTTCACAGTCATGATAGAGTTAGAAGCTCAAAATTTAAAAATTTGACATTTCCCTCCTTTTTGTAATTTATATTCCTAAGGTTGAGTCATGGTTTGTGTTGTCCCTAAATCATTGCACCCCCCAAATGGTCAGAATATTGTTAGGATGTTCGGTGTGATTGGGACACATTGGATCACCTCTCAAGCTGTGGGACTTGGGTTCGAGGTGAATCTCGGAAAGGCCAACTTCCTCTTCCTAAACTAAGTGTTGTACTACTCAAAATGTAATGAAATGACAAACTAATCATAGGCTAACATATTCATGAGTTTTAAGGAAAGATATTTTGTAGAAATGAAACTATACTAAGGGCGGTGATTCACCAAATAAAGGGATGTTTAATATCTAGAAGGGTTAATGTGGGTAGGATGCTTGCATCGTTGACCACCTTCACCTATTGCAACTTGGAAAGGGTACAAAAATACCACAAAATAGGGCATATGTTCCTTTGTTAAACTTGAGCATACATAAAGGATAGATCAAATTTGATTCAACACATAGTTAATTTATCACAAGGGAAGAACACATGAACATGTCAAACATCTATTTCATCAATTATGAATATTGATAATATAACTTTAACAACACAAGGAAAATAATATTTTCACAAATGATGAAAAAATATAATCACATTACTCCCTCACAACATGAAATAGATAACCCTAAATAAAGGTAAGCTAAACACTCAAACTAAGGAAACATACATTCACAAAGTAAGAATTGATTATAAATCCAACTTAATAGATCAAATTTCCAATGGAAAGGTATAACTCTGAATATAAGTAAAAGGTTTTAGAATCTCTGAAGCACTCTTCAAAGCTTGAAGAGAAACTTCACACCAAAAATGATATCTATCTATATCCCTACTAGTTTGAAGCATTCCACCATTTATAATTGCTTAGGTGAGACATTACAATTTGGGCCCTTAACTAACATTTTACTAAAAATAGAAATGTCATTAAATTAAGGGAACATGCTCCCATGAAAATAGAAAATTTGTTGCAAGGGTTTGACTCAGTCAACCCTACAACTTTGACCGATCTAGAGCTTGGATATGTCCTTTTATGGCCACTCATCTTTGGCTTTGTTCAGCTACGCCTTCCTCTTTTGTAGGTTTTGTTGTTCTCCTTCCCATGCAACCATTCAATGCTTATACTCAATGAAGTGCTTGATGATCCCCTAAATTTATTCATCTCCAGGCCCACATGCGTAGTGATTCACTACATCTTCCATCTCGATCTCCCTCGTGATCTTGGCTGGCACTCTTCGAAGTTTACTCACAACTTTCTTTAGCCTCCCTATGAAATTTTGGCACAAGACCAATCGGTCAATGGAGTCACTACTGAAAGTTTTGGTGACCTCATCATCACGCTTCACCAAATCCTTGAAATTTTCCTTAATTTGATCTTCTGGGAGAGCATCGATGTTTTCATTGAAGAATTTATAATTAGCAACATCAAACTCTTCTGAGATGTAATTCAGGTATCGTGATTTTTACTAGTTTATCTTCCAGTTTCTTAATTAAATATTACAACACTTGACACTAGAATTCCATGGCCTTTTGATATTCAAATAAATTTGAGGCATCATCGATCACCTCTTCTTGAAGGAGCAAGTTGGGGTCTTCTTCTCTAATCTCACTCCATGTTGTCAAATTTAAATTCAAATTATTATTATCTTTGAAAAGGCCTCATCCATTTTGTAAATAGTAGCCTTCCCAACCTGCATATCATTATATATTTCAAAAACCTCCTTGATTAAGGGATTAGCTTCCCGCAAGATGCGCTCTATCCATCCATTTCCAATCTTCCTTTCTAGCCTAGCTTCTTGAGCTCATGATAAGAAATGTCATCGATGGTAGGCGAAGCTGTCATGGTCGTAGTGGTTGAGACTTTGATAGATGGAGTTGGTTGGGTTACTTTGTAACAATGAAGTGAGTTGTTCGACCTTAAGTTTGAGTGTAGACACCAAATTTGGGTCTTACGACACCCGTACACCCGTATCTCATCCCGAAACCTAACCCTACCTCACTACCTAAACTTTACACACCTTTGAATTATTTATTAATTACCTTATAATTAATAAATCCACATCTCTAACCCTACCATCTCACCTCGCCACCTCACTATGACCTAGCCCTAACCCTAAACTAACCTAATTAAGACCTATGACTTGGTCCAGACCCACACCCATGACTCATCACCCCTCACCCGTATCAAAATGAGCCTAATAATGACTTGACCAAGCCCACAACTAACCCCTCGGGAGAAAAGGAGGGAAAGTTGGCTATTTTACTACAAATATCCAACTTTGACTCGACCGACATCGGTCCCTACTTGGCCGGTGTCGATTACGTAATCACCATTGGTCCCTATAAATGACCTTCCCCAACCAAAACCAAAGGATCCGGATTCATTTGCAAGAGAGAGACAAGTGAGAAGGGGAGAAGAGTTTGCAAAGAGGAGCATCGAGCCAAAATCTGGGCCCGAGCAACTAGAGCATTGTCACACTCATCCAAAACTTGGGAGAGTTGGAGGATAGCTTCATCAGACCACTTCCAATTGTTGGATCATCCCAACTGGGCCTTGCCTTCGCCATTTGCATTCTTGGACACGCATCCACATCAGAAACTAGTAAGTAGTCTCTTTATCACCTTGTATGCTTCTAGACACTACTTTGTGAACTTTTAATTCATAGGGATTATAAGCTCACTCCTGGATCTACTACCCGGCAACAACTTGCACCTAACCTTCGGTCATCCATCTCTATATTACCCCAAAGACAACTCTCTCACTCTCTGAGTCTTCTCTATCACCCTACTACTCCCCTCAACCATCTACCAACCTTTCAAACCTCATAACCACCTTACACCAACCTCCATTTAAAAATCCCTAAATCACTACCCCTAGCGATATCAGTTATCAGAGTATCGGTTTCATAACCGCGATCGGTTATTCAGTGACCGGCATCGGTCACTGTGACTTATACCAAAACCAACCTTTCACCTATTCACCTAAAAACAATCTCGTGTCCAGCCTGGTCTATCCCTGTAACTTGATCGGAACATATCAATAACCAGTGACCAAACAAATAGCATGACATTCTATTGTTGGTAGTTTAGTCTCTATTGCTTTTAGTAACGAGATACCTAAATCGTGAGTTCGCAATAGCTTCTTTATTATCATTTGCATCAATTTGTATTAAAAAGGAACTCTGACCACCTTCAAAAGGAATTCTAATATTTCCTAGGCCCAGGTGCAGTTCCCTCACTTATTGTCTAACTAAAATCGGTGGTCTTGCATTCTTATTTACAGTAGTCCTTCCTAGACAAAAAGGAGCTCTTCACAATCGGTCGATCTCTCTACGGCACGTGCACACCTTCCCAACACTCACAGTATTCCTCCTAACCCTAACCCTTATCTGTTTCTCAAGAGAATGAAAGGATAGAAGTAACTCTATTCTGGAACTAAATTCTGTGCGAAACATTTTGGCACGCCCGGTGGGACCCTTCTCGGGTTTCTTTCTTTCTTGCTTGTTTTCATGTAGGGAGCACACTTGTTGTTTCTCTCTTCTAAATATTCAAAAATATTTTGTCATTTTGGTAAAAGAACTTATCTTACTTTCGCATCTTTGCATTAGTGAAAGTCATCTTCTTGACCTCTTCTCTTTCTTTGCTTCATCGAATATCATTTTCGATTTGGGTTTAAAACACGTGCATCACATTCTTGCCTGTTGTTTTTAAATTCTAGTGAACGTAGATTAAGTAACAGGTCGTACACGTGGGGGTGATATCCACGGTATTGACGAGAAATTAATCTTACTCTCACTGCACAACACATACCAAATCACATCATAATCTACACAACATCTCAAACATCCCCCTTTCCGCGGTATTCCTCCACCCGATTGAGGTAGCCTTACAAGCCAAAACAAACTTGACATCTCCCTTAGGTCTTTTGTTTAGGATTGACATCATCTTATGTCTAAGGCATAAGCCCAAAGTGATTAAAACTAATCCTAGGGTTAGTCTCTTGATTTGCTTGTGCATCTTGCTTTTCTGTTCTTTCTTTCAGTTCTGTTTCTCTGTTATACCCTATCTCAGTGATCACTTCAGACAATTTGGTGGGTATGCTAAGCCTTGTTATCCCCAAACCAATAGCCTCTTACATTCTCTCTTTGCCTTCATAGTGACCGGCACCGGTCCTCTTCTACCGACATCGGTTACCCGACCGATGCTAGCTACTGTCTGACCGACATCGGTTACAGACCGATATCGGTTACTATGTTTCACGATTCTGAAAAACCAGCAACCTACCAATTCCAACGTTTTGTTGTTGTTTTTGTTCCTAATTGACTAATTCCCTACTGTATCCTCTTGTCCATGGTTGTTATCACGGAAACAAGCTGCAACCATGGTTTCACATGCTTGTTCCGTGTCTTTGCCTGAGTCACCCCCTTCGCATCCTATGGGGAATCCTACGGACACCAATGCTTTTCCCAAGATCTCTGTCGGAGATCCGGATTTTGCTAAATTTTTGGATGCTAATCTTGGTGCCGTACAGTATTATTTGTCTCATACCCCTGACCATACACCTGATGGTCATCTCCTGTTGGGTATGCCTATCAGTATAGCCGCTCACTTAGCTCCTTCCCCACCTAATAACTCCGCCTCACTGTCTTCATCCTTAGCCCGTCTCCCAGCTCAGTGGATTCGATGGTCCATACTGCACCAATTGGCTTTCCTTTGGTTAATCTGGGGCCCCACATATCACTACCATCCACTTCCCCTACCTCATCCCTCTCACAAATTGCCTCTTTTGTAACTTGTTCTCTACCACCTATCCACACACGCTTTCCCTCTCAGGCTCCGCCCACCTTTTCATTTCCGTAAACGCATCCGGTGGCCTCAACATCTTATATAGGACACCCTTATTCGACCGCCCCAACACATTCATCATCGATACCTTATCAACATTTAGCCCCACCATTGTCTAGTAGCGGATCTTGGCCCAATCCTCCCTGTTTACTGACGAAAAAACCATCATCTAACCCAACCAATGATTTAATCAAACAAATGATGGACAAGATGCAAAATCTTGAGGCTTCTGTTTCAGGAAGCCGTAACACCCTGACATATGAGAAAGTTTGTCGGGAGCCTATTCATCCTTTTTTCCCCCTTCATACATATCCTCCTCAATGGGAATTACCAAAATTTACTCGCTTTAATAGTAAGGAGGACCCTCAACAACACTTACGATCATTTAGACATGCTTGCTATCTGATTTCTCATGATGATGCCTTACTACTCCGTACCTTCCCCATGTCCTTATCAGGACTTGCCTTGGAGTGGTACAGTGCTTTAGCCCAGCACTCAATCTTCTCCTTTAACCAGTTAGCCCAATCTTTCTTGGATCATTTCTCCATCAATATTTCCAAGAAAGTATCCATTACCGATCTCTATGCCATCCGACAATTTGAAGACGAATCTATCGCAGATTTCGTTGGATGATGGCGGGGCCTCATCAACCAACTTACTTATGCCTTACCTCAAGCCGAGCTCATCAAACTTTTTATGCGGGCCTGCGCTAAACAAATTTCTCCCACCCTCCAAATTCAAACTTTCTGCACCTTTGATGAGGCCTTTACTATGGCTCGGAAACTAGAGATTCGGGCCTTAGAGGAGGAAAAATTGAAGTTGCGCAACAAAAACTCAAATTTCCGAACCCAGGACTCCACGAAAAAACCCAACACCACCAACTCTCACGCATCAGATGCTTCGAAATCAAAAGGATCTTTACACACGGTAACGGTCAAATCTCAAGCACCGTCTTATACCCAGCTGAAATCCACCTATAAGTATAAAGCCGAGCCCATCAAGTACACTCCCTTGGGAGAAACTTATGAAGTGATCTTGGAAAAATTGCTTAAAGCAGGAGCTATCACCTTGCCTCCTGTTAAACCTCACTCTGGGTTTGATTCCGCCCACACTATACCTTCTTGGTATAAAGAAAATGACTTCTGTAACTTCCATCGCGTGAAGGGACATAGCCACGAAAACTACAAGATGTTGAAAAACATAGTGCAGGAAATGGTTGATGCAGGGGATATAACCCTCGATAATCCTAATGCCCCTGCTAATTGAAATTTAAAAATCTTCAACAAACCATTTCCAAACCATTCCTCTAACAGTAACACAAACCAAGAAACCTTAGCCGAGGAGAAGAGTGTGCATGAGATCCATGTGGTTTTCAACTCCCAACCAAGGGCTTCCATCGAGGAAATTCTGAATCGAGCCTCTTCACCGACGCAGGAGTCCTTACCCCCTTCTCCTTCATCAGGACAAGAGGACAGCCCTGCTATTCCTTTACCCATAAAGGAATCAACCGCTCAGAGTTCTCTTCTCACAGAAGAGCCTTCTTACACCACATCCCTGCAAGACTGTGAGCGGCTGTTATCCAACTTATCTATTTCCCAAACATCTCCTTCTACCACTCTTGCTGCAAAAGAAGAAGGATCATCACTTTTTCTGTCATCCTTAGAAGAGAAACCCCTTGAGCCTACATCACCAAATTCCTTAACCATGACGAATCCTCTAGAACATGCCCTCCTCCCTATCAGTTCTTCATCGCCTAAATCTTTCCAGTGACCGGTTGACCTCTTAACACCCATTGATAAAGTGCCTCATTCGCCCCCTGTATCACACCCCCAGTGGACCAGAATCACAACCCACTTCTCTTCCATACCAAAATTCCCGTCCATACGTGAAGATTGTCACCCCCCAGAAGATAGACGACTCTTATGGGAACGTTTGAATACACCATGCTCTACTCAAATGCAGATGACTAATCCAGACACCTCTACTATATACCCGAAGTTTTTACAAAAGCTCAAAATGCCTATGTCCTCACCTCCACCCCCCTCATCTCTGCAAATACCTCATCCACCTCTATCAACCTAGCCAAACCTTCCCCTACGCTTGGGACTTCACCAATACCCAGCCTGACGCACCCACCTAAATGGTTAGACTTATCCGAAAATAAAGCCATTAATCCACCTAGGAGACAGACCCAATCTCCTCGAGTCCAATCTATGCCTCCGCCACAACTAAAACCCTCGGCCCCAATCACACCACTACAAAGAGGCACGGCTTCAACCCTCACCGTCACACCTACCTTCTATATTGGGGCCTCACCCCTCCACCTTGCCTCAATACACCATGCCTCCCACATCTTCTTTAACACGACCAGCACCTTCTGCACCCATACAGAAATCCACAGGCATCTCAACACCGTCGCCCCAAGTATCTTGCCTACCTACCAACCCTAAGAAAACTCGATCATCGAAGGACTTGTTTGCTGCCGCTCCTCTTTCCCCGTGGTTGTTTCCTGCCACCACATCATCTGTGGCCTCATCATCTAACCAACTAAACATAACTTCTACACGAAGAAGCCACACCTAGTTAAACCCAATCATCAAAATCCCTTACCTAAACCACCACCCGTACGAACCACTCATACCCAACCATTACCAAAACAATCAATGATCTCACCCACTCAATCAATAGCCTCATCTGCATTTGACCCGCTCAAAGGATCTTACGCCAAGATCCTTGATATCTTTGGTAGGGGATGCGACCATTTCCTACCCCCACTCGGACCACTATGATCCATCTAAACCTCGACCTATAGGTTATGATGAATCTAAAATCTATGCCTACCACCGCACACCAGGACACAATGTAGAAGGATGCAAAGCTTTGAAAGCCATCCTTCGCCAGTTACCTATCTCGGATAGAAAATATCAGAAGGACAACTTACCAAAATCTCCTATACCACTGTCCCGCCGCCGCCAAAATCTATCATCATTCTGACTGTTATCGACCAATTTTGGTGCACAAAATTGTTAAAAACAATTAAAAAATTAGAAAATTTTGAAAAGTATTACTTTGCGTGGTTCATTGGACTCATTGCGATCGTCTTATTTTTGTGATCGTTTCGGTCTTCGTTTCGTGATTTTCGGGCGAGAACTCTTCCCGCCAGGCTATAAAACGCATTAAAATACATTAAAATAATTAATTAATATTTAATTAATTAATTGCTCCTTGTTTGATTAAATTAATTTTTAAAAAATCACTTAAGGAGTATTTAATTAAATAAATATAAATTAAAGTTCATTCGACAAGTTTTAGTGCCGGGGAAGTAAGCTTTTGTTTCCAACTGCCGGGTTGGCTTCCCGAACCCGGATTTCCACTTTCCTGGCAATTTCCTTCAAATTTCCCGCACGTGGGTTTTCCTCTGCCAATTGCCAAATCATGGATTGGCAAACGGGCATAAAATTCCCCAATTTTCCACATGGGGAAATTGGACGGGGATACCTGACCCATTTTGCCATTCCGTTGGCAATTGCCGTTACTTTTCCCATTTCCCCCGGCACTTAAGCCACTACCGGGATGAGAGGAAGTTGAATTAATCCTCATAACTTCCTCCATCAAACCCGTTGGAAAAAGTCAGAAGCTTCTTTTTCTTCAGGAAGACATAATATTTTGTTAGCATTATGCAAGAGAAACTCACGCCATTGTGAGCGAAGAAATATCAGTTGTGCATCCAAAGGAGGTTTTATCAATACAAAAAAAAAAAAACAAAAAGCGGTGTGAAAAAGAGGACATCGCATGAAGGAGTTTTCCATACGCGAGGGACAAAGAATCCTTTCCACACGCCTTGGGGAAAGAGTAGTTTTTAAAAACAAAACAAAATTGTTTTTAATTAAAAGGCCACCACAGCTAAAGAATGAGAAAGGAACAATTTTTAAAACAAAGAAAATAAATACGAGTCAAACATTTTTGAGGAGAAAAGAACGATATATGTGGATAGTTTTTAATAAAAAAGGAGCTTTGTTTTCAGCCATCCAGACATTGAAGACACCCACGCGCACCAAAGTCTTCCACCACGCACTAGCCAAGTGAAATGAAAATCACGCTTGCCATTCATACATTGCAGCATTTGATGGAGCGCAAAACAAGCATTCGTGGTTTAGGCAAATTTTAGGAAGCATACGGAACAATGCACGATCCATACTCGAAGAACATCATCGATTGATCTGCGCCAATCATCAATCTTGTTTTCATTATTATAGGATTACTGTAGCTTTTAAAACGGAGAGGAATCAAGAAGTTCTCAATGCCTTCCCACGCCTTCCCATGCGTCAGCAAACAAATTCCAGCGTAGGGGAAAAAGAAGGAGAGGCGTTTGTATTAAAAATAGTCCAAAAGAAGACCAAAGAAAGAATTCATTTTCACATGTGAAGAAAGAGGCAGCGAGGATAAAGAAGGGACAAGGCGCATGAAGGTGGAAAGGAATAGTTTTTAAATAAAAATAAAAAGGAACAGCACACAGTCTGCACTCAGGCCACGCCCAACCAGGGAAAAGCTTCTATTTTTGTCTAAAAGACCACGCATTTGGAGAAAGGCCCAGCTGAAAGGAAAGGTTGAAAGTAATAAGGTTACTCCATGCACACGTGAAGCGAGAAGAACATTTCCACGCATCCACCGACTACAGAACAATTTTTTAGAATAAAACAAATTGGTTTTTCAAGTTGATTAGCCCACGCCAAGGATAAGGAAGAGAGCTCCCGTGCATGTAAGAAATAAATACAAATCAAATACCCATGCAGGTCCACGATACGCCATTCACGCAAAATATTAAAATCGGGAGATTTTAATTGTTATTGTCAGAGTTAGAATTCGAGCTTGGTCTCGATTTGTTTTTATTAACATACTAAAAGTTGTAATTCGAGGCAATTATTATTATCATTTTTAAAATAATAATAATAATAATAATATAACGGGAACATTTTTCTTATATCGACGGGGTGTCGGAGACTGAGACCCAGCCCCGTTTGCGTTGTTTGGCGTGCCTGAGTCACCTTTTGATTAAATTCATAATGGCCGAAAGATCCAAATCTACAGGGAGATCGAGGAAGCCAGTGGAAAGATCTAATAAATCTGCCCTGAAATATGAATTCCAAGGAATTATTCCTCCCAGCTCCATTAAGTCGGCATATGACAACATCACATACAAATCAAATCTTGGTCACATCAGCGTCTGCGATTTTTGCGAGTGAAGTGGCGAAAGGCAAAACCATTTTTCTCGATAGGCTTTACCACGGTGGCCTACCTCAGCAAAATAGCATTCCCTGTCTCGGTGCGGTGTCGGAATTGGTGATTGCTTGTGTAGAGCATTACGATCCACGAGAGACGAGGAATTTATAAAGACAACCGCGAGCCTTTCCTCTTAATCACACTGAACACATTGAGGAGTTGCTCGGGATACGACTTCACGAGAATGCGAGATATCACTCGCTTGATCTGCCTGCAAGAGTTTAGGATGAAGAACCCCTAAGATGGAGCAAAATGGTTAACAACAATTGGTTGGTAACCAAGAGACCTCGGATTGACAGGCTCCCCAAAAAACTGTACCGCGTTGAGTTCGTGGAAGAGATTGGAGACATGATCACTCTCTAAGTCGAGTTTTTGGTTTACCTTCTGCAAGGGTCTTCCACCCATGGATGTACCAGTTTATCTGTATCATCCTAGCAAGAAGGAGTTTGTGGAGTGGGCCACCATCATCAGCAACACCATTCACAAGCAATTGATAGAAGTCAAAATGATTGGATGCTTCTACATGACCTCATATCTGACCTATGCAGTAGCACGAAGAAAGCTATTTTCGGGACTTGAAACGAGAGGAGTCCTGGGGTCATCAAACAACGTTTTTCACTATTACCCTCAGCTCAACTTCAAAAATAGTTCTCACCATTTTAGAAGAGTCAACGATGCATTCACCTTCCGCGTGATCGGAACTTGAATCGAAATACGAGGAAAGGTTTTCCAAAGAAGCCATGAGTGTCATTTCCCAATGGGGAACCTGGTTTATACAATTTTCATCTTTTTCCTACATTCGCGTGAGTGGCTTTGTTGGGACCCCGTGGAAACTTCCCAAGTACGTCAGTGATAAGTGGGCGTTAATGGAGCTGGCACGACAATTGTTCCAAGTTCACTGCCTACTTAGTGACAAGCACCGTCAGGAATTCATTTCCCGATCCAAATCGGGGAATACCAATGCCCAAATTTATTCAGTGCACAACTAATGGAAAAGGAGTTTGCTCTCATAACCATCCATCCATATGTGAAGAGAGCCCAGTTCGATATCAATGGTTATATGCAAACGATTATGGGAGTGAAGTATCAACATAATCCTACCATGGAGGATTTCTGGGCGCTTGCTCGGATGAACATGAGGTAAGGAGACGGGAGTACTCTCACCTAACACTTTCTCAAATCAAAGCCTTCCACATCAGAGTCCTCCCGATTCATTCATAGCTTGATGATGAGGATGTCGTCGATCCCTCGTATGATGCCATTGCCTTCACACCGTTGCCTCGAATCGAAATTTGGACCAAAAGAGAGATGAATTTTCTCTCGATGGCAAGAACCAACCAATTATCGAAAGAAGCATATCTTGGTATGATAGGGAGCTTGCCAAATTTCAATCAATTCCGGATCATGTTTTGGGATCACAAAAATTGCCTATATCAGGACACCTCCATTCGACCAAGGTTTCTTCTCGATCAACTTCGTTACCATCCGATCATACACGACATACAAGAAAAGAATGGTTGCCAAAATCCACTTCGCCGAGCAACGTGTCACGAGGAGAGAGATCAAAGATCAAACCACGAAGAAGGAAAGGAGCGTGTGTCTGGATTTTCTACCTCGAGTAGAGATTCTTCCACTCACATCATTAATAGCACTCATACGCTGGTAGCAAATGATCCTCAGCCATGCTTCGAACAAACACCCACTCAAGTGCAAGTAATTCAAATATCAAATACTTGAGCACGTAGTTCATGAAGGGATTTCCCAAAATCTCCCGAATGATCAGGAAGTGGACATTGAGGTTGTGTCTCTCAAATTGAGATCGTTGATAGGATTGAGAAGGATCTCATGATGTCAGGGATAATGAGGATATTGATTCGAGCTCCAGGATTCTATATGCCGAGATAGTAAATGAAACTCCTTCTTGGGTTGATTCTGAAGTGAAGAAAAGGAAGAGAGTTGTCAAGCCAATCGACATTGATTTTGATGCCCTTTTCAAACTGTCGAATGACGCCATTCCTAAGAAGCCTAAGGTACTTTCTCGAATAATGGTGGATAATGATGGAAACAAGTTTGCAGACCTTGCCATTCCACAAGTGGATAAAGAGCGTAATCTTTATGGCCTTGACCCATTATGAAGTTTCGGACTAGGACTTGGGAGATCCACGTTAGAAAGTGACATGGCGATGGCTCGAGATTAATTGATATCGTGCTTAAAAAGACTGGAGAAATACAAGTCCCAAAATTCTCGGCTCAAGGTGAAAAGAGTCAATTGGTGGAGTATGTTCAACATTTGATAAATCCCATATCATCCACCTTCCCAGTACCTGATGCGGTGGCTGCCCCAGATGAAGAGACTCTTAATTTGTCAAAGGAAATAAACACGTTGGGCCATGTCACTAAAACTTGGCTTTCGGAGATTCGTTTTGGGCCGAGGAGCGATCAAGACTGAGTTAAGCTTCATGAAGATATCAGTGTATATCTGGATCCAATTCTTTCTTTCAAAGAAACTTTTGTTTCTACTATATCAAATTTGGATGAGATATTGCCCAGTCTGTAGGAGATGACAAGTATGGAATCTTCAGTGTTGGCTATTGAAGGGATTCTTGAATTTGAACATCGAGGGACACGTTTTCTTTGGTGTCTACATCTCAAATCAAGAAAGACGCTTCTTGTGGATTCTATGATCCATTATGACAACATGTGCAATGAAGTTTTCGCTTCACTTTCCTTGATCCAGGAATTCATAGCTGAGATTCCCTGCAACCTAGTAAATGAGCATAATCAAAGGTGTTCATCGGAGTAGGTGGAAGAACAATTTTCACGATTGTTCAAAGACATGTACACTCCTGCCAACAATTTCTCGTCGGTTTCCATGGAGCGGTGTATCAAATTGAAGAACTTGTTTGAGAATGCTCAGTCTAAAATTGTTAATTTAAATGATATGCCAAGTAGAATTCTTGAATTGCAGGTATTTTGTGAGGCTATTCTTGGCCAAGTGAACCTCCAGAAGAAGAAAAGATGTTTGAAACTTTGGGAAGGTTTAGATCCTTTCAACTGGCAAAAGCAGCAGATCCTAATTTCACCGGCGGTGTAGGGAGTTGATTTTCTTGATATCTAGCGAATTGGGAGAGTCCATTTCTCATACGTTTGAGATAGGCGGACCCCGTTTCAATGGATAAGGCACTGGTTATTATTGTATATTTTAAAAGGTGTTGTTATTTGGGAAACATTGGATATTTTAAGTAATTTCTATTTTTGGGTTGTATTTAATAAAGTTGGTTAGAAAAAGTCAAAGGTCACTTAAGTGCCTTATTTAATGATCATGTAAAACCCTAACTACTTTGTAACCAACTTTTGGGTTATAAAAGGAAGTCAGGGGCTCATTTGTAAAGGGTGACTTTGAGAGAGGAGAAGAAAATACTTTTGTGCAAGCTTTGTTTCAAGAAGAAACTTTGTGTTCTTTGTGAAAAACATTTTGGAGTTAATAGAATAAGAACTTTGTGTCTCATTCATTGTCTCTTGTAACATTTGGTGTTCTTATGTTCATTAGATGTTAGGTGTTTGAATCTTGCATGAAAATATTATCTTTGATCTTATTGTCAACATTAGTAATCAGTTGTTCTAGTTCACAGTGATCAAGCTCTGATTATCTACTTGCTCATGTGTGTTCCCTTTTGCATGTTCTTGTTTAGCTAACTCAAACTCCGTTTTATTTGTGTTGGTTATTCATCTTTCCTCTTCATGCAATATTAGGCTCTGTTTTTACCTAACTCTTGCATGTTCTTTTAATTCATTCCATTCCACTCCTTTCCTTCATTTCATTCTATCTCCTTCATTCACTTTTCTTCCATTGATGTTCCAAACACCCCCACATACAATTTTGAATGTACGAGATGTAAATACTGATTTTGGTTTTCAATAAAGGCAGCCTCACCTTCATTGAGGAGGGACTTCGTTCCCTGCTTTGTTGCATGTCATTTGCATGCGTGCAAATCCATATGCTAACAGTTTTGGTGACTCGCTAGGGATTCGAAATCGTTAACCAGTGCTTGGTTAAATCTTTATGACTATCCCCTCTGCACAAGCTCCATTTCTTCAATTGAATCTTGTGCCCGACGAAGATTTCCAAGGAGACATTGCTGCCAACCTTCGAATAGTAGCTTGGGAAAGCGTGAAAGTTTGCAGCAATTTGTGCTGTTGATAGAGCCATTGACAGAGAAATCTACATGAAGACCTTAGAAGAAGAGCACCCGCACTTGTGGCCAGAAGACCTCTTGGGCACGTGTTGATAGTTGTTCACCGACGCGGTCCTCTTCCACCCAGGTAATAAGTTGTATGACTATTATAGGTAACCCACCTATCTTGCAACCAAATCTTGTTTTTGCAGATACTCAAGAAGACATATCATCAGATTTGAGGCAAGCTATTTGGGAAAAGCGCACAAGTAACCATCATTTTCATCTCGCCGCATCAGTACTAGATAACGAAGAAGAGAAAGCTGCGAGAGTTGTTAGAGTTATTCGGTAAAGCAAATAGCTCAAGAAAGAGAGCAAAGAGAAAAGGCTAGAGCTGGTGGAACACGCCACGGTGATCTCTTCACCATAAATATTCCAATTTGGAAGGAAAGAGGTTTACGTGAGGAGAAAAAGCTAAAGGTCGATCTCGACCCCACTTTTGACTTTGAGGAAAATTTGGTTTCAAGTTATCTCCTCCCAAGAAGAACACACCTGTAGATCTCGCAAGCCTTGCATCAAGTCTGAAAGAGAAAACAAGGAAGGAATCACTACTATCAAGCACTTGTCCTTGCTCACATTGTTTTACCTTCGCATACCCTTTTCTCCAATGGCAGCCAATGTACCATGGGAAATGCCATAGGCCCATTGGCCTTACTCGCTCGACATGAACTCCCATGAGGATCAAGAAAGATTCTTCCCAAGTTCGACGGAGATGGGAAGCGTCACAGATGATCATATTTTTGCCTTCTTCTTTGCTGCATGTATGTTGTTTTGTCAGTAGAATACGAAGATGTTGCTATTCATCTCTTCGTCGAGACATTGCATGATATTGCTGTAGATTGGTTTCATCATCTACCCAATGGATGTATTACAAGTTGGGATGATATGAAAACTAAGTTTGAAAATCGATTCAAAATGGCGGAAGATGAACATGCTCTTCTTGCCCAACTATCCCAGGAAAAGAAAGAGCGTACATAACCCATGAGGAATTTCGTGGCCAAATTCAACAAGATGGTAAATAAAGTTCCCACTTCGGGATTCGTCCCAACCTTGATGGACAAAAATGTTTCTTTATTAATGCACAACAACCAGAAGTGTGCTATCGGCTAAGAAGGGCAGGTGGCTACTTTGGAACTTGCTTAATCTTTGGCCATAGAAATTGAAGATGACTTAATCATGGCGGGGAAATTCAAGAAAAATTCCCTCAAAGGAAAGAGTCAAGAAACTCCCAGTGTTTGAAACTATACTCACTAAGTTGGCTAATGATGTGCTAGCTTTGAAGAAGCAAGTTGCTCAAAGTAGTAAACCCTGCTCCTTACAAAGACATCCCGAAAAGGATACGTTCCCAACAAAGCCGAGGATTGCGGGTGCTCAGAGGCTTGCTTATTGAAGCAGCTCCCGTAACTAATTCCAAATGTGATGTCATTGAAGAAAGCGATGATGAGATTGAGGTCGTCGAGGTTGATGAGGAAGAGCCTGATTTTGAGACATCTGAACCTACAGTTGAAGATCTGAGGAAGAAAGTAATAATCATTTCTTTGAGTACCGTTCCGATGAAGAAGATGAATATGAAGAAATTATAGAAGATATGAATAGTCAATCCTTCGCCGTTTTCACACGCTCTCAGAAAAAGGACCAAGATACCACCAAGGCGGGAGATAAAGAGGTTTCAAGGAAAATATCAAAGAATCCAAGATAAAGGAGGCTCCTAAAGAGTCCAGAGATACTGAGGTTTCAAAGGTCAAGACTATCTTAAAGAAAGGAGATCCTTTGTTAGATCAATCAGTTAGTAAACCAATTACGAAGAAAACTTCTTCTTCCACATCCATATCAACCAAGCCCGAGACCAAGGTCAAAAGTGTGCCATCATCAAGTTCGAAAGAACTCATATCTGAGACTTCAAGTGCAATTACTTTGCCTAAATTTGATATCATTGATCATATCAATAAAACAAAAATTTCCATGTCACAGGCAGAGTACTTGAAGTCCAACAAGGATCAGCTCGAGAAGTTGGTCCAGTTTATCAAAGGTGACTCTACTATTCATTCCTCTAAAGGAATTCTAAAAACTCCCAAAGATGGGAAAACTCAAAATATTGTGGCGGCCACTACACCTTCAAATGAAAAGATTGAACCTTTCTTTGTGTCTTTTCTGATCAACGGATGCAAGTTAAGTAATTGCATTATAGACTCTAGAGCCTCGGATAATGTGATGCCGGAAAAAGTAGCACATGCTCTTGGTTTGACTTGTACGAGAACATTTGGATCATGTTACTCTATGGAAACCAAGCAAGTTCCTTTGATCGGGCAGATTAAGGACGCCCAAATGGTTTGAGCACAATTCCCTCAAAAGCGAGTTAAGGTAACTATTTTAGTTGCTGATATTCCCACCTCGTATGGAATGTTGTTGAGCAAGAAATTTTGTAAGGATTTGGGTGGTGAGATTCAAATGGACTGGTCTCATGCCATGATTCCTATCAATGGAGAAATGAAGAAACTTATGCTGGAAGCTCAGGCAAAGTTCACGGTAACTAAAACTAAAGATCCTCGCGCACAGATCCTTTTCCAAGGCTCAAGTATGGGTAATTATATGATGACTACAGAAGTTCATACCCCTGAGATCACTTGCCAAGATTCCAATGAGATCTGGACTCTTGAGTTCGATGGAAGTTGTTGCTCAACGGGCTTTGGTGCAGGAGTGGTGCTCATATCTCCAAATGGTAAAATATTTCCTTTTTCCTATAAACTCGAATTTTCAAATACTAATAACACTACTGCAGTACGAGGTAATAATCCTTGGCCTCCAAGTTGTAGAGAGAAAGGGATCAAAAATATGAAAGTCTTTGGAGATGCGGAATTGATCATGAAACAAGTAAGAAATCAGTTCGGAGTAAAGAACGATCATACGAGACACTACGAAATAAAGTTTGGGATGCCATAGAAGTTTTCGACGCTTTTTCCATTAAATCGTCCCTCGTGAAAAGTATGACAAAGCAGATTCTCTAGTAGTCTCAAAGATCATTAATGATTCCCCATTCAGAATTTGATCAAGACAAATACACCATTGAAATGGTTTTTAGGCCAAGTGTTCCTGACAATGCAGAAAATTGGCAAGTATTTAATGATGATCAACAAATTATTGCCTTCTTGGAAAAGAGAGAAAATTTTGAATAGTTGTACTTTGAAGGAAGTGATTCGGTATTTCGGGAATCAACTACCTCACCCATTCAGGAAGGAGTTGAGAACAAAGATCCTGGTGATGGCATCATTCAACTCAAAGGAAATAAAATTCCCAAAGGATTGGTTTCACTTGAAGAACTTTTTGACAAACATGACAGGTTTATTAAAGAGAAAGAGCAGGCAGGACCTGCAAATTCTGCTGACTATGAGAAAATTAATATCGGCACCAAGGATAAACCTCGCCTGATCAATATTGGTAAATGTTGCTCACCTGAGGAGCGCAGGAAATTCATAAATCTCCTTACCAAATACTCTGACGTCTTGGCATATTCATACGAAGACTTGAAGTCTTTCCAACCCAGGGAAATGGAGCATGCCATACCCTTGAAGCCTGGCGTAGTTCCATTCAGGAAGAAGCAAAGACAATATAATCCCAAGATTGCAGGGACAATTTTTCATGAAGTTAAAAAGATGCTAGATGCATGAATAGTTTTTCCTAATCGACATTCGACTTGGATAGCTAATATTGTACCGGTTCGTAAGAAAAATGGAGAAATTAGGATTTGCGTGGATTTCCGCAATCTTAATCAGGCGTCCTTGAAGGATAACTACCCACTACCAGTCATGGACCATATTCTGTAGGCAGTAACTAGATCGGAAATGCTATCTATGCTAGATGGTTTCTCTGGCTATAATCAGATTGAGGTGGCTAGAGAAGATCAACATAAAACTGCATTCACTACCCCCTGGGGTACGTTCGCGTATAGAAGAATGCCCTTTGGTTTGATCAATCTTTGTGCGCAAATTTTCAAAGGGCCATGGATATGGCGTTTTGCGAGACTATAAAGACAAGATCATTGTGATATACCTAGATGACTTGACAGTGTTCTTAAAGAAGCGAGAAGATCACTTAAAAGATTTAGAGAAAATTTTGCAAAGGTGTAAACTTCATAAGATTTCTCTGAATCCAAAAAAATCTGTGTTTGGAGTTACAGAAGGTAAACTCCTAGGTCATATTGTTTCTAAGGAAGGAACTAAGATCGATCCTGAACGCATTCAAGCTATAAAGAATCTTTCCCTGCCTACAAGTAAACCTGGAGTCCACTCCTTCTTTGGAAAGGTGAACTTTTTGAGAAGGTTCGTGCAGTTTTCGCCAAGTGACTAAAGAAATCGCTGATATGATGAAAGGAAAAGAATCTTTCAAATGGTCAAAAGAAGGTAGAGAGGCATTTGAGCAAATCAAGGGTGCTATTGCAAAAGCTCCTACATTGGTGTGTCCCGATTTTAAGAAGGATTTTATAATTTATTACTATGCTTCACCACACACAATCTCTGCCATTTTGACTCAGCACAATCAAGAGGGGATTGAATCTCCTATCACATTCATGAGTTCGGGATTCAAGAAACATGAACTTAATTACACTCCTCTTGAGAGACATGCGTACGCGGTGGTAAGAGCCCTGAAACACTTCAGGTATTACGTGTTGAATTCTCACACCAAAGTCTTAGTTCCAGACACCGCGGTGAAATCAATGTTGACACAACAGGAACCAGGATCTAAAAGAGGTAATTGGGTCTCAAAGATCCAAGAATATGATCTGGACATCAAGCCTACCAAGTTGGTTCGAGGGAGAGGACTCTGCCAACTCATTGCAGAGAATGAACCACGAGATAACTCTGAAGAAGAACTAGTTGAAGGAAATTTACCATTGGTAGTTTTTGTCAGTACCACGGATGAATGGTATTCTGATATTGCCTACTTCCTCACATACGGCGAGTGTCCAGAAAATCTGACAGCTAAAGAGAAATGAGCAATCAAACTAAGCTGCGGATACGTCATTTGGGATAACACGTTGTTCAAGAAAGGATTGACGGCATGTTCCTCAGATGTGTTGATAAAGAACAATGACCTAGGTTGTTGGAAGCCTTCCACAATCATCTTGCGGTCATTTTTCCGGCCCAAGAATGCCCATAAAATTTCGAGAGCACATTATTATCGGCCCACTATGTTTTCGATGCTCGAAATGGGTGACCAAATGTGAGGCTCACAATAATTTGTTGGAAGACCAAAGTTAAGCAACACTGCTTTGCCTTTGAAGCGGTTGTCATTGAAGAACCCTTTCAACAATGGGGTTTAGATTTCATCGGGGTCTTGAACCCTAATTCCAGCGCTGGTCATACCCACGTGCTCACTGCCACTAATTACTTTACAAAATGGGTAGAAGCTATATCTGGTGAAACAAACATCTCTGCAGTAATATGTGATTTCATCAAAGAAAACATATTGGTTCGTTATGGAATTCCTCACAAGATCGTGACTGACAATGCCTCAAATTTTTCTTTTGTAGAGATGATAGGTTTTTGTTATGGATATGGGATATCTTTGTCTCATTCATCAGATTACTACCCGCAGGGAAATGGTCAGGCTGAATCCAGCAACAAAAACCTCATTACCATTATCATGCGCAAGTTAGTGAAGAAAATAAAAGAACTTGTCACAAAAAGTTATACGATGCATTGTGGGCTGACCGCATAACTCCCAAAAGGGAAATTGGGATGTCTCCATTTCAACTTCTGTATGGAACTGATGCTCAAATTCCTGTCACATTGGAGCTACCAGTGTTAAAATTAGCTCAGGCAGTTGATGATGAATGCTTCACCAATGCATTAGATAAAAGAGTCATGTTTCTAACCAAGCTTGAGGAACAAAGAAGTCAAGTGGCCAACAGGATCAAGGAACATCAATCCAAGGTAAAGAAGTTGTTTGACAGGAAAACTAGAGAGAGACAGTTTCAAATCAATGACTTAGTTCTTCTCTGGGATAAAAGACGTGAGCCGAAGGGAAAGCATGGGAAGTTTGACTCACTGTGGCTGGGACCGTTCAAAATAAGACACTTTTGTGGAGATAGTACCTACTACTTGGCATATCCTGATGGAACTCATTTGCCTTTGCCCTACAGTGGGTAGTATCTCAAATATTACCAGAATTGAAAACGGGTTGTTCCCCGTATGTACATAGGTAATTAGGATTTTGGTTTGTTTGTTTCCCTATTTTTCGGTCTCCTCTCTTGTGTCGCCCCATTTTTGTGCCCCATCATTCTGTGATCATGTTCATGACTATTTTGGTCTGGGTCCGTTGTTGCGTCCATGAAGTCCTTGTCCCCAATCGAGCATTTGTTATCGACCAATTTTGGTGTGCAAAATTGTTAAAAAACAATTAAAAAATTAAAAAATAGAAAATTTTGAAAAGTATTACTTTGCGTGGTTCATTGGACTCATTGCGATCGTCTTATTTTTGTGATCGTTTCGGTCTTTGTTTCATGATTTTCAGGCAAGAACTCTTCCCGCCAGGCTATAAAACGCATTAAAATACATTAAAATAATTAATTAATATTTAATTAATTAATTGCTCCTTGTTTGATTAAATTAATTTTTAAAAATCACTTAAGGAGTATTTAATTAAATAAATATAAATTAAAGTTCATTTGACAAGTTTTAGTGCCTGGGAAGTAAGCTTTTGTTTCAATGCCGGGTTGGCTTCCCGAACCGGATTTCCACTTTCACGGCAATTTGCTTCAAATTTCTCGCACGTGGGTTTTCTCTCTCGCCAATTGCAAATCATGGATTGGCAAACGGGCATAAAATTCCCCAATTTTCCACATGGCGAAATTGGACGGGGATTGCAACCCATTTTGCCATTCCCGTTGGCAATTGCCGTTATTTTCCCATTTCCCACGGCACTTAAGCCACTACCCGGGAAGAGAGGAAGTTGAATTAATCCTCGTAACTTCCTCCATCAAACCCGTGGAAAAATTCAGAAGCTTCTTTTTCTTCAGGAAGACATAATATTTTGTTAGCATTATGCAAGAGAAACCCACGCCATTGTGAGCGAAGAAATATCAGTTGTGCATCCAAAGGAGGTTTTATCAATACAAAAAAATAAAATACGCAGCTGTGAAAAGAGGACAGCGCATGAAGGAGTTTTCCATACGCTGAGGGACAAAGAATCCTTTCCCACATGCCTTGGGGAAAGAGCAGTTTTAAAAACAAAACAAAATTGTTTTTCAATTAAAAGGCCACGCCTGGCAATGAGAAAGGAACAATTTTTAAAACAAAGAAAATAAATACAGTCCAAACTTTTTTGAGGGGGCGCCTGATATATGTGGATAGTTTTTAATAAAAAGGAGCTTTGTTTTCAGCCGAGAAAAAGATT
This sequence comes from Taxus wallichiana var. yunnanensis, assembly GCA_018340775.1. Lineage (NCBI taxonomy): Eukaryota > Viridiplantae > Streptophyta > Pinopsida > Cupressales > Taxaceae > Taxus > Taxus wallichiana. The sequence continues at coordinate 852,135,567 of CM031242.1, read as the reverse complement.
GAAGACACCCACGCACCTGAGTCTTCCACCATGCAGCCAAAGAAATGAAAATCACACTTGCCATTCATCTGTTGCAGCATTTGATGGAGCGCAAACAAGCATTCGTGGTTTAGGGCAAAGTTTAGGAAGCATATTAACAAAGTGCGCGATCCATACTCAAGAACATCATCGATTGATCCTGCGCCACATCACACATCTGTTTGCATTATTATAGGATTGCCTGTAGCTTTTTAAAACGGAGGGAATCAAGAAGCTCTCAATGCCTTCCCATGCCTTCCCATGCATCCAGCAAATTCCCACGTAGGGGAAAAAGAAGGAGAGGCGTTTGTATTAAAAACAGTCCAAAAGAAGACCAAAGAAAGAATTCATTTTCACGCGTGAAGAAAGAGGACTGCGCAGGATAAAGAAGGGACAACGCATGAAGGTGGAAAGGGAATAGTTTTTAAATAAAAATAAAAAGGAACAAACACAGTCTGCACTCAGGCCACGCCCAACCAGGGAAAAGCTTCTATTTTTGTCTAAAAGACCACGCATTTGGAGAAGAGGCACCCAGCTGAAAGGAAAGGTTGAAAGTAATAAGGTTACTCCATGCACCAGCAAGCAGAAGAACATCTCAACGCATCCACCGACTACAGAACATTTTTTAGAATAAAACAAATTGGTTTTTCAAGATTGATTAGCCCACGCCAAGGATAAGGAAGAGAGCTCCCGTGCATGTAAGAAATAAATACAAATCAAATACCCACGCAGGTCCACGGATACGCCATTCACGCAAAATATTAAAATCGGGAGATTTTAATTGTTATTGTCAGAGTTAGAATTCGAGCTTGGTCTCGATTTGTTTTTATTAACATACTAAAAGTTGTAATTCGAGGCAATTATTATTATCATTTTTAAAATAATAATAATAATAATAATATAACGGGAACATTTTTCTTATATCGACGGGGTGTTGAGACCGAGACCCACCCGCTTGCGTTGCGTTATTTAGGCGTGCTCGAGTCACCTTTTGATTAAATTCATAATGGCCGAAAGATCCAAATCTGCAGGGAGATCGAGGAAGCCAGTGGAAAGATCTAATAAATCTGCCCTGAAATATGAATTCCAAGGAATTATTCCTCCCAGCTCCATCAAGTCGGCATATGACAACATCACCGATACAAATCTGGGTCACATCAACGTGCAACAGTTTTGCGAGCGAGTGAAAACTGAAGGCAAAACCATTTTCTCTGATAGGCTTTACCACAGTGGCCTACCTCAAGCAGCAGCATTCCCTGTCTCGGTGCAGTGTCCGAATTGGTGATTTCTTGTGTAGAGCATTACGATCCTGAGAGACGAGGAATTTATAAAGACAACCGCGAGCCTTTCCTCTTAATCACACCTGAACACATTGAGGAGTTGCTCGGGATACCTGACTTTCCTGAGAATGCAGATATCACTCGCCAGTCTGCGCAAGAGTTCTGGGATGAAGAACCCCTAAGATGGAGCAAAATGGTTAACAACAATTGGCTGGTAACCAAGAGACCTCGGATTGACAGGCTCCCCAAAGAACTGTACCGCGTTGAGTTCGTGGAAGAGATTGGAGACATGATCACTCTCCTAAGTCGAGTTTTTGGTTTACCTTCTGCAAGGGTCTTCCACCCATGGATGTACCAGTTTATCTGTATCATCCTAGCCAAGAAGGAGTTTGTGGACTGGGCCACCATCATCAGCAACACCATTCACAAGCAATTGATAGAAGTCAAAATGACTGGATGCTTCTACATGACCTCATATCTGACCTATGCAGTAGCACGAAGAAAGCTATTTTCGGGACTTGAAACGAGAGGAGTCCTGGGGTCATCAAACAACGTTTTTCACTATTATCTCAGCTCAGCTTCAAAAATAGTTCTCACCATTTTAGAAGAGTCAACGATGCATTCACCTTCCGCGTGATCCGAACTTGAATCGAAATACTGAGGAAAGGTTTTCCAAAGAAACCATGAGTGTCATTTCCCAATGGGGAAGCTGGTTTATACAATTTTCATCTTTTTCCTACATTCGCGTGAGTGGCTTTGTTGGGACCCCGTGGAAACTTCCCAAGTACGTCAGTGATAAGTGGGCGTTAATGGAGCTGGCGCGACAATTGTTCCAAGTTCACTACCTACTTAGTGACAAGCACCGCTCAGAATCATTTCCGATCCAAATCGGGAATACCAATGCCCAAATTTATTCAAAGGCACAACTAATGGAAAAGGAGTTTGCTCTCATAACCATCCATCCATATGTGAAGAGAGCCCAGTTCGATATCAATGGTTATATGCAAACGATTATGGGAGTGAAGTATCAACATAATCCTACCATGGAGGATTTCTGGGCCGCTTGCTCGGATGAACATGAGGTAAGGAGACGGGAGTACTCTCGCCTAACACTTTCTCAAATCAAAGCCTTCCACATCCGGAGTCCTCCCGATTCATTCATAACCGATGATGAGGATGTCGTCGATCCCTCGTATGATGCCATTGCCTTCACACCGTTGCCTCGAATCGACTGGACCAAAAGAGATGAATTTTCTCTCGATGGCAAGAACCAACCAATTATCGAAAGAAGCATATCTTGGTATGATAGGGAGCTTGCCAAATTTCAATCAATTCCAGATCACGTTTCGGAATCACAAAAATTGCCTATATCAGGACACCTCCATTCGACCAAGGTTTCTTCTCGATCAACTTCGTTACCATCCAATCATACATGACATACAAGAAAAGAATGGTTGCCAAAATCCACTTCACGAGCAACGTGTCACGAGGAGAGAGATCCAAAGATCCAAACCCTGAAGAAGGAAAGGAGCGTGTGTCTGGATTTTCTACCTCGAGTAGAGATTCTTCCACTCACATCATTAATAGCACTCATACGCTGGTAGCAAATGATCCTCAGCCATGCTTCGAACAAACACCCACTCAAGTGCAAGTAATTCAAATATCAAATACTTCGGAGCACGTAGTTCATGAAGGGATTTCCCAAAATCTCCCAAATGATCAGGAAGTGGACATTGAGGTTGTGTCTCCTCAAATCGAGGTCGTTGATAGGATTCAAGAAGGATCTCATGATGTCAGGGATAATGAGGATATTGATTCGAGCTCCAGGATTCTATATGCCGAGATAGTAAATGAAACTCCTTCTTGGGTTGATTCTGAAGTGAAGAAAAGGAAGAGAGTTGTCAAGCCAATCGACATTGATTTTGATGCCCTTTTCAAACTGTCAAATGACGCCATTCCTAAGAAGCCTAAGGTACTTTCTCAAATAATGGTGGATGATGATGGGAACAAGTTTGCAGACCTTGTCATTCCACAAGTGGATAAAGAGCGCAATGCTATGACGCCTGACTATGAAGTTTCCAGACTAGGACTTGGGAGATCCACGTTAGAAAGTGACATGGCGATGGCTCGAGATTCAATTGATATCGTGCTAAAAAGACTGGAGAAATACAAGTCCCAAAATTCTCGGCTCAAGGCTGAAAAGAGTCAATTGGTGGAGTATGTTCAGCATTTGATAAATCCCATATCATCCACCTTCCCAGTACCTGATGCGGTGGCTGCCCCAGATGAAGAGACTCTTAATTTGTCAAAGGAAATAAACACGTTGGGCCATGTCACTAAAACTTGGCTTTCGGAGATTCTCGTTTTGGGCAAGGAGTGGCAACGTGATCCTTAAAATTCGTGTAGGGCCACGACCTTACCCGAACTCTTCTATGTCCTCGAGGGAGAATTCCAATATAACATGTTGTTAGGCCGCCCTAAGATCTCGGGCTATGGGATGCGTTCCCTCGCACCTTACATAGATGCATCAAATTCGAGTATGAAGGGAAGTCATACACGTCGTCACATTGACACTTCCCCTTCAAAACCTGTAATATGTTATACGCCCTAATGACGTGCTTGTACCCATCAAGACACCCATTGCTCCAACCCAACCATGTACTTCAACCACGCCTCAACCATCCACCTTAGCCGCATCCACACCTTCTACCAATGAAACCACAGACGCAAAGCGGACAACATCCCGACCTCGATCCCTTGGTAGGTATTTTCAATGCCTTATGCTTTGGGGAGTACCGCTTATACAACGTTAACACCTTCCATACCCCACAAGAGTATAGAAAGTTACAGCGTATCCTACCTACGACTGTCAGTGTGGGGGAGGTGATCTCCTACAGACCACCTTATTGCCACACCAACCTAACGTATGGGGGTTTCGACGCATCCTCTGTCACCCCCAAACCTCCCCTTGGTGTGATTCCCTTCCAATCAGATTTTCAATATCTAACCAACCGTCATTTCGCCCTCACCTTCCTGACACGCTGTGCTTGGAAGGGTTTTGGTTTTGGTCTTTATGAGCAAGGACGACATATGGTGATTCCCATGACTACACGCAAACACAAAGATCGTAGTGGTCTTGGATTTTCTAAATAACCTACAGTGAAGAAACCTCATGTCAATTGTATCCTGGAAGACGATGAAGTCACTCATTCGGAACAATCATTGCCCATTTTACCACCTTCACCCACGGAGTCGATAGACCGTAATCAATCCCTCCTAACTTTTTTTTTTTTCGTGAATGCTATCTTCCTAGGTCCTCTCACTTATCAACGCGATGGTGAAGACCCATCTTCTCTTCCCCCTTTTGTATCCAGACATGATCGAAGAAGACTCGCCTTCGATTAATGTTGTGGAGTGCCAGGATGATGACTCCATCCTCACCTACCTTGGTGCGGATGACTCTTATATTCAACGCACCTTACCATCTGAAACCCAAACCATGTTGAATGAGTCGACTATAGAAATCAACATCCACATGGAAGATGATCCTCACATTGTAAAGATCGGACAATCTCTCGACGCATCAGAACAAGCCGCCTTCACTACCTTTCTCCGTGCCCGCAATCAAGCTTTTGCTTGGTCCTACGCCGACATGCCAGGAATCGATCCTGACATTGCTGTCCATAACATCACTCTGAAACTAGACTCCAAACTAGTTAAATAGAAGCTGAGAAAAATGCATCCACGCATTGCCCTCTTGGTTAAAGAAGAGCTTCAACGACTCCTTTCTGTTTCTTTCATCTTACCTATTGACTATCCGCAATGGATTTCTAATGTTGTACCTGTCACTAAAGTGACGGGGGGACTTCAGATATGTATGGATTTCTGGGATCTTAACCTCGCTTGCCCAAAGGACGACTTCCCCCTACCTAGTATTGATCAACTTGTCGATCTCACTGCGGGCCATGAGATGCTTTCTCTCATGGATGGTTTCTCGGGATATAATCAAATTTTAGTAGCCCTGACCGATCAACATAAAACTACCTTCATTACCCCTTAGGGCACCTTCTGCTATTGTGTCATGCCATTTGGCCTTAAGAATGCTGGTGCAACCTATCAACGGGCTATGACTTACATTTTTCATGACATTATGCACACTATCCTTGAGGATTATGTCGATGATCTTCTTGGAAAATCCAAACATCGCAGTGAACATCTCGATGTTTTAACCATTATTTTCAATCACCTGTTACAATATTGTGTTTATCTTCAGCCAAAGAAATGTGTCTTTGGCGTCCTTTCGGGAAAAATCCTTGGATTTATCATCTCTTTGCGTGGCATTGAGGTCGACCCGTTAAAGTCAAAGCTATTTTAGAAATGCCCCCACCCACTAACCTAAAACAATTGTGTAGTTTGCAGGGAAAACTCCAATCTATCCGTCATTTCATCTCACAACTCTCGGATCGATGTCAACCTTTCCATCATCTCCTTAAAAAGGAAATTGTCTTTCAATGGAGCGAGGAGTGCCACAAATCCTTTGAGGCTCTTAAAACTTATCTCTTGCAGCCACCCGTGCTTATCCCACCTCAGGACGATCACCCTTTCTACCTTTACCTTTCTGCCACCAACCATGCCGTAGGAGCCATGCTCGCACATCGTGACTTCGAGCATCGAGAACAAGCAGTTTATTACATAAGCCGTACTCTTGTGGATTACGAAACTAGGTATACACACATCGAAAAGTTGTGCCTAGCCCTATCATTCGTGGCCACCAAACTCCGACATTACCTCCTGAATCACAAAACTTTTGTCATCACCAACGCTGACCCCATACATTATATGTACGCCAAACCTCATCTAAACCAATGCATCACCCGATGGCTTATGCTCCTCGCCGACCTCGACCTTGAGTTCGTACACCAGAAATCAGTCAAAGGACAAACTATCACAGACTAAACTCGCGAAGCCCCTCTACCTGGGGAACAATTTACCAATTTTACTTTCCCTGATGAACTCATCGCAACTCTTTCGCTCAGTGATGCGTCTTATCCGATGACTCTCTTCTTCAATGGATCTAAATGCCAGCGCGGTGGAGGGGTGGGCGTTGTTCTCATTCCTCTTGAAGGTGAACCTATGCCTCTTTCATTCAAAGCTTGATTTCCCTACACTAACAATACAAATGGAATACGAGGCCCTTGTTGCAGGTCTCCACGTTGCATTACACTTAGGTGTGAAGTCTATTAACATTTTCGGTGACTCTCAATTGGTAGTAAATCAAGTTACTAACATCTACCAATGTAAAAATGAGAAACTTCAAAAGTACAAACGTTACGTAGATTCACTTTTGACCTTATTTACCCATTATACTATCAAAACCGTTCCACGCTCAACTAATAAATTTACGGATACTATGGCTTGCTTGGCCTCACAAATTCCTACATCACCAACTGACTCTGACATATTTGTCTTGGTCCAACAACTCTTTGCCCCATCTTACTTAGTCTCGGATGTTTGTATGGTAAATAATGCATCTGCTGACTCGCAGGATACCTGGTATCACCAATTTCACGACTACCTTACAAACTCTGTTCTCCCACCTAACCTTAGTAGTAATGGAAAACGCGCTTTTCTTAAAGGTGTTTCTCGTTATGTCATCATGGGGGGACTCCTCTATAAACATGGCTTTGATGGTATCCTCCTTCGATGTCTAACCAATGCTGAAGTCACTCATACCATCCAACAAGTCCATGACGGAATTTGTGGTGGGCACTTTAGTGGCTTTGCCATGGCCAAGCGGATCCTTCGCCTAGGATATTATTGGCCTACTCTTAATAAATATTGCTGTGAATATGTTAAGCATTGTGTTATGTGTCAACAGCATGCCAACCTTTAACATACTACCAGCCACCCGCTACAGGTCGCACGAGATCTTTGGCCTTTCTCACAATGGGGTTTGGACCTTATTGGTGAGATTCATCCGCCTTCTTCGCAACGTCACCGTTGGATCATCACGGAAACCAAATATTACACTAAATGGGTGGAGGCTGTTCCACTGCTTCAACCAAAAAGGAGAATATTTTTGAATTCATCAATCATCACATTATTTTCCGTTTCGGTGTTCCTCATCACTTGATAACCGATAATGGCAAATCTTTCAAAAATAAGCTGTTACGAGCCCTTTGTGACAACTTTGGTATCAAACTTAGCTTCTTGTCACCCTACTATCCACAAGCAAATGGTCAAGCCAAATCTTCTAACAAAACCTTAACCAAAATTCTCATGAAAGTTGTTAATGATTCTGGTCAAAATTGGCATGATCACATCCCCTTTGCCCTTTGGGATTATCGTACCAGCATTCGTACTTCCACTAATGCCACACCATTCTCTCTGGTGTATGGTACCGAGGCTATCTTGCCTCTCGAAATACAAATCCCTTCCCTCAGAATATCTCTCCAGGATATTCTCACCAATGATGACTTCCGCCAAGAGCGGTTAGCCCAATTGGAGCTTCTTGACGAGCGTCGTCTTACCGCTCTTGACCACCTTCAAATTTATCAAAAGCGCATCAAGCGTGCTTATGATAAGTGAATTCATGAGCGTACCTTTAAAATTGGTGATCTTGTCCTCAAAGAGAATCAACATGTAACCAAACTAGAAAAGAGAAAACATGGAAAATTTTCTCCTAATTAGATTGGGCCTTACATTATCACTCACACTTATGGATCAGGTACTTATCATTTAGCTTCGCTTAATGGTAAACCTGAGCCTGAACCCCTTAATGTCTTGCATCTCCGACCATTCTACTATTGAATTTAGTGTTACATCACTCCTTATCCACCTTGCGCTCATCCCTTGAGCTCTTTTACCACCTCATACACCTTTTTTTCGTGCATCTCAAAGTTAAATCAAACCCACGTGGTTTGATCATCACCTCCTCTTAAAGATGCCTTCTCCTTTTTAGTCTGGTCCATGACTTAAAAGTATCAAAATAACAAGTTCTCAATTATACAATTCTAGGATATTCTTGAGTCAAAATTCCTACAAATTTAGATGCTTCATGCCAAACAAACATCTAGACCTCCAAGCTATAAACTAGACTGCTCCCTCGAAGGACAGCTATGTGCAAAGCCGCATCTGCTACTATAACTAGACTGCTCCCTCGAAGGACAACTATGTGCAACGCCACATTTGCTACTATAAGTAGACTGCTCCCTCGAAGGATAGCTATACAAAGTCAGCCTCTATCAGAAGCTTCTCGCATTGATCAGCTTCGTGAAGCCCTCAAGAACAACAAAATGCATATCCCATATAGACTTCCTACATCGATCAGTCTATATCCAGAAAAATCAAAGCAGTATTCAAAAGTACTTTTGAGTCATGGACTTGTCTATTTTGGTTTGGTTCTCTTCCTTCAGAATAATCACCTTATAACAAGTTCTCTCGCGCCTTCGCTTATACCATCCACCTCTCCTCACCATTCTTCACAATAACAAAACTCAAGGGACGTGCGTATATCCGATATATTGTGATTATACAACTCTTTTCACCTATCGACTTCTCACCTATGCAAGGTACCTAGGGATTCAAGCTCATCCTACGATGATACGTGGTTCGTTTAGCTCTTTCCAACTATGGGACACTTTTGCCTCTTTTACCCGAATCTAGGATTGTGTGTTGACCTTAATTAGGACATGGTTTCCTATGCTTGGGTAAGTTAACCCTCACTTCACCTATACCCACACCAACACCAACAACATTACTCTACCAACATCAAACTTTTACCAACCAACAAATTGCCTAACCACAACCAAATTGCCTGAATTCACCTTTCCCTGGTCCTAAGGGAGAACTACATCGGTCTGAGGCCCCTCCTTGCTTTGTGCAATGGGCTATGTAGGCAACACTTAGGAGACATGGGGTCTCCCAAGGTTAGCTCGACCATCCCCTACCATAACCTATCATGTGTTGTGTTTTCTTTAAAAATATAAATATTTTCACGTATTTTTATTGATAACACTCACCTTGATCCTTTATCAATCCAAACATTCAAAACACAAATATTCTTATAATTATCAAAAACTCAAATCAACATACATATTCCATTTTATTTAGATGTTAAACAAATACATCTTCTCTATCATCGATGCACAGGTCGGAATCCTTATTTATTCTTCTACCCCTATGTATGAAACTCACTTAGACCCCCGCGCCTCGTCCCGAACTAGGTAGTGATGGTGATCGTCGACGCCACTCACCTAGCCTCTCTATACTCAAAGGTACCACTGCTATTGGTTCCTCCCACTGATCCACCAATCTCTCCTGTAACATACGAATCTGCCCTCTCGCGTGGAGGACTCTTGCCTCTAGTCTCTCCACTCGAGACTGCGAAGCCTCTAACAATCCCGTGGTCTCGTTCACCTGTGTTTGAAGCTGGTGAACTAAACCCTATAGGCGTCTCTCTCCACGGTAATCACAACTATGTTAGGATGATCGGCCCTCTCGTGTGTACTTCGCAGCTCTCTCGCCCACCATAATCTATAAGACTCTATCGCTCCTGCATCCATTACTCGCGATCAATTCGCTATCTCTTTTGGTCCTTCTGGAAGAGTTGGCCATGGAGGTGAGAATGGTGCCTCAAAGATCGATCCTTCTGTATGGTCTATGATCCATGGGTATATCCTGAACAAATCCAAATTGTCGTCGCACGTGATCTAGAGGAATCCTCTCGTACTCTCCTGGCCTGTGTCCTACGATCCACCTCACTCGCTCTACACCCCTCAAATCCTCGGCTATGTTCACCGTCACCATGTAGTTCCCGTAAGGCCTCCAATGGATATCCACAATTGTCATCGTCTCCAACTTCTGCCTATAATACTCAACATTATCTGTCACAATCTCGGCTCTTGCCTCTTGCTCTGTCTGGACCCATCACCTGAATCCCAACCTCTGCACTCCTGTCTCCTGCCTAGATTGGTCGGCCTATTGGTCACACACACACAATGTGCTCATAGGCCCAACAATGTAATAAGTATGCACAATCCAGTGTAGTCTTGTGATTTCTCCTGCATGCCCATAAACCCCTGTATAGCTCCACTAGATATGCGGGTGCCCACGCGAAAGTAACGCTACCTTCTATCATCTCATGAATAATACACATCAATGATTTTGGAAATATTCCCCCGTCCACTCTAGGTAATGCATAATACCCCACCGCTATCATTAATACCATGGCCAACCTTGTTGCCTCAGGGTGTGCCGCAAACATTATACCATAAGTAAATGTCATGCCTCGCTGTGTCAAATCTCATACGGCTGGACCAAATACTGTCGTTATCGCTGCCCGTGCCACGTTGGGCCCTGCCTGATACACTGGTCTTCCTGTAATTGGAAGTCTCAAAATTTGAAACACATCTTCTAACGTCACTGTCATTTCCCCTGTTGGCAGATGGAAGGTATTCTTTTCTAGATTCCATCTCTCAATCAGCGCCTGCAACATAGCATGATTGCGTGCGATTCGTGAATAATAGTGGATTCCGCTTAACCTCACACGATTTATTAATGCCCACTCGCTAGTGTTACATCCGCTCGGACCCATGACAACAACGCTGGTACCCTATCATTCATCATCAACCTTGCCTCTGCCTGCACACATAAAACCAATGAACAACAAGCAGCAAATGAATCCCCAAGTGTTTTTTATCAGAAGCTGCAACTTTACACAGTAACCGATATCGGTTACCTAACCGATACCGGTTAGGCCTAAACCGATATCGGTCACTATTCATAATACCCATCCTGCTAAAAAACACCACCTATGATACCTTATTCGCTGGTTTACCCCTCTCTGTACCTATAAACATATCTAAAACACCTGATCTCCTACCCTATAACACTCATCCCATCCCAAACCCTTGCCTATCACCTTTTTACCCACTTATCTTACCACATCCTATTTATAAGCATGTAAAATCTCATTCCAACCAACACTTATACCTCTTGGGATGCAGCAACTTGAGGTGGAACCTGTCTTCTCTCTCCTCTCTGCCCACTGGATGCTTCTCCTTGTTCAGCCATGTTCACCAGACTCTTCACTATAACTTGCCTTTACACCTTCTTAATCCAAGCCTACGATCACTTTACCTGTCTCTTTCCTCCTTATCACTCAATTCTCCCATGCAACTACCCTGTATGGATGACAACAACCTCGCATCCTCGTATTTAACATGTTGCATGACTCTAAAAATAAGAATCTAAAATTGCCTCCCAAGCTTTTCTATTTTTAGAAAAGCTCGTTTTAACATAACCGATGTCGGTTACCTAACTGGTATCGGTCACATAGTGACCGACATCGGTTATCTAACCGATATCGGTCAAACTATCTCCTTTTTCTTATACCTGGCCTTTTCTTTGTTTTTTGCAAAATTTTGGCGGCACCCGCCTCTTTTCCCTGCATAACGACATCATTATCAATATCCATCATCATAATACCATCAACATTTCAACACATATGCATATAATCCAAACATCATCAACGTCATCTATATACCTCAACTTCCAAAATCATCAACAAAACAAATGAAACATTATAATATATGTATCAAATCAAACATTATACACACCATGTGGATCAAACTCATCATCTATATATATATCCTCAAATCAATGTCAAAATATACAAATTGCCCTGCATGGGGCCTCTATAATCCAAAAAATACAAAGTCGGCACGTAGGCCACTGTCTCTGTCAAAATCTTGACTCGGCTCAGCAGCCGGTCTCTCATGTCAAAAATATACTGAGCTCAGCTCACAGGCCGGTATCAACTATACAAAATGTACTTGGCTCGCAGGCCGGTATATACAACAAAAATGAATACATAAATCCTATGTGGGCACGCAGGCCTCTATATGCACACTCGGTTCGCAGACCGGTGTCTCTATCAAAAAATCAACTATCCAAAAACATCTCCGCTCCTGGGATGACTCAGCTCTCTCCCCCTCCCTCGGCTCATCCCTCAGCTGGCCCCGGTCTCGGATCTCGCCTCCTACCTATCACTGACCCACCAGCTGTGGCTGCGGCCCCCTATGACCTGTGACTCGGGAAGTCTCGGCTCTGTGAGCCGCATATGGCTGATAATCGGCACCGGTACCATCTAGTACGTCCTGATAATAACGGGCCTCCGCTCTCGCCTCCATGTATCGGGCCCGTGCCACCATGGCTGGTGGGGCTGGTCCCCAGATCCTAATAGAAGTGGGCCCTGTCCTACCTATACACCCTGACCCTGAGCCTGTACCTGTGGTGGTAGTGGAGCTGCCATCGGAGCTCGAAACAGGGACTCCGTGCTCGTGCTCGAACAGGATCTCGTGCATGTGCCTCGTGCCTATGCTCGTACTCGTGCTCGAGCCAACTACCCCTGTAACACTCCGATCTGTGCTGCTGTAGCAGCAAGCTACCCCTGTAATAACTACACCTGACCCAAGAGACGGTCCCTCTCACTATAACAGCCGCCAAACTTGTGTCGTTTGGATGTGCTTTCATGACTACCTCCGCCCCGCCCACCAAACCAAAAATGAACTGTAATTCAGCGTTGTCCACCGTGTCATCTCGCCTCTCTGCTACCCAGACTGGGTCAAATGGCTGTGGTACAGGTGTGGTGCCTCTACATCCTCCCTCTCGATACTATGGGAAGGGAGGTGGCTCATCCTGTTGTAATCCCAATTGTCGTCATACCCTCTCTAGAGGGATCCTCTCGTACTCCCGGGTCTCCATCCAGATATCCAGAAGATATACTTTGGATCCAAACACTGTTGTGCTTAGGCTCCTCCACGGGGTGATGGCCTCTGTATGGCCTCCATATAATATCTAAGGTAGTCAGGCCCTCTAGCATATGTCTATAATAAGTGACATCCCGCCCTGCGATAACTACTCGTGGCTGACCCACGACCCCCAACCACCTCTGAAACCCATATCTATAAACTACTATGGGCCCTATGCTGGGCAACCCTACTGGTCGTAAACACACGATATGCTCGTAGGCCCAACAGTGTAACAAGAATGTTGAACATATCCCGAATCGCCTCATACGGTGATAGCCCCAGAGCTCTCTGTATAGCTACACCAGATACATTGGTGCCCATGTGTAGCAGGTGTGCTCCTCCACCATCTCATGTAACACTCCCATCAGAGCCCGCGGGAAGTGGCCTCCTTTGAGTAAGGGAGGGCGGCGCAGGTGATCTCGATCATCATCATCACGACAAGCCGTGTCTCTTGTCGATGCATGCGATACATATCACCGTAGCAGATGCTCAGCATCTGTGATACGTAATCAATGGGGCTGTATCCCCGAATACCTGCAGGATGCTATCCATCACTGTCTCAACATCCACCTAGAACACCTCCTCACCGATGATCGGCAATCTCAGGATGCGATACACATCCTCTAAGGTGACTGTCATCTCTCCAGTAGGGAGATGAAAGGCATTGGTTGCCGGATCCCATCTCTCGATGAGGGAAACCATCAGGTTGTGGTCCCTATCCACAGCCCTATACCTCTGGACTCCACCGAGTCCAACCTCCGAATAACTGCCCACTGCGCTGCGGTCACATGTGGCCGCATCCGCCCCAAAGAGAGGTGGCATCGATCTCACATTGTCGCCACCTTGGTGTGCCCCGCAAAACAACCACTCCATCGGCCTACCCTTCACAAAACCACTACCTTAACCCTCTATACTCACTCACCCACCTAATCACAACCTGCCTCTATAAGCACATCTACACCCACATATCTTACCCTATACATCTATAAATTCCTCTCACTCTTATGGTCCTTCTTTAAATATCCTACCCACTCCAATCAAACCTAAAACACCTCATCTCCCTCAACATCAATAACCCCACCCAACAAAAATCTACAATATCCCCTTTACCTATCCCACACCCTACCAACCACCCCACTCATACTCCACCCACTCTACTCTCACCCTATAACCATACCTCAACCAATTTAACCCCTCCTAATTCATACACAACCCATAACCTATCCTACCTGAACCAGCCCCAACCACCCGATTACCCCCCACCCCAATAACCTTTCCTAGCAACTCTACCTTCTCCCCCTTCACCCCAAAAATCTATCCTACCCACCTACAACAACACCCAACACAACAAATTTCACAACCTTACCTCCTACCCATGGTGACCGGTACCGGTCACCCTCGACCGCCATCGGTCCCCCACCAACAGTCTATGTCTGACTTTTATGCACCGACATCGGTCGACACATGACCGACGCCGGTCTCTATACCCGCTAATCTACACAACTTACACTGTGACCGATGTCGGTCACCTAGTGACCGACATCGGTCACTGTGGGATTTCGGGGCCGGACCAAAAACGGCCCCCAAATCCCCTTTTTTCCTATTTCTACCCATCTACCCAGCACAATTGCCTAAAAACTTACCCACCCTGCCGTTTTGGCCTACCTAACATATCTACCCAATCCATTTTACGATTTACCTTCATTTATTCATTATTTTCTCAAATTTTGGATTCCTACCCCAAAACCCACATCCTAGCTAAATTCATCAACTTCACAAAAATAGGGGTTCAGAGCCTACCGGTACGACTACACATCGTCATGGTGGGATAGGTGGTGGTGGTCCAGCTCCTCCAAAGACCTCTAGCACCTCCAAAGACCTCCTGCTCCTCCAGGCTGTGCCATAGCTCCAAATCTCCTCAGCAGGGTCCTCAACCAATCAAACTCTACCTCCCGATCTCTGGGGCCTACCAATAACTCACTCCCCCACTCAACTAGTGCCAACTCAGCCCAAACACACAACCCAATCACTTCAAAACTTAAACAAGAAAAATTTGGCACTCAATTTCACAAAGTGAAAATGACATGCCGTATTTTTTCTTTTTATAGGTTTTCACCCTCTAACCGATATCGGTTAGAGCGCGCCCTAGGAGACCGATATCGGTCATCTGACCGATATCGGTCACCCATAACCGATATCGGTTACCGGCTTAGTTTAACCTAACTCCTACCCTTATCCACCAATCTCCATTTTTCACCACATCACCTACCCCCGGCTTTGCTAAATAGCCTTATTTTGAATTCATCGGCCCGACCCAAGGCCGTAACCAATCAATCGGCCTGACCCAAGGCCGCAACCAACCAACCGGCCCGACCCATGGCCAACCAACCAATCGGCCCGACCCAAGGCCGAATAAACCAATCGCCCCTACCAAGGCCGCAACCAACCAACCGGCCCGACCCACGACCACAACCAACCAATCGGCCCGACCCAAGGCCGTAACCAATCCATCGGCCCGACCCATAGTGGCGCACAAACCAATCGGCCCGATCCAAGGCCGAAAAACTAATCGGCTCGACCCAAGGCCGCGCAAGCAATCACTCGGCCCGACCCAAGGCCGCAACCAACCAATCGGCCCGACCCACGGCCGCACCCAACCAATCGGCCCGACCCAAGGCCACACCAATCAAGTACCTCGACCGAGGCCCGCAAATTAAAAATTCTCTCCAAGGAAATCAATCGGCCCGACCCAAGGCCATAACCAATCAATCGGCCCGACCCACGGCCGCAACAAACCAATCGGCCCGACCCAAGGCCGCAACTTACCAATCGGCCCGACCCAAGGCCATAATCAATCAATCAATCGGGCCGACCCAAGGCCGCAACCAACCAATCGGCCCAACCCAAGGCCGCACCAATTAAGTACCTCGAACGAGGCCCACACATTAAAAATTCTCTCCACCCATCATGTACCTGTTTATTCAAATGAGCTAACTGTTCATGCTTTAGCATGACTAGGATACTTGAATTGATCGGCCAGACCAACTTTCCCAAGACCAAGACCGTGACGTTTATCTCAACCAAACCAACCATTTGGTACTGCCGAACATGCCTAAACGTTCTAGTACCTTACCCGTTATATCCCCTGGAGCTACTTCCTATGCCTTGGATACTAGGATTATATCAACCTTGTTTGGATAAACTATCGACCTTTGCCTATGAATTGCTTGTTTTCTCTTCAAAACCTGTACCCTGGTCGCACTATTGCATTTCAACGAGCGTCGGCTTCCTTGAACTTACCCCACCATCTTACCAGCATCTCATCATCATTCACCCTTTATCAACCCTATCCCTGATTTCATGTCGCCTCAATCTGTGATAGATTTGAGGGGGATTACCTATACCCTTAATTGGGGCAACCACTTTTTATTATTGTCGGTGCTGCAACTTTACAAGACAAGCTACACGACAACAAGGGGCAAATGTAGACACCAAATTTGGGTCTTACGACACCTGTGCCCGTATCTCGTCCATGCAATCTAACCCTACCTCACCACCTAAACCTTACACACTGAATTATTTATTAATTACCTTATAATTAATAAATCCACATCTCCAACCTGCCATCTCACCTCGCTACCTCACTATGACCTAGCCCTAACCCTAAACTAACCTAATTAAGACCTATGACTTGGTCCAGACCCACACCCATGACTCATCACCCCTCACCCGCATCAAAATGAGCCTAATAATGACTTGACCAAGCCCACAACTGACCCCTCGGGAGAAAAGGAGGGAAAGTTGGCTATTTTACTACAAATAGCCAACTTTGACCTGACCGACATCGGTCCCTACTCGACCGGCGTCGGTTACGTAACCACCATCGGTTCCCTGTAAATGACCTTCCCCAACCAAAACCAAAGGATCCGGATTCATTTGCAAGAGAGAGACAAGTGAGAAGGAGAGAAGAGTTTGCAAAGAGGAGCATCGAGCCAAAACTGGAACTGAGCAACTAGAGCATTGTCACACTCATCCAAACCTTGGGAGAGTCGGAGGATAGCTTCATCAGATCACTTCCGATTGCGTTGGATCATCCCAACTGGGCCTTGCCTTCGCCACTGCATTCTTTGGACCTGCATCCACATCAGAAACTAGTAAGTAGTCTCTTTTATCACCTTGTATGCTTCTAGACACTACTTTGTGAACTTTTAATTCATAGGGATTATAAGCTCACTCCTGGATCTACTACCCGGCAACAACCTGCACCTAACCTTCGGTCATCCATCTCTATATTACCCCAAAGATAGCTCTCTCACTCTCTGAGTCTTCTCTATCACCCTACTACTCCCCTCAACCATCTACCAACCTTCCAAACCTCATAACCACCTTACACCAACCTCCATTTAAAAATCCCTAAATCACTGCCCCTACCGATATCGGGTCCCTACGGTACAGGTTCATAATTACGATTGGTTATCCAATGACCAAGATCGGTCATTGTGACTCATACCAAAACCAACCTTTCACCTATTCACCTCAAAACAATCTCGTGTCTAGCTTGGTCTATCCCTGTAACTTGATCTAAACATATCAATAACCAGTGACCAAACAAACAACATGACATTCTATTGTTGGTAGTTTAGTCTCTATTACTTTTAGTAACGAGATACCTAAATCGTGAGTTCGCAATAGCTTCTTTATTATCATTTGCATCAATTTGTATTAAAAGGGAACTGACCACCTTCGAAAGGAAGTCTAATATTTCCTGGGCCCAAGGCAGTTCCCTCACTTATTGTCTAACTAAAATCTGGTGGTCTTGCATTCTTATTTACAGGTAGTCCTTCCTAGACAAAAAGGAGCTCTTCACAATCGGTCTGATCTCTCTACGGTACGCGCACACCTTCCCAACACTCAACAGGTATTCCTCCTAACCCTAACCCTTATCTGTTTCTCAAGAGAATGAAAGGATAGAAGTAACTCTATTCTGGAACTAAATTTTGTGCGAAACATTGAGCTCATCTTTTGTAGCCTAAACCATGTCATATCTTTCTAACAGAGCCCCAAGAGTAGTGTGCACATCTTGTTTGGCTCCTTCGTGAGTAGCTTTTCTCAATGAAAATCCGGAGATACGATAATCTGCCATAATAATTGTTTCCTTAGTTTTTCCCTCAATGGGAGTAGTAACCTCTACAATTCACTCCCTAAATGGATTCATTGTCAGACTTGAAACAGTCCTTGGCCTCTTGTCCTGTCTTTTGGGTGTATATTCCAATATACTGAGTTCTATGACATCTCCTAGAGGTACCTTCTTCTTATGCTTTAGAGTCTGTCGAAACAACCATTTAGGAATGGCTAATCTTTGATGAAGATTAGACAGTAGATTTGATACACCGAAACATTAGTCATGACAAGAGCACTAGAAACATTAGTTGGTATTTGGGTAGAAGTGGCAATGATGGATGGGGTAGACGTAAGGACAGCCATAGGAGTTGATAGAATGATGTTAGGGAATGAGATGGAGGTAAATGGAAGTGTTAAGGGAAGTGAAGAAGAAATGGGTGACCTGATAGTTTCTCTAGTTGAGAGAACTAGAAGGGATGAGAATACTGGGCCATAGAAGGAGATGGGAAAGAAGAAATGATTGTGGAAGTGGAAGGAACTGATATTGGAAGTGACAATGGAAGAGGAGGAAGAGATGATGGATCTTGTGAGATACTAGGAGAGTCACTGAATTCAACCACTTCTGTCATAGGTGTTGCATGAAACATGGCCTTGGAAATAGAAGCCTTAGAGAGAGATGAGCCACCAACAATAAATGAAATATTTTTTGGAATTATATGGGTTTTTTGGGTTGACCTTTTCCCCTTTGTGGGTGCTGATTGGCTTATGGTTGGTGGGGCTTCTGTATTTGTAGGTTGATCTACTCCCTTGGGTGATATTCCCAAGGTAACCAACCAATCTGTAAGTTCTCTAGAGAATGGGCCCCACCCTCTCATTTGTATTGCAACACTCCTCTACATACCAATTAATCCATGACAATGGTTGATTGGTGATATTATCATTTTTATATGCTGCATCCAAAACCTCATCATTATCTTGCACATCCTTTGGGACATCGGCCAAACCAAACTGCCGAACCTCATCCAAGGTCAACCTCTCATAATACCTTTTTTCGGATGATGTATTCATCCTGACAATGAATCCAAATATCCTCCAATTGGGGCACGTGGGAACTAGACCAACCTGTTTCACCAAATTTACCCCAATAATTGAAATTAGTCCGTGGATGAAAGGTTCGCAAGGTTACTTTAGCCATTTTTGCATCCACATTTTTGGCCTTATGAATATTCGGGCAGGTGTATCTGCTAATTGAAATAGGGAAATGCATTCCCGATTTGTGGCACTTGTTTTGAATTTGATGATAATCCAACAATTGTTGAACCAATTCTAGTAGAACCCATTTATCTCATGGGACACCTTGGAAATTTGTTGGGGGCACCTATGAAGCCTGGAATCCAAATGTAAGTAAATGTGGGGAACTGTAAATAGATGGCTCCCCACTCACACACTTCTTTGAAGGCTTCATGAAAATCCTTCGATTGTATAACTCCTTATCAAAACGGTAGAGGATAACCGCAAAGAAGGCATCATTGACCCTATGAAAATGCCTTCTCCCTTCATTCAGTGTGAGCTGAGGATAGAAATCATAGATTTGAGAGGTGTTGTAAATAACTTTAGTATTCAATCGAGAGAAATCTCCCATAGCAGGTGGTGCGATAAACCAAGAAGGATGTCATATAGAAATTATTTGTGGAAAGCACCTTGCTCAATCGATTGTAAATGGAGCTACTGATATGCTCCCCTAATAAGATAAATTCCTTATTTTTCTTGATGGTAGTGATGTACAAGAACATCCATTCTTGGAATTCTTTTCGGAAGGAAGACTCAAATTCTGTTTAGAGTACAATAAGATCACCGACCTCTGAAAAAATCGACCGATGCAAGGTCTTTGGTAATTTGGCAAAAATCTTGGCCGAGATAAGTTTTCATCATGAATTTCATGCATACTTCTGAATCTTTGTCCCAATGCTCCACTGTCGACTCTGGAAAATTTGTGGCATAAAATTCAATGTCAAGAAGTTTGAGCAGATATTTGAAGAATTCTAGGTCCAAACAGATTACCACCTTATCATCATCATCTTTGATCGACATAGATCCTTTGTCAAAGTGGGCTTCAGGCTAAAATGAACTCAATAAATGCATGGATGTGGGAAAACCGACACAAGGGTAAGCCCATTGTCGTAGATTTCCTGCATCCATGGTTTCTTGTTTAGAGCCTTTATTCTTTCCCTGAAATCTGGAAAATCAATATGTCCTAGGTCGGTGTCCCTTATATTCCCCAAGTTCGAAGACAGGCAGGAGTGAGGATCAACTCCAAGAAATTAATAATTCATCTTTTCTTTGCCCTTTGATGTGGAAGTAGACATCAAGCTCGTATTTTGTAACCCGATGAATTTTTTTGAATCTTGAAAGTTGAAGTTGAAAAATCCTAAAAATTATCAACTTTCGAAAACCCAAACTGAAGAATCCCATAGTGAAAAAATCCAAAATAGATAAGTATGAATTTTTGAAAACGTGAAAAGAAAAAAATCTAAAATTTTGAAAATGAAAGTTTCAAAACAAAAGTTTGAATTTTTGAAGTTAAAAGTTCGAAATTGCACGGTTCCCAACAATTGAAAATCTCTCGAAAAGTAAAATCCTTTGAAATGGTGACCTCCAAAATGATGAAAAAAGAGCTCAAACAACAATGCACCGCCAAGTCTCGAAATTTGGGAAGAAAAATTGCCAAATAATGCTAATCTCCAAATCCGAAAAGTGTTGAGGGAGAAATGGAAAACTTGAGAAGATCCTTGAAAAATCTGAATGCCTATGGAAACTCAAAACGTAGAAACATGGTGGGCAATGAGTTTTTCATTTCAAGAGGCACATAGAGGAGGAACAATAGAAAACAACAAGGAGGAAATACAAATAAAAGATCTTAAACCAAAAGGAAAATAACTAAGTTAAAATACGTCGAAAAGGACGTCGAAAAGAATAAGAAATGGAATATCGGAGAAAAGTGACTAGTGAAAATGATGAGTAAATAATGAGTTTAAATAGAAAACCTGATATTAATGGTGAAAATTTGATTTGTACAGAGGTTGGTGAAAAATTAATTGCACGAAGGACTCTGAAAGTCTGAAACTCGAAAGCCCAAACTGAAATTCTGAAATTTCAGAATTTGGGGTTTTGGACTTCGGAGATTGGGAGATGAAAAAGTGAATTAGAAATGAAAATTTCCAAAACCAAAGCTGAAAGTCGAAAATTCAGACTTTCGACTTTCTTGACTTCGGAAGTTTGAAAGCGAAAACCTCAAAAATGACCCAGAGAATTTCAAACACGAAAGCCCGAAATTTTGAAATTTTGGACTTTCAGACTTTCAAACTTTGGAAGTCCAAAGGGATTAACCAAAAGTTCCAAAACCTGAAAACTCAAAAATCCAAAGTTTTGATTTTGGGGTTTCGGACTTCGGAACTTTGGGTTTAAAAATTGTCAATAACTAAGAAAAATTTGAACCCCGAAAGTTGAAATTTTTGACTTTGGGGGTTTTAGACTTTGAAAATTGGCAAACAAAATTTTACACCATTAAAATCCGAAAGATAAAATCTTTGAAATCCAGAGTCCAAGATTTCAGATTTCGGGACTTGGAGAATTTTCAATTTACATTACAGAATACCCATACCGAGGATTTTCTCAAAAACAATTCGACCACTTTTGACATCTACTTCTCAAGGTAGATTAAAACGTTAACATTTTTGGTGACCTCTAAGGAATGATTTCTTGCTAAGATTTAGACAAGTAGCCTTAAGAAAATCACTGGAAAAAGATTCCTAAAAACAAAACTAAAACAAAACAGACACAAGAAATGAAAAAGAAAACAAAAGATGTGCAAAGCACTTGGAGGAAAAGAAAATGAACACAGACAGGTGGTGGAAATAGTCTCAAAAAAAGCTTTGAGATGAATCCCATTCACATGAATGCAGTTCTTCTTCGTTGAGTCTGGATAGATGAAATGAATTTACCTCTTTGCAACTTGTAATAATATAAGGCCTGCTCTAGAGAGCATCGAACTTGGCATGCTTTCTGGTTTGGCTCGTCTCTCGTCCCATTTGAGAACCAAGTCTCCTTCCTAAAAATGCCTATCAGAAGGTTTCTTTTCGAAGGATTTCTTAACTTGAGCCTGGTGTTGGCTTAAAGTTTTCATAGCCTTTTCTCGAACTTCCTCTAATTCCAAAACCTCATTGTTAAGGAGGCATTTTACATAACTTCGAAATGATGAGACAATTCCAAAAATGTAATTCAAGGAGAGTGGAAGCTTTTCCTCCCTTTTGTATACCAAAGATAAAAGGTGAGTTTCCAATGGCCTTTTTAGGTGTGATTCGATCCACCCATAAGGTAGTCTTAAGTTGTGTACGCCAGGTTCTTTTGTTAAATTCCATCATCTGTTTGATAATCCTTATGAGATTCTTGTTACTGGATTTAACTAACCCGTTTCCCTGTGGATAGTAATTGGATGAAGTCTTGAGATAGACCCCATTCGTAACTACCCACTCACTTAGTTTTAAACCAAGGAAATCCATTACATTATCAGATATGACGGTAAATGGAACACCGAACCTTGTCATTATATTCTCCAGAATTCAAGGATGGTATTTTCGTTACTTTCCTTTAAGGCCACTACTTCTGTCCAATAAGTGAAATAATCTGTTGCGGTGAGGACCCATTTATGTCCATCACTAGATGGAGGATTGATCATTCCAATAAAATCTAATCCCCACTAAATGAAAGGTTGATCTACCTAAATGGGATGCAAAGGAAGAGCTATCAACCTCTATTTTCTTGAAAAAGAGCACATTCTTTACATTTCCTCACCCAGAGATGAGCATATTTGAACAAGTCTGACCAATAGTAACCAGCTTGTATGATCTTAGTAGTAGTTTTTATTGTATAGTAATGCCCTCTGGACAGACCATTGTGGAATTCCTCTAATATCTTGTTCACCTGCTTTGGCTTGATGCGAGCGAGAAGAGCACCATTCAAATCCTTTCGAAAAAGAATGTTATTTACCAAGGCATATGGAATGGACTGGAGACGGAAAGTGCGTCATTGGACTTTATCCATATTTGGAGGATATACCCCGAGAGGAGGAAATTTTTCATCTTAGTCAACCAATCAATCTGGTCATTGCCTTCATCAAAGCATTCAGAAGTGTAACATCTTCCATATATTTTGTCTCCATGTCCGCAGCCAGTGGCTGACATAAACCCTTGCCCCGACAAGCTTAGTGACTTTAATGTGCATGTCATACTCCATTACTTTTGTAATCCACCCAACACGTTTCTCATTCATCTCTTTATTCAACAAAAGTATTTGACGCCAGGATGAGAGACCATTAAGTGGACTTTGTTGTTGGACAACATGTGCCTAAATTTCTTTAGAGCTTGAATGACTGCAAAGACCTATTTTTCAACGAAGGAATATTTAAGCTCATATTCCTTGAGAGACTAACTGAAAAAGGAAATTGGTTGTTCCATCAGATCATCATTTTTTTGGGTTAGAATCCTTGAAATAATTTCCTAACCTGCGAAAGCATAGAGGATGAAATATTTGTCAAAAATGGGATTCACCACCGTGGGAGCTTAGGAAATGGCCATTTAGATAGCCTTGCAACTCTCCCTCATATATTTCTTCCATGAGAATGGAATATTATTTTTTAGCATGGCCATGAGTGGTTTAGCCAATGTTGCAAACTGAGGAATGAATCTCCACATGAAATTTATGGTTCCCAGGAAACTTTGGAGACCTTTCTTGTGACTTAGAAGAGATAAGGACATAATGGAATGGATCCTAGTTAGATCAATGGACAGTCCCTCCACTAAAACAATATGTCCTAACAATTTCCCTTCCTAAACTGTAAAAATTCACTTCTTAGGGTTCAGTGAGACCCCAAATTCTCTACATCTTCAAAAACTTTTCTTAGATGTGTGATATGATCTTCGGCGTGCTTGGAATAGACAATTATGTCATCAAGGTAAACTAAGATAATATCATTGATTAGTCCTTTAAATGCCTATTGTCTCTTGAAATCTGCTCTATGTTTCCATTTTAAAAGCTCTGTACAAACTCGTGTTAGCTTCAATAATAAAAGAAGGAATTTTCACCTCTTTGATGGAGAGATTAATTGGTACTTTGTGACCAATGAGTTTTATTCCATCTTGTAGCTTCTTTATCATATTTGTATTTTCTTCTAACTCTAAATGCATGTAAATGAAATTTATAATTAATGTGTGTGGGCATCGATATTCTACTCGTGACATAAGTTTTCTCTTACCTCCATTCTCACTCCCCCCTTCCTGCAGACAAAGTTCTTCTCTAGTGAGAAATTTCTAGCTTTGCCACAGGGTCAGTGGAGTGCCCCCTGTTGGATCTTTGGTCGAAAGGCCACCATTGAAATCCACTTTTTCATGCATGCACATATAGAAGTTGCACCATTCAAGTAGAGGGACTTAGATTCCCATAGCGTTGGCTTGAAACCCACCAATTTGTCCACAAGACAAATTTTCTCACCAAATTTTTTTAGCACCCACCGTGGGGCAGATTCTGCAACATCTGTATCTAAAAATGACCTCAAGGTCATAAAATACAAAAAAATATTCTAGAAGAAAATTTTCTAGAGATTGAATAATCACATAGACTACATGGATGTAAATCATGGCTATTATGGGAAATCCTCCTATTGAGAGACCTGATTTACTCTTTCACATCCAAGAAGGCATTGCTTCTGATATGAGAGAAGCTATTTGGCATAAGAGACAAATTTTAAATCAATACTTCATTGCCATAAGGATTCTAGACCTGGAAGAGGAATGTGCTGTCGAACTGGAAAGGCAGAGACAAATTCCAACACTCCAGAGAAGAGCATAAACTTTCAAGTTGGTTGATAGAAAATACACCCGGTAACTGAGGCAAGGATAAAAAATTGATCCCACACTTGAAGAGCTTGAAAGAGAGGTGTTTTTGAAGAGGAGATAAGGGCTCAACTTCAAGAAATAGAAACACTCCAAATTGAAGCAGAAGAAAGAGTAGCAACATAAGTAGCCTTAGCAAGACTAGATGATAGAAATAGAATAGAATGGGTGATCATGATCATGAGGAACGCAGGCCTAACGTACCATGGGGAAGAAATACTGGTCCACTTTCTCTTTCACAACCACTTCATGAACTCCCAAGAGGCTCAAGAAAGAACTTCCCAAAATTCAAAGGGGATGGTTCTAGCTTCCTAAAGAACATGTAGCAACATTCATCACTACTTGTGGAGTGTTGGGAGTTAAAGATGAAGATGTCTCAATTAGGCTCTTTGTGGAGTCACTCCAAGAAAAAGCTGCTAAATGGTTCTACATGTTGCCCCCAAGATCTGTCACATGATGGGAAGATATAAGAAGTGCATTTGAACATAGGTTCAAGAGCACAGAAGATTTTCAAGATCTGTTGGTCCAATTGGTTTAGATGAAGAAGGAGACCTTTGAATCAATGAGATATTTTGTAGCAAGGTATAATAGGTTGAAAGAAGGATCCAAGAAGATTTGGTACCCCTTGAAAACAACTTGAAAAGGTTCTTCATCAGTGATTTGCCACCAGAAGTTGGTTTCTTCCTCAGAAGAGCCCAACCAAGAACATTAAGGGAAGTTCAAGACTTTATAGTTGAGACTGATGATGATCTAATTCTTTCTGGAAAAGTGAAAGGACCAAATGGGAAGCAAAAAGGTCAGAGTTCAAATTTAGTCACCACTGATCCAATTTTAAAAAATGGCAAATAATCTAGTTGCTTTGAAGAAGAAGCAATTATCACAAATCACAATGAGGAATGCTCTAAGGAGACCAAATCCTCCTGATAGACTAAGAATTGCTCCACCTCCTCATAGGATTTCTCTTGAAGCACCACCAGTCAATGCCATCTGTGACACTAGAGAATCGGAAGAAGGAACAAACATTGAGGAAACTGAGGAAGAAAGCATGGATGACTATGAAAACTATATTGAAATTGAAGAGGTTGGCACGCATAATGGCTTGATTGAATACATTGATGATGAGGAGGAAGGTGATGAAGAAGCTCAAGTTTTTCATGTGCTGTTTTCATTTGTGCAAGATCCAAGAATGGTGTTTCAGCCTCAGTGGTTGTAATTGAGAGTAGGAAGAACAAATAAGATAACTCTTCAAAGCCTCCATAAAACAAGATCATCAACAGAGGATCACCATTACCACATTCCATGGAATCAACCAAAGAGAAACCAGACCCATTGGTTTCTAAGGACCATGCTGTTGTGCCAAGTAAGTTATCTGATTCTTCTCCCAACTCAAAAGTTGTTAAGAGAAATTCTCTTCTAAATACTAGTTCTGTAAGAACATCTAAATTTCAATCAAAGGCTATACCCTCACCTCCTTCCAAGACAATTGCTACATTTGAAAAGGATAACCTAGCACCAAAAGTAACAAAACCTCCACCATTTAAGTCCTCATCCACTGATGGAACCTCTTCCTCATCTACCATAACTCCATTTGACTTTGTGGAGCATGCAAGCAAAACCAAAGTTCAGCTCTCTGAGATTGAATACCTACAAACACATCCTACCCAATTTCACATATTTATCAAGGAAGTTCATGGTAGTAACCCTTTTCTTGAAGCCCAATCTCTAAAGGCCTATTACCCACACCATCCATATCACCTTCTCAAAACATGTTAGCCCTCAAAGCCTCCACCACCAACAGAGTTGAGCCTTTTTACCTATCACTTCTCATCAAAGGTTTGCAGCTGAACAATTGCATTATAGATTCTGGAGCCTCAGATAATGTGATGCCAGCAAAAGTTGCAAATGCTCTTGGCCTCACTTTGACTGAGTAAATGGCACATACTATTCAATGGAATCTAAACAAGTTCCATTGGTAGGAAGAATCAAGGATGCTCAGGTTGCACTAGCTAATTACCCTGACAAGAAGATACTCTTGACCATTTTGGTGGTAGACATCCCAACATATTTTGGTATGTTGTTGAGTAGAAGTTTTTGTAGAGATCTAGGTGGAGAAATAAAAATGGATTGGTCATCTGCAACTATCCCAGTGAAAGGAGAAATGAAGAAGTTTTTTACCAGTCAGGAAAATGAAATTCACAGTAAGGAAATATGATGATCCAAGAGCTAACATCCTCTTTCAAGATTGTGGGTTAGGAAACTACTTCCTTACATCAAAAGGAAGAGAACTCGCCACTTCTCATGGAGGAAGAAGAAGACTGAATCTGGACAATGGAGTTTGATGGCAGTCATTCTAGAGAAGGTTCAGGAGCTGGTGTAGTATTATACTCTCCCTCCAATGAGGTATATCCTTTTGCCTTCAAGCTTCAATTTGATAATACAAATAATACTACAGAGTATGAAGCATTTCTCTTAGGCATGAATGCAGTAGAGGACATGGGAATCAAGAAGCTGAGATGTAAAGGTGATGTAGAGATTGTGGTGAAGCAAGTTCGCTAACAATATTAGGTGAAAAATCCAAGGCTCGGGCACTATAGAAATAGAGTGTGGGATTGCATTGAATCCTTTGATGCATTCTCCATTGAAGCTATCCTAGGAAGCAGAATGAAAAGGCTGATTCTCTAGCAGTGTCAACTTCCTTAGTGACACCTCATCCTTCTTTTGGAAAGGATAAAGTGACCATTGAGATGGTGTTCAGACCCAACATACTAGATAATGCAAATCACTGGCAGGTCTTCAATGATGAAAATCAGATCCTAGCCTTCTTAGAACAAAGGGATAAATTCAATAATATGTTCTTTGAAGGAAGTGAAAACCCACACCATGAATCAGTCCCCAAAGAAGAGAAGGAAGGAATTGAGGGAATTGATGAAGAGAGAGTAATCAAACTGAAAGGAAACAAAATCCCCAAAGGCCTAGTTTCTTTGGAAGATCTCTTTGAAAAGCATGACAAGTTCATCCAAGAGAAAGAAAAATAGTCTTCTCGGTGTCCATTTGATTTTGATCAAGAAAACATTGGCACTTTAGAGAATCAAGGATGGTTAACATTGGTAAATGTTGCTCACCAGAAGAGAAGAGAAATTTTTTTCTCTGCTAAAAAGTACTCCAGATGTGTTGGCTTACTCCTATGATGAACTCAAATATTTTTAGCCAAAGGAAATGCATCACTCCATTCCTTTGAAGCAAGGAGCTAAGCCCTTTCAGGAAAAAACAAAGGCCCTATAATCCAAATATTTTTGATGTTATCAAAGAAGAGGTGAAAAAGATGCTCAATGCTAGAATCATTTTCCCCATCCACCATTCAACATGGGTGGCTAACATTGTGCCAGTAAGGAAGAAGAATGGGGAAATAAGGATTTGTGTAGACTTCGAAATCTGAATCAGGCATCTCTCAAAGACAACTACCCTCTTCCAATCATGGATCATATTTTGCAAGCAATCACTGGATCTGAGATGCTCTCTTTGCTTGATGGATTCTTAGGGTACAACCAAATCAAGGTGGCAGAAGAGGATTGCAACAAAACAACCTTCACAACACCTTGGGGCACTTTTGCCTACAACAGAATGCCTTTTGGCTTGATCAATGTTGGAGCCACTTTCCAGAGAGCAATGGACTTGGCCTTCAAATATTTGAAATATTGCATTGTCATTTACCTTGATGACCTCACGGTTTTCTCAAAGAGGAGGGGAGATCATATCAGTCATTTGGAGCAAGTCCTTGCAAGGTGTAGGAAACATGGCATTTCTCTAAATCCAAAGAAGTGCATTTTTGGAGTCACAGAAGGTAAGTTGTTGGGACACATTGTGAACAAACATGGAGCACACATTGATCCTGAGAGGGTCAAAGAGCTATCAAGCACTAGCCTTACCAACCAAACAAAGGGAGTTCATTCATTCTTTGGAAAGGTAAACTTCCTTCATCATTTTGTGCTTGAGTTTTTTGAACTAACTAAGCATATAACTTCCATGATGAAGCCTCAAACAAGTTTCAAGTGGAATAAGGAAGGAAAAACAACATTTGAGGATATCAAGAAAGCCATTGCCAAAGCTCCAACTCTTGTATCTCCATTTTTCAACAAGGATTTCATCATGTATTTATATGCATCAGAACATACACTCTCTGTTATCCTTGTTCAGAAAAATGATGAAGGTTTGGAAGCACCCATTGCTTTCATGAGCTATCCTTTGAAAAATCATGAGCTAAAGTACAACCAATTGGAGAAACATGCCTACGTAGTGGTTAAAGATGTTAAAAGTTTTAGATTCTACATTCTCAATTCCCATACAAGTGGTGATGGTCCTGGAGAAGTGCAATCAAGTCCATTTTGACTCAACAAGATCCTGGGGCTAAGAGAGGAAGTTGGATTGCAAAGACCCAAGAGTATGACTTGGAGATTAGGCCCTCTAATATGGTAAGAGGAAATGGTTTGTGCAAGATTGATTGCTGAAGATGAAGCTCTCAAAGCTCAGCAGGGAGAAAAGGATGATGTTTGCTCAACCTGTTCAGGAGACAGTCCACAAGTGCTCTTTGTCACCACTACTGATGAGTGGTATGTTGATATTGCTTACTACCTCACTTATGGAGAATGCCCTCCTCATCTTGATTACAAAAAAGAAGGAAACTCAAGCTAAATTCAGCCAAGTTTGTGATCTGGAATCATGCACTTTATAAGAGGCCTAGATGGTTGTTTCCTTAGGTGTGTAGATAAGGAACAACAAGAAAAGTTTCTCAGGGCATATCATGATCAAGCTTGTGGTGGACATTTCTCAGCAATGGTCACTACACATAAGATTCTTAGGGGAGATATTATTGGCCCTCCATCTTTGCAGATACTCAAGATTGGGTTTCCAAATGCAAAGCATGCCAACAATTTGTTGGAAAGCCACAACTAGTTGCATTGCCACTCAGGCCTGTGGTGATTGAAGAACCATTTCAGCAATGGGGGCTAGATTTTATTGGTGTTTGAATCCTCATTCTAGTGCAAGGCATACTTATGTACTCACTGCAACTAATTACTTCACTAAATGGGTGGAAGCCATCCAACCAAGCAAGCCAGCTCTGAAACAGTCTGTAACTTCATCAAGGAGAATATCATTATTCATTTTGGAATACTATAGAAAATTGTTGTAGACAATGCCACCTATTTCTCTTCCAAGGAGCTCACAAAGTTTTGTTATGGCTTTGGAATCTCCCTATCTCACTCTTCTGACTACTACCCATAGGGAAATGGGCAAGTTGAGTCAAGCAACAAGAACATTGTGACCATTGTTCGTAAGCTGGTAGATGAGAATAAAAGGAACTGGCACAAGAAGTTATATGATGCATTTGTGGGCATGATAGGATCACTCCTAAGAAGGCAATAGGTATGTCACCTTTCCAAATGTTGTATGGAGTTGAGGTAGATATTCCTCTCATTGAGATGCCAACTCTCAAGTTCTGCTGCAAGAAATAGAAGATGGTCAATACAAAGACTCCATTGACAAGAGGATCCTCTTCCTGGAGAAGTTGGAGGAAAGCAGATGCCAAGTGGTGGATAGAATTAAGGAACATTAGTTGAAAGTGAAGAAGTTTTTTGACAAGAAGACCAAAGCAAGGAATTTCAAAGTTGGAGATTTGGTCCTTCCGTGGGACAAGAGAAGAGAACTAAAGGGCAGCCATGGAAATTTTGATTCATTATGGCTCGACCCATTCAAATTCATGGAACTTGTGGCGAGAATGTTTTTCTCCTCTCATACTTGGATGGAATGCCATTGGAATTGCCTCAAAGTGGGAAATACTTGAAACTGTATCATCAGTGAAAGCGGGTTGTCCCCCATCTTGTACCATAGGTGATTTGCGTAGGTGTGTTTTCCCTTTTTGTTGTGTGGTTTTGGTTTTAAGTTTTGTTTTTGGTTTTTTTGTGTGTGGTTTGGCTTGTGTGTTTCCTCCTTCCATTATTTCTCAGAATTTTACATGACTCTGTAAGGCCCAATGGATAAGGCACTGGTCAACATAATATGTTTTGAAACTTGAGATTCTGGATCCTCATGTCATGCCCTAGCCATGCCCAGTTCACGCCATGTCCCAAAGCTAGAGCAGTTGTTGTCTCTCTAAAAATTGCTCTACATTTCCATAGCCAAATTCAATTTTTGAGCTCATTCCCTTCATTGGTGTTTAATCCAAGTTAGAGATTTAAGAAATTAGCAAAAGTCGTGCCCTAGTGTTGTTTAAATATCTGTTTTGCTCATTTGAGAAATTCCTCCATTTCCCGGTCTGTGCACGTAATATCCTCTTTGTAACCTCCATTTTTGATCAAAATTGTTCACTTGTTCTATGGCTGGGTCATCAAATCATTTTTTGCCTCCATGCCTCTAGTTCGTGAAGGAAATTCAAAAATTGGACTCAAAATGATGAAGTTCTCTTCCTCTGTGTATTTTTCCCATAGTCGGGATGACGGGTGTCTTTTTCCTGTCAAATTTTGGCCCCAATGAATGTCAGGTACGTGGTCAGATCCTATTGGATGGGGAGGAATGGTATTTTTGGTGAACTTAACACTTTTGGTCACTTTTGGAAAAAATGGTAAATTTGCCCCGTGGACCCGAAAATCCGAATCGCCGTTGAAAATTCTAACCTCAGCGGATGGCTCCACGTGTCATGCACGCAACTCTAGGAAAGGTTCAAAAAAGGGAAGGGATAGTCTTGATTAAGTGGATGGCTCCTTGTGTCCCATGTACAAAATAAAGGTAAAATCAACTAAGTATGGAAGGCAAAGCGGACGTCTCCACATGTCTCGAGCATCGCAAAAATCCAAGATGGGGCATAAAAGGTCAATTACCAAATCAACACCAAATCGTCACGTGGTCAAAAGTCATTGAAAATTCAAAGCCCGTCATTGAAAAGTGGGAAGATGGGTGCCAGGGGATTTTATTTTTAGCCTTTTTGTAAAAAGGTGAAAAATGTTTAAAAAGTAACCCATGACCCCTCGATCAGGCTATTAAGGAAAAAGTCAAAGGCAAAACCCGCCTAGTTGAAAAGTCAAAGCGAGAGCGGGCGGAAGGAGGAGAAATTGAGCTTTTGAGCCTTTTTCCAAAAAAAAGGTTAAAATGTTGAGAAAAAAGGGAAGTGATCCCATTTCCAATCGAGAGGGTGCCACGTGTCTAAGTTGAAAATTCAAAGTGGGGGTGTGGGGAAATTTTTCCAAATTGCCAAATCTCTAAAAAATCACAAAATGCAAAGGGCTTCCCCCATAACCGCTCCAATCCCTTCCTACCACGTGGACGGCCCAATTTCAAAGTTAGAGGAAAATCAAATGGTCTATATTTAAACTGGCAAATGAATGTAACGATTGCTTTACAAGATCTGGTTTTTAACTTGTCATGAGCGTTTTCTTCACAATAGAGGAATTTGAAAAGGCATTGAGGATTTGTGAAGTTGTAATGGTTTCTTGCAAAGAATATAATGGCTTCTTGATGTCATTCAAGGGCTGGTGATTGATTTCAAAAAGACCAAAGTGCTCTGTACCTGGAAAAGAGAAAAATTCAAATTTCTTCTATCTTCTTTCTCTCTCGAATTTCTTCCATTCTAAAATCTCTGTACAAACTCTGCCTTAGCTTCAATAATAAAAAGAAGGAATTTTCACCTCTTTGATGGAGAGATTAATTGGTACTTTGTGACCAATGAGTTTTATTCCGTCTTGTAGCTTCTTTATCAGATTTGTATTTTCTTCTAACTCTAAATGCATGTAAATGAAATTTCTAATTAATGTGTGTGGGCATCTGATATTCTACTCATAACATTAGTTTTCTCCTACCTCCATTCTCACTCCCTTTCCCCTTCTTAGACAAAGTTCTTCTCTAGTGAGAAATTGCTAGCTTTTCCACAAGGTCAGTGGAGTGCCCTTGTTGGATCTCTGGTCGAAAGGCCACCATTGAAATCCACTTTTTCATGCATGCACATACGGAAGCTACACCGTTCAAGTAGAGGGACTTAGATTCCCATAGTGTTGGCTTGAAACCCACCAATTTGTCCACAAGACAAATTTTCTCTGACTTGGACCAGAATTTGATTATACCTTGAATATCCATCGAGCAAAGAAAACCTTTGAGCCCCTACCATTGTTTGGAGGATTTTCTCCATTGACATAAGAGGGTAATGATCCTTCAATGAGGCATGGTTCAAATCCCTGAAGTCCACGCACAATGAATCTCTCCATTATTTTTCCTTACAAGCACTATATTGGCTACCCATGAGGAATGCTTGATGGGAAAAATTATGTAGGCCTCGATAATCTTGGTTAGCTCTTTCCTCATTAGCGGCTCAATTTTGGGATTTATTGGCCTATGTTTTTGACTAAATTGGCTTAGATTTAGGATCTAGCTCGATGGTATGTTGAGCTAAACCAGGATCAAAACCACATAGGTCTTTGTAGCTCCATGTGTAAATATCATGATATCCTTGAGATAGTTCAAGTAAAACTTTCTTTTCTTGAGCAACGCATACCTTACCAAATTTTAAAAAAAATTCACTTACCACCTCAACCTCTTCAAAATCCTCTTCCTTGACCACCATATTAGTGCTCTGTCATTTGGCTTGATCATCTAAGTTGAAGATAGATTCCAATGTAACTAAGCCTTTTGGCAGCTTGTTTCCTTTTAGCTGTATAATTTGATCATCGTAAGAGTTTTGAAGTTTATCTTGATGTTTGGTAGTAAACTCTGCTTCTTGCTATAGGAAGAGAACAATCTATTGATCACTATCGAACACCTACCAGCTACTTACATTATCTGGTACTACGGGATGGACCACCATTTTGACTATCTACTTCTCTTCTTTCATGATGTTCGTAGGTACATCATACTGGGAGCCAATAGTAGCAAGCATGTCAACATCTTGATTTTGCTTTCTAGGAATTGCATGAATTCCAAAAGCTTTGAAATATTCTATTAGGTCCCAAACCCAATTTTTATATGACCTCAGTAGGTCATTTTTTGATGCACTATGGGTTATGACTTGGTATAAAACCAATTCACTATCACCAAAGACGATCAAGGTTTGGATTCCTCTTCTTTAGGCTAGCTGAATTCCTTGTATGAGAGCCTCATATTTAGCAACATTATTAGTACAGCTAAACTGCAACCAAAAGGAAGAGAAATATTTGTCTCCTTCCGGAGAAATCAACATAACCCCTACACCAGATCCATTTTTACTTCTTGAGCCATCGAAGAACATTTTCCATAGTCCTTTTGTCTCGCTTGATGCTTTAACAAGTTGAGGTATGATTGTATCCTCTTCATGAATGCAGTATGTCCCCAATCCTATTTCTTCTAGGAGTAGAAAACCAAATTCTTCATCTGCTAATAAATCAGCATAGGGATCATATTGGTGATTGATACTTACTTCATCAAGCATTATGTCAGAAACTTATTTCGTGAGAGTAGTTGGCTTGTGATCTGCATCTTCTTCATCTGGATCACCAATGGCATAATTCCCATTTATGGGTTTGGCGATGTATGGTTCCACATGATTATGAAAATAGGTTCAGCTCTTATAGTCACCTTTGTCCCATACCGAGTTCTAAGGATCATATGCAACCATTCTGATGACAAATAACCACCCATCTTGGTAGTGAACTCCCATGATAAGAAAATGGAAAAAAGGGGAGGGAGATCAATAACAGATATGTCTTGTGTGAATGTAAAAATAGGAAATGCATGGATAGTAAGTTGAAGCCCCTTAATGACCCCCGCAGTTTGGAATATGTAGTACCATCAATTGGAAACTCCTCTAAAAATTGGATTATATGGAATTTATAGTACATTTGCAACTGTTTGGGCATTACGAAACTATCGGCTCTAGAATTGATCATATAATTGTGTACCAAATGATCACCGATAGTTAGCGAAATATAGAATGGTGGAGGATTTATATCTTTAGAAAACACTTTTATTTTGGGTTGGCACAGGATGGTTGCCACTGCTACTTCTTGACCTGATGATCTATTGGTATTTCCAAAGTTGTTAAAAGCCTCCGTAGCAAGTTCCTCGAGAAGGGATTGCTATCGCATCCCACATCGTGACACTCAAATTAGTCTTCTTCATTTTCTCCACAATTTTGAACGGAATTGCCCCCATTTTCTAATACCTTTTGGGGAATTAGAGTCTTATTTTGGAAAATTCCTATTGGGCATTGTGATACTTGAAGTCCCATCCTTCTTTGTAGACTGATCCATGGATACTTCTAGTGATTTATTTCTCGTGCCTTTATCATATGATATTTGTGTTGGGGACTGAGAAGTAGATGCCTAATCAGTTTTGGAAGATTGTGGGTCTATTTCCCTTTTCTTGGAACGTGTGTTGGATGTTATAGTGGAGGCATCAATATTCAAACCAAAAAATTCTTCTGTTTGCCAATTTAGTAGTGTAGTTTCATCAGAAGGTTGGTCTTGAATTTCGTGAGTGGATGGTTTGGCAGATGATTCAGGTGGAGTGGATATGCTTTGGACCATAAGGGCTGACTCAGAACTCTGTTTGGGAAAAGATTTTGGTTGTGAGGCTGAGAACAAGGATAACACCACTCATAATCTTGAAAGAGGTTATTTTGAACTTTAGATAATAGTAATAGAAGGGTTCGAAGTTCAAAGGTTTCACGCTTGCTACTTGGCCGGTAACTTGGTTCTGGGCCTGATTATTTCCTTGAAAGGGAGGACAATTTGCTTGATATTGGGATTGAAACGGTCGAGCATATTAGGATTGTTGCCTTTTCATTGCTACAAGCTCATTTCCAAAGGTCTGCAGTAGTGATTTGACTTCAAATAGATCATTTGAAGAGGCTGAGATAGATTGAGCTAGCTGATTAGAGGCTGCTAGAATAGGCGCAATGATAGGCTGATTATTTGTAAGATCCAAAGAAAATGGCATGGGTGTTGGGGAGCTATTTTTCCAAACTTGAATCAAAGAATTTTCTAAATTTAAGGCTATGTCATAAGCATCAGGTAATGTAGCCCCCATGGATTGAATCATAACTACTACATCATTATTCAAATCTCACAAATAGTACAAAAATGCATTATTTGGAGAGGGCTTAATGAGTTAGAATCCTATTCCAAGTCCTATGAAATCGGAAGTTGAAATCACTCATGTACTCCTGGGGAGCTCTCTTTATGGTGGTGAGTTGTTCTAAGAGTGATAGGTGATCACTCTTGTCTTTGAACTGTTTGCAGAGCTTCTCTCCTAACTCATCCCAAGTGGTTATGTTGCCAATACGTAACCCTCGAAACCATTGAAGTGCTTTCCCCTTGAAGGAAGTTACCAGAAGTTTGACAACAACATTATCCTCTATGACGTTATGTACCATGTGAAATGTTGGCTACATCAAGAATGTGTTCTACTAGAGTAACATGAGTTTCTCCTGTGTAAAAGGATAAAATTTTGAGTTCCACTAGGTATAGGGTCATGTTGAGCCAATAGAAGCGGATTGCTTGCATTGAAAGGGGAAAAACATGGTTCCATGCCATAACAACAAGAGGTTGATTTTTCCTTGATGGAGGAAACCTTCCATATGAAGGAGTTGAATGACCTCTACAAGATAAAGCTACAGTTGATGGATTTAAAATGCTTCTACTTCTTCTCTTGGGAGGAGACATGGAAAGGTTGATATGATGATAACTTTCGTGCTTTGAATAAGCTCTTGTCTGAATTCTTCACATAAATAAATGCACTGAGATTTGGAAACTAGAGATACAGAGTCACCAAGTACTTTGATTTATGTTAATGAGAAGAGAAGTACTAACATCCCACTGGGCATGCCAAAAAATGTTGTCCCTAAATCATTGCACCCCCGAATGGCCAGAATGTTGTTAGGACATTCGGTGTGATTGGGACACATTGGATCACCTCTCAAGCTGTGGGACTTGGGTTCGAGGTGAACCTCCAGAGAAGGCGGATTCCTTTTCCTAAACTAAGTGTTGTACTACTCCTAGTGTAATAAAATGACTATCTAATCCTAGGCTAACATCTTCATGAGTTTTAAGGAAAGATATTTTGTAGAAATGAAACTATACTAAGGGTAGTGATGCACCAAATAAAGGGATGTTTAATATCTGGAAGGGTTAATGTGGGTAGGATGCTTACATCGTTGGCCACCTTCACCTATTGCAACTTGGAAAGGGTACAAAAATACCACAAACTAGGGCATATGTTCCTTCATTAAACTTGAGCATACATAAAGGATAGATCAAATTTGATTCAACACACAATTAATTTATCATGAGGAAGAACACATGCACATGTCAAACATCTATTTTAGCAATTATGAATAATGATAATATAACTTTAACAACAGAAGGAAAATAATATTTTCACAACTGACATAAAAGATAATCACATTACTCCTCACAACATGAAATAGATAACCCGAAATAAAGGTAAGCTAACCACTCACACTAAGGAACCATACATTCACAAAGTAAGCATTGATTAACCATCAACACAATAAATCAGATTTCTAATGGCAAGGTATAACTCTGAATATAATTAAAAGGTTTTAGAATCTCTGAAGCACTCTTCCAAGCTTGAAGAGAAAATTCACACCAAAAATGATCTATATCTATATCCCTACTATTTTGAAGCATTCCACTATTTATAAGTCCTTAGGATGAGCCATTACAGTTGGGCCCTTAACTAAAATTTTACTAAAAATAGAAATGTCATTAAATTAAGGGAACATGCTCCCATGAAAAAAAAGCAAATTTGTTACAAGGGTTTGACTCAGTCAACCCTACAACTTCGACCGATCAGAGCTTGGATATATCCTTTCATGGCCGCTCATCTTTGGCTTTGTTCAGCTACGCCTTCCTCTTCTACAAGTTTTTGTTGTTCTCCTTCCCACGCAACCATTCAATGCTTATAATCAATGAAGTGCTTGATGATCCCCTGAATTTATTCATCTCCAGGCCCACATGTGTAGTGATTCACTACATCTTCCATCTCGATCTCCTCATGATCTTGGATGACACTCTTTGAAGTTTACTCACAACTTTCTTTAGCCTCCCTATGAAATTTTGGCACAAGACCAATTGGTCAATGGAGTCACTACTGAAATTTTTGGTGACCTCATCATGTGCTTCACCAAATCCTTGAAATTTTCCTTAATTTGATCCTCAGGAAGAGCATTGATGTTTTCATTGAAGAATTTGTAATTAACAACATCAAACTCTTCTGAGATGTCATTTAGGGAATCTGTGATTTTACTCGTTTATCTTCAAATTTCTTAATTAAATATTACAACACTTGGCACTGGAATTCCATGGCCTTTTGATATTCAAATAACTTTGAGGAATCATGGATCACCTCTTCTTGAAGGAGAAAGTCAGGGTCTTCTTCTCTGATCTCACTCCATGTTGCCAAATTTAAATTTAGATTATTATTATCTTTAGAAAAGGCCTCATCCATTTTGCAAATAACAACCTTCCCAACCTGCAGATCATTATATATTTCAACAACCTCCTTGATTAAGGGATTATCTTGCTGCAAAGTATGCATTCTATCCATCCATTTATTGATCTCCCTTTCTGGCCTAGCTTCTCGAGCTCATGATAATAAATGTCGTCGATGGTAGAAAAAATTTCATGGTTGTAGTAGTTGAGACTTCGGTAGATGGAGTTGGTTTGGTTACTTTGTGTAACAATGAAGTGAGTTGTTCGACCTTGAGTTTGAGATCATCTTTTGTAGCCTTATCCTTGTCATATTTTTCCAGTAGAGCCCCAAGAGTAGTGTGCACATCTTGTTTGGCTCCTTCGTGAGTAGATTTTCCCAATGAAAATCTAGAGATCCGATAATCTGCTACTGTAATTGTTTCCTTAGTTTTTCCCTCAATGGGAGTAACAACCTCTACAATTCACTCCCCAGATGGATTCATTGTTAGAATTGAAACAATCCTTGGCCTCTTGGCCTATATTTTGGGTGTATGTTCCAATATACTGAGATCTATGACATCTCCTAGAGGCACCTTATTCTTCTACTTTGGAGTCTGTCTAAACAACCATTCAAGAATGGCTAATGTTGATGAAGATGGGACAATAGATCGATACCTGAAACATTAGTCATGACAAGAGCACTAGAAACATTAGTTGGCATTTGGGTAGAAGTGGAAATGATGGACGGGGTGGACGTAAGGACATCCATAGGAGTTGATAAAATGATGTTGGGGAATGATGAAATGGAAGTGTTAAGGGAAGTGAAGAAGAAATGGGTGACCCAATAGTTTCTCCAGCTGAGAGAACTGGAAGGAATGAGAATACCTGGGCCATAGAAGGAGATGGGAAAGAAGAAATGATTGTGGAAGTGGAAGTAACTGATATTGGAAGTGACAATGGAAGAGGAGGAAGAGATGATGTATCTTGTGAGATACTAGGGGATTCACTAACTTCAATCACTTCTGTCACAGGTGTTGTATGAGACATGGCCTTATAAATAAAATCCTTGGAGAGAGATGAGCCACCATAAATAAATGAAATATTTTTCGGAATCATATGGGTTTTTTGCGTTGACCTTTTCCCCTTTGTGAGTGCTGATTGGCTTATGGTTGGTGGTGCCTATGTATTTGTAGGTTGCTCTTCTCCCTTGGGTGAGATTCCCAAGGTAACCAACTAATTGCAAGTTCTCTGCGAGAATGGGTCCTACCATCTCCTTTGTATTTCAACATTCATTTACATACCAATCAATCCATTAAAATGATTGATTGGCGATATTATCATTTTTATATTCCGCATCCAAAACCTCATCATTATCTTGCACATCCTTTGGGACATCGGCCAAACCAAACTATCGAACCTCATCCAAGGTCAACCTCTCATAATCCCTTTGTTGGATGATGTATTCATC
The DNA here is from genome assembly GCA_018340775.1 of Taxus wallichiana var. yunnanensis. Lineage (NCBI taxonomy): Eukaryota > Viridiplantae > Streptophyta > Pinopsida > Cupressales > Taxaceae > Taxus > Taxus wallichiana. Next base: position 852,095,472 of record CM031242.1, on the reverse strand, counting down.
CCGACAATGAATCCAAATATCCTCCAATTGGGGCACGTGGGAACTAGACCGACCTGTTTCACCGAATTTACCCCAATAATCAAAATTAGTCCATGGATGAAAGGTTCATAAGGTTACTTCAGCCATTTTTGCATCCACATTTTTGGCCTTATGAATATTTGGGTAGGTGTATCTGCTAATTAAAATAGGGAAATGCATTCCCGATTTGTGGCGCTTGTTTTGAATTCAATGATAATCTAACAATTGTTGACCCAATTCTAGTAGAACCCATTTATTAGTGGGACACTTTGGCAATTTGTTGGGGGCACCTATGAAGCATGAAATAAAAATTTAAGTAAATGTGGGGAACTGTAAATAGATGGCTCCCCACTCACGCACTTCTTTGAAGGCTTCATCGGAAATCATTTGATTGTATAAATCCTTATCAAAACGGTAGAGGATAACCATAAATAAGGCATCATTGACCCTATGAAAATGTCTTCTCCCTTCATTCAGTGTGAGCTGAGGATAGAAATCATAGATTTGAGAGGAGATGGGAATACCTTTAGTATTCAATCGAGAGAAATCTCCCATAGCAATGGTCACATAAACCAAGAAGGATGTCATATATAAATTCTTTGTGGAAAGCACCTTGCTAAACTGATAGAAAATGGAGCTACTTGATATGCTCCCCCATCCAGATAAATTCCTTATTTTTATTGATGGTAGCGATGTACAAGAACATCCATTCCTAGAATTCCTTTGCGCAAAAGGAAGACTTGAAATTCGCTTAGGAGCACAATAAGATTCTTGACCTCTGAAGAAAATCGACCGATACATGGTCTTTGGTAATTTGGCAAAAATCTTGGCCAAATAATTTTTCATCATGTCTTTTGTGTAAACTTTCTCCTCCTTGTTCCAATGCTCCACTTCTAACTCTGGTGAAATTGTGGCGTAATCTTCAACGTTAGGAAGTTTGAACAGATCTTCGAAGAAGTCTAGGCCGAAATGGATTACCACCCTATCATCATCATCTTTGACCGACATCGATCCTTTGTCAAAGTGGGCTTTCGCAGCTAAAACAAAATTCGAAAATGTATGGATGTGGAAAACCGCAGCAAGGGAAAGCCCACTATCGTAGATGGCCTGCATCCATGGTTTCTTGTTTGGAGCCTTTACTCTTTCCCGTAAATCCAAAAAAATCAATTTGTCCTAGGTCAAGTGCCCCCTATATTTGTAATTTCACAAACAGGACTAAGCTTTGTATAATTTATTAATGTGAAATTGATCAACCATTACAATGGAGTGTTGCAATATTTATACATATTGGACAGCAATGTGCAGACAAACAAATATGTTGCACAGGTAAAACCATACTCACAACTGCTTCCAATAATACATCCAGGAAGCATATAAATTGTTATAATAATTGTAACAATTATCCTTGTGAAACAAAAAGACAAATATGGTTTAAAACCATATAACCACTTACAATTATATTATGGTTTATAATATAACCATATGATTATTTAATTAATAAAATTAATTAAATAATAAATCATATAATGCATAATTAATATTTTATCCTAACATTCCCCCCCTTAATTGTGCATTATCGAGAGAGAGACGAGAGGAACTCTCTCGAACAACTCAAACTTGTCACGCAAGTGACTTTGTGAAAATATCGCTCGTTGTTGGTAGTTGGACAAAATTGAAGCTGGATGTTGTGATTCAACACATGTTCGCGTATGAAATGAACATGAACCTCAATGTGCTTTGTTCTCTCGTGAAAAACTAGATTGCGAACAAGTTTGAGAACACCTTCATTATCGACATACATGGTGGTCGGTTTGTCCTGTGGTATTCCAAGTCCTTCCAGTATGCGACGTAGCCAAATCGCTTCACAAACAACTTCTCCTACAGAACGATACTCGGCTTCTGTGGAGGAGCGAGGAACAAAGTGTTGTTTCTTACTTCCCCATGATATTGGTCAGATCCCATAAAGAACACAAATCCGAAGTGGATTTTCTATCATCAATGTTTCTGCATGATCGAATCGAATATCCAGTCGAGAAGAAGTTTTCGTTCTTCTTGTATTCTAGACCAAGATCCTCTGATCCTTTGAGATATCTCAAAATGCACTTTGCTACTTTCTAATGACAAACTTTGGGTTCCTGCATGAACCTGGATAGATAGCTCACTACAAAGCTGATATCTGGTCTAGTGTAGGTCAGGTAAATGAGACTCCCAATCAGCTGCCGATAGAGAGTGGCACTTACCTCAGGAGATGGATCTGAACGAGATAACTGTAATCTGTTCTCCATAGGTGTAGCAATTGGTGTGCAATCCATCATCCTAAACTTCTCGAGCGTAGTCTTGGTATATTTCATTTGAGAAAAAAAATATGATTCTCTTTCTATCATACTTCTAATCCAAGACAATAGTGCATTAGCCCGAGATCGGTCATGTCGAAACGATCGATTAAGATCTTTCTTCGTTGCATCGATCATCCTCACTGAACTGCCAGTGATGACTAGATCGTCGACATAGACAACAACAATCACCATCTCCCCCTTGCTTTTGAGGTAGAGATTGGGATCGTATGGATTTCTAACAAATCCATGTTGTACGAGATGCTCATCAATCTTGATGTACCATGCCCGGGGTGCCTGTTTGAGGCCATACAGATATTTCTTGAGTCTGCATACCTTTGTTTCTTGACCAAGTACAACATATCCCTTAGGTTGAGTCATGTAGACTTCTTCTTATAAATATCCATTTAGGAAGGCACTTTTTACGTCCATTTGGTGAACTTTCCATCCAAATTGAGCAGCTAGAGCAAAGATCATCCTGATCATTTTGATCTTAGTTGTGGGAGAAAATGTCTCCTCATAGTCAATGCCTTCTTTTTGTGCATACCCCTTTGCTACAAGTCTTGCTTTGTACTTGTCCACTGTCCCATCTGCTTTGTACTTAGTTTTGAATATCCATCTACATCCAATGGGTTTCTTCCCTGGTGGAAGATCAACAAGCTGCCAAGTGTTATTCTTCATCACTGATTGATATTTAGAATCCATGGCATCTTTCCAAGCTTTTGATTGTAGGGCTTCCTGGACTGTAGAGGGCTCATCTGATTCAATAACTCTACTCATCAAAGAAAAGTTAACTTCTTCTCTTGCTTTACTGTGAGTCCGTGGTCCAGGGGTGGATGTATCCGGTGGAGCATCCAATCTTGCATCTCGTAATGTACTTGTACACCATTTAGGCATATGTTGAACTATTCCCATGGGTTTGGTTCTATTTGATCAACACCATCATCCCCATCATCACTTTCATCTTCTGAGGGAACATTAGCTTCAATTTTTACAATAGGTGAAAAATCTACATCTTGTGAGTCGGAGGAGGAGTCTCTGCTTCCTTCTTCTCGAAAAACTCAACATCTCTGCTGGTGTAGACTTTTCTAGTCTTAGGATCCATCAATCTATACCCAAGAGTCTCTTCATTGTACCCAATGAAGATGAGTTTTTGTGACTTCATGTCCAATTTCTTTCTGTTCTGTTTGGGTATGTGCATGTTTGCTTTGCACCCGAATACTCTGAGGTGTGCAATGGATGGTTTCCTTTTTGACCATGCTTCTTGTGGTGTAATTCCATCAAGAGCAGTTGTGGGCTCTGTTCAACAAATACACTGTTGTTTTTGCTGCTTCTGCCCAAAATGTCTTTGCAAGTCTGGAATCATCGATCATGCATCGCACCATTTCCATGATAGTACGATTTCTTCTCTCAACAACACCATTTTGCTGTGGTGTGTGTGGAGGAGGCATTTGTCGATGAATCCGTGAGTTTGTAGGTAGTCTCTGAACTCATCACTGGTGAATTCCCCCTCGATCTGAGTGGAGAGTTCTGATGTGATGACCAGTTTCTTTCTCAACTGCTACTTTGAACTTTTTGAAGGTTTCAAACGCTTCACTTTTCTTGCGAAGACAAAAAATCCACATTTTCCTCGAATAGTCGTCAACACAAAGCATGAAGTACTGGAACCCAGAATGACTTGGCTGCATCGGACCGCAAAGATCGGTATGAACCAAGTCAAGTTTACCATGAGCTCGAAAAGTACTCTTTTGGAATGAAGCCCTGTGTTGTTTTCCTGCTAGGCAGTGAGGACACTTGTCTATATCCTTCTGAAGAGAAGGTAGCCCATGTACCATATTACACCAACAAAGTGTTTTGAGATATTTGAAACTTACATGACCAAATCTTCGATGCCACAACTACGCTGAGGTGGAATTTTTAGCCACAAGTGCTTGATCATCTCTATGAACAAAATCAAGTTGGAACATGCATCCCACATTGGAGGCTTTTGTAATTATTTTCGAGCCTCTTGATTTATCTCGAATCAAACACGTTTTCTTGCCGGATTGACTATCAAAGTCAATTTTTAGGTTGTGATCTAGGAGTTGACTAACTGAAAGAAGATTCTTTGTCAACCCAGGGACATATAGGACATCTGATAGTTTGCATTTGTGTGAACCAAGGGGTAGAGAAATGTTCCAATCCCCTGAACTGTATATGAAGAATCATCTCCCAACGAAACATGATTTTTCGATGGCATGTCCCTCATTGAAATAAACTAGTCTCTGTGGCCGGTCATGTGTTGAGTGGCTCCCGAATCAACATACCAGACATCACTAGATGACGTGGATGGTTCACTTGATCGAGCAGTGAACAAGAAGTCTTCATTATCTGACTGTTCTTGTTGCTCAACAATATTACCTTGCTGGTGGGGTCTTCTTTTCCAGTTCCCCTTTTTCTACCCGTGATAGTTGTTAGAATGTCCCTTGTAAGATTGTTGTTGTTGTGGTCCAGAGTTACTTGATGAACCTTTCTTATAAGTGTTATACCAACAATATTTTAAGTCATGTCCTCTTTTGCAAATTGGACATTACTTCTTCTATTGATTGTCCCCATGATACTGATTCTGATGTTGGGACTTCTGATAGGATTTAGGTTTTCCTTTACCTTTTCCTTTCCATTTTTGATGTGAAGACAAGTGCCTACTCCTCTTCATCATCCTTATTGTGCATTGCTTCCTCTTGTTGCAGTAGGTTTACGGTTTGTCAAAACTAATTGTCATATCTGACAAGTTTAGAGTTGTGAAAAAATGCGGTAAGAAGAAGGGAGAGATCTCAGAACAATGGGAATGAGAGATTCATCTTTGACCTCTTCTCCTAGGGCTAGAAGTGAAGCCCTCAACTCTGCAACTCTTCTTAGAAAGCTTCAATTTTCTCATTCTGCTTGAACTTCAATGTATGTAACTGACTCTGCAAATTTAGTATGACATTCTTGTTCTTGGCCTCATATATTGTGCTCAACTTATCCCATGCTTCTTTTGTTGTTGTGGCATCTTGAATGTGGGCTTGCACATCGTCGGACACTCCAAACAAGATGATGAGTTTTGCTTTCTGATCTGCTCTATCAAACTGTCGTTGTTGTGTTGTATTAGTTGTTGATCTGGTTAGAGTACCAGTCACAACAGGCCAGATTTCTTCAAACTCAAGTTGTGTCTTTATTTTTGTCTTCCATGCAGCATAGTTGCTTCCTCTGAGCAATTGTGAATCGGAAGAAAAAATTTGGGGGCATTGGTGCCCATTTTGCAAGAGATCATTGACGGGGTTTGGCTCTTATCACTCCAGGTATTAGGTCTCCCAATCTATATACCGTCGTTCGATATACCGAACCTTTCTATATATGTGCCCTTCCGATATACCCGTCGGTACGTGGAAGAAGCTCACCCTTTCTATATACCGGTGGTATGTGAAAGAGGCATTAACGTACGTGAAAGAATTCAATACGTGGTACCAAGACAATACTGATGGGGTCTGTGTGATTATTGACACCGGCTCAAAGAAATATCCTCATACGCACGTAACTTCGCTATATACTTGGATAATTTCTCAGTCTGGATTTATGTCGTGCAATCATTCACAGACGGATGGGATGGTTCATAGTGTGTGCACTATGACCTTATTACTCCCATCGATTTATAGGGACGATGCCCAGACGACGTTGTTGCAGCTATATTAGGTGTTAAGTGTAGTAGTAGTCGTGATGGCTTTACCCGTAAGCGCTTCCCAGAGGCACCGTATATACCGAATGCTGCGAATGAGATCTAGGATCTCGTGAGTGTTACAGAACTAAAATTTTGTTATTGTTTTTTATTACAATTCTGGCAGTTTTTTAGCAGTTACAAAGTTTACAGTTGACTATGGCAACCTGCAAATTAGTAAAATATAGCAGTATATAATTTACATTCAAAAAACTAGAAAATTTGAATGGCAGGCAAAAAAATTTGTTTCGCGGGTCTGGTGGCCTCCTGAGCCCAATACGACCCAAAATGCTAAAAATTGCAAAAAAAAAGCTGAAAATGCAATTTTTAGATGGGTCTCCTTTTGCAAAAAAATGTCCGAAATGAAAAACCAGGCCGAATGGGAGAAAAAATTTTTTACCCTAAATTAGGGATTCCTCCACTAAATTTAGTTAGTTATAACTAAATTCAAAATTTTCCACTAAATTTGGTAAATTCGCCAAATCTACCGCTAAATTTCAAAAAATGGATTTTTGTGTGTTGGGGCAGGATTCGAACCCCACACCTCTCATTCCCAAGGCGCTTTCACTATCCAACTTGGCTCACATGGGCGCTTGGTAAACAAATGAAGCAAATAATATTTAATGAGTAAAATAAAGGATCTGACCTGTTAAAAAAGAGGTGATTTGGAATAGCTAAGTTGGAGTCCACGTATTCTAGGTCATTTAGGGTTTTGCTTTGCTCAAAATACGGATCTAAAACGCCTTTTATCTCCTTGTTCTAATTTCTCCACCGCTGGTTTTATTTTCACCGTATGTTTCTTGCTTTAGCTTTTTTTTTTAATACTCTTCCACCATTTTTTTTGTGTACAGGTCGAGCTGCTCCGCCTCTTTCCTTATTTCTTTGTGCAGGTGGCTCGTAGGTGGCAGGCGAGGCGAGTCGGACCGAGGAGGATGGAGATGGTTTTTTTTTCTTGTGTTGCAGGTCTTGTTGCGCCTCCTATATTGTTGGCCTTTATTTGTAGCTCGTGAGGACGTAGGCGTCTCCAGGGGTCTCCAAACCAAGTGCAAACTATGTGCAGTCGAGCCGCTGTCAAATGATTCTCTTTTGAGCCTCTGATTGTATTTCAGTTGCTGTTGTTGCATGCATGCAAATTCTATGCAAATGTTGATTGAATAAACTTGCCAATGCTCAACAATATAGGGAACAATCACAACAAATGCATTTGAAAAACTCGATCTTGGAAGAACAAATGCACAGACCTCCAAATATAGCAGCCTGCTAAAACTAGCAGAGACTAATTGCTTTTTTTTTTTAATTTAGAGACAAAACCCCTATTGGGGAATATTTTTCTTTGTTTAAATTTCTATACCTGCAACAAATTTTGCCTGGTGCTGAGTGCACCAAAGGTCAAAAAAATTGCGTCCAAACACACAGGAACGAATCGGGGATGTGGAAGGTAGAGAGATGAGGCTGGGAGGTTGCAGGAGGCTGCACAGGCTCTCTATTGCTGCATACTCTTCTCCAATCTTCTCTATCTCTGCTGCATTCTCTTTCCACTCCTTCACAGGTCCAGATTCTCGCTCTGGTACCAAATGTAATTTCACAAATAGGGACAGAAGCCTGTATATTTTATTAATGTGAAATTGATCAACCATTACAATGGAGTGCTACAATATTTATACATATTGGACAGCAATGTGTAGACAAACAAATATGTTGCACAGGTAAAACCATACTCACAACTGCTTCCAAGAATACATCCGGGAAGCATATAAATTGTTATAATAATTGTAACAATTATCCCTATGAAACAAAAAGACAAATATGGTTTAAAACCATATAACCACTTACAATTATATTATGGTTCATAATATAACCATATGATTATTTAATTAATAAAATTAATTAAATAATAAATCATATAATGCATAATTAATATTTTATCCTACAATATTCCCAAGTCGAAAGACATATAGGAGTGAGGAGCAACTCCAAGAAATGAATACTTCATCTTTTCTTTGCCCTTTGATGTGGAAGTAGACATCAAGCTCTGTATTTTAGAACCTGATGAATTTTCTGAATTTGAAAGTTGAAGTTGAAAAATCCCGAAAATTATCAACTTTTGAAAACCCGAATTGAAAAATCCCAAAGTGAAAAAATCCAAAATAGAGAAGCACAAATTTCTAAAAACACGAATTTTGAAAACCCAAAAAGAAAAAATCAAGTTCAAAAGCGAAAGTTTTGAAAAAAAAGTTCTAAATTTCGAAGTTAAAGTTCCAAATTTCCGAAGTAAAAAGTTCTGAAATTGCATGGTTCCCAACAAATGAAAAACTTCGAAAAGCAAAATATTCAGAAAAGGTGACCTCTAAAATGCCGAAAACAAGAGCTCCAAAATAGCGATGCACTACCAAGTCTTTGAAATTTGAGAAGAAAATTTTCCAAACAATGCTAATCTCCAAATCCCAAAAAGTGCTTTGAGAGGGAGAAATGGAAAACTTGAGAAGATCCTTGAAAAATTTGAATGCCTGTGGAAACTCAAAACGTAGAAACATGGTGGGTAATGAGTTTTTCATTTCAAGAGGCACACAAAGGAGGAACAAAATAAAACAACAAGGAGGAAATAAAAATAAAAGATCTTAAACCAAAAGGAAAATAACCAAGTTAAAATACCTCGAAAATGATATTGAAAAGTACAAGAAAATGGAATGTTAGAGCAAAGTGACAGGTGAAAATGACAAGTAAAAATGATTTTAAATAGAAAACTTGACATTAATGGCAAAAATTTGATCCGTATGAGAGGTTGGTGAAAAATTAATTGCACGAAGGACTCCAAAAGTCTGAAACCCAAAAGCTCGAAATTCCAAAATTTCAGAATTTTAGGGTTTTGGACTTTAGAGATTGGGAGATGAAAAATGTGAATTGGAAATGAAAAGTTCTGAAACCTGAAAGCCCGAAAGTCCAAAAATTTAGAATTTTAGACTTGAAGTCTGAAAGTGAAAACCTTAAAAATGACCCAGAGAATTCTAAAACACGAAAGTCTGAAATTTTGGACTTTCGGACTTTGAAAGTTTGAAAGGATTAACCAAAAAGCGACCAAAAGTTTGAAACCTAAAATCCTGAAAATCTGAAATTTTGAACTTTCGGGGTTTTAGACTTGAAACTCGGGTTTAAAAATTACCAATTACTAAGAAAAACTCACGAACCCGAATCCCAAAAGTCCAAAATTTTAGACTTTTGGGGTTTTGACTTCAAAATTGGCAAACATAATTTCACCCCGAATATCCATACCAAGGATTTTCTCAAAAACATTTCGACCACTTTTGACATCTTCTTCTCAAGGTAGATTAAAACGTTAACATTTTTGGCGACCTCCAGGGAATGCTTTCTGCTAAGCTTTAGACCAGTAGCCTTAAGAAAATCATTGGGAAAATGAGTCCTAAAAAGAAAACTAAAACATAACACACACAAGAAACAAAAAAGAAAACAAAAGATGTGCAAAACACTTGGAGGAAAAGAAAATGAACATTATACAGGGTGGAACAATCTCAAAAGCAAGCTTTGAGATGAATCCCATTCACATGAATTGGAAATTATTCTCCGTTGAGTCTGGATAGATGAAAAGAATTCGCCTCTTTGCAACTTGTAATAATATAAGGCCCGCTCCAGAGAGTGTTGAATTTGGCATGCTTACCTAGTTTGGCTCTGTCTTTGTCCCATTTGAGAACCAAGTCTCCTTCCTAAAAATGCCTATCAGAAGGTTTCTTGTCGAAGGATTTCTTAACTTGAGCCTTTTCATAGCCCTCAAAGGAAATGATCTATATTTATATCCCTACTAGTTGTAATCATTCCAATATTTATAAGTTCTTAGGCTAAGCCATTTTGGGCCCTTAAATAACATTTTACTAAAAATAGAAATGTGATTAAATTAAGGAATAGGCTCCCATGAAAATAGAAATTTTTGCAAGGATTTGACTCGAGTCAACCCTACAACTTCGATCGATCCGGAGCTTGGATCCGTGCTTTCATGGCCGTTCACTTTGGATTTGTTTAGCTACGCCTTCCTCTTCGTAGGTTTCTATTGTTCTCCTTCCCACGTAGCCATTTGATGCTTATACTTGATGAAGCACTTGATGATCCCATGAATTTATTCATCTCTAGGCCCACATGCATAGTGATTCACTACATTTGCTGTCTCGATCTCCCTCGTGATCTTGGTTGGCACTCTTCAAAGTTTACTCACAACTTTCTTGACCTCCTATAAAATTTTGGCACAAGTACAATCGGTCAATGGAGTCACTACTGAAAGTTTTGGTGACCTCAATGTCGCACTTCACCAAATCCTTGAAATTTTCATTAATTTGATATTCGGGAAGAGCATCGATGTTTTCATTGAAGAATTTGCAATTAACAACATCAAACTCTTCTAAGATGTCATTCAGGGCATCCGTGATTTCTACTCATTTATCTTCCAATTTCTTAATTAAATCTTACAACACTTGGCACCAGAATTCCATGGCCTTTTGATATTCAAATAAATTTGAGGCATCATCAATCACCTCTTCTTGAAGGAACAAGTTGGGTTCTTCTTCTCTGATCTCACTCCATGTTGCCAAATTTAAATTTAGATTATTATTATCTTTGAAAAGGCCTCATCCATTTTGCAAATAATAGCCTTCCCAACCTGTAGATCATTATATATTTCGACATCCTCCTTGATTAAGGGATTAGCTTCATGCAGTATGCATTCTATCCATCCATTTACTGATCTCCCTTTCGGCCTAGCTTCTCAAGATCATGATAAGAAATGTCGTCGATGGTAGACGAAACTGTCATGGCCATAGTAGTTGATACTTTGGTAGATGGAGCTAGTTGGGTTACTTCTCATAATAATGAAGTGAGTTGTTCGACCTTGAGTTTGAGCTCATCTTTTGTAGCCTTACCCTTGTCATATATTTCCAACAGAGCCTTAAGAGCAAGTGTGCACATCTTGTTTAGCTCCTTTGTGAGTAGCTTTTCCCAATGAAAATTGAGAGATCCGATAGTCTACCACAGTAATTGTTTCCTTAGTTTTTCCCTCAATGGGAGTAGTAACCTCTACAATTCACTCCCCAAATGGATTCACTTTCAGACTTGAAACAGTCCTTGGCCTCTTGGCTTGTCTTTTGGGTGTATTTTCCAATATACTGATATCTATGACATCTCCCAAAGGCACATTCTTATTCTTCTTTGGAGTCTGTCTAAACAACCATTTAGGAATGGCTAATGCTAATGAAGATGGGACAGTAGATCTGATACCTGAAACATTAGTCATGAAAAGAGCACTAGAAACATTAGTTGGCATTTGGGTAGAAGTGGCAATGATGGACGAGGTGGATGTAAGGACAACCATAGGAGTTGATAAAATGATGTTGGGGAATGAGATGGAGGGAAATGGAAGTGTTAAGGGAAGTGAAGAAGAAATGGGTGACCCGATAGTTTCTCTAGCTGAGAGAACTGGAAGGGATGAGAATACCTGGGCCATAGAAGGAGATGGGAAAGAAGAAATGATTATGGAAGTGGAAGGAACTGATATTGGAAGTGACAATGGAAGAGGAGGAAGAGATGATGGATCTTGTGAGATACTAGGAGAGTCACTGACTTCAACCACTTATGTCACAGGTGTTATAGGAGACATGTCCTTGGAAATAGAAGCCTTGGAGAGAGATGAGCCACCAACAACAAATGAAATATTTTTGGAATCATATGGGTTTTTTGGGTCAACCTTTTCCCCTTTGTGAGTGTTGATTAGCTTATGGTTGGTGGGGCCTCTGTATTTGTAGGTTTCTCTACTCCCTTGGGTGAGATTCCCAAGGTAACCAACCAACTGTAAGTTCTCTCTGAATGGGCCCCACCCTCTCCTTTGTATTGCAACATTCCTCTACATACCAATCAATCCATGGCAATGGTTGATTGGCAATATTATCATTTTTATATGCTTCATCCAAAACCTCATCATTATCTTGCACATCTTTTGGGACATTGGCTATACCAAACTTCCAAACCTCATCCAAGGTCAACCTCTCATAATCCCTTTTTTGGATGATGTATTCATCCTGATAATGAATTCATATATCCTCTAATTGGGGCACATGTGAACTAGATCGACCTGTTTCACCGAATTTACCCCAATAATCAAAATTAGTCCATTGATGAAAGGTTTGCAAGGTTACTTCAGCCATTTCTGTATCCACATTTTTGGCCTTCGAATATTCGAGGCGGAGTGTATATCGCCAATTGAAATAGGAAAATACATTACCGATTTGTGGCGCTTGTTTTGAATTCGATTATAATCCAACAATTGTCGAACCAATTATAATAGAACCCATTTATCAATGGGACACCTTGGTAATTTTTTGGGGCACCTATGAAGCCTGGAATCCTAATGTAAGTAAATGTGGGAAGCAGTAAATAGAAGGCTCCCCACTCACGCACTTCTTTGAAGGCTTCATTGGAAATACTTTGATTATATAACTCCTTATCAAAGCGCAGAGGATAACTACAAAGAAGACATCATTGACCCTATGAAAATGCCTGCTCCTTCATTCAAAGTGTGAGATAATGATAGAAATCGTAGATTTGAGAGGTGCTGCAAATACCTTTAGTATTCAATCGAGAGAAATCTCCCATAGTAGTGGCCGCATAAACTAAGAAGGATGTCATATAGAAATTCTTTGTGGACAGCACCTTTCTTAAGCGATAGAAATAGAGCTACTAATATGCTCCCCCATCGGATAAATTCCTTATTTTTCTTGATGGTAGCAATGTATAAGAACATCCATTCCTAGAATTCCTTTATATAAGGAAGACCTAAAATTCTGTTTAGGAGCACAATAAGATCACTAATCTCCTGAACAAAATATGACCGATGCATGGTCTTTGGTAATTTGGTAAAACTCTTGGCCGATAAGTTTTCATCATGACTTTTGTGCATACTTCCTCCTCCTTGTCCCAATGCTCCACTACCAAATCTGGTGAAATTGTGGCGTAATATTCAATGTTAGGAAGTTTGAGAAGATCTTTGAAGAAGTCTAGGTCCAAACGGATTACCACCTTATCATCATCATCTTTGACCGACATAGATCCTTTGTCAAAGTGGGTTGTCGTGGCTAAAATGAACTCTAGGCAATGCATGGATGTGGGAAAACTGGCAACAAGGGAAATCCCACTATCGTAGATGGCCTGCATCTATGGTTTCTTGTTTGGAGCCTTTACTCTTTCCCAGAAATCTAGAAAATCAATTTTTCCTAGGTTGGTGTCCCCTATATTCCCCAAGTCGGAAGATAGGAAAGAGTGAGGAGCAACTCCAAGAAATGAATAATTCATCTTTTCTTTTCCCTTTGATGTGGAAGTAGACATCAAGCTCTATATTGAGAACTCCGATGAATTTTCGAATTTCGAAAGTTGAAGTTGAAAAATCCTTAAAATTATAAACTTTCGAAAACCCGAATTGAAGAATCCCAAAGTGAAAAACTCTGAAATAGAGAACTATGAATTTTTGAAAACCCGACTTCCGAAAACCCAAAAAGAAAAACTCTAAAGTTCCAAAAACAAAAATTCCAAAAAAAAAGGTTTTGAATTTCTGAAGTTAAAAGTTCCAAATTTCCGAAGTAAAAAGTTCTGAAATCGCATGATTCCCACCAACTGAAAAGCTCCGAAAAGAAAAATCTTCCGAAATGGTGACATCCAAAATGCTGAAAATAAGAGCTCAAACAACGATGCACTACCAAGTATTCAAAATTTGGGAAGAAAATTTGCCAAACAATGCTAATATCCAAATCCTGAAAAGTGCTGAGAGGGAGAAATAGAAAACTTGAGAAGATCCTTGAAAACTTTGAATGCCTGTGGAAAATCAAAACATAGGAACATGGTGGGAAATGAGTTTTTCATTTCAAGAGAAACACGAGAGGTGGAACAAAGAAAACAACAAGGAGGAAATAAAAATAAAAGATCTTAAACCAAAAGGAAAATAACCAAGTTAAAATACCTTGAAAATGACTTCATAAAGTACAAGAAATAGAATGTCAGAGCAAAGTGACAGGTGAAAATGATGAGTAAAAAAAAAGTTTAAATAGAAAACCCGACATTAATGGAAAAAATCTGATCCGTATGGAGGTTGGTGAAAAATTAATTGCACGAAGGACTCAAAGTCTGAAACCCAAAAGCCCAAAATTTTGAAATTACAGAATTTTGGGGTTTCAGATTCGGAGATTGGGAGATGAAAAATGTGAATTGGAAATGAAAAGTTTAGACTTGAGACTTTCAGACTTCGGAAGTCTGAAAGCGAAAACCTAAAAAATGACCTAGAGAATTCGAAACTCGAAAGTCTGAAATTTTGGACTTTCGGACTTTTAGACTTCGAAAGTCTGAAAGGGATTTAACCAAAAGTGCAACCAAAATTTCTGAAACCTAAAATCCTGAAAATATAAAATTTCGGACTTTCGGGGTTTTGGACTTCGGAACTTCGGGTTTAAAAATTGCCAATTACTAAGAAAAAAATCCGAACCCTAAAAGCCCGAAAGTATGAAACTTCAGACTTTTGGGGTTTAGATTTCAAAAATTGGCAAAAATTTTTGTGCCATTAAAATATGAAAGAGAAAATCTCTGAAATCTGAAGTCCAAGATTTCGGATTTCGGGACTTGGAGAATTTTCAATTTACATTACAAAATACCCATATCGAGGATTTTCTCAAAAACATTTCTGACCACTTTAGACATCCGCTTCTCGGGGTAGATTAAAACGTTAATAGTTTGTGAAGGATACTTGAAGGTACTTGGGTATGTCTATGAGAGTCTATGTATATGTTAATAAGTCCTAGATTGTGTATGAGTCAATGATATATTTAAAATATGTAAAAATGCCTCCTTGATTTAATATGCATGTAAAGAGTCATGAAAATCAGTTAGGTTTTCAAGTATAAATTGTATTAATGGAGTTGGATTCAAGAAAAAATAGTTAGTTATCCTCTTAGAGGAGGTAAGGAGAGAAGAGGAGATAGATTCCTCGAGGATAGAGGAAAGGAAGACAAAAGGAAACATGAAATTTTGTATAAAGTATGTAGTTTAATGTGATACCTTTGTTTTGCATATATAAAGACTGTGAGGATGTTGTTGATTGTGCAAGTTTTTGACCATTTTTGATGGTAAATTCCATCTTAGAAGCATGTTTAGGAAGGTTTTAGTGAGTTTACCTCGAAGTGTAATGCAAGTTTGATCAAGCATACTTTGTTTAGTGAAATCTGGATTTGCATTTGCATGGTGCTTATAAATGTTATTGGCTCTTATGAAATTTTGGTTTATAGACATTGCATGAAGGTATTTACAGTTTAAAAATAGGTATGAGGAGCACACTTCATGTTAGTGATTTCCTTTTGGAATAACAGTGCATTAACTTATTGATACTCATGTTTTTCCACTTGAAATTTGCATGTGAATGGATCTTGTGTAGGATTGAGATAATGGCCGATATGATATCTAGTGCATATTTGTATAATGAGGTGAGAGTCATTTTTATATCCTTTCAACCAAGTTGAAAATGATTATCAAACAAATATTTACATTTGAAATTAATCTTGGTACATTTGAGTCTTGCATGTATATACACCGTCTATACAGCATTGACATGAAGGAAGCAAGGTAAGGTTTATCATTTTAATGGATCGTTTGAGCCCAATGTCAAGTTTATAAGGTATAACATGTCAATACATACCTACTGATAGGAAATTGGGACCTTGAAATAAAATACTCCTCGTTTTGTGGACATTTTAAACCTCTTGGCTAAGAAAGCTATGAAACCCTAAGCCGGGGTTTTAGAAGACAATTTTTTTCTTGAGTGAGTTAACCATCCAAATTAAATGAAACTTGATAGTTACCTCAATGTCAATACCTTTTAATAGATTTTGAAGTAATTGGAGTTTTGCTGTGTGTAAAATGGAATAATACCTTGACAATCTAGGTGTACAACCTTATCACAATTCATGAGACCTAGTTTGGGGATTAAAGTTTGCAAGAAAAGAGGGTTTCACTTAGAGTTATATCTTGAAATGATGTAGGTCAACAAAAATAGATAATGGGTATAAGAAAATACTATTGATTCAGTTTGAAGTCTCATAGAAATGATTTATGGATGAAAATTTATTGTTGCGGTAGGCTAGTAGAGTCTAATTGCACAAAGGAAGCGAAGTGATGATTGCAAGAAGAATATAAGGATTGGATTCATAAAATTTATCCTACACATTAAGGTCCAAAACGTTACTTTGAAAAAAATTAGTCTATATTGGGTGTGCATAGATGTTTCTAACTATGAAACTACCGTGAAGCTTGCCTAAAGAGTACAAGAAGTCAAGTTTAGAGAAATTAAACGTGAATTTGAAGTTTTTATTCATTTTTAAAATCATAATAGTGAGGCTATTACATTGTCTTGAGATTATAAACATGGAATCCAATCAAGGAGAGTGGGTTAATACCTCAAGGGATAATTATTTTTGCTTGATTTTTGCTAAAATCTCAAAAGGCTAGTGAAGGGAAAATGAATGACGGTAAGAGAGTAGTTGCGTTCTTGTTTTTCCTAGATCAACTTGTGACTTAAATTGGTAATGATTGGGCTAATAGAGACAAGGTACAATGAGTAGTGAAAACCTTTAAGGTGAAAAAGGTTCATTTTTACATATTTGAGCCTCTAGAGCTAGTTTGATAAGACCTCCAAAAATGATCATTAGGATGAATGAAGATATTGGTTTTTTTTAAGTGGATAAGTGCATGCAATTGGTATTGAGCTCTGCATAATTTTTTATCGGAGCAAAGGATTAAAATTATTGAGTGCTAACAATGAATTGTGATTGCATGAAAGTTGTTTGTAAAGTGTGTGTAATAGGTGATTATGAAGGAAAAGAGGAAATATGGACTAGAGAAGAGTTGGTGATAGAGCTAGTGAAGCTGATAAGCCATAAGGAGAGGAAAAAAGAGAGGGAAAGAAAGGATAAATAATCCTAGAAGAAAATAGAAGAGGTAAGAAGACAAGAAGAATTGATGGAGAAAGAATTGAGAGAGAGAGTTGAGAGAGGATATAGAGAAACTTGGAGAGTTGATGATGAAAGAGGACAAATAAGTTGGATATGTGATGAGAAGAAGGGTCAAGTGGCCTATAGAAATAATTTTAAAGAAGAGACAGAGATGAAAATTGAGAGAAATAATACAAAAAGTGGAGAAGAAGCTGAGGTAAATGAAGAAGAAGATAAACAAAATAGAGAAAGAATTATTCAAAGATGTTGTGTATGATGGCACTTAGAGACCTGTATGAAGGAAAATAAGGTAAAATGGCTGCAAATTAGTTTATCAAAGAGGTATGTAACCAAATTCAAGTTCAAAATTAAGGTTTCGATTGTAAATAATCAAGAAGAAGAAGAAAGCATATTTGATAATCTTGTATATCTGAAGATTTGTGTAAATCACATGTTGAAAATAAGGAAAACTAGACAAATAGGTATGAAGGTGAAAGAGGATGAACAAAAGTAAATGATAGGGTTGAGGTTTAGGGTAGAGGTATAGAGTAGGTGAAGAAGGAGATGAAGAGGTCTTAGAAGAGGCCTTATATATGTTTTTACAACTTAATGACAACAAGAAAGGTATAATGCCTAAAAAGGAACTTGAGAAAGAATATCAAGATAGATTTAAGAAATAAGTGAGTGGAAAAGAGCATGCAAAAGTAGTTAAAGATGAGAAACAAGAATTTGAAGAGAATGGGAAGGCCTAAAGGAAAAAAAGAGGTCAAGAAAGATGAAGATAGTGAAGGGAGAGAAGAGAGAGATGAAAGTAAGAGTGAATAAGCACATGATGAAGTTCTTGTGGACCAAGAGAAAGGTCTATTAGATGAAGAATTAGTTGTTGAAATTATTAAGAAGAGGAAAAATGAATAATATAGGAAATTTCTAGTCCATTTTAGCAAAGAAATTGATGAAAACAAGATAAGAGAGAGCTATATGGAGGTGAAGAGAACCATGAATCATGAAGAATAATGAATGTTTGTTGTTGTGTTATTTATTTTTGCACGTAGAAACGGGGAGGAAGCTTGGAAATGGAAAATATGAAGAAGAAACTCAAGAAAGAAATAAGTAAGTTTGAAAACATGCGCAAGGATAGAGAGAAAGATATGGGATCCAAGTGGTCAAAGAGAAAACAAGGACAATAGGAGAGCAGAATTTAGAGAAAGAACATTCAAGAAAACTTAAGAATCATTAGGAAGAAAAAAATTTGTAGGTATTAAACACAAGGTACAAGATTTTTTTCTCCACCTTGAGAGTATGATGTAGGAGGATCATAAAAGGAGACTTCAAAATGTGAAATTCTTAGTCTTGGCATGTCATGAAGTTATTAGTGTTGAGTTGTGGAGCTTAATTACTTCACATTAGCATGCTTTACAAACTTGCTGGAATACATAATAATAGGCATCGGTCGGTTGACGGTGTCGGTCACACCGGGACCACTATCGGTCAAAGCAAGGAGGAACCGACATTAGTTAGGTAAGTAGCGGCATAGGTTTCCTTTGTGTGATTGTTTTATTTAACTCACAAGAATTAGATCTAACTTTTGATATAAAGTTGATCTAATGATTGTAGTTACATAGCTAAAGTGGCCTAAGTTTGTGTATGCCTATATAATCTAGAAAGCTAGGGTTAGAAGGCAAAATTAAGATACAATTAGAAGAATTGTAAAGAAGTTTCCTTTGGAGAGAGAAAAGAGAAACTTGTGAGGAAGAAACTACTGTACATCCAAGAAGGTGTGAAAGATTATAGATCTTCATTGTATTTCCTTTGTGATAATAGATTGGTTGTTTCTTGGTGGATGTAGCCCACACTGGGTGAACCATGTTAAATCTTGTGTATTATTTCTTCTGGTTATTTCCGTTTTTATTGCTTATATGCTTAGATATGATATAATTATATCTGTACAACTTGTGTGCTAACCCCAACAACTAGTATCAAAGCTTTGTTTGAGGGTTTTGTGTGTTGACAGATTTACTCATAGAGGGATTTCTGATTGAGTGGGAGCTATAGAATGGCAGAAGAAGGAAAATACAAAGTAGAGAAGTTTGATGATCGTAATTATCAATTATGGAAGATGCGGAGGTGGTAGATTATCTGTATCAGAAGGATCTATATTTACCGTTGGATGTGAAGGCAAGACCTACAAAGATGACTGATGAAGAGTGGAATATTCTTGATAGAAAGGCTCTGGGATCTATAAGATTGAGCCTGACAACATTTGTGGCTTCAAATATTACTGAAGCTAAATCTATGGTAGAGTTGATGGATTCTTTGGCTAATTTATATGAAAAACCTAGTGCTTCGAATAAAGTTTATTTGATGAAGAAATTATTTAATTCTAAGATGCAAGAAGGTGAATCGCATCAATTCATTTAAAATATTTCAGTCTATTGTAAATCAATTAAAATAAGTTAATATTTCATTTGAGGATGAAGTGAAAACACTTTTATTTCTATGCTCTTTGCCAGATAGTTGGGATAACTTGGTAATTGTCGTTAGTAATACGATGTCTACTACTAATATTTTAAAGTTTGATGATGTGGTTAGTATAATCTTGAATGAAGAAATACATAGGAAAAGTACATGATAATCATCATATGGTAATGCTTTGAATGTAGAAAGCAAGGGAATGAAGAAGGAGAGATTCCGAGAGAAAGAATAATGGGAAATCAAAGTCTATGAATGATAGATCTAAATCTAGAGGTAGAGGAATAACTTGCTGTAATTGTGGAAAGAAAGGACATGCAAAGAAGGATTGTTGGTTCAAGGAAAACAAAGAGAATTTTCCAAACAAAGGTAAAGAGTAAAATATTGCAACTTAGGTAATACAAGATTCCCTAATTCTCTCTTTGGATAGTAAAATTGAATCATGGGTTTTAGATTCAAGAACTTCTTTCCATAGTACCCCTAATAAAGGTTATTTTAGAAATTATGTCTAAGATGATTTTGGGCATGTTTATTTAGGAGAAGATGAACCATGCAATATTACGAGGTAAATGTGAAGTTCATCTAAAATTGCAGAATGGAAATACATGGATATTGAAATATGTGAGGCATGTTCCAAGCCTCGGGAGAAATCTAATTTCGTAAGACAATTGGGTGAAGTTGGTTGCATGTTCACATTCATAGTCAACTCGTAGAAATTCACCAAGGATCTCTTGTTGTAGAAAAAAGAAAGAAGGTATGATCATTGTATTTATCTACCTATATTGCTGATTCCTTTTCTATTATATATACTTCAAATTCAGATGCAAGCATGTGGCATAATTAGCTAGGCCATATGAGTCAAAAATGAATGTAAATATTAAAGTTAAAGGGTAAGTTATAAGATTTGAAAGATGTAGATGTTGATTTCTGTGAGCATTGTATCTTTGTAAAGAAAAAGAGAGTGATATTTCTCAAAGTTGGGGCAACAAAGAAGGAGCAAAAATTGGAGCTTGTGCACCCAGATGTGTGGGAACCAGCCAAGGTAGATTCTCATGGAGGATATAGATATTATATGACTTTCATTGATGATGCCACAAGAAAGGTATGGGTTTATTGTATTAAGCGTGAATATGATGTTTTTGAAACTTTTAAAAGATGGAAATACCTTGTGGAAAATGAATCTAATTTAAAGATAAAATGCCATAGATATGATAATGGTGGTGAGTACTGCAACAAGGATTTCAATGATTATTGTTCAGTGAATGGAATATGCAAAGAAACAATGGTTCTTAGAACACCACATGAGAATGGTGTTGCTTGAAAGAATGAACATGGCAATCATGGAATGTGCTAGAAGTATGAGGATACATGTTGGATTTTCCTTGCAATTTTGGGCAGAAGAAGTAAACACAATGACTTATTTAATTAACTATGGGCCTTCAAGTGCATTAGATGGTGGAATACCAGAAGAATCTTGGACTAGAAAAGAGGTAGATCTTTCTTTTCTTAGGTATTTTTCTCGAGAAGATTTTGTGCATATTGATAAAGAAAATAGAAATAAGTTGGATGTTAAATCTAAGATATGTAGTTTCATTGGTTATGGCTCTGGTGATTTCAGATTTTAGTTTTGGGATTTAGAAAATTATAAGCTTGTTAGAAGTTGTGAAATTGATTGGAAATGAAAAGAAAATGTACAGAGATAAAGTTTTGGTACCCAAGGATGAACCGGTTGAGAAGTTTAGGGATGAAACCGAACTCTCATATTTAAAATTGACACCTACGAGTTTACATAAGAATCGATGTCAATTAACCCCGACCGATATTGGTCACCGGACCGGCATTGGTTATCCAAATCAGCATTGGCTATAGTTGACCGATGCCAGTCACTATTAGAGATTGATATGAATTTACAGAGTGAGAAAATTGATCCTTCGACACCCCAGATCTCGGTGAGAAAGGTCACAAAGGGTAAGTAGACATACATAAACATTTTCACCTTCTTCATCTTATTTATTATTGACTAATAGTGGTGAACCAGAAAGCTTTGAAGAAGCAATGTAGGATAAAACCCACAAGCAGTGGGAGCATGGCATGGATGAGGAGATGGACTCTTTGGAATAGAACCAAACATGAGATTTAGTTAATTTTCCAGTAAGTAAAAGAGCATTGTAGAACAAGATGGTTTAAAGGATCAAGGTAGAAGAGGGTGGAAAAAAATACAAGGCAAGGCTTGTAGTAAAAGGATTTAGACAAAAAGTAGGTATTGACTTAGGTGATATTTTTTTCTTGTTGTTAAGATGAATTTCATTCATAATGTATTGAGTTTTATTCAAGTAGAAGATTTGCACTTACGAAACTTGATGTTAAGACAAATTTCCTTCACAGTGATTTGGAGAAGAGATTGATATGCAACAACCACATTGGTATGAAGTCAAGGGTAAGGAGAAACTTGTGTGTAGGTTGAAAAAGAGCTTATATGGGCTCAAGCAAGCTCCAAGGAAATGTTATATGAGGTTTGATAGTTTCATGCATGAACATGGTTATTTGAGATGTGAATCTGATGATTGCGTTTATTTCAAGAAGCTTGAAAATGGGAGCTATATTATTTTGTTATTGTATGTGGATGATATGTTTATTGTAGGATCTAGTATGTAAGACATTAGTGAGCTTAAATAAAAGCTAGCTCACACATTTGCAATGAAGGATTTGGGAGTCTGTAAAGAAAATTCTTAGCATGAAAATTCTTAGAGAAAGGAAGAATAGGAAGCTATATTTGTCTCAGGAACATTACATCAATAAGGGGTTGGAAAGATTCAATATGTAAAATTCAAAACTGTTAGAACACCTATGGATGGAAACTTCAAATTATGCAAAGATCAAGTGTCCTACATCACATGAGTTTGAGTACATGGCATGAGTTCTATATGCTTCAAAGCAGTTAGAAGTCTTATGTATGCTATGGTTTGTACCAAACTAGACATTGCACATGCAGCAAAGGGGAGTTATGAGCAAGATTATCGTTAATCCAGTAAAGAGCATTGGAAAGTAGTCCAATGGATTATCGGTATTTGAGAGGTACATCCGACATGTAGTTATGTTATGGAGAGTTAGATACTTCTTTATGTGGCTATGTTGATTCAGATATGGCTATTGATTTAGATGGTAGGAGAAGCACCACTGGGTATGTATTCATAGTAGGTGGGATGGTAGTTAGCTAGATTTTGAGATTACGAAGGTTGTGGCCCTTTCTACTACGAGAGGCTAGCAAAGATATGATATGGATGAGCGAGTTCATGGAAGAGTTGGGAAATGAGAAAGAGGATTGCAGATTGTACAATGATAGTCAAAGTATGATTCATCTAGAAAAAACTCAGTGTTTCATTCAAGAACGAAACATATTCAGTTGAGATATCACTTCATATGACAAGTGTTGGAAGATGGGTAACTAAAATTGAAGAAAATTCATACAAAGCAGAATTCTACGGATATTCTAACGAAGCCATTAGAAAAGGAGAAGTTGGAGCTACACTCCACTTTTGTTGGTATTTGAGTTTGAGACTGGAAGAGGGAGAAACAAACCAAGAAAATGATCAAAGGAAGAATTTGTATGATATAGTGCATCAATTTTTCTCCAAGTGGGAGATTGTTGAGTTGTGGAGCTTAATTGCTTCACATTAGCATGCTTCACGAACTTGGCTTTGGAATACACAGTAACCAACGTCAGTCACCTAGGGACCGGTATTGGTCAAGGAAAGGAGGAACCAACATCGGTTAGGGTAACCAATGTCGGTTGCCTGTGTGTGATTATTTTATTTAACTCATAGGAATTAGATCTAAATTTTGATATAAAGTTGATCTAATGATTGTAATTGCATAGCTAAAGTTCCCTAAGTTTGTATATGCCTATATAAGCTAGAAAGATAGGGTTAGAAGGTAGAATTAAGAGACAATTAGAAGAATTGTAAAGAAGTTTCCTTTGGAGAGAGAAAAGAGAAACTTGTGAGGAAGAAACTACTATACATCCAAGAAGGTGTGGAAGATTGCAGATCTTCATTGTATTTCCTTTGTGATAATATATTGGTTGTTTCTTGGTGGACGTATCCCACACTTTGGGTGAACAACGTTAAATCTTTTGTATTATTTTTTTGTTATTTCCATGTTTATTGCTTACATGCCTTGATATTATAATTATATCTCAGTACAACTTGTGTGTTAACCCCAACAATAAGGGAAGTTTTTGGGTCATTTCACGGTCATGAGGACAAGTTCAAATTTTCAAAATTTTACATTTCCCTCATTTTTGTAATTTAAATTCCTAAGGTTGAGTCATGGTTTTGAAGGATACTTGAATTTATTTGGGTAAGTGTAAGAGATTCCATGTATATGTTAATAAGTCCTAGAGTGTGTATGAGTCCATGAAATGTTTAAAAGATGTAAAAATACCTCTTTGAGTTACTAGGCATGTAAAGAGTCATGAAAATCATTTAGGTATTCAAGAATGAATTGTATTAAATGAGTTGGATTCGAGGAAATAATAGTTAGTTATCCTCCTAAAGGAAGTAAGGAGTGTACGGGAGAGAGATTACTCAAGGAAAGAGGAAAGGAAGACAAAAGGAAACACACCATTTTGTATAAAATATGTAGTTTAATGTGATAACTTTGTTTTGCATATGAAGACCTGTGAGGATGTTGTTGATTGTGCAAGTTTTTTGCCTTTTTTTTTTTGAAAGATTGATTTTGGGGATAATTTTAGTGGCGAATATTCGTAATATGGCGAAAATTTCATTTTAGGAAAATTTGAAAAGGTGATTTTTTCAGAGCAGGTCGGTGTCTTGTTCACCTAAAATATACAATATATATTTTTTTGGGTCGGCTTTGCCTTCATTTGAAAACATCTCCTATAAAAACCTAGGTGATTTTTCGGGTAGTATACCACAAGCAACTTACCAAATTACCAATACCATGAAGTTTGAACTCACATACTCTTAAGCACCAGAGATTGTTGTTAGCCTATTAGGGTTAGTTGTTGATGCACAACAGGGATATAGTTGACACGCAACAAAGAGGTATTGCAGACACGCGACAAGGAGATATTGCAGACGCGTGACAAAGGGGTAAGCAGTTGATGTGCAATAGAGAGAGTTGACGCGTGATAGGGCATAAGTAGTTGACGATTTACGACGACAGGACGAGTTGACACACGATAGAGACAATTGATGCCTTGGTGACGCATGATAGTTTCATTTGACGCCCTATGGCGCGACAGGATTATTGATGTGCTTTTGATGTGCAACAAAGGGTTAGTTGTTGATGTGCAACAGGGAGTCGTTACTTGGTTCTTTTGCTGACGTAGAACTCTATTTAGAATAATAGAAGGTGCTAATCCTAAGAATGCGAAGACCCTAAAAGAAAATAAGAAATCTCAGAAATCACTGTTCAAGTTTTTGGAAAATCTACGGATACGAGATATTGAAAATACCAACAACCATAAAGATGCCACCGTAAAGAATCGAATATTGACTTGGTGTGTGGAAGGTATTATTGAGGTGGACATGCATTTTGCACAAGATCAAACAAATGACACCTACGATAATATGCCGATCTTAAAGATATTCTTCCTATTAGGGGTGCAACTAGAAGTGCGTCAAGCATCACACATACAAATACTCAACAAAATGGAACACATAAATCAAATTCAAATTCCGGTTCACGAAAGAAGAAACTAGGTGATTGTGATATTGCTCAAAATTCTACTAAAAAAAGTAAAACATTGAAAACGAACAAGAATATGTGGACCATTGGCAAGTCATACAAGTTTGATTGGGCAGCTAAATTTCCATTTATCGAACCTGTACAATCATCTAATTCTAAAGAGATCCCATCTGAATGTACATGTACAATATGTACGTGGAAATTGGGAAAGCAACAAAAAATGCAAATGAAGCTGGACACTATAGAAAAACATTGTGGAAAACAATATTTGACTATAACGGGGGCGGATGGCTAGAAAATCAAAACACACCGGTGGAAAATCGAAAAAAGAATGCATGCATATTAGATACGCAATGGAATATGAGGCAAAGCAGAAAAACACATACATCTCTTAGAAAAGGGAGGAACGATCACATCGCATATTGGTAAGATGAATCAAACAAATCTACATGCAAAACTCATACAATTCTCTACTCTATTTCACATACTAAAAAAGGAAGACCAATTTCAGATTTCCTCAATTTCAAAGTTTTGTATCAATATAATGGAATGTTGAACGACTTACCTCGGTCTCATTTGTCTAAAAGTAGTGGATGGGAAATGGAAAAATTCCTTTTGATGATAGAGAAGGAATATTTGAAAGAGAATGTAAAAAAATCAAAGTTTATCTCTCTTTCAATTGATGAAGTGACAAAGAATGACAACACTGCATGGGTATGTATCCACATCTATACTTTAGAAAATCATATAAGGACACCTCATTTGTTGGGTGTTATGAAAATGGTTGAAAATTGTAATGCCGAAAACCTACATAAAATAGTTGTTTCTCATTTAAAAGATATTGCTAGAATGACTGATTATGAAATTGCTACGAAGTTGGTATGCGTTGGAGAAGATGGTGCATCTGTCATGCAGGGTCACTGAATAGGGTTGTGTGTTAGATTACAAACAACAGTGGCCCCATATATGCTACCAATTCATTGTATGGGCTCACAGAATGAATTTAGCGTATAAAATGGTAAGAACCATGAAAATTTTGCTAAATTAGAAGACCTTATAAGAGAACTTCATGCCTGTATGGCAAGCAGCCCAAAGCGATTTCTTGAGTTCCAGAAATTTGTAATTGGAATTACATATGGCAAAAAACTTCTGAAATATGTTGAGACTAGATGGATCTCTTTGTATGAACCTGCATGCAGAGTTCGTGAGGAGTATCCTTCATTGGTTGGTTTCATGCACAAATACCGTCATGAAGTTGATAGGGCGAGGGACTTGTTGTTTCATTTAACTGATTTGGAGACATTTCTTACATTGGTTGGTATTATTCCAATGTTGAAGGAGATCAATACATTGATGAAGCATGCACATGGGAGATTAATCTATATTGTGGATTTTATACAGATGATAAAAATGGTATGTCAAAGTCTTGATATCTTATATTGTTCCCAAGATAGTTTTGATACACTGTTTTTGAGAATTGGAAAGCTATATTAGATCTTAAAAATACAGTACTTATTTGATATTTAATATCCACGATCACCTCTCGCATCTTTGCTAATGGGAGGGACATACCACTTGCACATTTTGTAAAAATGTCAATATATTACATGATCGAATGAGAAGATGTTCTCGTGACACGTAATATCTTTGAGTTTGTTATGGTTGAAACAAGAATAAAGCTTAAAAAAATTTAGAATCCTTATCATCAAAAATTAGAGAACGTTTCTCCAAAGATAAAATTCTTGAAGCCATGGGTGTGATGAATCCTAATTTTTGGAATACTGAAGGTGGTCATGTTGACTTTGTAAGAAAGCATTTCCATAAATCCATGGGTACAATAATGGAACATTTCACAAAGACTTTAGAGTTCAAGGGTATGGAAATCAAAGGTATACTGAATGTTGATTTATTAAAATTTTAATTAACAAATTTTGCAACAACAATGAGGAACCAATATAAAAATTTAGATGAACCTTTTGAAAGTGGTGCTATTACAAGGTTGTGGTGAGGAATCTATCAAAGTTCTATCTTACAAGAAGATATCAGTGAATATTTCAGATTATATGAGTTATGCCAAACAATGATTTTGGGGTCTCTGTGGAGGACGAAAGAGTTTTTAGTGCACTATCATTTATAAAATTAAAACCGAGAAACAGTTGGATAAAAATATGGAAAGTTACATGTGGTGTTATGTTTCTCGGTACTCCATGGAAACCTTCCTTTCGACAGAGCAATTGTGCATTGGAATTCCTTTTTTGCGAAAGAAGAGGTGTGAATAATACAGCTACAAGTACAATTGTTCCCAACGTTGAGAGTGGAATTGGTGAATCTTCACACTCTACATAATAGAACATCGAGTTTGAAGAAGAAATTTATTGATAATGGATTGTTTCAACTTTAAATATGTATCTTCTTCACCTTAATCTTATTGTTTGTCACTTAATTTTTTTTTCAGCTGTTGTTATCATTAAAGATGTTACAGGTCTATATATTTACATTTATTTAAATACAATCTTTTTATTTTTTTTTGAAAACGTGGGTTGACATCCATCCGAGGAAGCTAGTACTTCTCGGGACTGAAAATGTCAGACAACTGACCCATCTATCTGCTAATCCATTTCTCGTGTTGAGTTTTGTTAA
This sequence comes from Taxus wallichiana var. yunnanensis, assembly GCA_018340775.1. Taxonomy (NCBI): domain Eukaryota; kingdom Viridiplantae; phylum Streptophyta; class Pinopsida; order Cupressales; family Taxaceae; genus Taxus; species Taxus wallichiana. The sequence goes on along the minus strand of CM031242.1, from coordinate 852,067,549 downwards.
AACAAAGATCTAGCATATTACCAAAGTGATGATTTCACAACAATCTAAAACACTAGAGGTAAGTTAAACCCTATCATATCATCTTTCTTGATTTCTTACAATTATGTTTAATTTATTTTTTATATTTGCAAAATTCTTTGATATATTTTTTAAACTTTGTGGGATAAAATGACACAATTGAATTTTACAAAGGAAGATATTTCCATACTATACAATTCATAATCCACAATCCATTATACAATTTGTCATCCACGATCGTGCTAGAAGCTAAATCTACGTCCACATAAAATTCATCATCATATCATTATCATAATCCTGACACTACAATTATTATTAAAACAATTATTTATCTATTTTAAATTTAAAGAAATGTCTCTGTCCTAACACATTCCATTTTTTTAAAACAATTCATGATCATATCATTACAAGTATATCCATTCTAATGTCATCTATATCCATTTTAACACATTCCATTTATTTATCATCTATATCCATTCTAATATCATCATGATCATATCATTACAAGTATAGATAAGAAGAATTATCTTAAAACAAGTTTAAATGTCTAGAGAAGAAGAATTATTGTGCTTGAAGCTAAATCTACGTCCACATAAAATTTATCATCATCCATATATATCATATCATTATCATAATCCCGATACTACAATTATTATTAAAACAATTATTTATCTATTTTAAATTTAAAGAAATGTCTCTATCCTAACACATTCCATTTTTAAAAAAATTATCCATTATCATCATTCATCATCATCTATATCCATTCTAATGTTATCATGATCATATCATTACAAGTATAGAGAAGAAGAATTATCTTAAAACAAGTTTAAATGTCTAGAGAAGAAGAATTATCGTGCTTGAAGCTAAATCTACGTCCACATACAATTCATGATAATCCAAGTAAACAAGAAACATACGTCATTATGATTCATCCCTATCTAATGCAATCACCATTAAGAGTAAACCAAAAAGCATAAACTCCATATACAATATAAAAATTCTATTCATAATATATAGGAAGTTAAAAAATTAAAGATTATATAGTATTTCAAATTTTAAAAGGCTATCAAATCTAGCTAAAAAATTCAAATACCATGACCACAACATTCAATGTTTCAAAATTTCAAATATAGACTCAATATTTCAAGTTTCCACACTCAATAATAAAAAAATTAACCTTTTTTCTCGTATCAATTCAATTCCTGTGCTCCTTTCCCCAATGGTTTCTTCGCTCGTGGCTTTACTCCTTTCCCCAACGGAAAAAATAACCCCAAAACTTATGAGATCATCCAAGACCTTATGCCCATATTTTTAAAAATTCTTTCTTCTTGCTTTGTTGCATCTCCATGGGACAACAAATTTGGATCAGATGTTGCCTTAGCTTTGAATAATATTTCAGGGTCAAAGTCATGCTCTTTAATTATCGCTTGATGTATTGTTTTGTTTGTTAACCAAAACAATATTTTCCTTCAAATTCTTTGTTGCGGATAAATTGTTCTTTTCTATTTCCAAGTGAGCTTAGAAAACCTTTGCTTGACTCTTCAAATTTTCATATTTCAACTACACAAAAAAGTAATGTCAATTCAACATATTACTAAATAAGAAATTTTCAAATTAACAAAAATATTGTTTGAAAGTGATAATACTTACGACCGCTTTATCTCTCTCGGCATTTACAATCGCTACTACTTAGATCCTTGTCCTTAGACCATTTGTTAAAATATGCAGGCCTCAATATTAATATTTTCTAATTTATTTAATGTCTTATCCAAAATGTCATCTTTATAGTTGTTGTTATACGTGATAGTCCCACTTCTTACTTGGGTAAGTAAGGAATCCATCTTTCGCGCAGTTGATTACGGACTCGCAACATATAAACTATCCCTTTGCACAATAATTTTCAAAACGACTAATAATCTCATTGATAATTACTTTAGCCCTTCTCTCCCATTCTATGAGCTGAGTGATATGAAGTAGAATAAACTCACCGATATGGGATTGACAATCATAACCAATTAAGTTCTCCAAAAGAAAAGGTAAAGAATCGCTCACCATCTCACCATCGTATCGATGAAGATGATCTTCTTTAGAGAGGTATGGGGATTTCAGGCTGATCAACCGGTACTTGTTTCTAACTTTGGGTGGCATGATCCTGTTTGTGATAAAATTAATCAAGATTTAGACAAATAAATTTAAATCGAAATGTAATTCAATATGGTAAAGTATGTTGAAATTGAAGTATACCTGCTAGCCTTGAATCATCTCACGGGTATTGAAAAAACCAGTTGAGTCATTGCTATCAATGCCCAAATAATCTTCATCTAAATTTATATTATTCAAAACCAATATGCTCGTTGATCTTGGCAAGCCACCAAGTGAGAGGGTTGGAATTCGAAAGGAGGAGGCAATGTTAAGTGTCCTGCTAGGGGCCGGAGCAATTGGCATGTGTTTACCAATGTTCTTTTTCCCTGTTCCTCTGGTTGGCATTTTAAATATTATTGGTTGAGGGGGGGTCGGTTCCATTGTTTGAACAAAAGGACTGCAATGTGCTGAAAATTTCAAGAAAAATAGAAAACAATCTAAAAACTATGAAATTAAAAAGCAAAGTATTCAAAATTTATACCTTGTTGTCGAGGGGTAGTTTTTCGCGTGCTAAGGGTGGCCATGTAGGAGTAGTAATTGGTGGTTGTTGAGAAGATATGAATGCATGTGACTGTACTGAGTGAGTTGGGGAAGATGGTTGAGTTTCTAAAACACGCGTATGGTCTAAAGTCCCTGCAATGTCATCAACATTGAATTGTATGTCAATTCAATTGGTTAAAATTTAAATTGGAAAATAAAAATACAAATTTGGAATTTGTAAATAATATATGAGAAGGTATTACTTCTCTAGCATTTAACGAGTTCAAACTGTTGAGGGTTTGGAGAGGAGTGAGCTTCCATTTTAGATTGGGAATCTCCCAAAGCCTCAGTGTGTTGTTGGCCTCTTCCTCTTGATAACACCTTTTTCAAGGAAGGGCTTCAATAAATCTTCTCTGCAAACCGTAAATTGTTAATAACTATGTTTTGTAATGTCAAAATACAAGCTTAATATTTTATACCTGTTGTTCTTCAAATGGAATTGACAACTTCATCAACTCCTCATCAGTGCAAGTAGGAATTGGTTTGTCTTTTAAATTTAAAAGAGCCTCATAATAAAGGCCAAGGAGATAGTTTGTGGAATAAATGATAGGTTTTTTCAAATCTTTGTATTTTTATGTCGAGTTCTTATTTTTTGATAGATAGGTCCACCAATCAAATTTTGTTTTGAGATAGTGGCAACTATGTAAGCAATGGCCCAGTTTGGTATATCTGTTTTCCGACCCTACAAAACTATTTTGGATTGAAAAAAGGAAATCATTGTAACAAGAAAGTGGTGTGTAATTGCTTGCATATCCACACCATGCCTGGATTTATTGACATGAGCTACAAATGCCAAAAATAGTGGGAATTAATATAACATTAAATTGTATCACAAAAGCGAATTATACTTACAATCAACATGGAAACTGAACGTTGATTCGAGATATTTCTTGTCGTCTTCCACAAGTGTTTCCTTCATTATAACAAAGGGTAAATTTTTGAATGGAAGGCCCGTAAACCGATGGATGTCGGTTGCATCGATACCAAATTGAAAAAATTGGTCATCGTTCAGAGTAACATAAAAAAGGTCATCCTCTGTATTGTATGACGAGAGAAGGTAGTTCAAAATATTTGGGTATGTTTTGAAATGGGGCATCTCAACGACACCTTTAGATGATCATACAATAGAAGACACCTTTAAAACAGTATGGATGTGGGGGCATAAAGGATTCCTGTAGATGATCTTGCTCGTGGATAGGACTGGATTTTCTTCTTGATTTTTATCCTAAGCTTGTAGTTGGGAAGCACTTGAAGTCACCATTGTAGTTGTGCTTGCGTCTTTGACAATGATGGATTCTGTATACAAAAAAATCGAGAGCCGGAAAGTGTAAACGAGAAAATGACCGATGGGAGGGTATTTATAGGCCAAACAAAGTGGCAAAAAAACTTATTGACATACGCGCGTCAATGACTTCTATTGACGCGTTTCAATGGCCCCTATTGATGAGCGTCAATGGCCCCTATTGACACACATCAATGGCCCCTATTGACGCACATCAATGGCCCCTATTGACGCAAGTCAATGGCCCCTATTGACACGCATCAATAGGGGTTATTGATGTGCGTTATTAAGGGCTCTTGACACGTGTTAATAAGGGCTATTGATGCGCATCAATAAGGGCCATTGACGTGCATTAACAAATTGTGTTGACGCACGTCAACCGCCTTTATGACGCTGGCGTCAATGAACCTTGTTGATGCATCAATAGGATCCAAAAATAGTAAGTTTCCCTTTGGACATTTACTAAAAATAGTAGGTTATTCTAAAGGATGGATTTCACTAGAGGGAGAACACTGGGAGTTGAACATCCAAGTTGACATCACCAATTGGAGACCAGAGAGGGAAAATTCTTAACACTTGCTAAAAATAGTTGCCTTTTCCAAATATAGTAAGTGTTAAGGAAAATGAAGTTTAGATTCGTAAGGGCAAAAAGGTGCAGTCTATTCATCGGACTATGTGGGAGTAGATGACAGTGAGGTGACTTACATGGATCTCAAAAGTGTCTTTTAACACTCATTTCATGCTTCAATTGGTATGTGTGAGGTGGAATTCGCATTAATGTTGTCAGACTATTCATGATGTGTTTCATCATGATCGTGTTCAAACCAACTAAGTAGTGTGGCAGTGTTGCAAGTAGTCAAGGTGGGATTTGTTCCAAAGCTTCAGTCTCTTTAGAAAGGATCTTCATGAGTGATGCTCATGGTCACCAATGGAATCATTTGACAATGTTTTTAACACTTGGTTCGCGGTGTTCACGCATCATTCGAAGGAAGTCTCTCATGGTATGAGACATTCGAGGATCCATATTTCACTACATTGGAGCATTGCATCGGATCGATCAAGTAGAACAGTGGATCAACGAGGAATTTTCTTCATTGGTGTTGCTCTCTCTCTCTCTCTCTCTTCTCTCTGCTCTCTCTCTCTCCCCTCATCCCCCAAATTTCTCTCTCCTCAATATTCTAGTCTTCTATTGGGGTTGCACTTTTCGAAACCATTAATGTTTTCAATGTAATAAGTCACCCTTCAGTTATAAAAGGGGACTTAATTTTTTCCAAGGAATGTGAAAATTTTCAAGGCATATGAAGTGTCATTTTGGGGTATATGAAGAATCACCAGGAAGATGAAGAGTCATTCTTCTTCTATAAATTGTAATGCACTCCTCGTTTAAGGGTCTTGTTAGCTATTCTTGTGAATTCAGGAGAGAGAAATCCTTGTGAAAAATCAAATAGATAGAAAATTTCTTCCATTCCCCCCACTCTCAAATTTCTTCCATATCTTATGCTATGTACAATTTCGCTTGAACATCAATACAAGAAGAAGGAGTTTCCAACCTTTTGACTAAGGAATCTACTGATACTTTGTGTTCATTTTTTTCTATTTGGTCTTGTTATTGTTTGAAATATTGTTTCTTCCTAATATCAATGCATGTGATGAAACTTCTAACTGGTGTATGCAAGAATCCAATTCTCTACTTGCAATATTAGTTTCCCTTGTCTAACATTCTCACTCTCTTTCCCGCTCTCCTATAAAATTCCTCTCTTATAGGTATTTGCAAGCATGGCCGTAGGCTCATTGGAGTTCCCCTGTTGGATCCCTAGCCGTAAGGCCAACTCGAAGAAAACTCACTTCACGCGTGCATGCGTATATGGCAGTTGCATTGGTTAAGTAGAGGGACTTAGACTCTTAGAGCCTTAGCAAGAAATCCTCAAGTTTTTCCTCTGAAAAATTTTCTCGCCAACAATTTTTAGTGCCCACCTTGGGGTAGATTTAGCAAACATTCGCACCCAAAATACGACCGTAAGGTCCAAAATATAAAAATAGAAAATATCCAAAAAAAATATTAAAAAATCCAAAAATGGAAAAAATAAAAAATTAGAGTTGATAAAAGCCCATTGCACAAAAATGCACTACTAATTCCAGCAAGTGTCCTTTCACATTCCACAGTTTCCTTTCATATTCGCACTATGAGAATTTCCAAAAGTTGGCAAAAAGGAGATATAGAAGATTGAATAGAACGAGAGGAATTATTGACCCCACTTTCGAGGTTTTGCAAAACCAACAAGAACGAGTTAGGGACAATCCCTACTACTTTTCTCAAGCCTCATCCCCATTTGGGTCATCAAGTAGTTCACCTGGAAACCCATCCAAACTCTTGTTGATACTCCACCTTGAAATTCACCCATTTTTCAACCACCGTTGCGAAGTCGAGTTCTCGAGAGGAAGAATAATTTGAAGAAGATTTTATAGAAGCAAGAGTGGAAACATGTACAACAATCGCAAATGAAATAGAAAATACTCAACCCATTATTCCATGGGAAGAAATACATGCCCTCTTACTCTTGAACCACCTCTTCACAATCTACTAATAGGTTCCCGCAAGAACTTTCCAAAGTTCAAAGGTGATGGCACACAACTCCTTGAAGAGCACATATCGTCCTTCACCACATCATGTGGGATTCTTGGTGTCCAACATGAAGATGTCATTGTAAGATTGTTTGTGGAGTCTCTCCAAGAAAAATCAGCAGAATGGTTCTACCTCCTTCCTACCCGATCCATCACTTGTTGGAATGACATCAAAAGTAAGTTCGAGGAGAGATTCAAATCTACTAAGGATTGTCAATATCTCCTTGTTCAATTGACACAAATGAAGAAAGGAGAAAATGAAACTATGAGAGACTTTGTGGCTCGTTTTGAATGGTTGCTTCAGTAAAGATACGAAGAGGATTCACCATCTAAAAATAATGTCAAGAGATTCTTCATTAATGCTCAATCACCGGAGGTAGGATTTTTCCTACGAAGAGTTCAACCAAGGAATATTACAGAAGCACAAAGAATGGCCATTGAACTTGATGATGATATCATCCTCTCTAGAAAGATCAAGAATCCCTCAAAGGAAAGGCCCGACATCCTGGAGACGAGAGAACTGGTCCATTTTTTTTAAAAATGGCAAACGAAATGTCATCACTAAAGAGGGAAATTTTTGAATGATTATCTCCTCGAAGAAACAATAGAAATCAGATTGCAGGGTTACCCTAAAGGCTTGCCTTGGAGGCCCCACCTGTCAATGCAAGTTGCATGATTCAGGAAAATGAAGAAGAGCTTAAACAAGAAAGTGGAGGTGGTGATTTCTTAGAAGTTGATGAATTGGAGAATGATACACAAATTGGATTCTATGAGTATTCTAAAGGTGATGAAAATGACGAAGAAGATGCACCCATTTTCTCATATGCGGTATTCACTCGTTCTCAGGATAGGAATGGAGTCTCTTCTGCCACTACTGTAAAGAAAAAGAAGGCCAAAGATCCTCCTCTGGAGACTTTGCAAAACAAAATAATTAGTTGAGGATCTTCGCTCCCACCTTGCATGGAGTCCACATTGGAGAAACCCAATCCTATAGCAAGCACGAAGTCACCTACTATTCCAAGTAAGTCTTCCAATGTTTCTTCTAATTCTAAATCTAAATCTACTCCTACAAAATCTAGTTCTTCAAAGGTTCCTAATGTACCTTTTAAAATACCCTCTGTTCCCCAAATATCAAACCCTCGTTTCCAAACCTATCCCGACTCCAAAAGAAGTCCCCTCATCCCCCTTGTCCACATCTACTCCTTTTGACTTTTAGAATATGCAAACAGAGCCAAAGTGTAGATTATCAAACTGGCCCGAATATTTAGGGACTCACCTCAACAGTTTGTGATTTGTTTGATACATCAGGAGTGGTAGTTTAACACCCAATGTTGTAACTCCCAGTTCTAAAGAAATACTACCAAAGCTACCTGTGCCTTCCTCACATAACATGTTACCCATGAGTGCATCAAATACTTACAAGGTTGATCCTTTTTGTGTCTCCCTTCTGGTTGTGGAATATGTATTGAACAATTGCATAATAGATTCAGGTGCCTCAAATAATGTCATGCTCGTGAAGGTTTCAAGGCTCTTAAACTCCCCATGAATCTTCCTGGTGGCTCTTGTTACTCCATGAAATCAAAGGAAGTCCCACTTGTGGGAATATTAAAGATACACATGTGGCTCTTGCTGAATTCCCAGATAAAAGGATAGTAATGACTATTTTGGTAGCAGACATCCCAACAACCTTTGGAATGTTATTAGGTCAAAGCTTCTGCCAAGACTTGGGAGGGAAAATTTAGATGAATTGGTCTTCCGTAACCATACCAGTGAAGGGACACATGGAGAAATTGTTTCCAGAGAAGACAATGAGGTACATGGTGCGAAATTATGAAAGTCCAGAACCAACATCTTAAATCAAGATAGTAGGTAGATGAATCACTTTTTGATAACCGAGGAGAAAGATGAGATTCACATCCTAATAGGGCCGTAAATTCCTTCCTAGAGAGGTACGAATCTTGAAGAAGCACTGAGGAGATTCAAGTTATAAGAGGGCAGCCCTGAATTTCTAGACAATGCAAACCATGGAGAAGAGGAAATGGTTCTTGATGATTTTCAAGTAGAAAAATCAGCTTATGTCCTTATCTGTGATGAGGAGATATTCTCATCCCCATTCGAAGATGAGGACTCCCTTTATCATGTCACCCAGGAAGAGACCAAGCGAGTCTGCGTGATGAGCCCTCAAAATTTTTTAAAGAACAATCTATGCAAGATCTCTTAAGAGCTGCAGAAGAAACTAAATACCTCGAGCTTAGTCTCGAGCTCATGATGCATGCTATGGAGTTACAAGATAGGAATGAGTTCAACTCAGAACTCTCAATCAGTTCGAAAGGTAGCCATGATGAAGTAAAGCAAGGAAAAAACTTGATGCCCCTCGTGAGCCTATAATTGTCGGATGCAATAATGAAGTTGAAGTTTTATCTGTCCCATTCGAAGAAGAGGATTCTCGATAGGACAAAAAAATGAGACTCAAATTTTTGAGTTCCCCAATTCAATCCCCCTTTACAAAGAAGTACAAAAATGTTATGAGCCTCAAGATATCAAAGGAGTGCCTCTAAATGGTTTCCTCAAATCTCAAGGTAAAGAGTTTTCAGATAAGGTCGAAGAAGAAATTCTAGAAGTTTCAAAGAAAGATTATATACAAGGGATCTTGGAAACAACAGAAGACATAGGAGATCCTGAGCTAAGTCTCAAACTCTTGGCTCATGTTATGGCTATACAAAATGGATATGAGGTCATCTTTGATCCTCCGTGTAATATTCAAACACCTCATATTGATATGAGTAAAAATATGAATTCAAGGATCCCTACATAATATGTGTGAATGAACGTGAATGTGGGGATGAAAAGAACTCAGAATATTTAGTCAATTTGCATAAAACCAACCTTGGGGAAACAACGAGATACAAAATGAAAATTTAGCAATGTGGATGAACATGCAAGACGGTTGTTGCATTTATGACACCAATTGCAAAGAGAATGGAGGAAATGGGATTTCCAAGAAAATACCCGAGCATCAAGAAGCTCATGTAGGCTCACTCCTATAAATTACACAGGAAATCATGAAATCACTTGACTTTTAGAAGTAACTGAGGAGAGGAGGCTACTTTCTGGAACCATTCAACGGCATCGCAGAACATCATCATTTGGTGTTACATCTTCGGGGGTAACTCCTGAGAAGAAAGTGCTTCAATGAAAGCGGGTTGTCCCCGCCTTGTACCATAGGGGATTAGTTAGGTGTGTTTCCTTTCCTTCATTTGTGTGTGTGTGTGTGTGTGTTATTCTTGTTAGCTCTCTCTTGTAAGTTTTACATGACTCCATAGGGGCCAATGGACAAGGCACAAGTCAATGAATTATGTGGTCTAAAGATGATATTTTGGATACTTCATGTCATTTCTTCACCGCACTCATTCCATTTCATGTCCCCAAGTAAGAGCCAACTATCTTCATGCAAATGTGCAACGTGGAAATTGATAGTTTCCAAGCATGACAACGATACCCCTGTGCCAAATTTTTCATGTTTTATCCTTCCAATGCACCCCAGATCTACATAGTCAGTCCTATGACCTCCCATATGATTTTAAATCATTCCTTAGGTGATTTAGGAAATTCAAGTCAACCCCTAGGTGATTTTAGGAGTTCTTGGAAAATGCAAATTTTGGGCAGTTGTGGGAAGGGCTATCATTGGCCTTCCCAAGACAAGCGCAACCCCCGGAGTGGATAACGGGATCCAAATCCAACATGGAGGTGAATTGAAGGTCTAGAAACATCATAGAAGTGATTTTGGAAGATTCAGGAATGATTTGGATAAGTTGTGGCAGTTTGATCAAAAACAGGGTTTACAGGCCTAAGCAGTGCATGGGGTCAAAAGAGTTGTTGAGCTTCGCAAAGTGATTTTGGGAGCTCTAGATGGAGTTAGGATCCATACAAGACATATTTTGAAATAGAATTCTAAGACCTATAAGATGGTGAAATCATATTTTTAACAACACCTTGGAAAATAGGTTTATAACTAGTTTTTTCAAGGCACACATAAAGGACCAGATCAAAATTTTGATTTTTTAGGGATCAAATGGATGATTAAAAATATAAGACTCCCACCACTAGCTTCAAAAGGTAATTTTCAATAAATATGACATAAAAATTTTCCAATTTTTTAATCAAGAACTCGAGATATCGCCGTTTGAAGTTGCCCTCTAGGAACTAGTTCGGGAGTTAGTCAAAATTTGATGAGGACACGTGTCAGCTCTAGGAGCCTCACATAATTTAATGTCACTTTCATCCCTCAAGAAAAGGGATATGAGAAACATAAAAATATTCCCATCCCCTATAAGTCCTCTGGTTACCCATACAACCTCCAGGATTGCCACTTTAACCCCCAAGTGCTTGCGGGAGCTCAAAACCTCAACCGTTGGATATGTGACAAGTGTCAGGATGAGGCGCATTATGCAAACTAATGACCCTCATGTCCATTTGTGCTTGGGGGACCTAAGGGACATAAAAATTTTCCCATCCCCCAAGAATCCTTTAGGTCACCCATGTGACCCTCTCTAGTGCACTTTCTCAAATTTCCCAAGAGCAAGTGGAACTAAACGAACGACCATCAGATTTCCGCCATGTGTCCCAACTAGGCACCGCATGAAAATTTATGTCCCTCTCATCCCTTAATTCTTAAGGGACATGAGGGACATGAAATTTCACCTCACTCCTTTTCATTTTTGAATGTTTTAAAATTTTCTTGTCGCTTTCTTTCCCTCTTCTAACTTTTCACTACTCCTCCATTCATCATAGCTCTGTGTTTCCTATCACTAAATTCACCATTGTTGCTCTGAAAAAAATAAACCACAGAAACCACATCCTTGAAATCATGAAAAACATAGGTCTCAGAAGGAGGATTGATCAGGAGAGCTCAAGGATCGAAGAACGAAAGAGAGAAATGAAGAAATCATCTGAAAATCCTCACTCCCGTAAAGCGAAGATTCGAAGATATCTCACAAACTCATGCTCAAAAAAAATAACCGTTTATTGATGTTTTCTTTGTTCTTGAAATACATCAAAACTTCATCTTCAAATATCCCTTTCACTACATAAACTGCTTACAATGAAGAAAGCTTACTCTCGGCTCAACGAAGACAAAAACTTGATTTCCCGTCAAACCGGCAGTCGGATCAAAGAGAAATTTCACCGGTGGAATAAGAAGTAAAAACCACAAAAAAATATAATTTTGTTGTAAATGGAGAAGAAAACTAGACCTACAAATTTCAAGGTTCATTAATGGTCATGTCGTGTTCGAGAGCAACCATTAGGTCAAAAATTTGAAACTTTAAAATCTCCCAAACCACTGATCGGGTAAGTCCAAAATTTTAGAGGGGTGATATTGGGAAAAAACCCATATCAAAAAAATTCATTCCATAGCGATCCAACCACAAGAATCCCACTTTATAATAATAGCATGTTTTCTACATATAGGACTGCTATTTTGGGAAAGTTATCAACTAAAGAACCTGCGAAGGAGATGGTGAACACAAAAGATGTATTACAGGGAGAAATCATCAAAATGGTCATCTTGGTCCAAAATTGACACTTACTAAAAATAGTAAGTGGTCTCATGAGCACCTGCCAAAAATAGAAAATTGGTCTAGAAGGCAAGAAGAATGCAAAGTGTGAAGAAGGGATTCAAGCTACCATAATCATTTGAGGTCTGGAAAAGCTAATTTGTGCACTTGCCAAAAATAGTAAGTTTCCCTGTGGGCACTTACTAAAAATAACAAGTTATTCCAAAGGGTGGATTTCACAGAGGGAACACGCTGGGAGTTGAACATCCAAGTTGACATCACTAGTTGGAGACCAGAGAGGGAAAATTCTTGACACTTGCTAAAAATAGTTTCCTTTTCCAAATATAATAAGTGTCAAGGAAAATGAAGTTCAGATTTGTAGGGGCGAAAACAGTGCAGTCTCATTCATCGGACTATGCGGGAGTAGATGACAAGTGAGGTGACTTACATGGATCTCAATAGTGTCTTTCGACACTCATTTCATGCTTCAATTGGTATGTGTGAGGTGGAATTCACAATCGATGCCATCAGAATATTCATGATGTGTTTCATCAAGATCGTGTTCAAACCAACTAAGTAGTGTGGCAAAGTGTTGCAAGGAGTCAAGGTGAAATTTGTTCCAAAGCTTCAATCTCTTCAGAAAGGATCTTCATGAGTGATGTTCATGGTCGCTAATGGAATCATTCGATAGTGTTTTTAACACTTGGTTTGTGGTGTTCACGCATCATTCGAAGGAAGTCTTTCATGAAAGGAGACATTCGAGGATCCAAATTTCACTACTTTAGAGCATTGCATCGGATCGATCAAGTAGAATAGTGGATTAGCGAGGCATTCTCTTCATCGACATTGATCTTTCTCTCTCTCTCCTCTCATCCCCCAACTTTCTCTCTCCCCAATATTCTAATCTTGCGTTGGGGTTGAACTTTTTGCAACCCTTAATGTTTTCAATGTAATAAGTCACCCTTTAGTTATAAAAGGGGACTTAATGTTTTCCTAGGAATGTGAAAAGTTTTAAGGCATATTAAGTGTCATTTCAAGGTATATGAAGAATCACCTAGAAGATGAATAGTCATTATTCTTCTATAAATTGTAATACACTCCTCATTTAAGGGTCTTCTTAGCTATTATTGTGAATTTAGGAGAGAGAAATCCTTGTGAAAGATCAAAGAGATAACAAAATTCTTCCATTCCCCCACTCTCAAATTTCTTCCATTTCTTATGCTATGTACAATTTCTACTTGAGCATCAATACAAGGAGTTTCCAACCTTTTTGACTAAGGAATCTACTGATACTTTTTGTTCATTTTTTCTATTTGGTCTTGTTATTATTTCTTCCTAATTTCAATGCATGTGATGAAACTACTAATCGTTGTATGCAAGAATCTAATTTTCTACTTGCAAATTTAGTTTCCACTCGCTCCTCCATTGCCATAACTTTGTGCTTCTTGTTATTAAATTCACCATTGCTTCTCCGAACCATCTCAACCACGTAAACCAAATCCTCAAAATCATGAAAACACACAATTATCGGAGTGAGGATTGATCAGAGAGCTCAAGGATCGAAGAACGGAAGAGAGAAACGAAGAAATCATCTAGAAATCCTCACTTCCATAAAATGAAGATTCAAAGATATCTCACAAAATGGTGTACGAAACAAAGAACCATTTATCGATGTGTTTTTCATTATCGAAAGCCATCAAAACATCATCTTCAAATATCCCTTCCACTACATAAACTACTCGCAGCGAAGAAATCTTACTCTCGGCTCAACGAAGACATAAACTTGATTTCCTGTCAAATCGAAAATCGGATCGAAGCGAAATTTCACCGATGGAATAAGAAGCAAAAACCCATAAAAATATATAATTTTTGTTGCAAATGGAGAAGAAAACCAGACCTGCAACTTTCAAGGTCCATTAATGGTTGTTGTGTTCAAAGCGGTTGTTAGGTCAAAAATTTGAAACTTTAAAATCTCCCAAACCATTGATCGGGTAAGTCCAAGATTTTAGAGGGGCAATATTGGGGAAAAAAACCCATATGGAAAACTTCATTCTGTAGTGATCCAACCACCAGAATCCCACTTTCTAAAAATAGCATGTTTTCTACATAAAGGACTATTATTTCGGAAAGTCATCAACTAAAGAACCTGCGAAGGAGATGGTGAACACAGAAGATGTATTATAGGGGAAATCATCGAATGGTCATCTTGGTCTAGAATTGACACTTACTAAAAATAGTAAGTAGTCTCACGAGCACCTACCAAAAATAGAAAATTGGTCCAAAAGGAAAGAAGAATGCAGTGTGAAGAAGGGATGCAACCTACCATAATCATTTGAGTTCGGAAAAGTTGATTTGTGCACTTTCCAAAAATAGTAAGTTTCCTTTGGACACTTACTAAAAATAACAGGTTATTCTACAGGATAGATTTAACAGAGGGAGCACATGGGAGTTGAACATCCAAGTTGACATCACCAGTTGGAGACTAGAGAGGGAAAATTCTTGACACTTGCTAAAAATAGTTTCCTTTTCCAAATATAGTAAGTGTCAAGGAAAATGAAGTTTAGATTCGTAGGAGTGAAAAAGTGTAGTCTCATTCATTGGACTACGGGAGTAGATACTGTGAGGTGACTTACATGGATCTCAACAGTGTCTTTTGACACTCATTTCATGCTTCAATTGGTATGTGTGAGGCGGAATTCACAATCGACGTCGTCAGCCTATTCACGATGTGTTTCATCAGGATCATGTTTAAACCAACTAAATAGTGTGGTAGTGTTAGAAGGATTCAAGACGAGATTTGTTCCAAAGCTTCAGTCTCTTCAAAATGATCTTCATTAGTGATACTCAAGGTCACCAATGGAATCATTCGACAATGTTTTTAACACTTAGTTCGCGGTGTTCGTGTGTCATCCAAAGGAAGTCTCTTGTGGTATGAGACATTCGAGGATCCATATTTCACTACATTAGAGCATTGCATCAGATCGGTCAAGTAGAATAGTGGATCAACGAGACATTTTCTTCAACAACATTTCTCTCCTCTCTCTCTCCTCTCATACCCCAACTTTCTCTTTCCTCAATATTATAATCTTGTGTTGGGGTTGCACTTTTTGCATCCCTTAATGTTTTCAATGTAATAAGTCACCCTTCAGTTATAAAAGGGGACTTAATGTTTTCTTAGGAATGTGAAAATTTTTAAGGCATATGAAGCGTCATTAGGGGGTATCATGGGGGTTCATTAGCAAGGCAATATCCTAGCACGTGGGTTCATATTGAGGTAATTAAAATTAATAAAATTAAAGTCAATATACCGGTAGACATGAGGGGGTGAAAGGGTTTAATTTATTAATGTTTTGAATCAGGTATTGGGGGTAGGTTAGAGAGGTGAGCCAAAGGAAAGGGAGGTTTGATTTTAATATAAAACTAAAACATTTGAACCCTAGTTTTTAAAATTAAATACCTTAAAATTGAAAAAGTAGTGTGGTCATAAATTAAATTATACTCTCTTTATTAATAAAGAAATCTAGATTCTTAACCAAGAATAATAAGATGGTAGAAAACTAGGATTGAGTATGCTTTTCAACACAAGTGATATTATTTCACCATCTTAATTATTTGAACAACTATTGATAAATGATTAAAGATTAACATATATAAGGTGATTTGTAATAGGTCTTCAATGGCTTCAAATTATCTTTCGAGAGGAAATGCATATTAAAAAACATTGAGTGAAAAATATAATATATTTTTTGTCTAATATATTAGGGTAGAAATAAAAAGGGGTAAATAAAATTGTAATCGAAAAATGGGTAAGTAAGGTACATGGAAAAAATAGGGGGTATTTTCATTCTAATAATATAACAGGAGGGGGTATTAACAATTGAGTAATTAGAGGTAGAAACTAGAATTAAGGGTATTATTTAATACCCTTCGAACGCACGTGCTATACCATAATTTTACTAAGTGAACCCCCGTGGGGGTATATGAAGAATCACCAGAAGATGAAGAGTTGTTGTTCTTCTATAAATTTTAATGCACTCCTCATTTAAGGGTCTTCTTAGCTATTCTTGTGAATTCAAGAGAGAGAAATCCTTGTGAAAGATCAAAGAGATAGAAAAAATCTTCCATTCCCCCACTCTCAAATTTCTTCCATTTCTTATGCTATGTACAATTTCTGCTTGAGCATCAATACAAGAAGGAGTTTCTAACCTTTTTGACTAAGGAATCTACTGATACTTTGTGTTCATTAAATTCTATTTGGTCTTGTTGTTATTTGTAGTATTTTTTCTTCCTAATTTCAATGCATGTGATGAAACTTCTAACTGGTGTATGCAAGAATCTGATTTTCTACTTGCAACATTAGTTTCCCTTGTCTAACATTCTCACTCCCTTTCCCGCTCTCCTAACAAATTCCTCTCTTGCAGGTATCTACAAGCTTTCACAGCAGGTCGGTGGAGTGGGCCCCGTTGATCCCCGATCGCAAGGTCAACCCGATGAAAACTCACTTCACTCATGCATGCATATATGGTAGCTACACCGATTAAGTAGAGGGAATTAGACTCTTAAAGCGTTGGCAATAAATCCACAAGTTTTTCCTTCGATAATTTTTCTCACCAACATATCAAAATACGATTTTTAAAATCATTGTAAAAGTGTTATAATCACATCCAATTAATTAAAACCTTATTTGAATGTGTAAATAATCGAAATGACATATGCATACGAACACATAACATGAAAATGTATAATGAGTTCATCAAATTGGTTACATCTTTGGGTTTGTGTAAACGAAGAACCAATTCATTTTTAAATATTTCAAGTTCATTATGAAAACCCACAACATGAAATGAATCTAAAACCTACAAGAAATCTACTCAACAAACCTTCAAAGAACTATGAGTTTGATTAATAATGTTTTCCACCTTCCTATGGCACGTGCAAAAGTGTTTTCCCCATGGTCTATGTCATAAGTGGTAGAAAAATGTTTCACAACGATGTCAAATGAACACCAATTAGGAAAATCAAATGCTTGGGCCAATCGTTTGGGAATTTTACACATTTCTCCAGTTTTGGAAAAATCCGAAAACTCCATCAAGTTACGAAAAATAATCAAATGTAAAAATTGTCCATTAAAGGACCTTACACATTCCTCGAGCCATTACCCTTCAAATACCAATTTACCATTTATATATTGTTTACAAAGCATAAAGCGGATTGGTAAGGGCTCCTTATATTTTTCCAAAGATTTTTGGAGGAGGATCCGAAGAGAGTTGCAAAAGAATCATAGAACTACAATTAATTTACGAATAATAAAACCATATTCATAATATTCTCATTGATTATTTTACATATTGTATACAACCATATATATATCTATAGAGAGAGAGAGAGGTGATTTCTCCCCTATAATTTAGGAGGTAGCTATAACCTCTCAAATCTATCTACGCGAGTTGTTGAAACTCACATAACAATATATTTGTTATTAGATATTTCGTATAAAAACTAATTAAAGAATCACTAACTTACTTTTACATAAATAATTATTACCATAGTAATTATTATTTACTATTTTACTAACCTACATTCACCTTCACTCATACATATCAATAGAGCACTAACTATAGATTTCCTAACATTCCCCCCCTTAGTGTAAACATGGGGAAAACCTTCCTTATGCTTGCACATGTTTATGATTTGGTGATTTTCACAGGATTATCACAAACCTAAAGGATGGTTTCACAAACCGTTGACCACAAACCGAAAATGGTGGTTTTACAAGTGGAGTACCACAAACCAAAAAATGATGGTTTTCAAAATGTTTTACCAACAACCAAGAATGGTGGTTTTCCAAGTGGTTTACCGAAACTACCAATAAATTTTTTCAAGTGGTTTACCTACAACCACATCATGATGTGCCAAGTACTATGATCAACTCTCATCACATCTCACAATAGGGAATAACATAGGAAAATCTGCTCACATATTACAAACTGAAAACTGGAAATGGAACAATGGATCATGCCCCCTCTCAATGTGAAATTCCCACTTATTCAATCGGGAACAATGCAAATTGTAACACACCGTAAGAAAACACATAATTGAAAAAAAATGTGCCACCAAACCTTTGATACGGCCACGTCGTTTGGCTTACTAACGAAAGGATGTTGATTTTCTTCTAACCTTTTGTGCCTCCATCCTCTCGAAATCATATTGCTAGCCCATCCGGATTGTGAATTAAGTCTCAAAATTTAACCCTCTTCTCACAATGTGGATCCCAACCAATTTTTCCTTTGGCTTTGAAATACCAAAGTGGGGCTCTGGGTGCGCTGCAACACCCATTGGGATAAAGGGGCCCTACCCCTGCAGGTCTCGGGGTGGCACCCTGGTCGCAAAGACAGGTGGGTTTAGGGTGGAGCTCTCGAAGCCAAACACATTTTCCTTCATTGTAACCTTTAAAATATTCATTGATCTACATAGAGATCATGGTCAATCAAAGAGAATGGTCGACAATTATCAAAATCATTGGCGATTGTATGAATTGTGACGATCACTATCAAAATTAAACAGATCATTCCATATACGTGTTTGAAGTTGTTTAATGAAAGATTACAAAAACTAAGAAATCCTCCAAGGTAATCGCACATGATGACTAAAATTCAAAGCTTTTAATCTAAGGAATGAATGAAGGCATATATACATGTGGTGAGGGAAGAATATTTTCCAATCTCAATGAACACTCCCTGTAACTTCATATATAGATACTAGTGAAAATTCTTTATCAGATCAAACTAAAAGCACCAGATCCTTAACATTTTCTCTACAATATCAACACAAAAACAAAACTACAATGGAGATACAATTGATATTAGAAATTATTCTCTATTCTAAAACATGTATATTCACTTAAAATCTCCTATCAATTTTGGGCAATAAACAACAGGGTGTGGTTTCCCTTAACTCATGAAAGGAACGATAAGAAGATTGTTCCAAGCCGTGAAGATCTCAGATGATAATAGCACACCACATTAGATTTACAAAATAGAAGAGCTAAAATATCATATATGGAAATCCATCATAATCCATTATTCTCAATACATTAGAATTGAATTACATTACATTGTCTTGCTCAATAAGAAGGATGTACATATAGGAGGAGGGAAGTGCAACTACTACCTAAATCAGTGGTGAAGAAATCCCACTAATTGATACGGTAGTTAAGTTAACTCCATAAGACTAACAAGCTAACTCCACATAACTGGAAAGCTAACTCAACACAACTAGTAAGCTAACTCCACATAACTAGTACACCTAAGCAAGCTAACCCAACAAGTGTAGGGCTAACACAAGTGCAAGAATTATCTTAATAAATAAATAAAATGATAAATAATAACCTACACTAACTCATGTTAAAACTCCACAATCTCTTGAAAATCTTGCTCTTATACCATATGTAGAGGAGGATTCAAAGAGAGTTGCAGAAGAATCACAAAAAGACAATCAATTTATGAATAATAAAACCATACTCATAATATTCTCAGTGACTATTTTACATATTGCATACAACCATATATATAGGTAAAATCTCCCCTATAATGTAGGAGGTAGCTATAACCTCTCAAATCTATCTACATGAGTTGTTAAAACTCACATAGCAATATATTTGTCATTAGTTGTTTTATATAACAACTAATTAACAAACACTTTCTTTTACATAAATAATAATTACCCTAGTGATTATTATTTACTATTTTACTAACTTACATTCACCTTCACTCATACATATCAATGGAGCACTAACTATAGATTTCCTAACAAGGTCATGGGGTTGATTCCCCTTAGGTGCTTGGCTACCAAACAAATTCGCTTTGACTACCATATTTGGCATATTATCACACATTCGCCGTGAGTTAGAGGATCGGGTAGTGTAAAAGCCAAGGTGTGGCAATGCTAAGTTTGTCGCATAACCACTTTTGATGCCCATTGAAATGTGCATGGAATTAAGAAATATGCGCTAAGGTTACATTGAGGTGTCATATGGAGCACTTGACCTTGAATGTGGATGTCATGTGGGCAATATGTGTTGGCATGTGGGGAACATATGGTAAGTGGAAATATATGCACCCAACTTGGAGAATGAGGTGACAATACTCCAAATTTTCCAAAGCACTTAGGCTCATATCCCGACACGTGTCACACCATAATACACGACAAAATGGGATATAAAACTATAGTGTAAGTGGGAAAATTAAAATTACACTAATATACCATGGCGGTAAGGTCCCCTTCCGAACATGAGTGGACCTCACACTTGAAAACCAAACTTTATGCATGCCTATCAAAGACCTGGAGGGTAAGACCAATAACTTCCATGATCACATTTTTGTCTTGATCAATTCTCGAAATATGCAAATAGACTATGTGCACGAGTCGTGGTATTGCAGACCGCATTTTCCTTGTTGACTAATTTGACCATGAACTTTGACCAACGATATCGAGAGCATATGATGCATGTTTCACGTGTTCCAATAGGTGTTGGAAAGCTATCGAGTGCTCTTATATAGTGTAATGGTTTACGGAGAATTAAGGAACTTATGACCACCCAAAATGTCCATTGGATCGAGTAATACATCTAAAGTAATTACTCCAAGATTCTTTCTAGTTGGTTATATAAACCCTTAATGATCATAGCGGATTTAGTAAAGGCATGCATGCAGATGCCTAGATGTACAAGAAGGAATTGTGTACAAATATTTAATCTTGAATGTTGCCTACAAGAATTATTTTGATCCCCATATTGTTAGTACTACCAAAGGCAAGTATACTATAGGCTTCACATTTGCTTAAATAGTTGTTATTATTTGTACTTTTCAACCAATAAGATATTGTTATTATTTTTCATAAACAAATATACACTTTTCACATTAACAAACTTGAACATTTTTAACAAAATAATTGTAAAAATTTATTTATCTTCAATTTGATTGGTTTGTAAATTCATATGTTATTGGGACCTTCAACACATTCAAGAAAAGCAGGTTGTCACAACATTCATTGTAATTTAATTACACCATTTATTGTAATTCAAATGATATAAATAGAAGGGGAGGAATTTGTCATCTTTGAGTGAGAATTGCAGAGGAAGATTAAGGCTAAGAGTATTTTCGATTATGGGCCACCGTTCCTATTGCTACAAGAAAAATCTAAGAAAGCGCTTGTGGTCTCCTGAAGAAGACGAGAATTTTTTGCGACATATTACAAAATATGGGCATGGATGGTAGAGTATTGTGCCCAAGCAAGCTAGTATTTATAAAATATTGCAACAGTTAGGATTATCTCTTTTTGAAAATGACATTGAAATAAATTCCTTATGATGATTGTGCAGGTTTCCAGCGATGCGGGAAAAAATTTAGGCTGAGATGGATCAACTATTTAAGACCGGATCTGAAGCATCGCTCATTAACTCCACATGAAGAAAATCTTATCATCTTGATCTAACTACATGCGATTCTTGGTAACATGTATTTTTAGGCTTTTTAGATCTTATAGAAAACTTTTTTCTAGTTAACTTGTGGAATCCATGACCTCTTTATAAGATTACTAAATTATGTAAGATTACTAAAATTAGTTTGTCACACTAGCAAGTGGTCTCAGATAGCTAATCAGTTGCCTAGAAGGACTAATAATGAGATTAAGATCTTGTGGAATTCATGCATTAAGAAGAAGATGAGGCAACATAGTATTGATCCTGTTACTCACAAGCCTCTTGCTGAAACTAATGACGGAGACAGAGAAGACAACAGTGACAACTGGGTCTCCTTCTGTTGCTGAATGCAGTTTCGAGGAATGAAGTCGCAGATAACGCAATATCTTTGTCCAATCATATGGAAGACGCCATGTTCGACTGTCATGAAATGCTTGCTAATCATTAGGATATCGACTCCAAGGTTTCTTCACAAAAGGAAATGTTTCTGCAAAAATTCAATGATAACCTAGTGACATCACTTGTCAATGTCAACTTCATGCAGTTGTCTGCTCATGTTACAAACAGTCATCATAAGCTCACAAGTCTCAATCCAAGATTGTGTCTAGAAGCACCGCTTCAAGGTTCCTACGAGATCCCCAATCAAATAACATGGTTGACGCTGCATTCGAAGGATACTGCGGAGAATTTTATTGTGGACACCAATTCAGATTTTACTGCTTCGAGCATAAACAATATTTACATGAACAAAGCTCAGACATACTGGGACAATCATAATATAGCTGCGACGAGCATAAACAATATACGTGGGAATAACAACATGGAGGTCAACAATGGCGTCGCCTTTTACGAAACAAGCGGCCACATTTGGGGATTATATGAGCCAACATAACGAGATGTGTCTAACATCACCTCAGAAACTAAACTGTTTCAAGCTTCATTTTCCAGTTGTACGCAGACAATGTATACTGTTGAAACCAAGTCTTCTGGACATATATACAATAGCGATAACAGTGGGATTTCCTCCAATAGGTGATGCGGATATTGTATCAATTCTTACGCGGAATGAAAATTATATGCCATGTTGATTAATAGTCTACATTAGATTATAGTAATCATCTTTTCCAATTAGTTTATATTATCGAGAGAGACTTCCAATTGGAAGTGTTGCACTAATCTCAACATGGAATCAGGGCTCATGTAATTCAGGTCTAGAATTTCAAACTTAATGTTGCATACCAACTCAAAATTCTTTTCATAACTAATTCTTTCATGCAGTAAATTGTAAATTTTCATATTGCTAGTCTCTTCCATTACATAAATAATACTTTGCAATATTGTTGCTCTTGGTGATGGTAACATAGGGAAGATTTTAACTAATAATATCTTATCATGATATTTCATTTGTTTTAAGATATTTTAATTTTAGAAAGGTATTTTAATTTTGGAATTATTCAACTAAAGGCTAATCAATCCAAATAGGATATACTAACCTCTGAATCTTGAAATTGCTTCTAGGACTACTTAGAAAACCAGCTGTACATCTTAGGAAGCACACGAATCGCTCCAACGCAAACTTGCCATAAGTAAGTATTGGTCCCACAACCACCCTTATTCTCTTTTTCACCGTACGCGCCTCTGGAGTCCGTTGGCCGCAGTAGTCACGAATGCAGCATAAGTAGCCCTTTCCCCAACCCTTTTCTCATTCCCTTTCTCTTTTCTTAAGAAACCCCACACCATTTTACATTCGCAGCTGCTGCATTTAGCCGTTTGGAGGCCTCCCCACCTGAAGATCATCCTTCTGAACATTTTATTCGAGGAGATGGCAGGAGCGCAACACTCAAATCCACCTACGCGGCGGTTTTGGCTGTAACGATGTTGGTATCGGCAGTATTTGCAGTAGCGGAGGAGGTAGAGGCAGAGGCGCCCAGTCCATCACCGCTTACAGGGGCCGCATCAATGGCGATCGTTCCATCCATAGCGGCTGGTATCGTCGGCTCAATCATGGCATTTTCGGCATTCTTTTTCGAATGAAGGTTCGCCTCTTATTATTCATGGCCTGTTTGGATGGGGTTTTGTTCTTGGGCATCTTGGATTGAAGATCAAGATGGCCCACTCTGTTTTACTGGTTTTTACGAATATGTTTTTGAGGGATTATTGTTTAGCCATTTAGTAAATAAATGTATCTTCTCGAGATTTCTTTTAGTATCATAATTCATTTTTGGAAAATCTCGGCTTGGTGTACATATGTCCCATTACCTTTGGTAGATCTGCTTTTCTGGATTGAGTATTTTTTGTATTTTAGGAAATTCGCCCTCAAATTTGTCGTGGTGTTGCATTGTGATTGAGATAATTTGAGAGTTATATATTGGGGTGAGAGGCCTGTAAATGTGGCCATACTGGCTTAGACTTGGAGGACACAATAACATATGCTAATTTAGTCTATTAGATTTTCCTCTAAATTTATAATATTTTCTTCTTAAATTTGACAGAGAGTTGTTTTTTTCTATTTTATTGAATAAAGTATTTAAATTAATTAATGAGGTTTTCAGATTTTTAGAAGCAATTCCATGATATGTGAAAGAGGTATAATCGATTTGAGACAATAAGATTTGCAATCATATGTAATTAAAATGTTTTTTTTTTTAATTATAATTATTAAGAAACAAAATGATATGGTATTGATTCCTATGTTTTTGGCTGGATGTATATGGGCATGGTCGTATGCAGGCCAGGGCGCTTTACTTTCTTCAGGACGAACGCCCCTGTATTGCTAACCTACTGTCCAAAAGGTAAGGGAGGCATGCAAAGGCAGTCCCGTTTTTATGCTTAAACAATTTCTGAAAATCAATTGACAGAAATTTAGGGGATCTTATTTAGTAAAAGATTTTTTTTTGTTATAATTTATTTTATTTTGGATCAAATGCCCCTCCATTAAACCTATTTTAAAATTGTTTTCCTATTTAGGTTTCACCAATTCAGAGATCAAATTTGAAGTTGTCAATACCCTTCAAACGTCTTTAAAAATTTACAGTTAAAAAAAAATTGAAATTTAAAATTACACTTCAATACTAAAAGGTATTAAAATATTATAAATTTTCATTAAAAGGGCTAATTAAAAAATTACTTGTGGTGTAATTTGTTTGTTAAGTTAATTTGTATAATTTGTTAAATTGATTTCTATAAATTATATATTAAATAATAATTAGAACAATAAACTTTATGTTTGCTAGCTTTCTATTTTTTATATTAAAAAAATATTCCCTCATTTCAAACAAAACATTAACACAATCACTAGGAAAAAGATAATTCTCTAGAATATAAGCAATTATCTTGTTCTTTCTAATTTTAAGATAGCCATATGTTGTTTTAGCTTTTGTTAGCTTGTAAATCAAGTTTAGAATTCCCTCTTTCTAATTTCGAAATAGTAATATTCTCGCATTAGCTTTTGTTAGCTTGTAAATCATGTTTGGAATTCCCTTATTTATTTTGTAAACTGGTCATTTAAATTATTTATCTTGATTATTTAATTTAAATAAATTTCAAAATTATTATTAGATGTTATATACTTAATAATTTTGACGTTTTTCATATTTATTTTATTTAAATTAATCAAGATATATATTGAAAGGAAATTAACCTTTTCATTTTTCTATTGAAGGATAATGTGTTGTTTAATATATCATTTTCGAAAACTAAAGTTTAACTTGTCAAATTAAAATATGGGGAGTCCTTCAAATTTGATCATTGTTCACCATATAAGATGGGAACTATTAATAGAACTACAAACCATCTTTGTTTTTTCAATTACATACACAACTTGGGTTGTAATTAAATTATTTCATGAGGTAATGGCTTAATTTATATTGCACATCATTCACATGCTAGGACAAACATATGTTTTATAAGTTATTTTTGGGTTGCTCTCATTTCGTTTGAGATTTCTAATTAGCTATGAAATGTTTGGTATGAGGTATATGATTTGGTTTATGGTGTTTCACATATGTGTGACACCTAGGTTTCGTGTGAAGGTCATCACAATGTGTCAAACCCACATAGAAAGTTAAATAGAATAAGTACATCTCTGTCTAAAATTATAAATCTCAATATGGTCTTAGGATGTTCTCAATACTAAAATAAATAATTTAAAAAAATCCCCTTTCAACTAAACCTATCCCAAATAGGATGTGCCTCTTAGTCTTGAAATTGTTTATATGACCATTTAAAAAAGCTAGTTAGCCGATATGTTATTCAATGGGAGAAAGCCCATTTGGGACAATTAGTTTCATATAAGTGTCTCGCACCATGAATTGTAGGACTATATAGTGATTCAAGAGTGAACAATAAATTTGACTAGCCAACATTCTAGATATTTTTTGTGCGTTAAGATATTTTTGGTGCAAATATTTAGACGATAGGATATATGGGTGTCATAAGTGAGAATGTCCAAATGCAAAACTAAAATTTGGTTGGGATAATCTATTCAACATGCCCAATGGGTATTTCTATTTTATGCTAGACTACTTATGTGAAAATATATGGAGTCATGTGCTACAATATAAAATTGGGTACTTCCAACATTGCCTTGACAAGGTGCATTAGCTTGCAGAAATAGAGAAGCAATGATCTTCCCTATATTTCAACATCAAAATGTTTGTGTTTGGGTCGAGTGAATTGGCATTTGATAGTATGATGGAAAATCTCATGTCCACAACTTTGACACCCTTTGCAGAGAACGATGATTTGTTCACATTGTTTATTGATATAAACCGATTTACAATTATCATGTATTAACTACATAAGTGAGATATTTGTTTTTGCAGGATATCTTGAACATGTATTTCCTAAAGATGCACAAACCCCTCTCTTTGGTGTACAATCTAGTTTTATCTATGTTGTGGCGCCATTCAAAAATATGATGGGAAACCAAGGAAAATAGTGTTGCATTAAACTTTGATTGATTCTCATGCCTTATCCTGTTTGCCATTTTGAAACATGCGGTGAAGATGTTAATAGAGGTGTGGGGTATGGATTTATACATTATAGTTGGGTGAGTGCACCAAAATGGGGGGCCAAAAAGTGGACAAATTTCGAAATTAGCTAAAATGCATACTTGTTTTGACATTATGTTTTGTTAGGTTTGGTAATCGACAAGCCTAAAACGCATACCCGTTATAGTGTATTCAAAATGTGTACATGTTTCTAGTTTTATGATATGTGGAAGGGGGAAGGGGGCATATTTACTAAAATAAATGTTAAGTATAAGATTTCTTTTATTATTGCTTTATACTTTTATCATTTCTTATACTTAATTTTAACAAATATAAAAATTAGGGTCACTTTGTACATAAGTGGTCCCATAGCTCCAACAGCTTATAATCTAGAAGATAGTTTTTCAAAATTCAATGCTGGCCGCACTTACTCATTTTCAGGATTTCAACAAGTACCTAAAGCTTTCAGGGCATATATATTGTAGTCAGTCTTTGTTTTGGGAAAACATATAGTCGTTTTGTAGGTTTTTTGACCTTCGGATTAGAGTTTGGCCCGTAGTCACAAAATCATGCACTTTAGACATTTATTTATCTCGGTCTCATACTACTATTTAGAAGGTTCTTGAGTGAAGAAAGTACTAATTAACCCCATCTTTTGGCCATCTTATTTTACTTTTATTTCGTCATTTCCCACACATTTTGTCTACACACCCACTCTATTTCGGCACTTTCCCATCATTTTAGCCTCGGATGGAGCGCCCATCACCCCGGTCCCACCTAGGCACCTCGACCCCTTTTCTAATTTCCCGCCACTTTTTGGGCTCTTTCTAGTCGTTTTTCATCCTTATCTTTTTCCTAGTCGGCCATGTTGGGGTTAATTACGAAATTAAATCAAGAGAACCTTATAAATATAAAGTTATGATACCATAATGAGGGACCTAGCATCATTCTACTACTATCACTCATCTAGAGTTGCATCCATCTATTACATTTGCATCCACATAGATCCATCATCAATGTACATGCTAGGAGTCTGCATCACACTTCATAGGGGAGTATTATATTCTATTCCATGCACACATGTTATTAAATTTTCTACATTTAGTTATTGCTCGTTATTTCACAAAGTGCGACTGACACAAGAGCACCTAGGGCACGACATGCACACACTCACCAGAACTACATTTGGGTCCGAAATGTAGTGCAACACGCTCAGAGTAGTAAGCCCACTGTTGTGGCAGTTGAGGTCAATCCGACCCATTCATTCTGCATTTTTATTTTTAGGGCTTTGAAACTTCCTTTTTGTCTTTTGCAGGTTACTTGTTCCTCTTGGAATATTTGGAGCATTCGACACGTTGTAGTAGGAAAATTAATGTGACAAGCAACGAAGGTTAGTATTCATCTTCGAGGACCTTTCAAGACCAACTTTCAAGCTTTTTTTGGAGACCAGTGGGTGCTTAATCTACATGGGTGCCCGAGTGCCCAAGGGCACCCCAGTCCACTCAGATCCTCTAGATCTAGCCTTTTAGGACCTCTGCATAGTCATTCCTTCTTCCATTTTCTCCAGTTATCTCTACGAAACTCGCTACGAAACACCTCTTATTAGTCAAGTTCTTCCGTTACCTTCTTCTTGCATATTAGGGTTTTATTTTATTAGTCTAATCATTTGGTTACCGCTATATTAGTACAATGTTTGATGTGTTTTATGTCCTCCTAGATTAGATTAACTACCCCCATATTAATCAATTTTAGTTAATCATTTTGGTGAACCCGACATCTTACTATGGACCAAAATAATCCTTCTGACTCTCCAATCATTCTACAGTTTGATAGCTTTAGCCAAGCCTTTGTTGATATCCCCTGTTGATTATTTTGGCTATAAGCCTTGTCCTTCACTTATTCACTTCCATCTTCTGATATAGATCATAAAGCTCTAGATGATGTCATTGTCACTTATATGTGTACTATTGATCCTGTTATTTTAGCACGAATCTTGGAAGAGGTGCAAACTCCTCAACCTAATCACATAGTTACACCTCCTACCATTGATGAACCACAAGATGATTTTCATTCACATTCACCCATTAATTCTCCCACATTATACGTAGTTGATTCTCCTGATACACTGTGTCCCTACCTCTTCAACTTCTGCTCTTGAACCGCAACCTCCCGAATCTCCACATAACTCGACACTACTATTTGCATGGTTGATATGGTTCCTCCTACTTCGTCACCAACTTCGATGTCATGAACACTATGATACTTTATATGTGGTCTACTCCAACATGGTCTACCCCTTTGACACCGCAACTTATAGATGACCCGCCTCACTTATCACCATTTGCGAGTACCATATGTACGATAGATGTAGTCCCTCCTATGTCGCTCTTATTACTACTAGGTCATTATTCCATATCATAGGTTTATCCAATCTATAGACGTCGTTATATCCTTTACACCTTCACCAATACCATCCCCTTCAGTACACCCTCCATTTACATACATTCTCTTCATGAATAATTATTATTGGGAGCATATACCGCTTGATACTTCCTGCAAAGCCACCGTATGTTCACATGATGGTCTCTTTCACTTGGTTTTACATTTGAAGACCTCCATTCTCCTTTATACGACCCACATTTGTATCATGGGTATGTTATTATCACTGCTACATATGGACTTTGTGTTTTCCATCTTGTTGTTCACCTTGTGCGTTATCATACTTCCTCTCCACTTACTCTTAGCCAATCTTGGTTAGATTATATTGGAGGCACATTTGATCCTGATCATAATGATCTAGCTTTTCTCATGTCATTTGGTACTATGTGTATTTACAATAGCTCCTTTCTTTATTATTCACCTAATTTTACTATTTGGTATGCTCAGGGGTGTCCATTGCCTCCCTTTACTGATGAACAATATGCCATGGAAATGTATAACTTGCATCTTCATGGTTATTTGGATGACCAACCACATACCATTATTTATCAAGTCTCCCACACTATTCAATATGATTTCGACAGTGATAATGATGATCTTTTAGACGATTTTACTTATCCATTACCTCCCTATATTGATGACAATACACCACCATACCAAATAAGTCCTATATTTAAATGTTTAGCTGACAACTCTGACCCACGTCATCACCCATCTAATACACCCCTA
This sequence comes from Taxus wallichiana var. yunnanensis, assembly GCA_018340775.1. Classification (NCBI taxonomy): domain Eukaryota; kingdom Viridiplantae; phylum Streptophyta; class Pinopsida; order Cupressales; family Taxaceae; genus Taxus; species Taxus wallichiana. The sequence continues at coordinate 852,037,753 of CM031242.1, read as the reverse complement.
TTAGACTCAATCCACACTCTACATACTTTATCTCAAGATAAGTTTCAGGCTATGGAATCCACTATCACCTCCCTTAGATCTGAAATTCAACAACTTAAGGATGCTTCTCAATCACATGATTGTGCTCATTCTACATCTTATATGTGATCTATGTCCACTACATGCCATCTAACTGAACCTCAAAGCATGTCATTTCCGAGCCTCTCATATTTGAACATAATACTACACCACATGACATTCTTATTCAGCTCCTTAGTCATCAGTTGATCACTCTACCACCTACTCACTACTATCCTCCTTACAGGATAGCAAAATATCGAGGTCGTCCATATTTCCATTATCATCATATTAATGGACATCATGATAACGTTTGCCACTCTTTTTCACAAATAATCAAACATCTCAAGCATTAAGGCCTTCTTTCGTTTGTTGCACAACATTGTAATACTAACAATAAATCCCATCATGTTCTTACATCTTATGAGCATCAAACTAGTGTTACTCAAATACTTCTAAGCAACGACCTCTTGCAATTAGTTCACCATCTCTTTATATTCAACCATCTACGATGTCGTATAGATCTCCGTCACCAACACATTTTACTACACCATGATTTTTATCCTATATTCATCCTTCACATGCATATAGGCCCCATTCACTAGCACAACATTTGTCTATCATACCACTATTGTTAGAGCATGGTCCTACGATTTCATCAACACAACCATCAAACGGAGGACCTTCATCCTTCATTATCATTGGTTAGTTTACTCATTGGTATACTCTTGGGGGCATTACACCTAATAGATACCCCCTCCACCCATGCACATCTATTCTCTATTTCATTTTCATATATGCATAACAATCACACATCCTATATTGTCATTACCCGATGACACACTCTTGTGCTTCGGTTCACACTTGATTGTTGAGGGATTACTCTTACACTAAACCCCACACACTGCACTATAGGCATTACACATTTACATTCCATCACACAACGTGTCATTTATCATACAATATAGTCTACAACCTTTCAACATTTCTTCATTCATACATCACACATTTTTACTAGTTTTCCAATATTGTTATCATCTATGTGTTTAGGATCATACACTATTCCTCTTACACACTACATACATTGTTACCCTAACTACGCCTAGTCACATCATACACTGCACATTTATACATCACCTATATTCTACATCCTACGCTAGTTTACATCACATATGAGTCTAGCTTTACATTTCATCCTACATACTACACTACTCGTTTACTTACACATGTCACATGGCGCATTATACACACTTTGTGTTTTTACATATTCTATTCACCACATGGTCATTTCATCATTACACCTACTACATTATTTTCTACGCATGCACTACGCTAACCACCCTATGACGCACTTTAGTTCCTCGATCCATACTCGACTACCGAGGGTTTACAAATCAAATGGACCTTACATTCATAATGCAATATTTCATCCTACGACATTCGTAGGCTAGTGACCTACGCTCTAGGCTACATCGTCACTCACTCTTTTTATATCTTGTAGTGGTATACACTTTAGGCTAGATCACCACCCCATTATATCATCTTGTAGTGGTATACACTCTAGGTTACATCACCACTCTTTACCATTCAACATATAGTGATATACGCTTAGTGCTAAATCATCACTCATCCTAATCCTTTCATCATATAGTGATATACGCTTAGTGTTAAATCATCACTCATCCATTCATTTTATAGTGATATACACTTAGGGATAAATCATCACTCATCCTTTCATCATATAGTGATATACGCTTAGTGCTAAATCATCACCCATCCTAATCCTTTCATCATATAGTGATATATCGCTTAGTTCTAAATCATCAATTGTCAATTCATTTTATAGTGATATATGTTTAGGGCTAAATCATCACTCATCCTTTCATCATATAGTGATATATGCTTAGTGTTAAATCATCACTCATCCATTCATTTTATAGTGATATAATACACTTAGGTCCAAATCATCACCCATCCTTTCATCATATAGTGATATATGCTTAGGCTAAATCATCACTCCTCCATTCATCTAGTCATGATATACGCTTCATCTATATGGTTCATGCTCATCCTTTCTATATGTCACATTTCATCACCACTACATACACACTCATCACAACGCGTTAGACACAACAAACACTACTTGACCATTTCCCGATGACACACTCTTATTTACGGTTCATTCTTGACTACTGAGGGGAAAAAAATGAACCTCATTGCATACATTTCCATCCACTCGGGGGACACACGGCTCCTACCATTCCATCTTGCATTCCATTCCATCCATTCACAACATACTGCATTGTCTTGGTGCATTTACTCTTGTTTACAAATGTTTTTATGATCACTCTATTACACATGTTAGATTGATTTCTTATATGTCATTATTTATACCATCCACACATGCACATTCACACCTTTATTTAGTGTGATCACAGATACAAGAATCCTACTCACGGTATGGATGCTTGCCTTCTACCCTTACTACATTGGTTGTTGGGGATATTCACATTCATCTCATCTAGGTGCTATTATTTCATTTTGTACTTAACATATTACATTACTTGATTATACACACTTTTGACATATTGGTTATTTCTCTAACATGCTAATGGGTGTTCCATGTGTAACACTTGTTTTGTAGGATTATATGTTTCCATGACTACTTGTTTGTTTGTTTTACTGTACTTGCTTATCTTATTGTTTTGTTATTTTATTCTCATGGGTGTTTCCTTGTGCTTTTTGTGCACACTTGCTTCTTGTTTGCGGCCATGATGGCATTGTGTGTCTTACAACATCATGAGTGATGTCCCATGTTTACAACCCACTTTATGCGTCTTACTTTGTCTTCTTGTGTGTTTATATTACTTCACTATTTTGGTAGCTTACACATGGTTTCTATAGGCATTCATTGTTTGTTTACACTTATATATGGCTAGCCTTCTTGTTTGTGTGTGCCTTGGTTTCTACTAAGCACTTTGCAGGTGGTTCCATCATACATGTGATTCATCCTATTTTTGTGCCGCATATCTCCTATCAGTGATATCGCATGTGCCCCCAAAGAGGGGGCATCATTTGGGGTTTTTACATACTAACATAGAGATTCTACACCAAAGCATGGTTCAATTTTCTACAGTGAGTGGGTTCAGACTAGTCTACGAACCCCATACACATCATATTTTACAGGACATGTGTCCTTAGCATTTTTGGGAAGCAATTACAAGCTTGGGGGTTACAGTGGGTGTGCCTCTCTACACTAATTCGCGGTGGCATCCGATCGCCCAAAAACCAAGACGATACATAGATCTCTTCACACACATTTCAAGAAGTGGTTAGATCTTGGAAGACATAGAGCATTTCTTCCCTACACTTCTTCAATTAGGGTGGCATGAGATAGCCCAAAAAACTCGCAGTATAAAATATCCTTCTACACCCTTTCTCTGGACATGGACCAAGTGCACATGTTCCATTTATAATTTTTAATTTCACGTATTTTACATTTGTGTACTTTATATATACTTGCTTATTTCACATAGCATTTTTACATACATATTTGACTACTTGATCATTTTCTCTTACATGTCCGATCATATGAGAAACAAAAAAATAAAATTGGGGGCAATAACAACAATAACATTCCATGAAAGCACATGCTTTACTAACCATTCGGTACACTACACACCGCAACAACCACACATGCTTTTACCTAGTGCTCACTCTCATCACTTTTTATTTGTGCATTTTTCATCTTTACATTCCACACTCCTCCATATTATTTTTATCATTCCATGCTTTTGTCTAATCCTTGGCGTGTTTCTACTAAACTCTTCATGGGAATCATGTACGCACTTCTATCTAATTTATGTTACCGAGATTTCACCTCACTAACATAAAGTGGGGAAAAATGTAGTCAAAAGATATGTACTTTAGACCTTTATTTATCATGGTCTCATACTACTATTTGGAAGGTTCTTATTTTAGTTTTATTTTGTCAATCCCACACATTTTGACTACACGCCCAATATGTTTTAGCACATTCCCATCATTTTAGCCTCGGATGGGGTGCCCATGGTAGTACTTGGAGTGCCCATGGACACCCCTGGTCCCACATGAGCTCCCGATCCTTTTTGTACTTTCTGTCACTTTTTAGGCTCTTTCTATTTGTTTTTCATTCTTATCTTTTTCCTAGTCGGCCTTGTTGGGGTTAATTATGAAATTAGATCAAGAGAACCTTATAAATATAAAGTTATGAGACCATAATAAGGGACCTAACATCATTCTACTACTATCACTCATATAGAGTTGCATCACATCCACATAACTCCATCATCAAGGCACAACAAGCTAGGAGTTTGCATCACACTTCATAGGGAGGATTCTATTCTATTCCATGCACACATGTTATTACATTTTCTACATTTATTTATAGCTATCTATTTCACAAAGTGAGACTGCACAAGAGCACTTAGGGCACAACATGCACACATTCAAGAAACTACACTTGGGTCGAAATGTAGTGCAATGCTTAGAGTAGTAAGCTCACTTTGTTGTGGCGGTTGAGGTCATCCAAGCCATTCATTCTACATTTTTATTTTTAGGGATTTGATACTTCCTTTTTTTTCTTTTACAGGTTACTTCTTCCTCTTGGAATATTTAGAGCATTCGGCGCATGCAGAAAATTATGCGATAAGAAGTGAAGGTTAGCAGTCATCTTCGAGACCCACGAAGACCAACTTTCAAGATTTTTCGAGACTAGGGCACTGATCCGAATACTAGAGTGCCAATGGGCGCCCTAGTCCACTCGAGATCCTCTAGAGCCTTTTTGGGACTCTCTACACAGTCATTCATTCTTCTATTTTCTCGCATTATCTTTCATGACAGTCACCTCTTATCAGCTAAGTTCTTTCCTTACCTTCTTCTTACATATTAGGGTTTTATTTTATTAGTCTAATCATTTGGTAATTTTTATATTGCTATAGTACAGTGTTTGTTGTGTTTTATGTCCTCCTAGATTAGATTAACTACCCTCATATAAATCAATTTTAGTTAATCATGGCCATACCTTTGCTTGAATTGGTACCAATTTTGAAATTTGGTCCATAATTCACTTTAGTGACCACCTTTGTAGACACCTAAAATATGCTTAAACTTAGCATTTCATCCAATCCAGTAATTGACGACACTTCGTTAATTCCCCATTCTTCGATCCATTCTCGGATGCCCATTTACGACACCTTCTCAATTGTATTCCTCCTATAATCAGCTTATTTGGCTAATATCTCTCTTATTAGCTAAACATTCCTCCTTTCGACCATTCAGAACCTCCTTAGTTCTCTCTAGATCACTTCTATTGGCTTCGTAGGCTATCGTCTTGGAGAACAAATGATTTACACAGGAAATAACTCAAAATAATATTATATTTTTCTATATTTCATGCTAATACAATGGCTATTATATAGCCAGGAATGTTGTTGAACAACTTCCTATAAAATAGGAAGTATACAAAACAATAAACTTCCCGTACTACTATATTGTTATACATTTGTTATAACAATATAAACATACTAACAAATTATAATAAACCATGTGAATACTAATTCCTAACATTCCCCCCCTTAGTGTTTACATGGTAGAAAAACATCCACACACTCAACCTGCAAGTATGCTCACCCCCGTGGCATGTCCAACTCGTGACTCATGACCTTGATCCAAAAGAAAGGCTCTCTCCTTCCATGGTTTTAAACAAAGCTTACCACAAACCTTGAAGTGACGGGAACCACATCAACTGTCGACCTCGTGTGGTTTTCTGGATCCTCCCACAAACCCTTTCAAGATCCATGAATCGACTTACTCGGGTGCGGGTACTTCTTTGTTCACCACTATGCTTATACATCGAGGGAATTATGTAGGAAAACACAACTTGCATATCACAAAGCTGCGCAGAATAGAAGATATCTTGAAAAATTTCACATTACTTCCTATAAGAATCGTAATGTTCTTAATAGTAGTCTGTCATTGATCACGCCACTCGATCTCGAACGGCATAGAAAACCGCCACCGCCACTTTGGAAGCTTTCCTTGACTAAGTCGTTTTGGGTGTAGAATGGGAATGGAACATTGGTATGTATTCCCCCACAATGTGAAATTCCACACATATAGATCTTGAGAAGCAAAGCGCATCGAAGAACATACTCTGAATGGATCTTGCTAGTTAGGTCTTGCTTTGCACATGGTCGCTAATGCTAGTGAACGTATTCTCTAGTGACCATCTTCCAACGAAGCACGGCGATCGAGAGGACCAAGTCGGTCGGAGGATCACCGGTCATCTCGCGCTCCAACACAACTTTCTTTCCAACATCCATCAAATACCACACAAAACAGAACACTGCAAATGAAGCACTGCGAGAAAATGGAAACCACACTGAAAATCAAATACTCACACTGCACACCTGTGCCACCAAATCATTCTGTGCGGCCCCGTCGTTGGTGACTGACGAGAGGTCGTTGTCTGACCTCCAGCCTCCGATGCCTCCATCCTCCATTGTTCTGCTACTTACTTAGCGGATATGGAAATGAGGCTCATTTACAAACTACTAGGTGTCGGTTTCCACCGAAAATGCACCCCCCCACTTGGACGTCGCGTACAAGCGATAATGCGTCCAATAGTTGAAATGTGAGGCAAAATTTTTTTATTTTTACAATATTTACGATAAAAAAATCCAATTAAAGATTGGATTTTTATGACTTTTTTCACACTTTTGACTCAAATTTAACGACGAATCTCTTGACAATATGAAGACTCAAAGTTTGACTAACACTCTTGATTGACAATTGATAGTGGAACAACATGACAAGACGACTTGACTAAGCACTACAAGACTAAACATATTTATTTATTTATTTTGACAACACACATTGAAGACATTTAGCAATTACTCTACACCATACAAAATGACAAATTTTAACCAAGGTGGGCGACTCAAAATGAACATTTTATGCCTATTTAAATGTGACACGAATGTAGGCATGTAACTAAAATGACAAATTACTAAACATAGATATTAAAACATAATTAAAAGACAAATAATAGTAAATGCCCGACACTTTACAAAACAGTAATATGCAATATGGACAGACTAAGTATTAAACAAATGACTCACATTACGGTTGTATGACCTGTCTCAGTTTCTTTTGGAAAATGGCGTGGAATGGAGTATAATCTGCATCCGTTGAAGGAAAGACAACGCACAGCTGGGCACTCTGATTAGGTGTCAGATCGAATGCACTCTTTTAAGGTGTCGACCTCCAAAATACTGCCACGGCTCGTACAGACAACACTTGCTTTTAGACAATTATTTTTTATTTTAGCAAGTATTGATCTATGTACTCGATGGATCTGGTTGCATCAACGAAGGAGGTCGATATGCAGAATACCACCAAACATTCTGTCCAATCCACTGAACTCTTCCAGGTAACTAACGTTACAATACACAGATCGCGTCCAAACTGATTCCGACACCTATCGATGCAGCCGAGTGAAATGAATTGTATAAATTTTCGCGTCCACACAGAAGGAAGAGCGCAGGAGGAGAGGAGATGTCAATACAGGCTGAGATACCATGACGCACAATCAAATCTCAATGCAAGCATGCTTGATTTCCTATGTAAATCAGGACCAAAGCAAAGTAATGCAAATCGATTTGATAAAAATATAACAATGCAGGAGGGATTAAAAATGACCATCAAGCTAGATGCATGGCGTCAAGGTGTATATCATTCAATTCAGTGCAGATGAGATTTAGGCAAAAGCAACGATCTGTTTAACAACTGTTCTGAGCTGCGTTCTAATGAATACAGGAGAAATCTCATCACGTGGGGCAATGAAGAATAATATGCGCCCCTGCAAACAATTTACTTTCCCATCACAGCAAAGTGGAACAATACGGCTCTGATACCAAATCTTGGAGAACAAGCAGATTTACACAGAAATAACTCAAAATAATATTATATTTTTCTATATTTCATGCTAATACAATGGCTATTATATAGCCAGGAATGTTGTTGAACAACTTCCTATAAAATAGGAAGTATACAAAACAATAAACTTCCCGTACTACTATATTGTTATACATTTGTTATAACAATATAAACATACTAACAAATTATAATAAACCATGTGAATACTAATTCCTAACATATCGATCATCACAATTGGTTATCCGGACCCCTCCCAACTCTTAATGAGTCTCTAATCACTTGCTAATCAAGTTTAACTAGCCTAAACCAAGCTTATCTAAGCATAAAGTATGTTTATCCTAATATAATCCTAAAGTGATTTTTAGACTTTAGTCCCACATGCACCCAAAATCCAAATTCTTCCAAACTAGAAACTATAAATACAAGGCTAAGCCTACCCATTCAAAGACACAACTTTACATAACACAAAAGTAACAAGCCTAAGAAAGCTTAAGAGCTCATTTGCATTAGCCAAGCTAATAAGGCATTTGATCTTGGCTATCCTCCATTAAAAGAGCTTCATCTTGCACCCATGATAGGTTAGTAATGGAATAGCTAAACTTGGCCATGTAGCCATTTAGTGAGATTCATTCACCCTCATGGAGTAAACAACAAAATTGATTGCTTAAGTCTTTAGTAGGCATATTTTATTAAGCTTTCAAGAATAGAGGTTAATGTTATTTGTTAGATTTCTTGCTTATTTCAAGTTTTAATACATGCAAATAGGATTCCTTACTCATTTCTTATCATATGGTCCATTGAGGGTATTTTGCACAAAGCTTTGGGGTCTTGCCCCATATCCATAGCTCTTTGCAAAATCTTTCATTGAACACATTTGGCATGCCGGTGGGACACTTATGTCCATCCTCCATTAATGGAGGTCTTTTGAGTTCTTTAAAGTTCATTTTCAAGTTTTTTTGGATCAAATCACTTGTTATTTCCTTATTTTTGTTTCTAACACTAGATAAATGACCTTCATTTACATGCATTTTGTGGGTTTGATATAGAAATAGGACACTTTGACTAACAACTAACCTATCTTCTCTTGAAAATTTGAAAATCCATGAGTTTTGCAGGTTTTTCACAGGGTGCGCGTAGGTGTTAACAAGGGCGTGTACACATTGAAACCCTAACATCTCCGTCGGAACATGCACGCACCTATCTAGAAGCCCTCATCATTTGGAAATTTTACCTCTCTGAGGACACGCACGCATCTCTGTCATATTTGTTGCGTATCCACTTCTCTCGGCCGCGTATGCATCGGGTGCTCGACCGTGTGAAAATCAGTATATTTTGCCTCTATAGGGACACGCACGTGTCTCCGTCATCTAGGCCGTGTATGTCTGTCTCTCTGGCTGCATATGCGTAAAAGGGTTAAGCGTGTAAAATTTTGAAATTTTCTATTTTTTTGCTAGGGCACGTATGTGTCATGCAGGCGCGCGCAGTGTCTCTATGTGGTCTTGATTCATACATTTTATTTTTAGTGCTACTTGTTTTGATCATATCTTTTGACTCATTAACCCATTTTTAGAGTTTGAACAGGCATTAGAAAGCTTCTATCACAAAACTCCCAAAGTGCTCCAGGAGACCTCCAAAAATGCAAATTACTAAAAACTATTAAAAAAGTGCAAAAATTGGATTTCTAGAATTTTTTGATTTTCTTGGTTTTCTAACTCTTGCAGGTTCTAACAGTGGTTTACAGGTTTCCTTTGCATTAAGTTATTTTATACTAACTTGTTTAAAAACGTTTGCATCTTTATTCATGAAAATTTGAAACGCGTATGCTCTTCCCTCGCGCCTTTCTAGGTGATCTTGGGAATCAGAAACGTTTCACCACTTTTGTCATACTTGCAAAACGGTTTAAATAACTTTCAAAGTTGGTTAAAAAGAACTTATTTTCACATTGTACTTAGCAATTTTCCATTCATTACAAATTTGATTGAGGTACCTTGTTACATATGCTCTTTCCTTGCATATTAGGACAATCTAAGAAATCAAAAACAACATCTTATCTCCTTTGTATGACATTTTTGGAAAATTACTAACCTTGGTATGTAAGACCAAAATCACATGTCAAAGAAAGGCGTCAAAAACAAACAACATCAAGACTTCTAATACACATGTTTCTTGCAGGTTGCCAAAAGGTGTGCCACTTTCAAACATGATCCAAAAATAATCGATTATTACTACCTTGTCTCGGACCCCTTGTAGGCTTAAATTATTTCATGACAATTTTCTCCTTTTAAGTAATCAATTTAAAATAAATGCAAGACATTAAAGACAATTGCACAAAGATTGATTACGGAGTTCAGCAATTTCCTACGTCTCTGGGTTCATGGTTGAACCATTCCACTAGTCAAAAATTGTAAGTTACAATAGTACTTTCACAAGAAAACCTAATGGAATTTTACTTGCCTATCAGTACACCAGTTCTTGAAAATTTCCGATGATCAGTCAAATTGTTCTTCACCTTCCTGATGCACAAAATCCTTCGGCTTCGATCGGCCTTCCCGACGCGATCAATGTGACGCTAGCACTCCGGATTCGACAATCCAGGATTTACAAGTAATTAGTGTGGCTCAATGGACCTATTGAGTAGTTTATAATTTACTCCCAATCACAAATATTTCGTCTACTATTGCTTAAAATAATAGGCCAATAAACAATATTTGTTGACACATCCCACAAATAAGCTTAAAAAAATAAGCTTCTCGGACTAATATGTGTCCTTTACAATAGAATGGGTTCCCTATTTATACAATTTTAGGGCCCTTAAAAAATGTAATTACCATTTATCCTAAGGCTAAAAATATCATAGCCCACACGACGCCGAGCTCCCCTCCATAATAAAAGTTGAGCCCCTTGTTCGAGCGCACCATTCCATTCCACGATTGTCGACGACCGGTGGTTAAAATCCCTCCAATTTCACCAATGCCTTTTTGCCACATGTCGTAGTGCGATTGGTTCAATGTTGACAGATTGACCATAGTTGACTTTCCTGCTTGACTAAACTTTGACCAAACATATCTAGAGCTCCGATGTTTGTTTGTCGCATTCTCACAGTCATTGGAAAGCTCTCGAGATGATCTTCTACATTGAAACCATTTAGGGATGTTTAGGGAACTTTCAAAAATGATCCCCTGATCACACCTCCCCATTGAGAAAGGCTTTTATCCCAAAAAGCTTCCATATTGTCCTGAATCTGGAAAAATCTGTTGCCACCTCAGAAGTCTGCTTTATAGTAGACCCTTGGGTCTTCTCCTCCAACCTTCCCACTTTGACAACTCTGCTCCGATCCGGGACTCGTGGGTTATGGGCCCACGACGCTTCATTGCGCCACTCGATATCCAAAGAAGACATCCATGCCTCTCGCTTGATGGTGCTAAGTTTCGAATGAAACCTCAACGCTCCTTCTGTGTGATGCTAAGCTTCTTGATATCTAAAAACAAGGATATTCTTTGACTCTATAACACAACTCTTAGCTCTGAGTTGATTCCATAGAATCCAAACTGGTTTGAAGGAACTCCATGTTACGAGCTATGATTGATCTCGATGTCGGTGATGGACAATGCCTTATCCCTTTCTGGAGACCTCAATGCCTCCAATGCATGATGCTAAGCCTCTTTCAAGACCTCGAGCCTCCAATGCATGATGCTTAAGTTTATTTCGAGACATTAACGCCTCCAATGCATGATGTTAAGCCTCTTTCAATACCTCGAGTCTCCAATGCACGATGCTAAGTATATTTCGAGACATCAACACTTCCAATGCATGATTTAAGCCTCTTTCAAGACCTCGAGCCTCCAATGCACGATTCTAAGTCTCGATGATCATCTACCATTCAAATGTGCAGTCGTAATGCCTTGACATCGAATGACGCCCGAGCTGATCCTTTTAGAGCTCCTCTTGTTGACATACAATATCGGTACCATACGCCGCACGGCCGCAATGCCTCTAAACGAATGAAGTTCCACCTCAACGTCAATGCCAATAGTGATTCAACTACCATTCTCGCTACATGGTCACAATGCCTCTACACAGAATGAAGTTCCGAGTGATCTTTTGAGAGATTGTCTACATAGAATGACGTTCGAGCTAACCTCTGGGTACTCTATTGTATGCACAAATGGCGAGATCAATCTCCAAGCTTTATATGAGTTAAATCTTGTATCCAAGTTGTAACAGGTACTCACAAGCTGATTAGGAGATAGGTTTGGAGCATTAATCAAATTTTCTAAGTAAGAAAATCCAATGAGTATTGTAAACCTTTCTCTCAGCATTTTCTCACAGAATATGATCTCCAAACTTAATAGTGCATACGATTCATCAATTTGAATTATGCAATATAATTAAAAATTGTTGACTTACCCATTTCAAAGGACTTTCACTTTCGGGTATTACGGTCCTAGGTTCAATTGTCATTTGGTCATGGAGTAGAAACTTCCTTTGCCTTTGCAATAGGCCTCCATTCCATCTTTGGCTTTCCATTACTTTGATGGCGAGATGGATGTAGTTTCCAACAATTGTTCACCCGATGCCCATTCCTTTGGCAATGAGCACAAAATTACTCTTAATCTCCTTCTTTTGGGATGAGGAACTCTTTCTGCCATTTCTCGACTCTGCATGATGAGATTGGTCTTTTTGGTTTGCCTTGTTCCTGACAAATGACATCAACTTCTTCATCAATTCCCTTCTCTTCCAAAGATTCGGCCACCTTTGAATGATTATGCAATCCAAAAAAGTACATAGAAAGGAATTCCACATCTTTTGAAAATCATAACCATACTTCTTAAAAATTTGGAAAAGTGGATCAGAAGTTTTATTGTGCTTATGATTATGGTAAGAAACTGGAGGTGGAATCTCATTACCTCTTCACTAATTTCTCTTACCACATCCTACCTGTGATGATGAAGCACAACTTTCCTACTCAGAATCTTCTTGCAGGACTAGTGGGGTAATATCTTTGCTTTCAGAAGCTTGTCTCCCGTCATCGTTCTTAGAGCATTCTCTAATTTCCATTCCCGCACTAGAATAACCCAAACCTACAAAACGAGGACGATCCTCGACCTGTATTGGGTTAGCAATGCCTTGGCCATTTTTCCCAAGGCCTCTTCCATCAAATCCCATTTTATCTAGTAACTTGGATCCAATTCCTCTAGTATGCTTTTCAAACAAACCAAAGACTTCATTACCTGAATCCGAAACCGAATGGGAGGAAGAAGAAGATTCCAGTGGTGAACAACTTATAGTGCAATCATCTGCCATGGCCTCTGCATATGAAGTTGAAGGTATTTCCTTCCTCTAATCACCACACTGCAACCTTGCCAAGAGCTCATCCTTGGTTTGCAGTTCTGATTTCAAACGAGCATTCTCCTCTTCCAAGGAGTAATACATGGATCACAGGAGAGAGTTCTCTTCCTAGATCTGGTGATTATAAGCTTCAATTTTATCAAGCTTTTCCTGTTTAGACATCTTGCTCATAGTGCACTTGTACCCTATTCACACAAATTGAACCAACTGCACCAATCTTGAACAATCACTTTGTTAATCATTTCTTGAAAAACAAATATAGAGCTAAACCACTCTGATACCAAACTTGATCGAAAATAATCAGATTATTACTACCTAATCTCGGACCCTTGTAGGCTTAAATTATTTACCGACAATTTTCTCCTTTTAAGTAATCAATTTAAAATAAATGCAAGACATTAAAGATAATTGCACAAAGATTGATTATGGAGTTCGGCAATTGCCTACGTCTTCGGGTTCATGGTTGAACCGTTCCACTAGTCAAAAATTGTAAGTTACAATAGTAATTTCACAAGAAAACCTGATGGAATTTTACTTGCCTATCAGTACACCAGTTCTTTGAAAATTTCCAATGATCATTCAAATTGTTCTTCACCTTCCGATGCACAAACTCCTTCGGCTTCAATCGACCTTCTCGATGCTATCAATGTGACGCTAGCACTCCAGGTCGACAATCAGGATTTGCAAGTAATTAGTGTGGCTCAATAGGCCTATTGTGTAGTTTATAATTTACTCCCAATCACAAATATTTCGTCTACTTCTGCCTAAAATAATAAGCCAATAAACAATATTTGTTGACACATCTCACAAATAAGCTTAAAAAATAATAAGCTTCTCGGACTAATGTGTGTCCTTTACAATAGAATGGGTTCCCTATTTATACAATTTTAGGGCCCTTAAAAAATGCAATTACCATTTATCCTAAGGCTAAAAAAATCATAGCCCACACGGCGGTCGGGCTCCCCTCCGTAATAAAAGTTGAGCTATCATCACCATTCCTAAGACTATGATAATTCTTCACCGGGAACTCCTCGTGCTATGATTATTTACTAATGCACAACCTTTAGTTTGGTGGATGTAATCTCGAAACAAAACAACAAACATAACACAAGAATACCATCGACTATGATAAGAAGGAATGATGACAAATCTGAAATATCAAAGTAAATTATAATATTAACATGAAATTGTTACAATCTCACCCATGAGGTACTTCAAGTGTTATTGACTTCACTTGCCTTCCACCAATACTATGGGAGAAACTTTACAATTACACCTCTTAATGGCTTCTTCGACACACCTTTAAACTGATGGCTTCCTTTACACACTTCATACAATATTTCTCACTACTTCCTTCTATGATAAATGAGGGGGTGGCCTCTTTTTCTTGAACTTCCGAGGCTTATCCATCTTATCTCTAAGATAGGATAAGAAATCCACTCTGACGAATCATATTCCATACCTTAACTCTTATCATTGTACATGTAAGCTTATCTTTTAAGATAAGATAAACCTTATCATTTCACATGGGTTCCACATTTTTAGACTTTTTACAAATAAAATACACAAAATATTTATGACCTCACTCCTTGTCCTTATTACCAATATAATATTTCTAATTCCTAATCATGTAGACCCTACTTCTCTACTTACCCAAACTTTGACATTTTAACATTTAGGACCACTTACGACAAATATTTATTTTTACCACAACATTCCTATTGTACTTTTGACTATTACCATACTATACATTATTGGCGGCTCCACTGGCAAAGACCGTTATCTTCATCGGACGCTACTACTAATTATACTTAACAACATCCTATTCCTAATACATACATTAATGAAATAGAAATTGTGGAGGAAAATTTTAGTGTCGACATCTTTCCCCTTCCTAGCTTCTACTCCGTCCTCTCGAGTATACTATTCTCGTGCTTGGAAAATCTTCAACTTGTCGTGGTTGACCCATTTCGTAATAGGAGTGCCATCGATTCCTCCATTCGAGACGTACCATTTTCATGCACGGTGATATTTTGTAGGGCCCCATCCATTTTGAAAGAAATTTTTCTGTCTTATTTTTTTGTATCGGAATCATATACTAGAACCAAGTCATTCACATGAAATGGAGACCAATGGATCTTTTGATCAAAGTATTCCTTCTACTTCATTTTCTTCTTATAGCTTGTATCCTTAGCTATTTCCCTCATTTCCTCTAGCAAATGAAGATGTACAACATTTCTTTTCTTGAATCACTTTCATCCATCCTTTCATTTTCCATAACTCGACCGTGGGAATATCAAACTCAATAGGAAGAAGCTGGATCAATGTCATAAGCCAATGAAATGGGAGTATCCTGTTGCTTGACTTTGTGTTGCCCTATATGCCCACAATCTTGCATGAATCCTCTTATCCCATTTATGTACTGCAAGGCCGCATCTTTTGCTAGAATTTGACACAACACAAAATTTGTTCATTCCACTGTCCATTTGTAATTGGATTATATGTTGTTGCCTTCCCGTGCTTAATAGAAAACTTATTGACTAAGGCTTCTACCACCTCATTAATGAAGTGGCTTCCTTGATCATTACAATTTCTAATGGACAACTAAATCTAGTGACAATGCGTTCATATATGAACCTTGCCACTTCATCCATGGAAGGTTGTTTTCAATGGCCTAGCTTCAACCCACTTGGTTAAATAATGTGGCAACTACAATATACTTATTTTGGCATGAGGTAGTTGGAAGTGGACCTACAATGTCTATTCCCCACTTTTCAAAGGGACCAAGTGGAAGAATAGGGCATAATGGAGCTGATGAAGTCTTACGGTTACCATGTGTTTGACAAATATCACATGTCTTACAATAATTATAACAATCTTTAAAAAGAGTGGGCTAGTGATAACCTGCATCCAAGATCCTTCTTGTTGTAAGTTGTCTAGAGAAGTGCCCTCCACATGTACCATTGTGGAATTCTTTAAAGAGCTCCTTCCCTTGATCACATCCAACTGCCCTCTTGTATTGTCCATCAAGTCCTATTCAAAATAATACTCCATGCAGAATAGAATATGGACGACTGGCTTGAGTAATCTTTCTCTTAGTCTTTGCATTGGCACCATCAAGAAACTTGAATTCATTCGATAATTATAAATATCTATGTATTCACTAGGGATTGTGTCGAGGAGAACAATCTTTGCATCGGGAAATCATCATCATCACAAGATGATCCTAAACCATCATAGGCTCAAGAGAGTGCATCTGCATTGACACGCTTCTTTCCTGGCCTATCTATAATATCAAATTCAAATTCTTGTAGCAAAATTATCCATCTTGCTATCCTCCCTGATGGGTTAAGCTTATTACAATATATTTTAGAGCTCGATGATGCATTACAACTATAAATTTCTGCCCGAGCAAGTAATTTCTAAACTTCTTTATAGCAAAAATGATAGCTAGAGCCTCTTTTTCAGTTACAATATAATTTACCTCAACACTGCTCATTTGTCTGCTCCCAAAGTAAACTAGATGTTCATTCCCATTTTCATCCTTTTGGCTCAAAGTACTTCCTAGTCCGCATTCGAGGCATCGGTGTACACAATGAATGGCTTGCTCTAATCTGGATTCTTTAAAATAGGTGAAGACACCAGGGCTTCCTTCAATTGTCCAAAAGCTTCATGCGCCTTATTTCCTGGTTCATAAGTAACATCCTTCTTTAAGAATCGGGTTAGTGGCTGTGCAATCTTTGAGAAATTCTTGATGAACCTTCTATAGTAACCCACATGGCCTAAAAATGATCTCAACTTACTGTTCATAGGAAATGGTAAATTTTTATTTTGAAACTTTATCGTGTCCAAAGTGCAATACCATCTCTGGATACAACATGCCCTAACAAAATGCCTTTAGAACATCCAAAGACACATTTTGTAGGGTTTAGTGAGGCTTGTGCTTCATCTAACCTTTGAAATGTTGTCTCCATCTGGTGAAGGTGGTCCATCTTGCTCCCATAGATGTAAAAATCATCCAGAAATACTCTGATGAAGTTCCCAATGTAGGGTTCGAACACCCTATTCATCAAACGCTGGAACGTTGTTGGAGCATTACACAACCCAAAAGGCATAACTCTATAAGAAAACGTTCCCCAAGGAGTGGTGAACGTGGTCTTTAGCTGATTTTTCTCCGCTATACGGACTTGGTTGTATTTGCCATATTCATCAAAGAAACTATAACACTCTCGACCATTTACTTCGCCTAAGATTTGATCGAGAATGGAAGAGGGTAATGATCCTTCTTTGTTGCCTTATTGAGCTTCCCTGTAATCAACACAAATACGTAGCTTCCCATTCTTTTTATTGAGATCACAATGGGAGAAACCCATTCGAATTCTCCACAAAGAAATATGAATCCCGCATCAAGAACTTATCTATCTCTTCTTTTACAGTCTTGGAAAAATTAGGATTCATTCTATATGGCATTTTCTTTATAGGCTTAGCACCATCTACCAGCTCAATAGAATGTTCTACCCAACTTACTTGACGGAGTTCCTTGTAATCAAAAGTGAATATGTGTATGTACCTTCAAAAGAGCTGGAGGTAGGATTCCTTCTCACTCTCCATCACAACATCACCAATATTTATTTGTTGGAGACGATCATCAACTTCTTCTTCAAATAATTTTATGGGGTCATGAGTCGGTGTGACTAGAAGGATATCCATGACTGAAACATCAACCTCACTTTCTTCATCTTCAGTGTCCACTTCACTGGTACTAGAGTAATCAAAGGATGTCCAATCATCAGTTTCATCACTTGAATCCATACGTTCTGCCTTATGATGCCGAGGGATCACGTTTATCTTCACCCTCTCTCTACCACGCCCAAGTGTCATGAAGCCTTCATTCCAGTAGTTTCTTGCATGAACTCTCCTTAGCCATGGTCTTCCCAACAACATTGGGTACGTAACAGTACCATTTTTCATCACCTGAAATTCTACCACACATACAACACCCATAACAGATATTGCCACATTTGAAACTACACCTTTTGGTTTAGTTTTTCCCTTATTTAATGACCTTAACAGAAGTGTTGAAGGGCGATCAATTTTTAAACCCAACATATTCATTACAGACTCGGTCATTACATTAATCGCAAACACTTCCATCAACTAAGACATCATGAATTGAAATACCATTACATAATACCTCAACTTGTGGAGCATAGAGATCCGCCCTCGCCTCCAAAAGCAGGGACCTCAACCTCCTTCCTTCGTCGAGCATTGAGTCCACTTCACAGCTCTTGCCTCTTCTCGAAGACATAGCCAAGAGTTGACCATATGTAATATTTGCAGGATTTTTGGACAGATCTTCCAAGATGGAATATGGTCCTTGCCCCTATGAAATCAGAAAATCCTACACACCCCACTTTCTTCTCCTATGTTTCTTACTAGTTTCTCCTTTCATCTTCTTAGGATCATTTCCATCTTGATTATCTTTTTCTTTCTTTCTTTTTGTTACAAACACATCTACTTCATTATTTATGCTCTTATCTACTACATCAAAGGAATTCACAGGTGCTTTTCCTTTATCATTATCTCCTTTACTAGATGTAGAAGCTCTATCTAGACAATTATACTTATAATGACCCTTTTTATAACAACCATAACATACAACTTCAGAAATATTTCTTTTTGGACCTCTATCTCCTCCCTGAGAACTAAATTCTTTTCCTTGGAGAAGATTAATAGTTAACTGGCCCATCTTCTTGAGTAGATCTTCATACTCAGTAGATGTACTAGGAGAAAGATTTGTGCTTACCGAGAGTGGTTGTGGATTCTAGACCAAAGGTGCTGGTGTAGGTTCTACTTTAGCAACAATTTCTTTGGGCTCCTCTTCCATAATTTCTTCTTTCCTTCTTGCGATCTTCTTTGTTTGTTCAATGGTAAATTTGGCGGTCATACTTCACTCGTTGTCTCGATCTCTCGGCTTCATCCCAAGAATGAAGTGCTTACATAGGAGATTATCCACGCCATTCATCAATCCATCCGCTAATCCTTTCTTAGGATCGGGCATCGAGCTTCCTCCTTAGCTCTAGAACACGAGCATGATAATCCCTTATCTTATCCTTTTCTCCTTGGGTTAGCTTTGTGATATCGATATGAGATCTGCATATCTCTGTTGTTCACCAAATTCCTCGAGAAAACTTTCGGTTAATAAATCCCATGAGTTTTTCACATTATCACCTAGTGTTTTAAACCACCTAAGGTGAACCATCTAAAAAGGTAGGAAAAATTCAGTCCATTGTTCCCTTCTTATAAGGCCATTACAAATACAAGATCGTTTAAATTCTTGAATGAAAGAGGAAGCATCTTCATTAGATTGGGCTGAAAAAAGGAATCTTCCACATTTTCGAAAGTAACCACAGTGAAATACCAACCCACAAGCACAATCAACAAGACTTATGTGCACAAATAATTGAAATCACTATAATAGAAAAAAGAAATGACCATGGTAAACTATGGTAAAACTTGACTTACTGCGGTAAAAAATTACTTTACTGTGGTAAACACTATTCATAGTAAAAAGTGAAGTTACTGCGGTATATACTATTCACGGTAAAAAGTGACTTTACTGCGGTAAATATTATTCACGGTAAAAATGACTTTACCATGGTAACTACTATGCACAGTAAAAACAAGGTTACCCTCTAATTGATTTTTGACTAAGTGGGAATATCTCTCCAGAAAATCCACCAACGAGGAATGGTCCTGGCAACGGAACCAAAATGTCATCACCAATCTGGCACTATGATAATTCTTCACGGGGAACTCCTCGTCTTTATGATTATTTACTAATGCATGACCTTTAGTTTGGTGGATGTAATCTGGAAACAAAACAACAAACATAACACAAGAATACCATCGACTATGATAAGAAGGAATGATGACAAATCTGAAATATCAAAGTAAATTATAATATTAACATGAAATTGTTACAATCTCACCCATGAGGTACTTCAAGTGTTATTGACTTCACTTGCCTTCCACCAATACTATGGGAGAAACTTTTACAATTACACCTCTTAATGGCTTCTTCGACACACCTTTAAACCGATGGCTTCCTTTACACACTTCATATAATATTTCTCACTACTTCCTTCTATGATAAATGAGGTGGCCTCTTTATTTATAGAACTTTCAGGCTTATCCATCTTATCTCTAAGATAGGATAAGAAATCTACTCTGACGAATCATATTCCATACCTTAACTCTTATCTGTACATGTAAGCTTATCTTTTAAGATAAGATAAACCTTATCATTTCACATGGGTTCCACATTTTTAGAATTTTTACAAATAAAATACACAAAATATTTATGACCTCACTCCTTGTCCTTATTACCAATATAATATTTCTAATTCCTAATCATGTAGACCCTACTTCTCTACTTACCCAAACTTTGACATTTTAACATTACCGGACCACTTACGACAAATATTTACTTTTTACCACAACATTCCTATTGTACTTTTGACTATTACCATACTATACATTATTGGCGGTGTCGTACTGGCAACGCCGTTATCTTCTATCAGACGCTACTACTAATTATACTTAACAACATCCTATTCCTAATACATACATTAATGAAATAGAAATTACGGAGGAAAATTTTAGTGTCGACAGAGCCTCTTGTTACGACGCACCATTCCATTCCACAATTGTTGACGGTGGTGGTTAAAACCCCTCCAATTTCACCAACACCTTTTTTCCACGTGTCATAATGCAATTGGTCCAATGTTGACCAGTTGACCAGAGTTGACTTTCCTGCTGACTAAACTTTGACCGAACATATCTAGAGCTCTCGATGTCCGTTTGCCGCATTCTCACGGTCATTGGAAAGATATCGAGATGATATTCTACACTAACACCATTTAGGGATGTTTAGGGAACTTTCAAAAATTATCCCTGATCAAAACCACACTAAGATAAAAAGATAAAAGAACACACCATATTCAAAACATTGTATTGCATGTTTTGAAAAATGGTACGTCCCTATCCGCTCAATTGGAACATAACTCCTTTGGCATTATGCTTTAAGATACAAAAATTGGGGTGGTTTTAGGAACCCTAAAGTAATCCACCGCCGAGTAACCTCATGGATGAAATAGGAAGCACTTCGCTTATCCACTTGACTAGTACGCCTTGTGAGATAGAGTTACCGGTTGTCCGTGGAAAATTGATAAAAACTTACAATGGCGATCCTGGGAGAGCACACGTGGACACACTAGTTACCATTTGTGTCAAGGGGGTAAAGTAAAGCCAAGATACTCCCAAGATAGGCAAGGGACTATTTGGGTAAATCACGCTTGCTTAAGACAACTTTGTAACACTTAGTTGAGAGAACTTATTAAGGAGGCCATTCTATCTTGGAGCCCACTTTACTAGTCCTTGTCACGTCTTGGCCATCATGAAGTGATAACTTGTTTGGATTCAAAACCTTATTTTTCAAACAAAGAAAAGAATCCACTTAAGTTGAATCTAAGTGCCTTAGATGACGTTTCACTTAGCTTAGCTTATTTCTCGCCTTCGGACGAGGTGAAGCTCTACCCAAGTGGTGCTTAGTTTATTTTTCATCTTTTGATCTACACCTTTGTATTATTTTTGCCCATTTGGGACAATAGAAGGCATCTTTCGGGAGTGTTGTCATAGATAGTGTTTACCACTTTTTTGTCTGTTTACGCTCATCCATGTTTACGGCTAAGTTCTTAAACCTCTAAAGTGCGTGGATGCATCCTTATATCTTTGATGGCCACTCGATCTTGATTTCGAGATCATCATCATAGTTTGGTGATTCATCAATTGATCTCCCTTTGACGTGTTACCTTATTCACATTGTCTTGACACAATTAATATACTTATGTCAAGTTTTTCATAAACGTGATCTAAGTATCGCATTGTGGTGTTACGTTGTGCACATTTTAACACATCCTTAGTATACTTTGACTTATTTTTTCTTAAAACATTGTCCAAAATATTTAAGAGTGTCACTTACTTTTTGTGTCGTTTCGATACCATGTTGGCACTAATATCTCACTTCTTTGTGAAGCTTGATTAATGTGTCCAATTGGTGCAGTTACATGGCTTACATTTGTAATCCTCACCGTAATATTTATACCTTGTTGGTTATTGAACATGTCGTTGTATCCTTCGATTGGGAGTCATGTCTACCCTTTGTTAATATTTACACCTTGTTCATTTTGAGCTTGATGTAAATATTGACATTGTGTTGATCATCTTTGCATCGAACTCACTTTGCACACGCATTTGCATAGGGTGTATTTCCTTGTTGATTGGCTTTGTGTTTCACACTTGCATGATTGTTCCTTGTGATTATTCATCTGGAAAAAGTATATTATAGGACAATCATTTTTTATCTCATCGAGATTGCGTCATCACAATGTCTATTTTCCTTAGACCTTCTTCAGAAAATCATGCACGCATCTCCATACTTACCAAATGTCTAGTTGGATGTCATTATGCTACTCAAATCAACATGTCACTTCCTTCCCTTTGAAGGATTTCCATCACACTATCTAGGTCTAGACATTTATTCTTGAAATGATGCCAAAAATGATTGACTATCACATGGTTTCTCACATTTACAACAATACGGAACCTAGGTTTAGCAATTCAAATCAAAATATTCCCATTACAACTAAACCTTGTTTGGTTCTTTGTGCTAGAGGGCCCACTCGGGTACCCTGTTCCCCACCTTCAGCTCATAGTCGGTGGTATGGTTTGGATGCTTCTGATCCAAATTATTATTCAAGTTCCCCCACTCTTCTTCTTCTGATTCAGATCCAAACTACCATTCAGACTCCCACTCTTCTTCTGAAGACTCGGATCCCAACTATTGTTCGGATACCCCTAGATCAAATCTTGAATCACAGTCCTCCCTTCCTTCGTAGGACCTTTATTCCAAATCACCTCAACGACGTCTTCCTCTTTTGAAGACTCATGTGACTCCACGTTCCATCGATTGAACATCTAATTTGGTTCTTGAGTCACGGTCCTCCCTTTCTTCGCAGGACCTCCTTCATCAGTCATCTCAATGACCTCTTCCTCCATCGAAGAGTTCCACAACTCAGATTCCCTCTAGTCAATCATCCAGTTTGACTCCTATGTCGCAACTTAATGAATGGCTATGTGATCCTATTTTCCAACCTACATTATGTCATCTTTTAGAATAATGACATAGGTCCAAATCTAAATCGTCCATTCATGAGACGCCCGCCTCCAAGCCTACTTCCTCTCTTGAGTCATCTTCTTCTATCAATCAATCTTCCCTCCGTATTGGACCTGTTTCTTCTATTCAACCTTCTATGACTAGAGAATAACAACCTCTACCGATTTATTTCTCTCGGGATGAAGAAATAATCATAGTACATGAAGATATCCCTCTAGAGGATTGTAAACAAGGATTCTTTCTAGAACTCAATATGCTTGCATATTGGGGAAAAGAAGTTGATTCCTTTTATCGAATATAGAGGAAAATCCTAAAGTCATGGAACTTGATTCTTCTTCTTCTATTCCATCTTCACCTTCCTCTCGAGTCTTAAGATACAGTAGGAAATTAGGGCCTTGAAAGAATATATTCCTCATTTTGTGGAGATTTTAAACCTCTTGGCAAGAGGCAGTTCTGTGAAACCCTAAACCATGGTTTTAGAAGCCAAAGTTTGTTTCTTGAGTGAGTTAACCATTCAAATTCAATGAAACTTGATAGTTACCTCTATGTCAATAACTTTTCACATATTTGGAAGGATTTTGGGTTCTAATGTGTGTAAAAGGGGAGAAAACCTTGACAATCTAGGTGTACAACCTTGTGACTATCCATAAGACCTAGTTTAGGGGACTAAATCTTGCACGAAAAGAGGGTTTCACTTATAGTTAGCTCTTAAAATGATGTAGGTCAACAAAACCAGATAATGGGTATCAGAAACTACTATTGATTCAGTTTGAAGTCTGATAGAGAGGATTTTATGCATGAGAAGGTATGGTTATAGGTCTAATAGAGTCTAATTACACAAAGGAAGGGAAGGAGGATTGCAATAAGAATATAAGGATTGGATTCATAAAATTTATCCTACACATTAAGGGCCAAAAAGGGTACTTTGAATTTTTTTCATTCTATATTGGGAGTGCATAGATGTTTCTAACTATGAAACTACCAAGAGCTTTCCTAAAGCATACAAGAAGACAAGTTTGGAGAAATTAAACGTGAATTTTAAGTTTTGTTCATTTTTCATCATAATAGTAAGGGTATTACACCGGCTTGAGCTTATAAGCATGGAATATGATCAAGGAGATGAGGTTAAGGCCTCAAGGGATAATTATGTTTTCTTTATTTGTACTAAAATCTCAAAAGGCTAGTGAAGGGAAAATGAATGAAGGTAAGAGAGATTGAGTTCTTGTTTTTCCTAGATCAACTTGAGTTAAATTGGTAATATTTTGGGTAGTAGAGATAAGGTACAATGAGTGAAAACCTTTAAGGTTAAAAATGTTCATTTTTACAAATTTGCGCCTCTAGAGCTAGTTTGATAAGACCTCGAAAATAGAGCATTAGGGTGAATGAAGCTATTGGTTGTTTTTAAGTGGATAAGTGAATGTAATTGTTATTGATATCGCATCATTTTGTATCGGAGCGAAGGATAGAAATTGTGATGTGCTAACAATTAATTTTAATTGCATGAAATCTATTTTTAAAGTGTGTGTAACATGTGATTATGGAGGAAAAGAGGAAGGATGGAAAAATAAGTTGGTGAAAAATTTGGTGAAGTTGATAAGCCATAAAGAGAGGAAAAGAGAGAGAGAGAAAGGAGAAAGAAGCTAGGAAGAAAAGATAAGAGGCAAGAAGACAAGAAGAATGGATGAAAAAGAATTGAGAGAGTTGAGAGAGGATATAGCAAAACTTTGAGAGTTGATAATGAAAGAGAACAAAGAAGTTGGATATGTGATGATAAGAATGGTCAAGTGGCCTATAGAGCTAATCGTAAAGAAGACATAGAGATGGTAGCTGAGAGAAGTAATAATAAAAGTGGAGAAGAAGTTGAGGAAAATAAATAAGATCAACAAATTAGAGAAAGAAGTATTCAAAGAGGTTGCGTATGATGACACTCGAGAGATAGTATGAAGGAAAAGAAGGTACATCAGTAGAAAATCATTTTATCAAAGAGGTATGTAACAGATTCAAGTGTAAAATAAATGTTTCTTGATTGTAAATACTCAATAAGAAGAAGAAAGTAGATTTGATAACCTTGTATATGATGAATATTTGTGTAAATCACATGTTGAAAATAAGGAAATAAATTTAGGAGAGATGATTATGATGATGATAGTAGTTAAGAAAATTTAGATGAGAACTAGATAAACATGTATGAAGGTGAAAGAGGATGAATAAAAGAAAATGAAAGGTCAAAGTATAGAGAAAGTGAAGAAATAGATGAAGATATCTTGGAAGAGGCCTTATATAAGTTTTTACAACTTAATGACAACAAGAGAGGTATAGTTACCAAGAAGGCACTTGAGAAATAATTTTAAGAGAGATTTAAGAAATAAGTGAGAGGAAAAGAGCATGCAACAAGAAGGATGAGAAACATGAATGTGAAGAGAATGGGAAGGCCTCAATGCAAAAAAAAGGTCAAGAAAGATGAAGATAGTGAAGAGAGAGAAGAGAGAGATGAAGGTAAGAGTGAAGAAGCACATGATGAAGTGCTTGTGGACTAAGAGAAACATCTATTGTATGAAAAATCAGTGGATGAAGTCGGTAAGAAGAGGAAAAATGAAGAATATGGGAAATTTCAGTCCATTTGAGAAAAGAAAATGATGAAAATAGGATGAGCGGGAACTATATGGAGGTGAAGAGCATCATGAATCATGAATAAAAATATATGGTTGTTGTCTTGTTATTTGTTTTGCACATAGAGCATGAGGAAGCTTGGAAATGGAAAAGATGAAGAAGAAACTCAATAAAGAAAGAAGTAAATTTGAAACACATGTAAGGATAGAGAACAAGATATGAAATACATGTGGTCAAAGAGCAAACCAGGAGAGTGGGAGAACAAAAGTTAGAGCAAGAACATTCAAGAAAACTCAAGAATCATCAGGAGGAACAATTTTTTAGGTATTAAAAACAAGGTACAAGATTGTTTTTCTCCACCTTGGGAGTATGATGTAGAAGCATCAAAAAGGAGTCTTTAAAATGTGAAATTATTTGTCTTGGCATGTCATGAAGTCACAAGGGAAGGTTTTGGGTCATTTCACATTCATGGGGAGTTAAAAGTTCAATTTTTCAAAATTTGACATTTCCCTTCTTTTTGTAATTTAAATTCCTAAGGTTGAGGCATGGTTTGTGAAGGATACTTGAAGGTATTTATGTATGTGTAAGAGAGTGTAGGTATATGTTAATAAGTCATAGAGTGTGTATGAGTCCATGAAATTTTTAAAAGATGTAAAAATGCCTCCTTGAGTTGATAGGAATGTACAAAGTCATGAAAATAATTTGGGTTTTCAAGTATGAATTGTATTAAAGGAGTCGGATTTGAGGAAAAATAGTTAGTTATCCTCCTAGAGGAGATAAGAAGAGTAGGGAGAGAGATTGCTCGAGGAAAAAGGAAACATGAATTTTTTTATAAAATATGTAGTTTAATGTGATAAATTTCTTTTGCATATGAAGATTGTGAGGATGTTGTTTATTTTTGCAATTTTTTGGCCGTTGTTTTGAAAGATTCATTTTGTGATGTTAATTTCCATCTTAGAAGCATGTATAGGAAGGTTTCAATGAGTTTACCTCAAAAGTGTAATGCAAGTTTGATCAAGCATACTGCTGTTTAGTGAAATTTGGATTTGTATTTGCATGGTGATTACAAATATTTTTGTCTCTTATGAAATCTTGGTTTAAATACATTACATGAAAGTATTTATAGTGTAAGAAGAGGAATGAGGAGCACATTTCATGTTTATGATTTCCTTTTGGAATAATAGTGCATTAACTTGTTAATACTCAACTTTTTCCACTTGAAAGTTGCATGTGAATGGATTTTGTGTAGGATTGAGAAAATGATTGATATATAGTGAATGTTTGTATAAAGGAGTGGTGAGAGTCATGTTTTAGATCCTTTTAACCCTGTTGAATAGGATTATCAAACATATATTTGCATGTGAAATTATTCTTGATACATTGGAGTCTTGCATGTATATATCATGTCTAAAAATATTGGCATAAAGGAAGCAAAGTAAGGTTTATTATTATAGTGGATTGTTTGAGCCCATTTGTCAATTTTATAAGGTAGAATAGGTCAATACATAGATATAATAGGAAATTAGGGTCTTGAAATAAAATATCCCTTGTTTTGTGGAAAATTTAAACCTCTCGGCTAAGTGGGCATGTGAAACCCTAAGCGAGAGGTTTTAGAATCCAAAGTTTGTTTCTTGAGATAGTTAACCATCCAAATTTGATGAAAATTGTTAGTTACCTCTATTTCAATACCTTTTAACATAGTTTTAAGGAATTTGAGTTCTAACGTGTGTAAAATGGGAGAAAACCTTGACAAAGCTAGGTGTACACTCTGTGATAGTCCATGAGACTGGTTTGGAGATTAAATTTTGCAAGAAAAGATGGTTTCACTTATAGTTAACTCTTGAAATGATGTAGGTCAACAAAACCAAATAATGGGCATCATAAAATACTATTGATTTAGTTTGAATTCTCATAGAGAGGATTTTATGCATGAGAATATATGGTTGTAGTCTTTAGTAGAGTCTAATTACACAAAGGAAGGGAAGTGAGGATTGCAAAAGAATATAAGGATTGGATTCATAAAATTTATCCTACATATTAAGGGGCAAAAAGGGTACATTGAAATTTTTTAATTCTATATTGGGTGTGCACAAATGTTTCTAACTTTGAAACTACTAGGAGCTTACTGAGAGAGTACAAGAAGTCAAGTTTCGAGAAATTAAGGGGAATTTTAAGTTTGTGTTCATTTTGCATCATAATGGTAAGGGTAATACATTGGATTGAGCTTATAAATAGGGAATATTATCAAGGAGAGGGGATTACGGCCTCAAGGGATAATTATTTTTACTTGATTTGTCTTGAAATCTCAAAAGGATAGTAAAGGGAAAATGAATGAAGGTAAGAGTAGTTGAGTTGTTGTTTGTCCTAGATGAACTTATGAGTTAATTTGGTAATGTTTGGGGTATTAGAGACAAGGTACGGTGATTAATGAAAACCTTTATGGTGAAAAAGGTACTTATTTGTGTATTTGAGCCTCGAGAGCTAGTTTGATAAGACCTCTAAAACAAATAATTAGAATGAATGAAGCTATTGGTTGTTTTTAAGTGGATTAGCACAAACAATTGGTATTGAGCTAAACATCAATAGAAATCAAGGAAAAGAGTGTTCTCTTATAGTTTTTATTCTCGATTCAATAACACACCTCAATATTTTCTTTCCCACATTTAAGGAAATAAATAAACATTTGCACAAAATAAGTGGTAATTTTTGCAACATGTGGCATGTTTCTTTTGTACTTAAGTCATTCTCAACGAAAATGTCGAGATCATCTTACATATGGAAATATTTTTGGGAAATAAACCTCAAAATCTCTTGAAATTATAGAAAGCATCGATTGTAGGTTTATGAATGTTTTCAAACCTTTGAGGCATATTTTGCATAGCATTTTATAACTACATGATGAGAAAATATAGGCTAGAAGTCGACATTGGATTTCTAAATAGATAACATTGTTTGGTTATGGATGTTCACCCTTTTTTCATTTATTGATGGTAGGTACTTAATGGTTCCATCATTGTCTGTGAACAATGTCATGTTGGTCGGGTCTCCAAGTGTAGACATAAAATCACGCACTTACTACTATTTACTCTATCGCCAAGTATACTATTTTATATATGGATCTTACGTAAGTAAAGTATTCACTTTGGTGACCCATTCCCTAGTTCATCCTCTTTTCTTGTTGGTTTCTATTTCTTTTATCTGTAAGCTCATACACCCAGATTCTAGTTAGGTCATAGGATCCCTATTAGTCAAGGTATCCACTCATTTGTCATCATTTATCTCTGGACACTATCGCCTAAGATCGGAAACTAGTTCCCGGGTGATCTTGTCCATCCTGGGAACCCATGCCCTCTTTATGTTTTGCCTTATTTTTGACTTTTCATGTTGGTATTTTTGGTTTTCCTTCTCATATCCCAAGGTACTAGTTGGCATGTCTAGTTATTAGTGTCAAAATTCAAACAAGAGATCCCTATATAAAATAACATACATACCATAATAAGGGGGGAAATTATTATCAAGGGAAATTATATATCAATATATATATATATATCTATATATATATATATATATATATATATATATATATCTCAAGGAGCTACATTTGGGTGCATTACTCTACATACACATTGCATAGGAAGGGGAGTTCATTCTATTCCATCCACACATTTGCATTTTATCTAGCTATCACTCGCTATCTTGGCATCATTGGCGCGAGGGTGACCTAGGAGCACTATTGTACACACAAACACATAGAACTACATTGGGTCTGAGATGTAGTGCAATGCTTAGTCATAAGTTCACTAGTTGACGGATGAGGACAATATGACCCCTCATTTTCATTTTCATTTTTAGGATTTGATGTCTTTTTGAGGAGGATATTTTGTAGGAGGATATTTTATAGGTACTCAACAATAAGTGTGACATACAAGTGACCAAAGGAAAACAAGTGCAAAACCCTAGTGATAATATCAAAACTAGGTTATGACCTTTTTGTAGACTCCAGTGCCCCCACAGAGGTCTTGGGTACCCACAGGTGCCCCTGTTCTTGCCCAAGCACGCATGTGTCCAACCATTTCCACATCCTCTAACATTTTTGAGTTCATTGCAATAGTTTGTATTTCTATTTCATCACATTCTTTAGCCTAGGCACACTTTGGGACAAGAAAAATCAAGGTAAGTGCCTTATCTCTCTCATTTTCTTTCATAATTAAAATCAAATAAATTTCCTAGCATTTATATTTCATTGTATGTCATTTATAGCAGTCATTTATTTCATATTTTAATAAAATAAAATTCATATTTTATTAAATCATTTTGGTGAACCCATTTAGCTTAGAACTCATTTCCTAGGATCCACTAAAACCCTAATGGCTAAGAGTATCTCTTCTCCTCCTACCCAAGTTATGCCTCATGAGAGTATAAACCCTATCTATGATGAAGTAGTTATCGTTGAAATTCATGCTCTCTATCACAATCTTACTCTTCCGGATGAGATTCAAAGACATATTTTGGCCAATGAATGCAATATTCCTACTAGCTTTGATCATTCTACCATTAGTATTGTTTTAGATCCAACAAGTTTTTTGGTTGTCTTCTTGTTATCCTATAAGCAATATGCCTCCTCCACCTTCTTCTATTTTTTTGCTACAACTCTAGATGAGGCTATTATTGATTATCTTCTTAACCTTGATAGTGGTAGTACAAATAAAACACATAATGACAATGTACATGTGCATGATCTTGCTTCTAATACTAGTCAAGGATAATTGTATAGCTACATCTCATACTCCTTGCATTTCTGAAAATGTTTCTAGTGATTCTAAGGTTACATCTCATACTAGCTCTTCTTCATTATACATTGATGATACGCTTGATGAAATCCTTGCCTCCAAATATTTTTTTGATATTGATGAGGCACATGATAGTAATGATTCCACCTCTTTGCATATTGTTGAATGTGAATCCCCCACTCCACTTTCATCTTCTTCTGAGATTGTGTCTAGTAACATGCATGTTGAATCATCTTCTCCTTCCATTACTTCATCTCCTAAAAATTATTCCAATGATATTCCTAATGATGTTATCGATATTCCATGCTCTTCACCACCTATTACTTCTTCGCACCTACACCTATGGGTTCCTATAGCATCGGCATCCTCCACTTCTTCTTTTAATATTCCTATGATCACTCATAATGGAAAGATACAACCACTCAATACACCATCTACATCTCCTACTATTCCATCACAGGATATCTTATCACTCATGCATGTTGTTGGTCAATTACAATCTCAGGTCCAATCTCTCACTCTTGAAAGAAAGGCCTATTATGCTTCCATTGATAACAATTCTTTACATGGAAATCCTATTCCAAAGAAGATTCACAATTCAGCATTCCCCAAGGATTTCATTATGCCTACATTTTCATGCTTTGATGGTATTGGCAACCCATATTTACATCTCAAGCACTATCATCTAGCTATGGCTTCTTACTCCAATGATCGATTATTACTTAAATCCTTTCATCATAGTCTTACTTATTGATGTTCTCAATGGTACACACATTTACCTTTCGGATCTATTAGTACCTATTGTGAGATGGAAGAGGTCTTTCTTTGTCACTTCATACTTAACAATGGCCCTAGAGTCATGCATGACCGTTTACCTAGCTTACATCAAGGAAAAATAGAACCTATCATTGATTACATTTTGTGTTTCAATGTTTGCATGCATCAATTAGTCTTTCAGCCCATTGACTTAGAAAATAATTCATCTTTTTTCATGGCTTGATTCCTACTTTAAAAGAGTGCTTGCAATATGACACATGTGAATCATTCACACTCTTATGCTATAAGGTCATCGATCTAGAACAATATCTCATTGCTACACATGTTATAGATCCTCCTCCTATATTCTTTATATAACATCATCTAGTTCTTCTCCACTTCCATCTGTTGAGCATCCTCCATGGTCTCCATCTCCTCCACCTCACAAACAAGTTCAATATTCTCCATTGCATAAGCATCCTTCATCTCCTCCATCGCGTCGGGCTCCACCTCAGACTTCTACATCTCCTCACGAGAGCCATTACACTTTTCTCATCATGTTAGACCTCATGATGTGATGTGTTGTATGCTTTTCTTGACAAGCGTTTGATTCATTTACCTTCTAATCAACATCATCCACCTCATCACTTGTAATGCCAACATGATCGACCTTATTACAACTATCATCATATCAATGGCCATCATGAAAATGAATGTTGTGCCCTTCATGATAGATTACAACAATTAGAAGATAAGGGTTTCATTTCCTTTGGATCTCACTCTCGTGAGCGGTCTATGTCTCCAATTCCATGCAAGTGTGTTATTACTCTAGTTGACTTATCTCCTTTGTCTAGTTCTAAGGTCATTATTCGTCCACCCACAGGTCATTATTCATACGCTCTCCATCTCATTCATCCACTGCTGCACCATCTCATCTACCACATAATGCTACTTCTACACATTGGCTTCCTAAGCCATCAACATCTGCACTTCCCACCACTATATCTCCCATCATTGCACCATTTCATTAAGCATTTAGTTTGGTTCATATGCTCATGTTGCCTCCATTCCACATGCTTCCACTACTCCATGCCCGCTTGGTATTTGGTAGGTGATTTTCCTCACCTTACCCCTCGATGATGCACTCGTGTTCTTATGGTTCTTACATGACTATTGAGGGATATGTTACAATAATAACCTCACCATATCTCTATGCTACACATTATATCAATATATTTATCTAGCGTACACTATCATATCACTTCCGATGACACACTCTTGCTTTACGGTTCATTATTGACTGTTGAGGGTCTTATATAAATGAACCTCATCATTACACACCTTTGGGGGCATCATTATTCTTCCCCCTCTCTTTTCATCATATTAACACGTGCTTAAGTACACTTTTATGATAATTTCATTCACATACTCATTTACATCATTCATTTTATACATACTTTATCATTCCTCACATCTATATTCATACATACACTATGTTATTCATCATTTATCTATCACATGGAGCAATCACACTATATACACTATCTATTATCACATACACTATCATATCATATATCATAATAATCATCATTATCCATTATCATTATCACATCAACAACACACAATGTAAATCACATGAAAAATATGAACAATGCTCAAAACATCACACATCAAATATATCAATAATAATCACACATCATACATTAACATCGCATACAAATCATCATCATGCATATCAATAAACATCAAATACAATGAACATACACCAATAGTCCATATATATAAATCGTTCAAAATCATAGTTACAAAAATCCCATATTGTTGGAGGAAATTCCCCATACATCGCTACATAATCACTACATATCATATCATCATCATCATCATCACTATCACACTCTACAACTTTGGGAGCTCTAGAACTAGATGTTTCATCACTCAAATATGTGCCATTGATCGCGGCCCCTATATCTCTCTACTTGTCGATGTAATAATGTAACCTCAATCGATTGATCTAAAAAATGACCCTATAGCTCCACTAACCTAGGAAATATATCATGTATTAAGAGACCTCACCCGTATCCTCTCTAGCTCACTACATCTCTCATGCCTCATCCTCTCTACTCAATAACATGGTACACATAGTCACCGCTAACACCACTGGATCAAATAAGTGCACATGCTCACCCGTAATAACATCCACACACTCTAGCATACCACCACCTATGAGTACATCGGTGGGCACATTCCATGTCAATGTGTGGATGGATATGTGTCCACAATCAAGTGACCAATATGCATCACCTACATCCATAGATCAACACATTAGACAAAATGACAATTAAACAACCAAATAACCAATCACAAACATCACTATATAAATACTCATACTCTACTATATTGTTTGCCGCTACACTATCGGGGCATGTGCTTGCCCTCTACTCCTCCCCCTGGTGGTGCTCCCACCACATCTAAAAATACTGGAAACAAAAATACCCACCGATGTGATGCCCACCCATACATGGTATGCCTTCTTACACTCCTGCATCATCCACATATATTGGCTCTATCGCCACATCTACCTCATCTAGCCTAGGAGGTACTAGTTGCACGCTCCTTGGGCCCTAGTCTAGCTCCATCCCTCCTCAGTGCCCTAATGGCCCTCACCCATATATATGGCTCTAGGGGCACATCTGGGCCATACCAAACTGTCATGAAACATACTCCACCTGGAATAGCTTGGTCACCCTTGGAAACCGATCCTCTAGCCACATAGTCCCGAATACATCATAGCTCTACTCCATCCTCTAGCCACCCTCCATAGTCTCGGTATGGCCTCCATATCATGACCTCTGGCCCCATATGATCTAACATCGCCATGTAGATATTAGTTTACATACTCCTACTCCAAATACATACCCCTACTCCAAATACCTACCCATCTCCCAACAAATATATATCGGCCTCACCACTCTCCTCACGTGGTCCACCAAGTGGCCTTAATATCACAATATGCTCATAGGCCCATACATACAATGATGTGGTAGTTTTAATCCCACCCCCTTGCTCCTCTCCTGAATATATATATATAATATATATATATATATATATATATATATATATGTATGTATGCCATGTATGTATGTACATGTATGTATGTATAAGTGGGCCAATACACATCGTGCCCAAGCATATCTTGTCCCATCCTCCTCTATCCAACAAATATCATGCATCTTATACAAGATGCCTACACCCATCACCCTCACTTTGCAATGACAAAGAAATCACAACAATAAACTTCCATAATCACAAAACCCCGATCTTATAATAACATCTAGATTGATATAGACCCTAGTATGTACTTGAGTCCTTGTAAATTACTTCCTAGTGGCCCTCACTCTTTAAGCATCATCTATAGGCATCACCTGAACCCTCTCACCAATAATAGCTAATTGCAACATATAGACCCTAGTATGTACTTGAATCCTTATAAATTACTTCCTAGTGTCCCTCATCTCTCTTTAAGCATCGAATCTATAGCCATCACATGAACCCTCTCACCAATAATAGGTAATGCAATATGTGATATACATCATCCAAGGTTACCATAGTATCTTGTAGGAAACCAAAATGTGCAAGTATTTTTACACCATTTCTCACACAATGTGGTGATCATCGACATATTATGGGGCACATCCCCCATCCTCACTATGTGTCGTAGGCCGACACTGTTCAATACATCCCACTCATCATCTAATAAACCCATCCCTAACAAAGTACTCAAATGATGGCTACCACAAAACTCCCATGAATGAATATCCCTCTACACAACACAAAACAATAACAAACACGATGTTTAACCTCATGCATATGCAATCACACCTACCAATAACATCAACCAACATCAATTTGTACATTTCTCACAATATGGGCTAGAACTAGTCCTTCGGGTCATCAATGCCCAGGAGCAGAATGCAGGCACCCAAAAGTAGGTCACCAGCCCGTATATCTGGGCATTGGGATCCCAAATATGATTGACGCCTTCACTTCTCTTTCCAGATCCAAAATGCCTAGAAAACTGAAATTTTTTTTTTTTACAAAAATTCATCAAAAACGATTAATTTTAACACATTTTTGAAAAACTCACACTTACTAGTTCGACTTTCATACGTGACGCCACATTCGCCTGCCACCATCTTAAATCAAATCAATAACGATTCTCTCACTTGAGGCATCTTCACACACATAGAGCTCAAAATCACACTCATGCAATAATCAAATGAATTGCCTATTCACTTTTTCATATTACTATTTATAGTAACTTCAATTAATTTCCATGCTATAGTCATTATTTACACATATACTCCAAACTAATACACATCACATGGTTTAAAATCTATCTTGAACATCCCTACTCTAATTTCTATCTCGTTTACATCCTTTTCTTCAAAATTCCACCTATTATCATTTCGTACACATTCCAAAACACTATATTCCTCCTTAACATCATTTCAACTCGATATACACACACACTTTTTTGATACATGTCATACGTTAGTCAAATTCATTATTACATCATTACAAAATTACTTTTAGCTTAATGTTTATTCTCATCATCACTCCCCCTTTTTCAAAAGGGGGGCATACAATCAGGGCATCCATAATCCCCATCACACTATTACATGATCATTTTAAATTTCTAACTCTCATTATCAAAAATTTCGTACATTACAAGAAATTTCACACCACTTTCTATTATTCCCCCTAATGACCTAATATGGGGGAAACAAGCATAAAATATCTCCATGAGTAATCAATCAATCAATCACACACATTAAAATCTCGACAACACAAACCTTTTACTATTCAAAATCACATCAATCAATCAACACAACACAACATATTTATCCTCCCATATGACCTAACTTGGGAGTTATATCACCACTTTCCAGATGACCTAACATGGGAAATTATTCTACATTTTCTATTACTTCTAGATGACCTAACATGGAAGCCATCTCATACACATTACGGTGACACCCCTAGAGTGGGGGAAATGAGACATCATTTCCTTTCTATACTACTCCTATATGGGTTATTCACATTTGATCGAAATAAATCAAAATGGATCCAAATGAACAAAATATGGTCTTTTTCCATCTGCAGTAGCTAGACCTTTTGAGGATGTAGTTAAAGTTAAAGAGTAAAACTAGATCTCTCTCTCTACACTCTTCCTCTAGTATCAGGACACCCAAATCCTTAGTTTTTCACACACAAATCGGGTTGGAATGATCACTCCCTACCCCAATACATTTCCATAAGTGAAAAAATTGAAATCTTCCAATCACTCAATATCAAAATCATCAATCTTGCTTAGTGCTCCTCATAATGGTCTCACATATTTTGGTATGCCTCATGGATTGACACATTGATCCATGGTTTTCCATATTATATGTTTGTATTATGTGTGTACTTATGCAACATGGGCTTCTTTGGACTTCTCACAAGTATGTTCCTTACTTCCTTTACACTACTTGAATTTATTCAAAAGTTAAATAAAGGAGGGGAAAATGTAGACACAAAATCATACACTTACTACTATTTACTATACTACCAAGTATGTTGTTTTATAGATGGATCTTACATAAGAAAAGTATTCACTGGTGACCCATTCCCTAGTCCATTTGCTTGTCTTGTTGGTTTCTATTTTTTATCTTTCACACTTATCACTCACACATCCATTCGGATCAAGGTCATAGGGATCCTGTCTGTCATTCTCCACTCATTTGTCATCATTTATCTCTGAATACTAGCACCTGGACTAGAAACTAGTGCCTGTGCACTCTGTCCATCCTGGGTGCATGTGTCCTATTTATTTTCTATATTATTTTTGACATTTGAGGTCGTCAGCTTTTTTCATTTTTTTTTCTCATATCCTGAGGTACTATTTGTCATGTCGGGTCATTAGTGTCAAAATTCAAGCAAGATATCCCTATATAAACACAATACACATACCATAATAAGGGGGCGGGAAATTATTATCAAGGGCTATCTATCTACATATATCAAGGACCTGCATTTGGGCAAATTATTTTGCAAACACACTGTATAAGAAGGGGAGTTCATTTTATTCCATCCACACATTTGCATTTTATCTAGCTACCACCTACTATCTTGGTGTCATTGGTGTGAGGGAAACCTATGAGCACTATGTTGTATGTATAAGCACATAGAACTACATTGGGTCTAAGATGTAGTGCAACACTCATTCGTAAGTTCACTAGTTGTGACAACCGAGGACTCATTTGTAAGTTCACTAGTTGACAACGATGGTATCGAGAATCAAGTTACAACCCTTTCAGTAGACTCTAATGCCCCTACAGAGGTCTTGGGTGCTCGTGTTATTTCAGAACCCATGTCTAGGAATTTCCACCACCTCTACATTTTTTTGAGGTTCGTTGCGATGGTCTTTATTTATGTTTCATCACATTCTTCACCCGGGAACACTTAAGGATAAGAAAAATCAAGGTGAGTGCCCTATCTTTCTCATTTACTTTCATAATTTAAATAAAATAAATTGTCTTTCATTTATATTTTATTGTATTTCATTTATAAGAGTCATTGCTTTTAGATTTTAATAAAATAAAACTCAGATTTTATTAAATCGCCGAGAGTATCATTGTATCTTCATTTGCATCAATTATTATTTTCCCGGAAAGTTTGTTCGGAGAATTTTGTGTGGTGTTG
The DNA here is from genome assembly GCA_018340775.1 of Taxus wallichiana var. yunnanensis. Taxonomy (NCBI): domain Eukaryota; kingdom Viridiplantae; phylum Streptophyta; class Pinopsida; order Cupressales; family Taxaceae; genus Taxus; species Taxus wallichiana. Next base: position 851,999,233 of record CM031242.1, on the reverse strand, counting down.
GACATAATTTAATAGCTCTTCAAGGTTTGTGATTAGTGAATAGGATAGAATCTAAGATGTTTCCAACAAGCAAGGGTCATCTTGAATTTATCATATAAATTTAGTCCTATTGAAGTTAACTCTAGGATTCCAAGTGAACATGCATCTATCAAAGTATTTCATGGATGTCTCTATAGATGTAGTATCTATCAAGTCAATTGTATCAAAGTTGGGTGCATTTTCAAGCCACAAGAAACCATGGACATGTGCAAATCCTTTATGTTGATATTCATATCTAGAAAAAATGTATAGTATAAATATTAGGCACAAAGGTAAGGTAATAGTAGAAAAAAAAGTTATTGTATGACCCTGTACAATAGTATTTCACTCCAAGGTGTTTTTCCAAAACTTATTCATGGGAGATGGTGAATTTTTGGTGAAAGTATGATGAAACATGGTGAGGGTTTAAAACAATGTTGAGGGTTCTCCATTGTTGAGAACAATGAGGATCGGCTAGTGGAGCAACTAGTATGACATTGTGTAGGTGTGACCATTTGGTGTCGAGTTAAACTAAGAGTAAAGAAAAGAGTTAGATGGCCCAATTGTTCAATCACATATGAAATTTTTCTCTACTCTTTTCCCATAATGAACTCATCCTGAAGGTTTTTTAGACCACATCAAGTTGTTAGGGAGGTTGTCATTGGGAAAGTCTTGAATTCTTTTGTAGAGGGCTTGTATAGTTAGAACACCATATTCAATATTTTGTTTCATAAATGTTGATGCGCAAAGTTACCTAACTTCTATGACACATTATGATTTAATATAAATTGTATTAAATCTAATTGCAGAGTAACTCTTGTACCTAATGGTATATAAATGATAAAATTTAGTAAGTGGAAAAGTAACAAAGCATGCAACAAGATGAAACCCTAAGAAAATGAGAGGGATAAATGAATTAGTTGTTTTTTGAGTGATATGGAAGTTGTTTGGGTTGGGAAGCTGTTAGAACATAGTGATATCATCTTTTCGTGGTGACTAGAGGTTTTGAGACCTAGAAGTGTGTCAAGAAGAAACACCCATATGATGATAGTAGACCCAAGTGCTAGCATCCATTTTGGACGCTAGTGTCTCTGTAGATGCTGGAGATCTCCTTCATTTAGGGATAGAGGATATTTTCTTGTGATATATGTTTGTGGATCCGGTTATAATTCGATGTCGTTGATTATACCGTAACTCCTGAAAATAGAGATACCTAGTTGTACATTCCCACAAATCACATCAAATCCTAACAATAAAGTTGCAAAATGTGAAGTCGACTAACCCCGATGGTCACCTAAAGAGTGAACTTAGTACGTAGAACTACACTACATCTCAAACTCCATATATTTTTGTGTGTAAGTGTGTGTAATGATACCCTTATACAACTTACACAATGATAGTGGGCTAGATCTAGAATGTAAAAATGTATAGAATGTGTGGGATGAAATAGAATAGAGTAGACTTACCCTTCTTATGTTGTGTATGTAGAAGTGATGCACACCTTTTCCCTTGAATAAGTGTGCTAAGATGGATTATTTTGATGCTCTTGTTCCTTTGAATACAAGCTAGGTGATGATAGATAATGATTAATGCATGGCCCCTTATTTGAGAGCTATAACTATGTATGTATGTATGTATATATATATATATATATATATATATATATATATATATATATATATATATATATATATATATATATGGATATGGATATGGATATGTATATGTGTGTGTGTGTGTATGTGTGTGTGTGTGTGTGTGTGTGTGTGAATCCCTTGTTTGAATTTCGTAATTGAAAAGCTGAAAGGCCAACCCAAAAGTATAAAAATTCCCAAGAATAAAAAAGAGAAAAACAAGTGATAAAAGGGGAGAAAGGGTCGGGAGTGCCTAAGAGGGACAAGAGCACACGAGTGCTAGTGTCCTAGCGGGTGCTAGTGTTTGAGGTCATAAAATATAAATCGGTAAAATCTCGACATGGCTCTGGGGTGTATAAGGTCAATAAAATTATAAGAGGAAAAACAAAAGACCCAAAACAGTTGTAATCACCAGTTTCATTGCTTAGGAATCATGTATATATTAGTAAGCTCTAGGACCTAGAAATGTACCCAAGTGCATAGATTTTGTGTGTACATTTGCCCCACTTTATGCTATTAAGTCAATACTTGATAACATAAAGTAGATAGAAGATGTGTACCGTATGATCCATTAGAGAGTGTGGCGGATAGCGTGTTGAGTGTATAAGTGAAGAGTGGAAACTAGGAAGGGGAGGTAGACCCTAGGGTGAAGCATATGTGTGGCTTGTACATGTTGTTATAAGCTTGTACTTCTGATGTAATATGCTTCTTGTTGCGTATTGAAGACGGACATGCAAAAGAAGAGAAAGAAAGTATTCAAAGTTTTTTTATGAAAAATGAGAGTAATGCACGTATAAATAAGTAAAGAGTGTAAAAGTGTGTAAAAAGAAAGTGTGCACCTGATTTGTATAAGAGTATGAGATATAAAATTATCCTGATTTACTTGTAGATGCTACTTGAATTTGTTTTTTATGGTGAGGTTTTTGGGTGATCTCACGCCAAGAGTGAGTTTTTGGGTGATTTCACATCGGGGTGAGTTTTTGGTCAATCTCACGCAAAGAGTGAGTTTTTTGGGTGATATCACACCAAGAGAAGAGTGTTGGGAAGAGAGGTATAGATTTTCCCTCCTTCCATGCTTCTTCCCAAATAAGCACCATTGTAGATGGTACATCCCTAATTTGTTCCTTTTGTTCGATTGTTACGATTTGTAACTAATTGTTCGATTGTAGGAGATATAATGTGTTTTGTGATTGGAGGCAAGCTCCGCAACTAGAGAACTATGCTAAAAACTACTAGAGATCATGATGTACTATGGAATTTACTATTTTTCCCCTAGGACATTAGTTCCCTGGGAGGATACAAGCATCAAGCACTACTATCTTCTCTTGGGTGCTAGCATCTTCTCTGTGTGTGAGGTGTGGTTCTAGACCGTTACGTGATTGTATGGTCATGATGATTCTGTACTATGATGATTTTTAGTATAGCTCTGAGCTGATGTATAGGTGATTTGTTCACCCAATAGATGCCCCCTTGTTTGGGGTGCATGTAACATCTGTAGGAGGATGCGATCCAAATGAGAGGACAAAATACTTGATATACATATATGAAGTGGATACTGCGGGGGCTATGGGATGTGCATAATAGAAAATAAGGAACATGCAAACAAGATGGGATAGTAAGCAAGTGTTAGTTTTAACAATAGCTAACATGCAATGCGAGATAATGTAACAAGCAAGTAGGAAGACAAGAGTGACCATGAAAAGTGGGTTCCATACATGGTACATTGATCACAATATCACAAGACAATCGGGGATGAAGCGACCAAAAGCATATAATGATCAAACAAGACATAAGGCATAGCCCACAAACACTAGAAAATAAGAAGTGATAGATAGCCATGGTTATATTGATCATGCAAGACAAATGCTACACATGAAGCACCTTGTAGACACCAAATTTTGGTATCACCCCGCATTTTCTCTCCTTCAACAGGCTTATCCAAGTGAATCTCATTTCCCACAAAATTGTATTCAATTAATTAATCTTATAACTTAATTGATCCCCTTTCACATACTTAAACCTCATTATATGCTAAATAATAAATTATTCCAATTAGGTCATATCATCCCATCTCATAATTAAATAATCCAAAAATATCCAAATCATGAACCCCACATGTTCCCCACTTAATCAAATTCAATTCAATCAAATCAAATCTAATACCCCACCTAATAATCAATCCCCCAAAATTATTAAATTCATGAACCCCACCCATGAATTTAATAATTCTAAATCCCAAATACATCAAAATCTGACATCTTATTCAAAAATTCAATAGTGTAAAGTAATCCACATGGGATTCACTATTACACCTAACATTTCAAATCATGTCCCCACTCATATCATTTTTTTTTTTCAAATCATGTCCCCACTCCACACCACACCTTTTTTTTTAAATCATGAGTCCACAGTCAAATCAACTCCTAATCATGTCCCATTAAATAGGGTTACTTTTACAAACCTCGGTTACTCGTTAACCTCATATTTTAATCCTTATTCAAGCTATAAATTAAACCCTTTCCCCCCTCTTAATAATAATATGAAATCTTTACATATTTTGAAACTTGAAAGGTGAGAAATAAGAAGAAAATTCTAAAACAAGTTTTTGAAGCTTGAAAATATGAAAACTTTGGAAAATTATTTGTGAAGTTTGAAGCAAATGTTGAAGTGTTTGAAGGCAAAACTCTTCCATCATCCCCATGCTTCTCTCGTAATGCCATTTTGATGCTTGTTTCATCACCAAAGCAGAACATCAGCTAAGTGCCCTCACTTTTTCATTTACTTGGTATATTACATTTCTTTTCTTTTATCCATTATCTATTGCTCATGATTTATTCCTCTCTTTCTTGACACGGGGGTTGACATCTTCCAAATAATTGTCTGACTTCTTAGAATCGACATTGTTCGAGAAACCCCGCATATGTTTATCTAATCATATCGGCTTGAGTTTTGTGAGCATTATCACACATCTCTCTTGGCGCTTTGTAGATCCATCTCCACATCCAAGGTACTAAGCCCTCCATCATTCAAAGTTATTGTTGACTTCCAAGATTGGAATTCACACACGTGAGGATGAAGTTTCATTTATCACAAACCTGTTATCATGTTACAAAGATAAGTAGTATGTCAAAGCATGTATATATCGGTGAAAAGTAAAATGACAATAATTATAAGTAGTAAAGAATGTGATAATAGGACCCATGATATGTGAGATTAGTAAAGGTAGATGCCCCTAGGAGCCTCGGTGGGACTGGCAAGGGATTCAATGTCAAGAATCCTACATTGTGTATGGATTTGTAAGATATTTTTATTCACTTCTAGAGACCAAGTGAATGTGCATGTGTATATGGTAAAGATAATGACATACTGAGTATCTGTATAAAATAGTAAGAAAAGTGAAGATGTAAGTAATATAAGCTAGAAATAATAAATGTAACCAAGATATGCAAATGTTGTATGAGTGTGATGGTGTGGTATGCAAGATGTGAAGATGGGAGGAGTTGTGTTTCCCCCAGTGGATGTGTATGAAATGAGGTTCATTTATAAGTTATCCCTCAACAAAGAAAGATTGAACCATAGAAAAGAGTGCATCATTTGGAAATGAATGTGTTGTGTGAGAATATATGCTAGAAAAGATGTATTATGAAGCACGTAACATGAATTGTGTATGATGTGCGGTTCATTGATGTAGTGTGCCCTCAATAGTCAAGTGTGAACCTGTAGCACTAGAGTGCATCATCGGGTAATGATGGTACAATGTATGTACCATGAGGTGAGTGTGATTATAAAATGTAGACATGAAGTAAAGAGTGTGAAGTGTAGTAGTAAACACTAGAGATAATTGATAGTGATTAAAAAAGGGGATAAATTGTGATGCCCCTGTTGGCGAGAAAATTTGTGGGTTTCTTGTCAACGCTCTGGGAATATAAGTCCCTCTACTTAACCGGTGTAGCTATAATATGTGCATGCGTGAGTGAAAGTGAGTTTTATCCATGTGGCCTTATGGTCGGGGATCCAACAAGGGCACTCCATTGACCCTGTGGTAAAGCAAGCAATCTCTTGCTAGGGAAGATTTTTTCTGAAGAGCGGGAAAGAGGAGGGAGAAATGATTTGGGAGAACTAACATTGCATGTAGAAAATCATATTCCTTCACACACTAGTCAGAAATTTCAACACATGCATTTATGAAAAGAAACAACTCTACGAATAACAACAATACCAAATATAATTTATTGATCACAAAGTATCAAGAAACCCCTTAGTCAAAGAAAGCTAGAAACTCCTTCTTCTTATATTGATTGCTTAAACAAAATTTGTACATAGTGTGGGAATGGAAGAAATTTGAGAGTGGAGAAAAGTAGAAGAAAATGGCTATCTCCTTTTCTTTCTCTAAGTACAATGCACTCTTAAGTTTACAAGATTAATTGCCAACCCTTTGAGATGGGAATGACTTTACAATTTATAGAGTAGACTCGACTCCTCATCTTCTTCATGACCCTCCATATGCCTTATTTCTAACTTTAGACTATTCATATTCCTACAAAATATTTAAGTCCCTTTTATAAAATCAAGGTGACTTAATTTATATTATGTTTCTAAAGTCACTTTTAGGTGACTTAAAGGCATATCAAAAAGTGCAAACCCCAACAAAGAATTAGAACATTTGAAGGGAGAGAACGTTGGGGGACAGGGAGAAAAAGAGAAAGAAGAGGAGAAGATGTTGTCTCTGAAAAATTTCGACGATCCTTGAACAATGATGGAAATCTCGATGTGATAAAACTCCTCGATGCCCCATTGTTCCAAATATGCCCTTTGAGAACAACCTGCTATTTTTAGTAAGTACACATCAGACAACTTACTATTTTTAGTAAGTGTCATAGTTATCTTTTCCCAACCTCCGCCGGATATGGTAACTTGAATTATTTCTTCTTACTCTGCTCATCCGACCTTCGGACCAACCAACTATTTATAGCAGGGGCTTGTGGAACCACTTACTATTTTTAGTAAGTGTTAATTCATGCCGAGATGAATTTTTATGACTTTTCTGCAATACTCCCTCTGTGTTCACTTCCTTTTTCGTATCCTCTTTAAGTGGTGGATTACCCGAAGTAACAAACCCCTACGTAGGAAGGCATGTTATTTTTATTAAGTGCGCGGATGTCAGGATGTGAAAAAACAAGTCTTGAAACTTTGGGTTTTATTTCGGGGTTCCACGCTCCACGTTTGAGTAACTCCTTCATCTGAAAAAGTGGGAAAATGATATTTTCATGGCGTGGGAAGAATACTATCAAAAAGCGTAATGTGCAACCCTCAATATCCCTAAAATAGTAGGGACTTCATGGTGCAAGAACTAGTGCACATAAAACTAGATTTTTCAATGATCATTCCCTCCAATTTTCACGCAATTTCGTCCACTAGAACCCTGAGAAGTGAAGAGGTAGCTCATTTCCTTTTTCAAAGATGTTCTTCATGTGACAGGGCAGTGTACTATCAAAAAACACATCTCTTCATATCCCTAAAAAAATAGGGGTTTCATGCTACAAGAACTAGTTCATGGGAACTATATTTTTCGACAATCATTTCCTCCAATTTTCGGGTGATTTCGCCCACTGGAACCTTGAGAAACGGAGAGGTAGCTCACTGGTTTTTTCCATTACTGTGTCATGGTGGCCATTAATGGAGCTCAAAAATTGTAGGTTTCCTTTTATTCTCCATTTTAAATAAAAATTATAATTTTGTTATGGGTTTTTGCTTCTCCTGCTTCCAATGAAATTTTGCTTTGATCGGTTGCGGTTTGACGGTAAATTGAGTTTTTCCTTCGTAGAGCCAGAAGTGAAATTTATTCATTATGAGTGTTTCTTGCTGCAAATAGGAGGTTTGAAGGTGATTTTTCAATGGCCTTCGAGATTTAAGAACTCATCAACATATGGTTCTTCATTTCGTGCACCGACTTGCAAGATCTCTTTGATTTTTAGTTTCATGGCGATGAAGATTTTCAAACTCCTTCCTCTTCGTTCTTCATTTTTCACTTCTTCATTTGATCACTCTTTCTTCTAGGACCTATGTATTATCATGGATTTAAGGATTTTTTGGCCATGGTGGAGCTGGTTCAAATCAGCAATGGCAGATGGGTGTTTGGACAAGCATGAGAAAAGTCATGGCATGGAGAGAAGTTGTGAAGGAGAAATGGGGTTCTTTTCACCTTTCCCTCATGGTACCGATCTAAGGCCAATGTTTCAATTAGATGAAGTTGGACTGATTAGTTTAGATCTCAATGAACTTTATCAAACAATTTTCTTATCCATATTCTATTGGGGTCCTATAGAGTTGGGGGTTGGGGCCGAGGATAGCTCTGTTATAAAGCTAGAAAGCCGTGTGATAGGTGGTAACTATTTTGTATGGTTTGGGGGTAGGTAATTGGGACGCACCGGCGAGAACGCCTATATATAGATATGGCAACGGGTCCCCTAGATATCGACCACCCTTTCCATAGGAAATAAAGAAAGAAATAAAGAATGTTTTGTTTCTTGTCCCAAGTCCCTTCGGTCCTTAGGACAAGACAAAGGGGTTATTCTTGTCCCAAGCCCCTTCGATTCTTAGGATAAAACAAGGGGGAATAATTACTAAGTGTCGTATTTAAACATTCAAAAAATGCATAGCAAGGGGTTGGGCACATTTTTGTGTCCCTGACGTCCCTCACCTCAAAGGGACATGATGGACATCAATTTTCACAGAAAGCAAGAAGATGACACGTGGCATTGATCAAATGACAGGGGGGAGAGAGAGAATAACAACTTTAAAGCACTGAGGGGCTGGAAGTGGGTCACATGGGTGAACAAAAGTCTCTCCTAGGGGAATGGGAAGATTTTTCAAGGTTTTATGTACCTGATTTGTGAGGGATGTGAGGGAAATCAAATTTTATGGCAATCCTAGAGTTGACACGTGGTAGAGATCCGACGACAGGGAATTTGAGCTCCAAATTACACCTAGGGGCTGAACTGTCAATCCTGATGGTCGCATGGGGTTACAGAGGTCACATGGGGGCTGGGAAAATTTTTCCAAGGTTGATGTACCTAACCCTCGAGAGATTTCGGGGACACAAAATCCCGCCAGGATCTTGGAGCTGACATGTGTCCTCCCAAAATTTGGCTAAGTCCCGAACTCGCTCCAAGAGGACAACTTGCAATGATGATAACTTGAGCTCCCGATGGACTTTTTTGGAAACATTTTATATGATCCTAACTTGAAATGTCCTTTTGAATCTAATGGTGGGGGTCTCATGTCTTGATTATTCCATTTGATCCCTGAAAAAGTGGATTTTTTATTTGGTACTCCACTTGTGCCTGAGAAAAAGCGCCACTGGACCTAATGCACCAAAGTGTTGTGAAAGAAATAATTTCATCATATTATAGGCCTTGGAATTATCTTTCTATAGATTTTTTTTTTTCTTCTAACTCGATCCAGAGCCCCTGAAATCACCTTCTAAAGCTCCAGTTTTTGGCCTGTGCACTGACTAGGCTTGTGAACCCTAATTTTGGCGGATCTCGCCCTAACTTCTCTCGAGACCTTATAGAATATTCCTGAATCATTTCCATGATATCCCAAGACCTTTTAATCACCTCCACATCCACTTAGTCTCTTCTTCTCTACTCCATGGGGTTACTTTAGCCCTAGGAAGGCCAATGATAACCCTTCCCACAATTGGTAGCTTACAATTTTAATGAACTCCTAAAATCACCTAGGGGGAATGAATGTAATTTCATAAATCACCTAGGGGGATGAGATAATGTTAATTAGGAGGTCACTTGGACTGACTGGACTGACCCAAGGTGTCTTGGAATGATAAGACTTGAAAACATTAACACAGGGGTATAGTTGTCGTGCTTGGAAATTGTCGATTTCCTTATTGCACATTTGCACGACAACATCCCCAAGTGTGTGAGTGGTGAAGAATCGGGTAAAATAATCAAGAATATTGTCATTGTTGTGGTCAGAACCGATAGGATTTTGATTGGAGACATAATAGGTGATAATATGAGCATGTTCATAGAGAGAGCCAATGCGGAGTAAATTATACATGCATATAGTATATTCTTCATCAAGAAACGAGATTGTGAACAATCATGTGCGTACCAATGAGTGATATTTTGTGTATATCCAAAGAATGAATCATTACATATAGAGAGATGGCTAAAGGCATTGAAAATGAGATATTACTATGATTAGGATCAAGAGTACCACTAATATAGTCAAGCCAAGGTTTTGTTTGAGGGTGGGTGGAGAAGAGAGGGGTGTACGTGTAAGAAAAAAATGTCAAATGGAAGATGGGGAGGCCATAAGCGAGTCATATGAGAACATATTCATGATATAGGTGAGGTGAGTGAGATGGGGGAGGATATCATTGAGTTTTAATCCTAACTTTTTCAAGCCTTCATATGTGCAAATGTGTCAAGATAAGCGAGATCGAATGGAATATGAGGCCATGGATATGGTAGTGGAGTAAATGTAACCAAAGGAGAAGGCATGAGATCTAGTGCATGTATAGAAGCTTGAAAGGGATCATAACTATAATATAAGTAGGAGGTTGTTTGAATTGATATTCACCTAGAGCAATAGTAACAAAAGTGTTTTGGAAGTAGGATTCATCTATTTCAAGAGGAGTAAAGTTGATATTGTGCAGGTTTTCATCGATAAGCTTGATGGTATTGACCTCATTATCATAATCATCGGTGTTGAAATTGTCTTGTTGGATAACATTATCAAGGATATTAGGATTGGATTTAGATGTAAGGTAAGGAGGAGTAGTGATAGGTGGGGTAGTGCTAGTGTTATAGGTAGATGAGGTAGGTGATATAATATCAGAGGTATGTGTAGGGATGGAAGGGAGGGGTGTGGAGGTAGATGAAACCATGTGAGCACTAGATTGGCCAAAATCATAGTACCGACACTATGGTATGGAATAGGATGTAGCAGAGGGATAAGCATGGTAGTGACGGGATCTATGTGACAAAACTTGAATGGGTCAGGATCAACGAAATAGTATGCTCATATCCATCATGTAAGAATTTAACACACCGATGAACCGTAGAAGGAACAACATGCATGACATGAATCCATGGTCTACTAAGTAAGCAATTGAACTAAAATGATGTGTCAATGACATAAAACAGAGTGGGAAGGGTTTTAGGTCCAACTCATAAAGGTAAGGTGATGGTGCCAATGCATGTTCGAGTAGTAGAATCATACTCAAAGAAAAAGATAGAGGATTTAGTGATCAAACTATTAGGAATTTTTAATTGCATGAGTAGTGAAAGAGAACATAGATTTATAATGGAGACATTATCAATTAGTACACACTTGATATAGATGGAACCGATAATATCGGTGATGAGAAAAGGTGCAGGAAGATTCTTTAGTGGTAGTAGGCGGAATATCCTCATCACTGAAGGATATAACATGTGGTATATTTTTGAGGGATTGAATGAGATGGGTGAAGGCAATAGGTGAATTATCACTTTCAATATGGATGGAGCGTAAGGAAAATTCTAATGTATGACGACAATATGGTGCACTTTGAGTAAGAGATCATAAAGAGAGATTTTGGCTGGTGTATTCTTAAGTTGGTCGATGATATCATAACTTTTGGAGGTGGTGGAAGGAACTATAGATGAAATATGTGCAGGGGATAGAAATAGGTGAACTTGTAGGCATTCGGGTGCGGTGGGTGGTGAATAAATTGATAGTTAGATAAAGCATTGGAGTAATGAAGTGGGGAGGGTGTTGAGTACGAACTTGCATAAAATCAAAAACAATGGCAATCGTGCGAAACCTTGGTTAGAGCATAGGATGGATAATAAGATTGATCCATGAATTTGAAGGAGATAGAATCTGATACATTCTCATAAGGTATGGTTTGAGTGATGGGGTTTACCAAATGATTTAATATAATAGAATAAAATCTAATTACATAAGTAACTACCATACGTAATGATATATAAAATATAAAATACAATAAGTGGACAAACAAAAAGCATGCAACAATATGAAACCCTAAGCAAGTGAGAGTGATAAATGCCATAGTTAATTTTTGAGTAATTTGAAATTTGTCTAGGATGGGAAACTCTACAATAGAGTGATAATAATGTCATCGGGGATGATTGGAGGTTACGAGACACGGAAGTGTGTTGGGCAGAAGTGCCCACAAGAGGACAAGAGTGCCTAGGCGCTAGCATCCATTTTATGGGCTAGTGTCTCGTGTAGATGCTCCGGATATAATTCTTCAAGGCCGAGGAGGTTCACTCTTGATCTCTATTTATCTCTCTTGTTCTTCTCCAATGTAGTCGATTATACCTGTAACCTATAAAGAGAGATACCTAGATACACATGCCCATAAATCACATCAAATCCAAAAATAAAGATGCAAAATGTGGAGTCGAATGACTCAGGACAATCACCTGAAGAGTGAACTTAGATCGAGTGTTGTACTACATCTCAAACTCCATATAGTTATGTGTGTAAGTGTGTGTAATGATGCTTGAGGATGACATTGTGTAAGTTACACGGTGATAACAGGATAGATCTAGAATGTAGCAAATGTATAACATGTGTGGCATGGAATAGAATAGATTTTTCCTCCTATGTTGTGTATGAAAAATTGATGCAACCCTTGTCCCTTGAATGAGTGTTTTATATGGATGCTCTTGTGCCTTTGAATGCAATTTTAGTTGATGATAGATAATGCTTAGTGTTTGGGCCCTTATTTGAGAGTCAGTAACTATGTATATATATGATTCCTGGTTTAAATTTCGTAATTGAAAACAAATGTAGACACACAATCACACACTTTGGGTAATTATTTAGTCTTGATTACATACTACTATTCATGTGATTCCTAAGTAATAAAATTACTAATTAACCCATGTCTTTGGCCACCTTTCTTTGATTTTTGTTGTTACTTTTAGTATTGCACTCTTACTTGCTCAGTCTTCCTTTTTACTCTTTAGCATTTTTCATCCTAGACACTAGTGCCCAACTAGAATTCTAGTGTCAGGTGCACTCATCCCTTCAGGCACTCATGTCCCCTTTGTTCTTTACTCTCAATTTTTGGGTCCTTTCTAGCCATTTGAGCATTTTATCTTTTTGGTAGTAGGCCTTTTTAGGGTTGATTATGATATTCAAGAAAAGGAATCATATAAATATAAAGCTATGTGATCATAATAAAGGACCAAGAACTAAGCATTATCTATCACCACCTAAGGTTACATCCATCAAGGCATCTAAAAGCTCCATTACATCCATCTAGCTCCATAACAAGGGACATAAGGGATGTTTTTTTAGATCACACTTCATAGGAGGGAAGTTCATTCTATTCCATGCACACATTTACTACATTCTACATCTAGCTACTTACTCGTTATTCCAAGTGCGACACACACAAGAGAAACCTAGGGCATAATTCCACACACACACAAAGAACTACATTGGGTCTGAGATGTAGTGCAATACTCAATTGTAATTCCATCAATGTGGTAGTTGAGGACAGTCTGAAACCTCATTTTTCATCTTTCTTTTTAGGATTTGATGTATATTTGAGGGTTTTATAGATATATTATTTATTGTAGGTTTCAATGACCTTGGTAATCTTGGTGCGACCTTAGGGAAACCGAAGGCGACTATAAGAGAACATTTTGCAACACTTCGTAGGAGGTTTTCGAGCATTTTCATAGGCCCTGGCACCCGAGAAATAGGTCTAGGGAATCCAATAGTGCCTCTCAGTGCACCCCAGGTCTAACATATCTCCTTGGATTTGAATTTTTCTCGTTCTCTAGTATGACAAGTATATGCTTCATATTTTCTAGTTTTCCAACTCTGTGCACTTTCCATAACTCTACGAATCAGCTAAGGCTTCCTATACTCTCTTTTGCAATTAGGGTTTTCATTATTCATTTCTTAATTATTTAGATATATTTCATTACTTCATTATTCATTTATTTACTACAATCTTGCATTCAGATTAGGCCTATATATTTAATAATTAGCTTAATTATTTTGGTGATCCCAACCTCGAATCCCCTTCCATTTAGCACTCTCTTACTCTCATCAATATGGCTCGATCTTATGAGGAATTTATTGAAGACTGTATTAAATCCCTTAATGATCATATCATTGAGCATCCCCAAGATCTAGACTTGCTCTTAAATGCTACTCATGAGGAGGCTACCAATCTGGCAGAGCTTGACGCTTCGCTGCCATTGCCACTTCCATTGCTACTCAACCACCTACTTCTACTATGGAACACATTTCTACCATCCCCCTTTCAGTTCCTAATCCCACTAACCACTTAACTTTTCCTCTTATTTCTCACATATGGCAGTCTCTTCCACTTGGCACTCAAGATTTACCCTCACTCTATTAAGACCTCTAAGCAAAAATTCGTCAACTATAACAGGATACTTCTCATTCATCTCCATCTTTGGATTCCAATTTATTGTTACACACGCCATCTCTGCCTATTCAATTCCTCCTAATTTTTTCATGCCCGAGCTTCCCATCTTTAATGGGTATGGTGACCTACAAGAGCATCTCCAAGCATTCCATGTGGCTTGTCTAGATTTTTCAGATGATTAGATCCTCTTGACTAAATATTCCCCGTAGTCTTCATAATTATGTGATGCATTAGTTCTATGACCTACCTATCCACTCAGTAACATATTTCATGCATATGGCTGATTCTTTTCGACTCACTTTTCTATCAACTCTAGCCATAATATCGATATGTTCAACTCGCACAACTTAAACAAGGATCTAATGAATACTTATCATACTACGTTTTATGATACAAAAATAACTTAGCTAAGATGTCAAATGTGCTTGCAGACTCTAAGCTTCAAGACTTATTCATTCAGAGTCTATTACCACCTCTCCAGGAGAGTGTTCTCTTTGAGATGTCTCCTCATTCGATCAATTATTTCATACTCTTAAGCTTCACGAAACTAAGCTCTTATCTATAGGCAAGATTAAATATCAAGAGAAAACATCATCTTCTACACATTTTCAAAGTAAGTCACCATTCAAACAATCAAAAACCAAACCAACTAATGCAAAAATCACTGTCAATGTTGTATCAACCACCAAAGATCTTTAAACGCAACCACCTCAACGTGCCTACACAAAATTAAGAGTCCTTCCACATATTTTGATTCCAAAACTTATTGAAATTAATCTCATCACACTTCCGCCTCCATTCTAATTAGATCCATATTTCTCAAAAGGTCATAATTATAATGAAAATTCCATTGTGACTATCATCAATGCGTAGGGCATCTACATATCATTATTTTAAATTTCGCACCCTTATTCAAGATCGCATTGACAATAATAAAATTGAGATTCCAGAGCCTATAACTTTTTGCAACAATCAATGATAAACATAAGATAAAAATATTTAACGATTCGCTTATGAAACATGACAAACAAGCGATTCGATTCCACATATGATCATACATATCGTGTAGTTCCTCCTCCTGCATCGGGGGATCTTGATTTCTTATTTTCTCATACTAACGCTTCTCCACCAATTATTTCTTTCTCTGGCCACGATCATCATGTGATATTTTCTTCTAATCACTTACACATTAGTACATATATTGGATCTATCCCTATCAATAACACCAAGGTTGATCCGTCGTGGACCATCAACGCATGTTCTATTCCACTTGTTTCTATTAGATATCCACTTTCCCAAATATCATATCCCTTTGAACAATTCATATGGTGTTATTAAACTCCACACTATAGTTATTCCTCTCACTATGTTGATACCCTTCCTTATCAGACAAGAAATCAATGGGTGTGACATGCTCTTAGGCCTCAATTGGATTCGCAGTCCAAGTCTATCATCTCCATGAATCATTTGCATCTAAAATTCATTCACAATAACCAAGTCATTTCTATCGATGGGGTGCCTCCATCTACTCCATGGTTGCCATATCCTCTCATGGTTACCAATGCATCACCTGCTCCATCTAGTATGACACAACCTCTAGAACCTAAAGCACAATCTGCTCCTAGATATTCTATTCACACACGACCTACATGGTCTTATCATTATGCTAGTCTATTACACCAATACAGGTCCATCACTAGGATAATTCCTACATCTAGACGCATTTCACCACCTCGTTCCATTCCATGTAGGTGCCCACCATTGCTGCGTTCTACCTCACATAGGTCTCCATCACCTACACACTTTGTTACACCAAGGTGCCCACAATATACTCATTCATTGCATGCATATATACTTCACTCACCTCCATAGGGTATATCTCATATACCACCACTCTTATAACATGGTCAAATGCCTTCATCACTACCAACATCAGGTAAAGGAACTTCATTCTTTAATTTTATCGGATATCTCATTCATTAACACATGCTTAGGGGGCATTATGATTATTTCTCCCCCTCCCTTTAACATTAAAATGCGTCCTACATTCACCTTCTTACACTAACATATACATCTCTATCCACACTCTCAAATCGTCATTACCTTACTGACGAAATTTTGTGTTTTGGTTCACACTTGATTGTTGAGGGCATATTATACACATGAACCTCACACACTACACAATAGACACTACACATTACACATCTTCACACATCATGCACTTTTGTACATATACATTATCCTCATCTTCCATCTACTATGCATCATCCTCACTCTATGCTTTGTACACCCATACATTACATGCCTTCTACACACTACATTACTATACATTTTCATGATCTAACCATATTTCATTGCACATTGCACATTCTTCATCACACACTACACGCTTTACATATCACGTACTTATGACATCTTCTTCGCATTACATTTACTACACATTACAAATTTTACTCATCCACTTATACATGTTAAACTCATTACTCGACAATGCACTCTAGTCCAATGGTTCATAATCAATCTGTTGATGGTCTAAATAAAAATTAAACCTCACCTCATCACATCTACTTCATTCTATACTATAACCTTCACTATCAGGTCAATCAATATTTTTATCATAATATGTGACATTTTTATCCATCACCGATTCATACATTTTTGTGTATACGCTTTGTGTTGAATCATCACACTTTCTAACATATTAACCATACATCTCGTGATATATGTTAGTTCTATATCATCACATTTTATGTTAGGAAATAAGGGATAAAATATGTGGAACAATCCCATACGAGAATCACAATAGTAGCTAATATGCGAAAGATATTACGGATCTAAAATAAAAATGTAGAAAAATAAAAGAACACAACATAGAGGCAATAGCTACATCCACCAAGAATCAATTGCTCGTATTTTATTACAAGCCACCTCTTTCTCTCAATAAAATACCCAGATTTGTTTAGAGCTATGCTAAAAAAACTCTCTTGAAATTACACATGAACTCACACACCTCTACAATGATATGTCATTCTTACATCAATAGAAACCGCTTAAGCGGTTATATAATACCGTGGGTACCAAAACCATGGGTGAAAACTACCCCATAAACCTATGGGTCAAAAATCCCATCCATATGAGAAGAACACATTTATAGAGATATTGGGCATGTTTTTCAAGGCCAAAAAAATTTCTTAGGGCGTATTTCCTCGAACCTCTACTAATGGGGGATACCACCCCACACCCCACTCAAGTCCATGCTCCAAACCCACGACGAGAAAGCTCGTAGAGAGTGTACAATCTTCAAAACTTCCACACATGAAATTAGGCTCCACAACGTAACAATCTCCCACTTGGAGACTAATTTTCCCTCGAGAAAGCTTCTCAAATAATGCAATGAAGTATTGGGTTTTCCTATCTTATTTAATCTTGTGACTCTAAAAGACTAACTTACATTGCCCCAAGAAGATTCAAGTATAATTTCTTATATTAAATGATCTCTTCAAGCATTAAAAACACTAAATTGGTTTATATATCACCTTACCAACCTTCTAAAGGTTTTTATCCATAATGAAGAGGATTCTAGAGCATAAACGTACCTCATCAAGTCCATCTTGTTGATCGGTAGTTCAATCTTGGCCAACTAATTCCTGTTAGCACATTGTTAGAATTAATTCTTCTTAAAAATAATTTCAAAACCAAATTTCATGGTTTTCTACCACCCATTTCCCTTATTCAACTGTGCTAGAATTCTCAAGACTTGATAGTTAATGAAAAGTGGGTTTCTCTTGTAATGGTTCTACCTTTCTTTATTTTCCACGACTGTAACAATAAACTGGTAGAGAATTCTCTTCCCTCGATGAGTGATTACAATTTTATCTTTTGGAATCCCCTTGGTGACTTGAAGAAAAATTTATCTTCAAAATTTGAGGAATTTCTATTAGTTAAAACATTTTTATATCAATTCTCTCATTCGATGACCTAGAAACAAGGTTTATCACCTTTGTGTTAACCGAGACGTATTTTTGAAGGTTTTGGCTCAATTTTTTATCTTTGTTCTAATCTTAACGTTTTGGAAGGATGGTCTCACCTGATAGAATATCTCCAATCACTTAATCCCCTTTGAATAACCTCTGCAAGTGATTCACAATAAGTTTTGATAGTGCTCAAGTCTTTCTGACTACCATGTACACCTTGAGGCAAATCTGTAGGTCTAATTATTGATATTACTCATCCTTAATGAATAGAAAGGTTGATTTTTAAAAATATTACATTTTATAGCTGACCCAAACTCAATTCTTCACCCTTTCTTGGAGAATAAATCACTTTATTTTTGAGGAATTTACACATACGAATCACGAGTTCTCTGTCCGTTTATAATTTGCATAAATAAATGACTTTGTTCGACCTTTTAAACCACTTTTGGAATGAAAATGCACTTTGGAACTTCACTAAAAACCTCTCATCTAGATTCATCTACTATTACACAATGATTTCCCTCACAATTCTCACAACTTACCATTCATGATCTCCTCTTTGTCTTTACATCATGGTATCTTTACTCCTATAGGGTTTCAATGACAATCATATAAAAACAACACTTCTCATAGATACATAAGGTTAGAATAAAGTTTTTCATTTGACATATATGCCTTCCACTCACATGGAACACCTTTTAAGTTCAAACCTTTCATCAACAATCATCATCTAGCAATCCTTTCACAATCTCATTCACAGTTACAAATTCTCAAGTTTGAACAAACATCTACAATACAAGAAATCAATGAATCCAATATAATTGAAACTTAGAATACCTCTTCAAGTGAGGATCACCATCCATACACACACATGTCAAGATTTAGAACATCAACGCAAAATATAAATATTCATAGTTTCTAGCAAACATATTATCTTTTCAAAACTCCTTCAACTCTTGAAACTCTTGGATTCTCATTCGAATGGAATGAGGCTTAATTAGTTACATTCAGGTTTTTATATGTCACAAGTCCCTCTAATTTAATATTAACCTCTCAACCTTCTAGTCACATGATGGATTCTTGCCAACCATTAAAGACACTCAACTAGGACTCCAAGTTCTAAGTTTCTATCACATAAACTATGCTTTCTAGACCTTTAGAGGTCAATTTACATGTAAGATAATCATGGATAACCTAAAGAGATCATCAAACTCCAAGACAAAGCCAAAATGGATTCACAATTCAAATTTGCATATTTTGGAGGGAATTGCAAAGTTTTAAATTGTGAAGGACTAGTTACACCCTATCACACCTAAATGACTACAAATGACCTAAATAAACCATCCAAGCCAAAATTGAGTGACTACAACCCAAAATTGCATGTTGTTAGTCATATGTGCAAGTTGGGATTAGATGCTCCTACATCATACTCCCGGGGAAGAAAGAGTTTTCCCATAACTTTTGTTTGCAAACTTGTTCTCTTATTTTTCCTTTGTTTCTAGTTGATGATGACCTTATAGAAGTAGACCTTAATTCCATACTATGCTTCCCACATTTTTGTCAACTCCTTCATGCTTCTCATATGCTTGTTAATCATATTCTTATGATAAATGATGGTTTTAGGACTGGTTTGTGATTCTGTACCTTGTATTTGAAAGAATGCATATGTTCCATCCTTACATGACATGAATCTCCATCATATATGACTAGTGAATTGTTTCCATCATCTTCTCTTGGTCCTTTCTGAATCATGTTGCTCTCAAGATTGAGATACACTAGCTTTTGCTTGCAAAAATTACCTTCTCCTGAATTTTCCACCTCTATATTGATTACTAGACATGTATACCACTCATTTAATGAAACATCAGACTGAAAACATTGATTCTCATCAATCTTCTTGTCCACTATTTATATTTCATGTTTATTTTCTTCTTGAATTTGTATTGGCTTATCCTCTTGACCTATTTTGGCACTCCCTTTAAGACTGTTTCCCTCTTGTTCAAGGACTGAGTTCTTCATAGCTATCCTCAAATGATTCATATTTTCATCCACTTCATTAGTACCTACACATTCAAAACTTGAAACAAAGTTAGAATAAAAAATTGGAGGCTTGAATTCCTCTTCTATCTTTTTCATATTATCTGCTGCTTCTCAACTCCATACATGACTTCATCATTCATCATATTCACTATACTTGTCTCCATCTCACACTTTTCTTCATATTTTTCCTTCTCATTCACTGGTTCATCATTCATTTTTTATTATTTTGGTTTCTCAAGAACTTCACTATGTGCTTCTCTGCTCACTCCTCCACTTTTCTCTTGCTTCCCTATATCACCTTTTGTATTTCTCTCTTCACTATGATCTTTGAGTGTTTCTTTTTGTACTACAACATGATTATCATCACTAGAATACAAAAACAACTCCAAGGCCTCTTTTAAGACCTTGTCTAACTCTTGTTGATTCCCTTCATACCTTTTCTCTGTCTCTTACTATTGTTATCTCTCTTTCTCTTCATTAATCTCACAAAACTCTTTCTCTTCAAGATTTCTTATCCTCTCACAAAACTAAAAATTTGTTTCTTTCTTCATACCTATAAAATCAATTTTCAACTCAGTTGTATATAAGGATTAACAACCCTTCTAATGGTATCCTTACATGCTTCTTTTGTTTGCGTTAAATATCTCTTTGCTGATAACGTCATGACTAACCTTGCTTGTGGTTCTTTTTCTCCTTTGAAGGGTGAAAGTGTATGGCGACTCGGTTCATGCTATAATAGTGTAGGTGTTCTTCTTTCCATCATGCACTACTTTCTGTTATATTGTCATGGTATTCCTAACAACACATGATAAACATCCATTGGAACTAAATAACACAAAACCTTGTCCTTATACCTCTCAATCTGAAACTCTACGACACTATTCCCTAACCGAAAATATGGTGCCCTTTCTACATCCATGAGACTTGATATGGATTAGGGTACATAATAGTTTTTAATCCAAGATTCTCTACCATTTGAAAAGAGACAAGATTATCTGTGCTTCCACTATCAATGACAACATTACAACATTTTCCTTTAGCCTTACACACATTTCTAAAAAGTACCTTCTTTGAGTTATTTCATTCACTATTTTATTTGGTTTCAAAAGTACCATTCGCACAAAAATACTTACCTCTATTTTTACAATCGATCAACAGTTTTAGTATCCATCTTCATCTTTGTATTCATATCTTTACATTCATATGCTCTATGTCCTGCATAATTCTAGCACTTGTAACATTTAATTGTAAATGACACTATGTTTCTTGTCCTATATCTCTACATGTAATTCATCTCATCTCTCATCTTCCTATGAATTTCCTCCATGCTCTCTAGCCTTCTCAACATAACTATCGTCATCATTTCCATCTTTTCTTCTCAATATGAATCCTTCATCTCTATCACTTGCACCATACCGTATTCTACTTGCAATCACTCTCAAAGCAATATATTTTCGTCTCTAAGAATCTAATTCATGCTCGATACCACTAATGATGCAATGAAGTGTTAGAGTAGGTATTTACCTTATCTCATGTTCACCTAGGTACTTTATTTACCTTTATTGTATTTATCTTCACCCACTTATGTGTGTGGATATTTCTTTTATCTTATTTAGATATTAGGAGATATTATCTAGTTGTTAGGTATAGTTCTTTCCTTGATCCATGGTATTGACTAGTTCTTTCCTTGATCTATGGTATTGACTAGATCCTTGATGTCTAGTTCTCTCTTAAATCTATGGTCTTGACTAGTTCTTTGATGACTAGTTATTTCCTTGATTTATGGCTTGATCTCGACCTTTCGATGGTTCTTAGATTGTTATTCCTTACCTATTTAAGCAAGGCTCATTCTCAATGTATTGCATTGAGTTCCATAATAATATATGATATTCTTTACTCATTTGTTTGCAAAGGTTTTATGTAAAGCTATTCTGGTGAATCGCTTTCATCTTATTGATCGTGGTGTTTGATTAGCATCTGTGTTCTTGGCTTGGTATGATCTCTGGTTATCGTTCCTTTCATGGTATCGAGCCAAGAAAAAAATTTAAAAATGAAAGGAACAATAACTAGATCATACCAAGCCAAGAACACAGATGTTAATCAAACACCATGATCAATAAGATGAAATTGATTCACCAAAATAGCTTTACATAAAACCTTTGCAAACAAATGAGCAACAATATCATATATTATTATGGAACTCAATGCAATACATTGAGAATGAGCCTTGCTTAAATAGGTAAGGAATAACAATCTAAGAACCAGCATAAGGTCGTAGATCAAACCATAAATCAAGGAAATAACTAGTCATCAAAGAACTAGTCAAGACCATAGATTTAGGAGAGAACTAGACATCAAGGATCTAGTCAATACCATAGATCAAGGAAAGAACTAGTCAATACCATGGATCAAGGAAAGAACTATACCTAACAACTAGATAATATCTCCTAATATCTAAATAAGATAAAAGAAATATCCACACACATAAGTGGGTGAAGATAAATACAATAAAGGTAAATAAAGTACCTAGGTGAACATGAGCTAAGGTAAATACCTACTCTAACATGAAGTATTGGGCTTTCTATCTTATTTAATCTTGTGACTATGAGAGACTAACTTGCATTGCCCCAAGAAGATTCAAATATAATTTCTCCGATTAAATGAGATATTCAAGCAATCAAAATAATAAAACAGTTTATATCTCACCTTACCAACCTTTTAAAGGTATTTTTTCCATGGTGAAGAGGATTATTAAGCATAAACTTACCTTATCAAGTCCGACTTGTTGATCAACAATTAAATCTTGGCCAACTAGGTACATTTTAGCACACTATCGAGTTAATTTTTCTTACAAATACTTTACAAACAAAATTTCATGGTTTTCTACCACCCATTTCTCTTATTCAACTATGTTAGAAGTCTCAAGACTTGAAAGTTAATGAAAAGTGGGTTTCTCTTGTAAAGTCTCTACCTTTATTTATTTTCCATGAATGTAATAAAGAAGTGTAGATAATTCTCTTCCCTCGATGAGTGATTACACTTTTCTCTTTTAGAATCCCCTTGGAGACTCGAAGATAGAATTATCTTCAAAATTTGAGTAATTTCTATCAGTTAAAATGTGTTTTATATCAATTATCTCCTTTGATGCCCTAAAACCAAGGTTTATCAGACCGTGTTAACTCGAGAGGTGTTTTTGAAAGGTTTTGGCTCAATTTTTTTAATCTTTGTTTGAATCTTAAAGCTTTAGAAGGATGGTATCACTGATAGAGTCTCTCTAAGCACTTAATTCCTGTAAATAAACTCCACAAGTGGTTCACAATACATTTTTATAGTGCTAAAGTCTTTCTCGACTACCCTATACACCTTGAGTCAAATATGTAGGTCTAATTCTTGATATTACTCGTCCTTAATGAATAGAAAGGTTGATTTTAAACAAGTTCACATTACATAACTCACCAAAACTTGATTCTTCGCCCTTTCTTGGAGAATCAATTACTTTTTGCTAAGGAATTTGCACATACACATCACAAAGTTCTCTATCCAGGTTATAGTTTGCACAACTAAATGACTTCCTTCAACCTTTTATAACACTATTGGAATGAAAATGCATTTTGGAACTTCACTAAAATCCTCTCATCTAGATTCATCTACTATTACACAATAATATCCCTCACAATTCTCACAACTTACCCTTCATGATATCCTCGTTGTCTTTGCATCAAGGTATCTTTACTCCTCTAGGGTTTCAATGGCAATAATATACAAACAACACTTCTCATAGATACCTAAGGTTATAATAAATTATGTTCCTTTGACATATACTCCTTCCACTCACATGAAACACCATTTAAGTTCAAACCTTTCATCAACATTCATCATCTAGCAAGCATTTCATAATCTCATTCACAGCTACAAATTCTCAAGTTTGAACAAACATCTAAAATACAAGAAAAAATGAATCCAATATAATTGAAACTTAGAATACCTATTCTAGTGGGGATCAACATCCATACACACACATTTCAAGCTTTAAAACATCAACACAAAATAGAAATATTCATAGTTCTAGTAAACAAGTTATCTTTTCAAAAACTCCTTCAACTCTTGAAACTCTTGGATTCTCATTTGAATGGAATGAGGCTCAATTGGTTATATTGAGGTTTTTATATGTTCACAAGTCCCTCTAACTGAATCTTAACCTATCAAACCTTTGGTCTTATGATGGATTCTTACAAACCATTAAAGACACTCAACTAAGACTCTAAGTTCTAGATTTCTAACAGATAAACTATGCTTTCTATACCTTTAGATTTCAATCTACATGTAAGATAATCATCAATAACCTAAAGAGATCATCAAACTACAAAAAAATCCAAAATGGCTTCACAATTCAAAAATTTGAAATTATGAAGGACTAGTTACACCTTATCACACCCAAATGACTACAAATGACCTAAATAAACCATCCAAGCCCAAATTGAGTGACTAAAACCAAAAATTTCATGTTTCTAGCCATATCTCGCAAGTTGGGATTAGATGATCCTACATCATCAACCCTTAAGCTGTCATCCGTGAAGACCAACCAAAGCTTAACATAGCTTCATTTTCTCTCTTATGACCACCTTGGTCATCATGTCTATAGGATTACGAGTAGTATGAATCTTCTCTATCTTCAAATTCTCTTCCTTCAAATATGTCCTAATGAAAAAACACCTTAATCTGTATATGCTTCATCCTAGAGTGAAAAGAAGAGTTCTTATCTAGGTGTATAACACTCTAACTATAACTATGTTTGTTTATGCCCCAACTCCTCAAGTAAATGTTGTAACCAAATCATATCTTTTCTTTCCTCTATGGTAGAAACATACTTAGCCTCCATGGTTTACAAAGCCACAAGCTTATGTAGTCATGAAATCCATCTCACTTTGTTGTCCCACTTACAGTGAAAATATAACCTATCATGCTCCTCCATACGTCTACAACTTCAGCCATGTCTGAATCTACATAACCATGAAAAGTGGTGTCCAATCCATTGTAGCAAAAATTATCCCCATGGTCCCTCTCAAGTACCAAAGGATCCACTTTATTGTATGTCAATGATCTTTACCTAGATCACTCATAAATATACTCAATGTTCCCATTACATGGGAAATATAATGCCTAGTACACACCATGGCATACATCAAATTGCCAATCACTAACGATTAAAGTACCTTAGACATATGGTTTCTATCCTGCTCTATCTTGGGACACAACTCCTTTGATAACTTGAAATGGATTTCCAAAGGGGTCCTAACTAGTTGAAAATCTTACATATTAAACCTCTCCAATACCTTCTTAATGTAATCTTCCTAAGATAAAGTTAGCTTTCATTCCTTCCTATTCAAGACATCCTCATACTAAGGATTTGTTTGGCTGCCCCCAAATCCTTCATAGTAAAGGAGTCACTTAGTTGTT
Organism: Taxus wallichiana var. yunnanensis; assembly: GCA_018340775.1. NCBI lineage: Eukaryota > Viridiplantae > Streptophyta > Pinopsida > Cupressales > Taxaceae > Taxus > Taxus wallichiana. The sequence continues at coordinate 851,973,665 of CM031242.1, read as the reverse complement.
TCTTGAGTACTTTTATTTCACTTATGTTTTTACCTACATATTAACCTCTTCAAAACCTTCTTAATGTAATCTTACTTGAGATAAATTCAGCTTCCATTCCTTCCTATCCTAAGATATCCTTATACCAAGGATTTTTTTGGTTGTTGCCCCAAATCCTTCATGAAAGGAGTCACTTAGTTGTTTCTTGATTAATTTTATTTCCTAGAGTGGAAAGCAAAGTTCTTAGCTAGGTATATAACACTCTAACTATAACTATGCTTGCTTATGCCCCAACTTCTCAAGTAATTGTTGTAACCAAATCATATCTTTTCTTTCCTTTGTGGCGAAACATACTCGGCCTCCATGGTTGACAAAGCCACAAGATTATATAGTCATAAAATCTATCTCATTGTTGTCCCACCTACAGTGAAAATATAACCTATCATGATCCTCATGTTGTCTACATCTTCAGCCATGTCTAAATCTACATAACCATGCAAAGTGGTTTCGATCCTTTGTAGCAAAATATTGTCCCCATGGTCCTCTAAAGTCTTGAAGGATCCCCTTTATTACCTATCAATGATCTTTACCTAGATCACTCATAAATATACTCATTACTCCCACTGTATGGGAAATATTATGCCTAGTACACACCATGACATACATCAAACTATCAACCGTTGATGAGTAAGGTACCTTAGACATCTGGTTTCTCCTACTCTATCTTAGGACACAAATCCTTTGATAACTTGAAATGGCTTACCAAAGGAGTCCCAACAAGTTTAACATCCTACATATTAAACCTCTCCAAGACCTTCTTAATGTAATCTTCTGAGATAAAGTTATCTTTTGTTCCTTTGTATCCCGAGATATCCTCATACCAAGGATTTATTTGATCGCCCCAAATCCTTCATAGCTAAGGAGTCACTTAGTCGCTTCTTCTTGAAAGTACTTTTATTTCTGCATGTTTTTACTCAGTAACCAATATGTCATCCACATACAAGCACGGGATAATGTGAATTCCATCCTAAAATTTCTTTATATACACGCAATGGTCATAATGACATCTTATATAACCTTACTCCATCATGAATCTATTAAATTTTTATACCATTGACATGGAACTTGTTTAGGGACATACAAGCTCTTATTCAAACTCACACACCATATCCTCTTTACCTTTGATCTCATAGCCATATGGATGATACATATATAGATCCTCCTCTAAGTCACCATGGAGAAATGCGGTCTTTAAATCTAGTTGCTCTAAGTGCAAGTCTTTTGCTGCCACTATTCCAAGAATGGTTCAAATAAAAGTCATTTTTACTACGGGGAGAAAAATATCATCAAAATCTATACCTTTTTTGTGTAAACCCCTTGACCACCAACCGAGCCTTGTATTTTTTCTTACCTCCTTCCTCATCTTTAACTCTATATACTTAATTGTTCTAGTAATTCTCTTTTTATTTCGGGTAGGTTCACCAAATCTCAAGTCACGGTTCTCCATGAGAGTGATGTTTCGATTCATAGCTTTCTCTCACTTATTCCTAAAATCTACTCGCATTGTTTCATCAAAGCTCTCGGCTCTCCTTTGTCAATGAGTAATAAATAATAAAGAGAAGAAGAAAAATGTTCGGAGTTCTCTTCTTTCCCTAGAAGACCTCCTCAATATAGAAGTTTGGGGTTCTTTTTGAGTAGGTTCTGAACCCGATTCATTTGTCACTTTCCCATTCAAAAGATCCTCTACCACTACATATTATTTCCTAGATTTTTCCTTGTTTTCTTATAACTATTGCTTATACATAAATTTCTCATTAAAGACCACATCCCTAAATTGAATGATTTTCTTGTCCTTAATAATCCAACATTTATATCCAAAGTCATCACCACCATAACCAATGAAAGTGTATTTTTCTAATTTAGCCTCTAACTTGGTCCTATCATCCTTGTCAATATGGAAAAACATCTCACATCCAAAGACTCTAAGAAATGAATAATCAACCTTCTTACCAGACTAAGCTTCCTCCAAGTATGCCTCCATCCAAAGAACTTGAGGGTCATGTGTTTATTTAGTACATAGTTATGCTCACCACTTTTGCCCAAAAATAAAGAGGCATTCCCGCATGTAATCTCATGCTCCTAGATCATTCCATTATTGTCATGTTCATCCTTTCTGACACCCCATTATGTTGTGGAGTTCCTAGAAGCGTATTTTACTTGTGGATTCCAATTTTTAGAACAATAATCATCAAATTCATTTCTGCAATACTCCCCTCCATTATCGACCTAAGACATTTAACCTTAAGTCTTATTTCATTCTCTATTAAGACTTTTCATTTAACAAAAATGTCAAATACATCTAATTTATTTCTAATACAATATACCCAAACTTTCATTGTTCCATAATTAATAAAAGTGACATAATAATTTAAACCCCAAGAGATGATACTCAACCAACTCCCACACATCGAATTTACCAACTCCAACTTACTCTCTTTTTTCATAGGTCTAACCTTGAGAACATTTAATCGCTTATGTTTCGCATATACATCATTCTCACAAATATCCAAACATATTTATGTAAATCTAGGTATTTTTTTCTTTATGATCTATATGCCCTTATGGGTCATATGACTAAGCCTACAAGTGCCACAATGTTGTATCTACATACAAGCCATAATATTACAAGTATTAGTACTACTAGTTGTTAAATATAAGGTTCCAACCTTTTTACCTCTTGCCATTATAAGAGAAACCTTGGTAACCTTCCAAAAGTTTGTTGTAAATATCATAGTACAACCATCATTTCCCAACCATTGTCCGGTGATACCAAGTTTCATCTTAATGTAGGCACATGTCTAACATCCTTCAACGACCATGTATTCCCATTACGCATATTAACTCGAACATAACCTTTTCCAAATATGCTGCAAAGTTCATCATCACCAAGAAAAACATTTCCAAAATCCCTTGAACATAGTAAAAAAATATACATATGTGGAGTAGCATGGAAAGAAGCCCCTAAATCTAAAACCCAAGATTTAACAATATTATGTAAAGAAAGAATCAAAGCATCTTGGCAGACATTACCTATTGCCACATTCATGTCCTTTCTTTCTTCTTGTTGTTTCTTCTTGTCTCAAAGCTCCCAACATTCCTTCTTTACATGCCTAGGATTTCCACCGGTGCCAACATACGATCTTACTTTTGGATTTTGATCTTTCCGATCTTTCGACTCTCCACATCTTCCTCTATTCTTTTGTCTCCCTCTAGTTTCCACCTTCAAAGCATTCCCAGAAGTAGAATATTCCTTAGAGCTTTTTCTTTGCATTTCCTCGCTTAGAATCACCCATACAACATCGTCAAACTTCAACTTCGAGTTATCCGGAACTAACTTACTTCCGCCATTACCAATCTATTCCAACTCTCGGGTAAGGAGCACAAAATCAATAAATCCCTAGCTTCTTCATCAAATTCTATTGTAACCAAAGCTAGCATATTCACAACCATATTAAAATCATTCAAATGATATGCTTCGAACTATTCTAGCTTGATAATCATTCAAATGATTTGCTATTGATTTGCTTTTGGTAAGGAATTAGAAGTGAATGTAGCATGAAAATTGTGATCTAAGAATGTAATGGCTAATGGTGATGCATCAACGAGAAAAATCAAGGAAATCAAGGGCCCCGATGAAGGAGGAGGTACAACTCGAGATGTATGATTAGTAGAATAATAATGAGCTTGTGTGTCATGCTTGGGCATAGGGCCATTTAATATTTTAATATTTTTATTATCATTGATCGACTTAAAAGTAGATGGCTCACGGAGCTTGAGTGATTTGTTCTTAGTAAGATCTTGAATTATATGCTTACATTTGAAGCAACAATCAATAGACTTCCCAACACATTGGTGATAATCACATCTTGTATTTTCATCATAATTTTGGACACAGGGGCGAGAGGGGTCAAGATTGAGCGGCGGTGGTAGAGTGATGAGATTACTTTCGATAAGTTAAGGGAATAAAAATGAGGTGCATAGGGTAATTTGGTAAAAGTATGACACAGAGCTTGCACTTGAAGTGTGGGGGTTGGAGAAATAAAATTGATAATAGCTTTATCTTCGGTAGGCTTAGGAGATGGCTTGAATGTAGATTTATCTTGAAACCTATTAGAAGAAGATGAAGGAGTATCATGATATTTTAATTTTCCCATAGATAGGAGTTTGACTTCACACATTTTGAGTGTATGGCATAATTGATCAAATGAAGGAGAGGTATTAAAGATAACACTCTTTTGAAGTGGTGGTAAGAGGATTTGAATAAAAATATCTTGCAATACAGAATCATCAAGTACATTGGTCATCTTAGATATATTGTTCTTATAACACAAGAAATAGTCTGCTAGATGCTCATTAGATCCTTGTTTGATTTGAGTAAGTTGTGCATAGGATATTTTGGTGTCGATATTGATTGAAAAGTGAGAAAGAAAAGCATCGAGATAAATATTTAAAATAAGTTACTGAATAAACAGGTAGATCATAAAACCAACGCATGGTGTAATGTTTTACACTTCTAGGAAATAGCTTAGCTAGAAATGTATGATCATCCACATAATCAAGACATACCACATGAAAATATCGGAGATGCTCTTGAGGGTCACCATGGCCATTAAAGGTGGGAAGCTTAGGGGTGATGAAGTTAGGAGGAAGTGGATAAGAAAAAATAGCATGTGTGAAAGGGGTATGAAGGAGTAAGGATGAATCAAAATATGGAGAGGAACATGAAGTAGCTTGTTATATTTGATAGATTTTAACTTATGACGTCTGGTATAAGGAAGCTAGGTCTTGAGTGCTTTGAAAGAGGAGACTTGTCATGTGTGAGAAATAAGAGGTGGAGTGAAATGGTTGGTAGGAGTAGGAATGGAAATGGGAACAATAGAGGTAGGTGGAAGGGTAGAATTGGGAGGTTGTGTTGCAATAGGAATGGAAGTAGTATTAGAGGTAGGAGGGTTGAGCTCAACTAGATTAGTGGCTTCCTCATAAGTAACAAATAAAATAAGATATAAGTATTATGGATGTTTAACAATATGAGCTTGGAGATCATGAAGGTCTTCATCGGTAAAGGGTTCATAGGTTTCAGCCATGGTAGAAAGATGACAAATATGCCTAGAAGTAAGGTTGGGTTCAACCGGTGGGTTAACCAAATGATTTAATAAAAATTTGGATTAAATCTAATTGTAGAGTAACTATTTCTCCTAATGGTGTATAAAATGATAATATATAATACAAAACAAGTAAACTAGCATGTAAAGTATGAAACCTTAAGAAAGAGAGGGGGATAAAGAGAATTAGTTAATTTCGATTGAGCAGAAAGTGATCCGGGTAGGTGTGAGTGTTGAAGGACTATAGACGGAGTCATCGATGCTCACCGTAAAAGTTAGAACTTGGGAACAAAGTTGGACATGGGTTCTACATCAAAAAAGGGGTTCTGAGCACCGGTGACCAGATCTAGGTGCTTGTGATTGTGAAAATGCTCAGTATTTGGTTTCTATTGTGTCGCAAGGGTTTCACAATTGTTCCCTGTTGAAAGCATGATATGTGATTCTTAATCGTTGAAGGTACTGTTAAACCGTAAAAGAGAAGTTCATCTCGCACATACCCATAAACCACATCAAACCTAAAAGGAAAATGCATAATGGGGAGTTAGATCGGCCGACAACCACCGCGAGAGTGAACTTACGATTGAACATTTCACTACATCTCATACTACATGTAGTTCTTTTGTGTGTGTGTGTGTAAGAATGATTCCCTTGTGTTAGTTATACTTGATAGCAAGATATAGCTAAAATGTAGCAATGTAATAATATATGTGGATGGAATATAGTAGACTTCCCCTTCCTATGTAGTGTATGCAAGCGTCGTCCCTTGAATGAATGTTATATGGATTCCTACTGAGTGCTTTAGTGCATTTAGATTGCAAGCTTAGGTGATGATAGTAATTCTTAGTGTTTGGTCCTTGATTTTGAACACATTACTATGTATTTATATGATTCCCTTGTTTTAATTTTGTGGTTGACAAATGGAAGGCCGGCCTATAAGTGAAAAATATGCCCAAAAGATAAAATATATCCAAAAAGAGCAAGTAAGATAAAAAAAAAGGGTCAGGGACACCCATGAGGGATAGGAGCACCTGGGCGTTGTTATCCTAGATGGGTGTTGGTGTCTGAAGCCATAAAAGGTAAAACAATAAAGTTATGACTGGGTTGTAGGGTGTGTAAGACCGACTAGAAAATAAGAGTCAAATAAAAGAGACCAAAGATACTTGTCAACCACTAGTTTTCTTGCTTAGGAATCATGTAAATGTTAGCATACTTTTAAGATTTATAAATGTACCCAAGTGCATGATTTTGTGTCTGAGAAATGTACAAGTACAATTATGAAAAATATCCAAAACAATAATAAATCTAAAAGAAGAGAGCAAGTGAGAGGAAAATGTAGAAGGCATGGACAAAACACGAGAAGAATAAGAGTCAAAAAGAATAAGAAAATGTTGTTAAAGGCTCACACAATGTTAAACAACACAAGGAGAATCGATGGAATTGGGCATTGCATAAAATTTATACCCGATCTCATTTGTGATTGTCAAGGTCAAAATAATAAAGTTTTTGGTAAGATCAAGGTAATTTCATTCATTCTTAGAATTCGGTTTGTAAGAAATTTGGTTGATGTTTCCAACCAATGTCGCTAACTTTTTCTATCTTAGAAATCCACTATCCTCACTTTGCAACTAAGCAAACAACAATAGAGAATATGAAACTTCACTTTTATTAATACTTACTTGCACGTTAACAATCCAATTTGCCTTCATCAAGTGACAATCAAAAAAGATTAAAAAAATATAAACTTCTTGAATCTTCATCTCTTAGTTATCTTTCTCAATGGTTTCATACAACTATACTAGATCCTTCATTATTCTTTAACATTCCCCATCTTCTTAGTTGTCCTATACTCTTATCGAATCTTGTAAGCATGGTCTCATGAAGTGTAAAAGACTATTTTTATCAAATGTAGCAGATATCTCCTTAATACTCTTAAGCTTTGTCATATTCCAATCTACTAGGTCTACATTTAGAAAATTTCAATCTAAATTTCCAAAAAAACACTTTCTTTGAACTATGTCCTTACTTTGAGATACCCCTTTTCATGTCTTAGGATATCCAAAGTTTTATAAATCAACTCTATGTTAGTTTTTACTAGTTCACAATGATGGTTGATCAATTAGGTATTTCCGATTACGGTCTTGTCTCAAGTAAATTTATGTCGGGAATATATTATAACCGAAAATTCCAATGACCCTAATAATCTTTCCAACAAAAAGGGAATATTCAAACATAATGGTTTCTTGAAATTTTCAGGTAAAAATACATTGTGTAAGAAAAGATATCAAGGATTTACGAAATCCCCTAGGACAGGAGCTTAGAGGAGCCCGATAAGAGATAAACTAACTTATGTTCCTTTGCGGTCCTTTCAAATCCACAAATCAATTGATTAAGCTCCGTGAGGATCTAATACAAGTTTCACCTTCAATGAAATAATCATGGGAGTGCTTCATTTACTTTGGACATAAGCATTACACTTGAAATTATTTGGTAATAACTAAAACAAGATAGAATTCCATTGAATTGCACACTAATATCAATTATAGTTTCATATTACAATCTTTAGAGATTTAAGAGACTTGATACTTGAGTATTGAGCTAATAAAAGAATGGAAACTTCAAAAAATATTATTATTATTCTTCATATCAACCTTCCTAGGTGGAATTACATAATAATAATTGATTGTAACGACAATAACCTTTGTTTCATAAAGCAAACTACACCTATTTTTACATCTATTAAAGATAAAAAAAACTAGCACAAGGCATATTTCCATGTTCTAACTTAGTTCATGGTTGATATTTTCACTCAACTTCCTAACTAGAATATACGAGATGATTGTTTCTCCATATTTATTGATAGAAAACAATTATATTGACTTTTATTAGTTCTAAAGACTTGAAACTACCTAATCCATGTACTCTCACCTAGAACCCTATGACATTTCACTATTCTTATCATTTACATAGGTTTTGATTACAAGAAATTACATAACAATACTAAAATTCAAATTATGTTTTGGAGGGAAAACCTCTCAAAGGCACAAATCAATAGATCAAATCATTCTAACTATGCCACATATGGCTTATTCTTTCTCTAATAGACTCCTTCAAACTTTGAAACCTATGAATTGGATCTTCCAAATGATTGCAAATGATGCTCTTGCATCAAGAATGCATCAACAAAATGCGAACCCAAACCAATAATACATAAATGCATTAATACACTAGCATTGTATTATATATATAATATTGTGCTAAAATTAGTCGTCAACATAATGCCCCACTTTAGTATGTAGGTACACGTAAACATCAAATGAGATAAAAATAATGTGGATACAAAGTGCTTGTGACCTCATCAAGTTCCACATCCACACTCTTGTGTGTAAGGACAAATATATGCCCTACAAATATGTCAAATTGAATCAATGCCTACATTTGTGAATAAGAAAGTATCTTGAAATATAGAAAATACAAGAATATAAAACAATACAAATGGATGTGTTGAAGATTGAGAAGACACCCTTCTAATATATAAATCTCAACTTTTGTGTAGTATTTGAATTTAATTTGGGTATTTCTCGTGATGAGACCAAGTAGAATGTGTTGTGTATTACCATATGAATACTTCCACATGAATATGTAAGGAAATTTCGGGAGGCCTACACATAAATAAGGAGAATGTATACCTCCTTTTGAGATGTGGAATGATCTTATGAATCACATATCTCGAAAGAAATAAATTACCACGATTATATGTATGATATTAAAATAATGCTTTGATGTGTATATAGTAATATATCATCGTGAAAACATATAATATAAAGATTTTCCCCTATGGGGATCTTAGTATAATTAGTGTGACAACCATTGGAAAATTCCCGTAGTGGATATATAATCGTGTAAGGAGAAAAGGAAAATGCCTCAAGTGGACAATGTGCAATCAATGTGATCTAATGAAAATGATGCCTTATATCGGTGAGATGTGTTCAATATAATGAAAATGTAGGATGCTTCACCTTAGTGGCCCATATATAATAGTGTAGTAGCATGTACAATGGTCATTGTCCCATATAGATGCATGTTATAGTTGATGAAAATGTAAGCAAGGACATGAAAACAACCACATGGTATGAATCATGACAAATAAGACACTTAGGTAAACATGTTGACATGATATAAAGAAAAATATTGTGAAAAATAATATGAAGTAAATGCAAGGACAAAGAAAACATCAAAAGTAAATAATCGTAAGATAAATTAAAATAAACCTCTAAGAAAAGAAAAGAACAATCAATAAAAAGTAACTAAAAAATCCAACCGATAAAAACTAGCAAGAAATGGAAAAAGAAATCTATAAAATAAAATAAAGGTATAAAATGGAATATGGGTTTACCTCTCCATATATGGCTCTATAACGAATGTACATTGACGACCCCAACTCCTGCACATCCTTACTTGCCAGTCAAATTAAGTGACATGAGTCGGCGTGGGGATCCTTTCTACGAGTAGGGGAAGGGACCCCATACCCGTGCATGTCTTGTTATTGAGAGTATTTTAGCACATTTTAAAACTATTTATAGAAAATTATTTCTTCATAGACTAAATAAAAAAGGACATATATATGTTCAATATTTTTTATTTATTGTGAACTTTAACATGTATTATTATTTCAATATTTAAGTGTAAATATATGATATTCTCACCAAATAAAGTTCACATCTAAAAACTAATACATTCCATGTTAATATAAAGAGGTTATCTCAACAACTACTTCAAGTGTCATTTAAGTTTTTACTGCTCCAACATGTACAATGTTAGAAAATATTTTGTGCGATAATAAATACATTTCCTTTCAATATTAAATCCACTTACTTACATCATGTGTGTGTGTGTGTGTGTGTACATACATCTGCCCTAGTAACAAATATAAAAGGCTCATCATTGTCCAACGCCCTATAATGATTTTGACAAATTCAAATCCCTATGTAAATTCTATTCATCAAAAATATCCCAACCTCCAATGTCATCTTCTCTATTAAATGCAAACACCTCCAAACAAGAAAAGTGGTGTAAGGCTCACTATTTACAAGAAAAAATCACAATTAATGAAGGGTTGAATAATATTTCAAAAAATAACATTTAATAAAATACTCATAATTCAAAATTGCACAATCAAAGTGATGTATTTCCCACTCAATCTCCACCAATCCCTCTCCCTAATAGAAATTGAGTGCATGGATCAACCAAAGTGTCAAATATAACAAAAAAATGATTTATTTCTTAATCAATCCATGTAAAAAAATCTCAACCAATAGAAATCAACCCCACGGATCAAACATGGACCAAAATTTGTAAGAAATAAAATCTATAAATAGTAGAGATGATTCATTTACATCTTTCCCATTCAAAAATAATTTGCAGATAGCTTTTCCAACGATTTACATCTTCTTGCTGTGCAAACACTGACTAGTTGGATATTTCTAAAAGTGTCAAGTGCAATCACTTACATGTTGTTTCACTATCATATTGTATAATAGTTTATTTCATATTTTTTTGTAAAAAATTCTATCTCATAATAGAAAGTTTACCATTAAAATTGTTATGAATAATAATGGCCCATTTAGATAGTTTATAAACAACAATGGATTTGATTTATGATCAACAATGAACTGCTTTATTGTTAGAAATCCACAACGTTTATACTCTATCTCCAAATGAGAAGCTCATCATTATTCATAACTAATTTAATGTTAACCTTATTTTTCCATAATAATAATTTGTTATTGATGACAACTTAAATCATAACCATGAAATATTTCTTCAAATGACACATTTATCACAATTTGTTGGAAATAAAAAACGTAGTTTTTTATAGAAATGAAACATACAACGAATCCTCTTCTATACTTCTCTTGAATATTAAAAGGAATTTCATGCAATTCTACATGCATACTAATGGATTTATGCATTCACACGGTGTTATATTTACATGCATATAAATAGTGTACCCAAATATGTTGATAGAGGATTAATTGAAAAGACAAAGTTTCTGAAAAGTTTCACAAAGTTTAGGCATTTCATAATGGCATGTGCAAAGAAGAACGCCAAAAGACCAGTTAGAAGGATGATGAGTAACTTGCGAGAGGGAGGTGAGGTTTACAAATATATCTTTTGACAAGGATAACATAATTGAGATACAACCTCAAAAAACCACCACAACCAATCAAAGGAAGAATCCATCAAGATCCAAAGCACAAAATTCGACTTAATTAATGCGGCTAAGATACATAAGAAAATAACATCTTCCAATCGAAAGAGGCGTCCATAAAAAGTAAATAATATTTTTTTGATGATAATATCACAACTACCCAAAATCCACGAAATCAACACTACTAATCCAACTATGGAAATAAGCTGGAAGTATTGTTATAATAAATAAAGTATACATAAGAGGGCAATAGACAAAAGTTGACATGAAAGTTGCCTTAAGGGATGTGGAGGAAAATGGAATGTCCACAAGATAAGCAATAAGTGGGGAATCCCTAATACAAATGTGACTGATTGGTTGTATGGAAAAATAACCACTAAGAGGAAGGGACCTCCAACTATTTTGACAGATGAGGAAGAGAAATAAATTGTTACATGGTGCAAAGATATGGTTGAACTTTGCCATGGTCTTGAATTCATTCACCTAAAGGCCTATGTAGTGCACATATTCCAATGTAGACCAAATCCATTCAAATATGGCCTACCAGGAAAGTCATGGTGGCATGGATTTTGTAGACACCATCGACTTGAAAATAAGAACTTCATAAGGCATTGACTGAGATAGAGCAATCGTGTTAAGGCCAAGAATTGTTGTTGTTTTTATGATAACTTACACAAAATGTATGCTGCAAATCAATATGGGGAAAATAAAATATGGAACTGTGATGAAACTAGTGTTCAAGCAGGTAGGAATTTTGGTATGTGTGTCATTGCTAAGTTGGGATGCAAAAGTGTTCCATACATTATGTCAAAAATTATGGAATGGATTACCATATTATATTGTGTTAATGCAATGGACAAAGCATCTTGAAATTTATCTTTTCAAAGAAAAGAGACAACTAAAAACTATACGAGATGGATGTGAATGTGGAGCATGCATGATAACCCAACCACATGTTTGGATGAAAAAGGATTTGTTTATGAATTGGTTACATCATTTTGCAAGATCTATTCTGGTGGAGTTTTGATATAGGCATCTTCTCATATTTTATGTTCATGGCATCCATGTAGCTTTAGGCACAATTCAAGAGGCCAAAAATTTAGGCATTGACCTTATAACTTTACCATCTCATACTACCCATGTATTCTCTCCATTCAAGAACTACGTTAAAACAATGAGGTCTAAATGGATGACAAGGGACTCATGTCTTGAAATAAGGAGGAGAAATTCGCAAAAACATGGCAATCGAGATTTCCAACTTGAAAACATCAATGAAGGTTTTCAAAGGAAAAGTATATGACCACTTGATTGGAATTCTCTTTCCAATGACATGAAGCCAAGTGATTCCTTTGATGTTGAAGAAGATGAGGTGGCAGTTGTTGAAAACATATTGAGAATGGCAGGATTAGAAGATGTAGATGTGAAAGCGTTGTTTAGAAGAAATGGCACAAAATGTGTTAGGTAATGAGGAAAAACAAAAAACAAGGGAAGAGCATGTTAAGTTATCATGTTTTGGCATGCCTACAAATTTTGATTAGCTCCAAACACTTAATGAAGAAGATGACCACCTTAGTTTAAAAAATCATGTGAGCCAAACACAAAAAGATGCTAGATGTTGATGGTAGCTTGAGTTTTTCAACACAATTCAGTGCACATCAATGGATTAAAGAAGGGGTTGTTAACTTGGGCATGCAAATTGATTTCAACAATGAGGAAGTTTTAGTTTCCATTCCATCTCCTCCCTCACCTCTTCTAAGTGAGGTGGTGCACTATTATGTTAACACATTGGAGTGGGAAGAACATGATGCAAACCAAATAGATGCCCCAAATCTAGACACACATGGTTTAGATAAATGAAAATTTGAATTTGATGACATTTTAGCCAATCAAGACAACCAAGAGTTGACTTGCACCTAAGATGAGAACAACCAAGCATATAAACCAATTACAAGAAAATTCTTAAAATTTCAAATTGAGAAGGTTCATAACCATGTACGGATAAATGATGGTGCCATAAAAATTGGAAGGAAATCTCAAATACTTACCTCTAATGACTACTTTCATTTACTTCAAGAACAAGAGGCGAGAAAAGAGAAATTGAAGATTTGAAGGAAAGGAAAAGGGAGTAGACAAATGAAAGGAAAGCACAAAGGTTAATAGAAAAAGAAAAGAAGGGGCAACTTAAAATTGAAAGAGAATTGAAAAGGCGAGAAAAAGGAAGAGGTCCGTTTATAGAGAAAAAAGGAGAATGAGTTGAAAAAAGAGTAGGTCGAACTCTCAAAGAACATGATAAAAGGTTGAATGAATGGTAACAACAATAAAATGAGTTTGATCGACAAAATAGGAAATTGAGTGGTCCCTCAAATCCCCTACTTGATCAACATCATATTTTTTCGAGCATGTATAACACATTCATGTTTGCTTTTTCTTCCATTTTCAATAACCAATCTAGTTGCCCATCTTTATCTACAAACAATGTGACAAATTCTAGAATTTTAGATCAAGTATGATCAGTTGGCCAACTTTAAGAAGATAATGCAAAATTTTTAGGTACAAATCCTACCATGCTACCTAATGCGGTTCAATATATGAATGCTACCACATTAGAGAGTCATGAGGAAGTGCAACCTCCACCATTTTTAGAATTTTGGCCAAACTATTAAATGAAAAGCTATACAAATTTTGGCTTGTATTACATTTTTAGTAAGCATTAGAAAATTTTATCAAACTTGTAATAAAATCAACCAATGGTAGTGGGATTTCACATAATTTATTGAATATGTAAAATGCATAATATAAATCCTCATTAATATACCTTAAGCAAATATTTTGTAAAATATGTAATAGAATGCCTAACGTGAAATTTGTAGTTGATATCGATAAATGTTATATATGTAAAACTTCTAGAAGTTTTCTTTGGTGGTATTTTCTAAAAGAATGTATCTAAAATTTTGAAATGGAAAATAATATGTCATAAACTAGGGAATGGATTACCAATGTTTCCATGCTATAGACACTTAACCAAAGACATAATCGAAGACTCAAAAATAACAAACAAGAATTCAATCTTCCATATATGAAAGGAAATAAATGTTGATGATCCACTTGATACCGGAAATTATATCAAAATATCCATATGTAGGTTTTGCTCTCATATCCAAACAGAAATCAAACCATTCAGATCCCATAAACAAACTAGGGAATGGATAACCATATTATGTTGTGTTAATTCAACAGACAAAGCATCATGAATTTTATCTTTTCAAATCAAAGAGACAACTAAAAACTATATAGATGGATGTGAATGTGGAGCATGTATGATCCTAACCCAACCACATGTTTGGATGAAAAGGAGTTGTTTATGAATTGGTTACATCATTTTGCAAGATCCATTCCTAGTGGAGTTTTGCCAAAATATAGGCATCTTCTCATATTTTATGGTCATGGAAACAATATAGCTTTAGGCACAATTCAAGAGGCCAAAAATTTAAGCATTGACCTTATAACTTTACCATCTCATACTAGCCATAAGATTCAACCATTAGATGTTAATGTATTCTCTCCATTCAAGAACTATGTTAAAATAATGAGGTCTAAATGGTTGACAAGGACTCATGTCTTGAAATAAGGAGGACATAATTGGTAAAACATGACAATCGGGATTTCCAACTTGTAATTAAACTTGAAAACATCAATGAAGGTTTTCAAAGGATAGTTATATGACCACTTGATCGAATTCTCTTTCTAATGACATGAAGCCAAGTGATTCCTTTGATGTTGAAGAAGATGAGGTGGCATTTGTTGAAAACATATTGAGAATGGCGGGATTGGAAGATGTAGATGTGCAACATTGTTTAGAAGAAATTGCACAAAATGTGTTAGGTAATGAGAAAAACAAAAACCAAGGGAAGAGCATGTTAAGTTTTCATATTTTGGCATGCCTACAAATTTCCATCAGCCCTAAACACTTAATGAAGAAGATGACCACCTTAGTTTAAAAAATCATGTGAGCCAACCACAAAAAGATGCGAGATGTTGATGGTAGCTTGAGTTTTCCAACACGAGTTCAAAGTGCACATCAATGGATTAAAGAAGGGGTTGTTAACACGGGCATGCAGATTGATTTCAACAATGAGAAAGTTTTAGTTTCCATTCCATCTCCTCCCTCACCTCTTCTAAGTGAGGTGGTGCACTATTATGATGGCACATTGGAGTGGTAAGAACATGATGCAAACCAAATAGATGCCCTAAATTCAGACACACATGGTTTAGATAAAGGAAATTTTGAAGTTGATGACTTTTTAGCTAATCAAGACAACCAAGAGTTGACTGCGCACCTAAGATGAGAACAACCAAGCATATAAACTAGTTACAAGCAAATTCTTAAAATTTCAAATTGAGAAGGTTCACAACCATGTACGGATAAATGATGGTGCAATCAAAATTGGAAGAAAATCTCAAATACTTACCTCTAATGACTACTTGCATTTACTTCAAGAACAAGAGGCGAGAAAAAGAGAACTTGAAGATTCAAGGCAAGGAAAAGGAGTAGCAGATGAAAGGAAAGCACAAAGGTTAATAGAAAAAGAAAATAAGGGGCAACTTAAAATTGAAAGAGAATTGAAAAGGCGAGAAAAAGGAAGAGGCCCATTTATAGAGAAAAAGGAGAATGAGTTGAAAAAGGAGTAGGTCGAACTCTTCAAAGAACATGATAAAAGGTGAGAAAAAGAGAAATTGAAGATTTGAAGGCAAGGAAAAGGGAGTAGACGGATGAAAGGAAAGCACAAAGGTTAATAGAAAAAGAAAAGAAGGGTTAACTTAAAATTGAAAGAGAGTTGAAAAGGCAGAAAAAGGAAGAGGCCCATTTATAGAAAAAAAGGACAATGAGTTGAAAAAGGAGTAGGTCAAACTCTCCAAAGAACATGATAAAAGGTTGAAGGAATGGCAACAATGATAAAATGAGTTTGATTGACAAAATAGGAAATTGAGTAGTCCCTCAAATCCCCTACTTGATCAACATCATATTTTTCGAGCATGTATAACACATTCATGTTTGCTTTTTCTTCCATTTTCAATAACCAATCTAGTTACCCATCTTTATCTACAAAAATGTGACAAATTCTAGAATTTTAGATCAAGTACTCAGATTGGCCAACTTTGAGAAGATAATGCAAATGTTTTAGGTACACATCCTACCATGCTACCTAATGCAGTCCAATATATGAATGCTACCACATCAGAGAGTCATGAGGAAGTGCAACCTCCACCATTTCTAGGATTTTGGCCAAACTATTAAGTGAAAAGCTATACAAATTTTGGCTTGTATTACATTTTTAGTAAGCATTAGAAAATTTTATCAAACTTGTAATAAAATCAACCAATGGTAGCTAGGATTTCACATAATTTATTGAATATGTAAAATGCATAATATAAATCCTCAATAATATACCTTAAGCAAATATTTTGTAAAATATGTAATAGAATGCCTAAGTAGGCTTTAGTTGATATCGATAAATGTTATATATGTAAAACTTCTAGAAGTTTTCTTTGGTGTAATTTTCTAGAAGAATGTATCTAAAATTTTGAAATGGAAAACAATATATGGTAATGGTATGTGAAGGAACACGAATTTATGTAATTTTTAATGTTTATCTCATTGTTTGTGACATTTTTCAGCATTTGTAAATATAACTTGTACACATAATTATACTACCTTCTATAAAACTGGAGTATAAACACAATCATCTCATCAAAGCCTAACAATTGCAGAGAATATCAACATGCCATTCAATCTAAATTCTTTAAAATAGATCATTTCCTTAACAAGGTCACACTCGACCTTACCTGCAAATAGTTTACATCCAACAACTAACTTACAAAATTCTTGCAAACATATTAATGTCAATAAATTAAAATTTCATGTTAAAAATGTGGTTTAAAGCGAATATATTCAATTTCCCAAGATATAATATGTTTAAAAACATAATTTTAATAAGTTGTAGCAACCTCTTCATACTATGATTTCTTCAAAGACACACACCATTCATTTTTGTGTAGGACCGAAAGCTGATATATAAAAATACCTATATCCAAACAAATCAAGGCTAATTTTAGAAGTGGGTTTTTAACAAATCTTTCAAAAGATTTTACAATATTTAAATAATATTACAATCATAAAAATACACAAAAAAAAAAAAACTTACCAACGCCTTCCTTGAAGCAATCCTTTCTTCTTTGAATCAATCTTTCTCCTCTTTTGAAGTTTTGTAAATATTTCAGTTTAGTTTGCGTTAGTTGGTCCCTGTAAATCCATGTATGACCCTGATTTGCTGCCATTTTTCCCATTAGACTGTTCACCTCATAATGAAAAAATGGATTAACATAGGAATCATGATCAGTAAAACTAAAATTAGTTCTAAATTTGTTGTATTTTTATTTATTTCCTTAGCTCGAGTTGGATGTTAGATGTTTGTTTCATTTCTTCTCTATTAAATGCAACCATTGTTGAAGATAAATTATTTTTGTGTAAGCTTAATATGTGTGTGACCATCTCTGTTTCAAGTGGAGAAATTAAATTTCAGAAGGAAATCCAACCAGATGAAATTTTAAAAAATCATGAAATTGCATTGTAAAAATCAATTTCAAAGTTGGGGGTTTGGTATAAAACCTACCTACGAGCTAAATGTTGAATCCCCATTTGTTGCAGAGGATGCTCCTTGACCCCCACTTGGTTATTGTTCCATGGTGTATGTCGTCGGGACAAGCTGTGGCAAAAATATACAAAAATAATGGACTCGAGAACAATGGTGACAAAATATCTATTGTTTGGAGAGGGACTTGATTCTACATAGGGATGACTTTAGTTTGTTTGCTTGCTTGACGTACACCCCAAAGATGACTAGTTCTCCAGAGCATGGTAAGCAAATACCTGCGATTGCACAACATGAATGCGAAGGATACTCTTTGTCAGTTAATTCCTCGAACGTTTTCATCCTTAATATAACAATTACTAAACAATTTTCCATCTTTGTTGTCAAGTAAGAGAGAATACGTGAATATTTAAATTACACGATTATAATTTATTAAACATATGTTGCTATATTAACTTGGATGTGATCAATTAGACATGCCACTGATCACAATATGCAAAACCCAATATGCACAATTTACAAAACAAATAAGCATTTAAGGAGTATAGAAATAACAACAAGTGATTTTAAAAATTAACGATAATAGATAAGAAGTTGAAAATGTTTATTTTTTCACATTTTCTATATTAAACTTTCTGTGTGTCACACTACATGTAAACAAGTTATAAAATACACATATTTATGTTCAAAAAATTGGTGACTATCCACTGATTGTCAATTGGAGGCTTAACAAAGTACATACGTGGCTGTATACATCCTCGAAGTTAACTCAATGGGTATGGAATCCGTTCCCCTATACGCCTTAGGGCGTAAGAGCCTAGTCATACCTGCTGTACATATTAGGAAGCATAGGAATCGCTCCAACGCAAAATCATCGTATTCGGTCCCACAGCCCCCTGTATTCTCTTTTCATCGTATGTCTGTGTGGAGTCTGTTGGCCACAGTAGTCACGAATGCAGCATAAGTATCCCTTTTCCCCAACGCTTTTCTCATTCCCTTTTCTCTTTTCTTAAGAAACCCCACACCATTTTACATTCGTAGCTGATCCATTTAGCCGTTTGGAGGCCTCCCACCTGAAAATCTTCCTTCTGAACATTTTATTTGAGAAGATATGCAGGAGCAGCAACACTCAAATCCACATATGTGGCGGTTTTGGCTGTAATAATGTTGTTATCGGCAGTATTTGCAGCGGAGGAGGCAGAAGCGCCCAGTCCATCACCGGTTACAGGGGCCGCATTAATGGTGATCGTTCCATCTCTAACGGCTTGTATCGTTGGCTCAATCATGGCGTTTTCGGCATTCTTCTTCATCGAATGAGGGTTTCATCGGATGGGCCTCTTATTATTCACAGCCCGAGGTTTTGTTATTGGGCATCTTCGATTGATAGTCGACATGGCCTACTCTGTTTTACTGGTTTTTACGGAATATGTGTTTGAGGGATTATTGTTTAGCCATTTAGGAAATAAATTTATCTTCTGGAGGTCCGTGACATGAATCGATATTGTCGGATGCGTTGCAGGGTTTATTTTAATATCATAAATCATTTTTGGAAAATCTCGGCTCGGTCTATGTAGATCTGCCTTTCTGATAAAGGAAGCATTGTTTATTTTTGTATTTCAAGAATTTTTTCCTCAAATTTATGTGTCCCGACTCCCCTTCGACCAGGGTATGGTCGTGGTTTAGTATTGTGATAGTCATATTTACTTTCTGGATTACTTTATTAACTATGAGTTAAATTTGGTCACTAGATTTGAATTTTGAATTAACAATTGTTTGTCACTCAAACCAATCCTTCCAAAGAAAAGTGGAGGAGCATGGATTATTCACTTTAGTAATTATATGTTATTTTTACCTCTTATTGGCTTATTAGTTTACAATTAGCAATCGAACATGGAGTGCATGATGGGAATGCCGAAGGGGATGGGACAAAGATTTGAAAATTGAGGAAGCAAAAAAAAGGGAGAGGATGAGGGGTTGATTTCGGCCGCAACTTCCACATATGGATTAACGGCACTAACTCAACCACCCCTCCTTATGGGTTTAAAAAATAAAAACATTATTCTTAGGCTTTAAACTCTTTTTATTAAGTTTTTAAAAAGAACTTTGTATTATAAAAACTATTACAAATACAATGTCATGCCTTGAAGAACCAATTTGACTGCAAAAAGTGCACATTTGACAATCAATACATTCCCAACTACTTGGAAATAAATTCTACCATCTGATGTACATGTCGATGCCCTTCTAACAGGCCAATACCCTTATCATTACTTAATGAAATAAAAAAATTAATTATACGTCATACAATTTTTGTCATGCCTATCTAAATCAATATTAGCCAAGATAATAGTTCATTGTACCTGTGCAGGAAATCTCAATTCGCCCTTACATTTTTTGGCTTCCCAGGCTGTTGGATCAATATTAGATCCTCCAAAGCTGACAGCCTAAACAAAATAGTTGATCCAAGGTAAGAGCTCAAATAGTATATGATATAGCAAAAATAAAAAAGTCTAGAATCGGAATGAGCATATCCACTTCAAATCATGCTCGTAATGTGTAAAGCTAACCTCAAAAATTCCATGGAGTTGGTGGGTAGTATAATTATATAAGAATAGTGGTAGCCTTGGTGTTGTTGCCCGAACATAATCCCGATATCTTTGAGGCAAACCTGCAAAACCAAACCATATTCCTGCATCTTAGACAAATCTTATATCACCAAATATGCTCAAATGTCATTTTTGCCATATCTGCCAGTCCAAGGGGGCTATTTGACTAGGTGTATCTACGTCACGAATTAAGCCATAAGAGAAGCAAATGGAAATACTACTAACTCAATCCAGTCATAGCAAAAAAGCAAAGATCCATGTTCTAGAGTTAGTACAGAACAAAACATGATACTTCAATGTTATTATAACATACAACCTTAATGAAAGAACAAACTAAGGTCCTTGGCAACATACTCCCACTTTCAGTAGTGTGGTGCTTATTTGCATCAAGTACACTTAGCATGACATAGACAAATCTCATATCACCAATTATGCTCAAAAGTCAATTGTGCCATTTGTGACAATCCAGAGCCTATTTGATTGGTGTGCCCATGTCACTAATTAAGCAATAAGGGAGAAAATACTACAAACTCAAACTTATCATGGCAATGAACACAAATCCTTGTTTTGGAGTCAATATAGAAGAAAACATGAGATTTCTTACAACATACAACCTTAAACAAAGACCAAAACAAGCCTTAAATAAAGACCAAACCAAGCCCCTGGCAATATACCATCACTTTCAATAACATGGCTCGCTTGTGTGTATCAAGTACACTTTGCGTCGTATAAATACACTAAGCTATATAAGTGATGTAGGCAACTATGTTGTACTATAAATTCTTAGAAGTAGGGAAATTAAGGTTTCATAAAATCCACTTGAAAGAAAAAATTACCAAGAACATTGCTTGGATGTATTTCAATACACCACAATTGAGAATTTACAATCAAAAAAGCTAGTAGCATGGACTCGCTTTTGGGTATTTGACAATTTGTATGTAAAAGCTAGCTACCGAATCAGAAAGTGGTTTAAAGCTTACCAAAAAGTTGACACTTAAGATCCTATTTGGTGGTATCATTGTTGCATACAAAAATGTAACCCCCAAGTATCTCGCTCCTAGGCAACATTTCTGGCGGTGGTAGAGTCTTGAACCGCTTGTCAAGAGCATTGTTGTTGCCACCCTTGTTGTTATTCTTGTTGATGCCATGGTTATTGTTGTTGTTGCTTTTATTGTTACCATTGTGACGTTGAGAAGAAAATTGGAATTATAAATTCCATTCGAAATTCCTCCCTTGACTCTAACATCACCCTACTTCCAATCAAGGTTCATCTGTTTAAAGTTAAGGATGTCGACCTTGTTCCTTTCGATTTTCCTTCGAATTTCCTTTCTTCTTGGACTATACTTTGCTTCGAGGTAGCTAGGTTCCATTTATGGTCATTTGTGGCCCTGACATGCCCTCGAAGCTCCTCCCTAAACTGCCAGAAAGAGTAAGCATTTGCCATGACAGCCTACTAGGAAGAATGGCTAACTTTAAATCGCCTCTACACCCCTTATTCTACAAATCCTAATTCTAAAATCTACAAACACAATAACATTGAATTATTAGACAAAATAATACGCTTACTAGATGATTCTGATATTTAAAATTATCTTAAATGTCATTAACATCCAAAGTTTCCATACTATAGACACTTAACCAAAGACACAATCGAAGACTCAAAAATAACAAACAAGAATTCAATCTTCCATATATGAAAGAAAATAAATGCCGATGATCCGCTTCAGATACAGGAAATTATATCAAAATATCCATATATATGTTTTTCCCTCAGATTGAAATAGAAATCAAACCATTCAGAGCCCGTAAACAAACTTTAATTCATAAAGGCCATATACCTAATCCAACCCTCGAAAGTAATGTTCTACTTTAATCATTTTTGCTAGGGCATCTGCTGCCTTGTTCTGCTAGCGCGGGATGTGTTCTAATTTAATATTTTTTGGGAATTTATGAAGCAGAGATTGTACTGTGTTCTAATACTTGCTCATCATGGGCTTTGTGATCTTTTAATCTCCATTCACCTGATTAGGCACGGATGGGAGAGCGAGGGAGTAAACCCTAAAATAAAACCTAAACAAATTTAATTCCATTACGACTACAAAAAAATTCATTGTTGCCTTTCACAAGAAGGTTGGTGATGCCCGATCGGCACGCATCGCAACAAATGAAACCCCGCATGCCACCATGTCCTTGTAAAAACAACAATATAACCATCTCGTCCTCGAAACCCTAATTCATTAGGAATTGTAGTGCAAAGGATACAAAAAAGAGGAAAAAGAAATACCTTTGGAGTAAAACAAATTACGCACCGACGACTGTAATTTTGCGGGGCCCACCACTTCCGGCAGAAGATCTCGATCTCTCCCTATTTTGGCCATGCACCCTCTGCAGTTTTGTAGGTCACAAAGGTGTACCCTTTGGATCTGCTAATATTGTCTCTCTACATTATAACTTTTTACAATCTTCCACCATGAATGAGTTGCAAGGACTACTGATTTGTAAGTGTGGTGGAGTGCGAAGATGAACGACTTAAAACATTTCAATCGAAACTCTAACTATCGCAATGGCTAAAAACGGCTAAAATGTCAAAACTTCCGTCAAACCATCAAATTTAACCTAATGTCATGAAAAACTAGAGAGGCCTTTCCCATTGGGGGAACGCCTTGGACGTAATTACCTTTTTGAATGTTTACATGTTCCACAGGACTTAAATTTGCTACATCTTTATTGCTCACTAACTACATATTAGATTGTAATTATTTGGTTTAAGGCTTATTTAGGATTTGGAGTTTCATTCAAGTTTGTAGTTGATAAAAGACTCAAATTTATGATTTGTATTGCACATGGTCCACATGCTTGGGTGATTCATTGACTTGTAGGACAAGTATATGTTTTACAAGTTATTTTTGGTTTGTTGTCATTTCGTTGAACTATTATGAAGACTCGGAATTTTCTAATTGTTTAGTATTTATGTTTAGATGGAATGTTAGGCATGGGATATTTGGTTTGTGTTTCATTGGCTTTCAAGTGATTCAAAAATATTGGTTTAATGGGAATATCGTAGAGATTGGAGATTTCTATTTATTTGGTTTGTTTTTATTAATTTATAAATGTTAGTTTGATGAAGATGTTTTAGAGTTTGTATATTTTTACAAGTATTAATTTGATGGAGATGTCTTAGATTTTTTTAAGAAGTATTAATTTGATAGATATGTCTTAGATTTTTAGAAGCATTAATTTGATGTAAATGTTTTATAAATGAAAAATTTGTTTGAATATTAGATACTCCTAATTTTATTTGGTTCTGGCATTAAGGTTCCACTTCCAATATTTCATACATGGTTTGGTTTATGAGAGTCAATATGAAGTGCCCCTAATTTAATGTGGTTAATGGAATTGCATTAATTTCCTTATACAATTTGAATATAATCCCTGAAGTTATTGTATATATCTTGCAATTATTTTTACCATTATTCTTAGGTTTATATATTTTAACTTATCATGTTAGAAACTTAGCCTTCATAGTCCCAATGTAAGAAGGAATCTTTTAATGTTAATATGTAGATTTGGAAAGTGGTCTTAGCCACTGGTCATTCCCAAGGGACTTACGACTTTGGAGGTTATTAGGGATGGTTGTCGATTTCCTACTATGTTTTTGTTATATTTTAGGCGTTGGGAGGGTCTAATGGGCCCTTTGTGTTCTATATTTTGTCGTTGGGATCACTTAAGTGGACACTTTTGGCATTTAATGTTATGTTTCTTCGTTGGGGCCACTTAAAGTACCTTTTTTGACGACTTGAGGGGATGTGTATTGCATTAAATGTTATATTTCTTTGTTGGGGTCACTTTTTGGGCCAAGATGCCTAGGAATGGAAAAAGCAACTTTAAGTTATTTTTAATTGGGCCCTCTTTATGAGAAAGTGCGCCTTGGGGTTTTAGGGTTTCTTTGACATGGAAAAGGTTATAAAAGGAGAAGAGGGGTGAAAGGAGAGATCATTCATGCATACACTTATATTTCTTTTCATGGTGCAACCGCTGTTGTTTGCAAACTTTTAGCTTGTGGAGTAAGATCCCACGGGAACCCTAGCTTCGGTGGTGAGAGATCCATCCCTAGCTAGCGGGGCATTCTTCTAGTAGTGAAAGATCTACCCTAGCTTGTCATTTGGAGCAGATTTCAGGCTGGTTTTACAAAGATATTTTAGAATTTTCAGAATTAGGGTTTGAGGATTTTTGAGAGTTTTGTGGAGATTTTCAGCTGGTTTTGGATCAGACCTACGGCAGCCATAGAGGAAGGATTCGGCATCATCTATGAGGGTTTCACAAGGGTTTTGACCATTTTCCAAAGGGGGCGACTTGTTTGGGAAATTGCAGCCCTAATTTCTAGGGTTTCAGCTGGCCGTTTTCAGATCTGAAGGTTGGAAAATCATCTACTATATTTATATATGTTATTTCCAAAGTTTCATCATTATTGCATTTGTATTCGGAAAGATATTAATTTTCGAAGTTTTCCCGGCTATTTTAGGCACGCTGTAATTTTCTGGCAGCGTTATATTGACTGAAAAATTCCAAAAATATTTCCCTTGTGTTCTTCATATTATTATCTTGTTCCAGTTAAAATTTCAAGTATTTTGGACGGGTATTTTGAGAGTTATTCATATTTTTCTGTTCGCTGCCCTAGCTGTACTTTTTCTGCATAAAATCTGCAAAAATCAGATTTAGTATTTTGCTGCAAATTTCTGTGTGTTGTCAATTTTGTGGTAAGATCCCAACTAGGGATATTTCAGTGGTATCAGAGCGGTTGTTCCTCCAGCCTGTTAGGGTTGAAAGATGGGAGACAGAGACAGAGACAGTGAAGAGATGGGAGTAGATCTGATGAGACAACTGTTCACCAACATGGTGAAGCAGCAGGAGACTACCAACCTCTATTTGAGCCAGCTTACTGAGAGGTTAGCACAGGGTAGGATTGAGGCTCATGCGGAGAAAGGAGAAGCCAGCAATATGGGACAACATGGTAATAGAGGTGAGAGTGGACATTCGGGACAAGGGTCCCCTCATGCATCTACCAGGCCCTTGGGACTCCACGAGCCTTCCTTCTTGAAGGATCCGGAAGTTTCGCAGACACGACAGCCCGCAGACATTGTGGATGAAGAATCTTGCTGGGAGAAGTACCGGACATTGAGTGAGGGTTTCCGAGACAACATGCCATTTCAGGAGTATTGCAAAATGAAGATTGGTAGCAGGCCTAGGAGAGATTACCAACCACAGGTACCTGAGTTTCAGAGGAGATTGGGACAGATCTCTATTCCGCACTTCGATGGCTCTAAGAAGTGTACCGCCCAGTCTTGGATTCAGAAGTTGAAGACTTACTTCGACTTGAATCCCATGCGCGAAGAAGATGCAATTAAGTTTGCTATCCTACACCTCGAGGGAGATGCCCATGACTGGTGGCATCATGGATTGATCACACAAGGGCACATGCATATCACTACGTATGCAGATTTTACACAGAGATTGATGAGCAGGTTCGACAGGAGGGACCCAGATAGGCACTTCAGAGAATTGACCCATTTGAGGCAGACAGGTTCTCTGGATCAGTACATTGCAGATTTTCAGAGGTTATCAGTTATGGTATCTGATGTTTCAGAGATGAGGTTGACTTCACTCTTCATGGCAGGGTTGACTGACGCCTTAGCAGGATTTGTGAAGGCATTTGAGCCTTCTTCTTTGCATGAGGCTATTAGGAGATCTCGAGACTTGGAGTTATCCACTCCAAAGTCGAGGGTTCCACCTCGCGTTCAGCAAAGAGAACCTCCATCTGGATCAGACGAACTTCAGCAGAGGGAGCCTCCACCGAGGCAGGAGGTGGCTAAGAAGCCATTCATTTCCCGAGAGGACAGAGATGAGTTGAGGCGAAAGAAACTATGTTTCGATTGCCGCACACCTTGGGTTCCAGGACATGATTGCAGAGGTAGAGGGAAGGCCCAATTCATCGAGGTCTTCGAGGAGAGTGAGGATGACAGAGGTGAGGAGTTGGAGACTCACGAGATGGATGATGGGGATGGAGTTGCGATGGATAGTGCTTGAGGCGGAGAGCAGAGGAGGAGACTTTCCCTCGGGAGATTATAGCCACATTGTCTAGTACTCCGATGTACAAGGCATTTAGGATTAGAGGAGTTATGCAGGGTCAGCGAGTTGTGGTACTCATTGACAGTGGGGCTACCCACAACTTTATTGATGCATCATTGGTGGAGAGACAAGGTTTGCAGACGAGGGACTTTGAGGGCTTCAACATTGTTGTAGCCAATGGGGAGTATATGAGATGCACACGGAAAGTTCCACAATTGAGCATTACCATGGGTAACTACACAGTTACTGATGATTTCCACATTGTTGGTATGGGAGTGACCCACGTAGTATTGGGAGTCCAGTGGCTTCACTCTCTTGGTGAGTTTCGGACTAACTTCCAGACGATGGAGCTGAAGTTTAAGTCCGAAGGCAGGAATGTGACTTTGAGGGGATTATCGACAGGAGCACCTAGGGTGGTTGCAGCTGAGGGGATGGAGAGGACTTTCCGGCATAATGAGGGGTTTTATCATTGCGGATCGATGTGGAGTATGATGGATGTGGGTGTGACCAGTAGTGTTGCACATAAGGCAGTTACGGAGATTGGGATTACAGGTTCAGATCATCCGAGTTTATCATTATGTTGGTTGTCTGAGGTTTCGGTAGACTGGAGATCTCATTTGCTTGTTGAGTACTCCAAGAACCGACACACTTGTGAGATTCTGGATGGTCACATACAGGATGACAACTACAGATTGGAGGATGAGATGATCTTCTATCAGGACAGATTGTACCTCGTGTCGGATTCATGGTTGAGGATGGAGATACTGCGACATGTGCATTATTCTTCCATGTCTGGACACTTGAGCTTTGATGAGACCTTCAACTTCATATGGGAAAGGGTCAGATGGCATGGGTTGAGGGAGGATATCCTCAACTTTGTGCAAGGATGTGTAGTTTGTCATGGTGACAAATCGGAGTATGCATGTTCCTTATTTCTGGAGTTGATAGGGGATAACACTCCTATATGTTTTACTGCTTATGAGGATGACGAGCATGTGCTAGCTAGCCGAGGGACGGAGTCGACAGGAGATACAGTGGGTGATCACATGATGACAGTTTTGCAGTGGCAGGGATTGGACAGATTGACAGTTTCAGTATGGGTACCAGTAGAGAGTCGAGGTGGGCAATATTCTACTTCAAGGACAACATTGTTGTCTACACTGCATGGAGAGCATGATGACTATATGTGGTGTTTTGGTCACTTAGGATCACACCGATCTTTGATTGACTGCAGGGTGAGATGGAGGCACTTACTTTGTGGTATTCAGTTTCTACAGCACAGGAGGATAATGCTTGGGGTCAAGCATTTTTCGGGAGGGGAGGATTGTAATGTCCCCAATTCCGAGCAGTTGGCCTAACGGCCCTATTTTGGTCTTAGCCCTGGTCATTCCCAAGGGACTAACGACTTTGGAGGTTATTGGGGATGGTTGTCTGATTTCCTACTATGTTTTTGTTATATTTTAGGCGTTGGGAGGGTCTAATGGGCCCTTTGTGTTCTATTTTGTCGTTGGGATCACTTAAGTGGACACTTTTGGCATTTAATGTTATGTTTCTTCGTTGGGGCCACTTAAAGTACCTTTTTGGCGACTTGAGGGGATGTGTATTGCATTAAATGTTATATTTCTTTGTTGGGGTCACTTTTTGGGCCAAGGCGCCTAGGAATGGAAAAAGCAACTTTAAGTTATTTTTAATTGGGCCCTCTTTATGAGAAAGTGCGCCTTGGGGGTTTTAGGGTTTCTTTGACATGGAAAAGGTTATAAAAGGAGAAGAGGGGTGAAAGGAGAGATCATTCATGCATACACTTATATTTCTTTTCATGGTGCAACTGTTGTTTGCAAACTTTTAGCTTGTGGAGTAAGATCCCACGGGAACCCTAGCTTCGGTGGTGAGAGATCCATCCCTAGCTAGCAGGGCATTCTTCGGTAGTGAAAGATCTACCCTAGCTTGTCATTTGGAGCAGATTTCAGGGCTGGTTTTACAGAGATATTTTCAGAATTTTCAGAATTAGGGTTTGAGGATTTTTGAGAGTTTTTGTGGAGATTTTCAGCTGGTTTTCGGATCAGACCTACGGCAGCCATAGAGGAAGGATTCGGCATCATCTACAGAGGGTTTCACAAGGGTTTTGACCATTTTCCAAAGGGGGCGACTTGTTTGGGAAATTGCAGCCCTAATTTCTAGGGTTTCCAGCTGGCCGTTTTCAGATCTGAAGGTTGGAAAATCATCTACTATATTTATATATGTTATTTCCAAAGTTTCATCATTATTGCATTTGTATTCGGAAAGATATTAATTTTCGAAGTTTCCCGGCTATTTTAGGCACGCTGTAATTTTCTGGCAGCGTTATATTGACTGAAAAATTCCAAAAATATTTCCCTTGTGTTCTTCATATTATTATCTTGTTCCAGTTAAAATTTCAAGTATTTTGGACGGGTATTTTGAGAGTTATTCATATTTTTCTGTTCGCTGCCCTAGCTGTACTTTTTCTGCATAAAATCTGCAAAAATCAGATTTAGTATTTTGCTGCAAATTTCTGTGTTTTGTCATTTTTTGTGGTAAGATCCCAACTAGGCAAACTTGGCTTGCTTCTTGGGCTCTTCATATCTTGCTAGCTTTTCTAAATTGTGATGTGAATCAACAATAAATTATTCTTCTTTGAAACCCTAATTTGACATCTAAGTGAGTGGAATCCATATGAAAAATAAATGTGTATTATGATCTATAAAAAAATGATTTTCTTTGATATTTATCGAGGCCCTGACAATTGAACAATATGGTTATCAATATATAAGTATAATACAATCTAGTGCAATGTATGCCATGAACCCTTATATTTTCAATGGACGTAAATGAATAATGTATGTTATTTGCTTCTTTAAATGATTAAATTGTGATTTTTAACATGGTATACTTTAGAAATAAATAAACCCTTGATTTTCAACTTTAAAAAATTCACAATATATGTCTTAAATGCACATATGCATATATTTACTTCTTGAATTCAATTAGGAATCATGACAAATATATGACACCAAGAGGAAATTTCAAATAGATAAGGGCCAAAATATCAAGGCATGTGAATCATGGGTGTAGACACTAAATCACACACTTGGGTACATTTCTAGGTCCTAATCACATACCACTATTCATATGATTCCCAAGCGAGAAAACTAGTAATTGACATCTATCTTTGCCCTCTTTTTCTGTCTTTCGGCTACCTCTTTGGTCTTACCTACCCCATAGCCCATCCGATCTTCATTGCTTTATATTTATTGACTCTAGACACCAACGCCTAACCAAGGCGTCGGCTTTGCTAGATGACCTCATCCTTTTAGCGCCCGACCTCTTTCAGATCTTGCTTGCCCCTTTTGGGACTCTTGTTTTCTTATGGGTCAACCTTTTAGTTGTCAATTACGAAATTCAAACTAGAGAATCATATAAATATAAAGCTATGCGATCATAATAAAGGACCAAGCTCTAAGCATCTACTATCACTACCTAAGGTTGCATCCAAAGGCATTCTAAGAGCATCAAAGCATCCATCTAGCTATCATTCAAGGGACAAGGGACTGTATTTTCTACATACACTTCATAGGAGGGGAATTTCATTTTTCCATACACATCTATTTACATTGTTACATCTAGCTATTGCTTGCTATCAAGTGCATCTTGCACAATATCCTCCTAGGGCACGATTTTACACACAGAGAGAGAATTACATGGAGTCTAATATGTAGTGCAACGCTCGGTTGTAAGTTCACTATGTCGGGTGACCATTGGGGTTAGTACGACTCCCCATTTACATCTTTTTCTTTTTAGGATTTGATGTGTTTTGGGGTTTTGCAGGAGATAATTTGTTTTGCAAGTTACATGTGAATTCTGCGGACATAGTATGACATGCAGATAATCAACATTGAAGGTTAGAGACATTGGTGCAACAAAAGAAGAATCAGATTCTAACTATTTTCGTAGTCATAGACACCTAGGAGTGGACTCAAAGCACCTAGGCACCTCTCGACCAGTCCTGTGCTCCCTAGTATAAACATACCCGATTGCAAAATTTATCTGGGTATGGCTGCAACAATTCTCTCCCCATGTTTATCAGTTCTCTAATCCAAAGCATACTTTAGGATCAATTGTGAAATCAACTAAGTCTTATACTCTCTCTCTCTCTCTCTTGCACCTAGGGTTTCATATTTCCTTAGCTTATTGCTTAGGTCAGATATGTACTTTATTGCTTTATTTATCACATGTGACTCTACAATTAGGATTTCAAAACATTCCATATTTGTTAAATCATTTGGTGAACCCGTCTCATTCAAACACTCTTGGGTCTTCATTCTATAGCTTCTTTCATTTCCCTAGGATCCTCTCATTATGGATATCTCTATTCACAATTTCTTGCTAGTTAATCTTTATTGTCGCGCTAAAATCATTACTCTCTTAGATAATACTCGCATTCCTTCTACTACTCATCCAGACATAGTATATCAAACATTCGTAGATGCTTTTTCTCAACAACTTACTTTTCCATCTGATATAGTTGTCAATCTTTCTATTTATGACAATGATCCTCCCTTATATATATAGATATGCATCAATAACATGGGTATCAAGCAAACTTTAGTCGATAATGGATATGAGCTCAATATTTGTACTTTATCAATCATTCATAATATTGTTTGTGGGATTTGCCCTATGTCTTGTTTGTTCATTACTTGTATGCTTTTGGTCGCTTCGGCCCTGATTGTCTTGCGACATTATGAGTGATGTCCCATGTTTGCAACCCACTTTTCACAATCTACATTGTCTTCTTGCTTGTTAGATTACACATTGTCTTCTATATGCATATTTGTCTTGTTTGCACTAACACATGTTTCTAGCCACTTTGTTTGCATGTGCCTTGGTTTCTACCATACACATTCCCTCCCCTTGTAGGGTATCAGTTTCATATCAACGTTCAATCCTCTCCTTTGGGCCGCATCCTCTCGGTGGCATCGCAAGCACCCTAAACAAGGGGGCATACATTGGGTGAATCAGTCACCCCATTGAAGAGTATACTGATCCACGATTCATGCTTGCACATTACAGAACAAATAAGTCTTGATTACATAAAATGGCCTGAATTTGACTTGGATCCTTAGCACAACACAGACGCCAATGCTCAAATATAAACATGAGCGCTTGGGCGCTCTTGACCTTCCCTAGGCACCTATGACCATGGGGCAGTTACATAATTTTTATCGATCAACACGGTTTTATGCATTGCTGAGAGATGTTTTGCAAGACATGTACATTCCTCCAACAATCATAATGCATTCTATCTCTATTTTTCTTCTTTTTCTACTTGGATCGAACTAGATCGAATTAGATCGAATTAGATCGAACTTGAACACGAGTAGAATGACACCATCTATAATTTTGTATAAATTTCAAGAAGTAGTCAGGGATGGAGAATAACATTAGACCTTTCTCCCCAACACTTCTTTTGTCATGGCATGAGATCGCCCCAAAAATCACTCTTAGCGTGAGATCTCCCAAAAAAATCACTCTTCTACAAAATTTTAAGGTCATTCTTTATCTTTTTCACTCATCACAGATCAGGTGCACATGTTCCTTTTACTACTTTTCTCGTATTTTCACACACTTTTTACATATTTGGATCAATTTTTCATATACACATATTTGACTACTCTTTTGCTCTTCTTTTTGCAGTCTATCCTTATGAGAAGTAGAGTCACATAAGTGAACACATCAAACATAAACAGCGAAAACAAGTACAACACAACACAACTCATACGCTTTTCCCTAGGGTCACTTCCTCTTCCTTAGTTTCCACACTTCATTTTATTCTCTCCACGTTTTCTTGTCTCCTCGACACACTTTTGTCATCAATCTACATGGTTGTCAGGTACACATATCTTATCTACTTTATGTTATCGAGTATTCACACAACAACATAAAGCGGGGCAAATGTAGACACTAAATCATGCACTTGGGCACATTTCTAGGTGCTAATCACATACTACTATTCATATGATTCCTAAGCGAAAAAAACTACTAAATGACATCTATCTTTGACATCTTTTCTGTCTTTCTGGTTTCCTCTTTGGTCTTGCACACCCCACAACCTAGTGTGATCTTCATTGCTTTATCTTTATTGACTCGAACACCAACACCCGGCCGGGATGTTAGCACTCGGGCACCCTAGTCCTCTTGGGCACCCCGACCTCTTTGTATCTTGCTCACCCATTTTGGTCCCCTTTTATCTTGTGTGCCTCTTGTTTTCTTATTGTTTGGCATTTTAGTTATCAATTACAAATTTCAAACAAGGGAATCATATAAATATAAAGCTATGTGATCATAATAAAGGACTCGAGCTCTAAGCATCTACTATCACCATCTAAGGTTGCATCCAAAGGCATTCTAAGAGCATCAAAGCATCCATATAGCTATCATTCAAGGGACAAGGGATGACATTTTCTGCATACACTTCATCGAAGGGAAGTTCATTTTTCCATATATACATCTATTTACATTGCTACATCTAGCTATTGCTCGTTATCAAGTGCATCTTGAACAAGAGCCTCCTAAGGATAAATTCTACACACACACAAAACTAAATGAAGTATGAGATATAGTGCAACACTCGGTTGTAATTTCACTCTATCGGGTGGCCGTCGGGTTCGATCTGACTCCCCATTTGCATCTTTTTTTAAGATTTGATGTGTTTTGAGGTTTTGTAGGAGATCATTTGTTTTGTGAGTCACATGTAAATTCTACGGACATAATCAATAATGAAGGTTGGCGACATTGGTGTGACACAAGAAGAATCGATTCGACCATTTTCATGAACATAGGCACCCAAGAGCAGACTGCGGTGCCTAGGTGCCTCGACCCAATCCAGTGTTCCATTCTAGACATATCTTACGGTTGCATAATTAGTCAAGGGATGGTTGCGACAATTCCCTCCTTTTTATTAGTTCTCCAATCCAACATACTTTGGAATCAATTACGAAATCAACTAAGTCTTCTACTCTCTCTCTCTCTCTCTCTCTCTCTCTCTGCACCTAGGGTTTCATATTTCTTTAGCTTATTACTTAGGTCAGATATGTACTTTATTGCTTTATTTATCACACGTGACTTTGAAATTAGGATTTCAAAAATTCCATATTTGTTAAATCAATGGGTAAAAGGTCACCACAACACAAAGAGCCATACCCATACTACAAATGTACAAGTACAATTATGAAAAATGTCCAAAATAAGAAGAAATCCGAGGGAAGAGAATAACAAGAGGAAAATGTAGAAGGCATGGAAAAAACATAAAAGAATGAAGAGTCAAAAAGAAGAAGAATATTTTTTTAAAGGATCACACAAAGTTAAAAGTCACATAAAACATAAAGGGAAATATAAAAGGTTAAACAACACAAGGAGAATTGATGGAATTGAGAATCACATCATCTTCATACCTAATATCATGTGTGATTATAAAGGTCAAAATAATGAATTTTACAGAGATTTGTTAGTGAGATCAAGTTACTTTTATTCATTAATGAATTCGGTCTTTAAGACCTAATGTTGATGTTTCTAACCAATGCCTCCAACTTTTGTCTAACTTGGTAGCCCATTATCCTCAATACAACTAAGCAAATAACAATAAAGAATATGAAGTCACTTTTTTAATACTTACTTGCACTTTAACAATTCACTTTTTCTTCATCAAATGACAATCAACAAAGATCCAAAACCAATTGTAAACTTCTTGAATCTTCATCTCTTAGTGTAACACCCAATGTTATTCAACTTCCAAATTAATGGATTTTAAAAAAAAACCCCTTAACTCCATTACATGCCTTCAATAATTTCATATGCAATACTAATAATCCAATAAGTAATATAGTTTACAATCCATCCAATAACATTGCAAAACCATGTGCAAATGTAAAGGTCATTTAGATCTACCTGAACCCCTTTATCATACTCTTTTGAGTATGCATAAATTTTATGCAATTGGTTAACCTATTTAGTTAGGTTTTTGAAATGATGTAATTCATGAGTGTCTACCTGAAAATTAGATTACTGAAGTTCATCTGATATCTCACACTACTAATAAGGAACCACGTGATCTTATAGTGTATTCAACTATTACACTATTTAGGACAAACTTTTCAAGTTATGATTTGCATGTTTAGTTTCATGACTGCACACAAGTTACACGAAACTTATCCCATCACCAATCATTTATTCCACATAGTTATATGGATTCATCTTAATAGTTAAGTGTCTTTAGCTTCTGTTTTAAGCAGGCCTAAAGTCTATGTCTATCTCACTTCTAGATATATGTGTATGCCGAAGTATCGACTTAGGGCCCCTATGGGAAAGATAACAATTCCTCTTTGACTCCCATCAAAAAGTAATCATTACCCTTTCCGTATTTGTCCTAAGATAGAATGGTCGAGTACAAATAGATCAAGAAGTAGGATTAAGAGTCGAAGCCAACTTAACACCTAAGACAATATAAGCTAAGTTCAACAATAAACATTTAAATCAGATTATAAGCTTGAGGACATTCGTTAGTAACACATTTATTAATGTTGTTGCAAATTACAAACTCTTATAGTCACTTCACGACTTTTGTCGTTAAGTATCATTTTTGACATAATCATCTTATTAGGTTTAGGTAATCAACCTAAGCCTTCCTAGATACTTTTGTTCCATTTTCGATAAGGTCAAATCAAGTAATCATATACTTGTGAATAATTTTAGCGTTGAACCACTAAGCTTTATTCAATTATTAAATTCATATTTATCGATTCATGCAGCAGTTTACAAATGTACTTTTCCATCATCATGTCACTTAACTAATGACATTTCATGTACAATTTATCTATCAATTATTAATTAGTTGCACTTGTAATTATGCAATTATTAATTTTATCTTATTTCAATTGAGTCTTAGAAATAGTATTTATATTTCACAACTCTTGTCTACCATTGTTCCAAACAAAATTATTTAATAACTTCATTAATTAATCATTAATCAATGATATCATGATTATCATTCCTATCATTTAATAAAGCAGATTAAATGATGTAACAAGTACAATTAATTAATAAAGATCAATTTATTTCAGTCTATTATTTAAGTACAACAATTGCAAATTAGGAACATCGTTATTTACAACACATAAAAATAAAAGATTTATCGTGATCTAAAGTACAATGATTTCATATCCAAAAGTACCACATTTATTTTCAAGATAATATAATTGGCCATCAATTAGTTTACAATGTAGCGAATAACTTTCACCAATATAATCCAAGTTTAAAATGTACATTAAATCAATGTTTACAAATCAGTCATAAATATATCACATGTCAAGCATGCATGTAACAATCCAATTTATGTTATCAAATTACTTAATCCTTCCTGAAATCTTAAAGATAAAACTAATTTATGTACATGGTCAGTTCAACGAACTGACATGGATATATATATCTCCCTATCTAGATGTTTAATTATGAAACAACTGAATATATACCGACTATTTACAAGCCTTCTACAAATGTCAAACTTTTACAAGTCAATATATATTTCAAACATGTCATAAGGAAGACAATATTTCATCATAATTTTTTTATAATTACTACCCATTAAGGATGACACAGTCCATTTGAATAATCATTAAATATTTACAACATTAAAAGTAGCAAACAAATAATAATCATCCATCTAAGTTCATATTCATACTAACATATAATTTTATCAATGAATAAGAAATAGTCAAGCATTCTTAACCAACTAGGTTTATACTTTACTATCCACAATCACCAAATCATAATCAACTATGATTTCCTTCTTACTTGTTAATAAGAATAAGATTATAAAATAGTAACTCAACATAGAGATAACCATTTCCATCAAACTGAATTCATGAAGGATAAAATCCCTCTATCAACATCCTATTCAAATGAAACACATGTTCAAGAGAATGAATATCATTTTGTGCATGTTAAAACAAGTAGTCCAACACAGCAAACCAACAAGAAACAACTATAATCATTCCAAATAGACACCCATAAAACTATCATAACAGTAAGGGAATTTGGGGCCTAACAGTCCAAATTTATTTAACAGTGGTTTGGTAAATGACACTCTCTTCATAGTGTCTAGCTCGAATCAAGCTCGGCCCATCCAAATATAGAGTCTCGTCAGTCACGTTTCCACATAGAAACAGATATAGTCAACCCCATATCTTTCACAGTTACATTTCAACATAGCCTTAGGTCAAAATGCAGGATCGATTAGAAGCCAACTAATTAAGGAAACCATAATTATTCTCATAAACCTCCCATCCAAGCGTACGGTCCCCAAATACATCCATTGTCAATACGATATATACCCTTATGGGTTCATTAAAGAGTTTAAAGTAAAACAAATACAACCATTAGAATCACCTTCAACTTAAATAACAACACAAAAGAATAAAGAAAGTCATATCGACTCGAATTAGGACAAGTAATGTTTTCACAATGTCTTTCCCAAAGGACAATCTTTTATATCTACTAATGTCGTGACGTGTCGAGCTTACCAAGCTTTGTATGACCAATACTAAAGAAATTCAACAGAGACTAAAACCTGTACAAATGTGAGAATCTACCTAGCCTGTAACGACTTAAAACCAAGAGTGCGAGTAACACATACCAAAATCATAAGAGTTTAATCTCTCAACTCAAAATATATTCCATAGCTTCCTTAAATAAAACATCCAAGCAAAAATACGAACACCCAAAACCAAGTATCGACCCAGATACAAAGTACATGTAGGATTTAAATAAAACGAAGCACACTGTATTTGAGATACAAAACATTTAAAATTCAACATGCATTCAACTATTTCACCACAAAATATCCAGACAAGGGGAAATATAACCATGCCTATTAAACTCGGTGAAACAAACTTGAAGCTCCCAACAAGATCCCACGATTCTTTTCTTCAAAAATCCAAAAGAATAACTTGAATGCAAAACAAGAAATAACCCAAAACCATCCACGATTAAGACTATTAAATCCTCCATTATCTCCTTCCTAAAATATCTCAATGAACTAATAGAATGGAAAATGCATGCAACATCTTAGAGGAGAGGCGGAAGATCTCGAATGCATGCAAGGGAGAGTAAAAATGAAAAACAAGTTTTTGCATGGTAGCTTCTGGAGGAAGCCTCCCATTCCCGAAATCCATGGGAATAAATTAAATGCAATTAATGTTTGCAGGTGCCACGTAGTGGCCTTCCCCATCAACTTCACTTCCCACTCGCCATTTCCCTCCAATGGCCAACTCAACGGATATGATCGGTCGGGAATTAAATACAAACAATAACCTTGTATGTGCCCTAATTTGACCAAGTCACCCTTTCAAATTAAACCATGCAAAATACCATTCGAATCTTAGTCAAATTTAAATAATCAAAAATAAAACCAATGCTAATAACTAGTCGATTTGGTTTGACCAATGCAAAACAAAGACCTTAACAACATGTTAATGGTTTAATTCAAATAAATCCAAACATTTAAGTATGGTCAATGTCATGCAACATAGAACTAATACATTCTTGTATGATCAAAACTATAAGACATACATAGTTTCCTTACATAGTCATACTCATACTCATGTCTTCCCTGCCAAGGCGTCTTAACAATCAATGAAAACCAATATTGCCATCACACAACATAGAATGACTATGCAAATAGTATATCGGTTGATCCGATTTAAAGCATCAAATCCATGTAACCGATAAACAATTTATGGTCACAATATACAACAATTTAATAGCTTATTCCACAACTGTTGTATCATCAAGATACTTATACTTGTGCTTAATTAAGACCAAATTTTAGGTCCCTTCTCGTTGTTCAATCAATGATTGTCAATGTCAAAAGAGTTAGCACATTTAACAATCATCACTATTTCCATACAATGAATAATATATTGAAACCATGAATAACTTCAACCATACATGCTAATTGTTACTTCCAACAAGAAAGTAAGTTACATTATCAATAGAATGTATAGCAACAACAAGGCATCTAAACATGGAATCATCAAACTCAAAGCAAGAATACAACTCAACACACAAGCACAAAATAGGATAATAACGTAACACAACATGTGAGTGCTTGGAGGCTAGTAACACTATGCAGGCAGCTTTGTAATTACGTGTAAGCATGTTTATCCTTTTCAGGGTAAACATGCATACACCTAGCTATGATTCTAGCTGAGTAACGCTTCTTACTTATAAACCTTCGTGAATCACATAACACTATTAGCCCATCTTGCGACAATCATGAAATGAAAATGCGGGATGTGAAACTTAGTTACCTTTCTCAATGGTTTGGTATCTTTCGCTATACTAGATCCTTCACCATTCTTTAACATTCCCCATCTTTTTTAGTTTTCTTATACTCTTATCAAATCTTGTAAGTATGATCTCATGAGGTGTAAAGGACCATTTAGATCAAATGCACCAGATATCTTCTTATTACTCTTATGTTATCTGTTCCAATCTAATAGGTCTACTTTTAGACAAATTTCAATATAAATTTCCACAACCTCACTTTCTTTGAAATCTCTCCTTATTTTCATAAACCCTTTTTCATGTCTTAGGAGATCCCAAAGTTTTATAACTCACCTCTATGTTAGTTTTTCCCAGTTCACAATGATGGTTGATCAATTAGGTCTTCGCAATTACAGTCTTGTCTCGGTAATTTTATGTTGGAAAGATATTATAATTGCGAACTCCAATGACCCTAATAAATTTTCCAACATGAAGGGAATATTCTATGACGGTTTCTTGAAATTTTCGGTAAAAATACATCGTGTAAGCAAACATATGAAGGATTCACGAAATCCTCTAGACAAGAGCTTAGAGGAGTCCGATAAGAGATAAACTAACTTATCTTCCTTTGCAATCCCTTTCAAACCTACAAATATATTGATTAAGCTCTGTGAGGATCTAATACAAGTTTCACCTTCAATGAGATAATCCCGGGAGTGCTTCATTTACTTTGGACATAAGCATTACACTTGAAATTACTTGGTAATAACTAAAACAAGATAGAATTGTTATAGATATTCTATTATGTTAGTGCTCACATTTATGTATTTGGGTAAAATATATTTGTAATAGTTTATGAGTTGTTATGACAACTCATAATATTTAGCTTTTATATTATTGTGATCAAATAATGTAAGTGAGTTATTTGGTTGGTAAACCAACTCACGTAGATAAGTTTGTGAGATATTGTTGGGATAGATTTGAGAGATTCTAGGAAGGGGTTGAGAGATATGAGGGATGACTATTGACTCCTAGAATCAAGGAGATCAAACTCTATATATTGTAATCTCATACATGGATAATATATCCTGGATGATTTTTAAATTCAATACAATTATATTCGGTGTTTCTTATATAATTGCTTGCAATGTTCAACAAGAATTACATTGAATTGCACACTAATATCAATTATAGTTTCATATTACAGTCTCTAAAGATTTAAGAGACTTGATACTTGAGTATTGAGCTAATAAAAGAATGGAAACTTCAACAAATTTTATTATTATTCTTCATATCAACCTTCCTAGGTGGAATTACATAATAATAATTGATCAGAACGACAATAACCTTTGTTTCATAACAAATTACACCTATTTTTACATCTACTGAAGATTAAAAACTAGTACAGGCGGATTTCCATGTTCTAACTTAGTTCATGGTTGATATTTTCACTCAACTTCCTAATTAGAATATAGGAGATGATTGTTTCTCCTTATTTATTGCTAGAAAATAGTTATATTGACTTTTATTAGTTCCTAAAGACTTGAAACTACCTAATGCACTTACTTTCACCTAGAACCCTATGACATTTCACTATACTTATCATTTACATAGGTTTTAATTACAAGAAATTACATAACAATACTTAAAATTCAAATTTTGTTTTGGAGGGAAAACCTCTCAAAGACACAAATCAATAAATCAAATCATTCTAACTATGCCACATGTGGCTTATTCTTTCTCTAACATACTCCTTCAAACTTTGAAACCTATGAATTGGATCTTACAAATGATTTTGCAATGATGCTCTTGCATCAAGAATGCATAAACAAAAGGCTAACTTAAACCAATAATACATAAATGCATTAATACACTAGCATCGTATTAAATATCCAATCTTGTGCCAAAATTAGTTGTCAACATAATGCCCCACTTTAGTATGTAGGTACACATAAACATCAAATGAGATAAACAATAATGTGGATACAAAGTACTTGTGGACGTCGCCAAGTTCCACATCCACACTCTTGTGTCTAAAGAAAAATCTATACCCTACAAATATGTGCAATTGAATAAATGTCTACATAATTTGTTAATAAAGAAATACACGAATAGGAAAGAATACACCTAGATGTGTTAAAGATTGAGATGATGCCTTTCTAATATCCAAATCTCAAATTTTGTGTAGTATTTGTATTTAATTTGGGTATATCTCGTGATGAGACCAAGTGGAATATGTTGTGTATCACCATGTGATTACTTCCACATGATGATGTAAGGAAATGTTCAAGAGACCTAGAGATAAATAAGAAGTGTGGAATGATCTTGTGAATCACATATCTCAAAAAATGGAATTACCCTTATTATATGTATGATATTAAATTAACGCTTTGATGTGAATATAACAAGGCCATGATATGGCAAATCGCCGAAGGTGAAGATTTGTGTTGTTGTTTTTATTTATTGCAAGGGATTTTTCATTGCATTGGTGATGGTGTTGTGGAATGTATGAGACAAATCCATTTGCTAGTAAAGTAAAGTTGTATGTGGGTAAATAAAAGCGTTCATATTTGTTGTTGAAATGATTTGTTCTGTAGTAGTTCTTGAACTAGTAGCACTTGATTTTAGCTTTGCTCCTTGTGAGTTCGGTTTTTTAATGTTGGGGAACTTTTGTTGGTTTTTGTGTAGATTATCACGAAATACAAGCAAGTTAATTGTTTGCCACCTTGACAAGTGTATAGGCAAGAGCGAAAGATAGTGGGTAGTGTTGGTTGCGCAAGGTGACAAGCGCTAAGATTTATGATGAGTTAAGGATGTAATCGACAAGCATAAACCTCATAGAAAATATATTCTTATAATTGATCAAAATCATAAAAGACCAGAGGAATTGAAAGGAAATTACGATTGATGTTGTAAAAAATGTACATAGTTTTTATTTAGCAGCCCAATTTCACAAAAAATAAACAGATGCTAAAGATCTTTAGTTGTGAACATCTTTTAGATAAAATTATTTCATGTACAGAGTTATAGGTCGAGATGGAAAAATTCATCAAAGAGGTAAATGGGATGTGCAATTTAGAAAGGGAGCTAAGCCGCAAAGCGTAAGAAAATGTCTAGAAAGATTTCTGCTCATCTCAACTGAGAATGAAAGAAAACAATTCATAACTTTCTCCACCTTTGCAAAAAATCATGAAAGGTTTGAGGCAGCCAAATTGGCACAACTAAAAGGAAACATTTCAAAATCATGGAAGTGATTATGTGTTCATTGTTTTACATACACTATGTCTTCTCGATTTTTCAAGCTTTGCGAAGTTTCTTCCCTAAGTTTTTTAGCCTTTTGCAAAGACTCCAACGCTTGAGCGAGTCATTGTCTCGGCTACTACGAAATATTCCGTTTCTTCTTTCGCTCTTTTTTACCTCTAATGCATGCGCCCTTTCAGTCTCAGCTACAACGTGTTCCTCCTTCATCTTCTTCAGCTCTTCTTGAGCCTATGTAACCTGTTACTGCAGCTCAGATACCTTGGATACACGTTGAGCCAAATCTCAGTGCAAAAAATAAAATCTATGAATATATCACTAAGAAAAAAAAGTATTCCATGAGAAATCTCAGTTAAACCAAGCATTCCTGGAATTATCTCAATGAAAAGAAACATTTGCTGAAATTATCTCAATGAAAGTAAGTACGAGTGAACCTCAATGAAAATAGATGTCTCGTGATAAAATCTAGATAAAAATAAATGCTCCGCCAAAGATAAAATGTTCTCGTTACATGCACAGGGCAGTCGGAAGGAAGAATTCCATGACACAACATCTGGTTGAGGCATTTCATCAAACACATACCGTGCCTTCTCCATGTCACCACATTTCACGTACATCTCAATAAGTGAACCGGTCAAAAACATCACAACCACATCTCGTTGAGGTATTTCGTCAAACACTTGGCGTGCATCCTCATTTTTCCCGCATTTTGCATACATGTCAACGAGAGCACTCATTACAAAAACATCAGACTGAAAACCAATTCTAATTACTTGTCCGTGAATTGTGATTCCCTGTGGCAAAGCTGCCAACTGTGCACATGCTGGAATAACACTAGCAAATGTAAATTCAACAGGTTGTAGGCCTGAATTTTGCATCAGGTGAAAGAATGTCAAAGCGTTCTCTGCAAATCCATGTTTAGCATAAGCTGAAATGAGAACAGTCCATGAAAAGGCGTTTCGATTTGGCATTTGATGAAAAACTTTGTGAGCACACTCGAGGCTGGTGCATAAGATAGTAGTCCCAAAATTAGCATGTTTGCTGCACCATCCAATGAGAATGCCAAAACATTCATAAGTTAAGCAAGCAATGCAGGAGAGTAACACATATCTACATGACACATAATAATTACCTTCGACTTGGCTTGTAAATGGCTTTTTCCTTCTCCTTTTCTTGGATCTTTTCCTCTAGTTTTGAGTAGAACTGAATAATTGTATGGAGATGGAACAATCATCAAGCATAGTCCTTTACATCAAACCCAGAAGTATGAAAGATACCATTTAAGTGATAATAGCAGAAACCATATGGATACTAAAAGATGCAGACAAGAGCACTACCTCTTTACGTTTCTCAGCTCACTCGTTACATCTAAAATTGAAACCAGATACAGAAGAAGCACTACGTGGTCTTGCTTTAGAACTTAAGTTGGTTGTAGTTCTAGAAATAGTCAAAGATTGCGTATACAACATGTGTCATAATATGGAACGTAGAAAAGAAAATTGCATTATTGATAGAGATAACATACAAGATTACTAAAAAGGTTATCAACTAAATAACAATTGAATTTGTGTTCCAATGATTTACTTATATTCCACTTAAAAAGATACGATGAGGTAACAGATCGAGCATCTTCATCATCTTTCGTTGCATCCGCTTGCTTCACTTCCCCTTGCTTCAAAGGCTTCTCATTTTGGATATGTGTACTGTGCATAGAAAATGAATAAGTTTTCGATATACAAAAAGATTATCGGCAATAGGATCAAACTTATTCAAATTTGACGATGTCAACTAAATTCTTATATAAATATAACCAGCATTAGCCATAAGAAGATATAAATCACTTACTTCATACTTTTTGAGCGTAAAAGAGATTTGGTTGATGTTGTTGATGCAGGCTTTGCAGCGGACTGCTCAAGTGAAACAAGGAAACTCCTTTTATTTAAGGCAAAAAAAAGCTAAAACTGGACATATTCTGAGAACAGAAAGCAAAGATCCCTGATACACACTAGACCTACTATCCTTAACATCATCACTCATTGTGGCCTTAAATATTCCCTTTAAAATACCTGACTAAAAAAATTAAAATTAGGAGATCAAGGAAGCTAATGTATATGATTATATTACCTCTTGCTTTTTGATAGCTGAGGATGCTACAGCACCACCTGCACTCATGCGTCTGGGTGTGTTACCATCAGCATTTTGCATTCCAGTCAAAGCTCTCTTATTAGTTGCCAACTTTATCTAAGCACTCATCAACATGTTCATCAACAACATCCACGCCCTTACAGCAAAGGGCACATGCATTTTTCATCTTCATCAATGTTGTCTACTGCACTCTTTGGACTGCTTCCAACACCATCTAAGTATTCATCAACTGCTCTTATGTACTCATCCGATCCGATTAAATGGTGGAAAGAAATGAAACATCGTGTAGCACCGTTTTCCACTCCTCAGTCTTGTGTGAAGGGCATCTTCCTTTCTTTTCATGCTGGGAAAATGCATCCGCATAGATTCCTTTCCATTGAACAATCCAACGAAGGTCGGATGGCTGAACATAATAGAAAATAGGAACAATTTTGGTGCCACTTTTCAGCA
The DNA here is from genome assembly GCA_018340775.1 of Taxus wallichiana var. yunnanensis. Classification (NCBI taxonomy): domain Eukaryota; kingdom Viridiplantae; phylum Streptophyta; class Pinopsida; order Cupressales; family Taxaceae; genus Taxus; species Taxus wallichiana. Next base: position 851,928,745 of record CM031242.1, on the reverse strand, counting down.
TGAATGAGAGCTCGGCCAAACACTAGGGGGATTCTGCATATCTCGGAGAAAAAATGGCGATGTGAAGGGACGCCGTGTTAATTGCTTCTTGTATTGCCGTTGATATAAGCATGCCCGACTCTAGAGGTTCTTTATCAAGAAAAGGGCGTAAACCCACGAGATCAAGAGCATGGTACATAGTGTTAGCAAGCTTATGCTTCACATCGATTCCAAGATGATTAATAAACACGTTGCAAGGCACTTTATTCTTTTCCGCTGATTAAGATTATTGCGTGGACATAATGTCATCAAAAGCACTTCCTGTCTCCCTGTCATGCTGGGCACCTGTGGAAGAGGAAGCCATTGAATTTCTAGGAAATCAAGTTGGGGGCTGCGGCCTAGTTTCAGAAGAGCAGATGAGGATTTTCAAAATGTACAGGAGAGGCACATTCAATTTGGGGGATCAGTAAGGTATGTATTTAAATGAAGGATTAAAATGTAAAATACAGATTTTAGAGGAAAATAAGTAAAGAAAAAGTACAGATTGGATCCATGGATGTGGAGTCTCCAATAAATCTGAATGGCTCACTGTACTTCAACAAAAGATTAGAACTTTAGAGCTTAAAGTCACTGGATAAATGTCAATTTCGGTCGAGTTATTAAAAACTCTGACATCTATTAAGTTCAAAACTCTGGTGTATACCTACTATAATGCAAACAAATATGAGAAACCACGTTGGTCTTGAGCTAGTGGAAATGGCATCACGCGTGGGAGTAACAAAAAGACATTACGCAAGAAAGGCCGATATAGAAAGTGGACCATTGAACAAATGAACAGATGCAGCCTCGAGCCACACAAAAGTGACCAAGGCTGCATCATACACAGTGATTGCATTAACTGCATTACAGTACACCTCCTGAGGACATCCGCCTTTCCCCTCAACAGTGACAAATAAAGGGGTTCACCAATAGAATCCTGCCAAAATAGAAAAATTAAAGCATGAAACTTTAGTTCAACCCCATTTAAATACAGATGGCACAATGTAATTGGAAATGATACAAATGACTAATTGTTAATGTGAAGACAATATCCTTGCCTTCGGCAGGATAATAATATAACATCTTGAAAACATGTAATGTAAATATTTTTCCCTATATGAATCTTAGTATAAGTAATGTGACAACCATAAGAAAATGTCCCAAGTGGGTACCTATACAATCTCTTAAGCAAAAAGGCAAATGCCTCAAGTGGACATTGTGCAATGAATGTATTTTAATCTATCGGTGAGATGTATCCAATAGAATAAAAATTAGGATGATTCCCTCAGTGGCCCATAGATAACAATTTAGTAACAAGTACGATGATCATTGTCCCATATAGATGCCTGTTATAGCTGATGAAAATGTAAGCAAGGACCCAAAAACATCCACATGATATGAATCATGACAGATAAAGACACTTACGATGTTGACACGATGTAAAGAAAAATGTTTTGAAAAATAATACGAACAATAAATACAAGGACACAAAGGAAACATCGAAAATAAATAATCCTGAGATATGGTGAAATACATCTCTGAGAAAAGATTGGAACAATCACTAGAAAGTCTTAACTAGAAAATCCAACCAAGAAAAAGTAGCAGGAAATGGAAAAAGAAATCTATAAAATCAACTAAAGTAAGAACCTAGTCACACCTGCTGTACTGTGTACATATTAGAAAGCAGAGGAATCGCTCCAACGCAAAATTGTCGTATTTGGTCCCACAACAAGCTGTATAATCTCTTTTACATCGCATGTCCGTGTGGAATCCGTTGGCCACAGGAGTCACAAATCCTGCATAAGTATCCCTTTTCCCCATCGAGTTTCGCATTCCCTTTCTCTTTTCTTAAGAAACCCCACACCGTTTTATATTCGCAGCTGCTTCATTTTGCCGTTTGGAGGCCTCCCCACCTGAACATCTTCCTTTGGCAGGAGCAGCAGCACTTAAATCCACCTACGCGGCTGTTTTGGCTGTAATGATGTTGGTATCAGCAGTAGCGGAGGAGATAGGGACAGAGGCGCCCAGTCCATCGCCGCTTACAGGGGCCGCATCAATGGCGATCGTTCCATCCATAGCGGCTGGTCTCGTCGGCTCAATCATGGCATTTTCGGCATTCTTTTTCGAATGAGGGTTCGCCTCTTATTATTCATGGCCTGTTTGGATGGGGTTTTGTTCTTGGGCACCTTCCATTAATGGTCAACATGGCCTACTCTGTTTTATGGTTTTTACCGAATATGTTTTTGAGGAACTATTGTTTAGCCATTTAGGAAATAAATTTATCTTCGCGTGCGAATCGATACTGTCGTATGCGTTGCGGTATTTCTTTTAATATCATAATTCATTTTTGGAAAATCTTGGCTCGGTCTAAGTAATCTACTTTTCTGGATAAAGGAAACATTGTTTATTTTTGTATTTCAGGAATTTTTTCCTCAAATTTGTCTGTCCCCTTCGACCAGGGTATTGTCGTGGTTTAGTATTGTGATTGAAATAATGAGAGTTGTATATTAACAATGGGATGCTACTGTAGTGTATTAAATTTTCCTCTAAATTTTCTGGGAATTGTTTTTGAAATCTCACCAGTAAATTGTCGTTTATTTTTTCAAGTGTATTGCAAGTAATTTTAAGATGGGTTGAGGATGTATATTCAATTTGGAGCAGTAAGAATTAGTTATTGGCAATTGAATGGGATTATTTGTTTATTTTTTATTTTATTTTTTCGGTATTATTGCGAAGTAATTTAAAAGGAGAGAGCCAGGTTCAATAAATAAAATGCTATTAATTATTATTAATGAAATATATAAATTTTTATAAATTTTATGCTGGATATATATAGCTGTGTTTTTATGAAGGCGGTTACCTGAATTTTCTTGATGTAGTGGTTTCATGGGAGGAGTTACTTAAATTATCTTAATCTTCTCCGAATATTAATCCCATTCAAAATTTTACAAATTTATGATTATTCCATTTCAAACAACCACTACTTTTAGGAGTACAAAAAAATTAAGAGCCTTTCCCTATGCAATAGATGCATGGATTTTTTTAACTAAGAAAATTTAAGAAAGAAACTCTAAGAAAAGAAGAAAAACAATAAACAACAATACTCTCTATTAATGTACACATTTCTTTATATAGGAAGGGAACTATGGTTGGAATTAAAATTGTCTATATTTTGTCAATTATATGTACAAATTGCATTGTAATTAAAGTATTCTATATTAATAAAAATTATGAGATAAAAATGAATCTCGAAAAATTGAGAAGTCTAAAGTAGTAGATTGTTCTATGTGTACAATGTAATGTGAACGTCAAATGTTATATGTTATTTTTTAGGGGTAGTTAGTACTTTTGTAGTTGATGTTGATAATGGGTGTGATTGATTTTGTAAGTGTAGATATATAAATGAAGCATTACATTTAAAGGTTCTATTTCTACATTTCAAATTTGTTACAAATTCGTACATATACATTTGCATATCTTATATCATGAGTGGTTGCATTTTGCATAGTAGGTTGTTTGAACTTAACATGAATACATGAAGACTTCCGTACATGTGCAGATTTTATATCATGAGTGGTAGCGTTATGTGGAGTAGTTTATTTGAACTAAACATGAATACATGAAGACTTCCATACATGTGCAGATTTTATATCATGAGTGGTTTATTTGCACTAAACATGAATACATTTGATACCGTTTTGGATAGTTAATTACTTTTTTAGTTGATGTTGATAATGAGTGTGATTGAATTTGTAAGTGTAGAAATATAGATGAACCACTTCATTTAAAGGTTCTATCTCTACATTTCAAACTTGTTACAAATTCATACATATACATTTGTAAATCTTATGTCATGAGTGGTAGTGTTTTGTGTAGTAGTTTATTTGAACTAAACATGAATACATAAAGACTTCCGTACATGTGCAGATATTATATCATGAGTGGTTTATTTGCACTAAACATTAATACATTTGAGACCGTTTTGGATAGTTAATTACTTTTGTAATTGATGTGGTTTGTAATTATTTGAGGAAATTGTGTTAGTGTTACATCGGTTGTGTGGTTGTTTTTTTGTTGAAAAACCCTTTTTTGTAACATCGATTAGGGATGGGATTGATAGTGGTAGTGTAGGAATATAGATGAAACATTACATTGAAATGTTCTATGTGTACATTTAAATTTGTTACAAATTCGTACATATACAGTTGCAAATCTTATATCACGACATCTGAACTAAACATGTATACATGAAGACCTTTGTACATTTGCAGATTTTATATCATGAATGGTAGCCTTTTGTGGGCAATTTTATTTTCACTAAACATGAATACATTTGATACCCCTTGAATGCAATGCCACTTTGGATACAAGAAGTGTTGAGTAAAGTAGTAGTGGAGGTGTTATCAAAGTAGAGGGTAGTATTTATGACGGGTTGAGTGATAGTAGTCTTGAATCCTCCTTTCTTCTTGCTCCAAGTGTTGTTACGTGCGCCATTTTTAGTACCTTTCGAATGAAAAAGGAGGTGAAATGCACAGATTTGCAAGTGAGGGAACTCTGGAGAAAGTTGTGAATGTCAAACCTTGCCTTTCAGTGGTTCCAATGTCGACAATTGCTCTATGCAAAGTAAGTCCCTAGGACTTGTGGATAGTTAATCCCCAGGCCATTTTAATTGACAATTATCTTTGATTCCCTCTCGAAATAGGGGTATCGGAATATGTAACAGAGTTGGAGGGATCCCAACATGGGTCATTGTATCTATCAAATTTGAAAACAACAAATAAAGGTAATGTTGGTGGTGGCATTGATGTGTCGTAGACAATGTTAGTGATTGTTCTCTGTAGCACCATTTACGAGGCATGTGTCAACCCATAAATTAGCAATAAGCATGATTTTTGTTGTTTGCATGTAGAGAACTTTGTGTTCAAACTGATCATCATCGGGATCTCCTGTCGAGGCTCACCTGTTACTTTCAACAATGGATTGGGCGATCGGAACATTCAATGCTTTCAACATCTGAAGGTTGTGGGAGTCCACGAGATCATTTTTGCAAACAAATGTGGCGCATCCTTAAAAATGTTGAGCTCTGTTGAGTTAGGTGTGAGTCGGTGCGAGACATTAGGAGTTCCAGTCCTCAATAAGAGGAGTTGAATCTCGCATGTGGAGCAGTAAATTGGAATGAAACTTGTGCATTGGTTGTTCCTTGTTGCCGAAATATTGTTTTCAATGTAATGGAAGAATGAAATCCCTTCAAAGGCTAACTCCATATGAATTACTTGCATAAAGAGGACTATCCAAAACCGGTGGTAATTGGCCAAGGTCGCGAGGAGGATGACAGATCTATTCCCAAATTCAGATGTTTTTGAATGTGGGAAAGCTTTGCATAGTTTGTTGTCAATTTTGCTTAGCAACTTTGGGCTAATGAAACTCATTTCATCAATAAGAATATATTCTATATGTTTTAGTGACTCTTGAAAAGATGATAATGCATGGCCTTCAAGGGGTTTTAGTTCTTTGATTGGAATACGGAGGGTTGCATGGATTGTGGATGCAGAGATGTTGAATGTTGAAACACCGGTAGGGGTGAGCTAGAAGGAGAGGTGAGGGAGATGTGGTTGATGTTGTTGTGAATGAATTCAGATTTTATTTATTAGAAATGATTTTCTTGTGCCAGTTGTTCCTTGAATTATCAATCTTAGTGGAGGTAGAAGGGTTTTGTTTGTTGAATGGTGTAGTATGGTATCAAGAGCTAGTTGTTGTTCAAGACAAAGGAAGTGTGGAAGATGGTGGTGTGGCCTGCATGTTGGTGTTAATTGTGTCTTCCTTTTTCTCTCGATGAATGATGAACTAGTTATCTACAAATCAGGTGGAATGTCATGTATGTTCCAATTATTGTGTATGTCAAAATCTCGTTTCCCAACATTTCAAGACTATCAAGACTCGTGTTGTTTCCCGGACAAAGTTGTGTGAAGACCTACCATTCATGAAATGGTTCGTGTTGAATACTACATTCGACCTCAAAGTCGGAACTAACATCTAGAACATGTCACGTGTCATGTTAGTAGTGTAAAACATGCCATGGTCTGTAGTTGTGCTTGAACAGTCCCAAGTGCCATTGATGTCATGTGGGTTGAGCCAAATTCGGAGGCAATATTTTGAAAGGATTTGTATAAAAGGAGTTATGACCAACTAGAAAAGGTCATAGGACGTTGAATCTTGAGTTAGGACATCCACAAATCTCAGGTGGACCCAAACATTTGTTGGACTCGATTGTAGTTTCCATTTATCACCTTTACGGTTCTTGTTATAGCTCCAATCTCGAGCAACTTGAATAAGAGGTAGGTGTTCCATGGTTGCAAGGCAAACTCTATATGCATCCAAGAAAGTGGTTGTTTCTTGTACATCGACGTCACTTTCAACAACACGTCTCAATTTTTTTTGCTAACATTTAATGATACAAATGAACAATTGCACATAACAAGTGGCAATTTTTGCAGCATGTGGCATGTTTCTTGTGCGCTTATGTCATGTTCAACAATGCTTTTGTGAGAATTTTATGGATCACAATATGTGCTAGAGAATCCACATTAGCATCTCTTGAAAATATGGATAGCATTTGGTGATAGGTTTCTGAATGTTGCTCTGCTTTTGAAGCATATTTTGCAATATACTTAAGAACTGCATGGTGGGAAAGTATCGGTTGGCAATCGACATTTCTCTCCATATGGATATCATAGTTTGATTGTGGATGTTCAATCTATCATCGTTTCTCGAAGGGAGGTACTTAATTTTCCCATCACTTTCAATGAGTAAGGATGAAGTAGGTTGCGTGGCCCGAGGGACATTGTACCCTGCACCGCTAGCTTGTGATTGTTTTCTATTCGAGACATGTTTGTTCTAAACATTTAGTGTGGTGTTGAACATGATTGAGTAGCTCTTCAAGGTCCTCAGTGGGGAGGGATAGAATTTATGTTGTATCCAGTAAGAAAGGGTCATCTAGAAGTGACACGTGAATGAAATCCAACCATTTGCAAGTCGGGCGGGGTTCAGGCAAACACAAACTTATCAAAGTATTGTTTTGTTGCCTTAATTAATAACCGTTGTATCCTCCCATACCATTGCGAAAAATTTAGGGGGGTTCTCAAGCCATAATAAACCATGGACATGTGTGAAGCCTCTATGTTGCCATTCATACCTGCGAGATGAGGGATCATAAATATTAGCTATGTAGTTTGGAACAAACTTATAAAAAAGTAGATTTTATTACATGTACCAAAAGTCTACTGCTCCAAGTTCCTTCTGCAATATTTCTTCATGAAATATTGTGAATTTGTGATGCAAGTATGTTGATACTCGATGAGGGTTAGAGACAATGTTAAGGTTTCTCCAACGTTGTGTGGCTTGAGGATCAGTAGGGCATGCACCAGACATAATACTGTGGAGATTTGGCCATTTAATGTCTGCAACACTTAGAGTGAAGAATAAGGTTGGTGTCCCCAATTTTTACCATATCTGAAAGCTCACTTCTACTTTTTCCCAAAATGATTGTGTCCCTTGAAGGCTCGAACCAAAGCACATTAAATTGTCCAGAAGGTTGTCTTTGGGGCATTCCAGTAGTTGTCTTCGCAGATCTCCAATTGCTGGAGGTATTTGAGATTCGAGGTTTTGTTTCATAAAAATTATTGCTGAAGACTGACTCCTATGCCGCATTATGAGGTTTAGAAGGAAGTAGCGAAATCTTGGGTGGGAACTGAAACGCCCATCATGGTAGCGCATCAAATGAAGAGTGTATTCATGCATTGAAACTTCTTTTATATGGGGTTGTTGCCACATTGCTTTTCACTGGAAATAAAGTTGGGAAAGCCATTAAGAAAAGGCCCTCTTTGTATAGTATTCATTTATTGGCGAGATCCCAAGCTCTGGCCATGACATGGTAAATGGATTGTTACCATCGTGGTTGAGAAAGAACTATTTGATTTCCTCTTCTTTTGTTCATGTATTGTTAGGTGTTGGCATGGAAGACCATGAGTTTCATAATTTTCATTAGAGTCATAGGAAACATCAATACCATGAGCTGTAGAAGTGGTTTGCATTTGGGGCAGTTCCATTGTGGCTATGTTAAGAGAGGAGGAAACATTTGACGACTTAGATGGTAGAGAGGAAAGGGTGTCATCGGTCGATTATGACATCTTTGTAATGGGGATCGTGTTGGATTTTATATTACAAGGATACCCAAACGGAGATCTACGACTAGAAATTGTACTTTTAAAATTAGCCCCTTCCTTTGTATGAGTACTATGTCCAAATCTCAAGGCGTTAGGGTAGGTACTTTGCTATTGAAGTAATGTTTTGCGGGAAACTTATGGTGTGTCCTTAGTATTTGTATTGTCCACCACGTACTTGGGTGACTTGTAGGAATGGATCGACTCATGCGATAAACATCTCCTTGATTTGGGTTAAAGACGCAAGAACGGTAGGATTCTTTTCAGGGTCCATGTTGTTCCATGAAGAGAAGCGGTGGTCGGTTTTTCAGATTTTCATACATTACATGAAGGAAAGCCTTCAAAGAAAATGGTTTTAATTATAGGGTAATTCTCCAAATAGATTGAGCAAGTTTGAATCTTCACCAACAAATATATTCTTTTGCGAAACTAGCGTTGAGCTTGATAGTCTACGACGAGGGCGGCAATATGGGAAATCTCTTTGTATGGGAAGGGGTGGGGAGTTCTATTCGATTTGATGGTGGATTCTGAAAGTGGAAAGTAGTCAAAAGGAGAGGAGGAAATGGTTGTACATGTACGAGGAACTTAAGCACGGTCAATACTTGAGACAGTTTAATGTGGTGTCCCAAATAAATGGGAAGTGGTGGTAGTACTTAACAGAAAGTGAGTTCGTACGGAAGGAATTGGTATGGTCATGCAAAATTGTTTCCATGGAAGTTACTTGCGGACTATTGGTTGGCAATCCTTCAATAGTTTTATTTGATGACAAGAGTGGAATATCAGTGAATGGTAGGTTGTTGGTCAATGTAATTTGACGGATATTAGAGATTGATGTAGTTCTACGCTCTAGGTGGTGATGTTTCTTTTCAGATTATGTGAACTTTATTTTTTGTGTAGTTCTCTCTTCATCGAGCTCATTTTGCAGGAGTCGACATGATTGAGAAGTCACAGACTTATGGAGTACCACCTATTGAAAAAAATCCATGTGAGTCAGCAAGGAATGATGCATTGTTTATGACATACAAATGCAGAAATAGTCAAAATCAATAAACTATATACAATTGAAATGCATGTGGAGTTCCAATGGGAACTACGTGTAAGAGGTAAAATTTTGAGGATAAAAAACTGCATTTTTGTTGAAGGAAAAGAATATTAGTTATATGGAAAGATATCGTACGTTCACATAGTCTACAAGGATGCAAATACGTACATAACAAAAGTGCAAGTAATATTCATTTATTTTCTTAATAGTACTTTCAATCCACATAGTAGTAGGAGGCAATAGTATGTCAGTGTAAAAGGAAATACAACAATTTTCTTTTGAAGCAGGGAAAAAGAGTGAAACATAGATATGAAATAACTAACATAGCGTTGATAGTTCAAAGTATAGAAAGGGATGGGTGAGGGTGTAAAGTTTGAAGGGATAGGTGCATTAGAAATCTTTATGTAAAGAAGGTTACGGAGAAGATGCACTTTTATCGATTTCTTTTAACCGAGGATGACACATTTCAATTTCTTGATTCCCTGGTATGTCTCTTTTCTTAGGGAAAGTGTGAAGCAATATTCGTTTCGATGACATTTCTTGTAATTTCACTAGTTACATCTTTATCTATAGAAAATAGGTGGAGGTCATTATTTTGCTGACACCTATGATTGACTTAGTTGTCTCGTCAAAAGTGGTAACTAATTGAAGTTCCCCTATTGGGTGCTTTTATCATGCAAATGTGCAATGGGAAAATTTATGACTTTCGAGCATGACAACGATACCCCTGTGTCAAAATTTTCAATTTTTACCTTTTCGAGACACCCTAGGTCTACTCATCCTCATCATTGGCCTTACCCAATCATTCCAATGACCTCAAAATGGATGTTAACTCAATCCCCTAGATGAAAATTAGGAAAGTCAAGTCAACCCCTCAGGTGATTTTAGGAGTTCTTGAAGAATGCTAATTTTGGACAGTGTTAGGAAGGGCTATGGTGGCCTTCCCAGACAGTGCAACCCGTGAAGCGGAAAAAAGGATCCAAATCCAACATGTGGATGAATTGAAGGTCTAATAACATCATGGAATTTATTTTGGAAGATTCAGGAAAGATTCGGAGGAGTTGGGGTAGATTCATCAAAACAAGGTTCACAGGCCTAAGCAGTGCACAAGGCCAAAAGAGCTACTGAGCTTCGGGAAGTGATTCTAGGAGCTATGGATGGAGTTAGGAGCTAAAAAATACATCTTCGGAAATGTAATTCATATCTCTACAATATGGTGAAATCATATTTTTCACAACACTTTGGCGCAATAGGTTTATATCTAGTTTTTTCCATGCTCAACTAGGGATCCAAAACAAAAATCCATTTTTTCAAGGATTAAATGGAGGAATCAAGAGTTGTTACCCCCATTGGATTTACAATTCCTTTTTAATTCAAATTCATATAAAATTTCACCTTGAAACTCATTCGGGAGCTCAAGATATCATCGTTGCAAGTTCGCTCTCAAGTTCCCATACTTAGCCAATTTTTGAAGTGGACACGTGTCAGCTCCAGGAGCTTGACGCATTTTGATGTCCCTTTAGAAAAGGGACATGAGGGACATGAAAATGCACCCAACCCTTTTTAGCCCTCTAATCACCCATATGACCCTCCACACTTTGCCAGTTTAGCCCCTAGGAGCTAGTTGGAGCCCTTCCTCTCGCCGCATGAATGACCACCAAGTGTCACAACCTGGCACGATGTGCAAACTGATGTCCCTTTCGTTCCTTTAGCTAAGGGGATAAAGGGGACATGAAAAGGTTCCCACCCCCCGTGGTGCTCGGGGCATCAATGCGACCTTCTACGGGTAATCATCTCTGCACTGAATAACAAAACACTTGTTAGGGCTATTGTTTCATACGTATTCTTCTAAGCATGCTAATTTCTACTTTCTTCTACAAAAATCTTGTAGATATTCCTCTTGAATTCTCCAATTTTTCTTCAAAAATTGGCTAATTCTTTGTCCCACCGCATGTGCACCCCTATGGGCGCCTGCACGCCCAAAGCGCATATGTGCCTCTGCCGATGCGTGCTCGCGCGCATGTCAACGCATGCACACCCAAATAATTCCTAATATACTCTGTCAAGTCACTCCAACGCATACACGTCTAGTATGACGCATGCACATATGGTTTGATGTGCACACATGCATGCTACCTTCCTGTTCATCCGGATGCATCTGTGTCCCCTTTGACACGTATGTGTGTGTGCATATATCTATTCGGCATATGTGCATACGCACACATGTTTTCCCAATGCATACGCACACGCGTATGCGTTATTTTAACCCTAAACTACCCTTAAATGCGTTAAAAATAACATTAAATGCAAAAATTAACAAAAAAGGATAGAGCACTCACAAAGGGTCCATCCGCCTCGTTAGAAGGTACTCCCGAATGCGTGTCTGCTCGCCTCCTCTGAAGTCTCGCCATCTCTCTCTCAGCTCACAAGTCACTCACGGTGAAAATTCGCAAGAGCTCCACAACAAATGAACTGATCGTGATTGATTTATCCCCCTCCCGCACCTAGGCGAGGTATATAGAGTTGTTTTGATTGGTTGTGATGCTCTCTCGCCTCCATGATAGCCGAAACGCTCCATTTTAGAGTGGGGTCATTCTAAGCACTTCTTCTACTCATGGAATAATTATTTTTATTAATTTTCTCTACATTGGGGCACTATTTGCCACCTAGCACTCATTTCTTCACCTTGGGGCATTTTTATATATTTCCGATCACTATTTTCATCCTATTTTTCTTCTATTTGTCTGTCGTGGTGGTTATTTTTATTAAATAATTATTTTAAGCTCGTTCTTCTTCTCACGGGACATTTTACTATTACCCGATGCCCATTTCTTCGCATGCCGGGAATTTTCGCGTGCTTTACGTGATCTTCCATTTCCTAAATTCTTGACCGTTCAAAAATTAAAAATTATAAAATCATTCAAAATCAAAAAATCGTAGAACTTGAAAAATGGACAAAAATTGGTAACAAGCTCATTTACAGCTAAAATATGTGTCTCTCACATGGCACTCATCTCATATCTTGTTGATGTTTTCACATGTTTTGAAATGACGACTTATGGATCATCGACTCTACACTCATTTACAAAAGCTATGTTGTTTACTTTATCAGTACTCTCGGGTACACAACGAGTTTATGCAGTACTATTTCGTCGTGCACACTACTTTTTCATTGGACCCAAACATCCTCCATACTCCTCCTTGCATGTACAATTTTCTTGGGGCATCATTTTTAACCCTTGTCATTTATCACAAACATTTGGGACTACAGCTCGATAACAAAATATTTGTGCAACTATCTTAAACATTGTTGGTTTGAGTGTGTGTGTTTGTACTTATTTCCATGTTAGATCAACTTGTTTACTTCTCGTATTGCATTACATTTTGTATGTTGCATTGAGTTGGCAATTTTAGCAATGGATAAAGGTTTGTATTATGGATTTTCATGTCATTCTACACTTTTATCATATGTTTATATTTTAATAAGGACCAATGATGAAGATTCTTAGCAATATGATGTAACAAAAATTGTCTTATGCAAAGCAACATCACAAATAGCTCAATATCTCCCCCTTGTTATATTCTTCTTTCCTCTCATTAAATCATTCTCTCATCATCTATTTTTACTCTTTCTTTCGATCATCGATCGACCTCTTTCATCACCGTATCGACACTCGAGGGGGCATCATTTACCCTACTAATTTTTCTTCCACTCCTTCAAAAATTTGTAGTCATTTATGTTTGTCTACTTTCTTTGAAGTGGTGTAGCTTATACCACCCCAAAGAGGGGCAAATGTAGACACCTGTAGTTTGATTGAACCAATATTATTCTTAATATTGCACTAACTATTATACTCCTTGCAAATTGATGACACACTCGTTAATTAGACCTAACTCCCATTTTTATGACATTCGATTGGTCGTATTCCTCTTGTAATTTATTAAGAAAGCTAATATAGCCTTGTATTGAATAAACCCTCTTCTAATCCTATTATAGACTATTTCTACTAACTTCCTAGACTATCAATCCATTTTAGTAGATTGATTAGCCTGTCAAAACCTTCTCTAAATCCTAATTCCTCTCTAAACAGGATTAACTAGCCTAATCTAGTTTAGTTAGCCCTAATCATGTTTTAACCGTTTCTAAACCTAAAAGTGACTTTTGGACTATCCTTTTGTCCCACATGCACCAAAACCTTTCTATTCTTGGAAATGAAAACCTATAAATAGTCCACCGCCCCAAGTCAATTTCTAATAACATTTTCCTCTCTAGGCTAAGCTATAGTATTATTGCTAGGATTAAGAGCTTTTCGTCATTTGTTTTATTGAGCTATATTGCTTTGCTTTACTATTTTCATTCATGTTTTGAGTAAATGGAAGGAACCATGTGGCTTTTAGCCATCAATGGAGATCTCTCATTCTCATAATCATAAATCGATTGCTTAGAATCTAACTAGATTCATTTATAAAGCTTTCAAGAGTAGAGGATAACTAGATTTGTTTGTTTACTTCAAGATTAATGCATGCAAAATAATGAATCCTTGTTTATATCTTATCTGATGGCCCATTGATTTGTTTATTCAAAGCTTTGGGATTTCTTGAGTGTTTTTACCTCATTTTCATATTTTTGCAAAATTTTCTCTTGTATACATTAGATGGAGATGTCTTAGATTTTTGAGAAGTATTAATTTGATGGAGATGTCTTAGCTTTTTTAGAAGTATTAATTTGATGCAAATGTTTTATAAATGACAAATTTGTTTGAATGTTAGATACTCGATTTGATTTGGTTATTGACATTAAGGTTCCATTTCCAATATTTCATGTATATAAATAATTGATTTTTGTATATCTTTTGGTTTATGAGAGACTCAATGTTAAGTGCCCTATTTTTATGTGGATAATGGAATTGCATTAATTTACTTAGAAAATTTGAATATAATCCCTAAAGTTCTTGTATATATCTTGCAATTATCTTTACCATTATTTTTGGTCTAAACAATTTGACTTATCATTTTAGAAACTTAGCCTTCATAATCTGAATATAAGAAGGAATCTTTTAATGTTAATATGTAGATTTGGAAAGTGATTTTCCCCTAATAATACATTATACTAATCAAATCAAGTTTAAAGTCGATATACATTAGTAGTACATATTTAATTGTATTAATTTGAGCTCTCTAGAATATAATAAATATAAACAATTTAAATACTATGAATAATTATGGTTTAGGAGTTATATACAATTTATTACAACCCAAAAGACAATCATCATCAATACATAGTGAAAAATAGGTCTAGGAGGCAAGACATCAAAATTGTGCGAGTACGGATGTGGCACAACGAAAACCATTTGGAGACCTTTTGTGCATGAGAAAGTGATTGCGAACTTGACTTCTTCTTGGGCTCTTCATATCTAGCTAGCTTTTCTAAACTGTGATGTGAATCAACAAGAAATTATTATGCTTTGAAACCCTAATTTGACATCTAAGTGAGTAGAATACATATGAAAAATAAATATGTATTATGATCATGACAGAAATTGATTCTCTTTGAAATTTATCGAGGCCCTTGGTTATCAATATACAAGTATAATACATATCCAAAATACAATATAGTGCAAAGTGTATCCCGTGAACCCTTTTATTTTCAATGGATGTAAATGAATAATGCATGTTATTTTCTTCTCTAAATGATTGAATAATGATTTTTGGCATGGTATACTTTAGAAATAAATAAACCCTTGTTTTGTAACTTTAAAAATTCACAATATATGTCTTAAATGCATTAATGCACCTATGTATATATATTTAGTTCTTGAATTCAATTAGGAATCATGAGAAATATCTGACACCAAGAGGAAAATGTGAAATAGATAAGGGCCAAAATATCAAGGCACATTAATCATGTGTAAAAGGGCCCCATAACACAAAGAGCCATACCCATACTAGAAATATACAAGTACAATTATGAAAAATGTCCAAAACAACAAGAAATCTGAGGAAAGAGAACAACAAGAGGAAAAAGTAGAAGGCATGGACAAAACAAAAAAGAATGAAGAGTTGAAAAGAAGAAGAAAAGGTTGTTAAAGGCTCACACAGTTAAAAGTCACATAAAACATACAGGGAAACATAGAAGGTTAAACAACACAGAGAATTGATGGAATTGAGCATTACATTATCTTCGTACTGATCTCATGTGTGATTGTCAAGGTAAAATAATAGATTTTATAGTAGATTTTTGGTGAGATCAATCTACTTCTATTCATTAATGAATTCGATCTTTAAGACCTTTTGTTGATGTTTCAACCAATGCCTCCAACTTTTGTCAAACTTAAGAACCCACTATTCTCACTACAACTAAACAAGCAACACTAGAGAATATGAAATCACTTTTCTTAATACTTACTTGCACTTTAACAAATCACTTTTCCTTCATTAGATGACAATTAACAAAGATCCAAAAATTCTCAGTAAACTTCTTGAATCTTCATCTCTTAGTTACCTTTTTCAATGGTTTGGTATTGCTATACTAGATCCTTCACTATTCTTTAACATTCCCCATCTTCTTAGTGTTCCTATACTTTTATCCAATCTTGTAAGCATGATATCATGAGGTGTAAAATACCATTTGGATCAAATGCACCGGATAACTCCTTATTACTCTTATGTTATGACTGTTCCGATCTAATAGGTCCACTTTTAGACAAATTTCAATCTAAATTTCCACAACCTCACTTTCTCTAAACTCTCTCCTTATTTTTAGATACCCTTTTTCATGTCTTAGGAGATACCAAATTTTTATAACTCACCTCTATATCATTTTTTACGAGTTCACAATGATTTTTGATCAATTAGGTCGCTACTGATTCCAGTCTTGTCTCAAGTAAATTTGTCGGAAAGATATTCTAACTGTGAACTTTAATGACCCTAAAAAAATTTCCAACCTAAAGGGCATAGTCCATAGATGGTTTCTTGAAAATTTTAGGTAAAAATACGTTGTGTAAGAAAAGATATTAAGGATTTACAAAACCCCTAGGACAAGAGCTTAGAGGAACTCAATAAGATAAACTAACTTATCTTCCTTTGTAGTCCCTTTCAAACCTAAAAATCAATTGATTAAGCTCTGTGTGGATCTAATACAAGTTTCACCTTCAATGAGCTAATTCTGTGAGTGTTTCATTTATTTTGGACATAAGCTTTACACTTGAAAATACTTGATAATCATTGAAATAGGACAAATTTCCATTGAATTGCACACGATTATCAATCATAGTTTCATATTACAGTCTCTCGAGCTTTAAGAGACTTGATACTTGATGATTGAGCTAAGAAGAAGAATGGAAAATTCAACAAATCTTATTATTATTATTCATATCAACCTCGCCTAGGTGGAATTACATAATAATACTTGACTTTAACAACAATAACCTCTCTTTCATAGAAAATTACACCTATTTTTCCATCTATGGAAGATAACAAACTGCAAGGCGGATTTCCATGTTCTAACTTAGTTCATGGGTGATATTTTCACTCAACTTCCTAACTGGAATATAGGAGATGATTATTTCTCCTTATTTTTTAAGAAAATAACTATATTGATTTTTCTTATTTCTAAAGACTTGAAACTACCTAATCCACATACTAAAACACCTAGATTCCATTGACATTTCACTATACTTATCATTTACATAGGTTTTGATTACAAGAAATTACATAACAATAGTTAATTTAAATTGTGTTTTAGAGGGAAAACCTCTCAAAGATACAAATCAGCATCAAATCATTCTATTATGCCACATATGGCTTTTTCTTGCTCTAATGTACTCCTTCAAACTCAAACGTGTGAATTGGATCTTCCAAATGACTGCAAATGATGCTTCTACATCAAGAATGCATCAACAAGAGGCTAACTCAAACCAATAATACATAAATGCATTAATACACTAGCATCATATTAAATATCTAATCTTGTGCCAAAATTAGTTATCAACATAATGCCCCACTTTAGTATGTAGGTACACGTAAACATCAAATGAGATAAACAATAACATGGATACAAAGTACTTGTGACCTTGTCAAGTTCCACATCTACACTCTTGTGTCTAAGGACACATATATGCCCTACAAATATGTGCAATTGAATCGACGTTTACATTTGTGAATAAGAAAGTACTGAAATATAGAAAATACAAGAATAGAAAAGAATACACATGTATGTGTTCAAGATGGAGAAGACACTCTTCTAATATCCAAATCTCAAAATTTTGTGTACTATTTGAATTTAATTTGGGTATATCTCGTGATGAGACCAAGTACAATATGTTGTGTATCACCATGTGATTACTTCCACAATAAGATGTAAGGAAATGTCTAGGAGGCCTATACATAAATAAGGAGAATGTATACCTCCTTTTGAGATGTGAAATAATCTTGTGAATCACATATCTCAAAAGAAAGGAATTACCCTAATTATATGTATGATATTAAAATAACATTTTGATGTGTATATAGTAATATATCATCTTGAAAGCATGTAATATAAAGATTATCCTCTATGTGGATCTTAGTATAAATAATGTGACAACCATTGGAAAACTTCCGAAGTGGGAATATAATCTTTGTAAGCAAAAAAGAAAATACCTCAAGTGGACAATGTGCAATCAATGCAAATTAATGAGAATGATGCCTTCTATCAATGAGATATATGCAATCTAATAAAAAAGTAGGATGATTCCCCTCAATGGCCCATACAGGGCTGGAATTTCAAATTATCTGTACCTGTCAAATCAAATTTTGTTGATGGCTTAGCTCTTTTAGATGGCTGTAATTTCCAATGATTTTTATAGATATATCTATAATTTGTTCATAGATATATAAATAGGTATTGTGTTTTTATATAAACCATTTAAAAAAATTACAGTTTTCAAAAATTTTAGGTTGTCACTATCTATAGTTTTTAAAAAAATCAGCTGTAAAATATGGTTAAAATCACAAAAAAAGCCTACACATTGTCAATTTCAGAGCCTTAGCACATACAATGGTCATTGTCCCATATAAATGCATGTTATAGCTGATGAAAATGTAAGTTAAAAACATTCACACTATGTGAATCATAACAAATAAGACACTTGTAATGTTGACACGATATAAAGAAAAATATTATGAACAATAAGTACAGTACACAAAGGAAACATCTAAAATAAAGAATCTGAGATATGGTGAAATAAATCTACGAGAAAAGATGGAACAATCAATAGAAAGTCTTTACTAGAAAATCCAACCAAGAAAAACTAGCAGGAAATGGAAAAAGAAATCTATAGAATCAACTAAAGTAAAAATCTACTCATACCATTTATCTGATTAGGAAGCGGAGAGGAATCGCTCCAACGCAAAATTGTCATATTTGGTCCCACAACAAGTGTATAATCTCTTTTTCATCGCGTGTCCGTGGAGTCCGTTAGCCACAGGAGTCACAAATCCTGCATAAGTATCCCTTTTCCCCAACGAGTTTCGCATTCCCTTTCTCTTTTCTTAAGAAAACCTCACACCGTTTACCTTCGCATTGCTTCATTTAGCCATTTGGAGGCCTCCCCACGAACATCTTCCTCGAACATTTCATTCGAGGAGATGGCAAAGCACTCAAATCCACCTACCAGCTGCGGTTTTGGTGTGATGATGTTGGTATCGGCGATTTGCAGTAGCGGAGGAGATAGGGGCGAGGCGCCCATCCATCCCCACTTACAGGGCCGCATCAATGGCAATCGTTCCATCGCTGGCGGCTGGTCTCGTCGGCTCGATCGTGGCGTTTTCGGCATTCTTTTCGAATGAGGGTTCATCGGATGAGCCTCTTATTATTCACGCACATTCTATTCATCTTCTGTGTGATATTGGATGGGGTTTTGTTCTTGGGCATCTTCGATTGATGGTCAACATGGCCTACTCTGTTTTATGGTTTTTACGGAATATGTTTTGAGGAATTATTGATTAGCCATTTAGGAAATAAATTTATCTTCTCGTGGTCCGTGACATACGAATCGATCATTTGTCGTATGCGTTGCGGAGGTTTCTTTTAATATCATAATTCTTTTTGGAAAATCTCGCTCTTGGTACATGTAGATCTGCTTTTCTGGATAAAGGAAGCATTGTTTATTTTTGTATTTCAGGAAATTTTCCCTCGGTTTAGTATTGTGATTGAAATAATTATTCTATACTAACAATGGGATGCGACTGTAATGTATTAGATCTTTTTGATATCTCATCAGTAAATTGTCGTTTATTTTTTCTAAATGTTTTGGAAGTAATTTTGGAAGTATATTCAATTTGGAGCACTAAGAATTAGTTATTGGTAATTGAATGAGATGTGAACGCCAAACGGTATATGTTATTTGATTTAGAGGTATAGTTATCATTGATCCACTTAATCTGAAGGTTGTTTTTACATTTCAAACTTGTTATAAATTCGCATATGATTAGTTGGGATACCGTTTTCAATAGTTAATTAATTTTATAGTTGATGTTAGTTGTGCATCGGTTGTTCGAGGTTGGTGTTTTGTTGGAGAAACATTTGTTATACAATTGATAATGTGTGTGATTGATAGTTGTAGTGTAGGACTTTAGTTGAAACATTACATTGAATTGTTGTATGTGTACATTTAATTATGTTACAAATTCGTACATTTAAAGTTGCATATCATATTTGGAAACATCAAATAAATGAAGGTATAAGTACACATAATGAGACATGTATACATTTGCAGTATTTATATCATGAATGGTTGCATTTTTTTGCAGCACGTGGCATGTTTCTTGTGTGCTTATGTCATGTTCAACAACGCTTTCTATGAGCATTTTACGGATCGTGATATATGCTGGAGAATCTACATCTGCGTCTCTTGAAAATCTGGATAGCATTTGGTGATATGTTTATGAACATTGCTCGGCTCTCGAAGCATATTTTGCAATATACTTAAGAACGACATGGCGAGAAAGTACCGATTGGCAATCGACATTTGCTCTCCATATGTATATCATTGTTCGATTGTGGATGCTCAATCTGTCATCGTTTCTGGAAGGGAGGTACTTTATTTTCCCATCACCTTGATATGCAAGGAAGAAGTAGGTTGCGTGGCCCAAGGAGCGTTATACCGCACTGCGGTTGTGATTGCTTTCTACGTGAGACATGTCTCTGCTCTCGAACATTTAGTGTGGCGCCGAACTCGCTTAAGCAAGTTCTTGAGGTCTGCGCATGTGGGGAGGTGGATAGAATTTGTGTTGTATCTAGCAAGCAAGGATCATCTAGGAGTGACTGCGAACGAAATCCAAGCGGTTGCAAGTCGTGCGGGGGTTCCAGGCAGACACGAACTTATCAAAGTATTGTTTTGTTGCCTCAATAACTATTGTGTCCTCCAACCAAGTTCGTCAACTTTTGGTGCATTCTCAAGCCATAATAAACCGTGGACATGTGTGGAGCCTCTATGTTGTCATTCATACCTGCGAGACGAGGGAACATAAATATTAGATATGTAGTTTGGGAAAAATTTGAAATAAGTAGATTTAATTACATGTACCAAAAGTCTACTGCTCTAAGTTCCTTCTACAATATTTCTTCCCGAAATATTGTGAATCTGTGATGCAGGTATGCTGATACTCGATGAGGGTTAGAGACAATGTTAAGTGTTCTCCAACGTTGTGCGGCTCGAGGATCTGTTGGGCATTCACTAGACATAATATTGTGGAGATCTGGCCATTTAGTGTCTGCAACACTTAGAGTGAAGAATAAGGTTGGTGTCCCCAATTGTTCCACCATATTTGAAAGCTCGCTTCTACTTTTTGCCAGAATGAACGTGTCCCTCGAAGGCTCAATCCAAAGCGCATTAAGCTATCTAGGAGGTTGTCTTTGGGGCATTCTAGTAGTTGTCTTCGCAGCTCTCTAATTGTTGGAGGGATTCCAGATTCGGTGTTCTATTTCATAAAAACGGCCGCTGCCGTGGTCGGCTTTTGTGTCACATTATGAGGTTTAGAAGGAAGTAACAAAATCTTGGGTGGGAACCAAAGCGCCCATCATGGTAACGCATCAAATGAAGTGTGTATTCATGCATTGGAACTTCTTTAATGCGGGGTTGTTGCCACATTGCTTTTCCTGTCGGAAATAAAGTTGGGAAATCCATTGAGAACAGGTCTTCCGTATTGTATTCATTTCTTGGCGAAAGCCCAAGCTCGCCATGGCATGGTAAATGGAGTGTTACCATCGTGGTTGAGCAAGAAGCTGCATTCAATTTTATCTTCTTGTTCTTGTATTGTGAGGTGTTGGCACGAAAGACGATGAGTGTTCATTTGTTTCATTAAAGTGGGTGGGAACACCACTACCATGAGTTGTAGAGAAAGTTTGCATTTGGGGCAGTTCCATTGTGGCTGTGTTGAGAGAGGAGGAAACATTTGACGATTCAGATGGTAGTGAAGAAAGGGCATCATCGTCGATTAAGACATCTTTGTAATAGGGGTCATGTTGGATTTTATATTGCAAGGCTGCACAAACATGAGATCTATTGACGTAGAAATCATAATTTTTAAATTAGATCCTTCCCTTTGTATGAGAACTATGTCCAAATCTCCAAGGCGGCGGGGTAGGGTCTTTACTATTGAAGTAATGTTTTATGGGAAACTTATGGTGTGTCCTGAGTGTTTGTATTGCCCACCACGTACTTGGGCAACTTGCATGAATGGATTAACTCATGCGATAAGCATCTCCTCGATTTGGATTAGCAAGAATGGTAGGAAATTTTCGTGGTCCATGTTGCTCCATGAAGAGAAGAGGTGGCCTTGTTTTTCAATTTTGCATCTATTATAGGAGGGAAAGCCTTCAAAGGAAATTGTTTTAATTCTTGGGTAATTTTCCAAGTAGATTGAGCAAGTTTGGATGTTCGCTAGCAAATCTATTATTTTGCAAAACTGACGTTGGGCTTCAATAGTCAGCATCGAGGGCGGGAATATGGGAAATCTCTATGTATTGGAAGGGGTGGGGTGTTCTGTTTGAGTCGTTTTGTGGATTGCAAGGTGGAAAACATTCGAAGGAGAGGAGAAACTATTTGTATATGTGTGATGAACTGAAGAAAGGTTGGTACTTGAGACAGTTTCATGTGGCATCCCAGATATTTGGGGAAAAGTGACAATTGTTAGCAAAGATGGGTTCATATGGAAGGAAGTGGTATGCTCTTGAAAGTTTGTTTCCATGGAAGTTACATGCGAGAATGTTGGTTGGCAATTCTTTAGTAGTTGCATTTGATGGCAAGATTGGAATGTCAGGGGATCGTAGGTTGTTGGTCGTTGTAAGATATTAGAGATTTTCATTGTTCTATCCTCTAATTTACTGACGTCGTTGCTCAGCCAAATATGTGTACTTTATTTTTGCGTAGTTCTCTCTTCGTTTGGATCGTTTTGCAGAGTCGACATGATTGTGAAGTCACGGGATTATGGAGTACCACCTATTGGATAAAGATCATGCAAGTTAGCAAGGAACGATACATATTTTGATGACATACAAATGCATAAATAAGTCAAAATATAAAACTAAATTCAATTGTAATGCATGTGGAGCTCCAATGGGAAATACGCATAAGAGGTAACAATTTGAGTATCGAGAAACTACATTTTTTCTTAAGGAAAAGAGTATTAGATATATAGAAACATACAATGTGTTCACATAGTACACAAGGATGTAAATACGTACATATCAAAAGTGCATGTATTTTATATTTATTTTCTTAAAAGTACTAACAATCCACATAGTAGCAGGAGACAATAGTATGTCACTGTATAAGGGAATACAACACATTTTTTTCATCCTTCGTTGTCTTATCAACATCTATTCTTGGCTATGCAACTATTTTGTGGTTACCAATAATATTGTGTTCTTATCACCATTACTTCTTTCCTTCACACCACTTTCTTCTCATTTTGTTTTATACATTTAGGGGAGCTATCAACTTGTAGGAGATTTAGAAATGTGTGGATTTGCAATTCAGTGTTATCCTTTGCTGATGAAATTTATCCATTCCATTTCCGTGTTTTACATTTATTATATCATAATTCTAGATTGGTCCATTTAAGGGTTGGAAAAACCTTCCCCATAGTTAAGGAAAAATTTTCTATATGAACGAGCAAAAACACATTTCCCCATTTGCAGAGTTAGTGGGCTTATTTACATGGTAGGAGTATTAGAGTGATCTCAGGTCATGAGGTTTCTAATGCTAATGCTGCCATTTTCGCCTTTTCCAATCTCGAGACATGCTTGACCAATAACTTATCTAGACCCTCCTCATGGTTTTCATTATTATAATGTTGTTGCTTTTTCTCTCCCTGTACAACTTCTGAGGCATTCTTCATTGCATGATTGGTACCAGGTCATATACAGGTAATGTGGAAGCGAAATTGGAATTTTGTATAATCTCCAAATTGTTTGTATTTTCAGAATTGGCCTGGTCTATAGCATATGCATTAGTCTTGGTTGAGGCAGTATTTACATCTCTATTCTCTTTATCATAATTGTTGTTGGCATCTGCAAATAGATCCAAATTCATTTCCATGCTTGTTTTTGACAGAGCTGCTTTTGCTTGAGAGAGCTTGGTAGCGTTTGCTCCTTCCACAGCTAACTTTTCCCTTTCCATTCCACACATACTTCTTCGTTCTTCTCTTTGCGGTGATTTTATGAGTTATGTGCCCCTGTAACTTCTCTTTCAAAATTTGAAGCAACTAAGCTTCCAAGATCTCTTGAATCTCCAAGCAAACTTTCAACATGCTCTTGTAACCCTCCACTATGTCTCTAGTCTTCAGATTGCATTGCTTTTGCCAACTTTCTGGCTTCTTGAACTTCTCTCTCAAGTTTTGAAACATGCTTTACAAGGATGCTTCCAAGATCAAGTAAAATTTCAGGACTGGATTTCTTTTTAGGTTCTCGTGGCACTTTAGACGCAACAATCTTTTTTGCCTCCAACCGAGAAACACGTTTCACCAAGATATCTCCTAGACTTCCAGAATTGCACTCGCCATTTGGTCCTTGTTCCTTGTTCTCCTCCCTAAGCATGGCACTAAGGCCGCGGGTTGCAACTATCATTGCAAGAGAGACAAGCTCATCTTCTTTAAGCTTCATTAGCAAATTCTTTCTTGGACTTTGGACATTTTGGCTGGTTTTCACATGTCCGAGGTACAATAATAGTGTGTGTGTTGTTTTTCAAATCAGAATCAGTCTGTTGTTCACCTTGGATTTGAGCTTCACTTTCAGAAGATAAATCATCAAAACCAACTGAATTGTTAAAAACTGCAAAGTCCTTTTCATCTGGCTTTATGCTTACCCTTCTGCATGCATCGTCATTAACGTTAAAAATATCTGTAATGGCAGAAGCTGGAAGAAAAGCCAAATGGGAAAAGGCTAATTTTACAGCTCCAGCGACTTCCTTGTCCACTTCGAAGGTTGTTTCAAAATAGTAAGGTTGTGGCTCTAAAAACGACGGTGGCGAGAGATTGCATCGTCGGTGCGGGCTCACTGGGCGCGGTCTAGGTTGGTCTAATTGTAATATCTTGTCTCAAGACATTTGTTGTAATGGGTGGGGTCCCAGGCAACCCTCCGGTTCATAACTCGGTCAAAAAGTGTTTATCTATTAAAAAAACAATAATTACAGGGGAAACAAAATAATAGAGACCATTGCGATTCCTTTGTTGATCTAGGGGGAGATCATAATTGTGGGCACCCTCACACCCAACCTATCAAAGGTGAAGAAATCAGGATGCGGGCCCACAATCCCATCAGGGCTAGGAACTTCCCTTACAGGATGGGCACATGGTCATAGAACCCTCTGTGTTCATCATACGTCAACACAAACAACGTCTCGTTCCACTGCGGACTCTTCCTCAGACTCTTGTACACTTCCTTCACCAGTTTTTGTCCATTCGCCAGATCATGAGCAAGATGATCGTCATTTGCCGGAAAAAACGTGAGATCAAAATAGCGGGGCTCGATCACCGTCAGGTTGGGTAGCTTCCCATCTCTAGCATGCCGCTTGAACATGAGCCAATATTGATGAAACTTGGACACGACTTGAGCTTGCTCATATTTCTGAAAAATAATGTGGCCAGAATATTCTGGTATTTAGTGGAATATTGCGGAGCGGCTCGCCGTGGGTTACCCGCAGAAAACCATATTTAAATCTCTCGACGAAGTCGGGCTCTTGGCCACCACACATGTTGTCGCTCCTTTTCTGTGATCCATTCTAATAAATTCTCGGTTCTTTTCTTCTAAAGCAAGCCATCCGCCGTTCAATGGCATTGACAACTCTAAACCGACCCTGCAAAAACAGAGGCATCTAATCAAATATAGCATAAATCGCAAAATGCAGAAAAACACAAAAATGTCTGGATGCCCGTTGAAGCTCACAAAATAGCCGTCCAAATTAATTTCTTTGAAAAAACGTCCAAATGGACATCAAATTTAACATAGCTGCAGAAACGTCCAAAGGTCCTCTACCATAGGGGGAACGCCTTCGGCATAAAAATATATATGCTACCTATTAATTACGCTGAAGTAAAAGTCTGGGAACTTTGAAATTGATTGTAATATGTGCCATCCATGTCATTTCTCGGTAGAAAGCTCAAGGGCTCAAACACAAATTGTAATCGGCGTCATCCATGTCATTTGTTGTGTCGTCGACCATGTACTTCAAATCCTTACCATTCAATTTTACACCAAATGTATCAATGTTCATCATGGCGGGCAAAGAGGGGGAAGAATTCTACATGGAGGTCATAGGCCCCACCTTCGTTACAATCCGCATGAACTCGTAGCGCACAAAATTTCAAAACTCTTGATTAATCACAGTCGTCCACATTTGAGGTTCTATCTGCTCTAAGTTTTGAAGAGCGCTTAACCCGATTGGTGGGTTTGTTAGAGATGGGTCTATGTTTCCCACTCAACTTTTATTTCGTTGTTAAATACATGGAAAAATAAAACCCTTAAATTTTATTATATCATGTTTTGTAAATTGTTTTTATTATTTATTTATTCATTATAAATAAATAATACATTCTACATTTTATTAATGATACATTCTACATTTTTTTAAATTATTTATTTATTCAATATATATAACAAATTATATTTGTATATATTAATATAATAACATATATAATGTTTTGTATATTGTATATTGAATAATTTTGTTAACGATATTGTTTTCATGTTTTTATTAAGCTCGATTTATATATAGAACTTGGAAATTCCAACTTTTGATTCAAGTCTTCATTTTACGTACCAAAGAAAATGTCTTCTGATAGATGGACTTGAAACCATAGACATGGAGGCATTTACTTTCTGCCATCTTTTTGGTAACATTTTATTCATGTCTTCGTATTCATATCTACCAAATTACACGTCACACAATTCAAATTATTTGACATCGAGGGTCATTGGAAGAGTACACATTTACGACTTTAGATCGAGGGAACCCTGCTCGTTACCCTGATATGTAGAGAGAAACCCTAAGATGGTGGAGAAACATTAACACAGTTTTCTAATCCATACGGAGCATGAAAATGCAATAAAGTCCACCTGTCATAGATCGAGAGAGGTGGAGAATTGAAGTAGAAAAGGACAGTCAAAGTCAAATTGTTAAGAGATGAGCCAAGGTCTTATTAGAAGACCTAACATTGTTATGAATTTTCCTACAATTACCTGAACTTGTAACTGAAAGAGGGGCTACAAAGTTTAATAGGAAGGCTTTTTGGCTCGGTCTCAACTATGTCTCAAACCTTGAACCTTTTGGAGTTTTCCATTTTTACACTGAAGGTGATTCACAAGTGGGTTGGGGTAGGGGGCTGTGACACATGTTAGAGAGAAGTTCAGATGAGAAGAAGTAGAAGATGAGGACGTCGAGCAGGAACAAATAAGAGTTGATAAAAAATTTAGTCCGCATCAGACAAACTGTCTGTCAACAAAGCAATACGTAGTTTAAGGAGATTTAGATAGTTAGCTACAATTTTGGGTGGTGAACAGTGTGTAGGTCCTTGCAATAATTTATGCGCCTTGTTGTGATGCATCATAATGTATAGTCAAGTCACCAGAGCAATAGATGAGGCAGGCTGGGTGTTGAACAAGATATAATAAGGCCACAATAAACAAGCCTCGTAAAAAACTAACATAGATTTAGATTTAATTTGGATCAGTCCTTTGATAAATTTTGTGGAAGCAAATGACTCGGAGTTTAAAAACTTAACTCTTCATTCATGATCGAGCACGATCAATATATATACGTTTACAGGACAAGGCCCACTTTCTCGCAAGTGTTGTAGATTTTTATGAGATAGAGTCGTTTAAACGTGTAAAATTTGCATTCATAAGCTAACAATCACCACAAAAGATTTTATTTGCGTCTAATACACCTCTTCCTTATCGATTGTGGCCCTTAATTTTTCCCATTCTCAGTGTTGGCCTTTGTTCCACATACATTTTTTCCTAATGATGTCATGGGCTTCATTTCATTCAGGCCGCATGCAAGCGGACAAAGGAAATCCACAAAGTGGAATTGAAGAGACAACAAATGAAGTCTTTTGGCAATTCTATGATGATGGGTTACCATTGGAGAAGGGTAAAAAAGAAAACGCAAGCAGAAATGGGAGCATCAGAAAGCAATCAAGAAAATCTAAAAAGAAAAAAAGGGAAGAAACCGTTTAAAAATAATGATATAGAAGGCTATGCATATGGGCTGGAAATGGGTGTAGCTTAATAGATAATTACTCTTCCCACAATCCTCCCTTAAAGAATATAAACTACAAGTAAAAACATGAATATGAAGTAAAATATTTGGGTGCGTTGCATTTTGCATTTGATAATGTTGTCTAAGAGAAAGGTTGGTTATCGATTAAGAAACTGAATTTCCAGAGGTGACCGAAGGCAATTACCACTTAAAATGGCTTGGGCATTTTTGATCCACAAATATCAAGGGCTTACTTTACAAAGAGCCACTATTGACATTGGGGGCATGAAAAGGACGATCAAAGTTAAATTATTAAGAGATGAGCCAAGGTCTTATTAGAAGACCTAACATTGTTACGAATGTTCCTACAATTACCTAAACTTGCAACTGAAAGAGGGGCTACAAAGTTTAACAGGAAGGCTTTTTGGCTCGGTCTCGACTGGGTCTCAGACCTTGAACCTTTTGGAGTTTTCCCTTTTTACGCTGAAGGTGATTCATAGGTGGGTTGGGGCGTGGGGCTTGTGACGCATGTTAGAGAGACATTCAGACGAGAAGAAGCAGGAAGATGAGGATGACAAGTAAGAACAAATAAGCGCCGATAAAAAAATTATTCCGCACGGATAAACTCTCTGTCAACAAAGAAATACACAATTTAAGGAGATTTAGATAGTTGACACCAATTTTGGGTGGTGAACAGTGTGGAAGTCCTTGCAACAATATGTGCACCATGTTGTGATGTGTCATAATGTATAGTCAAGTCACCAGAGTAGTAGGCGAGGCAGGTTAGGTGTCGAACAAGATATAATAAGGCCGCAATAAACAAGCCTCGTAAAAAACTAGCATATATTTAGATTTAATTTGGATCAGTCCTTTGATAAATTTTGTGGAAGCAAATGACTCGGATTTTAAAACTTAACTCTTCATTCATGATAGAGCAGCACGATCAATATATAGACGTTTACAGGACAAGGCCCACTTTCTGTAAGTGTTGTAGATATTTATGAGATAGATTCGTTTAAACGTGTGAAATTTGCATTCACGAGCTAACAATCACCAAAAAAGATTTTATCTGCGTCTAATACACCTCTTCCTTGTCGACCATGGCCCTTAATTTTTCCCATTCTCAGTGTTGGCCTTTGTTCCACATACATTTTTTCCTAATGATGTCATGGGCTTCATTTCATTCAAGCCGCATGCAAGCGAACAAAGGAAATCCACAAAGTGGAATTGAAGAGACAAAAAATGAAGTCTTTTGGAAATTATATGATGGTGGGTTACCATTGGAGAAGGGTAAAAAGAAAACGTAGCAGCAACTGGGGAGCATCAGAAAGCAATCAAGAAAATCTAAAAAAAGAAAAAAGGGAAGAAACTGTTTAAAAATAATGATATAGAAGGCTATGCATATGGGCTTGGAAATGGGCATAGCTTAATAGATAATTACTCTTCCCACAATCCTCCCTTAAAGAATAGAAACTACAAGTAAAAACATGAATATGAAGTAAAAGAATTGGGTGCGTTGCATTTTGCATTTGATAATGTTGTCTAAGAGAAAGGTTGGTTATCGATTAAGAAACCAAATTTCCAGAGGTAACTGAAGGTAGTTACCACTTAAAATGGCTTGGGCATTTTCGATCCACAAATATCAAGGGCTTACTTTGCAGAGAGCCACTATTGACATTGGGGGCATGGAAAGACATGGGCTTACGTTCACAACTATATCAAGAGTTCCCTCCTTATCCGCCTTTCAGATTTCACCACCTTTTTCATTCAACCATTATGCCAAAATGTCCTCAACACCTCTTCTACAATCACACATACAAGAGGGATCTCATCTTCTCTCCTTGTCCTTAACACTCTCGTCTTAATCCCCATCGGCCCTTCCCTTTCAAGCTTCACCACTTTTTGTCCAATCCAGACCTTTTCCACTACTCCTTTTTCCACTACTTCATTCTGTTTTTTGTTTTTCGACTAGAAACATCATATTATTTTGATGTATGTTTCACTTTCGGCATTAATATTGCACACCTCACATGCAATTGCTAGTTATTATTAGTGAAATATAGATTTTTTTCTAAATTTTTTGTTGGATGTATACGCTTGTGGTCTTATGAAGGAGGCTTCTGAATTTTCTTATGTAGTGGTTTTATGGGATGGTCTACTTAAATTATCTTATCCTTCCCCAAATATTAACCCCAATCAAAATTTTACAAATTTAGGATTTGTCCATTTCAAACACCACTACTTTTAGGAGTACTAACGAAAAAATTTAAGAGCCTTTCCTACACAATAGATGCATGGATTATTATTTTTAACTAAGAAAATTTAAGAAAGAAACTCTAAGAAAAGAAGAAAAACAATAAACAACAATACTCTCTATGAATGTACACATTTATTTATATAGGAAGGAACTATGGCTGGAATTAAAATTTGTCGTATTTTTTCAATTATATATACAAATTGCATTGTAATTAAAGCATTCCATATTAATAAAAATTTATGAGATAAAAATGAATCTAAAAAATAGAGAAGTGTAAAGAAGTAGATTCTTCTATGTGTATAATGCAATGTGAACGTCGAACAATATATGTTATTTGTTTTAGAGGGATAATTAGTACTTTTGTAGTTGATGTTGATAATGGGTGTGATTGATTTTGTAAGTGTAAATATATAGATGAAGCATTACATTTAAAGGTTCTATTTCTACATTTCAAATTTGTTACAAATTTGTACATTTGCATATCTTATATCACGAGTGGTTGCATTTTGCGGAGTAGGTTGTTTGAACTTAACATGAATACATGAAGACTTCCATACATGTGCAAATTTTATATCATGAGTGGTAGTGTTTTGTGGGCATTTTTTTGCAAATCTTATATCATGAGTGGTAGCGTTATGTGGAGTAGTTTATTTGAACTAAACATGAATACATGAATACTTCCGTACATGTGCAAATTTTATATCATGAGTGGTTTATTTGCACTAAACATGAATACATTTTATACCGTTTTGGATAGTTAATTACTTTTGTAGTTGATGTTGATAAGGGGTGTGATTGATTTTGTAAGTGTAGAAATATAGATGAACCACTTCATTTAAAGGTTCTATCTCTACATTTCAAACTTGTTACACATTCGTACATATGAATTTGCAAATCTTATGTCACGAGTGGTAGCGTTTTGCATAGTAGTTTATTTGAACTAAACATGAATACATGAAGACTTCCGTACATGTGCATTTATTATATCACGAGTGGTTTATTTGCAATAAACATGAATACATTTGATACCGTTTTGGATAGTTAATTACTTTTGTAATTGATGTGGTTTGTAATTATTTCGGGAAATTGTGTTAGTGTTGCATCGGTTGTGTGGTTGTTTTTTTGTTCATTCGATAAGGGTGGGATTGATAGTGGTAGTGTAGGAATATAGATGAAACATTACATTGATTTGTTTTATGTGTACATTTAAATTTGTTACAAATTCGTACATATACAGTTGCAAATCTTATATCACGACATCTAAACTAAACATGTATACATGAAGACCTTTGTACATTTACAGATTTTATATCATGAATGGTAGCCTTTTGTGGGCAATTTTATTTTCACTAAACATGAATACATTTGATACCCCTTGAATGGAACTGCCACTTTGGATACAAGAAGTGTTGAGTAAAGTAGTAGTGGAGGTGCTATCAAAGTAGAGGGTAGTATTTACGACAGGTTGAGTGATAGTAGTCTTGACTCCTCCTTTCTTCTTGCTCCAAGTGTTGTTACATGTGCCATTTTTGAGTACCTTTCGAATGAAAAAGGAGGTGAAATGCACAAATTTGCAAGTGAGGGAACTCTGGAGAAAGTTGTGAATGTCAAACCTTGCCTTTCAGTGGTTCCAATGTTGACAGTTGCTCTATGCAAAGTAAGTCCCTGAGACTTGTGGATAGTTAATCCCCATGCCATTTTAATTGGCAATTGTCTTTGATTCCCTCTCAAAATAGGGGGTATCAGAATATGTAATAGGTTGGAGGGATCCCAACATGGGTTGTTGTATCTATCAAATTTGACAACAACAAATAAAGGTAATGTTGGTGGTGGCATTGATGCATCGTAGACAATGTTAGTGATTGTTCATGTAGCACCATTTACGAGGCCTGCGTTAACCCATAAATTAGCAATAAACATGATTTTTTGTTGTTTGCATAGAAAAACTTTGTGTTCCAACTGATCATCATCAGGATCTCCTATTGAGGCTCACATGTTACTTTCAACAATGGATTGGGTGATTAGAACATTCAATGCTTTCAACATTTGAAGGTTGTGGGAGTCCACGAGATCATTTTTGCAAACAAATGTGGTGCGTCCTTAAAAATGTTGAGCTCCTATTGAGTTAGGTGTGAGTTGGTGTGAGACATTAGGAGTTCCCAGTCCTCAATAAGAGGAGTTGAATCTTACATGTGGAGGAGTAAATTCCGGAATGAAACTTTTGCATTGGTTGTTCCTTGTTGCCAAAATATTATTTTCAATGTAATGGAAGAATGGAATCCCTTCCAAAGGCTAGCTCCATAGGAATTACTTACATAAAGAGGACTTTCCAAAACCGGTGGTAATTGGCCATGGTCGCCGAGGAGGGTGACAAATCTATTCCCAAATTCATATGTTTTTTAATGTGGGAAAGCTTCACATAGTCTTTATTAATGTTTCTCAAAGCAAATTTGGGCTAGTGAAACTCATTTCATCAATAAGAATATATTCTATATGTTTTAATGACTCTTGAAAAATGATAATGCATAGCCTTCAAGGGTTTTAGTTCTTTGATTGGAATATGGAGGGTTACATGGATTGTGGATGCAAAGATATATAATTCTGAAATATTGGTAGGGGTGAGCAAAAGGATAGGTGAGGGAGACATGGTTTCTTTGTTGTGAATGAATTCAGATTTAATTTATCGAAATGATTTTCTTGTGCCATTTTTCCTTGAATTATCAATCTTAGTGGAGGTAGTAGGGTTTTGTTAGTTGAATTATGTAGTATGGTATTAAGAGTTAGTTATTGCTCACGAAGAAAAAGGTAGTGTGGAAGATGATGGTGTGGCTTGCATGCTTGTGTTAATTGTTTTTGCCTTTTCTCTCTCGATGAATGATGAATTAGTTATATGTAAATTAAGTGAAGCTGTCATGTATGTTCCAATTATTGTGTATGTTGAAATCTCATTTCCCAACATTTCAAGACTATCAAGACACATGTTATTGTTAGGAAAAAGTTGTGTGAAGATCTGCCATTCATGCAATGGTTCGTGTTGAATACTACATTTGATCTCAAATTCAGAACTAACATCTATAGCATGTCATGTATGTGGTAGTGAGTAAAACATGCCACGGTGCTGTAGTTGTGCTTGAACAAACCCCAAGTTCCATTGATGCCATGTGAGGTTGAGCTAAATTCAAAGGAAATATTTATGAAAGGATTGTATAAAAGGAGTTCTAACCGATAGAAAATGTCATACGACGTTGAATCCTAAGGTGGGACATCCAAAAATCTCATGTGGACCCAAACAATTTTTGGACTTGATCACAATTTCCATTTATCACCTTTACGATTCTTATTGTAGCTCCAATCTCAAGTAACTTTGAATAAGAGGCGGGTGTTCCATGGTTACTGAGTTAAACTCTATATATATCCAAGAAAGTGGTTGTCTCTTATACATCGGCGTCACTTTCAACAACATGTCTCAATTTTTTTTTCCAACATTTAATGATACAAATGAACAACTGCATATAACAAGTGGCGATTTTTGTAACATGTGGCATGTTTCTTATGCACTTATGTCATGTTCAAAAATGCTTTATGTGAGCATTTTATGGATCACAATATGTGTTGGAGAATCCGCATCAACATCTCTTGAAAATCTGGCTAACATTTAGTGATAGGTTTCTGAACGTTGCTCTGCTTTTGAAGCATATTTTGCAATATACATAAGAAGCGTATGGTGGGAAAGTACCAATTGGAAATCAAAATTTTCTCTACATATGGATATCATAGTTTGATTGTGGATGTTTAATCTATCATCATTTCTTGAATAGAGGTACTTAATTCTTCCATCACTTTCAATGAGCGAGGATGAAGTAGGTTGCGTGGCCCAGGGGGCATTGTACCTGCACTGCACCTGCGATTGCTTTCTATGCAGGCATGTTTGTTCTGAACATTTAGTGTGGTGTTGAACATGATTAAGTATCTCTTTAAGGTCCTCAAGTGGGTAGGATGATATAATTTGTGTTGTATATATCAAGAAAGGGTCATCTAGAAGTGACTTGCGAATGAAATCCAACCGTTGCAAGTCGGCGGGCGTTTCCAGGAAAACACGAACTTATCAAAGTATTGTTTTGTTGCCTCAATAATTATAGTATCCTCCCAATCCATTGCATCAAATTTAGGGGCATTCTATGGCCATAATAAACTGTGGACATGTGTGTTGCCTCTACGTCACCATTCATACTGCGAGATGAGGGATCATAAATATTAGCAATGTTGTTTAGAAGAAACTTATAAAAAATAGATTTTATTACATGTACCAAAAGTCTGCTACTCCAAGTTCCTTCTATAATATTTCTTCACAAAATATTGTGAATATGTGATGAAATTATGCTAATAACAAATGAGGGTTAGAGATAATGTTAAGGGTTCTCCAATGATGTGCGGCTTAAGGATCGGTAGGGCATACACCGGACATAATACTATGGAGATCGGTCATTTAGTGTCGCTGACACTTAGAGTGAAGAATAAGGTTGCTTTTCCCAATTGTTTTACCTATCTAAAAGCTCACTTCTACATTTTACCCAAAATGATCGTGTTCCTGAAGGCTTGAACGAAAGCACATTAAATTGTCCACGAGGTTTTCCTTGGGGCATTCCAGTAGTTATCTTCGCAGATATCCAATTGTTGGAGGGATTCCAGATTTGATGTTATGTTTCATAAAAGCTATTGTTGTAGACTGAATCATATGCCACATTATGAGGTTTAGAAGGAAGTAGCTAAATCTTGGGTGGGAACCGAAATACCCATCATGATAGCGCATCAAATGAATAGTGTATTCATGCATTAGAAATTTTTTATGTGGGGTTGTTGCCACATTGATTTTTCTACTAGAAATAAAGTTGGGAAAGCCATTGAGAAAATGCCCTTTGTATTGTATTCATTTATTGGCGAGAGCCCAAGCTCTTGCCATGGCATGGTAAATGGATTGTTACCTTCATGGTTAGGCAAGAACCTGTTTGATTTCCTCTTCTTCTATTCCAATATTGTGAGATGTTATAATGAAAGATGATGAGTGTTCATACTTTTCATCGAGTCATAGGAAATGTCAATACCATGATATGTGGAAGTAGTTTGCATTTAGGGAGGTTCCATTGTGGTTGTGTTAAGAGAGGAGGAAACATTTGACGACTCAAATGGTAGAGAGGAAAGGGCGTCATTGTCGATTAAGACATCTTTGTAATAGGGATCATGTTGGATTTTATATTGCAAGGCTTCCCAAACACAAGATCTACTAACGTAGAAATCATACTTTTAAAATTAGATCCTTCCCTTTGTATGAGTACTATGTCCAAATCTCAAAGGTGGTGGGGTAGGTAATTTGCTATTAAAGTAATATTTTGTGGGAAACTTATGGTGTGTCCTGAGTATTTGTATTGTTTGGCACATACTTGGGTGACTTGCAAGAATGGATTGAATCATTTGATAAGAATCTCCTAGATTTGGGTTAAAGATGCAAGAATAAAGTACACTTCTTTTCGGGGTCCATGTTGTTCCATGAAGAGAAGCGATAGTCTATTTTTCATATTTTCATTTATTACATGAAGGAAAGCCTTCAAAGAAAATTGTTTTAATTCTAGTTTAATGTTCCAAATAGATTGAGCAAGTTTGGATGTTCACCAAAAATCTATTCTTTTGTGAAAATGGAGTTGGGCTTGATAGTGCGGGATGAGGGCGGGAATATGCGAAATCTCTATGTATGGGAAGGGGTGGGGTGTTCTATTCGAGTCAATGGTGGATTGCAAGGTGGAAAACAATCACAAGGAGAGGAGGAAATGGTTGTACATGTACGAGGAATTGAAGCACATTCGGTACTTAGGACAGTTTCTGTGGTGTCCTAAATAAATGGGAAGATGTGGCAAAGAAGTTAGCAAAGGTGAGTTTATACAGAAGGAATTGGTATGGTCGTGCAAAATTGTTTACATGGAAGTTACTTGTGGAATGTTGGTTGACAATCCTTCTTGTAATTATATTTGATGACAAGAATGGAATGTCGGTGAATAGTAGGCTTTTGGTCAATGTAAGTTAATGGATATTAGAGATTGACATTGTTCTATGCTCTAGGTGACGACGTTATTGCTCACATGGTTATGTGAATTTTATTTTTTGTGTTGTTATCTCTTCATCGGGCTCGTTTTGTAGGAGTCGACATGATTGAGAAGTCATAGACTTATGGAGTACCACCTGTTGAAAAAAATCCATGTGAGTCAACAAGGAATGATGCATTGTTTATGACATACAAATACAGAAATAGTCAAAATCAATAAACTATATACAATTGAAATGCATGTGGAGTTCCAATGGGAACTACACGTAAGAGGTAAAATTTTTAGAATTAAAAAAATGCATTTTTTGCTGAAGTGAAAGAATATTAGTTATATGGAAAGATATTGTATGGTCACATAGTTTACAAGGATGCAAATATGTACATAAAAATAGTGCAAGTAATATTCATTTATTTTCTTAATAGTACTTTCAATCCACATAGTAGTAGGAGGCAATAGTATGTCAGTGTAAAAGGAAATACAATTTTTTTATTTTGAAGCGGGAAAAATAGTGAAACATAGATATGAAATAACTAACATAACATTTGCTTTGGTATCCAAATTTATTCTCCTGTGATGGCTGAGTAGCATCACGAAACTGGCAAGATGCTTAGAGACAGACAAATCATGATATAAGTTGTTTTGTAGTCGGGAGGGGATTCAAATTGACTCTTTGTCACTCAAGCATTGGAGAAATGGATAGCACCTTATCAAGGGTTTGATCTACCCTCACTACTTTAGGTTGTGCCTTCAACCAGGGTGAGAGGACCGTTCTGTAACTGTGTTGGTGAAGGATATCAAGAGATCCTTCTTTGCACAATTTTCATGAGAACCTTGAGAAAATATGATTAATACAACACAATCTAACTCTCACGAGTTGTCACACTAGAGAGTGGAGATGTTTCCTAGACAAGGTTCGGGTTACTAAAGACAATAATTGAATCCTGATTGTCTTTGCATATTTTGGCAATGGAAATTGTTAAATCTTTGTGGATACACAATACAAACAGGGGTAGTTCATGTAGGATTTATCATTTGAGAAGTTTTTGGTGGGAAGTTAAGCAAGATAAAGTTGATTATACCAAATCTTTGAGAACCTTTACAAATATTGGAAAACTCACAGACAAAATGCTTCAAAATAGCCAAAATATTCCTTCAACCAGAAGGTGTGTATCAATGGAGGCCCAAAGATGCATGGTTTCATACACTCTTCAAGAATTCAACATAAAGGCTCATGCTAAAGACTCAATTAAACATTAAAAGTCCCTAATTCATCACCCTAAGATACACTCATAGACTTACAAACAATCTTTGTCAACCTAGTGAAAGTAAAGTGATTTTAAATTGTTTATTTCATTACAAGATGAAAGCTCTTCTCATAATGAAATTGCAAATGCCAGAATACTACCATAGGGATAAGATCTTGTGTGATTTAGAGGCATTTCAACATAAGATGCAACATAGGAACAAGAAAAACTATTTGAATTTTTTTTGAAATAAGAGCAAACACAATTGTGCTCATGATCAACACAAATTCATTTCAAGGTTCATTAGATTCATCAGCAAGGGAGAGTTTCTTTAACAATCTCAGAGCTTGTCAATGGTTGTACACTTGCAACCATCTTGACGTGATTAAATATAAAACACAGGAAAATAAATAGGTTTCTCAGACGGTCTCTCGGGAAAATGGTTTTCTCAAACTTTCTCAGAAAAATTAACCCCCTTATGCAAGAGTATTCTCATTGCATTTATACAATTTCACTTGCTCACTCATCCCAAATTTTCCCCCCAAAATTCTAAATATTCAAGAGAATATTCCTCTTTACAACATACCATTTAATCATGTTTATTCCCTTGAAAATATTTTAATTTATGTTGCTAAGTGGATAAATCATGAACTGATCACGTTTTTCAGTTCCTCAACTATGATTGGAATGCCATGTCATAACTTTTGTAGATCTTTTTAATCATTCTTTTATTTTTTCGTGCAATAAATCCCCTTTTTAATAATTCTTAGGTGGCTCCATATGGCTTGATCTAAAAAGAAATCCTTTTCACCTTTGAGAATACACCTTGAGGAATAGATACTGCATTTGTGCCTCTCAGAAATGAGTGTCCTCGCATGGATTATACCACATATCTCTAGTTATGAGTCCGAGTTGGCCAAGTGTAAAGAGGAGCTAGCGAAAGCTCCACATGTCTCCTTGGCGCAACTACAAAGGTGAAGTCCAGAGGTAGGTTCCCAAATGAGTGTGGGCCCTCCACGTGTTTAGAAACTGAGAGAGTTGCACCGGTTGCTCTAAAAAGTCCGAGCATGGGAAGGTCTAGCGGGAGCTTTCACATGTGTTTGTTGGTCTTATTGGTCCCATTATTGAGTTTTCATAATGTGCCTTAAAATTTTCATGTCAAATTCTGCTCTGAAACGTTTCATTGGTCGATTGGATGGTCTGCAAGCTCGATTTCTCAGTTGAAAACTTTCAAATGCTCATAATGTTGTTATTTTTCCCTGTTCTAAAATGATTTTCCAAATTTGCCCCCATTTGTGCCCTAATTTCTTCATTTTTACAGGTTGTGTCATTTCTCCTTTGTCAAAGTCGTGAAAAACTCGAAATTGATCAAATCCCGAATTTTTGCAAGTGAAATCCCAATCCCCAGGTCGAAAACAATGTTAAATCATGTTTCAATTGGTTTAAGATCAAGAAATCTGCCTCCCTTGTCGAAAAATTTCAGTTTCTAAGGCATCCTCTGTATTTTCCACGATTTGACGGTCATACGGGCGTATTCTACCCATCAAATTCATCATCACAGTATTATTGCAACATGGCGGGCTCCTATTGGCCGGGGGTGGTCGGAATTTTTTTCTAACTTGTTGTTTTTAAAATTTTGGCTTAAGGGAGAAAATTTGGTCCGTGGATCCACCTTTTATAAAGAGTGCC
The DNA here is from genome assembly GCA_018340775.1 of Taxus wallichiana var. yunnanensis. Taxonomy (NCBI): domain Eukaryota; kingdom Viridiplantae; phylum Streptophyta; class Pinopsida; order Cupressales; family Taxaceae; genus Taxus; species Taxus wallichiana. The sequence goes on along the minus strand of CM031242.1, from coordinate 851,889,441 downwards.
TATGTGGCACATGTTGATTGGTCGAGGAGTGGCAGATTTACCTTAAAAATTTTGGCTTGCATTTTTGCAAAAATTCTCAAAGTCAAGTTTTTGCCCGAAGGCCCGTGACGAATAGAAAGAGGACACGTGGAAAAGTGGGAATGCGGATGGCGAAGAGGTTGGTGAAATTTTGACATTTTTGACTCAAGGTGTCAAGGGGAAATTTTGACCAAGGCCCGTATCCAATAGCAGGTGGACACGTGTCCAGGAGAAATTATATGAGGGGGCAGAGGTTTTGATGCATTTGAAGTTTTTTCTTTAAATTTCTAAAGTTTAGATTTGAGCTAAAGCTCTGCAACGAGTCATGAAGCGACACGTGTCCAAAAGGGAAAGAATAGGTCGGCGGGTTTTGCGATGGTTTTGAAGTTTTTAACTTCAAATGGTACAAAAGTCACTTTCTGACCCGAGGGTCCTCAACCAGTAAGAAGAGGACACGTGTCCGAAAATTCAAAAAAGAAAGGGGCCTTGGGAGAGTTTGAGATGTTTGCTTTTTAAGGAAAAAATCTCAAATGTGAAATTTCATCCACCTTGCTGAATGAAGGAACATTTTTGGAGGGGCGGAGGTTGGACTGGGGAGAAACTTTAAAACTTTACAAATTTGGCAGGGAGGTTTGATGGCAAGGTGGGAGGCTTGGACCCGCGGCGAATGGGAGAACGCCACGTGGCGAGGAGGAGAATGGGTGTTTGGGCCCGTGGGAATTTTTAAGAAAAATTTCCCTTTTTCAAAAAAGTGCCAAAATTCATAAAATGAGCCCACGGTTTTCAATGGGGGCCCACATGTGGACACGTGGCGGGTCCAAGGGAGAAGTGGAGATTTTTTGTAAAATTTTCCAAAGGTAAAAAGGGTCACAAATGCATTTCTAAAGCATGGGAGGTCAATCCAATCACGTTGTGACATGTGTCCTGCCCCATCTAAAGGTCAAAAAGGTAGTTTTGAGCTCATTCCATAAATGGCATTGTCCACGTGTAAGGTTAATATTAAAAGTTGATCAAAATCAATGGATACTGTGTAATTTCATTTTTGGGTGCCATGGGAGCTCCAAGGAGCTTGGAAATCACATTTCTTCATCAAAATTCATTGGACCTTATATGATTTTGAGTCCCCTTGGCCTTCTGAGAATAATGGCATCATTTTCATGAGCTAATTTGATGATCTGCGATGTTTTTGATGCATTTTTGCTTTGGCCCGATGTAAAAAACGTGAAAGGTGAAAATCAAAAATTGCAGAGGTAAAAATTGAAAGGGTAAAAGGTGAAAAATGATTGCTAAAGCATGTTGGCATGCTTGAATGCCAAAAACGTGACCCTGGGATGGATAAGGATCTGAACTCATGCAATATTTTAAGATTTTTGTGCATCCCTAGCAATATGCGAGTTGTTTTACAGTTTGATGTCATTTTCATGAAATGATGAAGGGTTTTGTAACAAATTTGATCCCTTAAGCATATTATTTGCTTGGGAAGCAAGGTTCCAAGTTGGCATGAGATATAAAATGTATTTTTGAAGCATTTGTAGAGGAGAAAGACAAAAGAGAGAAAAAGAGAAAAAGACTTAGAATTTTTTCAAGCAAAAACTAGAAGAAGCCCATTTCTCTGAGAAAACCACATGAGAGCCATTTTCAATTCCACTTTGTATTAGATTTCATCATGTTGAGTTGGTTTCAGTTGTAAAGCCATCAACAGGCTCTGAGATTGTTCTTATAGCATTCCCTTGATGATGTATTTGATCAAATTTTGGATTATATGGTGTTATCACTTGGCAAAGTTTGCATATACTCATGTTTCAGAATGTTTTCAATTTATGTTTCTTGCTCATGTTGCAATCTTGTGTTTAGGATCTCTTTGATCATACAGGCTCTCATTTCTAGTTGATGGTTTAATGGCATTTGCAATCTTATATTCAGAAGAGCCTTCATCTGATAGAAGATAAACAAATTTAAAATCATTTTACTGTCCTTGAATATTGAGATTGTTTATAAATCTTTGGGTGCACCTTAGGTCATGATCAAACAGGATTTACGGATACGTTGTTGATATATCTCGCTTCAATATTTTGTAGCGAGGTAGTCAAAGATTGTGTGGAAGAGTGCAGATTTGGCCCCTCTATTTGTGCACATATCTGGTTGAAGGAGCATTTAAAACCTCTAGAAGCATTCTTGTTGTGTAGGTATTACAAATTTCTGCAAAGGTTCTTAAAGAAGTTGGTAATTCCCAAACTAGTCTTGTCGAACATCTCCCCACAAAATTTCATTCAAACTAACTCATCCTACCCATACTACCCCCGCATTACATTATGTGTCAACAAAGGAATACAAATCCATTTACAAAAATGCACAAAGTATACTAGAGTTTTATCATGTCTCAAGAAAGCCTTAGCCTTGTCTTGAAAGCATTTCCATCATTTAGTAGTGACAACTCTTTTGAGTTTGAATAATGGACAATTGATCATGTTTTCCCAAGGCCATCTCCATACAATGTGCAAAATATAAGGATATCTCCATCTCCTTTACCATACAAGGGCTGCAATATAGGTTCTCTTGCCTTGGTTGATAGGCACAACCTAAAACAGTGAGGATCAGATCAAGATCCTTTTGAAGGTGCTATCCACTCCCTCAAATCTTGAGTACCAACAAGCCAGATAGATGTGCTCCCCAACTACAAACGACATACAAATCATCTATCTACCCTTGAGTGTCTTGTGCAAATGCATGATGTTATTCAAGTTGTGAAGGAGATTAAATCACGAATACCAACAGCACAACTTCAAAGATGAAGTCTAGAGGCGGGACCTCAAATGAGCACAGGCTCTCCACGTGCCCTAGGCCCAAGAAAGTTGCCTTGGCCATTGAAAAAGTCTCAAGTATAAAGAGGAGCCAGCGGAAGCCTCCACGTGTCTCTTCGGTGCACTTTTGATATGGTGCCCAAAGCGAGACCCCAAACAAGCGCGGGCTCTCCACGTGTCTCGGGCCCAGAAAAGTTATACCAGCCGTTGAAAAAGTTTAAGAACTAGCAGAAGGTGCCACATGCCTAGGGTCCGAGAAAGTTGCATCGGATGCTTGAAAAGTATAAGTATGGGAAGATCTAGCGGAAACCTCCACATGTCTCTTGCGCACTTTTGATATGGTGCCCAAAAGTGGAGACCCCAAACAAGCGTGGGCCCTCCACGTGGAAAATATTTGAGTTGAAGCGGGCCTAGGGGTGATTTTCACATTTTGTATCACTTAAAGAAATTGTGCATTTTTGGACAATTTGGCCCGCCCATCCACTTTTGATATAGGCTTTACACGTGGCTTTCTAGGCATCGACGGGGCTACGGCTTACTTTATAACTTTCATTCTTTTTCAAAACAAAGCCAAGAATCTCAAAATGCCCTGGCGACCCACCTCCCTACTTTAACTTTTGATGTGGGAATTAGCGGGGTCGTGCTTCACTTTTATACTTTATTCCTTTTTCATAATAAAGCTAAAAGTTCCAAACACCTCCGGTGACCCGCCTTCCCGCAACCGCTTGATTTATGACACATGTACACTTTTTGGGGCCAAAGTAAGAAATTTCTCCACCGCTTCATATCATTGAGTAGCCAATTAGAATTCATCAGAGCCATGGGACCAATTTGGCATTTTTTACAAATGTGACAAAAGTGACAAGTTTACCAAATAGACCTGCATGCCGTGTCCAATCAAAGAAGACCACATATCCGCGGGCATTGGGATAAAATTTTGATAGGAAAACATGACCGTGGAAAAATAAAAGGGGAAACCCCAACATTCACTCCCAAATTACAAATTTTTCCTCATGGAGAGAAGACTATAAATAATACCAAGACTCAATGTGATCCATGACCCAAGAAAAGACTGAAAATGGCATCTAAATGAAGGAGAAAGTTTTCACACATCCATACAAGGGAGACAGAAAATACTTCAAACCACGCAGACTGAATTTTTTTAACAAACAGGGTGAGATTGAAATGAGCACCAACATCGGCTCTGACTCGGGGATGGGCACTCCCAGTGAGTGCCACAAGAACAACATAGCAAACCATGTGCCAAAAATCCATTGGGAAACGGAGTCAAGAAACCAACCTCCAAAAAAAAAATAACAACCAAACCTCCTAAGATCGAACCGAGAAACCAACAAAAACTGGTCACCAGGGACTAGGAGAAACCGAAACAGAAAAATGTGAAAATAGAACAAAACAAAAGACTATACACTGTATAATGATGCGTACCTTGATTCTGAGAAATCAATCAAGGAAATGTTTCAAGTGCCTGCCATTAACAGGAAACTCAAGCAATTCCCCATCTAAGTCTTTTAGGAAAAAGTGTGCTCTCCAATCCTAATATCAATAGAATAAGGGCCCATCCATAATGCATCAAACTTTCCATGTTTTCCCTTATCCTCGTGTCTGTTATCCCACAATAGCACAAGATCTCCCACATTGAAAAATCTTGGAGTTACCTTTTTATCAAATAATTTATTCAATTTCTCCTGAACTTCACATGTCTTTGATGGGATTCTCTTCTCTCTTCATCTAATTCAACAATTTGATTAATACAAGCATCATAGGGACTGACCTCTGGTCCTCCAATTATTGAATAAATTGATAAGAAGATAATTACATATGCAGGGGAAGTAGAGCTTGAGTTCCATACACCAACTCAAATGGAATTTTCTAGTAGCTCTTTTAACAGTGATTCTATCAGCCCAAACAACAAACTTCAACTGCTCACCCCACTTCCATTTGTTTAATTCCAAGGTCCTTCTGATTATCTTCAACAAATTCTTGTTGCTTGATTCTGCTTGTCCATTACCTTGGGGATTATAATTTGAAGCATATGCTAAATTGATCCCATACTCATGACACATGGCTACCAAAGGTTTGGCTCGAAAACTCATAGCATTGTCAACAACTATTTTAGTAGGCACTCCAAACCTGTAAATTATATGATTTAGAATGAAGTCCATAACAATTTGGTGGGTAGATTTCTTGGTAGGGATTTCCTCCACCCACTTGGTGAAGTAATCAGTGGCCACTAATATCCACTTGTGGCCTGCACTTGAAGAATCTGAAATCTCACCAATGAAGTCCATTCCCCACTGCTTAAATGGGGCTTCAATTGATACAAGCTGCAAAGGGAGGGATCTTGAAGCTTTCAATCTTCCTGAAAAATGTTGACAACTCTCACACTTTCTTACCATCGAGTTGTATCTTTAAAAAGAGTTGGCCACTAGTAACCAGCCCTTAAGATTTTATGAGTTGTGACTCTTCCAGCAAAATGCCCTCCATAAACTCCTCCATGGAAATCATCAATTATTTTGGGGCTTCATCCTCTAGTGATACATCTCAAAAGAACTCCCTCAAGGTTCTTCCAAGCTAACCCATAATCAATGATGATGTATTTTGGGAGGCTAACTTAAGTCTCTCTTTTGATTCTTGCTTAAATTCCCAACACTAACTTTGTAGATGTTTGAGATAAAAATAATATCCTTGTACCATTCAAAATTTGTCACTTTCTCAAGAATATTCAATCTTTCTTCTTCAACCTCATTTATCTCAACTATTTACAAGTTTCTTTATGCCATTATCTTTGCTAGGCCCAATCCTCTGACCAATTTTGTAGTTTGGATGTCCATATCATATTCTTGCAATTTATTTTCCCATCGGCATCTTTTACTTGAAATTTCCATCTCTGATAGGATATCCTTAACCATGGTATGGGGAACATAAGCTATGACTTTAGAGCTCAAAATATATGGCCTAAAGATTTTTGTGGCTTTGACCAAAGCAAAGGCATGTTTCTCCATGATAGTATACTTCAACTCTACCCCTTGTAATGCTTTACTAAAGAAAGCAATTGGTCTTTCAACTCCTTCATCATCCTTTTGTAACAACACAGATGCAATAGTATTCTCTGAAGCAAAGGAAAACATTTGGAAAGCCTTTTTATAATCAGGAGCTACTAAAACAGGGGCATTCTTCAATGCTTCCTTAATCCTAGTAAAGGATTGAATAACTACTTCTTCCCATCTGATACTCTGATCTTTCTTCAACATATTGGTGATTGGGATAGTTAATTCAGCAAAGTTGGAAATAAATCTCCTAATAAAATTTATCTTCCTGAAAAAGGATTGAATTCCCTTTTTGGTTCTTGGAATAGGAACTTTGCTAATGGCTTCCACTCTCTCAGGATCAATCATGACCCCTTCTTTTGACACAATATGTCCAAGAAGCTTTTCCTTTTGAACCCCAAAATGACATTTCTTGGGGTTCAGTGAGATACCATATTCCCTGCATCTTAACAACATCTTTTCTAAATGTTACAAGTGATCACTTCTTTTCCTTGAAAATATTGTCACATCATCCGATACACAACAATGAAATCATTTATATATCCTGAGAATGCTACATCCATTGCTCTTTGAAAAGTGGCTCCAACATTCATCAAGGCCAAATGACATTCTTACATACACATAGGTACCCCATGGAGTAGTGAAATTAGTTTTGATTCTCTCTGATTGCTTCACAACCACTTGGTTATACCACAGAAAAACCATCCAAAGTAGATAACAATTCTGAACCTATAACCAATTGCAACATGTTATCCATATTTGGCAAGGGATAGTTGTCCTTTAATTGATGCCTTATTTAAATTTCTAAAGTCAACACACAATCTTATATCCCCATTTTTCTTTCAAACAGGTACCAAGTTTGCTACCCATGAGGAGTATCTTGTAGGCTATATAATTCCTCCATCCCTTAACTTTTTCAACTCTTCTTGCATTTTTGAGGAAAGGAGGGGATTAATTGGTCTTTGTTTCTACCTAAATGGCTTGGCATTAGCTTCCATGGGTATTTCATGTTGAAAAGGTCTTCCTATACACTTTTAGTTTTGAATATGACCAAGCCAAGCAGTCCTGGTAATTTTTTAGCAATTGGACATATGACTACTTTTCTTCTCTGTTCAAGTTTGCCTAGCCATATTCTCCTAGGTTTATCCTTTGTGCCCAGGTTATATTCTTCAACATCCCTCGAGGCTGACATGTGTCTATTAATAATGGTCAACATTATCAAAATTTGATTCCAGTGTAACCAAACCTCTCGGGAATAGTATTGGTTTTCAATTGGATAATGTCTTTACCAAACAAGGTCTCTTTTCCATCATTTACACAAACCATTGGTTCCCAAGTCCATACTTTGATTGGAAAATTCTCCTTTATTTTGTAAAAACCTTTGGACCTAGGAATCATCTTCAAAAACTTGCCAATGCTTGATATTATCAGGGACAGATGACCTGGTCAATATTTCAATATCATATTCACAATAGGGAGACATTGTAAAATTTTCAAACCTAGATCCCAATACTTGCCAATTTTTTGCTACAATATTATACTTCCTATCATGATGTATTATATTGAAAGAATCAAACATTTCAATGAAGTCCCAAACTGCATGCTTATATTGCTTCATTCTTTGATTCTTTGTAGCATACAACTTTCTGACTTGTTTGACTATCAACTCTAAATCTCCTTTAACAACAATGTCCTTGACACCATATTTCCAAGCAATCCTTAAACCCAACAACAATGCTTCATACTCTGTAATATTGTTTGTACACTCAAAATTGAGTTTAAAAGAAAAGTTAAACTCCTCTTGGCTTGGAGATATCAAGACAACACCAGCTGCCATTACCAGATCTAGAACAAGCCCCATCAAACATCAGGGTCCAAGGAGAACCAACCTACTCAAGATACTCACACTCATCAATTTTATGCTCCTTACAATCAACATAGCCCACAAAGTTATCGACATCGACATCTATGTACAATACTTCATAAGAAGCATTGTTAGGGTCCTCAATGATATGTAACATTTTCTTCTCACCATATAACTTCACAAGGTTCCCTCAATTGGTATGGTTGCATATGACATGTCCATTTGTACACTTCCACCCACACTAGCTGCCCATTTTCTAGATAATAACATCCCCCACTTGGCAGGACAAGTCCACAATAACCACATTCATGGTTAAGCATTTTCTGGATAAGATGCTAGTTGCACTACCATTCCTTTGACATATCCAATTACTGGCACTTCTCTTGAATCCATAGCAGTACATTTCCCAAAAGTTGTTGTTACCTTGATATTTAACTCATTCATTACCTCAAGAGGCATTACATTACATGAGGCTCCTGAATCAAACATGTAGTTATGTACCAGCCTATCTTTAATAATCAAAGTGGTAAAAAATGGATCGACATCCAACTGAGACTCAACCAGAGAAGTTCCCAAATACACCTCAGATGATTCACCCAGTTCCTCCAATGCTTGTGGTATTTCTGATTCTGCAATAATGGGAGGAATCTCTATATTATTAACACTTTTTCCCTGAGTAATATTTTCTTCCTTAAATCCCAAATATTGAATGCCCTTTTCCTATGCTCAGGGATCCTGAGTAATTCAACAATGGGAACAATGACCTTGATCTGACTCAAGATTTGGGCTATGTCACAAGGAACATATTTGGGTAGGGCAGTATTAGGAGGGAGATTCACCACTTCCTCTGATAGTATAGGAGTTTTCAGAGTCTAGGCATGGGCAAGGAGCACATGTTTTATTTGGGGTAATTAGGCCTTTTCAGATGTATCTTTCTTAGGGGTTTCCTCGGGATATTGGTAAGAACTAGAACTTTTGGCTTGGTTTGTGGCCCTCCCCTTTGACAACCTTACTTCTAGTGTTATATTATTTCTCTGAGTAACTACTGCATTCATCAACATTGTTTCCTATCCTCTTTGGAAGGGATCCCTCCATCATACTTTTTAATCATCAAGGCCCTTAAGTATTCAAAATCATGATTAGGAAGATCAAATGCTTGCACCATATCAATTTCAAAAGTATTAATAGGAGGAAGAGGTAATACTCGGTGAACACAATCCCTAGAAGTTTTCAATAGTTCTGGCACTTATCAATTTAGTTGAGGTTTCCCCCGCCGTGAGTTTGCAGGGCATTCCATCATGCACACATCATCATATGTCTCATCATCATCATTCTTCCTCAACTTCTTGATCTACATCACATGGGGAGTGTGGTAATAAACACCTATCACACCACTCGATAACATTGGCCTCCTCCACAAGTAGTAACCCTGATAGTCAAAGGATCAGGAACCAATCTATTTTCCCGGGGTTGAGGTTGTTTATTTCCTAACCCCATGGGCCCTTTTCCTCTCTCATCATGGTCTATGATCACCTCTGGGATGATTTCCAAATCTCTCTTGACCTTGTGGCTTATGTTGACCTTGGGAATTTTGTCCTATCCCCTTTTCTGCTCTGGCCAATTTATAGGATATCTCTTTAATTACTCCAGCCAAAGTTTTTACAACCTCTTCCAGATCCACAACCTTGTTTGATTGAGGCTTTTCAGATTGATTAACTTAACACCCTCTCTCTTAGGAGGCTTTCCAACTACTTTGATGTTATTCTCTATTTGTAAGGCCATGGTGAAAGCTTGCCTCAATGTTCTGGGTTCTTATCTCTCAAGTAATAAGCAACCTTTTTATCAAAAGCATCAGAATATTTTATCAAACAGGACTCATCACTTGGCCTTAGGATTATAGGTAACCTATTCAAGGTCTTATTGAACCTAGTATTGAAATCATGGACAAATTCATTTGGATTTTTCTTTATATTTTCAAATTCAGATAAAAGGAACCTAGGATCTGTCTTATCCCCATATTGCAATCTAAAGGCATTTTTCATCTCGGTCCATGAATCTATTGAATTATCTAGTAAATCCTTGTACCAATCACATGCATCCTCCTTAAGAGTATGAATAAATAGCTTTATATACACGTCTTCAAACTCAATTTCAAAATCTTCCATCATATTGACAAAGAGTTTTAAATGTTGGTCACCAGTGATGGCATTATTCCCTTGAAATTTTGGCAACCTATTTGACATCTTGTGGCACCATATTAGGATATCCATCCATACCTCTGAAATATAGGTCCAAAAGTATTGACAAAAAAGGAGGTCTAGGTGGAGGTTGGGCCATATTGCCTTGAGGTGGTGAATTTACAGGAGAAACAAAATGATAGGGAATGAGGGGTCTTTAGGGAATAGAGTATAACTCTCAAAGTAAATATCCTCTAATGACTGAATTTCTTGGAAAACCCTATCAACCTTGGAAGAAACATGGGAAAACTGAGAAGGCACACGCTTTTAGACACAAATGATGGCCCCTCTCTAGTTGGAGAACTCAAATTTATATAAAGATTACTTGGTTCAAAATCACTTGAAGACATATGGTAATCTTCAACCACAGATTGATCACCTTTCAGAACTGATATCTCCTTTTTTGATTCTTGATTTCTAAAAACTTTCCAAACTTGTTTTCCTTCTGAATTTTCTTTTCCTAGTTCTAGAAATAAATTTTTAGTAGGATCCTAGTGAAGAAAGACCTTCTTCCCCAGACTTTGTAAATATCGATGACAAATTTCACTTGACACAGGTTAAGACATTGGTAATCATGAAAATTTCAATTCAACATGGAGTCGCCACTAAGGATTTTCACCTTAGTTGTGTAGATGCACTATAAGTAACTTTCCAAGTGTCTATCAATGCTTAATTTCTACAAAGCTTAATAGATTTGACCTTCCTTTACCCACATTTATCATTATTAATTAAAATTATAGTGGCAATAACCACTTAAACTGAAAATTTTACACAATGAACTTGTAATCTTGCACAAAACTTTACGAAATCGTTCAAAAGGATGACGTTTAAACAACTTATTTGCTTGGAATGCATAGAATGTGATGAGAAGATGTGAACTTTGTTCAATGCATTTAAAAATATTCCTAAAATCCATGTTTAGGGGCCTAAATTGTGATTTTTGTAGTGTTGTCAAAAAATAGTAAATTCTAAAAATAGTATGTTTTGCAAAATTAGTGCACATTAAGTCTTGAAGATGAAACACCTCATCTCCTTGTTCAAATGACAAACATTCCTCTAGGTGTCCTTTCGTATTTATAAAATTATTATAAATGCATATGTAACCGAAAAGGGATGACATCTCTCTCAGGAGATAATTGATGTATTTGAAGTCTTTGAGTAATTTACATCTCTTTTGAGAGATAGTTGTTTTGTAATTCATCGGCACAATTTTAATACTTTCCTTAAGTGAAACCCCTTTACCCATATTTATCACTATGATGCAAATTTAGTGCAATAACCACTGAAACCTTGAAATACTCCATAATGAACTTGTAATCGCACAATTTTACAAATCTTGACAAAGAATGACGTTTTAAAGAACGTATTTGCACTTAAATCATGTAAGAAACATTATGGAAAAGTATGTGTATGCATTTTTACAAATAATCCCTAGAATAGACGTCATTTTAGTGTTGTTCAATTTGGAAATAGGTCGGTGTTCAAATACGATTCTTGATCATTCTTTCCTTAACTTAGGTGTTGTTGCCACACAAATAGGAAGAATGTTCAAATAATCCCTGACAACATCACCACTTGGTGTTGTTATTATCGTCAAACAAAGGTCTCGGTGAAATAATATGAAAACGACGCCATTTTGAGTGTTGTTTAAAAAGGCACAAATAGGTCTCGATGTTCAAATAATCCACTGGAAAAAGCGCCAATAAAATGATCTCTTGGTATCCAAATTGATTTCTTAGAGGAGGTTGATTAGACATCATGAATTTTCCAAAATTGATATCTTAGAGATAGACAAATCATGATGTAGACACCTATTTTTTAATAACATTAATTTCCTTTGAGATCTCACATTCACGTTAATTTTCTATTCTCGCATCTCTTTCTCTTAAATTAAATAAAATCCCATCTATTTGTTCACATTATTTGATTGAATTATCAATGGGCTCCATATGGACCCATTTGATAATTCAATTTTTGGCATCATCCCCATCTCTCACATATTATTTAATTCATAATGCATATCTCGACACTCTTTTTTAAAGAATTCTTTTTCTTAAATTGAATTATCAATGGGCTCATACATACCCATGTGATAATTCAATTTTTGGCATCATCCCCCATCTCTCACAAATTATTTAATTCATAATATATCTCCGACACTCTTGTTTTAAAAAGAGTTCTTTTTCTTAAATTGAATTATCAATGGGCTCCATATGGACCCATTTGATAATTCAATTTTTGGCATCATCCCCCATCTCTCACAAATTATTTAATTCATAATGCATATCTCCGACACTCTTTTTTAAAATGAAATCTTTATCTCACCCCCCATTCAAATCATGTTCCCTACTTTGCCTGATAAGTCAAAATATGGGACCCACATGATCACATCACATCCCTAACTCAAGTTACTTTACTACACCCTGGGTATCATCTAACCTACAGTTTAGCCTCACATCTAAACTATAAATATGGGGTTTTCCCCCATATTTAGGGAGAGGGAGATTATTTCAAAGGGATATATAGATTTTTAAGGAGAATATTTTTTTAAAGGAGGAGGATATATTTTTAAAAATAAGAAGGAGAAAGCTTTGATAGTGTCTCTTATCTTGCCATCTTGATAAACACTGGTTCATTTCCATAGCACATAAGCTAATAAACTAAGTACTCTTGTTATTTCATTTGCTTGTCATTTTTACAAATTCAATTCACGATCTATTATTATCTTGTTCGATGGGTTGACATCCTCCAAGGAGTTGAAATCCTCTTAGAACCGGCACTTTATTTTGGCACCCACACATATCAGGAATTATGTTCTAATCTTATTTGGTTTAGTTTTTAGATCTAGCTTCTTGATATTGCATCCATTTCTTTACGCCCTTATAATCATCTCCATCTCCAAGGTACTAAGCCATTTTGGGATGTAGTATCAAATTGATTCTCTTGATTACTGAGCAACATCATGTCCGGAAGGATGCTTAGAAACAAGAAATACATAACACATGATATAAGTCATTTTGTAGCTGGGGAGGGGATTCAGCTGACTCTTTGTCACTCAGGCATTGGAGAAATGGATAGCACCTTATCAAGGGTTTGATCTACCCTCACTACTTTAGGTTGTGCCTTCAACCAGGGTGAGAGGACCCATTTTGTAACCCATGTTGGTGAAGGATATCAAGAGATCCTTCTTTGCACAATTTTCATGAGAACCTTGAGAAAATATGATCAATACAACACAATCTAACTCTCATGAGTTGTCACACTAGAGAGTGGAGATGTTTCCTGGACAAGGTTTGGGTTACTAAAGACAATAATTGAATCTTGATTGTCTCTACATATTTTGGCAATGGAAATTTGTTAAACCTTTGTGGATACACAGTACAAATAGGGGTAGTTCATGTAGGATTTATCATTTGAGAATTTTTTTGGTGGGAAGTTAAGCAAGATAAAGTTGATTATACCAGATCTTTGAGAACCTTTACAAATATTGGAAAACTCACAGACAAAATGCTTCAAAATAGCCAAAATATTCCTTCAACTAGAAGGTGTGTATCAATGGAGGCCCAGAGATGCATGGTTTCATACACTCTTCAAGAATTCAACATAAAGGCTCATGTTAAAGACTCAATTAAATGTTGAAATCCCTGATTCATCACGCCTAAGATACACTCATAGACTTACAAACAATCTTTGTCAACCTAGTGAAAGTAAAGTGATTTTAAATTGTTTATTTCATTACAAGATGAAAGCTCTTCTCATAATGAAATTGCAAATGCCACAATACTACCACATGGATAAGATCTTGTGTGATTCAGAGGGATTTCAACATAAGATTGCAATAGGAACAAGAAAAACTATTTGAAAACATTATGAAATAAAGAAAACACAATTGTGCTCATGATCAACACAAATTCATTTCAAGGTTCATTAGATTCATCACTGGGGAGAGTTTCTTTAACAATCTCAGAGCTTGTCAATGGTTGTACACTTGCAACCATCTTGATGTGATTAAATCTAAAACACAGGAAAATAAATAGGTTTCTTAGACGGTCTCTCGGGAAAATGGTTTTCTCAAACTTTCTTAGAAAAATTAACCCCCTTTATGTAAGAGTATTCTCATTGCATTTATACAATTTCACTCGCTCACTCATCCAAATTTCCCCCAAAAGTCTAAATCTTCAAGAGAATATTCCTCTTTACAACATACCATTTAATCATGTTTATTCCCTTGAAAATATCTTACTTTTTGTTGCTAGGTGGATAAATCATGAACTGATCACATTTCTCAGTTCCTCAACTATGATTGGGATGCCATGTCATAACTTTTGACAGTCTTTTTAATCATTCTTTTTTATTTTTCGTGCAAGAAATCCCCTTTTAATAATTCTCAGGTGGCTCCATATGGCTTGATCTGACAAGAAATCCTTTTCACCTTTGAGAATACACCTTAGAGAATAGATTATATATTCATGCCTCTTATAAATGAGTGTCCCCACATGGATTATACCGCATATCTATGCTGTGAGTCCGAGTTGGCCAAGTGTAAAGAGGAGCTAGCGAAAAACTCCATAGGTCTCCTTGGTGCAATTATAAAGGTGAAGTCCAGAGGTAGGTTACCAAATGAGCGTGGGCCCTCCATGTGTTTAGAACCCAGAGAGAGTTGCACCAGTTGCTGAAAATTCCGAGCATGGGAAGGTCCAGCGGAAGCTTCCATGTGTCTGTTTGGTGCAACTTCAAAGATGAAGTCTAGAGGTGGGACCTCAAATGAGCACAGGCTCTCCATGTGCCCTGGGCCCAAGAAAGTTGCCTCGGCCATTGAAAATTCTCAGTATAAAGAGGAGCCAATGGAAGCCTCCATGTGTCTCTTGGTGCACTTTTTATATGGTGCCCAAAAGTGGAGACCCCAAACAAGCATGGGCTCTCCATGTGTCTCGGCCTGGAAAAGTTGTGTGCATTTGTTGAAAATTTTTAAGAACCAGTGGAAGGTGCCACATGCCTAGGGTCGAGAAAGTTGCATCAGATGCTTGAAAAGTCTAAGTATGGGAAGATCTAGTGGAAACCTCCACGTGTCTCTTCGGTGCACTTTTGATATGGTGCCCAAAAGCGAGAGACCCCAAACAAGTGCAGGCCCTCCACATGGAAAAGATTTGAGTTGAAAGCTGGGTCTTGGGGTGCTTTTCACATTTTATATCACTTAAAGAAATTGTGCATTTTTGGACAATTTGGCTTGCCCATCCACTTTTGATATAGGCTTTACACGTGGCTTTCCTAGGCGTCGACGGGGTTGCGGCTTACTTTATGACTTTCATTCTTTTTCAAAACAAAGCCGAGAATCTCAAAATGCCCCGTGACCCGCCTCCCCACTTTTAACTTTCGATGTGGGCATTAGTGGGGCGCGCTTCACTTTTATACTTTATTCCTTTTTCATAATAAAGCTAAAAGTTCCAAACACCTCCGGTAACCCGCCTTCCCATGCAACCACTTGATTTATGACACATGTACACTTTTCGGGGCCAAAGTAAGAAATTGCTCCACTGCTTCATATCGTTGAGTAGCCAATTAGAATTCATTGAAGCCACGAGACCAATTTGAAATTTTTACAAATGTGACAAAAAGTGACAAGTTTACCAAATAGACCCCATGCTGTGTCCAACCAAAGAAGGCCACATATCCGCGGTGTTGGGATAAAATTTGATAGGGAAAACATGACCGTGGAAAAATAAAAGGGGAAACCCCAACATTCACTTCCAAATTAAAAAAATTTCCTCGCAGAGAGAAGACTGTAAATAATACCAAGACTCAATGTGATCCATGACCCAAGGAAAAGACTGACAATGACATCTAAATGAAGGATAAAATTTTCACGCATCCATACAGGAGACATAAAATACTTACAACCACACATACTAATTTTTTTTTTTAACAAATAGGGTGAGATTGAAACGAGCACCAACAATGTTGATAGTTCAAAGTATAGAAAGGGATGGGTGAGGGTGTAAAGTTTGAAGAGAGGTGTATCTCGAATTTTTATGTAAAGAAGGTTACTGAGAGGAGATGTAATATTATCGATTTATTTTAAGCGAGGATGACACATTTACATCTGTTGATTCCCTAGTATGTCTCTTTTTTCGGGAAAGTGTGAAGCAATATTTGTTGCCGATGACATTTCTTATAATTTCACTAGTTGCATCTTTATCTATAAACAATAGGTGGAGGTCGCTAGCTGCAACACCCATGATTGACTCGGTTGTCTTATCAAATGTGGTAACTAATTGAAGTTCCCATCTTTGAGTCCTGTTTGTCATGCAAATGTGCAATGAAAAATTTACGACTTTTGAGCATGACAAACAATACCCCTATGTCAAAATTTTCAAGTCTTACCTTTCGAGACACCCCAAGTCTACCACTCCTTAGCATTGGCCTTACCAGTCAATCCAATGAAATCACAGTGGATGTTAAATCAGTCCCTTAGGTGAATTAGGAAAGTTAAGTTAACCCCTCTAGGGGATTTTAGGAGATCTTGAAGAATGATAATTTTGGACAGTGTTGGGAAGGGCTACCACTGGCCTTCCCAGGACAGGTGCAACCCCCTTGGAGTGGAACAAAGGATACAAATCCAACATGTGGATGAATTGAAGGTCTAATAACATCATGGAATTGATTTTGGAAGATTCAGGAAATATTTAGAAGATTTGGGGAAGATTAATCAAAAACAGGGTTCACTAGCCTAAGCAGTGCACAAGGCCAAAAGAGCTACTGAGCTTCAGGAAGTGATTCTAGGAGCTATGGATGGAGTTAGGATATAAACAAGACATTTTTCGAAATGGAATTCTTATCTCTATAATATGGTGAGATCATATTTTTCACAACACTTTGGTGCAATAGGTTTATATCTGGTTTTTGCCATGCTTAGCTAGGAGCCAGAATAAAAATCTAATTTTTCAAAGATTAAATGGAGGAACCAAGAGTTTATACCTCCACCATTGGATTTATAATTCATTTTAAGTCAAATTCATATAAAATTTCACCTTGAAACTCATTCGGGAGATCAAGATATCATCCTTGCAAGTTCACTCTCAAGTTCCCATACTTAGCCAATTTTTGAAGTGGACATGTGTCAGCGCCAGGAGCCTAGCACATTTTGATGTCCCTTTCGTCCCTTTAGCAAAGTTACATGAGGGAAATGGAAATGTGCCCAACCATTTTTAGCCCTCTGATCACCCATACGACCCTCCACACCGGTAGTTTGGACCCCGATAACTAGTTGGAGCCCTTCCTCTTCCCGCATGGATGACCGCTAAGTGTCGCAACCTAACATGATGTGTAATCTGATGTCCCTTTCATCCCTTTAGCTAAGGGGAAAACATAAAAAGTTCCTAGCCCCTTGTGGCCCCTAGGTCATCAATGCCACCTTTTATAGGTAATCGTCTCTGCACAAATACAAAACACTTGTTAGGGTTATTGTCTATCGTATTCTTCTATTATTTTTCTAAGCATACTAATTTCTACTTTCTTACCAAAATCTTGCAGATATTACTCTCGACTTCTCCAATTTTTCTTCAAAATTGACTAAGTCTTTCTCTAGCGCATGCACACCTGTGTCAACGCATGTGCGCCTTAAGCGTATAAACACCTCTGCCGACACATGCGCACATGCCAACACATGTGTACCCAAAAAATTCCTAATCTACCCTATCAAGCCACTCCAATGCATACATATACGGTATGACGTATACACATATGGTCGATGTGCACATGTGCGCACTACTATCCTTTTCATCCCAACCCATGTGTGTCCCCTTCGACATATGCACGTGGGCACATCCATCTATTTAGCATGTGCGTGTACGGGAACATGTTTTCCCAATGCATGTGTGCATTATTTTAACCCTAAACTACCCCAAAATGCGTTACAAATAACATTAAATGTGAAAATTAACAAGAAAGGATAGAGCACTCATGAAGGGTCCATCCGCCTCATCCCGAAGGTACTATTGGATGTGGTCTGCTCGCCTCCTCCTCCTTTAAAGTCTCATCATCTCTCTCTCTCTCTCTCTCTCTCTCTCTCTCTCTCTCTCTCGGCTCACAAGTCACTCGTGGTGAAAATTCGCAAGAGCTCCTCAACAAATGAATTGATCGTGATTGACTTACCCCCTTCCCCGGGACAGGGTATATAGGGTTGTTTTGACCCGTCGCAATGCTCTCTTGCCCGCTGTGATAGTTGAGATGCTCCATTTAACCGCCACGGTCATTCTAACACTTCTTCTGCTCACCAAAATAATTATTTTGTATTAAATAATTAGTTTTTATTAAATAATTATTTATTATTAATTTTTCGCTACACTGGGGCACTATTTTACACCTAGCGCTCATTTCTCCACCCTAGGGCATTTTAAAAATATTTCTAGGCACTATTTTCATTCTATTTTTCTTCTATTTTTCCTATCGCGATGGTTATTTTTATTAAATAATTATTTTTGGCTCGTTCTTCTTCTCGTCAAGGCATTTTACTGCTACTCGACGCCCATTTCTTCACCTTGGGGAATTTTCGCATGCTTTTAGGTGATCTTCCATTTCCTAAATTCTTTTGACTGATCAAAAATTTAAAAATTATAAAATCATTCAAAAATCCAAAAAATCGTAAAACTTCAAAAATGGACTAAAATTGGTAACAAGCTCATTGCAGCTGAAATATGTGTCTCTCGCATGACACTCATCACATGTCATGCTAACTTTTTCACATGTTTTGAAACAACGACTCATGGATCACCTAACTCTACACTCATTTACAAAAGCTACATTGCTTACTTAAATCGTACTCAGACAGGGCACAACAAGTTGCACAGTACTATTTCTTCGTGCACATTACTTTTTCATTGGACCCAAACATCCTCCATACTCCTCCCTACATGTACAATTTTCTCAGGGCATCATTTTTAATCCTTGTCATTTATCACAAACATTTGAGACTCCATCTCGATAACATAATATTTGTGCAACTCTGTTAAACGTTGTTGGTTTAAGTGTGTGTTTGTACTTATCTCCTGTTAAATCTACTTGTTTACTTCTCGTATTGCATTACATTTTGTATGTTGCTTTGAGTTGGCAGTTT
Source organism: Taxus wallichiana var. yunnanensis (assembly GCA_018340775.1). NCBI lineage: Eukaryota > Viridiplantae > Streptophyta > Pinopsida > Cupressales > Taxaceae > Taxus > Taxus wallichiana. The sequence continues at coordinate 851,870,341 of CM031242.1, read as the reverse complement.
TAGCAATGGATAAAGCTTTGTATTATGGTTTTTAATGTCATTCCACACTTTTATCATATGCTTATATTTTAATAAGGGGTGATGATGAAGATTCTTTACAATATGATGTAACCAAAATTGTCTTATACAAAGTAACATCACATATAACTCAATATCTCTCCTTGTAATATTCTTCTTTCCTCCTATCAAATCATTCTCTCATATTCTATTTTTACTCTTTCTTTCGATCATCGATCGACCTCTTTCATCACCCTATCGACACTTGAGGGGGCATCCTTCACCCTACTAATTTTTCTTCCACTCCTTCAAAAATTTGTAGTTGTTTGTGTTTGTCTACTTTCTTTGAAGTGGTGTAGCTTACGCCACCCCAAAGAGGGGAAAATGTAGACACACTGTAGTTTGATCGAACCAATATTATTCTTAATATTGCACTAACTATTCTACTCCTTACAAATTGATGACACACCATCAATTAGACCTATCTAACTCCCCCTTTTACGACATTCCGATTGGTTGTATTCCTCTTGTAATTGATTAAGCAGGCTAATATAGCCTCATATTGACTAAACCCTTTTCCAATCCTATTCTAGACTGCTTCTACTAACTTCCTAGACTATCAATCCATTTTATTAGATTGATTAGACCTCTCAAAACCCTCTCTAACTCCTAATTCCTCTCTAAACATGATTAACTAGCCTAACCTAGTTTAGTTAGCCCTAATCATGTTTTAACCTTTTCTAAAGCTAAAAGTGACTTTTGGACTATCCTTTTGTCCCACATGCACCAAAACCTTTCCATTCTTGGAAATGAAAACCTATAAATAGCCCACTACCCCAAGTCATTTTCTAAGAACACTTTCCCTCTCTAGGCTAAACTATAGTATTATTGCTAGGATTAAGAGCTTTTCTTCATTTGTTTTATTGAGTTATATTGCTTTGCTTTGCTATTTTCATTCAAGTTTTGAGTAAATGGAAGGAACCATGTGGCTCTTTAGCCATTAATGGAGAGCTTTCATTCTCATGATCATAAACTGTTTGCTTAAAATCTAACTAGGTTCATTTATAAAGCTTTCAAGAATAGAGGATAACTAGATTTGTTTGTTTACTTCAAGATGAATGCATGCGAAGTAATGAATCATTTTTTATCTCTTATCTGATGGTCCATTGATTTCTTTTTCAAAGCTTTGGGATTTCTTGAGTGTTCTTACCCCATTTTCATAGCTTTTACAAACATTTCCTTGTATATATTAGATTGAGATGTCTTAGATTTTTGAGAAGTATTAATTTGATGGAGATGTCTTAGCTTTTTTAGAAGTATTAATTTGATGCAAAGTTTTTATAAATGAGAAATGTGTTTGAATGTTAGATACTCGATTTTATTTGGTTCTTGACATTAGGGTTCCACTTCCAATATTTCATACATATAAATAATTAATTTTTTGAATTTATTTTGGTTTATGAGAGACTCAATATTAAGTGCCCCTAATTTAATGTGGTTAATGGAATTGCATTAATTTACGTAGACAATTTGAATATAATCCCTAAAGTTATTGTATATATCTTGCAATTATCTTTACCATTATTTTTTGGTCTATACATTTTGACTTATCATTTGAGAAACTTAGCATTCATAATATGAATGTAAGAAGGAATATTTTAATGTTAATATCTAGATTTGGAAAGTGATTTTCCTGAAATAATACATTATATTAATCAAATCAAGTTTAAAGTAGATTTACATTAGTAGTAAATATTTAATTTTATTAATTTGTGTTCTCTAGAATATAATAAATATAAACAATTTAAATGCTACAAATAATTATGGTTTAGGAGTTACATACAATTTATTCGCAATGACCAGAAGACAATCATCATCAATATATAGTGAAAAAATAGGTCTAGGAGGCAAGACAAATATAAACCCCATGATTTTTGTGGGTAATCAAAATTGTGCGAGTACGAGATGTGGCACAACAAAACCATTTGGAGACCTTTTGTGCGAGAAAGTGATTGCGAACTTGACTTCTTCTTGGGCTCTTCATATCTAGCTAGCTTTTCTAAAGCGTGATGTGAATCAACAAGAAATTATTATGATTTGAAACCCTAATTTGACATCTAAGTGAGTAGAATACATATGAAAAATAAATATGTATTATGATCTATGACAAAAATTGAGTCTCTTTGAAATTTATCGAGGCCCTAGACAATTGAACAATTTGGTTATCAATATACAAGTATAATGCATATCCAAAATACAATATAGTGTAGTGTATCACACGAACCCTTATATTTTCAATGGATGGAAATGAATAATGCATGTTATTTGCTTCTCTAAATGATTGAATTATGATTTTTGGCATGGTATACTTTAGAAATAAATAAACACTTGCTTTGTAACTTTAAAAATTCACAATATATGTCTTAAATGCATTAATGCACCTATGTATATATATTTAGTTCTTGAATTCAATTAGGAATCATGATAAATATACCTGACACCAAGAAAAATGTCAAATAGATAAGGGCCAAAATATCAAGGCACATTAATCATGTGTAAAAGGGCCCCATAACACAAAGAGCCATACGCATACTAGAAATGTACAAGTACAATTATGAAAAATTTCCAAAACAATAAGAAATCCAAGGGAAGAGAACAACAAGAGGAAAATGTAGAAGGCATTGACAAAACACAAAAGAATGAAGAGTTGAAAAGAAGAAGAAAAAGTTGTTAAAGGCTCACACAAAGTTAAAAGTCACATTAAACATAAAGGGAAACGTAGAAGGTTAAACACCATAAATAGAATTGATGGAATAGATCAATACATTATCTTCGTACTTGATCTCATGTGTGATTGTCAAGGTAAAAATAAAAAAATTTACATTAGATTTTTGGTGAGATCAATTACTTCTATTAATTAATGAATTTGGTCTTTAAGACCTTTTGTTGATGTTTCCAACCAATGCCTCCAACTTTTGTCTAACGTAGCAACCCACTATCCTCACTACAACTAAACAAACATAAATAGAGAATATGAAGTCACTTTTCTTAATTCTTACTTGCACTTTAACAATTCACTTTTCCTTCATCAAATGACAATCAACAAAGATCCGAAAAAATTGTAAACTTCTTGAATCTTCATCTCTTAGTTACCTTTTTCAACGGGTTAGTACTATTATACTAGATCCTTCACTATTATTTAACATTCCCCATCTTCTTAGTGTACTTATACTTTTATCCAATCTTGTAAGCATGATATCATGAGGTGTAAAATACCATTTGGATCAAAGGCACCAGATATATCCTTATTACTATTATGATTTGTCATGTTCCAATCTAATAGGCCCACTTTTAGACAACTTGCAATCTAAATTTCCACAACCTCACTTTCTCTAAACTCTCTCCTTATTTTTAGATAGCCTTTTTCATGTCTTAGGAGATCCCAAATTTTTATAACTCACCCCTATATCATTTTTGCCCAGTCTACAATGATTTTTGATCAATTAGGTTGCTACAATTACAGTCTTGTCTCAAGTAAATTTCTCGGAAAGATCTTCTAACTAAGAACTCTAATGACCCTAATTTTTTTCCAACCTAAAGGGCATAGTCCATAGATGGTTTCTTGAAATCTTCAAGTAAAAATGTGTTGTGTAAGCAAAGATATGAAGTATCTACAAAAAACCGTAGGACAAGAGCTTAGAGGAACTCAATAAGATAAACTAACTTATCTTCCTTTGTAGTCCCTTTCAAACCTACAAATCAACCGATTAAGCTCTGTGTGGATCTAATACAAGTTTCACCTTTAATGAGCTAAGCCTAGGAGTGTTTCATTTATTTTGGTCATAAGCTTCAAACTTGAAAATACTTGATAATCACTGAAATAGGACAAATTTTCATTGAATTACACACTTGATTATCTATCATAGTTTCATATTATAGTCCCTCGAGCTTTAAGAGACTTGATACTTGATGATTGAGCTAAGAAGAAGAATGGAAAATTCAACAAATCTTATTATTATTATTATTATTCATATCAACCTGCCTAGATGGAATTGCATAATAATACTTGACTTTAACAATAATAACCTCTCTTTCATAGCAAATTACACCTATTTTTCCATATATGGAAGTTAAAAACTTGTGCATGGCGGATTTCCATGTTCTAAGTTCATTGTTGATATTTTCACTCAACTTCCTAACTGGAATATAAAGAGATGATTGTTTCTCCTTATTTATTTTTAGAAAATAGCTATATTGACGTTTCTTATTTCCTAAAGACTTAAAACTACCTAATCCACATACTACAACATGTAGAATCCTTTGACATTTCACTACACTTATCATTTACATTGGATTTGTTTACTAGAAATTACATAACAATACTAAAATTCAAATTGTGTTTTGGAGGGAAAACCTCTCAAAGACACAAATCAACATCAAAACATTCTAACTATGCCACATATGGCTTATTCTTACTCTAATATACTCCTTCAAACTATGAAACATGTGAATTGGATCTTCCAAATGACTGCGAAATGATGCTTTTGCATCAAGAATGCATCAACAAGAGGATAACTCAAACCAATAATACATAAATGCATTAACATGCTAGCATCATATTAAATATCTAATATTGTGCCAAAATTAGTTGTCAACATAATGCCCCACTTCAGTATGTAGGTACAACTAAACATCAAATGAGATAAACAATAACGTGGATACAAAGTACTTGTGACCTCGCCAAGTTCCACGTCCACACTCTTGTGTCTAAGGACAAATCTATGGCCTACAAATATGTGCAATTGAATCAATGTCTACATTTGTGAATAAGGAAGTATTGAAATGTAGAAAATACAAGAATATAGTTCATGGTTGATATTTTCACTCAACTTCCGAACTAGAATATAGGAGATGATTGTTTCTCCTTATTTATTGCTACAAAACAATTATATTGACTTATATTAGTTCCTAAAGACTTGAAACTACCTAATGCATGTACTATCACCTAGAACCCTATGACATTTCACTATACTTATCATTTACATAGGTTTTAATTACAAGAAAGTACATAACAATACTTAAAATTCAAATTGTGTTTTGGAGGGAAAACCTCTCAAAGACACAAATCAACAACAAATTATTCTAACTATGCCACATATGACTTATTCTTTCTCTAATGAGACTCTAAACTCGAAACCTATGAATTGGATCTTGCAAATGACTCCAAGTGATGCTCTTGCATCAAGAATGCATCAACAAAAGGCTAACTCAAACCAATAATACATAAATGCATTAATACACTAGCATCGTATTAAATATCTAATCTTGTGCCAAAATTAGTTGTCAACATAATGTCGCACTTTAGTATGTAGGTACACGTAAACATCAAATGAGATAAACAATAATGTGGATACAAAGTACTTGTGACCTTGTCAAGTTCCACATCCACACTCTTGTGTCTAAGGACAAATATATGCCTTACAAATATGTGCAATTGAATCAATGTTTACATTTGTGAATAAGAAAGTACTTGAAATATAGAAAATACAAGAATAGAAAAGAATACACATGGATGTGTTGAAGATTGAGAAGACACTCTTCTAATATCCAAATCTCAAAATTTGTGTAGTATTTGAATTTAATTTGGGTATTTCTCATGATGAGACTAAGTATAATATGTTGTGTATCACCATGTGATTACTTCCACAATAAGATGTAAGGAGATGTCTAGGAGGCCTATATATAAATAAGGAGAATGTATACCTCCTTTTGAGGTGTGGAATAATCTTGTGAATCACATATCTCAAAAGAAAGGAATTACCCTAATTATATGTATGATATTAAAATAACGTTTTGATGTGTATATAGTAATATATCATCTTGAAAACATGTAATATAAAGATTATCCTCTATGTGGATCTTAGTATAAGTAGTGTGACAACCATTGTAAAACTTCCGAAGTGGAAATATAATCTTTGAAAGCAAAAAAAGAAAATGCCTCAAGTGGACAATGTGCAATCAATGTGCAATCAAAGCAAATTAATGAGAATGAGAATGATGCCTTCTATGAGTGAGATATATGCAATCTAATAAAAAAGTAGGATGATTCCTCCTCAATGGCCCATATATAACAATGTAGTAGCACATACAACGGTCATTGTCCCATATAAATGCATGTTATAGCTGATGAAAATGTAAGTTAAAAACATTCACACTATGTGAATCATAACAAGATAAGACACTTGTAATGTTGCCACGATATAAAGGAAAATATTATGAAAAATAATATGAACAATGAATACAAGTACACAAAGGAAACATCGAAAATAAAGAATCCCGATATATGGTGAAATAAATCTCGAGAAAAGATTGGAACAATCAATAGAAAGTCTTAACTAGAAAATCCAGCCAAGAAAAACTAGCAGAAATGGAAAAAAATATCTATAAAATCAACTATAGTAAAATCTACTCATACCAAATTGTACATATTAGAAAGCACAGAATCGCTCCAACGCAAAATTGTCGTATTTGGTCCCACAACAAGTGTATTCTCTTTTTCATCGCATGTCCGTGTGGATTCCGTTGGCCACGAGGAGTCACAAATCCCGCATAAGTATCCATTTTCCCCAACGAGTTTCGCATTCGCTTTCTCTTTTCTTAAGAAACCCCACACCGCTTTATATTCGCAGTGCTTCATTTTGCCGTTTGGAGGCCTCCCCCACCCGAACATCTTCCTTGAACATTTCATTCGAGGAGATGGCGGGAGAGCAAGAACACTCAAATCCACCTACGCGGCGGTTTTGGCTGTAATCATGTTGTTATCGGCAGATATTTGCAAAGAGCGGAGGAGATAAAGGCGAGGCGCCGATCCATCACCGCTTACAGGCCGCATCAATGGCGATCGTTCCATCGCTTATGGCGGCATTTGCTCTCGTCGGCTCGATCGTGGCGTTTTCAAAGCATTCTTTTCGAATGAGGGTTCATCGGATGAGCCTCTTATTATTCACGGCACTTCTATTCATCTTCTGTGTGATATTGGATGGGGTTTTGTTCTTGGGCATCTTTGATAATCATGGTGCATTACCCAAGAGTAGTGGTGAGGGTAGTGGGAGTATTTCTTTGTCGGCTTTTACTGATAAAATATTAATAATGGAATGAATATTATCCTATAAATGTACAAAGTATCCTCAAAGCGATGTGTCTGTCACTTTTCATGTCTGACCATGAATCATCAACATGATAGAATAGTCAGTATGGCTTTTAAACATATAATAACATATATTACACTTCAAAAATTGCCAGATTTAAAGTCAACATGTATTTAATACAAGGATATATAATTGTATTTCATCCCTATACAAAATAGATATCACATCATCATATCAATTTGATGTCAATTTTCACATAATTTAAGTTCCCAGTTTACTGTGTAAAAGGTCTTGTCATTCACACACTTTAGGCCAGGTTCTCACAAGCAGAAGTCCAAAGTGCACCATTTTCAGATACAAGTTGTCTTTTAAGCATTAACTTTGTCACCATTTTCCATCCCAGCTACTCCCATAAATTATGTACCTGCATATTTTCAACAAATGTGAGGCTCAAGAAACAAACATTGAATTGAAATGAGAAATCAAATCAAATTGAACTTCAAATATGAGTATTGAAATAAAATATCATAAATCTTGATCCACCCCTATCAGTTTCACCCAATCAAAAACAAGCACAAGGATCAACCAATTTTACCCAATCAAAAAAAAGCACAGGGATCACTCAACTACAACACTTTTCATATCTCCTATAAATCTAGTTCCTCAACTGCTCTGAAATTTTATTCAGTTAGAGCTATTTTGCTAGTGCATGACAATTACAGTTCCAAGCTAGGATAATCAACTGTTATTCCACATCATAGTGCCACATACAGTAAGTTCTCAACTCTGTTCTTATATTGATGCACATTCATTTAATTTTAATTTTTTTTTATTGTCAATCTCCATATGGGAAAAAACCTGATGATCCCAAAAATCTGTCAAAAGAAGCGCTTGAGAATTCTCTACAGCCCAATCTACTTTGCAAACTAATTCATGTAAGATGTATATTAACAAGTAATTCCAGTCTAAATTAATGAAAACTGTATTTCACATTTATACAGTCAAAGTATGTATCCCCTTGCTGGTGCATACTTTATGCTGCCTTTTCATGTAGACGTATATTAACAAGTTATTCCAGTCTAAATTAATTAAATCTGTATTTCATATTTACGAGTAGATGTATGTTCCCTTTTTGGTGCATACTTTATCTTTGCCTTTTCATGTAAGATGTATATTAATAAGTAATTCGGACTAAATACATGAAATCTGTATTTCATATTTACAAGAAGCTGTATGTTCTGTAGACGTATATTTACAAGAAATTCCAGGCTAAATTACGGAAAGGCTCTATGGCAGGGGAGGCAGTCATGGTGCACCCACACTTTGGCGGATTATAGTGGACATTAAAAAAACATTGTAATCACAAAAATCCGTCAAAAGAAGCGCGAGAATTCTCTGACCCCATCTCCTTTGCCAACACATTTGACACGCGAGATCACCGTACACATGGCTGGAGTGTGAGGTGTCTCAAATTCAAATTTTCATGGTGCGGACCAATAGCTGTTAGTAGAACCCCCACGTTTCTTGTATTCGCGCCACTTATCACTAAAACAATCTTGTTTCGAGGACAATGAAATCCACACATAGGTATATGGTAGTAATAAACAACCACTAATTTTCATGTAGATGTTTATTAACAAGTAATTCAGAGACTAAATTAATGAAACTGTATTTCATATTTACAAGTATTTGTGTGTTACGTAGACGTATATTTACAAGAAATTCAGTGAATTACGGAAAGGCTGTATTTGCAAATAGATATATAAGAAATATACATCTACTTGTAAAGATACATCTCTGAGAATACACATACGGATCTAAATATACATCTACTGAGAATATACAAGACAAAAAAGGTAGCATAAATAATACAGTTACGTGAAAATGAAGCATTAAATATACAACTACATGAAAAGGCAGCATAAAATATGCATCTAACATGTAATTTTTTGTAAGTATATATATACATATTTCTTCAATTTAGCCTGGAATTACTTGTAAATATAAATCTAATAGTACACATACATCTGCAGGTTTCATTACTTTAGACTGGAATTACTTGTTGATATACATCTTACATGAATTAGTTTGCAAAGTAGATTGGGCTGTAGAGAATTACTTGGGCAGCATAAAGTATACAGTTTCAATAATTTAGCTCACAATTACTTTTGAATATTCATCTACATTTAGAGGCAGCATAAAGTATACAGTTTCATTAATTTAGCTCAGAATTACTTGTGAATATTCATCTACCTTTGATTTTTGAAGTATCCATTGCTCGAACATAGGCACTCATATCAAATACATTTGCACTTGAGAATTACGTTTGATGATTCAATATATCTTGAATATCTCATTGTTGTAAGTTACATCGGTTTGGTGAATTTAACTATATTAGCAGGTTTTTATTGACATCATGAGGAGAAGGCAGCTTCCAAAAAGAGTAAGACCTGCATGTGCCAAAATTAGGGGAGCAAGATTTCCGCCAAGTGAAGAACGTGAAGAAGAGGCTATCAATACCCCACCTCAAGATGCCAATGACACACCACATGAAGAAGTAAATGTCCAAGCAATAAGAGTGAGCCCTTCAACACAAAATGTGTCAAAGCCAAGATCTGATTGGAACAAGTCTGATATGAATAATGCCATGAAAGATGTTGAAGATTATGGATACTCTACACGTGCTGCTGCAAAAAAATGGGGTATACCAGCAACCACCCTTACTTCTTGGCTAATGGGCATTACCACCACTAAAAGAAAGGGTCCACCAACAATTCTAACAGAAGAAGAAGAGATGGAGATAGTGAGTTGGTGTCATGAAATGGCTGACATGGGACATGGGTTAGAAATTATACAACTTAAGACATGTGTGGCACAAATCTGCGAAACAAGGTCTAACCCATTCACGGATGGTTTTCCGGGTAAGTCATGGTGGGCAGGTTTTAAAAAAAGACACCCGGATCTAACATTAAGGACAGCTGAAGGCCTTGATAAGGATCGAGCAGTGTGTTTGAGGCCATCAATTGTCAGTTCCTTCTACATTAATTTGTCTAAAGCTTATGAGGCCAACCCATATGGACCAAACCGAATATGGAATTGTGATGAAACTGGATTACAAGCAGGGAGGAACTGCGGTATGAGAGTGCTTGCTAAAAGGGGTAGTAGGAGTGTGCCATATATCATCCCAAAAAGCAGAGAATGGATTACCATTTTGTGTTGTGTAAATGCTGCTGGACAAAGTATTCCAGGATTCTATCTTTTTAAGGGGAAGAGCCATTTAGAAAATTATATTGCAGGTTGTGAGCCTGGAGCTTGCATGGCAACACAATCACATGCATGGATGACAAAAGATTTATTCATGAATTGGTTACATCACTTTGCATCATCTATACCTGGTGGAGTGTCTCCTACCAATAGGCATTTACTAATTTTTGATGGCCATGGTTCACATGTTGCTTTGGGGACAATTCAAGAAGCCAGGAGTTTGGGGATTGATTTATTAACATTGCCTGCACACACCTCTCATAAATTACAGCCATTGGATGTGAGTGTCTTTGCTCCATTCAAAACATACTTCAAGGAGGAGAGACGCAAATGGATAGTTGCAAACCATGGGATAGATGTGAAAAGGGCTGAATTAGCAGAGTTAGGGAGCAAAGCATTCAGAATGGCTCTTACACCTAGCAACATTAAATCAGGATTCAAAAGAACAGGGATATGGCCTCTTAATCCCAATGCCTTGGATGAAGACATGGCACCAAGCAGAACATTTGACACATCTTTTCAAGATGATCTTTGGAGTGCGTGAGAAAATATGCTTCATCTATCTAGGGTTGATTTAGAGGAAAGTGAAGATGCTCAGATGGTGCCTAACACACAATTGGAGAAAGAATCAGAACCTCAGCAGATGGAGATAAATATAAATGAATGTGTTGCTCAACAATTGGAAACTCCAAACAGAATTAATCAAATCGATGAATCACTATCTTTGCCCACAGAAGAAAGCCCACCCGATTGGATGAAAGAAGCAGCTCTTAATCTTGGTGTCAACTTGAACTTCAATAATGAAGAGGTCAGCCTCTCTTTACCCTCTCAACCAGCAGTACTTCATGACTCAGATTTGGTGCACTACTATGTTGGCAGTCAACCTGAAGATAATGATGCAGATTCACAGTTAGAGGTAGCAGGGGTATTAGGGGCAGATTCGAACCAAACTTGTGAGGCAAACCAGGGACAGAAAACTCTTGGTAGATTCTTGAAACTCCCTGTGGAAAAGGTTAGAGAATCATCAAGGTCAAATAGTGCTTACGGTATAAGATTGAGTAGGGAATCTCTACTAATTACAGAGATCGGTACATGGAGCTTGGTTGAGAAAGAAGAGCAGAAAAAAGAAATAGATGAATTAAAGCAAAGAAAAAGGAACAAATCCAAGAGAAGAAGAAAATTTGAGCGAATTGTTGAAAGGGAGAGGAAGGAGCGAGGAAAAGATTGAAAAAGAATATAGAAGGAAAACAAAGGAGCACCAAAAGTTGATTCAAAGGCGGGAAAGGGAACAGAAAAGGAGCAGAAAGGATTCAAAGGGATCGAGATAAAGGAGAAGGAGTTTGAGAAGGCAAGAAGAGAGTTAGAAAGGAAAAGGAGATTGAGCGGTCAATTAATCCTTTTCTGATCAACACCAATCTTAAGAGAATTAATGGGCATACATTGCCCTTTATCGATTCAACACATATCTGTGATCGGAGTGAATGCTTCTCCAGTTCGATCCATTTCCAACTACGCTGCGAGGATGTCAACATTGGGAGGCAATTGCAAAGTAACACTTTGACTTGACCTCAATTTGCAGATTCAACGCCGCCCTTCCTCGGATTTTGGAAATAATATTTTCGAAAGTTAATATTTAATTTTGAGGGCTGAATTTTTGATGTGTGGAATTGGCCTTTCGATTTAAAAAGTACAATATAGTAGTAGTAGTTATATGGCCCAAGTATATTGTATGGCCATGTTTTTGTAATGGACAATGGAATGTTTACTGAATGAATATATATGTCTTCCAAGTTATGTGATAACCTTTTTGAAAGATTTAAACTCCTATTGTTTCTGAAAATTACACTGAGTAACATTAATGGTAAATGTCATTAAAGTAACACACAGAAGCCAATAACCCAATCTACAAGTAGAAAAGAGAAATACGCAATAGTTTCTATCACTGCCTCAATGAGGGTAAAAACCTCACCTACTGGAAGCATATGGACTGTAGATATTCAAAGAGAATCAAACAATTGCCAAACTAAAAAATGTGTTGATAACAACAAGCATATGCACTTCCATTATCAGTCACTCCAACAAGCATAACAACACCAGTGCAAGACAAGTACAAATTATATTATCAGATTTTAATATGTAAAATCACCAAATTATACGAATCAGTTACTAATAATAGGGGTTGCCATGTCCTTTGACAAATCAGCCTCTTCGACTTTCTTGTAACATTCGAAGGCTTTTATCAACTATGATTGAAATATATTCATTTATAAATCATATCCGATTATAAATCGATCTCATACTAGTGTAGTTTGAATCAATCAACTCCATTTCATTTATTGCTCAAGGAGCCTAACCCCTTGATTACCTTTAAATATGAACAATTTTCCAATCTTCACATTAAAACGACTAAGGAGGGTTACCATAAAAGAAGTAAATGGCTAAGAACAGAACAGTGTACAGAACGAAACCTCTTTTGAAGCATCCACGGCAAGATTCAAATGACTATTTCTAGTTTTGAAGGAAGCAAAGTTAAAATATCACTTCAAGTAGATATTATTGCTGAAGAAAGAAAACAGAAGTACACTCAGAAGTATGACTAGCTCCCAACACAGAGGTGGTCAGTGTAAACACCCACACACAAAAATCTCAGGCCGAAACATTAGGCAGCTCTGTTGTTAAACTTACCATATCCCTATGCGTGGATTTCACAGTTGTCGAAAACAGCGAAGGAGATGGGGCTGTAGAGAATTCTCACGCGCTTCTTTTGACAGATTTTTGTGATTACCTGGTGATTTTAAATGTTCAGTTTAGTGTCCCAAAGTTTGGGTGCACCGGGACTGGATCCCCTCTCATACAGTAAGACACTAACCTTATTCTCTGGGCAATAAACAGAAATCCAAAAAAATTGAGTATAGCAGACTAGGATAGCTGAGTTACAATGTGTCGAAGCAGCTACATTCAATTACAGTATCAGATTAAAAAGGCAGCTACATTCAATTACAGTATCAGATTACAAAGGCAGCTACATTCAATTACAGTATCAGTGATCAGTAGGTGGTCATCTTCTTATAGGAACCTTACTAATGGTCGTGGCATCAAACTTGTCGGTGTGGATTTTAGAGAACCACTGAACTGTTTTTACATTCATTCAACAAGTATAATGTATATCAAACAATGGGTATGTGCCTGTTGCTTTGAGGTTCAAGAAATAGGAGGGTTACAATTGTGTCAGAGAGAGGAAAAGGGAAGGATCAAACCAAATTTTACGCTGCCAAATGCACAAGTTCCATTAAGAGTGATCGAGAAGTAGAGGAGATAAAATGTAATGTCTTTAAAAGAATGGAAGCGTCCGTGTACATAGCTACAACAATGGAAACGTGAGAGCAAAAATCACACTTTGAGCACGCTCAGTTGAGCACAATCGAATGCTACAATGATACAATCTGATACAATACTCACGCGCTTATTTTGACATATTTTATATAAATTCAACAAGTAAAAAGATTCAACTCTCACGCACTTCTTTTGACACATTTTTTGGATCACCCAGCTTTTTTTAATGTTCAGTATATTGTAATTTTCAGAAACAATAGGAGTTTAAGTCTTTGCAAGAAGGAATCACGTAACTAGGAAGACATATAACACAATCTACCAGTACAGAAGAAGTATTAGTAATTGTTTCTATCACTGCCTCAGTGAGGGTTAAAACCTCACCTATTAGAACCGAATCGACTGTTAATATTCGAAGAGAATCAAACAATTTCCAAGCTCTTTTGATGTGTTGATAAACACATTTGAAGGAATGTGTCTGCATCTGCGTGGATCATTCTCCGTCAACCGAACGAGCTCCTCCCCACCACTGCAAGACGCGTACAGAAAAAACTGTCAGTTTTCAATATGTAAAACCACCAAATCAAATTGAACTTCACTTTAAAACGACTAAGGAGGGTTTGTCTAAAAGAAGTAAATGACACAGAACAGAACATTGTACGAAACGAAACTGTCTTGAAGCATCCACGGCAAGATTGAAGATGGCAGATCAGAAGGATTATAACTGAAACACTGAGTTATTGCTGAAGAAAGAAGTCGCAAGTATGAGAAGCTCCCAACGCCGTAACCGTAAGCATGAACACGTGAAGTCGCAAGAAGAAAATTATCACGCCAAAACCGTAGACATTCCCCTCCTGGTCCGATGGCTTGCACTGTTTTGTTGCATTCTTTGCTGGTTCGAGCGGTATACAGTCTATCTGCTGGAGGCGGTTTGGGAGTAGGTGGCGCCATGAAGCACAAGCATTGAATCCGCGTGGTGGCTTGTCTTGATGTCGTTTGCTTGGTTGACACGGCGCCTTAACCATTTATGACATCCATATCCCTATGCGCGGATTTCCGCTGTCCTCAATATACAGTGAGTTAATGTGCCTTAAGTGGCATCGAATATAGTAACCGGTGGGGGGTGACATTCACCGGATTTGGTCAAGCGCGAAAACGTAGTTTTTTGGACACCTCACACTCCAGCTCATGCGTACGGAGATCTACGTGTCTGCTGAGTTGGCAAAGGCGATGAGTGTGCAGAGAATTTTGGCGCGCTTCTTTTGACTGATTTTTGTGATTCATCTGTTTTTTATTAGTTTACAATTACCTTTTTGAATGTTTAGATGTTTGAAAACTTAATTTTGCTACATTTTTATTAGTGGCTAACTATAAATTAGATCATAATTATTTGGTTTAAGGCTTATTTAGGATTTGGAGTTGCACTCAAGTTTGTAGGTGATAGAAGACTTGAATTTGTGAGTGCACATGGTACACATGCTTGATGATGGTTTTGGGTGATTCATTGGTAATTTGGCATGTGGGACAAGTATATGTTTTATAAGTTATTTTTGGTTAGTTGTCGTTATGATGAATTACTCTAAAGGAACTTTTTAATTGTTTTTCATTTTTTAAATGGAATGTTGGGCATGAGATATTTGGTTTTGCGTTTCATTGGCTTTTAAGTGATTCACAAATATTGTTTTAATGGAGATGTCTTGGAGATTTCTATTTATTTGGTTTGTTTTTTTATTAAAATAGGCATTGGTGTAAATGTTTTAGATTTTTTTTTTGAAGCATTAATTTGATGGAGATGTTTTATAAATGATAAATTTGTTTGAATATTAAATATTCTTAATTTGATTTGGTTCTTGGTATTGAAGTTCCACTTTGAATATTTCATACATACTAGTAATTATATGTGTACAATGTAATGTGAATGCCAAACGGTATATGTTATTTGATTTAGAGGGATAGTTATTACTTTTGTAGTTGATGTTGATTACATTTAAGTGGTTATTGCCCCGTGCACCTCTAGAAATTGGTGGAATTAGAACATGGGAAGGGTTGTCGCATCCCATTGGGCCCCTGTGTATTGATCAAATTTGACGACGACGAATAAAGGAAAACCAAGCAAACAAAATGAATTTTCATAAACAAACTCGACGATAGAACCAGTAGCACCATTTACAAGACATGTTTCACCCCACACGTTTGCGGAGAGTACACACGGTGTCAGAGCAATGAATACTCAAAGGCCATAAACTTAATTTGATTGTTGATTCAATTGTTCCTTTTACAAATAATTTTGTTTTGAGTTATGACTCTCATAAAACAATAACAACATTGATGACTCTATATTTAACATTTAAACTTTATAAGACACGCATTGACTTCGACTAAATGACAAAAGTGAGAAACTTATCTAATATAGCTACAAGCTATTATTAAATAATAGTTTTGACACACACACACACATATGTATATTTTTACACTAAGAAGATGATAAAATATCAATAAAACGAAGATCACCTATTTGAGTTTATCAAGCTATAAAAATTAGACTAAAACTAAACTCTACTTCGATCACCAATTTACATGAAACTAAAACCTATTAAAAATTACAAATAATGTTTGACCAAGATTTAGAATGAAAATGAGTCACAGTGAATGGACTTGTATATTACAATATGAAGTCTTACATGGGTTGATTAATTGATGTCGAGATGAACACATACAATGCAAGTTTGTAAAAATAGAAGATTCAAGAAGGGTAATAAAAAAATATGGTTGCAATCTGTTAGAGATTCTATGGAGGTACCAACTCGAGATGGAAAATAATAGATTTGAATCCAATTTAGGTGAACGTGTTGGTGAGTTCAAGAATTGATTTTACACAGAATTCGAGGTGGTAGGTAAGGAAACCAATGTTATCTTCGATACGTCCATAAATCAAAACATAGACATTGATGTTAGTCTAATGCATATATTTGTCAGAGAACCATATGTAGACTTTAATGATTACATGTTTGGTGATGACACGGAGCAATATAAGCTACTCAAACATAGATAAACCCAAAATCATATCAAGACACAACTATTCTAAGCCAAGTGTGATTCATGCAAGATTACAAATACATGGCCTCTCAAGCTACTCAATTACTATCAATATGTGTATTTGTCAGGGAAAATACACAATTTATTTAATTTGGTTTGTTTTTCTTCTTTGCATCACTTTGATGGTTTTTCTCCTCCTTTTTCTTGCCCTCTTTTTAGCTTCCTCACCTCTCCACCTCGAGCATCCTCTTCTTCATTTTTTTCCACAATATGTGCATGCTCGGGTTTGCGGTGGATTTGGGATGTTCAGAAATCGAAGGCCTAGAGTTCACCATTAAAAAGGCCTTGGATGTGACATTGCTCAAGTAATTTTCTTTGTTGCTCACTCTTCAATCTCTTTCCCTAAATTAATATTTTTTTGTAGGTTCATCGCTCCTTCTGCCATCTAGAAAAGCATGAGAAATCTAGGCATGGGGTCGAGAAGAAAAGAAAAGCATCCACGAAAAACATCAATGCATTTACAACCAATCGGGCGATGTAATTATTTCCCCTGAGGAAATCCATGAATAATTTTTTTCAGACAAAACCCTGATTGAGGAAGACAATGCCCTGTCGAAAAGCTTCAAAAATTAAATAAAACTAAACTCTACTTCTACCACCAATTTACATGAAACTAAAACCTATTAAAAATCACAAATAATGTTTCGACCAAGATTTAGAATGAAATTGAGTCACAGTGAATGGACTTGTATATTACAGATGTGACCTCTTACATGGGTTGATTAATTGATGTCGAGATGAACACATACAATGCAAGTCTATAAAAATATAAGAATCAAGAATGGTAACAACAAAATATGGTTGCAACTGTTAGAGCTTCTATGGAGGTACCAACCCAAGATGGAAAATAATAGATTTGACTCCAGATTTAGGTGAACGTGTTGGTGAGTTAAGGAATTGATTTTACACATGATTCAAGGTGATAGGTAAGGAAACCAATGCTAGCTTGGATACGTCCATATAATCAAAATGTAGACATTGATGTTGGTCTAATGCATATTTGTCACATAACCATATGAAGACTTCAATGATTGCATGTTTGGTGATGACGTAGAGTAGTATAAGCTACTCAAACATAGATAAACCCAAAATCATATCAACACACAACTATTCTAAGCCAAGTGTGATTCATGCAAGATTTCAAATACATGGCCCCTCAAGCTACTCAATTGCTATCAATATGCGTAGCTTCCGGAAACTACACGATTTCTTTAATTTCTTGTTTTTTTTCTTCTTTGCATCACCTTGAAGCTTTTTCTTGCCCTCTTTTTATCATCGCCCCCATTTCTACCTCGAACATCTTCTTCTTCATTTCTCTTTCCACAATATGTGAATGCTCGGGCTTGGGGTGGATTTTGGATGTTCAAAAATCGAACGCCTGGAGCTCACCATTAAACAAGCCTTGGATGTGACAATGCTTAGGTAATTTGCTTTGTTGCTCACTCTTCATTCTCTTTCCCTAAATTAATCTTTTTGTAAGTTCATCACTCCTTTTTCCATCTAGAAAAGCATGAGAATTTTGGGCATGGGGTCCAAGGAGAAACTGAAAGTGTCCATGCAAACCATCAATGCATTTACAACATAATCAAGTGATGTAATCATTTCCCATGAGGAAATCCATGGAGATTTTTTTTCAGACAAAACCCTAAATGAGGAAGACGATGCCTTGTTGAAAAGCTTGAAAATTTAAATCCTAACCCAACAGAGGCATCATCGTCATTGATTGTTCTTGAAAATAACTTCGTCAGCCAAGCTTAATGCGAAACCTCCCAGTTCCCGTGAGTGTAATCACCAAAAGCGTTCATCAAGCTCGATGTGTAAGCTCCGAGTTCATTCCCAAAGTGCATTGCCAAGACTCGTTCAAATGTATACACCCGATCATAGACTAGTATTTTGTGGACTTCACACCTCCGTCACCATTCATCGACATTTTCGCCACGATCGGTTGAATAGCAGCACAAGATGCAGAGCCCACGGTTGCCTCCACACCTCGCTCTGAAACACCGAGACCAATGAATCTAAGTAAAAATTCTCTCGAAAGGGTAAATGCAAAAATGGGGTGGAGCATTCCACATGTGCTTTAGACATATTAAAATTTTAAATTAGATTTATCTACGCCATTATCAATATTTTAAGTTTAATGTAAGAAATTTAGGGTTTGTAAGGACACATTTTAAATTTTTTTTTAAATTTCCTTAGATAGATAACATATGAATCATATAGCTTCAAAAGTATTTGTTGTTTGTTTCTCCATGTATTTAACAACAAAATAAATCTTGAATGGGAAAAAGACGCGTGTCAAACAAACCCACCAACGGGTTACGCACTCTTCAAAACCCAGGGCAAAACATAGAGAGTGACACATCCTAAATGGCCTTTCAAACCTGTCATTTTCTTTGCATAACAATACAAGCACTTTATTTCAAATCCAAAGGCGTTAACCGACACTCGTCAATGCAAAATAATTTTAATGCATGAGTGACATTTGTTGCAAACTCGAACCGATGCAGACTTTGGTCGATCCCATCCCAATGTAAAGCTGGCGTCGAGAGGTGTGATAGCTGTGGCAGGAATTTTTATTAAATATTCTAAAACCTCAAATAATTTTTTTGCATGTCCTTTGTATTCCTCAAGGGAATGAACATTTCTAAGCATAAATGCCTGCGAAGAAGAAAGTGATACAGATTAGCTAAGTACATATGCCAGGAATGAAAGAGTTTTCTTTGGGTTAGAAAAGAGAGCGACCTAGACCCAGACCCACCTTGTCGTGGTGTGCGAAGTGGTTGTTGGAGATGGTGATGGCGGTGGAAGCCATGGTGGCATGGATGAGCCGTCGGACGCAACATAAGATGGAGCAGTGGTCGACCCACACATGGCTTCCTCCGAAGATGGAGACGTCGTCACCGTCACACACAATGGTTGTTGGAGATTATAAAATCTAGTCTTCCACCTCGCCATCCCCATCCACTTGAACAAACCCCGCAAAAAAAAAAAACAGAAAACCCTTAAATTAATCTTATAGGAGAGATTGTTGTCATGGAGAGCTCCACTAAAAAACAACCAACGATAATTAAACAACTCTTACAAACAAATAACCAACATTCTAACCGAGCGAAAGTTGGTTTCCCTAGGTAGGCTTGTAAACATATTTGTTGTATATAAATTTTGTTATGCTCTCGAAATTGATTAGGAAAGAGGTTTGAAGGGAAGTCATAAAATGTCCGTTGCAAGAGGATAGGAGGAGAAGTCGCTTAGGGTTTGCCCATTTCTAGGGCTTCACCTTTAGATCCACGACCCATAATTTAACATGCTTGAATGCCTTCACCGATCGTTGATCTCTTGACACAAGCACATGACGCACCATCATCAACTACGAAAAGCCTTCAAATATTGTGTGCCACGAGAACGACAGACGATGGTCTATGTATTGTCACCAATAGATTATGATCGTTGATGATTCTATCACTTATTAGAAGGGGTCGGGCTTTCCGCCAGTGAATACACCTTTTGGCTTAATAAGTAATGTGACAACCATTGGAAAATGTCCAAAGTATGTTAGCAGAAAAAGAAAATACATCAAGTGGACAATGTGCAATCAATGCAAACTAATGAGAATGATGCCTCATATCAGTGAGACGTATGCAATATAATAAAAAAGTAGGATGATTCCCCTCGGTGGCCCATATATAACCATGTAGTAGCATGTACAACGGTCATTGTCCCATATAGATGCATCTTATAGCTGATGAAAATGTAAGGAAGCTGACAAAAACATCCACATGATATGAACAATAAATGCACGGACACAAAGGAAACATCAAAATAAAGAATCCTGAGATATGGTGAAATAAATCTCTGAGAAAAGATCGGAACAATCAATAGAAAGTCTTAACTAGAAAATCCAACCAAGAAAAACTAGCAGGAAATGGAAAAAGAAATCTATAAAATCAACTATAGTAAAAATCTACTCATACCAGCTGTACATATTAGGAAGCACAGGAATCGCTCCAACGCAAAATTGTCGTATTTGGTCCCACAACAAGCTGTATTCTCTTTTTCATCGCGTGTCCGTGTGGAGTCCGTTAGGCTACAGGAGTCGCAAATCCAATATTAGTTTCCCTTTTCCCCAACGAGTTTCGCATCCCCTTTCTCTTTTCTTAAGAAACCCCACACCGTTTTATATTCGCAGCTGCTTCATTTTGCCGTTTGGAGGCCTCCCCACCTGAAGATCTTCCTTCTGAACATTTCATTCGAGGAGATGGCAGGAGCAGCAACACTCAAATCCACCTACGCGGCGGTTTTGGCTGTAATCATGTTGTTATCGGCAGTATTTGCAGTAGCGGAGGAGATAGGGGCAGAGGCGCCCAGTCCATCCCCGCTTACAGGGGCCGCATCAATGGCGATCGTTCCATCCATAGCAGCTGGTCTCGTCGGCTCAATCATGGCGTTTTTGGCATTCTTTTTCGAATGAGGGTTCATCGGATGAGCCTCTTATTATTCACGGCCTGTTCCTATTCATCTTCCTGTGTGATATTGGATGGGGTTTTGTTCTTGGGCATCTTCGATTGATGGTCAACATGGCCTACTCTGTTTTATGGTTTTTACGGAATATGTTGTTGAGGAATTATTGTTTAGCCATTTAGGAAATAAATATATCTTCTCGTGGTCCGTGACATACGAATCGATACTGTCGTATGCGTTGCAGGGTTTCTTTTCATATCATAATTCATATTTGGAAAAACTCGGCTCGGTCTATGTAGATCTGCTTTTCTGGATAAAGGAAGCACTGTTTATTTTTTTGTATTTCAGGATTTTTTTCCTCGAATATGTTTGTGTGGCCCCTTCGACCAGGGTATTGTCGTGGTTTAGTATTGTGATAGTCATATTTACTTTCTGGATTACTTTTAAAGTATGAGTTAAATTAGGTCACTAGATTTGACATTTGAATTAGCAATTGTCACTCGAACCAATCCTTCGAAACAAAAGTGGAGGTGCATGAATTATTCGCTTTAGAAAATCTTATGTTCTTTTTCCTTATTGACTTATTAGTTTACAATTACCTTTTTGAATGTTTAGATGTTTCAGAAAACTTAATTTTGCTACATTTTTATTAGTGGCTAACTATAAATTAGATCATAATTATTTGGTTTAAGGCTTATTTAGGATTTGGAGTTGCACTCAAGTTTGTAGGTGGTAGACGACTTGAATTTGTGAGTTGTATTGCACATGGTACACATGGTTGATGATGGTTTTGGGTGAGTCATTGTCATGTAGGACAAGTATACGCTTTATAAGTTATTTTTGGTTAGCTGTCGTTATGATGAATTACTCTAAACTTTTAAATTGTTTATCATTTATTTTTAAATGGAATGTTGGGCATGAGATTTTTGGTTTGCGTTTCATTGGCTCTTAAGTAATTCACAAATATTGTTTTAATGGAGATTCGTATTAATTTGGTTTGTTTTTTTATTAAAATAAGCATTGGTGTGATGGAGATGTCTTAGAGTTTGTATATTTTTAGAAGCATTAATTTAATGTTGATGTTTTTGATTTTTTAGAAGCATTAATTTGATGGAGATGTTTTATAAATGATAAATTTGTTTGAATATTAAATACTCCTAATGTAATTTGGTTCTTGGTATTAAGGTTCTAGTTCGAATATTTCATACATGTTAGTACTCGCATGTGTAGAATGCAATGTGAATGCCAAATGGTATATGTTATTTGATTTAGAGGGATAGTTATTATTTTTGTAGTTGATGTTCATAAGGGTGTGATTGATTTTGTAAGCGTGGGGATATAGATGAAGCATTACATTTAAAGGTTTTATCTCTACAATTCAAATTTGTTACAAATTCATAGATATACATTTGGAAATCTTAT
The DNA here is from genome assembly GCA_018340775.1 of Taxus wallichiana var. yunnanensis. Taxonomy (NCBI): domain Eukaryota; kingdom Viridiplantae; phylum Streptophyta; class Pinopsida; order Cupressales; family Taxaceae; genus Taxus; species Taxus wallichiana. The sequence goes on along the minus strand of CM031242.1, from coordinate 851,847,623 downwards.
ATCATGAGTGGTAGCATTTTATAGACCATTTTATTTGAATTAAACATGAATACATGAAGACTTCCGTACATTCGCAGCTTTTATATCATGATTTGTTAGCCTTTTGTGGCCAATTTTTTTGGCGTTAAACATGGATACAATTGATACATTTGATATTGCTTTCCACACTCATAAATTAGATATGACATAGTAGATCTGCACTCACAAACAAAGGTTGAAAGCTGTTGATCTGAAGTTGCATAACTAAATACCTTCATTTGCTTATTAGTATAGTTTATTCTATTTGCAAGGTGTGTGTGTGTGTGTATGCGTGAGAGAGGGAGAGAGTAGAGACTCTCTTTTGTGATTGTAAAGATGAAACAAGACAACAATAAAGAACCTAACCTCCACGAGATAAAAGTGCCAACTTTTGTGAGTGTCATAATAGTGTAGTTAGGAATTTTAGAAGAAATAATTCTCACCAACACGAGCGACTTTCCTAAATCATGCTACAAAAACATAGGACACTTGAATCATTATTCATTAGAGCAAAGAAATATGACCAATAGTTGGAATGATGGTGACATGCTTCCCCAACTTGAGCATGTATAAAATGGTAGTTTTACCAGCTCTGTCAAGCCCCACCAAAAAATGTGCATCTCCTTCTTGGAAAACAACTGTTGAAAAAGCTTGGTAAAGGTCAGATCCATTGTGAGAACTGCCAAGGCATCATAATCATCATCAAGGATCAAACTTTTTTAACATAGGAAAGCAATCCCGATTCAACTGCGCCAAAGCCTAAATTTGTTGTTTGAAGCATTGTTCCAAACCATATGTTTTGGGATCATTGGCTCTACTACTTTTTTGCCAAAAGCATTGATAATATTCTCAAGACTTCCTTTTCTTCAGTGATAGCTCTGTCGGTGCAATGACCCACTAATTGTAAGGGTTTGCATTGTTCCTTGAGAACAATTTGCATTTTTGTGGATTAGAATTTATAGAGAAATAGATAGTCTAGCTGAATTTATACAATTTATCAGGGGAAGTGCCATTGTAGTTAGCCAACTGTTTCAGCCTTACTACATTGTGAGGATTCCTTTTTCACTGTTTCTTTGTGAAGTTTTGAAAGATAGGATTTGCAAATTTAATTCCCTTTCCCTAATAATAGATGATATTGTAATTGGCTATGGTGCTACAAGCATTGTTTATAAATGTGTTCTAAAGAATTGTAAGCCAATTGTTATAAAAAGATTGTACAATCACTACCCACAAAGCTTGTGTGAATTTAAAATTGGGCTCAAAGCAGGATTGGAAGCATCAAACATCAAAATCTTGTGAGTCGCATGGATATTTGCTTTCTCCACATGGAAACCTGTTGTTTTATGATTACATGGTAAACGAAATTCTGTGGGACATCCTACACGGTGAGTAAAATGATTATGTTATGAAGAAAAATGGATTTGTACATTGTAGATTCATATTTTGAAATAGAAGAATCCAATCAATCTCTAACCTTTTGATTAAAATGGATTGTTGGAGAATCTAACAAGTGTGTTTTTAATTTTTATTTTCGTATAGGATCATCAAAGAAGATTAAGCTAGACTAGGACACTCGGCTAAAGATTACTCACAGTCTTTGCAAAAGGAACGAGAGAGGATGCAACAGAATCGAGACCTTGACGGTGATATGATTGGATCGACGGCACTTACAGTACCAAGAAGACAAGATGGGGGCTATAAGACGGATGGGTGGCGAAGCGTAACGTTGTGAATGATGGGGAGCTGTGAGGGTGAGGAAGATGATGGTGCGAGACGGAAAGCATAGCTAAACTGCACAGGTCGACAACGACTAAGGTCAATGATGACCGAGGCGGGATGTGGGATTTTGATGCGCTTAAAGGATGGGAAAAAAGGATCTGAAGGTGATTAGAGAAGGATGATGAAAGGGAAAAAACTTCAAGGTGACCTACAAACTCGCAAGAAAGGGTACAAAGCGAAAGGACTCCAAACTATCTCCAAACCTTCAATCCTCCATGGGTGGCACGCAAAGACTATAAAAGAACTCCAAGTAGATGATTGTAGCTCGAGAGAAGAAAAGAATGCAACAAGTTCGTAAGATAACTTGAACACCCAAAAATCTTCAACCTTTTGAGAGGAGGGGAAGAGGCATATTAATAGGGTCGACGACGACCCACCGGGTCGTTGTCGACCACCGTAAATAGTCCACTTGAGTGGTGGAGGTGACGAGAATCTCAAAAATGGGGTTTAAAAAGGGCTAAGATTAGGCTTTCGGCCATTTTGGATGAGTTAATGGCGTAGAAAGGGAATAAATGGTTAGTGGGAGGATAAAGGGGGATTAAATGAGTGTAAGTGGACTCTCGGGGTCCATAAACAAGTGGATTTATGGGAGGAATCCTAGGAAAGTGGATAGGTTTTTGGGTGATTAAATATAATTAGGGGTGGGTAAATAATAATAATACTAGGATGGGATTTTAGGGGAAAATAAATGGGGTGATTAAGATAATGGATAAGTTAATGGATAATTAGATAGGATTAGAAATTTGGATAAGGGGGATAAATAATGATAGGATAAAATGGGATTAAGGTAGGGAAAAATGGGAGTTAGAGAAAATAGATGGAATTAAGAGGGAAATAGGAATTTAGGAGGGAAAATAGAAATTTGAAATGGGAGGGGAAATATGAATGTGTAAAGTGATAACGAAGGGGAGCGAATGCGGGATGGGGGACAAGGGTACCAAAAATTGGTATCTACAGAAATAACAAGTTAAGCTTGTCTGGATTTATCTTTATTTTTTGGTGTATAATGTGTAATGAATTTGTAAGTTTACTCAAATTTTGAGGGGAATGACAATTTATTGAAAGGATCCAAGGCTTCATTGACAAAAGCTTATAAATTCTCGTAGACATATAGTTTTGTATTCTTGAAGAAGGCCATTAAGAATTCATATAATATATTTAAGACTGGTATATTGGTTAATAAGCTTGGAGTGCAATGTATTTATAAGTCTAACCTTTCCACATAGTTAATGATGGTATGAGAAATTGAATAAATAGAATGGAATAATTTTTTGAAATAATAAATACTTAGTTTTAGATACAACAAAACAAATTTAAGAAGAGAATATTCTTGTTAAATTTAATTTTTTTGTGATGGTATTTTTCGTTTAGTTTTTGATAAATTATACAAATAAAAGATACGAATTCATGTATTTAAAATTAATCAATTTACGAAGATGTTTGACAATTCCCACATCATAAAAGATGAAGAAGGAGAATCACATTTATTTTCTATGTACTTAGGTGTCTTTACAACAATTGATATAAGTAATGCACCGTCATACCAGCTGTACATACTAGGAAGCACACGTGTCACGAATCTCTCCAACGCGATATTGCCGTATTTGGTCCCCACGACCATTTTGGTTTTTCCCCACCGCATGCGTGTTTGGAATCCGTTGGCCACAGTTGGATCCCTTTTCCCCACCGCAGCTTCTTCATTTAGCCGTTGGAGGCCTCCTCCATCTGAATATCTTCGTTCTGAACATTTCTTATTCTTCTATTTACACAAGAGTTTGCCATATAACAAGGGAACTATTCATAAAACTATAAAGTGTGTTTTTCAATCACACACATAGATTGAGTTGCAATTAAATTATCCCACGCTAATAAAAATCATGAGATAGAGATAGACCTCAAAAATTGGAGAATCATAAAGTTGTAGATTGTTTCATATTGTATTGTATTGTTTGTTTGTTTGTTTGTTTTTTTGAAGGTATGGAATTAATTCAGTCTCGTTTAATTTAAATGCAAGGTGTGAGAGATATAAATTTCAGTCTTAATTTAGATGCAAGGTCCGAGGGATATAAGTCTTAGCTTAGGTGTAAGGTTCGATGGATATCCATTCGCTAAAGTCATTGGGATCATCACTTGGGTCATGATGTCATCCCTTATTAAGACACCTTAATTTTTGCACTCGGCAAAAATTGATCCTGGGGGCTCATTGTGAACCTAATAACTTTGCCAATAGACCAACGACTAATTGACTTGCATTCTCATTTTAAATTAGCAATTGTCCTTGCAAACAAAATTGGAGGATAATCATTGTTTGATTTGCTTTAAAAATTGTGTATTCTTCTCTTTTTTTTATTGGCTTATTGATTCAGGGTTAGTTGTTGACTCTACAGATCTCATAGGGGACATATTTGTTATATGTTCCACGGGACATTTGTTACACTTTTATTTAATTGAGTTGGATCATAATTGTTTTGTGTAAGACTCATTTAGGATTTGAATGCAAGTTGTATTCAAGTATTGATTTGTATTTTATTGGTTTTAAATGATTTACTTGTATTTGGTTTGAAGGAGATGCATCTTAGAGATCAATCTTTTCATGGTTTGTATAATATTAGTTTAAGTGCTTTTGATTGTTGGAAAAGTCAATTTTCAAGTAATTCATCAACATTGGTTTAATGGAAATGTTTAAGACTATTTTTTTACAAGGATTATTTTAATAGAGATGTTTTAGAGATACATCGTTTACAACCATCTATTTAATAGAGTTGTCTTAGAGCATGTAATTAATGGAGATGTCTTGGAGATGCATTATTAGATGGTACTTTGTTTAAATGCTAGATATCCCTATTAGATTTAGTTCTTGCATGCTAGTTATATATATTTGTACATTTTGAATGTAATGATAACATTGTCTCAATGTTATAAACCCTTAATTTGATTTGGTTCACAGCATTGTGTCCATGTTAAATATCCTTAATTTAATTTGGTTCCTTTGTTTACATGTTATACATCTTTGATTTGATTTGGTTCATGACATTACATTTATTACTTGTACAAATTAAATGGAATGCATATAGTAATGGTTAATATCTTGCAATTATCTTCCCCATTATTCCTTGGTCTATCAAAATATTGACTTATCTTTATGACCAAAATGTAAGAAAGAATTTGTGTATATGTGGAAATTGGTTTTTCCCTATATAAATTAGTATGGAACACATAATTTTATTAATTGATCTCTTTAGAATATATGAAATATAAATAATTGAAATTGAAATTCTATAAATAATTAGGGTTTGAAAGTGATACACAATGTATTGCAAATCTAAGTACAATTCTCATCAATAGGTAGTGGAAAACAAGTTTAGGAAGCAAGACAAATACACTTCATGAATTTTAGAGTGAACACTAATTTTTTTTCTAAGAAATCAAAATCGTACAAGTTCATAAGTGGCATTGTCTCCCTCATAAATATCATTTAGTTCTTGAAATTGTCTCAATGCTAGATACCTCTAATTTGATTTGCCTTAATTTGATTTGGTTCGTGATATTACATTAACTTACTTCTACATCTTGAATGTAGTGACTGTAGTGATGGTTTATATCTTCTAATTATCTTCTCCATTAATAATTGGTCTATTAATTATGACTTATCATGTTAGGAGATTAGCTTTCATGGCACTATAGAAGAAGGAATCCTTTATTTTTTAAGTGCGAGATGTGGAAATTGGTTTTTCCTTAATAATACATCATACTAATAATTGTAATCAAAATTTAAATGATACATAAATTAGTAAGATATACCTAATCGTATTAATTGAGCTCTCTAGAGTATATGAAAACATAAATAATTGAAATGCTATAAATAACTATGGTTTGAGAGTGAGACACAATTTAGTGCAAAACTAAAGACAATCATCATCAATAGGTAGTGGAAAAACGAGGTCTAAGAGGCAAGACAAATAAACCTCATGAACTTCATAAAGTGAACATAGAGCTTTTTTTGGGATATCAAACTTGTACAAATATTGAAGTGGACCAACAAAAACCATTTTTGCAACTTCTTATAAGTGAGAAAGTAACTCCAACCCCTGGCATACTCTTGGGGTTTGCAAATCTCGATAACTTTTCCTAATGGCAATGTGAGTCGGTGGGAAGTTATTCTCCCTCAAAAACATGGTGTGACATCTAGGTCATTGGAATACCTATGGGAAATAAACGTGTTTTAAGATCTATAGAAGAAAGAAATCTTGAGTTTCTTTTATATTTATCAAGGCCTTCGACAATTGAGCAAGTTGGCAATCAATAAAGTATAATGCAAATCCAACACGTTGTCCAGTGTAGTGTGTGTCTCGAGCCATATATTTTTAATGGATGCAAACAAGTAATACATGTTATATGCTTATCTAAACACTTGAATTATTTTTTTGGTGTGGGGATACTTTAAAAATAAATAGAAAAAATAAATAGATTGTTTGATTTATAACTTTAATAAATTTGTTTGCACTCACTATATGGTATCTTAAATGCATTAATGCACTTATATACTTATTTACAATCTTGAATTCAATAAATAATTTCAACACGTATATCGACAATAGGATGGAAAAGGCAATAAATGAGGGCCAATAACAACATGAAATCTAGAAAAGAGGAAAATATGATCATATGTATAATAGAAATATATATCTCAATATATCTCAATGTATCTCATAATTTTGTGCGAGTGTCTCGAATTTAATCTCAATGTGTCTTGTGACGTGACTAAGTAGAATATGTTGTGTACCACCATGTGTTTACTTATAGATGAATAAGTGAGGAAATGCCGGGAGGCCTAGAGATTAGAGATAATATAAGAGGAAAATATACCCCCTTTGAGGTGTGGAATGATCTTGTGAATCACATATCTCAAAGTAAAGGAATTACCCATGTGTGCAAGTGTTGTTTTCAAAGTAATGCTAATATGAGTAAAGACTAACACCTAAATAGCCTTAACTTAGCAAGAATTGAACAACAAACTAAACACCATCAAGATAAGAATTATACAAGGGTTAGATGCTAGCATTCATAAATACAAACTTTGAAACTAACAATGGTAAATATCTAAACTCCTCTATTCTCTAACAACAAATAAATGAAGGAACCTAGGTAGGTTCCATGGCTATCAAAAACAATTGTCCTTATTGTTCCAAGAACCTAGGAATGGGGGCTAATCAAAGTTGGGTTACAAGACCCTTTTGACACCTCCCATATGACCCAAGCACTTTAAGAAAGAGGCTTAACTCTTTAAGATGATGACCAATTAAGAAAACGAGGTGCAAGCTCTTAGTCTCTTTGCTATGTGCTTTGCATTTGATCTCTAAGGAGTTTAGGTGTAAGTAAAAGGTAGGTGGAGGGCTCTTTATATAGCCCAAAGGATAAAGGATTCAACACATTCTCATGAATGTGGGATAAAGGTAAAACATGATTAGGAATGGATAAGGTTGCTTTATTAAAGGTAACCCTTACTTTAGAAGGGTTTAATTTATGTTTAGCAAGTCATGGGAGTTGGGGGTGTTTTAATTAATCAAAGGTGATTAACTAATAGATAGATGTAAGCTTATAGAAGATAATTAGAGGAATATTAGTACGATTTAGGCTATTATAAGGGGATTAAATCAATTAAATATTGATTTATTGGTTAAATGGAAGGAAAGCTAATTAATTAATAATAATTAATTAGTCTAGGTAGAAGGGTGATTTATTAACGGAAGGTCGTTAATTAGGGTATTTGTTGGATATGCAAACTTAATTAATTAGCTGAGTGTAATTAATTAATGATGATATGAGGGAAAATGAGTGCTTTTAATGATATGTTGTTGATTTGCGAGAAAGGGGATAATTAGTGCAATTTAAGTATTTAAATTACTTGGGCGTAATTATAGGTGTCTACATTTGCCCCTCTTTGGGGTGGCGTAAGTGATGCCACTTCAAAGATAGTAGACAGAAGAGATTTTGAAGGGATAGAAGAACAATTATTAGGAGGGAGAGATGCCCCCTCGAGTGTCGATGGGGTGATGGAAGAAGCCGATCGACGATCGAAAAAGGTGAGATATAGGCAGAAGAAGGGGGACGAGGCAGGATGCCTCGATGAGAGGGAGAATTAGGGGTGAAAGGGAAGTGGTGTAGAAGAAATATGGACGAGGGGGAGAAGAGATTAGCCTCTAGCCGTGTATTTGTTTGAAACAATTTGGATGTCATCATATTGCCATAGGAACTACGTCATCAGTCCTTATGAAAAATATAAGCATACGACAAAGGTAGAACGACATGAAAATCCATAATACGAACAATTGTCCATTGCTGAAAATACCAACTCCACGTAACATACAAAAATGTAATGCAATACGAGAAGGAAAAAAACTCATCTAATAGGGAAAACAAGTACGAACACACATATCCAACCCAACAATGATCAAAGACAGTTGAACAAATGTTTTGTTATCGAGTCTTTGGAGAGATCCACAAGTTCATGATTTCTGAAGGGTTAAAAATGATGCCCCAAGCAAGGATACATCCAAGGAAATGAAAATGGACACGAGGTCCATGAAAAGTGTTTGTGCGCAACAAAACAACACCGAGGCAACCAAAAGTGCCCCAGTGAGACGCAAGCAAACGGCTAGCTTTTGTGAATGGTTGTGAATCCGGTGATCCGCGAGTCGTATTAATCGGGGAAGATGTGAGACAAACCAACAGGATATGGAGAAAATACCATGCGCAAGACACAAGTTTCAGTTGTAAGAAGCAAGTTACCATTTTGTAGGGTGTTTTACTTTTTAGGAATTTTTGAAAAATTTTGCCTTGTTTTTGGATTTTTTGATATAGTAAATGTTTGTATTGTTTTGGCTTTTTGAACCGTGATAAACAATAGAAGAAAGGAGAAGAAGAAAAGAAGGGCCTAGGGGCAACAGAAAGTGCCCTAGGTGGAAGAAAAGAGAAACAAATGACAAATAATGTCCTTGTTTAGTGGAAAAATTAAGAAAAATAATTATTTACGAGGGGTGTGAAGAAGAATAAAAATCTCCAAGGAGCAATAAAATTGTCCAGGGGAGAAGAAAGGGGTATTGGACAAAAATTCCCAATACGGTGAAAAATAAGAAAAATAATTATTTAATTAAAAAAATTATTCCACAATGAAAACAGAGGAGAAAAGCGGCGAGCTAAATGGGTGTCCCGACGTCCGATCGGTGAAAAATAGGTTAATATACCCCAGGAAGTAAAAACATCATAATCAGTTCATTTAATTGCTCGGTTTAGAAAACTTACCATGAGGCTCGACACTCGGGAGAGATGGTAATCACACGTGATCGTTTGAGGCTTGTCTTTGTAGATTGTAGATGATAGATCTGTAGACAATATCAAATGTTGTTTTCAAGTGTTATTTTGATGTATATGGATGGGATGATATGATGATATTGGTGTGGGGGATAGATTTTTTATTATGCGCAACCCCTCTTGCCCCATTGATGATATGATATGTGATGATTAGCTCAAGCATACATGCATGATGTAAAACTTAACATTTTTGTTTATATATGATGTATAGATGATCTTTAGATGTGATGATAGTGATGGTAATGTGATGTGAATGATAACAAAACAGAGCACATGCAAGAAACACAACCAAATGCTACAAATAACACTAGGAATTAATGCAATACACCATGAATCTCCATGCCTTATTAACAAGTAACAAAACACAACCAAACACATTAAGAAAGAAATAATGAATTAACACACTAGCATGTCAAAACCCACTACAATATGCACAAGCAAGAATGAATCTATTCTAGGAAAGAAAAGATAAACTATGACAAAGTACACCCAAGCAACAAACAACTCAAAAGCAAGCACGCAAAACACTATACAAGCAACAAGCAAAGCAAGAAAACAAGACAATGCAAGTAAAAGGTTTTTAAGATATGTTTTCATAAACCGTTTTCTATTGTTTAGGTTTTTGTGAAACAATTTTATATTGTTTTTGTGTTTTGTAGAACAATTTTCTATTGTTTTTGTGTTTTCTCAAAACAATTTTCTATTGTTTTTGTGTTTTCTCAAAACAATTTTCTATTATTTTTGTGTTTTTCTCGAAACAATTTTATATTATTTTTTGTGTTTTTAACTTGAGTTTTCCAAAGCTATGTGCGAGTAACCAAGAAATCATGGATGCCCCAGCGTTAGGTGGGGAATATACAAGGGTAGAAGCCACACACTTATGAACAATAAGGTGAAGTCGTTGAGTTTCCCGAATGTAAGATGGGAAATAATGAAAGACCACGTCCCTTTACAGCGAATAGAAGAAGGCAAAGCCGGATCAAGGCTGGACAAGATGGTGTGCACAAGGAAACTCGAAGGCAGAACCAGGTCCAAGCCAAAGACAACTACCCTTCTAATACATAATGCTTGTGAACAACAAATCCTCCCGAGGCGCCAGAAACCGGTTTTCACCCAAGGACTTGTCCAAAGTGCCACAATTGTGTGGTTTTCACTAGTGGACGACCTATTTTCTCTTTTTCTTTTTCTGATTTTTTTATGTTTTTGTATTTTTTTATTTTTGTGCCATGTTCAAGCATATAACTTCTTAAGATGCATGGTGTTCATTGGCTCTCGGAGCTCATCACCATTGGGGTGAGCCAGTTTTTATGCCCCGGTGCCGTACTTGGCAACTATGACATAGGGTCCTAACCAATGTGGTTCGAACTTCCCTTTCTTTTCTCGCTCTGCTCTGGTGTTGAACTGGTTCTCCTTCATAACTAAATCACCCACCTCAAACTGGTGAGGGATGATTCTCTTGTTGTAGTTGCGGGATATTTTGTGTTGATATACCTTCAGGTGATTAAGAGCGCGAATGTGCCTCTCATCCAGGAGCTCTAACTCAGCCAATCTTGCCACTCGATAATCTTCATCCTTATCCAAATAGTCCTGAAGAGAAATTTGCAGGGATGGGAGTTCGATCTCTAAAGGGATGATAGATTCTATCCCGAACACTAGGGAATATGGCGTCGCACCCTTAGGAGTGCAAATTGATATTCGGTAGGCTCGAGGAGGGCTGGGTGGATTTGTAGGTGCCAGTGTCGACCGATTTTGCTAATTATCTTCTCCATTATCCTTACAAAGTCTTGTTTGTTGCCTCAGCTTGTCCATTACCCCGAGGGTAATATGGCGTGGACCATTTCAATCTCGATTTGGAACCGTTGGAAAAGACCTTTCACGATTTTGTTCTTAAATGACTTCCCATTATCTCGTGACAATGGTCAGGGGATACCATATCGGAAAATAATGTGATTCACGATGAATTTAGAAATCGTGCTCTGTGACATAGGTTAAAGGGACTGACCTCCACCCATTTTGTAAAGTATTATGTATTTGTGATGATATGTGTATGACCATCATATGAGGTAGGAGTAAGCTTCCCTATTAGATCAAGTCCCCACTTGGAGAATGGCCATGGGGTAGTGATTGGTTGCAATGGTTGTGATGGAGCATGGATGAAATTTCCATACTTTTAGCCAAGCACACATTTTCTAACATAATTACAACAATCAATTTCCAAGGTGGGCCAATAGTAACCTAGTCTTAACAGTTTCTTAGCCAAGACCATTCCGTTTGTATGTGCTCCGCATACTCCTTCGTGTACTTCTTTAATTGCCTAGATTGACTCCATCACATTCAGACAATGTAATAGATTCCTGTCGTAGCCACGACGATAAAGTGTACCTCCTAAAAGGGTGTAACAGGATATCTAGTGAATCGGGCTTTGTTTTTGAGAATGGGAGATATTGGGAGGGAAAGTACTATCCTTAAGATAGGTGAAAATGGGTTCGTACCACGGGAATAGTGACTAACAACCTCACAAGCGGGGAAAGATTCTCGACACGTCATACGTGGGCTGGTGTAGATTTTCTACGAAAAATGGCATATCATTGTTCCTTGGCGGAATACGCAGCATAGATCCCACCGTTGCCATGGCATCTTCCGATCTCATTCTACGCTCTTGAGATCTACTCAAAGGTAATGCACACAAAATACTCCTTGAGTTTCCACCAACTTCTTGTAAGGTATGAGTTTGTCATCCTTAACCTTATACTCATCAATAACTTGTTTAATGATTAGCATGTGAATCACCTACAAACTTAACATGATGAATATTCCACTTGATGGCAAACTTCATCCCTCCAATGAGTGCTTCATACTTTTTGCAATGTTGTTCATGCAAGGGAAGGCCAAGAGGAAAGCTTGCGGTATAAGATCACCTAAAGGAGTAATAAGGACCACTCTGCACTGAACCATGAAATGTAAAAGATCCATCAAAATGTATCCGCCATACGGCAGATTCTTCAATGTCGAGCAAAGAGGCGTTTGGCAGTTCGGACTCAAAGGCTCCGTGCTTTGCAATGGTGTTTCGCTTAGTGATCTACGAGTATTTGTCCTTTAACGATTTTTGATGGACAAATTCTATATCAAACTCACTAAGTAGAATGATCCAATTAGCCATTCTACCTGTAAGGGCAGGTTTGGAAAACAAATACTTGAGTGGGTCGACCTTCGATATGAGCTTGGTCTTAGTATTTAGCGAGTAATGGTGAAGTTTCGAAAGGTAAAAACAACGGCCAACAAGCCTTTTCAATCGAGGATAATTAAGTTCATAGGCGATGAGGGTGCGACTCGAGATAGTACATTGCTTTTTCCTTATGGCTAAGGTCGTATTGGGCGAGCGGTGCACCAATATCATATTGTGTAGCAGAAATATAGAGCAAAAGTGGTTCTCCCCAGTGGGAGGCATGAGGACAGTGGATTATCCAGTCTTGTTTAAGCAAAGCAAAGGCTTGTTGTTGCTCGGGTCCTCAGATGAAAGTGACGTCCTTCTTAAGCAAATGAGTGACATTTATCTGCAAGGTGGGAGATAAAGCGGCGAATGGCTTGAATTTTCCCTTGCAAGCTACACAGTTGCTTGATATTCTCAGGTGGAGGCATTTCTGTGATGGTAGAAACTTTAGCAGGCTCTACCTCAATACCTCGTCTTGACACGATGAAGCCCAATAATTTCCACGATAGCACCCCAAAGACACACTTCTTGGGATTCAATTTAACTTTGTATTCACGCAAGCGTTCAAAGATACACCACAAAATGATAGGTTGAGCCTCTCTTGTTTTGGAATTTCCTAGGATGTCGTCTCTACGTAGTCTTCCATGATGTCATGAATCATATCATGAAAATATTTGTCATAGCCGATAAGTTGCTCCGTAATCTTAAGGCCAAATAGCATCACGATAGCGAGAAGGTGCCCAATGATTGTGAAAGTTGTTTTGTGTTGGTCCTCCTCAAAGATTTTAATCGATTATAACCCTAAAAGGCATCCATGAGCAATAACATTTCATATCCTGTTGTTGAGTCAACAATCATATCAACATTGGGTAACAGAAAGTCATCTTTAGGGCAAGCCTTATTGATGTCTCCAAAATCCGTATAGATTCGGATATCGACAAAGGTTTCTTACGGGCAGAACAATGTTCGATATCCATTCGAGAATAGCCAATTGGTCGGATGAATCTGTTGCAATCAACCTTTCCAACTCTTTCTTGATCAACAAGGCCACTCTTGGATGCATCTTTCGGAGAGTTTATGTTTGATGGGCTTGTCAATGCGTCTGCGTGCACGACCAAAGTCGGATCTAGGTCGGGCATGTCTTGGTAAGACCTTGCAAACACATCAATGAACTCGCAACAATATAGTGAACGTCTTTTGTTCTCTAGTTGAGAGTGATGCCCCAATTTTACTATCTTGGGATCATCTTCAATACCAATGTTGACATCAATGGTTTCTTCGAATAACAATTTTGATAATTCCTCCATACGCATAGGATCGGGAGGTATGTTGAGATCTTCATCCACTGAGATGTCTTTACGAGATTTTCATCCTTGGCGTGGTCACTTTGTTTGTCCTTTGATTTTCTTATTTGTTTATCACCCAATGCCTCAAAGAGGTTTTCAACATGTGACTTGGACTTCGATTTTTGCCGAGGCTTTTCTTTAAATTTTGTTGACCACGAAGTTCATCCTCCTCACCGAAGTAGGCGCGGTGTCTCAAGTAGATAACAAAAACCTTCTTGTGATCTCCAATGGGAATTGTATCCCTTATGCCCATGAACTCTGCAATAGCCTCGTCGTTCTTGAATAAATCTAGTGGCATGTGACGTTGTTGGTCCCATTCAACAAGGGAAGGGTACACAAGGTCAAGGGTCGATTCGGTGAGGTTATTGTCGGGACAACATTGTTCATGAAAAAGTTTGTGGAGGCCAGATCCTCATATAGGCTATAATGGGAATCAGATCGCATTTGTCAGGTACTTAGAGCTATCCTCATGCTTAGAAAAAGTCACATCTTGATCGTTGGGGTGTGCTCCATAAGGGTGAATCCCAATGCCATATCTTTCTATTTTGAAATGTGGAAGAGGGACTGGTTCTCTTTATCCTTGTTCATTCCTCCCACATCCTAGGCCTTTGTAGCCCATGGAGGACATCATTCTGCTATATTTTTCATATTCCGGGGTTTGATAACAAGATGGCTGAGTGTCCTTAGGGACCCAAGTAGTAGGTGGATCAAGCAATTTTTCCTCAGCTAACAAGCCTCCAGGTAGGAACGACCCAATAGTGTGTTCCTCTCTAGGTCTCCTAAAGCGGTAATTGGGTCGACCTCTAGTCTTGGGCGAAAAGGAGAGGTCAGAAACCAAGAGTGCTTGTTGTACATTATACTCCCCATAGCCATATTCCAGAATTTTCATCGCCCATGAATCAAATGGAGATGTGGAAGTGGACGTCCCATGAGCGCAAGACCTAAGAGAATCTGAATCCAGCCGGGATTCCATAGCCTCAGACTGAAAAGGAATGGCCATATCCGCAGAGGGACATGAGTATGTACCATTTCGTACAAAGCTATTGAGAGCTCTATAATGAGCAAAGGGCTCCGAGTCTCTTGGTATTGTTACCGTATGTCCCTCATGCTTGACTTGATGCATTGATGAAATGTTGATGGCACGGCTGCATGACATGAATCCATGGTCTTCTTAGAAGCATATTATATGGAAGTTCCAAGTCTAGGATGTGAAACTTCGTCTGATGGCAAGTGGGGCCCACCTCTATGGGCGGTGTAATGGTGCTCTTGAGTCTCTTTCCGTGTTGTCGTATGTGGTGATAGTGATGATATGGGACTCAAGATCTACCTCCGTATGTCCCATTTGACTAATTTAAGCATGTAGATGTTCAATCCAGATCCATTATCCACAAGCACCCATTTGATTTTCCTGCGGGTGACAACTACCTCAATGTATAAGGGGAGATTATGTGTAGGATTCTCGGTAGGGACCTCCCTATGGTTGAAAGTGAGATGCTCACTTGGTGCAATATTTGCCACCATGGCTTGAAGGTACGCAAGATCAACTTCTAAAGGCACTCCTGACCTCTGAAGATTTTGATACAAAATGTCCTTATGCACATTGGATATCTTGAGAAGATCTAAGATCGAGATCTTAACAGTGTCCTCTCAAGTTGTTCTAAAAGGTTATATTTACCAGTTTACGGGGTCAACAGAGAGGGTTCCGGAATCACGAGGCGGGCACGCCTTGTTACTGCAATGCAATCCTTTCCCTTGATCTAGATGGTATTGACACGGTCAGTAGGGGAGTGAATACATCCGATAAGTGAATCGTAATGATTGTTATCTCTTTTGGTATACAAGTAATTTGCAGCTTTATAGGTTTGGGATGAGTCTCCCCAATCTAGCTTTGTCTTTTCCGACTTATCATGCTTAGGGAATGGTTCCTTATAAATCCCCATTTTCTCGTTAGGTGTTTGTGTTTTGCAGGGTTATCCACCTCTATCTCCCCATTATCAATGAGATCCTGAATATAGTGGTGAAGCCATGCAGACATGTTTCTATCTTATGACCTTTAACACGATGCATTTCGCAGTATTCATGCTCCTTATACCATGAAGGTTTAGGAGTGTTGTCATCAAATGGTTTCGTTGTAGGATAGGTCATCATGTGGGCCACATCCAACTGTTTTAGTATGATAGACAACGGTTCATTGAGGGAGGTGAATGTTCATCACTTTGGTGGTGGTTGAATTGGACCCTTGGTTAGTTTAAAAGGTTGAATGGTTTGGATTTGTTTGAACACGTTTGGAATCGGTGATTCCGTCTCCCACCACGTTTTAGTTTTTGTTAAAGATCTTCAGATTTTCGAGTGGGTTTGACACTTTGGTTGTCTTTAGATTGGGTTTTTGAGGATTCCTTTGGCAATGAGAGCCTTTTCTATTTGAATCCCTTTCTCGATAACCTCCTCAAAGGTGTGGACACAATGCATTTGGAGGTGGAAAGCTATATCTGGGTTGAGATTAGGGACGAAAATACTGACTAGCTTCTTCTTAGGGAAAGCGCAAGGGAAGCAACTAGCTATCCCTCTCCATCGTTGGAGGAAGTTGGTGAAGGTCTCATTTGGGCGTTGTTTTGTGCCACATAAGTCTGCCATGGTGACGTCACTCTCTATGTTATATGAGAAATGACGCACGAATCTTTTCGCCAATTCTGGCCAGGTGAAAATTGATCCTCGTGGTAGCGCCTAAACCATTCCAATGCTTGACCTACGAGACTCTTAGGAAAAAGTCGATGAGGTAATTATCACTACAAGACACCTCTTGACATGCCATGTAGAAATATTTAACATGATCCCTTGGGTCTCCCTTTCCTTTGTATTTTCGAACTTTGGCATATCAAATTTCTTTGGAAAGGGTTGAAGGGTCATTGTCTTGTCAAAAGGAAAGGGGCATAGTTCTTCATATTGGTATTTCCTAATACTCCCTATATTGTTTTCTTGTATGCTCGCAAGCGTTGCTTTCATAGATTGCACTTCTTGTGTGAGCAATTGTTCTCTAGTGGGAGAAGCGGGGACATGTACACGATGATACCTCGTGTCTTCTTCTCCTTTGTTTTCTCGATGGAGTTCGTGGATCCTAAACTTAGGCCTTGACTTTTGAACGTTCTTGTTTGTGTCTTTCTATACCTAGAAAGTAAGCAAAGCTAGTTGTCGGCTTAGGTTACTAAGTTGTTGTTGGATTGTGACTTGGTTTGTGTCTTCTTCTTCTAAAGGTTCTTCCTCTTCATATTGTGGAAGTTCTTCCCTGTCTCATGTTCTATCTTGTTTCTTCGTGGCACTTTGATGAGGGGTATTCTATGCCCTACCACTTTATCATTTTCTGCGTAAGAAGTGGAAGCATGCCCGCCTGTTAAAATATCTTCCATATTGATAAGGGGGTGTTCTTCCTTAGTAGTGTCATTTGTAGGTAATATTGGTTCATTCTCGGTGGGAAATTTGGCCCCTAATTCCATGACCCGTGCCAAAACTCTATCTTTGTTTCTAAGGAGAAACTCATCTAGTAGAGTGGGGTCAAAATCAAAGTCTGCGTGTGGTGATTCTAATTCATTTCCACTATGATTGACCATCTCTTTGGTTTCCTTTTTACGAAAAAGCGTACAAGTGCCCTAAGTCGTGTCCAATGAAGGGGTTTGACCCTTTTACGTTAGAGGTCTCCCAAGTGTGTGCTTGTTGTTCGTCATATGTATGTTTCTTTAACCCTAGACGTGTTTTGGGAGCTATGTTTTCATGATAATTTCACTAGGGTGAGTTGTAGATATGTGCAAAGCTTAGTGACTACCCCTAAGTGAAATGCAAAATGAAATTGCTAAGAGTATGAATATGTCAACAATGTGAGAATACCAATATGATAGAGTGATAAATCACCCATGATACAAGCGTTTGGTATTAGAACTTGATCAAAGGAAGTAATTCCTAGAATACGTTTCAAAAAGTAGTTTGCGTCACAAGATGATCAACAAGATGTTTTCACTTATGCCAAGTTCAAGGAAATGAACAAAACGTAAGTAAATACAAGAAGTCAATGCGATCTCCCAATCAAGATATACGATGAGCGAGGTCAAACTCGATTAATACCTATATCTCATAAAGTGCTAATTACAATTCACAAATGACACAACAATATCACCAAGATATGTTAACCCACTTTCTTTAGAAAGTGAAGTATTGATATCGAGGAGTTATTGATATAACACGCATAAATGGTAACACCTAACACTATTTGAAATCAAGGTAATAATAGAACCGAACTAAAAATCTCAAATTATAGCTAGGAATAATTAAAAATGTGTGCAGCGTAACCGTACAATATAGGTATTTATGTCGAGTTTACAAGAAACAAGACGTAAATATCGAAATTGTAATGATACGAGACAAAGAAACAAACTCCTCTATGGAAGTCTGCGGTGATGAACCACGCCTAACTACAATGACGATCTTGATATTGGTATCAAGATCACAATGGCTACCAAATGACGTGAAAACACCTCCGCTCACTTTAGGCGTTTAACTAACCCTTGCCGTAAACATGGATGGGCGTAAGCGAACATAAAAGTGAGAGAAACAGTTGAATGGAAACACAAACGTAATCACACCTCTTTTGATCAACAAAGTGTCAAAAGAATATGAAGGAAATAAATCAAGAAAAATGACAAAAAATGCTAGCCTCACTTCGGTAGAGTTTCGCCTTGCCCTAAGGCAAGTAAAAACTAGGTGAAAGTAATACGTCA
Organism: Taxus wallichiana var. yunnanensis; assembly: GCA_018340775.1. NCBI lineage: Eukaryota > Viridiplantae > Streptophyta > Pinopsida > Cupressales > Taxaceae > Taxus > Taxus wallichiana. Next base: position 851,829,132 of record CM031242.1, on the reverse strand, counting down.
CATGTTTCTTAAAAGAAGGTTCATAAATCAACACTATTTTAAAATGGTCAAAGTGGGCTCCTAGCCAAAGTATATTCTCCTAGGTGGTTCTATCACCCTAGGTGTTACAAAGTTGCCACGAGCGATTGTGATTTACCCAAAAGTCACACCGACTAGTTTGGAAGTATCTCGGCTTTACTTTACCCCCTTCAAGAATAGTAGGCAACTAGTGTATCTACATGTACTATCTTTGGGGTCACCACATTGACAACTTATAACCTTATCTCACAAAGGAGTCACTAGTCAAGTAGGTAATGCGGAGCACTTCTCGTTTCATCCACAAGGTTCTCTCTTGTGTGGACTACTTTGGGGTTCCTAGAACCACCCCCATTGTTGTAGCTTAAGGCGTTATGCCAAAGGGTTATGTTCGGTTGAGCGGAGAGGGGCATACCGTTTTCGAAACCTGCAATCTGAGTGTTTTGAATATGTTGTTCTTTTTATCTTGTTTAATTAGGTGTGGTTTGCTTGAACACCTTTTGGCAACTGTATAACAATTGTATTAGTAGTTTTGATTTCGTTTTGATTCCTCCTTTCTTTGTCAAGCGTTTTTAGGTCCTGCACTCAAGCGTTAGTAGCTCTCCAAGAAAATCACATTATTTATAGAGGATTAAGAGTTTCTTTTGATTCTCAAGATCATCCAAGGATGCAAAAGAAGAGCATAAACAACAAATAATCCAACTAAAAAGCAAAGAAATTTTTTTAATCAATGAATCATACAAAATTATTGATAAATGTTCATTCCCTTAAATCAAAAGTGAAAGATGAAGTTTCCACTTTACCAAATGTTATAAAATGAAGACTAAATTTTTTTGATTCTCAAGATCACCCTAAGGTGCAAGAGAAGAGCATACACAAACTTTATCCCAACTATATAGAAATGGAAAACTTCAAATCAAAGTACTATTGAAAAATTCTTTGTAAAATGTTCATTCCCTTAAACCAAAAGTGAAAGATGAAGTTTCCAATTTACCAAATGTTATAAAATGAAAACTAAACTTGCTTTTGATTCTCAAGATTACCTTAAGGTGCAAGAGAAGAGCATACACAAACTTTATCCCAACTATATAGAAATAGAAAACTTCAAATCAAAGGACCATTGAAAAATACTTTGTAAAAGGTTCATTCCCTTAAGCAAAATGAATAATCAAATTTCCAAGTTTAATCCCAATGTTAAAAAGATATAGATCAAAGTTATTTTTATTCTCAAAATCACCAAAAGGTGCAAGAGAAGAGCATACACACGATTTGGTCTAAATCGAGGAAGCATGGAAATATAACATTCATCAAAACATTAGACATATTAGAAAATGACCAGTTTTAAACTAACAGAAAAACTTGTAATTTTTATAAGTATAAATCCCAAATTTATATTTTCATTGGATAGTTGACTTCAATACCTTTCCAATGCAAAAAAAATGGAGTCATTTCGAGTTCGGGAGTAAAAGTTATGGCCTTCGGAAGATGGGTTATGCATATGCTCTTATGCTCACGGGTATGCACTTGACATGCACTCAAAAATGTCAAAAAAAACGTCTCTTAATCTGTAAAATGGGTAAATTTTTCCAACCAAGATTCAATTTTGACAACCCATCACATCAATATATGAATAGAAGACTCAACGCTATCAAACATTAACATACATGCTCAAGAATTTAAAATTTTCAAGAAATTGACAAAACTAGCATGTAGAATGATGAAAAAGTAAGCTCTAAAAATGAAAACATGATGAAATCTTGAAATTTTCTCACCAAGATTAAATTTTGACAGCAACCCACCACATTAATATGTAAATATAAGACTCAACACTATCAAACACTAACCTACATGCTCAAAAATTTAAAATTTTCAAGAAATTGACAAAACTAGCATGTAGAATGTTAAAAAAGTAAACTCTAAAAATGAAAACATGGAGAAATCTTGAAATTTTCCCATCAATTCCCATTTTGACAACACTTCACCTCCTTTATACCTACAACGAAGACTCAACATATGTAAACTCAACAAAACGTAACCAAAAATGAAACTTAACTACAAAAACTTGAAATTAAGTGCAAAGGACAATGGAGTAAGTCCCACCGGGCGTGCCAAATGTGTGCAAGTGTTGTTTTCAAAATAATGCTAATATGAGTAAAAAATAACACCTAAATAGCCTTAACTTAGCAAGAATTGAACAACAAACTCAACACCATCAAGATAAGAATTAAACAAGGCTTAGATGCTAGCATTCATAAATACAAACTTTGAAACTAACAATACTAAATATCTAAACTCCTCTATTCTCTAACAACAAATAAATGAAGGAACCTAGGTAGGTTGCATGGCTATCAAAAATAGTTGTCCTTCTTGTTCCAAGAACCGAGGAATGGGGGCTAATCAAAGTTGGGCTACAAGACCATTTTGACACCTCCCATATGATTTAAGCATTTTAAGAAAGAGGCTTAACTCTTCAAGATGATGAATTCTCAAGAAAATAAGGTGCAAGCTCTTAGTCTCTTTACTATATGCTTTGCATTTTCTCTCTAAGGAGTTTAGGTGTAAGTAAAAGGTAGGTGGAGGGCTCTTTATATAGCCCAAAGGATAAAGGATTCAACACATTCTCATGAATGTGGGATAAAGGTAAAACATGATTAGGAATGGATAAAGTTTCTTTATTAAAGGTAACCCTTACTTTAGAAGGGTTTAATTTATGCTTAGCAAGTCATGGGAGTTGGGGGTGTTTTAATTAATCAAATGTGATTAACTAATAGGTAGATGTAAGCTTATAGAAGATAATTAGAGGAATATAGTACGATTTAGGCTATTATAAGGGGATTAAATCAATTAAATATTGATTTATTGGTTAAATGGAAGGAAAGCTAATTAATTAATAATAATTAATTAGTCTAGGTAGAAGGGTGATTTATTAATAGAAGGTCGTTAATTAGGGTATTTGTTAGATAGACAACTTAATTAATTAGCTTAGTGTAATTAATTAATGATGATACTGAGGAAAAATGAGTGTTTTTGACGATATGTCATTGATTTGCAAGAAAGAGGATAATTAACGCAATTTAAGTATTTAAATTTCTTGGGCATAATTATAGGTGTCTACAACCCGCACTATATGTATGATACAAAAATAATGTTTTAATGTAAACACAATATCATTGTGAAAACATGTAATAAGTAGATTTACTCCTACACATGTTTGAGTATAAGCAATGTAAGAACCTTAGGAAAATGCTCCAACTAAGAGTATAACATATATGTAAAAAATGAAAATGTCCCCAGTGGGCAGTGTAATCAATGTAATCTAAGGAGAATAATTCTCTATATCATTGAGATGTATGCAATGTAATCGTGTAGATAAGACAAAAATGAAAATGTCCCCATGGGCAAAGTGTAATCACTTTGTAATCTAAGGATAATAATTCTCTATATCATTGAGATGTATGCAATGTAATCGTGTGTGTGTGTGTATAAAGCAAAAAATGAAAATGTCCCTCGTGGGCGGTGTAATCAATGTAATCTAGGGAGAATAATTCTCTATATCATTGAGATGTATGTAATGTAATCGTAAAGTAGGATGATGACCTAGGTGGCACATATATACATGTGTAGAACACATACTGAGGCTCTTGCTCTATATTGATTCAAGAAATAGGGGTCAAAGCATGATTCTATGTCCCATATTGTGTCCCAAAATGCAAGTAAGAGGTTTGGCGGGATGGGAAATTATGGGTGTTCACACGAACACCTCATTCGTGTGAACCCCTTGGCTTGAAGCGCCACGTAGGCCAAAAAAGGGGGGTTCGCGTGAACCCCTTCGCGCAAAACCCCTTTGGGTTCAAATTTTTTTATGGCACGAGTTATATATTGATATTTATATAGTTACGGGTGGTGGATTTAAGGTTTAAGGGGTTTGGGTGAAGGGGGTTCACGTGAACCCCCTATGTAACATTTTGGCACCAAATCCATTTGGAGGATGATTTAATGCCAAAATTTGCCACTTAGGTGCCACGTAATTAGAGTTAACGAATTAGTAAAATTACAAAATTTTAACACAAAATTTAGAATTTTATTAGTTTTCTAAAAATATAATTTTTATTTTTTAAAAATATGTTTTACTATTTATTTTTATTTTTTTGCTAACATATGGTATTTGAGGACAATCAATAGTACACAATCAACCCAATTTCAAAATAAGCAAAATGCATCAATAAAATTTAAAAAAAAACTTACTTTTTGTTGAAGTCTTCTTCTTACTTGTGAAAAAAAAATCAATTTCGATATAAATCTTAAAAGTTATTGGCATAGACATATGTACGCCATTTATTTGAAAATATCTTCACTAAATAATTAATTAAAAAATATATAAATAAAAAATACAAAAATTGACAAGACCTCAAAATTCAAATCTTGAACATATATATGAAATTTCATGGTGAAAAAATAACTTTTTATTTAAAAATACCTAGAAAGGAACAATAACCAGATCATACCAAGCCAAGAACACAGATGCTAATCAAACACCACGATCAATAAGATGAAAGCAATTCGCTAGAATAGCTTTACATAAAACCTTTGCAAACAAATGAGTAGCAATATCATATATTATTATGGAACTCAATGCAATACATTGAGAATGGGCCTTGCTTAAATAGGCAAGGAATAACAATCTAAGAACCAGTCAAGGTCGTAGATCAAGCCATAAATCAAGGAAATAACTAGTCATCAAAGAACTAATCAAGACCATAGATTTAGGAGAGAATTAGACATCAAGGATCTAGTCAATACCATAGATCAAGGAAAGAACTATACTTAACAACTAAATAATATCTCCTAATATCTAAATAAGATAAATGAAATATCCACACACATAAGTGGGTGAGGATAAATACAATAAAGGTAAATAAAGTACCTAGGTGAACATGAGTTAAGGTAAATACCTACTCTAACACCTCCCTCAAGTGAAGCTAGGGGCCAAAATAGAAGTGGCATGTCCACGGTATGAGTCCCAAACAACTAGGCTTGATGAGGTACTCATGTACAATAAGCGGGAAAAAGGGACACCTGCAAGGTACCTAAAACCAAGAATAACAAAGTAAAGAGAGTAAGAACCCGCTCCAAGGAATCCCAAGAAGCTTAGCTCAAAAACTCGTACAATGCTAAAGAAATTTGGTTTGAATCCACTTTGTTCGATCATAGAACTCAACAACAACCGACACCGAGCTTCACGAATAGCTCCATCTGAGGAGAGCATCACAACTGAGTGATGTCGAAAGTGTAAAAATACCAAACATAATTCAACCAAGCTGCTACAAATAGATGTGCCATGATCCAAGAACAATAACCAAAGCAATAAGGTAATGACATTAACTCCGAGTGTCACGATCCAAGAAAATACAAGGTAACAAGGCAAGGACACGAAACTTGAAGAAGCGAGGATCAACTCCACACCCTCCCATCTTGCTTGGTGTCACTCAGATTTCACCCCGAAATCTGTGACTACCCAATTCGAAAAAATTTCGTACTTTTAAAATAGTGGGTCATTTGTTGTTTTTATTGCCTGAAAGTTCCTGTATTGCGTCAAGATAATCCCAAAGAGCCATATTAGCCCTTTTCGCCAAATACCCAGATGCCCAAAATTGTTTTATTCTGTCGTCGGGATTTGTCTGCGGGAAATTTGTATTTAATTATTTTGAGCCCCGTATGAGGCTATTTGCGCTCCGTTTCAACTCTGTTATAAGCGAATATGTTATTATTCCTATATACCAGAAGGATTTTAACTTATTTTAAGTTTTGGGCTTTATTTGTAACTTTTGGCAATTTTTCGTGTTTTTGTGGTGTCCCGTTCTGTTTTCTGTAAAATTTCTCTGGAACAACTCCTTCGCCGGGTAAGCCCGATTTTTGGCCTGGAGCAGCTGGAAAACATACACGCACATTTTGCCCGGAGGAAGTCATCATCGGAGGTCTGGATCACTGGGAAAAAGCGAAGTCGTGCACAGAAAAGCCCCTGCGGGGATGGGCGCCTTTTTGGAAAACAAAGGATTTAAGCTGCGATGGGAAAAATATAAGCCGCAGGCAGGATGGGAATTATATACCTGCCTGGCAGGGTACTTTTTCCCGTGTTATAAAAGTCACTTAAGCTGCAGTGGGAAAAATAGAGGCTGCAGGCAGGTGGGAATTTATTGCCTGCCTTGCAGGGTAAAAATTCCCATGATATAATAAAAGGAAAGTGACTTAAGTGAAATCATGGGATTTTAGTGCCTGCCTTGCAGGGTAAAGAATCCCATTGCAAAAGTCAAATCACTTAAGTGGATCATGGGATTTTGGTGCCTGCCTGGCAGGGTAAAGAATCCCATTATGAAAAAATTCTTAAAAATAGAATTACATGTGCAAAAAAGTGCGCCCCCTTTGGTGATGGATTAAAGTGATTAAATTGATTATTTTTAATAATCTTTCTCCTTGGAAAAAGTGCGCCCAAGCTTGAGGAGGTCAAAAAGTCAAAGGAAGAATAAAAGAAAGGAATTAAATTAATTAAATTTAATTTATTTAGTGGCTGCCCCTCTCCTTGGAAAAAGTGCGCCCCATTTAGGAGTTATTTAATGATTTTAAATGCATTAAATCATTAAATTAATTTCTATTTTCAGTGGCTATGGTCAAAGTACACTGTGAGGCTAAAGTTAAGTGCCGTGTGAAGGATTAAATTGGATTAATTTAATTTATTGGATGGCTGTCCTTAAACATGCAATTTTTAAAAGAGAAAAGCATGATTTTTAATTAATTAATTGCCTTTAATTGTTAGGGCAATTATTAATTATAGAATTGTGAAGGTTATATAAGCATGGGCAGCCATATGGATGAATTATTCAACACACAGGTAAAGAATTGCAGCTAGGAGAAAAAGTGCGCCCCCATTAGAGGAAGGATTTTGCACAGACAAAGTGCTAACAAAGGCTAAAAGCTTCCAGATTTGGCGCATGCTTTGGAGAAGGTTGATCTTCGTCGGCATAGTTGTTTTCATAGGTGTAACAGGAGCTCAGGTGTTGATTGAAAGGATTCATGCTCTCTTTATGTGCAAATTAAACACCAATTTTTGAGGCAACAGGCTTGAAAAGTGCAGATTTTTATAATTTAAATTCACTATTCATACTCCGGTGGCCATTTTTGTCTGAATAAATTGCGGGAACTCATTACAGTGCTTTATAAAAGAAAAGGAGTATTTATCAATGTCGATACATTCGCAAATATCCTCCAAATCGAAGAATTGTCCAGATCGCACTGTATTGAAGAAATCCGGCCAAATTAGAAGAAAAAGAATTATTCGAGACAAAGATTGATAAAGCCATGGCAAAAGGAGATGAAAAGAGAGCACGATGGATTCATGCATTGCTTCTAAACTTTCATACATAAGAGACACGGATCTAGGCCCGAACCTCTTTCGATTTGATTGTGAGATCCGAAGTGGAAAGACTTCACTCATGCGTGCGGTCAAAAGTAGCGGAATTATTCGAGCTGCGGCTTTCCCATATACTGACCCAATTGCGAGTTTGTGATGGAGTGTGCTAGATCCTATCATCCTTCATCCAGATCGGTGCGTGATGTTGCGGGAGAGACAATAATTCGTTTGGATGCGAGAATTCTTCGATTATTGTTTGAAGATTCCGGTGAGAAAGGTGGTGACTTCTATTAGCATTCGGGATCTTTGCGGTAGATGGGAGAAACATAGAGTGATTGTGTGAGCATCATGAATAGCCGGTTCATGAAGAAGCCTAGATCCCCTTCCAAGTTCCCGATATCTCTTCCACGATCCAATTTGAGTACGGGAGGCGAGATGATATTGTCAAATTGCTATGCGAGGTTGAATGGTGAAGCGAATGCCTACACTTTCCGGACATGGATGTATGCTTTCATCAGGACCATTGAAATCAACAAGGTTGATTTTATAATCGATTAGTCGAAATTATTAGAAGCAACATCGGTGAGCAAGCTGCGGGCGTAAAGCGTACCTTGACTTCAAGATGACTTCATACTTGGTATATCTTTGCGCACTTCACAGGTGTCTTTTCCAAATTTGGATAGATGTGGTATTCTTTTCAAGGATCCCATTTTCGAGTGCTACCTGACTTCTTATCGCACTGCGTGCGAGAAGGACTTCAAAGTGATCAACGATGGTTTCTTCTACGATTTCATCTGCGAGGTTAGACAAAGACTTGAAGACTCACGGGGTAAGCGAGGAAGCATGGGAAGCAGTGTCAAGATTGGCGGTGTATTCATCTAGTTTGCGAGATTTCACATACATCGGGTTACGAGCTTTTCAGGTGAACCAACAAATATGCCAAGGTACCGAGTGATGATTGATTGCCATGGAGCTGAAAGAGACAACTTGTGGAGTTACACGACCTTGATCGAAGCGGCACAAGTCTACGGGCTTCTTCCCACTCACGTGGGATATTACAGTTGCATCGGCATTCACGAGCTCGAGGAATGGAAGCACGAGATGTTGTCGAGTATGAGCAAGAGTTCTTCCCCGCACGGATTAATTTCGATCCATTTGGAATAGCGGAAGACAATCCCAGAGTACGCACATGTGCCTTCGTTAGAAGATTTACGGATGAAGTGCGAAGTGAGTATGAGGTCGAGAAAGAAAGATTTCAGCAGTGTCGGTGAAAGCAAGTATTTGACTTTGGACTAGCGCGGATACTGCGGATCTTAAAGATGATGGGAATGTGGTACTTGACACTTACCATCAAATGGGAGGAGATAAAGCTCTCTACCGCAGGATAGCGATAGCGGGCTGCAACCTGCACAATAGAAGAAAGATCTAGAGCGTGTGTTGGTGAGTACTTTGAGCTGGTTGTTAACGAAGGGATCGCCTTGATGAAATATTGATGAACCAAATCACAGGCAACAACCGGCACGAGGAGATTCCCAAGCGAAAGCATGAAGGAGAAGCAAAGAAAAGGTCCGAGAAGTTGAAAGCGAGAAGATCTCAAGAGAAAGAGAAGACCACTTCTACGACCATAGCTTTGACTCCGACTTCTCCGAGTACCTAGTGGATCACCAACTATCGCACCACAGCAACAGGATGCTTCCATGCCTTCATTAAAACCAGCAACGTTCATCTTCTCTCCGCATGATGACTTTGTTCGGCACCCGTTCAGAGGAGATGTTGAAGCTGCGAGATGACGGAGTTCGAAAGAGCTTTGTCCTTGGATGTTTCGAGGATGGCAGCCATGATACTATGACACTTTCTGATGGAGAGGATGCAGAGCGGGAAATGGTAGTGCACTCAGTGACTTCTCACTCTCCGAGAAGTAATTTCTCGGAATGGTTAGCTTTGCAGTTGGTTCAGGAAGCAAGAGTAGAGATGAACTTAGAGGAACATGACTTGCTGGCTACTTGGGATCCGAGCGGAAGAGACAGAAGGCCTAAAGTTGCTAAAGCAACTTCTAGGTTGATCATCGAGGATTCGGGAGAGAAGTTTGCTGAGATATCAATCCCGGCGGAAGGAAAGGTAGAAGAGGAACTCACGGCGAGAAGATGTGACGGTGACCAAAATACCACTCGGTCAAGCTACCACCTTTGAAGGATTGAAGCGAGGACACGCAGACGCTTTGGATGCTTTGTTCCTTAGGCTTGAGCAGTGAAAAAGCGGAGAAAGAAGAGCTGCAGAAGTAAATATCTCAATTATGTGAGATCATAGCCAAGGTTGCTAAACCTTCCGTTCAGCCCATTTGGTAGCGGTGAGTGATCATCTTATGCGGAAATGGAAGATGCAAGCAATCAAGTAAAGGCTATTGACGAATGGAAGGATCGATTATTCGTCAAGCTTCGTACAACTTGGGGAAGTGCTGACCCGCCTAAAGGTTATGAGCGATGCAAAATCAACTAAAGCAAGCGATAGAAAGCATAGAAGGAATAAATACGGTTGCGAGAGAGAGAGTAACACGAGTATTTTGGCTGAGATCAACAAGCTGCCGGGAGATGTATTGGTTGCGAGAACAAATTGTGCCGGATGGATCGATCGAGAAAGAAGGTTAGAGTTTGCAGTATCTTTCCGTTTGGAGATCTGCAGAGTTTTGCTGAAGAGGATGCAGGCGCTTGAGAGTAGAACATCAGATTTGCCGGACAGTATTATTTCTTTCACTGAGGAAAGAGTGGATGGAGGTATTACTTCATACGTGCGGATTGTTTCTAACGAGGTGCATGATTCCCTGGAGGGTTCTCTTCTGATGGTGCAAAAGAGGATTGACAAAGCCACCAAGCCTTTCACGATGAACTCTATCAGTAGGCTGGTGACACTGCAGGCAGACATTGCGAGATTTGGGCCAAGTTTGGAAGAAGTGGAAGCATGCAGCAAAGTGTTGAATGAAGGATTGCTGCAATTCAGGACAGAAAAGGAAGCAGTAGCTAAAACAGATGGAAAGATGCTGAACTATATGTTCGACAAGTATATCAGATATCAGAACAAGAAGAAGATGTAGATGTTACAGCTGGCATGACTTCTTCTATTTCTTTCTTCTTCTACTTTCTATGTTCCCGGATGAAATTGTAAACTTCTAAGTTATTGGTTTTGCAACCATTACTTGAAGTCATGTGGAACCTTTCTATTAGTTAAGTGATACATGTGTCACTTAAGAAGAAGTTAGTTGAGGATGATTGCCAAATGTCATCTTTACTTGTTCATACTTTAGTTCAGTTTGAGTCTTCTATTTGTACTTTCCCTCCTACATTCTATAAGTAGGAGAAGAACCTACGGGTTAATCATCGATCAGAATTTGTAAGAAGCAATCTTGTGTTCTAGACTTTGTCTTTGAACCCCGAGAGCCACTTGTTACGAGAGGAATAGAAAGAAGCGAGTTTAGGAGAACTTTGTGTCATGGCGTACTGTGTTTCTTGCTTTTAAATCTTAGATCTTTAAAGTAAACTTTGTGTTATTTTAGATCTGGATCTAGAACTACCTTTGCTTTAGAATTCTGTGTGTTCAAATCTATTAAGTTTTTTCTATGTGCATGCAATTAGCTCGATATCTACTGATTGGGATGCACATCTTCCGTACTTCTTCTCTGTAATTCCTTTACTTCCTTCTTCTATAATTTTCCTTTCTTAAACAGCTGCTTACTTGCTGCAGAACTTCTTAGTTATGGTTCATGAACTAAGTTGTTAAAGTAAAACCCCTGATAGATAAAAACACATTTATATTGACAAATCGACACGGGAGCCTCACCTAGGTTAAATGAGGGAGATTTATCTCATGATTGCCTAGGTTTGATCTATGCAGAAAATCTAGCCAACAACTGTTGAATGGGTGGAGTGATGCTACAAATATGTATGAATTGCCCAAAATCAACTGCTTGAACAACGACAAAATAACACCTTTGGACTTCACGAATAGATCCCCACAAGAGAGATATTGTCAACATGCCAAAAGTGTCGAAAATACGAGATACAAAATATCTCAACAAACAAGACAGATACCCTACACGTGCTAAAGAAAAATACTCAAAACAAGAAGGATCACAATGCATAAGGTATAGAAAGTGGAGCAAGAGGTGAATGGTGGAGGAGCCACGCCTGTAGAGTCCTCTCAATGAATGCCTATGTCACCGCCATGATCGATCGATATCCACCCCAAATCAACATGGATGGATGAAGAAGATGCCCACATATGACTTAGTGTAAAATACACAATGGGTACATGCAAAAGAACATCGAATGTGTGTCACGTTGATCATGTACAACATCTAAAATCTCAAGTTTCTCAAGACCGAGTGAAGATGTAAAACTCATGTGTTGCTCAGATCCTCGAAAGAGTCGAGCGAACAAAAAAGGAGCTCACAATGTGTGATTCCAATGAAGTATCGCTTGTAAACTAACGTCATGACGAGAATTCCACTCAACACGTGGAATAGAGGAAACAATACCCTGTTAATGTCTCACTGTCAATGACTCCTCTAGTGAGACCCATAGAGCGGAGCATGCGAGAACCGAATGCGGTGGTATGCTTCTTAAAAATCCATGCATCGAAAGGTAAGTAGAATACACAACATGTGGTACTTGTAATAAGCACAAATGTGGAAGAACATGCAAGAATAAGCCTCATAGGTTTAGAAGCATCAAAAGCAAGTTCAGGCTCAAAGACTAGTAGATCAATGTTAGTGGGTACAAGAGCAACAATTGCAAGTGGACTAGAAGCATGGATATGGTTGTCCACAATATGATGGTGATGTTGTAGGCTAGCAAGTTTGTTCTGCAGGGAGTGTATTATTGTATCCTTATCGTGAATGAGTGATTGTAGAAGAGAATTTTGCTTCTTGAGTGATCTATTTTCTTCCAAAAATTTTACAATATCCTCTTGAAGTCCACATACTTCAGAGAAAATCATATCATTCTCATAATCCATGATAGGTACAAACTGCAACTCCCAAAAATTTAGGACGTCGGGCTCAACCGAAATTGCATCCACAATTGATTACAACACTCCTCCATATTTGGCACTTTATAATTATAGTTCAAGTCTCAAAATAAATAACTCCAATGGAAAGATCATGAAAAACAAGCACTTTTGTAAAAACGACACTCAAAACCGAGTTACCGATCAAAAGTTATAAGCTTTTTAATATTTTACTCATTTATTTTAGGTGCCTCTAAAACAAAGTAAAATGTTGTTGCCTTCACCACACAAATAATATTAAAGGGGGCTGAAGCTAACCTGCGGATTTTCCCGAAATAGTAAAGATGTCCATAGCATCCGTGGACCCCTGCCAAAAAAGGAAAGAATCGAAAGCCTTCCTGCACGTAAACCGAGACAAATATGCCGCAACAAAAATTACTCTATGCAGATCTCAAAAAATCCAACAGACCCAAAAAAATAATCCCACGATTTTTTTCTGGTGAACACGAATCCCGAGGCGAATCGGTGTCTTGCTTTCTGTAACAACAAAAAATGCAAAAAATTGTTGTATGCGTAAATGATCAAGTTTACAGTCGATCTTAGGGTTTTCACACCTTCGGATCCAATGGAAGCCTCTGTTTTCCATAAAAATGCATGCAGCAACAAAATACGACCAAATCCCAAATATATGAATATACAATGAATTTATTTACAAAATAAAACTTACAGACGGATGTCAACAACAATCTCTAGCTCTGATACCATGAAAGGAACGATAACCAGATCGTACCAAGCCAAGAACACAGATGTTAATCAAACACCACGATCAATAAGATGAAAGAAATTCGCTAGAATAGCTTTACATAAAACCTTTGCAAACAAATGAGTAGCAATATCATATATTATTATGGAACTCAATGCAATACATTGAGAATGGGCCTTGCTTAAATAGGCAAGGAATAACAATCTAAGAACCAGTCAAAGTCGTAGATCAAGCCATAAATCAAGGAAATAACTAGTCATCAAAGAACTAGTGAAGACTACCTATTTAGAGAGAACTAGACATCAAGGATCTAGTCAATACCATAGATCAATGAAAGAACTATACCCGACAACTAGATAATATCTCCTAATATCTAAATAAGATAAATGAAATATCCACACACATAAGTGGGTGAATATAAATACAATAAAGGTAAATAAAGTACCTAGGTGAACATGAGCTAAGGTAAATACCTACTCTAACAAATACCACTAGGGGCAGTCATTCCTCTTTTATAACATAAGAAACAAGGTATGAATACAATTAAGAAAAAGACCATTTTTGCCAAAAATATTTAAAAATATACATGTATTCAACACTCTAAACACAACATTTTGTTAGTTTGTGGAATTTCATGAACGTGTACGGTTTTGTGGCTATTACCTTTATAAAATCAATGAAAGCGAAAAATCATGTTTATAAAGATACAAAACATACCAAAAAGTGGGACATTTTATTGTGTTTTGATGATAATGACAACGTAAGCAAGGACATGAAAACATCCACATGATATGAATCATGGAAAATAAGGCACTTAAGGGCATGTATTGACATGAGATGAAGTAAAATCCATATGAAATAATGAGAACAATAAATGCAAAGACAAAGGAATATTCAAAAGGAAAGCACCCAAAAATAAATTCAAATAAACCACTAGGAAAAGAAAGGAGCAATCAATATCAGGAAACTAGAAAAACCAATCAAGAACAACTAAAGCTAAATGGAAAAAGAAATATGTAAAATAAATTGAAGTAAAGAAAATAAATGACCAAAGTGAAATAAAAATATAGGGGAAGTAGCAAAGAAGACATAAAATTTGGAATCATACATAAAATCTACCATTTCAACTTAAATTTGTCTTTTATTTGTTATCCATATTATTTGTATTGGTGTTTTCTTTATTTTATTTTAACAACTTATCTCCCACTTGAAATGCTCTTGATTTAATCATCTTAAGATAATATTCTTCTAAGGCGATTCTGGTAAAATCTTATATGTTGAGTAGTATGAATCTATGTCTCATGCAACATTTCTAACTAATGTAATCTCTTCTCTACAATTGTCATTAGTAATACCTTTAAGGACACTCATGGAAGGAATCTCAAGCTTGAAGGGTAATATTTATTTTCCCCACAAACTAGTGACCCCATGGTTGTGCATGCACTGGTGGAATGTGTCCATAAGGTGCAACATATTTGGTTATGCCAGTGAATTCCGTGACAAGTCTTATTGGAGGCTTTTGCTTGGACATTCCCTGTGGATAACAAGGAGTTAAAAATGCATATTTGATCTTGTATTTGTTACAAAAAAATTTAACCATCTTATTCTTAAAAGATGAACCATTATTGTTAAATAGAATATGGTTGACCACATCTAGAAATGATGTGTCATGAGGAATGTGAAAATATCCTCACCTATGGTGGGATCTAAGGGTGTAAGTTCAATCTATTTTTGAAATATTCAATATTTGTGATAATAAACACGGGCTTCTAAAGATGGGTTTGGTTAATCTTTCCAACTAAGTCAAATCCCCATATGGAAAATGGCCATGGTGAAACAATATATCACAACTAAACATGGGGCACGAGTAAGGTTGTTATATCTTTAACATTCATCACACTTTTCATATGCATGACAATCTTGTTCCATCATGTTTCAATAATAACCCATCATGAGCAATTTATATGATATGGTTTTTCCATTAAAATGTTTGTCACACTTATTGTCATGTACTTCTTGTAATGTGATACGAACTTCGTCATGTCCAAGACATCAATAATTTTCCATCAAAGGACTTTTTGAAGAGTGCATATCTAACCATAACATATCTAAGAGCGTCTATATGCAATTTACTTATATTATTTCTCAATAACTATGTAGGAAATATATGTCGTATAAATAGTTATACATGTTTATCATTTTGAATTATCCATACCCCCTATCTAATGTCAATAATAATGTGGATTATTAAGATCTCAATATCAGTAGTATGTTTTGCCAATATCTTTATAGCCATTATAACAAACTCATTTGTGATATCAATAGACTCTAAGAAGGTTGCCCTAGCCATAGGATTTACATGTCGGTTATATCTCTTAGGAATAATATCATTATCAAACTCGTCAATTCGGCCTATTAAATTGTTTATTAAATTATGGTATAGAGTCAATTTACCTTCTTTTGTTTGATAATCACATGTGACTTGGGTAACCATGAAATGAGTCTCCATATACTTTCTTGGAATTAACATGTGTTGAATTGAGTCCTATAATCAACACCTCATATTCAACGATATTGTTAATACCCATAAACCTTAATCTATAAGCTAGTGGCAATATCTCTGGGATGGAATCAATACAATCCCAACCCCAACACATGAAGCCTCATACGGAAATGTGTCATCATTACGTATGTGCTCTAATAGGGTAGCCTCATCTTATTGATCTACACGACTTTCCCTTAAACCAATTTTTGTGATAGCAACTTAAGGTCGGACTCAATTAGCAACATTACCTGTTTGGCTATTCTTCCTATTGAATATGGCTTGGATATCATGTACCTCAAAGGATCTACCTTGAAAATAATATATGTTTCATTATTGGGTGTATAGTGGCTGACGTTTTGCGTTGCTGTAGTGCCCTCTTCCTTTGACCCCTTTGGATGCTTATTTTGATAATGTTGTTTACGTTATGGACATTATTATGCTTTGATTTAGTATGATGTTAGACATTTGATCATGGATTATTGTTGATCTTGATTTGGTTATGATGCACGATGATTATTAGAGACACTCATATGTGGATGATGATATACTATTTGACATGAATGTTTTATGTATGTCGTTCGGACATCTGATTTTGGATATTATGATTAGATCTAGAAAATAGATATTATATGATGATGATATAGTGGTTGATATAATTTGTAAGTGATATTGTTAATTGCCTTGATGTTGTTGTGATTCATGTGTATAGATGATTATGTTATTTTATTTATATCCTATTGGATGTTCGATATGGCCATGAGGTTGAAGGAGGTATTTGTGTTTTGCGGAGTTAATACCACAACAAACATCAGGGGATTGGCGACCAACCATAATGGAATTCTAGGTGAATTCGACAAGGTCACCATGACAACTTGTTTTATTGTGTTGTGTTTGTTGTTATTAGGGATTCCCATGGGGGGGATCACCTTTATATGTGACCATGGGTTTTGTGTATTTTAATAATGTGGTTAATTTCTATTTATTGTTTGTATGTATTTTATTAGTGATGTGTTCCTTTCTCTATTTAATTAAAATTGTGGTAGATAAATGTGAGAAAACATGTGGTTAAAATTTAAATAAATCAAATTGGGATATGGGAAAGTAATGATGGAAGTTGTTGGCTCTTT
Source organism: Taxus wallichiana var. yunnanensis (assembly GCA_018340775.1). NCBI lineage: Eukaryota > Viridiplantae > Streptophyta > Pinopsida > Cupressales > Taxaceae > Taxus > Taxus wallichiana. The sequence continues at coordinate 851,812,279 of CM031242.1, read as the reverse complement.
GTATTAAATATGTAAGGGATGTGTAAGTTTGTGTAAGAGTTGTGTAAGTCTGATTTTGGAGTATGAAACACTCCACCTCCTTGGAAATTCAAATTTGTCCTTGGGGGCTCTTTTTGGAGGCTTGTGGGACAAGTAAAACTTATCTCATACCTCTAAATTTAATTTACCAACCATACTTATGGTTGGAGGGGTGATTTTCGACTTTTAGAATGCATTTTATTAATCATGTTGCATGTTTTGATTGCAATCTCTTACATTTTATTTAATTTGCAGTCCTTTGGGGTGTGGGATTTTTGAGTGTGCAAGTAATTTGTCATATTTTCACCCACCTCTTTATTGTGCTTGGGAGAATAAAATTTTGTCTTTTGTGTTTGGAGTTGAGGATGTGTGCTTTGGCATCCTACATGGATCCACATCATCATCTTCTCTTCCCTCTTCCATAAAATTCAAACTCTGCTTGTTTTGGGTTGTTGAATTATTTTGCATGCTTCTTTGGGGCGCATTTTTGTTGTTGTTTGGAGCTCTTGTGAATTGTGGAGCAGATTGGAGATAATTTCATATTTGGTATTATTGTTTTGGGAGTGTGTTTTGGCATTGAAGCTTCTTTGTTTGGAAACAAAAGCTACCATGGAAAGGTAGGAGCTTAGCTCTTCTTTTGTGATTGTTATTTCTTTTGTGTATGAATGAATGGTGCATGTTTTTTATTTATTTGTTGGTTGGTTGGGTAGACTGCCATAGGGATGGTGTAGGAGAATGTTATGGGGAATCCATGGGGGTGCATAAGGGAATGCGGTGGCATCATATTTTGTGGAGGCGGTTTGGGTTTGGGATCCACCATGGAAAATAAATAGCTTGCATTTATTACTTGTGGGGGTATAAGGAAATCTGTGGGGGCATAAGGAGGGATTTTGGGGGCATAAAGATATGTATGGTAAAATTTATTGGCGGTTTGTTACGGGTGGATGCCAAATTCCCATTGGGAGGTATAAATAGCTTCCTCATAGACCTTGCTCCTTTTGCTTACATGATCAAGCCTCGAGTTCTTTGAATGTTTTCAAATGTAGTGTATCTTGTTATTTTTGTTTGGTGTGTTTTATATTGAAATATGCATGTTGAAGGAATATTGCGTGTTTTGTGGAAGCCAATTGTTTCCATGGATTGAATCACACCTTTTATTACTTTGTGGTTGGGGCTCGGGGGCCAATGATGAAGGATGGCTTCTCCTTTCATTGGATGTCTTGGTTGGGTGGAGAGTGTTGCCTTTCCCCCACTTTTGTTGTGATCAAATTGGAAGAAAAAGAAAACTTGCATGTTGTTGTTCTAGAGTAGAAGAAGACAGTTTTGCCAGCCCCTTGTGAAACAAATTCATTTGTAACCTTTCCCACTTTGATGTGGATGAAATTGTAATATATTTGTGAAGAAAAGATGTTGTAATTGGTTATGAAAGTTGTATATTCGAACTATGAAGGATGTTTATACTCTTTGTTTATTGGAAAGAAAGAAATAGAATTATGTTATTTGCATTCAAACATTGAAAGATGTAAAGTTTTATAATTGAAGTCAATAAAGAATTGCAAGATCTTCCCTCATATGCATTGTTGGATTGAATTAAATGTTTCATTGTATGGAAAAAGGGGTAGTTAGATCTCTATTTGAAAAGAAGAAATGCACGTGGAAATAATGCAGTATTTTGTATCTTTGGAAATGTGTAAAAATGGAAATTCAAGATTGCTTTTTGATTTGGAATGGTTTGTGTAAAACAACTCGATGTATTACTTTAGTTTATAAATTAACTAACACACTTGAATGATGAAATTGATATACATATTTTCTAGAAATGGACCTCTATTGTAAATTTAAAGCGGGAAATAAATTTAATCAAAATGTAGTTGGCTGCACATTATAATCCACTTGGAAACATTAAAATTTAGCATGTTGTATTATCAAGGAACTCAAATTGACTAAGAACACTTAAGAAAAAAATTTCAAATATTGCAAAATCAAGCCCAATCCCTTTCACAAATCGTTTTTTTTCTCAATTGTTGGAAAATTGTAAATTGGAAATCAAACAAGAAAATTTACCTTCATAAAACACTTTAAATACTTCTTAGAATAATCATCCATGTTTGTTTTCCATGTTGAGTGAATGAGGAGATCAAATTGAAACAAGTTTATAAGCTAAAAATTTACCAGTTTGCTATTTAAAATTCTCGTAGGTTGTTTTCGTAAAATTGACCCCTTAAACTTTATCAAATGTAAAATTTATGATTCTTGTACAAAGAGGGCATTGAGAACTTTCCATAAAGTCCTCGTTTTCCCAAAACCGAGATTTCTAGCAAAATTTATGACCCTCTGAAGTTTTTCTTCCTTGGTAGGAAAATTTGGAAAAAATTTCCTTGGTGGCCTTGCCCAAAATTTCCCTTTGAAAATCCTTTAAAAAAATTATTGAATTTTTTATAAAAATTTCCTCGCAGCCAACCAGAGGCTACCACGTGGCACCTTGGGGTAACAAATGTAGGGGGGATGGGAGAACCTTTTTTGTTTTTGTAAAATTTCACTTAAAACCTCCGCGGCCCTGCACTCTTGCCCCTACCATGGGAAAGTCTCCTTCGCGGACGTGCAGACTGCACGGAAAACTAACCTCTTTCCCTCCCTTGGTGAAATTTTCCAACCTTGTCCCCGCCACTCCGCCCATCTCTCTCTCTCCCTTCCCGCTTTGGCTCATTGAGCACCACGTGTCTCGGCCAACCCACGGGCACGTGGGTGCTAAATGATCTTTTTCCTCCCTTTGGTGAATTTTCCTTAATGCCGCCGCCACCCCCGCCCTTCCCTCATCCTCTCCCCACCTTGACTAGAGCCCAAAGTACGTGTCCTCGAAGGACCCACAGAGGTGTAAGAGAAATATGGAATTTTCACCCGCACGAAAAAAATTTGCCAACACCACCCCGCGACCCGCCAACCTCGACAAAGGGTCTTCTTCCCCACTCGACACGTGTCCCTTTTGGGAAAATTTGATCCCTAAGGTCCGCCGGTCCATATCCGAGTGATGCAAGGAGTTAGGAGGACTTCTTTATATCGTTGGAAAGGTGAGAAAATTTCCTATGCAATGGAAATGAATCGGGAAAATTTTGAATGCATTAAGTGTGGTAAAAATCAAGTTGAAACTTTGAGCTCTGTTAGAGAGTGGGTATGGTGATATTTTACCCCCTGAACCTAACTGAAACTTCTAACCCTAAAATTTGGACCATGTGACCTTTGACAATTATTAATAACTGAAAAGTATGTTCTAGTAATTTTAGACTTGTTTCAAACCCGATAGTGTCAAAAGTTTTCTTGCAACCGGGTTGTAGACACTTCTAACAAAAAAATTATTCCATAATTTTCCTAACTAACCCTAGGTTGTTTCTTGGGTCTCAAGTGGGTTGTTTTAACGGGCATCACGGTTGCAAAAATGATAGCCAAACATAATCTTTCTAATGAGTTGTGGTTTTTTCTTAGAATCCACTAAGGTAATGTTGATGTAATATATTTCTCTTTCTTTGTTGATATCATCATGTTGAGCAAGAAAACATTCCAAAATTGCTCTATATAAAGAAATGTATTGAAACAATAATATATTAGGGATAAGTGGCATAATAACTAGGGGATTAGCTAAATATTCCTTTATTGCATCAAAATCCCTTTAACACTTGTCATTCAATTCAATTTGATGTTTTATTTTAGTGTTATTGAAAATAGTTCACTTTGATCCACTAAGTGAGCAAAAAATCTTCTAATAGCTTGATTTTTTCCTTGTAAACTTCGTATTTACTTAATATAAGTAGGAGGAGACATTTAAAAAATTGATTGTTTTCAATCCCTTATATACCTCTCCTATAAATAATGAGATCCATTTCTATGCCTCTCCACTAGAAATTGTGAAAGAGGGACTATACATGGACACATTTTTCTCTTTTTGAGATCCGTCCAGGATGTCATCTACATAGTCTTCTAGAATAATATAAGCATGGAATATATGCTTTATGAATCTCATATATAGCTTATGAATTTTAAGTTTGAAAGGAACATCCACAAATAAAAATGTACCCCAAGAAATTATGAATGTAATCTTATGTTGGTCATTATGATTGATCTTGTTTTAGTTGTAACTAAAAAACCCATCCATAAAGGAAAGCATCCCATGCCCAATGTTAGAATAAAAATTCATATCAAAATTGGGATGTGAAATTCATCATTGGGACATGTTTTTTTAATGTCGAGAAATTCTATAAATATTTGAATTCCCTCATATTGGCCTGCCATTTGGGACAATGTTGAAAATTCAATTAGAGTAATCAATAGGTCAAATGAAACCAATGCCAAAATAACTTTTAGATTTTCTTATCGACCAACAAAGCCACTTTAGGATAAATCTTTCTAATATTTTTCTTTACTGATCTAGCATTGGGAAGCATGTGTAGGTTATGTTCAATGGAAACCCCTCTAGCATATATACATAGGATTGTGCAAAAATATCTAGATATTTAATCAATATTTCATTTTCTGTAATGTCCCCAAATGGACATATTTGACCCCAAATGGATTTAAGGCCAATCCCAAACCCCCAAATACAATTTATAGAAGATGCAACAATTTATTAACATGCAGATCTGAATTTAATCTGAAAAGTGTGACTAGGGTAAAGTGGGAAACCCAAACAAATCAGCCAATAAAATATAACTTCTCCACTCCAATCTGATCTACCAATTTTATAAAGCCAAAATATGAAAGAACATACATATTTTGATGCACAAGAAGGCTGAAATTAATTTATTTTGAAACCCTAGTCTACAGAAAATTATGGCAACTTCAAAAATTCATAACTCACTCAAAAATGCTCCGATCCACACAAATAAACTATGCATGGATTCAGAAAAATAGGGAGAACGCAATGATGTTACCCATTCATGCAAATGACCACCACAAGTTCCCTAAACAGCCAAAACACCAATTCTCCCTTAGGGTTTTGGGCTGGAAAAATTCATAAAAACATGATTTATTAACAACAATCCAGATCAGATCAAAACCCCTTTAAATACCTCAAGAAGTATCCTAGAAGTGGGTCGTACAATATGATAGAAGGCTGGAAAACACAACTACAAATTTGCTTCAAACCCTTGATCCAAAAATCTGCAAAAACTCCTTTATTCACTGTTGGAATAAATTGAAATATCGTTGCAAGTACAATGGAATCCCCTGTGTAGAGATCCCTCACATACTCTTGGGGTTTTCATCCACAAGAGAGTACTCCTAAGGGTTTCCATCCTTAGAAATAATTTAGACAAAGCTAAAAGCTTCAATTAAAAATCAGAATTTAGAAGATGATCAATGTGTCTTCTCCAAGCAATTCCCATTGCTTAAATAGAAGAATTGGGCCTAGTGGCCACCTTCAACAACCAATCACATTTTCCTTCTTCATTAAATGCTTCCACCAACCACTTTTCTTCTCTAGGCCAAGTTTCATTTTCTTAGAAGGAATAACTTTTGGCCCATTAACCTTTTGCCTTTTTCTATGCTCTTTTGCCTCCTTAGTACAAGTCACACTTTTCTAGAAATAAACAATTTTAGCTAAGTGCTTTTATCATTTGGTTCACTTATTTATTTTTTAAGTTAATAATAATTTATTATAAGTGCATGTGATATTTTATTTTATTTTATTTTTCACTTTATAATAAAATATTAAAACTTGATTTGTCCTTATTTTCTTTCCTTAGTCGTTGGGTAGACGAGAATAGGCTAAGGGCCTTCGATTGGGAAGGGGATATTACATTGTCTTCCTTTTTCCCATTTGGACTTATGAAGGACCTTACTTGACATCTTTGGGTACCTCAATGATACCGATGTTGATATTAATTGTATCTAGGTTTAAATTTATTTATTTATCTTATACAAATGACATAGTAGGTAAGGTTTATACATGTTATATGCTTCTCTAAATTGTTGGATTGTGTTTTTGGCATGGGGATGATTTAATAATAAATAGATTGTTTGATTTATAACTTTAATAAAAAAAATTTTACTCAATATGTTTGTCTTAAATGCAATAATGCACATATATATTTATTTACAATCTTAAATTCAATAAATAAATTCAACATGTATATCAACAATAGGAGGTAAAAAGGCAATAAATAAGGGCCAATAAGAACATGAAATCTAGAAAAGAGGATAATAGGTCTATATGTATGATATAAAAATATATTTCAATGTATCTCATAATCTCATAATTTTCTCAATGTGTCTTGTGATGTGACTTAGAATATGTTGTGTACCACCATGAGATTCCAAATGAAGAAGTGAGAAAATGCCTAGAGATAATATAATATAAGTGGAAAATATACCCCCTTTGAGGGGTGGAATCATTTTGTGAATCAAATTTCTCAAAGTAAAGGGATTACCCGCATTATATGTATGATATAAAAATAACGCTTTAATGTAAACATAGTAAAATATCATCGTGAAAACATGTAAGAAATAAATTTACTCGTATGTATATATGATTATAAGTAATGTAATGTAATCAATGTAATCTAAGGAGAATAATTCTTATATTATTGAGATGTATACATGGAATGTAATCGTAAAGTAGGATGATGCCCTAAGTGGCCCATATATAACAACGTAACAACACATATAAGGGCCCTTATTCCATATCGATTCAAGAAATAGATCATGGAAATGTAAGGAAGGACATGAAAACATCCACATGATATGAATAATGGAAAATAAGACACTTAGGGGCATGTGTTGACACAAAGTGAAGTAAAATCCATAAGAAATAATAAGAACAATAAATGAAAAGACACAAAGGAAACATCAAAAGGAAATCACCCTAAAATAATTTCAGATAAACCATTTGGAAAAGAAAGGCGCAATCTTGATATCAAGCAATTGGAAAAACCAACCAAGAACAACTAAAGTCAAATGGAAAAAGAAATGTGTAAAATAAATTGAATATAGCAAATAAATGACCAATAATTAAAAAATAGGAAAGTAGCAAAGAAGACCTTGAAATTTGGAATCAAAATAGAATCTACCATTTCAACTTAAATTTGTGGATAAGTGCATGGAAATGGGGGTCCAAAAGGGGGTAAAAAAGGGACACATTTTTTCCTAAAATCAACGAAACATGAACTTCATCTAATAATTCGGCATGCATATGCTCAAAATTTGACAAAGTGATAAGAATAAGAAGTAGTGTAGATCCCATAATCTAGTTTCTAAACTACCATTTTTTTCAAAAATGGTGGAGATTAAGAGGGTCAAATGTGGTGCGCACACAAAGTATCTCTATTTTTGTGTGAAAAAATAAGAACCTATTGTGTGTGTGCCCCCATTTTGAGTTTTATAAATTATTTTTCAAATCCCTTAATTAGAAAGTTAGGTAATTCCATGTATGAGGTCCCACTAATTTTTCATAATTTTTGGATGAATATATTTTTTTTAATAATTTTCAAAGTGCACACATCCCGAAAAATGAAATATTTGTGTGTACACCCCCGTAAATTTGAGAAAATAGTCAGCTTTTTTTTAATGCGTGTAGAATGGAGTTTAGAAGAGGATTTTTTTAAAATGGATGAAAAAATCATAAATTGTGTAAAAAAACGTATGCATACGTTTTGACAAGAAAAGAAGGCATTAGTAAAAGAAATTAAGGATGAAAGCCTTAAACTAATCAAATTTTAGAAAGAAGTATATCGTCACCAAGGTAAAACCGAGCTTGACATCATAGTATAATTTTTTTGGAATATTATGTTATAACGCATGAAATATCGGGGTGTACATGTGACATTTTGATGTTTTTTTGTAAATCACATATTTATTCATGGATTACACAATCAAACCATAGGGTAGGATATCCAAAGAAAATCCAAGCCTATGGATTGGGATTCCCAAACCCATAAAAGGTGAAATGCAAGCACGTTATAACGCACTCGTGTTATGTCTTGAACTAAAATCCAAACGTAAAAAACAAAAGGAATCTACAAATTTGGTCCCACTGGTCACGGGTTGTCTGAAAACTATTGCATATTCCTACACCTTTTGATTCTTATTGACAATTGTGATTATTTTTCTTATATAGAGATTGTTTTGTGAATTATTTAAGCATTTTTGAGATATGAGTGTGTTTTTATTGTTTTTTATATTCCTAACACTTAATTTCTTTTTTTTTCAATTGTCTTGTGGTGATAAAGATATTTGAGAATTATGGGGAGGAGACCACGAAATCAAATGCTCGAGCAATTGGAAAAACAAAGGGAACAGATGAAAAAGGGCATGAAAAAAATAAGTTGAACATGCCTTTACAAAGATTGAAGATGATTCTAAAGGCAATATATCATCCTACAAATCCAAGAAAGAAGATTAAAAAGAAAAAGAAAACAAGGGAGTGAGTACAAAAAAATTGTGAAAAAATAAATCAACATATGGAGATGAAGGTATGTCATCTCTTCCAAATGAAATTGATGTGAAAGATATCTTAAAACACCAATTGAATCAATAAATAATGAATATTCAATTAATGACATAGATGTTACACCAAATGACCAACCTATTGAAAACACACACTCTTTACTAAATTATGAAGATGAACAACAAATAGAAAATGAACAATGTTTAGACGATATTCAAAAATCATTTCCATTGAAATCACTGATTAAAATTTTGTGGAAAACACCCAAAATTTTACTTGAGATTGATGAAAATATTTTAAATCCAATGACTAATAAGATTTGTCAATGCACTTGTAGAAGAAAAGCTAATCAGATATGGAAAACATATTTTAATGACTTAAATGAAACATGTAGATGTCAATTATTTGTTGAAATGATGAAAAATATTAATTATAGACCTACAATGAAAACCCTTGGTCTAAGAACATCTAAGACCAACAGTGAAAAATCTATTGTAAAAAATCTAATGAATGCATACCAATCAGTAGGTTCAACCTCACATACCAAAGATAGTAATGTTACTCGACATGTTATTACATCAACTATAGTAAGTAAAGCAACAAAAAAATCTTGTTTAATTAGAAAAACAAGTAGTGCACTAAAAATAAATAGGAAAACACTATACAAATCTCTCGAGCATCATGAAAGAATTGAAGATACAAATAACAATGAATTATGGGCATTCTCTAGTAGACTGCCATGAAAATACAAAGACATAGTTGATGAGTTAAAATCAAAAAATTTTTTTATAATTTTGGAAAAATAATACAAGGGTTTCACCTAATGAAAAAGATGTTTTAAAAAGAAGAATTGGTTATAGAAACCATGAATCACATCCTAAACATTTTTAGATATGACACAAACACAATTTTTTAATAAGTTTAAAGAGACTCATCCCGAAATACAAATTAGTCAAAGGTATTTTGAAATGTCAAAACCTTTTTATGTTAAAATAAATCACTCGAACTACTTGTTGTTGTAGGATCCATATTGAATTTTCTATGCATTATGATATTTTCTAGCATATATGTGTTAATTTGCATACTGAGAATATTTTGCAGGAGTGTATGATAAATGTTCCACCTAAATCAAAAAGATATTTCATCTCAAGTATTTTTTGTACAAGAGAAAGGGAATTTTTTTTTATAAGAAATCATGTTTAGAAGGAACTTGTGATAGTTGTGGTGGTTTGTAATGTTTACAAAGATGTATACACATAGAGAATACACATGTAATTAGAAATGAACTAGTTAGTTTTGGAAAATACAAGTCAGTGGCATACACTTCAAAATATGGTAATGAAGCCAAGAGGTGTGAATTAGTGAGTAAAGAAATAAGTGTATCAAATTTTATCACTATATTTCGAGAGAAGCTAGTGTATGAGTATGCACGAACATACACATAGAGCTCGATGGTTAGATGAGCAATTTAAGTTATGTAAGGACACATTTCCTCTTGGTACCATTGTTTCAGTTGTTGATTTTGTAGAGAACTATACTCTACAACCACAAAATGAAGTGCAATCACAATACTACAACTCTATTCATGTTTCCATATTTGTGCATATAGTATTCACTCATGCTCTCGACAATACAGAGGAAGAGAGAAAGATTTTGAGGGAGTACCATTTCTATATTAGTGATGATCGTGGACATTCATCAGAATTTTTGTGCAAGGTTGTTTGAGATATTCTATGGAAATTTGAATAACATAAACATCATATTTGATAAACACATCATATGGTCAGATAATTGTACATCACAATTCAAGAATGCATGAATGTTCTATTGGTTGAGTAGGATGCATAGGATAAGTGGTGTTCAACATTTTTGGAATTTCACTGAGGTCGGACATGGAAAAGGAGAACATGATGGTGCAGGAGCATGTGTTAAAAGATCCCTAACAAGAGAAGAATTGAAGTACAAAGATGGTGCCAAGTTGATCGATGCAAAATCCATCGTGGAATGGTGTAACTCAATAATGGGTCTAGGTAATGAGGGTAATTCTATAGTTCGTAGGTTTTTTTGGTTGGTAGAAGAAGCTAATTTTAAAAATATGAAGATTGTTGTACACTAACGGGATCTAGTGAGTTGCACTCTTTTAGAAGTTCAAATGCAGGTTCATGGACTATTTATACAAGGAAAATGGCATGATTTTTTCTCTTCATGTATGTATTCATTTTGGGATGAATGTGAGTCAAAAGAGTGGGTTGATGAATGGTGTTGTAGAAAATTATATCCACTCGACACCTATCAACCTCCATGAGCTCTACAACTCACAGTGAGTGAAGCATCAATTGAATTTGACCATATATCAAATCTAGTGCAACCAGGTATTATATATTTGCATTATTTTGTAAAATTTATAGTTTTTCTCATGTTATGTAACTTATTAATGAATCAATTATTGAAACTAACAATTTTTTGTACAATGTGATGTAGGTCATGTTTATGGTTGTTGTAGAAGAAAATAATAAAGAAGGAACATCTTATTATTTGTGTCGTTGTGTTGAGGAAAAAAATAAATTGATAGCCCCAATCATAGATGGAGAAGGCCTAGAATATCCTACGGGGTCTGTGGTTATTACTAGAACATGGCTAAGAAGATACCCAATGAAGAAATCCAATGTGTGGTTGTTTGAGGACTTTGAAACTCATAGAAATATTCTTCATTATTCTCACCTAGTTGTTGCATCTAATGTTCAATTGATTAAATATGGAGGTAGACCATGCAATAAGGTCTTGTGGAAAGTTCTTGAGTCTGACCATGAAGCAATACTTGACACCCTAAAAATTAGATCAGACCCAAGATGGTTCACTAGATTGAATTTGTACAAATGAAGATACACAAAACTGCCCTTAAGCCTGCCAAGTGGCTTACTTTCTCAAGTCAAAGGTATGTTCACTTAAGATTAGATATACATCTACATGAATTTAATTTGAATATTTACTTTAATGATTTTATTTTTAAATTGTGTAGGTTTTAAAATTCTATTTAATTGTTTACTAACATGTTTATGTAGGTTAGTGGTGCCAAAAAAGCTTCCACCTTCACGTGGTTGGCACTATTAGTAGAGAATTTATTATTCTCAAGCTAAGAGAAGCTAAGGAAAATTAAATATTGGAAATGAACAACAAGAAGAAATTCTCATTTCACCACCTATATTGTATGAAAAATATCTTCTTCAAATTCTCATTTCACAACCTATATTGTATGAACAATCTCTTCTTAACATGTTTCCTAGTACTTGTTTCGAATTGAAGGATTTTTGTACGAAATGAATCCTCACCTAGCATTGACTAGGCCACCCCGATGCAATGGAATAGGCGAGATGGTCGAGTTTGAGTCAATGTAAGGTTTTACAATGCAATATTTTACAAACAAAAGCTCGTGGCACCGAACCAACTATTCCAACACATTGGGGTGGTCAGGTAAACTCTAGTGGATGTTTTTTTTTGTGTAGATGATGTCATGTTTTAGGCTACTTCATCCAAGCATAGTCCCTTAAGATCCCTGAGACCAAAAAAGGCTATAAGTTTTCGGGTGATTTCTCGGTCTCTGTGACACCTAGAGAGGTATCATTTGATCCTACACCTCTGTCGAGACCCTCTAAAAATTTTTGTATTATTTTACTCCATCTCCATTCATTCCTCTCAATGTCTATTGTTTGAAAAAGTGCCAAATATTCCAAGTTTGAGTCAGTGTAAGGTTGTCCAACGCATTATTTTGCAAACAAAAGCTCGTGGTTACCAAAAAGATAGCACCAACACATATGGGTGGCCTATTAATCACTCTTGGAGGATTTTTTTGGGTATCGATGACAATTTGTGTTGCTTTTTGCGGGCTACTTGGTTTAAGCGTAGTCCCTTAAGAGCCCTGAGACCAAAAATGGCTATAACTTTTACGGGTGATATCTCAATCTCGGTGGCACCTGGAAAGGTCTCGTCTCTAATCTTATACATCCACTCGGGAACCCTATGAAATCATGTCATAGTTTACTCCATCTTGATTTTATTCTCTCGTTGTGCTATTGTTTGCAACCGTGTGAAATGTTGTTGTGAAGTTGAGTCAGTGTAATGTTGTCCAATGCATTATTTTGCAAACAGAAGCTCATTTGACCGAACCAAATACGTTAACACATCAAGGTGGCTAGTAAACACTATTAGATCTTATTTTCAGTTCGTATGGTGCCGTTGCTTTGAGCTACTTCATCCAAATGTAGTCCTTAAGAGCCCTGAGACCAAAAAAGGCTATAAGTTTGTTAGGTGATATATCGGTCTCGTGGCACCTAAAGAGGTCTCATATGATCCTACACCTTTGTGTTGGGACCCTCTACAAAATTATGTCTTGGTTTTCTCCATCTCCATTTGGTCCTCTCATTGTCCTATTATTTGTAAAAGCACCAAATAGTCCAATTTGAAAGTGTAAGGATGTCAATGTATTATTTTACAAACAAAATCTCGTGGCACTAAACCAATTATGCTAACATGTCGGGGTGGCTAGTTAAATGCTATTGGATGCTTAATTTCATTTTGGATGGTGTTGTCATTGCTTAGGATACTTTGTGTGGGTAGTCCCTTAAGAGGACACATGAAGAGACCAGACACCAAAGTTGTTATAAGTTCATCGGGTGATATATTGGTCTCCGTGGCACCTAGAGAGGTCTCATCTAATCCTACACCTCCACATTATGAACCACTACAAAATCCTATCTCAATTTTCTCCATCTCCGCATTGGTCCCCTCATTGTCCTATTGTTTGCAAAAATTGCCAAATAGTCTAGTTTGAGTCAGTGTAAGGTCTGTCTAACATATTATTTTGCAAACGAAAGCTTGTGGCACCAAACCAAATGTGCCAACATGTCCTCATGGAAAGTTAAACACTATTGGATGCTTCATTTTTATGTCGATGATGGTGCCATTTGCTTCTGGGTTACTTCGTCTAGGTGTAGTCCCTTAAGAGCCTTGAGACCAAAAAAGGCTATAAGTTTACCGGGTGATTTCTCGGTCTCCGTGGCACACGGAGAGGTCTCGTCTGATCCTACACCTCCATGTTGAGACCCTATACAAAATTATTTATCAATTTTCTCCATCTCCATTCACTCCTCTCATTGTCCTATTGTTTGGAAAAGTGCTAAATAGTCCATTTTAAGTCAATGTAAGGTTGTCCAACGCATTATTTTGAAAATGGAAGCTCATGGCACCAAAATGACTATGCCAACACGTCAAGGTGACTAGGAAAATGCTATTGGATGCTTCTTTTTGGTGTTAGATGGTGTCATTTCTTCCGGATACTTCGTCCCAGGCATAGTCCTTAAGAACCATGAGACCAAAAAAATTATAACTTTAACGGTGATATCTCGGTCTCGTGGCACTGGAAAGGTCTCATCTCGGTCTAAACCTCGTGTCAAGACCCTATATGAAATCTTGTCATGGTTTACTTCATATAGATTTGGTTCTCTCATTGTCCTATTATTTATAACTATGTTGAATAGTTTAGTTTGAGCCTTACAAGTGTTGGTTGATAAACAAATAGAGGATTGTATTATATATTTCATGGTGATGCCTACTAATCTCTAGAAACAATACTTGTTAGTATTTTTGTGTTGGCCTACATCAAAGGATATAAGATATCAGAAAAATTTTTGAAGTAATTATTTGGGATCATCGTAATTGGCCAAGGAAATAAGCTATTCAATTTCATTTGGACATTTATCCGAGCCTCCGTACAAGTTATTTATGAGATCAAGATTATTTTTTTCTAGAAACCATTAAGGAACAACATTGACTCATTCCTACATCCTTAAGGATGATTAGAAGCTGATTTTGGATAATATGAATGCAAGAACCAACCAGTGGACTCTCCCTCTCCCTCTCTATCTCTCTCTCTCTCTCTAAATTTGGTGGAAGAAAAAGAAAGTGAACAAGTACTTTAGCATTCCCGATGTGCTTTAGTGATTGATACTTCACCTAACCTAAATTTTCCACATAGACAAGTTAGATAGTGCTCTTTTGTCATGATCTCCATCCTCTCTCTCTCTCTCTCTCTCTCTCTCTCTCTCTCACTCACACACACACACACACACACACACACACAATTAATTTTAAATAATGTAATGTTTGTCTCAAGTTACATATGTTTCATTTGAATTATTGAAATTACAGGAACTGGATGACATTGAAATTGACATTATATTATTATAATTGATGGCATTGAATGATTATAGTACAATGGAAAATTTGTAAATTAGTTACACATATATTTTAATTCCCATGTTTAAAACATAAAAAAATTAACACTAATAATACATATTAACATAACATACATATGATATCATATTAATATGGACTTAGATACATGTATAAAGCATGTTTCATCCACTATACAAGTTTTAAAACATTTTTTCTCATATATTATATTGATTCAAAAATCCTTGATAGCATACAAAATTTGATCAAAATCAATGTCTTAACAAAGCCATGTAGGCATATACAATGATATACATCGACAAATATAAATCTATGCCAATATGCCACGAAGGCAGACAAAAAAATGTATACATCTAAGCTATGGGGTATCATCAAATAATATAGTTCTCTTCGCCCACCGGGAAGATGACTCAAGCACATCATTGGAATGTCCCCTACTCTGTTTAGACCTCCTACGCTCAAAGGATGCTTGTAGATCCATCTGTTAATACAAATAAACAACATACCCATTAGTATACAATTAGTGACATATAAAATGACACTACTTAAAAATAAATACTTACTACAATCTGATGATCACTAGCAATCATCCTCTGCCTCTCAAGATCATCAACAACATCAAGTATGAGGTGCATGCACTAGTGTAGTCAACTCCTCTTGTTGGCAATCATGATGATGAAAATTAGAATACACATGAATGTTATTTAGTTATACTAAATGATGTTATTTAATACAATCTCTTCATTATGAAAATTAATTTACTAGCGCATACCTGTGTAAGAGGCATGGCAGAAGCTATGCCCATAGAAACTCCAATATCTAAAGAGCGTTGAATCTCATTAGGAGACTGCAATGATGTCATCAACTAAAATAATAATAAAATTCACATTAGTAAATTCATACGTTAACTATAGTACATTCTCTTCATGTATATATGATGAATAAAAATAATTATAAAACACACATTAGTGAATTCACCAACATGTGAGCTCGTACTGACATTCACCTGTTCAACATCAAAATGTAATTTTAGGATAACATCTCTATACATGGAAAACAAAATAACACAATAAATTTAGTAATTTATTACCAATTTATACCTGAGGGGATGAAGTGCCCACAAACAACTGTGAAGTAGTGGAATGTGATACAGATGCATAGTTTGACCCTATAATTTTATAAAAACACACATGATTAATTTTCATTCACAATTGATTAACATTCTAAATTATAATATTTTTTAATGTGTGTGTGTGTGTGTTTGTAGCTCATTTCATGTAAAATTACCTGTTAGTCAATACCAAAGGTCAAATGCTAATATATCATTTGTGATGATGATATTCTCCAACACTGAATCACGATGAGCCTCCTCCATTCAGACACTCCACTTAGCCTGTGGAGTTGTCTCGCGAGGATGTTAAGCTTCCACGTCAACCACATAGGTCCCTCTACTCCCAAAAGCATGAAACTCTATGGTATATGATGCCTTCTTCCTAGAAGGACCAAGCTCATCACCTAGGAGAGACGAGTGCCATGTGAAGCATTGACTATGTCAATGATCTGATAGAACCAAGGGTCTGAACCTCCACAGTCTCCTTCACAATAAAGTAGGGACTGAAACATGATGAACATGTGGGTGGGAAATGGGTCTAGTTGACATGTTTTGGAACCATTGTGCTTCCTCTTTATCCTGCAGAGCCCTTGCCTTTTCCCTGAAAATCTTGAATGTCATAATAGTTAGGTATTTCATTGAGGATGAACTTGCAATAGAGTTTCCTCAAGAAATATTGTGGCACCTCAAAATTATTGCAAGGTGGTTGGTCAAAAACCATCCACCACCTATCCCAAAAATTATTTTTATCCCCTCGTGATTACACCAGTGGATGGGGAATATTTTGCAATCCAATCGTAATGGTGCATTTGTTTTAGGATCAGTAAATAATGCACACAATTTGTCTTTTGTTATTTTTTCTTCTTCACTACATCATACGACAACTTGTCGGCATAAAAATTATGAGGGTTGTTAAAATCTCCCATGTGTTAATTTTTCCAACCACACTGTCAATATTAGATACCAATGATCCTAAAGATGCAACTAGGTTTTGACGATGTGCATTTGTGGCATTAGGGTTTCTTAACGTTTCTATCAAACCCTCAATTTGAGATTTATTGTTTTCAATCTCCCCAAAATTTGTTGTTGGGTGTTAGGAGGATGTCATGCCATAGAAGGGGGTGTTTTAGGGATGTTTTCTTCTTCATCTTGGTGTGAAGGTGAATGTGGGGTTTGAATAGAAGATATAGAAACATCTGAAAATGAAAATAAATAACAAATCAAAACTATTCAAAAAAATAGATTAATAAGGAAAATAAACCTAAAATAAACTATAACTGACTTTCTGAGCTTTCCACCATTTCCGATTCAAGGTGCCACAAAGAATCTATGCCATGAAACTCATTCATATTTTTTGTGTTCGCATTTTGCCCCCTTATGTTTTTTTTGTTTTAACAAAGTGAATGGGCCTCGGGTTTCGACTGTATTTTTTATTAGTTAATACACGAGTGCGTTCTAACTCGCTCACATTATAAAGTGACCCTAAATTTTCTCTGTTGTGTTATAACGCGACAAGCCATAACACAAGCGCGGTATGGCCAAAATGGCCAAAAACCGATTTGTGTTCACTTTTTGACCCCCATCTTAGTGCACTTACCCTTGTATTTTATTTTTATCCATATTATTTGTATTGGTGTTTTCCTTATTTTCTTTTAACAACTTATTTCCCACTTGAAATGCTCTTGATTTAATCATCTTAAGATAAGATTCTTCTAAGTTGATTATGGTAAAATCTTATATGTTGAGTAGCATGAATCTATGTCTCATGCAACCTTTATAACTAATGTAATATCTTCTCGTAGTTGTCATTAGTAATAACTTTAAGGACACTCATGGAAGGAATCTCAAGCTTGAAGGGTAGTACCATTTTCCCCATAAAATAGTCACCCCACGATTATGCATGCACTTGTAGAGTGTGTCCATAAGGTGCAACATACTTGGTTATGCCTTCAATTCTATGTTTTTAGTGTCTTGGATAAAATATTCACATGTCTTGTTGGAGGCTTATAATTGGTCATTCCATTGTGGATAATAATGAGTTAACAATGAATGTTTGATCTTGTATTTTTACAAAAAATTAACCATATTATTCTTGAAATATAAACCATTATTGGTAAATAGAATATGGTTGACCAAATCTAGAAATAATATGTCATGAGGAATATGGAAATATCCTCACCTATGGTGGGCTATAAGGGTGCAAGTTTCATCTAAGTTTTGAAATATTCACTATTTGTGATAGTAAAATTTTGGGCTTCTAGAGATAGGTTTGGTTAATCTTTCCAATTAAGTCAAATCCCCATAAGGAAAACGGTCATGGAAAAACAATATATCGCAACTCTAAAGATGGGGCATGAATAAGGTTTTATATCTTTGACATTCATCACACTTTGCATATGCATGACAATCTTGTTACATTATGTTCCAATAATAACCCATTATTTGCAATTTATATGATATGGTTTTTCCACTAAAATGTATGTCACACTTATTGTCATGTAATTCTTGTAATGTGATATGGACTTCATGTGTCCAAAAATCAATAATTTCTCATCAAAGGACTTTTTGAAGAGCTTATCATCTCTATCCATAACATATCTAAGAGTGTCTCTATGGAATTTTATCATTTTATTTATCAATAACTATGTAGGAAATATATGTCATATAAATAGTTATACATGTGTATCATTCGGATTACCCGTACCACTATCTAATGTCAATAATAATGGGGAGTCTTAAGATATCGATATCAATAGTATGTTTTGCCAATATCTATATGGTCATTATAGCATAGTCATTTGTGATATCAATAAACACTAAGAAGGTTGCAATACCCATAGCATTTGCATGTCGGTTATGTCTTAGGAATACTATCAATATAAAACTTGTCAATTTGACCTATCAAATTGTTTATTAAATTATGACCTATAGAATCAATTTACCTTTTTTATAATCAAACGTGACTTGGTTAACCATGTGTGTCTCCATATACTTTCATATATTTAACATGTGTTGAAATGATTCCTGCAATCAACACCTCATATTTAATGATATTGTTAATACCCATAAACCCTAATCTATAAGCTAGTGGCCATAT
This sequence comes from Taxus wallichiana var. yunnanensis, assembly GCA_018340775.1. Taxonomy (NCBI): domain Eukaryota; kingdom Viridiplantae; phylum Streptophyta; class Pinopsida; order Cupressales; family Taxaceae; genus Taxus; species Taxus wallichiana. The sequence continues at coordinate 851,793,370 of CM031242.1, read as the reverse complement.
CTCCCTTGGATGCAATCAATACAATCCAAACCCCAACACATGAAGCTCATATATAAATGTGTCATCATTACATGTGTGTTCTAATAGGGGAGCATCATCTAATTGATCCACATGACTTTCCATTTAACCAAATTTTGTGATAAAAACTTAATGTCAAACTCAATTAGCAACATTACCCGCTTAGCCATTCTTCCTAATAAATATGGGATTTATATTGTGTACCTCAAAGGATCTACCTTGGAACAATATATGTTTCATTATTGGGTGTATAGTTTCTAACGTTTTGTGTTGTAAAAACAATAGCCAACATAATTTTTCTATTGAGTTGCGATTGTTTCTCGAGAATCCATCGAGAATCCACTAAGGTAATGTTGATATAATATATTACTCATTCTTTTTGTCATCATCATGATGCAAGAAAACATCCCAAAGTTTCTCGATAGAAATAAGTGTATTGAAATAATAATATATTAGGGATAAGTGGCATAATAACTAGGGGATTGGATAGATATTTCTTTATTGCATCAAACTCCCTTTAAAAATTGTCATCTAATTCAATTTGATGTTTTAGTTTAGTGCTATTGAAAATAGTTCATTTTGCTACACTAAGTGAGCAACAAATCTTCTAATATCTTAATTTTTTCCTTGTAAACTTCATAGTTACTTAAGATATTGTTATCCCAAACAAACCCCCGCCTAATTTGGATAACTTTCCCTTGTTATCTAAATAAGATCCCTTTCTTATTTAGATCACATGATCAAAACATGCAGGGGCATGTCATGCCATAGAGGGTAGAAAAAATGCCTAGCAATTGCTAACCTAAAAAATCCTATCATTGCTAACCTTTGGAATAGGGGTAAGAAAAAATCCTAATGGTCACTAACCTCCAAAATAGGGGTAGAAAAAATCCTAGCAATCACTACCCTCCAAAACAATGAGAAATTAGGTAGAAAATCCGGGCCTAGCGGTCGCTATCCCTTTAAAAAGTGTAAAGCCGCTCGATATAAGGAAATGAAGTGCATGCACAAGTTACGTAAAAGGTGAAATTCAAAGACCAAAATGAGAAAGAATAGAAGCGATAGTTGTGCACTTCATCAAGCAAGTGAGAAATTTGTGAAGGTCCGCACGATAGAGGAAAATCAGAAATCTTTAGTGCACCCCAAGGACACATCACAAATTATTTAGACATGTTTTTTAAGAAGAAGCAGGAATCTATTTTTAACACAAATCACTCAAGATGATGCATGGAAAAGTTAAAAATAGATCAAAGCATGTAGGAGCAAAAGAAGATTTTTTTCTTCTATTTTTGGAAGTACGGTCCTATTTTTAATGCAGATCATATTTAAATCAAACTAAGAAAGCTATTTTTACAGCAAAAATAGGGTGCACATGTTTTTCCTATTTTAAGAAGTTATACTTGCATGTATGAGCTCTCCTTCTTCCTCTCTCTCTCTCGATTTTATATTAAAGCTTGTAACACATTGAAAAAAATTCTAGTTTCTTCATTCATTTTTCGGATCAATTCATCCTTTCTAAGTGAGAAAGCAAGGGCCATGAGTGATTTTCTGTGTTTATTCCACCTCTTGGATAAATGAAGGAGCTATTTTTACCTTACTACAATATGTATCTAATGCATACTCTATTTTAGACTTATTTAATCTTTGTGATACATGCTTATCCTTATTTTATTAGTTTAATATATCATGCCTTTATGCGCAAAGTCATGTGTCAATTTACAGGAAATAGATTTTGTTTAAAAAGTTGTTTGCATGATTTTGTTGTGGAGTCATCTGCTGCACCTTCTTGTCTTGTGACAATTCATTCCAAACCCTTTTATGAATCACTTTTTCTTTGATTCAATATTTTTTAGTTAGTGTATGGTGTGTGTGGATTCATTGCTTCATTTGTGTGATCCCAATAAGTCTAAGGTCCTCAAAACATTCTGATGTATTACCATCTTTTCAATTTTTCTCTTCCTTCATGTCCCCTTTTCCTTGGTTGGTTTTGGTAGAGTAGATTTATCCTTAGGAGATAGAATTAGTTTAGGTGTTACATTAGGGGAACCAACCCTCTCTAGAGACTCGCTCTGTTATGTTTGTGGAGCCTATTTTCATGTTAGAGTGTGGTACACCTTCTATGTGTTACACTCGGGTATTTTTACGGCAGTCCCGCTTCGTTGGTGAGCGGGTCAGGGGGGTTCGGGGGTGAAGCCCCCCCGATGGAAGGGGGTTCAGGCGAAGCCCCCGAAGCAAATTTTCATGGGTGGTTTATTAACCCATGGGTAATGGGTAACCATTATGGGCTGTTTTTGGGCCCATGTTTTTTCGGTACCCATTGTTTTGTAAAACCGCCTCTTCGGTTACCCATAGGTTTATGGGACAGTTTTGTTTTTCCCCATTGTTTTGATACCCACGGTTTTGTAAAACTGCTTAAGCAGTTGTCTATTTATATGGTCTTATGCATATGATAGATGCACAAGTAAATGTATTGCAGATGTGTTTTGAATTTGGGTGTGAATTCTGTAGAGTTTGTTGAGCATAGCTCCAAACGGATCTGGGTATTGTATTGAGAGAGTGAAGGCTTGTAATAAAATCTGAGAAAGTGATTCTTGGTGGACGTAGCCCAAATTGGGTGAACCACATTAAATCTTGTCTCTCTATGTTGTGTTATTTATTCTACACTTTTATTTGAGATCTGTAATATTTTCTGCATATTAGTTTCTACTGTTGCGATTCTGTAAGGGATTATTCTCGCATATTTTATCTCTTATTTCCTAACAATTGGTATCAGAGCCTAGTTTGGTTTGTTGAAGTGTTGAATCGCAGGGAAAGTTTTTAGCTTGAGTGGGAGCTATGGCAGATGATGAAAGATCTAGGGTTGATAAATTCAACGGGCAGAATTTCAGTCTTTGGAAGATGCAGATGGAAGATTACCTTTATCAAAAGGATCTTTATACTCCGTTATCTGAGAAGGTGAACAAACCCTCGAGTATGATAGATGCGAGAATGGGATTTGTTGGATAGGAAGGCACTTGGGACAATCCGGATGTGTCTTGCATCTTCGGTATTATTTAATGTTTCAAAGGAAAAGACTACAAAAGATCTAATGGATGCATTAGGGAAGTTGTATGAAAAACCCTCTGCCTCTAACAAGATATTTTTAATGAAAAAGTTGTTTAATATGAAGATGTCTGAGAATAGTTCAGTAGTAGATCATTTAAATGATTTCAATATGGTTGTGAATATGCTAGCTTCGGTTACAATAGAATTTGATGAAGAAGTTAGGGCTTTATTAATTCTGTGCTCTTTACCTGAGAGTTGGAATAGCCTGGTAATGGCGGTAAGTAACTCGGTTCTAGCTAACTCGAAGTTGAAGTTTGAGGATGTTGTAGGGGTGATTCTAAGCGAGGAAATGTGAAGAAAAAGCTCTGGGAATCTTCTACTTCAGGGAATGCTTTGACAAGTGGAAACTAGAGGGAGACAGAAGAATAGAGGAAACCGTGGAAAATCAAAAGATCGGGCAAGGTCAAAATCCAAGAACAAGATTGTATCTTTGGAATTGTGGAAAGTCTGGGCATGCAAAGGACTATTGGGAGCTTCGGGATAAGAAGAAACAACAAGAAGAAAACAAGGAGGCAAATGTGGCATCGGGTAATGTATGCCAGGATGCTTTGATTCTTTCTTTGCATAATATTACTGAAGCTTGGGTTCTAGATTTAGGGGCTTCTTTTCATGCTACTCCACATAGGCATTATTTTATTGATTATGTTCAAGGGGATTTTGGGCATGTTTTTCTTGGTGATGATGAGCCTTGCAGTATAGTTGGAAAAGGTTCTGTTCAGGTTAAGATGTAGAATGGGAATACATGGCTATTGAAGGATGTCAGACATGTGCCTACATTAAGAAGAAACTTGATATCGGTGGGCAATTGGGAAGTGATGGTTGTACTGTGATATTTACAGTTGACTCTTAGAAGGTTACCAAGGGTGCTCTTGTGGTGGCAAGAGGTAAGAAGGTTGGAACCTTGTATTTAACCACTGATAGTACTAATGATTGTAATCTTGTGGCTTCAGATGTAGATACAACATTATGGCACTATAGGCTTGGTCATATGAGCCATAAGGGCATGGACATCATAAAGAAGAATTTGTCTAGATATACATAAACATGTTTGGATTTCTATGAGAACTGCATATATGGGAAACAAAAGCGAGTAAGGTTTCTCAAGGTTGGACCTACGAAGAAAGAGAGTAAGTTAGAGCTGGTACATTCTGATGTGTGGGGGCCACTCAAGAGGGTTCATTTTAAGACACCCCTATAAAATTGAAGGTGGAAAATACCTGGCGAATATCCCCGTAACCAGTTTCAGCGAAAGGTGAATTTGACAGTATTCAAAAACAAAATTTTCACCTGGTTTTTCAAGGCTCCATCAGTGACGTGCGACAACACTAGTCCGTAATGACGCACGTCACTGGCGCGACAATAGCTCGTAATGACGCGCGACACTGGAGCGACACTAGATCGTAATGACGCATGTCATTTTCTCCTACTGACGCAGCGCGCGTCCACTTACACCGACGCTAGCGTCACTTGCTCCTATTGACGCGCGACACTGTTTTCTATTGACGCACGACACAGTCACCAAATGATGCGCGACATTGTCCTCTATTGACGTGTGACACTGTAAACAAATGACGCGACACTTTCTTCTATTGACGCGTGACACTGTAATCAAATGATGACGCGCGACACCATCTTCTATTGACGTGCGACACTGTAAACACATGACGCGCGACACAGCCTTCTATTGACGCGACACTGCTTTCTATTGATGCGCGTCATTAGAAGCAAATGATGCACGTCAATAGGGGACAGTGACGCCCTATTTAGGTTATAAATACCCTTGTGCCGCTCATTTTCTCGTTTTCATTTTCCCGTTCTTGAATTTTTGCAGGTCTAAATCTTTGACAAAGACGCAATTACAGCTATAATGTCGACTTCACATGCTTCCCAATTGCAAGTTCAGCAAGAAAATGAAGAGAATCCAACTCAATCGATTTCCAAGATAACCTACAGGAATCCCTTATGCCCTCACATCCATACGGCTTTAAAGATGTCTTCAGAATATCAAGCTATAATGGAAGAGTGTGAATTTACAGGGCTCGTTAATATGCCCCATTTCGAAACAGATCCGGATCTTTTGAATTACCTTCTGTCATCCTACAATTCCGAGGACGGTATATTTTATGTTACTCTGAACGATGGCCAAATGTTCCAATTCACTATTGAAGCAAATGACATACATCGGTTTACGGGCCTTCCTATCAGAAATGTACCAACTGTGACAACCAAGGCAACACTCGTGGAAGATGACAAGAAATTTCTCGAATCAACGTACGGTTTCCATGTTGATTGTAAGTATAATTCATTTTAATTCATATTTTTTAATCTGTTTTTTATTCTGATACAATTTTCTGTTATAAATTTATAGTAATTTTCACTGTTTCGCATTTGCAGCCCATGTCAATAAATCCAGGCGTGGTGTAGATACACAATCAATTGCACACCACTTTCTTGCTGCACTTATTTCATTTTTTCAAGCCAGAATTGTTTTGCAGGGTCGCCAAACAGATATACCAAATTGGGCCATTGCATACATTTGTGCCACTATCTCAAAACGAAAATTCGATTGGTGCACATTTCTATCCAAAAAAATAAGAACTGACATATCAAATTCAAAAATCTCAGATAAACCTTTCATTTATTCAACAAACTATCTCCTCGGCTTCTACTATGAGGCACTTTTAAATTTAAAAGCTAAAGAAATTCCTACTTGCTCTGATGAGGCTTTGAAGAAATTCTCAATTCCATTTGCAGAACAACAGGTATAAACTATTTAGTTTGTAATTGTATTACAATTTTCTTCATTACAGTGCACAGTTATTAAAACTTAAATTTTAATGTTTTGCAGAGAAGATATCTTGAAGCCATTCCCAAAAAAAAAAAGATGTCGAGAGGAAGAGGCCAACTACACGCGGAGGCTTCGGGGGACTCCCAATCTAAAATGGAAGCTCACTCCTCTCCAAACCCTCAACAGTTTGAACTCGTTAAACGCCAGAGAAGTAATACATTCTCATATATTATTTACAAATTCCAAAGTTGCAGATTTATTTTTCAATTTAAATTTTAACCAAATGAATTGACAACATTTAATATTGATGAATTGCAGGGACTATGGAACCTTCTTCCCCAACTCACTCCATACAGTCGCATGCATTGATATCTTCTGAACAGCCACTGAGTACAACTCCTACAAGGCCACCCGTAGCACCGAAAAAAACAACCCCTCGACAACAAGGTACAACTTTTCTATAGAACGTTTAATTTCGTAGTTTTGACTTTATGAATTGTTTTAATATTTTTCATTTTTTCTTGTACTTTTCAGCACATGTCAGTCATGATCAAACCACGGCACCGACACCCACTCAACCATTAATTTTTAAAATGCCAACCAGAGGAACAGTGAAAAAGAACATTGGTAAACGCATGAGTTTTGCTCCGGCCCCTAGTGGGACACTAAACCTTGACTCCTCGTTTCGAATTCCAACTCTCTCACTTGGTGGCTTGCCCAGTGCAACGGGCATATCTATTTTGAACAATATAAATTTAGATGAAGATTATTTGGGCATTGATAGCAATGACCCAACTGGTTTTTTCGATACCCGCGAGATGATTCAAGGCCAGCAGGTATACTTCAAATTTCAATTTTAATATGCTTTACAATTTTTAATTACATTCTGATTTAAATTTATTTATCTAAATCTTGATTTATTTTTTCAAAAACAGGATCAGCCCACCCAAAGACAGAAACAAGGAGCAGTTGATCTTGGTGAAAGCCCCCACACTTCTCCAGCAAGATCGTCTGCATCAGATTCAGATAGTGAAGAGTTTCCACCTTTTCCTTTGGAGAACTTAATTGGTAATGATTGTCAATCCCATGTCAGTGAGTTTATTATTCCTCAAATCCAACAGCTTATAGAATGGGAGAGAAGGGCTAAAGTTCTTATCAATGAGATTATTAGTCGTTATGAAAATTATTGGCAACGGGATAGTTTATACGCTGCAGTCCAGAATCAACCTGCGAAGATGGATTCCTTACTTACCCAAGTAAGATGTGGGACTGTCACGTTTAACAACGACTATAAAGATGGCATTTTAGATAAGGCACTAAACAAATTGGAAAATATTAGTGCCGAGGCCCAGGCATATTTTAACAAATGGTCAAAGGACAAGGATTTGGTATCAATCGCAAATGCCGAAAGAGATAGAGTGGTTGTAAGTACTATTACATTCAAACAATCATTTTTGTTAATTTGAAAATTTGAATTTACATTAATATTTTGAATTGACGTTACTCTTTTTGTGCAGTTGAAATATGAAAATTTGAAGAGTCAGGTGAAGGTTTTGCAAGTTCACTTGGAAACAACAAAGAACAACTTATCCGCAGCAAAAAATTTGAAGCAAAATATTGTTTTGGTTAACAAACAAAACAATACACTAAAGCGGATAATTAAAGAGCATGGTCTCGACCCTGACATCTTGTTCAAAGCCAAAGCAGCTGCTGATCCAAATTTTCTGTCGCATGGAGATGCAACAAATCAAGAAGAAAGAATTATAAAAAATCTGGACAGTGCTGCAGAAGATCTTATAAGTTCAGGGGTTATTTCTGGTGTTGGGGAAAGAGGTACAAAGAGTGGAAGAAGCCGTTGGGGAAGAGAGCAGAGTAGAATTTTCTAAAGAAAAAGAGGGTTTTGAAAATTAGAAACTTTTATTATTGACTAAACTTTAAATATTGAATTTGAAAACTTCTACTATTGAGTATGTACTATGCTATTTGAATTTAATTATATGGTGATTAGATGGTGATTATCATGAATTATATGTATGTTTCTTGTTTACTTGCATTGTCATGAATAGTATGTGGACGTAGATGATGAATGATGACAATTGATAATCAATGATAGATGATGATGAAAGACGATGATCAATTTAATGTGTATAATGTAAAATTTAGTGCCTAAATATCTTGTGGGACTTTAATTATCTTGAAAATTATGTCTTTGGGAAAAAATAGCAACTAAGATTTGAAACAGATCTTTACTATTTAGGATTTCTCCTTAATAGACTTATGGTGTAGGAAAATTCTATTTTAAAGAGATTCACCTCTATATTAGTGCATAATCTTTCACTAGAGAGGTTGTTTGACATCCAAAATAGTCAAGACCATTTGTCAGAAAATAACGTTTTGCTGGAAACAATCATTGATGTAGAGGCTAGATTAGCCAATTATGAAATAGTTAAATTCCAGGCCATAAGAATTAGAGCTTGGGAAATAATCAAGACCATGGTTTAAAAGATATGGTTTTGTTATCATGGATATTGTTTTGTGTAGAGTAGATTATGGAGGCTATGGAGGCTAGATTAACCAAAGTTGGAATATCCATGTGATTAAAAGATAGGTCAAGCTCGATATAGAACTTTGAAGTTTAATGTAAAACATATAAGGTTTTTATCATGAAGATTAGTCTGTATAGATCAAGTTCATAGGTTGATGAACTGGATCATTTTTTAATATTTGATAAGGGTGAAGAATAATTGTGGATTACAACTAGGAGGCTATAAGTTGGAATAATTTTGAGTGTATAAGAAAATATTGAAGGTTGCAAACTAGATCATAGTAAACTGTGTGTGTAAGTATTTATGTAGAGCCTTGAAGAAGGCACACTACATTTGCAGGATAGTTTATGTAGAGTCAGTTTTATTACTAGAAAGGATTTTAAATAGTTGTGATTAGTGTAGATTGAGTTTTAATAACTTCATGGAGAAATCCGAAGAAGTGATGGATCTATGACAAAGCTTTTCAAAGGGAATTTTAGGAAGAGTGTCGAACTTATATTTATAATAGTATAATGTATTGTTTAATAGTTTAATATATAATAAATTAAATATAATTCTAAGAAATCAAGAAAGAATCATTTTCGGTAAGAAATTAAACATAATTGAAAATATGATAGGGTTTAGCTTACCTCTTGCGTATTAGATTCTTTGTGAAATCATCAAGGGTAACGTCTTTAGATCTTTGTTTTACCCGACATTGTAGATGAGAGGGTGAGTTTCCGACATTGTCGATCTGAGAAGTCCCGCAACATCTTTAAATATATAGACCAACAATATCTTTAAATAAATGATAACAAGAGCTGAAAAAATGTAAAGTAACAAACAATAAGATGATGTTGAAGAAGATACCTATTTAAAATTGAAATCATCACCGGTAATGTGCTAGATCTTTGTCTTAATAAAATTCAACACAAAAAATGGATTAGTAGATAGATGGGTGAGTTGCCTGACATTGTCAGTCCCAGAAGTAACTTCCTCGGACGGATGTCAACCCACGTTTTCAAAAAATAAAATATTGTATTTAACTAAATGTAAATACATAGACATCTTTAATGATAACCAGAGCCAAAAAAATGAATAGTAACAAACAATAAGATTAAGGGGAAAAAGATACCTCCTTAAAGTTGAAATCATCACTGCCACTAGTAATGAGCTATATCTGTGTTTCAAAAAAAACCAACACGAGAAATGGATTAGTAGATAGATGGGTGAATTGCCATGGTTAACCATGCCAAATTTAATTAGATTTTGAAATGAGTCTATAAACTTATTCAAGTTTTTATAAAACTGGATCGCTTAGAAATGCAGACTAAACAACCTTTCTGCTTAGCATCCAAGAAAAAATACAGTGCCTTCTCCAGATAAATCATAGAAGTTAAATTTGTATAGGATTCCCATCTTGAGATATTGTAAAATGTTTTGGGGAAAATGGATCAGTATCAAAATATGTTGTATAGGATTCACATCTTGAGATTCTCTTCGGGACTGCTTCTTGGAGTGGTTGAATTAAAATATGTCTCTTTTTTTCAAATTTTTAAGGTGGTGCATATGATCATAGCTCAATAAGGTTGTTTACATATCCTTTAGTAGATTCCTGCTACCACCATGTTTTGTTTTCCTTTGCTGAAGATACAATGTTCAAGTGTATGTTTGAAGACAATTTTCTTGAAGCTCCCCCATTTCTATGCCTTGAATTGATTAATCATGATCTTCTTGAAGTACAATCTATAAAATCAAGTGTCTCAAATATTGAAAAACAATTTACAGCTCAACATAAAGTTCACACCAATCATTTTAAATAGGTAACAATTTACTTGTTTGACCCTTGCAATGAGTATCAAAGTATAAAATTCCCGCTACCACCTTGTTTTGTTTTCCTTTCTTTGAAGATACAATGTTCAAGTGTATGTTTGAAGACAATTTTCTTGAAGCTCCCCCATTTCTATGCCTTGAATTGATTAATCATGATCTTCTTGAAGTATTTGATTGATAAAATCAAGTGTCTCAAATATTGAAAAAAAAAATTTACAGCTCAACATAAAGTTCTCTGTGCAAGGTTGGATCATCTTAAAAAGGTAAGATTGTGTAAATTTTGTCAAGAGTGCCTTGGATCTTGGTACCTCATCTCAAACTCATCTTAGCATGTATCATGAAGTTTCTTTTGAACTTATCAAACAAGACCCTATATCATCATCAAGTACACACCAATCACTGTTTGTTTCTTTGGTCTGGGGATAAATTTGAAGGCTTCATCTCAATTGGCTGCATTGCAAACATGAAGGGAATTTCCTCTAGTGCAAAAGAGGTGAAAACTTCGAATTCCATTAATATTTGGATAAGAAATCAATTATTTGGTAGTCTCAGGCTTTCTCTATTCATAAAGAGATCCATCTAGTTACTCATCACTCCTGACGTGCGTCAATGGAACGTCAATTGTTTTTATCGATGCACGACACTTGAACCTATTGACGCGCGTCACTGGCTCCTATTGACGCGCGTCACTGGCATCTATTGACGCACGTCACTGGCTTCTATTGACGCGTGGCGCTGGATCCAATTGACGCGCGTTAGCACGGACTATTGTCGCGCGTCATCAGGACCTTGACGCTGGCGTCAAGTGAAGCGATTGACGCCCGATTTAGCCTATAAATACCCTTCAACCGGTAATTTTCTCGTTTTCACCATCCGGCTCTTGAATTTTTGCAGGTCTCAATGCTTCCCAAAGCGCAAGTTCATAAAAAAATCAAGAGAATCGATTCAATCGATGTCCCTTATGCCCTCACATCCATATTGTTTTAAAGATGTCTTCAGTAGATAAATATTTAATGGATGCGTGTGAATTTACAGGGCTCGTTAATATGCCCCATTTCGAAACAGATCCGGATATTTTGAATTACGTTCTGTCATCCTATAGTTCAGAGGACGGCATTTTTTATGTGACTCTGAACCGCTGCCGAATTTTTCAATTCAGTATCGAAGCAAATGAAATCCATCGGTTTACAGGCCTTCCGTTCAAAAATTTACCAATTGTTACAACCAAGGCAACACTCGTGGAAGAAAAGAATTTTCTCGAATCAACGTTTGGTTTCCATGTTGATTGTAAGTATAATTCGTTTTAATTCATATTTTTTATTCTGATACAATTTGCTGTTATAAATTTATAGTAATTTTCACTGTTTCGCATTTTTAGCCCATGTCCATATATCCAGGCGTGGTGTCTAATATGTAGCATTTCTGAGTACATGTAATTTTTGCAATGCTAGTGTCTAAGATGAGCTTTGTAACTTTGTTTGACCTGATGAGTGCAGTGGAAAAGTTTAAAAAAAAAAAAGATCTTAAGAAAACTGATGGAACCAAGAAGGGGAAATTAATTGATGTTCCCAAACTTGATGCAAATCAAGCAGGAGGGAAGAATTCTGATCAATGTACTTTAATATTAACGGAGGGTGACTCAGCCAAGGCTCTTGCAGTCGCTGTAAGTGTTTGTGGCTTGAATCAGGGAAATGTGAATATTGAATTTGGTAGTATTGTGACATGTTTCGACATCACTTTCCAATTTAATTTTTTGTTATTTTAGTTATCTTTATCCTATCAGGTGGCAGGAATATCTATTTTTTGGGAAGCTACCACTCACCAACAAATGGAGAATAAAGAGATAGTAAATAGAAAAAAAATCCTTGGTCTACAGGAAGATAAAATATATGACAGCATTAAATCTTTAAGATATGGCCATCTGATGATAATGACAGACCAGGTACATGATCTTTGTATAGCGTTGTTTAGTTTCTGTAAATGTTCCCCCTGTATATTTGGTTGTGTTTCGAGACTTTTTATATTTGTTTTCTAAGCCTCCAGATGTTATGTATCTCCATGTCTAATGTCGGCACATGTTGATGTAGGCAACTCACAAAAATGGAAATGTGTTATCTTTCTACACAATTCCTGAGTATGAAGCTTGGAGAGAATCATTGAGTGGATCGATAACCGGCTGGACCATATAGTACAAAGTAATGCTAGTTTGTTTCCTCTTTATATGTTTTTGAGTTCTGGTTTTGTTCACTTGCTGATTAGGTATCACTTGTTGCTTGGACCATACAGGGTTTGGGCACAAGTACCTCTAAAGAGGGCAAGGAGTATTTCATAGATCTCGGACAAGCACAAAAAGATTTTGTGTGGGTTGATGAGAAAGATGGAGATACTTCCTCATATCAATCAGCTTATAGAATGGGACGTAAGGGCTAAAGGTTCTTATCAATGAAAATTATTGGCAACGAGGATAGTTTATATGCTTGCAATTGATCCAAATTTCTTTGTCGCGCATGGAGATTTCTGGTGTTGGGGAAAGAGGTACAGCCACAAAGTAGAAGAAGCCGTTGGGAAATAGTGCAGAGGAGTAGAATTGAATAAAGAAAAAGAGGGTTTTGAAAACTAGAAACTTTTATTATTGAGGAAACTTTAAATATTGAATTTGAAAACTTCTACTATTGAGTATGTACTATGGTATTTGAATTTAATTATATGGATTTACATACAATCTTTAATTTTAATTGCATTAGATGGTGATTATCATGAATTATATGTATGTTTCTTGTTTATTTGCATTGTCATGAATTGTATGTGGACGTAGATGATGAATGATGATAATTGATAATTAATGATAGATGATGATAATGAGGATATGATAATGATATGGTGATGATATGATATATATGGATGATGAGGAATTTTATGTGGACTTATATTTAAAATCGTATAATGTATTGTTTATCCCGAATTTTATGTGAATTTTATGTGGACTTGTATTTAAAAATAAATTAAATATAATTCTAAGAAATCAAGAAAGAATCATCACTGGTAAGAAATTAAACATAATTGCAAATATGCTAGGGTTTAGCTTACCTCTTGCGTATTAGATTGCTGTGAAATCATCAAGGGTAACGTGCTAGATCTTTGTTTTACATGACATTGTAGATAGAGGGGTGAGTTGCCTGACATTGTCAGTCCTGAGAAGTGCCAGCAACATCTTTAAATATATAGACCAACAATATCTTTAAATAAATGTAAATATAAAGAATTAGACTTGTAACGTCTTTAATGATAACAAGAGCTGAAAAAATGTAAAGTAACAAACAATAAGATTATGTTGAAGAAGATACCTATTTAAAATTGAAATCATCACCGGTAATGTGCTAGATCTTTTTCTTAAAAAATTCAACACAAAGAATTGATTAGTAGATAGATGGGTGAGTTGCTCGACATTTGTCAAATTCCAGAAATGTGACTTCCTCGGACGGATGTCAACCACGTTTTAAAAAAATAAAAATTTTGTATTTAACTAAATGTAAATACATACACTGTAACATCTTTAATTATAACCTTGAGCTGAAAAAATGAATAGTAACAAACAATAAGATTAAGGGGAAAAAGATACCGCTTAAAGTTGAAATCATCATGCACTTTGGTAATGAGATAGATCTTTGTTTTAAAAAAATCCAACACGAGAAATGGATTAGTAGATAGATGGGTGAATTGCCTGACATTTTTAGTATATAGACCTGTAACATCTTTAATGATAAAGATAAAAGATAGATAAAGAAGATACCTACTTAAAGTTGAAACAATCCATTATCAATAGCTTCATCAAAGTCGATGTTGTCTTCTGTAGAATGTGACGAAGAGCCAATTACACTCTCAAGGTTGGGAATATTTGTACTTGTAGCTGTATTATTTACACCTCTTTTTTCGCAAAGGGAATTCCAGTGAGCAATTGCTCTGTCAAAAAATGAATAGTAACAAATAATAAGATTAAGGGGAAAAAGATACCTGCTTAAAGTTGAAATCATCACTGCCACTGGTAATGAGCTAGATCTGTGTTTTAAAAAAATCCAACACGAGAAATGGATTAGTAGATAGATGGGTGAATTTCCTGACATTTTTAGTATATAGACCTATAACATCTTTAATGATAAAGATAAAAGATAGATAAAGAAGATACCTACTTAAAGTTGAAACAATCCATTATCAATAGCTTCATCAAAGTCGATGTTGTCTTCTGTAGAATGTGACGAAGAGCCAATTACACTCTCAAGGTTGGGAATATTTGTACTTGTAGCTGTATTATTTACACCTCTTCTTTCGCAAAGGGAATTCCAGTGCGCAATTGCTCTGTCAAACGGAAAGGTTTCGAGGGAGTATCGAGAAACGTAACACCTCATGCAACTTTCCATATTTTTATCCAACCTGTTTCTCAGTTTTGATTTTATAAATGACAATGCACTGAAAACCCTTTCATCCTCCACAGACCCCAAAATCATTGTCTGGCATAACTCATATAGTCTGAAATATTCACTGATATCTTCTTGTAAGATAGAACTTTGATAGATTCCTCGCCACAGCCTTGTAATAGCACCACTTTCAGAAGGTTGATCTAAATTCTTATATTGGTTCCTCATTGTTGTTGCAAAATTTGTTGACTGAAACTTTAATAAATCGGCATTCAGTATACCTTTGATTTCCGTACCCTTGAGCTCTGACGTCTTTGTAAATTGTTCCATTATTGTACCCATTGATTTATGGAAATTCTTACTGACAAAGTCTGCACGGCCACCTTCTGTATTCCAAAAATTTGGATTCATCACACCCATGGCTTCCAGAATTTTATCTTTACAGAAACGTTCCCTAATTTCTGATGACAAGGTTTCTGAAAAATTTTTAAGCTTTATTCTTGTTTCAACTATCACAGATTCAAACAAATTACGTGTCACGGGAACATCTTCTCGTTCCGATCCTGTAATATCTTGACGTCTTTGCAAAATGTGCATTGGTATTTCCCTCCCATTAACAGAGATGCATAGGTGATCGTGGATATTAAATCTCAAAAAGGTGTTAGGATTTTTAAGATCTAATAAATCTCTCCAATTTTCAAAAACAGGTGCATCAAAACTATCCTGGGAATAGTACAATATATCAAGACTTTGACATACCATTTTCCTCATCCATATAAAATCCACAATATAGATTAATCTGCCCTGTGCATGCTTCATCAGTGTATTGATCTCCTTTAACATTGGAAGAATACCAACCAATGTAAGCAATGTCTCCAAATCAGTTAAGCGGAACAACAGGTCCCTTGCCCTATCAACTTCATGACGGTATTTGTGCATGAAACCAACCAATGAAGGATACTCCTCACGAACTCTGCATGTTGGTTCATACAAAGAGATCCATCTAGTCTCCACATCCTTGAAGTTTTTTCCGTCTTTAATTCCAATTGCAAATTTTTGGAACTTGAGAAAACGCTTTGGGCTGCTTGACATATAGGCATGAAGTTCTCTTATGAGGTCTTCTAATTTAGCAACATTTTCGTGGTTGCTTACCATTTTATACGCTAAATTCATTCTGTGAGCCATACAGTGAATTGGTAGCATATATGGGGCCACTGTTGTTTGTAATCTAACACAGCCTGTTCGGTGACCCTGCATGACAGATGCACCATCTGCTCCAACGCATACCAACTTCGTAGCAATTTCATAATCAGTCATACCAGCAACATCTTTCAAATGAGAAACAACTATTTTATATAGGTTTTCAGCATTGCAGTTTTCAACCATTTTCATAACACCCAACAGATGAGGAGTCCTTATATGATTTTCTAAAGTATATATGTGGATACATACCCATGCGGTGTTGTCGACTGCTGTCACTTCATCAATTGAAAGAGAGATAAAGTTTGCTTTTTTTACATTCTCTTTCAAATCTTCCTTCTCTATCATCGAGAGGCATTTTTCCATTTCCCATCCACTACTCTCAGACCAATGAGACTGAGGTACATTCAGCATTCCGTTAAATTGATACAAAACTTTGAAATCGAGGAAATCCGACATCGCCCTTCCTTTTTTAAGTATTTGAAAAAGAGTAGAGAATTGTATGAATTTTGCATGTAGATTTGTTTCTTTCATCTTACCAATATGCGATGTGATCGTTCCTCCCTTTCCAACGAGATGTCCGTGTGTTTTTCCGCTCTGCCTCATATTCCATTCGCGTATCTCGACATGCATTCACTCCTTTTCGATTTTCCACCTATGTGTTTTGATTTTTCTCGCCATCCGCCTCACATGCTGATTAAATATTGTTTTCCACAATGTTTTTCTATAGTGTCAAGCTTTTTGCATTTTTTTTGTTGCTTTCCCAATTTCCACGTACATATTGTACATGTACATTCACATGGGATTTCTTGAGAATTAGATGATTATACGGAGTTCAATAAATGGAAATTTAGATGCCCAATTAAACTTGTATGTCCCGCCAATGGTCCACATATTCTTGTTCGTTTTCAATGCTTTACTTTTTTGAGTAGAATTTTGAGCAATATCGCAATCACCTGGTTTCCTCTATCTTGGACGAGTTTGATATTGATTTCTGTCTTCCATTTTCTTTGAGTGTTTGTATCTGTGATATCTAGCTACACTTACACTTGGTTGCACCCCAACAGAACAATATCTTCAAGATCGGCATATTATCGTAGGTTTCATTTGTTTGACCGTGATCTTGTGTAGAATGCATGTCCACCTCAATAATACCTTCCACCACGGTCAAGATTCTGATTCTTTTTGGTGGCATCTATATGATTGGTATTTACAATATCTATATCCGCAGAGTTTCCAAAATACTTGAAGAGTGATTTCGAGATTTCTTACTTACTTTTAGGTTATTCGTATTCTTTGGTGGCACCTTCCATTATTCGAAAAGAGTCTGCGTCGGCAAAAAAAGAACCAAGAAGCGACTGGTCCAATCTCTACAGGTCTTGTCGCGCGTGAACTGCCCGAGGTCACGCGCACAACACTACCCAAGTCACACGTCAACACTTCTCTCTGCGTCGCGTCAACCCTTCCTCTGCGCGTCGCGCGTCGCGCGTCTTAGCTCTTGCACGCGCGTCGATACTGACTCTTGTCATGCGTCGATGCGAGCTCTTGTCGCGTAAAGTACTGAGATCTTGTCGCGCGTCAATATTTCCCTTATCACGCGTCAACACTGCATTTGTCGCGCGTCAACAATCACAGGATAACAGTAATATGAATCTCTGGTGCTCAAGGGTATGCGAGTTCAAATTTCACAGTATTGGTAATTTGGTAAGCTACTTGAGGTATACTACCCGGCGAATCACATAGGTTTTTATAGGAGATGTTTTCAAATGAAGGTGAAGCCGACCCCCCAAAAAAAATATACTATATATTTTAGGCGAATAGGACACCGACCCACTCCGAATAATTCACCTTTTCAAATTTTCCTAAAATGAAATTTTCGCCATATTACAAATATTCACGCTAAAATTATCCTGCAAATGACTCGGGTATCATCTCTTGGGGTTCAAGTTATTATGTTACTTTTATTGATGATGCAACAAGGAAAGTTTGGGTTTATTGTATTAGAAACAAATCTAATGTATTTGACACTTTTGTTAAATGGAAAGCCTTGGTAGAGAATGAAACATGTCTTAAGCTAAAATGTCTCAGATCAGATAATGGAGGGGAGTATTGCAGCCATGAATTTAATTACTACTGTTCTAATAATGGAATCCGCAGGCAAAAGATGGTTCTAGGAACTCCGTAGCAGAATGGGGTATCAGAAAGGATGAACAGAACAATAATGGAACGTGCTAGGAGCATGAGGTTACATGCAGGACTGCCTCTTTATTTTTGGGCGAAGCGGTGAGCACAACTGTGTACTTGATAAACAAGAGGACCCTTAAGTGCCTTGGATGGAGGCATACCTGAGGAGGCTTGGTATGGTAAGAAAGTTGATTATTCATTTCTTAGAGTCTTTGGATGTGAGGTGTTTGTTCATATAGACAAGGATGATAGGACCAAGCTAGAGGCTAAATTATAAAAATGTACTTTCATTGGTTATGGTGGTGATGACTTTGGATTTAAATGTTGGAGTATTAAGGACAAGAAAATCATTCGGTCTAGGGATGTGGTCTTTAATGAGAAAGTCATGTATAAGCAACAGTTGCAGGAAAACAGGGAAGAATCCAAGAAAGAATATGCAGTGGTAGATGATCTTCCGGATGGGACAGTGACCCATGAATCAGTTCAGGAACCGACTCAACAGGAACCCCAAACTCCTACAGTGAGGAGGTCTTCTAGGGTAAGAAAAGAACATGAACGTTTTATCCTTCTCTTTATTATTTATTACTCACTGATAGTGGAGAGCCAGAGAGCTTTGATGAAGCAATGCAGGTAGATGCCAGTAAGAAGTGGGAGCAAGCCATGGATGAGGAGCATAAGTCTCTCATGGAGAACCAGACTTGGGATTTGGTGAAGCTACCGGAAGGTAAAAGAGCATTGCAGAACAAGTGGGTGTACAAAGTTAAAGATGAAGAAGGAGGAAAGAAAAGATATAAGGCCCGGTTGGTGGTCAAGGGGTTTGCACAGAAACAAGGTATAGATTTTGATGAGATATTTTCTCCTGTAGTAAAAATGACTTCTATTAAAATTATTCTTTGAATAGTGGCAGCAGAAGACTTGCACTTAGAATAGTTAGATGTAAAGACTGCATTTCTCCATGGTGATTTGGAGGAGGAACTATATATGCAGCAACCAGAGGGCTATGAGGTCAAAGGTAAAGAGGAGATGGTGTGTAAATTGAAGAAGAGCTTGTATGGCTTGAAACAAGCTCCACGTCAATGGTATAAGAAGTTTGATAGCTTCATGATGGAGCAAGGTTATATTAGATGTCATTCTGACCATTGCGTGTATACAAAGAAATTTGAGGATGGAAGTTATATTATCATGTGTTTGTATGTTGATGACATGTTGGTTGCAGGTAAAAACATGCAGGAAATAAAAGTACTCAAGAAACAACTAAGTGAATCCTTTGATATGAAGGATTTGGGGGCAGCCAGACAAATCCTTGGTATGAGGATAACTCGAGATAGGAAGGAACGAAAGTTGACTTTATCTCAGGAAGAGTACATTAAGAAGGTATTGGACAGGTTTAACATGCAGGATGCTAAACCGGTTGGGACTCCTTTGGCAAGCCATTTCAAGTTATCAAAGGAGCAGTGTCCCATGACAGAGCAGGAAAGAAACCAGATGTCCAAAGTACCTTACTCATCAGCAGTTGGCAGTTTGATGTATGCTATGGTGTGCACTAGGCCTGATATTGCCCATGTAGTGGGAGCTGTGAGTAGATTTATGAGTGATCCAGGTAAAGAGCATTGCCAAGCATAAAGTGGATCCTTGATATTTGAGAGGACCATTGGGACAGTTTTATGTTATAGTGGATCGAGACACCACTTTACGTGGTTATGTAGGTCGAGACATGGTGAAGATGTAGTAGGCGCAGGAGGAGCACGAAAGGTTATATTTATACTATAGGTGGGACAGCAGTGAGTGGATTTCACGACTACAGAAGTTGGTGGCTTTGTCAACCACAGAGGCTAAGTATGTTGCTGCCACAGAGGAAAGCAAAGAGATGATTTGGTTACAACAATTTCTTGAGGAGTTGGGGCATAAGCAGGAGGAATGTAAGTTGCATAGTGATAGTTAGAGTGCTATACACCTAGCTAAGAACTCTGCTTTCCACTCTAGGACGAAGCATATACAGTTGAGATATCACTTCATCAGGACAGCTTTGGAGGAAAATAAGTTAAAGTTGGAGAAGATTCATACCGGTCGAGAATCCTGCCAGACTTGATGACCAAGGTGGTCACAAGGGATAAACTAAAGCTATGTTCAACTTTGGTTGGCCTTCGCGGATGAAAGTGAAGGGTTGAGAAGCTTTCTCAATGGAAATCAGTCTTCAAGTGGGAGATTGTTATGTTTGTGGAGCCTATTTTCATGTTAGAGTGTGGTACACCTTCTATGTGTTACACTCGGGTATTTTTACGGCGGTCCCGCTTCGTTGGTGAGTGGGTCGGGGGTTCGGGGGGTGAAGCCCCCCCGATAGAAGGGGGTTCGGGGCGAAGCCCCGAAGCAAATTTTCATGGGTGGTTTATTAACCCATGGGTAATGGGTAACCGTTATGGGATGTTTTTGGGCCCATGCTTTTCGGCACCCATTGTTTTGTAAAACCGCCTCTTCGGTTACCCATAGGTTTATGGGACAGCTTTTTTTTCCCCATTGTTTTGATACCCACGGTTTTGTAAAACTGCTTCAGCAGTTGTCTATTTATATGGTCTTATGCATATGATAGATGCACAAGTAAATGTATTGCAGATGTGTTTTGAATTCGGGTGTGAATTCTATAGAGTTTGTTGAGCATAGCTCCAAATGGATCTAGGTATTGTATTGAGAGAGTGAAGGCTTGTAATAAAATCTGAGCAAGTGATTCTTGGTGGACGTGGCCCAAATTGGGTGAACCATGTTAAATCTTGTCTCTCTGTGTTGTGTTATTTATTCTGCACTTTTATTTGAGATCTATAATATTTTCTACATATTAGTTTCTCATTGCGATTACGTAAGGGATTATTCCGCATATTTTATCTCTTATTTACTAACACGCTCTAACATATAGGTCAATCACAACCTAGGATTGTTTCCTTTTTCAATTAAAAGGAGAGTTATCACATAATTATCCAATGGTGCATTTCAAAGTGACAACAATTTTCGGCACACGGTGGGACCTTTGTTAAAATTGTTATAATCTTCTAAGCATTCCATTGTGTAAATTCCATCCACTTTTTGGCCTCCAACTAGAACTCCCAATGGGAGAAGAGAAAATTTTCTAAAGAAGTTGATGTTGTTATTGGAAAATCAATATTTCAGAAAAAAATACTCAACATCTACCAACTCTATTGTCTCAAAAAACCCATTTTCTCGGTCAATGCAGACCAGTTCCTTCATCTTTCCATCCCTTTTTATGAGGTTGTGCAATCATGACTTCATTCCCTCATTGGAATTCCTAGTTCCAAGAGCATTATTATTTTCCTCTACCTCCTTTTTCCTAAAATCCTCCTCCATATTAGTATTATAATCCTTATCATAATGAATATGCTCATGATCCAAACTTTACTAATTTCCATATGGTTATCCTACTAATCATGGTGTTTTTCAGGAGCATGAATATGTAGATTATGAAAACAATTCCATGCCTAAAGATGATTGTATAGGAAAAATTCAGAAGATGGAGAAAATATTGCAAGTTGTTAAGGAGCGAGATACAAATAATGTATGCTAAACAACATGGTGTTAGGCATCCATGTCCATGGGGAGGTCCTATACCTAGTTGGTTTGGTCCATAATGAGATACTTGAGGTAATGAGTGAATCTCTCGCTCAAATGGTTGATTTTATTGAATCACTTCGGGCATTAGAGCCTAATGAATCTAAGGTTGAGTAACCATTTCAATGGGATGTTCCCACATACCTTCCATATCAAGTATAGGATGTTTATTCCTTATCTTCCGAACCTCGGCCCAAAGTTCAAGTTCCTAACTCTCTTAAAGCCTCTCCTTCATAAGATCTTGCATCTCCCCAATCATTCTTGTATATGTTAAAAATATTAGTTGTGAAAATGTGAGAAAACAAATAAATTTTCTTCTCTAATCTAATCTCTTCAACAATACACCAAATAGAGCAATGGATTGAAAGGAGGAGAGATACAAATACCTACACTTACCTACAAGTTGTAAAACTCCTTCTTTGATGTGTTGGATTTTCTCTTGATTGATTGTTGATTGCACTTGTTTTGCTTCATATTTGTGTGGACAAACTTGGACAACACCTCCCCTTGATTGTGCTTGGATTGCTTGATTGAAAGATGAAGGATTGAATTGATTGTAGGTTGATGGATTGATTGGATGATTGAAGATAAAAGGGATGATTGATGAGACAAATTGACAGATCTTTTTTATGGATTTTCAAGTTCTTCTAACTAGCTCTTATGGGGGAGGAGAACTCAACATATAGCAGAGGAGTGGGGGATTCAACGGCTAGGATGAAGTCATGTTGGATTTGCATGAAGGGTGGATAATTCATGTGAGGATTGGAGGATTCTAGAGTGGAAGACTCTAGAATTTGAATTCAATTTTCATGGAGGGAAGAAGCTTCTAGTGAATTAAAAATTCAATAGAAGGAGAAGGTTAGAGAGGCTTCTAGAAATAGAAGCCTCTAGATTTAGAGGTGGAGCATGTGATTAAGATTAGTGTTAGATTAGGTTAATAAAATATGATTAGTGATGTGATTACATGGAAAGGCTAGGTGCAAGGATGTGTAAATTAGGTGGGTAGGTAGATGTAGGAATATTAAATTCCTATAAAATGTTAATAAGGGTTATTAGTGGATAATAGGATATAATAAGGAACTGAAGTTATTAGTTATAAAATAGGATATAATAATGAATTAAGAGGATTAATAATGAAATGATGGTATAAAAGGGTTAAATATGATAAAATGGATTAAATAATAATAATTAATCTTGTGATTAATTATTATATGGATGATGTTGGGATGTTTGTGGGACAGATTAATCGTAATTAATCATGTCAACATTTTAGATGTCTATAATCGTAACCATTGCAAAATAAGTTAGAATCCCAACCTATCCCCTCTCGATTCCCAAATCCATTTTGGAATGAAACTAATCAATAAATTAGTTGGGGAGCGTAGCCCACTAAAGAACCCATCCGAGAAGAAATAAGGCATAATCTAATAAAATGGAGCTTACAATTTGAGACCAAGCAAATCCCATGGTTGGTTAGGCCTACAATAGAAATGGAGTTTGAGAAGTGAAAGGAAGGGGGAAAAGTTGCAAATCAGTAAGTGGAAGATGATCAAGTAAGCAAAGGTTAGACAAAATTTTCTCAAATCTCTTGAGTTACAAAGAAAAGATAATGTTTTGGAAGACTATATGAGTGTTTATAAGGATCATATTAGTAATATTGAGCCTACATCATCTTCTAGTGAAGAAAATGATTCAATAACCATTTTTGATTGGAATGATTCTAATATAGAAGATGAAAATGTGCTAATCATGCAAGAAGAGTTGCCCACAAGTAAAGATCATAATTCAGATCCGGATGAAGATCAATTTCGGGATAAAGATGAAGCGGGGTTATCGACAAGGAAATAGATCGGTTAGATCTCCATCATGATGAGGAGGATAATTTTAAGTTATTAAATTTTTTGATGGATGAGAATAAAAATAATAATGAGGAAGAAGAAGTAAAACACAATTCAGATCAGCTTGCAAATAGTCATATAGAGGAGGAAATCAACAAAGAAATTCAAATTCCAATGGAATTTCCCCCAAGCATGAACAATAAAGAGGATAAGGTTTTATCAAACTTAGAATATTCTAATGATGAGGAAAATCCAACTAAAATTATATGTATTCCACCCCCATAGTTTATCTTCCTCAATAAAGACTTTCTTATTACTAAATCTTCTTTTGATCTTGAGAAAGAGCCAAATATGATGTTGTTTACAAAAGATGAAGAAGAAATAGTTTCAGATCCTACAAACATCTAATATGATCAGGGAAGTGCCTCAAGTACTCCAAATGATGAAGTTGTACACAAAGAAGAGGGTCATATTAGAAAAATCAATTTATCAACTATGATAAAACCATGTCCGATCGGTATTTAGCCATCTTAGAGGCACATAAGGAGGAGTCATCAATTGTGCTCACTTTGAGCATGAGAATGAACTTCAAGTTGCCAAAAATCAGCCCCAACATCTACAAAGAAAGTGTTCAAATCCTATAGATGTTTTCATTCTCTTCTTGGTTGATATTTTCAGCAAATCAAAGGTGCAAACAATGTCTTCACTTTCACCATGTGATCTAGTTGCAAAATTGATCTCATGGCCACAATTTCTTAAAAAAGGAAGTTATTTCTCCCAACCAAGTATGTGGTTTTGTTTAGATTTCATTTCTCTTTGTTTAGATTAGGAGTAGTTTAGGTTTGTTTCTTGCATAATAAGTTCTCATGCACACTCTGCATGCTTCCATTTGGATCATGTATGATTTCCTAATTTTTGTGATGTTTCCTTCCTTTGTTGTTGTTATTGGAGGTTCCCTCCTTTCATTATGTAATGTTCACTGATTGAGTGCCTTACATCACTCCTTGTGGTGATCATTTGAATAAGTGCATTGGATGCACAAGTATTGGTTCCTTTTACTTGTTTCGGGGTGGAAGGAATCTAATCCTGAGCATATTTAATGTCGAATTAAATAGTATGAGTAGTGTTTAGTCTCATTCTAAGCTCCATAGATAAATTCAAGCAGCTCTAAATCATTTCTAAGTACAAGTAGTGCTTCATACAACTCAGGGGATAATAAATTACATGTTTCTGATTAGTTTTTCAAATTTCCAAACATGAATCGGTGCCCAATGGATTGCAAAAGGCCACCGATCGGAATCTAGCAGAAGATTACCCACGGAGGTTGCCAACCATTATCCCAAATTAATCCCCCACTAATTTGGAAAACGCCCCCTATTATCTAAATAAGATCCCTTTCTTATTTAGATTGCATGATCAAAACATGTAAGGTAGGTCATGCCACGGAGGGGTAGAAATATTCCTAGCAACTACTAACCTACAAAATGCCTAGTGGTAACTAACCTTCGGAATAGGGGTAAGAAAATTTCCTAACGGTCGCTCACCTCTAGAATAGGGGTAGGAAAAACTCCTAGCAAACGCTAGCCTCTAGAACATTGAAAAAGTAGGCGGAAAATCTAGTCCTAATGGTCGATAGCCCTACAAAAAGAGTAAAGACACTTGATATAGGAAATGAAATTGTGCACAAGTTGCACAAAAGGTGAAATTAAAAGACCAAAATGAGAAAGAGTAGAAGCGATCGCTCACTTCATCAAGCAAGTGAGAAATCTATGAAGGTCCACACGATAGAGGAAAATCAAAAATATTCTTCGCTCTCCAAGGAAAAATTATGGATTATTTAAAAATTATTTTCAAGAAGAAATAAGAAGTTATTTTTAACACAAATCACTCATGATGATGCATGAAAAATTTAAATAAAAATATCAAAGCATATAGGAGCAAAAGAAGAGATTTTTCTTCTATTTTTGGAAGTACAATCCTACTTTTAATGGAGAACTAATTTAAATCAAACTAAGAAAGCTATTTTTAAAGCAAGAACATGGTGTGCATGTTTTTTCCTATTTTTAGAAGCTAGACTTGCATGTATGAGCTCTCCTTCTTCCTCTCTCTCTCTCTCTCTCTCTCTCTCATATTTTCTATAAAAGCTTCATAACGCATTGTAAAAAACAATTATGGCTTCGTCATTCATTTGTTTGGAGCAATTCAGCCATTCTGAGTGAGAAATCAAGGGTCATGAGTGACTTTTTGTGTGTATTCTACCTCTTGAAGCAATAAAGGAGTTTTTACGTTCCTAAAAATTTTATCTAATGCATACTTTGTTTTAAACTGGTTTTATATTGTGATACATGTTTATCCTTGTGTTATAGATTTAATATATCATGCATTTATGCAGTCTCATGTCAATTTGTAGGTCATAGGTTGTGTTTAACATGTTGTTTGCAAGATTTTATTTTGAAGCCATTTGTTTCCCCTTCTTGTCTTGTGACAATTCATTCCAAACCCTTATATGAATCACTTTTTCTTTTATTCAATCATTTGTAGTTAGTGTATGGTGTGTGTGGCTTCCTTGTTTCATTTGTGTGATCCCAATAAGTCTAAGGTCCTTAAAACATTTTGGCATATCACCATCTTTTTAGGTTTTCCCTATGTTCCTTTCCCCTTTTCCTTAGTTGGTTTTGGTAGAGTAGAGTTAGCCTTGAGAGATAGAATTAATTTAGGTGTTACACTAGGGGAACCATCCCTCTCTAGACACTCACTCCAACATATAGGTCAGCCACAACCTAGGATTGTTTCCATTTTTTCAATTGAAAGGAGAGTTATCGCACCATTATCCAAGGGTGTATTTCAAAGTGAAAACATATGCGTAGGAGGAGACATTTCAAGAATTGATTTTTTCAATCCCCTTATATACCTCTCCTCGAAATAATGAGATCCATTTCTATACCTCTCCACTAGAAATTGTGAAAGAGGGACTATACATGCAAAAAAATTCTCTTTTTTGAGATATTTCAAGGATGTCATATGCATAGTCTTCTAGAGTAATATAAGCATGGAATATATGCTTTATGACTCTCATAGACATCTTATGAATTATTAAGTCTCAAAGGAACACCCACATAGAAAAATGTACCCCAAAAAATTGTGAATGTAATCTTATGTAGGTCATTGGGATTGATCTTGCTTTAGTTATAACTAACAAACCAATCCGTGAAGGAAAGCATCCCATGCCCAATGTTAGAATCAACAATCATATCAATATTGGAGGATAAAATTCATCATTGGGACATGTTTTTTTAATGTCATAAAAGTCTGTAAATATTTGAATACCCTCATATTGGCCCGCCATTTGGGACAATGTTGAAAATTCAATTAGAGTAATCAATAGGTCAAATGAAACCAATGCCAAAGTACCTTGTAGATTTTCTCCTTGACCAAAAAATCCAAATTAGGATACATCTTTCTAACATTTTTCTTCACAGATGTAGCATTGAGAAGAACATGTAGGTTATGTTCAACGGAAACCCCTCTAGCATTTCTACATAAGCTGCAAAATATCCAGATATTTAATGAATAGTTCATTGTCTTCCTTTTTCCCATTTGGGCTAATGAAGCATCTTACTTCAACATCTTTGGGTACCTCATCGATACCAATGTTGATATCAATTGTATCTAGTTTTAAATATTTCAATCTATCTTTGACAAATGATATAGTAGGTATGTCATCCATGATATACATGGTAATATCATAATCAATATTATAAAGGTTCAATTTACCAAAATAGACATGATTTCTCGATGTAAAAGAGAATCTATTCTTATGATGGTTAAGTCTATATTAGTTTTGAAATATTATGTTATAGGTTCGTCATCAAAAAAGGTATCAAGAGATAGCATTACACATGGTGCATCGTAATATATCAACTTGGGATATATAACTAGATGTTCCTCTTTATTGAAATGTCTATGAGATATGCTAAATATAAAATTTAAAATGAGCATAATACCGACAATATTTGTAGAGTGAGTAGTTGTATAATTTTAAAATAGACCGTGAATAAGTTTTATTGATTTAATAATAATGATATCATGATTTATAGATTCAAGATATCCATGGTCTACTGATAGAAAAGGTTCTTCATCAATCTTGAGCCCTTCTTGAGGTATTAGTTTCTCAATATTATACATAATTCCTTGTTTATTCTTATGGGAAATTGGAAGAAAAGGCTCTATGATGCATGTCTCACTACTCTGTTGAGGTCTTAAACCTTGTAAGTCATCTTTTGTACACACTTTACCCAAAGCCATATTTTTCTAAACCAATTTTAATCAATCTAAGGCTTTATTTACTTAATGGCATTGCAATAGTCATCCATCATAGGCCCTTTACCCTTAATATCCCTTTGTTGTTCATTCGCATTATATGATGTGTGGGTTGGTCTTCCATAATCATGGAGGGCGATATAGAATGCTCTAATATCGTATACACTCCTATCATATCTATATTTCCATGGGCCTTTAGTGTAGAACCAAGCTTCGATAGTTGATTGAAATTTTTAAAACTATTTTCGTGAGCCTTACTACTTTCACCAATTTTGAATGTGGTCATTTGATCCATTGATATAACTCTTCATTGTGCTAATGCATCCTAATAACTCTCATTCAAGTTAGGAACACATACATTTTGATGCTTAATCATTTTAAAATATCTAAATGGAACATCATTTTTAGGACATGTATATATGATTTCATCATGTATAAAATTTAGGAATCTACATAAAGTGGATGGCACAACTCCCATATCATGTATCTAAGGACTCCCAAGTAAG
The DNA here is from genome assembly GCA_018340775.1 of Taxus wallichiana var. yunnanensis. Taxonomy (NCBI): domain Eukaryota; kingdom Viridiplantae; phylum Streptophyta; class Pinopsida; order Cupressales; family Taxaceae; genus Taxus; species Taxus wallichiana. The sequence goes on along the minus strand of CM031242.1, from coordinate 851,765,026 downwards.
ATTCATCTTATTAGATATAACTTTAACATTCTACAATTACAAGTTTGGGAACAAGTAATATATCTAAAGTAGTTACTCCAAGAGTCTTTCTAGGTTGGTTGTCAAAACACTTAACAATCATATTGGATTTAATAAGGAGTGAAAATACCTAACTACGTAAGAAAGGTTTCACCATGACTATTTAATTATAAACTTGTTATCTACAAGAACCCTTTTGATCCCTATATTGTTGTTGGTAACTTGAATGTGTAAGGGAAGATGTTGATCAATAATAATATCTCATGAAGGTATTTCATCATTATCAAAGGTTAATAATATTTCATAAATCTTCAAGTAGAAACAAAGTGAGAGGGTTCAATATTACTTGGTAACACAATTTTTACAAGGCTTTATAAATATTATCCTTTTACATATTGGATTGGTTAAGTCAAGAATACGCATATATATTAGCATGGGTGTTTCACAATTGATCCATGATATAGTCTTTTGCAACATGAAACCTTATCTTGGGGAAGCTTTTCATTTCCTACCCCACCCCTTGCAAAGTGGTGAAAGTGGAGAACTATAACATTTTTTTGTTCTAGCCCTCCTTTGCATGGATTTTTCACCTCACAAGTGATCCTCATACATGAAGGAATACTAGATATATCGCTAGAAGGTGATATAATATCTATTGGTCGCAAGAGAAGGACTATAAAACATGAAATCTGTCGTCATTGAATAAAACCCTAGCATGTCCAGAAAATAAATTCATTAATTTATGATGTATTTGGAAAAATAATCTGACTATGAACAACAACATGCTACATAATAGCATACACATGCCATGAAAAAGTAAACATTGAAAATCACACCAAAATGAAATTACATTTGGCAACATCCCTATCCAATTGATAGTTAATCCACAAATATCATTACATTATCACATGATACAAGGAATGATTAGGACTACAAGAGATAGGACTCTAAGACAAGCCTTGGATGGAATCAAACATAACAAGGACTAAATGAATCTGAAATGAAAATTGCAAGCCAAAAATAATCAAATTGATCCCAAGAGAAGAAATATCTAGCCTAACACATGTTATATTCTTATATGAATGTGTAAACTGATTTGTAAATAGATATACTCCTTGCTTTATAACTTCAATATATTCATTTGTAATCAATTTATGTCCTAAATGCATTAATTCCCCTATGTTTATAAACTTATTGAATTCAAATCAAGACCCTACTGGTGTGCATACTTACACACAATGTAATGAAATTACTTAGATAGATCTGAATATCAGGGAGTAATAAAACACAAAGAAAATCCACTTGTAGATAAATGATCACAATATGCGAGTATAAAATCTTATCCACTTCAAGGGGCAAGTGTCCAAGCCACACAATAAGACTCAAGTGCTCAAATTATCAATCAACTCGCCTACTAACTTCTATATATATATATATATATATATATATATATATATATATATATATATATATATATATATATATATATATATATATATATTATATATATATATATATATTATATATATATTATGCCACCAAGGCTGACCCACTAATGATAATATAACACATGAAAGAGATCATCATGATAAGAATTTATGATAGCCACAAGTCGATCATACACATCTAATGTAAGATATATGATTAAGGGTGTAGCATGCCCCTCCCCTTCGAAGCAACATTGTCCCAATGTTGAGAAGCTCTAGATGGTTGCTACAAGAATGTTGCATCCTCCCAAGTTGCATCTTCATTGTCTAGCTTCTTCCACTTGATCAAATACTCGGTGATGACCCTTTTCCTCAATCGTTTAGTGTGTGTCTAAAGGATGCATTCTAGTTCCAAGATGATTCTTCCCTCCTCATTGAGCTCTGGTAACACTGTTTGGGCTGATATTTCTATCCAATTACCTTCTTCAAGTAAGAAACATGGAAGACTGGATGTATTCTAGTGGCGGAGGAGTTCCAGTTTGTATGCTACATTACCAATCTTCTATAACACTTGATAAGGGCCATAATACTTAGGTGAAATATTGTTATCCTTCTTCTGTTGTTTCAAAGACATTTTCTTATATGGTTATAAATGCACAAAAACCCAATCACCGACTTCAAAATGTCTTTCATTGCGATGTTGATCTGCATGTTGCTTCATGTGGTTTTGTGTCATGGCCAAGTTCTCCCTGAGACTAGAAAGTACCTCTTGTTGGTGTTGAATATGCTCTTCAACTGCTCGAACCCTTGGTTGGACTCTCAAAGATGAGGTGATGGATGGTGGATGGTACCCATATAATGCCAAGAAAAGGAGACATTTTAGATGAAGTATGAAAGGAAGTGTTATACCACCATTCTGCAAGTGGTAACCATTGGACCCATCTCACTTGCTTATCTGAGGTAAAACAACAAAGATATCCCTCCAAGCACTTGTTTTACCACCTCGGTTTGCCCATCGATGGGGATGATAAGAAGAACTACGAGCTAGTTGAGTGCCCAAACATGAGAACAAATCAGTCCAAAAATTACTAGTAAATATAGGGTCTTAATCACTTACTATAATCTTTGGTGTCCCATGTAGCTTTTGAATTGTATCCATGAAGGTTGTTTGTTACTGTACTTGCAACAAATGGGTGTGATAAGGCAAAAAATGGGCATATTTGGTGAGTCTATCCACCACAACCATGATTACATTTTCCCTTTCGATTTAGGCAATCCTATGATGAAGTCCATGGAAACCTCTTCCCACCTCTGGCTAGGAATAAATAGAGGTTGTAAAAGACCTAGGGACTTAATTGTTTCACCCTTATTTTGTTGACAAACCATGCATTTGCCACAAATTTTTGGACATCCCTTTTAGCCCTTCCTAGAAGAAATCTTGCTTGATTCGATGATAAGTCTTCAAGAAGCCAGAATGCCCCCTACTGGAGAAGCATGGAGCTCAGATAGAACCCTATTTTTAAGGGTTGAGTTCTTACATAGGTATAATCTATCTTTGTACCATAAAGCATCTCCTTTCCATATAAATTTTTTTGACATGCTTGGATCATGTTGGAGATTTTGAATGAGATTTTTTGTATTTGGGTCATTTTCCATTCGGACCTTGCCTCCTCTACCCAATCTTCTTGTAATACATATATGGCACACAACAATGCCTCAGATTGATTCATCCTTCCGAGATAGAGCATCAATGACTACATTCTCCTTCCTTTCTTGTAGATTATCTCAAAATCATACCCCAACATTTTTAGACCCATTTTTGTTGTTCTTTAGATGATAAACGTTGCTCTAAGAAGTATTTCAAACTATCATGATCTGTCTTTACTTTGAAATGTCTACCCATTAGATATGGTCTCCATTGCTTCACTACATGAAGTATGGCTAACATTTCCTTCTCATAAATTGGTTTTGATATATTCTTACCTTTGAATTGGTGCTCTCAAAGGAAATGGGATGACCCTCTTGCATGAGTATTGCCCCCATACCATACCTGAAGCATCACATTCAACAATGAATGTTTTGGAAAAATATGGGGTGGCTAGAACTAGAGTGGTGCACATGGCCTCCTTCAACTTCTCAAATGCAATGGTAGCTTCCTCATTCCAATGGAAAGAGTCCTTCAATAAAGTTGTGAGTGGTGTTGCTATGTTGCCATAATTCCTTACAAATCTACAATAATAACTTGTAAGCCCCAAAAATCCTTAGAGAGATTTTTAGGGTTTTGGGAACCTTCCATTCAAGCATGGACTTTTATCTTGTTAGGATCCACTTTAACACCTTCATAAGAGACGATGTGACCCAAATATTCAACCTCTTTGACTCCAAAAGAACACTTAGAGGGCTTTGCATAAAGTTGATGTTGTTTAAGAGTTTCCAACACCTTATTTACATGATGCAAGTGTTCCTCCCATGTTTTATTGTAGATTAATATATCATCAAAGAACACTAAAACAAACTTTCACAGAAATGGCTTAAAGATAGAATTCATCAAACTTTGAAATGTAGAGGGTGCATTTGTGAGTCCAAAAGGCATTACCAAGAATTCATAATGGCCTTCATGTGTTCGGAAGGTTGTTTTATGAACATCCTCATCCTTGATTCTAATATGATGATATCTAGAAACGAAGATCAAGTTTTGTAAAGTAAACAACACCATGCAACTCATCTAGAAAATCATCAATTACAGGAATAGGAAACTTATCTTTGATTGTGTACTTATTGAGTTCCCTGTAATCAGGACACATGCGCCAATTGTCATCTTTTTCCGCACCATCACTATGGGAGAAGAGTAAGCACTCTGACTATGATGAATAATTCCTGCTTCTAACATCTCTTGTACTATCTTCTCAATCTCACTCTTTTGCACATAGGGGTACCTATAAGGTCTGATGTTGGGCGGTTGGCTCCCTGGTACTAGTTGGATGGCATGGTCATGGTCTCTTTTTAGAGGTAAACCTTTTGGCATATCTCAAACACAATTGAGTGCTCATCTATAATTGCTTGCATATTTGATGGTATAAATGCATTTGATTGATGTGCTTCCAATGAAAATAGTTGTGCCACGAACCCCTCTGCACCTTTTTAAAGCAATTTTTGCATCTGGTGAGAGCTCACCAATTGTGGGGACTTTGCTCTTAATCCTTTTAGTTCAAAAGTCCTCCCTTTTGACTAAAAACACATGAACAACTCTTGGAAGTTCATCTCAATGGTTCCCAAGGTGGTAAGCCATTGAACTCCTAACATAATGTTTGCTCCTCCCATGGAAATGGCATACATAGGGCTAGTTAGCAAGTAATCTCCCATGGTGAGTTTAATGTTATGGCATTTTCCTGAACAACTAATAGTTACCCCCATCAACGATCATTACTTGACATTCTGGAGTTGGATAAACAAAGCAATTCAAGTGCACCACCAACTTATGATTGATGAAGTTGTGAGTACTTCTCGAGTCAATCAACATTGTTACCCTCTATTTTTAAGAATCCAACCACTTTGAGGGTTTGGGGAGTGCTAATACCTAAAATTGCATGACATGATATCGTTGGTTGGGGATCTCCTAACTCCTCCTCGGCTCGATCATGACCTCTACCTCTTCATCTTCTTCCTTCTCTTCTTCTTCATTAGGCCCCTCAATGTAGAACAACTTCTTTTCAACACATTTATGTCTGGTCCATATTTGTTGTCACAGTTAAAACATAACCCTTTTGCTCTCTTTTCTTCAATTTGTTGAGGTGTTAATCTAACTGGCCGAGGGAATGATGGTGTCGAGGTGCTACGATCTCTTATATTAGTGAAATTTTTGCCTCTGCTAGAAAGAAAATTTTTCCTCTTCCCTACGTGCCATGATAATAAAATCAGAAACCTTAAAGGATTAAACATACGCACCTCATTCTCAATGTGTTCCTTAAGACCCCAAGAAATAGGTCATTCATATTCTCTTTAGTAATATTTTCCACCCCATGAGGATAGGTTTTGGAATTGATGAATGTAATCCTTAATTGATCATGTTTGTCTTAACTTTGCTAATTGGCTAAAGTAATTCTCTAACACACTAGAACTATAGTGCAATTGCAACTCTTTGGTAAAAATTGTCCATGTGACATTGAGACCACTCTTTTGCCTTTGAGCACATAACCATCGATACCAGATGAATTGGTCAAGTTTAAGATATAAGGATGCCATGGTCACCTTTTTTTCAGATGGAATTTGATGTAGATCGAAGAAATTCTCCATTTGGTTAATCCAATTGAGCATATCCTTTCCATCAAACTTACACATTTCCACTTTTGGCATCATGTTTCGAGCTTGCAGAGTATTTGGATTTGGATTGGTTTGGATAGCAAATCCACCTTAGCTAGTTTTTCCACCTTGGTTGATCTGAGGTTGATGATGAACCTTTATATTTGCATTGAGTTTTTACATGATCTCATCCAAGTGTTGATTGATCTTTTCCACATCTTCTTTTGGACCATTTCAAACTATAGGCTTTACAAATCATACTCAAGTTGGCTTACCCTAGGTTCCACTATGGTATACCCTAGTACTAAGGATACCATAGTTACCCTTCTGACTCCCAATCCTCAACTACTACCTCCTCCTTTATCTGGGGTTTTACCCGAAGTGAAATGATTCTTTTTGTTTTTTGTGGAAGGCCTGTCATTTTAGGAATCAAAGCCAAATTTTAGGGTTTGGGATTTCAAGAATAATTCGGCCAAATATGAAAATTCTCAAAGAACAAACTCAAACTAAATTTTTATCCTCTTTCCGAAAATGTAAAGAACTTGGAAAATTTCCACAATTTGTAACCTATAGAGCAAATTTATGAAAAACCCTAAAATTGATATAACTTTTGCAAAACAAGTCAAAAAATCTTGAAATTTGGAGAGGATCTTACTTGATTGATTTTGCAACACCACAAAAAAATGTAGAAAAATTCACTACCAATTTGGAGATATAGTTGAATCTTCACAATTAGGGTTTTGATTGATACCACTTTGACAAACACCCAATCCACCACTGTTGGAGAAGTTTGATTGCTTTAAATGACATCTTTCACCAAGCTAGGGTCATTTCCTTTCCTGGTGATTTAGGCCTTGATCCAACTCGGGGTATAGTGCAAAAGATAAAGAAAGGACCTCTAAAAAATGTTTCAAAACCTCATGACTCACCAATCCTAGAAAGAACATGAATGGAAAGGCGAGTGGGTGTTCAACTAGTTTGGAGGGACTTCTAATGCCCCGCTTCACCTTGGTTGTTTTTTTGTTGTTGATTAGCAACCTTGGTTTTTTGGGGTTTAATGTTGAAACGTATCTTTTGTGATCCTCTATTGTCATAGCCATTGATCAAGCTTATGCAAGGGAGAGAGACCCCTTCAAAACCCTCCCTTTTACCCAAAAATAAAAAAAAGAAAACCATGGAAGAGAAAAATAGGAGGAAAAAGTAGACAAGGATAAAACAAGGAAGAATAAAAAGTCAAAAAGAAAACGACAATTGTAAAATGTTTACACAAAATTGAAAGTGTCAAAGGTCACATAAAACATAATGGTGAACATGTCAAAAGTCAAGCGACACAAATAACACATACCAACAAGAACCCAACTTAGACCAATAATTAATAAACAAGTAAATAAACCAGCACAAAAACAATTAACCAATCAACAAGTAGGTGTCTACACTATGACCTTAGGACACATGTTTATTACCTTGGGCATTTATGCATATCCTAGGTTTGCAAAACAGCCAATAATAATATATAAAGGCGGTTTCTCCACTTCATAAATGTGGTTCAATTGCTTTTATAACACTCATTTTTTTATATAAGCATTATTGCATGAATAATGTTGGTGTGGTCCTTATATCTTTGATTGGTGCTTTCTTTTCATTTCCTTTTCTTTTTACCATTCTACATATTAACTTCAATAAAATCGTTGCATGATCTGCTCTCCATCTTTACATTAATATCAAAGGCATGCCACTTGGTTTGGAGACTTAGTCATTATGACACAAAAGGTATGTACTGATGTTGTAGACATTCATGAACTTGCTAAGCAAATCTAATTGGGGATGGCGTACCACCAATCAATTCATATCATACAAAATATGTAGTGAACATATATAGTGTAGTGTAGGTTGATCTCCTCTTAATAACATATTATGATCCTCTTGCTCTTGATCTTTATGTTCGTATCAAAGGCACACCACTTGGTTTGGAGATCGGGCCATTATAACACAAAAGGTGTGTACTAATATTGTAAGGTTGTGGTCCCATGTAAGGGGCAAGCTAAAAAAATTGAGCAAGTGTGGGAGAGAAAAAATAGGATATTTTAGCATTAATAGGGTCCCATGATTTTTTATTTTTCTCTTGAGACAAAATAGGAGTCTTTAGCATTAGCAAAAAAGTACGGTCCCATGAATCGAATAAACTATTGGAAGGAAAAATAGGGAGGGAAGCTTAAACATAAATGTCAAGTGTCAAAAAAACTCCCTAAAATTTTTAAGCGGTGAATTTTGTTTTGTGCCCCCAATTGCTTTATGGGGCTGGAAATCCTCTCCCTAAAATGTAGCTGCTTAGAAATTTTAGGAATTTTGTTGGATTTTAGCAGCAACAATTAATTTTTTTTACATAAGACCACATTTATCAAATAAATAGAAGCACTAGCCCCCAACATGGAACCACACTCTAAGGATCTATGTGTGTCATGGACATTCATGACTTGCTAAGCAAATCTAATGGGTGAAGTCGTACCACCATTCACTTCATATCATACATAATATGTAGTGAACATATATAGGATGGAGTAGGCTCCTCTCCTCTTAATGATAACACTTTACTTCCTTGGCTCTTTGGCTCGGATGAGGTAATGGTGAAAGATAAAGGCACAAATTAGCCTGTCTTTTTTATTAGTTTCTTGAACTCTGTTTTTGTCGTATTGGCTTTTTTGCTCTTGTTTACTTTGGTTCGATTTTTTAAACCAAATCTGGCCTTAGTAATTTGTCAATTGTGTTGTAACTTCTTTACGTTCTTCCCCAGAGGTGTCGACAGTTGCTTGTAATTTGCCAATAATCTGGGTTTAACTCAAGGTGTGGATCATCTTCTCTCATTTAATTATATCACCCAAAATGAAAAGAAAAAATACTTCCTTGGCAATACACGCATTCCCAAGTTCACTAGGGACGGAACAAAATGGATTGTATGCACGTAGAGGGAAGGGGAGTGGCAAATAAATGTAAAACTCTTATTAATTCAACGATTATTGATGTTTGCATAGTATATTTAGTTTTTTTAATGGAAATTCAAACATTCTGTAAACTACCTCCTAATACAATTTTAGAAAAAGGAAATTGCAGTAATTGATGCCAGAAAACTAGCCGGTACAAATCAGCCCTTATACGAGTTACTATCTAATGTCAACCAGTTTTACACATGGTTTATAAATAATAAGATTAAATTCTTTTCTGGAAAAAAATTCTCGGAACCACAACGAACTTAAACTAATGTACAGATGATATAAGCAACAACCTGCAATATTTAGTTCTCATGCTTGACAGAATGGCAATGTCAACGAAGAGAAGTTACAGCTTCTTTTTCTTAACAAGATTTCCAAGCATATATTTACTACACATTACTTAAAATCCAATTTACATTACAAAATTTGAAAATAAAGAAAATATATGCAGTATCATTGGCATTTATAATGTTGATTGCAGATTAAGATCAACCGCTCCTTTCAAAAATAACAGAAAAGAAAACGTTGTCCCTTGAATTGATAGGACACACTGAGAGATGTCAATTGCAGCACTGACTTAGCGCTCCGAGGCCAGTTTGTGCAGATAAAAACAATTGAGTGAGTTGCATCTCCATCCTATGGTCCGTCTCGCTTGATTTGCCTTGTAACATCTCCCGTATAAAGTGAATCTCATCCAAATGTTCATGATAAGAGAAGAATCCAAATTTACTTTTTGCCATGAAATTTTCTTCCGGCTTCAACTGCTTCTCTGTTGCCAGTGGTCATCATTAAAAAGGATTAGACTACAATACAAGATACTAAAATTGTGATGAAACATCTTATTTGAAGACAAAGATGAAAATACAGGTACACTGGAAAATAATATCAAGAGAATGTTTCTTTAGAAACGTTGATTTCAATGCCCAAGACCTCTCACTTGCATCGTACACCCAAAACTTACTTATGTCAAGTGTAGACAATTGATTCCATTGTGTTCTTACTTTGATACCTATTTTTACGAAAGCTTAGACAAAATGGGGAATGATTCGTGCAAGGAAGTAAAATGCATTTGAAGAATAATATACCCATAAAATTTCCACTAACATTGAGGAAATCAAATCAAGGAATATGCAGCACAGTAGAGTAGCAGCATTGAATCCTATCCCAGATCTCTCATTTGAACTGTATATATGATTACTATGACTTCCTGGCAGCTCCATCATAGTATACGGCAATAATAAAGAAAGAAAAAAAGACATTAAAAGCTTGAGAGACAGAAGAAAAGTAATTAAGGTGTGCATGATTACCTAAAAGCATCAACAAGTTCTTTATTTTCAGGGTCAAGCTCCACTCCTTCATAGAAAGCATTTGCAGCTTCATCAAAATGCTGAAACAGGAAATGAATCAATTCATGAATATCATTAACAATTCAGGTCTGTATGATAGCATAGATTGTCATACACGAAAAATGTGAAATCAACAGAAGCTGATTGTTATCAAACAAGTGGGCAAGAAAATATTTATATAGCACTCATGCAAAACATACAAGTCATTACTGATTACTTACCGAGACTAGATGTAGGACTAAATGCACGTTCCTATCAGCCAGTATGTTTTTGTTTTTTTTTTTGCTTTTATGCGAGAAATGTCTCTTTTATTGCTTCAACGAACAGTGATTTGCATCAATTTAACAGGGTTACAACTTACAAGGAAAGTCTACTGCTAGAAAACTTACGAAAGCTAAATGAGGCAATGATTCAATTTGTTTATGAATTGAACTTTGACCAGAAAAGTTGAATATGGCTAAAAATAAGTCTTTTAAGTTTTAACTCCCTAACTCCTGCTCACTGCTCCCCTGTGCTGAGAAGGGACAGGACATCCTGAACTGTTAGTCTTTCACCTGAATTTCCATAGAATCCAACATCGATCAATTGAATTGTGTGTCATAACAATTTGGAACTGTCTCCAATCATCCCAGTGTCCTTAAAGATGTTTTCTCCAAGAGAGAGGGAAGTCAAAATATTATTGAATTCAGCTTTGAGCCTCGCTCAAAAGTCTTGGCAGTGGATATATTAAAAATACATGATCAAGTGTTTCATCCACACCAAAGAAACTGCAAGAATAATTTGTAGCCAAGGATGGACTACTCAAAAGTCAGGGCAGGAGGATATATTCAAAAACATGATCAACTGTTTTCAACTCCTAAGAGCTTTCGAAAGATGTATGATAAGGGTAACTTGAAAATAATTTTCTATGGGGACCCTATGCACTGTGTTCTGAAATCACATCATGATCCCAAGACTTATGGAAATCCAAGGGTATTAAAGAAATTACATATACCATTACAACACGTGGACTGCACCATTGAAAAGCATGTTGGATAGCTTCAATGTCCTAATGCGGAATTGCATATGTAGGCCAGTCTACAGCCTACCAGAACAAGCATGTTTCCCCATAGGCTGGTTACAGCTAGTAATTTAAAAAAGGGATAGACAAATATAAATACCCGTTATTCCACATGTTCCAGCACAGTTCCCTCAAAAATATTGGGGCCTATGTCAGATACACTGTAAAAGGTTAAAGTTGTTTTTATACGATTAAATCATGGGCCGTGTGTAATGTCCCCTTTTAGGACAAGTTAGGATTAATCATAAATCTGATCACACAGCTGAAAATTAATTAAAATTCAAACCCCAACTGCTGCAATTTTCCAAAATTAATTCCCGCTTAACCATCCAAGCAAAAATCTTCAAACTTTGGATTTTGGGCCACAAAAATATGAAGAACAATATCCCAAAACCAGTTTTTGCACAGCCAACATAAAACCCTAATTTTGCCCTAAAAATTAGGTCGCCCAACACATTTAGGGCATCCAAATAACTCCAAAAATTATAAAATCACTTTCTCCTTATTTCTCCTAATTTCTACAATCAAATCCACTATTAAACTGACCCCAAAACAACAGATCTGAAATAAATATTAATTTATAGCAACCAGAAAGCTTACAGACAGCTGAAATCTTCTAAAATTGATATCTCACTCAAAACTCAATATTTCTTCACCAAATAAATTGCAGATTGTTCTATAAATTAAGGGCTTTCCAAAGAACTATCAATATGAATTTTTGAAACACTGTAACCCTTCCAAAACAACCCCAAAATCCTAAACCCAGTCACTAGGGTTAGCATAAAATATGTAAATTATTTCCAGCACTTTGTAACCCTCAATGCACCCCAAATAATTGCTCAAACTCAGAAAAACAAGTCAACACAGATCAGATCATGAATATAGATGATTTACCCTTGAAACATGTTAGAATAATGCCCAAGTCAAGTCACCATAGCTGGAATAAATATACCAAAATAAACCAAATTTGTTAACCACTTCAAACATCACCAAAACATGTCAATCAATCACTTATTCAAGTCGCTAGGGCTGGAATAATTACAGCATTAAAATCAGATCATAAAACACTCAATAATCATCACTAACATCCAAATATTCTCCTCAAATAAATGCGCCACACATCCAAACAAGTCGTCAATGCTAGCAAGCATAAATCATGCACAAAGACACTTCAACACAATGAATGGAACAAGAGTCTTCAATGTCTTCAACAATGGCTTCCAAATGAGAGAGAGCACAATGCAAGATCTAGGGCATACATCTCATGGGCATACATCCCAATTCTCCAAACAAGGAGTGAAATCAAATGATCAATCCAACATAAGTCTCACAATGATCCCAAACTCTCCTTTTATAAACTAGGCACAAAATTCGAAATCCCTAGGAGAGGGAAATCATTAAATAAAAATATTTTATCCTCCCTAGGTGTGGCGTCCCTTTCTAAGGGTGATTTTAATACTAAAAGCCACCGAAAAGTTATTTAATTAATTTTTTTATTATTTTGCCTTGTGAAAATTAAATTACATAATTAAATAATTATTGCTTTATAATGTCAAATGATAAAAATCACTCTCCAGAAATAATATTTAATTATTTAATATAATTTTCCCCTCGCAACATCCTAAAGCCCACGGGAAAGATAGGCTAACGGTCTTCAAAAATGGGGACATTACACCGTGGATATTACATCGCAAAAGCCTTTACATATAATTAGGCAAATAGTATACCATGAGATCCTTCTCATATCACCGGAACAACCCAAATCCTCAAATAGCCTAGTTGTAACAATCTAATAACAAGTTCATGATATGCTAACAATATTTTACCAATATCTAAATGATCTAGTCATTACATTAATAATAAAATCTTGTGTAGAATATAGGGCCCAAAGAATGTGATTCACTCCAAACATGAACTTAATCAATGTGTAACTCTCATCTTGTCAATGAAGCAAATATTGCCAAAGCGTCCCCATGGTCACCATTCCATCTCACCGGAGTACATAAGTAGCAGCTACAACCAATGAGTAAATTAGGAAGTGGCGCTGAATATTGGGTTCACTATGTTCGCAATATGCTAACAATATTTTACCAATATCTAAATGATCTAGTGATTACATTAATAATAAAATCTTGTGTAGAATATAGGGCCCAAAGAATGTGATTCACTCCAAACATGAACTTAATCAATGTGTAACTCTACTATCAATGAAGCAAATATTGCCAAGTGTCCCAATGGTCACCATTCCATCTCACCGGAGTACATAAGTAGCAGCTGCAACCAATGAGTAAATTAGGAAGTGGCGCTGAATATTGGGTTCACTATGTGCACTTTGTTGTAACTTGTCGTCATCTTGTCTTGAATATTTCGTTATTCACATGTTTGTTGTTAGAGTGATCAATTCTAACACAAGCTATATTATCATATTATATAATAATATAAATTGAAGGCTTCTTGTTCATCTTCTTTTCTATGGGCAAGAAGAAGTTGAACAAGGGAAAAACTTGAGTTATATTTCAGTTTCTTTATTCATATTTATGTTTTCATTTTGTGTTTTGCCTTTCAAGGCAGGTCATTTGGGTTCTAGTGCTCCTAACATGAAATTAAAAGATGAAGTAAGCTCCTTATGAGGTCGGCAAGGTTGGAGAGTTTCCAACATGGAAAAAGAAGATAGAGCAAGCTTAAGAGGTCGATCATTACCCCTTATGAGGTCGGCAAGGTTGGAGAGTTTCCAACATGGAAAAAAGATGATAAAGCAAGCTTAAGAGGTCGGTCATTTAGGCCTTCATTTGGTTCTAGTGCTCCCAACATGAAATTAAAAGATGAAGTAAGCTCCTTATGAGGTCGTTGGCATATATACTTATCAATTTGGACTCTAGGGTTGATTGCTCTATTTCCAACTCCACTAAGGGCGAAAATCCATAGTGTGGCATCCAAGGAGGACGACAACCTTCCTTGTGGCATATTGGAAAGAAAACTCTCCAAAATTGGTGGTGTGAAGACAAATACGAAGATCCTCTTGTTGGTTTATATCTAGGGCATCAAGAAGAAGACCTATCAAGAGCTTTTGCATGGTTTGGAGTCCCTCTTCTAGGGAGTGACTAGGGTTGGAGTCAATTTGGGTGCCTTCTAGGGCACGAAACTCATTTATTATTTGATATTCAGATTTGTCATAATTTATAAGGCTGATATCTTTCATATTTGGCCATTGTTGGGGTTTGGAGACCTCATTTTTGATCATTTATCTTGGTTGTACTTCTGTTGTTGATAAATTAATTGCTAGTTGTGTTTGAGATTGGTTTTCATGGTGAAAATTGTCCTAAAGTGTTTCTAAAAGGTTTATAAATATTGTGGATGAGTTTTAGGGTGATATTTGGGTGAAATCTTGTTGTTTACAAGCTGTTCCAAAAATCAGACTGTTGTACATTGTACTGATCTAAATTTTCAGTTTGCTGGTCTAAAATCAGATTTAAATCAGTTTGGGGTTTGTGTTATTTCCTTGTTTTTCAGTTTCAGCCCTAGAAAGGGATATTACAAGTGGTATAGAGCATCGATCTTCCCATCCTGAGGGTATTCGTGCAAGACGGTGACAAAGAATACAAACATGGATTGGCGACCTAGGTTTTTACCAAAGAAAGAAGTCATTCGAAGGTGGAAACATGACATTCAAGTGGGTCACAACATTGTGGCTAGCTATGAAGAATATAGGGCTCTTCTGAATGAGATCCGTGATGTTATTTCGCTTGCCAAATTCATAGGGGTAAGCAAGGGAAGGTCAAGGTCGGAGCCTAGACCTCATGCGCCACAGAAATTTTCAAAATGCTTTGGGGAAGGTGGCACTCTCCACATTTGATGGCTCCAACAAGGGGACAACCAGAACATGGATGAAGATGCTAGGGTTAAACCCTAGACCACAAGAATACGCCAAGGAGCCAAACCCAAAGGGGTTTCTCTTGAAAGAAGAAAAAGGAAAATCAGATCTGCAAGAGGTTTTGAGGTGGAGTCCCAAGAAGACCACATTGAAGGACATGGAAAGGTGTTGCTAGATGAAGAACCAAAGAAGGTTTTTGATGCAACAGAATCTCCAAAGAAAGAGGAAGAAGTCATGGAGCATGAGCCAAGGAAAAAAGAAAAATTGATTTGCAAAATTGTGGAGAGAATTTGGTGGTTGAAGCCAAATTTTTGGCTGATAATGATGATAATCAGCTTGCTGGAATTTTCTAACAACAATCAATAAGAGGCAAATTGATGGTGTTCTTGACTTCAGCGGGAACCATGATGATGTTCCATACATGTGTCAAGAAAATATGGAAGGAGTCAAGGCGGAAAGATCTTCAGTTGTTGAAGGAGCGAAGGAAAAGGAGGGTGAGCTCCTTGTGGGCAGCCCAAGGTATGACCATGATGACCATATTTCTGATTTGTTGCTTCCTATCATGCCATTTCAGATTTACACTCATAGGCAATTTGTTGAAAAAGAGGACCTTGGGGCAAATTTGATGCTCCATAGCAAATCACGGCAAATGGGTAGTCTTCATGATGCTAAGAATGGAGACAAATCAGAATTGCATAGGGTCAATGGGCCAAGACTTTTGGGTGACCTTGTTGGAGGCCATATATATGAAGAGAGTGTTTTTCCGGGTGCCTATAATCACTTTCAGTTCGCTGGAAATTTCAGGACAACAACCTATGGTAAGCAATTTCATCATCTTCTTAAGGAATTGCTACATCACCTTCATGCTATGTCTTTGCAATATTTTGGTCATCATAAAGAATACTCTAACCACATTGTGAAGATGAAGGGTACCAAGTGGGAAGAGAGAGAGCTTGGGTTACAAAAATTGGGAGTTGTTGATAATTTTCAGCTGGCTGGACTGTTCCAAACAGCAGTCAAAAGGAGGTCAATGAATGGAATTCCCAGCCTTAATAAGAAGCCTAAGGTGACCCAAGACAAGCACCAACAAATTTGGGAAGAATGCAAGAAGGAAAGGATTCCATTTGGTGAAGAAATCATGCAAATGAAGAGTGCTGATTCAAACTCAGAGATTCTGAAGCATAAAGACATCACGAGCAGCCCATGGTATGTGAATATTCCATTTCTCTTGCTGGCCAATTTGTCATTTCAAGTATGTTGTCATCACGCACCACTGGTTAGGAAGGGTGACCATGTCTCATGCTTGTTGTATCTTCCTATGGCACCACTAGTGAGACATCACCATGATAAAGGTATGGGTGTTGTTATAAGGCTTGAGAAAGGGAGAATCATCCACTTCAAAATCAGTACTTGGGGAAAATTCATCTTGGTATGTGCCGGTGTAAGGAAAATGTCAAAAATCACTCTTGGGAAAGGTAAGCCTAGTGGTTCTATTCCCAATAGATACTCCTTGCAGCCCTCTTTTGCTAAGTCTTTGTTACATTGGGATCATCTAGAGAAGGATCACAATTCTGATTTTCTTATTGATGAGGGGCTGACCCATAGTTCCATGTTTGAGAAAAAGGTTAGGAGAATAAGGGGAAAGGGCAGCATACTTGTTTGGGTGCATGACATACATACTTATCAACCATTCCGGGAGAAGGGTCTTCTTCATAACCAAGGGGTCACTATGCTTGTTGGGAGTGGCACCCTCATACCTTGTGCAAGAAAAATAGTACAACCTGTCACTTCTCTTGGGAGATCATGAGGTATGTGGTGAATTTTTGGTTATTGAACTAGCTAATGTTGAAATTGTTCTTGGGGTTCAAGTGGTTGCAAACATTGGGGAAGTCCACCCTCAACTTTCATAATGAAGAACTAAAATTTTGTGACAAAGCTGAAGAAATCAGAATTCATGGCAAGAAGAAACAACATAGGACAGCTGTTTTGGGGCAGCAAGTAAGGCACTTGCAATTCGAAAATTTTCCACAACGAAGGTTGCTCACACTTGGTAAGAATATTTATTATCATAAAGTGAATTTTGAAGAGCCTAATGGGGTGAAAAACACCACTTTCAGTCATAGATATAGAGCTGGTTTGAGTCAAGTCCAAGATGGCTATGACATGGAGAATCCGGATGGTCTTTGGAAATGCAAGGCGAATCACTTCTTGGAACCAAGCTTCACACTCGAAAACAGAGGTATAAAGGTAGTCACCATTGCCGGGGCAGCAAGATGTTGGATGTGGAAAGTGGGTAAGCAATATGATCTTTTTATATTTGTTGTCATACGAGTAGTTTCAATCATTGGAGTTAGTAAATGGCTGTTCTTGGGCATTGTTGGGGCATATTCCATCAAAGTTGGGGTGTTTCCAACCCCCATGTCATTGATAGTATGGAAATTTTTGGAGAGAAGTCATGATTACAGCTGTTGTACCTTCTTTTCAACTGTTGTTCACAACTTTTCCAGCCACTTTCCTACTTATGAGACAAAAAAAGAGCCTCCAATTATAAGGTTGAAGAAATTCCAAACTACTACTAACCTTGGCATATTTGTGGCTGATTTAAGGTGGTTTCCAGCCACTAACATTCTGATTTTTGAGAGAAAAATGCAAGGTTACAGCTGTTTTTGGGACAGCATTACCTAAAGTTTGGGAATCCATCAATTGAATGGAAATTATGAGATGATGGCAAGCAAAGGAAGGGAGCTAGCTATCATGTCCCTATGGCATGATGAAGAGGTTGTAAAAGTGTTGTTAAACACTCATGTTTTCTTTGATATGTTTGCTTCATGTGTAGGTACATCAAAGAAGGAGCCACATAGAATTATTTGGGATCCAGGAGCTTGCATTTTGCTTGAGGGCAAGCAAATTTGGGAAGGGAGGACTGTAATGTCCCCTTTTTTGAAATAATATAAATTGAAGGCTTCTTGCTCATCTTCCTTTCCGTGGGCAAGAAGAAGTTGAACAAGGGAAGAACTTGAGTTATATTTCAGTTTCTTTATTCATATTTATGTTTTTATTTTGTGTTTTGCCTTTCAAGGCAAGTCACTTGGTTGGGTTTAGTGCTCCCAACATGAAATTAAAAGATAAAGTAAGCTCCTTATGAGGTCGGCAAGGTTGGAGAGTTTCCAACATGGAAATAGAAGATAAAGCAAGCTTAAGAGGTCGGTCATTACCCCTTATGACTCTTGGTGCCAACTAAAGGGTATAAGAGGAGTCCATTGGCTCATTTGCACATCACTTTTTGGCATATATACTTATCAATTTGGACTCTAGGGCTGATTGCTCTATTTCCAACTCCACTAAGGGTGAAAATCCATAGTGTGGCATCCAAGGAGGGGACAACCTTCCTTGTGGCATATTGGAGAATGAAAACTCTCCAAAATTGGTGGTGTGAAGACAAATATTGAAGATCCTCTTGCTGGTTTATATCTAGGGCATCAAGAAGAAGACCTATCAAGAGCTTTTGCATGGTTTGGAGCCCCTCTCCTAGGGAGCGACTAGGGTTGGAGTCAATTTAAGTGTGCCTTCTAGGGCACAAAACTCATTTATTATTTGATATTCAGATTTGTCATAATTTATAAGGCTGAAATCTTTCATATTTGGCCATTATTGGGGTTTAAAAGGAGACCTCATTTTGATTATTTCTCTTAGTTGTACTTCTGTTGTTGATAAATTAATTGTTAGTTGTGTTTGAGATTGGTTTTCATGGTGAAAATTGTCCTAAAGTGTTTCTAAAAGGTTTATAAATATTGTGGATGAGTTTTAGGGTGATATTTGGGTTAAGGTACACCTTTAACGACTTGAATGTCGCACACCATAACCATGGTGTACCCTCTCCAAATGGGGCAATCTATCCGTAATGGTTATACTACTCCCCCTCTTTGCAACATGATCATTCGGTTAGCCTCGAAAACTATCCATTGATAGAAGTCCCATCACTAACGATCTAACAAAACCCCTTTTTCAAGTGCACATTACATGTATCACATCCAAAGACAATCTTCATGTTCATATTACTAGCCTCCACATATTGTAGAGTGTTATCACATCAAAACATCTCCTCGCTTGAACACTTTGGCTGATGTATTTTTCCACATTAGAACACCTTGCCATTGAACACTTCACCTAATGCACATCAGCCTCAAAGTATTCTCCTTGGCTCCTTGAACTTGACCCAATTTTATATCAATGAAATATCCCTTTTGGGGATAAAACTGAAAAAGTCCTTAGCTGATTTAAAACTCAGAAAATCAGACTTGTAGTTGATGTAGAAACCCTTGCAAGAACCCTTGATACAACTGTAATTATTTCCCAAAATGGCGACTTGCTTGGGGAAGCAAAACACCCGTTCTAGGGCACAAACACACTCAAAAATACTTGCTAATTGCTCAGAAAATTATAGTTAATAACCAGCAACATTAATATGCAAGAAATCTGATTTTTAGAAGCCCACAATTGCAATTATGAATTTATTAATGAACCCTTACACAACTGGAATAAATAAATACTTCAGATCTGAAAATAACATCCACAATGCTTCCAAATGATGATAAAAATGTAGATTGCACCTTAGAAAAATAGAGAGAACATGTCCATGCAATTTGCACTTGGAAGAAAGAGCCCAAACACCAAGATTTCCTCCTCAACCAAGTTGCTTAGGGTTGTAATTAATTATAATCAGCAATGAAGATCAACACAAAAAGAGATAATGTGGGTTTTCGTCCACACTACCCTCTCCTCAAGGGGTTTCGTCCTTGGGAGGTACTCAATTCAAGGGTTTTCGTCCTTGAATGAGGTGGAGAAAGTGCTTCAACAAGCAAGCCTTCACCAACAAGATAGATTCACAAAAACAACATGCCTACAAATGACTAAGCGACCTCCTTTTATAGACATAAGGGGTGCTTATTACAATGCAATCCAAAAAGGCCGACCCCTTAAGAGAGGATCTTTTAAAAGTTCATTAAGTATTTTGGCCTACATGCCACAAATACTTATTTTATTTCCTAATTACATAGCCATCTATTGGAGCGCTAATCGCCCAATAGGAATACATAAATACAAATGAAATAACTATTAAAATAATGATGCAATGACAAAGTTCAGATCTTCCCCTTGCTTTCTCCTTAAACCCACGGGGAGAAAATGGGTTAAGGTCTTCAAGAACTAGCCTCCGAAAAGGGACATTACAGTCCCCCCCCAAGATTGCTTGTCCTCAAGCAATTGCAAGAACCCGGATCCCAAATGAATCCTAACTGATTCTTCTTCGATATACCTGCACATGAAGCAAACATATTAGAGAAAAAATGTGCTTCCTTCTTCATCCACTTATGCCTTGTGGAAATGGTGACCAATTCCCCTTCTTTGCTTGCACCGCTCTCATACATACATTGGCTGTCCCAAAATATCATAATGTTGCCCCAAACACAATTGTAGTCATACATTTTCCACTCCAAATTCAGAATTAAAATGGCTGGAATCCACCACAAAACAACCTTGCATAAATCAACATCAAATGTCAACAACAACCCTTTCCATTGTATGGCTGGAAACTCATCTATGGAAGTGATTAGGGGCTGGAAGAGTTTATGACAGCAGTGAAAATAACATGGCAGCAGCCGTCATACTTCAAAATTCTCACCAAACCAAGAAATGATAGCAATCTAGGAGCTGAAAATGACCATATAATGACTGTAACTTTACCCCTTACTTCAGCAAACTGAAAATAACTCAAGTGCACAACCACAAAACTCTGTATGTAGCTCAATCCCCAATCCATTCTTGGTGAATGATGATCATGGATCAACTTCGTGGCAAGATGTACACTTCTATGCACTAGTGATCCTTGAATAATTTCATTGGGTGCCAAGCAATGTTGTATAGAAAACATTTGAAAGCCAACATCAACAAAGAAATTATATAGCTTACCCACTTTATACAACCAACACCAAGTTGCCCCTACCGTGAAGATTGCCCTTATAAGCTTGTTCTCAAGTGTATGTCTTGACTTCCAAGAGTGCTCCATAGATGGTGAGCATTGGTTCTCCCTCATACCATTGGTATGCATGACATAACATATAATCTCTTTTCCTAACCATATACATGATGTCATCATTTCATTGCACCTAGAAACATGGAACCTTTCAATGAACTCACCTTCAGTGGCTATGATAACAAGTTTCCCAATCAGCAAATCACCATTAGCCCATTGGAAAGTACTTTTCCTTTTACTTCTGGGTCTTCTAATGCCAAATCTAAGTTGCCAATACTCATACTTGCCATAGACAACTTTGAGTTGTCCCTATTTTTCATGAGATCAGATGTAAACATCACAAAATCAGATCTGATTATCTTTGTAGAAAGTGGAAAAACATTTGGTTTCCATACCTTGGAGTGCCCCACATGGTGAATCCATTGCATCCCATCACGAATTTCCCAAAAACTGAATCCATTGCATCCCATAAACAAATGTAACTTTAGCTGGCTTCATTCTAAGGAAAGCATCACATACCTTGCACCTTTGGCTACACCCTTCACTTTTTATCTTCCTTCTTCTTGGCATAGGCTGATCATTAGAATAAATACCCAACAAGAACATGGAGTAGAGCAATGAAATATAGTCATCATACCTTTCTAAAAAACGAACTGTTTTGGCATGTTGGGGAGAAATGAATTTGAAGCCCTCTTGAGCCATGAACTGCCCAATCCTCCCAACTCTTCCATTTTTATGGATCCATGGGTTAGCCACATAAGAGATGAAAAGTTAGGATCGTCATTATGACCCCCACACTTCATGATAGAGCTCTCTTTCATACTGATTTTAAAATCAAATATTCTTCCCTTTGAAGACCTCATCATAGCACCCATATGCCATTTGTGAGAACACCATAGAAATTGAGCCCAAGTGTCTATATGTCCTTTGCAAAAAACAACACTTCTTACCTCCTTACCCCATGAAGTATGATGTGCACAAAGGTGTTCAATCATTGGTGACAAAAGAGGATACAACATATATGAAACATGAGTACTCCTAACCATCCATTCATGGTAGAAAATCTGAAATGATGCATAGGCAAAAACTGAAATACCTTCATGCCGGGGCTTGCCCATAACACTCAGAAATTTTGAGTTTAAATCAGCATTCAAAAATATTTCAAAAACACCTTACCTTCATGATCTTTTGCTTTTTGGTGTCCTTCTTGAGGCTCCTTTGCAAAATAGGTTGGCCTTGCGGATGGTAAAGGTGAGAACATGGCAGCCACCTAAGAAAGAGTACATAGTCCTCCTTTCTCCCCCTTTGCTCATGAGGTCCATCATTTTGGTGTAGTATCATGCTAGACAATAAATCTGAGTTGTTTCTAGATCCCGGGCTGCTTACCTTCACTATATCTTTTAGCCTCTTCACGCTAGCAATGGTATTTATGCATGAAACCCTTTCAACATCCTCTTCATTCTCTAGCTCCTCATGCTTCTTTCCATCTTCTTGCTTATGCCTCCAAAATCCTTTTGTATCTTGCCCCATGCAACTATTAAAAAGCAAAGGGATATCATGAACAACCAAAAGCCTTTTACCTTCTTTGCTTGATGTTTGCTTGACAATTTTTCCATGTTCTTGAGCTTTCATAGGGCTGAGATTTTCCTCAAATGATCTTCTTTTTACTGCTGTTATAAAAATTCCAGCAAGCTTGTTGTCCTCACATCTATTAGGACAAAGGTTTCCTTCTTCCCACTTGATTTCGTCCATGCCTTGTTGGCACATGCATGGGGTCTCTTTGTGGTCCTTTCCCGAGCCACGAACACCTTCAATTTGCCTCTTAGGAGCTGTTGT
This sequence comes from Taxus wallichiana var. yunnanensis, assembly GCA_018340775.1. Classification (NCBI taxonomy): domain Eukaryota; kingdom Viridiplantae; phylum Streptophyta; class Pinopsida; order Cupressales; family Taxaceae; genus Taxus; species Taxus wallichiana. The sequence continues at coordinate 851,742,151 of CM031242.1, read as the reverse complement.
CCTAAACAGACCAGCGAGTTAATTGTGGTCATGCTTCATCGGAGAAAGGTTTCCAACCACCAAGCTTTCTCTCCCAACTTGTAGATCTGATTTTTCTTCTTCCTTTGGTTCAAATTTTATGACTCCATCACCTGTTACTTCACAATCATGCGAGCAATCATTAGAAGATCGGACGCAAGCGAGCCAAGTGTGGCGAGCTCCTCAACCTTGCAGAAGTTAAACAGCGCATATGAGTCGAGTGCTCACATAGATGTATCGGAGGCGCAGCAGAAGTGTGGATGCGGAGTGGGTGCAGAAGTAGTGGCTAAGACTCATTGAAGTGGACAGAGAATGGTTCACATGGTGATGCACGACATGGTGGTTTGAGAAAAGGACATCATGGATACGGTTACAGTGTGGTGAGCTGACAACTAAGGCAGAAGACTCGAGTAGGAGTCAATGCGGTCTGGACGCAGATGGGTGTCTCAAAGAGTAGGCACGGCGGTGTCAGTGGCCATGGCATCGGGGTGAGATCAGAGTTGGGATTGAGTCGAGGGAAGAAGAGTACCTCACCGCATGTGATGTGGTCTACAAAGATGGTGAGCTTGCAGTGCTCCCCGCAGGGATCTTTGGTGTTGGACTTGGGTGACAGAACAGTCAGCAGGTCGGGGTGAGTAGAGGCTCACACCCGGGAAGGACTCGCGAGGAGGACTTCCCCCACTGGTGCACGCGTAGGTGACCGGCGCGGCAACTCAGGCAGACTCATGGATGGATGACAGAAAGGTGCATGTGATGTTCCTTAGCGGCATTGTGCAGAACAGTTGGGTGTTCGACAGTGAGCCGCCAACGGCGTAGAGAGTTGGGTCAGTGATGAGTCAAGGAGGCATGAGTTGTGCATTCCCTCAGGTGAACTAAGAAGGCATATTAAGAGCTCCGGCGGTTGTATGGGCAGCCGTGGTATTTGGCGAGTGGTCTTCTGGAGCAGTTGTATGGGCAGCTGTGAAAGGTGTTGGAAGGGTTCACTTGTGCATAAGTTGGAGATGCGTTGGGAATGGGAGGTGGATGAAGGTGTAGTCTGGGACTGTTGGAGTAGCTTGTTCCTCTAAGGCGAGCGAAAAAAGTAGTGTCTCAGTGCCGCACGTTGGCTAGTGAAATCCGCTGTGTAGCTAGCCCCGTGACAATACCAACAATCCCTTACTATCCCTTCGAAATGACAAGGGATGAATTCGAGGGCATCCTCCACACACATAGGGTTTGATTGTAAGTATGCCTCTAATTCTGACAACCATGATTTCACTGAAAGTTTGTTAGTACCATCAAAAATAGAGATATTACCTTTCCATGCACCGTTGTTGCTTCCTCTTGGTGTGATATGGTTCAACCATGCCACCAATTCTTCCAAATTGGAATCTTCCATTGAAACCCTAGGTATTGAGAATTTGTGCTCTAATACCACTAAAATATCCCTTTTGGGGATAAAACTGAAAAATAACCTAAGCTGATTTAAAACTTAGAAAATCAGACTTGTAGTTGACGAGAAACCCTTGCACTAACCCTTGATACAACTATAATTATTTACCAAAACGGCAACTTTCTTAGGGAAGCAAAACACCCGTTTTGGGGCACAAACACATGTTAGGTACAGTCCTCACAAACACATGTTAGGTACAGTCCTCACATGTGGGTGCTTGTGTGTAGATTTGATAATATTACATTGGGTTAGTTATATTATTTAGGATATCTATTATAATATTATGTAAGTTGTTTTAACAACTTACATAATAAGGAGAAGAGTTTGTTCTCCGGTAGGATATTGCAATTCCCATTTAGAGGAGCGGTTATAGGAGTTTGAATAGGGCTCCTTATTTTTAGGAGATCCCTTCCTATATATTTGTAATGGTTACATTGTTGAATTAATGTTGATTGAATTATTTTTTAGCGTATTATCTTTATTCAGATATGGGGTAAAACCCACAACACACTCAAAATTACTTGTTAATTGCTCAGAAAATTATAAGTAATAACCAGCAACATTAATATGCAAGAAATCTGATTTTTAGAAGCCCCATAGTTGCAATTATAAATTTATTAATGAACCCTTACACAGCTGGAATAAATAAATACTTCAGATCTGAAAATAACATCCACAATGCTTCCAAATGATGATAAAAATGTAGATTGCACCTTAGAAAAATAGAGAGAACATATCCATGCAATTCGCACTTGGAAGAAAGAGCTCAAACACCAAGATTTCCTCCTCAACCAAGTCGCTTAGGGCTGTAATTAATTATAATCAGCAATGAAGATCAACACAAATGAGATAATGTGGGTTTTCGTCCACACTACCCTCTCCTCAAGGGGTTTCGTCCTTGGGAGGTACTCAATTCAAGGGTTTTCGTCCTTGAATGAGGTGGAGAAAGTGCTTCAACAAGGAAACCTTCACCAACAAAATAGATTCACAAAAACAACATGCCTACCAATGAATAAGAGACCTCATTTTATAGACATAAGGAGTGCTTATTACAATCAAGTGTTTTAAAACCAGTTGAACAATGAAACCGAACCGGCCGGTTCGACTATTCAACATTTTTAGGCATGAACCGGTTAAAAAACCGGACTGTTCGATCGGTTCAGTACCAAACCGGTCTAACCGGTCCATTCCGACCTAAACCGGCCGAGTCGTGTAAAGATGCATGCATACGGCGCTGAGTATAAAAAATTCAATTTTTTAATTAAAATTTATGCTTTTAACACCTTTCTTACTTGGAGTTCGTGTCATTTTGCTATAAACACCTTTCTTACATGTTATATAGTATATACATGAGCAAACTTTGCATATTTTGTGTGTAATTGTTGGAATCATGGTTTCTAATCTTTCAAATATATTGTTTTCATTAAAAATATAATTTTTATGTGTTTTTAGTAAACCGGTTCATAAAGTTTGAACCGGTCTAGTTTCGGTTCCGGTCCGATCCAACCCTCGAACGGTTCCAAGTCCGGTTCTGAGTTTTAAAACATTGATTACAATGAAATCTAAAAAGGTCAACCTCTTAAGAGAGGATCTTTTAAAATTTCATTAAGTATTTTGGGCCTACATGCCACAAATACTTATTTTATTTCCTAATTACATAGCCATCTATCAGTAGCGCTAATCGCCCGATAGGAATACATAAATACAAAGGAAATAACTATTAAAATAATGATGCAATGACAAAGTTCAAATCTTCCCCTTGTTTTCTCCTTAAACCCACGGGGAGAAAATGGGTTAAGGTCTTCAAGAATTAGCCTCCGAAAAGGGACATTACAATCAACGAATAAGTTATGTTCCTCTTTTCAATACCCGAGATCAATTTACCATATTCCAAGCAATCTATGACATGCCTACAAGGGCAAAGTATTATTTGTCAAGAAAAATGTCCATCAATCCCACTTGTATATTATTTAGACGACTTGATGTTGGGATACAACTTCAAAGTGAAAGATCTACAATAAGTTTCAAGTAAGGGGCAAACTTTCGATGAACCACGGTTAGCAACAAAATCATTAATACGGTCAAATGAAATCTCCAAAATTGCCCATATTCCCATACTTAAGAATTTCCATTTTGAGCATATACATGAAATGCATAACATTTCATCTTATCGAAAAAACACATTTTAACCTTCTAACCACCTTGCACCATTTGTTTTTCCGATCATGAAAAATGGTGGCCTTCCATTAGGTGTGGCAAATTCATCCTTCCGAATATCTTTCATCGTGGCATAATACCACTTTGTCTTACATGTTAGCTCGCTGATTTTTCCCTAGAACTCAACTCCTAACCAGCTCCGAGCCTTCTTCTAACAACACAACTTATTTCAAAATTATTAGTACAGATACAATTCAATACTATGTCTAGACTTACCAAAGAAAAATATCTTCTCATCTACAATCACATCTCTACTAATCACTCTTGCAGTAGGAAGCACATCTCCTACTACACAAGATGCATCTTGGAGATGCAAATGCATCGCTGGTATGGAAGACAGTATGGAAATATACCGCATGCCCGAAGACATTTATAGGAGACTATCAATGTCTTCTTGCCATCTCTATAAACCCTAGATGCGTTCCCGACCAAAAAGCACTTAAACCTAAAAATAAATCCTAAAAACACACTTTTTGAGTTACTTGCAGACAAAGGAATTTTGAGTGGCTTGCAAACTAGGACAGATTTCAACTTTAAGTTTCCTAGGATGGGCTTCAAAGAACGATTCGCACTTTGAGTTTATTCCAAAAGGCTTGACAGACGATATGACACTTTGAGTTTATTCCAAAAGGCTTCGACAGGACAATTTACAAAACCTAAATGTGTTTTTGGCTTTATTGTTGCTATCTTTTGTTTAGACTCTAGAGTCTTAGACTACATTTTTTTAAAGTATTGTCATTCATGCACAACATTCATCATGAAATTTCGTGTATTACTATTCAAACATAACATACGATGGTGAATCCAATAAAGAGTCCTTGTTTGCTTTTCTTTTTTCTGGTATAGCCATGATTGTATAATTTTTACTTTTGGTTTTTTTAAAAATAATATTTACTTTTATAAATTTGATTTTATTTGAATACTTTCAATATATAAAAATATATAATTTTATTATATAATATATTTATTTTTTAACAATTTAAAATATAAATTGTAGTTTTGTTTTAATTGTTTTGATTTTTATTTTAAACAAGTGTTGCATTTGATTCTCAAACGGGGCACAGTGGGATGGGTCCTGGGAGATGGGGGAGAAAGGGCCTAGGTTTTGGGAAGGCAGGGGGTCGATAAGCGCAAAACATATATAGTACTTAAAAATTAGTTATTAAAAAAATGTATAAGGAATAACAAATGAAACTTTGAAATACTAAACACATTGCATTGAACAATGAAAATGCCAAATATCAATATATTAATATTTATGTGCACAATCATGATTACATTAAAAAATCAAATATAGTTGATCGGTGGCTCAATCCCTCTAACAAGTCTAATCATCCTCAAAGTTTGAGTCAAACTCCTCATCACTCGAATCGCTAGACTCTACAAGATTAAAAACTTGAAGCAGATGAGCAATGAAGACTTGGCAATTGCTCTAACTCTTGTTGTTAATGTTGTCCCTCTTCCTGCTAATGCTCCCACTCTTGCTTGCTAATGCTTTTGTAATATCCCCTTCCCAATCGAAGACCCTTAGCCTATTTTGTCTACCCGACGGCTAAGGGAAGAAAATAAGGGTGACTTAAGTTATAATATTTTATTATAAGTGCAAAAGTGAAAATAAAATAAAATAAAAACATTATATGCACTTATAATAAATTATTAGTAACTTAAAATTAGTAAAAGTAAACAAAGGGAAAAAGCACTTAGAAAAAATGAATTATACATGGAAAAGTGTGACTTGCTTATGGAGCAAAAGTAAGTGATGAAAAAGGGCAACATAAAGAAAAAGTATATGGGCCAAATGATTTATTCTAGGAAAATGTGACTTGCCTAGGGAGAGAAAGCAAGTGGGTGAAATCATTTAATGAGGAAAAATATGATTGGCTATTGGAGGTGGCCATTAGGCCCAATTCTTCTATTTAAGCAATGGGGATTGCTTAGAGAGACACACTTGAATATTTCTCCATTTCTGATTTTGTATGAAGCTTTCAACTTTGTCTATATTATTTCTAAGGACGAAACCCTTTAGAAATACCTCTTGAGGACGAAAACCCTCCAAGAGTTGAGAGGATTCTCCATATAGGGGTTTCCATTGGGCATCAAGGAGTTAGCTGTGTTTTCTATCATTTTTCCAGCAATGTGAAGGCTGTAATTTTGCAGATTTCTACAAGGGTTTGAAGAAGGGAATTGTTGTTGTGTCTCTTCTTCATTTCCAGTCTCTGTTACCAAGAAACATCTAGGGGCCCCCCGTTTCGTTTCCGAAACGAAAACTCCTTCGAAACGTCCTAGTCTCCTAGAGATAAGTATACATGATAATAATGTATTATTTCAATGAATACAAAATATTTTGAGTGTTTTATCAGTTATACTTATCTCTTATGGTCTATGGAGTACAAATTTAAAAAGAGTACTATGCATATATATATTGTACGGACGTTTCCCGTAGCATTTCGTATCTAAGGTTTTTTGAAAATTTTCGTTTCCGCATTTCGTACCCATTTCCGTTTCCGTTTCCTAACAACATAGTTTCCAACAATATTCTGGGTGGAGCGACCTATCTAGGAAGCTGGTTCGTGAGATTTTGGAGCTGTCTAGAAGCTGATTTCTATTGTTGTTTACAAGTCTGATTTTTAGTGATTAAATCAGCCAACTTTCATAATTTTTCCAGCCCAAAACCCTAAGGGTGAATTGGTGTTTTGGCTGTTTAGGGCACTTGTGGTGGTCATTTGCATGAATGGGTAACATCATTGCATTCTCCCTATTTTTCTGAATCCGTGCATAGTTTATTTGTGTGGATCGGAGCATTTTTTAGTGAGTTATGAATTTTTGAAGTTGCCATAATTTTCTGCAAATTGGGTTTCAAAATAAATTCATTTCAGTTGTATATGGGCTCTAAAAATTCAAATCTTTGCACGAATATATTGAGGGTGAAATATTATAAGTTTTAGCTCTGTTTATGGTGGAAAATATCATGATTTATTTCTGATTTTTATAAGTTTCAAAATCTGCCCTAGTCGCCATTTCTGGATTTAATTCAAATCTGCATTAGATATTTTGAGATAATTTCTATAAATTGCATTTGGGTATTTGGATTTGCCTAAAATCCAAGTGGGGGTCAAATATGTCCATTTGGGGACTTTACTGACTTTCACTCTTGTTTTGAAATTTTTAATGTCATTTGGAGTGAGGGTGTAAGTCTTATTTATATATTTTTTTTGTGCTTAGGGGGTGGGTGGGGCCTATTGAGTATTAGGGTTAGGGTTGGGGGCTGAAAATTATAAAACATTATGATTTTTTTAAAAACTTTTAGACGAACTTATGTTCAAGGGCGGTGGGAGTCTATAGGATGGGTTGAGAGACATCCGGAGTCTTTGAGACGTCCGGGGACGTCCCCAAGTCCCCATGAAGTTCCCAAAATGGGGGCGTCTCGAGAAATGTACCCTCTTTGAGGGAAACATTTCGAGACATCCCCATCTAGTTGGTGGCAAAGTGGGGGACATTTCCTAGCTGTCCCAGTGTCTTAGAGACATCCCGAGTCTCTAAAATGTCACTTTCAAGGGGGATGCATCCCCATAGAGCACTGTTATATATATATATATATATATATATATATATATATATATATATATATATATATATATATATATATATTGTCATCTCTTAATACTCATCTCCCATTTTTCAAGAAATATATATATGTGTGTGTGTGTGTGTGTGTGTGTGTGTGTGTGTGTGTGTGTATATATATATATATATATATATATATATATATATGTATGTATGTATGTATGTATGTATGTATATATATATTGTCATCTCTTAATACTCATCTCCCATTTTTCAAGAAAACAACGAACTGGTCCCCATCTATTGGCACTATGCTACCATCCAACAAAAAATATCTTCTCATCAACAATCACATTTCTACTAATCACAATTTTTCTGAACCACAAATTTACTCATAGAAACATCTAGTAACCTATATGTTTTTAATTGTTCATTCTAGCCAACTAACATATACATTTTTCTCTTTGTATATAATATACCTCTCTTATCCTTGGAAATTAATGCAAAAGCAAAATAACTGAAAACCCAAATATTGACTTACGGAAGGTTCTCTGCCTGACCATGCCTCACAATATCCAATTTTGTGTTCAAGTCCATTATCGAGGACTGGAACAATTTTTACTACTGCAGCAACTGTTTCAATAAAATTTCTGTGAGTCATCATGACTTCCTTGGGCAAGCCTATGCTACCACTTGTGTACATCATAACTGAAATTTCACTGGCTACAAGTAAATCAGCATCAAAAAGTCTATCTCGGTCAAGACTTCCAACTCTAGATAAAGATAATACGATATGGTTGCTACTTCTCCCAGAAGGCTCAGATGTAATGCCTTCATCTTGTCGGATCTTCCTCCTTGATTGGACTTCTCCCAGAAACAAAAACACTTCACCAATCATCAAACAGTGAGCATCTTTGTTGAGAACTTGAGGATCTTTATGCATTTGCGCAGTCTAAATATATGCTAAATGATGTGCACAAACTCCGGGAATGTTTAATTGTCCCACCCAATGTTTTCTATGAAAAAATATTTTGCAACTTGATATTAAAAATTAATGTTCCTCGTAATATTTTATATCCTGAAGTGAAGAACATGTATTTGCATGCAAGTTTTGAGACAGCCTTGGAAGTGATCAAGAAACGTCCTCTGTCTAAGATGACTGATCTGAAACTTAAATTGTCAAGCAACTTTGTCAGCAAGAACATCGTCCAACATGAGCTCCAAAGTATCAGGTCGAATTCTTCTTTATCTGGAATTCATGTACATCCACAATTATGCCAACCCTCAGTCCATGCCTTTCACCGGCCACCATTTCTTTCATGGATGGTATAATGTACACAGTGAGGCTCATACATAGCCAGGCTGTCTACCGTTGTGGTCACACTCAAACACAATGCTTTATTAAGTAGCAGAAAATGGGAAGAGGGATGTTTCTCAAGGCAATTGGAGAGGTCTACAGCCATGCCAGAGTCGCAAGGTTATGTCGGTTATATGCCTAACCAAGGAACCACCCATCAATATTCAATGAATTTCTATAATGGATCTCCATAAATAGCCAAGCATCAATCCTGCCCTGCGTTGATCACATGTACAAGGATGTTACTCAAGCCACAAAACTCTAAACATATTCAAATGGAATTCCAGGTACACCACATGGTCCATCTCCACATGTCCATCTTTGTCATATCTGCTCTCCAAATAATTCTTTTACATACCACACAGTTTCATCAGTCTTATTGCAACATATTCTAAAATTTCAAATACATCACATCGTCCACATAGTTTTCTTATAACCATGAATCATATGCAACACTAAATTAATTCAGCACCGAAGGAAATGCAGATTTGGATTGCTGCACAATATCTTCTCCATTTCTATACATCTTTCATGCGGCAGTAAATTATAATTCTCAATAATGACCCAGTTGTAGCATCCTCGTTATTATTCTTGATAAAACAGGAAGACACACCATCAGGCACTTGTAAGTCAGATGGTAAGCCCAACACATCATACACGACCTCAAGACTTAACACCCCACACAAGCGAACACTTCCAATAAATCCTACATCACTAGCACGGTGTTAGCATATGCAAAGAGAAGAAATAATTCAGAGAAAGCAAATCTGCACACTCAAACAAGTGTGACAACGTTTATTATATAGGAAGAGGTGGTTACAGATCGGTTGAACAGTTACCAACCGAATGACAACTACATAACTGCATTATATGCTATATAATGCTCTATATTTTAACACCCCTTCTTAATGACTAAACAGAAACAATACTATCAAGTAGAAATCATAACTCATTTGTTGCACTATCGGATTACAATGAATATGATATTGTGTGTTATAAGTGCAACAAAGTTGGTCATATAACACGATATTGTAGAAGTGTTTCTGTAGAGAATCCAAAGCAAACCAAGAAAGTGGATACCGCCAAGCAAAAAACAAGAATCTACAAAAGCTTGGAAGAAGAAACAAAAGGAAGAGAAAGAGAAAGCTATGCTTGTTCAAACTGCTTTTCATGTGCAAAATGAAGAGCAACATTGGTACATTGATAGTGGATGCTCGAGCCATATGACAGGAGATAAGAGCAAGTTCCATTCCTTGAAGAAAGTAAGCAGAGGAACAGTAAAATTTGGAGACAATGCTACAACAAGGATAATAGGAAAAGGTAATCTCAGTGATGGAAAGACAAAAATTGAGAATGTGTTGTACGTTGAAGGGCTGAAGCATAACCTCCTAAGTGTTAGTCAAATGTGTGATCAAGGACACATCCTCACTTTCCATCCTCAAGGTTGTGAAGTAAGGAAAGTTGATTCAGGAAGATTAGTTGTAGATGCAAACAGAACCACATGAATAACTTGTATGTGCTCAAGTGAAGTTAAGAAAGAAAGATGCTATATGACACAATCAGATGAGAGTTGGTTATGGCATGAAGAATGGGCCATATGAATTTTGACAATTTGGTGAAAATCAGCAATAAGCAGTGTGTGAGAGACATGCCAAAAATCACAAAGCCTTCAAACACCATTTGCAAGCAATGTCAACATGGAAAACAAACTAGAGGCAGATTCAAATCAAAGGAATATTCAACAACGAAGCCTTTGGAATTGATTCATACAGACTTGTGTGGGCCCACAAGAACTCAAAGTTTAAAAGGTGAGAGTTACTTTATGTTGTTAATTGATGACTATTCTAGAATGACATGGGTTGCTCTTCTAAAGGATAAATTGAGGCATTTGAGAACTTTAAAATTTTTAAAGCATTAGTAGAAAATGAAACTGGGTTGAAAATTAAGTGCTTGAGATCAGATAGAGGAGAATTTCTTTCAGACCAATTCGGAGAATTTTGTGAGGAACATGGAATAAGAAGACAACTCACAACTGCACGAACTCCGCAACAAAATGGAGTTACTGAAAGAAAGAACCGAACAGTTCAGGAGATGGCAAGGACTATGTTGAATGAGTCCAAATTGTCAGATAGGTATTGGGGAGAAGCAGTTAAGATGGCGGTTTACATCCTTAATAGAGGACAAATCAGAGTAAACAATACCAAAACACCTTACGAACTATGGAAGGGTAGACCAGCTACCGTTAAATACTTTAGGGTGTTCGGAAGCAAATGTTATATTAAAAGAAATGATGAAGATTTGGGAAAGTTTGACTCTAGATCTGATGAAGGTATTTTTCTTGGATACTCCTCAAGGAGTAAAGCTTACAAATGCTATAATAAAAGACTTCAAAAGATTGTGGAAAGTGCCAGATGTAAGAGTGGATGAGTTCAGAAAACATAAGGTGACCACACAAGTAAGTGATCACTCAGAAGAATCAGACCAAAATGAAGTCGAAGAAGAAATTGAAGAAGAGGAACGGAAGATACTAAGGCACCATCGAGATTTGTTCAGAAGAATCATGGAGAAAATTTGATTCTCGGTGATAAAGATGTTGGGGTGCAAACTCGATGGAGGATAGTAAGTACATTTGAGCGAGTCAATTTCTCTTTGTTATAAAAAATAGAGCCTAAAAATGTTGTAGAAGCTAGTAAAGATGAACATTGGGTCAACGCCATGGAGGAAGAATTGAATCAAATAGAAAAGAATGAAACTTGGGAACTTGTTCCAAGACCAAAGGACAAAAATGTGATTGGCACCAAATGGGTCTTTAGAAATAAGTTGAATGAAGATGGGGAAGTAACCAAAAACAAGGCAAGGTTAGTATGCAAAGGGTATGCTCAAGTAGAAGGTATTGATTTTGAAGAAACCTTTGCTCTTGTTGCTCGATTAGAAGCCATTAGAATGTTTTTGGCATATGCTAGTTGTAAGAATTTTAAGGTTTTTCAAATGGATGTCAAATCTGCATTTCTAAATGGAAAATTAGAGGAAGAAGTTTACATTGAGCAGCCGGAAGGTTTTCTATTGTCAGAAAACAAGGATTTTGTGTGCAAATTGAAGAAGGCACTATATGGGCTAAAACAAGCCCCCGAGCATGGTACTCAAGACTTGACACATATCTTCTTCAACAAGGGTTCAAAAGAGGAGTAGTAGATAGTAATCTCTACATTAAGACAAAAGGTAATCATCAATTGATTGTTGTTGTGTATGTAGATGATATTATTTTTGGAGGAGATGATAGAAAAATGTACCAAGAGTTTGCTAAAGATATGCAAAATGAGTTTGAGATGTCAATGCTAGGAGAATTGTCATTTTTCCTTGGTTTACAAATTTCTCAATCTGAAAAGGGAATATTTATCTCTCAAACTAAGTATGTAAAGGAGATGTTAAAGAAGTTTGAAATGGAAGATTGCAAACCGGTCACACACCTATGGTTACAGGATGCAAGTTGAGTAAGGATGATGAGTCTCCGAAGCAAATCAGACTCTATACAAGTCAATGATTGGCAGCTTATTGTACACAACAACCTCTAGGCTAGATATCATGCAAGCAGTTGGTTTAGTTGCACGTTTCCAAGCAGCCCCAAAAGAAACACATGTGCAAGTGGTTAAGAGAATATTCAGATATCTAAAAGGCACTTTAGATTATGGTTTGTGGTACCCAAGAGGTGCAGATTTCACCTTAACAACATATACAAGATGCAGATTGGGCAGGTGACATGGATGATAGGAAAAGCACAAGTGGAGGAGCATTTTTCCTTGGTGGAAATTTAGTGTCTTGGTTGAGCAAAAAAACAGCCTTTGTTTCCTTGTCCACATGGAGGCAGAATACATAGCAGCAGATATCGTGTTGCACACAGGTTCTATGGATGAAGCAGACTCTACAAGATATTAAGGTAGAAAATGATGATCCCATTTCTATATTTTGTGATAATACTAGTGCAATTAACATTTGAAGAATCCGGTTATGCACTCCAGAACTAAGCATATTCCGATCAAATATCATTACTTGAGAGAGCAAGTAGCTGAAAAGAATGTTAAGTTGGAATACGTTGCCACAGAGGAGCAGATAGCGGACATTTTCACAAAGCCCCTCTCAAAAGGGACTTTTGAGTACCTTAGACACAAGTTGGGTGTGATACCCTTCTCATCAAGTCACTAAAGTCTCAAGGAGAAGCATCGGTTTAGGGGGAGCACCGTGGACAACCCTTTGCCATTGATGTCAAAGGGGAGAGTAAAAGAAAGGGGAGTAGTACAACAAGAGGAAGAAGTACAAAAAGGGAGAGTATTTTGTTTTGAAGATGATTATTTCTTTGTAGGGTTGCCATCAATGACAAAGGGGAGATTGTTGGAAATATTGTCATTGATGTCAAAGGAGTCATTGATGTCAACGGAGAATGCACAAATGATCAAAAGAAAAAAAAATAATCATGATGATGATGATATGTTAGATTTGATCAAATTTAATAACAGTGAATGTAATAATTGTATACCAAAATGTGCAAGTTAGCAATTATTCATGAAGGGACAACATTTATTTAATGGGCCAGCTGACCTCCATTAAGATTAAATGATTTGTTTTTATGTGGTCGACCTCCCTTGAAGAAGGCCGACCCTATTGGGTGAAGAGTCTTGGGTGAAGAGTCATGACCATTCGAAAGGGCATTTTTGGGCTATAAAAGGAAGATTTGTTGGATGGAGGAAGGGCAGATTTTGAGCGAATATCATTCGGAAGAAGAGCAGAATTTTATAAGTGTGAAATAAGAGTTATATCTTGAGAAGACAAGCAGATTTGTGAAGAGGAAATAAAAGTCTCCATCATTCGTTGAAACAACAACACTACGAAGGTGGTATCGTCATCGGTTTGGAGGTTGGTGCCTCATAAAACGAAGAGATTGGTGTCTCTTGCTGAGTTGGTGCTCGGCAGAAAAGATTGGTGTCTGAATTGCTAAGTTGGTGCTTGGCATTGGGGATCGGTGTCTCCAGTAGGTTGGTGCCTACACAAATTGTAAAAGAGTTTATATATATATATAAGCAAATATTTTTCCATGGTTTTTTTCCCGAAAGGGTTTCCACGTAAATATTGTGTTCCTCTTGTGTTGCATAATTTTTAGATCTTGTGAGATTGTTTTTCACTCACAAATGAAGATAAGTTAGGAAAACATCACCAAGGTAACCCAGCTGCCCAATGAATATTGCTCCAGGTTTGGTGTGTTGGCTACTTTAAGGCATAGAGTGTCATCTAGTTCCCCTTGCTCGGGGGTCAAGTGCACATTCTAGGATCATGGATGTTTGGAAAATTCTAGGGGCAGTACCCTATTTCTTTCAAGGATTGTCCAGCTAGGCCATCTTATCCCAATTCATTCTCCTGTGGACATTCCTTTTATCCTTAGTCATTCTCCTATGGACATCATTCGATCCTATATTCACCTTCTTGGTGATCGATAATGAAGTTGCCGGTTCTTCCACTCCCCACTTGGATAGAAATTGGAGCGGTAATTTGTCTTCATTCTTGGTTTCCAGTTTCATTCTCCACTGGCTCCTTCCATGCAATTTCATTGATGACCAATCCTTTCACATGACTTGAATTGTATTATACAGATTTACCTTCCCAACTTGAGTAATATTTTATGCATTTTAGGTTCACCCTTTAGTTAGGGTCTTCCATTGTTTCATCATTAGTTAGTCTTTCAGCTCTTGGAGTTTTCTTAATGGTCCTTACTATTTTAACTTTTATATTATCGAGTGACACTAACCTACTTTGTTTATTTGTGGACATCAATATAATTTATTAATTTTTCTTTTCCGCGCTTATTCTTTGGCCTACCCTGCAAGAATATTGGAGGCATTAAACAATCTATCTGTTTGTGCAAAAGGGCCCAGGGACTTATACATCTGCAGCACAATCACATTTCGATGGGGACTTCCTCTTTGATTATTGTTATGTGATATGTTCATAAAACCTTAAATACATTGTTGTCTTTTGAGATAGACCCAGCCTGTATGAAAGAGGCAGATAAAGAACCATCAGTTTGAAATAATATGAAGCAAACATATACCCTGTGGAATGCTATGATGTTCTATCTGTTTGTGCAAAAGGGCCCAGGGACTTATACATCTGCAGCACAATCACATTTCGATGGGGACTTCCTTGTTGATTATTGTTATGTGATATGTTCATAAAACCTTAAATACATTGTTGTCTTTTGAGATAGACCCAGCCTGTATGAAAGAGGCAGATAAAGAACCATCAATTTGAAATAATATGAAGCAAACATATACCCTGTGGAATGCTATGATGTTCTATCTGTTTGTGCAAAAGGGCCCAGGGACTTATACATCTGCAGCACAATCACATTTCGATGGGGACTTCCTTGTTGATTACTGTTATGTGATATGTTCATAAAACCTTAAATACATTGTTGTCTTTTGAGATAGACCCAGCCTGTATGAAAGAGGCAGATAAAGAACCATCAATTTGAAATAATATGAAGCAAACATATACCCTGTGGAATGTTATGATGTAAGAAAAGTCAAACTTGAATAGGGCAGATAAAGAACCATCAATTTGAAATAATATGAAGCAAACATATACCCTGCGGAATGTTATCATGTAAGAAAAGTCAAACTTGAATAGGTACCCGAACACAAACCTGCAATAGGCGCAATGCCGCTCCTTCCCTGTAACATGCTTTTGGCCAATCAGGACGCAGTTCCTGCAGAGTTTTGCATCGGCTAATGCTTGTTCAGCTTGTCCCAATCTAATCCAGCAAAGACTTCTATTTGACAGCAATGTTGCATTGTTGGGATCCAAATCGATGGCCTAAAACACACAATCAGTATTTTCCTCAATCAGTGACACTAGAGCTCTTTATTAAACCAGCCTAGAAACAAATATTATTAAGTGTTCTTGAGAAAGGCAACAAGTACATTGAACGGTAGCTGGTGCAACTAATAGTGAACTCTTCAATACCAAATGATTGTTTTAAACATAGTAGCATTATTCTTGAAAAACTTGCAATTAATCGCAAACCACCACATTTACTGTGCTGTTTTCTGAGTTTTCCAAGTTTTAAAAAAACATTATTATTATTTTTCTATATATATACCTGTGTTTTTTCCTCAGTTAACTTTTACACTTGGAGAAAAAAATACCGAACATGGGCAGACTGAAAAACATTTAGTTTAGTGTTAGGGTTAGGCATTGCAACTATTTTTTCAAGTTCTAATTTGAGTGGATTTATTTTACAAAGTTAAATTTTAAATCCTGATGAGGGTTTTTTGATACCCTAATTATGGTTTAGGTTAAGAACCACAAGGCTGCCCGTAAAATAGTACGTCGTGCTGCACGATAATATGGCCTACTA
Organism: Taxus wallichiana var. yunnanensis; assembly: GCA_018340775.1. Classification (NCBI taxonomy): domain Eukaryota; kingdom Viridiplantae; phylum Streptophyta; class Pinopsida; order Cupressales; family Taxaceae; genus Taxus; species Taxus wallichiana. Next base: position 851,726,158 of record CM031242.1, on the reverse strand, counting down.
TTTTACGGCCAGCCCTTTATTATTTACATAAACCCTCTAAAGTAAAAGTAAATATATTTTCTAGCACTATGCTTTTTTTTTTTTTTGTAATAGCCATTCTTTATGTATTATGTTTATTTATATCTCTACACACTGTATTTAAGATTGTTATTTTTTATGTATTATGTTTATTTATATCTCTACACGCTATATTTGAAATAAAACAGCAAAATCAGTTTTTGCCTCTATTCTTACAAATATTACATTGCTATTTAATTTTCTGAATTTTTACCAAGTTTTTCCCATTTTAAACCTGGGTAATTGAATTCCATTTACACTTTTTCCATGCCGTGTCAATGGAATGCTATTATGGTTCTAAATATAGAATCAAAAGATTAATTCACTTTATAAATGAAATCTCTCTTTACCTTTCTGCGATGTGTGAAATGAGCAAAGTAGGACACGTACACATGGAAAAGGAAATTAGATCAAGCCATGTTCAACAGCATCAAAGGTTAAAAACATGCATAAATGGAAAAAAAAAAGCATGCCATGTTCAACAACGTCAGAGATATGAAATACCAAACTAGAAAGGTGCAAGTTATTCAAACTTCCTAAGGGATTGCACTTTCTTACGACTTCACAGAATAACATAGAAAGTAAGGAGTTATCATGAACCAAAATTGCCTTCAACCTGAATCACAAACGATTGAGCTTTCCCTCATCATAGTATTGTGCAAACCAGATGAAGCCTGTGAGTGTTTTGTTGTTGCTAAAACCTCAGGTCAGTACTTGATGCTAAACTAAGCACCTTTTACTGAAAAATGCCCCTACTGACCCGGTACTTGTTTTTTGTGTATGAGAAACATTACCTACATATATCTTATGGCCTTGATGGGCTCAGAACCCAAGGCACGTGCAAGAAAAGTTATTATTGAAAAAATAGTAGGTCAACAAAGATAGTCATTCAATAATCTTATGAATAGGTGCCATTTGCATGGCAATAAACTGCCCATGAAGTGGCTCTAAAAACTCTCTTCAACTTTGATGCAATGCTGTAGTAGTAGTGGTGCCAAAATACTCGACTATAATAATACACAAAACTACAGAAAAATAATTTAAAAAACCAAAAGGGCAACAGAACTACCAATGCAATTCCCCAACTTGCATTTTCACTTTCCAAGAAGTATTTTTACTTTCGATGAGAATTTTGAAATTTTCATTATACAAATGCATGTAATTAACCATCACAATCCACTCTCTTGCACTTCGCGATCTGAAGGGAGTATAGCAGCAAGGTGAAATAATTTTACATCTAGTTTTCAGTTTTTTCAATTTTTGTTGGGATATTTAGTGTTTTTTGTCACTTGGCAATTACTGTATCTCGTGAGGGCTAAAAAGGACCCAAAAAAACATGATACAGCTTCTTAGAAAAGACATGGTCTCTCAAAAAAATGATTTCTTAAGAAACGGTTTTTATGAACAAAGAAAAGTGAATTCAGAAATGATAAAGGGAAGAACAAATGGCCACGAAAACAAGAAATGGTTTCAGCCTTAAAAACATCGCATAGGGATTTAAAAGATAGTTTCTTTAAGCCGATGGGGGTTGAGTGGAATGGTTAAGTCGGATGGTTATATCCAGCGCCACCCAAGTTCAAATCCCGCTAGGCACAAAAGCCTTATTCAGGGTGGTTTGCTCGCCCATTGTGGCAGTTATGGTTAAATTGGTCTTTGTTTGTAATGCCAGTTCCGGAAGGTTATTGTATCCCGGTTCATAGCTCCAGTCAAAAGCGTTTAACTATAAAAAAAAAAAACATCACATAGGGCATCTGCAATAGTTAAGAGTGTTTCTTAACTCATTAGAGTTTAGTCATATTTATGGTGACACAGCTGATCATCATATCTATTCAACCGTTTTACTTCTTTTTTAGTTCTTGACTATCAAAGATTCAGGATTATGGATTGTAATGGTCTTGAGGAGTGTTTAGGCTACTTCAACTGTGAAACCCAACTGAAAACTTGAACTATCTAATTGCCACTTTTGAATCCTTTCTTTGGTTATATACATCCGTTTGCATCATGAATGCCAAGTTACATTAATTTACAATTTTCTTGAAGCATGTCATAGACTGAAGAGGCAACTTTTTGGCCATGTGTTATATTAGACCTAATTTTGCAATGAATAGATCCATCTCACGCTACTCCTGACTCCTGTATATGACAAAAGAACTTTTCCAGGGTTTTCAAGTTATTACCTGTTTCCATATGGAAAATTCCCCTATGACTAACAAGGTCCAACAAAGTAAATCCTTAGGGAAAGGAAATACTTTTAGACATGTTCTTGAAATTTTAAAATGAATTTTTGCAAGCAAAACTAAAAGAAAAGTTCTTCCATGATTTCCATCCACCAAACAAATGTGAGACAGCATGGTTCATATTGATTTGATTGGGCAGACCATGCAAATCCAGTGTAATGAGCTGTATTTGTCCTCCAAAAACCTAGAAGCAATCAAGCTCCAAAACGCTAATGCTAAATACTCAGCTACTCTTAAACGAATTTCCTTTTTGGTGTTCTATGAGGCATATGCCATTCGGAGGGAAAAATCCCAAAAATCTGGAATTCATGAAAGAGTTTGGAAAAATCTGGTCTGAAATATATACATATTGTATATGATCATAACTTTAATAAATATGTACAATTAACAAAAATAATGAAAAAATTAATAATGTAATATAAAATGTTAATATATTGAATATAAAATAATGTATAAGGTTGCGGGTGTCTTTTTTGTTTTTTGCAAAAAACCAATAAAAGGGGCGAACCAGACTGAACGTATCTAGGACTGGCTGAAAAGTCTCAATGGACCCAGACTTTGTGCAGATACGACCAGATTAAGTAACTAAGTTATAAGGTGAATTGTATTATTTTCAAAAACAGCACACTTTTATGCACAAACACTTTTCAAATGTTTTTCCTTTAAAACATTGTCAATGAAGAGTTTCTAAGTTCAATCCCTTACTTGAAAAGAACCAACCACCTAGCATTTTGCATGAAATTGTACTTTGCAATTTGTCCATTCCAACGCCCGTCAAAATCCATATCTTTATAGAAATGCCTGTAAATACAGCATTCCATTGTCTTGTTGTCTTCCTAGTGCTACTAATGCCATTAAACATCATCTAATATACTAGGTAACTAGACAATTGTCTTCCGCAGGTATGCCACTCAGGTGCCATAATAATCTTGAGACAAATCTTCAGGAGTTTTTCAAATGCACAAGTTAGCCTGATTGGATTAGGGTTAATTGATCAAGAAATCCTTTCACATAAGTCAGATATAAAAGCACAATCACCACACCCATTTGAAGTGCCTCATCTCTTACATCTTCGGGCTACCTAAGGGACCGCAACAAAGCACCTTAGAGAAGGCCTACTAGTGCAAAATCACTCCTTGAAGCATATCAGCAAGCTACCAAAGCTGAATATATCTTACACGGCTGTCCTAGGTCATTATCACATGCTACATCCTGCACAAAAGATCATTGCCAAGAGTCCGTCAACTTCATGTAGACTTAATTGCCTTATCTTGCAATCGGGTGTGATGAATATGGGCACATCTCTATATGTTGTATAAAAACAGAGATAAATACATTGGAACCATCTCTGCAAACCAGACAAAAAGTCATTGCATTCATGATATATTACTATTCCAGTCATTGTTGACAATATATTTTGCAAACAGTCAATGTTTAGTTTTTGTCTCCACATTAAGCAAATCAAAGTTACAAACTTTGATCAAGGCATTGAGTAGACATTTATTTACTCCTTTCTGAAGAGTAAGTTTTCTCCTAAACACTTGTTATCTAAATTTTTTTACATCATTTCTTCAGATGAAACTGGTAACCCGCCATATTTAGGATACTGTTATAAGATTACAGCTGATAACAGAGAAATACAATACTTTAAGGAAAGGTAAAGATATTTAATTGATTCATGATGCATATTCTTGTTTTCTCTTTTGAATATGTTTTACGTCCACTCTGAATATTAATGCATATTGACTCTGGATCATGATATAAATATTACAGGCTTAGACGCATGTGCATACCCCTAGTTAAAAAACATAAGAAACTGCTCAGATCTCAGTTCTTCTTTTATTTTCCAAGGGTTCGTGCTCAGGAAGACAGAGGAGTACATTAGCCGCAATTACCTGTGTGTATGCATCTACTGCCATTAGATAATCCTTATTCTTGAAAGCAGATTCCCTCTAGATTTTGCCTCCAAAGACTTCTGCCTATTCTCTGGTGAAACCTGCAAAAGCCACATTACCTGAATAAGAAAAATTGCATTGATATAGCCAATATGATTGATTGCAATTCACATCCATTTGATATTATAAAACTACAAGCAGTAGCTAATATCTGAGCTTCTCCCAATGGAACAAATTATGGAAGTATCGCATGACATCTAAATTTGAATTTGTAACGTGGATAAGAAATAAAGAAAGAAATCATATTGATGTCCACAAATAACCAAAATGGATTTATAGGGCTCAGAGTGTTCAATCAGTAATTAAAAAATAGTCGAGTAAAAAAACTGTGTTGCAAGAAACGCCATAAAGGCTGGCCCCTAGGTTTTGTTTTTCTCATTGTTTGATTTGGATAAAACTTTTATTTTATCAAACTATGGAAGCCTCTGGCTTTTTAGTTTTTATTTTAGGTTTCCTTGATACATCTTGCTGCTTCCAAGAGTGTTTTATTTTTATTTCTTTTTTTTCATTTTAAGTTTATTATTGTTACAATTTGCAGCCTCCAAGATTACCTTTTTTAATATTGAGTTTCCTTGTTACAATTTGCAGCCTCCAAGATTATTATCATTTTGTCCAGCTTAAAATTTGTAGGCCAAGTGGCAGGCTGGGATGCAAGACCTGTCTTTAAAATTCACCTTCATTCCCCTCTTTTGAGTTATTAAAAATGCTAGAGCATGTTGCAGTTGGAGATATTTATGTTGGACATGCTCACAGTGCAGGAATATATAGAAAAGCTCTTACGGTCAGATTAAAGCCCATTTTTGTGGAATTCCAAGATGAAGGATTAAAACTTGTCCTGAACCAAATAACACAAGGTTGCCTACAGCATAAATTAAAGAATATATAAGAGATTAAAAAGGTCGCAGATGCAGTGGCTGCAAGAGCTCACAACTATTCCCGTCATTTGCGATGGAAACCCTCAAGCAGGCTACCTACAGATGCCAGTGCTAGCCCAAGCACAGCCCAAGCAGATGCAGTGGCTGCAAGAGCTCACAACTATTCCCATCATTTGCGATGGAAACCCTCAAGCAGGCTACCTACAGATGCTAGTGCTAGCCCAAGCAGATGCAGTGGCTGCAAGAGCTCACAACTATTCCCATCATTTGTGATGGAAACCCTCAAGCAGGCTACCTACAGATGCAAGTGCTAGCCCAAGCATAGCCCAATCCTGACCAGCACCATCACATCCGTTTTTGCTGACAGCTCATGCTTCTTCAAAGGAGAGGACTCGCCACAGTCACATAAGGGAAAAGGAGACAAGGGCCTGATGGAAAGGGATTTCAACAACAAATCAAGGAAAATATCTGGCAAGCTGACTGGACAGTGCATTTATGCAACCTAGTAAGACCACCATATTGGCGAGATATGATGAGGGGCACCATTGAAGCCCAAGAGGGTGCACAAGACTTAATTACAATAAGGTTTGAAACACATTGTTGCCCAAAGAGAAAGCTGATGTAAAGATTCCCTTGTTTCCTCCCTATTTCAGGGAATAGGTGGAACGGAAGAACAGTTCCAAATGTTCCTCAAAAGACTGATTTTCTCTGTTTTTACCCCAAAACTTGTAAAATTTGACTTACTTTTTGGACTATAAGGCCTGGCAAAGGGGGAAACAATGACTAGAACAAGAAGATTTTCCTAAGTTACCGAAACGTTTTGGATACGGGAGCGGGAGCGGGGTATCCGATACGCGGAAACGGCAAATTTTTTTTTGACCCCGGATACGGCGTAGGATACGGCAGTACAAAAACTATATAAAAATTAAAAAATATATAAATCTCAACCTTCTAAATAGGAATTTAATTATAAACCACATATGTATATGAAAAACAAGATAAAAGACAAGTTATACTATTAACTATAAATTTATAATAATGTACAGTATATACAAAACGAATAAAATTAAATTCAGAAGATTCTTTCAGAAGATTGCAAGAAGTTGCTTGGTCCAAAAAGGTGCAAAAATGGATTTTATGAAAATAAGAAAAATATCGCCATCAATGCATAGAGCTCGAGAAAATATACACTTTTAAAGAAAACGACACCTGCAACGGAGCCACAGAATGAAAGTTATGGCTCATCCAAGTTTTTGCTGCTACATCTTCCCGGACCCTTTCCAAAAATGGCAAATTTTTTTCCATACTTGCGTTTTTTTCACCGAAAATCCAAAAACGGAAAAAATTGCCAAAACAGGAAAAAAACGAAATCGCGCCAAAAAAGGAAAAAAACATGGAAAAAATTAAAAAAAATTAAAAAACGCGTGGCCCGCTCCCTGGCCGCTCCCGCGCGCGCTCCCGCTCCCGGACGCTCCCGCTCCCGCTCCGGCCGCCTAAACCGGCGTTTCCGGTAACGTAGAGATTTTCCCATGGCTCATAAAATTTTTGAGATTTTGCAAGTTAGGTGACAACATATCTGCAGCTCATTTCCATTAAAATTTTATGATTTATCACAAGTACATTTTCTATCTAATCTTTTTAAAATCCAAATTTTAAATTTTAACTAACTTTTTCAGTAAATTTCAAATTCAAATTCCTACAAACCTTTCCTTTACAAGTTACTAGTTCCTCTTTAGCTGAGTGGATTGAGGTACATGTTTATCCACTCAGTCAAATGTTATTGGTTGGAAGTAAAGAAAGAAAAGGGATCAGTCTTTCTGCATTCCAGCTTGTGCCTCCTATCATGCAATAAACTTGAATCTAAGCAAGGATAGACTATGCTTTGGGATGTAGAGCCATAGCAACCCAACTTGAATGCTTCCGTAACTAACCTTGACCATCTTACGTTACGTGATGATGACAGGGAAGCAACTTATACATTGGAGCTGCATAGCAAAGCTTGCAGCAGTGACACAGTCACTACCTATGTTGCCTAGTTCAAATTCGTGTTCGATTTCAAAGATATAAAAAAAAAAAGGAAAAGTTTAGAAACTCAAAAAATCAACATATAATTTAAAGTTAAGTTCAAAAACTAGAAATATACTTTTATAGTTTTTTAAAATCTATAATTTGAACATAAATACAATTGTCTAAAACATAGTTACATGAGATGACATGACAGGGCTTCTAGGTTGGCAAAAGATGTCCACATTTTGGGAAGGGGGACAGCCGGGGACAACTGATCAAAATAATATATAAATATTTAAAATATACAAATAAACTAAAAATAACTGCAAGAAACTAGAATAAGCTGAAATTACAAATTACAAATGCAAACAATTATACAATATGAATAAATTACTAAATAAACCATCATGATTGATCAATATCATTAATCACTAATCTGAAATAATAAATGAGAAAGAATCGAGATACATCAAAAATATTATGATGACAAGAGTACATGATAGTTGGACTGCATACATTATAATTTAAAACTTTTTGATTAATACACCAACTATTCAACATGCTAATGCCCAAAACATACAAATAGTCCACAAAAGCACAACACAAAAATCAAAATCAGCATCTAAGAGAACATCCATGGACCACTTCTCGTTGGACTGTCGCCCTCGTCCTCATCCTTGAATGAGATCGCAAATAATCCCCATTGCACATTATGGTCCTCTTCAACCTACCTTGGCTCCTTAGGATATACATCCCGAGTGTAAAATTGGGGTCTTCTTGTACTTAGGCATCTTGCGATCCATGAGATGCACGTAGTGTCTACAAAAACAAACTTCTTTGTTCTCTTAGTGGTAAGTTTGTTCCTCTTGAGGGAGTGGATCCAACCATATATCAACCAATTCCTCTCGGTGGTAGAGGAACTAGAAACATAGGAAAGAAGATGAGTTCCAAGTGTTTCAGAACAGTCCTTGACACCCATATAATCACAAGCAACTCTCTAACTTCTCTTGCACTAAAGTTAGCCTATTTATCCATGCTAAATATTTGTAGCCATCAAGTTCAATAAACTTGGGCCACCAAATTCTGACTAGTAAATCCTCCTTTGAGCTAAACATTCTTTTCAAGGCCTTCAATAAGCTCTTCTTCACCCCTTGTCCTCTAAGAAGATAAATCTACTAGTCTTGCACTTCTCCCGCCTCTATTGAATGATGGGCTCAATATGCTCATTGTAAAACTCTAAGGTAGGGTCTTTAATGCAATCATGATCGGGTTCCTAGTAAAGGGATGCCTTACACCACCCAACGTGTATCAAAGTTAGATCTCACCAAGACAAGATCAACGCACGGGTCTTAACAAGAAAACAATGAAGCTTCTTCTATTAATGCAACAAAGTTTCAGACTCAAGCACAAAGGAATGCCTTACACCACCCAACGTGTATCAAAGTTAGATCTCACCGAGATGAGATCTACACTTGTATCTTAACAAGAAAACAATGAAGCTTCTTATATTAATGTAACAAAGTTTACAAAGCTAAAGCATAATGGTATAGCACTCCCGTTACATGTCTTATGACAAGACTCTGCAAGAATTCTTCTAAGAATTCCAATCTTAAACCTATCCTAAGCTTGCAGACTCTGCAAAGCTTTTACATAACCAAATTGGCACAACTAGGCAATCTCACACTAGACGCCTTCTAAAACTAGAGGATAGGCTCTACTCCTCTCTCTCTTAACACTCCAAGCTCCTTTTATTTATATATTTTCATAGAAGCTTCTCGCGAGAGAACAAAGATGTCTCCTACAAGTACAAATACCTTGCAAAATATTTTTCAAATTGCCATTGATATGTTCCGAAAGTTGTCTCCCGATCATGATGGATGGATCAAGAGGCACGTGTAACCCCTAACTAATCGATCGATGCTTAACAAGATTTCTGTTTGACCTAGATCTCAACATTGAAATGAATGGGCAAGATTCTCGCATGAACACAAAGGCTTCATGGCTTTAATAGTGTTGGGTGTCTTGAGAAATGTTTCGCAACATGGGTAAGCATCAACGGTCTCAATTAAGCATTTGCAGTCTTTACAAGGCATGCAAGACTATTTTGCACAAGATTTGTTCCACAACTTGGGATATTGTGTGGCTTAATCTAGCTTTTGTGCGGACAAGCCAAAGGTCTTGCGACATATGATACCTATAGGGGCATTAGCAATGTTGCATGGTTTTGTCGTTTTACACATGTGAGACAATGTTATGCGTTTGAGGCTATGTTTTGTGGCTTGGATAGGATTTCATAGCTTCTACCAAAATGATTAAGGCATAGGTTCTTTGCGCGGCTTGCTTGGGAGTGGTGCAACATTGTGCAAGTCTTTATTTACAAGTATTTTTGGGTGACACAGATTGCTCATGAAGTCCAATACTCTTGCATCAAACACCCTAGGAAACAAGAAACTTGAAATCTTATTCAAGCGGGTTTCGAGGTTCGCAATGGATTGACTAGGTCTAGCAATTTCGCTTCGTGAGCCAAAATGCATCTTCAACTTCTCCACCTTTCCATTTCACCAAATATTCTTTATGTGCCTTTTTGTGTGTTGTCTTCACTACATGGCCATTCAAAATGCATTTGATTTATGTGTGCCTCTGCTTTAGTAGTTGATGTCTTTCATCTACTTTTGCATGTTCTACTTCTTGACTAGTATGCCCCTTATGGAAGCTCCAACTCATATACATTCTCTGCAAAATTTCCCAGGACTCTTAACATGGTCCAATATGTTGTCACTTGATTTTATCATGCCTTCCTAGCGAGAACCTCTTTCTACAGCTGCAATTTGCACACTTGCTTGTGCACCTCCTTCATATATTGCGTGAAGTTTTCAGCTTTTACACTTCTCGCTTCTTGCAGCAACTCTCTCATCTCTACAACTCCTCGTGGACTTGATCCATTCGAAATCTGGAAAGGTGACTTCCCAATGCTCCTATTGACAAAGTTTTTATACACAAACTCTGCCTACACAAAACCGGATCACATGTTCCTGCCTTCTCTCCTACCAAACTTCTTAGTAAATCGGCAAGGCTTCTATTGACGGGTTTTGTTTGTCCATCCATCTACGGGTGACATGCAAAACTAAATTGTGGCCTTGTGTTTATCTTTTCTTACAATGAGAGTCAAAAGTGGCCCACAAACTTGGTATGCCTATCAAATACAATGGGGCATATCAATCCACGCAGTCTCACGAATTCCCTAAAGAACAAGTTAGCAATATGTGCAGCATCATTTGTTTTCTTACAAGTAATGAAATGCATCATTTTTGAGAACCCATCCACAACAAAAAGATAGAATCAAGACTCGGAAAACCCAAAACAAAATCCATACTCATGCTCCCAAGGTTTCTAATGTATTAGCAGCAGTTGATATAACCATGTGTTCTAACTTTTTCCTTTCAACAAATGACATACTCTGCATCTTTGTACATATCTACACATTTAGCCAGCCATTGGTCAGAAGCATCTTTCTCTCTATTATGCTAAAGTCTTATCTATCTCAAGTGACCTGATATTCCTCTACAATGCTTCTCCCAAATCAAAATTTCTCTCATTGACCCTGCGGCACGCATAATTGTGTGCCTCTAAACAAAAACCCTTCCTTAGGAAATAATCCAACCATGGTGTGCAATCAATATTGACTAGTTTTTTTACGTATGCCCTCCATGCTTCTACAAAACTTTCATCTTTTGTGTAGAGTTCCTTCATCACTTGAACCCTTCTACACTCACTTGCATTTCAGATGAGATGCATCTCTTACTCAACACATTTACAACTCTATGTGATCTCCCACTTTTGTGCTTCAAGATATATGAGTAACTTTGCAAAAATTCAACCCATTTCATGTGTCTTTGATTCAACTCCCCTTGGCTATTGATGTATTCCAATGCTTGGTGGTCCATATGCAACAAGAACTCCTTCATAAACAAATAATTCCTCCACTTCTTCAAAGCTTGCACAATGGCATAAAAATCTTGATCATAAACTGAATATCTTTTCTTGTGTCATTCGACTTTTCACAATAATATGCAAAGGGCCTTCCTTCCTGACTCATCATAGCTCCAATGGCTACTCCACTTACATCACAATAAACCTGAAAAACTTTATTGAAATCAAATAAGGCCAACACTGGTTGTTTTGTGACCTTCTTTGTCACCTTTTGGAATGCATACTCTACATTTGTGGTCCACAAAAACTCCTTTATGTCCTTCTACATAACCTTTGTGATTGGTGCTCAAATATCATTGAATTCTCTAACAAACTTCCTGCAAAAGCTTGCAAGTTCAAGGAAGCTTTGGGCCTCTCGTGACATTCTTGGGTGATGTTCAATCGACAATAGCTTGTGCCTTCTCAGGATCCATCTTCAACCCTTCTTAAGATATTACAAATCCCAAGTATATAACAACTCCTACAAAAGTCGCATTTCTTCAAATTCACCAATAGCTTCTCCTCTCGCAAGTGCTCTAACACTCCACAAATGGACTAAGTGCTCTTCCAAAGTCTTGCTGAAAATTAAGATGGCACCCAAATAAACAATGACAAACTTACCTAGAAAACACTTTTAGCACTTTGGTCATCAATCCACATAAGTCTACTCGGTTGTGTTGGTTAACCCAAATGGTATGACCAACCAATCATACGATCCATCCCTGCATTCTACAAACAATCTTCCAATCATCTCCTTCCCCGATTATGATCTAGTGATACCCACTCTTCTAATCATTTTTTGTGAAGCACTTTGCTCCACTCAAACTGTCCAAATCATCTTTATACAACAATGGAAATCCATACTTAATAGTGATCTTATTAATAGTTCTAGAATCGGTGCACATCCTCCACTCTCCTCCTTTTTCTAGTGTCAATACTACGGGTACCTGCCCATGGGCTCAGAGATTCTTTGATCAACCCCTTCTCAAGCAACTCTTGCTTTTTCTTTCTCAACTCTTCATTCACCATAGGTGTCAACCTATGGGCGGCCTGGTTTCGTAAACTAGCTCTTGGTATCAAGACCATCCAATGACTGATACTGTGAGTAAGTGGTATATCATCTAAACTATCTTTCGACATGATATTCGCGTATTCATCTAACATTTCCTTCACCTTTTTGCAGAATCTCCTTTGTTTGTGTAGCTTCACCTTCCTTTGTTTTATGCATGACTCTTGGAATGAATGCAAAACATTCATTGTCCCCTTCCATAGTGCTCAAGAACTCCTTTCCTAAAGTCAACAATATCAACAAACTCTTTTCCACTTCTACATTTGAGTCCTTTAAAGGCTTCAAAGTGTACTTTTGTCCATCTTTCACCAACATGTAAGTACTAGTGCGGCCATGATGAATTGCTTATCTTTCATATTGCTACAATGCCTCCTCCCCTAACAACACATGGCATACGCACATGGGCATTATATTGCACAAGGCCTCATCTTCGTATGCGCCAATCCTGATGCCCCTTCAACAACCACAATACCTTATATGGGATCATGTGTGCAATTCTCTTCAGACCAAGCTTTTCAACCATCTCATTAGAAACAAGATTATCAATGCTACCACTATTAATGATAACTTTACAACACTTACCTCAAAATGTAAAAAGAGTTCTAAATAGATTCTTTCTATATGTGACATAATGTTATTCCTTTCGGGCTTTAACAACAAACTCTACATCAAGAGCGCTTCTCCACATTCAAGTTCTTTTGTGCTACTATTTGACACATGGCTTTCTATATCCGCATGCTAAGCAACATGATTGCTAGCATCATTCCTCTTACAGATGCCAGTGTTTTGCATGGCTTGTTGGAACTCAAATGCACGATGTTCGGTCTCTCCACAATGGAAAGATGTTTCGCTAAATCCTCTTCTACATTGTCTTCCTTTGGAAGAAGATTTACCTCCACCTCTTTGTGCATGACTTTGTTCATGCAAGCTACTCATTTTTCCTTTGTGTGCATGATTATGTGCATCACTACGCAAACTTCTGCCTTTGACAGAACTTCCCTTGTTCCCAAGGATTGCTTTGTTGCCTTCGAGACAACTTTTCCCTGCTTTCAAGACATTTTTTCCTCCACCTTCTACGCAAACTAATAAGCTTCATCCACATATCTCAATCTAACCATACTAGGTTCATCTTGAATGGAAATGAGTAATCTATTAACATATCTTGAAATCTTTTCTGTGTCATCTTCCACATGTCCAACTCTAATGTAGAGCCAATAGAACTCTTCAAAGTGTATTTCACACTTAGTTCCTTCGACACAAGTTTCATAATTGCTTGAACAGATGGGACTAGCACTCCACAGGCACGAACTTAGCTTTCACCTTCATCACCATTCAATCACACTTCCTAATCTTATCTTTGCCTCTATGAACTCTCTCAGACTGCACAAGATCCCACCACAAGGATGCATGTCCCTTTAACTTGATATTCGCAAGTTTCACATTCTTGTTATCTTTTACACCCTTGTACTCAAAGCATTTACCCATTTATGTGATCCAGTCAATGAGATCTTTTAGATATAAGTTCCCAAAATAGGATGGAATTTTTATTCTTGCCTTGCTTCTAATCCTCGTGATTGTGTGCAATAATCAGTCATCTTGCTCATCTCCATGCTTTGTTTCACCTCTTGATCTACAAGTGTTTTTCATCAACGACAACTCTACATTGCATGCTTTCCATCGCCTCTAAACATGTTTGCATTCTTCTAATTACATCTGCCAAGTCCACAAGTGTTGGCGCTATGTTCACTCTAGCAAAGCAAACTCTACCCTACGTGTCATCTCTTCCTTCCCTACAATCTCTCAACAAAATTCTGCAACCTACACCTTTGATCCAACAACCCAAAATGTTGGAAGATGTCTAGAACTACTTTTACCCACACTCCTAGTATGGAAAGAAGTGACTCTTCAAGATCACTTGCACAAACTAGATTGATGTTTATACCAAGCTCGCACTAGATGCCTTCTCAAAATGGAGGATAGGCTCTCTCTCTCTCTCTCTCTCTCTCTCTCTCTCTCTCTCTCTCTCTCAAGATCTCTTTTATTTATATATTTTCAATTGAAGCATCCGGTGAGAGATCAAAGATGCCTCTTGCAAGTAGATATACCTTGCAAACTATTCCTCCGATCAGCTCAAATTGCCATTGATCTCCTCTAGAAGTTTTGTTGTCACCGAAATTGCACCATGATAGAGAATGGTGTGTGTACTCGCTCTTGTTGACAAAATTGGAACACCTCAAGGATGTGGGTAACCTATGTCTGAGAGGTGAGCCTCACAAAGGGTTGGTTCCCTTGTGAATCACCTAAAAAACGAAAACTTTGACAAGGAAAAGGGAGAAGGAATGCGGGAAAAGGGAAATAAGGGTGATACACCAATATTTAACACATGCATGTAACTCTGCACACAGAGAATTCAAAGATCCACACACCTACACAACTCTAAGCTATTTTGCAAAATTAATTCAAGGGTTTAGGAGAAAGGACAGCGGTAGAGGGAGTAAATTCCACACTAGAGAAACACAATATTCCTATCAAACACAATGAAAAATCATAAAACAGCAGTATGAAAGGGAAAAATGGAGCATTTTTATTCAAAGGTGCAAGTACAAGGCTAGGATTGCCAAAGCAAAACAATCCGAAGTGTCTCTATGATTTTTACAATCCAATCAACCTTATTAGACTGTAGCCTTTTTAAAAATAGCTTGTTTGAGCTATTTTTATTTATTTGCTTCAACCCCTTTTGGTGCCGCAGTTCTGTACATTGTTGCATGCATTAAATTTTATAAAAACCTCTTCTTTGGCGCTACATATAGGAACTAACTGTCTGATGCATCTTAAATTTATTTATTTCTCTTCTATTCTTGGCGCCAACACTTAACCTAACTACTGCATGTTTATTTAATTCATTCTTTTCTCTGTCATGCTAAAGATAACTGGAACTGGAACAACTCTTATTCTATTATTTTCTTATCCTTTCATTCTCCTTTGTGGCACCAACAACTGCTATTTTTAACCAATCTAATCCTTGGCGCCAATTAGGAACAGCAATTAACTTGTAGAATGCTTATTTTATTATATCTTTTCTCCTTTCTTTGACGCATGGGATGTTTTTGGAACAACAATTAGTAAACCCTTTTATTTATTCTTTTCCTCTCTTTTCATACATTCCTACAAATAGAACTAAACTTCTATTTTTAGCACTTCCGTTTTAGCCACTTCTATTTTAGCCAAACGTTATTTTTAGCACCTTCTATTTTTAGCCCATGCTATTTTTAGCACTTCTAAAAATAGAACTGAACTTCTTGGCATGGAAAATATGGTAACATTTTGGCAACATCATGGGATTGTTTGCCTGCTAAACAAAAAGATCAGTAGCCTTTTGCATCCATTGGGCTATGGAGTCACATACCTTTGTCAATAACTTGTATCCTCTGAAACAAAACAACTGAAATACCCTCTCCAACAAAAAGAAAACATGTGCATGCAAGCACTTCTTTGAAAAGACAACTAACTAAGAAAACTGAAAAAACAATGTGCATGCAAGCACTTATTGAAAGTAAACTACTCTAATGATGTTGAATCCTCAATAGCAAGCTTTGAGGAAAATCCCATTAATCGGGATTGGTAGTTCTTCGCCATGCAACCAAGATAACTGAAAAACATTGTGAGGCTTGCACGCTGAAATAACATATGGCCCACTCCAAATAGCATCAAATTTGGTGTGGTTTCCCGGTTTTGCTCTGTTTGCATCCCACTTAAGAACAAGATCACCTTCTTGAAAAACTCTTGCAATTGTTTTCTTATCAAAATTCTTCTTTACCTAAGCTTGGTGAGTTTCCATGGTGAGCATGGCTTCATGTCTTAACTCTTCCAACTGCATAAGTTCTGCATACCTTACCTCCATTGGTCCTGCTTCCAACAACTCTAACTGATGAATAAGCTCTAAAGCGGGCAGCTCAAGAGAAATTGGAAGTCTTGCTTCTTTGCCATAAACCAACATGTATGGAGAGTTACCAATAGATCTCTTGGGAGTGATTCTGTCAGCCCATAAAGTTGATTTGAGTTTAGTGTGCCATGATCTCTGATTTTTATCCAAAAGTCTTCTAATAATCTTCAACAAATTCTTGTTTGTAGACTCTACAAGTTTATTATCTTGTGGGTAATAATTTGATGAAGTACTCGGGTAAATGTCATTCGAACAGTCCACTCAATAATTTTAGCACCAACAAATGCAAGAGCATTATTTGAAATAATAGTAGCAGAAACTCCAAATCTAGTAATAATACCTTCATAGAAGTCGAGCACACTAGTTTTATTTGCTTCTTCAGCATAATTGCTCTTTGTCCATCCGGTAAAGTAATCAATGGTTGTAAGAATCCACTTGTGTCCCAAACTGGATGGTGGATTTATCATTCCAATGAAGTCCAATCCCCACTACATAAAGGGTTGATCTGCTGAAATAGGATGAAGAAGAAGGGCTGCAAGCTTTTCTTTACCCATGAAGAAGGCACACTTCTGACATCTTTTGACACATGCATAACAATCTTTGAAAATACTTGGCCAATAATAACCTGCTTTCATGATTTTGAGAGCAGCAGTCCTTGGAGCATAATGGCCACCTGATAAACCTTCATGAAAATTTTGTAATAATCTGTCAATTTGTGAAGGTTCTACACATCTCAGAAGAACACCATTAATATCTCTCTTAAATAAAATACCATCAATGAGTGCATAAGGAATAACTCGTAACCGGAAATACCTCCTTTTTGTTCTACACATCTACGTCATATTCCAAGACTTTTGTGATCCAACCAGCCCTCTTTTCATTCGAGGTCCTTACTAAACAAAAACTCTTTCACACTTGGGTGAGTAACCATAACATGAATTCAATTATTAGAGAGCATATATTTGAAACCTTTTTAAGCCTCTAATAACAGAAAGTACTTGTTTTTCCACAAAAGTATACTTCACCTCATAGTCATGTAACCCTTTGCTAAAGAAAGCAATGGGTTGCTCTAAATTTTCATGATTCAGCTGAGTTAATATTGTTGAAATTGTTTCACCCTCGCGAATGCATACTTTGTAGACACTTAAAATTGGTTACTCAATTTAGTGTCCCTCACAGATAACCTGGGGCACGTTTATGTCGCCACTATCCCCTTGGGATATTATCCGATTTGTGATTTAAACACCTATCTTAAATTTAATTCACCCCATTGTATCTTACCCCTGAGTAATTAAATATTAAACGTTTAAATTACACCTCTTCCCATGTATCCCAATCACTTATCTACCCCAAATTTATTCTATCTATGTATCACCCCTATTTTTTTCTCTTCCCAAGCGGGATATTTTCCGTATTTGGGGTAATTCTCATCTTTCTAGAAATCAATCATTTTAGCCATCTCGGGAGCTCTGTCCCGCGATCGGCGCCGACCCATACGGTCGGCGCCGATTTTCTAGGAGCGGCGCCGATTATAAAAGCAAGTCCAGAACTCAGTTCTAGGGACCGAAAAAAAACAGACGAACGCACGCACGAACAGAGAGACAGATCGCGAAAGAGACACAGGTTGTAAGAAAGATCTCTTAGCATCAAGGGTATCAAATGAGGGCAGATCCTGTCCGAATCAATCCCTGAGAGGAGCACCGTTACTCTGCTTCCATCACATCAACATCGTACGCATCCATCGATCCTCTGGTGACTCTGTTCCAGTATCTTACCGATTTCGGCACATCCAACAGACGTCGACTATCTGTCCATCACTTCCCAATTCCGAATCTTCTTCCATCATCAGCGATCAATGGTCTACTCTCGGTCGACGCCGATCTTACGATGGCGATTGGCGCGCCGATCCTTCATCAATCGACGCCGATCACATCAATCGACGCCGATCACATAAGTCGACGCCGATCATCCTGCGAGCGGTAAAGGTCACGAGGTAAACACAAATCCACTTTATTTTCATAGTTTCTGTTTTCGTAATTCATCTCTCTCTATGTTTAGGTTTTGTTTCATTACCATAATCGAGAAAATCAAGTCTTTAAGTACATCTTTTATCATTTATGCTTCTTTACTTAATTGAAAACGTGGACTGACATCCGCCGAGGAAGCTTATCGCTTCCCGGAACCGCTTCTCGGGCAGTCCACCCAAATATCTTTTAACGCCATCTTTTTCTGTCAAGCATCGGTGTTTTCCAGGTTACTCGGATCTATTGTGTGAATTGCTCGTGTGCGCCCGTCTTATCTACATCAACCTCCTTATCCGTCTACATCTTCATCAGGTATCAATTTCATTGGAGTTTTTTAGGGTTTTTGTGTTTAGTTTGGTGCATTAACTTGGACAGGTAACAAGCGCGAAATTCTTGATCTACATTCTGGCACGCCCGGTGGGACCCAACCAAAGTCCCTTATTGGTAAGTTCATTTCTTTTCTAGTTTTGAGCTTTGATTCTTTTTCTTCACTGATTTCTATCAGTTCTGCTTGAGCATTTCTTTTCGTCATTTCAATCTTGCTTTTTATGCGGAATCGTTATCTTGAAATTTTTCTATTTCCTTAGAATAGAAATTTTTCGTTTCATCATTATCTGGATACATCTTTCCGGATCTTGTTTGCTGTTTGCTTAACCTCTTCTTGCGGAGCACTTTGCTTGATCGTGGGATTGTTCGAGGGGAAGAGCTCAACAACGCGCTTTTTGAAGTCCACACACCTTGGAGAGCTAAATCTACAGGTATTTCTCTTTTGCGGTGTTTTCTCTTTTTTAGGATTTCTTTGTTGGTTGTCTATCACATCCAAACATTTCAATTTTCGGTGCTTAAAAGGAATTTAATCGCATTTGGGAAAGAATCTGTTTGAACTTGTCTTCATCGAAATCAAACACTTCGTTTTTAAGTGCTTAAAAAGAACCTTTTCTTTGTCATTGCTGCATGTTTTTCACCTAGTTTTAATTAGGCTGGAAAATTGATCAAAATCGGTAGCGACACTATTTGATTTTTATTTTTCACCCTTGCACACAAAGCCAAAATCACTAGGTATAAAGCATTTAAACAGAATTCCTTCCCTGGCCTCGCCTACTTGGAAGTGATATCCAAGAGGAAGAGCCTACGCGGTACTCAGGCCGCGCTATAAATTCACGAAAGTTCTGGTATATATTGGCAAAGCACCGACTCCCTTATCGCAGCGGTGTGTGAAGTGCGGGGGTAGGCCCCTATATCAAGCCACGTACCGGTCTTTTACTGAAGTGCCTTCGGGACTCCTCACCAAACATTCCCCAAACCATCCTTAGTTTGGCTATCTGAGTAGTTCCTGTTCTAAAAAGCCTTCCCTAATATTTTCTTTCTTAAAAGCATCAAAACTTAAAGGAGATAATCACCTGCACTGCTTGAATTGTCTGTGCATTAGTTAGGTCAATCTTCTTTTCTGCGTGTTTATGACGGTCATCACTCGGTTGCAATCTAGACGAATGGCTCAATTGGCCCCTTCTTCTTCCAAAATTACCACTAATGTGGATGTTTCGCCCCCAATCTTCCTCGGGACCGCTGTTAGTTGGTTCCCCATCCTGGTCATATAATCCTTTCCATCAAGCCAAGGCAACCCCATCACGTCCAGCTTCCCCTAGTCCTTCAGAAATATCATCTGACTCAGAGTATGTTCCTCGCGGGGATCCTGAATTTCAGGCTTTCCTCGATCGCAATCCGATAGCCCTCATGGACTACCTAGTACACAAGTCTATTCAAATATCTGATCAAGGACCACCAATCCAGCAAGTGTACGATTATCCTCGTGGACCATCCCAGGCCTTTGGAGAACAGTTTGCATCATCTCTCTCGCCTCGAGCCACGGAGAAGGGCGAGGCCCATGTGCCCCCCTTTTCTCTTCCACCGACCATATTGACTAGTTCTCAAATAGTCTTACCTATTCCTAACACCGCAGTTACCTCGAATATTCCACAACCTACTTCTGAGAGGTCTTCTGCCCTGGCTATAATGAATGCGTCTGCGCACCCGCATATTGTTGTTAATTCATCTATGCCCTCCATCGTGTCCCAAGGTCAGTACCCTTCATGAGCCAACCCCCTCCGAATAGTCAGTTAGTTCCTGCTTCTCGTCCTTCAGTGGGTCTTTCTTCCAATATTCCAGCAACAGTGACCTTCGCCCATCCTCTAGTATCGGCACCCTTAATGCCTAATCCGGCAGTAGAAGGCCCCTTTCAGGTCTTGTTCCCCAATATGTCTAATCAAGTCGGCACTCATGTTCCTCAATCTGTCCCGATTCAATCGACAAGTATGGGAGTCCACCAATCACAGGCTCCATCCGTCATCCAACCTTCATTTTCTCAACCACTTATTATCTCACAGCCTGCCTATACACAAGGTACTTCACAACAAATACCCCACCAGGTGTCACCCAGAACGCTGGTTACTCCTCTTATCATCCTATCAATCAACAGATGAATCCCCCGTTGACACCTCAACAACATCCACCATTTGCTTCTTATGTAGGACATACCAATGTGCCTCCTCCCCAATCTGACGTGGTTCAAATTCTCTTCAAGAAAATCGCAGACTTGGAAGCCTCCACAAAAGGGGCTCGTCCTTCATACTCCTTTGAAGAAGTGTGTAATGAACCCATTCACCCCTCAGTGGCTTTTAAGCCTTATCCTCCCCAATGGGAACTTCCTAAATTTTCAAAATTTCATAGTCGAGAGGACCCTCAACAACATTTGCGAGCATTCAAACATGCTTGCTACCTCATAGTCCAAGATCAGGAGCTTATGCTCCGTACCTTTCCTATGTCTCTAGCAGGTCCGGCTTTAGACTGGTACAATAACATTCCTCAACATTCCTTATTTTCTTTCTCTCAATTGGCCCAGATGTTTGTTGAAAACTTTTCAATAAATATCGCGCATAAGATCTCGATTACAGATCTTTATAACATTCGTCAATTCGATGATGAGTCTATTGCAGACTTTGTCGCTCGTTGGAGAGGGATAATCAACCAATTGTCTTTCTCCCTTCCCCAATCCCAACAAATCGAGTTGTTTACTCGATCTTGTGCTAATCATATTTCTTCCACTTTAAGGATCCAAACTTTTCATACCTTTGAAGAAGCCTTTACGATGGCACGCAAACTTGAATCTCGCGCCATTGAACAAGGGAAGCTAAAACTTCGCTCTAAATCTAAACCCGATTTTTCTCGGTTTACCAAACCAAATTCTTCCCCTTCTAAGGACAAGAATCAGGGATCCACCAACGCTATCGTATTAAAAACATCACGAGCCGATAATACTTCTAATCAAACACCACGGAGAGACTCCTCATCTTCTCGAAAAGGGACTTCATCATCTCGATCCTTCGCTCCATTGGGGGAATCATATGCCTCTATCTTAGAAAAAATGTTGGAAGTTCGCATGATCGAACTTCCCCCCATTAGGAATATCGATGAGAGCCAAGAACGTCCATTCTGGTATAGAGAAAATGATTTTTGTCATTATCATAGAACCAAAGGTCATGACATCGAGCGATGTCGGACTTTCAAAAATCTCGTCCGAAATTCATTGATAAAGGCGAACTCATTACGGATAACCCAAATGCTCCCCAAATCGAGAATCTTTGGATGTTTTTAAACAACCTTTCCCCAATCATTCCCCGAACCATAATGCTTCAGAATCTCAAAAACCAAACACTCATACTATCAACTTCATCTCTACTGAAGAATCTTCTTCTGAAACCAAGCCATCTGCGAACACATCAACCGAATCAGAACCTCCTTCCACTTCGCCAATCACTGAAATTCCACCATCTTCAGATAGCCCGTCTTTGAATATTCCTACATTCCTAGATACGGATTCATCTCTCTCCGCTCCTTTGTCCGACCTTCCATCCATACCCGAGACAGTGTCATCCTCATCTGTCTCATCATCAAACATTCTTTCAATGCTCGAGGCAATTACATCCCTTCGAGTTTCCACTGCAGATACATCTACTTTTGTTGCTCCCATTCTTGCTGCAACTATGCCCCTGGTGAACGTACCTATAATTGTGCCAACTCCGACGGAAGCGTCTTCGATTTTAACCCTTCCTGTCTCTTTTCCTGCAGTAGTTCCACCCATAATTCCGCACTTAAGTAGTCCCTTCGCAAGGAACTACTTCTTCATCACTCACTTCTTCCACCACTAATGCTATTTCGCCCATCAAAGGAAAATCAAAAGAAGTAGCACCAACACCTATACGCTCGATTCCTAAACTTAAACCAAGACAACCAAAGTCTAACGTTGCACCATCGGTACCTCCCCACTTGTTTCCTCCGAAAAGCTTACAATCACCTTATGCCGTTGAAATTGTCACCATCCCTGAAAAAGGAAAGCCCATATTTCGAACCATCAAGACCCTTGGTGCTTTCCCACAAAAATCTCTCTCTACACCCCATAAAAGACTGGATTTATCCGCTGAAAAGGCGTCTTCTTCTACACACTTATCAAAACCATCATCTCCGTCTACAACACATCCTTCACCAACACCCCGAAAAGCCGACTTACCTACTAAAAGGACGCCACCTCTTCTATCAGGATCATCATCTTCATTACCAAAAGCCAGGGCGCCCTATGTCCCTCCGATTACACCTACTTTGGGAGCTTCTTCCTCATCTAAATCGACACTATCTAAATCATCAGCAAATTCAACCAAACAACCTCCTTTATCTTTGAAGACCACAATACCTGTCACATCTCCGTCATCTTCAAAATCTATTTTAGGGGCTCCCCCTCCACCAAAATCAATCATGTCTCACCTACTTCCATCTCAAGTGCCCAAACCTGCTTCTCCAGCTGTCCAAAAAAATAAGATGATCCCTAAAAAGGCTGTCAAACCTAACATGCAGGTTCTTTTGACTCGACAGTCTGTTAAGGCAAAAGAGGCACCTTCATCACCTCTATCCTCATCTTCATCTACCGGGTTCTACACCGAAATCCTTCGCCAACTTATCCAATCTTCATCCATATCCCTTCCTCCGATTAAACCTTATAACCCTAAAGGAGTTAAGCCTACCTGGTTTAACTCTGATCTGATTTGTGCTTACCACCGTACCCCGGGTCATGATACTGAGGGATGTAAAGCTCTTCAAGCTGTTGTCAATAACCTCTTGGAAGAAAGTGATCTTTTGCTGGAGGAGGAGGAACAAGTATCTCCTGTCATCTTAGCCCCATCTGAGTCCCAAAGATCCACTCAGACCTCTAGTGATTCCACCCCAATTGATCTTCCACCTTCTCAAATTGACGCAATCCATATCGCCACTAGAACCCAACACTATGATAATCCATCTTCATCTACAACATCTCGACCACGGGTTATCGTTTCTGCAGCCCCTGAAGGAGTTCCTCCTTCCTCATTAGCCCCACGACCTCGAGTCTCTATTCGTGCTGCACCTCGGGCTCAAATTCCCGTGTCAGTTGAGGAGAGTGTTATGAAACAACTCACCTCAGGCTCCGGTCAAAATGTCTCTTTTTGACCTCATCCAATCCTCTCCACAACATCGCCAGGCTCTGATTGATAATCTGCGTCGCATCGCAGTAAATTCAGATGAGCCCCAGCCCTACGAGTTGGTTGTTGGATTGAATAGACCATCAACCGCCATTTCTTTTGAAGATTCGGAAATTCCTCCTCTTTCTTCAGAGGATTTGGAGGCTCCCCTCTTTATCACAGTCCAAATCGACAACACCACGTTAAAACGCGTTATGATCGACAGTGGAGCTGCACTCAACGTCATCTCCTCACACACATTTGAGCAGCTTAAATTACCAAAGAACGTAGTGTCACCCCCGCCTTTCACCCTGCGATCATTTAACGATCAGCTAGCAGTTACTTTAGGAACTGTGGTCTTACCCATTCGAGTGGGTAAGAAGCTGCTTCACGAACTCTTCTACATTGTCGAAGGAAAATTCCACTATAATATGATCCTCGGACGCTCCTGGATTCGCGCAATGCATTGTGTCCCATCCACCCTCCATCGATGCTTAAAATACCAATATGAGGGCAAAATATATACTCATCCAGGAGATCCCTTTCCTTCCGCACAATGCGACATGACCACAAGGTCTGCCCCTCTAAAGGAAAATACTTCTTCTCCTGACGGGGCCTCATCTTCTTCCATACCTACAACCAAACTACCGGATTTACAAAATCTAGAAGAGACATTGCAGCGTTTCTCACTGGGAGAGCTTCCTCTCTTTTCTTTCGACGCCCATCTCAATCCTAGTGAGTATGGTAGACCGGACAAACAACCTGAATATCAACCAGGTCTCGGTCGCATCGTCACCATTGGTCTGCCCAATCAACAGACTAATTTCATCTATGGTGGTCTTGATACACCTCATTATCGCCCAGATTCTCCCCCTAGAACCAAACCTTACTTAACAGGGTTCGATTATCTACAAAATCCCACGTTTGCAAAAACTTATCTATATCGATGCACGTGGAAGGGTTTTGGTCTAGGAAAATATGAGCAAGGTGTGCATGACCTCACATCCATTCCTACTCTCATGCCACATCAAAAATTTGGTCTAGGATTTAAACGTCTTTCAAAAGCCACCGTCACTATTCGCGATGAGCCTCTTCCTATTGAAGAACCATCTTCTCCCGCTAAGTCAGAAGCATCACTCGATGTGGACGACGACATTTCCACCCCACCTAACTTTTTTTTTTTATCAATACCGTTTCCTTAGGGCCGCTAGCCTATAAGACTAACAACCGGTCCGCTTCCATACCACTAATCTTCCCTGAAATAGTTGGAGACGACTCTCCTACTATAAACACTATCCTTGTGCGGATGATGATTCTGTCCTCACCTATGTCTGGGGCGGAGGATTCATATCTTCCCAAGACTATTCCTTCTGACACGTCTACGCTTCTCAACGAAGCCACTATCGACCTTAATATAGGGACTTCTGAAGACCCTCGCATCCTTAAGGTCGGCCAATCCCTTAATCCACAGGAATTAGGGGACTTTACCATTTTTCTTTCCAACCATCGTCAAGCCTTTGCTTGGTCATATGAGGATATGTCGGATTTCGATCCCGATATTGTGGTCCACAATATCGTTACTCTTCCCAACATCAAACCAGTTAAACAAAAATTGCGTAAAATGCACCCTAGAGTAGCCCTTCTTGTTAAAGAAGAATTACAGCACTTGCTCTCGGCTAACTTCATCCAACCCATCGATTATCCGATGGGTTTCCAATGTAGTACCGAGAATTAAGGCTCTTGGGAAAATTAATTTGTACCGACTTTAGGGATCTTAATGCGGCTTGTCAAAAGATGATTTTCCTCTACCTAATATCGACCAACTCGTGGATTTAACTGCGGGTCATGAGATGCTTTCTCTTATGGATGGTTTCTCTGGATATAATCAAATTCTCATCGCACTAGAAGACCAACATAAGACTTCTTTCATAACTCCTTGGGGGACCTTTTGTTATCGCGTCATGCCTTTCGGTCTTAAGAACGCAGGAGCAACCTATCAGCGAGCAATGACCTACATCTTCCATGATCTCCTACACAAAACCGTGGAAGATTACGTTGACGATCTCCTCGGTAAGTCCAAACGTCGTCAGGATCATCTTTTCATCCTTGCACCTCTCTTTGGGAGGCTTATCCGCTCTGTCTTCGTCTAAATCCAGCTAAGTGCGTGTTTGGCGTTCTCTTCACCGTAAACTTTTAGGTTTTATCATTTCCATCGGGGTATTGAAGTGGACCCCGCAAAGATAAAAGCTATCCTTGAGATGCCTCCCCTTCTAACTTAAAGCAACTCCGCAGGTCTCAAGGCGTCTTCAATCAAGTGCGTCGTTTTATCTCACAATTGTCGGACCGTTGTCAGCCTTTTCATCATCTCCTCCGTAAGAATGTTCATTTTGAATGGGATGAACATTGTCAAAAGGCCTTTGATGATCTCAAAGCTTATCTTCTTTCTCCACCTGTGCTTACACCTTTACGCGAGGGGGAGCCTTTCTATCTTTATATCTCTGGATCGACCATGCTCGGGAGCTATGATTTCGCATCGGAACACTTGTGGTAAAGAACAAGCATCTATTATATCGGTCGCACCCTCCATTAGTATGAAACACGTTATTCCAAGTGAAAAGCTGTGTTGTGCTCTCTTCGCAACTTCTAAGCTTCGTCATTATCTCCTTAATCACAAAACTTACATTGTCACAAGTGTCAATCCACTCAAGACAATTCATGCAAAGCCTTATCACAATGATCGTATCACTCGTTGGCTCATGCTTATGACAGAATTTGACCTCGAGTTTATCCCACAAAAGTCTATCAAGGGTCAGGTTATTGCAGATCAATTAGCTGATGCTCCTCTTCCGGACACTCAAGACCCCCTTGCTCAATTCCCCGATGAACATATCCAACAAATTGATTTTGGTCTATCTCCATTTAAAGTAAAGCTCTTCTTTGATGGATCCAAATGTCAGCAAGGGGGAGGTGCGGGTTTCGTGATGATTCCTCCTTGGGGTACGCCTATCCCAGTCGCACACAAATTAAACTTTGAGTGCACCAATAATATGGCTGAATACGAAGCTCTTGTCTTAGGTCTTCAAAATGCCATTAATCTCGGCGCTCGCCACATTGACATCTTTGGTGATTCCGAACTCATCGTTAATCAAGTCACGGGTGTCTATCAATGCAAGAATGATATCCTTCAAAAATATCGTGACATCGTTCTTGCTCAACTCCAATCTTTCGATAAATTCACTATCCAAGCCATTCCTCGCACCGCAAATCGATTCGCAGACACAATGGCTTCGTTAGCCTCACTTATCCCACCTTTTACCGAAGACTCACGACTTTATGTGGCTGTGCAACGATTAGATCAGCCATCTCATCTTAGGCAACTAACCCGATCCATCTTGTCACAACCCATACTCAGGATGAGTGGTATCAACAGATTGTTGATTATCTATCTCATTCGGTGCTTCCCCCAGATCTGACTTCCAATGGTAGAAGATCTTTTATCCAACGCGCTAATCGCTATACTATTCTAGGCGGGATTCTCTACAAACGCGGCTTTGATGGTATTTTGCTTCGGTGCCTCAAAACCCATGAATCATCTAAAGCCATCCAGGAGGTCCATGACGGTATCTGTGGTGGACATTTTAGTGGCTTGGCTGTGGCTAAACGCATCTTACGTTTGGGATATTATTGGCCTTCTCTTAATCGAGATTGTTGTGAATACACTAAGAAATGCGTCAAGTGTCAACAACATTCCAATCTTACACACATCCCTAGTCAAGCTTTACAACTGCAGCGGATTTGTGGCCTTTTTCGCAATGGGGTCTTGATCTTATTGGTCTCATCAATCCCCGTTCTTCACAGCGTCATCATTCTATCATTACTGCCACTGAGTACTTTACTAAGTGGGTGGAAGCTATCCCTCTTTCTTCAACAAAGGCTAAACCCATAGTTGATTTCGTCTATCAACACATCATTTGTCGCTTTGGTGTTCCACACAAACTCATCACAGATAATGGCAAGTCTTTCAAGAATGTTGATTTGCAGAACCTCTGCAACGCTTTCAATATCAAACTCAGTTTTTCTTCTCCATACTATCCTCAAGCTAATGGTCAAGCCGAAGCTTCCAATAAAACTTTGCGTAATATCCTCATGAGGTAACTAGTCAGTGGTAGGGATTGGCATTTACATATCCCTTTTGCTCTCTGGGCTTATCGGACTAGCATTCGTACTCCTACTGGTGCTACTCCCTTCTCTCTCGTCTATGGGTCTGAGGTTGTTCTTCCTTTGGAAGTCCAAATCCCATCTCTCCGTGTTTCTCTCAGAGAATTTGTCTCCGATGAGGACTATCGTCAAAATCGTCTAGCACAACTTGAATTATTAGATGAGCGGCGTCTCAACGCTCTTGAACATCATCAAGTCTATCTTGAGCGTGTCAAACGTGCTTATAACAAGCATTTGCAGCACCGTGACTTCAAAATTGGGGATCTTGTTCTTAAAGAAAATCAAAATGTCACTACACTCGAAAGAAGTCAACGTGGTAAGTTTGCTCCCAACTGGATGGGCCCCTACATTATCACTCATAAATATGGGTCTGGGGCTTATCGCCATCTTCCATGGATGGTGTACACTGAAGCGGAACCTCTTAATGCCTTGCATCTACGGCCCTTCTATTGTTAAAATCTATCTTACACAAATCTAGTCGCAACACAGATCTTTCATCCGTCTAAAACAACCAGTCATATACTTTCATGGTGATTCGAAACTATGTGGTTCTCCGCCTATTGCCTCGTTTACCTTAAAATATGAGTACCGCGGCTCTACTCATTGCATGTTGCTTTTGGATATGTTCCTCCTTATGGTAGGAATACCTTAATCACCACTTCATCTGTCCCAAGTGCTTATCTTAATCGGATCTACTCGGGGCATGAGTGCATGTTCTTCTATGTTCTCTTCCCCTCCATCTGATCTATCTAGGTCTAAACTCAGCTTCTTCCAAAAAGATTTTCAAAAAAAAAAAAAAAAAGAAAGAGATCTTTATCAAAAAGATGGTGATCCGATCCTCAAGGACAGCTATCCATACATTGTCAAATGAATCATCAAAAGAACAAATATAGACCATACCCTCGAAGGATGGCTATCATTCAAATTCAAAATACAGACCGCTCCCTTGAAGGACGGCTGTTTCTCAAAGAAATATTCAAGGCTTCTTGCAATTAATCAGCCTTTCAGTCAGTTTATACACCTTTTAGCATCACTGAAAGACTTCCCGCATCGATCAGTCTTTCCATATCAAGCAAACTTCCCGCATTGATCAGTTTGCTTTTCTGCCAAAATCATGAAGCTGAGATTTAAGACCTTTTGTCGATCATATGGAGAATCCTATTTTCCCACTATGGACATGTATTCTGTCCCTTGTAAATTCCGACAAGATACTTACTTACTGCTCCTTTCGTTTCCCTCCTAGATCTGTTTTGCGGCTAGTTAGTGTCAGGTTTATTTTAACCTCATGTAGGGCCTTACATGCATGATATTGTGATTTCCTATCCAGATTCTATCTATGGTCGGTTGGGAGTCCAACTTATCATTTTCTTCCTTATCCGGGTATATTTTCTTTGTTTCTAGTCAAGGTCGTTTTCATTACATCCTTGGCTCTCGCAAAGAGTATTCCCTATTATTCTTTGTTTTTCATCTAGTCAAATTGACACTTCACATGTTAATTTAATCAAAATTTATCATCTATCTAATTTCTATCAAAGCATGTATTGTCAACACATGTGGATCTGGCTATCTATTTTCATCAAAATTAAATTAACATCTCAAACATACCGAATACATCAATCACATCTATCCATCTATCCATCAAAACATCTAAAAAACTGGTACATCCAACTTACATTACATCTATCTATATCCATTTTTCATCAAAATTAAATCCATACATCAATCACATCTATCCATCTATCCATCAAAATATCTAAAAATATGTACATCCAAGTTGCATTGCATCTATCCATATCTATCTTTCATCAAAATTATATCCACATATCAATCATATCAAATTACATCACATCTATCTATCCTCTAAGTCTATATCTATCCAATCACATCTATTCATCATCTATCAGTCTATATCTATATCCATCACAATTACGCCACATCTATCCATGTATATCAAGATCAAACGCATGAGATCAATTATATGACAAATGAAATGATGAATCTATATATACATGTGTGTACAACAAAAAAATGGGGGGCTCTCAACCAAGCCATCTATACAATGCCTTCTAACCGAGGCTACATCAAAATATATCAATCCCTATATAGTAAAATCGATGCATGGAGGACACTATCTCCTCCACCCTCCTCTCGACCAGCAGTGTCTCTCCGGCCGCGCCTATCGAGTGGAGGCACTGGCTGCTTTGGAGGTCTCGGCCCACCTCGATCTCTCCCGGTGCTCCCTCCACCCGAGGCCCCGCTCGCTGTGGCCGTCGCTGATCTCCTCTTGCCCGCATCGAGGCACATCGGGGCATCCGCGCTAAGGCATCCTCGTAGTATCTCACCTCGGCCGAGGAGAGGCGATAAGTGCTCGAGGCTCACGGTGCAGGTGCTCGTAATGGTCTTTGCTGGGGCTGCATTGGAGCTGCTTGGCGCTGCTGGTGGTGCTCCTCCTAGGGTCGTACCCTGCGTACCGGACTCCGACATGGCACCTGTCTCCCCATATTTGGCCCTGAGGGCCTCCCTATGTCGAAGGTAGCGATCCCTCTGCTGGATCGCTATATCTCGCTCCTGGCGAGCGGTGTCTCTCTCCAAAATTAGGGCATCCCTCTCCTCTGTCAGAGCCCTGATCTCCTCAAGAGCTACCTGATGTGTCTGTGTCAGGGTGGCATGCTCTCCCTCCAGTCTATCCAGCATCGCAGCTATGTCATCCTCGTC
The DNA here is from genome assembly GCA_018340775.1 of Taxus wallichiana var. yunnanensis. Taxonomy (NCBI): domain Eukaryota; kingdom Viridiplantae; phylum Streptophyta; class Pinopsida; order Cupressales; family Taxaceae; genus Taxus; species Taxus wallichiana. The sequence continues at coordinate 851,695,546 of CM031242.1, read as the reverse complement.
GGCATCTATAGATGCCGGGAGATGTCGTGGTAGCTCTATATCATACCATGTTGCGTAGCCCTCGTCTACCCCTGCGTCATCATCGCTGTCTGTGGAAGGTGGGGCCTCTCTCAGTGGGTCTGCCGGGATCAAAATCGGCAGATCAGTCTCCCTGCCATCTCGCCTATAAGGCGTATAGGTGCTCGGCACTGTCTGCACTAAGCCGAACTGTCTCAATACTCTCACAAATGGGACTCGCTCCCACATATCAGGCCTGCGGCCCCTAACCACCCTGCTCTGTCTCAGTGCCACCAAGTGGGCATCCTGACCAGCCCATGTCGGAAATGCCCGATATGGCCTCCAGATGACTCGATCGGTGTCGGCGTCTGAAACGCTCATTTGTACCGGGGGCCCGATCTCCTGTATCCCCACGGCCATGTCTCGCCCGCCATCGCGGAATCCATAATCAACACCTCCGCCGCTGCTGGCATCAAGGAAGCCGGATGGCACGATCACCGCTTATGTGCTCGTATGCCCAAAGAATGGAGCACAAAACTGACATCTATACCCGTCCTCCGGCCTGTGGTGTACATCCATAGCTCATGGTATATCTGAGCTATCAGGGCATCGATAAAAGGCGAACACACTGCCGAACTCTGAGAATGTCGCAAACACGGTCTAATAAAGAATAAAGTGGGAATCTCCCACCTCCTGAATCTGGCAGAGCAAAGTAGGATATAGCCATCTGAATCAGCACTATCCGTCTGCTCCGGGGACTATCCTGTCTGTACTGTGAGGCTATCCTCACTGCCCCGGACACTATCTCTGAGTCATCTGCCCTGTCTCTGTATAATCGACCTAGGGCCCTCTGCTGCTGCTCTCGTGGGGTAATCTCGATAGGGTCCCCAGTGATCGGCAATCTCAGTATCCTGTATATGTCCTCATGGGTGATGGTCATCTCACCCGTCCTAAACCAAAAAGTGCACGTGTGGCTGTCCCACCGTCGCACTAGTGCCCGCATCAGCTCCACATCCCGCGGCACTCGTCTGTAGTATCTAAAGCCCCCGAGCCCGGCTAGCTCTAGATGCCGCCAATCTGCATCAGTCACATCTGGGAGAATCATCTCCAATAACTCGGGAATAGCATCCCTCATATGTAGAGCCTCTCGTGCCTGCACCCACGACATCAAGAGCAATATTAGTCTCAAATCACAACATCCAAAACAACAAAAAAAATTTCATCTATTCCAATCGGCGTCGATTTAATAAAATCGGCGCCGTTTGTTTCTAGTCGACGCCGATTAATAACAATCGACGCCGCTCGACCACCAATCGACGCCGATTATACCAATCGATGCCGACTGACTGGCCCGACAAAAATCGGCCCCTGGCCTCCCGAGCAAAAAAAAAATCAAAAAAAAATAATAAACTAAGAACAACGAGGTTCTAGAAGAGCCACTTACCCCAGGTCGTGTCCTCCTGCGCTTTTGACCGCTCCCAGAGGCTTCCATGATGCTCAAATCAAAATTCTCTCTCTGAATCAATCGTCACGATGAAAATAAATCGTTTACGTTTTCCGTTCGCATATTTATATGCGCTACTATTGGTCGACGCCGATTTTTTTGATCGACGCCGTTTATCTGGGTCGTCGCCGATTTCTATGATCGCCGCCGATTTTCCGTATCTGTTTGCCATAGTGTTGATGCTTGGCTTATTTGTCTATCTGATCATTATTGTGTGCTGAATATTGCCTTTCGGCACATCTTTTCGATATCACTGTCTATTTCGGGTTTGTTCCCTTTGCGTGGGACACTCGTACTTTTTGGCAACTTAGAGTTAAGCGGGTCTGTAGGCACTAACGTCGCCGCTTTGCGAGGCCGTCTAGTGGTCCCTACCAATGTGTCTCTCTTTAGTGCTGACTTTTTTTGCGCTTCTCCTTACACTCATGGGTTTCAGGCACTAACGTCGTCTCATGAGGAGACCGGCTAGTTTGCCCTACCAATGTGAGTTTCTTAGGTTGCTGCCTTTTTATTTATTTTTATGCGTCATCAATGATCAGATCTACTCCAGACATCCGACTGGGGCATCCTGCATTTTCATCTACCTCTTTCAAACTTGGGATCGTCTGTTCTATCACCCATCCCATCCCTAGTTTGAGGGGGATCACATCATCACTTGTTCTTCCCTTCTTCCATCTCTTTGTTTTTGTCTCATAACCTTGCTTATCGCAAGTTACTTGACAAAAAGGGGCAAAATGTAGACACTTAAAATTGGTTACTCAATTTAGTGTCCCTCACAGATAACCTGGGGCACGTTTATGTCACCACTATCCCCTTGGGATATTATCCGATTTGTGATTTAAACACCTATCTTAAATTTAATTCACCCATTGTATCTTACCCCGAGTAATTAAATATTAAACGTTTAAATTACACCTCTTCCCATGTATCCCAATCACTTATCTACCCCAAATTTATTCTATCTATGTATCACCCCTATTTTTCCTCTTCCCCAAGCGGGATATTTTCCGTATTTGGGGTAATTCTCATCTTTCTAGAAATCAATCATTTTGGCCATCTCGGGAGCTCTGTCGCATGATCGGCGCCGACCCATACGGTCGGGCGTCGATTTTCTAGAGCGGCGCGATTATAAAAGCAAGTCGAACTCGGTTAAGGGACCGAAAAAATGACATTTAACGCACGCACGAACAGAGAGAGACAGATCGCGAAAGAGACACAGGTTGTAAGAAAGATCTCTTAGCATCAAGTGTATCAAATGAGGGCAGATCCTGTCCGAATCAATCCCTGAGAGGAGCACCGTTACTCTGCTTCCATCACATCAACATCGTACGCATCCATCGATCCTCTGGTGACTCTGTTCCAGTATCTTACCGATTTCGGCACATCCAGCAGACGTCGACTATCTGTCCATCACTTCCCAATTCCCGAATCTTCTTGCACTGTCACTGATCAACGGGTCTACTCTCAGTCGACGCCGATCTTACACAGTCGACGCCGATCCTTCATCAATCGACGCCGATCCTTAATCAATCGACGCCGATCACATAAGTCGACGCCGATCATCCTGCAGACAGGTAAAAGGTCACAGGTAAACACAAATCCAGCTTTATTTTCATAGTTTCCTATTTTCTGTAACTGTCTGTCTGCTGTTTAGGTTCTGTTTCATTACCATAATCAGAAAATCAAGTCTTTAAGTACATCTTTTATCATGTATGCTTCTTTACTTAATTGAAAACGTGGACTGACATCCGCCGAGGAAGCTTATCGCTTCCCGGACCCGCTTCTCGGGCAGTCCACCCAAATATCTTTTAACGCCATCTTTTTCTGTCAAGCATCGGTGTTTCCCAGGTTACTCGGATCTATTGTGTGAATTGCTCGTGTGCGCCCGTCTTATCTACATCAACCTCCTTATCCGTCTACATCTTCATCAGATATCAATTTCATTGAAGTTTTTCAGGGTTTTTGTGTTTAGTTTGGTGCATTAACTTGGACAGGTAACAAGCGCGAAATTCTTGATCTACATTCGTGTTTAGTCATGTAACCCTTTGCTTTAAAGAAAGCAATGGGTTGCTCTAAATTTTCATGATTCAGCTGAGTTAATATTGTTGAAATTGTTTCAACCCTTGCAAATGCATACAATATAAAATCCTTTGAAAATATGGATTTACAAGTGTTGGAGTTTGAGAAATGGCTTCTTTAATGGCCTCAAAATTGATTTTCCTTTTTTTCGTCCAAGCTGAAACTCATATTTTTTTCAACATAGCAATTAGAGGCTTTGATAAATAAGCAAAATCAGCAATGAATCTTCTCACAAAGTCGATTTTACCTAAAAAGCTTTGAAGTGCTTTCTTGTGTTGAGATAAAGATAAAGTTAGAATTGAGCTTACTCTTTTCTCGGATCTATGGCTAAACCTTCTTTTGAAACCATGTGGCCCAAAAAGTTTACCTTTATGCACTGAAAATATGCACTTCTTTAGGTTGAGAGAAACCCCATATTGTCTACACCTTTCAAAAACTTGCCTCAGATGGCTCAAATGATCATTAACACACTTAAAATAAATAAATCAAAACATTGACATTGATCAAACCTTGGAAAGCCATATCCATGGCTCTCTGAAAAGTGGCTCCTGCATTAGATAACCCAAAAGACATCTTTTTGTAAGCATATGTTCCCCACTTAGTAGTGAAAGTTGTCTTGTACTAATCCTCTTCTTTTACCAATATCTGATTGTAACCACTATAACCATCCAGAAGAGAGAACCTTTCTGCACCTGATATTGTTCTTAGAATTTGATCCATTGATGGTAAAGGATAATGATCCTTTAGTGAAGCCCTGTTTAGATCCCTGAAATCAACACACAACCTTATTTCTCCATTCTTCTTCCTCACAGGTACAAGATTTGCAACCCATGAGGAATGCTTGATAGGAAAGATAATACAAGATTCAATAAGCTTTGTTAGTTCATTCCTCATCAAAATTTCAATTTTTGGATTAACAAGTCTTTGTTTTTGCCTTACCGGTTTGGAATTGGGCTCTAGCTCAATGGTATGTTGAGCTAATCTTGGATCAAAACCTTTTAAATCCTCATACTTCCAAGCAAAAACATCAATGAATTCATTGCATAATTGAACAAAAGCTTTTTTTTCTTCCAAATTACACAACTTACCATGCTTCAAAAACCTTCCATCATTGATTGCTATGTCCTCATAGTTTTCTTGCTTTGTAGACATCTTGATCTTGTCTCTTTTCAGCTGATCATCACTATTAAAAATACTCTCAAGGGTTACCAATCCTTGGGGCAGCTTATTAGTCTTTAATTGCAAGATTTGTTCACCATACTGTTGCTGCAATTTAGACTGATTTTTTGAGGAAAATTCAACTTCTTCCTGAATAAAACGTACAATTTGTTCATCATTCTCAAACACTTGCCAATTAGTATTGTTATCAGGAATTGATGGCCTTACAACCACCTTAATATGAGGTTGATTATCCTTTCTTTTCACTTCATTAGGAATATCAAAATCAGCCCCAACAATTGCCAATCTATCAGCTTGTTTATTCTCAGATCTAGGTATTGATTGAACATTGAATGCATCAAAATCTTCTACAAGATCCCAAACTCTATGTCTATATGATTTTATCAAGGGATTCTTTGCAATGTTCAAATTTCTCACCTAATTTATGATCGATTCACTATCACCAAATACCTATAGGTACTTAATTCCCTTCTATCTAAGCCATTGTAAACCATGGATTAGTGTCTCATATTCAATTGCATTGCATGTACAACTAAAATGAAATCGAATAGAATAATAATACCTTTAACCCTCTGGTGATATCAAAACATTACCTTCACCTAATCCATTCTTGCTTCTAGAGCCATCAAAGTATAAACCCCACAAGTTTGTATCAATCTCAACTGTTTTAACCAACAATGGTAAAAAAGCATCCTCTTGATGCATGCAATAAATTCTCAAACCAGCATCTTTAATGTATGTTTCTTCAACATATTTATAAGGATCAAAGCCATGATGGTCAATTCCCCACTCATCCAGTAATAAATTTGGTATGCTCTCAGAGTGGGTGTCGAATCATGAACAATTGGATGATCTCCTTGGTCAAAAACAATACAATTTACATTGCATGCATTAGGTACATAAGGCTCAATATGAAACTTAGCAAGAGACTCAAAATTAATTGTTACCTTCGTGCCATACCTTGTTCTGAAAAACAAATAAGACCAATCTGATGATAGATAACCTCCAATCTTAGCTGTAAAATCTCTAGATAAACACAAAGCAAAGTATGGAGGTAGATCTACTACCATGATATCCTGTAAGATTGGAAGGCTTGGACATGCATGCAAGCCTAGCTTTTGATCTTTGATTATACCAACTGTTTTAGTAGTTGTGCCATCCAACTACAAAACCCCTTTGTCATGTGGCTCATATTTGAGTCCTAGCTTATCTGCAATTTGCTTAGGCATAACTGTACTGCTAGCACCATTGTCAACCATGCAATTATGGACCAAATTATCACCAATAATCAAAGAAAGGTAAAAAGGAGGAGGCTTACCAATTGCCTGAAAATCAGCCTTAGAGGGCTGATCTGTATTGGCATGCACTGCACTAGCTCTATCTGAATGATCCTCTGTAACTGATAGCTTGGCCAACTCATCTTGTAACAAGCTCTTTTGACCCGGAATAGTCAACGTATCCCACATGGATAAGCTCACATGAGCTTTCTTCATCTGATCTATGATATTAAGGGAAGAGTTGCCCCCTTTTGCTTGACCTTTTGGAACACTTTCAACCTCTTTTTCCTGATTCTTTTGTGCTTCCAAGCTGCCCTTCTGAATCTGATTTTTTTGTCTTTCTTTCTCATTAGGGACAGCAGCAACCTTATTAGTATTATCAGGAAATAAAGAAGATGAACCATGCAAATTAGTTACCTTTGTGGGTTCTCCCACTGCTCTTCTTTTGTATACCCTTGTATTAGCTGCATGTTGATCCTCTTGTTGCCAATTTACCAAATTTGCCTCTGGTGGCTTTGGTGCTTCTTTAGAATCCCCTTGAGGAGGAGCCTCAACTGTTGAAAGTTGTGGAATCATCCCTTGTGCAATCAAAGCTTGATTTAACATTCCATTAGCACAAGAAAAAGGATCATGCGAATGATTGCATGGAGCACACCAAAAGCGTTCCTAGATTAGATTAGTTTGCACTGGAACAAGAGCCATAGATGTAGAAGGAGCATTAGGGTCAGCTTTAATGGCTGGTGGGCCTTGATATGTTGGCCTACCTGTAGGATATGCTGGATATAAAGGTCTAGCAGATTGGAAAGGAGCCTGATAACATCTGTAAGGTTGAGGAAATTGTCTCTCAATAGATACAAATTTATTTCCAAAAGCTTGCAAGATACCTTTTATTTCACTCAACTCTGAGGGCTGATTTGGATTAGTAACTGCTTGGCTAGCTGCTACTGGAATTGGGTTTATAGCTGAAGTTGGTGGTTGAATAGTTGGAAAGATAGGCATGGGAGGTCTAGGTGCAATTTTTCCAGCTTGTATGAGGTTATTTTCAGCTCTAATGGCTAGATCAAAGGCAGTAGGGATTGTGTTACCCCCATGGACTGAACTAGGACAACAATGTCACTGTTTAAGGATCTCAAATAATACAAGAATGCATGCTCTGTTGTAGGCTTGATGGCACAGGGAATTCTTTCCCAAGTTCTCTGGAATCTCAAATTAAAATCAACCATGAACTCTTGAGGGGCTCTTTTGATTGTGCTCAATTGCTCAATCAGGGATAAGTGATCGGATTTGTCCTCAAATTGGTTACAAAGGGTTGTTCCGAATTGATCCCAAATCACGATAGAATTAAAAGGTAGATTTGGTGCCGTTGCTGCAAGGCTTTATCTTTCAAGGAAGTAACAAGGAGTCTCACGGCTACATTCTCTGAGTTATATTATAAACAGAGCAAAGATTTACAACATCTCTAATATGCTCTACGGGAGTGGTTTGAGTTAGACCAGTAAAGAATGGTAAACTCTTCAATGCAGAGGCAAGGATATCATTGATATCTTTGTGAGATTCAAAGGGTTGTCATCATTAAAGGTCACAAATGATTTCTAGAAAGAGCCAAGGAAATTCGGAATGGGAAGTTTGTGGGATTTTGGGCAATTGCTTTAGCTTGTTAGCTCAAGAAATATATGGGGAAGATCTATGAAATATGCTTCTTTTACAAGAATATAAAGGTAACTGAATAAAATCAAATGGTATACCTTTAGTTTTTGACAGCGGTCGCTTTTGGCATTAGTTATCATGGACAAGTGGATGATATTAGACACACTGCGCACTCATCAATATTATTCATGTAATTCCAAAATAAAAACTAATGCCAAAAGTGACCACCAATTATTCATGTAACAATGCCAAGAATTGTTGACATGTAATTCATGGGATCTCCATAATAAACCCTAACCACCTCTACGCTCTCATCGCATGTTTTAAACAACGGAAAACCCCTTTTCCTAGATTGTGCAATGTGTCTCTTTCGGGCTCAAATACGAGGAATTTGGATTTTTCCCAAAACGCTAATGGAACATTACTGAAAATGATGCCAACCACATTTACAAAACCGGATTTTGATGAGAGTAAACTGATTTTATGCAAAAATTAGGGCAGCGACCTATTTTTGGTCCACAAAACCCTAAGTGACCTAGGTAAAATTCAGATTTTAGTCTTTCCCACACACAAATCTTCAAAAATACATCAACAACATGAAACACTTGATGAATTCATGCAAAATAAATGCTTCAACAATAAATTACAAACTATTGGAATTAATTATTGCTCAAAAACAGCTAAAACTTCAAAATTCCATATCTTCATAAATACTTGGAGATAAAATGCAAATGATAGCTCAAATTGACCACAAAAATATCAACTATCCAATAAAATTAGAATCAAATTTTTCCAACCATGAAAACCCACTGAAAAGTGATCCCGAAATCTCCAAATGGGTAGATCAAGCTGGAAATGAATGTGGCAGCCCCAAAACAACGTGCCCAAGCACTTAGAGATACCCTTCCCGTTCGAAATTCTGAATTTTGAAGTTCCAATGTGACTCCTAGATGGCATCGCCAATGCAACAAATGATGGTTTTTATCCCCAAGTGTTGTGACTATTGAGGGTTTTCATACCCAATAGGATCCAATTAGGGTTTTTGTCCTCAAAGGGTGAAAACGAAAGCTCAATGCTCCGATTTCCAAAGGGGAAGTATATAATTCACAAGATGATGATTACAATGAGCCCCAACATTTGCTTTTATAGTATTTTCTTTTCTTTCTTTGTGGAGCGCTCCATGTAGGCCTCTTTATTTCTTTTTTAACATTTGTTTTTCCCTCTTAAAGAGGGACGACCTCTCCCTTTTAGCCGATTGAAAATAATAAAAAATAGGCTAAGGGTCTTTTTTCTACTTTAGTATTTAAAAATACCTTTAATTTTAATAATAATATTATTAAGTTGTCCCAAAATGAAGAATTGGTCGCCCCTAACTTAAAATATTATTAATTATTTTTAATTTAGAAAAAGGGCCATTACATGCAATAAGTGTGCGGTGGTCCTAGTGACGAAGCCATACGAAGTGTCCGAACAAGCATTACACTTCCATTGTTTACTCCCCTCTCCACTTTTAGGCTTCGAAACCCATGACTATGTGACCAGATTATTTCTAAGGTTTTTTCTAAACTACATTTATTATTTACATTTTTAATTCTCTAAATTATTAAAATCAAATACATATTTAAGGAAACAATTCAAAGATGTTTGTTTTCTAGTAGGGGATGAAATTCGTCCTGGTATACCCAAGGACGTCTATAAGTCCCTTGGTCATACCGCAGTGGATGGCTAGAAGTACCCTATGTCCCAACACACAAACACACTTTTTTTTAAAAAACTTGCAAGTTTCATGAGTAATGACTGCTCTAAAGTTGCACAATTTGCGATCAACGTGATGAATGGATTTCAATTAAGTGAATTAGCACTTGTATTTCCTCCCATCAAATCCACAGCAGTCTTGGTACATGATGCTTGGATACCCTCTATCCTTCATAAGTAGATCTCTATCCTTGATTTCTTTATTATGCTTGATCTAGTTATTTTTCTATATTGGCTAGTTCAATGGAACTATTATAAATTTATCATGCACCTTAACCACCTCAAAGGTACCCACCCATTGCACCTTCAATTTCATATGCTTTATAGTGTATTTATTACTTTACTTATACCAATACTTTTACAAAAAAAAAACTCAAAAAACTTGCAAGTTTCATGAGTTATGACTCCTCTAAAGCTGCTCAATCTGCGATCAAGGTGATGAATGGAATTCAAATGAGTGAATTAGCACTTGTATTTCCTCCTATCAAATCCATGGCAGCCTTGGTGCATGTTTCTTGGATGCCCTCTATCCTTCATAAGTAGATCTCTAACCTTGATTTCTTTATGATGCTTGATCTAGAGATTTATCTATATTTGCTAGATCAATGGAACTATTATAAATTTATCATGCACCTTAACCACCTCAAAGGTGCCCACCCATTGCACCTTCAATTTCATGTGCTTTATACTGTATTTCTGACTTTACTTATACCAATGCTCCCTTCATAATATTTTCCTTCCAAAGTTACTTGTCATCCCACAGCTTCGTCATCTTGCCGCCTAACCGGCCTATTGAGATATAAGCCTCCATATATTTTTGCCAACTCTCACTGTCATTTAGCTTTTTGTTCGCTGCCACCCTAAGGCTGGGAAAAACAAACTCCATTGTCATCATGATTGTACATCAACTGGATAGAAGTGTGTTCTATGCAGTTTTGGAAACAAATCATACTAGCAACTCTGATAAATATCAAGAGAGATATGGCACATCTGAAAGCTGACTTTCCCTAACTACATTTTTTTGTCAGAAAAGAGAATATATCCACGGCTAGAATATGTTTCTGTTGGAGAGCCAGATTGAAGCCATAACAGTACCGTGTGGTAGGTGATAGAGAGGATAAACAGGAATGGGTTATAAATTGGAGACAAGGGGCATGCATGATATAGTCACGTCCTTACCAGGCGGCACTTCGTAACTAATTAGGTTTACAACTTTACACCATCCCATGATGTCACCTTCTTGTATTTTCTCATCTAATATAAGTATTCAGTATTTACTTTTTAGGAAAAAAATGTAACAAAGGCTAGCAAGTGCAAAACAAAAACTTGAAAGAATAGATCCCATACTCTTGTCAAACACAGTACCAGTACTCTCTAAGATTTCTATAAACTCGCAAGTCTGAGTCCTGAGTGATCCCAGACAAGTCTGAGTTTGAGACCAAGCAAACGACTCGGCTGTTGTCAAAACAATAATTAAAACTTTAGTATTGGCATTATTGACAAATTTGTGAGGGAATTTCAACTGTGGAAAAGGGTTTAGAGCTGATGAATTAAGTTTTTGGCTGATTTTCTGACTTTCATCAGCAGGTAGTGGCACGGGTAGAGGGTCTCCTACACTTATGGCTAGTTCTAGAATGTATTTGAGCCTTGAGGTTGAAGAGTAATCGGTCAATTTTGTCGGTCACAGTGGATTCTATCTTGCATGCTCATTTTGTGTCCTTTATGTTTCTGCATACCATGGATATCATAAACCATGGACTTTGGAGTGATTGTTCTTGGAACTTTTACTACAATCCAAATATTCTCTTCTTCATGTCGAATTAAGTAACCGAATTGCCCTCTGATATTTTTGTATATAAGTTATAATATTTTGTGATATTTTCTCTGGTTGTAACTTTTCAGACTTCCACGTCATTTGCTGAGTCTCGTATGAATTGGATCAACCTGGCATGTCGGTCTTGTTGAGTCTGAGTTTGGCTACTATGGTTTTGAGACCTACATATACTTGAGAGACATCTTGGACTGCATTAGCACATAAAACAAATTAATCTAACAAATTACTTGTCACGTTATTTTATGCCTAGATTGTGGTGTTTCCCCTGTTGTGCACGTAGGTGCAAAAATGCAAGTAAGAATTTAAATATAAGATGGTGGAAAAAGAGAACCTCCGCAGTTTTTGTTTTTGGTTCTTTAGCCTTTTGTGACACTTTACCGAGACCTCGTGCACCTCCTGCATCAAAATCCAAAAGAAAATTTGTTAGTTAATAAGCCCTAAATCCAGAGCAATCAAACAAATTATAATAAGAAAATCCGTAAACATGAACTTGACATTCTTATGGGTTAGAAAATACTAAAAATATTAGACTGGTGTCAAGGACCTGTGACTTTGCAGTTTCATCTTGTGCGTATGTGAGAAGTCCGTCAACAGTCCAATCTGATATGGCTGGGTCAGGAGATGTTACAGGAAAAAGGATTTCCACAGCTGCACGATTTCCCTTGGTAGCAGCAACAAGAATAGGTTTTGTATCTTCCTATAACACCAAAAAAATGGCTTTGAAGAGTACGATCAGGCATTATTAAGCATGCAGTTCAAAATAGCAAAATACAAGAAATGCATTTTACAAAATTTAATATAAACAATCAGTGATAGCTTACTAATAAGCTAACAAGTCCTTGCCCCAGAAAGAGTAGTTAATAAGCATACTTGGTTCCCCAAGTGCACAAGGGATGATTGACGACATCGCACAACAGTCCATTTGACTGGACGTTACAAAGAGAATGCTTGAAGCAAAGCCGGTGCATAAGGAACCACTAACTCACTCCATGGTCAAAGTAAAGTGAAAAAGCTAACAAGAAGGTGCATAGTATGAAACTTACGAAGAGGTAAAACCTCACACCAACTAAAGGTCTACTAATTATCTGCAAGTAGAGAAGTTACCCAACACCTGTCTGAAAGTATGATTGGAACTGATGGTACTCTTGTTCAATCCCAGGTAGCAACTAGTATCTAGTTAAGATGATCACCTTTTCTTAAAGTATAAGGAAATGATATATTTTTAATTACAGTAGCATTACATTTGTCTCCCACTGAAGAGAGGTCACAAGATTGCCATATGAATTTGGTATGTAAGATCCTTGGCAGATTTACAATAAAGCTACCGTATCCCGGAAGCAACGTTGTTAACAAAATTTCATTGTTTAAACTTGACTGAGGAAGTAAATTTTATGGAATTTTAAAATGAGAGCTAACTTTAGACGAGCTAGATATGGTTGCTTAAAGCTGAAGACAAGATTACCTATTGCAGGATGGGAGTCAAAAATTAGCATTCAATTTACACGGGAAGGACACGGTGTGACAAAAGTGCAAGTGTTTTTCAATAAAACGGGTTTAAAATGTGCAAAACATAAAAAGATTTAAAAAGATATTATTATTTCTCGCCAAATACACTAATAAGTCCTTGCCAAATAGCAGTTAATAAGCATGTTCTGGATCTCCAAGTGCATAAGGGATGATTGAAAGCATTGCACAACAGTACATTTGACTGGACATTACGAAGAGCATTCTTGAAGCAAGCCAAAGCATAAGGAACCACTAGCCTACTCCATCGTCAAAGCTAAATGGATAAGATAACAAAAAGTGCATAGTATGAAACTTACAAAGAGGTAAAACCTCAAACCAATTAAAGGTCTATGACTCTATACATTATCTGAGGGTGGTGAATATACCTGTCTGAAAGTATCACACCCAGGTAGAAACTAGGATCTGGTTAAGACGAGTACCTTTTCTTGAAACATGAGGAAATGAGAAAGGCCATTAACCTTTACAAGTTATATATATTTTCAACTACAGTAATAGTACATTTGCCTCCCACCAAGGAGAGGTCACAAGATCACCCTAAGATTTTGGTATGTAAGATCCTTGGCAGATTTGAAATCAAGTTATCCAATGTAGATATCAGAAGCAACATTGTTAACAAAATTCCATTGCCTAAACTTGACTGGTGAGATAAACTTAATGGAATTCTAAAACGGGATATAACTGTAGCGAGCTAGATATGACTGCCTAAGGCAAGTTAAAGATAAGAATACCTATTGCAGGCTAGGAAAGTCAAAATTAACATTCCATTTACACGAGGTAGAAGAAGTGCAAGTGTTTTTCAATTACATGGGTTTAAAATGTGGAAAACATGAAATACTGACGAATGGTTTTTTTATTTCTTACCAAATATACTGCATAGATAACAAAATAAACACATAACATGCATTGAAAATGAAATTTATAACTATGATGAAAATGTCAGTAATCAGGTCAAAAGACTCGGAATATTTCAGTTTTCAATATCATTGAAGTTTCAAACACGAATCCCAAAACATTTTGGTAGTGTTTTATAACTGAAAAAACCATTGCATTTTTCTGAAAGAATTTAAAACACAGTTTTGCCATGCGGCACATCAGAACAGCATGGAAAATTTCCGGTCCACAATTACTCCCATTCTTTTACCAAGTAACACTCCTAGAGCCAAATGATGGTGAGAAATTGAGACCTGAGGAAAATTAACCTAAGAGACACTCATAACAACCCCTAGACCCCACCACAAGAGAAATATCAATTGGACATTGAAACATCAGAAAGATAAATGGAAGGTTCAGTCTCCCACCACAATAGAAATATTTATTGAACATTGAAACATCGGAAAGACAAATGGAAAGTTCAATGGCAGATGGATTGCCCTTGTTTAAGCATTTTAGTTTATTTCTCTGTCATCTATGAGTAGTGTCTATTTTAATAGGATAAAATATGACCTGGACACATTTATAATCAGGAACGAGTGTTTGGAGACCAGAGTGGTCCAACAAGGCTACATGAGAGTCTATAGCCTTTGATAAGGCCAGCTGTCCTCATTGAGGAAAATGAGATCTGCAAAGGAGTGAGAGATGCTGTATTGAAATTTTCTAGCATTAAAGGTTATGCACGGGGACAGATTGATAGAGGTTTGAGAAAAGCTAGGTGGTGAATTGTGGATCAAGATCATGAGAGAGGTTGCCATTTTCTTACCATAATTAGAAGGGGCATCCAACAGTTTAGCCAGGATTCTAGGGAGATTTGACATTGGGAAAGTTTTTCTTCCACAAAGAATCATCATGAGCATCACTGGATTGGCAAAATACGAGGTGGATCCCAAATTGAGGAGAAGTATTTACCAAATTCAATGCGGAGGGTGTGACATGGTCAATATAGGGGAGACATGAAAGAAATTTTGAGCTAGACTCAAGCAGCATACTGCAGACATTAGGCGGAATTGCTCCAGTAAATCAGCCTTGGCAGTACACTCAAATAGGAAACAAATGTTACATGTGTTTAGAAAACACTAAGGTGATTGCATTTGAAAACTACTACATCATAAGAAAAATTATGTAGTCAGTGGAGATTTTGAATCACAGTAACAATCTGGATGGAGACGGCGGATTGATACCTAGTCAAAAATGGGGGCCCATCGTTGGTGGAATGGCTAGCTAGTATTTTAATTATTTAAATAATCAATCAATTAATAAATAGACTAGTTAACTAATTAATTAACCGGTTAGTCCTTTCAGGCATTAAATACTCGGCTTGTGTTTTTTCATGGTGGCGGGTTGGTATGATCATTTTCATTAGGGTTTATTTCCATGTTTGAAGCATTAACGTCTAGTGCGTATGCAGACTATAAGGGATTGGTGCATTATATTACATGGGGATTCGGGACTTTGTACATTGTAACATGGATAATCTCTACAAAGAGCCCGTCTATGTACTTCTGATTCGCATTCTATTTTTCTGAAGATGGGTCAGAGGATTTAAACCAAAACATCTAGAGAATGATAAATATTAAATAGTTATATGCGGTCTTATCTAAGTGCTTTGCTATTATTTAGAATGGATTGTGGAAGCCGACTTTCGACAATTTATTCATTTAACATTCCACCTAACACTAGTTTAGAAAACCAAAATATTGGATTACATCTACAGTTACCCAAGAATCTTACATCATCTCTAGCATTTGCATTGGCTCCTGCCTCAAGCAAGCAGGTTATCATTTTCTCATTTCCACTGTCTGCTGCAATATGCAAGGGGGTAGCTCCACCTGCAGTAACATTTACATTGGCACCTCTCTGCAAACCCACCAACAAAAACAAAAAAACCAACTTATATGCAATCCCAATAGGAAATCGGAAATTATTACCATTCCTCGCGTTTTAAAATTTGCAATTTCAACAGATGGGAGGCATAAATGAAAAGATGAAGCAGTAGACATACTAAGCTATCAAACAAAATTACAATAGCCAGTTACGTAAGCCTCAATACCAACCCTTATTACTTAAGTGACTAGGAATGCTCAAGCTAAAACAACCATACTGGAAAATTTACACAGCATAGCAAAATCTATTTTGTTTCTCAAAGCATTTATCACAACCAGAGCATTTTCATTAGATTCGACAAATTATAGCATTCATGCATGCCCACATGCTGAAGGAAATTTTACTGTCACGTCTCATCTTACAAACACGATACCTTATGTTGTTTACTTCAAGTATGTTGGTAACTGTCGCAATCACCACATCTGTCTTTACAGCTTACCTTATTTCCACATCCCAAGTAGGATAGTTTGAAAGCTAACTAAAGTGAACTAGCCCTAACCCTCCTGAACCCCCAACTATCACTTCAAAAGCCAAGAACTTTCATGGATTTGGGGATAAATATCTGTTTGAATGTAACTTTCAGGAGGAAAAATATAAAAACAAGAACATCTTTACCTTCACCAGAAGCTCCACACTATCGAGTGAACCCGCAGCTACTGCTGATAGCAATGCAGTGATATTATCATCTGTCTCCAAGTTTGGCTGCAATCCAAAGGAAGTACAATCAGTTAATCCAACACAAAGCCAAACAAGCAAACTCCTTTTTACACAAGCCGTGTCCCTTTATCCAAAGCAGGAAAATGATATAAGCTAGACTGTTTCAGTACGGGTACGGGTACAGGTTCGGTACGCTGAAACGGCAAATTTTTAAAAACCTCGGGTACAGTACACTTTTGGGTACATTTATATATATATATATATATATATATAAAGAAGCATTTGCATACTTATTGAAATTTAATACTCATACAACTTAAAATCATTCATAGAACATGAAAACAAATTTCCAATACTTTGAGAATTGAGACTTGAGTTTGTATTGATTCATAATGTTCAAAACATAATAGTTAATAAATTGTCAATAAATTTGAATTATATCAATTAAATATAAAAATTAATAAATTTTTAATTCTAAATTTCTAACTATTAATATTAAATAATAATGTTTATACTTTAAAAATACTAATAAATAAACAATCAAGATTCAAAATTAATAATAAAACACCAAACACCAAATAAATTAAAATCCTCATAACTTACAAATAATATTAAACTTCATAAATTAAAATGCTAAACTTAATAAATTAATATGCCAATTTGTAAACACCTAACAATAATACGGTATTCCTAAAAGCTAATGGCTAATGCATAATTCCCAAAGCTAAAATAAAATTCCTAATGAATTAATACCTAATCGTACTGAATTACTTGCATATCTTTTTGTCCTAATCGCAATATATAAATTAATACCTAATGCTAATAGCCTATTCGTAATGTGTAATAATAATAATTCTTAATGCATATTATTATTCATATAATACCTAATGTGAATTCGTAATGTGTAATAATAATACCTAATGTATATTATTATTTATATTACCTTATGCGAAATGGAACAAGTTCAACTTAAAACTACCCTGTGTTGGCGGTGGGCTGGTTTGTTGTGGGCCAAAGTCAATGTGCTCCAAAACAATTTCCAAGATCGACGTCAATACAGCGCCAAAACTTTCGCAGACCCCAGGGCTTTCAAGCCTTCAACACTCGCAGTTCACACTTCACAGGGTTTTCACCTCGACTGCATTTCAGACAGTGTCCAGTGACCTCGGCGGCATTTTCTAACAAGGGGTTCGAATTTTCCACCGAATTCCAACATTTTTTTAATATTGTTTGAATTCGAGCCTGGGGTACGCTGGTGCATGCACCCACAGGCCCCAGGTATGGTTCACGTACGGTTTTCCGTACCCGGAGCATACCCTGGACCTGTGGGTACATACCCAAAACGTACCCACAGCATTTCGTGCCCGTACCAGTACCAGAAATGTTTCCAGCCTGGTATGGGGGAGGGTGCGGGACGTTTCTGTGCAGTCTAGGATATAAGGGCATGGCAAAGTGAGAAAATTGTATTTTTCGTGTTTCCTCCATTGTTTGCAGTTTACCACATTTTAGGTCTCAAAGCTATTGTCTTATCAGCAAAGACACCAGAAATAGCAAGAAAAAATACATCTGAGAAAGGTCACCGCAGAAAACAAGAATCAAAGAAAAAATCACCATATGAATCGTATTAGAGGAAAAGAGATCTAAAGTTAATAATCCAGCCTGTCACAACCAAAATAAAGGATATGAAAAGATCTGCAACTTGTTTATCAGTTATGCATCCCAAGACGAAATGTCTAAGAAGATACAGAAGTCTGTGAAAGTGTGAAACAAAAGCTAGAAGCCTAGAACAATTCAAACTAGATCAGTTCTCTTCCAGATAATTCACCTTCCAAATCATTGTGGAAACTCCTGCTAAAACATTACTTATGAACTTAAAAATAAAGCATTGTCATTCACGGTCCAAATGATGAGGTCAGAAAACAAATCAGCCTGATGGTTGCAATCAATTAACAAATCTAATTAAGGGACTACTCAACGTTCAAATGATATTATATGCTTTCCCAACAAATGATAAAAATTATAAAGGGATGAACATTAGATCAGAGTTACAAAAGAATGATTTCGAAATAAATTTCTTTTGAAGCAAAGATTCCACCTATGACTGTTTTAGTTACAAAACTAAACCTCTAAACTCAAAGCCACAACATAAAGCCACATACCTCAGTTATGCGTGCCATCACCCTAGAACACATCAAAAGCATGTCTTTTCAACAAACTATGCAAGAAAAAGAAAAAATATGATATTTGTTTGTTTTCTCTGTAAAATAAAAACAGAAATCATGAGTACAAACTTGGGCCAATACACTGCCCAGTTCCATCACCCAACAAGATATACCTCAAGACAAGAGATCTGTCCAGGACAAGTGAAAAGTGGCTATTGTTGATTGAAAAAGAAAGAAAGAAATTATATTAATGTCCATGAGTGACAAAAAGTAGGCCAGTGGGACTTGAGCGTACATCCAATTACAATAGGAAGTGCTAGGGCAAAACGACCCTCGGAGCAATGATTAACTATACAAAAAAAGAACAAAACCAGTGAAAGTAAATGATGGGCGAACCCAAAGCAGTAAAGCCCAAAACCATCGGGTAAGGGTACCAATATAAACACCCATGTGGAGGGAGCAAGAACAAGAACCCCAAAGAGCATATGAAAGTCAGAGAGACTGGATGATATCCTCATCAAACATCTTTGGTCGTGTCCGGGATAGAGGAATCAGCTATGTCATCATCTATCACTATGGAAAGGCCAACGGATGATCTGGAAATGCTCTTGGGGAGTGCCTAGTGCTAAGGGGGCCAAGTTAGGTAATCCTAAGAAGAACTAAATCACTCCCCTTAGAATCCCTCCTAACATCCAAGGCCAAAGAAACTCCCGAGGTAGTGAAGAAACTCATATTATGTGCTTGTCCTAGTGGCCGACAAAGTAGTCACGAGGAAGTAGATCCATGACATCGAGGAGCAGAACCATGTCACTCAGCAGGCACGGATCCCTGTCGCCGAGAGGTAATGTGTTGTGCCAAGATGAGCATAACATCAATGACCTACCCCACTCAGTGTGTGAAGCAATAGTATCAAAAGGGCACTTAATGCCCCCAACCTCCATGAAATACTGAAACAATGAGCCAAGAAATTTGAGGTCTCTAGGAGCTCCTTGCAGAGACCTAAGAAGATATGCATTGTTGATCAAGTTCTTGCAACTAGACAAGTCAAATATTCAGCTTGTATTAGCCAATCCAAAACAGGCTATAAGTCAAATATTCAGGGAAGTTAGAGGTCTTAACTTGCTTCTTGTGACATGCACATTGACCTTAAGTGAAAGGGCAATTTGATATTGAAGACATGAGAATACAGGTTGTTACATTAGCAGGAAAGTGGATGGTTAAAGCAATATGTAGGGGGCCTTTGCAGGTGATTGGCAGGTGCAGATCACGCAATACTTAACAGATTGCAGGAATCTTTTGTCCTTTCCACATACGTGATATGCTATGGGGTACTAGGTCTTTTAACATGGCCAATGGTAACTGGTGAACACTGAACTAAATTGGGAATATGCAGAACTTTGGGTTGGGAGGAATATTATTGCAGGAACCAGTGGCTATCCCAAACATCCAAGGCAGACAATCATCCAGACATAGAGATGCTTAAATTTAAATATCTGATCCTCTAGCTTGCATTCTAAGTTGACAAGGGTAACTGACACTCTATATCGGGTATGAAAATTAGAAGTATGAGGTCCCCTGGTGGCCAATCATGAAGAGGAATATCCCACAGATATATCATCATCTAGACACCACTGTTAAGATTAGTATCAATTTTAGCTTTAAGGGAGATTATTTCTTAATGTGTTGATGGGAGTGAAGGAAGTAACAATACCTTTTTTGCATAAGATTTTAGCGATTTTATCCGTGGTGTTTTTTATATAGAGAAGGAAGATTTTTCGATTAGCTTCATATTGACTAACAGTTTTAGGAGGTGGATTAATAGTATTTTTAGAGTGTTGGTGATTAATTTATTATTATATCCATTATTCTCAAGCACGTTGGCAAGATGATTAAACTCATGGTCAAGGGGCTCACTATCCACAATCGTCGTCGCTTTGGAGGCTAAAGTTCTTAGAAAACCAACTTTCTGAGAGGGGTGATGGTTGGAATGAGCTCTAAGGTAGCAATCTGTGGGGGTTTTCTTTCTGTATACTTCACGAGAAAATGATACATCTTCTTTTCTTTTTAGAAGGATATCAAGGAATGGAATCGCATTATCAATCTCAGTTTCCATAGTGAATTGGATATGGGGAGAAATGCTATTGAGGTGGTGGAGAAAATTATTAAGATTTTCCATGCCGTGAACCCAAAATACACCAGTATCATCGAAAAATCGTTTCCACCAACCTGGCTTTAAAGGGTACAAAGAAATTGCTTTTTGTTCAACATTTTCCATAAATAAATTAGCAATTATGGGAAAGAGTGGGGAGCCCATGGCAATACCTTCATTATGTTCATAAATTTCTCCATTGAAGCTAAAGAAAGTAGAGCGTAAACAGAGCTCGACAAGATTAGTGGTTTCACTATCAGTGATTTGATTAATGATAAGGATGGCTTTTCATCAATTGGGATTTTTGTGAAGAGGAAACTACGTCAAAGCTGACAATAGAACCATGCTTATCACATTTCTGATCTTTAATAAACTCAACAAAGGAAACATAGTCTTTAGTAAACGAAAAGGACTTACCCACCAAACTTTTAAGCTTGTTAGCGAGAAAGGAAGCGGGTTTATAAGTAGGGGAGTGGATAGTATCGGTGATGGGATGGATCGAGCATCAAGGTTATGAATTTTAGGCTGGCCATATATTCTAGAGGTAACTTCCTTAGAAGGAATAAGATAAGATAAATATATTAAATGTCCAACGAATGACCACAAAAGTAGGTCAATGGGACTGCACCAATACAAAGAAAGTGAACAATAACCCAACCAGAGGACCAAAAGGTCAAGAAGAGAAAGAAGAACGAGCAAAGAGAGAGGCCCGGAGAAAGCTTTGTAGGAATCAGCAGTAACC
This sequence comes from Taxus wallichiana var. yunnanensis, assembly GCA_018340775.1. Lineage (NCBI taxonomy): Eukaryota > Viridiplantae > Streptophyta > Pinopsida > Cupressales > Taxaceae > Taxus > Taxus wallichiana. The sequence continues at coordinate 851,674,223 of CM031242.1, read as the reverse complement.
CCAAAGCAGTGGAGGAAGGAAAGGAAGGAAGAGGAGGCAAGAAGGAGACCCCCTCAACCAACATCTGAGGCTGACTGAAAGAAGCTAGTAATGTGTTGAAGCCCGGAATCATGGGCTATGGAAGATCTGGAGTGCCGATGTCCGAAGGAGGGAAGAACTCTCCGTGTACGTCTAGTGGATCTCAAAGGCCATCTCTAAGAGGATGGTCTCGACCTCGTATGTGTCTAGGCGTCCCTGGTCTGTGAAATAATACCTCAAGTCCAGACAGATCTCGTCTGGTAATCATGATTGGTAACACTTTGCCGCTTAGTGCCCCTTCCAGGGAGAGCACTGTGAAAAAGGAAGTGATCTTGAGTAGTCGTCTACCTAGAAGGAGGCTGAAGGGTCTCCTCTCGAAGCCTAAGAGCCTCATGTAGATAGAGAGCAAGGCACCTCTGATCATAGTATCTGAAGAAGTCGGTGAAGGTCGGACGCTCTCTGAATAGGAAGTGAAATCTCCCTCTAATCTCGTAGTAGATGGGGCACCGGAAGATGAAGTGCTCTTCCGTTTCGATCTCTGGAGGGAACAAAGTTGGCAAATCCGCTCGAACGGTCAATCTGATGATCGCACTCAACCCGAAGCCTATGAGAAAAACCTTGAACTGACCCAGGGAGATGCGAAGGGCATGCATCCAATGCCGAGAAATATACTGGGGTCGAGAAATAAGACCATTGTTGACCTCAAGAAAATGTTCAACATAGAAGGCCATCTTCGGACGTAACCCACCAGGGGTTGGTCCAGTGCACTGAATGAACCACCTGTAGATATCATCTCTGATGATTCTGTTCAGATCCTGCTTGCCTGGGAGAAGATGGGCGAGAGTGTCCAAGGAAAAATTGTATGATGGGAGGTGATCTGTCTGAAAACCAATAGACTCAAGGAGTCGTGATACTCAGCATCCAACAACGAGATCGACTAGAACGATCGGCCAAGCAAATGGCCTTAAAGGAGCAAAGAAGCTGTAGAGATACATGTCCCTACCGAAAGAGGAATCGACAAGCTTCGAATACGACGAAGAAGGGAGCAAGGCCAAAAATTGCTTCCAACCTAAAGGGATGAGCACCAGATTCTACCAAGATGATATTGTGGGAAATAGTCTCTTTGCATCTGATGATACGTCTGAGAAGAAGGATCTGAACTCTCTCCACTGCAGCCCAATCGGACTCAAGTAAGGAGGGCCCCCAAACCTCTAAGCCATAAAGAACCGTGGGCCTGACAAGAGAGTCTGAGAGGGATATCTTGGACAGATGTCCTGGAAGTGATGGCGGAAGCATTGTCTCTCTAAGATTGCCAAGGAGCCATAACCCTTATTAACCCGAGGCTAAAGTGTTGGTCGTAAACTGAAGCGAGGTCCAAAAAAGAGTACTCCCAAGTAAGTGTAAGAGCTGGTGATCTCAAGCTCTTCCCCCTGTAGAAGAAATGAAACTCAGATGTCTTCAGGGCATTGAAGATCATAACTTTGGTCTTACCCAGATTGATTGTCAGCTGCCTGTGGTCGCAAAAGAGGGCTAAAGCATCCATTGTCTTTGTAGACCTTTCGCCGAGGAGGCAAGAAGGACCACATCGTCCGCAAAAAGAAGAATATAGATCAAAACCTGGTGGAGAAGACAATCGTCCCCCCCGGATGTGATCCCTGAGAAACTCCTCCAACTCATCAATATAAATATTGAACAATGTAGGAGACAAAGGGCAACCCTGCTTGACCCCAATGGTACTCCTGATGAAGTCAAAGAACCCAGTAGCAGTACGAAGACGGCCCAGAACCTCCTCATATAGGCGCATGATGGCAGCTAAAAGAGTCTCGGAAATGCCAATCTCTCTAAGCCTCTGGAAGAGAGCTTCCCAAATTCTTTCCGAAGGTCGACAAAAAGCAACAAAAACCTGGAAGAGCGGTGACGTGCTTCCTCGATGATGGCCCGAAGAGTGAGGATGTGGTCAGTGGTCTGGTAGGTTGGTCGAAACCCCACTTGTCCCCTAGCTCTATAGTGACTCTAGTCCAAAAACTCTGATAGTTGCATGTGGAGCATGGTAGTATATAGCTTGGCGAATGTGTGACCCACCATGATCGTTTTGTAGTTGTTGGGATCAGAGGTAGGACCCGATTTGTGGATGGGGTGAATAATGTGGTGGGACCAAGACCCCGGAAAACCTGTACAAACCACTTGGTTGAAGAGATCCACTAAATAGTTGTTCAGATGCCAAGTCCTTGCTTGAAGAGTTCTGCCTGGAAGCCCTCCTCATTCGCTACTTTGTTGCTATTCATGGTTGAGATGACATTTTTAAATATCCATGTGGGTGAAGATGTGACAAAGAAGGGGGGAAGCCACTCGGATCTGGGGCTGGCCAGGGACGTCGTAGAGGGTGGAGGTGTGAGCATACATGGAGCTGGGATCTAAGTCCTGCGGAAGAGGGGAATGTCGGGGGAGAATGGTACGCCAAAAATGCTTGGGAGAGTGTAAAAGGGACTCACGAAGCTCTCGTCTCCGTCGAGAGATGAACATGCGTTTCTTGTGGCGGAGGAGGTGGTGATAAGAGGATTTGAGCAAGGGAAAGGATGGGAAAAGATGGGAAAGCATGAACATAAGCAAGGCAAAGTTGCCGGTGAAGGGCTTTACAATCCTCATCATACCATTGGTTCATGGGGCAAGTTTTTTTGTTAGGAAGGGTGAGGGTGACATGGGGGTAGGAATTTGAGGCAGCCTCATGGATAATGGAAGAGAGGAGGTTGTACTTCGTGTTTGTGGGGAGTGAGGTGAACTGAGGCTCAGGAGGGAGAAGTTGACGGAGGTGGGATGAGAAGGTTTTAGGGTCACCCTCACTAAACTTCATAATAGTGCGTGGAGGGCAACAAAAGTGAGGCAAGATCTGGGGGATCAACCTATAGAGAGAAGGAAAGGGTAGCATGATCAACAAGAGGGATGGGGGAGACGAAGACAGGTGGTGGATGTGAGGAACTAGGTTAGGGGAAGTTAGGATGTAGTCCACTACACTAGCACCTCCACAATGAGGTGTACAAGTGAAGAACCTAGAGTCGGGAAAGCACGAAATACCATTCAAAATCAGCAGCTCATGAGACTCTCCCAACTGTAAGAGATGTCGGCCATAGGATGTCAAAGGTCCCGCAGAATCCTCGACTCTCTTTGAAGACCAATGGAGTTGGGTCCACCTCAAAAGCACAAAGCACATCATCGGTTTGTCATGTAGAGGGACTCGAAGGTTTTCGGTCCGCACATCAAATCCCCTGAATGAGGACCTCCCAATCATTGAAAACTGAGAGATACCTGTGTAGAGGTCGAAGAAGGGGTCCGTCAGGCCATTATGAATGGCATAAGGAGAGGAAGCTGGGGGGAAATAGCAAACCACTATATAAAAGTCTTTGAGATGGGGTGAAGTCCGTTTGATCCTAACCCAAAGGAAGCGGGCAAACTCATCTGCAAAGTGACCACCGAAATGTTGTTCTGGAAAATATCTTTGACCAAACAAGCAACCCCTGTTAGAGCCCCTGACACCACCAGAACTCCTAGTCTCCTACCTGTAAACAGAAAGCCAGTAATATCCCCTAATTTCCGAGAGAGGGCAAATAGGGCTCTCATGAGTTCTCGTGACAAAAAGGTCTGAAGAACCCAGAGCGTCATATAGTACACCCGGAGAAGACCAAAATAACCCGTTACCATTCCAACATGCGATGGAAATGCCCCTGTTCCGTCGCCTCTCCCAACGAGACCGTCATTTGGGACCAGATCCGGGAGCCCAACCGAGAGGGAAGGAGTCTCGGATAACAGGTCTGAGATTACGAATTACAGCCCACTTGCCTGCTTTCTAGCTGCCATCACCGCTTCACGAGATTGTTTGAGTTCAGCAACTTGGGCTCTGGTGAGGTCTTCATCAAGGAAGACCTTATTGGGAAGGGAGAATAGCTTACGCTTGGCTCTGAGTGCCCTAAGCCTGTCTTCCGCTGATTTAAAACGAAGGAAAAGCGTTGAGTCCAACCCAAGCCATGCCCTGTCAAGCTGCACATCTGGAAGCTCCAATTTTTCAGTGAGAAAGTTAGACCCAATGGCCATCGGTGTCGACGAAGGGGGAGGTGTGGGCAGCCCCCTCACTTTGAGGTTGAGTTCCCAAGAGGAAATTTTAATAGCATTAGAAACCGATTTTAAAATTTTATTGATAGGGTTTTTGCTTAATTTTCTATAACCGCCACAATTAACCGTCCCTGGGGGTGCACCAAAGTGGTTTTAGACCTAAAAAGAAAAGGGATGACCGAGTAGGAAAGGCGCCAGAGAGAGGGGTTCAAGCAAGGATTAACAAGTTCAAGTTGTACAATTATGTCTAATTCAACATCTTCAAGAGGCCACATTAATCAAAGAAGACAAAAGCGGTGAGGAAGAAGTGGTTATTATGAGGAAATACCAGCAGAGGCAAGAACAAGATCTTTTGCGCCAAAGAAAGGTAAGAAGGCTATGACCGCTGTTAAGAAGACTAAGAAGGACCAAAATTCCAGCACAATAACTATAAATGTTGAAATGCAATATCCACAATAAGATGAAAGAATTGGGCAGTGGAATAATCATGTAACCTCAACGAAGATTTCAGATTGTAACCATCTTACGATAGGTGAATGGAATCTTTGATAGGTAAAACCTTCTTATATAGGTAATTATGCATTGTTATTAGTGTTATTACCTTAGTTATTTTACCTTAGGTAAATTACCATTTTACTAGGGTAATTAGTTGTTATATATTTGTTATATGGTTATGCATAGTTATATTGCTTAAACCATATATTTGTCTTTTTGCATATTCACGTATGTATTTGGTTTCACTTGTGCAACCTCCTAGTTGTCCTCATTCAATTGTTCAATACCTATAAGTATGCAGCTCTTCCATTCTCTCGTAATCTGCTTTTCTCGGATTAATAAAATCTACACAGCTACCTTCTTGTTTCCTCGGCAATTGGTATTAGAGAAAGATTTGAGGGCATGTACATGAGAGCAGAAGTTTTCGGAGGTTGAAATGAGTTGAAAGGTTTTGGAGAATATTTTTGCCTACCAAGAGACCTATGTTGCCTCTCAAGAACTTTCCAAACCCACCTGCATCCCCGCAATCTGCAATAACAATTCAAGGCAAAACAAAATCAAATCTTTTAGCATCGGGCAAGGAGGAGCCACCTAGGCGTTACCTCCTACACTGACACTGCCATAAAAATTTGGTTCAAACCAAAAATTAGAAAAGAAAAAAATCTTCCCCAACAGGTTTTCTCACTAAATTTAGTGTTAGTGTTAGTTATAGCTAACACTTGTTGCACCTCCAAAATTGGAGGATTTGTGCTAAGGAGGTAGTGTTGTCAACTGGGAAGTGCACCCAGATAGAGAATGACATGCATTCTCTCTTTCGTCGACAAAATTGGAACACCTCAAGGTTGTGATTAACCTATGACTGAGGTGAACCTCCAGAGTGGGCTAGTTCCCTGTGAATCACCTAAAACTAATAAAATTGACAAGGAAAAGGGAGAAGGAATGCGGGAAATGTAGGAAATAAGGTGATACACCAATGATTTGACACACATGTACTACTGCATACAGAGAATGTAGGGATCCACACACATGCACAACTCTAGGCTAATCTGCAAAAATAATTCAAAGGTTTAGGTAAGGGACAGCAGTATAGGGAAGAAATTCCACAACAAAGCAATACAATACCCTAATAAACACAATGAATACTTGGAAAACCAGCGATATGAGAAGGCAAAAATGGAGCTTTCTATTCAGAGATGCAAGTACAAGCTAGGATTGCCAGAGCAAAACAGCTGGAAGAGTGTGTGTTTTACTTCAACAATCAGCCCATATATATAGGCTTCCCTTTGAAACATGCAAGTGTTCAAAACAAAGACAAACTCTTTTTGTCTTTTGTTGACTTTGAAACATGAAGTGTTCAAAACAAAGACAAACTCTTTTTGTCTCTTTCATGCACATGGGTCAACACTTTGTTTTATCTCCTCTTTGTCTTCTTCTATTCCTGTCTTTTGCATGCTTTGTCTTTTGCATGCTAGAGGGTTGAAATCACTCACAAGCTGCCCTTTAAAACCTTCAACCTTGACACCAAACTTTGTGTGCACAACATACAATTAATTGTGCCCATTGTTCACTGTTTTAGTGTCCCCTTTTGGCTATTTTAGAGCAAACAATGGATGTTTTCTCTCTAACTTGGCACCATAACCATGCTTGAGCATGTTGCTTTTAAATTAAAAAGGTAACTAAATTGCTGTTGTTATTTCTGGCATGTTTATGCATGCTTCTTGGCTTGAAAACTGAAAACACCAACCTTGGCACAAAATCCAACAAGCACTAATTTTGTGGTAACAGGTAGCTCGTTATATCAAGGACCGAGTTGTTTCGCCAAGGGTTCATGGATAGAGCCATCATTGAGTGAAGCTACTTCAAAGGACCAAGTTGAGATCAAGAAGAGGTGTCTCAAGCATCTCTATTTATCGAGTTGGGCTATCGCAGTTCACGAAGGGTGAGTTGAAGGTTTTGATGTCCCCAAATTTCACCCGAAATCTTAGACTATCCCATGTTAAAAATTTCGTTCTTTTAAACTAATGGGTCGCTTTTGTGTTTTTATTGCTAGAATGTGTCTGATTGTGTCAAGATATTCCCAGAGAGTCATATTAGCCAATTTCGCCAAATACCCAGATGCTCGAAATAGTTATATTCTGTCATTGGGGTTTGCCTGCGGGAAATTTTTATTTAATTATTATGAGCCCCATTTGAGGTAAATTATGCTCCGGTTTAACGCCATTGAGTGTTACATGTCAATATTCCCATATACTAGTAGGGTTTTAACCAAGAATAAATTCTCGGGCTTTATTTGTTACTTCTGGCAACGTTTTGTGTTTTTGGTGTTTTCCCGTTTCGTTTTCTGTGAAATTTCTCTGGGTTAATTCCTTTGCCGGTTTAATCCGATTCCTTGCCGGAGTATCCGGAGATCATCTATGGATGTTATGCCGGAAGGTCCGGAGATCATCTATGGATGTTATGCCGGAAGGAATTTGTCACAGGAGGTCCGGGTTCTCTCTGAAAAGATGAAGTCGTGCACGAAAAAGCTTCTTCTGGGCAAGCCGCATTTTGGGAAAAATGACTTTAAAGCTACAATGGGATTTTTGTTAGCAGCAGGTAGGTGGGATTTTTGTACCTACCTAGCAGGGTACTTTTTCCCATGGAAGCAACGCCACTTAAGTCACAATGGAAAAATTAGAGGCAAGAGCAGCAAGCACGAATTTTTACCCGCCTGCAGAGTGAAACTTCCCATTGTGAAATAAAAGAAAATCACTTAAGGCATTAATGGGATTTTCTTCCCTACTTTGCAAGGTAAAAAATCTCATTATAAAAGTCAAACAACTTAAGTGGATCATGAGATTTTTGGAGCTGCGGTACAGGGTGAATAATCCCATTGTTAATTGGCTTTTAAAAATAGAAATTGCCTATGCCAAAAAGTGCGACCCCTTTTGGGAAAAAAGGGCAGCTTTAAATGCATTAAATTAATTAATTTATTCTCCAAATTTGGCGCCCAAGCATGTGGAAAAGTCAACAAAGGGAAAGTGAATAAAGGGAATTAGAATTAGAAGTTCTAAAATTAAATAAATATTATTTATTTAATGCAGCCCCTTCATGTCAAAAAGTGCGCCCCATTTGGAAGAGGAATAATGCTTTTTAAAGTATTAATTGATATAATTAATTCCTATTTTCAGTGGATGAGGTCAAAGCATACTGTGAGGCTTAAGTGAACTGGAAGTAGAGAGCTAAAATTAAATAAATTTAATTTATTTAATGGCAGCCATGAACATGCACAAAATAGGCGCCCCATTTGAAGAGAAAAGCTTATTAATTAATTAATTAATTGCCAGGAATAGGAGGGGCAATAATTAATTATAGAATGATGAGGGTTATATAAGCAAGGGCTACCATAAGGATGAATTAATTAATTCTTTAGCAAGGAAGTGCAGCCCAGACAAAAAGTGCACCCCATTTGAAGAGGAATTTTGCTCAGAAGAAGGTGTAATTACTGCTGGAAGCTTCAAAATTTGGCGCCTAGGTTTGAAGGAGCTTGGTTTTTGTGTCTCAGTATAGTGGTACAGTGCTCAGTAAGTTGATAAAATTCATGTTTACTTTGCATGCAAACAAAACATCAAATTTTTGGGGCAGCAGGCTTGATATATGCAGATTTTTATAATTAAAATCCAGTGTTCATGTTCCGGTTGCCATCTTTGTCTGAATTAATTGCAGGAATTCATTACAGGTGCTTTTATAAGAGAAAGGGAGCTTAAATCAATGTTCAATACATTGAACATATCCTCCGAATCTGAAGAAATATCCAGATCTGCACCGGTTGTGAAGAATTTCGGCCGAATAAAGAGAAAAAGAATTGCTCAGACAAAGATTGCTCCAGCCATGGCAAAGCGGGATGAACAAGAAAGCAGCCGTGTAAAAGACAATGCATGGAAAATTCCTTCCAGGATCTTGTGCATGTTCTCTCAATCTTCCAATCAAGCCTTCATTGAATTTGCATTCACCCGGAGTGCTTTCCAGAATTTTTAATTGCTCATATGCAATTGAAAATAAAAATATTGAGTTATTTACAAAGAAACATCAGACTGATGCATATACTGGAGAAGAACTACAAAAGCTTCAAGGATAAGAAGGAAGACAAGTCAAAGGCAATACCCGCAAGCAAATCACAGTCACTTGCTTCCAGATCCAGCCACTTCCAGATCCAACTGCTTCCAGATCCAGTTTGGTGAGAATCAAAGGCAAAAGAATCAGCTGCATGCAGAATATGAAAAAGGACAAGACTGCAGCTTTCCTCTTTCTTCTTCTTTCTCTTATTTCCTTTGACAAAGTAATTGAGCGATCAATTAAATTATACAACTTAAGTGATTGGTTTAAAAGCCATTACTTGAAGAAGTCAACTACTTGGAGATAGGTGGCAGACGTGCAAAATAGAAGGTTCTATTTTCAGTTGCAAATCATGCATGTCATGCAAAGAGGAATTCCAGGAGGGAGATTATTAGTTGTTTCCTTTTCCACTTCCACATGTGTCAGTTCAACTAAAAGCTTCCGACTTGTAATTTCCCCTCTACATGCTATAAGTAGAGGAAGAACCTACGGGTTAAAAGATCAGAATTTGTAAGCAGCATTCTTGTGTTCCAGACTTTGTGCTGAAACCCCTAATAGCTATTTGAAGCAAAGGAATACAAAGGAGCAGATTTCCGGAGAACTTTGTGTCACGGTGCATTTTGTTTCTAGCTTTTGTCTTAGATCTTATAAACTGTGTTATTTTAGATCTAGATCTGAAGCTGCCTTTGCTTATAATTTTGTGTGTTGATATCTATTGGTTTCTTCTATGTGCATGCAATCAACTCTGTTATCTATTGATTGGGTTGCACATCTTCCCTATTTCTTCCCTATGTTTTATTATTCCCTTCTTCTCTAAATATTTCCTTTCTTTAAACAACTACTTACTTGCTGCAAAACTATACAACTATGGTTCATGAGTTGCATGGTTAAAGTAAAACCCCATATAGATACTAGCATATTTTAATTGACAAATCGACACGGGAGTCTCACCGGTAAATGAGGGAGATTTATCTCATGATCGCCTAGGTTTTAAGCTATGCAGTAAAATCTAGCCAACAGTTTGCAAGTTGCACCGCCAAAGTCCTGTGTCGGATCCAACTCCCATGTACAAGTTGGCATCTCTGCTCCAAGCCACCATCCTACCGAGCGCAGAACAAACGCATTTAGCTTCTCCATCACTTGTTCCATACGCCGAGTCCGCCAAACCAAGCTACACCTAAGTCAGGTCCAACTCGTCCCTTATGTGTTGGAATGACACCGCAGCGAAAAACCCGCAACGAGTCGGAGTCAAGCGACTTGTAACCACCCCTACGCAAAAGCGAGAGCTCGTTTGTCGCCGAAGCAGATCTCAAACCCACAATCAACGCAATTGAGCATTCAACTCGGCGAGACCCCCTATGCGGCAACAACAAGCTCCATACCTAACGGCCAAACACAAACAAAAACATTGCAAAAGTAAATCTAACTCGCAAAACGGTGGCGGTGACCCCGCACATCCAACAAAACTAGTACACAAAATAATTACTAAGAAATTGCAAAACATTACAAAGCAGAGTAGATCCGGTTTTCCAGAAAACCCTAAAACCACTACTCTCGCCTTTCGCACTGCATACATGGACTTTGTCACACCGACACGTCATTTTTAAAAGGTTAGCTTTTATTAATATTCTTTATAATTCAATTCCTCCATTTCATATCAGTATGCACTATAAGCGCTTTTGTTGGTTAGAGGAAAGGTCTTGGGGTAAGAGGTCAGGAGGTCGACCCCCTCACCCACCTATTTTATATTTTGGATATGGAGGCATTTATAGTGGGTTACGCCATCTCTAGCAATTAGAAACCCCTCCAACAGAAATAGTTATAACTAAACCCCATCCAAAATTAGCGGAGAAAACCCTATTTAAGGCAAAAAAATCTCCCACATAGCTCGATTTTGATTCTTATCCATTTTTGTAAAGGAGGGGTGCCCGAAAGGGCTGTTTTTCAAAGCATCTTCAATTGTTTTTGTGATTTTTGCATTATGAGCCATTTTGAGCACAAGAGGCCAACAGGCCTCACAAAACAAAAAAATTGCCCCTATTTTTCCGCATAGTCGGCTATAATATTGTATTTTTGCATTGTTTTATACTAACGTGCCATCTAGTTGGGAACAATCTAACCACCCACTATGGAAAACAATGCTCCAAAATTCTTCTTGCCTAACTCGCAACTACTCTATGGTGATAATTACGTCATGTGGAAGACCAAAATTCGAACTCAACTCGAGTTTGAAGAAATATGCCTGGTCAGTAAATGGTTTTTAGCAGAGCTGATCAGCAGATGATGCAACCCGCAACGACAATTTGATAGGGCCAATCAGAAGGCCAAGTTGATAATCTTGTTTGTTATGTCCGATGACGTGCAACCCCACATTCGAGATGCCAAAACAGCCAAAGAAGCGCAGGATAAGTTGAGCACCGTGTATAAGGCCCGAAACAAGAACACAATACTGAATTTGCAAAGTCAGTTGCATACATTGAAATTCAAGCAAAACAAGAAAGTGGAGGCTTTCTTGCGGAGAGTTAGCAATGAGGGATTCATTTCTAGCCCTAGGAGAGGAGGTTATTGATACAACTCTCGTGCCCATTGTTCTGAGAGCACTTCCTCCCTCTATAACAACAATCAACTTGTCAAATCAAACCATCAGTTTTGAGAAGCTAGTGAATTTGCTACAGCAAGAAGAGGCACTTTACAACAAAGATGAAGAAGAAGAGTAGGCACTATCTTCTCATCAAATACACAAATTTGCATCAAAAGATTTATGTCTTATGTTGCAACCCATATCCATCATTCTATCACACTTCCCATAATGATCCATAATTTGACATGACATAAGAAACAATCTTTCATACCTTAATTTGTCCTCCGAGTGTTCATCCTTCCTTGATGGATAGACATATGTTGAGCTGCCCCAACACCATTGTCTATGTGCCTTAGATCTCCAAGAATAGGATCAGCAATTGCTCTTTCCTTATCACTTGCATCATCTTGGAACTCTTCCCCAAAGGTTGTTGTTTTGGAAATTACAGCAGGCTGCAATTTCACACAAGTGTCCATGGAAGTCTCCTCCTCATGTGCAAGTTCCTCCATAAGGTCTCCTTTGGCTTCTTCACTTGGGTGTAGATCTGATTTGTCTTTATGCTCCCTTTGAATTGTTGTTCGAAAGGGACAACAAGTTGAATATCAACATCCACAAAACTCTCTTCCTCAACTTATAGATCTGTGTTGGTAGTCTTCCTGATTTCATTTCCTTGCTTATCCTTGCAATCTTGCACATCAAATCTTTCTAGAAACTTTTGTGTGAAATCTTCAAGGGAAGCAATGGATTCAACCCCTTGGGTCTTCAACAATTGGTGCCACCACTTATGTGTTACTCCATCCATGTATCTAGAGATGAGCATGAGGGCATCATCCTGACACATAGGATTCCATAACAAAATATCTCTCAAATTCCTTCAACCAAAATCTAGCAGATATTTCGTTAGTACCATCAAAAAAGGAACTTGGGTCCACTTCATTTTTTTCCTAGTTGCATTCAGATCTGATTTCTCTTTTCTTTCTTCACAAGCTAGGAGGATACATTGCTCTAATACCAATGTAATGTCTCCAAATGGACACGTTTCAACCCCAAATGGATTTTAGGCGAAACCTCAATCAAAAGAACAAGTTTTATCTAATTTTTAAAATATTTCAATGCAGACCTAAATTTAATATGAAGATGGCGACTTACATAAGAGAGGAAAACCCACCAAATGAGATGAAAAACCACTGAATATTTAATGGAAACAAATCAGCAATTTTTGCAAAGATGGAATCATGAAGAAAATACCAGATTTGAGTTTCAAACAAGCTCAATTTATTTAAAATAAATCTGCAAACAGTTGCCCTCAAATATAGCTGAAAAGTGCCTAACCCTTGAGCCAAAAATTATGCAAGTGGTCTGATTTGACCTCTAAAAACCAGAGTTAAGATCAGCAATCCAAATCAGATCAAAACGGCTCTCAAACACTGCAAATCAGCTCTCCATGTAGGTCGCTCCACATAGAGAAGGGCTAGAAATAAGGAGAAACACAGCCACAACTTTTCCCCTTCACACCCTTGAATAAATCAGTAAAATTACAACATTCAAACTATTGGAAAACAATTAGAAAATCAGCTAACTCCTTGATATGCAATGGAAATCCTTGTATGGAGAATCCTCTCAACTAGGAGAGGAGTTTTCATCCTTCTACTAGATCCCTTGGAGAGTTTTCCTCCTAAAGAGATTGTTTCTAAAGGTTTTCGTCCTTAGAAATATTTTTGTAAAGCTATAAAGCTCGAACAAAATTCAGATTTGTATAAAATAGAAAAGCATGCCTTCAACAAGCAAGTAGACTTGCTTTTATAGATGAACTTGGCCAAATAGCCACCCTCATCTTCCAATCAGATTTCACTTTCTCGCATTTAATATTTTTTTCACCCTTTTCATCCTCCAAAGGGGTCGCATTTTCTCCTAGGGGAGAATAATAAATATAAAGTGATATTTCTTTATTTTCTTATTTTACTTTATCACTTTATATTTGTCTTTTCTATTTTTAAATTGACTTTATCATTAATAAATTAATATAAAGTGCTTATAATATTATTTTATATTGCACTTTTATAATTAATTTATTATGATAAGTTTCTCTTTTCCATCACCCTTTAGCCGTCGAAAAACAGAATTGGGCTAAAAGTCTTCAACCGAGAAGGGGATATTACAATCCTCCCTTCCCAAAATTGCTTTCCCCCAAGCAATCGCAACTCATCTTGTCCAAGTGTCGAATGCACAAGACAAAACATGTTAGTGTTCCAAATTTCTGGCCCCTGTACCTGTCAAGTGAGATAGATCTTGCCACCATACACCTCTTTCAAAATGATCATATACACAAATTTGCATCAAAAGATTTATGTCTTATGTTGGAACCCGTATCCATTATTCTATCACACTTCCCATAATGATCCAAAATTTGACATGACATACGCAACAATCTTTCATACCTTCATCTGTCATTCGAGTGTTCATCCGTCCTTGATGGATAGACATATGTTGAGCTGCCCCCAACACCACTGTCTACGTGCCTTGGATCTCCAAGAATAGGATCAATAACTACTCTTTCCTTATCATTGGCATCATCCTAGAACTCTTCCCCAACGGTGTAATATCCCCTTCTCAGTCGAAGATCCTTAGCCCATTCATTGTTTCCCAATGGCTAAGGGAGAAATAAAAAGGAAACTTAGTCATAACGAACTAATTATAAAGTACAATATAAAATATTATTATAATCACTTTATATTAATTTATTAATGATAAAGTTAAAAAAATATAAAGTGATAAAATAAAAAGAAATAAAATGATAAAGTCACTTTATTTTATTTTATTTCCCTAAGGAAAATGCGATCCGAGTGGCGGAGAAAAAATGTAAAGAAAAATATTAAATGCGGGAAATAAATCTAATTGGTGGTTGTGGGTGGCTAAAAGGCCAAATAAGGTTATAAAAGCAAGTCGAATTGCAAGGGGAAGGCATCTCTTTTTACATATGATAATTTCTTATTTGTGGTGCAAGCTTGCATGCTTTCCATAAAAACTCAAAAGGATGAAAACCCTCTTGAGGATTAGAGAGAGAGGAACGAAAATTCTTCTTTCTCTTGAGAGGATTCTCCATTCAGGGGTTTCCATTGAAGATTAAGGATTTATTTGTGTTTTCTAAAGCAGTTGTTGAAGGCTAGATTTGCAGATTTGTGTTACTTCCGCGAAGGTTTGAAGGTGGAAGCTTGTTGTAGATTTTTTACCTTCATTTGCAGCCATATCTAGGGTTATCTACATCCTTGTGAGTGGAGTTAGGTACATTCTAGGCACGGTTGTTCGGATGTCATCACCAACAACTTTGTTATAATTTTAGAAGCCAAGGTCAGCTGATTTGCATAACTTTTGGGCCAAAGAAATTGTATTTTCAGCTGTGTTTGAGGACTATCATTTGCATATTTTTATAAAATGATTCAGCCTTCTATTTTGATCTAATTTCGTATTTTTCTCATGTTCTTGCCCTTATAAAAATGTTGATCAGTTTGGGAAAGAAATTTAGTTGAATTACTTCAGTTTTGAATGATTTCCTCCCTTCATGCAAGTCGCCATTTACTAGTAAAATTCAGATCTGCACTTGTTAATTTTGTATGATTGTTACTACTTGCTATTTGGATTGGGATTTGCAGATAATCCGTATGAGTCAAAATTGTCCATTCAGGGACATTGCAGTAAAGTGGTATCAAAGCGGTGATCCTTGCCAACTGTGGGAGAGATTAAAATAAAACATCAGGCATGCAGCCCCGTAGAGAGTTACAACCATGGTGGGGTAAGATTTCTAATTTTGATGGTACTAATAAACTTTTCGTGAGATCATGGTTGCTAGAATTGGAGGCATACTTGCTATCAAACCCTATGTGTGTGGAGGATGCCCTTAAATTCATCCCTTATCATTTGGAAGGGATAGCAAAGGATTGGTGGTATCATTTGATAAAGACCCAAGGGGAAGAATCTGTTTGCTTCTTTGATGACTTCAGCCAAAGGTTCATGGAGAAGTTTGATGTACCAGAGGGCAAAAGTGAGCAAGTGGAAGAGATCAAGGAGCTTGAGCCCGAGAAGGAAGAGAACTCCAATCCGCAAGTTGTTGAGGAGATTTTGGTGGTGAAGGCCGAAATTCCAAATGATGAGGACTGTATTCAGCCTGTTCCCTTGTCCGGAACAGCAATAAATAAGGAGATACATGAGAAGCAAGATGGTGAAAAAAGGGGATAACAATCAACTTGTTGGTCCTAACATAATAGCAACTATTGGTGATACTTAAGGTATGAAGAGGATAATAATGGGTCATATTTATTGTTGCATAGTAAACCATTTCAGATTTGTTTTTCTCATGCTAAGTATGGTAATACAAATTGTAATATGGAGCATATGGATCCCTTGTTCCAAATGCATAATTGTGGGCATTATGAGAGCTACATACTTTGGCAAGAGCTCTCTCATTTGGACAGTACGGGATCAAGACTCTTGGAGCACTACAACATGTTTTATCTATTGCATATGGCACTTGGGCATGAGAGTTGCAATTGCTTGAGGGAAAGCAATTTGGGGAAGGGAGGATTGTAATATCCCCTTCTCAGTCGAAGACCCTTAGCCCATTCATTGTTTCGACGGCTAAGGGAGGAATAAAAGGGAAACTTAGTCATAATGAATTAATTATAAAGTGCAATATAAAATATTATTATAAGCACTTTATATTAATTTATTAATGATAAAGTTTTTTAAAAAAGATAAAGTGATAAAATAAAAAGAAATAAAATGATAAAGTCACTTTATTTTATTTTATTTCCCTAAGGAAAATGCGACCCATGTGGAGGAGAAAAAAGGTAAAGAAAAATATTAAATGCAGGGAAATAAATCTGATTGGTGGTTGTGGGTGGCTAAAAGGCCAAATGATGTTATAAAAGCAAGTCGAATTGCAAGGAAAGGCATCTCTTTTTGCATATGATAATTTCTTATTTGTGTTGTAAGCTTGCGCGCTTTCCATAAAAACTCAAGGACGAAAACCCTCTTGAGGATTTTAGAGAGAGAGCAACGAAAATTCTTCTTTCTCTTGAGAGGATTCTCCATTCAGGGGTTTCTATTGAAGATCAAGAATTTATTTGTGTTTTTCAATAGTTGTTGAAGGCCGGATTTGCAGATTTGTGTTACTTCCGAAGAGGGTTTGAAAGTGAAGGCTTGTTGTAAATTTTTTACCTTCATTTGCAGCAATATCTAGGGTTATCTGCACCCTTGTGAGTCGAGTTAGGTACATTCTAGGGCACGGCTGTTCCAAATCTCATTACCAACAACTTTGCCATAATTTTAGAAGCCAAGATCAGATGGTTTGCATAATTTTTGGACCAAGCAAATTGTATTTTCAATTGTGTCTAAGGACTATCATTTGCAGATTTTTATAAAATAATTCAGCCTTCTATTTTGATCCAATCTGGTATTTTTCTCATGTTCTTGCCCTTACAAAAATTGTGTTGGGAAAGAAATTTAGTTGAATTACTTCATTTTTGAGTGATTTCCTTCATGCAAGTCACCATTTACTAGTAAAATTCAGATCTGCACTTGGTTAATTTTGTATAATTGCTACTACTTGCTATTTGGACTGGGATTTGCGGATAATCTATGTGAGGGTCAAAATTGTCCATTTGGGGACATTACACTTAAGTAGTCCGTTAAGAACATGTCTTCGGCATAGCTTGTGTGATTTTCACTTCTGTTGTTTTGAATTATTATATACTTTATCATTGTATTATGAATAAGTGTCTTCAAGGCCTTATTAGGGGCACCAGTAAATATTCTATGTTTTTGTCATTGTCAGATAGTTGAAACCTGCCTCCCTTGGGCATTTGGTTATAATTTTATATATATGCACAATGACTCTTATGTAAAATCTCAATTCAACTCTAATATTATGTATTAAGGTTCTATAATGTATAATGAAGATGGGGAAAGAGTTGTGAGTTTTGGAAGGAAAGGAGACTTGTTTTTAGCTATCACATGGTGAAAGTAATGTGATACATTCCTATGTTATTCAAAACATGTATACAACATAGAGGTGGTACGGGTGAATACACTCTATTTTTTATTTTTATTCAATTAATTTCACTCTTTTATGTTGAAATTCTTATAATCTTGTAAAATTCTTATGTTTACAAAGCTATATAGTCGAGATATTTCAATAGAAATGCCTCTTTCTCGAAAGCATAGAGAAGATGCGGTTTAAGAAATTTAATTTCCATCCTTCAGGAATGGATTAATGATGAAATGATTCATCATATGTTATAATATGAATATCTGAAATCTCCTATATTTTAAAATTTTCCCATATTTTTAAGAGTCCCCTGGTCTCTCACGAAACTGTCCTCGAGACGCATCCTCTCGTCCCCATCCCAAAAGCTTGGTGGAACATAGGGAGGAATAGAAGAAGAGGCCAAAATGATGATACAGCATTTATGGCGATGTTGGGAAGATGAGTTCCTTTATATGAGAGAGGAAGGAAGACCAATAAAAGGCAAGACATTTGATATTGTGAATTATGCTTTGATGGCTGACCTTCAACATTCTTGTCAGCTTGACGTGAAGAGGCTAAAGGAAAATCAGAATGGGAGAAAGCTACACAAGCCACACATGAAACTTTGATGAAGAATGTTTGAAGATATGAACATGGAAAGAATGAAGAGAAATGAGAAACACACACAATACACATGGAGAGGTGTGTGGTGCTTGTATTAATTATGCTGAATGAGGTAAAATATAGTTGGGGAAGTTCATAACCAAACAGTAGTTAGTTGATAGTTCATTAAACATTAACTAATATACTTAATACCCCCTTTTAATGACTGAACCGGGACAACACATAATTTTACAAATATAATAAAACCCAGTATCGCGTCATTAAAATTGTATGTTGCTCCTTAGATATTACTCTGAAATCTGCAGCAGTCATCTAATGTTTTGCTATCGTCCAATGTATGAGCTTTGACATAGACAACAATTGAAAAGGACAGCTAACAGAAAAAAACATGATCCGGTCATGTGGACATAAGATATGACAGGTGGTCAGCCAATTGTTTGTTGAACGATTCATTAGCGAGTGATTAATCGTCAATGACTAATAATTTCGACCCGGCCTCAATTTTGGAAACTAGAACTTTGGAGATGTTGATCAAAGAGAGTGTACCACGCATGTGGAGCTTGCTCAATTCACACAAGGAGTCAATCAATTTGCAACTGAAATGAGCATGTTTAAGTACACAAATATCTTTAGGCAATAACATGTAGATCTACTAGTCCAAATTTCCAAAGAGAAGTAACTGAAACTGAAATGTGACCATTTTTGCAATATCAATTAGTAGTAAAAATAAACTCTGCAATAGGAGAAATAACCATCTCCTTAGTAGTAGGAGAAATAACCATATCCTCCTATTGCTCATTTATTCCCTCCTATTGCTCATCTATTCCTTCCTATTGTGAAAAGCCTTTCGCAACAAGATGAGCAAAGTGTCCATGCTCTGCTGACCTTTGAGCCAATGCCTGTGATTGAGTGGCATGTTCTACCATCTCACCATGTGCCTCGGCACATCTTGGATGATGGATGGTGGATTCTCTTTCCACAATTAACTATGCATCTAAGTGAGGAAATCTAACCTCTTGAGCCATGTCATCCTCCTGCACATTTTGAATTGAGTGAGGAATTCTATCCTCCCAAGGCATTGCATCCAATTGCACATCTTGGATAGTGGATATTCCTTCCACAACGAGTGCATGTATGTTGAGATAGGTAGGGTCAACAAACCTACGAGAATTTCATCTTCCAGCACATCCTGAATGGTGGTCTCCCTCCATGAGTGCTTTTAAGTTGATTGTATCCAATTCAACAAGCCTATATTGGTCACCTTGCCCAATGCCCAAGACAATTACCAGTCCATGTTTCACATTCGACACAATACACTATTACCCAGAGAAACATTCAAAAAAATTGGGATTTTTGTTCATTGATGAAGGGATTAGAGATTTTTATTCATGTGTAATGTCCCCAAATGGGACAATTCTTGCCCTCAATGGATTTCAGGCCACTTCCTTGCTAAAAGAGTGATTTAAAACATATATCTCATGACTTATTTCTGCAGACCTGATTTTTAGAGGAAAATGCGACTAGGGTTTTATAAGAAACTCCTACCAACAAGCAATATTTGATAACCCCTTTCTTCCAAAGATGAAATGCAGATTTTTAATGACTCAAATCAGACCTTAGGATGTTGTATGAGATCCTACAGAACTAGGTTTGATGATGAAATCCACACAAAACAACCAAACCTATCTATTCTTGCTAAAAACAGATCTCAGAATTTTAACAGTCTATTAATGGATGAAATCTGATTTTTAAGAGCATAAACAGGCTGGAAATACAGTCCAGAATGCTGCAGATTAAGGAGGACTGAAACAACACTGTAAGACCCTCCAAAAATTCAGCAAAATACTATATTTTGGTCTACAAAATTATTATAATAGATGGCAATGATTGCAGACCTGGAACAACTTCACAACAGCTCCAAATAACTAAAGGATGGGTCGCTTCTCCTTAAGAAAATGTGATAACAGCTGCTGCAATTTAGTTCATCAAACCCTTGTTGCAAAAACTCATCAACTACTGCTGGAAATAACTGAAAATACCCTTGCAAGCACAATAGAATTTCCTGTGTGGAAATCCCTCACATTCTCTAAGAGGGTTTTCGTCCTCTAGAGTATTTTTATACAAAAGCACCAGGCTTAAGATAAAATTCAGAAATTGTAGAATGAGTATATGATGTCTTCCTCTAAGTCGACCTCTCCTTTTTAAAGGAAAAAATGACCCAAAGGAAACCTTTTTCTCCTCCAATCAGCTTGCAATGCTTTCCTCTATGCAAATTTCCTCCTAGGCCTAGTCGCATTTTTGCATAGGGAAATACAAAAATTAGCATGGGTCTTTTTACTTTCTAAATGGCCATTATCCTTCTTCTAGGCAAGTCGCCATTCTCCCTAGGAAGGATACAAACATAAAATTAGACCCTTGTAACACAATATTTGCCCTTTTGCACCTTTCTAGAGATTACAATTTTTATTTATAAGTGCATTCCTCTATTAAGTCAAATAAATTAATATAAGTGCTTTAATAAAAAAAAATTAGGCACTTAATACTAATTTATTGTGATTTAAGTCACCCTTGGGTTCATCCTTTAGCCGTCGGGTAGACCAAATAGGCTAAAGGTCTTCAATACTATTGTTTTAGTACGAGGGACATTTCATCATGTTAGGAACATATCTAACATTCCATACTAAGATTTTTTTAGCATTATTCAACACAATGCGTATATTTCCGATCCCCTCTACTACAAGTGACTCTCCATCAACTATTACAATTGAATAAGAACGATTTGTATTTGCAACAAATGATACATACCAATCCCTTCGACGTGAAAAAATGTTTGGATGTGCCAAAGTCAATGATCCAAAGATCTAGTAGTAATAGCATTCGAGCTATTAGAATATACGGCTTTACTTAGTTACACTTACACCGAAAGACGGTTGTAACTATGTCGACCACATTATAACTATCTTTTGCATAATAAAATGACAAACACACAATCTCCAAAGTGTGCAATCCATTTTCTCTTTATTTATTCCTTGTGCATGGCTTCCAACATTGGTATCGTGAGCGAGACAAGCAAGGAAAGAGAGAAAAAGTCTAAATCGAAGGGCACAGACGCCAAACACGAGGGAAAAGTTACGTTTTTCAACTCGAGGGCACCATTATGAAGTTCCAGTCACGAAAATACAAATCGCGCCATGTTGGTGAAATAATTTGTCGAATGGCAAATTATGTGTTTCCACCATCGCTCACGGAGCTACGGCCCCATTCTTGTGTATGGGGAGGCTCCCATTATTGAATGTAAACTAATCTACTCCTATCTAATCTGTTGTGGGGTTGCCAAATAGGTCGGGATCACACAAGAACACTTCATTGAACTTGTGGCAAAGTTCTTGTATGGGGTACAAGGGAAGAAATTGCAGCGATGAGGGATAAAAGGGAGAAATTAGGAAAGGAAAAATTATTGCTTTGAGTAGACAATTGCAGAGTTCACACCCAATAACCGGAGTAGTTCAACATTCAATTAGAGGAAAGCAACAATGAAGCATCTAGTGAGACTAACAAACCCAGACACACAGTTCTTTGGATTCATTCATCAAAGATACAAAGCTCTTTCTTGATCACTATGCTTACAAAGTGCATAAAAGAGAGAAAATAAAGGAACACATGAGAAAGGGAAATGGAAGAAATGTAACTTTTATTTCTTGTGTTAGTGATACAAAGCTCAACACCCAAATCACAATCCACAATTGCTACCCAAAACTAAAATTTCAAGATCCTTTGGAATGGAGAAGCCATCCCAATTTATAGCAATTTAAATTGACCTTTCATCTACCCCCAACATGACTACTCATGATCTCATTCAACTTGTGACTTTACATCTTCCTAGCAGATGAGAAATAAGTTTCTTTTTTATAAATTAAAGGGAATTTTACAATTCAACCTTAATAAGTAAATTAAGTGAATGAAACGAAATATCATGATTACGTACGAATGAAGAATTATAAAGGGGGAGAGAAAAAAAAGGAGAAAGAGATGAGAGGGAAGAAGAATTTTATCATATCTCGATGATGAAGCTCCCCTGCGATGAAGAACTTTGTTGATTCATGACTCCTGATGAGAAGTCTTTGAAACGAGCTCTTGTTCCTCGAATTCTTCATTGAATTGAGCTACTGCAAGTGCCAACTTATCTGCCTCTAGAATGCAAACACAGCCCAACACCTTGGTCCATGCCCCGAGAACCTCACTGATCCTTTTGCATTGACTGAGCCATCCTCATGATCCTTTGCAATTTCAGAAATGCAACTTTTGATGTTGTCTAGAGACTCTAAGTTATCTTCATTAAAGGAAAGAGAGTCACCCGCCTCTTTCTTGACCAGCTCCTGGAAGGAAACAATAAGTTCTTCGATGATGAATTTTCAGTGAGTGGAGAGAACTCAAGTTTTTGAACACAATTGTAGACATCATTCAAGATCTCGAAAGCATGTTGTCCACAAGAGTCCAACTCAGAGATTGCAGTTTTGAGCATTCCATATTTCATATCTATGATACGGATCCAAACTTGAGACAAGTTCTCAAAGCAGATGATGCAAACACATTCTTACTCACGAGAGTGTGAGAGTCAAAGGAGCTCATCTTTGACACTAATGGGAACACCTCATCCAAGTGAATTACCTCTTTTGCAAACTCCTCCTTTGTTTTCTTTACTTTTGACAAAGTTGCAAGAATGTACTTGATGAGAGAAATGACATCTGGAAACAATACCTTGCCTTGCTCAATGATTTTCTCAATCCACTTCTCATTAGCCTTCCTCGCATTATGTAACCTTGTGCTTTCTTGATTGCCTCAAGATCAACATTGTTGATCAAAGGAATATCTTCTATTGGAAGAGAAGATGTTGAGTCGAATTCAAGAAGGGTTGGATGTAAGCACTGAGAGCTTTTACATGTTCCTCCAATTGCACAATTGTTTGCTTGTATTCTTCATTCCGAGTGAGGAGGCGGAAGAAGTGGATTCCTTGAACAGATGAGAGTCACCCTTGTGTGAAGCTTGACCCAATGAGATGCGGGTCAACTCATAGTCTGATGGAGTCATGTCCTCAATGGGCTTTTCATTCTTAGGTCTAGCAATTTCAACATACTGATTACCTGAAGTGCCACTGAAGAAGCGGGATGTTATCTAGGCCTTCTTTCTTCGCTTGGACTTTAGTGTTCCGAGATTGCTTCGAGACTAGGCATGATAGCAAGTTGCGTTGTCCTTGGCCCACTTTCGAGCATTTCTTGAATCCATGGAAATGGCTCTTCAAGAGTTGACACAATGTCGGTCACCAGAGCACTTTCAGGAGCTTGTTGTGGAACCAACTCTTGATCATCATGGGGAAGCTTTTCCATTGAGGAAGACATACCTAGATGCCCTTGAAGAAAAAGGTGTTGTAATGAATCACTTCTTGCAATGTTTTACTTCAACCAGCTCACCTTGAGCAGCTCACTAAGCTTAATTCGACATACTCCTCTCAACTCGCCCAACCAACTCTAACAACTCACCGAGCTCGCTCAACCACTTGGAGATTTGACTCTTTTGGAGGGATGTGGGTGGTTCTAACTTGTTGTGCCCCTGTGGTGTTTCGCTTTGCTACTATGATCAAAATGATGCCTCAAGACCTCTGTGAAGGATGAATTTCCCTGTTTGAGCTATGCAACCATCATACAACTGTGAAGATGTCAAAAAGCAGAGAGATGGATGAAAACGGAGCCAATGCAACTTTCTACACCCAAAACAGAGACTTTCTATTTTTAGCAAGTTGAACCAAGACATGCTTATTTTGGGAAATTTCACCTATTTTACTTAAATTTGAACTTCTCAACCTTCCGGCATATTCAATTCAACTGCTTTTCCATTTTTGGAAACTTTCTATTTTTGACAATTTTTTGCTTTTGCTTTTTTGTTTTTTTACCTTTTTGGTCAAAATTGGCTAGTTTATCATTTTCACAATTCACTGAGTGCATTGTTCTGAAAGGACTTGTTATTTTAGGAAAGTTACTATTTTCTAGTAAGTGGGGACAGGATACTTACCATTTTGGAAACTACACTTTCCCACCTCGGATTGCAACGAAAACTTTATCATTGGATTAGGTTTGCTCCCGAAACTTTGTGCTCAAATTTTCATCTTGATCCACCCGCTAGAATGTAAAAACCGAAAAAGCAAACACTAGGGCATCAAACTAGGGTTTTTGCCATTAAAAACTTATGGCGTCATCATCTCTCTCGCTACGATCTTCTTGAAGGTGCCTGAGATGAAGAGCAATCGAGAAAATTTCACCCGATTTTGTTCATCGGTTTGTAAGATATGATTTTTTTAGGTTTGATGCATATGGCTTCCTGGCAGAATTTTTAACAAAGTTTCGTTGAATTTGCAAGTTCTTGGTGATATGAAGCAGCAATCATGGAGTTCATGTGGAAAAATGAGGTGAGGAGAGGTTGTTTCAAGTTTTAAAACTACCTGACAAACACTTTGGTTCTGAGGGGGAGGAAGAAGTGAGAAGCAAATGAGGAAAAAAACTTAGCCGAATTTTTGATTTGCAAATCATGGGAGGTGGGGCGCATTTTGTTGTCCCCATTGTCCCCACTGTCCCTGGGACAATTGGGACAATTGGGGTAGCAAAAAAATGCACCCCTTACTCTTAGCCAAACATGTGACGGAGCGGGATTGAGAGAAGATGGAGAGATGAGAGAGAAGCACTTTAGCACCTAGGAGGAAAAACATTTAGTCACATGGTGAACAAGGGAAGGGGTAAGGATGGGGCACATTTTCTTGTCCCCACTATCCCTGGGACAATAGGGACGGTAAAATGCACCCATGGGTTAGATGAGAAAACTTGGCAAATTCATGGGCATAATCACTTAGCACCCACCGAGAAAAGAGAGGGTCATATGGGGGTCTAAGAGCAATGACTGAGGGGTGGGGTGCATTTTCTTGTCCCAACTGTCCTCAATTTCCCTAGGACAGTCGGGACAATCGAGACAGCAAAATGCACCACCCACACAACTAAGAAAATGACTAACTCCCAAAAACTTGAAATCACTTTTCCGGAGCTCTCAAAACTATTTTCATACAAAATTTTATATCATTTTGACTCCCAAGATCATTTCAAGATCAATGGGATGGTTTTCAAGACCTGATTCTGCTTCCTTCTCCAAAAATGCCACTTTTTCATTCGAGACAACACGATGAGTTTGCACAAACTAACTTTCCTTGAGAAACATCTGAGTCTCGAGAAGAATGTGCAAAATCCATCATGTAGAGGGTTGAATTAGCTTTCCAATGGTATCTTGTTCGACTCCTAACTCCTTACAAAGCTCCCGAAATCATCTCCCGAAGCTCGGACATGCACCTTCAAAAACTCACTTTCACTGTTCTTGTACCTAAACCTTCAAATCTCTCCTAAACCTTCAAATCTCTCATAAACCTATTTCATTGCCTTCTTAACTCCCTGACACCACTCCCAGGACGATTTTGAGCTTTCCCACCTATCCTAGAGGATGCACACCTGTCCAAAAAAGGCTAAAAATAGTCTTTATGTGCTTACTGAAGAATCCACCTTTAGAGGTACTGCACTGAATGGAATGAGTCACATTGTTTCAACATTTCAAACAATGGGGCAAGTATATACAACACATATGAGGGCCTACAAGGTTCAGGATAGGCATGACACAAAGGGCAAGATGATCTAGAGAGGGTTCAATAGGGTTTTAAGGCAAAATATTTGACACTAGGGTTAAGTTGGCATGTTTCAAGTTTGATTTTGCCCTTGCAAAAACACATGACAACATGTCATTAATAAACAATTATGAAAGCACCATTATACAATTGCAGTCGTAAATATACAATCTACGAGCCATTAATATACAATCGAGCTATTAATACACGGTCGGGTTTCACAATTCTGCAGTATTGTTAGGGTTTTTTCAAGGACATATACAGACACGAAACCAAGCAAAAATAGCCACGAAATAAACAAAAAAATAGTCGCAAATTTCAAGAACAAAAACAGAGTTTACAGTCAAGAATGTCTGGTGAATACGAACCCCGTAACTACAATCTATTAGAATGTAAGGCTTATTTATAAGGTGTCATTAGTTATCTAACTACAAGATGGTTGTAACCAGTTGTAACTATATCAACCGTTTTGTAACTACATCATTCATAATAAATAGACGGACACACAATCTCAAATGTGTGCAATCCGCCTTCTCTTTATTTCTTCCTTGTTCACGTATTCCAACATTGGTATCAAAGTGAGACCAAGCGAGGAAAGAGAGAAGGGAAGAAGATCAGTCCCATTAGGGCACGCAGGCTGAATTGTTGGTGAAGATTTTCTGCACAGTCGGAAATCAAGGGTTCCGAGTTCGAGTTTTCGTGAGGGCAGAAAAACAGAGTCGCGAATCAGAAGCAAAAATACAGTCGCAAATCAGCAGCAAACAAAGTCACATTTTTTCAAGTTTCATAGTTCTAAAGTATTATTAGGGCTTTTGTGAAGTGCATATACAGACATTTCCACCATTGACAAGGGCATAGCAGAGCCAAATGTGGGCCACACATTTACAGTCGTGGAAGGGCACGTTTTCAAGCCATTACAGTCAAACAAACAGCGCTGCAACCAGACGTGAATACAGTCACGATTTTCGAGTATGAAATTACCAATATTCAATCACGATTTGCAAATTTCAGAAGAATAACACAGTCATATTACACGAAAAATGAAAATCATGAGTGTTTGAAAAAGGCACACTTGGAAGTCACATTCGCAAATCAAATTGAGGGCACAACAAAGTTTCAAATTGTTTGTGCTAGGGCACAGACTGTGCACATCACAGTTGCAGTAAAGAACCGGTATTTTATTCTTTGTTTACTCATTTCAGTAAAATACGCAGTTGTATTTATTTTATTTTATTAAAATGGAAATTCCCGTAGAAAAATATTCTGGTCTAAATTTTCATACATGGAAAGTGAAAATACAAATGCAACTCATGAATAAAAATTTGTGGGGCATTGTAAACGGGAAAGAGACAGCACCTACCAATGCGTCAAAATTGTTAGATTCATAAAGCATGATGATAGAGCAAAAGCTATTATTGGCCTGGCTCTCTCCGACTTTGAACAAACAAACATCAAAAATCAATCTATATCTGCATAATAGAATTGTTGTGCCCTGGACGATTGTTCACTACCACCATTCTATATTCCCTTTGTGTTCTTTGTTGTGACTCAAAACATCACTATAAATCACGAAAATGGCAAAGGAAAAAACATGCCTAGATGACTCTAGTCGATGCACATTTTCTCTAGTTCAATTTAGTGAATTGTGTTTTCTTTGTGCCCGATGAACTTTATAAATCATGCAAGCCATGACTTCCTTTTCCAGATTGCATCTTTGCTTTCAAGCTTTATAAATTTGAAAATGCTTCTAAAAATAACGATTATGCCCTCGTGTTTCCCTCAACCTCAGTCAAAGTCAATGTCCCTCGCATTATGCCCTCAAAATTAGATAGAATCAATGTCCTTCGCACTTTACCCTCAAAATCAAACACAAACCAAACTCACACTTTTCCCTCGAAATGATGTCTAAAACTCTCAATGTCTATTCTTTTCCCTCAACGTCTGATCGTGGCCTTCAAAACCTCTCCTAATTCTAGAATCTCATGCAACTTCTGCAAATCATGTTTGCCTCTTTGCCATGTCTAGTTTTCACGTGTTCTTCCTCTCGTCAACCTTGACTTCCTTGCTCGCACCCTACTCAAAGGGCTTCCTTGAACTTCGAACCTCAAACATCTTTGTCTTCTTTCCCATAGTCCGTAACTCCTTCCAAACTTCCTCGAACGCCAAACTCCTCAAACACCAATGGCTCGATACCAATGTTAGAAGATGTGAACATAGAAAGAATGAAGAGAAATGTGAAAGGCATACGAAACATATTGAGAGGTGTGTGGTGCTCACACGACACACATTGAGAGGTGTGTGGTGCTCATATTTATTATGTTGAAAAAGGTTACAATATAGTTGGGGAAGTTCATAACCGAACATTAGTTAGTTGATAACTAATAGTTCATTAAACATTAACTAATATACTTTAATAAAGAACGGAACATGGGTTCTAGAAGAACTACCTGTTAGAAAGAAACTCATTCGCTGAAAAAGGTATATAAGGTCAAGTATAACATAGATGGCATACTTGACAAACATAAAGCAACGATGGTAGCAAAGGCTTTGCACAAAAGGAGGGGATTAATTATGGGGAGACATTTGTTCCTATCACAAAAATGAAAACAATCTGATTGGTTCTAGCCATGGCAGCAAAGTTTGGTTGGAATGTACATTAGATAGACTTGAAGAGTGTGTTTCTCAATGGAGATCTAGAGGAAGAGGTATATTGTACCAACCACATGGATTTCAGGTTCCCAGAAGGAACATATGGTGTGCAGACTAAAAAAAGCTCTTTATGGGGTAAGGCAGGCTCCCAAAGCATTATACTTCAAAATCGATAGGTATTTGGGAGAATAGGGATACATAAGAGGTCCTTTTAATCCCAATCTCTACATCGAAAGCGAGAACAATGATGTGGTGATTCTAGTGGCATGTGTTCATGACATCGTCATTACTGGTAGTGAGGTCAAAGCTATTAAAAAGTGAAATCAAATTTACATTCTACTTTTGAAATGACAAATCTAGGCCTCCTACATTATTGTTTAAGTGTAGAAGTTTGGCAAACTAATGTTGGTGTGTTCGTGTTTACACTTGGTTGGTAGTGGCTCTTTGCTAACTAGCTTGGTTTTGTCTAGATTCACATTAGAATAGGAGTAAGCTCAATTTAGGGAGTTGTTTATGTTTTGTTGAGTGACAACTATTTGTGCACATACAAATTGGTTGAGTGCATATATTTAGTTGATTCTCATATTTTATAGGTTGCTCACAACAACCAAATGGCTGAAGAGAAACAACCTGTCTTTTTTTCGTAAAAAGCTATTCTAGTGCATAGTGTCAGCTTCTATGTGTTCAAGTAGTGGGCGTTCTCCACTCATACAGATTTTTGTTTCACTCCACCCAATCAACAGTATGTGTGGGGTGTGGTGCTCATCCTCCTTTCAGGTATTGTGCTTTTGCTAACCCTTGGGACACATCTACTTCAAGCAATTGATCAGATTCAGTTTGATGAACTCTTACACTTTCGACATCCTTGATAGTCTCTTTTAATGAAGTTATTCTGGTGAATACGGTATACATTGTTTTTTCAGTGATCAAGCAGTGGATCCAAACCATTCATTCAGCATTGAGTTCTTTAAGTGACTTTCCATCCATCAAACTCCTTCAGCAATGTTTTTGAGTATTGAGCCATTTGCTTCTTGGGAAGCCTTGCAGCATGTGTCAGCTCTCTCCACTTCCATTGCTTTTACTAGTTTTTTGAGAAACCTTACGGTGACATGTTTTTCCTGCAACGACTCATTTTTCCCAATTTTTTTATCAAAGTTTTTTGAGTGAGCCTCATACAAGCACCAATTCCTACTTGACTTGGTGATTACAGCGTTTCAACATCCATGCACTCCAACAAGATGGATTGACGAATGTAGGGACACTTAATGTTATATTGTATATTTGTACATGGGTACCTAAACCGACCTAGTTACCCAGACTTTATTGTCTCTTTGCTTTTCTCTCTCCCTAATTTTGCGCTTTAAAGAAGGGTGCTGGTGTGTTCGCGATCATACTAGGTTGGTAGTACTCTTTTGCTAACCAGCTTGGTTTTGTTTAAGCTCACACTAACATAGGGATAAGCTTGATTTAGGGAGTTATGCTTTGTTAAAGTGACAACTTTTATGTGCATGTGCAAACGGAAGAGTGCACGCAGCACATATTTAGGTGATCCGCCTATCTAATAGTTCATTCACAACTGGTTTGTTGTTTGAAACAAACTTTCCAACCTATCTATACCGTGAATCCTTATTGTATTTTTATCACATTGAGAGTAATTCAAAGTCTTTGAGTTCTCTTGTTGTGTGTGCAATGGCACAACTCACTATGGTAATGGCATATTAGAGTGATCATGTGGATGACAGGTTTGCACTTCGACAACTCATAAACTTATTTTCAGTTCAACAAAATATGCAACAAGTTCACAATCACTGATTGTAGAATCTCATCTACAACTATGGAGATGGGGCTGAAACTTTCAGCCAAGACAGATCCAAAATCAGTAAATGAATCAGTCTGCAAGCAACTAGTTAATAGCTTGATCTATCTAACTGCCACTAGGCCTGACTTGTGCTACCAAGCCAGCTATATCTCATGATTTATAACAGCTCCAAAAATAGAACACTGGATAGCAGCAAAAAGGGTGCTACGATATGTGAAAGAAACACGAGACGTTGACATTCCATATGGTAAGAGCAAGGACATTCAGTTGTGTCACTATTTAGACTCGGATTGGACAGGATCCATGGATGACAGGAGGCCTACAAGGCTACAACAGGTTGTGTCCAGTCTAGGAACAGGGGCAGTATTTTGAATCGGCAAGAAACAACATGCAGATTCACTTTGCTCTAGAGAAGCAGAATATAGAGCAGCAGTAAAATGGGGCCATGATGCAGTTTTTTTTTTTTTAACAACAGAACCTTATTCGGCTATGCCAAGTCTGAAAGCTATTGGCCCAAGCTTGAGCATCATACAACAGAAAAGCAAAGAAAACAATCATGACAGAGAATCAAGATTAAGAAAAACACGATATCCTCCTGAATCTTGCTGGACCACCATGGAGGGGCAAGCCATAACAAAACAAATCCTTGTTGTCAAGAGCCCAGCTTAGCTAGTCCATCTGTAATGTCCCCAATGGACATTATTTTACCGCTAAACGGATTTTAGGTAATCCCAACTTTAAATATGCAAAATACGAGACAAATTGCAGCCAAACAGAAATCTGATTTTTGCAGAAAATTAAATCTAGGGCAGCGAATGAACAGAAAATAATGGATAGCTCCAAAAATACTTGCTCGAATCTCTTGAAATTTTAAATGGAGCTTGCTAATACAATAACAGATATTTTAGAACTATTTTTGGAATTTTTGAATAACAGAATGCTGCTAGAAATTTACAGCGTGCCCTAAACAGCTGAAAACTTCTAAAATTAATATCTTTTGCTAGAGAAGTCCAAATGAGTTGAAACTTTGGATCTTGGGCCACAAAAATATGAAGAATAATATTCCAAAAATAGTTTTTCGCACAAAGCAAACACGAAACCCTAATTTTGCCCTAAAAAGTAGGTCGCCCAACACATTTAGGGCATCAATTCAGCTCCAAACTTGACAAGCTAGGGTAGATCTCTCACTACCGAAGAATGCCCTGCTAGCTAGGGATGGATCTCTCACCACCGAAGCTAGGGTTCCTGTGGGATCTTACTCCACAAGCTGGATATTTGCAAACAACAGTTGCACATGAAAGAATATGCATAAGCTACAAGCTTAAGACACAAATTAGAAAATATCAAATGGTATGGAATATCTTTCCCTTCAAGTCGACTTCTCCTTATAAAGGAAGAAGAGACCCAAAACAACCTCTACAATATCCAATTAGTTCCCAAGGATTTTCCCTATGCAAGCATTTAATATTTTCCCATATTAAATGCTTTTTCCAACAATTTTTTCCCTCCTAATGCAAGTCGCATTTTTCTAGGGGAAATACATAGTAAAATAGGCATTTATCCTTTCTATGTTCCCATTCCCCCTTCTAAGGCAAGTCGCCTTTTCACCTAGGATGGATAACAATTTATATTTGGGCCTTTTCCATGATATAATAATTATTTAAGTCATATAAATTATTATAAGTGCTCTATATATTTTTTCTTTTATTAATGGCACTTTATAATAATTAAATATAACTTAAGCCACCCTTATATTTTTCCTTTGGCCGTCGGGTTGACAAAATAGGCCAAAGGTCTTTGAATGGGAAGGGGATATTACAATCCTCCCTTCCCAAAATTGCTTGCCCTCAAGCAATTCTGATCTTGTTTTGTCCAAGTGTCATGCACAAGAGACAAAACATGCTGAAGTGATCCGTAAGCCTGGCACTTGTTCCTGTCAAGTGAACTAAAACTTGCCACCATATATCATCCACAAGATGCTCACATACATATACTTGGAGCAATGGTTCATCAAACTCCATAATGTAAACTTTGGCATGCATCTCATGATGAAAATAAATAGGCAACAATAAATAAGACACATTAGTATGCTCTTTATACCTTGGAATATCACCAACATCCTCGCCAATCTTGGTCTTCAAAATGTCTTGACTTTGCTGCCCCAAAATTTGAGTATTCGTGTCTACAATGGGCTGAAATTCTTCATAAATCAGCTGCTGCAATAAATGAGATGGCATACTTTCTTCCACACCATCTTTAATCTGTGCAATCAGCCCTCCTTTGAAAGGTATTTCCATGCTCCCGGCTGCCCTCTCTTGAGAAATGACATTCCTCATACCCTGTTGCCCACTAAGTGAAGACATCTTTTCCTTGAACTCTTGTAGGTGTTGTCTTGCTTGAGCGGCTATCAATTTAGCAGCTCTAGCTCTGCTATTCCACTCCTCACACCTTTTTAGAGTTTCCATTACATCCTCCTTACTTGCATATACAAATTTCTTCTCTTGAGCTGGAATAATTTCTCTAACAAGCAAAGTTTCATTAATGCAATTATTTTTCTCAATGGAAATCATACATTTTTCTCTATAAGCTTCTTCTTCTTCAAATGAGTTCTTTTGTAATTCAGGTACCGGCATATGATGACCTCGCTTGGGCTTGCTACCAATCTTCATCATGCAATAATCTGGAAATGACATATTATCTCTGAAACCCTTACTCAAAGATTGGTATTTCCTCCAACAAGAATCCTCATCAATCACCTCTATTGGATGCCCTTTATTATTGTTCTCACATTTTTCTGATTGTCCCAAGACCTGCTTTGATTTAAATTCTGAGTGAGTTGGCTCAAATAAAGGTTAGTGGTTTCCTGTTGTTTCACCATGTTGGTGAACATTTCCTTCATAAAACCCATATTGAAATCTTTCCAATTTGCCATATTTAACCCACACAGGCTGGAGGAACAACTCTGATACCATTTGTAATGTCCCCAATGGACATTATTTTACCCCTAAACGGATTTTAGGCAATCCCAACTTTAAATATGCAAAATACAGACAAATTGCAGCCAAACAGAAATCTGATTTTTGCAGAAAATTAAATCTAGGGCAGCGAACAAAAAATAATGGATAGCTCCAAAAATACTTGCTCAAATCTCTTGAAATTTTAAATGGAGCTTGCTAATACAATAACAGATATTATAGAACTATTTTGGAATTTTTCGAATAACAAAATGCTGCCAGAAATTTACAGCATGCCCTAAACAGCTGAAAACTTCTAAAATTAATATCTTTTGCTAGAGAAGTCCAAATGAGCTGAAACTTTGGATCTTGGGCCACAAAAATATGAAGAATAATATTCCAAAAATAGTTTTCGCACAACAAACACGAAACCCTAATTTTTCCTAAAAAGTAGGTCGCCCAACACATTTAGGGCATCAATTCAGCTCCAAACTTGACAAGCTAGGGTAGATCTCTCACTACCGAAGAATGCCCTGCTAGCTAGGGATGGATCTCTCACCACCGAAGCTAGGGTTCCTGTGGGATCTTACTCCACAAGCTGGATATTTGCAAACAGCAGTTGCACATGAAAGAATATGCATAAGCTACAAGCTTAAGACACAAATTAGAAAATATCAAATGGTATGGAATATCTTTCCCTTCAAGTCGACTTCTCCTTATAAAGGAAGAAGAGACCCAAAACAACCTCTACAATATCCAATTAATTCCCAAGGATTTTCCCTATGCAAGCATTTAATATTTTCCCATATTAAATGCTTTTTCCAACAACTTTTTCCCTCCTAATGCAAGTCGCATTTTTCTAGGGGAAATACATAGTAAAATGGGCATTTATCCTTTCTATGTTCCCATTCCCCCTTCTAAGGCAAGTCGCCTTTTCACCTAGGATGGATAACAATTTATATTTGGGCCTTTTCCATCCTTGATTTAATAATTATTAAGTCATATAAATTATTATAAGTGCTCTATATATTTTTTTCTTTTATTAATGGCACTTTATAATAATTAAATATAACTTAAGCCACCCTTATATTTTTCCTTTGGCCGTCGGGTTGACAAAATAGGCCAAAGGTCTTCGAATGGGAAGGGGATATTACACCATCAAGCAACGTTGTTCCTTTCACAAGGAATGTTACCGAATGGACCTCATGGAATTTTCCTTTTAGTTGTTTTAAATTCCACACCTCTTTGGCAATACGCCAATTGGGAGGGGAATCCAATCTATTATCAGAAAGCAAGTGGATAATAATTTGGGAATCCGATTCAACCTGGATTTTATGCCATCCAATTTTCAAGGCCTCTTGCATGCCTTTGTAAATAGCTTTCACCTCAACCAGATTATTGATAATAGAGCTAAGATTCTCAAAGAAAAAGAACTGCGTACCCGCCTTTAACATCCCTACCAATGCCTCCCATAAAGAACTTTCCTGGATTTCCTCTGGAAGGCCCATCCGTATTCAGCTTACCATATCCTGGAGAAGGATTCTTCCACTGGCCGTCCTTTAGGACTTTGTTCTTGTTGTGCATCCTAGGGCAAGAAACATACTTAGGATCCATATTTAATTGCTTACAAATGTTTTCCCATTCGAGAGGAAAGATCTTGCGGCAAAGATATCTTATGTTTGTGCCTTCTAATATGTTGTCAAGACTAACTTACCATATCCTGGAGAAGGATTCTTCCACTGGCCATCCTTTAGGACTTTGTTCTTGTTGTGCATCCTAGGGCAAGAAACATACTTAGGATCCATATTTAGTTGCTTACAAATGTTTTCCCATTCAGGGGAAAGATCTTGAGGCAAAGATATCTTATGTTTCAGGCCTTCTAATATGTTGATTTTGGTCTTCTCCCACACAAAAGAGTTGTCTTTACTAATTTGCATGAAGATTCTACTGTTTCTTTCCTTCCAAATATTCCAAGAGGAGAAATACCACCCCAAAATATGAGGATAAGATTTTGGCCTCTAGGGAGGGATTCCTTCCAAGCTCTAAAAATCTGCTCAAGAGGATCAAAGTTTATCTAATGCATCTTAAATAGCTAGGTAGCCGGTACGGGGTATGGTACAGTATGCTGGTATGGCAATTTTGGGGGCCGGGTACGGCACTTGGGTACGGCCGTACAATATATATATATATAATATTAAAAATATAGCCAAATAAGTAAAAATTCAGCCTTATACATGAATAGAGTAAACAAATTATTAATTAAGTGAAATAGCCAAATAACGTATTAATAATTCAATGCATTTTGTCATGATATTCATTGATTGAACTTCGAACAAGTACATTGTTCAAACTCCAATTGTTACAATGTCCAATTATTAACATAAATAATAACATTTTACCTAAGTCGCCACATTCGAATTCGTGGAGCATAAAAATCGTAAGAAATTCGTTATTAAAAATATTCGAGATAAAATTCGTGATTAAATTTGTCTAACAAAAATATACTTGTATTTTGAAAAATATAAAATATAAATATATAAAATACAAATATACATATATAAAACATAAATATATAATAAGATTATCATCTATAAAACGTAAATTTAATAAAAACATAAAAAATAAAATATATACTACAAAGCTAATAAAAACATTAAATACATATATATATAGTAAAGATGTAAACTATAAATATATAATAAAAATGTTATATAAAACCTAAACTAAAACGTAATGATAAAAAACAAAAAAGTAATTATAAAAAAACAAATCTTATTTTCTAAAAAGTAATGCAACAAAACAAATCGTATTTTTCCTTGCATCTTCTAAAGCTAGGAAAAATAAAACAAAGCGTATACGTGTTAGGTATAAAACAAAATTTAAAACATCAGTAACACCTGCGCTGTCCTTGCGCAACATACGGCAATGGAAGGTTGAAGCCCGTGACAGAGATTGCATCTAGAACCTCTGCAAAAGCTCCCCGCAGTCTAGGGCACATAGCTACCAGTCGTGTTAGGGCACATAGCTCCCAGTCTTTCCTCCAACTCCAAACGCAGCGGCTAGGGCAAAAAGAGCTTACTGTCAACATATTTTCGAGTTTTTAACGCGGTTTTGGTAGAGGGTATTAAAATCGCGATTTTTGACGAATTTCTTGCGACGAGTACCATGAGCGTATCCCCGCGCACCGTGCACCGTACCACGACCGGGTACGCACGTATCCGTACTCCATGCACTACAAAGATATGTACCCGGCTACCTAGTTAAATAAGGAAGCAAGAAGCCGCCACAATGGGATAACCCAAGGACATGAGAAAAAAGATGAGTAGAAGACTCTTCACCATGAAGGCATAAAGCACATCTAAACGGGCCATACAAACCTCTCTTTAGAAGACGGACTCCTATTAAAACTCTTTTGTGTATGAGAAGCCACAGAGAAAAAACTGACTTATGGCCACATACCCGAATGCCAAATGTGTTTGAAAAGAAATTGAAGAGGATGAGGATTCTCATTAACCAAAGAGGCATAGACCAGCAAAGAATGGAATAAGTACCGGTGAGCGTCCCTTACCCATCCCAGCCTTATCAGGATCGGGGGATGAAGAAATAGGGCGTGTTTTCAAGATATGATGAAGCAACTGCTACACTTGATGATCCATAGCAATTGGCCACTCCTCCGGCGGAATCCAAGAATTCCCAATCTCCCATAGCAGACTAGCTGGTTGACCATAATGGGCAACCTTGACCCATCCTAGATCATGCATTTGTTCCATAATAGGTTTGAGCTGGGGGTATTGATGAATAATAGGCACCTACCCATCCCAAGAATCAGCCCAGAATTTGGTACATTGCCCATTATTAACAATCCAAAAAAGTTGCTTCTTGATCATATCTTCTCCCACTTTGATGAACTTCAAGGTGGGAGATCCCTTAGTGAGCAGGGTAGATCTAATAATTTTCTAAGGAGAATTATTCTCAGCATACTTGGCTCTGAACATGGCTGCCCATCAATCATTAGGATAAACCAGCATTCTCCAATATAACTTGGCTGCCAGAGCCTTATTTTGCTTGGGCGAAGGTCTGAATCCCAGACCTCCTACCATTTTTGGCCGACAAAGAACATCCCATCTAACCAAAGACCACTTTCACTTATGGGGCATGATGCAGTTTGGCTTAGAAGAGTGCTCGGACATTTGCAAGTTAATCATACCGAGCCTACAAGATAGTTTTGTGATAACCAAGGAATTCTCAAGCTGACAAAGAATCCCATCTTTCATGAGCGAATAAAACATGTTGACGTATAGTCACTTCATTCGACAGCTCACAGAAGATGGAGAAGTAGAGCTGCAAAATTGTCCAAACCAGGACCAGAATGCGAACATTTTCACCAAGCCTCTTAGCCCAGATAAATCTGTATAATTTTGAGATAAACTTGGTGCATTTACTAGAATGACCATTAAGGGAGGATATTACAATTTATAAAATGAAGTTATAATGGTCATGCTGGTCTTAGTGATAGGTTTAATACTAAAGTCACTTCGTGACTTTAATTTGCTTTAGCAAATTATGGAAACATGACATAATGTTCCACTTAAATCATTTAAGGGTTAAAGTTTGTGTCAGCCATGTAGTAGGGTTTGTGTTGTTGCTTTCTTATAAAGTGAAGAGTTGCGTTTTCAGTAACATTTCCAAGAAGTATTTCTCTTTCAAGTTCTCTCTTGTGTATTCTTTTGGTTTCTTTATGTATTAAGTTTTTGTAATATTGATGCCAATGAGGAATGGGAAGATAAAAAGATAAGACCAGAACTATACATATCATCGACAAAGGGTGTGAGTTTCAATGCAATCATTGATCAAATTTGCTTAGCTCTACACCCTAGTGAGACAATTGCCAGTTTTCTCTTAAGCCAATTAATTAGAATCAGGTGTGTCATTTTTCCCAATGAAGTCAAATTCAGAACAATAGCACGGCATATTAAGTAAATATAAAGTCCCAACAAACATGTCGGCTTGCACAAGATTCCTTATCAAAGTGAGAACCATGCAAGCTCTTGAAGCCATATCTTAAAGGCATCAAAAATGTAAAAATACCATTCTCCGTTAGAGAGAGAGAGATGTTGCTAATCCTAAGAAAACAATGTTCGTCAACTGGAATTCACAACTCAACAGATAAACAACATAAATCCTCTTCAGAATTACTCAGCAACAATTTCCAGACAAGCATAAGAAGACATATTGTGTTAAATGGAAAGCCTTTTACAAAGTAGATTACTAGAGTCAGGAACTATCATAATCAATATGGACATATAATCCTCTTCAAAAGTACCCAGCCTTAACTTCCAGACAAGCATTAGCAGGCAGTTCATTGAATGGAAAGCCCTTTACAAAGTAGATTCATAAATTCAGAAATCACAATAGATGGTATACATCACTTACGTTTGCCCCATGATCCAACAGTGCTTTGACTGCTTCCAGTCTATCACTGCCTGCAGCCCATATTAAAGGTGAACCAGCATCACTAGGAGCATCTACTGGCAACTCCTTTGATAGTAATAAATTTATCAACTCTACACAACCTGCACTAAGTGAACATTACAATCAGTATAATGTTAAGTACGAGAGTCGAATATTAAGAAAACATTCTCTCAAAACATTTACATAATGTTTATGGTACATGTGCATAGCAGTATTTTACAAATAATATTTTGGATAAGAGCCTATATTCGATGTCTGATAATAACAGAAGCCACTCCTAAAATCCTACTAAAGGAGACACTCAAGACCAAAATAACACAATAAGGCAACATTTCATGAACATGATAAGACAAAAGATGGGCCACCACATGTATGGACATAATAATACAGAAATGAGTAATACAAAGGGCCTAATAAGGACAACAGGAATGTGAGGGAAAGGCTGGGAAAGTAAAATGTTTGGTCTACCTCCCCTGTCCTAAAGGAGATTGATGCGATCCTTGTAGGGGATTCAAAGGACATTTGAGAGCTGATAAAATGCCCTCAAGGTTTTTCTCAAAGGACAAGTTTACATTTACCAATGAAAAAGTTTCGATACTCTCTTAG
Organism: Taxus wallichiana var. yunnanensis; assembly: GCA_018340775.1. NCBI lineage: Eukaryota > Viridiplantae > Streptophyta > Pinopsida > Cupressales > Taxaceae > Taxus > Taxus wallichiana. Next base: position 851,635,073 of record CM031242.1, on the reverse strand, counting down.
AAGAAGGTGCACTCTTCAAACTCTGCCCAAAGAATGCCAACACTGCAAGGACAATGTGGGAAGGATCTATACATGTTTTAGATTGCTACTAGAGTAACCCCATTACCCATTGGTTTGCACTATTCTACTTAAGGTTTTTAATTGCTCTTCATTCAATTCAGTCCAAGATTGTATATTAGGTCAGTAGGAGTTAATTGCTCAAAAATGGGCCTACATGGTGGGGCTTCCAAAGGAATTCTCCACTAAATTTCAGTGGGAACATTCTTAGATCTTACTTCTAGTTTCAGTCATGCTCGACAGAAATTATTGATAGTTGATTCTGTCCTTTGAGCAGGTGAATGATCTCCAGAAAATGCTTGCACTTATAGTCATGGAAGTATTTGTTACTTTTATAGTCAGAGATTACATTAATGTACACAGATGGAAACATCTGTTACTGTTATAACCAGAGATAATATTAATGTATACAAGTGACCGAAGTATATAAATTGAAGCAAAAAGTACAGAAAGTCACGATAGCTAATTGGGAGTGCGAAAATGAACTCCAACATGTGCGTGTGCACGTGTGCAAATGCATGTGTGTGTATCTTTAACATTATTTATATCTATTTTTATTTTTTATATATTGTTTGATAGTAATAATGTACAAATCTGAGATTGTACTGTTACATCTTTGTAGATAATAATAAACAATGAATTTGTGAAATTTGGTTAGTATATGTTACGAAGTTGAAAGGTCCTTGTCTCTTTGTAGGATTTAGAACATCAAAAGACATTTTGTACTTTTTTTTAATGAAGCTAATGATAATGGAAAGATATGTATCGAATTCCTCCATCAATCTATCACTGGTATCAGAACCACCCAGTCGGATGTGAGGACATCAAGCAAATTACAAAAGCCCTAGTCGCAAGCCTAAAATTGCAAGTGGGAACAGTCAAATAGGAGGTTGAGGTGTAGTTTTAAATTGCACTTACATTAGCAAATTCTAGTGTACTTTTTGGGAATCTAAAATTTAATTTTCTAAGAAATGGAAACTATTCAGTCATTGATTCTTCCAACTGCTGAAAAAGCAAAGCCAAGCATCTCAAGTTGAGTGTTTTATGACTGTTAACACTTCTTGCAAATAAACAAAGCCAAGCTTCTCTGATCTTCAAATTGAATGAAGGTTTTCAAGGAACCATGAGAGTCTTTAAACATGCAATGGTATATAGCATGGATCTCGCTACCTTTTCTGTCTGGGTTATAATTTGCTTCGGGTAAAGATGTGGGTGTGCTGGAACAACAATTTGTTTCCCGGTACAGCTTCCGTACAGCCATAGATAAAAAATTACATGAAATATTAGAAATATAAATATTTTAGCCAAATAAACAAAAACCAACCACATAGTATGCATAAGAATAAACAAAATAACCACAAAACGCTATTGATAAATTGATTATGATAGCTGAATGCCACACGTCATGATAACTAATATATCAACTATTCGGAGGTTTCGGGGTTATTTTTATGTTTTTAGTCAATGGTCAAAGCCAAACAATTGAGTTAACGCCATTTTTCATCATATTATTGATGTCCCCAAAAACAAAGTAACCAATTTATTAAAACAACTTATTTGTTGATATTGATGGGATGGAAAAATGAGCTCTGCCAGGGTTTTAGAGGAGAAGCCATTACTATGACTGAATTTCTCTAAATGTGTTAGACATGAATAGAGGTGGGGGATTCTCATCTTCCCCATAGCTTTGTTCAAGCAAATAAGGGTGAATCTAAAGCTTCAATGTCAACACGAGAAGTGGAGGCTGTCATGGCAGAGGCTGGTAGAAGGAGATCAAGGAATCATTCCGTGCGAGCCTTGGATGACAATCTGTCATGTCTTAAGCCTCTATAGAAGAAGCCTAATATGTTGGCTCTGTGGGGCTTGACTATCACTGGAGGACCTAAGCACATGGATGACAAAAATTGGAAGACACATGGGGAGTATTAGATCAGGACCCGTGGAAGAGGATACTTCATCACAATGTTTGCAAATGAGAATGATCATGAAAATGTCTTCGGAGGAGAACTGTCTTTCGTTTGAAATGCAAATCTGTTCGAGAAATATTAGCATCTGGGTTTCAAGCATACGAAGGAGATGCTTTTTACTGCACCGATTTGGATCAGGTTGTATGCCTTGCCCCAAGAGCTCTAATCAAGGTATGTCTTTGATATAATAGCTATAACTCAATTGGAAAGGTAGTGGAAACTTCTAAACCCTCTCATGGCAAAAGGTCTCTAGAATTACGCTAGACTATGCATAGAGTTATATCTGACCAAACAGCTCCCAAAGAACATAAACCTTGAGATCAGGCGAGATGGAATGGATTCAATCCCTTTATTATGAAACTATTCCTTTCAAATGTAGAGGCTGTTGTGAATATGGACATTTAGCAAGGGAATGCCAGTTTAGAAAGAAAGGGATCTGGCTAAAGTCTATGAGGAAAATCCAAAAGGGAATGTGATGGTTTTTTTAAACTCAAACGGAAGCATGTGGTTAAAAGAAAGGGCAAGATGGGGGAAGAAAGGGAAGAGTTGGAAGCAAGATGAAAGCAACCAAGGAACAGAGGACAAAATGGTCCCTAAAATGCAAGACAGGGGGAGGATACTAGAGGATTCAGAACTCCTGACAGAATATGGTTTCAAACAAAAATTGGAGCAATTGATAGAGGACTCCAGAAATCCAGAGATCAACCCTATTAGTGACGAACCTAGGCCAATGAATGAGGAGGAACTTATTAAGGGACTCCTTGGGGAGAATAAAAGCAGGATAATGAGGGATGATGGCTCTATCTAAGCTCAAGAAAAATCCAGTTTTTTTCTTTGGGAAAACATGAAACTAAAGAAAAAAATCTGATAACAGATCTAGAAAGAGAGGTAGGAAGGAAATGCATGACAAGATCCAAGAAGAAATTAGGGCAGACCTGTTATCTAGTAGCAAAGCCGAAATGGAAGACACCTTGGGAGCATCAACAAAGCCAAATCGGTATAATTAAGATCATCTCTTGGAACATCAGAGGTGATTCTTCTCCAAGAAACTAAGCTAGATAAGGAGACAGTTAGGCTCAAGATTATCGCTTAAGGTCTTAATGTGGGTATGTGAGGAGTGAGGGCCAAAGTATCCATGGGAAGCTTGATAATTCTTTGGAACCCTCATCTGGTGGAGGTTTTGTGTAATTACTCGATGGAATACTGGATGAACTACTAAGTTAAGTGGGAGGAAGGGGAGGGGGAGAGGGCGGTGGGGGATTTAACGTGTTTTTAGTAGTTTTCGATGAGCAAACCCTGCTAGATTTCTGCTAATTGTGTTCATTGGCATTGCTTTTTACTAGTGGTCATTGTGGCCTTGTTTTTCCTGCATTTCACTGCAATTATTTCCTTATGGTTCTGGACTTAAATTGTAACTTGTTCGAAATAACTTAAACATAAAGTAAATGTCAAAAAAATCAATCTCGTGGCACCGATTTTAGATTTGTCACATACCACTATGATTAGTGACTCTATTACCTTTTCTATTTGATTGGTGACAAATGGCCTCCACATAGTTGCACCACTACACCAGGCTCAAAAAAACTTTCTAGATAAAAGAAAGGGCACCAATTCCACTGTATGCTGAAGATATCACGATCTTTCGATCACCTTCTCCAAGCAAGAAGAAAAACTTTTGTGAGATGAGCAAATGGACATCAAATTCAAGGTCGTCGATTTTTATGGACATCTCAGTTTATTAAACTTGCTTCTCCAACTCGCCTTGTCTATCAATGTGGTTATGCCTCTTGACGTACAAAGCAGACATGCATTGTTAAAACTATAAACATACAACCATGCATGATAAAAACTTTTGTGAGATGAGCAAATGGACATCTAATTTAAGGTCGTCGATTTTTATGGACATCTCACTTTATTAAACTTGTTTCTCGAACTCGCCTTGTCTATCAATGTGGTTATGCCTCTTGACATACAAAGCAGACATGCATTGTTAAAACTATAAACATACAACCATGCCTGTTAGTTGAAAAGCATGCATGATAAAATCAAGAACGCAAAATCATGCATGCATGATAAAAGCAAGCATCCAAACCATGCATGTTCTTTTTTGAAAGAATGCATGCATGATAAAAGCAACCATCCAAACCATGCATGTTCTTTTTTGAAATTATGCATAAAAGCAAGCATGCAAATCATGCATATTCTTTTTAGAAAGCATGTAAATGTGGGACTAGAAAAGCAAGGAAAAGAAAGTTACTTGTTCTAGAAAAGCTAGAAACTTGGTCCGGTATCAACGTGTGATTTGGAAATCTTTGATAATATATCTTTCTTACTATCCGAAAAAAGTCAAACAATTGAAAAAGAAATAAAAATCTAAAAAAATGGGTTCACCTTGGATCCACCCAGGCCCTTCAGCAGAAAGACCCAGGAATACCCGGGGTCGAACTCAAACAATACCCGGAGGTACATCCCAAACCAGTATGCAGCGCGGAGGAGCCATTCCCAGCTACTTAGGTACATCTCATAGTAAAAAGGAATCTGAAAATGAAATGATCTTTGGACTCGGGCTCTAAGAGGCAATGTCTGCACGGACATTCTTCTTGTGGACTCCATAAAAGTTTAAATGCTTGATAATATGCACATTAAAAACAAGATTCAAGATGAAGCAAAGATTGCTGGAAAAACAATAAACCGTGTAAACTGACAATGCCAGGAAATCACAAGCAAAAACAGACAAACAAATGAAGCCAATAAAACTCAATTCAATAGCAAACAATAATGACAAATGTGAGCACGGAAAATTCCGTAAGCACACAAGGGATTCACTATCCTGAAGGTTCAGAAACTAGACCCCATCAAACATTCTAGTCTGATTTCCTTTAGGAATAAGTTTTAATGCAGCGACATTACAATGTTTCTCATTTCACTATTAGTAGTTCCACACTAAATGCATTAACACACAAGTTGATCCTAGACATTGAACACCTCTTCCATACAATACTACTTGATTTGTGGCAAACTATAGTGAATTAGTTTCCTTATTAAATCTGTTTATCAGCTCGGAAAGATATGTTTCCATGGATTGAGAAAATATTTCTAAGATCAAAATGAAAAGTTTTCAGAAACATATGATATAGATACAAATGGAAAAAATTAAGCTGAGAGCTCATCGACTGATTTGGAAAATAAACGAAAACGAAAATGAAAACAAAAAAGAAATTTGGTGCCTTTTGGGTTCTTCCCAGAAATCTTTGCACCTTATTAGAACAGAACAAAAACCCAAAATCCAACAATCAGCCAGTGACTATTGACCATACATACAATATTGTAATGGAGTATGTATACAGCTTCCTTGATCATGTAATATTGTTTCTGCCTCTAGTATTCAGCCATGTGATGTCACTCTCTCCTGATTCAATGATATGATAAATACACCAGATTTTGTTGACAGTGAAAACTAGAACTGGGACCCATAAGGATTCTGGGAAGGATATACGTTGTTTTTAACTGCGGTATTAAGGAGTCTTTTAACTTTGAAAATGTATTATATCTAGCTCACATGTTTCAAAGTAGAGGTTCCAATGCTGAGAAGGAAGAGATATATTAAGCTTGCCAAGTGTCACTTAGATTTGTGAATATATACGATAGCAGAAAATATTCTTCTCAATCCAATGGTTAGTATTTACACTGAGAACAGTTATGTGCCTCGTAACTTCCATCAAAGGTTTGGAGAATAGCAGATCCCAGCTTATTAAAAGTTGCAAATTTACTAAGAATTTCAGTTCACACTTTAACATTATACATTTAGCAAGCTTCAGTAGTATCACCTATCTATTCCACAGTTAACTTTGAGAATCAAATCTTATCTTCCAACTACAAATCCCTATTTAGCATAAGCTTCAGAAAATATTTCTAGTTAAGTTGTGGTTTAAAAAAGTAACTGGCTGAAATATATAGTAACATCTATTTCAATGCAGGTGTTCATATTGGGGGATTCATCATCTGGAATATAACTTGAGTAAAATTAGACTACTAGCACAGTTTCATGTGAAGGAAAACCGAGATGAAGTACAAAGGATTGACCTATCCCTGCTGCATGATGCAAAGCTGTGGTTCCCAGTTGATTGGAAGTTGCAGCAGGATCTGCACCATGCTCCAAAAGGTATTTAACTGTATCGAAGTGTCCCTGTCGAGCAGCATGGATAAGAGGAGTCTCGCCTATAGAAGAAAGACAAACATTAAATACTTAAGAATTTTAGATGGATGATTCTTACATGCCTAACCAAAATATTAAAAGGGTTTCAACACTAAAAACTTATCGGAATACGAAGACAACAATCATTAGAAAAACCCAGCATCCCATCCTATGCATCAAAAACTTTGTAAGTCGTAAAACTTGTGAACTCAATTCAACAATTCCCCTTCTTTACATCTTCATTGGTGTACTCAAATGAAAGACAACAAAGCACAGATCAGTTCAGTAAAACATGTCATTTGCAGAGTTTATAAGTGTGCTGATGAATTGTCTTAACAGTGAGGAAAAGTTTATTTGAAGCAATACCAATATGTTTATCTACTTTCTAACTTGAAATCAAATTCTGTTAATTAAAAAAATCTCAAACGAAACCCTGAAAAAGATTTGGTGCTAAGTCAACGACTTTGTTTGTAAATTGATTTCCACAGCTGATATTGCAAACTATGTAAAATTAGCAAATGAAGTAAGAATTATAAGATGTTGTAAATGACTTCTTATTTATGCAAAAGAAAACTTCAGTACAATTTACTTGGCTTATTCTTGATAATGTATGCAAAACCAAACCAGGCAGGAAATAGGATAATAGGGAGGTACCTACCCACCAATCTCAAGCCCTTACAACACAATTTCACTCTCAAACTTTGGGAAGGAAAGCAAGATAGCAAGACAGAAACAAGGAGTGAGAGCTAAAGGACTAACTTTCAGGATGGCAAAGAGGAAAAGCATAGAAAAGGAACAAGAGATACAAGAGAGAACAAATCCTATGGAAAAAATGACACAGGAAAAATGGAAATCTAGGTCTTTTACATGATGAATTTTAGGATACAAATGTCCAAAAAGTGTGACCAAAGTGAGATACAGGATAGCAGAATTGAAATAACAGCATAATAAAACCATTCATTTCCTTTGTCTTATGAGGTGGGATAAGGAGAGAGATCCTATATCTAGTCTAACTCTTTCTATTTCCTAAGATTTATACAAGATGAATGACTAAGAACCTACCCAATAATTCTTTCGTCTTTAATTTTCTATTCTTCTATGAAAAATAAGCTTTGCTGTCAAGAAACGTCCCCCACCCCCATATCCACCCTGAAATGTTTCCGCACGAAAATGGGTGCAAACGGCCCGAACGCCTAGGACATTTCCGAAACGTTCAGACGTTTCAAAATGTTTCGGCATTTCCAAAAAGTTTCCAGCATTTCGGGAAGTTTCCGGCGTTTCCAAGAAGTTTTCGGGACATTTCACGGCTTATATATTATAAGAAAGAGTTTATTCCAATTTGTTATTGTGTTACTCCACTTAACCATTTCAAATATAGCCTATATTTCGCTCGTAGAATTTTCCAAACCCGTGAATAAGTTATAGTGTGCTCAGCTGTAAAGTCTTATAACATTAAAACGTAATGTCCCATTTCCTACGCCTAAGGCCTAAGGGCCAATTCAAGTCCAAGCCTTGGTCATACCCAAGGGGCTATGGTCGTTGGGATCTATTGGGTATGAATATCTAGTCCATTTTGTTATAATTTTCATTGACAGGAGCGTAAAGTATTTTGGAGGGACTAGATATTATGTTTTGTCGTTAGAAGGGGCCACATGACACTTAATGTTCTAATTTTGCGTTGGGGGTCACTTATAGACCATGGCGACTTAAAAGGAAAAAGTCACTTAAGTTACTTTTATTTTATTGGTCCTTCCTAAGGAAAAATGCGACTTAGGCTATTTGGGGCTCTTTTTGCCTTGGGGAAAAATATATAAGGAGTTGGGAGGAAAAAGTGAACGGGATTCTCGTATACATAATTATTTTCTTTCATGTGCAACTGTTGTTGCTTACAATTTTACATGTTGTGGAGTGAAATCCCACAAGGACCCTAGTTTCGGTGGTGAGATATCCATCCCTAGCTAGCAGGGGCATTCTTCGATAGTGAGAGATCTACCCTAGTTTGTCATTTTGGGGCTGTTTTTAGGGCTGTTTTACGTAGATATTTTCAGAGGTTTTGAGGAAGGGTTTTGAGGGTTTTGGAGACATTTTGTGGAGAAAATCAAAGGGTTTTCAGATCAAATTTACGGCAGTGATAAGAGCAGGGTTTGGCATCATTTCTAGAGACTTTTCAAAGGGTTTTGATCATTTTCCAATGGGGGCAACTTGTTTTGGAGATTGCAGCCATTATTTGGAAGGTTTCCGGTTGCCATTTTCAGATCTCGAAAGTTGGGGTTTCATTCTCCATATTAGTATATGTAATTTCAGAATTTCATAATTTTATCTTGTTTATTGGAGAAGTTACGAATTTTTGAAGTTTTACCACTGTTTAGGACTTTCGTAATTTTATGGCTGCATAATATTATTCAGAAAATTCCAAAAATAATTTTCTTATGTTCTTTATAATATTAGCAAGCAAAAAATAATCTGCAAAAATCAATATTTCCTTTGCTGCAATTTTTTCTATATTTTATGTATCTTTTGCGGTATCCCACAAGTGATATTTCAAAGGGTATCGAGCAATTGTTTCAAAGCATGTTGGGGTTGAAAGATGGGAGACATAGACAATGAGGATATGGGTGTGGATCGATGAAACAATTGTTCACCAACATGGTAAAGCAAAGAAGAAACTACTAATCTTTATTTGAGCCACCACCGAAAGATTAGCGCAAGGTAGAATTGAGACTCATACAGATAGAGGGGAAAATAGCAATATGGGAGAACAGGGTCAAAGAGGTGAGAGTGGACATTCAGGGCAGCGGTCTCCCCATTCTTCTACCAGGCCTTTGGGGCTTCACGAACCTTCTTTCTTGAAGGATCCGGAAGTTTCACAAGTATAGCAGCCAATAGATATTTTGGATGAGGAGTCTTGTTGGGAGAGGTACCAGACCTTGAGTGAGGGCTTTCGTGACAACATGCCATTCCGAGAATATTGCAAAATGAAGATTGCCAAAGCGAAGCCCAAGAGAGATCATCGACACAGTGTACCGAGTTACAGAGGAGATTGGGACAGATTTCCATTCCACACTTCGATGGTTCTAAGAAGTGTATTGCACAGTCTTGGGTTCAGAAGTTGAAGACATACTTTGACTTGAATCCTATGTGTGAGGAATATGCATTTAAGTTTGCAATCTTACATCTTGAGGGAGACACTCATGATTGGTGGCATCATGGATTGATTACACAAGGACACATACACATTACTACTTATGCAGAGTTCACGCAGAGACTAGTGAACAGATTTGATAGGAGGGATCTTGACAGGTATTTTAAGGAGTTGACTCATTTAAGACAGACCGGTTCCCTGGATCAGTATATCGCAGATTTTTAGAGATTATCAGTCATGGTGCCTGATGTTACAAAGATGAGGTTGATTTACTTTATTCACAATAGGTTTGTGCAGATGCTCTCGCGGGTTTTGTGAAGACATTTGAGCCTTCTTCTTTGCATGAGGCTATTAGGAGAACTCGTGATTTGGAGTTATCCACTCCTAAGTCGAGGTTTCCACCTCGAGTGCAACCTAAGGTTTTTCCTTCTATATCCAATGGTTCACTGACCAAAGGTACCTCCACCTAGACAAGATGCAACCAAGAGACCATTCATATCTAGGGAGGACAGAGATGATTTGAGGCAAAAGAAACTATGTTTCGATTGCCGTACTCATTTTGATAAAAAGATCAAACATATTGTCATATTTCCGGTCAAAATTTCAACGAAAAGGATCTGGTTGTTGAAGTATCCTTTCATATACTATGTTAGATATGGAGAAAGATCCCTTATAGCTCTAAAAGGTACTCACCTTCAAGTGAAAAGATGTAGATATCATCTGTTTAATTTTTGGCAATATTATTTCCATCTTTGGTCTCAACCGTATAGGGTATGTATTCTTGAACTATCCAAGATTTATTTTTATTTTTTAGGTCATTTTCTGAGTTTTAAAATGAAAACTCTCGTGGTTAGGACCAAAATGCTAGATGATTTATTGATTAGCGATATCATTGCCAATGAATTTAATCCAATAGCTCCGATTAGATCCATTCTTTTATATTTGACTAAAGAAAGGTTCTGTGACATCTCAGGGCAGCCAATTAGTAGATTGTCCTGGACCAATCTATCAGATGATGATATCCTCGATCGATTCGATCGAATGTGTAGAAATATTTTTCATTACTACAGTGGATCCATTAATAAAGATGGTTTATATTATATAAAGTATATACTTCTACTTCCATGTGCTAAAACTTTAGCTTGTAAACATAAAAGTACGATACGTGTAGTTCGGGAAGAATCAGGTTCGGAACTCTTCACAAAATCGTTCTCAAAGGAACGAGAATTCATTTATTCGTCCTTTTCAAAGACTTGTTCACAGAGAGAACGAAATTGGAATTCAGATATTATCCAGATAAATCTCCTGGTTAATTACTGGCAAAAGATACATAATAAACAAATAGAAAAATGATTTGACCAATGAAATGCTTATTAGATCAATTAACTCACTATGGGCTTTTTACACCCGGGAATCCAAATGATTTATAAATTAATATATTGAGAAAGCCGTGTGCAATGAAAATTGCAAGCACGGTTTGGGGAGAGATTTCTTACTCATTTAAATAAATGATAAGGAGTAGATAATCCACTCCATCCGACGAGTTCCGGGTTCAAGTCCCGGGCAACCCAGATCAATAGGGTTCTATAGACTCTACTGATTCTGGATCCAATCCAAGAGATAATTTTGTCTACTGCTATTGACAAGCAAGAGAGTGAAAATCGCAGCATTCGTAGATCATACTGAGAAGTGATGAAGTATTCATCAACAAATAGTAGAAATACAAATATACTAATTGAGGAATACTTTCTATATTATAGATAATCTTATTTGATTCAGAAATAAATTAAAAATATTGGTTGACATACAGATATGAATCATGTTATATTGTTTAATAACAAGCCTTATGTATATGCTTGGGAGCTTCTAATGATTAAATAAACCAAAATCTAACCATGACCGCAATTCTAGAAAGACGCGAAAGCGCAAGCCTATGGAATTGTTTTTGCAATGGATCACTAAGACCGAAAACCGTCTTTATATTGGCTGGTTTGGTGTCTTGATGATTCCTACCCTATTGACTGCAACCTCTGTATTCATTATTGCTTTCATTGCAGCTCCTCCAGTAGATATTGATGGTATTCGTGAGCCTGTTTCCGGTTCTCTTCTTTATGGAAACAATATTATCTCCGGTGCTATTATTCCTACCTCTGCAGCCATTGGTCTGCATTTCTATCCCATCTGGGAAGCAGCTTCTGTTGATGAATGGTTATATAACGGCGGTCCCTATGAGCTAATCGTTCTACACTTCCTACTTGGTGTAGCTTGCTACATGGGTCGTGAGTGGGAGCTTAGCTTCCGTCTAGGTATGCGTCCTTGGATTGCTGTTGCATACTCAGCCCCTGTTGCAGCTGCTACTGCTGTTTTCTTGATCTACCCTATCGGTCAAGGAAGCTTTTCTGACGGTATGCCTCTAGGAATCTCTGGTACTTTCAATTTCATGATCGTGTTCCAGGCTGAACACAATATTCTTATGCATCCATTTCACATGTTAGGTGTAGCTGGCGTATTCGGCGGCTCTCTATTTAGTGTTATGCATGGTTCTCTTGATAACTTCGAGTTTGATCAGGAAACCACCGAAAATGAGTCTGTGTAACGCAGTTACAAATTTGGTCAAGAAGAAGAAACTTACAATATTGAGTTTGCTCACGGTTATTTCGGCCGATTGATCTTCCAATATGCTAGTTTCAACAACTCCCGTGCACACCTTGGGTTCTAAGACATGATTGCAGGGGGTAGAGTGAAGGCCCGATTGATAGAGGTCTTTGAGGAGAGTGATGGTGACGAGGAGTTGGACAAACAGGGATTGGAGGATGATGACGATGAGGCATTGGATAGTGCAGGTGTTGAGCAGGATAGCGAGACTTTCCCCAGGAGACTATCGCCACTTTGTCTAGTACCCGAGGTACAAGGCATTCAGAGTTAGGGGAGTTTTACAGGGACAGCGAGTAGTGGTACTCATTGATAGTGGGGCAACCCACAACTTTATTGATGCCTCATTGGTTGAGAGGCGAGGATTATAGATAGAGGATTTTGAGGGCTTCAACGTGGTTGTAGCCAATGGAGAGTCTATGAGATGCACACAACGGGTTCCCCAGTTGAGCATCACGATGGGTAACTATACAATTACCGATGATTTCTATATTGTTGGTATTAGTGAGACCAACCTAGTGCTTGAGTACAATGGCTCCATTCCTTGGTGAGTTTCTAGATTAACTTTCGAGACGATGGAGTGAAGTTTAAGTCCGAAAGGAGGAATGTGATTTTGAAGGGCTTATCTTCGAGGCACCCGGGTTATTACTAAGAGGATTGAGAGAATTTATAGGCACAATGGGGTGGATGGGCAAGACATTGTTTGGTTATGACCAAGAAATCGAGAGGATGGATAAAGATGAGTATCATGTGGATATACAGGGCTTATTGGACAGGCATAGTACAGTTTTTGGTGACATACCTCCAGGCATATCTCCAGATAGGGGATTTGAGCATGTGATTGAGCTCAAGGACGCTAGACTTGTGGTTACTTCTCCTTACCGTCACCCCAAACGGTTTAAGGAAGAGATCGAGAAGACTATCCATGAGCTCATTAATATGGGGCATATTAGACCGAGTTCCAGTCCTTTTGCTTCTTCGATGGTATTGGTGAAGAAGGATGGGACCATGCGGATGTGTATAGAATATCGTGCCTTGAATAAGAAGACAATAAAGAACAAGTATCCGATTACCACGTATTGATGAGTTGTTTGATGATCTACATGGTGCAATCTATTTTTCAAAAATACATTTGCGATCCTGGATATCACGAGATCAAAGTCAGGGAGCAGGATGTGCATAAAACAGCTTTCAGATGCCATTACGGTCACTTTGAGTTCTTGGTGATGCCCTTCGGATTGTCTAATGCTCCAGCTACATTCCAGTCTTGCATGAACCATGTGTTTAAGCGCCACTGCGGAAGTTTGTATTAGTCTTCTTTGATGATATTTTGGTCTACAACAGTCTTGGGAGGGCCATATCAGGCACCTTGGTGAGATATTGGGGATATTAGAAGCTAATTCGCTATATGCGAAAGCTTCTAAGTGTGAGTTTGGCATGACAAAACTTTTATATTTGAGATATGTGATTGGTGGGGGAGTAGTGAAGGTGGATAGAGAGAAGATACGGGCAATTTTGGATTGGCCGCCACCTAGGACGTTGACACATTTGAGAGGATTCGTGGGGTTATGCACATACTACAGGAGGTTTGTGAAGAATTTCTCTCGGTTGATTGCTCCATTGACCGATCCGACCAAAGGGGGCTTTTGTTGGCTCTAAGGCAAAGCACAACAACGGTTTTTGATCACCTCAAGGGGGTGATGAGTTCATGTCTCGTTCTCGCATTGTCCAGACTTCTCTCACCCATTCATTCTAGAGTGTGATGCATCAAGAGAGGGTGTTGGGGCAGTTCTCATGCAGGATAGGCATCCCATTGCTTATGAGAGTCGGAAATTGAAACCTGTGGAGAGAGGGTATTCAATTTACGACAAGGAGATGTTGGCCATTATGCATGCTTTGGCCAAATTCAGACAATACCTTGTGGGCAAAAAATTTGTGGTTCGTACGGATCACAATAGTTTGAGGTTCTTCTTGGGGCAAAAGGATCTCAACGACCGCCAACAAAGATGGGTGAACAAGGTACAAACCTATGACTTCGACATAGAGTACACTAAAGGTAAGAATAATGTTGTTGCTGATGCTTTATCTAGGAGGCCTTACCTTACTTCTATGTTTAGTTCTATGTCTGAGATTTCAGCAGATTGGAAGGCTCACATACTTGTTGAGTATTCCAAAATCAGTTTGCATGTGAGATCATGGATGGTATTATACAAGATGACCGATACAGAGTAGTGGATGATCTCATTTTCTACAAGGATAGGATTTTCCTTGTACCAGGGTCCAAGATGAAGGAGAAGATCCTTTGAGCAGTACATGATACACCATTATTGGGCACCCGGGTATTTCAAAACATACGGAGTTTATCGGGGAGAAATTCGCATGGAAGGGGATGAAGGACGATGTCCTTAATCATGTTAGAGAGTGTATGGTTTCACAAAGAAACCAAATCCGAGCATTCGTTTCCAACAAGATTACTTGACCTCTTCCCATTCCCGAAGAAATGGGAAAGCATATCTATGGACTTTATCACCAGCTTCCCTTAGTGAATGGGCATAGCTGCATTTATGTTGTAATTGATTGGTTAACTAAGTATGCTCATTTCTTTCTCTACCCAAAGGGCATGAGGCCACGAGATGTGGCTCGAGATTTTCTATACAGTGTTTTTAAGCTACATGGGTTGCCTAAAAATATTGTCAATGACCGGGATAAGATCTTCATGAGCACCTTTTGGCATGAGATCTTGGAGCACAGCTGCAGAATTGACTCCTAGTACTAGCTATCACCCACAAACGAATGGGCAGACGGAGATAGTCAATAAGTGGATAGAGGGCTACTTGCGGAGTTATGTGTCAGGTCATCAGCGGGCATGGATTAGATGGTTACATATGGGTGAACATATGGGTGAGTATTGCACAATACCACCTATCAGATGAGCATAGGCATGACTCCTTTCTGAGCCTTGTATGGGTACGACGCTATGACATTTGTGGATTTGGTATTACCGGATACCCGAGCTCCCAAAGCTCGAGATTGGTCACAGGAGAACCAGGATATTCTGAAGGCTCTCAGGGAGAACCTTCAGAAGGCATAGAATCAAAGCCAAAAGGTATATATGTAGATCGGGCATAGGATAGAGAGGTATTTTGAGGTTGGGGATCCGGTATTCCTACGTTTCATGACCATATAGGCGGTCCTCACCTTGAAGCGAAGGGTGCAGAGAAATTGAAACCACGGTTTTATGGTTCGTGATGCAGGTAGTTCAACGAGTTGGGGTAGTTGCATATGAGCTAGATGTACCAGAGCTCAGTAAGATACATAATGTCTTCCATGTTTCGTGCCTTAAGAAGGCACTTGGGCAGCATATTGTACCATCTACGGAGTCACGCCTTTGGATGAGGAGGGGAAGTCGATGTTAGAACCAAAATCCATTATTGAGGTGAGACAGAGGAGGGTTGTTTTACTGAGAGATATTTTCAGAGGTTTCAGAGGAAGGGTTTTGAGGGTTTTGGAGACATTTTGTGGAGAAAATCAAAGGGTTTTCAGATCAGATTTACGGCAGCGATAAGAGCAGGTTTTGGCATCATTTCTAGAGACTTTTCAAAGGGTTTTGATCATTTTCCAAGGGGGGCGACTTGTTTTGGAGATTGAAACAATTATTTGGAAGGTTTCGGGTTGCCATTTTCAGATCCGAAGGTTGAGGTTTCATTCTTCATATTAGTATATGTAATTTCTAGAATTTCATAATTTTATCTTGCTTATTGGATAAGTTACGAATTTTTGAAGTTTTACCACTGTTTAGGGCTTTCTGTAATTTTTGGTTGTATTATATTATTCCAAAAATTCCAAAAATAATTTTCTTATGTTCTTTATAATATTAGCAAGCTCTCCTAAAAATTTCAAGTGATTTGAGTGAGTATTTTGAGAGATATCAATTTTCTTCAGTTCGCTGCCCTAGCTGTTAAAAATCTGCAAAAATCAATATTTCCTTTGCTGCAATTTTTTCCTATATTTTGTGTATTTTTTTGTGGTATCCCACAAGGGATATTTCATAAAACTATACTAACAAGGAGGCACATTAAACAAGCCTAAAAATAGTTTGGGTCAGAATAGTAATCCAAAGAAAGTAGGAAGAATCTAGCAGAAACGAAGAAATGTCAAGCTAAAAAGCAGGTTTTGACTTAGTGTATTACTCCTTAGAATAGAATTTTCCATTGGAATCCTCAATCAAATGAATACAATGAAGCAGGTTACAACAATAATTTTTGAAACATGGATGCATGACAAATGATTATGAAGAAAATCTAGATGATATATTCTAGAATCTAGATTATAATCATGTATATATGAAACATTGAAATTGTAACCATGTTGAATGATGAATCTTTAGAACTTCAATGAATACAAAATATTTTGAGTGCTTTATCTCTTATGGTCCATGGACTAAAATTTTGAAAATGAGTACTATGCATATATATATATATATATTTTTTTTTATTTTTTTATAAATTGTACGGACGTTTCCGTAACGTTTCATACCCAAGGTTTTTTGAAAATCAGCGTTTCCACGTTTGAACCCGTTTCCGTTTCCGACAACATAGAAAATAAGGAAAGGAAGAATTAAGGGAGATTAATCGAAAGTAGAACTGGGTTTTCTTGTCAAAACATAAGATGATAACTAAAATAATGATCCCTTCAATAGCAATGACGACCTCCCATGCAACCAAGTAGGCTGAAGACTTATGTCCCAAAACCCATGTTGCAAGAAAGAAACGAGAAACATTACCAACAGAGGTTGCACATAAGAAACAAGATTTCTGTATTTACATACTTTTTTTAAAACCTTAAATGAAACTATTTTTTAAGTTTTTAATATTTATTTTATAAGTTTTTTTAAAAATCTGTTGTTTTTTGTATTGATCAATGTGGGTTTTGGGAGGTTACCACAGCCATCCGGGACACAAACAGGTGCTAAAGCACGTGCTACCCAAGGGCAATTGAACTCATAACTACCTCTTCGCCAATTTCCTCATTTTCCATTACACCACAACCCCTTGGGTTAAAAATATTTATCACTTATATGTTAGTTTTAACATTTTTTATTTAATATTGAAATTAAACCTTTAGAAATTTTAAATTTTATAAGAAATAAAAAGACCTAAACAAATGGTAGGAGACAAGTGTTTTGGTGGCACCATCATTTCGAAGCATTAAAACGCATAACGGCTGCTTAGCCGTTATGTTTCTTCCTACAGAGACCTCAAGGCCTCAACCAAAAGATTAATCCCACAATTTGGGAAGATTAGGATGCTAGACAATGAGAAGCAACCTCTAGAAAGATCCGAACTTATGGAGACCTGGTCTGATATGGCAAAAGAAACCCTTGATGGATTCACTGATAAGACGCCTTAGGGCTCTTATTGACCAAAAATATCCTCCACATATGAACCTACCGTGCAAGCTGATAACTAAAAACATGACTTTTCATCTTGGTAAGGGCGTGCTTTGAAGCATAAGAGAAAATGTTGGATTTAGACGCATAACAAATTTTATTCCACAATGACTTGATGATGCATGTAAGAGATCGCACAAGAGCAAAGCAGAATCCCGAAGTCTATTTATAGCCTTCAAATTTGATCCCCACAATAATTTGTTTTAGGAATTTTCAAGAATTCCAAGCAAATTTCTTTTCATGAGATTAGCTGGAAACAGTGAGGCAAAGCCTGCGAGGAAGACCAGGAGAAGAATATTCAGAAATTTTCAAAAACAAGGACAAAGACTACAAATACATGTCGAATGGTCGGAAGAGGAGAAAAAGGACTCCAATTATTCACAAAATAGGTTTAAGACTAGGCTAGAGGGTCCCACAGCATAGGAAAAGTAACCAAAAGACAACTGAATGGTTGAAATGTGTACGATCAAATCAATCAAAAGTAGGCAGCATAAGTGCAACTCGATCAACTTGAGACCAAATTAGCTAGGCTATACCAAGCTAAGGGCGCTGACAAGGAAAAGGGGACAATCAAACAAAATGTGACTCAACGAAATGAGGAAAACATGGAACCAATGGTGAAATTTAGACAAAGACATTTGAGCACTTTTAATTTCATCATATAACAAATGATATGACACCTACAATTAAATTTTAGGTGAGTACAGATTGAGATTTTCCTATTCAAGCTTTGGGATCTCTCGGATGACTTTGTGTCTCATAATGGTTCAATTAAATAAAGCCATTTTATAGCGCCATTATAGGCTGCTAGAATGTTGTATTTGGTGGAAATATGTAACAAAACACAACTTCATGTCCAAGCACTTGTATACGACATGAATCATTGGCTACATGTAATGTCCCCTCTTTCCGAATGAGCTTGGACGAAGACCTTTGGCCCTTTTTGTCTACCCGACGGCCAAAGGAGGTTTCTAGGGTGACTAAGTTTTTATTATTTTATTATATTGTGCTAATGTTTTTAAAATAACATTATAAGTTGCACATATAATAAATAATAAAGCTTATTAATAAATTAAAAATGTCAATATCAAAATACAATTAAAATTAATTGTATTAAAGGAGGAAAAGTGCGACTTGCTTATGGGAGTCATAAGTTGGGAAATGTGACATCAAGCCCATAGGGAAAAATGCGATTGGCTGGTTTAGAGGTGGTGGTTGGGCTGTTTTGCCTTTATATGGGCAAGTCGACTTGCTTAGAAGCATTCCAGATTTTTATTATCAGATTTTTGCATTGTTAAGAGCTCTTGCTTTTATCAGAGATTCCAAGGACAAAAACCCTTGTGGATTTCATCTCTTGTGGACGAAAACCCCAAGGGATTGAGAGGGGATTTCACTCAGAAATTTCCAGCGTTGTTAATCAGATTTCCGGGTTCATTTCAGCAGTGTTTGTGAAGAGTTTTGAAGGTATTTTCAGTGGTTTTTGATCAGCAGTTGGGTCGATCTATTGTGGGCAGTTTTGGCAGCAATTTCAGAGGTATTTTCCTCAAAAATATTTGTCAAATATTCTCCATAATACTGTAAACCAAATCACTGTATTTTCATCATTTTCTGAAGTATATTTTGAGGGTTTCCAGGCAGAATATTAGCAGACTTCAGATCTGATTTTTTGGGTTGTTTTGGCTGCGATAAATTCAGTTTCTTGCAAGGTTCAGTCTCTAAATATTTGGGTAATCATTTGAAATCAAAAATATCACTTTTTGGGTGTCATTTGCATTAAGATCTATCTTAAACCCTGGTCGCATTTTCTCAAATAAATTCAAATCTGCATTAGGGTAATTGCCATAACATCCATAAATCTGCATTTGTTGTTTTTATTTGATTTAAAATTCATTGGAGCATAAGGGAGACCCATTGGGGATCTTTCACTGATAAAGCTATTATATCCTATTTGCTAATAATTCCTATAGTTTGCTCCAAACGTATGAAAGTAAAACCAACAAACAATCATCAATTAGCTTTCCTCTTACAAAGAAAGCACTTCTTGCTTGCTTGTCCTAAGATATAGATTCGCTTTCAATTACAAGGAAAAGACAAGTGTCGGGGACATAATGAAACATACGAAAAAAGCATGTAATCTTTGTAATTTTACATTTTTCTTGTTTTATCATGTATCTATTTCCATTCCCACTCCACATCACTATTAATTGTAACTCATAGCCTCTTTAGATTGCACAAGAGATCCTGGAGATCACTTGTATGAGTTAAATTCAGATCAGTTTAGCGAGAGTAAAAGCTAAGTGAATTCTAATAAATGGAGGAAAAAACTATTCTTTTGAGCGTTGGTTAGAAAAACATAAGCAAATTTTGGTTTTAGAAAAAGTATGGAACTCGGGGATAGCCTCAGAACTTGTAGCTCTTGATTGGATATGGATGAAGGAATGTCGACGTTGGATGAAACAAGCACTGGACTCGGCATTGGTGACAAGACCAAGTAGGGGCGGAGACATGGGCAAGACAAGCACCATGATCTAGGTAATTTATCAACTACTTCATTGTCTCCAAGTAGCTTCTGCTTCGCATCAGCAATAGAGGACGAAAACCCTCATTTGCATACAAATCTAAGGACAAAAACCCTCGTACCTAAGCTTGGCAATTCCATTTAGGGGTTGCAGTGATCATTCAAAGTACAGGTATTCATCCAATGCAGCTAGGGCATCATATTCAGGGTTGTTTTAGCATCCAGAATAGCAAGTACAGCTAGGACATCCCCCTTTGAAAATGAATTTCAGTACTAGCGCCACATTTGGGAGCAGATTTTCAGTCAAAACAGTAGCATGAACTTATCTTATGTTTTTTTCATTTGGATCAACCCTTGTGAGAAATAGTTGTATTCAAACATTCTAGTGTTTTTTTCAATAAAGCCGATTTGAAATAAATAAATAAAAGTTTGTTTTCCTACATATTGGGGTGGTTGTTTTTAGTTAAAAATCATATTATTGTTGTTGTCATAACAGTTAGTATTTCATATTACTACCCTAGAGTTTCGTGCAAATATCCAGATTTATCTAAAGTTATTTGATAGGGATATTACCATATGTCTTCTATTTTTGGATGGGGCGCCCAACATGAGAGCGGATAAAGTAATTTAATATTGTTTATTTGAGCTTGCATGTAACTCCAAAAGGGGACGCCAACTTTGGAAGAATGCCTTAGAAGTTATAAAAGCAGTTTTTGGGAATTACTATTAATCATCTTGGAAATTTATCAACTACTTCATTGTCTGCAAGTAGTTTCTGCTTTTGCATTAGCAATAGAGGACAAAAACCCTCATTTGCACACAGATCTAAGGACGAAACCCTTGTATCTAAGCTTGGCAATTCCATTCAAGGGTTGCAGTGATCATTCAGGGTACAAGTATTCATCCAGTTCAGCTAGGGCATCATATTCAGGGTTGTTTTAGCATCCAGAACAACAAGTACAGCTAGGACGCCCTTTGGAAACAAATTTCAGCACTTTGGGGCCACATCTAGGAGCAATTTTCGGTCAAAAAGTTTGCATGCTCTTATCTTATGTTCATCTTTTCATCTGGATCAACCATTGTGAGAAAAATTTTATTCAGACATTCTAGTGTTTTTTCATTAAAGCTGATTTGAAATAAATAAATAAAAGTTTGCTTTTTCTACATATTGGTGTTGTTTTTTATTAAAAAATCAGATTATTGTTGTTGTCATAAAAGTTAGTATTTCATATTGTTGCCCTAGAGTTTCGTGCAAAAATCCAAATTTATCTAAAGTTATTTGAAAAGGATATTACAGGTGGTATCGGAGCGGATGTGGGATGTCGGTATTTACAGGAGGTTCATAATGAAAGAATTGGAATGGCATTACTTGAGGACAAGGAATTGCAGGAAGAGCGGACCGTAATGTCCCCTTTTCATAATTAATTGATTCTAGATACCAAAGCCTATTCTTATTATTTTTCATAGGCTAAGGGGAATTAAGAGGAAATAAATTAATTTAAGTGATCCAAGGGTACTTTTATATTTGATTGGAAAAGGACACTTAAATTATATTTTAATAAGTGGGGCCACAAAAGCAGAAGTGGAATAAAATATTATATTTCCAATATGGGGCGCGATGAAGGAAAAGAGAGTGCACGAAGAGTGAAATAATAATAAAATAATGAAAGAGTGCATGAGGAATTAAATAATAATTAAATAAAGATTTCAACATGGGGCACCAAAGATAGAAGTGTTTGCATGGGCATCAAGCTTATATTTTTAGGATGGAATGCCAACTTTGGACATGCCAATTAAATGAATTTTAATTATTTTAAAGCATGCATGTAACTCCAAAAAAGGTGGCGCAACTTTGGAGAAGGTCTTAAAGTTATAAAAGCAACTTTGGGGGTTTCATTATCATTCATCTTGGAATTTATCAACTACTTCATTGTCTGCAAGTAGTTTCTACTTCTACATCAGTAATAGAGGACGAAAACCCTCATTTACACACAGATTTGAGGACGGAAACCCTCATATCTAAGCTTGGCAATTCCATCCCGGGGTCACAGGTGATCATTCAAATTACAAATATTCATCCAGTTCAACTAGGGCATCATATTTAGGGTTGTTTTAGCATCTAGAACAGCAAAGTACAGCCAAGGATTTCTTCAAACAAACATCAACAAGGCATACTAGACATTTTCATAGTTGGACGCCACCCTTGGGGAGATAGATTCTATGCTCGGCGCCACATTTGGAGAGTTTTTGCAAGGGTTTCAGCTTGCATGTTTATTTTTGCAGCCATTTACGCATCTGGATCATCAAGATTGTGAATTCAAATATTCTAGTATTTACCCTGAAGCTGATTTGAAAATAAATAAATAAATTATATTTTGTTTGTAATTGGAGTTTGTTGCTTTTTATAAAAAAATCAGTTTATTGTTGTTGTCATAAAAGTTCAATTTTTATATTGTTGCCCTAGGGTTTGATAAAATATCTAGATTTTTAGAAATTATTATCGGGGATATTACAATGGTATCAAAGTTTATTTTCCTCCAACTTGTGGGAATAAAAAAAAAAATATTGTAGCTTTGAACTTCATGCAGGGTAGTGACAAAAAGTCAAGTACTACCAAAGGGAGAAAAAGAAAGGTACAAAACAACCAGAAGTCATGGGTAACAAGGATTGAATGAGGCACACTTTGACAGGCTTGTTCAGGGACAAGACAAGTTAGCTGATATGATGGGTCAATTAATCCAAGTTATGCAAGGCACGAATGTGCAAAGGGCTCCAAACGGTGAGGGAAGCTCTTTCAGGAGTGAACCATAACCAGCCCTATCAAAGGACAGCCATTGGTTCTATTGTTAGGCCCTTCTAGCCTAACTTCCTACATAGAGAGGAAGCAATTCGGGAGGTAGAAATTCAACCTACCATAGCAAATGATATTGTTGCTAGCTATGAGGAGTACAAGGTACTTCCGGTGAGATTAGAGATGCCATATCCCTCACCAATTTTATTAATTTGAAGGAAAGTAAGGGTGGACCAAGAGTTGAACCTAGGCCACAAACTAATCAGAGAGACCTGCAACAGGCTTTAGGGAAGTTGTCACTCCCTACTTTTGATGGATCTAATAAGAGTTCTCCCTTAGAGATGAGGAGAGAGAAGAAATCGTGGGGCATGAACCGAAGAAAGAAAAATCAAATCTACAAGAAGGTTTTGGGGTGGAGTTCCAAGAAGACCATGTTGAGGGGCATGAACATGAAAAAAGGGCTTTACCGGTTGCTAATGTTGATTTTCAGTTTGCTGGAATTTTCATAACAGCAACCTATGGGAAGCAAATTGATTGTGTTCATGACTTTAGCAAGAATCATGAAGATGTTTTATTGACTTCTAATGTTTGCATGCATCAACAAGATTCACTTGTTGAATGTGAAGAGTTCAAGGTGAAGAAGAATGTTGATCCTAACCCTAGAAGTTCGAGTCACAAGGTTGGGGATGTTAAGATATCTCAACCAAGCTTCATTCGACAAAGGAAGGTGAACAAGTTGAGGACAGCCAAAGGTATGAAAGTGTTGTGGATTTGTTGCTTCCTACTAAGTCATTTTAGATGTGTGGTCATCATGGACAACATAGTGGAAATGGTGATAGAGTGAAGAACACTTTGAGTGGCAAAGGGCACATAGATCTGTTCATACAAGTTCCAAATTGTGTGAACATGAGAGTTTGGGATCGGTATTTGTAGAAGGGACTTGCAATTGCTTGAGGGCAAGCAATTCTGGGAAGGGCGGACTATAATGCCCCTTTTCAGAATTAATTAATTCTAGATACCCGAAGCCTATTCTTTTTATTTCCTGTAGGCTAAGGGGAATTAATGAGGGAAATAAATTAATTTAAGTGATCCAAGGGTACTTTTATATTTTAATTGGAAAATGACACTTAAATTATATTTTAATAAGTGGGGCCACAAAGTAGAAGTGGAATAAAATATTATATTTCCAATATGGGGTGCCAAAAGGAGAAGTGAGTGCATGAGGAGTGAAATAATAATAAAATAATGAAAGAGTGCATGAGTGAAATAATAGTAAAATAATGAAAGAGTGCATGAGGAATTAAATAATAATTAAATAATGAATTTCCAACATGGGGTGCCAAAGATAGAAGTGTTTGCATGGGCATCAAGCTTATATTTTTAGGATGGAGTGCCAACTTTGAATATGCCAATTAAATGATTTTTAATTATTTTAAAGCATGCAACTCCAAAAGGTCACACCAACTTTGGAAGAAGGCCTTAAAAGTTATAAAAACAATTTTGGGGGTTTCTTATTCATACATCTTGGAAATTTATCAACTACTTCATTGTCTGCAAGCAGTTTTTGCTTCTGTATCAATAACAAGGGATGGAAATCCTCATTTACACAAATCTGACGATGGAAACTCTCATATCTAAGCTTGGCAATTCCATCAAGGGGTTGCAATGATCATTCAAAGTACAAATATTCATCCAAATCAGCTAGAGCATCATATTCAAGGTTGTTTTAGCATCTAGAACAGCAAAGTACAGCCAAGCATTTCTTCAGACAAACATCTACAGGCATATTGGACACTTACATAGTTGGATGATGCCCTTGGGAGATTGATTTTATGTTGGGTGCCACATTTAGAGAGTTTTTGCAAGGGTTTCAGCTTGCATGTTTATTTCATGCAGCCTTCTACGTATCTAGATCATCAACATTGAGCCAGTAATTGTATACAAATATTTTGGTATTTACCTTGAAGCTGATTTGAAAACAAATAAATAAATTATATTTTGTCTACAATTTGAGTTTGTTGTTTTTATTAAAACATCAGTTTACTACTACTGTCATAAAAGTTCAATTTTTATACTGCTGCCCTAGGGTTTGATAAAATATCCAGATTTGTTAGAAATTATTTATCAGGGATATTACAGTTTAGCGAGAGAAAGGTTGGTTAGAAAAACATAAGCAAATTTTGGTTTTAGAAAGAGTATGGAAGTCAGGATAGCAATCTTGCATTTCAGAATACAAATTGCAAGCATTTTACACCTATAGATTTTGATTTCCTCCCTTGTAACTTGTAGCTCTTGATTGGATATGGATGAACAAGTGCCAGATGTTGGATGAAACAGTACTTGGACTCGGCATTGGCTGGGTACAAGGGGCGGAGACATGGGCAAGTCAAACACCATGATCTGAAATCAAACAGGAAAATCTGGAATAGAAGCCCGTCTATGTAGCTTAGCAGTTTCCTTAAGGAAATAGGCTCAAAGCTCCTTTGGGACACTATATGTTTCAGAGCTGAACAACAACATACATTGGCAAAGATTCCACCTACGTGGAGTTAATATAGAACACGTCATTTATCTTTCAGACAAAAGCTTTGTTTATGTAGTAGTTTTCCTATTGCCGAACATGAGGTGCTGCTTGGTAAATAAATGCCTTTGAAATTTAAGATCAATACCTGTATGCCATATCATGGTAGGAAAAGAGAGAGCTGATTTCTCTTGTGTGAATAAAAGATGTGCAAATCAGGCGAATTGTCCCATGGCGCAGAGGAAGGGTGAAGCATTTGCCATGATGATGATCTATGTTCAACCCCAGCTAGGAATTTCACAAAAAGAACCCTCTCCGACAAATCATGGCCATTTGGACTTTTATTAGGATTCTAGGCTGGGATAAATACAGGACACATAATACAATTTCAAAAGCAAAGAAATGTCACACCCATTTGTATGGTAAAAATAAAAAAATGTACAGCTGTAGTCTTCTGTTTTCGTATTCAGTCTTTGTATGAGAGGACTAAAATACACTTATTTAATGTCTGTCAGAGGAAGACTCCAGATTCCCTATACATGCTATCCATTGTGATATCATTCTTAATGTAGACATAGCAAAGAATACCTATCTAAAGCTTACAAATTTTATTTTCTTATATCTTTTTACGAAGAAAAGATAGTTTGAGCACATACCGTCATCGTCCCTTGAATCTACATCTAAGTTTAAATCCTCCAGAAGATACTTGCAAATCTCAGTTTTCCCGTCTCTTGCAGAAAAATGCAGCGCGCCACGTCCATTGGCATCTTTCACCGCAGCTAATGTCTCTGCTAGGCCTTGCCCTTCATCAAGTGCTTTTGCTATCTCTGTGGAAACACAAAAATTACTCAAATTTTGCATAAATGAATTCCACTCAAGATATATAATTGTCCAAACATATATAAACATATATAAAAACACAGAACAGAGCTAAAGCTCTCGTCCTATGAAAATTTGTGCTAAATGACTCTTCGAGTAATTTCGGGGGAAAAATCTGCTCACGGAATATAATTATCCCTAAACACAATAACGAAATTTCTGCGTGAGCATTTGAAATAAAGCAATACCTTCACATAGTTCTGTCACTTACTTTTAAAGAGGTCGAGATTTCCTTTTTGTGCGGCATTCAACAATGCATTCACCTTGTCTCTCACTGCAAAATGCAGGATCACACGACAGCAAGGTGAAAATTTAAAGGCCGTGAGTGATCAAACATTTATGACAGACTACTTAACCCTCGAATGAATTAACAAGCTTTAATACTAAACGCATGAACAATCCAAATCCAAAAGTTGTATAATGTGCTTGAGAAAAGGAAAACAAGTAAATAAATAAAAGTAATAACCTGACATAGCTTCAGTGGCGTCTGAAGAACGTGCTGAAGAATCCATGTTTTCCTTCTACCGACTGTGCTGTTATGCAAATAGAGTGACCGGCTGCGATTGTTTCGCTATTTAATAATCAATTAATGCTTGTTTGAGTTCAATTTATTGGCGAAATTTTGTCGCGAGAGTGCCAACTAAGTAGCAATTGCATTGGGGCGAAGCAATGGAGATGCCCATGTGGATATACGTTGAAACTTACGAGTTAAGGAGCGGATGAAGAATGGGATTGAGGGAAGAGAAGTCCTTGGTGAGGAAAGTGTTGGGAGGGGACGCATGTGAAAATGACAAGATATATATGAGCCACATACCATTTTTGTTAATTGCTTGAAGGAGAACACAAGTGTGTTGCATAGATCGTTGAGGCAACGTACTTTGGAGGTATTTTAAAGAGTAAGTCATCGTCGATCGATACTCCTAATGCCGATGTAGTTGTTTGTTGCAATGTCAACTCTTGTATTTTGTGGATAGTTAAGAGTATGCGATAATTTTGGGGGATTCGTTTGCACATGCCATTGGATACTTTGGAGTCGGGGACATGTCATGGGGACTCAACATTCCATGTCGAGCCAATGTGACGTAGAGAAATCTACACATGTACCCACAACTTTGTAAACAACCAATTAGTACAAGATTAGGATCATGATCCAATCCAATTTCAACTTGTAAAACTTGTTTGTTTTGCAAATTCTAAGGTCTTGAGACCTTTGGTTGATCTTTTCAACCATTCACAATCTTCTACATGCTCTTACTTAAGGATTCTTTTTATTTGTCTTCATGTATTTGCATACCCCTGTACTAGATTCCACCGTGCCATTCTATCCTTATATTTTCTCCTCTTATTTTGGTTTGCACTTATCTTGAAGTCATACTTTGTAAACAAATTCATCTATTAATGACTTATCTTACATACTACAAGATTCGTTGTGTGGTCACTCATACTCCTCAAGACCTCTAAAACATTACCTCTAATCTTTATAGACTATGATATCTTCACCTTCCACGATGAGCATCAACTAGAGATAACATCAAATAGAATCTCTTACCTTATTCCCTAACATGAACTTATCACTCTCTGCAAACTTGACATCTTATACCCCTTGATTGTTACCAATCCCTACAAGCCACTCATCCATCTTTGCTTATTCAATACACCATCGATGACTTTCCTCGTTAGTGTCGCTTCTACAACTTATCTCCTTGTTCTCTATCTTGACCTCACACAACTTGGAATCAATTCCCTGAGCCCTAGATTCCAACATTAATTACTCTTAGCATTTGATAGCCACCTCTTACTACACAACTTTCTCCACATCTTCGTCAAAACACCAAAATATAGGTTAAAGTCGATTAGGGCCTTCCCGACCTAATTTCTTATTACTTATGTGAATAGGTTCTTTGAGTTGGTGTTGACTTCCCCACTTCCTATTGCTTGTTCTCCATCCGACACCTTCATCAATAGGTAACTCGCTTAAGGCATTCACAAACCATACACAATGAGTATAATTAGAATCTCATAATAACTAGTAGAGTTTGGTCTCTCGGACCCCTTCCCGCCTGTGACATCGATAAGTGGGCTATACGATTATGATAAGTCCTTTAACCGTAAGAATCATTTGAGGCATCATCAAATATAGCTTTGGGTGAGTTTCAGAGAAACCCATAAGATAAAACCAGAGATATGGAGATTTTACTTAATTTGCTTTGACCAAGGTTTTTTGAGCAACCCAAGAGGAGAAAATTGCCTAGATCGTACATCATATGAAGTTGAATAGCTGAAATTTTCATGATTCGACATCAGAAATATTATTTAGAGTATTGTGTAATAATTTTTGGTAATCTGAAATTTTGGGTCACAAACTAGACCCATCATCAAGGAGTAAAAACAAATAATGAAGGTAAAATAAGGGAGGAGGAAACTAAGAAATAAGGTCTTAAATTTTTAACAACGAGATTTAATTAATAAGGTAAGAGAGTTTTAAAATTTTAATAAGAACTTTGAATTAAAATTTTTAATTTAAATTTAAATATAATTTTAATAATAATTTTCAATTTAGAAAAAAAGAGGAAACAAAAGAAGAAAATAGAAATGACACAAAATAAATTTTATTAAAAAATTATTTTGGGAGGGCACGAATAATGGGTTTTCATGTGTTATTGATGAACTAACTAGTGTTACGTATCAATTTTCATGGTGCATGATCTCAATGGCCTCACGAAGGTGTCGTTTTACATAATTGTATTCAGAAGCAATAACCCTGGAAGAATCAAGACAAATGGAGTGCTTAGTCTTAAGCGAATGCTCAACCAATGTTGATTGTTCAATACGATCACGCTTATTGTCTCTATCATGCTCATTTATCCTAGTTTTTATAGATCTACCAGTTTTTCCAATATATGGCTTACCACAAGAGCATTTTATCATATAGACACCTTTGTTAAGATTAGTATCAAGTTTGTCCTTAAGGGAATTGAGATTAGTTCTTAATGTGTTGATGGGAGTGAAAAAAGTAACAATACCTTTTTGCTTAGATTTTATCGGTGGTGTTTTTTATATAGGGAAGGACGATTTTTTTGTTAGCTTCATATTGTTTAACAATTTTAAGAGGAGGTTTAATGAATTTTTAAGAATGTTGAAGATTATTTTATTATTATAGCCATTTTTCTTAAAAATGCTGGCAAGATGATTAAATTAAAGGACAAGGTGCTCATTATCTGCAACCTTTATCACCATGGAGGCTAAAGTTTTAAGAACACAAAATTTTTGAGAGGGGTGATGGTGGGATTCAACTATAAGGTAGCACTCTGTGTGAGTTATCTTCTTATATACTTCACGAGATAATGATCCATTTTCTTTTCATTTTTAGAAGGATGTCAAGGAATGGAATTGAATCATCAATCTCGGTTTCCATCGTGAACTAGATAGGGGATAAATGTTATTGAGGTGGTGGAGAAAATTATTCATATTTTCCATGTTGTGAACCCAAAATAAATTGGTATCATCGACAAATCATTTCCACCAATCTGGTTTTAAAGGGTACGAAGAAATAGCTTTTTGTTCAAAATTTTCCATAAATAAATTAGCAATTACGGAGAGAGAGGGGATCCCATAACAATACCTTCATTTTGTTCGTAAATTTATCCATTGAAGCTAAATAAAGTAGAGTGTAAGTTCAGAGCTCAACAAGATTAGTGGTTTCACTATCAGTGAATTATTAACGATAAGAATGGCTTCATCAATAGGGATTTTTATGAAAAGGAAACTACGTCAAAGCGACAATAAAACCATGCTTATCACATTTTTGATCTTTAATAAACTCGACAAAGGAAATTGGGTCTTTAATAAATGAAGAGGACATACCCGCCAAAGGTTTAAGCTTATTAGCGAGAAAGGAAGCGAGTTTATAGGTAGGGAGTGTGATATTGACGATGGGATGGATCGAAGCACCAGGCTTATGAATTTTAGGTTGGCCATATATTCTCGGGGTGATTTCCAAAGGAGTAAGATTTTTCTTAGTATTATCATCAAAAGAGGAATATTAATAGCATTAGAAACAGATTTTAAAATTTTATTGATAGGATTTTTGTTTAATTTCTTATAACTACCACAATTTAGGTGCAATCATTTTGGAAATGTAGTCATCGAGATTAAGGACGACAACCACATTACCTTTATCAGCTTTAACGATGGCAAGGTTTTTATTATTAAGGTTATTTAAAGCAATGCGTTCAACTTTGGTAATATTACTTTTAGGAGGCTTAGCTCTTTGAAGAAGGACGACACAATATTGTCTAATCTCTTTGGCGGTAGAATTAGGGAGCCCTTATAATGCCTACTCATATGAAGTTGTTATAGACCTTTTAGGGTTTTGGGGAGCTTCTACAAGCTCTACAAAACTTGAATCCACCATCAATTTGCAGTCTTCTCTCTAGGAATCATATCAAACAATAACCCCTTTCCCTGAAACATGTGCACATTCATTGGGTTCCATCATGTAATTTCATTATCTGTTAATCTTTACTTTAATTAACATAGAAAATCCCTATCTTAACACTTTCCAACCATCTTTAGATAGGTGTAATTTGAACAACATTAACATTTTAATGAAAATGAAGCTCTTCATTAGAAAGGCATCAAAAAAGCAGGGTAAAATGCCCATTTACAATGGGCCACGCACTTCAATTATACTATTAGTATCCTCATGATCTATAAATGTTATAAACTTCTTATCTAAAACATTATATTTGTAAATCCATCATCTTGGTTCCTTGAACAACAATATCCTACTTTAACAAGTCTATTTTAGTCTCCACGACCCGCACAATGTATTTGCCACATTTCCACTATATACATTTGCCAACACCACATACCTTACACAAGTATCAAGAATTCTTAATCATTATGTGATATAGAGCTTAGAAAATGTGCATGTACTCTTAGAAGAGATCGTGCACATATTCTAACACCCGCATAGTCACTCCTATTTGCACAACACCCACATTTGTTAATTTACACAGTTTATCATATTAATAAGAAGACAATCTTCACATAATCCTTGGCTATTTCATTACCACTAACACAAAGAATCCCTCCGAGGTCCAGGGCTATATTAATAATAGTAGAAAAACCAATACACTCATACATATTTCAAAAACAATGCCCAAAGAGCTATTAATCTACCATTCTCATTCATGCATGTAAGAAAATACCATTTCTTCACAAGAACCCGTCCTTAATGTTTCACTCAATCCTCTAGTTGCTCTCTCTCTCTCTCTTGAAGCCTTTTGATTAAACTAAAATATAATATCTTAGCCTAATCGATGTTATACAAAGCAATAAATAAGCTGCTAAATAAATAAAGAAAGTGACCTAAGAACTAAGTAAATAGAAATGTGAAACCCGATGTGCAAGAGAGGGTTATGAAGTCCTTAGCTGATTTGGCAAAGATGCGGGACTATGTCATAGTGTGAACCGAGCAAACGGGAGGAGGAAACGATTGCACATAAGCCTTAAAAGCATAGATCCAAGCTCCCTAGCTGGACGGGGTGCATGGAGAGGGACAGGGGGCACTGTGGGCGCCCTAGTCTCTGCATATTTAGTTTGAAGCCCTCTCTAAGGTGTCATTAGATGTTCTCTTGTGGTTGCTTCTGTCGCACTAGCTTTACTGATCGCGTAATATGTTGGCTTGGAAATCGAGAGATGAAGGAGAGATCTACAAAACCCAAGACAAGTATTAAACCCCTAAAAAGAAATATGCAAATGAAGGGTTGGACTATCCTCGGCCGGCCACAATGGTGGAATTACTAATTAAGCGTTGCACTATATCTTAGACCGATGTAGTTCATGTGTATGCGTGTGAATTATGCCCTAGGTTGTTCTTGTGGAAATAACTAGATGTAGAATGTAATAAATGTGTGCATGGAAATAATAGACTCCTCCTATGAAGTGTGATGCTAGATGAACCAACCTTGTGTGCCTTGTGATGGAGCTAGATGGATGCAATTGTAGCTTTATGTTCCTTTGATGGATGCAACTCTAGATGGTGATAGTAAGTGTTTAGTGTTTGGTCCCTCATTATGGTATCATAACTTTATATTTATATGGTTCTCTTGTTCTAATTTCATAATTAACCCCAAAAAGGCCGACCACTAAAAATATGAAAAGCTCAAACGACTAGAAAGTGCCCAAAAGATGGAAGCAAAGTACAAAGAGGATCAGGGTGCCTAGAGGGGACTAGGGTGCACAGGGTGCCCAGGTCTGCTGGTCACCCCAATTAAGAATAGGAATAATGCAAAATGACAAAATAGACTAGGGAAAGTACATGCGGAAGGTTAGAAGTGACGAAAAAAAGTGAAATAAAAGGCCAAAGGACATGGGTTAATTAGTAATTTCTTCACTCAAAAACCATATGAATAGTAGTATGAGACCGAGACTAAATATTGAATCAAAGTGTGTGATTTAGTGACTAAATTTTCCCCCACTTTATGTTGGTGAGTGGAAAGCTTGGTAACATAAAGTAGATAGAGATGTGTACATACCGATAATCCATGTAGAGTGATGTAGAAAAGTTGCAAAGGACTAAACAAAGCATGGAGTGACAAAAAGATGGATTTTGGAGACTAAAGATGCAAAAGTGTAAAAAATGATGAGAGTGAACCTAGGACGGAAGCACGTGTGTAAATGCCAATGTGTGTAGTGTACTTGTATGGTTAGTATCATGTGTGTGATGTACTTTCCATGTGTGTGTTATTATTAACTATTTACTTCCCATACAGATGAACCTGTAAAAGAGAAGACAATCAAGTAGTTAACTACGTATGTATATGTGTAAAAATGTTACAAAAATGACAATGAAAAAGGAACATGTGCACCTGATCCATGATGAGACAAAAGGGTGTAGAAAGGATATCCTGTGACTATCGGTGTAGTGTGAGTTTTTGGGTGATCTCACGCCATTGTGGCTGAAGTAGTGTAGGGAGAAAGTTGTGTTATTCTCCAACTCTGTAAATGCTTCCCTAAGATTGGTGAAGAGATCATTGTACTGTCTGGTTTTTTGGGCGATTCGATGCCACTAGCCAAAGTAGTGTAGGGAGGAAAGTTCGTGGTATCCTCCAACCTGTAACTATTCCCTAGAATTCTAAGGACAATCTGCCCTGTAAAAGCCATTGTGTATAGGGTTTGTAGACTAGTCTGAACCCACTCATTGTAAATTGAATTGTCATGGACGACTTGACTATAAACCGAATTATAGACTAAACTATAAATTGACTATATTAGTAGCGTGTGTAAACCCCAAATGATGCCCCCTTTGGGGGTGCATGTGGCGTCATGGATAGGAGAATGTGGCCCCAAAAGAGGACCGACCAAACTAAAATTGTTCCCTACAGGGGAAGGGAATATGCTTAGTAGAAACCAAGGCACACGCAAACAAGTGGCTAGAAAACAAGTTTTAGTACGAACAAACATGCATGTAAAAACAAACAATGTGTAAGCTAGCACATAAGCCCATAATGTAAACACCCAAAGAGACAATATAGGCCGCACAAATCGGGTTGCAAACATGGGACACCACTCACGGTGTCGTAAGACACTCAAGGTCGCATCATGGCGCAAAAAAATAAGTGTGTACACACAACAAAGGGAAAGCCCACAAACAATAACAAGCAATAACAAAAAAATAAAAAATTATGGAAGAAAATTTCCATGCATAAGAAATGTTGCACATGATGAACACTGTTGGTATGTTAGAAAAATAGCAAGTATGTCAAAGCATGTATAACTGAAAATGGAAAGTGCTAAGTATAAAATGAAACAATAGCACATGTAATATGTGAATGTGGATGCCCCCAGTAGGTAGTGTGTCAAGCATTGGTGCTATGTGGATAAGCTTTGTATCTGCGATCAAAATAGAAAAGGATGTGAATGTGCATGTGTGTATGGTAAAGATAATGACATACAAGAGATTTATCTAACATGTGTAGTAAAGTGAACATGTAAAGAAAATGTAAAAGAGTAAATGTAACCATAAAATGCAGTATGTTGTGGATGGATGGAATGGAATGCAAGTGTGGATGATAGGAGCCACGTGCCCCTCGAGTGAATGGAGTTGTATGCAGTGAGGTTCATTTAGTATGCCCCCTCAGTCAAGAATGAACCAAAAATGAGAGTGCGTCATCGGGAAATGGTCGAACTATGTGATGTATGTAGCGCGTTGTGATGAGTGTGTAGTGATGAGATGTGACATAGCAGATGACGTGTGCGTGACTCTATAGCCTAAGTGTATATCATGACTAGATGAATAGAAAGGAGGTGGTGATTTAGCCTAAAGCGTATACCACTAAACAATGTAAGTGAAGGTGATGAGGTAGCCTATCATAAGATGATGCTAGAAGAAGTGACCCTATAGCCTAAGGCGTATATCACTAATCCTAG
The DNA here is from genome assembly GCA_018340775.1 of Taxus wallichiana var. yunnanensis. Classification (NCBI taxonomy): domain Eukaryota; kingdom Viridiplantae; phylum Streptophyta; class Pinopsida; order Cupressales; family Taxaceae; genus Taxus; species Taxus wallichiana. The sequence goes on along the minus strand of CM031242.1, from coordinate 851,600,466 downwards.
GAATGTCGCATGAGAAGATAAAATGATGAACGTGTGAGTGTGATGTGGTCCATTTTTTGTTGTATACCCTCAACAGTCTAGTATGGACCATGAGACTAGAGTGCATCATCGAGTAGTAGTGAATGCAATGCGTATAAGAAGATGTAGTATGTGTGATGAGAAGATATGACCATGTGATGAGATAAATGTGTAAATAGGTGATGTATAGAATGCAATGCAAGATGTGTAGATAGCCTAATAGTGTGAAATGTGCACTATGTAGTATGTATGATGAATAGTATGTAATGTTAGACTCGTAGACAATAGGAGTGTGACACATGTGTGATGAACACTAGTATGATGATGTGTAGATGTAAAAATGTCGAAATACAAATGTACCATGAAAATGTGAGATGTACTATAAGATGTGTGAAGAGACACAATGTGTAGTACCTATTGGTGTGTGAGGTTCATGTGTAGTATGCCCTCAACAGTCAAGTGTGAACTAAAGCAAAAGAGTGTGTCATAGGGTAATGACAATGTATGTGGTGTAGATGACTATGTGAATGCTGGAATGTGGATAAATGTGAGTGTGGAACATATGTCAATGCTAAGATGGTGGGGGGGGTAATGTGTGAATGTTATGCCCCCAAGTGCGTGTAAGTGAATGAACTAACCAATGAAAGTGAAGGACAAAGGTCCCTCATCCGATGCTAGTGGTGGTGAAAGCATATGATCATGCTTTAGTAGTGGTGGAATAGTAGATAGTCATTGTGTAGGTGAGTGAAGTCTATTTGCATGTAATGTATGAATATATGAAAAATGTGTAGGTGTGATAAAATGCGTGGGTGATGGAGATCTACGTGGAATAAAATGAGGTGGAGATCTATGTTGAGATGTTGTAACTTTGTGTGGAATAGGCCTATATTAATGTGTAGGACTAGCATAACGGTGTGGCTGCGTAGATGGTGTGTGAGTAGGTGAAATAGGAGTAGATTGCACTTTAACTAACATAGGTTGTGATGTGGTAGATGGAGTAGGGGATGCCTAAACTAGTGCTTCGAGAAGGTGATGACCATGGAGTAGATGGAGGTAGGTGTATGTCGATAGAAACAACTTGATTATTATGAATGAATTTGAGTCGCAAATGATTCATAGAAAGGATGGATTGAGATCTACGAATCCAGTTGAGTCCTAAAAGCATGTCACAACCATAATGATTGGCCCACGAGGAAGGGTACCAACATAGTAAGGGGACCAACTATAACATGTAGCTTAACAACACCATATGAATTGTTCATCGGATAAGAGATTTGTGAATGCGGATAACGATAACATCAAGAAGTGGTAAGGAGCATGCACTGATAGGCCATGATGGATCAACCTTAGTATTATTGATGGGGACCATTCGATAGATGCATGAATGTGTAAGTGATTTGAAGAGAAGGTAACATGATAATCATAATCAGAGAAAGCAATAACCAAGGGAGAAGTGTCGGTGTTAACTACTAAGAAATCAAGAGCCCCGATTTAGGTGGAGGCACTGTGTGATAAGTATGATTATCGATGAATCGATCACTTTCTTGCCATGTTGTGGAGGCGGTTGTCAAATAATTTGAGCTTGCTATTTTCATTAATTGGTGGAGAGTCTGCAACCTCGGAAATTTGAGCTTGTTGTTGTCAATGAGATCTTGGATGATGGTGCGGAGTTTGAAACACCTATTGGTAGAGTTCCCCACATAGCGGTGATAATCATAGTGGAAATGCTCATTATAATTCCTTCCTTTTGGTCATGATGGATCCAATTCAAGTGGTGGAGGAAGTGTAATAAGGTTGCTTTCAAGAAGTTGTTGTAAGATAATCTGTGGGGCAATAGGAAATTTGGTGAATGTTCGCTGAGGTGGTTGTGACTAAACTTTTAGTAGCTACCGTATTGACAATGAATTTTGCATCAATAGGTTTGGTTGTAGTGGTTTAAAGGTTGTCTTACTTGAAAAACGTGTAAAGGACAATGCTTTCTCTTGGTATTTAAGCTTTCCTATAGCTAAGAGATTTGTTTCACAAAGCTTAAGAGTATGGAAAAATGATCAAAAGAAGGAGAGGTCTCAAAGAGAACACTCTCTTAGAGAGGTGGTAGAAGACTTTGGATAAACAAGTCCTGGAGCTCAAGTGTCTACAAGACATTTGACATCTTGGCCAAGTTGTTTTTTATCTTAAAACATAATTTGCTAAGTGTTCATTAGATCCTTGTTTAAGTTGTGTGAGTTGGGCATATGAGATCTTAGAGCCTATGTTTATAGAGAAGTGAGTGAGAAAAGCATTGGCTAGATGCGTGAAGGAGGCTATCAAGGGGACAGGTAGGTTGTAAAACCAATGCATCGCATAATCTTGCAAACTACGAGGAAAAATCTTAGCTAAAAGGACATGATTATCTCGCAAAATCTAGTCACGCCACATGGAAAGATCTTGGGGGCCACCATGTCCATTAACAATAGGCAACTTAAGGGTGACAAAGTTTGGAAAAATGAATAAGTGGATATAGCAGGCACAAATGGAGTATGTAGTAAATGCAAAGTAGAATCTAAAGATGGAGACGCATGAGAAGAAGTAGCTTTTGGAGTCAATGAATTTGTTCTTGAAGGTCTTGATAGAGAAGCTAGATCCTGAGTGCTAACGGAAGGAGGCTTCCATGTATGTGAAACAAGGGGTGGGGTATAATGATTAGTAGGAGTAGTAACGGAAACCATAACAATGGATGGGGGTAGAAGAGTAGAAGCAATAAATCGGTTGGGTAAAAGCTGTGGTGGGAATAACAAAAGAAGCATTAAGTTTCACAAGGTTTGTGGCTTCCGTATGAGCGTAAAATAGAAGCAAATCTAGATCTTAGGGATGCTTAGTGATATGATCATTGATGGCTTTAAGATGGGATTCGGTAAATTCTTTTAGAAGATTAAGCTATAGTGAGTAAGAGAAAATAGATCCCTAAGAAAAAGGTGGTGTCGAGCGTGGGGTTCACCGAAATGATTAAACTAAAATGTAATATCCTAACCTAATCTGATGCTATGCAAAGTAGTAAATAACATCTGAATAAATAAAGAAAGTGACCCAAACAACTAAGTAAATATAAATGTGAAACCCTAATTTGTAAGAGAGGGTTAAGCAGTCCTCGATTGATTTGATGAATATGCGGGACTATGTCGTAGTGTGAACTAACCAAACGTGAGGGGGAAATGACCACACATAAGCCTTAGAAAGCACAGATCCGAGCTCCCTAACCTGGAATAGGGTGCATGGAGAGGGATAGGGGCACTTGTGGGTGCCATGGTTTGAGATATGGGCGCCTTAGTTTGTGGAAATATCTCGAAACCCCCTCTCGAGGTATCATTGGATGTTCACCTATGGTTACTTCCTATCGTACTAGCTTTTCTTTGGATTCGCATATGATGTCGCTAGAAATCAGAAATGAAGGAGATACCTACAAAGCCCCAAGACAGGTATCAAACCCTAAAAAGAAAGATGCAAATGAATGAGTCGGATCTATCCTCGGTGGCCACATAGTGGTGGACTTACTAACTAAGCGATGCACTACATCTCGGACCTGATGTATTTCTATGTGTATGTGTGTGAATTGTGCCTTAGGTTTCTCATGTCGGTTGCACTTTGTGAAGTAGCAAACAATAACTAGATGTAGAATGTAATAAATGTGTGCATGGAAACAATAGACTTCCCTCCTATGAAGTGTGATGCAAGATGAACCACCTTGTGTGCCTTGTGATGGAGCTAGATGGATGAAATGTAGCTTTAGGTGCCTTTTATGGATGCAACTCTAGATGGTGATAGTAAGTGCTTAGTACTTGGTCCCTCATTATGGTCTCATAACTTTATATTTATATGGTTCTCTTGTTCTAATTTTGTAATTAACCCGAAAAGGCGGGCCACCAAAAATATGAAAATCTTAAACGACTAGAAAGTGCCCAAAAGATGGTAGTAAAGTACAAAGAAGATCGGGCGCCAGAGGGGACTAGGGCTCTTGGGCACCCAGTCTGGTGGGTGCCCCAGTCAGAATAAGAATAACACAGAATGACAAAACAGACTGGGCAAGTACATGTGGAAGGTCGAAGTGATGACATAAAGTGAAATAAAAAGGCCAAAGGACATGGTTTAATTAGTACTTTCTTCACTCAAAAACCAGATGAATATTAGTATGAGATCGAGACTAAATATTGACTCAAAGTGCATGATTTAGTGACTACACCTTCTTTTTTCTCCTTTAGACCCAAAATGGATTTTTACCTACTACAACTTTGTCTATTCCTCTTCTTTTCACTTTATCCTTTCAACTCCCTCAAGATTAAGGAGTTACATCTACATAACTACCTTATTAGATCTAATAACTACTATCCACAAGAGTTACATCAATGGGTGAGCTTAAACACTTTATTACATTGGTTTTGGATTCTCATCTTTTTCATAACAATAGGTTGTTACATTTCTCACCTCTAAATTACCTACCACTAAGATCGGACTCCTTAGCTCATCATAACAATTTCAAATAGCTTGGTCTTTTGGAGGGAAACCCCACTAGACCTCTTCACATGCAAAATAGGATCCCATTAAGAGGGAATCCTTTACAAAAACACCAAAAGCTGACTCCTAAATTATCATTCATGAAAAATTACAAAGCAAAATTTTAACTAGTCTTTAGATGCTCTTGCATCATGGTGTAGCAATTGAATTTGATAACCACAAAACATGGCAAGTCAATCGCTTTTACACCATTTTATAGACCAATATCTTGGGCCATTCTCAACGCTTGCCCATGAAACAACAAATATCATTCATAAAAATGTCCTTGTGGATTTGTATTTGACATATCATCTCGTTGAAATTTCAAGTTCTTAGCACTTGTTAAATTTGAAGCATTGTCACATGTATAATCTTACACCTATTATTTTGAATTTTTGCATTAGGACCTTTGTAATCCGAGGGAGTGGTGAAAGAAGATGAGAGAGGACCAAATTTATAGGTATTTATCATAAATATTGTTAGGAATTTATTGAAAGTAAATGCACTAACTATTGATTCATTAAATGTTATTTTCTAATATAAAATGCACATTTTCTATATCTTGTAAGGTTTTCATATGTCACACTTTTTTCAACTTCGTCATTGTTAGAAATGTTATCGTCAAGGTTTGAACAATGACACTGGAAATGCTCTTGTTATTTTCTTTTTCTCAATAAAAGACAATGATTTCTCGGACAATGTATTGTCATTATAGTCTAAGAAGATTCTATAACAAATCCCATGGGGAAACCAACATAAATACGATTATTCTAATAGTATGAATTATAGACACCTAAAATGTCTACATGACTAATTAACATTAATCATATCCTGCATTTTAGCCTCATCACCATTTATCTGCCACCAATCCATTTTAATTCATTTTCCCTTTTATCATTCATCTAATATCTCATTTCATCATTAATCCATTTATTCTAATATTTCATCATTTATCTAAATATTCCATTAAAAATCCCTTTTATAACATATATTATATATCATTAATCCTTTTATCCCATTTCATCCTTAATCCTTTTATTATATCACATTATCCTATCTAAATCCCACTTAACATTTATAGGAATTTAATATTCCTATGCCTCACCTACCCTAGTCTACACCTACACCTACCACTAGCTATTCCATGTAATCACTCATCATTAATTATCCTAATCACATCATTTAATCTAAACTAATCATGTGCACATCCAAATACACCTCTAAATCTAGAGGGTTCTATTTCTAGAACCCTCTCTAATCTTCCAACTATTATTTCCCTCTCCCATTTGAATTTTTGAATCTAGAATTCTCCATTCTATAATTCTCTACAAATCTCTACACAAATCCAATCCTCTCATCAATTTGTAGCCCTTGGATTCAATCCAACATGGATTAATCCTCACCCTCCAATTTTCCACTCACAAACTATAAATCTAGCTCTCATCCTCCATGAAAGAGGGTGAAAACGTTCTTGAGAGGCCATCATCTTACTACTTCATCTTTTGATCATCAATCATCCATCTTCATCCTTCAAGCTTCAATCAAGCCATCAATAGTCTTCATCCAAGCATCCAAGAATCAATCATCAAAGGGGAGGTGTTGTCCAAGTCTTCCCACATCCAAATCTGAAGCAATATTCCAATCCACAAGAAAATCCACCATCAAGGAAGGAGAATTGCATGCTAGACGGTAAGTGCAGGTATAATTCTCCCTCTTTCCATCCTTGCTTGATCTGAGGTAGCAAATAGTAGTGTTAGTTTAGGATTTAAATCAATTTATTTCCTAGTTTACACACTAACACCATTATTTTTTCTACATTTTTGGCGCCCACCGTGGGGCTTAACCCCCAAATATTTTTAATTTCTTGTTTATTATTATCTAAACACCAAATTGTCCAAATTTCAGAAATTTTCGTTATGATTTAACCCCTTAAATTTTGAATTTTCGAGTTGTTCTTCCATTTCAAACAAGATACGTCACCTATGTCAGCAAGACATATATCATAAAGTAGCGCATTTGTTTGCTTGTTTTTTTGGATATGTGCATGCAGGAACTATATCAACACATTTTATCTTGTCTCGTGGCGTGTATACTAGTTTCAACACGTATACCTCCGTGATCAAGACGTTTATCCTTCGACATTCTCGGTCTAGCTTCTTCTCGCATATTGTTAGGAAATAAGAGATAAAATATGCAGAATAATCCCTTACAAAATCGCAACAAAGTAGAAACTAATATGTAGAAAATATTATAGATCTCAAATAAAAGTGCAGAATAAATAACACAACATATAAAGACAATATTTAATGTGGTTCACCCAATTTGGGCTACGTCCACCAAGAATCACTTGCTCAAATTTTATTACAAGCCTCCACTCTCTCAATACAATACCCAGATCCGTTTGGAGCTATGCTCAACAAACTCTACAGAATTCACACCCGAATTCAAAGCACATCTGCAATGCATTTGCTTGTCTATCTATCATATGCATAAGACCATATAAATAGACAATTGCTTAAACAATTTGATACAAAACCTGTGGGTATCAAAACCATGGGCAAAAACCGTGGGTATCAAAATAATGGGCAAAAAACCGTGGGTATCAAAACAATGGGTACCGAAAAAACATGGGCCCAAAAACAACCCATAACGGTTACCCATTACCCATGGGTTAATAAACCACCCATGAAAATTTGCTTCGGGGGCTTCGCCCCGAGCCCCCATCGATTAGGGGGGCTTCACCCCCAACCCCCTTGACCCGCTCACCGGTGAGCGGGACCGCCATAAAAATACCCGAGTGTAACACATAGAAGGTGTACCACACTCTAACATGAAAACAGGCTCCACAAACATAACAATAACAACACATTTTTCGCTTTTCACACTTTTATGTCATGTTCTAGCACTTTTATGAACTAACACTATGTTCGTGCATGACCAATGCTTATAGCACTACATTAACGTGTTCATTCGACTTCTAACATGTATATCTTCTTAAATAGTGCGTTTATATGCTATTTTTTCCATGTAGACTTGGTCTCTTGCTCGCATTTCAACACATATACTACTATTGTTAGTGCATTTATATTTTGTTCCAACGCATCTGTAGTTACTTAGTCTTGTGTTTTTGCAGGAATAGCACATTTAGACACTCTTCAATGCATATATATCAAACAACGCATTTAACCCTATTTTAGTGTGTTTGACTCTGAAATAGTGCTTTTGTACAAACTAACATCTGTGTTTGCAGGTTTTGTACTTCAACGCGTTTAGACCCTATTTCAACGCGTTTGACCTTTGTCGTAGCGTGTTTATTCCGAGAAAGTTCTTTTTCATCTTAATATTGAGTATTGACTTGCATATTTTCACTTTTTTGGTAGCATTTTCTAGAATCTAACATTTTGTTTTGTAGGTTATCTATCTCAATCAAAGAAAAATCCATCATTTTTGGCTTACAAAATTTAATTTTTATCCAAAACTACTAACCCCTTTGTTTTGTAGCACGTTTTTCCAAGAATTGGGGTTATTTTCCAAACTACTAATCCACTTTTTTTGTAGGGCCTTCTCTTGAAGACCCCTTTTGTGTTTTTTTCATCTTTTTATTATTTAAAAAAATCAAAAAAAGAAAAAAAAAAATCTTTATATCTTGCATCTTTTGCATGTTTGCTTGTTAAACCCGAAGGTTGGATTTTGTGTATGCTCTCCTCTCGCATCCTTGGATGATCTTGAGGATCAAAAGTGGTCCACCTTCTTCCCTTTTTCATTTTTAGGGGCAACATGACGTGGATTTCATCACCACACACTTGTCATAGTCCTAGGGTCTCGTGACCATGGGCTTCATCTCCACACATGTAGACACACCCCGTGTTCCGGTGGGGTATAAAATTCAAGGAAAACTATCGTTATTGGCTAAGCATCTATGTTTTAAGTGTGACGTGAAGTGAGGGGCTTCCACGTCCCAACACCCAGCCTTAGACAACATCCTTGCAACACGGATTTGGGCCCCACGTACCACAAGGTATATAGAGGACTCCCTTAGCAAGCCTTGTTTATCCTAGCATAGGTTCCTAACATAGGTAGCCTTTGGCTACAATCAAGATATAGTGCAGGGGAAGGAACCACCGAAGATTACTCGCTAGTCGATCACACATCGATGTAAAGGTGGGCCAACTCAGTGAGCACCACTGTGTGTGTGGTATTAAAAGCGGGCTATAGCTTGTGTTGCACACCCACTTGACTAGCTAGGTTGTGTGTTGCATGTGTGTTGCTTGCTTACATATCATTTTGACCACACATTAATCAACCAATCAAACAATCAAATCGAACCCCCATCCAAACATAATCAAACCCAATCCATCCATCTAATTACCCCAATCTTATCCCCTTTCCTAATCCATCCCATCCACATCTAATCCCTCCATCTTAATCATATCTTACCTACATCCTATCCATACCCAATCCTATTCCTAAATTTTATCTAAACCCCATCCTCATCATGGCTCCCATCAAACTCAAATCTGCCACCCATCAACCTTTACCTTCCCACTTTGATCAAAACATCCCTATTACTATCCAATCTTAAAAAAACAAATTATGACACTCACATCCTCTATCCAACAATATCCTAACCCATCCCAAGTTGATCCCACCATCCTCACAACCATCCAAAATCTTAACCAAAAAATTCTTGACCTCCAATCACACCTTAGCCAAACATCTTCTCAACCATCCTCCCTCACATCCACTTATGATAGTGAGGACCTTATTGACATCGACCAAGATGATCCCCCATCTACACAACCAATCACACCTAATCATAAATCCACATCATCCAACATCCCTAACCATCTTTCTTCTTCACACACAAGTAATTACATTGATTTTGATCAACTCCAATCATCCCCTTCCACCAATAAAGATCTCCTTTTCAAACTTTTCCAAACTTTAACCAACTATGATTCGTCCACCACATCCACTTCCAATAAATCCAAATCAAAATCTACATCAAAATAAAAATCTAAACCAAAATCCAAACCCAAATATCCCAAATCACCACCACCACCTAGTGACCTTCTTTTTACAATTTGCTAACCTATTATCCGAGCCTAATCCTTCATCACCACTATCCACCCCTAAATCCCCCATCAATCAATCTAATCCCCAACTCCATCTAAAAACATATCATAATGTACCTTATACATACCCATCCACATCCAATCAAGATCAAACCAAACCCCAATCCTTATCCCCCACCTCTCATCTTAGTCTTAAATCCTCATCATCCCAATCTCATCCCATGGAACTTTCTCCTAGATAGTCCTAAGTCCCCTCCTCTAACATCTACTTTGGCTCCTAAGCCTCCATCACTTACATCCAACCCCATCTAATCTAGTGTGACTCCTAAGTCACCCACATCCTCTTCATCCCCTAATCCTACTTCATCCAACGAGGCCCCCATGTCACCTTTATCATTTCCATCCACATCTAATAAATATACCAATAACCATTCCCAAACCATCCAATGTGATTCCTAATTCACCTCAATCTCCCAAATCCAATGTGGTTTCCACACCACCCCCTCTACCTCAACTCAACCAACATCACCTAAATTCAACCCATCTCCCTCATCAACATCTACTCCATCCTTTAAATCCACACAATCTACCTCTCCCAAATCCAACCAATCTAACATATCCTCTTCATCCAAATCTACCACATCCTCTTCATCCACATCTACCTTATCCACTCCATCCCAAATCAAACCATCTAATCCTACACAAACCAACCCTACACCATCCACCTCTCCCAAATCAACCAAATCCAATCCCAAGCCAAAATCCACTACCAATCCAAAACCAAACCAACCTCTTAAAGCCCCCAAGGCTAATCCTCCATCCAAATCCCAACCATCTAATCCACATCCTAAACCTACATCCAAATCACATCAATCCAATCAATCTTCTCCTATCCTACCCACTCCTACACATATCCTACCTAACCCACCCTTATTACCCACACCATCTCTCTTACCAACCCCAATCGCCTTTGCCTCCTTAGGTGAATCCTTGACTACCATCTTCCATCATCTTAAAACCTTTAACATGATCATTCACCCACCCATCAAACTTCATGATCCTAACCTTCCCAAACCATCTTGGTATAGGGACCATTATTATTGTGACTTCCACCGCACCCATGGACATTCACTTAATCGATGTCTACAATTCCAATCTTACATCCAAAACCTCTTTAACCAAAAATTCTTGTCCTTGTACCTATTTATCCATCATCATTTTATCCTTATCCTATACCTAACCATCCCCTATCTAAATCCCCATCCTCTCTTAAACCCCATCATCATAAACAATCCAAATTCAATCCATCCCAACCATCCACAAATCCAAAACTCCCCCACCTAAACATCCAAATAAATCCAAATCTAAACCCCCATCTTTTGTTAAGTATGGCCTCTTAGCGGATGAGAAAACAAACATCCCCAATCTAATGGTGACAACATCACTTCATCCTCTTCCATATCCACTTCCTTCCATATAGCTGAAAAGATGCTTGCCAACATCAAACATTGTGGTAAAGGCTTAGGTATCCATGAACAAGGCATCCTTACTCCCATCACCCATCCTCCCAACTCCGGACAATCAGGATTAGGCTATAAACCTCTCACTAACAATACCCAATCACAACCCGATCCTACCAATTCTCTTGATCATCCCATCAATCCATCTACCAATCCCCAATCCTCTAATTCCCCTACACATCCCAAACACCTAAAATCAGATTGAGCATTTAGGTTGTCCTTTGCACACGGATGTTCTTTCCTCATCCCTCCATCCTCATTCCAATCCAATCCATCTTCACAAGTACTTAATTGACTTAATCACACATGATGTAAGTCATTAGTACCTATTACACTTGTGTGACCTTGGTCTATCCTTACTATCAACATCCAAGAATGATCATATCTTAGAGATCCAATCACTTAATCACACATCTTAATTAACTTGTGGTGAAGACCCTTGGGTGCATCTTTTGACACTCTAGCCAATGTCGTCACCACATTCATTTCCATCCCCCATCCTAGCCACTAGTGATTCTTAACCCCTGGAGAGTTTTCAAGAGAGTGGAAGCTCTTAATGTAAAAAAATCATATCAAAATAAAAATATCCAATAAAATCCACCTCAAGACTCTCTCTAGGGGTGTTTCCAGCAACTCTATCGGGGTTATGGATGCCTGGTTGGTAGTAGAGAAATGTTGTGACAAGAATCATATGTATCTCCGTCAAGGCTATGGATGCCTGGCTGACAGTGGAGAAATGCACGACTTAACCTTCCGTTCACCTTCCATCAGCCTACTTGACTTAATCACTCCCTATACATTGGCTAGTTTGTCTTCACATACTACCCATTAAGTCTTCACTACAAGTGGTAATTAACTATCACAATCTATTGGTTTGAAAATCTGTCGGCTAGACAAATTGTGGGGAAATAGGCCAACAGTGTGCAGGGCATAGCCCATCTTTGAGACAACAAACGAAACTAGTTTATTGCTATTCTATCAAGCAGGAATCTGTGAAAATCTACACTATTCTGACTTCATGGGTTTGGGATCTCATCTCAGTAGAGGTAGTTCCAACTATGAGCAGAAATGTAAGAGGGAAGGAATGGAGGAATGTAGATCTGAAGGGAGAAAAGAAATGAATTCCAAGACAGAAAGGTCGAAGGGTTTATGCTTTAAAGGTAGTAAACAGAGCCAAACTTACTTGCATAAACAAACAAAGCAATATTGATGAACATATGACAATTAAAAGAATGAATCTAATAGAATAGAAACACATATCTAACTTAAGAAAGATTTGATGCAAATAACACATATATTGAGCACAAAGTCTTAACATATATATTAAAATCTCTTCACATAAGAAGGCACAAAGTCTTTCTCTCTTCACCTCTTTTTCATACAAAATGTCCACCTGGAATACAACAAGTATTCCAGTATTTATAGAAGGAGAAGGAGGAAGAAGACAAAAAGAAACCAACCACTATTTATAAAATATCTAAAAAGTCAAAAGTTGACTTTGGGCAAGTTTGTGGATGGCAACATCCCATGATGCAACATGGATGATGTCATCGTAAATGCCAACATACTTTTTAAATATTTTTACAAAAAGATCGAAGCGTACACAAGAAGAGAGACTATTCATCGTCATCTCTTTGCTTGAGCAACGAAGTGTCCCACTTCGATCGGGAAAGGTGATGTGATACTGAGCTCGATACTCCATAAACTTGCTGATCATGTTTTGAAGTTGATCATGATTAGGACCCTTGAAGTGGTCTCCGATGACTTCACAAGTTTCTTTTTCAGTCTTGAGCTTTTCAGGTAGCCCGACATACTCATCGCATGCCTCGATCGAGTATCCAATGAAATCATGGCATGCCAGAAGGTTATTGATAGACTCTCGGTCAAAAGTGACCTCTGGCGCCAAACCTTGGGTTACGATATCCTTGAAGATCTTGATGGTATCGTCTGCTCTCTCAAGGTGAATGATGCACTGAGCATCTCTGGAGCCATCTTTGTGACCGTCTGCTCCATTTGATGTTTTGCATCTAGGGCTTCCTCCTTGATTTTATCTATCCTCTCCAGGATAAATTCCATTTGATCAACCCAAGTAATCTAATGCTGAGAGTTTTGTGGTGTGCCTGCGGGTGATCAATGACGCCGACCTTTAATAGGTCGTCAGCTGAGCATCGACCATTACTTGAAATGTTTCATGTTGCAATTTGGCATTGTCTAACTCCTCGGAGAGGGATCTTACTACTGCCTGTAGCTCCTTGTTTGCCCGATCTATACTCTAGTAGAGTTTTGTGAATTTCGTGATTATTTCCTCACTGTCTCTGAGGATTCACTCTATCCAGGAGGACACTGCCGTGCCTTGTTCACCAATCTTGGCATATTCATTTATCTTATCCTGACTTAGAACTTCAGGAGGCTCGATGACAGTCATAGGAGGAGCATTGCCCATTCTTTGCAAAGCTTGGAGAAGATGTTTATTTTGTTCTTTTAGTATCCTCTCCTCCTCCTTTGCTTCTTGAAGTTTCTTGCAGAGGGCATCTACTGCAGACAAAGCCTCTCCTTGCAGGCTCTCAGATGAGGTTCCCATGGTGACTTGAGTCATTGTAAAGTCTGTAGGAGACAAATCTTTCTTTTCTTTAGTGGGATCAGGATATGCAATCTCCATGACCCTCTCTCCTGAGACACTCTTAGAGAAGTGAGTTATAGCTTTTTGCTTCTTCGGTCCCTTCTTCAGAATGACATAGAACTCCATGGGTGCTATGGGAACCTTTCTCTTGAGTTGACCCAGATGGTCGGAGATCTAGCTTGGACTTAAGGGAGAGTGAGTAGAGGGAATGGAAGAAGAAATAGGAGTAAAGGGGAAGCAGGCGAAGGGGCCGCGAGGAATAACGTTGAGACACTTGGTGGTGGCATCGACAAGTAGTCTAACACATTGCTTTGCTTATAGGGCCTGGAGTTACTACAAGAGAAGAAAATGTCATGGAGGCGGAAGGGATCTATAGTGGGATGGAGGGAACACTAGGCGATAGATCCGCGAGAGAGGAGAAGATGGAAGAGGTGGGAGATGGAAGGGAGGAAGGGAGAGAAGAAGAAACATCCATTGGGATAGATGCTTCCACAACAAGGGGAGGAGAAGGAGCGGAAGAAGGAGTGGTGGGTACCTCAGTGGTTATAAATTTGTGACCACATCTTGAGTGGATGTGTCCGTCAAAACTTTGGTGGTCTTTTCTTCTTTTCTGGAGAGACCAGGTCGACCACTTGCTTCTCGGAAGTAGAAGGAGGGCTTTCAGGAGCTTCTTCTTTGCTAGATTCTCCCTCCTTATCTTTCCCTTTTCCTTTCAGCACTTGGGCCGGCCTTGGAGGTGCTCTTCTTGAAGGAGAAGTAGTGAAATCTACCCCGAAGGTAGACAAGACCATTCTGTTTGCACCAATGTTCGGTGCGCTGCAACGTGTGCTTGACTCTTTCTTGGATGGTCTTTGGTGCCTTAGCTCTGTCAATTTCTGTGAATGGCCAATCATCCCCATCCATGTCAAGATAAACTTGATCAATTTCTTGATCAGGTTCTTGGAATCCTTTTGGGATGATGGCCACGCCATAGTGCTTGATTTCTTCCAGAGCCAGCCTGGAGTGATCCTTCCGCCTGAGATCTATCTCATGTGTCAGGTCAATGTAAATGTCCTCGATCTCAGGGACATGAATAGGATCAATTTTTTCCTTTGGGAGGCAACCACGACAATCAAAAGTAGGTCTGGCCGGGAAGTTATGCTTTAGATTGAGCAATTCAAGCTCGGCATACATTTCCCGTGCTTTGGCCAGTGTGGTGCAAGTGTATCGGCCCACTTTGTAAGGGGAGTGGAGTTCCTCCCTTCTTCCTCTTCATGCATCTCTCATGATAGGTGATTAGTTACCTTGACAACTCTAAGAGAATCGGCTTGGGTCCTGGATACCTTGGCGGTTTGGTCGGTTCACCCTCAAAATTCATCGCCCTAAGGTAGGTGAATGTGGGAAGCGAGTGAACAATGCCCCCCACTTCTTTGCAATAGTGACCATCATCGGGGCTAGTTCGACCATGCCTCATATTTGACCTTAATAGGCAGATCACCTCATAGAAAAAGACATTGTTGATATTTGAGAACTAAGGGATGTTGTTCTCGAGCCTGACCTCTGGGTAGTATTCATATATTTTGACCTGAGGCCATACCCCATTTCGTCTAGGCTGTGAAATCTCTCGTTGATGCTGCAACGTACACAACGTAGGAATTCATATAGAACTTCCCAGTTGTCATGACCTGTTGAAGTTGCTGAGAGATGGTATCGCTGATGATTTCTCCCCAGCCAAAATGTTGCTCAGGCACGTTCTTACTCATGGTCTCTAAGTACCTCAACATCCATTTATGGAAATGATGGGCATTAGGAAGCCGATATACTCTGCTCAGGAAGGTGATTGTATCACTCAGTTCCTTGTTGAAGTCACTGCGGTGGATGGTCTGTGGCCATCGGCTCACCGACTTTTTGTTCTTGAGATATAACTCATTCATCATTTGCATACATTTGTCTTCATTATTGTCCCATGCCTTCTTGCAGTCTTCAAGGCTGATGGCGACATACTACCTGTGATGAGGGATGCCCAGGGTTATTTCAAAGTGACGAGTAGTTAGGTCGATGACCATCTTTCCTTCTTTATCTTCAACACATCTAGTGTCCTTGTATATAGCACTTATCATGATGAACTCGTTAACCCACTTGTGCAGTGCAATCCACCGCCTACCGGTTTGTTCATCCAAGGACCACTAGTGGCCTGGTTGGTTGTGGCCCAGAAGTCCTCCATATCAATGTGGCCGAGCTTAGAGTCTCTGATGTCGAGATCACTCTCTGTGTATGAGTCAGGCATCCTGACTTTCTAATATCTATACTTCATTTCTTGCTCTGTCAACTTAGCTTTTCCTTTAGAATTAGTTGGCTTCTTGCTCGACAAAGACATGTGTGAGCTCGAGGATGGTTGTTATTGTTCTGCATGGAGAATCAAAGAGGTCCAACATAGAAGAGCCATGTCAACCATCATGTTATCCATAATAACAACTTGTAGAACGAAAAATGAGCTATTATAAGCCTTAAGGCATAAGGCGTAGGTTTATAGCATGCTGTAGAGGCTTAAAAAGGCTGGGTGCACTTTTGAGGATGTTAACATGCAAAAAGATGCGCCTGTGTTGAGAGGGGAAAAACTGTGCTAAAGGGTTATAAAGGCAGGGCGCATTTTTGAGGAGTGTTGCACGAAGGTCTCGGTACAAGGAGAAAGGTGAGGGCGCGGGTTTGCAACACACAACATGCAGTGTTGGTGTTAAGGTTCATGCGCCTTGACGCCTTTGGAAAATTGCTTTAATTAGGCATTTAAAAAGATGGTGTTGCACAAAAGTTTAACACACTAAAGGGTTTATAAAGGCACGGATTTGGGGGGCACAACATCAAATATTGATGTTGGTTGGGATGCGCCCACCTTTAGGAAATTTGTTGAGTAGTTATCGAGCGCATATTTGGATATGTTGCATGCGGGACAGTGCACCAAGGTGCAACTGTGGGGTTTGCAACATGAAGGGATAGTGCACCAAAGGAAAAATAATGTTTTTATTGCCTTTGTTTGATTTTCCTTTCTCTTCGCATGACCCTTTTCTCTCTTTTTATTTTTGCAAAGTGACAAAGAAAGGGTTGGTGGGATTTCTTACAAGGCAGAGCCTTCTTAGATTTGTAGATCTGGAAGGAGGGATAAGGTAGTTTTCCAGATGGTTATGGGGGGGGTAGTTTATTCATTTTTAGTTTTAACTTTTTATAACAAACCAAAAACCACCAACAATCGAGAAACAAAACCATAAACAATAATGAGAGTGATAAAAACCACTTACCCAGTTTGATAAAGGACGAAGGACGATGTTGGGGACCACAAACTTAAAAAGTGGAACACGGGCGTGACAGGGATAGTTGTCGCAGTGCGAGAGGAATACTTTTCACAATTTTCAAATTGTGAAAATGACAGGTGTTAACTGCATATTTATAGGAAAATAACGCATTTATTTCCCCACCCACTTTTCTTTGGCACACTTTTCGAAGTGTCGACATGACTTTGGATGCGCCTTAGTGCAATGGCATTAGTGTCTTGAGCATTATACCCTACAACAAATTTCTCGCGCCTTAAGCGCACATTTTGATGTGTCGACATGTCAATTTTCACAACTTAAGCGCATTCCTTTGGCATAGGTTTAAGCATGTTGACATGCAACTTTTAGCACCTATGGGCATGACTTTTCTCATGTTGATATGTCTTTTAGGGCGCCAAAGGATTTTTAAAGGGGCATACATTTCTTGATGTTGACACAACAATTTTTGCACCCAGTTCAAAAAGGCTAAAAATGGCTAAGTTCTTAAAACTTGATTTCCGGAAGGGAATTTTAAGCCATTTTGAACGTTAGTAGACCTTCTCAAGAGACCAAAATGAAATTTTGGTATGGTTATCTACAGAATTTCCCTTGTCAATTTTATAGAATAACACAATCGCACACACTTCATCTCGAAGAGGCATTGCACTTGTATGTTGCCAAGTATTGCTTAAACCTTGGTCACACTCTTGTTTTAGTCCCACTTTTATTTTACAACATGTGATTTTAAGCTCATCTTTTGTTCATCATTCATTACAAACCATCCATCCTTTTCATCCACATCCTTTTGCATCCATCATCCGTGGGTAATCGATAATCCTATTGTTTTATCCTCCCCTTTGTGCTTCCCTTAAATCGTCATCATTATGGTGGGAACCTTTATAATATGCTAAGGGCACCATCCCTTACTTTTTTTTTTCCTTGCACTTGGGGTGCCAAAACTAGCCTATCATCTATCATCCCACCCCTTACTTGGGGGCTATCTTATCCAATCATCTCGCATCCTACCTTATCCAATCAAATCTCCTTTATCCTATCCAAAATCATCCCTCTATCCCACATCCTTCCAAACCTTTTTTATCTTACCCAACCAATCCCTTTTATCCCACATCCTTTATCCTACCCCAAATCATCCATTTATCCCATATCCATTATCCTATCCCAAATTATCCCTTTATCCCTAATCCCTATCCATATCCCTTGGGAATTATAGGAGAAAGTCACCTCCTTTCAACCCCCATCCCTATCACATCTTCATCCCACCACATCTAAACTATCTTAAAAATCTAACAAAATTAAAAATAAAATCTTAAAAACCATAAAAATCAACAACGCACATAAAATTTAAAACACTTTTGCATGCATTTGTGTGTGTGTGTGTGTTTGTTCACTTGTTTATCTTTTTCCTACATTTGCATCATCTTTTGGCCAATGATATGAGGCCACTTTTTCTTTTCTTTTAGCACTTGGCTGATGATATGAGGCCACCTTTTATTTTATCTTTCTAGAGGTCCAATGATATGAGGACCCCCTTTTTAATATTACTTTGTCTAATGATATGAGGACATGGGCATCTAGCAATTAAAACATCATGGTATTTATACCATTGGTGCATCTTGCTCTATGCCACATCTTAATAAACTTGCTAATGATGATAATTGTGGGAAATTTACGATAACACCACCCCTTTACATCATCACTTAGCCTAATCATCATCACCTTATCCAACTAACCTTTCATCAATCATCTAACAATCAAATCTTATTCATCCAATCAATATATCCAACATTTTCAATCAATCCTATCAAATCCTATCATCTAAACATCTTCACATCCAACATCCAACATCCAAAATAAAAATCCTTACCCCTTGACTAGGGCATCCAAAATCCAAATCATCAAAATTCAACATCCAACATCTAACACGAACAAAATCATCTTATCTAATTCTACCCTTAGTGGGACAACAAAAAATCCTCAAAAGTATTTAATATCCAACAAATCCAAACAAATATACCCCTTTTTGGGGCATCATACATCCAAAACATCAACCCAATGACTAGGGCATCCAAAATCCAAAATCCAATATCTACTCTAATCTTCTACTTCTTCCGAATCCAAAATCTAAAATCCAAAATCCAAAATCCAAAAAAGTAATAAGAGTACTAATTAACCCATGTCTTTGGCCACCTTTCTTTATCTCCTATCGCTCCTTTAGGTCTTGCACCCTTACTTGCTCATCTGTCTTTTTATACTTTGGATTTTATCATCTGGACACATGCTCCACCAGACGGCCGGGCCTTGCCTTGGGGACCTCGCCCTCAGGCGCCCTTGACCCCTTTGTACTTTACTCACTCTTTTTGGGTCCTTTCTAGCCATTTGAGCATCTTATTTTTTTCAGTAGTCGGCCTTATCGGGGTTAATTAAAAAATTCAAGCAAGGGATTTATATAAATATAAAGTTATGTGATCATAATAAATGACCAAACACTAAGCATTAGCTATCACCACCTAAGGTTGCATCCATAAAGCATATAAGAGCTTCATTGCATCCATCTAACACCATCATAAGGGACACAAAGGCTGGTTATTCTACATACACACATCATGGGAGGAAATTTCATTCTATTCCATGTACACATCTATTATATTTCTTTACATCTAGCTTATTTGCTCTTTATTAAGTGCGACTCGCATAAGAGCCACCTAGGGCACAACTCCACACACACACACACATAACTACATTAGGTATGAGATGTAGTACAATGCTCAGTCATAAGTTCACCATTGTGATAAGTTGAGGACAGTCTGAACCCTCATTTTACATCTTTCTTTTTTAGGATTTGATGTCTATTTGAGGGTTTTGTAGGTTTCAATGACCTTAATGCGACCTTGAGTGACCAAAAGTGACTAATAACGAGCATCTTGCGACCACCTAAAGAAGATTTTATGAGATTTTCCACATACCGAGGTGCACAGAAACATGCCTAGGGCACCCACGGGTGCCGTTGTCCCTCTCCAGGCACCCAGTCTAGCCTTTCTCTCCAGATCTGCATTTTTCTGGGTCTCTGTGTGACCCTCCATTGCCTCTGTTCACTTAGTCGAGACTTCAAGATATTCCATATTTTATTGTGAATCAAGTAAGTACCTTATTCTCCTCCTTGAAAATAGGGTTTCATAATTTATTTCTTAGTTTGCTTGAGTATTCTTTGTTGTACTTGATTGCATATTTATTTACTGCTATAATAACATCAGATTAGGCATAAATTTCACATTTTAGCTTAATCATTTTGGTGAACCGAATGCTTTCACACTTAGGATCCTCATTTTTCCTCTATCATGGGTTGTAAAATTCCTCAAATTTCTTTGTCTGATTTACTTAAGATGCATCCCAATTTCCCGGCTAGTCTAAAAACCTTAGACACCATGTATCTTCCTAAAGATACAACACCACATGAAATAAGTCCTATCTTTGATCATTTATCTGATGACCCTAATTTTCGTGATCCTCCATCTCATCAATCCATGTTGGAATCGATTCAAGATTTGCATTCTTTATTTCAAGACAAATTTCAAGGCTATGGAATTCACGATCACATCTCTCAAATCTGAAATCCATCATCTTAAGGACGTTTTCGGGCTCATGTTTGTTCTCCTTCTACATCTCATCCTCATCATATGTCTTCTACATGTGATCTATCAAAGTGAGCCTTAAGTCTTACCCATTCAAGAAGCCTCTCACGTTTAATCACAATGCTAAGCAAAATTATATTCTTATTGATCTCCTTAGTCATCAATTTATCACTTTACCATCTACTCATGGCTATTCTACTTATCATCTTGTAAAATATCATGGTCGATATCATATTACAATTATCATCGAATCAATGGACATAATGACAACAATTGTTATGATTTCTGAAAAATAATCAAACATCTTGAACATCGAGGCTTTATATCATTTCTTTGCACAACATTATGTCTCATGCCCATCTATAATTGTTACATCCCTAATGGTGTTCGAATATTATTCATCTCGTATCTAATGAGCATCATGCCATCATTTCCAAGGTTCCTTCTATGGTGAGTCAAGAACCTCCTCGAGTAATCGCCTCTTAAAATCAACATAGTACCCCCTCCTCTTAAGTCATCTCCAATAGTACAAAGTCCATATACGCAACCACCTCTCAAAATCAGTCCATCTTCTTCTCCTATCAAGGCATCTACAACAGGTCATCAATCCCACCTAAGTTACCACCATTCAAGATTCCTCCCCATCTTGCTCCACTTCCGTTTCAAATTCATTTTGTCAAAGAAACTACTCCTACTGATAAAAGACACATTTCAAATTCCGCCACCATTACATGGTCCTACTATTACTTTGACCTACCGTTGTGGTGCCCTCCCTCACTATTATCATGATACAAACAACACTCTCCCATAATGGCAAGGTATATCTTGTGTCGCATTACATAAATATTATTCATTGGAATACTTAGGGGCATCACACTTATTCTCCCCTTCTAACACTATCAATTGTTTCTAGCATGTCCTATCACACTTAACACTCTACGCTTCATGATTCATCTTTCTTATCACTTTCAAACCCTTTGATACATGCATTACATCATTATTTCCTAATGACACACACGTGTTCTTATTGTTCTTACATGCACTTTATCGAGGATCTCTTCCTATAAGAACTCGTTCCATTTCCCCATTATATATATCTACTACATACTCATTCATAGGTGCATACATTTATCACCATCTATTTGCACATCCTATACACTCTTTCATCCTCTCTTCACCAAACGTCATTAATCAACTCATACATCCATCTTACACATTTTGATTTATCTGCATTGTCATTTCTCGATGACGCACTCTTGTGCTTTGGTTCACACTTGACTATTGAGGGAATATTATACACATGAACCTCACACACTACATACTATGCACACCACACATTCTCACACACTTGACCATATCACACATTTATGATAGACACATTCACCACACACATCTCTAAGCATTACTTAGTCACACTACACATTACACATCTCACACATCGTGCATCATACACTTAGGACATATTCTCGTAGCATCTCTCTACTACACACTTTGTGACTCATCCACCACAAAAATTCACACTACATCACTCTTTAATCTACTTCTACAAGCTATGGTCATTTGCCTATGACAAACTCTGGTTCCACAGTCCATACTCGACTGTTGAGGTTATACATCTTAAATGGACCTCATCACACTCACATGTTTAATCACTCACACGCTTACACTCTACACTTTACACTTCAACGATAACATCTTTTGGTACACACATTTCAAACCATTTCCCGATGACCCACTCTTTTTTATGGTTCATTCTTGGCTCTTGAGGGGGCATATATAAATGAACCTCACTACATATCACATCTCGTGGGGAACGCTTACTCCTATCATTCACATTGCATTCCATTCCACCTCATACATAACTTATTACATATGTTGGTTACATTTACTCTTGCTTACTTACGTTTTTTACATGTTCACTTTATTACGCATGCTAGATATATATCTTGTATGTCATTATCTTTATCATACATAGATGCGCGTTCACTAACTTTCTAGTTGTGATTGCAAATTATACAAATCTATTTCACACAACATGGATGCTTTAGCGCAATACCTATTACCGGTCCACAGAGGCTCTGGGGCATCCACATTCATACGCTACTGAGGTTGTATTATTTCATTTTGTTTAACAACACATTACTTTATTGGATTATACATGCTTTGACATACTTTTTATCATTCTAACATGCTAACGGGTGCTTCATGTGCAATTTTTTTTTGCAAGACTATTTGCTTCCATGGTGGTTATCATTACATTGTTTTTCATTGCTTGCTCTTTTTATACCATTGTTTGCGGGCTTTTCCCTTTGTCTTGTGTGCACACTTGTCTGCTTATGACCATTACAACCTTGATTGTCTTGTGACATCGTGAGTGATGTCCCATGTTTGAAACCTGCTTTTCATGGTCTACATTGTCTTCTTACGTGTTTACTTGCATTTTATCTTACACATTGTCTGTTTAGCTTACACTTCATCTTATACACACATGTTTGCTTTGTACTAAAACTTGTCTCCTAGCCACTTTGTTTGCATGTGCCTTGGTTTCTACCAAGCACATTCCCTTCCCCCTATAGGGCACAATTTTAGAACAACGGTCAGGTCCTCTTTTGGGCCGCATACTCCTTCATCGATGTCGCATGCACCAAAAATGAGGGGGAATCATATGGGTGAATCAATCACCCATACAGTGTTATACACAGCACAACACAATACCGATACAACACATTTTTCAGTTTTGGACATAAGGCTCATAATTAGACTTGGGTCCTTAACACAACGATGTTATTCCTAGATGCTTGTAACCAGGGGTCAATTACATAGTTTTTTGACACGTCACATAGGCTTTTGACAGGGTAAAGAGTCCTTTAGCATGACAGACATTTACACGAGGATAAGTACCCACCATCTGCAAGTGGTGTTTCGTATTCTAAGGAGCAGTTAAAGGTTAGAGGATGACACCAAAATTTCTCTCTACAATACTTATGTTGTGGCATAGGATCGCTTAAAAACCAACATTTCAGAGCGCTCTACAAATTTGGGAAGCAATTAAAGGTTAGAGGATGACATTAGAATTTCCTCCCTATACTTCTTCTGTCGTGGCATGAGATCACCCAAAAACTCACCCTTCATCGACATCTTCAAGATCCTTTCTACACCCTTTTTCTCATCACGGATTAGGTGCACATGTTCCTTTTTCACATTTTCAACATTTTTACATACTTATTTACATATGTTTTACACATATACATGTGTATTTGACTACTTGATCATTATTCTCTTTTGCAAGTCCATCCATATGGGAAGTGATAATCAACATCATCCACATCATCACAACAATAACATCGACATCAACAACAGGTACATCGTGACATCTATACATGCATTTTCCACCATAGGTTCATTTTCATCGTCACTTTTTACACTTTTTCCTCCTTAGCATACACTCTTCACATTTTTATTACTCTAAGATTTGTCTAGTCCCTCAACACATTTGCATCATCGATCTACATGATTATCAGGTACACATCTCTATCTACTTTATATTACCGAGAGCTTTCCACTCACCAACATAAAGTGGGGGCAAATGTAGACACAAAATCACACACTTTGGGTAATTATCTAATCTGATTATATACTACTATTCATATGATTCCTAAGTAAGAAGAGTACTAATTAACCCATGTCTTTGGCCACCTTTCTTTGTCTTATGTTGCTCCTTTCAGTCTTGCACCCTTACTTTCTCAGTCTATCTTTTTATACTCCAGTTTTTATCATCTTGGACGTTAGTGCCTATCAGGATGCCAACGCCATGCACCCTTGTCCCCTTTGGGCACCCCTAACCCCTTTGTACTTTACTCACACTTTTGGGTCTTTTCTAGCCATTTGAGCATCTTATCTTTTTGTTAGTAAGTATTTTTGGGGTTAATTAAAAAATTCAAGAAAGGGAATCATATAAATATAAAGTTATGTGATCATAATAAAAGACTAAGCACTAGACATTAGTTATCACCACGTAAGGTTGCATCTAAGAGCTTCATTGCATCCATCTAGCACCATCACAAGGGACACTGAGGGTGGTTATTCGCATACACACTTCATAGGAGGGAAGCTCATTCTATCCATCTATTACATTTCTTTACATCTATCTTATTTGCTTCTTGCTATCAAGTACGAATCGCACAAGAGCCACCTAGGGCACAATTTCACACACACACACACATATAGAACTACATTGGGTATGAGATGTAGTGCAACGCTCAGTCGTAAGTTCACCATCATGACAGATTGATGAAATTCGACCCCTCATTCTACATATTTGTTTTTAGGATTTGATGTCCATTTGAGGGTTTTGCAAGTTCATATTTCATTTGGGTTTCTAGTGACCTTGATGACCTTAGTGCGACCAAGGTGACTAACAATAAACATATTGTGACCACCTAGAGGAGGATTTCGAGTTTTTCGTAGACCTAGGTGCCTAAAAAGGCCTGGGGACCCATGGGCACCCCTATCCCTCTCCGTGCTCCCCAGTCCAGCCTATCTCTCTAGATCTACATTTTTGGGGTCTCTGTGTGACCCTCTTGCTGCTTGCTCTGTTAAGATGGTCAACACTTCGGTACACTCCAAATTTTAATGTGAATCAACTAAGTACCTTCTTCTCCTCCTCACAACTAGGGATTCATAATTTATCACTTAATTTGCTTGAGTATTCATTATTGTATTTAATTACAAATTTATTTACTACTACAATAGCATCAGATTAGGCATAAATTTCACATTTTAGCTTAATCAAAATGATGAAACCTTCACAAAAGCAACAACTTGCTAGATATGGAATCAAGTTCATCAATTATGCCAATTAGCTCCAAGAACTCAGGAACTATACATGCATCCAAATGCCAAATCTTCAAAAGAACCTGTTTCAATGACCATTATCACCTTAAACTTTCTTAATATCATTAAAAAAACATGATCAAATCATTCACAAAGTAACACAATGTCATTTTACCTCTACGACCTTCTTTTCCCCTCTCAAGAGATTTAGTAGCCCTAAAATCATGCAAGTCTTATAGCTCCAAGATATTCACAAGGTTTCAAAACTAAGCACCTTTCTATATACCCATTAGGTGCTTATAACTTATACCAAGAATTCATACTCGAGAGTAAATACAACCCCTTGATATGCACTTGTGTTTCCGATTAGGTCTCTTAGCAATTAGCCCTATACGGAGGAAAAATCTACTTTATTGAACAACCCCCAAATTATCCAGGGAAAGTGGTTATACTTTTGGATACCCTTTAATGAATACTTTCTTTTCACATTTTTTATTGTATAATTCTTCCTACAAAACTTCCAACTCACTTTTCCTGTCCTTTCTCCCTTAGTCGTATTAGGCCTCATAGGTCTTGTCTTAGGTTTTTGATTGAGATTTAATTTTTTTGGCCCTTATAAGATTGTAGTGGCATATAACTCCCTTAAACCTCTTGACACACCTTCACAACCTCTTACTAAGGCTCCTCATGTGTTTTCTTTTAAACTCACCTTTGTTACTCCTTGTCACTTCCCAAATTGAGTTCATTACTAGGTGGCTTTTAAACTAATATTTCCACAATATTAAGTCTAAGGGATTCAAATCCATTTAGAATTGTTTGACACACCTTATGCGATTCCTAATCGTTTAAGAAATCTTCCATCTTATCTTTCGCTGACCTCTTAATCATACTTAGACCAAAACTTGTTCAAATTGTGTCAAAACAAGGTTCTAAAACTATATCATCTGATTTTTCTAACCTTATTATCACTTATTTCCCCTATCCAACCTTCATGCACTTTTATCACTCCATGTTTGATTTACAATGATAGACTTAATAAATATAATAGGGAGATTCTTATAGTTTTATCCAAACTTGTAAGCAAACCCTTAAATTAAGGTATTTATGACAAAGTAGACCGAGTTTTCATTGTTTTACCTTGAAAAATCATTCTATTTCTCTTGAAAGTCCATCCAAACCTTCTTTACACCTCATCCATTCATTCCACCAATTCTTAGTCTTTTCCAATGGATGATGATGAAGTTATATCAATTTTCTACTCTAAATCCCTATATTGTGTGCTACTGCAGGCGGTGAGCGGGGGTTTTGGACTTATTTTATTCCCTTGACCTCCCAAGTTAAATTCAAGGTTGTAAATGATTCTACGAGACTTCTAAAGACCACCTCTACATTACTCCAAGACTCTTTACATCTTTTCACATCTTCTTATCAAAAGCGATCGAGGATAAAAAATTGTCTTCCTAGAAATGTGCTAATTGTTTTACCGGTTTTGACTCTTTCTCTTTGAAGTGTTAACTGAAACATCACCTTAACTCCAAACCATTATAAAATCTCCCCAAGTCAAGTGTTTAAGTGGATTCTTATCTATAGAATCCTCCATATTTTCTAGTTTCTTATGAAAATCCTTTCATCTCTATTTAGACAATACGGTCATAACCTTTACACTTAGTCATTTACCTACTTTTGCAAGAATAATATTGGTCTTATTTAGGCCTTTGTTACTTCCTTCACTTGATCCTTACATTGGTCAACCCATGGCTTCATGAAAAACAACCAAATTCAGAATTGTCCTTAAGAATGTGAGCCTATACTCCATACATTTCTAACCTCATTTGATGCAAAGAAGCCCTGACATGTTATCAAACCTACCATTAAAAAACCTCATTAATTTAGCATTACAAGGCATACATACCAAAGTAAATACAAGGAAACCTTTGTAATATTCTATACCTTTCACTTTATAAGAGTATCATAATTATATTCATCAATATTATATTTTACATGATATTTCAAAAACTTCTACAGATTACGAGCCTTTCATGAATCCTCCACACATATCATCACCTATAAACCTCCTTCCAAGACCTAATTGACCTCCCAAACTCGGATTATCTCTAAAACACTAATTGAAGGTAGTCACATCTTAACCCAAGGTTACCAAATCATGGTTCAAGATGACCATAGGTTTTGAAATCCTATCAAAAAGGTAAAGACACCTTACTTACCCCCATAAGGTCTTAAAGGACCTTTTACATCATCATTAGTTTTCATAATTTATATTAGACCTTCTAATTTTACCTTAGTAATTCAAATTTTCAAAAAATACATTTTGGAGAGAAAACTCGAAGGATCGAAAAACACCCATGAATGATTCAAGGAGGGTAGGAAACAACCTAAAAACACTAAATAGGACTATTAAGACCCATAGAAAACCCAAATTTGATGAAAGCCAAAATTTTGACTATGCACAAGATGATGCTCTTGCATCATACTCCCCAAGTGGGAAGATTTGTACTCCCATACAAATGTATGTCTTCTTTCTTTTCTTCTAATTCCTTTTCTTGTTTGAATTGCCTCTTCCTCTACTATGTTTGAGCTCATCTTCATTATTCATGTCTTTTTTTGTCTTTTCTTTGTTTGCTTAACTTCTAGCTTGTTGGTCTTGTCATCTTCTTGCTTCATTCTTTCTTCATCTTCTTCATTTGATTCTTCTTCATGTTTCATTTGTGTTTTTTTTTCATTTTCTTGTATGTTATCAGATTTCACATTCATTTCTTTGCTCACACCTACACAAACATAGCTAAAAGCAACATTAGATTGAAAATTTAGAGACAAACTACTCTCGTTTTAATTTTCTTTCTTCCAAAACTTGATTTCTTCACATTATTATTGATCAACCTCATCGCTACCATTGCATTTTGTTTTCTATCACATGATTTTTGACTTTATTCATGTTCTTGAGTCTTCATCATATTGTCTTCTTTATTGTATGCTTCTTTGGTTAAAGTTTCTTTAGTCTTTGCCTTGATTTTTACCTCATCTTCTTTACTCAACCAACTCTGCATGTTTGTAAGAACTTTTAATGAACCTTTCATCATGCTAACAGTTGTACTTTCGTCCTTGATGATTAAAACTTATTATAGTATTATAGGATAGCTCAAAAAGCTTGGAAAATTGGATTCATTCATTCTTTCTTCCCTTCAGACCAGAATGTTTTACCTGGTAGCATATTATTTTAGGAGACAATCCTAGAATGCCCCATATGTTTTCTTAAATTTGGCATGTTTTCGAGGGGAAATTCTCTTATGGATTTGGAAAGAATGAAATTCTTGTTTATTTTCTAATGTTGAAGCTGATCAACATTTATCTATACATAATAAGTCGATGGTTATCTCCAATGTATTACTGTAGATTTAAGTGCAAGCAAACAAAGTGGCCCTCGAGGTGGAGCACCTCTAAACCCTTTTACGACATTGGGGTGACACCCCATGTAACATTTCTTGTGAACCACTACCCCCCTCCCACCACTTTCCACCCCATGGTGGTCGTCCCCAAGGTGGTCGTCGGAGCGCTTGCACGCGTCACTCGTTCAATCGTGTTTGCCGGTCCTCGCATACGATCAACCTTAGCAAAGGAGCGTCTCGCCCCACCTCCAACTTGCCACCAAGGTTGAAGATCCCCTTCGCCACCCCACCGGCTCATATGGGTCTCGTCGGCTACACTCCGAGCCATGCACCCATGATGGTTGAATCCTTATGCCATCGTTAGAAAAAGTTCCCGAGAATGTCCCTTGCCATCTCACCCACTCAAGGTGTTGTTGAAGATAATGAAGAAGAGAACCAACTTGGCTCTAATTGGAAAGTTCTAGACAACGCAGTAAGGACCTTTTTAGATCTAGTTGGTTGATGATTATGATCCACCCTTTGCTGGTCAACTATTTTCGATGGCGATTAATATCATTGCATCTATGTTTTCTATAATTATGTTATAGTTGACTTTCTTAGGCTTGGCCCGATTTTTGTTGTGTAGCTTTGGGGCATGCTTCCATACCACCCGATTTTTGTTGAATTATCTTGTATCATTTTACTTGTTAATATAATATAAGATCTTATTCATAAAAAACCACCTTTGAGTTTGTTCACAAACTTCTTTTTCTTGCATTTCTTCATTTTTTATCTTCTTGTTTTCTAACTCTTCATCCAAGGCATTGTTTATTGCCTTGGTTCTTCACTTTTCTCACCTGTATTCCCACACAAAAGGAAACTATTAGAATTAAAATTTGGAGGCCATATAACCTCTTGAGACGGTTTTTGCAAGAGCTCTTCTTCATCTCCTTTCAACTGCTCTTTTCTTTAATACCTTCTTCTTCTTCTTTACCAATCGTCACTCCTACTACAGGATAACACAAACCGACTTCCATTAATATTTTCTTCCTTCTTTCCTCTCTTTTTCAAGCCATCATTTGCTTCCTCATTCTCTCTATAGGCCATTGCACTATTTTTCTCATATTCCATCCAAGAACTTAATGTTCTTCCTTTCTCCATTCTATCATTAGCCACAAATATTCTTCTATCTCTTTAATATTTGTTATCATCCCTTCATGAGTCATTCTCACCTTCCTTTCACTCTCTTTCATCTTTTTGTAGTAGCCATCTAATAAGAAACCTTTCATTTTCACTCTTTTCTTCCTTTAACTCACTTTTTTTTTCTTCTTCACAAGCAAGTCTTTTCCACCTTGCTTCTTCTTAACACCTCACCCTACACTTACTGGTCTTTTTATGCTTGTTCTCTCTTCTTTTTACCTTCCAATTTTGTTTCACCTTGGATATCTTCTTACTTTCTTCTTATATTCTTCTTTAAGCCTTCTAGGATAAGATTTATTTCACTTACTACTCTTTCCCTCTCCATTTCTTATTTTCAAGAGTAAACCTGCTTCGATACCAAAAATGATGTAGAGGGACTGATGACACCTTCAAAAAGAAACAAATTGTTAGATATGGAAGCAAGCTCATCAAATATGCCAATTAGCTCAAAGAACTCAAGAACCATACATGCATCAAAATGTAAAATCTTCAAAAGAACCTATTTTAATGACCATTGATTTAATAAAATCTGAATTATTATTATTAAATCTGATTTTAGAATCACTACAATGATATACAATAAAACAAAAATGCCAAGAACTTCAAAGATGTAACTATGTAAGCAAATGAAAGAGATAGGGCACTTATCTAATTTTCGCTTATAGGGAAATATAAGCGAACTAGAGCAAATTTTGGGATTAGCAAACCAACGGTTATACAGATAATATATATCGATCTAAACATACATGCAAATAAAAGTGGATATTCTATCGAATAATTATACAAAACAAGAAAAATAAATGAACACCATATTTAACGTGGTTCATCTAGTGTGGGCTACATCCACCAAGAAACAAGCCAATCTATTATCTAAAGCTTTGACAAGATATACAATGAAGATTTACAATCTTCCACACCTCTCAGATGTTCAGTACTTTCTTCCTTCAAGTTTTTGATTCTTTTTACCAAGAATTCTCTCTCACACAATTATCTTGTAATTATGATCATCCATCTATTCATTACTTCTAAACCCTAGCTTTTATGTTTATATAGTCGTTTATAGACTCAGGGCACTTAGCCATGCAATTACAATCAATAAATCTATTTTAATGCTAAAAATAGATATAATTCCCGAGAGTTAATTAAAAATTCATCTCACAGGTAACCGACGTTGGTTCTGCCTAACCGCTACCAATTCCTTACTTGCTTGACCGATGCTGGTCATACTTGACCGATGCCGTTCCGCCTTCGACCGATGTCGATTCTTGTATTTTCAAAGCAAGTTCCAATTGCATGCTAAAATGAAGTAATTAAGCTTCACAACTCAACAATCTCCCACTTGGAGTTTAATTACCGCACCATACACGTGCATAAAGGTGTCATTTTTGGATCCTTCCTTGGCTTTGTTTCTTCCTCTTCAAGTCTCAAACTTGAAGACCAATAGAAGTGGAGTGTAGCTCCAACTTCTCCTTTGCTAATGGCTTCGTTAGCATATCCGCAGGGTTCTTGCTCATATGAATCTTTTCAGATTCAACCTGTCCATCCTCCAATACTGCAGATGAAGTGATACATCATTCCGAATGTGTTTCATTCTTGAATGAAACACGAGTTCTTTTCCAAATGAATTACGCTTTGATGCTTTGAACAATTTACAATTACTTTTCTCCTTTCCCAACTCTTCCATGAACCTACTCATTCATATCATCTCTTGCTAGCCTCTGTAGCTGTAATATACTCTGCCTCTGTAATAGACAAAGCCACAACCTTCTTCGTAATCTCGATATCCAACTAACTCATGTACAACCCATCGTGAAAATATATCCAGTAGTGCTTCTCCTACCATCCGATTCCAGCCATATCCAAATAAACATAGCCACGTAATGAAATATCCGAACCTCCATAGCATAACTACATGCTAGATGTTTGTTTCAAATACGAGTATCCATTGGACTCCTTTCCAATGCTCTTTACTTGGATTAGCCATATATCTACTCACAACTCCCATCGCTGTGTAATGTCTCGGTCTTATACAAACCATAGCATACATGAGACTTCCAACTGCTGAAGCATATGGCACTCGTGTCATGTATTTGACCTCCTCATGTGATGAAGGACACCGATCTTTACTCAATTTGAAGTGTCTAGCCATAGGTGTGCTAACAGGTTTTACATTTGCATGTTGAACCTTTCTAACACCTTGTAGATATAATCCTCCCAAGACAAATACAACTTTTTGTTTTTCCTGTCTCTATTTATTTGCATGCCAAGGATTCTTTTTACAGCTTCTAAATCCTTCATTGCAAATGTGTGAGCTAGCTTTCTCTTAAGCTCACCAATGTCCTACATACTAGATCCTGCGATAAGCATATCATCCACATACAATAACAAAATAATATAACTCCCATTTTCAAGCTTCTTGAAATAAACACAATGGTCTGATTCACATCTCAAGTAACCATGCTCATGCATAAAACTATCAAACCTCATGTACCATTGCCTTGGAGCTTGTTTGAGCCCATATAGGCTCTTTTTCAACCTGCACACTAATTTTTCCTTACCCTTGACTTCATACCCAAGTGGCTGCTGCATATAAATCTCTTCATCCAAATCACCATGAAGGAAAGCCGTCTTCACATCTAGTTGCTTTAAATGCAAATCTTCTACTGCAACTAAACTCAATACAGCACGAATAGAAGTCATCTTAACAACTGTAGACACTTAAAATTGGTTACTCAATTTAGTGTCCCTCACATTCATTTACGCTTAGGTAACACGGGCACGCGATACGACACCACTATCCCCTTGGGATATTATCCAATTTGTGATTTAAACACCTATCTTAAATTTAATTCATCCCATTGTATCTTACCCATGAGTAATTAAATATTAAACATTTAATTACACCTCTCCCCAGGTATCCTAATCACCTATCTACCCCAAATTTATTCTATCTATGTATCACCCCTTTTTTTTCCTCTTCCCCAAGCGGGATATTTTCCGTATTTGGGGTAATTCTCATATTTCTAGAAATCAATCATTTTGGCCATCTCGGGAGTCTATTCCGCGATCG
This sequence comes from Taxus wallichiana var. yunnanensis, assembly GCA_018340775.1. Lineage (NCBI taxonomy): Eukaryota > Viridiplantae > Streptophyta > Pinopsida > Cupressales > Taxaceae > Taxus > Taxus wallichiana. Next base: position 851,567,286 of record CM031242.1, on the reverse strand, counting down.
GCGCCGACCCATACTGGTGGCGCCGATTTTCTAGGAGCGGCGCCGATTATAAAAGCAAGTCCAGAACTCAGTTCTAGGGACCGAAAAAAAATAGACGAACGCACGCACGAACAGAGAGAGACAGATCGCGAAAGAGACGCAGGTTGTAAGAAAGATCTCTTAGCATCAAGTGTATCGAATGAGGGCACATCTGTCGAATCAATCCCACGAGAGGAGCACTGAGTTACTCGCTTATCACATCAACATCGCACGCATCATCGATCCTCTGGTGACTCTGTTACCAACTTCGCATATCGGCATATCAGCAGGCGTCGACTATCTATCCATCACTTCCCAATTTCCACGAATCTTCTTCTTGACTTGTCCCGATCAAGTGGTCTACCTTGATCAAGCGCCGATCTTACGGTCGATGCCGATCCTTCATCAATCGACGCCGATCACATCGATCACATCGGGCCGATGCCGATCATCTGCGAGATAGGTAAAAGGCCACAGGTAACACAAATCCAGCTTTATTTTCATAGTTTCTTGTTTTTAGTTTTATGCATTTGCTTTTTTTTAGATTCTGTTTCATTACCATAATCAGAAAATCAAGTCTTTTTATACATCTTTTATCATGTATGCTTCTTTACTTAATTGAAAACGTGGAGTGACATCCGCCGAGGAAGCTTATCGCTTCCCGGACCCACTTTCGGGCAGTCCACCCAAATATCTTTTAACGCCATCTTTTTCTGTCAAGCATCGGTGTTTTGCAGGTTACTCGGATCTATTGTGCGAATTGCTCGTGTGCGCCCGTCTTATCTACATCGACCTCCTTATCCGTCTACATCTTCGGATCTTGTCCATCAGGTATCAATTTCATTGGAGTTTTTCAGGGTTTTTGTGTTTAGTTTGGTGCATTAACTTGGACAGGTAACAAGCGCAAAATCCTTGATCTACATTCTGGCACGCCGGTGGGACCCAACCAAAGTCCCTTATTGGTAAGTTCATTTCTTTTCTAGTTTTGAGCTTTGATTCTTTTTTTCTTACTGATTTCTATCAGTTCTGCTTGAGCATTTCTTTTCTTGCTTTTTATGCGAAATCATTATCTTGAAATTTTTCTATTTCCTTAGAATAGAAATTTTTCGTTTCATCATTATCTGGATACATCTTTCCGGATCTTGTTTGCTGTTTGCTTAACCTCTTCTTGCGGAGCACTTTGCTTGATCGTGGGATTGTTCGAGGGGAAGAGCTCAACAACGCGCTTCTTGAAGTCCACACACCTTGGAGAGCTAAATCTACAGGTATTTCTCTTTTGCGGTGTTTTCTCCTTTTTAGGATTTCTTTGTTGGTTGTCTATCACATCCAAACATTTCAATTTTCGGTGCTTAAAAGGAATTTAATCGCATTTGGGAAAGAATCTGTTTGAACTTGTCTTCATCGAAATCAAACACTTTGTTTTTAAGTGCTTAAAAAGAACCTTTTCTTTGTCATTGCTGCATGTTTTTCACCTAGTTTTAATTCGGCTGGAAAATTGATCAAAATCGGTAGTGACACTATTTGATTTTTATTTTTCACCCTTGCACACAAAGCCAAAATCACTAGGTATAAAGCATTTAAACAAAACTCCTTCCCTGGCCTCGCCTACTTGGAAGTGATATCCAAGAGGAAGAGCCTACGCGGTACTCAGGCCGCGCTATAAATTCACGGAAGATCTGGTATATATTGGCAAAGCACCCGACTCCCTTATCGCAGCGGTGTGTGAAGTGCGGGGGTAGGCCCCTATATCAAGCCACGTACCGGTCTTTTACTGAAGTGCCTTCGGGACTCCTCACCAAACATTCCCCAAACCATCCTTAGTTTGGCTATCTGAGTAGTTCCTATTCTAAAAAGCCTTCCCTAATATTTTCTTTCTTAAAAGCATCAAAACTTAAAGGAGATAATCACCTGCGCTGCTTGAATTGTCTATGCATTAGTTAGGTCAATCTTCTTTTCTGCGTGTTTATGACGGTCATCATTGGTTGCAATCTAGATGAATGGCTCAGCGGCCCCTTCTTCTTCCAAAATTACCACTAGTGTGGATGTTTGGCACCCCCAAATCTTCCTCGGGACCACTTTGTTGGTTGGTTCCCCATCACGGTCATATAATCCTTTCCATCAAGCCAAAGCAACCCCATCACGTCCGGCTTCCCTAGTCCTTGAAATATCATCACTTCGACTCGAGTATGTTCTCGCGGGGATCTGAATTTCAGGCTTTCCTCGATCGCAATCCGATAGCCCTATGGACTACCTAGTACACAAGTCTATTCAAATATCTGATCAAGGACCACCAATCCAGCAAGTGTACGATTATTCTCGTGAACCATCCCAGGCCTTTGTAGAACAGTTTGCATCATCTCTCTTGCCTCGAGTCACGGAGAAGGACGGTGCCCCTGTGCCTCCTTTTTCTCTTCCACCAACCATATCGACTAGTTCTCAAATAGTCTTACCTATTCCTAACACCGCAGTTACCTCGAATATTCCACAACCTACTTCTGAGAGGTCCTCTGCCCTGGCTATGATGAATGCGTCTGCGCACCCGCATATTGCTGTTAATTCATCTATGCCCTCCATTGTATCCCAAGGTCAATACCCCTTTATGAGCCAACCCCCTCCGAATAGTCAGTTGGTTCCTGCTTCCCGTCCTCTAGTGGGTTTTCTTCCAATATTCCAGCAACAGTGACCTTCACCCATCCTTTAGCATCAGCACCCTTAATGCCTAATCCGGCAGTAGAAGGCCCCTTTCAGGTCTTGTTCCCCAATATGTCCAATCAAATTGGCACTCATGTTCCTCAATCTATCCCGATTCAGTCAACAAGCATAGGAGTCCACCAATCACAGGCTCCACGTCCATCACCCAACCAGCATTTTCTCAACCACTTATTATCTCACAGCATACCTATACACAAGCTACTTCACAACAAATACCCCACCAGGTGTCACCCAGAACGCCTGGTTACTCCTCTTATCATCCTATCAATCAACAGATGAATCCCCCATTGACACCTCAACAACATCCACCATTTGCTTCTCATGTGGGACATACCAGTGTGCCTCCTCCTCAATCGGACGTGGTTCAAATTCTCTTCAAGAAAATCGCAGACTTGGAAGCCTCCACAAAAGGGGCTCGTCCTTCCTACTCCTTTGAAGAAGTGTGTAATGAACCCATTCACCCCTCAGTGGCTTTTAAGCCTTATCCTCCCCAATGGGAACTTCCCAAATTTTCAAAATTTCATAGTCGGGAAGACCCTCAACAACATTTGCGAGCATTCAAACATGCTTGCTACCTCATAGTCCAGGATCAGGAGCTTATGCTCCGTACCTTTCCTATGTCTCTAGCAGGTCCTGCTTTAGACTGGTACAACAACATTCCTCAACATTCCTTGTTTTCTTTCTCTCAATTGGCCCAGATGTTTGTTGAAAACTTTTCAATAAATATCACGCATAAGATCTCGATTACAGATCTTTATAACATTCGTCAATTCGATGATGAGTCTATTGCAGACTTTGTCGCTCGTTGGAGAGGGATAATCAACCAATTGTCTTTCTTCCTTCCTCAATCCCAACAAATCGAGTTGTTTACTCGATCTTGTGCTAATCATATTTCTTCCACTTTGAGGATCCAAACTTTTCATACCTTTGAAGAAGCCTTTACGATGGCACGTAAACTTGAATCTCGCGCCATTGAACAAGGGAAGCTAAAACTTCGATCTAAATCTAAACCAGATTTTTCTCGGTTTACCAAACCAAATTCTTCTCCTTCTAAAGACAAGAATCAGGGATCCACCAACGCTATCGTATTAAAAACATCACGAGCCGATAATACTTCTAATCAAACAACACGGAGAGACTCCTCGTCCTCTCGAAAAGGGACTTCATCATCTCGATCCTTCGCTCCATTGGGGGAATCATATGCCTCTATCTTAGAGAAAATGTTGGAAGTTCGCATGATCGAACTTCCCCCCATTAGGAATATTGATGAAAGCCAAGAACGTCCATTCTGGTATAGAGAAAATGATTTCTGTCATTATCATAGAACCAAAGGTCATGACATCGAACGATGTCAAACTTTCAAAAATCTTGTCCAGAAATTCATTGATAAAGGCGAGCTCATTCTGGATAACCCAAATGCTCCCCCAAATCAGGCACTGGATGTTTTTAAACAACCTTTTCCCAATCATTCCCCGAACCATAATGCTTCAGAGTCTCAAAAACCAAACACTCATACTATCAACTTCATCTCTACTGAAGAATCTTCTTCTGAAACCAAGCCATCTGCGAACACATCAACCGAATCAGAACCTTCTTCCACTGCGTCAATCACTGGAATTCCACCATCTTCCGATAGCCCGTCTTTGAATATTCCTACATTGCTAGATACGGGTTCATCTTTCTCCACTCCTTTGTCTGACCTTCCATCCATACCCGAGACAGTGTCATCCTCATCTGTCTCATCGTCAAACATTCTTTCAATGCTCGAGGCAATTACATCCCTTCGAGTTTCCACTACAGATACATCTACTTCTGTTGCTCCCATTCTCACTGCAACTATGCCCCTGGTGAACGTACCTATAATTGTGCCGACTCCGATGGAAGCGTCTTCGATTTTGACTCTTCCTGTCTCTTTTCCTACAGTAGTTCCACCCATAATTACTGCACCAGAAGTAGTCCCTTCACAAGGAACTGCTTCTTCATCACTCACTTCTTCCACCACTAGTGCTGCTTCGCCCATTAAAGAAAAATCAAAAGAAGTAGCACCAACACCTATACGCTCGGTTCCTGAACTTAAACCGAGACAACCAAAATCTAACATTGCGCCATCAGTACCTCCCCACTTGCTTCCTCCGAAAAGGTTACAATCACCTTATGCCGTTGAGGTTGTCACCATCCCTGAAAAAGGAAAGCCCATATTTCGAACCATCAAGACCCTTGGTGCTTTCCCACAAAAATCTCTCTCTACGCCCCATAAAAGATTGGATTTATCCGCTGAGAAGGCGTCTTCTTCTACACACTTATCAAAACCATCATCTTCTTCTACAACACATTCCTCACCAACACCCCGGAAAGCGGATTTACCTACCAACAAGACGCCACCTCCTCTATCAGGATCATCATCTTCATTACCAAAAGCCAGGGCGCCCTATGTCCCTCCGATTACACCTACTTTGGGAGCTTCTTCCTCATCTAAATCAACATTATCTAAATCATCAGTAAATTCGACCAAGCAACCTCCTTTATCTTTGAAGACCACAACACCTGTCACATCTCCATCATCTTCAAAATCTATTTTAGGGGCTCCCCCTCCACCAAAATCAATCATGTCTCACTTACTTCCATCTCAAGTGCCCAAGACTGCTCCTCCAAGTGTCCAAAAGAATAAGATGATCCCTAAAAAGACTGTCAGACCTAATATGCAGGTTCTTTTGCCTCGGCAGTCTGTTAAGGCAAAAGAGGTACCTTCGTCACCTCTATCCTCATCTTCGTCTACCGGTTTCTACACCGAAATCCTTCGCCAACTTATCCAATCTTCATCTATATCCCTTCCTCCGATTAAACCTTATAACCCTAAAGGAGCTAAACCTACCTGGTTTAACTCTGATCTAATTTGTGCTTATCACCGTACCCCAGGTCATGATACTGAGGGATGTAAAGCTCTTCAAGCTGTTGTCAACAACCTTTTGGACGAAAGTGATCTTTTGCTGGAGGAGGAGGAACAAGTATCTCCTGTCATCTTAGCCTCATCTGAGCCCCAACGATCCACTCAGACCTCTAGTGATTCCACTCCAATTGACCTTCCACCTTCTCAAATTGATACAATCCAGGTCGCCACTAGAACCCAACACTATGATAATCCATCTTCCTCTACAGCATCTCGACCACGGGTTATCATTTCTGCAGCCCCTGAAGGAATTCCTCCTTCCTCATTAGCCCCACGACCTAAGGTCTCTATTCGTGCTGCCCCTCGAGCTCAAATTCCCGTGTCAGTTGAGGAGAGTGTTATGAAACAACTCACCCAGGCTCCGGTCAAAATGTCTCTTTTTGACCTCATCCAATCCTCTCCACAACATCGCCAGGCTCTGATTGATAATCTGCGTCGCATCGCAGTGAATTCAGATGAGCCCCAGCCCTACGAGTTGGTTGTTGGATTGAATAGACCATCAACCACCATTTCTTTTGAAGATTCAGAAATTCCTTCTCTTTCTTCCGAGGATTTGGAGGCTCCCCTCTTTATCACAGTCCAAATCGACAACACTACGTTAAAATGCGTTATGATCGACAGTGGAGCTGCACTCAACGTCATCTCCTCGCACACATTCGAGCAACTTAAGTTACCAAAGAACGTAGTGTCACCCCGCCTTTCGCCCTTCGATCATTTAACGATCAGTTAGCAGTTACTTTAGGAACTGTGGTCTTACCCATTCGAGTAGGTAAGAAGCTGCTTCATGAACTCTTCTACATTGTCGAAGGAAAATTCCACTATAATATGATCCTCGGACGCTCCTAGATTCGTGCAATGCATTGTGTCCCATCCACCCTCCATCGATGCTTAAAATATCAATATGAGGGCAAAGTATATACTCATCCAGGAGATCCTTTTCCTTCCGCACAATGCGACATGACCACAAGGTCTGCCCCTCTAAAGGAAAATACTTCTTCTCCTGACGGGGCCTCATCTTCTTCCATACCTGCAACCAAACTACCGGATTTACAAAATCTAGAAGAGACATTGCAGCGTTTCTCACTGGGAGAGCTTCCTCTCTTTTCTTTCGATGCCCATCTCAATCCTAGTGAGTATGGTAGACCGGACAAACAACCTGAGTATCAACCAGGTCTCGGTCGCATCGTCACCATTGGTCTGCCCAATCAACAGACTAATTTCATCTATGGTGGTCTTGATACGCCTCATTATCGCCCAGATTCTCCTCCTAGGACCAAACCTTACTTAACAGGGTTCGATTATCTACAAAATCCCACGTTTGCAAAAACTTATCTATATCGATGCGCGTGGAAGGGTTTTGGTCTAGGAAAATATGAGCAAGGTGTGCATGACCTCACATCCATTCCTACTCTCATGCCACATCAAAAATTTGGTTTAGGATTTAAACCTCTTTCAAAAGCCACCATCACTATTCTCGATGAGCCTCTTCCTATTGAGGAACCATCTTCTCCCGCTAAGTCAGAAGCATCACTCGATGTGGACGATGACGACATTTCCATCCCACCTAATTTTTTTTTTTTATCAATACCATTTCCTTAGGGCCGCTAGCCTATACGACTAGCAACCGGTCCGCTTCCATACCGTTAATCTTCCCTGAGATAGTTGGAGATGACTCTCCTACTATCAACACTATCCACTGTGCGGATGATGATTCTGTCCTCACCTATCGGGGCGGAGGATTCATATCTTCCCAAGACTATTCCTTCGACACGTCCACGCTTCTCAGCGAAGCCCTTTGTCGACCTTAATATAGGGACTTGAAGATCCTCGCATCATTAAGGTCGGCCAATCCCTTAATCCCACGGGAATTAGGGGGACTTTGCCACCTTTCTTTCCAACCATCGTCAAGCCTTTGCTTGGTCATATGAGGATATGCAGGACTCGATCCCGATATTGTGGTCCACAATATCGTTACTCTTCCCAACATCAAGCCGGTTAAACAAAAGCTGCGTAAAATGCACCCTAGAGTAGCCCTTCTTGTTGCAAAGAATTACAGCGCTTGCTCTCGGCTAACTTCATCAACCCATCGATTATCCACAATGGGTTTCGATATGTAGTACCGGTAACTAAAGCTCTTTGGGAAAATTTGAATTTGTACCGACTTAGGGATCTTAATCTTGCTTGTCGAAAGATGATTTTCCTCTGCCTAATATCGACCAACTCGTGGATCCAGCTGCGGGTCATGAGATGCTTTCTCTTATGGATGGTTTCTCTGGATATAATCAAATTCTCATCACGAGAAGACCAACATAAGACTTCTTTCATAACTCCTTGGGGACCTTCTGCTATCGCGTCATGCCTTTCGGTCTTAAGAACGCAGGAGCAACCTATCAGCGAGCAATGACCTACATCTTCCATGATCTCTTACACAAAACTATGGAAGATTACGTTGACGATCTCCTCGGTAAGTCCAAACGTCGTCAGGATCATCTTTTCATCCTTGCACCTCTCTTTGAGAGGCTTATTTGCTTTTGTCTTCATCTAAATCCATCTAAGTGCGTGTTTGGCGTTCTCACTGGTAAACTTTTAGGTTTTATCATTTCCATTAGGGGTATTGAAGTAGACCCCGCAAAAATAAAAGCTATCCTTGAGATGCCTCCCCCTTCTAACTTAAAGCAACTCCGTAGTCTCCAAGGACGTCTTCAATCAGTGCGTCGTTTTATCTCACAATTGTCGGACCATTGTCAACCTTTTCATCATCTCCTCCGTAAGAATGTTCATTTTGAATGGGATGAACATTGCCAAAAGGCCTTTGATGATCTCAAAGCTTATCTTCTTTCTCCACCTGTGCTTACACCTCCACGCGAGGGGGAGCCTTTCTATCTTTATATCTCTGTGACTGACCATGCTCTGGGAGCCATGATTTCGCATCGGGACACTTGCGGTAAAGAACAAGCTGTCTATTACATCAGTCGCACCCTCCATGAGTATGAAACGCGTTACTCCGAAGCTGAAAAGCTATGTTGTGCTCTCTTCTTCGCAACTTCTAAGCTTCGTCATTACCTCCTTAATCACAAAACTTATATTGTCACAAGTGTCAATCCACTCAAGACAATTCATGCAAAGCCTTATCACAACGATCGTATCACTCGTTGGCTCATGCTTATGACAGAATTTGACCTCGAGTTCATCCCGCAAAAGTCTATCAAGGGTCAGGTTATTGCAGATCAATTGGCTGATGCTCCTCTTCCGGACACCCAAGACCCCCTTGCTCAATTCCCCGATGAATATATCCAACAAATTGATTTTGGTCTATCTCCATTTAAAGTAAAGCTCTTCTTTGATGGATCCAAATGCCAGCAAGGGGGAGGTGCAGGTTTCGTGATGATCCCTCCTTGGGGTACGCCTATCCCAGTCGCACACAAATTGAACTTTGAGTGCACCAACAATATGGCTGAATACGAAGCTCTTGTCTTGGGTCTTCAAAACGCCATTAATCTCGGCGCTCGTCATATTGACATCTTTGGTGATTCTGAACTCATCGTTAATCAAGTCACGGGTGTCTATCAATGCAAGAATGATATCCTTCAAAAATATCGTGACATCGTTCTTGCTCAACTCCAATATTTCGATAAATTCACTATCTAAGCCATTCCTCGCATGCAAATCGATTCGCAGAACAATGGCTTCGTTAGCCTCACTTATCCCACCCTTTACCGAAGACTTCGACTTTATGTGGCATCTGCAACGATTAGATCAACCATCTCATCTTAGGCAACTATTTTCAATCCATCTTTGTCACAACCCATACTCGGGATGAGTGGTATCAATAGATTGTTGATTATCTATCTCATTCGGTGCTTCCTCAGATCGACTTCCAATGGTAGAAGATCTTTTATCCAACGCGCTAATCGCTATACCATTCTAGGCGGGATTCTCTACAAACGCGGCTTCGAGGGTATTTTGCTTCGGTGCCTCAAAACCCATGAATCATCTAAAGCCATCCAGGAGGTCCATGACGGTATCTGTGGTGGACATTTTAGTGGCTTAGCTGTGGCTAAACGCATCTTACGTTTGGGATATTATTGGCCTTCTCTTAATCGAGATTGTTGTGAATACACTAAGAAATGCGTCAAGTGTCAACAACATTCCAATCTCACGCACATCCCTAGTCAGGCTTTACAGCCTGCAGCAGATTTGTGGCCTTTTTCGCAATGGGGTCTTGATCTTATTGGTCTCATCAATCCCCGTTCTTCACAGCGTCATCATTCTATCATCACTGCCACTGAGTACTTTACTAAGTGGGTGGAGGCTATCCCTCTTTCTTCAACAAAGGCTAAACCCATAGTTGATTTCGTCTATCAACACATCATTTGTCGCTTTGGCGTTCCACACAAACTCATCACAGATAATGGCAAGTCTTTCAAGAATGTTGATTTGCAGAACCTCTGCAACGCTTTCAATATCAAACTCAATTTTTCTTCTCCATACTATCCTCAAGCTAATGGTCAGGCGAAGCTTCCAATAAAACTTTGCGTAATATATCCTCATGCAAAGGTAACTAGTCATTTGGTAGGGATTGGCATTTACATATCCCTTTTGCTCTGGGCCTATCGGACTAGCATTCGTACTCCTCTTGGTGCTACTCCCTTCTCTCTCGTCTATGGGTCTGAGGCTGTCCTTCCTTTGGAAGTCCAAATTCCATCTCTCCGTGTTTCTCTCAGAGAATTTGTCTCTGATGAGGACTATCGTCAAAATCGTCTAGCACAACTTGAATTATTAGATGAGCGGCGACTCAACGCTCTTGAACATCATCAAGTCTATCTTGAGCGTGTCAAACGTGCTTATAACAAGCATTTGCAGCACCGTGACTTCAAAATTGGGGATCTTGTTCTTAAAGAAAATCAAAACGTCACTACACTCGAAAGAAGTCAACGTGGTAAGTTTGCCCCCAACTGGATGGGCCCCTACATTATCACTCATAAATATGGGTCTGGGGCTTATCGTTTATCTTCCATGGATGGTATACCTGAAGCGGAACCTCTTAATGCTTTGCATCTACGGCCCTTCTACTGTTAAAGTCTATCTTACACAAGTCTAGTCGCAACACAGATCTTTCATCCGTCTGAAACAACCAGTCATATACTTTTATGGTGATCTGAAACTATGTGGTTCTCCGCCTATTGCCTCTTTTACCTTAAAATATGAGTACCGCGGCTCTACTCATTGCATGTTTCTTTTGGATATGTTCCTCCTCATGGTAGGAATACCTTAATCACCACTTCATCTGTCCCAAGTGCTTATCCTAATCGAATCTACTCGGGGCATGAGTACATGTTCTTCTATGTTCTCCTCCCCTCCGTCTGATCTACCTAGGTCTAAACTCAGCTTCTTCCAACAAGATTTTCAAAAAAAAAAAAAAAAAAAAAAAAGAAGAAAAGATGCTATCCAAAAAAGATAGACCGATCCCTTGAAGGACAGCTATCCATACATTGTCAAATGAATCAAAAGGAAAAAATATAGACCATACCCTCGAAGGATGGCTATCATTAAAATTCAAAATACAGACCGCTCCCTTGAAGGACGATGCTGTTTCGCAAAGAAATATTCAAGGCTTCTTGCAATTAATCAGCCTTTCAGTCAGTTTATACACCTTTTAGCATCATTGAAAGACTTCCCGCATCGATCAGTCTTTCCATATCAAGCAAACTTCCCGCATTGATCAGTTTGCTTTTCTGTCAAAATCATGAAGCTGAGATTTAGGACCTTTTGTCGATCATATGGAGAATCCTATTTTCCCACTATGGACATGTATTCTGTCCCTTGTAAATTCTGACAAGATACTTACTTACTGCTCCTTTCGTTTCCCTCCTAGATCTGTTTTGCGGCTAGTTAGTGTCAGGTTTATTTTAGCCTTACATAGGGCCTTACATGCATGATATTGTGATTTTCCTATCCAGATTCTATCTATGGTCGGTTGGGAGCCCAACTTATCATTTTCTTCCTTATCCGGGTATATCTTCTTTTTTCCTAGTCAGGGTCGTTTTCATTACATCCTTGGCTCTCGCAAAGAGTATTCCCCATTATTCTTTGTTTTTCATCCAGTCAAATTGGCATTTTACATGTTAATTTAATCAAAATTTATCTTCTATCTAATTTCATCTCATCTATCAAAGCATCTATTATCAACACATGTGGCTCTGGCTATCTATTTTCATCAAAATTAAATTAACATCTCAGACAGGCCAAGTACATCAATCACATCTATCTATCTATCCATCAAAATATCTAAAAGCTGGTGCATCCAAGTTACACTATATCCATCTATATCCATTTTTCATCAAAATAAAATCACATCTATCCATCTATCCATCAAAATATCGAAAAATATGTACATCCAAGTTACATTACATCTATCTCTCTCTATTTTTCATCAAAATTATATCCACATATCAATCACATCAAATCACATCTATTTCTATCCTCTATCAGTCTATATCCATCAAATCACATCTATTTCTATCCATCAAATCACATCTATTTCTATCCATCAAAATCACATCTATTTCTATCCATCAAATCACATCTATTTCTATCATCTATCATATCAATCACATCAGATCACATCTATTCATCATCTATCAGTCTATATCTATATCCATCACAATTACGCTACATCTATCCATGTATATCAAAATCAAAAGCGTGAGAACAATTATATGACAAATGAAATAATGAATCTATATATATACATGTGTGTCTGTACAACAAAAAGGGGTGGCTTTCAATCAAGCCATCTATACAATGCCTTCCAATCGAGGCTACATCAATACATGGATACAAAATCTATCAATCTCTATATCGTAAAATCCGACGCATGGAGGACACTATCTCCTCCACCCTCCTCTGGACCATTTGTCTCTCCGACCGCCGCTATCGAGCTGGATACACTGCTTTGGAGGTCTCGGCCCACCTCGATCTCTCCCGGTGCTCCCTCCGCCTGAGGCCCCGCTCGCTGTGGCTGTGGCTGATCTCCTCCTCGCCCGTGCACGAGGCACATCGGGGCATCTTTGCCGCTAGGGCATCCTCATAGTATCTCACCTCAGCGAGGAGAGACTGATATGTGCTCAGGCTCACGGTACCCGGCGCTCGTAATGGTGCTTCGTGGTCTTCTGCTTTGGGGCTCTTGGTGCGCTTGGTGGTGGTGCTCCTCCTGAGGTCGTACCGCTGTACTGCAGGACTCCGACATGGCACCTGTCTCCCCATATTTGGCCCTGAGGGCCTCCCTGTGTCGAAGGTAGCGATCCCTCTGCTGGATCGCTATATCTCGCTCCTGGCGAGCGGTATCTCTCTCCACAATTAGGGCATCCCTCTCCTCTGTCAAAGCCCTGATCTCCTCAAGAGCTACCTGATGTGTCTGTGTCAGGGTGGCATGCTCTCCCTCCAGTCTATCCAGCATAGCAGCTATATCATCCTCGTCGGCATCTATAGATGCCGGGAGATGCCGTGGTAGCTCTGTATCGTACCATGCTGCGTAGCCCTCGTCCACCCCTGCATCATCGTCACTATCTGTGGAGGGTGGGGCCTCTCTCAATGGGTCTGCTGGGATCAAAATCGGCAGATCGGTCTCCCTGCTGTCCCGCCTATAAGGCGTGTAGGTGGTCGGCACTGTCTGCACCAGGCCGAACTGTCTCAATACCCGCATAAATGGGACTCGCTCCCACATATCGAGCTGCGGCCCCTAACCACCCTGCTCCGTCTCAGTGCCACCAAGTGAGCATCCTGACCAGCCCATGTCGGAAATGCCCGATATGGCCTCCAGATGACCTGATCCGGTGTCAGCATCCTGAAACGCTCGCTGTACCAAGTCAGCCGATCTCCCTGTATCCCCACGGCCACGTCTGCCCGCCATCGCCGGAATCCATAATCAACACCTCCCACTGCTGCTGGCATCCAAGGAAGCCCGGATGGCCTGATCACCGCTATGTGCTCGTATGCCCAGCAATGGAGCACAAAACTGACATCTATACCCGTCCTCCGGCCTGTGGTGTACATCCATAGCTCATGGTATATCTGAGCTATCAGGGCATCAGCAAAGGCGAACACCTGCCTGAGCTGCAGAATGTCGCAAACACAGTCTAATAGCAACAGTGGGAATCTCCCACCTCCTGAATCTGGCAGAGCAAAGTAGGATATAGCCATCTGAATCAGCACTATCCGTGCTCAGGGACTATCTGTCTATCTTTGTGAGGCTATCCTCACTGCCCCGGACACTATCTCTGAGTCATCTGCCCTGTCTCCGTATAATCGAACTAGGGCCCTCTGTTGCTGCTCTCGCGGTGTAATCTCGATAGGGTCCCCAGTGATCGCAACCTCAGAATCTGTATATGTCCTCATGGGTGATGGTCATCTCACCCGTCCTAAACCAAAAAGTGCACGTGTGGCTGTCCCACCGTCGCACTAGTGCCCGCATCAGCTCCACATCCCGCGGCACTCGTCTGTAATATCTAAAGCCCCGAGCCCGGCTAACTCTAGATGCCGCCAGTCTGCATCAGTCACATCTGGGAGAATAGTCTCCAGTAACTCGGGAATAGCATCCCTCATATGTAGAGCCTCTCGTGCCTGCACCCACAACAGCAAGAGCAACATTAGTCTCGAATCGCAGTATCCAAAACAACAAAAACTTCATCTTTTCCCATCGGCGTCGATTTAATAAAATCGGCGTCGTTTGTCTCTAATCGGCGCCGATTAATATCAATCGACGCCGTTCAAGAACCAATCGACGCCGATTGTACCAATCGACGCCGACTGGCTGTCCGGACGTAAATCAGCCCCTTGCCCCCATAAACACAAAAAAAAATCAAAAAAAAAAAAAAAAATGCAACGGGTTCAAGAAGAACCACTTACCCCAGGTCGTGTCCTCCTGCGCTTCTGACCGCTCCCAGAGGCTTCCATGATGCTCAAATCAAAATTCTGCCTCTCTCTGAATCAGTCGTCACGATGAAAATAAATCGTTTACGTTTTCCGTTCGCATATTTATATGCGCTACGATTGGTCGACGCCGATTTTTCTGATCGACGCCGTTTATATTGGTCGTCGCCGATCGATATGGTCGCCGCCGATTTTCCGCATCTATTTGCCATAGTGTTGATGCTTGGCTTATTTGTCCATCTGATCATTATTGTGTGCTGAATATTGCCTTTCGGCACATCTTTTCGATATCATTGTCTATTTCGAGTTTTGTTCCCTTTGCGTGGGACACTCGTACTTTTTGGCAGCCTAGAGTTAAACGGGTCTGTAGGCACTAACGTCGTTTGCTTTGCAGACCGTCTAGTTGTCCCTACCAATGTGTCTCTCTTTAGATGCTGACTATTTTGCAGTTCTCCTTACACTCATGGGTCTGTAGGCACTAACGTCGTCTCATGAGGAGACCGGCTAGTTTGCGCTACCAATGTGAGTTCCTTAGGTTGCTGCCTTTTTATTTATTTTTATGCGTCATCAATGATCAGATCTACTCCAGACATCCGACTGGGGCATCCTGCATTTTCATCTACCTCTTTCAAACTTGGGATCGTCTGTTCTATCACCTATCCCATCCCTAGTTTGAGGGGGATCACATCATCACTCATTCTTCCCTTCTTCCATCTCTTAGTTTTTGTCTCATAACCTTGCTTATCGCAAGTTACTTGACAAAAAGGGGCAAAATGTAGACACTTAAAATTGGTTACTCAATTTAGTGTCCCTCACATTCGTTTACCTGCTTAGGTAACCTGGGGCACGTTTACGACACCACTATCCCCTTGGGATATTATCCAATTTGTGATTTAAACACCTATCTTAAATTTAATTCATCCCATTGTATCTTACCCATGAGTAATTAAATATTAAACATTTAATTACACCTCTCCCCAGGTATCCTAATCACCTATCTACCCCAAATTTATTCTATCTATGTATCACCCCTTTTTTTTCCTCTTCCCCAAGCGGGATATTTTCCGTATTTGGGGTAATTCTCATATTTCTAGAAATCAATCATTTTGGCCATCTCGGGAGTCTATTTCATGATCGGCGTGCCGACCCATACGGGCCGGCGCCGATTATAAAAGCAAGTCGAACTCGGTTCTAGGGACCAAAAAAAAAAGACAATGCATTTAACACGCACGAACAGAGAGAGACAGATCGCGAAAGAGACGTAGGTTGTAAGAAAGATCTCTTAGCATCAAGTGTATCGAATGAGGGCACATCCTGTCCGAATCAATCCCTGAGAGGAGCACCGTTACTCTGCTTCTATCACATCAACATCGCACGCATCCATCGATCCTCTGGTGACTCTGTTCCAGTACCTTACCAACTTCGGCATATCCAGCAGACGTCGACTATCTGTCCATCACTTCCCAATTCCTGAATCTTCTTGCACTGTCCCTGATCAACTGGTCTACCTTCAGTCGACGCCGATCTTACACAGTCGATGCCGATCCTTCATCAATCGACGCCGATCACATCAGTCGACGCCGATCACATCAGTCGACGCCGATCATCCTGCAGATAGGTAAAAGGCCACAGGTAACACAAATCCAGCTTTATTTTCATAGTTTCCTATTTTCTGTAGCTGTCTGTCTGCTGTTTAGATTCTGTTTCATTACCATAATCAGAAAATCAAGTCTTTTTATACATCTTTTATCATGTATGCTTCTTTACTTAATTGAAAACGTGGACTGACATCCGCTGAGGAAGCTTATCGCTTCCCGGACCCACTTTTTGGGCAGTCCACCCAAATATCTTTTAACGCCATCTTTTTCTGTCAAGCATCGGTGTTTTGCAGGTTACTCGGATCTATTGTGCGAATTGCTCGTGTGCGCCCGTCTTATCTACATCGACCTCCTTATCCATCTACATCTTCGGATCTTGTCCATCAGGTATCAATTTCATTGGAGTTTTTCAGGGTTTTTGTGTTTAGTTTGGTGCATTAACTTGGACAGGTAACAAGCGCAAAATCCTTGATCTACAACAACGGAGAAAATATTTCACTAAAGTCAATACTTTCCTTTTGTGTAAATCCCTTTACTCAAGCCTTGCCTTGTACCTTTTCATCCACCCTCTTCTTCCTTAATCCCGTAAACCCACTTGTTCGCAATGTTCTCTTACTCGCCTTTGGCAACTTAACCAAATCCCAAGTCTAGTTTTGTTCCAAGGAGTCCATCTCCTCATCCATGTCATGCTCCCACTGAACGTGAGTCTTATCCTACATTGCTTCTTCAAATCTCTCTAGTTCACCACTATCAGTCAATAATAGATAAAATAGAGAAGGTGTAAATCTTTCTAGAAGTTTACTTACCCTTTGTGACCTTCTCATAGAAGTTTAGGGTACCAGAGGCTCAATCTGGGCCTCCTGAACATTAGTATCAACCGCGAGTGACAATGTCGATCACCTATAACCGACATCAGTTCTACTAACCGATGCTTAAGTCTTGATCCTCTATAACCGTTAGCAGTTTATCGATCGATGCCGATCGGGCGTAATTGACAACGGTTACTATGTATTTTTGTAGGTGTTTCTTTAAAACATGAGAGTTCATTTTCATCAATAAACTTCTCAATTTTCTCATCCTTGGGTACCAAAATTTGATCCTGTACATTCTCTTTTCATTCCATTCAACTTCACGACTCTAACAATTTTAGAATTATCTAAATCCCAAAACGGAAACCGAAATCATCGGATCCATAACCAATAAAATTGCACCTCTTGGATTTTGCATCCAACTTTTTTCTATTTTCTCTATCAACATGCACAAAAGTTTTGAACCAAAAAAATTTAAGAAAAGAAAGATCTACCTCTTTTTAGGTCCATGCTTCCTTTGGTATTCCTCCATCTAGTGAACTTGAAGGGCCACGATTAATCAAATAAACCACTTGTATCAACTATACGCCCAAAATTGCAAGGGCAATCCGAACGTATCCTCATACTTCTAACACGTTCCATGATTTTCTTTTTCATTCTTTCGTAACACCATTCTCCCGTGGTGTTCTTGGAACCGTTTTTTCTCTACGTATCCCATTCACTAAATAATAATCATTGAAAGCCTTGCAACAAGATATTAACCACTATTATCGGATATAAGGCACTTTAACTTAGAATTTGATTCATTCTTAATAAGGGCTTTCCATCTTTTAAAAGTCTCAAAAACATTAAATTTACGTTTAATACAATAAACCCATACCTTTCTTGTAGCATCATCAATGAAAGTAACATAATACTGGGATCCACCATGAGAAGCTACCTGAGCTGGTCCCCACACATCTGAGTGTACAAGCTCCAATTTCTGCTCCTTCTTAGTTGCCCCAACTTTGAGAAATCTCACTCTCTTTTGCTTTCCAAAGATACAATGCTCACAGAAATCAAGATCTAAATCTTTCAAATATGATAACTTACCCTTAGCCTTTAATATATGCATTCCTTTTTGAATCATATGACCCAACCGATTATGCCACATGCATGCATCTCGAAATCAAGTAGATAATGCGTAAAAGGAATCGAGTAATACAAGTAGATAAATATAATGTTCCTAATTTCTTACATCTTACCACAACAAAAGCACCCTTGGTGACTTTCCAAGAGTCTCTGTAAAAGTAACCATGCAACAGATTCACCTAGTTGCCTGTGAGAAATAAGATTCCTCCTCAAGCTTGAACATGCCTCACATCTTTCAATAGCCATGTATTTCCATTCTACAATTTTAGATGAACTTCCCCTTTTCCAATAATACTGTAAGGTTCATCATCACCCAAATAAACATGCCCAAAATTGCCCTGGACATAATTTCTGAAATAACCCTTATTAAGGGTTGCATGGAAAGAAGCTCCTGAATCTAAAACCCACGATTCAATTCTACTATCTAAAGAAAGAATAAGAGCATCTTGTATTACCTCTGATGCAGCAAGATTCACCTCTTTACCTTTTTCTGGTTGTTGGTTCTCTCTTTCTTTTGACCAATAGTATTTCTTTGCATGTCCTTTCTTTCCACATTTCAACCAAGTAATTCCCGTACTACGGATTTAGATCTATTATCCCTTGACTTTGATTTCCCATTACTCTTACTCTTGGATCTCTCCTTCTACATGCCCTTGCTTTCTACATTCAAAGCATTTCCAGATGATGTTTCCTCTATACTCTTCCTGCGAATTTCTTCATTCAAGATTATACTAACCACATCATCAAACTTCAAAATATTATTAGTAGATGTTGTATTACTAACAACCATTACCAAGTTGTCCAACTATCAGGAAAAGAACATAAGAATAAAAGTACTTTTACTTCATCATCAAATGGTATTGCAACCGATTTTAACTGATTTACAATAAATCAGAAATCATTCAAATGACTAGAGGCAGATTCACCTTCATGCATCTTAGAACTAAATAGTTTCTTCATCAAATAAAATTTATTTGAAGCACTAGGTTTTTCATATAAATTAGCAAAAGATTTCATTAAGTCTACTATAGAAGCCGTTTCTATAATATTGGAAGCCACAGATCTTTGTCATGTTCAATCTTATAGATCCCAAAGCCTTTCTATCAAGAATCTTCCATTCTTCATGAGTCATCTTCATAGGTCTAGACTTCTAATCCAATGGTAATTACAAATCTCTTTGATATAGATAATCTTCAATCTACATCTTCCATAATTGATAATTTCGGCCGTCAAACTTCTCTACCTTGTATTTATTATCTTCTGTCATTGCTGTAGCTCCCACTCAATCAGAAAACCCTCTGTGAGTAAATCTGTCAACACACAAAACCCTCAAACAAAGCTCTGATACCATTTGTTGGGATTAGCACACCGGTTGTACAGACAATATATCAGATCTAAGCATACATGTAAATAAAAGTGGATATTCTACCAGAAGAATTATACAAAACAAGAGATATAAATCAACACTAGATTTAACATGGTTCACCCAGTGTGGGCTACGTCCACCAAGAAACAAGCCAATCTATTATCCAAAGCTTTGACAAGACATACAATGAATATTTACAATCTTCCACACCTCTCAGATGTTCAGTACTTTCTTCCTTCAAGCTTTTGATTCTTTTACCAAAAGTTCTCTTTCACATAATTATCTTATAATTATGATCATCCGTCTATTCATTACTTCTAAACCCTAGCTTTTATGCTTATATAGTTGTTTATAGACTTAGGGCACTTAGCCATGTAATTACAATCAATAAATCTATTTTAATGCTAAAATAGATATAATTCTTGAGAGTTAATTAAAACTTCATCGCACATTTAACCGACGCTTGATTCGCCTAATCGCTTACCGTTCCTTACTTGCTTGACCGATGCGTTCATATCGTATTTTCCAGCAAGTTCCAATTGCATGCTAAAATGAAGTAATTAAGCTTCACAACTCAACACAACCGATGAATAAGATAGGAAGAATCTTTGGAAACTCTAGATATAAATTTTGGAACTTACAAAATGGCTCGGAAATGGGCACCATTGTATGGGCGAGGTCTCCGTAGGTGCTCGTGATGCACTGAGAGGGTTAGAACCTGATTTTTATGGTGTTCTAGGGTTTCACTATCCTTCTCTCTTGATCGCATGTAAGATGTTGGATGCTAATTGAATTCAATGATAAATTGAAAAATAGATAATATCCTATAAAACCCCAAACTACATCAAATCCTAAAAAAGAAATATGCAAATGGGGATTCAGACTGACCTCAACGGTCACCTGACAGAGTGAACTTACGACCGAGCACTACACACTACATCTCAACTCCATGTAGTTCTCTCTGTGTGTGTGTGTATAATTGTGTCCTTAGGTTGCCATTGCACCAATGATGCCAATATAATGGGCTCTAGCTAGATAAAATGCAAATGTGTGGATGGAATTCAGAAACTTCCCCTTCCTATGTAGTGTATGTAGAGTAATCAGCCCAAGAATGTAGTCCCTTTACTAGTATGTAGATAGATAGCCCGACCTTATAATGGTGTGTATGTTGTGTTTATATAGGGATGTCTTGTTTAAATTTTTGACACTAATGACATGACATGCCGATTAGGACCTTAGGTAGGAGTAAGAAAACTGAAAAGCTGACCACAAGATGTCAAAAATGTGAACAAAATCAAAGAGGACAAGAGCGCCTAGGTTGGAAAGGAGCGCTTGGGCGTTAGTGTCGATCCCAGGCACTAGTGCCCCGAGGCAACTAACAAAAATGTGAGAAGACCGATGCAGAGACATGGATCCCTATGACATGGCCAAAACCGAGAGTAGAAGTTACATATGTGAGAGATAAAAACAATAGAAACAATCAAAGCAAGAGGGTGGAATAGGAGGTGTGTCACCAGTGAATACTTTTCTTACTCAAGATCCATACATAAAATAACATACTTGGTGGTATAGTAAAATAGTAGTATGTGTATGATTTTGTGTCTATATTTGCCCCCTTATGTTAATTGAATAAAATTCAAGTAGTGTAAAGGAAGAAAGGAACATACATGTGAGAAGTTTGGAGAATCCATATTGTAGAAGTACACACAGAATATGAGAACATATAGCATGGAAAACCATGGATCGACATGTCAATCCATGTGGCATAAATAGAGATGAAGAACTGTTGTAAGGATCACTTAGAGAAATTGATGATTTGATTTGAGTGATTTGGAGATTTTGAATTTGTTTCCAAATGGAGATTCGAAGGGGTAGGGAGTGATCAATTCCTAACCTGATTTTGTATGTTTGAAAAACTAAAGGATTTTGGCATCTTACCACCAAAGGAAGAGTCTTAGGGAGAGAGGTCTAGTTTTACCCTCTAACTATGACTACATCCTCAAAAGGTCCAAGCTGCTTTGCAGACGGATAAAGACCAAATTTAGTTCCAGCTCGATCCATGTTGAATAACCCATATAGGAGAAGTATAGGAAAGGTAGTGACGTCTCATTTCCCCCACTCCACGTGTGTCACTATTTGTCTAATTATAGATGGCTTCCATGTTAGGTCATCTGGAAGCGATAGAAAATATAAAGTGATTTCCCATGTTAGGTCATCTGGGAAAGATAATGAAGTGATGTAACTCCCAAGTTAGGTCATCTGGGAGAGATAATGAAGTGTTGTTATGTTATATTGATGATTTGATTTGAATATTGAATGATTGCTTTGAAATTGAATGTATGTGATAGATTACGTATGGAGATATTTTTGCTTTTTGCCCCTAGATTAGGTCATTAGGGGAATAGATAGAAAATATTTAAATAAATTGATTTGTTCCTTCGCTTGATTGGTGTGAAAGATCTTTTTGATAACGATGTATTAGGAGTGTCGAATGATCATATATATTAGGAGAGGGATCGTAGGGTGATCCCTATTGTATGCCCCCTTTCGATGAAAGGGGAGGGGTGAATATAACGAGCACTGAGTTGAAAGTAGAGGTGAAATGGCGTAATAGTGAACAAGATGTTACAATATTGCTTGTATGTCGAGGTGAAAATGTGTCAGATTGGAATATAACATTATGGAATTTTTATAGTATGGTGGCAGGACAAATTCTAAACTATATGGCGCATGCAAATGGGGAGGAAAATTGAGTAATGAAGCTCAATATATGAGCACAATTGTGTGTCATGTATTAATTGAAAGAATGCATGCAAGCGGTAACTATAGTTAATTGAAAATTGAAAATTGCTATATATAGTAATAGTAAAAGTGAATAGTAACTTCATTTGGACCGTGATTGAGTTAGAATTTGAGCTATGATCTTGTGAAGATGTTGCAGATTAGAGTAGCAAGGTTTACGAGGTTCGAGAGAATAGTGGAGGTCCTAAATTCGTAGGACGCTCGGTGATACGGTGAGTAAGTTATTTTTGAAGAGTGTGGAGAATTTTTCCCAAATGTGTCAATTTTTGTAAAATTTGAAATGTTATGTTTTAGTGCATTTTCGACACGGGAAGGAGTGGCCAATGCGTTTGCATCCTTGGGACACTTGGGCCTAGTTCTAGTTGCGGGTGACATGTTCGTAGGTTCTCATGACTGCTCTTGGGTGCTTAGTGACCTAGTGACCTAGGAGAGAGTATTGATAGTGCAATGTGGAATTTTTCCATTTTTTTGAATCTTTGTGTTATAATTAGTTGATTTTGAATATGTATGAGGTGTTAATGTTGATTTTGTCGAGTTTTTGTGTTGCAAAGAAATATACACTTGAGGGAGTTATGCGGGGGTCGACATTTGAGTACATTGTTGAATTTGGGGTTATCAGACATGGAGTGGGAGATACTAGACTATGTTGGCTTGTGGCACATAGTGAGATTAGGGAGGTACCCCATAATATGCCTATGATTATTGCATCATGCAAGAGGCGGTGTGCAGATACTTGTAATTTTGGATACCTTTGGGGAGATGAATGTGACCCTAGAGGATGTATATCGTATATTGTGACTACTATTTGTGGGAAAGAGAGTATAGGTGATGGTTGTAGTGGATGTTCGAGAGGAAGATGAGAGCAATTAGATGATACTTTACCGGTACACGGGTATGGACATAGATCCATATTAGTCCGGATGCTATATTAAGATTAGGTGTTCCAAAATTGTGGAAGTTCATTACGTAATTATTGCTTCATCGGTGGCGACAGAGGGTGGTGGAGCAAGCATCTTGTATAAGATGCACGAGATCTATCAGCGCATAGAGGAGGATGGGACTAGATTTTCATGGGCTTGATGTGTACTAGCGTATTTTTACAAAGATCTATATAGGTTCACACAAGAGGACCATGGGGGTGGACTTGGAGCCACCACATTGTTATATGTATGGGCCTATGAGCACATTGTGATATTGAGGCTACTCAGGAGGACATGAGCTAATTGGGCAAGGCCCAGAGATATTTGTAGCGATGTGGATAGGAACGCATAGTAGGAGTTTGAATATACTACCTATAGATCTATGCTTGATTGTATGGGGCCAGGGGATATTATATGGAGGCCATATCGAGCCTATGGAGGGTGGTCAGAGGATGGGGTAGAGCTACTGATGTGTTTGATAGACTATTTGGTTGGAGGACATGTTTCCCAGAGTGACCAATTTATTTCAAAAGAGTGAGTGTCATGATAGTTTGGCATGGCTCAAGATGTGCCCCTAGAGCCATATGTATGGGTGCGAGCCACTAGAGCACCGAGGAGGATGAGAATGAGACTAGGACCTACAAGAGAACAACTAGTGCCTCTTGGTGCGAGATGAGATGGATGTGGCCATTGAGCTGATACATGTGGACGATGCGGGATGTACCAAGGCATATAGTGCATGTTGGGTAGTGCATCGATGGGTGCTCTTGTTTCTAGTATTTTTGGTATGCGGCGGGAGCACCACTAGTTGGAGATGCAGAGGGGCAGCACCTACCCCGATGGTGATGGTATAAAAAGCAACGATAACATAGCATGAGTATTTTCTTGTTATCCTGTGTTGATTGTCACTTGGGTGTGTGATTGTATGTGAATGTGTGTGATAACTAATGCGGTATTGGATGTTGCGGGTGATGCATATTGGTCCTTGATTGTTGATTTATAGATCCACACATTGACGTGAAATGTGCCTCCAAACATGCTTGTGGGTGGTGGGATGTTGGAGTGGGCATATGTTATTGCAAGCGAACATGCCCATTTGTTCGATCCATTAGTGATAACAACAACTATGTGTACCATATTATTGAGTGAGTGTGATGAGGTGCTCATGGAGACAGTGGAGAGATATAGGGGCCATGATTAGTGGTGTAGATTGAGTGGTGAAGCGTCTAGTTCTAGAGCTCCCAGTTGTGTAAAGTGACATTGATGATGAGATATGATGTAATGTGATTTTGATGATATATTAATAGATGGATGATTGACATTATTGTGTTGTGTTGATGTTCTTTGATATGTGATGTGATGATTTTTGTTCATATGTAGATGTTTTATTTGCATTGCGTAAATGATTATATTGATAAATGGATGATGGTGATTATAGGACATAGATAGGTGAAATTTGAAAGTTAGATTGTATGTGTGAATGAGGATAGATAATATGTGATAGTAATAGAATATATATGTGATGTAGTGCGGTAGATAAAAAAATGAGCCATGTTATAATAAAATGATACATGATGTATGTGAACATGTGTGAGTATGATGAAGAGGGGGGAGGAGAATAGTGATGCCCCTAGTGTATGTGTAGAAAAGATGAGGTTCATTTATATAAGACCCTTGGAAATCAAGAATGAACCATATAACAAGAGTACATCATCTGGAAATGGTTTGATAGTGTACGCTTAGATAAATAGATTAATGAAGTGTATAACACAAAGATGGAATGGAGTTCTTATTGTTATAAATAACTTAACAAGTCATGTAAGAATCTTAAGAACACGAGTGTGTCATCAAGTAATGAGGTGAGAAAAATCACCTACCAAAGATGAAGAGGGTGGCAAGGAGTGGTGGAAGCATGTGAAGTGGTAGCAGCATGAGTGTATGAGCCAAACTAAATGTCGGATGAGATGGTGCTAATGATGGGAGATGTAGTGGTAGGAAGCACAAATGTTGATGGCTTAGGAAGCCAATGTGAAGTAGGAGCACTATGCGATAAATGAGATGATGTAGTGGTGGATGAGTGAGGTGGAGGTCGTGCATGAATAATGACTTTAGGTGGTGGACAAATGATGACCTTAGAAGTGGGAGGAGACAAGTGAACCGAAGTAGCAACACACTTGTGTAGAATTGGAGAAATAGACCGCTCACAAGAGTGAGAGCCAAAGGAAATGACACCCTTATCTTCTAATTGTTGTAATTTATCATGAAGGGCACAACAATCATTATCACAATGGCCATTGATGCGGTGGTAATTGTAATAAGGAAGATCACTTATTTGGCGATGTAAGCGATGTGGAGGATGATACTAATTATAAGGCAAGTAAATTAAGCGCTTATCAAACAGTACACAATACATCATGAAGCTTAATAGTATGCAAGAAATGTAATGGATCCCAAGTAGGAGATGGCAAAGACTTAGGTGGAGAGTGACGCGGTGGTGAAGATGGAGGACACTTATGTGGGAGGGGATGGAACATGATTGCGAGGTGGAAGAGATGGAGACCTTGGAGGAGGATTAAAAATGGATGGGGTGAAGAAGTAGAAGATGCAACAATAGAATACGTATAAGGAGGATCTATAACATGTGTAACAATTAAATATTGTTCTATATCAATGACCCTATAGCATAAAAGTGTAAATGATTCACATGTATCATATTGCAATCGTTCTTTTAAAGTAGGAATCAAGACACGACAAAAGATAAATTACTTTTATAGATCAATAGGCTGAAATAATAACTGATGCATGCAAGAATTGAAGCATAAAATATAATCTAGGAGAGGCTCTTTCTTTCCCTTATGCAAGCTAGGTAGGTGATCATATGTGACTCTAGGACCATTGTTTAGCATAAAACATCTAAGAAAAACATCTTCCATTTCATAATATGTACTAATAGATCCAAAAGGCAAATGAGTGTACCATTGAAGAGCTTCATCGACAAAGCGTGATGGAAGGATGTTAGCAATAATCGATCATTCGAATAAGAATCCATAGCTAAACGATAATGATTAAGATGTAGATATGGATTTCCAGTGCCATTGAAACATGAAAATGTAGGCATGATGAAATATTTAGGATCTGGTGAATTATGAATTTTATTCGGAATAGGATTTCCATAAAGAGAGTTATTATCAATAGAAACATAATATGCATTGCTTTCAAGAGTGAGATATTGAACATGAGATTGCAATGGCCAACAACATGCATGAGTGGAAAAATATCATGTGGAGGAATCTTATAAGTGAGGGAAACTATGAAAACAGGAAGCACAAGGATCATGCGGGATGGCGTGAACATTGATCATGGTGCAAACCAACAGCGTGATAAGATCTCATGAAGAGAGAGCATCAACCATAGGTGTATGTAAAGATTCGAAAAAGGGGCAAAACCTCATTAAGCTCAAAATCTCTATACACTCTTAGATCTGAAGGGCGGTGTACATATAGAGGGTGATGTGTAACCCCCAGTGTTATAATCATGACCTCTCAAGTGGAGAGGGGGAGTTACATTCTTGAAATGGGAAGTAACTCCCAATGACGCATATGACACTGCATTGTCACGTAAGGGAATCCAATGATGACCCTAAATGACACCTAGACCTATGACCTCACTTAAGTGAGATGACCTGCCTAGTGATGTGGAATATGACTCACACCAACACACCCCTTTATCGAAACTTAGGATGAGGTGACAAGTTAGAAAAGAGAAATGGGTCCCGACACTAAAGCCTAATGAGGTACCCATGCACAACAAGGGTCCCAAGAAATGAAGGAAAACCAGTGGGAAAAACATCCACCACAAGAGAAAAATAATCTTTAATATAAAAAGATACCAAAGATGAATCCCGACCAATTAGGAGCCTACTAAGGTATACATGTATAAAAGGGAAATCTCTTAAAAAGAATAAGAAGAGAGAAGAATAAGGAGATGAGAGGAACAAAAAAGATGCCATGGATGGATTTGAACTCTGTAATTCTAAGAAGTCTCCAAGAAGAGTCTCGATGATGTGATCCGATGCCTCTAGACTAAAGAAGAGCCACTTGCACCAAACTATGTGCCCGCCCTTAGGAAGGACAAAAATGAAGTGTTAGAAGTCCACCCACTCCACGAAGGAAGCCGAAGGTAGCATCACGAAGAACTCGAGTTTGGTCTATGAAAGTGTGACATAAATATAATAAGAGAGCACCAACGAAAGCGAAGGTAATGCAATGAGTGTAGAAGTATCAGAGTGAAGAAGAGGAACACCCGGAGAAAGGTTGTCCAAATCATGTGAAGGTAATGCAATAATCCCTAGAATAGAAAGAGGATCCACAAGTAAGGGTGGATAAATGAAGGTCTCCTGAAAATTGAAAGTGATAAAAGTCCCAAAAGGGGAACTCCTAATAAAGGAGATGATGGAATCCTCCAAAACATCTATAGAAGGATAAGTAACCTATCTTGCATCACAAGTGGATATCTTTTTGTGAAAGATGACCAAGGTCGCATATAATCGTCCCAATGAGGGGGTTCAAAAAATAGAAGATCGATATCGAGACATGTATAAGTCATCCATACATGAAGGAAGAGGAGTGGAAAGGGCCTTATATACACTGGAAGTGTAAATGAGGCATGTGTAATGATGATATGAGACCGAGAATGGGACTTCTTGATGTCTCGATGAGATGTGGGAAGTGTCAACACTCTACGGAATAGTGAGAAAAGGAGGAGAGGAATCCTCTTTAGTAATCTCGGAATCATAATAGGGAGCACAATCCTTGTCATCGAATTAGAACCAAGTGAGTCTCAGTATCGGTGGAATTGCCATCACACGAAGAATAAGAGGATACAACTACATCAACAAAAACAACAACAAAAACAAGGACATTATGTGAAGGGTCTCCAAATAGGGGTGAAATATGCTCTAGATGTTGTGGGGAGGATTTGAGTCTGCCACGTGAATGTAGAGAGGTCTGGTGATGGAAAACATCAAGTGACCAACAACATGGTCGTAAGTATTGAGAAAGTCCTCAAGACGACTAGAATCAGTGGGTGCAGGAACTGGCCCAAGCAAGAAGTGTGTAATACCCTCGTAGGAAAAGTAGCATTCCATGGAAGCACACCATGATGTATAGTTCTCTCTCCCAAGAAGAAGTGGCAGAGGCTATAAGGCAATCTGTGATGCTCAAGTCTAGAAAGAGCATCCTCCATGATGCGGAAGCAAAAGTGCAAGGTGTACAAGAATAAGGGTACAAGAATGTAAGACATTGGACTCAATTGATAATGTGTCTGCAAGAAACACGACACCCGAGAAGAACAGTGATAACCCCCATATATGTGGCACTTTATAAGTAGTGTGTAATTATAATAAGGTGCGTTCAAGCAACATCGACAATTGAACACTCACCTCACATTAGGCGATGAGTCACATGAGAGTGGAGGTCACAATAAAGTCCTAGTCGGAAGTAAAGGAACACACACAATCAAACACAAAAGGTGAAAAACAACACAAGGGTACACTTTGCTTGGTGTGAGAAAGAGGGCGTCTCATAACATGAATAAGAAGGATCTCTTTCGTAAGGATGTGGCAGATGCCCTCACTAGCCATAGGCAAAGATGAGCACTACAATGCACGGCGAGCCGAGAAAAAGTGGCCCGGAAAGCCTAATAACCCTATACTAGGAGCCCGAAAAATACACACCCTGTGTACAATGAATTTTTGCAATTTTCCCTTTATAATGCTCATACAATGATAAAAAGGCGGAAAAAGTAAAAAACCCAAAGGAGGGGTCTAGAAGGGTCTGGAGCGAAGAAGGGTGAAGGAGGAAGCAACTTGGTGAGATGAATGGGGCATCTCGGCGAGCTGGTCCAAGCAAATCGATCTAGGGAGCTGGTTGCACTTGGCGAGTTGAACCCAAGTTGTAGGGAAAATGACTCGGTGTAGGATGAGCAGAGGGGTGAGTTAGGTTACGTGTAAAGAAGAGCACGGTAGAAGAGGTGGCGAGCCATGTGGAAGGGAGGTTACATGGGTTGACCGAGTCGGGAGGTGATCTGTCAAAGTTGAGTGTTGTGCACAAAAACTCCAGCATGAATGACGAGGAAGATGCCAGAGTGGTGGGATTCATTTGGATGACAAGCAAGTAGATGGTAGGAAGACTAGTGCGACGAATCAATCGGGAGATGAAATGTAGGGTCGAAGAAGAAAATTCAAGATTCAAGCAATGAAATGGAGCACGGTGCAAAGCGATCAAGGGAAGCCAAACCGAGGGGTGAAACACACAACCGAGCTTGGAGAAAAAATGAAACATGACGCCAAGGAGGATAAACCAATAGTGCGGCGCTAAAGCTAACAAAGAAAAACCCGAGTAGGATAGGTCGAACTTAAGCAACACAAACATTATAGAGCATGAGAACAGAGGAGCCGATGAGCGGGGTTTGCACAAGCTTCAATAGTGTAGGGAGGTCAAAGACTCTAATGCGAGATGCTAATAAGGGTTCGGAGGATGCAAGTAGAAGCATACAACGGGATTGGTTAGATGAAGGCACGAGGTGCCACAAACAATGCACAAGTTAAACCATGAGTCGAAGGTGAAAGAGCCAAGTAAAACACAAAACCAATGCAAAAACACCACAAAGAGCAAAACTCGAAAGTGAGTTGAAGACCAACGTAGACCGAGTTAAAAACATGTGCGGGGCAAGTTGGAGAGGGTGAGTTGGGGGCAGCTTGGTTTCCATCTTGGCAAGCTGGAGCCGAGTTGGCCCTTAAAGGTAGTTGACACACTTCTAAAACTCTCAAAAATAGCACCAAAGAAACTCAAATTTGAAGCCCGATCCTACAAAAATGCCTCACGAAACATGCATGCAAGGCTGAAAAAACCAAAACACCGAAAACATGAACCAAGAACAAAAACACACCCATAAACGAGATTTGAATCCTAAATCCATGTAAGTAGAGCACAAATGAAATAACCATTATGACGAACACTCAAGAAACCGTATATCACGAACAAAAAGCATAAAAACAAGAAAACCAAAGAGTTGCACGGATCGCACACAACGTGCACTTTGATACCATAAGGGAGAATGTAAATACGCAAGCACAAGGATCATGCGGGATGGTGTGAACATAGACCGTGGTTTAAACTGACAACATGCCAAGATATCATAAAGAGAGAGCATCAACCATAGGTGCATGTATAGATTCGAAAATGGGAAAAACCTCATTAAGCTCAAAATCTCTACACACTCATAGATTTGAAGGGCAATGTACATATAGATGGTGTTGTGTAACTTCCATTGTAATAATCATGACCTATCAAGTGGAGAGGGGGAGTTACATTCCTGGAATGGGAAGTAACTCCCAATGAGGCATATGACCACCGACGTGTAAGAGAATCCAATGATGACCCTAAATGATAGCTAGACCTATGCCATCACCTAAGTGAGATGACTTGCCTAGTGATGTGGAATATGACTCACACTAACAAGATGTAAGAGGCACATTGAGAGGTTGAAGCTTTCCATTATGAGTGATCAAGGGAATGCAAGGATAAGAAGTAGGAGATGAAGATGCTATGAGTATGCTAGATGTAGATGCAGTGAAATAAGAGGCGGTGTGTTATGATAAATAGAAGAAGCAACATGAATATCATCAAGAGAAGAAGAAGAGGAAAGAGGTGGAGAAGAACATGGAATATCAGAAGAAACCATAAGAGGTGAGCCAATAGGAATGGAAGAATAATCATGAATTCCATCAGAAACAACCTCAGAAGTAGATGAAAGCAGAGTGGAAAATTCACATTCAACTAGTCTTAAGAGAAGTAGAATTATCACTAACATGTTCATGCTCCGAAATATAATCATTATCAAATAAAGTTTCACATGCAAATATTTCATCAAGTGAGTCATCAACATATAGAGAAGTAGGAGAAACACTATCATAAGATATATCTTTACAATCAGTAGAAAAATTTTTAGAAATAGAAGAAGCATGAGATACAACTTTACATTCATCCTGACTAGTATGAAAAACAACATCATGTGCATGTAAATTTTCATCATTGGAAGTAGCATGTTTTTAATCTACAATATCACAATCAAGACCAATCATATAATTGATAATAGCATCATCAAGAGCTGCATTAGATGTAGAAGAAGGTGGAGCAGTCTTTGTGGCAATGGAATAACAAAGATTACATCCAGAAAAATTTTGGTCCTTAGAAATAATGCCGACAATAGAGTGGGCAAAACTAGTAGGAACTTTGTGTTCATTAGCATCAAACAATCTTTGAACATTGTCATCATACTTGAACATTGTGACAAAGATCAAGAAGCTCAACCTCAACAACCTCATCAAGGATAGGATTGACACTCTCATGAGGCATAGCTTGCCTAGGAGAGGAAGATCTACTTTTAGCCATTAGGGTTTAGTGGATCCTAGGGCAAGGAGTTCTAAGAGAGGGGTTCACCAAATGATTTAATAAAATCAGAATTGTTATTATTAAATCTAATTTTGAGTCACTACAATGATATACAATAAAATACAAATGCTAAGCACTTCAAAGATGTAACTATGTAAGCAAATGAAAGAGATAGGAAATTATATGATTTTTGCTTATCCCGAAGTGTACCCAAACTAGAAAAATTGATGAACGGGATAGGCAGAATGCTGAAAACACTAGATATAAATTCTAAAACTTGTAGAATGGCCTAGATAGGGGTGCACGGGTGCCAAAGACCTTCAGAGGCACCAATGACCGCGCAGAGGGTCGAGAACCTAAATTTTTGGTGTCACTAGGGTATCTATATCCTTTCTTTGTTGATTTCTGTAAGATGTTAGATGATCACCAAATTTGCTAATAACTTGCAAAATAGATAGTATCCTAGAAAACCCCAAACTACATCAAATCCTAAAAATAAAGATGCAAATGGGGAGTTAGACTGACCCCAATGGTCACTCAATAGAGTGAACTTATGACTGAATGTTGTATTACATCTCAACTCCATGTAGTTCTATGTATTTGTCTGTAGAATTGTGTCCTTAGGTTGCCCTCACGCCAATGACGCCAAGATAGCGGGCTCTAGCTAGATAGAATGCAAATGTGTTGATGGGATTTAGAAACTTCCCCTTCCTATATAAAGTAATAAGCCCAAGAATGCAATCCCTTTGATAGTATGTAGATGGATAGCCCTTGATAATATTGCATGTGCTTATAATGGTGTGTATGTTGTGTTTATATAGGGATATCTTGTTCAAATTTTGACATTAGTGACATGACATGTTGACTAGGACCTTGGGCTAGGAGTAAGAAAACTGAAAATGCTGACAAAAATGTCATAAATATGAACAAAAACAAAGAGGAAAGGAGCACCCAGGTTGGAGAGGACCGCCTAGGCGCTAGTCTCCAATCTTGGGCGCTAGTGTCCCGAGGCAACTAACGAAAAATGTGAGAAGACTAACAGACAAGGATCACTGTGACTTGACCATAATGGGGTGTAGAAGTGACAGATGTGAGAGATAAGAATAATAGAAACAATCAAAACAAGTGGGTGGACTAGGAAGTGTGTCACTAGTGAATACTTTTCTTACTCAAGATCCATACATAAAATAACATACTTGGCGGTATAGTAAAATAGTTGTATGTGCAAGATTTTGTGTCTACAACCATTATCAACTTCAACTTGCTCAATATAATCAAACAAACATGATCAATCATTCAAAAAGTATCACAATGTCATTTCACCTCTATAAACTTCTTTGCTCCTCTCAAGAGCTCTAGTAGCTCTAAAATCATGCAGTCTTGTAGCTCGAGAGATATTCACAAAGTTTCAAAACTAACTAAGTACCTTTCTAGATACCCAATAGGCTCTTAAAGCTTATATCAATAATTCATACTACGAGAGTAAATACAACCCCTTCAATCTACAATTTTGTTTCTAATTAGGTCTCTTAGCAATTAACTCTATTTGAAGGCAAAATATACTTTTAGAATAACCCCAAATTATCTAGGGAAAGTTATAGTTTTGGATACCCTTTAATGAGTACTTATTTTCACCAATTTTTATTGTACAATTCTTCTTACAAAACTTCCAAATCACTTTTTTATCCTTTCTCCCTTAGTCCTATTAGGCCTCCTAGGCTTTTCTCAAGTTTTTGATTGAGATTTCAAATTTTCTTGGCCCTTATAAGATTGCGGTGGCATAGAACTCCCTTAAACCTCTTGACACACCTTCACAACCTCTTACTAAGGCTCCTCCTTTGTTTTCTTCTTAAACACACCTTTGTTATTGGTTGTCACATCCCAAATTGAGTTCATTACTAGGTGGATTTTAAACTAATCATTCCAAATTATTAAGTTTGAGGGATTCAAAGACATTTAGAATAGTTTGACATGCATTATGAAATTCCTAATCATTTGCAAGAAATCTTTCATCTTATCTTTGTAACCTCTTAATCATACTAGACCAAAACTTGTTCAAATTATGTTAGAAAAATGTTCAAAGACTGTATCATTTGATTTTTATTACCTTCTTATCACTTATTTCCCCTATCCAACTGTTGTCGTGCAAATGTACAATAGGGAAATTGGTAGTTTCCAAACACAACAACTATACCTCTGTGCCAAATTTTTCATGTTTTATCATTCCTAGGCACCCCAGGTCAAATCCGTCAGTCTGGTCACCCATTATTTGATGTCAAATTGGTACCCTAGGTGATTTAGGAAATTCTATTCATTCCCCCTAGGTGATTTTAGGGAGTTTTGAAAAGATGCTATCTTTTGGCAATATTGGGAAGGGCTATTATTGGCCTTCCCAGGACTGGACCAACCACCTTGGAACGGAAAGAAAGGGAAAAATTCAACATGGAGGTGAATTGAAGACATTATAACATCATGGAAATGATTTTGGAAGGTTTGGGGAAGCTTTGAAAGACTTGTAACTTGATCGAATAAAAATAGGCTTCACAAGCCTAGGCGACACAAGCCTAAAACAAGCTGTTGGGCTTGAAGAAGAAGATTTCAGGAGCTCCAGGATGGAGTTAGGAGTAAAAAAACATCTCCGAATGAGGATTCTAAGAAATACATGATGGTGAAATAATATTTTTCACAACACCTTGGAGCATAGGATTAGCAAGAAGTGTTTCTCAGGCATAAGTAGAGTCTCAAATAAAAAATTTGATTTTTAAGGGACTAGATGGCTGAATAAAGACATTATACCCACATCATTGGATCCAAAATGACATTTCTAGTTAGGATCATATAAAATTTTACCAATACGGTCCACCGGGAGCTCAAACTATCATTGTTCCAAGTTACCCGCTCAAAGGTAGTTCAGGACTTAGTCACTTTTCGGGAGGACACGTGTCAGCACCAGAGGCCTGGTAGGATTTCATGTCCCCAATGTCCCTTAGGTTAGGTGAAACAACCATTGAAAAATTCACCTAGCCCCCATGTGACCTCTTGGACCCTCATGCGACCTTCTAGACTTGACAGTTCAACCCCCAGGTGCATTTTTGGAGCATCCATTCCCTGCCATCGGATTAAGCGCTACGTGTCAGATCTAGAACCACCATGGAAACTGATGTCCCTTATGTCCTTGAGGTGAGGTACATCAGACCTTGAAAAATGCACCCAACCCCATATGGGGATCCTTTTGGACATCCATGTGACCGACTTTCGGCCCCAGGTGCATTTTTGGAGCATCCATTCCCTATCGTCAGATCACCGCCATGTGTCATCCTCTTGACCACCATGGAATTTGATGTCCCTCACATCCTTGAGGACAGGAACTTCAAGCATGGAAAAATGCGCCCAAGCTTCTCCTCTCATAATTTCAAAAATTCAAAAAATCTAATTGCCGCTTTAGTGCTTCTAGTGCTTCCAGCTGCTTCCACTCCTGTGCACAATTTTCCTCCATTCTTCCTCTGTAACTTCTCACCTCCATTACTCCATTTTTGAACCTCATACTAGACCTGCCACAGAGGTACTCATATTCCAGCCCATGAATGCATGTAGGTCCTAAAGGAAAATTGGAGCAAACACAAAAGGAGAAGCACATAACAAAGAAGGAGAAGCACAAAGAAAACTCCATGGCCATGAAACGAAAAGTTGAAGAAATCTCCCAAATGGATGTGTGAAACAAAATCTATATTTTTCTATTCATTCCTCTACCCAAGGCCATCAAGAAGACACCTTCAAACTCTCCCCTCGTGCTACAGAGCATCCACAGTGAAGAAATCCCACCACTCGGCTCGGTGAAGAAAAAAATCCAATTTTTGTCAAACCGTTGGGGCGAAATGAAGTAGAATTACACGTGAAAGCATGAAGAAAAACCCACATCAAAAATATAATTTTATTCGCAAATGGAGGAGAAAAACAAACCTGTAATTTTGAGGTCCATTAATGGTTGCCACATCTAGAAGCACTACGGGTTCAAAAATTGAAACTTTAAAATCTCTGGACTATTAAGCGGGCATGCCCGAAATTTTAGAGGGGCGATATTGGGAAAAAAACCATATCAAAAAAATTTGTTGCATGTCAATCTGACCTCTAGAAGCCAACTTTCTAAAAATAGCAGGTCTACTACATAGGGACTGCTATTTTGGGAAAGCCATTGATGAAGGACTGCGAAGGAGGCGAAGACATTGGGGGTGCACTATAACTGAGAATTCACTAGAATGGGCATTTTTGGCACTTACTAAAAATAGAAAGTGGGCCCACAAGCACCTTCTAAAAATAGAAAGTTAATCTGGAAGGAACGAGGAACATAGGGAGAAAGAGGAATCAAGGTCACAACACTCAGTGGAAGTTCGAGGGACTTAATCTTACTAAAAACAATAAGTTACTTTTTATAAGGGAGACATGAAGCCGAAGTGGACGGGTCAAAAGATGACATAGCCCTTCACCTAGGAGTATGATGTGGAAGACAACGATGTCTTGTACATGGACCTGAGCGACCTTAAGACTCACATGGCCTCTAAGGACCAAAGGAGGATTGAAGACCAGATATTCACAAGTGGTTTGTTTGCCACTGCAGGACACCCAATGTTTGTGTAGGGTCTTGCGCTATTCCTAGCCTTCTCTTTCCACTACAAACCCGAGACATGAACCATCTGAGCTGACAACGGTACAACAATGGTAGTCATCAACCCTAGGACCAATTCAATCTCTCTGCAGATATTAACATCCCCCAACATGGTCGTCATCTCAAAGGAAAGATCCGTGCATGATTGGGAAACAATGGATTCATATGTCCAAGGAGTAGCACTCGACTCATGGTTGAAAATGGGTAGAAAGCCTTCCGGGATGCCCAAGAATCTACCAAGGTGTGAGTTCCAAAATGGTATTCGATGTCATCACTCCCTTGATAGAGTGATGGGCGAAGCAAGCATGAGAGATTTCTAGGATTTGGATGGGCCTTTTCATCCCGACATTGATAGAAGGGAAGATGAGAAATGACTAGGGATAGATCATCGGTGAAAATCTCCATCTGCAGCCTACTCCAAGTGCTCATGACAAAGAAGTTCCAAATGAATTCTTACCTAGTTTATCTCTTCGCAAGCTTGAGATCATTCAAGGGATTGGCTCTGACGCAAAACATTGCTTCTAAGGTACCTCCATTCGAGAAACTTCCACAGTTGGTAATGGAGAAGAGCAACATGCATTTCACCCATGTGAATGATGCGTTCACCATGTATGTGGTCAAGAAGCTTAGAAGGGGATCTTGAAGCTAGGATGTCACCAAAAGTGACATCCCTAATTAAGGAATACAACTCATACTTCATACAATTCTCAACATTCTCCTACATACAAGTCACTGGCTTCGACCAAGCTCCGCTAAAACTACCTAAGTACCTTAGTGACCAGATTGTATTGTTCGAGCTTTGTAGGCAGATCACTCAGGTAAATAACAAGCTCAAAAGTAGGAGAAAGAAACTGATTTCATTCCCTATATATATAGGGGAGTTCACGTAAAAAGATCAAATGACGCATCTCACTGGAGGCCACTTTCGCACACTCAACTTTACATTCCTACATCACAGGCCCAAATTAGACATCCGAGAAGATCCGACTCGTTATATGTCCTAGAATTACAACATGAGCCGTAAGTCGAGGAATACTTGGGCAAATTGTATTGTGAGTTTGAAGTATGTGAAAATGGCCACATGAGGATGACAATCGGTGAGATGAGGAAATTCAAGTTCTCTTAGTACGAAGACATCTTGCATGATGATGGGACAGAGACATACCATCCCGAGTATGCAGTAGTCAAGATTTCCCCAATGCCCCAAATCAACTAGCATGTTCGTGAATCGGGAGATATATTGGAGTGGACTGAAAAGGTGGTGAGGAGGATGAGGAACCGGTTTTAGAAGAAGTGGGCTATGATCATTCGAGTCACAAGGAATTTATCCAAGCCAAAAGCAAGCTTTGCATCATTCGTCTTCCAAAGTAGTAGAGTTGACTTCCATCTCTAAACACTTTGGAGCGAGCTCAAAAAGGAAGGTCATAGAATCAGAAGCTTCTCCTGCGAGAAGACACCCAAGAAAGTCAGGGAAGGAGAAGGTTCATTGGCATCACCGTAGGAGGAAGACGTGATCTCAGTGATGCAAACAGAAAATCCAGTAGCAAATGCATAGGTGAATAATGAATACATGGTTCATGATCTAGTCTTCAAACCATTGCAAGAGGTCTCGCCTCTTGTTGACACCAACGCCCCTCTCATTCAAGACTTTCCCCCTCCTTCAGAATAAAGAATGGTTGGTGTACCCATCATCAAGCCTAAATCCAACGAGATGTTTCCATGGATGCGGGAAATGGTCACCCCCAACACTCACACTGTGCAACAAGTAGCGGCCCCTGATCTATTAACGATTGTCTCATTGGCTAAAGGAAAAAGGTCAAGAAAGATTACACATACAACATCATGATTCTACAGTGGGGAGACTGGTAATCAATATATTGAAGTAGCTCACCAAAAGTAATCAAGCCATTGGATGAGATGACACCATCCGACTACGAGATGAACATGATCTAATTGGGACCAACTACTCATGAGGGAGACTTACACATATATCAACAATCTTCTACTTGCATGGTGGCAAGGAACAAAGAATATAAAGAGAAGATTGAGGTACTAGAGGAACAAGTACAAACTATTTCAGCTTATGTACAACACCTGGTGGAACCAAGCACTACAACACTTCTATCGAGAAAGTGGTACCCATTAGTAGCTTCAATCCAAAATCCATCAGAAGAACGTAGGAGCTCATGATGTAGGGGCGAGCAAACAATGAATGGATCGAATCAATCTCCAAAAAGGGAAGCCAGCGCTCCACGAGGTAGTCAAGATTTTTATGTACATGTGCGCCATGGCCAACATAACACAAGCACGTAAAGAGGATGTGGGGAAAGAAAAAGATTAGTGGGAATCTCTGGGACTAGTAGTGAGTGAGATGAGCAAAACCCTTCGCCAGGAGTTGATCGATAGGAAGGTCTTTGAAACTCTTGTAGAAGACTTGACACGTGTATGGGTGAGGGACTTGGCAATCAGATTTGAAGTAATCAATCGGGCCTTCACAGAGCTAGAGGAGAAAGAAGAAAAAGCATACAAGCTATAGGATAATATAAATAAGAAAGTTTAGAAACTTGGAGTACCTGCAATGAGCAAACATACAACTATTGATGAGTTGATCAGCCCTTTCGAAGAATATGTCAAGAAATGGGTGGGTAACCCATTGTCCTTCACTAAGGATACTCTCGACTTCTTCTTAGAGATCCAAGCCTCCATTGCACTTATTGTAGAAAAGCATTCATTATGGTTCGGGAAGTGCAAGGACATCAATAGTGTGATTGATGGATGGATTGAAACCTTGAGCTGCATTCGCATCCCTCATGTTGACAAAGTAGAACCAGTAGTAGCTCATTTCAAACAAGAGCTTGGAAAGATAGAAGCCTTCTCAGGATCATGAAGTGGAGAGCAGTTAGAGAGCGGAGCCAAGTCCACCACGCAGCAGCTCATCCTTCAACATAATTCTTCTTCTTCTTCTTCTTCCTCTTCTTTCTCTCTCTTTTCTTCTCATACAACACTCTCTCTCCTCAATGTTATATTTTTGTGTTGAGGGTTACACTTTTTAATATGACTTAAGTGACTTTAGAAATATAATGTAACTTTAAGTCACCTTGCTATTATAAAAGGGACTTAAATATTTAAAGTGGAATATGAACATTCTTAAGTCATATTAAGTAATTTGAAAAGTCACCGGGAAGATGAAGAGTTGCCTCTTCTTCTATAAAATGTAGCAAGCTCCTCACTTGAACTTCTTCTTAATTTTTCTTCTTGAAAATTCTTAGATGTTGGAGTTGTTTTTTTGAATTCATGAGAGAGATATCCTTGTGAAGAGAGCAAGAGATAGCAAGTTTCTTCCATTTCTCCCACTAAAAAATGTCTTCTACTTCCCACACTATGTACAAATTCTGCTTGAGCTTCAATAAAGGAAGAAGGAATTTTAGCCTCTTTGATTGAGGAGTTTATTGGTACTTTGTGTTCATTAAGCTCTATTTAGTCTTGTTGTTGTTTTGTAGATTTTATTTCTTTTGAAATACAAGTGCATGTAATGAAACTTCGGCTAGTGTGTGCAATTCTATGATTTTCTACTTGCAACATTAGTTTCTTCTTTTTAGATATTCTCACTCCCCTTTCCCACCTTCATAGAAAATTCATCCCTTATAGATACCTGCAAGCATTTTCTACAGGGTTAGTGGAGTGCCCCTGTTGGATCCCCGGCGAAAGGCCACAAGGATAAAACTCACAATTTACTCGCGCATGCATGTACGATAGCTACATCGGTTAAGTAGAGGGACTTAGACTCCCATAGTGTTGGTAAGATAACCACCAATTTGTTCGTGAAAAATTTTCTTGCCAAAGTTTTTGGTGCCCACCGTGGGGCAAATTTAGCAGCATCTAGACTGAATATGACCAAAAGGTTTGAAAAATACCAAAAAAATTCAGAAAATTCAAAATTCAAAAAAAGGAAAATTTCTAGAATTTAATAGCTATATGAGCCACAAGTCCATAAACCATGGCTATTCCGGGCAATCCTCTTATTGAAAGATTTGAATTGCTCTTCCACATCCAAGAGGATATCACTTCAGATTTGAGAGAAGCTATCTGGCATAACAAGCAAAGTGTCAACCACTACTTCATTACCATGAGAATTCTTGACCTTGAAGAAGAACACGTTGCTAAATTGGAGAGGCAAAGAAAAATTCCAGCACCACAAAGAAGAGCATAAATTTCCAAGTTGGCGGATAGAAGATACACCCGACAACAGAGACAAGGAGGAAAAACTGACCCTATTTTTGAAGAGCTTCAAAGAAGACAAGAGCTGCTCAGAATTCCG
Organism: Taxus wallichiana var. yunnanensis; assembly: GCA_018340775.1. Taxonomy (NCBI): domain Eukaryota; kingdom Viridiplantae; phylum Streptophyta; class Pinopsida; order Cupressales; family Taxaceae; genus Taxus; species Taxus wallichiana. The sequence goes on along the minus strand of CM031242.1, from coordinate 851,526,618 downwards.
AGGTCTCCTTTTCATCAAGCAACTAGTCACGTTGGGAACCTGAGTGTTGCCAATCCTTTGGACAATGAATTTCCATACATCAACAAGAACCTTGAAGATTTCATTGACGTAGAGACCGAAGAAGAAGAAGAGAAAGAGAAGTAAGAGCGAAAGAGGAAATAAGAGCTCAACTCAAAGAAATTGAAAGACTTCAAGCCGAGGCAGATGAAAGAGTAGTAGCAGAAGCCACAACCTTAGCAAGGTTGGAAGCTAGAAACAAAAATAGAATGGGGGATCGTGAGCATGATCATGAGGCCCATAGGCCTAATGTACCACGGGAGGAAACACCAGTCCACTTGCTCTTGCTCAACCACTCCATGAGCTACAAAGGGGCTCAAGAAAAAACTTTCCAAAATTTAAAGGGGATGATGGTTCTCAACTCCCCAAAGAACATGTAACAACATTTATCATCACTTGTGGTGTATTGGGCATCGATAATGAAGATGTGTCGATCTGTATTTTTGTGGAGTCACTTCAAAAAAGGCTACCGAATGGTTCTACATGCTACCCCGATTTCTATCACCTATTGGGAAGATATAAGAAGTGCATTCGAACACAAGTTAAAGACCACAAAAGATTGTCAAGATATCTTGGTCCAATTAGTACAAATGAAAAAAAAACCTCCGAGTCAATGAGAAACTTTGTAGCAAGATATAATAGAGTGATAAGAAGAATCCCTGAAGATGTGGTGCCTCCTGAAAATAATATGAAGAGATTCTTAATTAGTGCCTTGCCATCAGAAGTAGGTTTCTTCCTTACAACCAAGAACATTGAGGGAATCACAAGACCATGCGATAAAGACCGATGATGATCTAATCCTATCTGAAAGGTGAAAGGCCAGAATTCAAGCTCAGTCACCATGGATCCATGTTCCAAAAAATGGCAAATGACTTGGTTGCCTTAAAGAAACAACTATCCCAGATCACAATGTGGAACGCTCCAAGGAAGCCAAATCCTCCCAATAGACCAAGGATTTCTCCACCTCCTCACCGGATTGCTCTTGAAGCACCACCAGTCAATACCACTTGTGACATCGAAGAACCAGAGGAGGAAGTGGAAATTAAAGAACTGAAGAAGAAAATATGGAGGACTATGAAAACTATCTTGAGGTCGAGGAAGTTGATGGTGATACACACAATGGCCTAATTGAGTACGTTGATGATGAAGATGATGATGATGAAGAAGCTCCAGGTTTCTCATGTGCAATTTTCACTTGTGCACAGTCCAAGAAAGGTGCTTCATCCTCAACGGTTGTGGTAAAGGACAAGAAGAAGAAATAAGATTCTTCTCTAGAGGTCCCACAAAATAAAATCATCAGTAGAGGATCACCACTACCACCTTTGATGGAGTCGGCTAAAGAAAAAGTAGACCCACTGGTTAGCAAGGATCATGCTGCCATACCAAGTAAGTCATCTAATCCTTCTCCCAACTCAAAGGTTACTAAGAATAATTCTCCTTCAAATATTGTTCCTATAAAAACATCTAAGGTTCCATCAAAACCTGCAACCCCATCTCCTTCCAAGTCAGTTACTGCACCCTTGAAGGATAACTCAACAACCAAAATAGCAAAACCTTCACCATGTAAATCTTCCATCATTCTTGGAACCTCTTCCTCACCCACCATAACCCCATTTGACTTTGTGGAACACACAAGCAAAACTAAATTCCAGCTCTCAGAAATAGAATACCTACAAATTCATCCTACCCAATTTGATAGGTTCATTGATGTAGTCTGTGGTGGTAATCCTATAACCTTGGGTCCAAGTTCTAAAGGCTTACTCCCTACACCATCCACATGACCTTCTCAAAACATGCTAGCCCTCGGTGCCTCAAAACCAACGAGGTTGATCCTTTCTACTGTCACTTCTCATTAAAGGCTTCAAGCTAAATAATTGTATCATAGATTCCAGAGCCTTGGATAATGTGATGCTCATCGAAGTTGAAAATTCTCTTGGCCTCACCTTGACCCGGGAAAATGACACCTACTATTCAATGGAATCCAAACAATTTCCATTAGTAGGAAGAATCAAAGATGCACAAGTAGCATTAGCTGATTTTCCGAGACAAGAATGTGCTTGTAACCATCCTAGTGGCGGATATCCTAGCCTTCTTTGGCAATCTATTGAGCTGAAGTTTTTAGAGAGACTTGGGTGGAGAAATAAAAATGGACTGGTCATTTGCAACTAGTCCAATGAAAGGTGAGATGAAGAAGTTGCTTCCAGTAAGAAAGATGAAGTTCACAATACGAAAGTGTGATGATCCAAAGGCAAACATCCTTTTTCAAGATAGCGGGCTAGGCAACTACTTCCTCACATCAGAAAAAGATGAGAACTTGCCACTTCTTATGGAGGAGGAAGAAGATCAAGTTTAGAAGATGGAATTTTATGGTAGTCATTCTAGTACAGGTTCGGGAGCGGGTCTAGTATTGTACTCTCCCTCTGGTGAATTGTACTGTTTGCTGCAAGCTACAATTCGATAATACAAATAACACGATGGAATATTAAGCTCTCCTCTTAGGTATTGGCATGGATGAAGACATGCGAATCAAGAAGATGAAATGCCGAGGTGACGTGGAAGTGATAGTAAAACAAGTCGACAACAATATCGGTGAAAAATCCAAGACTCGGCATTATAGAAACAGAGTATGTGTCGCACTTTGAATATTTTGATGCATTTTCCATTGAAGCTATCCCAAGGGAAAAGAACGAAAAGGCTGATTCTTTTGTAGTATCAGCTTCCCTAGTGACACCATATAATCAAAGGTTGTAACCTTTGATTATAAAAAGAATTAGTCATTCACATAATCCAACCTTTGATTATATTAGTTCGATTACTTGTGAGTGAATATTTTTATTTAAGTTGTGGGATTAGATCCAACCTTTGATTATAAAGGTGATCTAAAGGTTGTAAATGCATAGCTAATTTTCCCAAGTTTAAAACCCACAAGCGAGGATCACGAGGGATGACGTGCACATCAACGGACGTGTGAATGACAGCATGAAGAGATCTCGAGAGGAGTAAGCATCAACCAAATGTGCATGTAAATATTTGAAACACAGGCAGAACCTGTTAAGCCATAAAAATATCCTCTATCTCATAGATCAAATGGGGTGTACATATAAGAGGTGTTGAGTAACCCCCAGTGCTGCAATCATGACAACTCGAGTAGAGAGGGGGAGTTACATTCCCATAATAGAAGTGTAACTCCCAATGACACATATGATGCACTGATGCGCTGACGCATAAGAGAATCTCATAATGACCCCTAAATGACACATGGACCTACGATCTCACCTAAGTGAGATGACTCACCTAATGATGTGGAAAATACACACACTAACAAGGCTCTACTCCCGGAACTGAGATCTATATGAAAATATTTCTCACGTGGGGGTGGTAACCCCAAAGTAGCTCCCCTAGAAAGACATCTACAAACTCTATCAAAATGGGGTGATCGTCTAGCGATGGTCCACTAGACCCATCCTCCGATCTGTCACTAACTGTAATAGCATACATCTAACAACCCCATCACACACACCGCTTAAGCTACATAACAGAGATGGTGTGAATAGAAATAGGTCTCCTGACCCCTGAAATCACTAACTCCACTCCCAGATCATCTACACAAGATATAGTCTTGTGGTAACAATCCATCCCGCCTGCGTGTGCGAGATAACCAATCCATACCAAAAATGACTCTATACGAGCTCAAAGGAAGGATACATAGATATGAGGTAGTGGTGAAAGGTCAGAAATCCACTACACACTCCTTAACTAAGGAGTCTACAGAGACCTTAGCTCCAGAAGCTATCTCAACATCCCAACTATGACCCCGCCTAACTACCACCACCGCATCACTCTACCAAAGATGGTGTAATGAAAGAATCGAAGAACTAGAATCAAACAAGATGGAGGTAGGAATACCACCAATGCTACTTGTGGTATCAATAACTATACTTTGGTACTCTGCTGGCGATTCTCAACCGCTGCATAAATCTTGTGGTTGGGTCCCATGTCACCAACTATCGGCTTTGAGATCTGTCTTACCCTTGTTGTTAGGGTTCCGAGGGCAGTCTCCCCAAAAATGTCTTGTAACTCCACAACGAAAACAACCGCCTAATCCTCGCTAATGAGTAGCACCTCCAGTAGGTGCTTTAGAGGTCTATGATGTGGATCTTGATGATCCAAAGAACAGCTTGATCGCTATGGCCTCTCGCTAGCGAGCTCCCACCGATCGAGCTCTAGGTCCACCTGTGTCCCGATGGGACCCCCAGGAGGAGGCCCCATACTTCGACCTCTCTATACATCAAATCTCTACTGAGGTCTATAAGGTGGGTAGGACCGCTCTGCCATTCTGGCCTGTTGGGGTTTAAATGATGACCGTGAAGAAATCTAGCCACCACGAGGAGGAGGTACTGACCCCCTCAATTTTCTATCCTGCATCTGTTGATGTGGCTTCGGACTCGGTATCTAACCCGCCGGGTCTTTCCTCGAGTCTGCTTCTACTATATAGGCCTTCTTGATGGCCTCAACTAATGTCTCTGTGGACAATGGATCCTCACCTTGCACCTCCAATGTCTAGATTCATGCCCCGAGATGAACCTATGGATGTGCACCGCTCATCCTGCATGTACTAATATACCGGAGTAGATCCAAAATCTACTCTCATATTCTCGTTATTATTGAAAGATATTCCCGTCGGAGGTCATGAAACTCATCTATCTGCTACTATATGAACCTCTGTGACAAATATCTGTTTCGAAAATTCTCCTCAAAGAGCTCCCAGGTAAGCTGCCTCTCGGAATCAACATGGACCTTCTGCTCCTCTGTCCTCCACCATACTCCTGGTCCATCCCTTAGTAGATGGATCACAACACGAGATTTCGTGTTTCTAGAATAAGGACAAAGCTTGAAGCAACCGCTCAAGCTCACTAGCTAGGCCTCTGCCTGAAATCCACCTGTGTCACCCGAGTAATGTGATGGCCAAAGCTTCAGGATCTCCCTGATGTGATATGGAGCTATGGTCTGACGGCCTCTAGGCCTCTCTGTATGCTCATTCCTAAGCCTAGGGCTCTTAGACCTCTCTCTATGCTCTGAAACTTGGTCACCCTGTCCCCTCTGTGGTGACTCAACCCTGACTAACTCTGCATGGGATTTCTCTCCTCTATGATCCTCACTGGGTCGAGGAGATACCTGACCCTCAATGGAAATGTCCCTATCATGTCTGGCTACACGTCCTCCTACTAATCCTTTGCGTAGAGCGGCATTAACATCCTGAAGAGTCTAAAAATCTAGGGTAGGATGGCTGCTACAACATGATCGGTGGTGGTAAGCCTAGGTCTATGTGAAAAGACTCCTCATCCTCGCCTCTGTGCCTCCTACACGTAACAAAACAAGAGTTAGTTCCTTATTCTAAGTTTTATTCAACTTCCATGTTTACTAAAATATGCAATTTCTATACTAAGTTGTTTTCTAGATTTAAAAGTGTGCTAGGTTTAAGTTTCATGTCTCAAGTTTTCTAGTGTGCCCAATGGTCCAAGATTTTGAATCACTATTTTGATACCAAGTGTAACACCCGCTAAAATAACCCACTTGAGACCCAAGAAGTAACCTAGGATTAGTTAGGAAAATTATGGAATAATTTTTTTGATTAAAAGAATCTACAACCATGTTACAAGGCAACAACTGTCACCCACAAGTTCCAGAACAATTTTGATCCACTAGAATATAATTTTCTTTTATTAACAATTATTAGAGTCACAAGGTCCAAAATTTAGGGTTAGAAGGTTTAACTAGGTTCAGAGGGAAATTTCTCACCATACCCATTCTCTAACAGGCTTAAAGTTTCAACTTAATTTTTCCCATACTTGACACATCCAAAAGTTTCATAAATCACTTCCATTGGATAATAAATTTCCTCACCTTTCCAATGATATAAAGAAGTCCTCCTAACTCCTCATAAAACTCAAGTTATGGGATGGCGGACCTTGGGAGGAAAAGTTTCCCAAAGGTGGGCTAGCGGGCCTAGGGGTGAAAATTTTCTCCTTGCGGGTCGATAGAGCGGAGAAGAGTTTTAGCATTTTTTTCCTTTTTGGGGAAAAATGTGATTTGCCCTCGCGCATCCACATGCCCAAAGAGGACACATGTCAAGCTTAGATTGGCGCAGGGAAAACCAGACATGCGGGAAACATACAAATTTTAGACTTTTGCTTCAAAAAGTGCAAGGGGTTAAATTTACGCGCTAAATTTTACGCGTGCCTCCGCCGACGCCTAAGGCTGCCACGTGTCAACCTTTCATTCATCTAGTCGGGCTGGCGGGTCGAAGGAGAGATTTAAGAAAACCAAAAGGGGGTAAAAAGGTTAAGTTCTAAAATACTCCCGCGCCTCCGCCGAGCCACGTGGCAACACCCTATTGGCTGTGGGTTGGCAGGGCTGCAGGGAAAATTATAATTTTTTTCCAAAAATGTTTTTTTGAAATGATTAAGTTGTAAGAGTTCTCCCCTCCATTGTCACCTCATGGTGCCACGTGGCAGCCTCTGATTGGCTGTGGGCTGGAGAAAATTTTGAAAATTTTCCCAAAATTTTCCTAAGTGTTTTAAGGAAAAATTTGGGCCATGGGCCGCCAAGGAAATTTTTCCCAAAATTTTCCGCCAAGGAAGGAAAAATTCAGAGGGCCATAACTTTTGATAGAGAGCTCAGTTTTGGGAAAACGAGGACTTTATGGAAATCTCTCAAATCCCTCTTTGCACTGGAATCATTAATTTTAGATTTTGATAAATTTTAAGGGGTAAATTTTAAGAAAATGTCCTGCAAGATTTTTAAAAGCAAACTGGTAAATTTTAACTTGTGAATTTTATTCAATCTGATCTTCTTCCTCTCTCAACATGTCAAATAGACATGGAGGATTGTTCTAAGAGGAATTTTAGGATGTATTGGAAGGTAATTTTGCTTGATTGATTTCCAATTCGAATTTTTACAACTTCTGACAGCAAAAAGACTGTGAAAGGTTTGGGCCCGATTTTGTAATGTTTTGAAGGATTTTTCCTTAAGTGTTTTAGACTAAATGAGTTCATTGATATCCTAACATGATAGATTTTAATGTTTCAATGTTGATTATTTTTTCAGAGCTTGAATTGTGCATTTTAGAGAAGTATTTTCCAGTTTTAAATTTTAAAATAGAGATTAGATTAAAAAGGCTCTATCTAGGTTTTTCATCATTCAAGTATGGAAGTTCATTCTAATCCTAGTCAAATCCATTTAGTTGATTCAAAAAACCAATTAATGGCTAAAATTTAAAGTCTGGTTTCCAATTTGTCTTATTTTCAAAAGAACAAAGTAATACAATTCCTTCATACGTATTCCTTTCTTTCAACCAAAGATTTCAATAACATTTAAAGATCATATTTCAATGCAACAATGCAAATGAAGAAAGGTATTGCAATCCTTTATTGATTTCAAAAATACTTTACATCTCTCAATTTCTTGAATGCAAATAACAGATTTCAATTTCTTCCTTTCAAATGAATAGAATAGTAGTATATATATATATATATATATATATATATCTTTCACATTCTTTCAAAGAAAAATAGAGTCTATCTCTTTTTCATTTCACTTTACAAATTTCATAATCCATACAACATATTTCCATTTCAAAACATTTAAAAATTCATCCACTTTAAAGTGGGAAGGGTTACAATGAGATTTTATTTTACATGGAACTGTCAAACAGTCTTTCTCCTCTGCTTTAGAATAACAACATAAATTTCTTCTCATTCATCCAATTTGATCACAACAGGAGTAGGGAAAGGAAAAACTCTCCACCCAACCAAGACATCTAATGAAAAGGAGAAGCCATCCTTCTTCATTGGCCCCGAGCCCCAACCACAATGCAATAAGAAATGTATTTCAACTCATGGCAACAACAAGCTTCCACATCACAAAGCAATCTTTCAACATGCACATTTCAAATAAAAACATAGTCCAAAACAAAATAGCAATTTTGCAACCACATGAAAGACATCACACAAGACTCAGGCTTCACCATGCAAGCCAAAGGAGCAAGAACTATGGGGGAAGTTGCTTATGCCTCCCAATGGGAAATGGGTATCCACCTGTAACAAACCGCCAATATAAATCATCTCACATATCCTTATGCCCCCAAAATCCCTCCTTATGCCCCCACAAATTTCCTTATGCCCCCACAATCCCTCCTTATGCCCCCACAAATTTCCTTATGCCCCCACAAAGTAAGAAATGCAAGCTATTTCTTTTCCATGGTGGATCCCAATCCCAAACTCCCTCCATAATAAATCTGATGCCATTGGCATTCCCTTATGCCCCCACATGGATTCCCCATAGTCTTCTCCTACACCATTCCTAAGCCCATTCTAACCAACCAGCCAACAAAACACAAAACATTCACCATTCACACAAACATAAAAATAAATAAAAACATATATGAAGAGCTAAGCTCCTACCTCTCCATGGTAGATTTTGTTCCAATACAACAAGATTTCAATGTCAAAATACAATCCCAAAATCAGAAATGCCCAAGTATGAAATGCTCTCCAATCTCCTCCAAAATCAACAAGAGCTCCAAACAACCAAGGAAAATTTTCCTAAGGAAGCATTCCAAAAGTTCAATAACCCAAAACAAAGCAAGGAGTTCCAATTTTATAGAAGAGGGAAGAGAAGAGGATGAGGTGGATCCATGTAGGATGCCACATCACACATCCTCAACTCCAACACAAAATTCAAATTCATTCCCCCAAGCATAATAAATAGGTGGGTGAAAATATGAAAAATTACTTACACACTCCAACCAAGCCCACACCCCATAAGGACTGCAAATTTAAAACATGAAGAAAGTGCAATTAAAACATGCAACTTGACTTATAAAAATGCATTAAAAAGGTCTAAAATCAACCCTCCAACCATAGGTATGGTTGGTAAATAAAATTAAGAGGTATGGGACAAGTTTTACTTGTCCCACAAGCCTCCAAAATCAGCCTCCAAGGACAAATTCGAATTTCCAAGGAGGTGGAGTGTTTCATACTCCAAAATCTGACTTACACAACTCTTACACATACTTACACATCACTTACCACATTTAATACAAGAGCCAAAAACTTCTATAATTACTTTCTTATATCCCAAATTTGATTGATTTATTTATTTTAAGAATATGATTACTCACATCAATTCTCCACAGTTAAAAGAATAATGAAAGGGGTAAATGCATCACAAAATAAACACATGAAAACAATAATAAAAAGGAACCACATTAATAAAATACACAAAGCCCCTTGGTCACATTCAAAGGTAATCCCCCCATGGGAATCCCTAACAAAAAAAAACACACACACACACAAAACATGTTGCCATGGTGACCTTGTTGAATTCATCTAGAATTCCAATGTGGTTGGTCTCTAATCCCCGATGTTTGTTGTGATATTTTAACTTGCAAAACACAAATACCTCCTTCGGCCTCGTGGCCATATTAGAACATCCAACATGATATAAATATAATCACAAAATCATCTATACATATGAATCACAACAACATCAAGGCAATCAACAATATCACTTACAATTTATATCAACAACTATATCATCATCATATAATGTCCATTTTCTAGGTCTACTCACAATATCCAAAAATCACATGTTCGAACAACATTCATAATATATCCATGTCAAATAGTATATTATCATCCATATATGAAGTGTCTCTAATAATCATCATGCATCATAACTAAATCAAGATCAACAATAATCCATGGTCCAACATCTAACATCATACTAAATCAAAACTATAATAATGTCCATAATATACTCAACAAAGTGTCATCATTGTCAGTATCAAAAGGTGTCAAAGGGAAGTGGGAACTACATGAAGATACTAGAATAACCCCAAGATGAGTCTTGAAAGTGTTTAAGGAGGTAGATGTTCATGACAATGTGTTTGCAGAGTTCTAAGGCGAGCTAGTTCATACTTGTAAATTAACAACACATGCTAGTCAGGTGGAATTAATGGTATAGTACCTTTCCATAGTTAATAGATTGTTCCAAGGAGTTCATAAGGATTTTATAAAGGGAAGTGAGAGCCTTGAATGTGTGAAGAGATTGTTTTATTACTTAGATAGTGCTTGGGAACCTTAGGGAAATAGGTGAGTGAGTTAACCAATCCTTAGGAGTTCAAGAACCTATATTATTGAGATGAGCTTGGTAAGAGATAACAACCATGAATGAAGCTTTAAAAGAATTGTCCTAAGATCTTAGAGCATGTTTGCATGACCTCACCATTCCCTAACACTAAGAGAAGATTTGTGTTTTGCAAGATATAGGTTGAATTAAAGAAGGTTATCTAACCCATCTCATTAAGAGTGTGTGAAGGTCCTATGATGCTCTACATCATGGTCGACACCCCATAAATGATATTGTCAAACCTTAAAATCTCATAATATCCCTAACAAATTGATGTGACATTATCAATATTAGCAGTCATCCTAAACAACACAAAAACTTATACGAAACCAAAATTTGTAAACCTTAAACCCTAATCATGTATAATAACAATGGTGATGATAATGATGATGATGGAAGATGACAATGACCATGATTGTGAAGATGAAAATCATGATCACGATCAGATGATGATTATATCGATGATGAAAATCATGACGATGACTATGATGATAGTGAAAATGAAAATGATGAAGAAGATGTTGATGAAGACAATTGTGATGATGACGACAAGGACAACAACGAGGATGATTGTGATGATTAAAATGATAATGATGATAATCACGGTGATGATGAAGACAACAAAAATGAGAATGATGACAATGATACACCATAAATGATAATGTCAAACCTTAAAATCTCATTGGATCCCTAAAAATTGATGTGACATTCCCAATATTAGCACTCATCCTAAACAACACAAAAATTGTACAAAACCACAATTTTTAAACCTTAAACTCTAAACGTGTACGATAACGATGGTGATGATAATGATGATGATGATAGATGAAAATGACCATGACTATGAGGATGAAAATCATGATCATGATCTAATGATGATTAAAATATTTAATTTATTTACAAATTCACATAATAATATCAATAATACTAATAAGATTAATATTCACGATGATGATGATGGCGAAGATGTTGATGGTGGTGATAATGATGATGAGGATGATGATGAAAATGATGGTGATGATGATGATGATGATGAAAAAGATGAAAACTATGCCACAATTTTTAAACCTTAAACCCTAAACATGTATGATAATGAGGGTGACGATAATGATGATGATCACATATGACAATGACCATAAATGTTAAGATAACAATCACGATCACGATCTGACGATGATTATATCGACGATGACTATGATGATGATAAAAGTGAAAACAACGATGAAGAGAATGACGAAGATAATTGTGACGAGGATGATGGTGACGATTTAGATGATAATAACCATGATGATATTGTTAATGATGTTACTATTAATGTTAATAAAATTCTAATAAGAATATAATATTAAAAATACTAATAATAACAACATTAATATTAATAATTATTTATTATTAATAGAAATTATTATAAATTCGTATTAATAATTATTATAATAAATTATTATTAACTAATATTAATATATTATAATCATTATTTATATATAATATTATTTATATATAATACTATTATTTATAAATTAATAATAATATATTATAATAATCATTTATATATAATATTATTTATTACATTTTATATTATAATATTAATTACAATAACTTTATTATATTATAATTTAATAAATTATATTATATTGTATTTTTTATTTATTTAATGTATGTAAGAATAATAATTGTTCTATTAACAATTTATTTTTGTGAACAACTTGTTGTAGGTAGTTCTAATGTTTTGAAAATCTAGGGTTTGTGTTTTGTAAATTATTTTGTTTGGAAAGTGTTAAGAAGATGATAGTCACTCTGATCGAAACATGTATGTGTCTTATTTTCAATTCAATTTATGTGTCAAATATTGGTGGAGTTTCAGAAACCCTAATAGGATTGCCACCAAAAAGGACTTGTAGGATTGTTGTAAGTATGATGATATTGAGTTTTTTTACTATTAGCTCCAAAATTACACACTTTCTCATTTTATGCACAATGTAAATATTCTTTTTTCCCTTTACTTTTATGGGTTTGGTAGTTAAATTTGATATATATGTTGAAATAAGGAACTCACTTTTAAAAAGATCTGATGGCATTATATTGTGGATCAATATCTAACTATGGTAATCCCTCATGTGTAAAATAGAACTTGAATGGGAGGTTCTAATAGCTAAGGGCGTGACGATGACTATTGATAGTGAAGACATTTGAGTGTGGGTACAATGCATTTTAGGTATAAAAAATTTACATTTATTTTTCAACAACTTCTAGATCTGAGGGAGGATCATAATGAGTTCGTAGTATGTGACTTGCATTGATCCTCCTTTACTACTTATTTAGGCCTTCTAGATCACATGGAGATCCATTAATATAAAATTATAGTTTTTACTATTTTATATAGAAGTGTCTACCACAATAAAAAAAAATTGCATACTAGAAATGCATACATAGGCACAAAAATATTATTGTGCTTCTCTTTCTTGCCTTCACCTTTACACTTTGGTTCCCTTCTTTTGTTTTTCATTATCTTGTTCTCTTCCTCTTTTGGCGTATCCATTGCATCTTTGGTTTCATTTTATACGCTTCTTTTGGATATCTAAAATACATATTTTTGGTTTGTAATTTGTAACATCTTCGAAATAATAGATCATAATTACAAATTAACAAAAGACATCGACATCCTCATAAAGAACTAATATTGTTTACTCAAATGCAACCATGATGTGTGCAATTTGATCATGTCACCTTTGTTATCATTCTCTCAACTTGTGCCAAAATGTGGGCATTGATAATGTATGAAAATAGTGGATGCATATGTAAGGCATGTTGATTATTTGACAAAATACCTCTAAGCAATGACATCTCATGTAATGTCATGATAATAGGATATGCATGAAATGAGTTTTTATTAAAAATAATGAATCAATGAGGGCTTCTCGAAATTTTAGGAACGACACGTACCCAAGACATCCCACCTAATAAAGACTTATTGCTACAAGTTAAGGTTTCTTTATCTTTGTCTTTCGTGCATAAATATTTTCATCATTAGTAAGGACTTGGCGAAATTTTCATCTTATACATTATCTTTGAAATATATGGATTGATTTAAGAAACAATTGAAAATTTATATTAAAAAATTTAAGGAACCATTGAAAATTTTACATAGTTGTTGTCTACTCAAAATTCCCCTCTCTAACAAGGACAAATTTTGAAAATTTTGAGTCTAAGTGCTTTTTCTGAGATACCCAGGTTGTGAAGTCGAAAGAATCTAAGTTTTGGGTCATTTTGTAAGTATTTCGGGTCTGTCGGGACTTTCTGTCCCACCTGTCCCAAGTACGAAAGTGCAAGTTGTTCCCCGATCGGCCGAAATCCCCGAAACTGTCCCATTCTCGGGCCCGTCGGAACTTTTTGTCCCAAGTGTCCCAAAACTTTTGTGCGAGCTTTCCCATTTTCGGCCGAAACTTCCTAATCGCGTACTTCGCGCATTTTCGTCCCACAACTTTTGTGCGAGCTTTCCCATTTTCGGCCGAAACTTCCTAGTCGCGTACTCCGGAATTTTCTGTTCCAAAAGTCCCCAAGTCCAAATGGGCCTGCTGTTCCAATTTCGGCCGAAATGCCTGAACCGCGTACCTCGCGCATTTTCATCCCAATTGTTCCAAAAGCTTTTGTGCATTCTCTCTCCATTTCGCCCGAGCCGCGCATTCGCGTCTCACCTGTTCCAAGCGTACCAAGTATGTTCATACTTAGCTTTTCCCGCTCATTCCGAATATGACGCTCTTTCAAATTGGTGGTGGTGTATTCAATGCGCATTAAATTCATTCCGCTCCTCAAACGGCTATATAACCAAGCATACCACCTTCGCATTTTTCACATTGCTTTCTTGCTATCATTTGCTCAAACCCTTGCAACCTAGTTCCCTTTGCAAATTCCTTCCAGAGTCTGGGTCGCAGCTCCGAATCTATCAATATGAAGATCAAGTTTCAGGGACAGGAGCAAATTTCTCCACTCGAGTCTGCCGTTAGCAATATCGGAGACAGTGAAGCCCGTCATCTCGACTTCGGCGACTTTTGGTCAAGAATGACAGATGCAAACCCTACGCCGATGGCACAGATGATTAATGATAGCGGTTTGGCTTTCGCCGGAGGTTTCCCTATCTCAGTGCAGTGTGCTGATACGGTACTTTCATGCGGAGCTCACTTCGACCCCGACTCGAGCGAATTGACAAATGTACATGGGGAGCTCATTGCCAAGCTAGACGCTGCCGCCATTGGAGCTGCTCTGAGGATTCCGGAGATGGACAATGCCATAGTCGTCTCTCGTGATCAAGCACAGGCCATGTTCGACCAAGACAGTGATAAATATAAAGCTCGAGTGGCGAGGTCTTGGTTGAAGAACCCTAGGAAAGGAGCTTCTCGTCTGACCAAAACCCTCTTCCGGGTGGATTTCAATGAAGAATTGTCAGATTTTATAATCCTGCTGGCTCGGGTTATGGGTTTGCCCTCAACCAATGAGTTTCATTTCTGGATGTGCCCGCTCATCAGCATGGTGTGCGAGGGAACGCAAAACATCAATTGGGCAGAAATCATAAGCATGAATTTGGCCGAGCAATTATCCAATGTGCGACAAACAAAGAAGTTCTTCATGACTTCGTATCTGATGTATACCCTAGCAGCGTCACGGCAATGGTTTGGCTTTTCCTACATCGATGCGCACAAAGACGATCCAGTGTACGCCTATTGCCCGCAGTTCACCCTAGAGACCAGCAATCGGAATTTCAGAAGGGTCAATGATGCCTTCACCATGTACATGGTCAGATTGCTCGAAGGTGACACTGCCAGGAGGTTTTCAGACGAAGCTATGAACCTGATATCACAATATGGAGCCTATTTCATTCAGTTCAGGAAATTCTCTTATATCAGGCTTGCTGGCTATGAGAACACTCCTCTGCGGCTTCCCATGTTCTGCAACGACAAAATGGCCTTGATCGAGATATGCAGGCAACTGGACAAGTTGCACAGAACTTGCAGAGACAAGAAGATTTCTGGCTTACATTTTCCCATCTCTCTGGGAAACTACACATGTAAAACGGCCCTGGATGCTCAGAACGTAGACAGAGCCCTGGTCCCTATCACTGTTCATTTCTTCAAGCCAAGAACCTGTTTTGACTTGAAGAAGTTCATTGAAAGGAACATCAAGATAGTCTATCATCACAGGGCAGATACAGAAGACTACTGGGCCGACTGTGCAGATGATTTTGAAGCCAGAAGAAGGCATTGTGGCAGGTTCTCCCTGCAATTGATCCAAGAACTCAGCCTGTACCAAGTTCCTGAAGGTCTCCAGGATGACAATTCTGAGCTATATTCGTATGAATACGAAAATGTGATTAAGCACATCCCTCTGGAGGACCTGGATTGGAACAGAAAAGAAAGAGATGATCTGGCTGAGATTATTGCCCCAGTCTTGATCAGAACTAGGGTCTGGTTCAGTAAGAAGATCCGAGAATTCAAGAGGCACTCAGGAGAATCCAGCTCCAAAGATGATTCGACACCCATAAGGGAAGCATCAATTCCAGAGTCTGGGACACCAGTGAAAACCCCTCCTGCCTCAATAGCTCAGGGACTTGTAGGATCTACTCCTTCTCCATCTACCCAAGTATACAAGAAGAAACTCAAAGAGGTAAAGAAGGAGCCTGCAGAGGATGACCCTCCAAGAAAACAGGCAGAGTTGCCTATGGGGCCAGAGAACATCATCGTTCTCAGTGAAAGTGAAGACAGTGAGGTGCCAATTCCTACAAGTGTTCCTGAAAATCCAGCAGATAAAGATAAAGAAGTCCAGAGCACCGAACTTCCAGGTACTACTGATTCTTCTGCCGCCATTACCTCCAGTGTTCTGCCTGCATCTCAGCTTGAGTCAGCAGCTGCACAGACCTTGAGTATCATGAGCTCCCTATCTCTTGGTCCCCTTGCCTCTCCTGCAGATTCTTCTTCCTCTTTTGCTTGGGTGCAACCTCTGGTTGATAAAAGGAAGAGAAAATCCTCCTTTCAAAGCTTGGGACCAAATTTTGATGCTGTAGCAGCCTTGTTGGGCACCACTCCTTCTCGTGCCAAGAAAGCCAGAACTACTTCCAGGATTGTGTCGGATGCTCGAGGTCAGCAATTCCTGGAGATTGCTAAGCCCACAGTAGACAAATCGGAATCAGAGTTGCTGACATCCGACTTGGAACTCTCAAGGATCCCTATGGGAGAGTCTACTCCTGAAGGTGAGATTCATAACCTCCAGGAAACAGTCACCAGAGTCATTGGAAGGGTGGAGAAAGGGCAGCAGACGATTGAACAGCTGGAAGAACAAGCCCAAGTTCTCACTAGTTTTATCAAGTCACTCTTGTCTAAGGACAAAGTTTTAGACCCCACCCCCTTGACTGCTCTACCCCCTCCTGTAATTCTAAGCCAAGATGAAGTGCAAGAAATTAAAGAGATGCACAAGTATTCTGTCTATGGTAGAGCTACCGAAGCCATGGTGGATGACATGCTTGTTGCCGGGCTAAACTTCATCGACGAAGCTTTTAAGCTACATGGAAAGGTAGACAAGTTGCAACATAAACTATCCTCTACCATTGAGGTTATGAATAAGGAGCTTAAACTTTGGGGCAGTTGCATTGTAGACCTTCGCCTCATGGGACAGACAGATGAGAACATCTTGCTGGCGAATAAGATTTTCGATGATGCCGAAGATAATCTATCAAAATCCTGGGTCTACAGTGTAGAGTGGAAAATCAGAGTCCTAGAAGAAGCTGTAGGAGAAATGAAGAATAGCTGGCAAAAGGGAGAAGCTTTCAAGACGCTAGCAGCTGCTGCTTTCAAAGATATGCATTGTCATCTTCAGGATGAAAACTCTGGCATTCCCTCATCCTTGCAAGAAATCAAAGCTCAGTTCAGAGCTTTTGTCAAAGATAATCTTTTCAAGGAAGACTCCATCTCTAAAGACAAGATAAAAGAAATTTGTTCTCTCCAGTCTGCCATTGAAGAAGCAAACAAAGACTATCATACTCACGTCGAGTTTGATAAAGAGATGGAGAAATGCCTGGGATTTTGGACTCAGTCTGCAACTAACACATCAGTCCCTCGTGGCAGAGATATAGCTGAGTCATTGAAGAAGTTCAGGCAGCGGATTCTGAAGACAGTAGGTCCCTCCCAGTAGCCGGCCACCTGTCTCCTTCTCTCTCCTTCCCTCTTCTTTCCTTTCTTTTCGTATTCGTTGTAATTAGTTAAGGTATTGCAACCGGCAATACTCAACTATTCTTTATTTAAAAGAAACGGTTACAAGTCGTAACCGACTCGTAAGCTATATAATGGCCTTTCCACGCCATTTTTGAGGGAGGAAGAACTTGGCATACTCTCGAAATTGTAAATAGATCTTGAACATATCAATACAAAAGGGCTTTTCTTTTCATTCTCTATCTGAATCTTTGTAGCTCTGTGTTTTCCTTTAGTATTGTGAAGATTATTTTGTACCTAATTCGTTAGTCTTGCTGATTGCTTTTGCAAATACAGTGATCTTGCACGACCAAGAAAGAACTTTGTGTCTTTGATTAATGAATTTGAAAAAGGTCGTTGAAGAACTTTGTGTCTTTGATCTTATTCAGTTAATGCAAATAATCTTGTTTCAAATTCCCCGCAACTTCGCACTCGTAAAGAATTATTCTGTTATCTATAATTCCAAACGTTTGCTATTCTGCTTATCTTCGTACCCTCTTTCCTCAGCCCGTTTGTAACTGATGATCTTTGTGGAAAACATTTTCGTGGTATCCAAGTTCAACCATAAAATGACCCTCTGTATATTTGTAAATAAGTTCGTGTCTCAATAAGGGAACCTCTCCCATTAAAGAGGAGGGACTTCTTGTCCCCTGACTGTTGCTCTTCTAAAAAGTCTTATTTGAAAACCAACAATAGTGAAATGTTGTAGATTTATTTTAGTGCTTGGTTTAAGGTTATATTATTTTTACTCATCTTATTTTTTTTTCATGTGCCACAATTTGATGATTCCTTAACATCTCTATCTTATCAGCGTGCCCATTGCAACTTTTTGTTGCAATTTCTAGAATTATATATGTCGTATGCCCTTCCTATATGAATAAAATAAATTTTCTTCGTCATGTTATGGATTGTGAACATGAAAAACCTTTAACATATGAAATCCCAAAGACACAATCATACTAAATTAAAGTGTCACGTTAATCAATGGTCAACATTGATCTTGTTTTAGATCTATGACGTGTTCAGATGTATGTTCTCAACATGTCAATTTTTAAAAAGTACATGCAACGATCATGGAGTCCTCGGAAAATACACATACACTCAAAAAAATCATGTGGTCCTGCCAATTTTTTTTTAAATAATCCAAAAATTGAAATTCTTTCTCTCTTATTATAAGAGTAACCGTGAAATATTTTCCATGAATAAATGTATTTTTAAAACATCTAAATGTTTGCAAAAACATCTAAATGTATGCCCTTCATAAATGTTAGTGAAAAACAACTAAATCCTAGAATGCAAAATTATCCTTGCACAAAACATTAATAAATAACAAATGAAAACTTATCATCATCCACTTTTTACTCACCCAAATATGCTAAAATGCCTACTTAAAAAAATAATGCGAAAATGGAAAGGATAAAAGAAGAACATAACTTCTAAAGTCTTAACTGAAAAATTAAACTCTACCTAGACATTAACCGAGTTAATGGAAAATTAGAATCCTCTACTCTATATTAAGAGACATGAGCTAAAAGGGAAGTGTAAGAAAAAGGAAATTAAGGAGGAAATTGGAAAGTAAGACTAAGGAAATTTAATCCCTAAATAAATGGAAGAACGAGACATGTAAACTCTTGAATTAAAAATTATAATCTTCACAAAACATTAACCCTTCCTAGGTTTTGGCTTGATTTATCATATTATATAATGCTTTTCAATGACATCAAATGGAGACATTAGCATTGCATGCACTATGCGCAGTGTAAATTACAATAATTCTATGAATCAATTTCTTTCAAACAATTGATGCTTGAAACGATTACTGAGAAAGATATTCATAATATAGTAACCAAAAGATATACGGATTCATTAGTACATCACCCAAAGCTTCCCCATTTTCACCCATGGAGGACATCAAGATCGCCACCATAACCCTTGCTATAAATCTCCTCATCGGGCTCGGAAAATCCTATCTATCATATGTGTTTGCAAGGTGTAGACACCCATAATTACGCCCAAGTAATTTAAATACTTAAATTGTGCTAATTATCATCTTTCTCGTAAATCAACGACATATCGTCAAAAGCACCCATTTTCCCTCATATCATCATTAATTATTTACACTAAGCTAATTAATTAAATTGCCTATCAACAAACAAATACCTAATTAACGACCTTCCGTTAATAAATCACCCCTTCTACCTAGACTAATTAATTATTATTAATTAATTAGCTTTCCCTTCCATTTAACCGATAAATCAATATTTAATTGATTTAATCCCCTTATAATAGCCTAAATCATACTAATATTCCTCTAATTGGCTTCTATAAGCTTACACCTACCTATTAATTAATCACCTTTGATTAATTAAAATACCCCCAACTCCCATGACTTGCTAAACATGTATTAAACCCTTCTAAAGTAAGGTTACCTTTAATAAAGCAACCTTATCCATTCCTAATCATGTTTTACCTTTATCCCACATTCATGAGAATGTGTTGAATCCTTTATCCTTTGGGCTATATAAAGAGCCCTCCACCTACCTTTTTACTTACACCTAAACTCCTTAGAGAGCAAATGCAAAGCATATAGCAAAGAGACTAAGAGCTTACACCTTGTTTTCTTAAGAGTTCATCATCTTGAAGAGTTAAGCCTCTTTCTTAAAGTGCTTGGGTCATATGGGAGGTGTCAAAAGGGTCTTGTAGCCTAACTTTGATATGCCCTCATTCCTAGGTTACTTGGCATACTAAGGACAACTATTTTGATAGCCATGGAGCTTACTTAGGTCCATTAATTTATTTGTTGTTAGAGAATAGAGAGTTTAGATATTTAGCATTGTTAGTTTCAAAGTTTTTATTGATGAATGCTAGCATCTAACCCTTGTTTAATTCTTATCATGATGGTGTTTATGATTTGTTTTAGCTAAATTGTAGAACTATTTTAGGTGGTAGTTCTTGCTTCATTTGATTTAGCATTAAGCAATGTATACATGCACACATTTGGCATGCCCGGTGGGACTTACTCCATTGTCCTTTGCACTTAATTTCAAGTTTTTGTAGTTAAGTTTTATTTTTGGTTACTAACCCTCTTTTACACATGTTGATCTAACTTGTTTTTCTTAACTTGTTTTGTTGAGTTTACATGTGTTGAGTATTCCTTGTAGGTATAAAGGAGGTGAAGTGTTGTCAAAATTGGAATTGATGAGAAATTTTCAAGATTTCTCCATGTTTTCATTTTTAGAGCTTACTTTTTCAACATTTTACATGCTAGTTTTGTCAATTTCTTGAAAATTTTCAATTATTGAGCATGTAGGTTAGTGTTTGATAGTGCTGAGTCTTATATTTACATATTAATGTGGTGGGTTGCTGTCAAAATTTAATCTTGGTGAGAAAATTTCAAGATTTCATCATGTTTTCATTTTTAGAGCTTATTTTTTCATCATTCTACATGCTAGTTTTGTCAATTTCTTGAAAATTTTCAATTCTTGAGCATGTAGGTTAGTGTTTGATAGTGTTGAGTCTTCTATTTACATATTAATGTGGTGGGTTGCTGTCAAAATTTAATCTTGGTGAGAAAATTTCAAGATTTCATCATGTTTTCATTTTTAGAGCTTACTTTTTCATCATTCTACATGCTAGTTTTGTCAATTTCTTGAAAATCTTAAATTCTTGAGCATGTATGTTAATGTTTGATAGCGTTGAGTCTTCTATTCATATATTAATGTGATGGGTTGTTGTCAAAATTGAATCTTGGTTGGAAAAATTTACCCATTTTGCAGATTAAGGGACGTTTTTTTACATTTTTTGAGTGCATGTCAAGTGCATACCCATGAGCATAAGAGCATATGCGTAACCCATCTTCCGAAGGCCATAAATTTTGCTCCCAAACTCGAAATGACTCCATTTTTTTGCGTTGGAAAGGTATTGAAGTTAACTATGCAATGAAAACATAAATTTGAGATTTATACTTACAAAAATTGTAGTTTTTTTTATTTTAAAACTGGTCATTTTCTAACATGTCTAATGTTTTGATGAATGTTGTATTTCCATGCTTACTCGATTTAGACCAAAGTGTGTGTATGCTCTTCTCTTGCACCTTTTGGTGATCTTGAGAATCAAAAACAACTTTGATCTCTATCTTTTAACATTGGGATTAAACTTAGAAACTTGATTATTCATTTTGCTTAAGGGAATGAACCTTTTACAAAGTATTTTTCAATGGTCATTTGATTTGAAGTTTTCCATTTCTATATAATTTGGATAAATTTTGTGTATGCTCTTCTCTTACACCTTAGGGTGATCTTGAGAATCAAAAGCAACTTTAGTCTTCATTTTATAACATTTGGTAAATTGGAAACTTCATCTTTCACTTTTGGTTTAAGGGAATGAACCTTTTACAAAGTATTTTTCAATGGTCCTTTGATTTGAAGTTTTCCATTTCTATATAGTTGGGATAAAGTTTGTGTATGCTCTTCTCTTGCACCTTAGGGTGATCTTGAGAATCAAAAGCAACTTTAGTCTTCATTTTATAACATTTGGTAAATTGGAAACTTCATCTTTCACTTTTGGTTTAAGGGAATGAACATTTATCAAGAATTTTGTATGGTTCATTGATTGAAAAGATTTTCTTTACTTTTTAGTTGGATTATTTGTTGTGTATGCTCTTCTCTTGCATCCTTGGATGATCTTGAGAATCAAAATCAACTCTTAATCCTCTTTTAAATAATGTGATTTTCTTGGAGAACTACTAACGCTTGAGTGTAGGACCTAAAAACACTTGTCAAAGAAAGGAGGAACCAAAAAAATCAAAAACTACTAATACAGTTGTTATACAGGTTGCCAAAAGGTGTTCAAGCAAACCACACCTAATTAAACAAGATAAAAAGAACAACATATTCAAAACATTGTATTGCAAGTTTTGGAAAAGGGTACGTCCCTCTCCGCTCAACTGGAACATAACCCCTTTGGCATAACACCTTAAGCTACAACAATGGGGGTGGTTCTAGGAACCCCAAAGTAGTCCACGCAAGAGGGAACCTTGTGGACGAAACGGGAAGTGCTCCGCACTACCTACTTGACTAGTGATTCCTTTGTGAGATAGCATTACAAGTTGTCATTGTGGCGACCCCAGTGATAGTACACGTAGACGCACTAGTTGCCTACTGTTCTTGAAGGGGGTAAAGTAAAGCCGAGATACTCCCAAACTAGTCAGTGTGACTTTTTGGGTAAATCGCGCTCGCTCGTGGTAACTTTGTAACACCTAGGGAAAGAGAACCACCTAGGAGAATATACTTTGGCCAGGAGCCCACTTTGACCATTTTAAAACAGTGTTGAGTTGTGAACCTTCTTTTTGAGAAATGTGTGACGTATTACTTTCACCTAGTTTTTACTTGCCTTAGGGCGAGGTGAAACTCTGCTGAAGTGAGGCTAGCATTTTTCGTCATTTTTCTTGATTTATTTCCTTCATATTATTTTGACACTTTGTTGATCAAAAGAGGTGTGATTACCTTTGTGTTGCTATTCAACTGTTTCTCTCACTTTTATGTTCATTTACGCCCATCCATGTTTGTGGCTGGGTTAGTTAAATGTCTAAAGTGAGCAGAGGTGTTTTCACGTCATTTGGTAGCCATTGTGATCTTGATACCCATGTCAAGATCGTCATTGTAGTTAGGCATGGTTCATCACCACGGACTTCCTTAGAAGAGTTAGCTTGTTTGTATCGTATCACTACAATTTCGATATTTACGTCTTGTTTCTTGTAAACTGACATAAATACCTATATTGTATGGTTACGTTGCACACATTTTAAACTATTCCTAGCTATACTTTGAGCTTTTTAGTTCGGTTCTATTATTACCTCGATTTCAAAGAGTGCTAGGTGTTACCATTTGTGCGTGTTATATCAATAACACCTCGATATCAATACTTCACTTTCTCGCAAAGTGGGTTAACATATCTTGGTGATATTGTTGTGTCATTCACGAATTGTAATTGGCACTTTTTGAGATATAGGTCTTAATTGAGTTTGAGCTCGCTCATCGTATATCTTGATTGGGAGATCGCATTGACTTCTTGTTTTTACTTACGTTTTGTTCATTTCCTTGAACTTGGCATAAGTGAAAACATCTTGTTGATTATCTTTGCATTACATTTTCATATGGTGTATTTCCTTGTTGATTGGCTTTGTGTTTCACACTTGCATGATTGTTCCTTGTGATTATTCATTTAGAAAACTTATTTTCTAGACAATCCATCTCATCGATATTCTCATCGATGTCTATTTTCCTTAGACCTTCTTGAAAAAAATCACACACTCATATCAATACTTACGAAATGTCTAGTTGGTTGTCCTTATGCTACCCAAATTGACATGTCACTTCCTTCCCTTTGAAGGAGTTCCATCACACTATCTAGATCTAGACATTTGTGCTTAAAACAATGCCAAAAATGACTGACTATCATGCGGTTCCCCATACTTACAAAAATATGGAACCTAGGTTTAGCAATTCAAAGCAAAAGATTCCCATTACAACTAAACCTCATTTGGTTCTTTGTGCTAGAGAGCCCATACGGGTAACTCGTTCCCCACCTTCATCTCATAGTCGGTGGTATGATTTGGACACGTCTAATCCAAATTATTATTCGAGTTCCCCCCACTCTTCTTCTAATTCTAATCCAAACATTTCCTCTTCTTCTGAGGATTCCAATCCAAATATTTCCTCTGACTCTTATGAGGATTCAGATCAAACTACTATTGATTCATGACTCTAATTGACTCCTAAGTCATGGTCCTCCCTTTCTTTGTAGGATCCTCTTCATCAATCATCTAATACATGACTCTTATGTCGTGGTCCTCCCTTTCTTCGCAGGACCCCTTTTATCAGTCACCCCAATGACGTCTTCTTCCTTTGAAGATACACGCATGACTCCAAATCCCTCCAATCAGAAGTATAATACAATTCTTGAATCGCAGTCCTCTCTTTCTTCGCAGGACCCTTGTCATCATTCATCTAATGCGATGCTTGAATCACAGTCCTCCCCTTCTTTGCAGGACCTTCTTCATCAATCACCCCCATGGAATCTTCCTTCTGTGAAGATTCGTGTGACTCAAAGTCCTTCGAGACAAACATCTGAATCGACCCATGTGTCACAATCTATAGACTTTGGACTTAATCCTACTATTTTACATATGACATACCATTGTATAGGTAGGTCCACACCACCTTCTTACTACTCTGAGACATCTAGCTACACATATTCTTCATCCCCACATCATCTTCTTCTATCAATAATCATCAAACATCTTCTAAGTCTTCCACACCAAGTGAACCTATTTCTTCCAATAAACCCCTAGGGATCGATCAACAACTCATACCGATTGATCTCTTTGGAATGAAGAAACAATCGGGGCATTTATAGGGGCATATGAAGATATTCCTTTAGTAGATTACAAAAAGGATTCTCTTTAGACTTTGATGCGTCTGCATATTGTGAGGAAAAGGTTGATTCCTTTGATCAAGAAATGGAGGAAGAGCCTCTAGATCATGTAACTTGATCCTCCTCTTATTCTTCCATCTTCACATTCTTCATTATGTGATGAAACTCCTTGGTCTTGCATAGATCCATGGCCTATCTTCTCATCACCCAATAACTCTTCATCTATCATAATTCCTCAATCACAATCTCTTGTGGGGTCAGTGCCAAGTAGCCCTTCATCTTCATCTAGGTGTGGGTCACCTTCTAGTAGCCCTCCCTCTTCTATTTGTGGGACATTTTCAAGTAGCCCACTATCTTCGATTATTGGGGCACGTCCAACTAGCCCCTTATCTTCTATGTATGGATCACCCCGGGTAGTCCATCATCTTCTATTCTTGGGCCACATCCTGGTAGTCCATCATCTTACATCTATGGGTCACGTCCTAGTAGCCCTTCTTCTTCTATTCTTGGGCCACATCCTAGTAGCCCTTCGTCTTCTATTTATGGGTCATGTCCTAGTAGCCCTTCTTCTTCTATTCTTGGGCCACATCCTAGTAGCCTTTCACCTTCTATCCATGGCTCACCTCCTGGTAGCCCATCCTCTTCAATTCTTGGACCGTATCCTTTTCATCTATCACATATTTCTTCTATCAATGGTTGTGGTAAGCCCACTACCATTTCTATCGTTCCTATCATCAATCATAAATGTTTGCATTCTTCTCCTTCTCGAGGTCAGAAAATTCAAGCGTTAGCTTATAAGAAACCCAAACAGGTTCATTATCAAGCTCAGGTCAAAACTTCCAAGAGCTCAAAATCCCCCAACAACTGGAACAATCTCAAAGTTGTAAATCAAGCGCGATTCAAGAACACACATCAACATAACCATCAAGTATGGCGTAAAGTGCATAAACCTGGATAGGGAACTCAAGCTCCCGCATACAAAATCCATGTTTCAGGATAAATCACAGTCCTTTGTTGAGTGTGAACTCACCACGATCATCGAGATTGGGGAAAACATGACTCTTGATAAACAAACACGCTTAGTCTCCCTTATCAAGGAAGTCATGAAACATCGTTGTTGGATCTATCACACTGAGTGACTTTGTTAGTAACAACGGTTCAAAAAAAAAATAAAAATAAATAAATATATATATATATAAAAACTAAAAATAAAAAACAATGCAAAAATACAAAAAAAAAAAAAACAACAACAAAAATCAAAGGTACAAAGATCAAACATTGCAATCAGGTGTTGCGTACACATGGATATTTATTTCTTCCCTTCCTTGCTATTCTTCTGCAAGTCTTCCTACCATTTTCATCCCTTGGTGATATTTTGGTTAGCTTATTTGCATGCATTTTGTGACATTTATCTCTATGGTATCTGTTTGCCCCTGGTCTTTTATCACCTTGGTAAATTAAAGAACGACTGACCTCATGGAGATCCTATCACATTCAAACATCTAATAAACTTGTTGTAAAGAAATTTTGGACATATTTGTTGACACTAGCCAATGTCGTCATCACAATCACTTCCACCTCCTTCCATCAAGCCATCAGTGGTTCTTAACCCCTTGTCAAACAAGAGAGCTGAAATAAGTTTTCAGAAAGCAAAAGAATCAAAATCAATCAAAACTCAAAAGCTAAAAGCTACAAAGCAAAAGAAAATTAATATATAACTCTCTCTTGGGGTATTTCCAATAATCTCTATCGGGGCTATGGATGCCTGACTGGCAGTAGAGCAATGTTGTGATTAGAATCAAATACATCTCCGTCGGGGCTATGGACGCTTTGGGTGGCGGAGCAATGTACGGCTATCCTTTCACCCTCCATTCACAAAATCACTTATCAAAATAAATCATTCCTACACATTGGCTAGGGTCTCTTCACTTGTTGTCTATTAAATCTTCACTTCAAGAGGTAATAAAATCCACGTGCACACACTGGATCTCTATGAGTAAATAGGATTAGTATGTTACCAAGTGTCTTTTTTGGACCTTGTTCAGACTCTTACTCTAGTCCATATCTCGTCTCACGATTTATGCCTTTGGCTAATCACTTCTTCATCGTGAGGCTTCTAAGCTACATTCATATCATTCACATCGTTCTTCTACTTCGTTCAGAACATCCATGTGTATAAGATTACTTGTTTTCCATGTTTGTGGAAACCTTTGTCCCCTTCCACAAAAATAATCTTCTCCTTCCTTTCTATCATGTGCTCTTAGGCCAACTTACGCTAGGGCATCCTTGCTTCTTCCCATCATTTCATTGGTTTATGTTCATCATCATGTTGAACCTATCCATAATGGCCTTGGGTCCCACTTCTACCTGTGAAGAGTTTACCTTTGAATACTCCCACCTTATCGTTGGGACATTTTTGCATCTTCACCTTTCTAGTACGCACGTGGCCTTATGCCCTTGTACATCCCATCTATCATTTGGGGGCATCCATGCTTTCTCGTCTTCCTGTACATAGTTTCATAAAACTTTTAAAATCAACCAAAACATTCAAATATGTTAAAAAAATCATCAAAAACATTCAAATATGTTTCAGAAAACTTCTAAAAATTGAAAATCATCCTACAAAATGTCACTCTTTGGTTCTCACTTGTTCATGTGTGCGACTTGCGGATCATCTTGATCTACCTCCATCAACAAAAGCTAGGTTGCTTACTTTGTCCGTACTCTGGGGCACAATGAGTTGCCTAGTACTATTTTCGTAGTGCACATTGCTTTTCCATCGGACCCAAGTGTCCTCCGTTATTCCCCTCACATGTATCCTTGCTTGGGGCACCATCATCAACCCTTGTCATTAATTTACACAGGTTCATAACTGAAGCTTGATAATAAAAACATTATATTATGTTTCTCTGTTAGTTTAGCTTGTTTACTTTCTCTTGCATTACATTTTTACTTTCTCGTATTGCATTACATTTTGTATGTTGCATGGAGTTAGGCATCTTTCACTTTCTCGTATTGCATTGCATTTTGTATGTTGCATGGAGTTGGTGTTTTTAGCAATGGACAATCGTTCGTAGTATGGCTTTTCATGTCGTTCTACCTTTGTCGTATGCTTATATTTTTCATAAGGACCGATGATGTAGCTCTTATGGCAATATGATGACACCGAAATTGTTCCAATACACAAGTGGCTAGAGGCTAAGCTCTTCTCTCCCCTCCTCCATATTCATTCTACATCACTTTTCTCTCACCCCTATTCTTCCATCTTACCAGGCATCTTGCCTCTTCCCATTCTTCTATCTATCTCTCACCTTTTTCGATCGTTGATCGTCTTCTTTCATCACCCCATCGACACTCGAGGGGGCATCTCTCACTTCTACTAATTTTTCTTCTACCTCTTCAAAATTCCACATGTCTACTATCTTTGAAGTGGCGTCACTTACGCCACCCCAAAGAGGGGCAAATGTAGACACCCATAATTACGCCCAAGCAATTTAAATACTTAAATTGTGCTAATTATCCCCTTTCTCGCAAATCAACGACATATCGTCAAAAGCACTCATTTTCCCTCATATCATCATTAATTAATTACACTAAGCTAATTAATTAAGTTGCCTATCCAACAAATACCCTAATTAATGACCTTCCGTTAATAAATCACCCCTTCTACCTAGACTAATTAATTATTATTAATTAATTAGCTTTCCCTTCCATTTAACCGATAAATCAATATTTAATTGATTTAATCCCCTTATAATAGCCTAAATCGTACTAATATTCCTCTAATTATCTTTTATAAGCTTACATCTACCTATTAGTTAATCACCTTTGATTAATTAAAACACCCCCAACTCCCATGACTTGCTAAACATAAATTAAACCCTTCTAAAGTAAGGTTACCTTTAATAAAGCAACCTTATCCATTCCTAATCATGTTTTACCTTTATCCCACATTCATGAGAATGTGTTGAATCCTTTATCCTTTGGGCTATATAAAGAGCCCTCCACCTACCTTTTTACTTACACCTAAACTCCTTAGAGAGCAAATGCAAAACATATAGCAAAGAGACTAAGAGCTTGCACCTTGTTTTCTTGAGAGTTCATCATCTTGAAGAGTTAAGCCTCTTTCTTAAAGTTCTTGGGTCATATGGGAGGTGTCAAAGGGGTCTTGTAGCCCAACTTTGATATGCCCTCATTCCTAGGTTACTTGGCATACTAAGGACAACTATTTTGATAGCCATGGAGCTTACTTAGGTCCATTAATTTATTTTTTGTTAGAGAATAGAGGAGTTTGGATATTTAGCATTGTTAGTTTCAAAGTTTGTAGTGATGAATGCTAGCATCTAACCCTTGTTTAATTCTTATCATGATGGTGTTTATGCTTTGTTTTAGCTAAATTGTAGAACTATTTTAGGTGGTAGTTCTTGCTTCATTTGATTTAGCATTAAACAAAGTATACATGCACACACAAGTGGTGACTAGTCAACCAACCAATAGGCTATTTACCACTTTTTGGGGGTGGATTTATCATTTGTTGTTTCACCAATCAACCTTACAAACATATGGGATGTTTAGGCTGAGCGATTGGGCTCAACGAGCTCCTGCACTAACACAACAAACATGACATCCAAAATAGATCGTTGTTCAAAATATCATTTATGCCATAATTGGATGTAACTAAATGGTAAGCTGGAGCTGGAGATTCATTGTAAAATTCCTCGTGCCCTAAACTCTCTGGAGCATAGGCAAGGAGAAGAAGTGACCTCATGGACCCCAGCCCCGAGTCGATGATCAAAGTCAACATTTTAAATCAAAGGAAGAGTCATCAGAGTATGTTAATAGAGGCGGAGGGATTTTCCTATCATCGACTCGTCTATGGGATCCAATCTTGCTAGGGACGAAATATTTACAGAGGTTTGAGAAACCAGGCCCAGAGCTATGCCGAAAGCTACCGTGCCCTGCTATGGTGACCTTGTTGAAATCGGGAAAAACATTTTTTAGAGGTCACTAAAAATGTAAATGAAGGTTTTCTTGTAGCCAATTTGTGATGGCTGTCATTGTGTCGATAATTTCATGTGTGGTGTCCCACCCTATAAATTCATATAACCACACAAGATATGATAAGTTAGGCATGTGAAGTGTGAACATTTCAAACTAGCTTTCAAATTCGATGTTCAACATGCGCATCACCTTCCATGTGAATGGAAAAGGATCGGTGAAGTTTTTCACCATCAAATCTAAGGAGAAATCGAATGCCTCTGCAAAAAAGGAGTGAAATATAGAGGCATCTGTTGTAGAAGATGGATGGGGAAGACAATTATAAATGTTTTATTTTTATGGTGCATGTGGAAGATGCATGCGAGGTAATAACTATTTTTTTTTTTGTAATTATTGTTTTTATTTCATGGGCACAAATTCAGTATTTCATTTCACGAGCACATCATCAGAAAATTTCACTCAATATATAAATGTATATTCCTCTCGGCATAAATATTTACAAAATTGAAATTTCAGATGTAATCAAAAGTTTAGAAGGAAAAACATGTGTAAACATATTCAATGTCCCATAAGAATCAAAGAGATATATATTCTTCTCTAGTACTAACAAAAATGTAAAATAGATGATAACATTAAGTCACACCCTTAAGAGGAAAATAATATGAAGCATAAATTCCATCTCACAAGACAACCGTCAAGCCTCATGTCATTTCCTTTGATGTTTACATTCTCCATCTCTTCTCTAATTTGTTCTAGGGAATTCCAAACATGTGAGTCGTAAGTAAGCAACCACATGTTGACCGTGGTGGTGGTGTTTGGCAAAACATACATTCCATCAACCATTTTGGTGTCCAACTAGGGAATGGACAAGAAACCAATGTAGTCAATGGAATGTTTTAGCTTAAGGAGACTACAAATGCAATAACCGGGGAATGAACAAGACACCAATTGTTGGTTAAGAAAACTATGTGAATGCATCCATCTCACAAGATAGTCGGATGACCTCAGATAGATCCATGGCATACTACAAATGGGGGAAGTCGGTGGAATAGAAATGGATGAAGCTCATTATAATAGAAATGGCATTGTCATGGGACCTCATAAATGGTGCAAACTACCACTCCCATTAGTAGGAATCCATCAACCTAGTTTCATGTTGCCTACTTTGAAACGCGTTACTCATGGCTTGTCCATTGTTGAGCCACCTCTACTCCTTCATTTTTAGATTGTGCATATAATCCAATGGCCCATTAATTTTTTTTTGAAAAAGGAGCATACCACCACCAACACAATCCAAAGTGGAAAAGCATATCCCCCACACTACCTCTATTATTCACTAGTGTGTTCTACCATAAGGCCTTTAATTTTATCTCATAAGTTTTCCCACGACTCTACTGTTACAACTCACACCTATAACAAGAGACAAGCATGGGTAGTTCAATCTTTGCAAGTGTTATTCTACAATAGTTAGGGCTTGGCCCACTCACATATTTCACCCAACTAATTAGGTGTTTTTTACCTCCCAAAGCCTTCCGCTTCCTAGCACTACTAATTTCATTCTTCCATTGGCTTGCATCAATAGGATTTGTAGATGATTTTTAGCATTTAGATCTCTAGAGGGTTCAAGAATCATGAAATAGGGATATTTCAATGTGTAATTCTGATATAAATTCTTCTCGGTACTAAAAAATGCAAAATAGGGATTATGTGCTAAGTCGCATCCTTATGAGGAGTACAACATGATAGTTGGAGGAGTTCGAACAGATCCATGAGATGTTGTGAATACAATCACCAACATTCTCACTTTTCATATGCTTAGATATTATGAATTGTAGACACTCCTTGATCTCTTTACAATCACCTTAGGTTCATTTTCTATTATTTTCTTGATCTCATTCCTTTGGACTCCACACATAAGATTTGACACCACGTCTCTAATCATCTCTCAAGATTGGTGTTTTTATATGACTGTGACCATTTGAACTTGCATACACATTCATCTACTACATTGAGTATTAGTTCATCTCGGCATCATAAGTTCATCTTGTTGTCATCAACTTAGGATTATTACAATTTGGTCACATCATTCCCTCTCGAGACTATGCCTCTAGTCTCCCATCCATTTCATACACACGGCTCTAAAGTCCCCTATCTCAACGAGTGTCACCTCTCTAACTCACAATTATTGACTTTGTTTGCTTCACCTTTGAGGTGTTTGAGCTCTTCATATTTTATTTCATTTTTGGTTGGTAGGATGGCAAGAGACATGTCACATAATAGAGACATTAATATTTTTTCCACATAATGCACATGCTTACTAAAGAGTAGGAGGAGATAAAACACTTTTAAAATGTATTACCTAATTCCAACTTCAAGCTCTTCATGAGTTACCAAGAGATCGTGATGACACATGCCCAAGGAATTGAGCCTTAGGCCATTCCACCTCACATAATTATTTTCAAACTAAGGTATAGGGAAATTAAGAAACATATATTACCTAATTCCAAATTCAAACTCTTCATAAGTTACAAGAGATTGTGATGAAAATGCCCAAGGAAGTGAGCCTTAGGCCATTCCCCTCACATAATTATTGTCTAACTATGGTATAGGGAAATTATTTTATTTATACGAAGAAGCACTAGGGTTTGGGCCTCACGAGTCTATTTCACGACCGTGCTACCTTGCCAATCTCCTTGCTCCTCCCTATGAATTATGGTGGGTAAACATGTGAACATTTATCTCGTATGGAAAGTCCTTCACAGCTACGCTATTGCTGGAATACAAGGGGGTGGTTTTGGGGATGCTACTGATGATGCTCTACATTGTGGATAAATCAGAAAACACTCTAGTGGTTATGCTTTCTCTGCTAGAGGTAGCCATTTCTATTTATGCCCTAAAAGATTATACTATTATTTGTAGATTTAATGGATTTTGGCCCCAGAAAGAAGATTTACACAAATGGATTCACTCCACATGGTCTAATGCATGTGAGATTCAACTTTGTGCTAAGGGTTTTTTTATTGTTCGTTTATATTCTCCCACTGATTATCAACGAGCTCTATGGTTTTGGGGTAGGGTTGGCCTTTTTCTTACTCCATGGTTTTTGGATTTCGATCCTTTTACTATGGTTGTTTCCAAAATGCTGGTATGGGTTCGTTTTCCAAATGTTCCTCTCCCCTATTGGCACCCTACGGTTTGTGCGACTATTGATAACTCTATTGGTCATTTCATCAAGATGGATGATGAATGGTCTAAGCATGAGTTGTTCACATATGCTCGTATATGCATTGAAGTGGACCTCAACAAAGGTCTTCCAGAAAAGTTGGAATTAATTCATGATGGTTTCAAGTGGTTACAGGTTCTAGATTATGAGAATATGACCTTCGGTGTAGGTTATGTCATCAAACTAGACAAATTCAAGAGGCTTGTTTGCTCAATAAGTCTCAAAAAAAAAGAAAAAATGGCTTCTTCGTGACCCAAACATTGGCAATTATAGTGCCCACTTCCCTTCGACACTTTTGATATTGATCATGTTACTGCTAACTATATTATGGACATTATTATAGTTTTGATTTAATATGGTGTTAGATGTCAGACCATGGATTAGTGTTGACTCTGATTCATATATGATGCATGATGATTGTTAGAGACATTTTATATAGATGTTGACATGTTTTTGGACATGGTTATATATATATATATATATATATTTATTTATTTATTTATGGATGTTGTTAGGACATGTGATATTTGGATATTTTGAGTAGACCTATAAAATGAAAAAATTGAATTAAATGTGATGATCATAGAGTTGATGAGATTGCAAATGATATTGTTGATTGTCTGGATGTTGTTATGATTCATATTTATATTGATGATTTCAGAATCATAATTAGATATATTTTTGATGTTCTGATATGGCCACGAGGTCGAAGGAGGTATTTGTGTTTTGTAGGTTAAAATATATCACAACAAACATCGGGGGATTGGAGAGCAACCACATTGAAATTCTATATGAATTCAACAAGGTCCCCATGACAACTTGTATTATTCATGTGTGTGTGTGTGTGTGTGTGTGTGTGTGTGTGTGTGTGTGTGTGTGTGTGTGTGTGTGTGTGTGTTGATTGTTGTTAGGGATTCCCATGGGGGGAAGACCTTTAAATGTGACCAAGGGTTATGTGTATTTATTTATTTGGTTCCATTTTATTGATGTTTGTATGTGTTTATTAAGTGATGTGTTTACCTTTTCATTATTTTAATTATGGTAAATTAATGTGAGTAATCATGTTGTTAAAATTAATTAATTAAATTGGGACATAAGAAAGTAATTATTAGAGTTGTTGGCCTAAAATTAAAGTGTTGTAAGGAAATGTGTAAGTTGATTTTAGAGTATGAAACACTCCACCTTTTTGGAAATTCAAATTTTTCCTTGGAGGATGTTTTTGGAAGCTTGTGGGACAAGTTAAACTTGTACCATACCTCTTAAATTTATTTACCAACCATACCTATGGTTGGAGAGGAGAGCATTAGACTTTCATTATGCATTTTGAGAAGACAAATTGAGAAGTTTTAATTCACTTTTCTTAAATAGTTTAATGTCAGTCCTTATGGGGTGTGGGTTTAATTTGTGTAAGTAAACCTGTCATTTATTCATCCACTTATTTATTATGCCTTGGAGTTTGAAGTCGACTTATGAGTTGGAGTTGAGGATGTGTGATGTGGCATGAAAGAGGATCCACCTCATCCTCTTCTCTTTCCTCTTCTATATATTTGAATTCCTTGGCTTGTTTTGAAGGGGTTGCTTCAATTTTATCACTTTATTTTTGGCGACTTGCTTTGGGGTTTTGGAGCTTTGAAAATTGGGAGGAAGTTGGAGATTGTTGCATACTTGTTGATTGTTGATCTCTTGGATTGTTTTGTAATGAGAGAGCTTGATGTTTTGAACCTGGAACAAACTCCATCATGGAGAGGTAAGAGTTTAGCTCTTGGAAATGCTCTCCTTTTTTTTATGCGTATGTGAATGGTTGAATGTTTGATTGGGTTGTTTTATTTGTTGGTTAGTTGGGTATATGGCCTATGAATGGTGTAGAGAAGACTATGTTCTTTTCAAATGAAAGGCATAAGTGTAATTTTGGGAGGTATAAGTGCGGATGGAGTTGGGATTTGGGTTCCACCTTGTGAAAAATAAATAGCTTTTGAATTGCATTTATTTACTCATTATGGTGTGCCATAAGAGGTTGGAGAGGCATAAGGAAATGTGAGGAATAAGGGGTACTTGGGGAGGCATAAGGGTATGTCAAGGATATGAAATGATATATACATTTTTAGAACCTTTTTTCTCATGTGGTGATACCCATTTCCCCTTTGGGAGGCATAAGAAGCATCCCCATAGTTCTTCTCCTTTGGCTTGCATGATGAAGCCTAAGTTTTATTTGTTATTTTTATGTGACATGTTGAGAAATAATAATGTTTTGAACAAAAATGTGTTGAATGTGAAAGATTGCTTTTGTGTTGTGGAAGACTTTTTTGCCATGAGTTGAAAAATATTTCTTATCAAATGTCTTAAGGCTGGGGCTAATGCAAAGAGGATGTCGAGAGATTTCTAAAGTCCTCGTTTTCAAAAATCGAGTTCCTAATAAAAAGTTATGGCCTTCTAAAGTTTTTACTTCATTTCGGGCTCAAAATAATCTAACTGTCAAATTTAATTATTAAAATATTCTTGGGTGGACCCACGGGCTAAAAATTTCCTTTTAAGCTTTTTGTCCAAAAGGTGCAAAGTCATGAAGTTTCCCGCTACTCCGCCAACCCGCACGCCTTCATTTTTCCAAAAATGATCTAAGTCCAAAAAGTTAAATTGACAAATTTTTCCTCCGTGGCCCTGCCACCCCACGACCAATCATTGATCGACATGTGGCTTCGTTGGGCATCGGAAGAGGCTCGGATCGATTTTAATATTAGGCACTTTCAAAAATAAATTTGAAAAAATTGTAAGTTTTCCCCATGCACCCCCGCCATCCCGTAGCCCCCAATCAGTGCCACCATGTGGCTTTTTGGGGCGTCGGTGGAGAAGCAGGCGCAAATCCTTTTAAAACCTTAACTCTTTCAAAAGAATTTTTTGGAAAAATTTCTTAATTTCTTCCAACAACCCGCCAACTCATAGGAAATGTTTGTCTGTCATATGACACCTTATGGTGTCGGTGAAGGTATGGGTTATTTTAAACCCTTAATGCTCTTCTTGCAAAAAAGTCTAAATTTCCTAAGTTTCCTCGTTGTTATCCATTTTCCCTGTGTAAATCAGGGTGTGACACGTGGCACCCTTGGCATCGATGGAGGCACAAATCATTTTGATCCCTTAGTGCTTTTAAGAAAAAAAAAAGAGGATAAAATCCTTAAAATTCCCCGGCGGCCCAAATTTCTGCCAGAGTTTTGAAATGCCGACACGTGTCCTTTCGGGCTTGCGGGCACACGGAGGCAAATCGCGATTTGTCCCAAAAGGGAAAAAAATTATAAAATTTATTCCCCCCCACTCGGGTGGCCCATGTATGGGAAAATTTTCTTCCCCGCTCCGTCGGTCTGCTTCCTTCTCCAAGTGAAATTTCTCTCCGATGTCCGCAGGCCCGCTCTTGGGGAAAATTTTCACCCCAAGGCCCACCAACCCATAACTTGAGAAATATGAAGAGTTAGAAGGACTTCTTTATATCAATGGAAAGGTGAGGAAATTTCCTATCTAATGGAAATAGTTTTAGGAAGTTTTGAGTGCATTAAATATAAGAAAAATCTAGTTTAATCCTTTAAGAGAGTTCTGGGAGTGGGTAAGTAAGAATTTACTCTGATGATTTTAAATATGTATTCTTTTCCCCCACTGTAATTAAACCTTGCTCTTGTCTTAGATCTTGTGGAATTAAATACCTTGGGTATTTAATTGTTTTGGTCCCTTAACCCTAAAATTTTAATAAGGGAATATTTAGCTAAAATGTCAATGTAATCAGTGATTAAATTAATCCCTAAGGAGATTTGAGCTAGGTGTGGACTTATTACACTTGTTGCTTTATAATGTGGAATTAGTAATTATTATAATGGGAAAAGTTATCAGTTGAATTTAATTGTCCTTGAGACTTTGGTTGTTAACACTTTTAAAAAAATTATTCCATAATTTTGTAACTAAACCTAGGTTGTTCATGGGTCTCAAGTGGGAGATTTTAGCGGGCGTTACACTTGGTATCAGAGCCGTGGGTTCAAAGCTTGGACCCTTGGGCACACTAGAAAACTTGAGACATGAACTATAAACCTAGCACACTTTTGAATCTAAGAAAACAAACTTGTTTGAAAATTGAAAAATAAATGCGTATGAAGAAATATTACATTACTTTGTTCATTTGAACTACCAAAATTAAAATAATAATAAAATAATAAGTTGTTTGAATTATTGTACTCGCTTAGTGGCATTTTTCCGAACCTAGTAACTAAGAATGTCAAATTAAATTGATTTTGTGAACTTCTAGTGTAGTGGAAAACTTGGTTCCCCTTTGAAAATGTGTTGTTTTACAAGTCCTAAATCTTGATTTAAACTATATGGTGTGAATCTTGTGGTTGGACAATAGTGGTTGTGATCTAGGGTCGGGAAGAGTTAATTTGAAGTTTTTTAGAGCTTCCTTCCTTTAGTAGTTAGGAAAGTTGGTTTGGTTGTTAGTTTTTCATTTTGTTACCTCGTATGGGAGAGTGGACATTAAGTCTAGGTGTCGTTTATGACCCAATCCTGCGTATGTGTCCTTGGAACTGACCTCGAGGCGAGTACCCCTATTGGCGGCCATGAAGGGCTGCGAAGTGAATGTGGTGTTAAATTTTGTGTTTTACATTCGTAATCTTGTGTTATTTTATCAAGGACCAACATCTTATTTTATGATTGGATTGAGAAGCTCTGAGGCTCTTCTAGTTATTTATATTTTTGTGAGAATTTTCAGACTTTGCAATAAATGCTCGCTTAGCCACTTTCCTTGATTGTTGACATTTCTTGGATTTTATTTTGATTGGTGACTCAGAGCTCATTATGTTGTTGGCTACTTAGCTAAATGTTACATGGTTCCTTCTTGCATGATGATGGGCTAGTTCTATGCTTCTTTGTATTATGACATTTTGTCATATGGGGTACACCCTGGGTGTCTTGAATGTCTTCTTAGGTGCTTAAAGTTATGCCTTGGTTTTAGATGCACGGAACCTTGAGTGTATCTAGGATCTTAGAGTGACTTTTTCTTTACTCGACCTTGTTGGGAAGAGAGTTCGTTGTGTTGTGCGTTCTAGTTGGTAGCTTGTTAGCGGTGGTGGTGATTCTCTTACAATCCGGTAAGAGCTTGAACCTCATCGGAGTAGAGGTGTTTAATTGTGGGTTGATGAATTATGGTGGGATCGGTTTGTTTTTATTAACTGTAGATGTTAGTGGAAAAGTGTTTTATGGTAGTGGCTTTTCTTCGATGGCATGCTAAGTTTTATCATGATTCCCTTGTTTCATTATAAAAGTATTGACTTGTGGATTGTATGCATCTTGGTAATTATGGTTAGAATTAATCCCATTCGAGTAATGTGTTTAAATTAAGTGTGTCTGTTTTCCCTCTTGACCTATAAATAAGTCTACCCTTTCCTTAACTTTTTTTTAGTTACTATGAATAATACTCTATGACCTATTAATTTTGGATTACGTGGAGACACTTATGGATGCTTTGAGTATTTTGGACCATGACATTGGTGATGATAGTGTAATTAGACCTTGATAATTTAATCTCGGTGGTATTTTATAATGTGATTCTTCTTGCAAAACTGTAACTCTTGGTCGTAAAGCCATGTTGAATAGATAGTTGATTTTGCTTACATTTGACACTTTCTAATGAGTATGTGGTGTTCTTATAGTTAAAATATTTCCTTGTCATTTTGATTGCTTGGTTGGTGGTATCCTGTGGTAATATGGGTGTAGATTTGAAAACTTTCCTTGTCTTATCATGTGAGTAAAATGTTTTCACCAAAACAACAAACATTGTTAAACCCTAGTAGATCAGTAAAAGTAATTATGATTCCTTAATGGGTCTCCTTGTAACTTATTTTGAGAACTTGTAGAAACCCACTAGGAATGTTTTATGATACTTGTAATTAGTGGAAAAAAAAATCTTGAAATATTGTTGTGATCCATGTTGGTTGATTGTTTCCTAGTTCTTACAAATTAATAATGTGTTTTCTATGTTGAATGTCCCTTGTTTCCTTAGAATTAAAAATGTGATGTGTTGAATTACCTCTCTCTCCCATAAAAGTAATAGTGTGATATGTTTACCCTTCCTTCTCATTAATTTTTTTTTAATTGACAAATTGACTCACCCAAACATCATAAAACTATAATTGAGGAGATTTGGCCTTGAAGCTTAACAAATAAACTAGAACATAGAAAGAGAAAATGGTCCTTGCTTTAACCTTGGTAGATTAATAAGAAGAATAAAAACCATGTAGAAGAAAAAAAGGAAAAAAATGTCCATCTACCTCCCTAGGAGTAAAATAAATACTTTTTCTCTTTTCCACCTTTACAGAATGGTGAGATATCATGGCCACCTTAGTGGTGCTCCTTATAAATGCAAACATGTGATATCAGAATAAAAAGGAATATTTTAATTAAGAAAACTCGTAAAGGAATGTGCTTAGCAAACAAAACTACAACTTTTGACTTAATTAGTTGAGTTATAAAATAAGTAAGATTTATGTGTATTGAGTGCAATGTATAGTTGAACTTGTAGTTCTAGTCGCCTACCTGAAATTGTGAAACACCTGGTGGATAGTAATGTGTTCTAGTTGCTTAGTACTTTCTTATTCATAGATGTATGTGCCTTTCTTGTGGGAGTTTTGGGTCATCATACCCTTATCGTCCCGTAGCTCGACGAGTGTGAGTTGTGGTCCTTTTGGATTGAGACTTATTTGTTGTTTAAGAAGCAACCTCCTTGCGTGTTGTCTTGTCCTTGGAGACCTAAGTTATTGTAATTTTAAGGCAACATATGTTAAGGATATAAAATAACTTTGGGAAGTCTTCTTTTCTTCATATTTTCTTGGGTCACCTTGTTATTGTTGCCCCTTTTCCATTAGGATGGAAAGTGCAAGATGATGTTATTCACTTTTGATACGATGCACCTTGGATTGTAGTTGGACCCCGTGTTACTTGTTCTTCTCCCTAGCTGACCTTGAGTGGTCCTTGGTGTTTCTTGTGCTCTCTTTATGGTTATTCGAGCTTGAGTAGGAAATAAGATAAATAAATCCATTGTGTTATAATGTATGGTACTTGTATTGATATGTTAGTTGCTAGGGGATATATATATATATATATATATATATATATATATATATATATATATATTATTTTGCTAAATGGTTGAATTCTTTAGATTTGGTTGGTATGGTGTGTTTGATTCTTAAAACAAAAGTGTAAAAATTAGACTATAAGAAAACTTGTGGTCTTGACTTCACTTGTATTACCATGAAAAGTTAATTGTACCCTCTTGAGTTATAGAAGTTCTTTCCTTGAATAGTTCCTTGATTTTAAATGTTTTGCTGATTTAGGTGTCCTTGTTGATTAACCTCATCTTGTGTGATCCTCAAATTGTGGGACCTTGAGTAGACTTGTTCCTCGTGAAAATTTGGTCATAGTTAATTTTTGCTAGCCTTGTCTAGACAACAAACCTTGAAATCATGACTTAAACTTAGTAGAAACCTTAACTTTTATTATTGTAGTATGTTTTATTCCTTGGGAAACTATGTGGTCATTCTCAAACTCATGGAATTCTCCTTATTATTCCTCTACTTGGTGGTTACTCTTAAGACTCTTTTGAACTCTTCATGTTATATTGTTATGTGTTGTATCTTGGTTGATAGTGTAAATTTACTCTCTAGATTTAAGTGTTGTAGCCTTGCATGCAGAAAGTTTAGAACTCATCCTTGTAATCTCCCTTCTTCTTGTTGAATTGCATTGGACCAAACTTAGGTTCTGTAGACCCACACTTGTTTGAAGCAAGAAATCCCATAATGGAGTGATCCTTTTTCTATTGCATTTGTTCCTATCTCTCTTTCCAGTGACTTCCAGGAGGAAGTCGAGTCTAAGGGGAGGGGATGTAGTGCCCACTTCCCTTTGACACTTTTGATATTGATCATGATACTGTTGACTATATTATGGACATTATTATAGTTTTGATTTAGTATGGTGTTAGATGTCAGATCATGGATTATTGTTGATATATATATATATATATATATATGATTCATATATGATGCATGATGTATTATTAGAGACATTTTATATAGATGTTGACATATATTGTTGGACATGGTTATATATATATATTATGGATGTTGTTCGGACATGTGATATTTGGATATATTGAGTAGACCTAGAAAATGAATTTAAAATTGAATTAAATGTGATGATATCATATAGTTGTTGATGAGATTGTAAATGATATTGTTGATATGTCTGGATGTTATTGTGATTATATATATATATATGATATATATTATATAATTATATATATGTTATTCATGATATTTGGATGTTTTGATATGACCATGAGGCCGAAGGAGGTATTTTTGTTTTGCGGATGAGGTTAAAATATATCACAACAAACATCGGGGATTGGAGACCAACCACATTGGAATTCTAGATGAATTCAACAAGGTCACCATGGCAACTTGGAATTATAGATGTGTTCAACAAGTGTGTGTGTGTGTGTGTGTGTGTGTGTGTGTGTGTGTGTGTGTGTGTGTGTGTGTGTTTGATTGTTGTTAGGGATTCCCATGGGGGGATCACCTTTAAATGTGACCAAGGGTTATGTGTATTTATTTATTTGGTTCCCTTTTATTGATGTTTGTATGTGTTTATTAAGTGATGTGTTTACCTTTTCATTATTTATTAATTGTGGTAAATTAATGTGAGTAATCATGTTGTTAAAATTAATTAATCAAATTGGGACATAAGAAAGTAATTATTAGAGTTGTTGGCCTAAAATTAAAGTGTTGTAAGGAAATGTGTAAGTTGATTTTAGAGTATGAAACACTCCACCTTCTTTGAAATTCGAATTTTTCCTTGGAGGATGTTTTTGGAGGCTTGTGGGACAAGTTAAACTTGTCCCATACCTCTTAAATTTATTTACCAACCATACCTATGGTTGGAGAGTTGAATTTAGAATTTCATTATGCATTTTGAGAAGACAAATTGTAAGTTTTAATTGCACTTTTCTTACATGGTTTAATGTCAGTCCTTATGGGGTGTGGGTTTGATTTGAGTGTGTAAGTAAAATTGTCATTTATTCACCCACTTATTTATTATGCCTTGGAGTTTGAAGTTGACTTATGAGTTGGAGTTGAGGATGTGTGATGTGGCATCCCACATGGATCCACCTCATCCTCTTCTCTTTCCTCTTCTATATATTCGAATTCCTTGGCTTGTTTTGGGGTTGCTTCAATTTTATCACTTCATTTTTGGTGACTTGCTTTGGGGTTTTGGAGCTCTTGCAAATTGGGAGGAAGTTGGAGATTGTTGCATACTTGTTGATTATTGATCTCTTGGATTTTTTTACATTGAAGAGCTTGATGTTTTGAACTTGGAACAAACTCCATCATGGAGAGGTAAGAGCTTAGCTCTTGGAAATTCTCTCCTTTCATTTTTATGCATATGTGAATGGTTGAATGTTTGAGTGGGTTGTTTTATTTGTTGGTTGGTTGGGTAGATGGCCTAGGAATGGTGTAGGAGAAGACTATGGGGTTTTCTTGTGGGAGGCATAAGTGTTTTGGGGAGGTATAAGTGTGGAGGGAGTTGGGATTTGGGTTCCACCTTGTAAAAAGAAATAGCTTGCATTTATTTACTCGTTATGGGGTGCCATAAGAGGTTGGGGAGGCATAAGGAAATGTGAGGAATAAGGGGTACTTGGGGGAGGCATAAGGGTATGTCAGGGATTTGAAATGATATGTATTTTGGTGGTTTGTTCTCAGGTGGTGATACCCATTTCCCCTTTGGGAGGCATAAGTAGCATCCCCATAGTTCTTGCTCCTTTGGCTTGCATGATGAAGCCTGAGTTTTATTTGTTGTTTTCATGTGGTTGCAAACTGCATTATGTTTTGGACTATGTGTTGAATGTGAAAGATTGCTTTTGTGTTGTGGAAGCTTGTTGTTGCCATGAGTTGAAAAACATTTCTTATTGCAATGTGGTTGGGGCTCGGGGGCCAATGAAGAAGGATGGATTCTCCATTTTCATTGGATGTCTTGGTTGGGTGGAGAGCGTTTGCCTTTCCCTGTTTTGTTGTGACCAAATTGGAGAATGATGGAAATTCATACTGTTGTTCTGGAACTGAGAAAGAAGACAATTTGATAGTCCTTGTTGAGATCATTTCTTAATGTAACCTTTTCCCACTTGAAGTGGATGATCTTGTATATTATTTGTGATGGAAAGATGGTCTGTATGGGTTATGAAAGTTGTAAATTGAATTGTGAAAGAGATATACTTTGTTCTCTGTTTTTGAATAAATGTGGAAGAAATTGTATTCTGTATATTGTAATTGAGGAAGAAGATAAAGTTATGATAGTCCCTTGTGAAACTACTTTTGTAAACCATTTCCCCACTTGATGTGGATGACAATTTAATATACATTTTGTGTTGAAGAGTTACTATGTTTTGGAAAATAAATCCCCTTTGAATGTGAAAGAAATATACTCTGTATTCTCTTTTGTAAAAGGAATGTAATGAGAAAGAGTTGTGATTGTAAAGTTGTATTTGATCTATATAAATAGAAGTGGTTACTTTGTTCAAATGATATTGCTTTCATTGGAAATATGATTGTTGAATGTAATTTGAAATCTCTGTTGGAAAGATGAAAAAGTGAATACATATGAAGAAATGTCATAATGCTCTATGTTCTTTAGAAATGAAAGTTTTGAAAATCAGAATTATAATTTGGCATTTGAATACATTGATTTGAATCAACTTAATGAGTTAGATTGGATCTGGAATGATTTCTAATACTTAGAAGATGATAAATGGAAAATAGATTCTTTCGAATTAGATCTCTGTTAGATGTTTCAAAACTGGAAAATGTTTTATCAAAATGCACAAAATGACCCTGCAGACTAGGAAAGACATTTGAAACATTAATACAAGCTAAGAAAGATCAAAATGATCCCAAAAAACTATAATACTTAAGAAATTTTCATAGAACCTTTCAAAATCGGGCTCAAGCAATTTCTTAGTCATTTTTGCTATTAAATTGGGGAAATTGAATTGATCTTCAATCAAACGATTTAACCCTTGAAAACTATCCTAAATTCTTCCAAGTGAA
This sequence comes from Taxus wallichiana var. yunnanensis, assembly GCA_018340775.1. NCBI lineage: Eukaryota > Viridiplantae > Streptophyta > Pinopsida > Cupressales > Taxaceae > Taxus > Taxus wallichiana. The sequence continues at coordinate 851,482,360 of CM031242.1, read as the reverse complement.
ATCCTCCATGTCTGTTTGACATGTTGAGAAATAATTAATGGTGGATTTGAACAAATATTTGCAAGTTAGAATACCAGTTCACTTTCTAAGTGACAGAAAGACTTTTTCTCAAAATTAACCCTTTAAACTTTATCAAAATCAAATTCTAAGGTTTTTGTGAAAAGAGGACGTCGAGAGATTTCCAGAAAGTCCTCGTTTTTCTAATAACCGAGTTCCCAATCAAAAGTTATGGCCTTTTGAAGTTTTTACTTCATTTCGGGCTCAAAATAATCTAACTATCAAATTTAATTATTAAAATATTCTTGGGCAAACCCATGGCTAAAACTTTCCTTTTATGCTTTTTGTCCAAAAGGCGCAAAGTCATGAAGTTTCCCGCTGCTCCGCCAACCCGTACACCTTCATTTTGTAAAAAAATTTCTAAGTCCAAAAAGTTAAATTGGCAATTTTTCCTCCTGTGGCCCCACTGCCCCGCAACCAATCATTGATCGACACATGGCTTCGTTGGGTGTCGGCGGAGGCTCGGATCGATTTTACCTTAAGTGCTTTCAAAAATAAATTTGAAAATTTTTAAGTTTTCCCCATAGCCCCACCTACCCCAGCCAATCAGGTGCTACCACATGGCTTCTTGGGCGTTGGTGGAGGCGCGGATCCTTTTAAAACCTTAACTCTTTCAAAAGAATTTTTTTGGCAAAATTTCTTAATTTCTTCCGCTGACCCACCAACCCGTAGCCAATGGTTGTCTAACACGTGACACCTTATGGCGTCGGTGGAGGTGCGGGTTGTTTTAAACCCTTAACACTCTTCTTGCAAAAAAAGTCTAAATTTCCTAAGTTTCCCCACCGGTCCGCTTTCCCCATGCGAATCAGGGCATGACACGTGGCGCCCTTGGCGTCGACGAGGCGTGGATCGTTTTGATCCCTTAGCGCTTTTTAGAAAAAAAAAGAGAGGATAAAAGCCTTAAAATTCCTTAGTGGCCTAGAATTTTGCTAGAGTTTGGAAATGCCGACACGTGTCCTTTCGGGCTCGTGGGCACGTAGAGGCAAATCGCGCTTTGTCCCAAAAGGGAAAAAAATGCTAAAAGTTCTTCCCCGCTCCTTTGGCCCACATCTGGGAAAATTTTTCTTCCCCGCTCCACCGCGTCCACTTCCTCTCTCCAGGTAAAATTTCTCTCTAATGTCCGCAGCCCAAGTTGGGGAAAATTTTCCTCCCTGCCCAGCAGCCCACTCTTGGGGAAAATTTTCACCCCAAGGCCCGCCGGCCCATAACTTGAGAAATATGAAGAGTTAGAAGGACTTCTTTATATCAATGGAAAGGTGAGGAAATTTCCTATCTAATGGGAATGGTTTTAGGAAGTTTTGAGTGCATTAAATATAAGAAAAATCAGGTTGAATCCTTTAAGAGAGTTCTGGGAGTGGGTAAGTAAGAATTTACTCTGATGATTTTAAATATGTATTCTTTTCCCCCATTGTAATTAAACCTTGCTCTTGTCTTAGATCTTGTGGAATTAAATACCTTGGGTATTTAATTGTTTTGGTCCCTTAACCCTAAAATTTTAATCAGGGAATATTTAGCTAAAATGTCAATGTAATTAGTGATTAAATTAATCCCTAAGGAGATTTGAGCTAGGTGTGGACTTATTACACTTGTTGCTTTATAATGTGGAATTATTAATTATTATAATAGGAAAAGTTATTAGTTGAATTTAATTGTCCTTGAGACTTTGGTTGTTAACACTTTTTTTTTTAAAAATTATTCCATAATTTTGTAACTAAACCTAGGTTGTTCATGGGTCTTAAGTGTGAGATTTTAGCAATGTTACAACAACCCTCCATAGCTAATGTAATTGTAGAAAAGTTCAAAGGCCTCCTTGAACAAAGGTTTATGAATATGAGAGATGAGACTCCCATTGCATGTTTGTTGCTTTGACTCGTGTTAAGAGATGTCATGTTTATGAATATTTTGACTTGAGAGACCCAGTACGATCGCCCTTGCATTGATTATTTGTTAGCTTTGACTCCCCAACCCGAGAATTGGCTAGTTGTCACGAGGTTTAAGGAAAAGAGAGGGTGCCTTGAGCCTCTTGTTACTCAGTCTGCTATGGCATTGGCTTCTCAGTTTACTTTTGGCTCTGCGGCTATTGCTAGGCTCAGGCCTTTTTTACTTTGCTCTGCTTGTGGCGTATGTTGCTTTGCCCTTTGGACCTCATTTCTTTTTTGGGCCATATCCACTATCGGTTCGCCCCTTATTATATAACACTTTGTATTATTTTATTTAATATAAATGAGGTTCCATAATAATTAAGAAAGGAATTTGAAGGTTTTAATATAAAACAAGTGTGACGCCCGATTTTGTATGTTATCTTGGCGAATGTTTTACATACTGTTATAACTGCTGGAATGAAGGCAAACATGTTAAGATAAACTCTGATCTTAAAAGAATGTGTTGCTAACTTGGATTCTTGCATGCTGTGATTTATTGCATAGGACAACAATTATTGTACTTGTGTGTTTGTTAATGTGACGACAAATTGTCGTATACTTGCTAAACTCTCGTTCTTTGATCGATGATAAACACACTTTGAATCAATTTCATTGATCCAAGTATGCTGAGGGCTTCTGGTGATTTCTGTATTGATTTACTCTTGAACCAAACCCGAGGTTGTTATGAACGTGCAAGTGCACGATTACAGTATGAGCGGTGGCAGCGTAAATGCCAACGACAGGGGTTCGATTCTTGAGCCCTGTACTGTCGAACTTGGAACCTCGTGAGGCAAGAAATGCCTGGACATGGGTGGCCTTGATACGTGATCCAGAGGACGGAGCGTCCTGCTCTGCATTAACGTGAATGTCTGTAGGAAGGCAGGATGGAGGTTGGGTTAGGAGTTGATTAGTGTTAGTGGTTAGTATGAATTAAAAACCTAAATTAATCCTAAGTCATAACATGCATCCTACACTACTATCCTAAGTGGATTTTTAAATTACAAAAAAAAAGGGAAAATAAACCTAAGACCTAATAACCTAAGGCTAAACTAAGACCTAGGTTGAACACTTTTATGCAACCTAAACTAATCCTAATCAAAAAGGGCGCGCAGACCCTTGGAAGGAGAGGATAAGGATGAAGGAAGGGCATTCATTAGCATTTATTGGTAAGTCCATATGTGGATAGCGCCAGTTTTGGCGGGGCAGGTAGGAAATAGAGGCATCTATTTGGAGATAGAGCCAAATTCAGTTTTGCATGGGAAATTTGAATTTTAAAGTTCGCCAACTCAAGTGGCGGTGGCGTGGGAAGCTAGGAGAAAGGCAGAGCCTTAATTGCTTTAATTGTTCTCGGTCCTCGCGACCAGTTCACCTTGGAAAATGTATGGGGGAATTTTGATTTTCATTTTGTTGATTCGAGCCTTTGCAAAGTTGCTCTGCATTTGGTTTTTCTGGCCTGGTTCAGTCAAACCAGCTCTTGGAATTTGACACTGTTCTTGGAGATTTTTAAGGCTGTTGCTAAGCCTGAAGAAGAAAGGAGTCTTTGGGAAGTTTGTCTTTGCTATGGAAGGAAATAACGCGACAAATGAATCTTTCTTCGAGTTTTGGAAAAGAGATTTCAGGCATGTTAAGCCCTTCTCTTTAAAAATTCTTGCTTTGTTTAAGTGTCTCATTAAAACAACCCTGCTCTTGGGTTTTGATTCTGTGACTGTTGTCAAGTCGATTCGAATTGGATTTCGTCGATTCTTGCTTTTTTTTGGGAAATGATATGATGAATCGTTTCTGGTTGCTCGGTCTTGATTTGTTTTTGCACGAATCAAGTTGGAAATGAATTACTGTATCGGTTGTAACAGTATGGTGGTTGAAATAAGTATTCTCTTTCTCTGATCGTGTTGTTTGAAATTGGAACTGACTGTGTAATCGTTTCCTTATAATGTAATCGTTTCTTTATTGTTGTGTTGGGAACTGTCCTTGTATATAAAAAGGAAGTGGACATACAGCCGTGTATATTGCTATGATTTGGGTTTCATTGAATCTTGCTGTCATTTTGGAAATAATAAGAAATATTGTCTTTGACTGCTGAGTTTAATTGTTTTTGTATTCCTCGAATGAGGTACCTTCCTGTGTGCTGGTCGTTTGACAGTAACGGGAAATTTGTTATGTGTATCTTGAGACTGTACACGTAATATGAGTTGTTTTCACTATTGAAACAATCGTTTATTGCTAACGAACTGGAAGGAAGGAAATAATAGTTGTTGAAGTAGTTCTTATTGAAAATTTCTTTAAGAAAGTAAATCCTTTTCCTTGTATTGTTTTGGATTTTGGATGGAAGTGGCATTCGGGTTTCCTTTGAGTAATTGAACTCGAATTGAATGAAGTAATAGCAATATTTCCCTTGCTATGCCTGTTCTTGTATAGGAAATGAACGAATACGTACTGGGTATTCGTGAAAGTAGGAAAAAGTTAATCTGCTTTTTCCTTCGAAGTTATTAACGGATTTCGTTTCTCCTTGCTGTGAGAATAGGGTGGTTTTATTGTGTTTTATAGATGCTGTTCGGTCTTCCTGTTCGGACTGTAGAAACGATTACAAATTGGTTGTATTCTGTGCAAAGAATGATTATATTTCTTTATGCTGTAATGGAAAATTGATTTCATTGCGTCTTATAGTGAGGTTTGTCCTTCTGATTTGAACTGTCTGGTGAATGCGAACTTGACTTGGATTCTGTGGAAATAAATGGAAAATATGGGAATTAGCTTGTCTTTTGAGTCTGTCCTGGCTGTACCGAGCTTACGCAATTAACACCCTGTGTGGGTTTGCCTTTATAGAGGTATTGACAAATGAATATTATATTTTGAGTTCTGTACCTCATTAAGAAAATGGAGATTGCTATTTTTGGAGTTAACGGTTGATCGAGATAGAACTCAAATTGGATATTCATTGTTTGTGGTATATTGGATTGAAATTTATGCAAAGCTATGTGAGTTTGCTTTTCAATGAGAACGATTGTTACTGTTATCTTTATAAGTTGAGTGTCATGCTAAGATGAACACGATTTGAGTGTTTGATTTCATTTGAACAAAATGATTGTTTCTTAATGAAATTATAGGGAAATGAATTCTTCTCTTTTTGCTATTTTTGACTCTGAAAATAACATTGGAGCTTTACTGTGTCTAAGAATTTGGTTTTGCTGTAGGTAACAGCAATGTGTAATTTGTTATTATGAACTGTATGCGTCCATGGATATAAAGGGTCATATGAATAAGTGATTACGTAATTGTATAACTGTTTATCTGTTTATCATACAGTGAAAGAAATATGGTTTCTTTTAGTATGGTAATTATACGGTATGCATCCTTATACTATTTGATCTTAGATGAACATAATGTGGTACTAACCTGTTTTGGATTTTCATATGAGCCCGATTCAAATGAAGTATGGATATGGATGATGAATTCTTCCCTGTTTTCATTTAAAGAGGATTATAAATGAAATTATTCTTCTTACTGTTGGAAAGTGAATTCCGAATGGATTTTGTAAGTTTCACTCTGAACTGTTATCTGGATTTGTCTCTCGTTCGGATTCCATTGTTAGGATAGTCATGTGGAAAGAAATAGAGATATGGATGAATGACTTGGAAAAATAACCTTTTCTTCTTTCATTCAATTGGAAAGCTGTAATTCGTGAATAATGAATTTTGTAGTGCTTAGATAGGAGCAACTATCTGCATTGCTGTTCGCTTTCTTGTTTGTACTTGATTGCTTGGATTCTAATATGATGCATGAACTGAAAGGAAAGTAATGGATTTACATTTCAGTTAGTTTCATCCTTTGCATTCATTGTTATTGAAAGGCGTGGAAAGGATAACAGTGTGTTATATCTGTTGTAAGCTACTTGTATTCCTAACTTTTCAAATATTGTGAATTGATACTTGTAACGATTATGTGGAAACGGGACAGCAGTTCCTTGGCTGATTGTGATGATATTTTGATAGTTCAGTTGTTATGCTGATCTTTCTTTTGTGCCTATTTCGTGATTGATGTTTAACTGTCGTTTCATAAAAGCAGGGTTCTTTTATTGAGACAGTTAGTTGAAGCACCTTATTTTAAGGATAAGTGCTTAATATGCTCAGTTCATTGAACTGACCCGTGCAATTCATTTTGCAGATGGAATTTGATTAGAATGAAGACTTGGCTGTTTTCTGATGCTTCTTGATTTGTTGATGATGTATTGTAATTGTCGCTTTTATTCCTCTTCGAGGAATTGTGAAAAGAAGAAAGTATATTCTTCTATCTATGAGTTGTATGGATGATTTATGTAAACCATGCCCAATCAGCTGGATTGGCAAATGTACGGATTATGACATGAAATATTGAATACAATTACATGTGTGATATTTTAATAATTATATCAGTTTGATTATGTTGTCTAAACTGGAAATATAATGTTATTTCTTGATTTGGATTTGTTTATTTGTCCTTGGATGGATGCTAAATGGAAACTGATATCTATTCTTACCTAAATGCAACTTTTAAGTTGAAAAACGCAATTAGTTCATACTTGGGTAAAGATGAATTTTTAATTGACATTAAAAAGGATTAGGAAGAATATGATTCCATAATCGAAAGGTATTCAGGATTGGCTTAGGAGCTAAGGAATATCAATTAACTTTGGAATAATCGAACTTCGCTTTCGATCTCCACTAATGATCTCGTGTGTTAAATTTAGAATAAAGGATATAGGATAAGTATATCCATAACTAATGGACCTTAACTATATGACGTTAAGGAGAACAAATGAATACATTTCTCGAAATTTAGACCTCGTATGAATGGCGTCTAATAAGTTAGTATTCTGAATTTAGTTACTGATTGAGAAAATCTTGGCTAAGTTTAATAGGTTAAACTTATCACATCGTCGATGCGGACCGCTTAATCCAATGATTAAGAAGTGAACCAAGTAGGAAATGCAGCCCTTCGACACGAAGGAGAAGATGCATAGCAAGATAATGGACGGATTTAGTCCCTCTTAGCTCTATACAACTGTAACGGAAACGAGGATCAAGGGATTAGCATGGATGCCGAAAGTTGATTTTAATTATTAAATCGTAGCCAATCACTTGAGTAGATGTGTATTCTCGATGGGTGGATTCTGCAGGACATTGGCATACGCCGGCTACAAAGAAGGTGTCTCCATGAAGACGAGGTCTTCATGACGACACAATGTTGTGACATGACATATGCAATGCCCTCCCGAATTAAAACATCAAGAATACATAGGTGAATGTGAAGCTCTTAGCGAGGAATAGGAGTATGATCGGTATACGGAGTGACTCGAGAATACTAAAGATAACTAGACACACGGAGTCGTGGGAAACGACACCGTATGTCTCTGCGTATCTTTAGTTACTGGAGTGCCTTCCTATACCCGTTCATATTACTAGTTGGAATTGGAAGTTTAAAATTGACCTTAAATGAAGAGGACTAGTAGGAACTAGGGAAGACCATTCTAGATAATAGGTGAAGTGAAGTGAAGGACGTATTCCGTTGATGTGTATCACATCCAGGAATATGATCATGCAAAGCATGTGAAAATCTTTGGCCAAAGTATCACAATTGCTGGTTGCATTGTCCTTATCACTTAATTTAAGATGCAGGATGTCAAATGAATATCGAATGAGATATTGAGATAGGCTTCTTAATGGATCACTTCGATAACTTAGGAAGCGGTTATGAGAACACGGTATATATAATATACTATGCATAAACAAACATGAAGGATCGGTTGTTGCCGAGTCATGAAATGAAGGATCGTTGAAACTCCGAGCCATGAAAATGGAAGATCGGCAGTTCCTCGAGTCATTTACAGCAGCATATAGAATCTGTTATAAGATTGAATGGCATTGAATGTGTGTTCCATATGGTAAATATGTGAACAGGGAACATTAGTTTTAAAAGGAAATTGTGTGATCCAAACTGTGTTGTTTGGATAGAGAACAATTATTAAAACTTGAACGTGTGTTTGAATTTTATAATTCATAACAGAGAACGTTTTCAAATTTTTTTTTTTCCCTTGTTCTAGTATCTTAAATGGGGATGTTACAACAAGGCCATGATATGGCAAATCCTGCTGAAGATGATGTTTTTTGTTATGTGAGAAGAGTAAATAAAATAATGTTGAAGTGTAGTGTTGCATAGAAGTTAATTTGATTTATGCTCTTTGTTTGATATTTGTATCCTTTTGATGTTCTCTATCTGAAAGGAGGACAAAACAATAATGCATAAACAAATAAACATGTAACTATTATCGTAATTGTATATGCTTAATATATAGAAAAAGTATACCGTGAGACATGTAACAATCCTTCAATAGGAATGAATAAAAGTTTCTAGAAAATGTTCACAATTGTTGTTAATGTGATGGATTCCTGTCACTATTATAGATAAGGATCCAATTGAGAATGGATCAAGTGAGTCTATAAGATCTTGTATTGTCATGTCGGGTGTAAATTTCCAAGATTCACAAATAGTATGAATGTTCTCCATTGTGGTATTTGCAATTACAGAGGGGGAACATCTTGCATCACCTTTTTCATATTTTGATTTTTATTTGACAGTAAAGCCTATAATATGCAATCTTGAGTCCACAACCAATTTTGTTACAAATTTATGACAAGTGCTCTAGTAAATATGTATGCAGAATGTGGAAGCGTACACAAGGTGTGTGACTTATTTGACAATAAACCTCGAGAAAATATGTTCTCATGGAATGTAACTATTACAGGATATGCACAAAATGGATTTTACAAGAATGCTCTCAATCTCTTTGAAGCAATGAAGCAATTAGGAATTTACCTCAACCATGTAAGTTTTGCTAGTGTTTTATTAACATCCAACCATATAGATTTAGTAGATGAAGGTTGCAAATACTTGAATGCCATGAGTGGTTCTTATTACACTATGCCCACAATAGCTCATTGTATGCATGGTTGACATTCTTGACCATGTAGGATATATACATATGTTGATGATGTTAGGTTGTTAATCTTGGCCGTCCACATCTTGTCTGTTGTCATAGGGGTGAGGGTTCGACCCAACTTGCAAATGCCTTTGGCACAATTAAAGAATAAGTAGGGGTTTCTCCTCGGGAGAAAGTCTACGCCGCTAGGGTCGATGATGGAAGGTGCATTGTTGGGAGAGGGTGTATAGGTGACTATGTAATTTTATTTTGTTCCAATTTGAATATTGTGTAATAGTAAAGAAACTGGGTATTTGTTTAGTGTTTAGGAGTTCTATAGGAATGTATTCATTATATTGACCTGCTTGATAGTATCTAAAATTATTATGGAAACGGAAACAACATATATAATATGATTGGACCAGGTGCGGGTGAGACTGGTGTGGATGAAATTATCATAGACAGTGTGTCTATTTCCAACAAATAAGTTAAACAAATACATGCCTAAATTTTGTAGTAGATTTTTTTTCGGTGCCCGAGATCACATCGATATATAGTGTGCTTGTATGTGACGTTCTTGGAGTTGATGTAATTGATGCGTCAATGTTTAGAAATGGAAATTTGATCATTAACATGGATGTCAACGCCAACAAAATGAAGCCTTTAATTCTTTTTTTTGGATACTTTACCTATGAACACAATTATTTTATCACCTACTGAAGTATTAGAAAGTTTATTTGCTAGAGAAAAGCACACTCAAACAAATTTTGATGAGTGTTTTGACCTGAAGCATTAATGTTTTAAGGATGACAGATAATGGCTTTAACAAAATTCAACATTCTCTCGGTGAAGCATAATAATTTTGAATCCAATGCGAGAAATAACTGTTTGAAGGTAACAAAAGATTTGTTAGTAAGTATTTCAAACATGAATCTTAATGTAGCAGGTGGAGGAAAAAAATAAAATACCTCAGACGGATGTTACGTCAATTTGAACCAAAACTTTCTTGAAGGAAATTATGCAGATTTGATAAGACTATGTGATGGCACATTTGTTCCTGGGGGCTGTTTAAGCTTCTCAATGTATTCAGTGGGCAGATTGGAATCCCTGTGGAGACCTGACCGTAATGAGATTGGCTCCATTTACATTTGTCTTGTTCCATTTAGTGTGTATCTTATAAAGGTAAGGAGGAGCATTTATTTTTCCATTATGTGCAGTGACAGTGGATATGTGTGTGTGTGTGGAGAAGAAAATGTAATTAAAAAAGGCCTACGCAACTCAGTCAAGGTCAATGTATTGTTCGAAGCACGAAAAACCAATTCAACTCTGATTTAGAGTTTCCGCATGTAGTGGTAGAGTTGATTCGCAGGTACACCTGGCAAGCATAAGAGGAAGAAGGCGGGATTTATAAAATAGGTCACCAGGTGTAACATGCAAGATTAGGTACTCGAGTTGGAGTTAGACATAAAAGAAAAGGAGATCAACTATACAGAGCATCCTAAAGAGAACATAACAAAACATAGCGAAAAAGTGGCGAGTGGTGTGCAGCCACGCGAAGCACAAGGTTTTTATGAGGTCAAAAATGCCTTCACGATGTAAATGTTAAGCCTATATTCGCGACACTCAATTATGCAGAGATGATAAGTAAATACCCAACCAAACTATCCAAATATTTACAATTACAAAGTTAATGACACGAATTACGGAAACGTGGCTACGTTTAATTAGCGCTTAAATTGAGGATCTAGTTCCTTTGAGAAATCGTTGAAGTCTCTGATGACAGATTCACCTTGGGCCGCAAGCAGCCTCAATGCACTTCCTACAACACGACCAGGCAAACCTCTAAACATGGTTGAAACACCACAAATCTCCAGTATTTGCATCTAGCAAGCTTTCCATGTAGACAAGGGGTGCATTGTCATTGGCACTTCCATTCTTCCATATAAATCTGGAGTCCAACTAATTTTGATGAGGTCAAGGAAGCGGTTCATAGAGCCAGATCTACTGATCTTCAGCACCTCGCATACCATTCCTGCAGAACACTGATTTCCCTCGTGGATCCGGCGATGGACAAATATAAGCTCAGGCCCCCACCGTAAAAGGAATTCATGATTTGTAGACAAAAACTCTCCGCCGAAGACACAAATAACACAAATGCTAAGGAAAATGCTAATGACGACACAAATAACAATGATGAAAGCTCAAATCTGAGCAGGAAAAGTCGATCACCGCCGACAGGGGTCGATCCCCTGACCTCTAAAGCACATAAAACCCCCTTCCTCATTTACCATCCCCGCGGTCAAAAGTGGTTAATTGGCGGTTGGCTTATTTTATGGCGAGGGAGTACCTTTCACGTGACACATTGCTAGGGAAGCCATGACCGCCGCAGGACTCGAAACCCCTTCCAGCTCAGGGCGACGACAATTACAGAGAAAAGAAAACACTTTATTCTTTGTTGAGCACCAGTTTCCTCCGCTCAGATGACGTGCACATTCCAGGAATTGTGAATTCTTCGCAGCTGGCCAGTTAGCTCCGATTCAAATGACCAAACCCTACAAGATGAAAAGAATGCTATAAAATTAGTGCCTCTACAGGTCGCAAAAACAAAGATCAATTCAAGGAGAATGTTCAAAGTAAAAAGATCTAAAAGATAAAAAAATCATTCTCAAAGCAATAGACACAGCGTCGAGCCACACAAAATTGACAAAACATGCATAGTAGGTTGTACCAACATTAAATGACATTAAATGAATATGAGTCCATCTTCTCAATAGTGCCAAATAAAGGGGATCACCAATAAAATCCTGCCACAACACAAAAATTAAAGCATCAAACTTTAGTTCAACCCATTTAAATACAGATGGCAAAATTTGATTGAACAAAATGCAAATAACTAATTGCTAAGGTGAAAACAATATCCTTGCCTTCGGCAGGATAATAAAATGAATATACATTACGGTAAAAAAAAACAACAAAAACCTACAACACAACGTACATTTTTGCGAATGATTATGAGAGTGAGGGAGACACACGTTCAATTGTGCAATTATACTTCGAAAGTGATTGGTATAACATCTCGTAAAGTTTTTTAAAAATTAGTATGTTTTGGTTTTACCATTTTGTCTTATCAACCATATATTCTCACGTTGTGTTTGTTTTTGTTGGTCAAAATCTATTAAAAAATGAGCCACTCTTTCACAATCCGCCATCCATGAATGATAGGCCGTATTAGACCATGGTGTCCGTGTAATTCCATAAATCAATGTTTCGGAGTTTGTTATTAATTTTGGTTGGTTTACTTTCTTTTATTGTGTGCATTCATACGTATTTCATTTTTGTGAAGAATTTGGTGTAAACTAGTTTTGAAATATGATTGATGACATACACATTGGACATTCTATGCATCCACGAGTCATTATGTTTTATGTTTACGCCGTGAGGCGTTCTTGTTATGGGCAGCGACTGTTTTCCCTGACGAGGTTTAGGGCATCGAGCGACTCTATTTCGGGGTCGTTGAAATCCAACGGCGGAGAAACCACGGATTTCATTCGTGTGGAGGAAGCGGTTTGTTGGAAGATTGCATGGGCGTTAATGCCTCGCTCGCTTCGCCGGTTATTCATCATTACACTTCGTAGTTGGGGTCGAGAGGGGGTGCTTTTAGTTGGGGCCGAGATAGCTCTGGAATGAGCGCTGTTCTTTGGCAATGGATGGATTATGTTGTGCGTGGCAGAAATATGAGAGGGCCTTTGCATGTGGAGACGGTTTGGGTGCCTATAAATGCCTGCTTTGCTGCTTGTTTGCATTCACGAGGGTATCTTTTCGTGTTGGTTTAGATTCGTCTGCGGTGTTGCAGTAAGTTGTGTCGGTTGTATCTTTTCGCTAACAAACCGAGGTTGTGTTTTGCCTTTAACTTGCTTCCGAGGTCTTTCCCGTGGGTGGGTTCTTGCTTAAGCAATGTATGGTGTCTTTGTGCGAGGTGGGTTTCGTGAGGGCATATTCTCTGCAAGGTATTCGAAGGTATGAAATCTCTTTGATCACACCCTTTTACTCTGTTTTGAAACTCTGTTAAGACTGTTCTTTGATACGAATAAGTGTATTATAGATTTAGCAGAGTAGTGCCCTGTTGTCTGCATGCTTGTTTGTTATCTAAATAACTTTCAAGTAAATTTTACCTTAAGTGTTTTATTGCTTCGGCTGTATCTTCAAGTTTGAGCTCCCTTGCACGCGAATCAAAAAATTGTTTATGTCGGTTTGATGTTCCAGGTAATAAAAATGTCTTTAGAAAGTGAAATTGGGTTCTGAATGGAATAGTAAGCAATGGAAATTGGGTTCTGAACAACAAAGATTTATGGATGATAGGGAAGCATGATCTGTATAAAAAAATCCCAAAGTAAGCAATGGAATTCGGTTGAATTGGGTATCTAACTAAAATTTACAAATTGCAGCTAAATTACTCCACCTTTGTGATTTTGGACTTGCCTTCCTACGAATTTGAAACATACTAAAGAGGAAATTAATGTAAAAGCTAGATACTGGTTGGTTAGATGTGCACCTTTACTATTTTTTAACAGTGACATGCACCTACCTCTATTATTTGGCCCAGGTTTAGGCCAATGAGTTCAGAGCCATTCAAGTATATTGTGTGTAAACATTTCAGTCCTTGTAAGCCTGTAGTACTCCTGATGTTTGCGCAGCCCCGTATGTCTAACTTTGTTAACAAGTGCAGTGAGCTCAAGTCTGGCAACCCAGCTAGGTGTTGGCAGTTCCGCAGAGTTAGAATTTTCAGGTTTTTCAAATTTGAGAAATCCAAGATTTTCTTCATTTTTATACAATCCCCTACTTCAAGCCACACAAGTGCTCCAGGGAGCGCTGGCAATTCCAATAATTTCTCACATTTATGCAGAATAAGGGTGGTTAGGTTCTCAAGCTCATAAATGCTGGAAGTTCTTCTAGATTTTTGCATCCGGACAAATTCAAATATTTTAGCTGTAACAGGAGACCAATTGATTCAGGTAGTTTTCTTAGTCCCGAACAATTTTTCGAATCGATCCTCAATAGAGATGTATAATTTGAAAGATCAGGAAATCTTTTGAGATTGACACACCAGCCAAGCAGCAGGACTCTCAGGTTCTTGGGCTTCTGCAATCAAAATGCATATGGGACATTATCTTAAATTTTATAAAATCAAACTGATGAACTTGAGGTCTGCAGAATCAATTTGAAGGAAAGAAATTGAAAAATTACCTTGTATGCAGCATGTTCATCCCAAAGTTGATTTAAATGAGACAGAGTTTGTCTGGTACTCAGATCAAGAACAACAAGATGTTCCATGCTCCACTCAGATGGCAAAGAGCTCCAAGGACATGAATTCCATCTAAGCCATCTCAAATTTAAAGATAACGGTTGTGGATCCCCTCCTATATTAGTTCTATCCAACCAAATTAAATGTACATTCCTCATTGACCTCAAATCCTCGGCTTCCAAAACCACGATGCTCTGTTTTGAACCTGAAACAGATATGCTTTCAACGCAGTCCAGTTCCTGAGTAGATGTCACATAATTTTCTAGTGAGTCTGAGTAGAATTCAATAGAGAGCTAGAATTAAAAAACACTAAAATTATCTTGAAACATTAACTTTAATGGCCATTGGCATTCTATTGTTTTGCACATTCCTCTTAGGTTCTGCTAACTTCTTCTCTGGCATACTAAAGCTTTGGATTGTAATACAAGTTCAGTATACTTCTTAAAATTATTTCTTTGTAGTTACTAGTGTATACAACTGTACCTTTTGAAATACAGACACTAGGCTAACAATTTCATGATCTGTTTCTTTTTCCTTATCTGTAATTTCAATCTGAACAACAAAGATTTATGGATGATAGGAAAGCATGATCAGGAAAGATTGAAACTGTTTTCCAAGATTATATACAGCAGGACCTTACCCTCTCCTGGGCTCAACATGTTGTGCATGCATCTTACTATAACCTCCAATTCTGAACTAGAATAGGTGATTCCAAGACCGGAATCACATTTTCTTCATCTTGAGGAGGATAAAGGGAAAGGTTCTAAACATTCTCCTGTGTGCCAAGAAATTTATGAGTTTTACAGAGCGGTGATAGTGCGTGTATGCTGTTTTGTCAAAATGTAGGGGCTAATTCTTAATGTCTACAAAGCTAGACTAATCAATTAGTTGGCACTTAATTTTAGGAAACATCTCCTCCTTGCTAATCAGAGGAAGCTAGAATAGAGCTCTGCCCTGAAGTTTTTTGTTTGTCTCTTCTTTTTATTAGAAGATGGCATTTCATTTGTGGTTACTATCAAGGAGAGCTAGGGTCAGGCTTACGGATGGAGAGCTATGCTCATATTTGTAGTGACTTTTTTTGATTTGTTGCATTATATGATTTATTCATTCCATTTTCAATCTGTTGAACCATAACTTTAAGGGCTTAACCTAGGTTTACGAAGTGTAAAGGTGTATACAACTGTACCTTTTGAAATACAGACACTAGGCTAACAATTTCATGATCTGTTTCTTTTTCCTTATCTGTAATTTCAATCTGAACAACAAAGATTTATGGATGGTAGGAAATCATGGTCTGTATAAAAAATCCTTATAGGGTTTCATAGCTTACCCCTCATTTTCCAACCTTTGAACCACCTTATACCACCTAAATACCCCTTGTGCATGCTCTTTTTAATGCTCCATCACCCTTCCACCATCACTTACACTATTTTCTTAGTTTGACCTTCTTAAGTCTTGTCTTGCTCCTACACATACAACTGTCCTCTTGCTTTGTTTTGACACTTTCTTGGGTTTTCATAAGTTTCTTGCTAACTCATCATCTTCACTATCCTTGTCATCTCCTAACCACCACTCTAACCACTCAACCATGTCATTCAAGACTCCTTCCACCTTATGTTTAACTTGCTTCTCTCTAGCTTCTCAAGAGGACTGTAACAAAACATTCAAATGATTTACTTGTTTTGTGACTCTACAAAGACTTATAACTCTTCTCAGGGTTTCAAACATATTCACACTACCAACTAACTCTCAACTCCCTTATAGTCTGCTCTCAAGATGATTGTTTCACCAATATAGGTATGACTGTCACAAGAGGAATGTACTTTCATTTTCCTTCCTTCCATCTCTTAATGATCTAACTTGAGCAATGATTTTTAAGTCGTCTTGTCTCTTTAGTATCCTCTTTCCAACTTTTCAAGGACTCCACAAATCTCCAAGGGCATAGGCTAATGACTATTACACTAGAATATTTTTCAGTTTCACACCAATTAACATTACTTCATGATCATATTACATTCAAAAACACCCCTATCCTTTGTATTGAAACAAACTTGATGATTGACTTTTAGCATTTACCAATTTTCTGTCTTAAAGCCCTAGGAGAAGGGTATAATGCACAATATTAAAGAAAGTTTGTATTGTTTGAGTTTAAACTACTTCAAAGCTTCTATTACTCTCTACAGACCCTCTGTTGTTTTTTCAACCTCCGTTTACATGTTATACCAACTTGTCACGAGTTATAAACATAGTTCTTTCACTCGGACTTAACATAGACTATACTGATAGTAGTTAACAAATTTCGAGGGCTTGATCATTCATAATCCACTCTTATCAATATAAGTCATGCTTAATAACAATCCACCTCTTCACATACCTTTAAAAACAAGTCTCAAACATTTCACACTTCAATCTTCTCTCTTCTTCACACACTTCCCTCATTTTACTCAGTCTTATACTCATGCATGGATTGTTTTCATTGTCATTCTTGTGTCTTTAAACTTCTTTCTTACCCCCAATAAACCTACACAAATCTCTTTCTCCTATAGAAATTCATTCACAATTTCTTAAGCATACAATTCATACACAATATCATAATGAACCTTCATACATAGTTTTTACAAACTAAATGTGAATGGGTGATGGAGCATGATCGGGAAAGATTGAAAATGTTTTCCAGATTATATATACACTTTTTTAAAAGTTTTTTGAAAACGGATGACATAAATTCTTTTCAAAGCTGTGATTTTTAAGGCTACAATTTGTTAAATATGTTTATTACGTGTTTATTCTTTATGTCACGTGTAAATGTACGATGTTTTTGGCTTGTGAGTTTTTAAGTTTAGATAAGTATTTACTACAATGACTGACATTTGTATTTATATTCGCTTGAAGTATAGATAAATTTTACTTTGTGAAAGAAAGAGTGTATCCTAGACCAAATACAGAAAATGGAATTTTTTCTCTTTTCAAATTGTTTAGGTTAATTAATTTTTAGATATTTCTATTTTTTAAAAATCCTTGGAATAATGTTTTCAAATTTTATAGTTGCTGGAAAAAGTATGTTCTATATTGTTTTTGCTTGAATTCTTTTTATTCTGTCAAGAATAATAGTATGAATTTTGTACAGATTATATAGTATGCCATGCCTTGTGGTTTTGTTAAATCTAGATGGACATGTAGAGGCATGTGCCCCTGCCAAAGTCGGGGGAATTGGAGTGTCTTTGAGAGATTCTATTTCTCACGGGAGGCCACTTCAATACGCCCCATGTAGGGCATTAGACTACGATTTGGTAGGGCTATTTAAATGCATGTCTTGATATTTTTAACCTCCTTTTCTTGCCATTACGGTACCTAACGTTTTCTTGTTTCCTCTTAGATTGCACTAATGAAAACACGAAGTCAAATTTACATCCCCCTGTTGGTATTACTGTCACAACACCACAACTACGAAGGCATGAAGAATTTAAAAGAACTCAGTTTGTAGTCAATGTGTTCCATCCTAAACAATTGCGCCCTGAAAAACCACAGTTGCAGAAATTGTGAAGGCACGCCTTCACTTACCGGTGGAATCTGTCATCTATCTTTCAAAATTTCGGACGGTGGATTCATTATCGAAAGGCTTTGGGCTGGCGTACGACACAGCTGCTGATGCAGAGAAGTATGAGCCCCCCTACAAATTGAAGAAGATGGGTGTCTTTGTTAAGAAGGAGAAAACAACATTTAAAAAAGATGACCGTGCCAAGAAAATCCCCTATGTGTGCGTGAAAGCTTTTCGAGAAAAAAAAATGATGTTACGCATTGGGCACATTCCTTTTTGACTTTGAAAATACTTGATATATATATCATGCTGTAATTAAAGCTTATGTTTTGCGATTGTAAATGCTATTTTTGTGCTTCGAAATTACTTTATATAAATATCATACTCTAATTACTGTTGGTTAGTTTTTTGGCAAGCTGGAAATACACAATGCAAACATTGTGCGTTGTATGCATTTCTTCATAATCTGCTTACTTGTAAAATATTTCAAATTTTAAGTGAAGTTTTCCAGCATAAATATATTGCTTTTTACATTTCTATTTCCATTCATATATAATAGATAAGTTTAGTTGTGATGATATAATTGAAAAAGTTAAGCTGGGAATAATGAGAAGCACTTACCAAAGTTACAAAATTTACACTGTCATGGGTATTAGGAAAGGAAATAAATTTTACATTCTAAAGAATTTTTGAAATATATATATATAATTAACAAGAGCATTGGGCAGCCTCTGAAAAACCAAAAAAGAAGTTATATTCTACAGACATCAACAAGAAATTAACTTCAAATTGATATAGCATTCACATCCTCTGTCAAAAAATACCACCCATTCCCTTCTTTTCAACCACCATTTTATAGACAGGGTTAGCACACACTTTACAATGATATGTACATTCCGATATGTTTACATTTCATGTAGACCTCACATCCTGTTGTTGAAATGTACAAAATTTATACTTGAAAGCTTGGATGTTGAGGAATTGGACTTAGCATTTCGATCAGAGCATATTATTGTTCGATCCTTCCATCGATGATGACACTCAGGATTGCAGCAAACATAAAAGAGAGACATATCATCTCCTCTTGTTGATGCCTGCACGTTTCAAAGGAAACAGTCTCAGCCCTAATCTAAGTCTTTGCAGATTATTCACAAGTTTTTCCCAGAGGACTCTGCCAAGGAGACCTTTTGAACTTGTATTTATTCATTATAACGGGAGAAATAGTATGCAGGGCTATTAAGCATGAAAAGAAATTTGGTGATGAGGGGTCAAGGAGGAAATCTGAAATGTCCATTTCTTTCTTCTCACAGTATTTTGTAGAAGCTTTTTTCAAATTATTATGGACTCTGGAAGCCTTAAGGTGCTAAAATAATTTGTATTCAAAATCTTCCGTGGACATGGACAGTGTAGACTCTCCTACCTGGTTTAAAACCCCTTCCCCTTTAGGTGTTCTTATCTGATTGAATCCTAATGTTTAAGAACCTTAGAAATTGATTTAAAACTTTATAAATGGAAAGCTTTATGATGTCAATTATAAATTCCATTCCAATGATGGGTCAAGAAGCTGACCCTAATGTCCATCTCTTTTCTCTCTTACACAGTTTTTTTCCAGAAGCCTTTTAATAAACAGTATGGAGTGTGGAAGCCTAAAGTTGTTAACACTTTATAAAACTTAGTAATTTCTGTTCAAAACCCCTGCAGCCATGGACAGCTTAGTCGCTCGCTGATAGTTAAGTTAAAGCTCCCTTCTGCGTTAGGTTATTACATTTTGAATGGAAATATTTCTGAAATTCTGCTTGAATCCTGATGAACAAGTCCTTGTAAACACATGAATTCATTATAGTATTCTATACAGGAAAGTTAGAGGAAAATAATCTATATGGCTCTTCAATTTTGAGAAACTTCATATTTTTTAGTAAGATTTGGTATGGAAGTGTTTGGCGATAGGAAATTGTAGGCTTAAACATCTAAATGCTAAAGATGGAAAAGCTAGGCTAAAATTTTA
Source organism: Taxus wallichiana var. yunnanensis (assembly GCA_018340775.1). NCBI lineage: Eukaryota > Viridiplantae > Streptophyta > Pinopsida > Cupressales > Taxaceae > Taxus > Taxus wallichiana. Next base: position 851,462,584 of record CM031242.1, on the reverse strand, counting down.
CTTATCTGCACATTTGGAATAGTGCACATGCATTCCATATAGCTGGAAAGGATCTGCACTGCCACCACTCCATATGGTGCAAATATTTTACTGGATAGGTTTGTTCAAAATGTATACACAGGTATTCAATTCCAAGAACTAATGTGAAGATAGTAGGATTTGTCATGGAATATTGATCCATTGCCTGTGATGGACAGTAGAATTTGTAGGTTTTATCTTTACAATTGTTTGGGTAAAAGGCCGGTGGATGAGCCCTTTCAAAGACTTAAATTTACTGTAGAACTCTGTAGAAGCAAAATACAGACTAAAATGCATTTATTGCAATAATCTTAGCAAAATAAATAAGATTTGGCCTGTAATTTATTTTATTACATGGCTGAATGCAACTCTTAATAATTTTTGGCTCAAACCCTGACAAACAGGCTCTTCCAAACATACAAATCAGTTATAAAGCTTTATAGGTGGAGGATCTTGATGGAAATATTATACATAATTTAGATCCAGTTCTCAAATAAGGATACAATATTGGTTCTTCATTCTTTAGCAAGAAATCGTATGTGTTTAAGAAGTTTGACATGAAAAGGTGGTTAATATAATCATTCACACATTTAACCCAGAAATTCTAATAGATACACATAGCTGGGCTGGGCATTTGTGAGAATCTTTACGAATTTAGTAAAATTTGGCAAGGCCTCTCAATGTTTTGGATATAGTCAATGGTAATATATCTGTAGATATATATTCTTAAGAGCTCTCGATAAATTTGTATGCACATTCAATGTGCCTTGAGAAATTCAATGTTATGAGCCACTGTGGGAAATTATGCTGATAATTATATCGATTCACACTTCCTTTAAAATAAGGTAACTAGCAAGAGATTATACAGCTTATGGAAGGACTGTCCTCAAAGAAAGTGGCGTTACCCCATGGTGTAGGATGTTTGAGTTTCATTGCCCCCTTTGTTCATTGTTTCTGTACTCTTTAGCACAATTTGCAGTTATATGATAACTACCAAGATAATGTTGTATTGAGACAAACACGATATTTATCAGGAAGTGCCTGATTTCTTTCCAGACTCACAAGTAATAAAATCAAATTTCTAAGCAGCAAAATAAACGCTCTAAGCAATTTGTGACTGATGTTAAATGTTGCAGGTTAGAGAAGATTCCCAACATACATAAAGGTGTACACAACTTAATTGAAGCCAAAGATCCATATAAATTAATAATCATTCCTGGTCGTTGTACATTAAATTTTCTCAAGGGTTCGATGCGGGGTATTTATGGGGGTACAATGTCTAGCTTCTGCGCCAAGTATATGATAACTATCAGTATAATGTTTTATTGGAACAAGTACTAGATTTATTAGGAATAGCTTGATTTATTTCCAGGCTTTGAGTAATGAAAATAAAATTCAAAGCAACAAAATAAAAAAAAACTTATTAAGTAATTCGTGTCTATTATTGAAGGTTGTAGGTCAACAAAGATTCCCAACATACATAGAGGTGTATGCAACTTAATTGAAGTTGACATTCCAAATAACCAGTCCTGGAATTTGTACATAACTATAATTTGCATGGGAATCTGATTCGCGGTATTTATGTGGGCATTGTCTCTAGCTTTCTGAGATATGTTTGTCCTTTTTTAAATTCCAAACCGTGTGTAAGCTGAACTTGAAGAAAATTTTGAAGTATTCTTTATTGTTTAACTGCTTTCTTGTTTTATTTACAACTAGGTCTCATATACTTATCTTTATAACTATAAGGATACAAGGTTCTTTGTTTTGAATATCCAAGATACTAAGACATATTGTAACATTTCGATTCACAGTTTTATTGCAATTATGCACAGTACAATTTGGTACTAATATTATCTTTGTTATTTTATGATCTTGCTCCCAGACGTTAATATTTATGATCCTGTGACTATGTTATTTATCTCGACTACTATTGTGGAATTCTATCAATATCGACTAACTTACTTTAAATAGTAGAAATGATTGTGTTTCACTACAGTTAATGTCGTTAGAAATGGCTTAGTTACATTTGATGCCATTTATAAATGAAATCTTCATTGTGAAATGTACTCTTGACATAAAATGCATTTAGAAATGCCGCATACCTTGCATTGAGTGACAATCTTACTTGATTAATTTAATTGGGGAACTTGTAAATAAATTGCACTTAATAACATGAATCATCATCAGCTACTCTGCATGGATGTTTCTTTGACCATAACGACCTTAAGAATCCATCACAACTTAATTCTTTTGTTAAAAAAGCACTAGGTGGGGGTACTAACAATATGGAAAATATGTATTATCGGAGGTGAAGTTTTATGTTTCATGATGGGGACCGTTGACATAAATTTGGATTTTAAATTCTTAAGTCAGTAATTTTTTTATTATTTGTAAAATACTGTTAAAACCAGCAGTGGTATTATTTGATTGGGGTTTGAATCCAAATATGAAATATAAATTTTGAATTGGAAGCACTACTGTGTTTATGCTATAGCATTAGTTGTACAAAAATATCAACTCCATTTTGTGTAAGGTTTGAGCATGACTTCTTTAAAACCCTTTGGATGCTATTGCTATCAGTATTTGCGTTCTAAATCATACCATCAATTCAATTTTTCAATTCGTACTCTATTCTTTATGTACTCTATTCCAACAAGGTATATATTCCAACAAGGTATATTATCTTGCCGGTGTATATGGGTTAGTTTCCAAAAACAAGGTATGGCAGTTAAAATTTATATGAGACGGCATGTATCTGGTCTTTCTTTTGAGCATGGCCTGCATTCAAATTGAAAATCGTTGCACACACATTTTTTAGTGAAAATGTTATTCTAACAATTAAAAGTTTAGTATAATTTTCTGGCATAACAAATCTATTCCAACAAATGCATTAAAGGATTTTACTTACCTGAATGTTTTATAGCCAACTTACTATCCTCATTAGAAACCAAAGACAACTTACTATCCCTTTGTTATTATAATTTATTCTTTTATTCTTACTATTATATTCATTATCTTATTTTTAGAATTCGCCCGCAATTCAATAACGTACTTACAAGTTAAAGTTTATTGCAAAACCTCAACTTCTTGCTTACGATGCATGTTTTTTCCTTGTGCCATGCTGGATTTGTATACGTATAGCTAATTCTGTTTTAATTTAAAAAAGGAATCCTGAAAGTTTTATTTCTGCATTTTTAAAGTTCAAGGCACAAATAACTCGTCTAATATTTATCAAGTTTTGCTCGCAGAAACAATTGTTGCGTACGTTGTTTCATTGACGACAACAGCTGCTACAAAAGTAATTGAAGTGGATCTATTGCGGCATTGTCCTGGATTGAGGTGATTTAAATTTTTTGAGCATTTATAACTACATCGACCTGTGTGCTATATCGTCCACATTGTTCCCTGCCTCAATACATATAATGTAACTCAAACTTTGCAAAGCCTGAAGAAACAACATTAACGACTTATGTTAATTGCATTTGTTGGTTGCAGTGCTTGCATAATACATCTTTGATTGAGCCAAACGCTCCTGCATTTATTCTCGAATCGCTTGCGCTTCGCAAAAAGGTAACTTTCTGAGGTTATGAAATGTCACACCATCTTCTAAGGTCATTAAAGGTAGTTTATGTTTTCATCCCATTCTGTCGCTGAATTACAACGAGCCCCCATATTTCAAATTGCTAGGAAAGCTCAAACTTGCATTTAACAAAATAGAACTTCTCTTTTCTTTTCCATATGTATTCCATTAATGTCCATTACATAACTATAGTGAAGATAAAAGTAAAAAAAATGTACAGAATAATACTAATATGCCCATTGATTAAAATTAAATACTCTAGACAAATAAACTAAAAAGCCATATGACAACATAAAAAAAAGGGACTAAGAATAAATCAACAAATTTTCGAACAGGATTGCAACATTTCCGAAAAGCTAAATAGTCTTACACATAATGGAGATAAACTTGACTGAAGGAGGTGTGCTGAGTATCATTAAAGAATCCCCCCATAACGGCTTGACACTACAACTACTGAACTTGTCACCATTGCGTTCATCGTTCAACTCTGCAATTCAACACCGAGTGGACCTGTCAGACGGAAATCATATTCAACCTGCCCTGCTTCCCTCTAAGTTTGCAGGCCATGTACTCGACAAAATATTGCAGGAAGGGTCCATTGTGCTGCTCCGAAAATATGTCTGCAGAAATTATAATAAAGATCTGTAAGTTGCATCTACGTCATTGTTTGAGTTTTGTAAAGTCTTATTTTCTGATTTTATAATGTTGACTATTCTTTCCTTGTGTTATAGGACGGTTCTTATTACTGACATGGACAATATTGTCTCCACCTGGCCAAGGCAAGGAACACCTGTTCCCATCCCTGAACATATTTTACGAGGGAAAGAAACAGTATGCGAGTCAACGCCCCCCGCAAACACTCAGCTGTCTCCAAACACACCCCTGCGATAGATACACTACTGCAAACAGTGAAAACAATTGCACAGACATTTCTGGTTTGACTTTAACGTCAAGGATATGGACTATAGAAGGCAGGGCTCTTGCTAAAACAACTCTCAGAGAGTACCGAAATACAAAGGGCAGTGGCGTCATCTTCGCCTTTGATTTTGTGGACAAAAAAGGCGCAGAAATAAGAATCACTTCTTTCAATGATGTTGCAAAAAAATTCTATGCACAAATAGAAAATGCAGGACTATACAGTATATCTAATGGCAGAGTGGGTAAAGCAAATCGTTCTTACAACCATTTAAATAACGAATTAGAAATTTTCTTGCTTCCCTCGTCTACTGTCACTCCTGCAATTGAACTACAAAACGATGTTCCCCTCCATCACTTCCACTTCAAAGAAATAAAAGATATACCATCCATGCCTACACGCTCAATGGTGGACTTAATTGGTGTTGTGATGGCCATTTCTCCTTGCTCGACCATTCGTCGCAGAGACAATTCTGAGGCTATAAGGAGAACACTATTAATGCGAGATATGTCCGGCTTCAGTATCTCCGTAACCTTATGGGGCCAACATTTACATGATCTTTGCGAAGAGTTGTCAGAGATACTCTCAGTTCCAGATTTTCCAATCTTGGCAATAAAATATGGCCGTGTTTCAAATTTCAATGGCACAATTGTTGACACCATTTCCACTTCAAAATGCTACGTCAACCCTCCGATTTCCGAAACACAAGCTCTCCGCGATTGGATATCATCGCCAAATTCACATGTTCCGTGCCCATCTGTCACCAGCAAAGATGGGCCTCCACAATCTATGGTTGCCAATGCTACTTTGTTACAAATTTTAGAGATGGGAAATCTCGAAACGAATGAGTGGGTAACTGTTGAAGCTGAAGTATCAAACATCAACATGGATAATTTCTTCTACATGGCTTGCCCAAGAACAGTCAATGACAAACAATGCAGAAAAAAGGTTCAGGAACAAATTGGTGGTAAATGGTTTTGCAAAAAATGCAATATTCATGTTCAAAACTGTAATTACAAGTACGCTCTGCGTATGGATTTGAAAGATGCTACAGGGGAGCTGAAAGGGGTTACTGCTTTTGATGACACTGCAGAAATGATAATGGGAATTTCAGCCGTGAGACTTGCAATTTCTTTGCATTGATAATGATGCCACACAGGAGATTTTTGATCATGTCATTGGACATGCTTTCCTCTTCACTCTTTCTCTTAAAAAGCAAACATACAATGGAACAACCCAATTAAAATGTGTTATTCTTAAGTCAAAGACAACATGACATATACTACGAATTCCACCATATGGGTGTTCTACATTTTGTTAATGCACAGATCCTCCCTCCACAACTACGCTCTTTTTGCATTCCTTTTTTCCCATAGTACCTTTTCCAAGTTCAGGTTTTTAAAAAGAATATTGTAACTTCCTTACTATATGTATTCCAACAATACAAAAAAACAAATAGTATTTTCATAAATCAACTACAGTCATCCACTAAGTTTTTATTCCTCTGCAATATTTGTCATATCTCCCTCTTATATGGTTATGGAAGAAATTATTTCATGTTGCTCTTGTCCAAAATCAATCGTTTGTTATCATTACCCATGTGTACAATTGCATTTGTTACTATCTTCTCGACCAAAATTTAATGTTTGCACGTTGTCATACATGAACATCTATATTTACGTTTCTGTAATTACTTATACACTAATTACTTTTTGCTCATCAAATTTCTTGCAGAAAACTCCAACATTCAATTTTGTAACGTTCAAATGTCTCCTCCTCAAACAAGGGAACGTAAACGAGCGTATTATGCGAAAAACAGGCTACACATCACTGAGCAGCAACGTCGTAGATACCACGCTCGCAGGCTAGCGAGCACACCTCAAACCTCGCTTCATCCGCAACAACCACAGATTCAAGCAACCCCGCCAAGTATTTCTGCTTCCACCTCCTTTTCCAGCCCACCTTGCCCCAATCTGCAGTGCATAAATGATTTGCCCAGCAGTTGTAGTTCCCATACACATTCTTCCCCATGTTACCCCTCCACTTCCACTTCAGCCACCAACATTTATGCATATACTCCCTGGCCTTCTACCACACCCAAAATACCATTGACACTTCCTTCCTTTAAGCAAGCACAACAATCCTTCCGTAAAAGAATAGATACCTTTGCAAATATGAATACTTGCTCTATCTGTATGGAAAGCTACCCAGGAATCATCGGAAAATGAGAGACCAGAAATACGTATGCAATAGATGCTTCGCTGAGAAAAATGGTCATCGCTTCTCTACATCGAACAACATGAATCCAGGCCATCAACCTGCAATTCTTAAATGCCTTACACAAGTTGAGGAAATGCTTATTGCAAGAGTCAATCCAATCTTACAAGTTAGCCAAGTTCGTGGGGGACAATACAAATACACTGGCCACACTATCAGTTTCCCACAAAATATTGAATCTATTGTTAAATACCTTCCGTGGCGTCTAGGTGAAGTGGACATCTTGCTTTTACAGAGAAAAGGACATAACCAAACAAAGTATGATTTCTATGTCAGCAGATCACGTGTTTGGGATGCTCTCCAGTTCAAAATTGCAAACGACCCTTACTACAAAGATGTTCTGATCGACTACGAAGCCTTGTCCTCTTTGCCGATTGAACAAACCAATGTTTCTTCCATCTTGCAAACAATTGAAATAAATTATCCCCCCCCTCAAGAGGAAATTCCCCTTGTATCTGATCTAGAAGAATTTACATCTCCCAATAGTCAATCCCTTCCATCATCCTTTGTCCCAGTTTTCCCTAATTCAGGTACTGAAGAGGAAGAAATTCAACGGTTCTTGATTGGTTCAACAAATGGCTCGCCCTTATCATTACCTTGGCCTGAAATTGGCCTTTCCCCAATCAATGAATACAACACAGAAGGCTTGTTTTCCATGGCTTTCCCGACCTTGTTTCCCACAGGTTCAGCCATGTTTAAACAACCTCGCATGAAGGAGGTCCAACTTCATGAATATGCACTGCACCTACTCCGTTACTTTGACAACCGCTTCGGAGCACACCCCAGGTTCAGGTACTTTTTCTCAACCTCATCATGCGGCATCGTAGCCAAGCAACACTTTTGTCTTCATGAGACAAGATATCCTTCAAAACATTCCAACATCTATAAGTGACTTGCGACAACGCCTTCAAGCTAATCCAAATGATGCACTCCCACAAAATCTCATGCGTTTTGGCGCGTCGCTTCGTGGAACTAGGTCTTTCTGGTTGAAAAGCAGAGGCGAACTTTCTGATATGGTTGAACAACTAGCAACACCGACTTTGTTCTTCACTTTAAGTGCTGCTGACACCAAATGGCCGGACCTCCATAGTGTAATGCCTGACACTAGCCCTACAGATCCTCGTGAAGCACAACAATGGAGGAACCATAACATTATCTCCAACCCTCATTGAGTTTCTGCTTACTTACACCAAAGATTCACAGTATTCCGCGAAGAGGTCTTGCAAAACTACTTAGGAGCAATAGACTACTGGTATAGGTAAAAAATGTCTCTTCGTTTATTTCCTCTTCCAGAAAACTTCCTTATATTTGTTCATCTCTTTCCACGAATGAATGGCATCATAACCCTTCCTCTTACTTATTCATCTCTTTCCAGGTACGAGTGGCAACATAGAGGATCCGCACATGTCCATGGGTTCCTTTGGCTTCCAGAAGCACCAAATGTGGAGACAATTGACTGGAGTGACACGTCTGCTATCAACCAAGTTAGAGAGTACTTCGACAAACTTCTTTCCGCATGGAATCCCCGTTCAATTTCATGTAGATCAGAATACATTCACCATCCACTCCAAGATGATCCATGCTTATTAAAGACATCTGAAATATTGGCAACCGATCCTCTTTTAGACTTAGAAGAAATTCTAAATCGAGTGCAAAGGCATACCAAATGCTCTGAACGTACATGCCTGCGAAAAAAAAAAAATGGCATGGAATGCAGGTACAAAGCACCTTGGGAACTACTTCAACAATCAACACTAACAGTCAATGACACACACAAAGTCCAATACATGCCTGCCAGAAATGATGACAGATTGAATATCCACAACCCCGCCATGCTATCCATCTGGAGAGCCAATGTTGATTGCCAGCCTGTACTCTCTAAGCATGCAGTCCTTAAGTATATTGCAAAATATGCTTCCAAAGCAGAGCAACGCTCTGAATCATACCACCAAATGCTCTCAAGAATATCTTCAACAGCCGATCCCCATCAACCAGCCAAGGTTGCCTTCCGAAAAATGCTTACAGATAGTGTCGTTGATCATGACATAAGCACCCAAGAAACATGTCACATGCTGCAAAAGTTGCCTCTTGTTCTTTGTAGCCGATCCTTTGTTTCACTGAATGTTGGAAAGAAAATTTTGCGTCGCATCCCTCAAACCAATCATCCAAACTCTGAGCCAACCAATTTCATAGATGCATACATGAAACGCCCAACCCATATGGAATCAATTACACTGATCGAAGCAGCAAGAAGCTGGTCTCACAACAAGCTCCGAGCAGGTGAAAAATGGAAGCAACGGTCAACAAATGCTATTGTGCGCGTCTCCCCTAGATTTTACTCCATCCCCAATGACCATTCCCCTTCCTTTGAACTCTTCTGTTGGAGTGAACTTCTTCTCTACAAACCTTTTCGCAACATCCCCACAAACATTGGAACCACATCAGAGCAAGTCATTTCCAACTGGCTATTACTCAAAGACTTTTATCATCCTTGGCATGTCAAATGCATATCCATATCAAATGATTCCTCTTCCTCTGATGAATCCCCTTCAGATTCTGAAAACTTAGCTCCCACTCCATTACATGCTGAATGGGAAATTTTATCCCGATTACGTCCGAATACTTCCATGTGCCTTGACAAGTTCAACATGCTAGGCCTTCGAGACTTTGACTTACATCACAATTGGCTCCAAAATGGCGTACCGCTTCATTTACATGACATTTCCCGTCATTCATCGATATGTCCAAAAACACTACACCAATCCCTTTCCACATGCAAAATTCCACATCCAGCACAACACTTTTCTCTCCAGAACAACACCAGGCTTTCAATACTATAGTCAACCATTACAAGCAAGGAACTATTTCACCCCCTCTAAAAATGATTATACAAGGTACTGCAGGCACAGGTAAATCTTATCTCATAAACAAAATCCGCAATGCATTATCCTCAACAAGCCTGCAACAACCATCTCCTCTCCTGGTCATCGCACCTACAGGAGTGGCCGCATTCAACATTTCCGCATCGACCATACATGCTGCGTTACGCATTCCAATAAAAGAAATAAAACCACTCGAAGGCATGTCACTTTCCACTCTCCAACAATCCCTACAACATGTTCGCTACATTCTCATTGACGAAATGAGCTTCATAGGCCCAACACTCCTTGCAAAAATCGATTTCCGTCTTCGTGAAGCCTTCCCCCACTTTAAATCAACCGCTTTTGGAAACAGATCCATCATTCTCATTGGTGACCTTGGCCAGCTACCCCCAGTCAATGACGTTCCACTTTACGTCGGCCACACCTACGGAACAAACCTATGGTTTAGTTTCACAACATGCATCACACTTACAACAATATTTAGGCAACAAGGTTCAAATGACGCCCAAATTTCCTTTCGACAACTACTACTAAATATCAGAGATGGAATCCCACTCCTCCACGACTGGAAAAAACTTATCCAACGAACAGACTCCCAAATACCTGTTGCCGACATAACACCCTTCCTTCTAGCTCCACATTTGTTTGCAACAAATGACCTTGTCGACCAACACAACCTCAACATGCTAAAATCCCTCAATTCACCAATCGCACGCTCCAACGCTGAACAAACAAGGCGTAACTACTCTGAGGAACATGATGAGGAGCAACTCGAACCAATTATTCTCCTCTGTAAGCAACAAAAGGTTATGCTCACCGCAAATTTGTGGGTTGAAGCTGGCCTTGTGAATGGCTCCATTGGCCCCATTATCGACATTGTCTACGCCCCATCATCATCCCCTCCTGCTCTTCCACTTTTTGTTGTAATCGACTTCAACAAATACAACGGCCCTCCTTGGAATCCACATTTCCCCACCCATGTCCCCGTACCCCCAATCTCAAGAGGCAAGCTGCAGGCAACTTCCTTTAAAAATGGCTTGGGCACTTACAATCCATAAATCGCAAGGGCTTACTTTACATAAAGCAACTGTGGATATAGGTTCTTCAGAACGACCAGGGCTTACTTTCACCGCATTTTCAAGAGTCCCCTCCTTAAAAGACCTGCGCATTTCGCCCCCTTCTCTTTCGAACGCTACTCCAAAATGTCCCTTTCCCGACACCTCCTTCAAAGAAAGGAGGAGGAATCAAGACTACAAAATCTTCGTTTCGCCACATCCGTACCATAATCCACCCCAACCCATCCCCCCCCCACCACATTCAATCACATTGTCGCTCCCCAATGCTCTACTTCCACTCTCAAACAAGTAAGTAAACGTTCCAAAACAAATTGGTGTCGATTACAAATTTCTAAAAATTTAGAATAAATTACAATGCACTTTACTTAACAATTATGCAATGATGCCTACAGGTTAGGGTCGACTGGTGCAGACGGTAAAGGCTATGGAGCGGCGGCTTGCAAAAAAAAAAAAAAAAAGCGACAAATGCCAACACCTTTCTTTTTTTCCTTTATGTAAATTGCCTTTCTTTCTCATGTACAACTTTCTCGCGATCTATAAACAATTCACTATGTAAAAAACATGTTGTTATAAATGACAAATCAATTACTTAACATTGTAAATAGAAACAACACAAAAAAACGTCTACAATAACGTATACTTCAAAACTAAAGGATTTTCAATACATTCGTAAAAAACAACATGCACATTAATCAACCCAAAAACCAACTCCATACACTTAATACTGCACTTCCTACCTGCATCATACTACACACCCGACCCAATAATAACCCTCATTTTGAATAAAACACCCGCCCATCCCTTACGGCGTCAACATTGCACGCTTCATCGTGCGATTGCTAGTTTATTGATTAGCTATAAATAATTGCACATGAGTTGTAAATTATAGTCAAGAAAATAACAATGTTAAATTTGTTGGAGTTGTAATTTGTAGTGAAATGTATACTACTTAAATTGTTTTTAGTTTGTGAGACAGAAAGAGAAAACAATGTACTACAATTACAACATCTGACAAAAACACTTCCTATTATTCCTTGATGCATGTCCATACCTTTTTGCATAACTCTTATTTTTGCATAAGGCGAGTTGATCAGGTTGAATCATGAATATTGTAATGTGGGGTTCTTCATAGAGGTTGTGCCTCTAAATTAATGCCCCTTGGTTATAAATGCAAATAGGCCAATTATTTCTTAAGGTTTAAAGGCTTAGAGTGTAGCTCTGTGGAAGCCATTTATTGCCTAAATGTTGACAAAATGCTATACAAGGGGTAAGTCCCAAGGAAACCATCATTCATAGATATGACTGGGTTGTTCGAATATGTGATCCTCAACCACCTGTAGCCTCTTTTACTTAATATCCATGTTCCCTTGTAGAAGCTATCGACAAAATCCCCATTCCAAAGGAAGGTCAAATTAATCTTCTCACACACTCATTTTGGGATCCCCAAATTTGAGCGTCCAACAAATATTTGCACCTGTCAATAAGTTAGATGTGATTAGTAAAGGTGATATCGAGCAATACACCAATTCAAAATTGAGATAAGATTTTCTTAATAATGTTAATTAACCATCGAGAGCCTTAACTCATATTGGTATAAATCGTCTATTAAATTATTGTAACTTTATTTATCATGGCATTATGATGATGCATAATTTGATTCTGGTGTGTGTTGCTAACCATGAAGGTATCACTTATGCGTTAATAAAACAAAATGTTTATTGTATGGATCAAGTATGATAATCTTGTTAAAGAAAGAGACCTTGGATTGGTAAACATTTATCTCTACAGTGTGGTAGGTATGTGCTAAAAGCTATCCTTGAACGTGGGGAATTATTGTGTAGAAGGATTAATGGTTTTGTCGCTAACATTTTCTCTTATATTATCATTATGTGTGTGTGTGTGTGTGTGTGTGTGTGTATGAGCGTGCATGCATATTTAACTTCTAACATCAATATTTGTTGATAGTTATACCACCTTAGCATTTAATAAGGTATACTGATACAACCTCAAATATATTATAGTGTACATTAACAAACAGTAAATATATATATTTAACTAAACCTAGAATGATAAATGCTCTAACACAAATAGTTTTGGCACTTTTATTATAACGAAAATGTTGTTAAATTTTGTATGAAGGCATGTAAACATTGTGTTGTTGGGTTACAGTGAATATATGATATGGTAATCTCTATTGTTTAAAAGACTCTAGTATTTGACCTTGAACTAACAATGATGTTGTCATAGTATTGGTTAAGCTTTTGATTTAATGGTTAGTTTTTGTAATCAATGGTATTTATTTATTATGATATTTAACATTAGCATTTAGGTATTTTGTCATTGCTTATGGTAATGTTTAAGGGTCATGATTGGTAGTTGACACAGTAATTTATAGTTAAATTTGTTATCCGATCTCGTGAGATATATGTGATTTGAATATAATTATTGGATTGAGAGCATTATTTTTGGAAGGGTATTATTGTTCATTTTATATCAATTGACTTGGTATTAAGAAATGATTCAATGAATTGGCTCGATGTGATAGGGTACATTACTATTTTTGGCATTTGATTTTTAAAATTATTTTGTGTGCTATCGGCTTATTGGTGCAAAGCAACCTTCGGATACCAAGTTGCCTCTGGTTCATACGAAGGTAATGGCTAGCAGTATGGTTGGTTCTTCAAGAAAATTGGCACCTTTGGCCTCAAACACTCAACCTGCTCTTTTTACAGAATGAGGGTGGTCTTCAACTGTTACTTGTTTCTAACAAAGTGGTTTCTCCACAAAATGGCGATTCGGTAAAGATCGCAGCCCTCCTCGCGAGTGCGAGGAGGGGGAGTATAGCCCTAATAGACAGTGGGCTACTCAACTGTATGATTTTTTTTACAGTTAACCAACAATGGTTTTTGTATAACAGTTTTGGGGCCCTTGATGGTTTGAGTGAGCTAGACTCATAAATGCATCTGGACAATGTTTCCTCATGAATTGCTACTCATGGAATGTTTGGGGTCTCACAGACTCCACTTCAAATACATAGTGCGAGATTTTAGGAAAATCTTCTTAGATATGGATATTCTTTGTTTACAGGAAATCAAAGTTATAGGTTTTTTTCTTGATTCTGTTGCCAAGACTATTTGGCCTGACAATTTAGCTATCTCTAGCAACCATGCAGCTGGCAGAGGTGGAATGATCACATTTATTTCTCCAAAGTGGTGGCCACATTACGTCAATCATGGATGTGACCCTGACAACCATATTCTCTGGGTGTTATTCAATATTGAAAATCTATCCTTTGGGATTATTAATGTTTATGCACCTAATGACACGTCAGAAAGGACATCACTTTGGTAGTGGGTGGTTAACGACCTTCCAAATGCACATTGGTTAATCAATGGGGATTTTAATATGGTTGAGCATCCCAATGACAAAATGGGCCTTTTACCCATGAGATGGCCAGCTGGCGAAAGGGAAGCTTGGTTTTACATGCGTAATAAATTTGGGTTTTATGACCCTAATTATTCACATCACACCAACGCGCTGCCATGGTACACTTGGTCTAATCTTAGAAACGACCAAGATCAGGTTTTTAAAAGGCTTGATCGTGCCATGATCTCTTTATAGCCTTTCTTTAAATTTTCCAGTTGTTATTCTCTTCGGTGGAAGCGTTGCCTTTTGATATTGATCATGATATCTGCTGACTATATTATGGACATTATTATAGTTTTGATTTAGTATGGTGTTAGATGCTTAGATCATGGATTATTATTGACTCTGATTCATATATGATGCATGATGATTGTTAGAGATATTTTATATAGATGTTGACATATTTGTTGGACATGGTTATATATATATTTATGGATGTTGTTAGGACATGTGATATTTGGATATATTGAGTAGACCGAGAAAATTGAATTTAAAATTGATGATTATATAGTTGTTGATGAAATTGTAAGTGATATTGTTGATTGTTTGATGTTGTTTGTTGTTGATTCATATATATATATATATATATTGATGATTTTGAAATTATATTATATTCATTTGGATGTTCTGATATGGCCATGAGGCTGAAGGGGTATTTGTATTGTGTAGGTTAAAAATATCACAACAAACATTGGGGATTGGAGACCAACCACATTGGAATTCTAGATGAATTCAACAAGGTCACCATGGCAACTTGTATTGTTCGTGTGTGTGTGTTTGATTGTTAGGGATTCCCATGGGGGATCACCTTTAAATGTGACCAAGGGTTATGTGTATTTATTTATTTGGTTCCTTTTTATTGATGTTGCATGTGTTTATTTTGTGGTGCTTTTACCCTTTCATTAATTATTATATGGTGTGTAAATTTTGTGAGTAATCATATTGTTAAAATAAATAAATCAAATATGTCATAAGAAGGTAATTAATGAGAGTTGTTGGCCATGATTTAAAGTGTTATAAGTAATGTGTAATGTGTAAGTAATGTGTAAGTGTGTAAGAGATGTGTAAGTTAACTTTTGAGTGTGAAACACTCCACCTTCTTGGAAATTCGAAATTGTCCTTGGAGGCTGATTTTGGAGGCTTGTGGGACAAGTTAAACTTGTCCCATACCTCTTAAATTTATTTACCAACCATACCTATGGTTGGAGAGTTAAATTTATCCCTTCTTTATTCATTTTTGTAAGTCAAGTTGAATGTTTTTATTGCACTTTTCTTACATGCTTTTAATTTCAGTCCTTTGGGGTGTGGGCTTGTTTTGGAGTGTGTAAGTAAACTGTCATTTATTCACCCACCTTATTTATTGTGCCTTGGAGATTGAAGTTGAATTATGAGTTGGAGTTGAGGATGTGTGATGTGGCATCCCACATGGATCCACCTCATCCTCTTCTCTTTCCTCTTCTATATATTGAATTCCTTGCCTTGTTTTGGGTTGCTTCATTTTTGGAGACTAGATTCTTGGGTGAATTCCTTGCTGTTTTGGGAGCTCTTGTTTTGAAGAAGTTTTTGGGAAGATTGTTGCATGCTTGTGCTTGGTTGTTCTTGGATTGCTTGCATTGAGATAAAGCTTGCTGATTTTGGAACTTGGAACAACTCCATCATGGAGAGGTAGGAGCTTGGCTCTTGAAATGCTCTTCTTTTATAAATGTAAATGTTAATGTGTGAATGTTTTGGCATGTTTTGTGGGTTGTTGGGTAGATGGCCTAGGAATGGTGTAGGAGAAGACTATGGGGTTATTTTTGTGGGAGGCACAAGTGTGTTTTAGGGAGGTATAAGGGTGGAGGGAGTTGGGATTTGGGTTCCACCTTACAAAGAAATAGCTTGCATTTCTTTACTCTTGTTATGGGGTGCCATAAGAGGTTGGGGAGGCATAAGAAAATGGGAGGAATAAGGGGTACTTGGGGGAGGCATAAGGGCATGTGAAGGATTTGAAATATATATATATATATATATATATATATTTGGTGGTTTTTTCTTAGGTGGTGATACCCATTTCCCTTTGGGAGGCATAAGTAACATCCCCCATAGTTTCTTGCTCCTTTGGTTTGCTTGATGAAGCCTTAGTAATGTTTTGTCATGCTTTAATGTAGTTGTAAACTACATTCTATTTTGGACTGTGTTTTCTTGTGGAAATGTTGCTTGTGTGTTTGTGGAAGCTTGTTGTTGCCATGAGTTGGATCACATCTTTTATTGCATTGTGGTTGGGGCTCGGGGGCCAATGAAGAAGGATGGCTTCTCCTCTTCATTGGATGTCTTGGTTGGGTGGAGAGCGTTGCCTTTCCCCTACTCTTGTTGTGATCAAATTGGAAGAATGAGAAATCTGCATGTTGTTGTTCTGGAGCAAGGAAAAAAAAATAGTTTGATAGCCCCTTGTGAAATGAAATCTTATTGTAACCTTTCCCACTTGAAGTGGATGAACTTGTATATGTTTGTAATGGAAAGATGTTGTAGTGGTTATGGAAGTGTAAATTGGAATGTGAAAGAATGAAACATATTTTTTATGTATTTTGTATGTTGTATTTTGAAATCAAATGGAAGGAAGTTGTAAGAGTTTCATTTGAATTAATGGATGTGGTTTTGTCTTGTCCATATGATATTATTCCATTGGAAATATGTGTTTAGCATGCACTATGAAATCCTGTTTGGAAAGTGGAAAAGTGAAACACGTGAGAAGAAAATGTATTATTCTACCCTGTATATAATATATGATTTTGGAAAGAATAAAAGAAGGAAGTTGTAAAGTTGTCTTTTGGAATAAATAAAGGATTGCATAACCTTCCTCAAATTGTATCATTGTATTGAATTTAATCATCTAGTTGTGAGTTGTAATCTCTGTTTGAAAGGAAGAAATGCGTATAAAGGAAGTGTAATACTCTGTCTTTTGAAATATGTGAAAATTGGAAATCAGAGATGTATTTTAGTTTTTGAATAGTTGAATTGAATCAAATAAATGTATTAGATTAGAATTGGAACATATTATAATACTTGGAAGAAGAAAATGGAAAATAAACCCTTTAAAAAATTTGATCCTGTCTTGTATTTTCAAACTGGCAATTATTTAATCCAAAATGCAGAAGAATGAACTGCAACAATGAAATAAAAAATAAATGATTAAATTGAAGTAGTTTTCCCTAAAAAAATTCAATTAGACAAAAATACTTAAAGGAAATCTTTCAAAACCTGGCAAAACCAAGTTCAAAGCTTTCATAGTCATTTTGCTGTCAAAATTGTAAAATTTGAATTGGAATTCAATCACATAGATCTACCTCACAAAATTATCCTAAATCCACCTAAGAAAAATTCTCCATGTCTATTTGACATGTTGAGAGAGGAACAAGAACAAATTGAACAAATTTAATAAGTTATTTTTACCAGTTTGCACTGTAAAAGCCTACAGATCATTTTCTTTAAATTGACCCCTTAAAATTTATCAAAATTTAAAAATTAATGAATCATAAAAAAGAGGATGTCGAGATATTTCAGAAAGTCCTTGTTTTCCCAAAACCGAGCTCTCTATCAAAAGTTATGGCCTTCTGAAGTTTTTTTTTCTTCACTTGGTGTAAAAAAAAATTGGGAAAAATTTCTCATGAGCCCAGGGGCCCGAATTTTTCCCTTAGAGCTTGGAAAATTTTGGATTTTCCAAATTTTCCCCCACCCCCACCCAACCAATCAGAGGCTTCCATGTGGCACCATGAGGTGTAGTGGAGGGGCGGATCCTTTTTAACTTAGCGCTTTAGAAAATTTTGGGAAAATTTTCCAAATTTTCAAATTTTCCCCGCCACCCATGGCAACCAATCAGGTGATGCCACATGATGTCATGAGGCATCGGTGGAGGAGTGGGTCCCTTTTTTTTTCCTTTGGCATTTTAGAAAATTTTGGGAATTTTTTCCAATTTTCCCCTCTGCCGTCACCATGGCTGCCAATGAGAGCTGCCACGTGGCATCGAGGAGGTGCCAAGAGGCGCGGGTGAATGTGATCCTTTTTGCCCTTCGAGGCATTAAAAATTTTTCTCCCCATCACCCACTTTTCCCGCATTGGCTTAGGAGATGCCACATGTGTCCCTTTAGACTGTGGAGTGTGGGGTGCAAAGTGGGCTTCTCACCCCGCGTGGGAAATTTTTCAAATGTTCCCGCCGCCCCGCTTTTCCCCGCGTGGCTTAGGAGGTGCCACGTGTCCCTTATGGACCCATGGGAGAGTGTGGGCAAAGGTGGTTTTTTCCCCCATGTGGAAATTTTCCAAAAGTCTCCCACGGCCCCGCAGACCCACCCTTTGGGAAAATTTTTCTCTCTTGGGCCCATGAGAGCCGCTCTTGGGGAAAATTTTCACCCCAAGGCCCACCGGCCCATAACTTGAAAAATATGAGGAGTTAGGAGGACTTATTTATATCATTGGAAAGGTGAGGAAATTTCCTATCCAATGGGAATGATTTAGGAAATTTTGAATGCGTTAATTTTGAGAAAAATCAAGTTGAACCTTTAAGCCTGTTAGAGAGTGGGTATGGTGAGGAATTACCCTCTGAACCTAATTGAACCTTCTAACCCTAAATTTTGGACCTTGTGACCTCTAATATATGTTAAAAAAAAAATTACATTCTAGTGGATTAGAATTGATCTAGAACTTGTTAGTGACAATTGTTGTCTTGTAACCTAGTTGTAGACTCCTTTAAACAAAAAAATTATTCCATAATTTTCCTAACTAATCCTAGGTTGTTCTTGGGTCTCAAGTGGGTTGTTTTTAGTGGGCATCACACTTGGTATCAGAGCCATGGGTTCAAAGCTTGGACCCTTGGGCACACTAGAAAACTTGAGACATGAACTGTAAACCTAGCACACTTTTGAATCTAGAAAACAACCTTGTTGAAAAAAAAAAATTGAACAAAAATACGTATGAAGAAATATTACATTACTCTGTTCATTTGAACTACCAAAATTAAAATAATAATAAAATAATAAGTTGTTTGAATTTTTGTACTTGCTAGTGGCATTTTTCTAAACCGGGTAACTAAGAATGTTAAATTAAATTGATTTTTGTGAACTTCTAGTGTAGTGGAAACTTGGTTCTCCTTTGAAAATGTGTTGTTTTACAAGTCCTAAATCTTGATTTAATTGTATGATGCGTTAAGCCCTTTTAAGACCCTTCCTTATTGGAGTGGTTGGAATGATAAATTATATGGTGTGATTCTTGTGGTTGGACAATAGTGATTGTGATCTGGGGTCGAGAAGAGTTAATTAAAAGTTGTTTAGAGCTTCCTTCCTTCAGTGGTTAGGAAAGATGGTCTAGTTGTTAGTTTTTCCATTTTGTTACCCGTATGGGAGAGTGGACATTAAGTCGAGTGTCGTTTTGGACCCAATCCTGCGTATGTGTCCTTGGAACTGACCTTGAGGCAAGAGTACCCCTATTGGCGGCCATGAAGGGTGCGTGGAGTGAATGTGGTGTTAAATTTTATGTTTTACATTCGTAATCTTGTGTTATTTTATCAAGGACCAACATCTTATTTTATGATTGGATTGAGAAGCTCTGAGGCTCTTTTAGTTATTTATATTTTTGTGAGAATTTTCAGACTTTGCAATGTGGCTACTTAGCCACTTTCCTTGATTGTAGACATTTCTTGGATTTTATTTTGATTGGTGACTCAGAGCTCATTATGTTGTTGGCTATTTAGCTAAACGTTACGTGGTTCCTTCTTGCATGATGATGAGTTGGTTCTATGCTTCTTGTATTGTGACATTTCATCGTATGGGGGTACACCCTTGGTGTCTTGAATGTCTTCTTAGGTTCTTAAAGTTATGCCTTGGTTTTGGATGCATGGAACCTTGAGGGTGTCTAGGATCTTAGAGTGACTTTTTCATTTCTCGACCTTGCTAGATAGAGAGTTCGTTGTGTTGTGCATTCTAGTTGGTAGTCTATTAGTGGTGGTGGTGATTCTCTTACAATCTCAGTAAGAGCTTGAACCTCGTCGAGAGTAGAGGTGTTTAATTGTGGGTTGATGAATTATGTTAGGATCGGGTTTGCTTTTGGCTGGCTGTGGATGTTAGTGGAAAAGTGTGTGTCTAGTAGTGGCTTCTTTTCGATGGCATGCTAAGTTTTATCAGGATTTCCTTATTTCATTATATAAAGTAGTGACTTGAGGGTTGTATGCATCTTGGTAATTATGGTTAGAATTAATCCCATTCGAGTATTGTGTGTGTAAATTAAGTGTGTTTGTTTTCCCTCTTGACCTATAAATAAGTCTACCCTTTCCTTAACTTTTTTTAGTTACTATGAATAATACTCTATGACCTATTAATTTTGGATTACGTGGAGACACTTATGGATGCTTTGAGTCTTTTGGACCATGACATTGGTGATGATAGTGTAATTAGACCTTGATAATTTAATCTGGTGGTATTTTATAATGTGATTCTCTTGTGAAACTGTAACTCTTGGTCGTAAAGCCATGTTGAATAAGATGGTTGATTGTCTACTTACATTTGATGCTTCTAATGAGTATGTGGTGTTCTTATAGTTAAAATATTTCCTTGTCATTTTGATTGCTTGGTTGGTGGTATCCTGTGGTAATATGGGTGTAGATTTGAAAACTTTCCTTGTCTTATCAAGTGAGTAAAATGTTTTCACCAAAACAACAAATAGTGTTAAACCCTAGTAGATCAGTAAAAGTAATTATGCTTCCTTAATGGGTCTTCCTCGTAACTTCTTTTGAGAACTTGTAGAAACCCACTAGGAATGTTTTATGATACTTGTAATTAGTGGAAAAATCTCAAAATATTGTTGTGATCCATGTTGGTTGATTGTTTCCTAGTTCTTACCAAATTAATAATGTGCTTTCTATGTTGAACGTCCCTTGTTTCCTTAGAATTAAAAATGTGATGTGTTGAATTACCTCTCTCTCCCATAAAAGTAATAGTGTGATATGTTTACCATTCCTTCTCATTAATTTTTTTAATTGACAAATTGACTCACCCAAACATCATAAAACTGTAATTGAGGAGATTTGGCCTTGAAGCTTAACAAATAAACTAGGAACATAGAAAGAGAAAATGGTCCTTGCTTTAACCTTGGTAGATTAATAGAAGGAATAAAAACCATGTAGAAGAACAAAAAAGGAAAAACTTTGTCCATCTACCTCCCTAGGAGTAGAATAAATATTTTTTTTTTCCACCTATATAGAATGGCGAGATATCATGGCCACCTTAGTGGTGATCCTTATAATGCAAACATGTGATATCAGAATAAAAAGGAATATTTTAATTAAGAAAACTCGTAAAGGAATGTGCTAGGAAAAATGAAACTACAACTTTTGACTTAATTAGTTGAGTTATAAAATAAGTAAGATTTATGTGTATTGAGTGCAATGTATAGTTGAACCTGTAGTTCTATCGCCTACCTGAAATTGTGAAACACCTGGTGGATAGTAATGTGTTCTAGTTGCTTAGTACTTCTTGTTCATAGATGTATGTGCCTTTCTTGGGGTTTTGGGTCATCATACCCTTATCGTCCCATAGCTCGATGAATGTGAGTTGTGGTCCTTTTGGATTGAGACTTATCTGTTGTTTGAGAAGCAACCTCCTTGCGTGTTGTCTTGTCCTTGGAGACCTAAGTTATTGTAATTTTAAGGAAACATATGTTAAGGATATAAAATAACTTTGGGAAGTCTTCTTTTTCTTCATATTTTCTTGGGTCACCTTGTTGTTGTTGCCCCTTTTCCATTAGGATGGAAAGTGCAAGATGATGTTATTCACTTTTGATACGATGCACCCTTGGATTGTAATTGGACCCCGTGTTACTTGTTCTTCTCCCTAGCGACCTTGAGTGGTCCTTGGTGTTTCTTGTGCTCTCTTTATGGTTATTCCGAGCTTGAGTAGGAAATAAGATAAATAAATCCCATTGTGCTATAATGTATGGTACTTGTATTGATATGTTAGTTGTTAGGGGATATATTATATATATTATATATATATATATATATATATATATATATATATATATATATTTCTTTTGCTAAATGGTTGACTTCTTTAGATTTGGTTGGTATGGTGTGTTTGATTCTTAAAACAAAAGTGTAAAAATTAGACTATAGGAAAACTTGTGGTCTTGAATTTGCTTTTATTACCATGAAAAGTTAATTGTACCCTCTCGAGTTATAGAAGTGCTTTCCTTGAATAGTTCCTTGATTTTAAATGTTTTTGCTGATTTAGGTGTCCTTGTTGATTCACCTCATCCTGTGTGATCCTCAAATTGTGGGACCTTGAGTAGACTTGTTCCTCATGCAAATTTGGTCATAGTTGATTTTTTCTAGCCTTGTCTAGACAACGAACCTTGAAATCATGGCTTAAACTTAGTAGAAACCTTAACTTTTATTAATGTAGTATGTTGTATTCCTTGGGAAACTATGTGGTCATTCTCAAACTCATGGAATTCTCCTTATTATTCCTCTACTTGGTGGTTACTCTTAAGACTCTTTTGAACTCTTCATGTTATATTGTTATGTGTGGTATCTTGGTTGATAGCATAAATTTACTCTCTAGATTTAAGTGTTTGTAGCCTTGCATGTAGAAAGTTTAGAACTCATCCCTTGTAATCTCCCTTCTTCTTGTTGAATTGCATTGGACCAAACTTAGGTTCTGTAGACCCACACTTGTTTGAAGCAAGCAATCCCATAATGGAGTGATCCTTTTTCTATTGCATTTTTCCTATCTCTCTTTCTAGTGACTTCAGGAGGAAGTCGAGTCTAAGGGGAGGGGATGTAGTGCCCACTTCCCTTTGACACTTTTGATACTGATCATGATATTGCTGACTATATTATGGACATTATTATAGTTTTATTTAGTATGATGTTAGATGTTAGATCATGGATTATTGTTGACTTGATTCATATATGATGCATGATGATTACTAGAGACATTTTTATATATTGATGATGATATACTGTTCGACATGGTTATATATATATTTATGGATGTTGTTTAGGACATGTGATATTTGGATATATGTGAGTAGACCTAGAAAATTGAAATTAAAATTGATGATGATATAGTTGTTGATGAAATTATAAATGATATTGTTAGATTGTCTTGATGTTGTTGTGATTCATATATATAAATGATTTTGGGAATTATATTTATATTATTTGGATGTTCTAATATGGCCATGAGGCCGAAGGAGGTATTTTGTTTTGTAGGTTTAAAATATCACAACAAACATCAGGGGATTGGAGACCAACCACATTGGAATTCTAGATGAATTCAACAAGGTCACCATGGCAACTTGTATTTTCTTTGTGTGTGTGTGTTTGATTGTTAGGGATTCCATGGGGGATCACCTTTAAATGTGACCAAGGGGTTTTATGTATTTATTTATTTGTCCCTTTTTTTTTATGTTGCATGTGTTTATTTTGTGGTGCTTTTACCCCTTTCATTAATTATTAAATGGTGTGTAAATTTTGTGAGTAATCATATTGTTAAAATAAATAAATCAAATATGTCATAAGAAGGTAATTAATGAGAGTTGTTGGCCATGATTTAAAGTGTTATAAGTAATGTGTAAGTGTGTTGTAAGAGATGTGTAAGTGATGTGTAAGTTAACTTTTGAGTGTGAAACACTCCACCTTCTTGGAAATTCGAAATTGTCCTTAGAGGCTGATTTTGGAGGCTTGTGGGACAAGTTAAACTTGTCCCATACCTCTTAAATTTATTTACCAACCATACCTATGGTTGGAGAGTTGAAATTAGACTTTTTATAATCATTTTTGAGAAGTCAAGTTGAATGTTTTAATTGCACTTTTCTTACATGCTTTTAATTTCAGTCCTTTGGGGTGTGGGCTTGTTTTGGAGTGTGTAAGTAAACTATCATTTATTCACCCACTTATTTATTATGCCTTGGAGATTGAAGTTGACTTATGAGTTGGAGTTGAGGATGTGTGATGTGGCATCCCACATGGATCCACCTCATCCTCTTCTCTTTCCTCTTCTATATATTTGAATTCCTTGCCTTGTTTTGGGTTGCTTCATTTTTGGAGACTGGATTCTTGGGTGAATTCCTTGTTATTTTGGGAGCTCTTGTTTTGAAGAAGTTTTGGGAAGATTGTTGCATGCTTGTTTTTGGATGTTCTTGGATTGATTGCTTTGCATTGAGATAAAGCTTTTTGATTTTGGAACTTGGAACAACTCCATCATGGAGAGGTAGGAGCTTGGCTCTTGAAATGCTCTTCTTTTATAAATGTAAATGTTAATGTGTGAATGTTTTGGCATGTTTTGTGGGCTGTTGGGTAGATGGCCTAGGAATGGTGTAGGAGAAGACTATGGGGTTATTTTGTGGGAGGCACAAGTGTGTTTTAGGGAGGTATAAGGGTGGAGGGAGTTGGGATTTGGGTTCCACCTTAAAAAGAAATAAGCTTTGCATTTCTTTACTCGTTATGGGGTGCCATAAGAGGTTGGGGAGGCATAAGAAAATGGGAGGAATAAGGGGTACTTGGGGGAGGCATAAGGGCATGTCAGGGATTTGAAATGATATACATATATATATTTGGTGGTTTGTCCTTAGGTGGTGATACCCATTTCCCTTTGGGAGGCATAAGCAACATCCCCATAGTTTCTTACTCCTTTGGCTTGCTTTGGATGAAGCCTTAGTAATGTTTGTCATGCTTTAATGTAGTTGTAAACTACATTCTATTTTGGATTGTGTTTTCTTGTGGAAATGTTGCTTGTGTGTTTGTGGAAGTTTGTTATTGCCATGAGTTGGATCACACATTTTATTGCATTGTGGTTGGGGCTCAGGGGCCAATGAAGAAGGATGGCTTCTCCTCTTCATTGGATGTCTTGGTTGGGTGGAGAGCGTTGCCTTTCCCCTACTCTTGTTGTGATCAAATTGGAAGAATGAGAAATTTGCATGTTGTTGTTTTAGAGCAAGGAAAAAAAAATAGTTTGACAACCCCTTGTGAAATGAAATCTTATTGTAACCTTTCCCACTTAAAGTGGATGAACTTGTATATGTTTGTAATGGAAAGATGTTGTAGTGGTTATGGAAGTGTAAATTGGAATGTGAAAGAATGAAACATTTTGTATGTTGTATTTTGAAATCAAATGGAAGGGAAGTTGTAAGAGTTTCATTTGAATTAATGGATGTGGTTTTGTCTTGTCCATATGATATTATTCCATTGAGAAAAGTGAAACACGTGAGAAGAAAATGTATTATTTTGGAATGTATATCTTGTGGATCCGTGCACCCTTCGGCATTTACGTGCGTGTTTTCTAGCTTCCGACGTAATATTTAGATCTCTTTCAGCGTGTTTTGTAATCAAAATTCGACCATGCTCTTCTTGCATTGATTCGGGCCTCATACCTCTGTTTGGGTTTGTTGTGGTTTGTTTGGTTGTGTTGGTGTTTGCAATTTTCAGGCTTCTTCGAGGTTTGCATACCTTTTTGGAGCAGCTTCAGCTTGCATTGTTCAAGGGTTTTGTGCTTGGTTTGTTGGCTCGAGGTTGCTTGTGTATGGACTTTTTATGCGTGCTGACTCGTTTTCTGATGGTGATCTCACTCATTTCTAGTTCGACGTTTTTGGGTTTTGGTTTTTCTCGAACTTGGCTTATGTGGTCGTCCTCTACTCGGACTATGTTGTCTTTGCTTGAGTGAGGGATTTTTACATTCATGTTGGCTCGTGATTCTCCACTGCCGTGTTCCTTTTCCCTGTTCGAATGAGATTCACTTTTTTCTCGATTCAACACTCTGCAATTTGGCTTTGTTACTTGTGGCACCTTGGCCATTAGACGTCGACTTGTGCTCTTCCAACTCTGCATTGTTGTGCACTTGTTCTTGTTTCTAGAAGCTGTGCACTTGTTACAATTTTGGTTTTACAAAAGTCTACCAACTGCACTCTTTGCTCAATCATTTTGCATGCGTATGTTGGGCTCTGGTTTCCTCCACCACTCCAGCTCCACAACCTGGTCTGTACCTAGGTTGGAATCCTCTGCACGCTTAGACATTACTTCACCTGCAAATCTGCATTGGCGTTCCTTGTTCAACTCTGCGCATTGGCACGTGTGGCACCGACCTTGCTCGGTATGATTGTTTCCTGCTAGTTGCGACACAACTCACAAAACCAGTGTTTCCTTCCATATCCACCGTTTGGCTCAAACTTCGGCTCATGACACTGGTTGATTGTTGCTCATGGCACTGTGTGTTTACTCCACTTCTGCAGGCTATAAAATCTCCCTTGTGTGTTTGTTGCAGGCTGGAAAATCTTCCACTGCTCGTTGGTTGTTGCAAGCACGTGGACCCCTCTCCTCTTCCTTCGACAAATCAACTCGGTCAATGTGGCCCCCACACACTCCTCATATTTTTTAAATGTTTTAAGATTTAAAAAAAAACATTCATTTAGCTTGGCATTGTAAAATTTGGATTTTTGGCTTGTTTTATATCCCCTCCTACGCTTGTTGAAGATGGAGGGCGAGGTCCGAGGTTGGCAAGAGGCTAATCCCCCCTCGCAGTCAAAACAAACCCTTGCTAAAATTCCATGCCGTTTCCAATGAGTAGTCACATGATACCCTTTGCACCCATCTCGTGTACTTTTTTAATGCATTTGCAGCGTTTAGTGGCATTTTCCATCAGTTGCGGGAATCGTTTTAATGCCATAACTTTTGACTCGCAGCTCATTTTTTAGCGCTTCTTTAGTCAAAGTTGCATGATTTCTCACACATTACGTGATGGCATTGTCAATTTTGTAAATGCACTACTTTTATAAAGTGCCACATTGGGGGGTTGATTGTACTCTTGGGCTTTCACATGCAAACACATTATCGGCCGAGTCCGACGTCTTGCTTTTGTGCATCTTGCATTTTGCATCATGGAGAGTGCTCTTTCCAGACTTGAGCTTACAGCCTCCACCACTTCTCACCAGGAGAGGGAACTATTTAGCTTGGCGTGCTTCCATGGAACGTTACTTCACCCACGAGGGTCTTTTACCCTTCTTGCTTGGGCCAGTTCCTACACCCACTGATCATCATCATTTGGAGGACTTCCTTAACACTTGTGACCATGTCTTTGGTCACATGATGATGCATGTCTCTCGATCTCTCTAGTTTCACGTGGCACACTCAGATCCACCTCACCGTGTCTGGAGCATTCTTCAGTCCCTCTATGGAGACCCTTCACATACTACCATTGTTCTTGCTGTGATGATTCAATTGTCTCCTCTTCTTTGTGTGATGGCAGTTCCACTGACATAGACTCATTTGGTTCTACTTCTGATGACGAGGATTGTGCACCCAATTCTGATGTTGAGAGTACTACAGAGGACTCTTCTCCTCTTTCTCTCACTATTCCAGAGAGTGTTGACACATCCCACATCTCATCAGATATCGAGCAGTCTCCTACTCAGTCTCACACCATCATTACACCCACCTCCTTTCCACTTCTAGTGTGTGAGGCCCACTTCACTCCTCTACCTTCATTGGATGACTCATACCTATCTGACATCGCTCTTCTATTTGTTGAGCCCCCTCATTGGGACGAGTATCTACCTGACCTTAGTCATCTTTTCGCAGAGTCTACTTGTGATGCACTATAGGTCCCTCATCCATCTACAGGTGTTTTCAGAGGAGTTCATCATCTTCGTTGTTGGGAGTTCCCCTTCTGGGATTCTTACCACTTCCACTTTTTTCGGAGACCTTCATTGATCCACCCTCAGTTGTGGATCCCTTTTCTGTTGTGGAGGATGTTTTGTTCCCTTCACATCACTTGGACATCCTTTTTGTTGCAGGTGTTCCTCTCTTTTCACTCTGATAGTCTACGCATGTGGCATTACCTTCGGTTCCTTGGCACTCACTCGCTAGACCTATGTCACACTTCCATGCACCAGATTTAGAGTTCTTTGTGTTGTTTCCTTTAGTTTCCTTTGTAGAGTGGGTGGACTTTTAGCACGTCATTTCTATCCTTCCTAAGGGTAGGCACACAGTTCGTTGTGGGTGGCTCTTCTTCAGTCTAGAGGCAGAGGATCTCGTGATCAACATTCTTCTGGGAGACCTCCTAGAGTTGTAGAGTTCAGATCCGTCCATGGCATCTTCTGCATTCCTCTCGTCTCCCTCTTCTTCTCTCTTCTTCTTCTTTCCGAGAGATTGCCTCCTTGTACATGGGTACCCTTTCAGGCTCATCTATGGCTGGGACCCATATTTGGCATCTTTCTTAGATTAGAGAGTGTTTTGTTCTCTTGTGGTGGATGTTTTTCCCACTGGGTTTTCCTTCACTGCTTGGGACTTCTTTCTTTATACATGGGTACCTCATTAGGCTTTGTGCTGGGACCCATTTCTCATTTCTAACTTTCCGCCTCATCCTAAGTTACGATGAAGGGGGGGTGTTGGTGTGTATATTTTCCACATCATTAGGTGAGTCATCTCACTTAGGTGAGATCATAGGTCCATGTGTCATTTAGGGGTCATTATGAGATTCTCTTATGTGCGCGTCAGTGCGTTAATGCATCATATGCGTCATTGGGAGTTACACTTCTATTTTGGGAATGTAACTCCCCCTCTCTACTTAAGTTGTCATGATTGCAACATTGGGGGTTACTCAGCACCTCCTATATGTACACTCCATTTGATCTATGAGATAGAGGAGAGTTTTATGGCTTAACCAGGTTCTTCCCGTGTTTCAAATATTTGCATGCACATTCGGTTGATGCTTGCTCCTCCCGAGATCTCTTCACACTTCCGTTTACACGTCCGTTGATGTGCACGTCGTCCCTCATGATCCTCGCTTGTGGGTTTTAAACCTCTTCCAATCCTATCTCATGAGCACCTTATCGGATGACCACCCTGAGCTCGTGAGCTCAAGTTGTAGCTTGGAGGGGTGAGGGCCTTTTGGAGAAAGGCCTTATCCATCCTAGTGTATCCCTTGGGTTGCACCGGTGATATTTTTGAAGAAGAAGGATAGATCCTTGAGGTTGTGTATTGATTACCGCTAGCTGAACAAAGTAACGATTAAGAATCGTTATCCCCTTCCTCGCATTGATGACTTGTTTGATCAGATGAAGGGAGCCATAGTTTTCTCTAAGATTGATCTTAAGTTAGGCTATCATCAGTTGAGGATTACGGAGTTAGATATTTATAAGACCGTTTTTTGTACGAGATATGGCCACTATGAGTTCACAGTGGTGCCTTTTTGGTTTGACGAATGCCAACGTAGTGTTTATGAGTTTGATGAATGGGGTATTTAGGAACTTCTTAGATCACTTCATGCTAATCTTCCTTGATGAAATTTTGATTTACTCACGTACATGTAAGGAGCACGAGGAGCACCTTCACCAGGTTCTTCAGTGTCTTCGGGAGCAACAACTTTACGGGAACTTGGAGAAGTGTGCTTTCTTTCAGACAGAGGTATAGTACTTGGGTCATATCATTTCTGGGGAAGGTATTGCAGTCAAATCTTCCAAGATTAGAGCCATTATGGATTGGAAAACACCCACTCGATAATGTGACGGAGGTGTGCAAGCTTCATGGGATTAGTAGGGTACTACCGGAGATTTGTTCAAAACTTCTCTCGGATTGCACACCCCATCACTTCCCTTCAGAGGAAAGGGAAGAAGATGTTTTGGTCAGACAGATGTGATCAGGCCTTCAGGACATTGAAGGAGTGTCTCACTACAACACCTATTCTTATAGTACCGGATCCATTCAAAACAGGGTCAAGCGCCCTCCATCAATATTAATAACAGTGGCCTTCAGGGTGAGTTTTTCATTTACACGGATGCTTCTTCATATAAGGGGCCTAGAGGCGTGTTGATGCGGGAGGCGAGTAGTGGCCTTTGAGTCTCGAAAAATCAAAGATTACAAGCTTAATTATACTCTGACTCATGATCTTGAGCTTGATAGTTGTATACACCTTGGTTTGATGGAGGCACTTTCTTCTTGGTCGAATATTCACACTCGTGAAGATCATTTGAGTCTTCATCACCTCTTGGTTGCAGCCCAATCTCAACGCTCAAAGGCGGCATTGGATGGAGTTACTTTGTGAGTATGATATGGAGATCAAGCATCCGAAGGGGAAGGAGAATGTGGTCACCTTAGATGATCTTAGAAAACAGAGACATGTGCCTAAACATGCCACCTCGGTGAGCACGGATTTGTGGAGAAGGATTCTTGGTGCTTCTTCCCTCTTACAACTTCTACATTGCGGTTGAGCAGAGATCGAGTCTTAGAGACCCCTCAAAGGGAAGTTTGATGGTTTTTATTTAGAGGCGAGATGGTCTTCTCAAGCAAAGAGGACAGAATTATGTTCCAAGAGATGGAGGCTTGAGGTAGGACATCTTGGTAGAAGCACATTGTGCACCTATTCAACCCATCCTGGGGTGAATAAGATGCACGCCACCTTGAGACAGTTGTATCATTAGAGAGGACTTCGTAGAGACGTGGCCTAGTTCGTGTCACGATGTTTAGAGTTCTAGAGAGTTAAGGTTGAGCATTAGCATCCAGAATGGCCTTCTCTTTCCTCATGATATACTGGAATGGAAGTGGGACACCATTTCCATGGATTTCATTGTTGGGATACCGATGTCGATTTTTCACCATGACGCCATCATGGTCACGGTTGATAAATTGACAAAAGTGGCTCACTTTTCTATGGTGAAGACCACTTATACAACTAGAGCTCCATGCATTTAAGTACAGTATATTTGGATGAGATTTTTAGGTTACATAGGATTCCGTAGAAGATCATTAGTGATCATGATCCTTTGTATACTTCACATTTTGGACTACCATACGCAAAGCATGCCCTCGGGACGATAATCAACTTCAGCATAGCTTATCACCCCAAGATGGATGGACAACACCCCGAATGGCAGGTGAATCAGATTTTAGAGGACATGCTCAAGATGTATGTGATGGATCACCTTAGTCTAGATGGGAGTACATGTACTTAGTGGATTTTTCCTAAGTAATAGTTTTTAGAGTTCTATAGGCATGGCTCCTTTCCAAAAGATTTTTATGGTAGAGAGTGTAGGACACCTCTTAGCTAGGACAGAAGCTAGAGGAGGGGTCTCTTAGACTACATTTGTTGTAGGACATGGAGCAACAGGTGGTATTGATCAGACAGAGACTACAGGAGGCACATGATAGGTAGAAGAAGTATGCAGATCAACATAGGATTGACCATAGTTTTGATGTGGGCATGAAGGTGTTCCTTCATGTCAGGACACATAAAAGCCCTATCCATTATGGAAAAGGTTCTAAGTTAGCTCCTAGATTCGTGGGTCCTTTTGAGATCTTGGAGCGTATCGGCCCTTTGGCCTACCGTCTAGCATTGCCACCTAGCTTGTCTCACATACATGATGTGTTTCATGTTTTTGTTCTTAGGAGATATGTTATAGATCATTCTCATGTGTTAGATTGGACATCATTGTAGGTGTAGGATCAGGGGTAGGTGATGGTGGAGCCTGTTCGCATCCTAGATCATATGACCCTAGGCCTTCGAGGCAGAGAGGTTGACCAGGTTCTGGTGCAGTGGGATAGATATGATGAGACCGCATCTACATGGGAGGATGCTACTTTATTACGAGTTTAGTTTCCACATTTGTTCTAGTGACTTCCAGGAGGAAGTCGAGTCTAAGGGGAGCGGGATGTAGTGCCCACTTCCCTTTGACACCTTTTGATACTGACCATGACACTGTTGACTATATTATGGACATTATTATAGTTTTGATTTAGTATGATGTTAGATGTTGGACCATGGATTATTGTTGATCTTGATTTAGTTATGATGCATGATGATTATTAGAGACACTTCATATGTGGATGATGATATACTATTTGACATGGATATATTATGAATGTTGTTCGGACATGTGATTTTTGGATATTGTGAGTAGACCTATAAAATGGACATTATATGATGATGATATAGTTGTGGATATAAATTGTAAGTGATATTGTTGATTTCTTTGATGTTGTTGTGATTCATATATTTAGATGATTTTGTGATTATATTTATATCATGTTGGATGTTCTGATATGGCCACGAGGCCAAAGGAGGTATTTGTGTTTTTGAGTTAAAATATCACAACAAACATCGGGGATTGGAGACCAACCACATTGGAATTCTAGATGAATTCAACAAGGTCACCATGGCAACATGTTTTATGTGTGTGTTGTTTTTGTTAGGGATTCCCATGGGGGATTACCTTTGAATGTGACCAAGGGATTTGTGTATTTTATTAATGTGGTTCCTTTTTATTATTGTTTGCATGTGTTTATTTTGTGATGCATTTACCCCTTTCATTATTCTTTTAATTGTGGAGAATTAATGTGAGTAATCATATTGTTAAAATAAATAAATAAATCAAATTTGGGATATAAGAAAGTAATTATAGAAGTTGTTGGCTCTTGTATTAAATGT
Source organism: Taxus wallichiana var. yunnanensis (assembly GCA_018340775.1). Classification (NCBI taxonomy): domain Eukaryota; kingdom Viridiplantae; phylum Streptophyta; class Pinopsida; order Cupressales; family Taxaceae; genus Taxus; species Taxus wallichiana. Next base: position 851,429,972 of record CM031242.1, on the reverse strand, counting down.
GGTAAGTGATGTGTAAGTATGTGTAAGAGTTGTGTAAGTCATATTTTGGAGTATGAAACACTCCACCTCCTTGGAAATTCGAATTTGTCCTTGGAGGTTGATTTTGAGGCTTGTGGGACAAGTAAAACTTGTCTCATACCTCTTAATTTTATTTACCAACCATACCTATGGTTGGAGGGTTGATTTTAGACCTTTTTAATGTATTTTTATAAGTCAAGTTACATGTTTTAATTGCACTTTCTTCATGTTTTAAATTTGCAGTCCTTATGGGGTGTGGGCTTGGTTGGAGTGTGTAAGTAATTTGTCATATTTTCACCCACCTATTTATTATGCTTGGGGGAATGAATTTGAATTTTGTGTTGGAGTTGAGGATGTGTGATGTGGCATCCTACATGGATCCACCTCATCCTCTTCTCTTCCCTCTTCTATAAAATTGGAACTCCTTGCTTTGTTTTGGGTTGTTGAAATTTTGGAATGCTTCCTTGGGGTGAATTTTCCTTGGCTGTTTGGAGCTCTTGTTGATTTTGGAGGAGATTGGAGAGCATTTCATACTTGGGCATTGCTAATTTTGGGACTGTATTTTGACATTGAAAGCTTGTTGTATTGGAACAAAATCTACCATGGAGAGGTAGGAGCTTAGCTCTTCATATATGCTTTTATTTCTTTTTATGTTTGTGTGAATGGTGAATGTTTTGTGTGTTTGTTGGCTGGTTGGGTAGACTGCCTAGGAATGGTGTAGGAGAAGGCTATGGGGAATCCATGTGGGGGCATAAGGGAATTCCAGTGGCATCAAATTTATTATGGAGGGAGTTTGGGATTGGGATCCACCATGGAAAATAAATAGCTTGCATTTCTTACTTTGTGGGGGCATAAGGATATGTGAGATGATTTATATTGGCGGTTTGTTACAGGTGGATACCCATTTCCCATTGGGAGGCATAAGCAACTTCCCCCATAGTTCTTGCTCCTTTGGCTTGCATGGTGAAGCCTGAGTCTTGTGTGATGTCTTTCATGTGGTTGCAAAACTGTTGTTTTGTTTTGGATTGTGTTTTGATTTGAAATGTGCATGTTGAAAGATTGATTTGTGATGTGGAAGCCTATTGTTGCCATGAGTTGAAATACATTTCTTATTGCATTGTGGTTGGGGCTCGGGGGCCAATGAAGAAGGATGGATTCTCCTTTTCATTGGATGTCTTGGTTGGGTGGAGAGTGTTGCCTTTCCCCTACTCCTGTTGTGATCAAATTGGATGAATGAGAAGAAATTTATGTTGTTGTTTTGGAGCAGAGGAGAAAGACTGTTTGACAGTTCCATGTGAAATAAAATCTCATTGTAACCCTTCCCACTTTGAAGTGGATGAATTTGTAAATGTTTTGAAATGGAAAGATGTTGTATGGATTATGAAATTTGTAAAGTGAAATGAAAAAGAGATAGACTCTGTTTTTCTTTGAAAGAATGTGAAAATATATATATATATATACTCTGTTCTATTCATTTGAAAGGAAGAAATTGAAATATGTTATTTGCATTCAAGAAATTGAGAGATGTAAAGTTGTTTTTGAAATCAATAAAGGATTGCAATACCTTTCTTCATTTTCATTGTTGCATTGAAATCTGATCTTTAAATGTTATTGAAATCTCTGGTTGAAAGAAAGGAATACATATGAAGGAACTGTATTACTTTGTTCTTTTGAAAATAAGACAAATTGGAAACCAGACTTTACATTTTAGCCATTAAATGGTTTGTTGAATCAACTAAATGGATTTGACTAGGATTAGAATGAACTTCCATACTTGAATGATGAAAAATTTAGATAGACCCTTTTTAATCTGATCTCTATTTTAAAATTTAAAATTGGCAAATACTTCTCTAAAATGCACAGTTCGAGCTTGCAAACAATAATCAACATTGAAACATTAAAATATAGCATGCTATGATATCAATGAACTCAATTGGGCTAAAACACTTAAGGAAAAATCCTTCAAAACATTGCAAAATCAGGCCCAAACCTTTCACAATATTTTTGTTATCGAAGTTGTAAAAATTTGAATTGGAAATCAATCAAGAAAATTTACCTTCCAATACATCCTAAAATTCCTCTTAGAACAATCTTCCATGTATATTTGAAATGTTGAGAGAGGAAGAAGATCAGATTGAATAAAATTCACAAGTTAAAATTTACCAGTTTGCTTTTAAAAATCTTGCAGGTCATTTTCTTAAAATTTACCCATTAAACTTTATCAAAATCTAAAATTAATGATTTCAGTGCAAAGAGGGCTTCGAGAGATTTCCAGAAAGTCCTTGATTGCCCAAAACTGAGCTCTCTATCAAACGTTATGGCCCTCTAAATTTTTCCTTCCTTGGCGGAAATTTTTGGGAAAAATTTCCTTGGCGGGCCCACGGCCCGAATTTTCCCTAAAACACTTAGGAAAAATTTTGGGAAAATTTTCAAAATTTTCTCCACCACCCCGCAGCCAATCAAAGGCTGCCATGTGGCACCATGAGGTGACAACGGAGGGGCAGAACCCTTGTAACTTAATCATTTAAAAAAAAATGGAAATTTTTATAATTTTCCTGCAGCCTGATATAAGTCTTTGCCACGTGGCTCGGCGGAGGCACGAGAGTATTTTGGAACTTAACCTTTTTACCCCCTTTTGGAAAATTTTCTTAAATCTCTCCACCAACCCGCTAGCCCATAGCCAATGAAAGGCTGACACGTGGCAGCCTTAGGCATTGGTGGAGGTGTGCGTAAAATTTAACCCCTTGCACTTTTTGAAGCCAAAGTCTAAAAGTTGTATGTTTCCCCGCATGTCCGGTTTTCCCCGTGCCAATCTGAGCTTTACATGTATCCTCTTTGGGCCCATGGGAACACGAATAAAAATCATGTTTTTGCCCCTGAAAAGGGAATAAAATGATAAAACTCTTCCCCACTCCACCGACTCCGTGCAAGGAAAAATTTCACCCCAGGCCCCCACAGCCCGCCCTTGGGAAAATTTTCCTCCCAAGGTCCGCCGGCCCATAACTTTAGTTTTATGAGGAGTTAGGAGGACTTATTTATATCATTGGAAAGGTGAGGAAATTTACTATCCAATGGAAGTGATTTAGGAAACTTTTGAAAGTGTCAAGTATGGGAAAAATCAAGTTGAAACTTTAAGCCTGTTAGAGAATGGGTATGGTGAGAATTTTCCCTCTGAACCTAGTTGAACCTTCTAACCATAAATTTTGGACCTTGTGACTCTAATAATTGTTAATAAAAGAAAAGAATATTCTAGTGGATTAGAATTTTTCTAGAACTTGCGAGGGACAATTGTTGCCTTCAGTAACATGGTTGTAGATTCTCTTAATAAAAAAAATTTATTCCATAATTTTCTTAACTAATCCTAGGTTGTTTCTTGGGTCTCAAGTGGGTTATTTTAGCGGGAGTTACACTTGACCTCCTTATACAATGCTTGAAAGATTTAAAATTTGGGTTGTTATTACACTGTAACCATCCTTTATAACCCTATAGAAATGGTATTCGGGCCTAGTGTATCGAGATAATGCAAATCATTGACAAGTCTTTAATGACAATAACTAGATTCTTTTTTTTTGGAACAAAGGGTTAATTTAAATAATCCTTTCTTTGAAGGAAGTGAAAATCCACACCGAGAAGAGGTAGCCAAAGAAGAGAAAGAAGGAATTGAAGGTATTGATGATGAAGGAGTGATCAAATTGAAAGGGAAAAATATTCTTAAAGGCCTAGTTTCTTTGGAAGACCTCTTTGACCAACTCGACATATTCATTCAAGAGAAAGAAAAACAATCTTCCGGTGCCCTACTGATTTGATAAGAAAAAATCAGCACCCGAAGGAGCAAGGATGGTCAATATTGGAAAATGTTTCTCACCGAGGATAAGAGAAGGTTCGTTGCATTTCTCAAGAAATATTCGAGATGTTTTGGCCTACTCTTATGATGAACTCAAATCCTTCCAACCAAAGGAAATGCATCACCGAATTCCTTTGAAGTAGGATGCTAAGCCACTTAGGTAGAAGCAAAGGCCATATAACTTGAAGATTTTTGATACCATCAAGGAGGAGGTAATGAAGATGCTCAATGTAAGAATCATCTTTCCCATCCACCATTCAACAAGGGTGGCCAACATTGTGTCGGAAGAAGAATGATGAAATAAGAATATGTGTAGATTCTCACAACCCGAACAGGCATCACTGAAAGAAAATTATCCTCTCCCTATCATGGATCACATTTTACAAGCAAGTCACCAGATTTGAAATGATTTCATTACTTTATGGATTCTCAGGATATAATCAAATCAAAGTGGTGGAGGAGGATCGCACCAAGACAACCTTCACAACTCCTTCGAGCACTTTTTCCTATAGCAGAATGCCTTTCGGCCTAATCAATGCAGGAGCTACATTTCAAAGGGAGATGGATTTGGCAATCAAAGATTTAAAAAATTGGATTGTCATATATCTTGATTATCTCACGGTGTTTTCAAAAAGAGGGGAGATCATATCCATCACTTGGAACAGTACTTGTAAGGTGTAGAAAACATGGCATATCACTAAATCCAAAAAAGTGCATTTTTGGAGTCACAGAAGGAAATTATTGGGGCACATTGTGAACAAACATGGAGCACACATTGATCTTGAGAGAGTACGAGCCATTCAAGCACTATCTCTACCCACAAGCAAGAAAGGAGTTCATTCATTCTTCGGAAAGGTGAATTTTCTTTGTCACTTTGTTCCTGAGTTTGCTAAATTGACAAAGCACATCACCACCATGATGAAACCACAAGAAAAATTCAAATGGAACAATGAAGGGAAGGAAGCATTTGAAGAGATCAAAAATCCATTGCAAGGATTTGACTCTTGTATCTATAGATTTTAACAAAGAATTCATCATGTATTGTTATGCATCAGAACATACACTCTGTACCATTCTTGTTCAGAAAAATGATGAAGGCGTGGAAGCAAAAATTACTTTCATGAGTTGTCTATTGAAAAAGCATGAACTAAATTACAGCCAATTGGAAAAGCATGCTTATGCAGTGGTCAAGCCTATAAAAATTTCAGGTTTTATATCCTTAATTCTCATACGATGGTGATGGTCCCCGGCAGTGCAATCAAATCCATCTTAACACAATAGGATCCTAGAGCTAAAAGAGGAAATTAGATTGCAAAGACTCAAGAATATGACTTGGAGATTTGACCCTCCAATATGGTAAGGGGGAATGGTTTGTGTAGGTTGATTGTTGAGGATGAAACACTCAAAGCTCAACACGGTGAATAAAATTGTGCTTGCTCAACTGTCCCAAAAATAATCCACAAGTTCTCTTTGTAACCACTATTGATGAGTGGTATAATGATATTGCCTATTACTTAACTTATAGAGAATTCCCTCCCCATATTGATTACAACCAAAGGAGAACACTCAAGGTGAAGGCAAAAAGTTTGTAATTTGGAATCACGTGCTTTACAAGAGAGGTCTGGATGGATGCTTCCTCGGGTGCATAGATAAAGAGCAACAAGAAAAATTGCTTAAAGCATATCACGACCAAGCATGTGGTGGACATTTTTCAGTGATGGTCATTGCACACAAGATCCTCTGAGGAAGGTATTATTGGCCCACATTCTTTGTAGAAACTCAAGATTGGGTTTTCAAATGTGAATCATGCTAACAATTCGTTGGGAGACCACAACTTACTGCACTACCACTCAGGCCAGTTGTTATTGAAGAACCATTTCAACAGTGGGGGCTAGACTTCATTGGTGTTCTGAATCTTCACTCAAGTGCGGGGCACACCTATGTGCTCACGGTGATAGATTAATTCACCAAGTGGGTGGAAGCCATTCGGTCAAGCAAGCCAATACCGAAACAATATGCAAATTCATCAAGGAGAATATCATAGTACATTTTGGAGTGCCACAGAAGATTGTAGTAGATAACGCTACCTATTTCTCTTCAAGGAGTTAACTAAGTTTTGCTATGGCTACAAAATCTCTCTATCTCATTCTTTTGACTACTATCCACAAGGAAATGGACATGTTGAATCAAGCAACAAGAATATCATGACCATTGTTTGCAAGCTTGTAGATGAAAACCAAAAGAATTGGCACAAAAAGTTGTATGATGCATTGTGGGTGGACATGATCACTCCCAAGAAGGCAATAGGTATGTCACCATTCCAATTGTTGTATGGAGTTGAAGTAAAAATCCCCATCATGATCGAGATGCCAGCTCTCAAGTTGCTACAAGGAATAGAAGATGGGTAGTACAAGGATTCCATTGATAAGAAAATCCTCTTTCTTGAGAAGCTAGAAGAAAATAGACTCGAGTGGTGGACCGTATCAAAGAACACTAGTTGAAAGTAAAGAAAATATTTGATAAGAAGGCCAAAGTGAGAGAATTCAAAGTTGGAGACTTCATCCTACTATGGGACAAGAGAAGGGAACCAAAAGGAAGTCATGGAAAGTTTGATTCATTATGGCTCAACCCATTCCAGATTCGTGAAGCTTGCGGTGAGAATGCTTTTCTACTCTCATATTTGGATGGAACGCCGCTGGAATTGCCTCACAGTGAGGCAATACCTAAAATCAGTATCATTAGTGAAAGCGGGTTGTTCCCCACCTTGTACCATAGGTGATTTCTAGGTGTGTTTTTCCCTTTTGTTGTGTGTCATGTGTTTCCTTTCCATCGGTTTTTTGTGTGTGTGTGTGTTTCCTTCTTCCAATCTTTCTTTCTAGAGGTTGTACATGACTCTGCAAGGCCCAATGGATAAGGCATTGGTCAACAAATTATATGGTCTAAGATTGAGATTTTGGATTCCCATGTCATGTATTCACTACAATTAGTCCTTGTCATGTCCCCAAGCTAGAGCCAACTATTTTCGTGCAAATGTGCAACAGGAAATAGAAGTTTCCAAGCACGACAACTATACCCCTGTGCCAAACTTTTCATATTTTATCATTCCTAGGCACCCCAGGTCAAATCTGTCAATATTTTCACCCCTTATTTGATGTCAAATTGGTCCCCTAGGTGATTTAGGAAAGTCTATTCATTCCCCCTAGGTGTTTTTAGGGAGTTCAAAAGATGCTATCTTTTGGCAAGTATTGGGAAGGGCTTGTTATCCAAAATTCACTGTCAAGGTAATTTTGATAACATGCAAGCAATTATATTGATTTAAGGCAAAAATCATGTTTCGGGGTCCCCGGCTTCTTTCTAACTCTCTTGTCCAAGAGGAAAACCCAAAGAAAGTTTTTAAAAATGTAAAAAAGAAGCTCTCCATACAAGCTTGGGCAGGAAAATCATGAAAAATGGCTAAGTCCTAGTCCTCGCAAGATCGGGACATGACATGAGGGACATCGGGCGCGAATCGGGTGAAAGGCCGCTAAGCGATCTAGAGAAAAGGGGCATTCGGGACGCGTGGGACGCAAAAAGGCGAACCCATGATTTTGAAAAGTGCAAAAATCGACTAAGTGATGTTTTCGTAGTGATGGGACAATGGGACAAAGGTACACAAAAGACGCGGATCGGCCGGTTTGGCGCAAGTCAGTCCATTTCGGGCGGTTCGGAGAAATTTGTCCCAGGCGATCCAGGACAGTTGGGACAAAAGTGCGCGGAGGACGCGAACCGGCCGGTTTGGCTGAAACAGAGGACTTTCTTACTGGGACATCCGGGCCAAAAGTACGCGGAGGACGCGAAAAGCCGAAAGAGCCGAGAGCGAATGGAATCTCGCCACGTGTCTTCACCGCAAGCAGGAACAAGGGAGCCCGAATCAGCTGAAGCAGGAGATTTTCATCCGGGACAGCTGGGACAAAGGTATGTGCGGGATGTGAGGGACGCGAAAAGCGAAGCAGCCGAAGGCAAAGAACAAAAGTCAACGTTTGACCCGTGAAACTTCAAACGGCCATAACTTTTGACTCCGAGCTCCGATTTTCACAAAATTGGACTTTTTGGAATGAGCACGACCCAAATTCGGCCATAAATTTTGAATCCGAGCTCTGATTTTTAATGAGGGTAGATATATTTAAATAAAAGAAACATATTCGGCTCCATGTCGCTTAATGCTCATTCCGTCAAACCGAAAAACCTGCTGACCCAAAATAGCTTTGCCCAAATTTTCTGAAGGCCATAACTTTTGCATTTCTCAACGAAATCGCACAAAATTGGTACCGTTGGAATCATGGCTCCGAGCCCAATGCACAGAAATAAAGAAATTCCAGATTTGGTGAGAGATTGATGGATATTTTTTATAAAACGTGGCCGAGTTCATAACAGTGTTTCATTTGGTGGTTGGGAGTGCAATTAAGAGGCATGGTCATCATTCTTTCTCTCGCTTCAAAGACTCGGGACAGTATGGGGAGCCTTTTGCAAGTAATATATAATCATTTTACTCCATTTAATGCCTCTTACAAGTGGTTGAAGGACAGATTTCGGGATTTCCATTTTCCCTTCTCTTTCCCTTCTCATTTTTCTATAAATTGGAGTGTTGGGCTCATTGTAAAGAGAGAGTTTTGGGCAAAGCTCCAAAGCTCTGTCAAAATTTCCTTGTGAAGCAATGATGTGTGAAGTAGGCCCTTGTAGTGGACTCCTTGCATGGTGATCCAGGCCCTTATCTTGTAATAGATTGAATCTGTGTATATCATGAAGCAATAAAATATCAGGTTGTGGATGTATCTTCCCCTGCCGTGTTTTCTTGCATTCTTCTTGCCCCTTTAATCTTTCTACAAGGATATTGTGTCTATTATTATATTCTTACAGGGATCCATTATCATTGTGTATGCTTGGAATATTTTTGTGAATGAATTTTACTAGATTATGAAGAAGCTGTCATCACCTCTTCTAGTGTGTACTTTGTCAGTATTTCACACATTTGGAGACTACTCTCACACCCTCCTTTTTGGTGTATCACCGCTTTAGTGTAGGATTTCATTTTATGCATCCTCTCTCCCTGGTCCCTTGGAAATTTAGATTCGAATAGTTAGTTTCTCCTGTGTATTAGAGTAGATTGTGGCGGGTAGTTTAGGAGCAAGAACCAACTTTCTCCGGAGGTCTATCTCAAGTAAAGCAAGTCCCACTTGGAGATAGTACCCATGTTATCCAATCACACCATGAGTTCAAGTACATGCACTTGTATAAACACAAGGGTGCTTTGTGATTCAATGATAACAGGCTATTATTTGGCCTTCCCAGGATGGACCAACCACCCCAGAACGGAACAGAAGGGCCAAATTCAACATGGAGGTGAATTGAAGACATTATAACATCATGGAAATGATTTTGGAAGGTTTGGAGAACCTTTGAAAGACTTGGAGTAGTCTAAATAAAAATAGGCTTCACAGCCTAGTGACACAAGCCTAAAATAGTGTTGGGATTGAGAAGAAGATTGAGAGAGCTCCGGATGGAGTTAGGAGTAAAAAAACATCACCGGAAAGAGGATTCCAAGAAATACATGATGGTGAAATAATATTTTTCACAACACCGTGGAGCATAGGATTGACAGGAAGTTTTTCTCAGGCATAAATAGAGTCTTAAATCAAAAATCCACTTTTTTAGGGATTAGATGGCTGAATCAAGACATGAGACCCCAAAATTGGATCCAAAATTCCATTTCCAGTTAGGATCATATAAAATCTTACCGTGAAAATTCCACTGGAGCTCAAGTTATCATTGTTCCAAGTTACCCTCTCAAAGGCGATTCAGACTTTGTTATTTTTCGGGAGGACACGTGTCGGCTTTTCAGGAGCTTGGCTTGATTTCATGTCCCCGATGTCTCGATGTCGGAGTAAAAAAATCATTGAAAAATGTGCCCAGCCCCATGTGACTTCTTAGACCTCATGTGACTTCCAAACTTGACATTTCATCCCCCGGTGCTTTTTGGAGCATCCAATCCCCGCCGTCGGATCAAGCGCCACGTGTCACCTCCAGACCATCGTGGAAACTAATGTCCATTATTTCCCTTATGTCCCCGAGGTGAGATACATTAGACCTTGAAAAATGCACCCAACTCTATATGGGGATACTTTTGGACATCCGTGGTCGACTTTCGGCCCAAAAGTGTGCATTTTTAGAGCATCCATTCCTCTGTCGTCGATCACCGCCACGTGTCATCCTCTTACCCACCATGGAATTTGATGTACCTCACATCCCTAAGGACAAGAACATCAAGCATGGAAAAATGTGCCCAAGATTCTCCTCTCATAATTTCAAAAATTCAAAAATTTAAGCTGTTGCCTTAGTGCTTCAGTGCTTCCAAATGCTTTCCACTCCCGTGCACAATTTTCCTCCATTCTTCCTCTGTCAACTTTTACCTCCATTTCTCCATTTATGAACCCCATACTAGATCTGCCACAAAGGTACTCATATTATACCCCATGAATTCACGTAGGTCTTAAAGGAAAATTGGAGCAAACGTGAAAAGGAGAAGCACATTGGCCATGAAACAAAAAAGTTGAAAAAATCTCTCAAATGGATGCGTGAAACAAAAAGCTATATTTTTCTGTTTCATTCCTCTACCCAAGGCCATCAAGAAGACACCTTCAAAATCTCCCTCGTGCTATAGAGCATCCATAATGAAGAAATCCCACTTACGGCTCGGTGAAGAAAAAATCCAATTTTCCGTCAAATCATTGGGAGAAATGAAGTAGAATTGTACGTGAAGCATAGAAGAAAAAACCCACATCAAAAACATGATTTTATTTGTAAATGGAGGAGAAAAAAAACCTGAAATTTTGAGGCCCATTAATGGTTTCCGCATCGGAAGCACTGCCAGGTTTGAAAATTGAAACTTTAAAATCTCTGGACTATTAAGCGGGCATGCCCGAAATTTGAGAGGCGATATTGGGAAAAAAACCATATCAAAGAACTTCGATTTGCATGTCAATCCAACCTCCAGAAGCCAATTTTCTTAAAATAGTAGGTCTACTACATAGGGACTGCTATTTTGGGAAAGCCATTGACTGAAGGACCTACGAAGGAGGTGAAGACATTGGGGGTGCACTACAACTGAGAATTCACCAGAATGGGCATTTTTGGCACTTATTAAAAATATAAAGTGGGCCCACAAGCACCTTCTAAAAATCGAAAGGTAATCTAGAAGGAATGAGGAACGTATGGAGAAAGAGGAATCAAGGTCACAACACTCAGTGGAAGTTCGAGGGACTTGATTTTTCAATATTACTAAAAATAGTAAGTTACTTTTTATAAGGGAGACATGAAGTTGAAGTGGACGGGTCAGAAGTTGACACAACCCTTCACCTGGGAGTATGATGTGGAAGACAACGATGTCTTGTACATGGACCTAAGCGACCTTAAGACTCGTATGGCCTCGAAGGACTGAAGGAGGATTGAAGACCAAATATTCACAAGTGGCTTGTTCACCACTGCAAGACACCCAGTGTCTATGTAGAGTCTCGAGCTAGTCCTAGCTTTCTCTTTCTACTACGAACCTAAGACATGAACTATCCGAGCTGACAATGGTACAATAATGGCGGTCATCAGCCCTAGGACCATTTCAAGCTCTGTGTAGATACCGACATCCCCCAACATGGTCATCATCTCAAAGGAAAGATCCGTGCATGATTGGTAAATAATGGATTCATATGTCCAAGGAGTAATGCTCGGATCATGATTGAAAATGGGAAGAAATCCTTCCGGGATGCCCAAGAATCTACTAAGGTGTGAGTTTTGAGAAGGGTAGTCCGATGTCATCACTCTCCTCAATAGAGTTATGGGAAAAGCAAGTAAAATATATTTCAAGATCTTGGATGGGCCTTTTCATCCTGACATTGATAGAAGGAAGAAAAGAATTGACTGGGTGTAGATCATCAACGAAAATATCCATCTGTAGTTGCTCCAAGTTCCCACAACAAAGAAGTTCCACATGGCTTCTTACCTAGTTTATCTCCTCACAAGTTTGAGATCATTCAAGGGATTAGATCTCACGCAGAACATTACTTCTAAGGTACCTCCATTCGAGAAACATCCATAGTTGGTAATGGAGGAGAGCAATAGGCATTTCACCTGCGTGAATGATGCATTCACCATTTACGTGGTCCGAAACTTAGAAGGGGATCTTGAAGCTAGGATGTCACCAAAAGTGGCGTCCCTGATTAAGGAATACGACTCGTACTTCATACAATCCTCAACATTCTCCTACATACGAGTCGTTGTATTTGACCAAGCTCCGCTGAAACTTCCTAAGTACCTTAGTGACTAGATTGTATTGTTCAAGCTTTGTAGGTAGATCACTTAGGTAAATAACAATCTCAAAAGTAGGAGAAAGAAACTGATTTCATTCCCTATATCTCTAGGGGAGTACACGTGTAAAAGTTCAAATGACGCATCTCACCGGAGGCCACTTTCGTATACGACTTTGCATTCCTACATCACTAGGCCAAAATTTGACATCTGATAAGAGCCCGACTCATTCTATGTCCCAAAATTACAACATGATCCGTAAGTCGAGGAATACTGGGTAAATTGTATTGACAAGTTTGAAGTACGTGAAAAGGACCACATGAGGATGACAATTAGTGAGATGAGGAAATTCAATTTCTCTTGGTATGAAGACATCTTGCATGATGATGGGATAGAGATGTATGATCCTGAGTACGCAGCAGTCAAGATGTCCCCAATGCCCCAAATCAACTGGCATGTTCATGAATCAGGAGATATATTGGAGTAGACTGAAAAGGTGGTGAGGAGAACGAGGAATTGGTTTCAGAAGAAGAGGACTATGATCATTTAGTCATGAGGAATTTCTCCAAGCTAGAAGCAAGCTTCACATCATTCATCTTCAAAAGTAGTAGAGGTGACTTCAGCTCTAAACACTCTAGAGTGAGCTCAAAAAGGAAGGTCATGGAATCAGAAGCTTCTCCCTACGAGAAGACACCCAAGAAAGTCAGGGAAGGAGAAGGTTCATTGGCATCTCCGCAGGAGGAAGACATGATCTTAGTGATGTAAATAGAAAATCTAGTAGCAAATGCACAGGTGAACGATGAATACATGGTTCATGATCCATTCTTGAACCATTGCAAGAGGTCTCACCTCTTGTTGACACTAACACCCCTTTCATTCAAGACTTTCCCCCTCCTTCAGAACAAAGAATGGTTGGTGTACCCATCATCAAGCCTGAATCTGACGAGATGTCTCCATGGATGTGGGAAATGGTCATCCTTGACACTTGCACTCTACAACAAGTAATGGCCCCTAATCTATCAACGATTGTCTCATTGGCTAAAAGAAAAAGGTAAAGAAAGATTAAACATACAACATCACAATTCTACAGTGGGGAGACTAGTAATCAGTACATCGAAGTAGCTTGGCCAAAAGTAATCAAGCCACTAGATGAGATGACACCAGCCGACTATGAGATGAGCACGATCCAATTGGGACCAACTACTCATGAGGGAGACTTACACATATATCAACAATCTTTTGTTCGCATGGTGGCAAGGTACAAAGAATATAAAGAGAAGTTTAAGGTACTATAAGAACAAGTACAAAATCTTTCAACGTATGTGCAAACATTTGGTGGAACCAAGCACAACAACACTTCATATCAAGAAAGTGGCACCCATCAGTAGCTTCGATCCAAAATCCATAAGAAGAATGTAGGAGATCATGATGCAGGGTGAGTGAACAATAAATGGATCAACTTAATCTCCGAAAAAGGAAGCTAGCACTCCACGAGGTAGTCAAGATTTTTATGTACATGTGTGCTATGGCCAACATAACGCAAGCACTCAAAGAGGATGTGGGGAAAGAAAGAGATTATTGGGAACCTCGGGACCTAGTAGTGAGTGAGATGAGCAACACCCATTGCAGGAGTTGATCGATAGGAAGGTATTTGAAACTCTTGCAGAAGACTTGACACATGTATGGGTGAGGGCCTTGGCAATCAGATTTGAAGCAATCAACCGGGCCTTCACAGAGCTAGAGGAGAAAGAAGAACAAGCATACAAGTTGTAGGATAATATAAATTGGAAAGTTTAGAAACTTGGAATAACTGTAATGAGCGAACATACAACTGTTGATGAGTTGATCAACCCTTTCAAAGAATATGTCAAGAAAGGGGTGGGCAACCCATTTTCCTTTACTAAGGATACTCTCAACTTCTTCTCAGATATCCGAGACTCCATTGCACTTATCACAGAAAAGTATTCATCATGGTTTGAGAAGTGCAAGGACATCAACAGTGTGACCAATGGATGGATTAAAACCTTGAGCTACATTCACATCCCTCATGTCGAAAAAGTAGAACCAACAGTAGCTCATTTTAAACAAGATCTTGGAAAGATAGAATGCTTCTCAAGATCATAGAGTGGAGAGTAGTTAGAGAGTGGAGCCAAGTCCACTTTGAAACAACTCATCCTTTAGAATATATTTTTCTTCTTTTTTCTGTCTCTCTTGGCTTCTCATACAACACTCTCTCTCCTCAATGTTATATTTTTGCGTTGAGGGTTGCACTTTTAGTATGACTTAAGTGACTTTAGAAATATAATGTAACTTTAAGTCACCTTATTATTATAAAAGGGAATTAAATATTTAAAGTGGAATATGAATAGTCTTAAGTCATATTAAGGTATTTGAAAAGTCACCGAGAAGATGAAGAGTTGCCTCTTCTTCTATAAATTGTAGCAAGCTCCTCATTTGAACTTCTTATTAATTTTGTCTTCTAAAAATTCTTAGATGTTGGAGCTGTTTTTTGTGAATTCATGAGAGAGATATCCTTGTGAAGAGAGCAAGAGATAGCAAGTTTCTTCCATTTCTCCCACTAAAAATGTCTTCTACTTCCCACACTATGTACAAATTTTTCTTGAGCTTCAATAAAGGAAGAAGGAATTTTAGCCTCTTTGATTGAGGAGTTTATTGGTACTTTGTGTTCATTAAGCTCTATTTGGTCTTGTTTCTATTTTGTAGATTTGTTTTCTTCTGAAATAAAAGTGCATGTAATGAAAACTGGCTAGTGTGTGCAAGTCTCTGATTTTCTACTTGCAACATTAGTTTCTCCTTTCTAGATATTCTCATTCCTCTTTCCCGCCTTCATAGAAAATTCATCCCTTGTAGATACTTGCAAGAATTTTCCATGTGGTCGAGTGGAGTGCCCGTGTTGGATCCCTAGTTGAAATTCCACCGGGATAAAACTCACAATTTACTCACTCATGCATGTACGGTAGTAGTGTTTGCCAAGAGGGACTTAGACTCCCAGAGCGTTGGCAAGATAACCACCAATTTGTCCCCGAAAAATTTTCTTGCCAACACCAACCTTCATGGAATTTTATCACTCCATACTTGATTTACCATGATAGAATTAATACATATAATAGGAAGATTCTTATAGTATGATCCAAATTTGTAAACAAACCCTCAAATCGGGGCATTTATGATAGAGTAGACTCGAGTTTTCATTCTTTTACCTAGCAAACACGTTCAATTTCTATTGAAATTCCATCCACACGTTCTTTACACCTTAACTAACTTCATTCCACCAATTCTTAGTCTTTTGCAACGGGTGATGATGAAGTTTTATCAATTTTCTACTCTAAAACCCTATATTGTGTGCTACAAGGGGTAGAGTAGGGGTTTTTGGACTTATTTTATTCCCTTAACCTCCCAAGTTAAATTAAAGGTTACACATGATTCTACATACCACTAAATACCTCTTCTACATTACTCAAGACTCTTTACACCTTTTCACATCTTCTTATCAAACATTCAAAGATTAAAACTATCTTACTAGAATTAGAGGTCAATGCTAACTATCTTACCGATTTTGACTCTTTTTGTTGAAGTGTTAATGAAACATCACATTAACTCCAAACCATTATAGAATCTCCCTAAGTTGATGTTTAAGTGAATTCTTATCTATAGAATCCTCCATATTTTCCATTTTTATGAAACCCATTTTATCTCTAGTAAGACAATACACTCATAACCTTTACACTTAGTCACTTACCTCTTTTTCAAGAATAATATTGGTCTTATTTATGCCTTTTTACTTCCTTCATTGATCCTTACATTAATATACCCACTATATTTCCCTATAACTATATAAATTCATGAAAAAAACCAAATTGAGAATCATCCTCAAACATGTGAGCCTATACTCCATACATTTCTAACATCATTTCATGCAAAGAAACCCTAACATGTTATCAAACCTACCATTAAAAATCTCATTAATTAAGAATTACAAGGCATACATACCAAATTAAATAGAAGGACACCATTTTACTCTTCTATACCTTTCTCGATTAACTAAATATGTGGATATATGATAGTTAATCTAATCTAGAACAACATGTAAATGTTGTAAATGAATACAGAAAATGACCCAAACAACTAAGCTAATGTAAATAGAAACCCTAATATACAAGAAAAGTGAGGAAGTGACTCATATGATAAGAGGAGCTTGTTGGACTATGTCGTAGAATAAAAATAATAATCTGGAAGCAAGAACGACTATGCAAAGTGGTCCTAAAAAGGATAGATCTCGGGTGATTCTGGATCGGGGCGCTTAGAGGACTGGGGTGCCTATGGGTGCCCCTGGTATGCGATATGGGCACTTGGTTTGTGTTAAATTTCTGAAAATGAGCTTCACAAAGTCATGTAAGTGGTCGAAACCTTCGTTGTGTGTCGCATCGATTCGTTGCACCACGCCAAATGTCGTTGATAATCCAAGATGAATAAAAGACTTTGCAAAGACCACAAGAAGTATCAAAACCCTAAAAAAAGACAAATGCAAATGAATAGGTTATTATGACCTTAGCTGCCATAATAGTGGGCTTACTAACTAAGCATTGCACTACATTTCAAACCCAAATGTACTTCTAGTGTGTGTGTGAATCATGTGCCCTAGGTGCTCTTATGCCAGTTGCACTTTGTAAAGTAGCGAACAATAATTAGATGTAAAAATTTAGTAGAATGATGTATGGAATAGAATAAAATATCCTCCTATGCTTGTGTGATGAAAATGAACCAACCTTGTCTTTTGTGATGGAGCCAAGTGAATGTAAATGATTTCCAATTGCCTTAGATGAATACAACCCTAGGTGAATGATAGTAGTGACTAGTGCTTGGTCCATAATTATGGTCTCATAACTTTATATTTATAGGGTTCTCTTGATCTAATTTTGTAATTAACCCTGAAATGGCCGGCCACCAAAAAATATAAGAAGCTAAAATGACTAGATTGTGCCAAAAAGTGGCAGGAAAGTTCAAAAAGGATCGGGGTGACCCTAGTGGGACTAGGGGCCCTATGGGCACCCTAGTACTAGCCAGGCACCCAAATCAAAGCTAAAATAATGCGAAATGACAAAATCTAAGCGGGCATGCGGGTGTAAGAGGTCGGGAATAACGAAAAAAAAAATTAAGATGACTAAATGACGGGGTTAATTAGTACTTTATTCACTCAAAAACCTTCTAAATAGTAGTATGAGACCGGGACTAAATGGTGTCTAAAGTGCATGATTTTATGTCTACATTTTCCCCACTTTATGTTGGTGAGTGGAAAGCTCGGTAACATAAATTAGATAGAGATGCGTACACTGATAATCCATGTAGAGTGATGTAGAAATGCGCCGAAGGACTAGAAAAAGCATGGAATGATAAAAATATGATGGAGTGTGGAAACTAAAGATGAAAAAGTGCAAAAAAAGTTGTGAGTGTGAACCTAGGGCAGAAACACGTGTGTAGTTATTGGTGTGTGTGATGTACCTATATGGTTAGTATGGTGTGTGCTTCCATGAAATGTTGTTCTTTGACGTTGTTGTTTCTTTGTTGTTATTTCCCCATTTATGCTTGTTTCCCATACGACAAGACTGCAAGGAGAAAATGATCAAGTAGTCAAATATGTATGTATGTATGTGTAAAAATGCAATGTAAAAGACGCATGTATATGTATGTAAAAGCATGTAAATGTAAAATATGCAAATGAAAAATGTAAATGGAACATGTGCACTTGATCCATGTCAAGAAAGAGAGTGTAGAAGGATATTCAAGTATTGTTGGGGTTTTTGGGTGATCGATGCCATAGACTTAAGAACTATAGGAAGGAATTCCTTTGTATCCTCCAACCTTTAACCGCTTCCTTGAACATGTATGAAGAGATCTCTGTACGTCCTAGTTTTTGGGTGATCCAATGCCACTAGCTGAAGAAGTATATGGAGGAATTTCACTGTATCCTCCAACCTTTAAATGCTTCCTAGAATGCTAAGGAAAACCATGTCCTATAAAAGCCGCCATGTATGAGGTTCGTAGACTAGTTTGAACCCACTCGCTGTATGTAACCCACAATGCCAAGGGTGGAAAGTGCACTGAACTGAACCGGTGTAAAGAGATGTGTAGAATGTAAAACCCCAAATGATGCCCCCTCTTTGGGGGTGCATGCAACATCACTGATAGGAGAATGTGGCCCCAAAAGAGGACCAACCACATGAACTCTATAACTCTTCCTGTAGGGGAAGGGAATGCACTTGGTAGAAACCAAGGTGTGCACAAACAAGAGGCTAGCCAAAGAAAAGTGTTATTACACATAGGTATGCATGTATACGACAAAGTGTGTAAGCTACGCAAATAGTGTAAAAGCTACCAAGAAAAGTAGTAATGTAAACACACAAGAAGAAAAAGTAATCTACACAAAGTGGGATGCAAACATGGGACATCACTCATGATGTCACAAGACACGTAAGGCCATCATGGCTGCATACAAACAAACAAGTGTGCACATCAAACAAAGGGAAATGTCCACAAATAAAATAAAATAATAAACAAGCAATATAACAAATAAGTATGGAAGCAAATATCCTTGCATAACAAATGCTACACATAAAGCACCTATTAGTATGTTAGAAAGATAACTAGTATGTCAAAAGTTAGTATAACAAAGTAATGTACAGTGCTAAGTACAAAATGAAACAATAATACCTGTGAGAGACGAATGTGGATGCCCCCATTAACCAAAGTGTAAGAAGGGTAGAAGGCGAGCATCCATTCTACATGTAATAGACTGTATCTATGGTCAAAACTAGAAAAAGACGTGAACATGCATGTGTGGATGATATAGGTAAATTACATACAAGTAATATAACTAGTAAAAGTAAACAAGATTAAAAGCAACCATAATATACAGTATGCTATGGATGGATGCAATGGAATGCAAGATGGATGGTAGGATCTATGTGCCCCCCGAGTGAATGGAAATGTATGCAGTGAGGTTTTCCCCCTCAAAGCAGTCAAGAATGAACAATAAACGAGAGTGCGTCATCGGGAAATGGTCAAAGTGTGTTGTGTATAACACACCGTGATGAGTATGTATGTATGTTTTAATGAAATGTGACCACAGTGATGGAATGTGTGTGAGACCTATAGCCTAAGCATATATCATGATACAATGAAGAAATGAGTGATGATTTATCCCTAAGCATATATCACTACATGATGAGTGGATAAGGTGACGAAGATGTAAGTAGAAGGAGTAGTGATATAATCTAAAGCATATAACATGACATGATGAATAAAGGGAGTGGTGATGTATCCTAAAAGCATATACCACTATAAGATGATAGAGTAGGTGACCATTTATCCTTTAATGCATATCACTAACCTAGGGATGTCGCACGATGAAAGGTCGAATGATAGACGTGTGAGTATGATAAGGTCCATTTGATTTATAAACCCTCTCGCAATCGAATATTGATAAGGGAACTAAAGTGCTTCATAGGGTAGTGAGTGCAGAGTGCATAGAAGATGATGTAGTATGTGTGATGAGTAGATGACCATATGATATGTAAGATGTGTAGTGTATGATGTATAAGATGCAATGCAAAAAGTATATGTAGGTGAAAAAGTGTAAGATGCATGCGATGTAGTATGAGTAGTATGTAATGCTAGATGCGTAAACAATAAGAGTATGACACTTGTATGATGAAGAGTAATATGATGTATGATGTGTAGATGCACAATGTAGACTAAATGTAGAATGTAGGATGTAAGATATATGACACACGATGTGTGAATAGGTGCATTATGTGGGGTCCATGTGTAGTATGCCCTCAAGAGTCAAGTGTGAACCAAAGCACAAGAATGTGTCATCGGGAAATGGTTTCAAAGTATGTAGATAAATGTGCCTATGCTATGAGAGTGGTGTATGAAAATGAAAATATGAGAAATGTGCTAATGCTAAGGTGAGGGTGGTGTGTAGATGTTATGCCCCCAAGTGTTCATGAATGCGTGGGCTAACCAATGATCGTGAAGGACGAATGTCCTCCATCTGACACATGTGATGGTGAAAATGTATGACTATTCTCTAACAATGGTGGTATAGTAGAAAAATGCTATGATGGTGAATGAAGTCTATGCACATGTGATGGATGAATGTATGATGAAGGTCATGGCGTCACAAAATGCATCGGTGATGGAGATATACGTGATGCTAAATGCAAAGATGATGAAGACCCGCGTGGAATAAACCGAGGTGGTGACCTATGTCGAGATGTAGTAACTATCCTAAGAATGGGCCTATACCTATGTATAGGACTAGTGGAACGATGCGGTCATGTAGACAATGCTTGAGTAGGTGAGCTAGGAGTAGATCTGTGCTTTGAGAAACATAGAATGTGATATGTTAGAAGAAGTAGATGATGTGCTAGCTACTATGCGAGGAGACAATGACCATGGAGTAGATGGAGGGACACCGTCAATAGAAATGACCTGTTTATTGTGAATAAATTTAAGTTGTAAATGATTCATAGAAATGATATATTGAGAGAAAAAAATCCAATTGAGACCAAGAAGCATGTCGCATCTAGAAACCGACAACGAGGAAAGTCACAAGTAGTGTAACAAGACCAAGCGTAACATGAAGTTTGAAAATGCCAAAGGGTTGGTTGTAAGGGTACTCAATTTGCGATTATGGGTAGCCAATAGCCTTGAGAAGTGAAATAGAGCATGCAATAATGGGCCATGATGGGTCAACCTTAGTGTTGTTAATGGAGGTCGAGCCAATATATGCATTGATATGTAAATGATTAGATGTGAAATCCACATGATAATCGATGTTGGAGAAAGAAATGATTGGTGGTGAAGTGTCAGTGTTTACAACTAAGAAATCAAGAGCTCCTAATGTAGTAGGAGACATTGCGTGAGAGACATAATTAACGAGATGAATCAATCATTTTTGTGTTATGTTTTAGTAATGGGTTATTAAAGATCTTGAGTTTATGATTTTCATTAATAGGTGTAGATGTTGTGGATTCCAGAAGCTCAATTTGACCATTGTCAAGCAAATCCTGAATGAGATGTCGTAGTTTGAAACAATGATCAGTGGTGTGTCCGATGCATTGATGATAATCACAATAAGAATGTTCATCAAAATTACATCCTTTTGGCCGAGATGGATCTATTTGAAGAGGAGATGGTAATGTAATAAGATTATTGTCGATTAGCTATGGGAGTAGAACACCTAGAGGTATACTAATATTAGTAAAAGGACATCTGTATGGTTGCAATTGAAGCTCCTTATGAGTAGATACTACATTTATAGTAGTTTTTCCATATGTGGGTTTAGTTGTGGTAGGCTTAAATGTTGGATTACCCTGAAAAATGTGTGGATGATGATGCTTTCTCTTGATACTTAAGTTTTCCTATTTCCAGGAGTTTAGTCTCATGAAGCTTGAGAGTTTGAAAATTTGATCAAATGAAGGAGAGGTCTCAAAGAGAACACTCTCTTGAAGAGGTGGTAAGAGACTCTGAATGAATAAGTCTTGAAGCTCGGAATCCACAAGTATGTTAGAAATCTTAGCTAAATTGTTTTTATATCACAAGACATAATTAGATAAGTGTTTGTGAGACCCTTGATTGAGCTAGGATATCTTAGAGCCAATGTTGATAGAGAAATGCGTGAGAAAGGCATCGACCAGATGTGTGAAAGAGACTACTAAATGTACAAGTAGGTCATAGAACCAATGCATCACATAGTCTTACAAACTATGAGGGAAAATCTTAGCTAGTATAGTGTGATCATCCGCATAGTCAAGGAATGCTACATGAAATGCTCAGAGATGCTCTTATGGGTCCCCATGGCCTTTAAAGATAGGTAGCTTAGGAGAGACAAAATTAGGTGGCAATGGATAGGTCGATATGGTAGGCGTGAAAGGAGTATGCAACAATATTGTAGAGTCTAAAGATGGTGTTGTGCATGAGGTAGCTAGCTGAAGCTGATGAATTTGGGTTTGCAAGTCCTGATATAAAGAGGTAAAATCTGGAGAATTCAAAGAAGAACCGAGGTGTAGATGAGGAGTACTAGGGTGAATGGTGGGAGTGGTGGTTGTAGTAATGGGAGCAAAAACATAGGTAGGTGGAGTAGAGACCATGGGAGTAGAAGAAGCAACTACGGAAGTTGAAGCATCATGAGCTCTCTTAGCAGTGATTAGAGCATGCAAGACATGAGGGAGATGAGTAGGGTTTTCATGCAACACTTAACGAAAGTCAGTAATAATGTTAAGTTGATCTTGGTCAACATTGGTATCTTCATCGTAGGACTTCTCACTATCAGTTACTTTTATCTCATGGAGAGGGATGTGATGGGAATGATCTAGAGGGTTATCAGCCATAGATGTAGTTGTATCAGCCATTGACCTAGAAGTATGATGCTTAGATGAAGGGAGCTCACAATATTGGAGGGATCCAAAATGACTGCTACGGGTAACAAGCATAAAATGAAAGAAAGATGAAGTAAGCCCTAGAATGATAAGCAATGAATGAAGATCCTATAAGCGTGGAGAGTGAGTTGGGCTCACCAAAATGATTAACTAAAGATGTGGATATATGATAGTTAAGCTAATATAGAAAAAAATATAAATACAAGAAATGACTACTGGAAATGACCCAAGTAACTAAGCTAATGTAGATAGAAACCCTTATATGAAAGAAGAGTGAGGAAGTGATTCAACCGATAAAAGGATCTCGGTGGACCGTGTCGTAGAATAAACAAAATAATTTGAAAGAAAGAATGGCGATGTAGATGTCCTAAAAAGGACAGATTTGGACTGATTATGGGGATTGTGGTGCCTAAAGAAGGACTAGGGCGTATGTGGGCGCCATGGTCTGCAGTATGGGTGCTATGGTCTATGCGAAAGGTCTAGAATTGAGCTTCATAGGTCTTATAAGTGATTTGAAACCTTCACTCGTGTCACATCAGATTTTTTTGCACCATGCCGAATGTCATTGATAATCCAAGATGAATAGAATACCTGCAAAATACCAAAAGAAGTATCAAAACCCTAAAAAAGAAGAATGCAAATGAATAGGTCGGACTGACCTCAGTTGCCGCAACAGTGGGATTACTAACTAAGCACTGCACTACATTTTAGACCCAAATGTAGTTCTTGTGTGTGTGTGAATCATGTGCCCTAGGTGCTCTTGTGCTAGTCACACTTTGTGAAGTAGCGAGCAATAACTAGATGTAAAAATGTAGTAGAATGGTGGATGGAATAGAATAGATTCCCTCCTATGCTTGTGTGATGCAAATGAACCAGCCTTATCCTTTGTGATGGAGCTAAGTGAATGCAAATGATCTCCAAATGCCTTAGATGAATGCAACCCTAGGTGGATGATAGTAGTGACTAGTGCTTGGTCCCTCATTATGGTCTCATAACTTTATATTTATAGGGTTCTCTTGATCTAATTTCGTAATTAACCTTGAAATGGATGACCACAAAAAAGATAAGAAGATAAAATGGATAGAAAGTGCCCAAAAAGTTGTGGGAAAGTTCAAAAGGATCGGGGCACCCCTGGTGGGACCTAGGCGCCCATGGGCGCTCCAAGACTAACTGGATGCCCCGAGTCAAAGATAAAATAATGTGAAATGAAAAAGATGACTGGGCATGCGGGTGCAAGAGGTCGGGAATGACGAAAGAAAATAAAATAAGATGGCCAAAAGACAGGGGTTAATTAGTACTTTATTCACTTAAAAACCTTCTAAATAGTAGTATGAGACCGGGACTAAATAGTGTCTAAAGTGCATGATTTTGTGTCTACACTTTCACTTTATAAGAGTATCATAACTTAATTTGTTTTACATGATATTTTAGAAACTTCTATATATTAATGAGTCTTTCATGGCTTCTTCACATGTATCATCACCTCTAAATCTCCTTCCAAGACCTAGTTGCTCTCCAACTCGAATTCTCTCTAAAACACTAATTCGAGGTAGTTACATCTTAACCCAAGGTTACCAAATCATGGTTCAATATGAAAATAGGTTTTGAAATCCTATCACAAAGGTAAAGACACCTTACTTGCCCCCTCCATAATGTCTTAAAGACCTTTTACATCATCATTAGTCTTCATACTTTACATTAGAATTGCTAATTTTACCTTCAGGATTCAAATTTTCTAAAACTACATTTTGGAGGAAAACTCACAAGGATCCAAAAACACCCATGAATGATTCAAGGAGGGTAGGAAACAACCTAAAAACACTAAATATGCCTACCAAGACCCATAGAAAACAAGAATTTGATGAAAGCCAAAATTTTGACTATGCACAAGATGATGTTCCCGCATCAAAGCTCCCGACAACTTAAATCTCTCTATCTATCAAAGTCCATGTACACATATAACCCTCAAGAAAATACACTAACATATAACATATAAACAAGAGATTAAATCATAAAAAAATCAAATCAAAAGAAGTATATTCATAATAAATTAATGCATGTTTCAACAAACCAATGATAAAATAAACAATCAAATCATATATTGACAAAAATTTACATAATCACCATCAATGATACATTTTCTTCATTGTTTGGCCTAGAATTTCAATACAAGGAATGGCTTTTGAATTATTGGGCCACATGAGAACACAATAGGATTTGGTACTCATATTTGGGCTCGAGATAGTTTTAATGAATCGACTAAGAAAAAATGGGCAATTTTTAAGGCATTTGACATGGGTGGCTACAAATCTGTTGGCACAAGGCTTGAGTATTTTCTCTTTGGATTATATTTATAAAGAATCCTCTTAGGATCGTGCATTTGACATAGTCGATCATCCTCTTTTATTATGATTTAAACATATGGGGGAGTCATTTTGATGACTCTTCGAAAGAGAAAGGTGAATATATACACGTGTCATGGAGACTACCGAATATGGATATGGTTGTCTAGCTAAAGAGAAGAGGAGAATGTTGCAATTAAAGTGCATTATAATTTTAAATTTTCAATATAAGGAATGTATGATCAAAACTAAAAGCAAAGGGTAGAGTTGGAGAGAGGAGGAGAGAAGAAGAGATGGAGGAGGAACATAATGGATGACGGAGTTGGTTGTGATGACCATTGGATATTTAATTAGGGTGGGAAGGGTGCATCCAAGGAATTAGCAACTCCTCTTTTTTCCCCTTAATTTTAACATATGAGCTAATATTGATCCATAAATTACCTTCTTTATACAATAAACAAATCCTATCTTAGTGATAATGAATGAAATATTTAGCTAAGATTCTTCTTATCAATATATTATATAAGAATCATTCACACTATACTTTGGATTTGAGAGATTAAAGACAAGGAGACAAGAAATTTATCCTTGAGAAACCAAATTTGGGAAAAACTCCGGTGAGTAAGCAATTGCTTCCCTTTACTATGTAAATCTCCTTCCCTTTACTATGTATATCTCCAATACAATACAAGTTCACTACCAATGGACGACCTTCAATCTTCCTCTACTTGTATAACTTGCTTACAATCCTCATTAATGAAGAACTCAACTTTCTATGAACAAAACATGAACAATAGAATTCACTCCAAATCACTTGCTTAGAATGAGTGAATGCACTTGTTAATAGTGGCTCTCCCCAAGGATGAATGAAAAGGCATAATGAACTGATTTGAGAAGCCTAACATTTGTAACTATTCATATTCCTCATTTTAGCATCATTAGTTGTAGAACCACCGTTATATGGAGGAGGTAGTTGTGGAACCTCTCTTGCGGTACTCAACCGTTGGTGCCTCAGCACAATAATTGCCTAACTTATACTCTCGCAAAGAGTGGTGGTTCCACAACCATTGTGGCAGTTCTATAACAGCCACATAGTCATCACACAAAACATAACAAGAATTTCCTTTTCCTCATTCAAAGGTGTCCAGATCACCATCAACTCGACTTAACCATTTCCAAAATAATGAACATGCCGAGGGTATGTACCTGCAAGTTTCAATAGGAGGATACATATAATTGAGTAATTCTTGATTTGTTTTTGAACCATACCTCCCCAATTTCAGGATTTTAAGTCCCTAAAAGCTTCAAGGAATGATAAGGTGAGGAAATTTATTCCCCAAATATTCTCTAGAATATCACTTGGCCTTAGTAGGAAATTGAATTTTCAAACCAATCAACCACTTGTCTTGCACTTTCACCGTGTTGTTATCTCTTTACACCGTAATACCACATCTTGATCCAATTCCAACTAACTATCTAGAGCAAGGTCCTCAATTGATGGTAACAATAATCCCTCATCTTCTTGATCCTACATGAAAGGCTCAAAGAGACGTAAACTCTCAACATTCACAACTGAATATATTGTCATATAAGGAGGAAAATTCAAGTGAAATGCATGCTTACCCAATTGTTCTATAATTTCAAATGGGCCATATCATAGAGGCTTGAGTTTCTTAGCTTTACCTTATAGCCTTTCTCTACTCAAACATAACCATACTTTATCACCAATAAGGAAAGAATGCTCGGTCATGTGTTGATCATGCCTTACTTTGTACTTGGTATGTGACTCTTTTAACCTCTCCTATGTACCTGGAGGTGTATCTGTTGAATCTTCTCATGAAATTCTCAAATTTGTGGACTTCCAGATCCACTTTCCCATTATCTCTGCATGGTAATATCAAAACAACATCAAATGCATTCTTAGGCAAATAACCAAAACATGTTTCAAGAGGAGTGTTACTTGGTAGAAGCATGAAACACCTTGTTATAATAATGTTGGATATAAACAAAATTCTCATCCCAAGTCCTAGGATGTTTCATGTTATACCCTCTCAAGAGATGAAACAATGTACATTTTACCACTTTTGTTTTCCCATCCATTTGTGGATGAAAAGTGGTAGACCTTTTCAGGCAAGTATCCATTTATTCCCACAAGGTAGACCAAAGCTTCCTATAAACTATGAGTCCCTTTCGACACAATAGAACCACGAAAACCAAAATGAACCCACACATTATCAAAAATAACTCAGCTAAATCACTCAATTTAATGGTCTTCTTTCAAGGAATAAGATACACATTTTACTAAACAGGTCCACTACCACAAAAATATAATCATACCCTTTCTTAGAAGTATGAAAACCACCCAAAAATCCATGGAGATGCTTTTCCATGGCTGGAAAGGGACCGGTAATGGCATATATAAACCCAAATTTCTATTACTAGGCTTTCTTCTATTGCATAAAACATAGACCCCGATAATTTTGGAAACTTCGCTTGCATGTTTGGCCAATAAACATACCTTTGTAAGTGCATAACCGTATTTATCACATCAAAGTGACTAGCCACCTTAGACATGTGTGCTTCCCTCATTAATTGAAATCTTTCCCCTTAGGCACAAAAAGTATTTCATTCTTTTAGAGAAGCCCATCCGGAAGTAGTATTCTCCCCTAAGTGCAAAGCCCTCACTTGGAGGTTTTTGCTGAAATATTTCTCCAAAATTTGGATCTTGCTCATAACCTTCTTGATATGCTTCACATACAAAAGGTTCAAGAAGAGTTAAAGTTCCCATAGCTGAAAGTAAAGGAGGTCTAGACAACATATCATCTAACTGGTTAGTCACACCTTTCTTATATTTTATGATCAAATGAAATTGTTGCAAGAAACCCATCCACTTATAGTGTCTAGTTTGTTGAAGTTTTTTCGAGCCTACAATATTGAAGAGGTTAGTGATCCATGTGTATGATAGTTTCTTTAATCATCAGGTAATGTTTCCATTTCTTGATCGCTTGCACAAGAGCATACAATTCCTTATCATATGTACAATAATTCAAAATTTCTCCTTGAAACAATTTAGAATGATAACATACATGTGTACCTATTTGAAATAGGACAACTCCCATAGCATAATCACTAGCATTAGTTTCTACTTGAAAGGAATATATAAATTAGGTAATGCCAAAATTGGAGCATGACTAATCTTATATTTAAATGACTCAAAAGCATTGTGTTTTTTTTCTTACACCTATTAAAAACCTTAACACTTGATGCCATAGAATATAGCGACACTACTATAGAGGATAATTTCTTGATGAACTTTCTCAAATACTAAACTACACCAATAAAAATCCAAGTCTCGGTCAAACTAGATGGTGTAGGTTAATTCAAAATTACCTCTATCTTAGCCGATAAATCCTCAACTCTCCATCTCCAAGCACATGCCTCAAAAAGACAAGTTATTCTTGCGAAAAAACACACTTTTTATAATTCAAAACTAGCTAATTCTCCTTTAAAACTTGCAAAAATTGATGCAAATGGTTAATATGTTCCTTAAAAGTTTGGTTAAAAATAGAATGTCATCTAAGTACACAATGAAAAAAGAATCAATAAATGGTCTCATTACCTCATTCATGAACCTCATGAATGTAGCTCGTGCATCAGATAGCCCAAATGGTAATACCAACCATTCATACAACCCTTTCCTGTGGAACGTTATTTTCCGATATCCTCTTCCTTAATCCGAACTTGGTACTACCTGATTTCAAGTCAATATCGTAAAATATTTAGCATGTTGTAATCGATCCAATAGGTCATCAATTTGAGGAAGAGGGTACTTATTTTTATGGTTATTTTATTTAATTATCTATAATTAACACATCCTACATGAACCATCATTCTTAGTACTAAAACAATAGGATAACCACATGGCAGAGTGATAAGATGAATTATACCTTGCTTAATCAAAGATTGTAACTATTGTTTTACCTTTTGGCATCCTTCAAGGACTGCATGTATAATCCCAAGTTTAGAAGTAGACTATCGGGTAACAAATGTATCTCATGCTCAATTGGCCTAACCGGAGGTAGCCCCATAGGCTCTTGGAAAACTTCCTTGAACTGCTGAACCAACTCTTTCATCTACTTCTACTCTTTGTTAGTAAACATGCTACAAGTGGTTTTAGATGCAACAACTTCCTCTTCTTGCATATCTCTCAAAATAAGTAATACAAATTTCCCACTAGCATTAATAAGCTTCTTAGCTTCAGAGGCACTTACCAAAGAGATCTTTGAATCTCTTGTAAAGGCTGAAATGAGGTAGTTCTTACCATCCTCATAAACATTCCACAGAACATATTCTTCACTTGGATCTAGATCTTAAATTAATCATGAATTAAACAAATAATCATAATGAAATCAACCAAATCACAAGAACTTTAGAATTACATGTCATGTTTAACACCTTTATCCATTCCCAATACACTCCATTATATTAAACACATAATGAAATCAACCATACTAATAAGTTTCTTTATACATATAAATAGAAGCTTCTTCATCATATATTACCATAAGTTTTATGCATCAGATCCTACAAACATAACTCTACAATATCTCTCATAGTGTCTCTCTCTAACTACACAGACTAATACATACTTATAGGGGTGGGGATTTCCCTTCACCACTTACACACCTCCCAAAATAGGTCACATGCTGAAAATAGCCATGTGCCTTTACAATAATATGCACACATGCAAGTGTGCTAATAATAGATCTCCTACAGTTAACTGGCAGTAGTAATCCTATTATTATCCCGAACTCATGCATGGCACTTAGTAGATGCTCATCCTCAAAAATAGCATTTTGTGTCATGCAAGTCTCCATCCCATTGTGTGCTCCACACGCTATCTCCAAAATAGCCCATAACCATGAAAATGGCTAAGTCCCAAATCAGCTTGTCCTAGTGCACGTTTCCTTTCCTATCCTTCCGCGCCTTCAAATGCACCTTATTCCTATGTGTGAATCTTCTGTGTGCCCTCTCCTTAGTGTCATACTCTGTCTACTCAACATTACCCCACACTAAACTACATTGCCACCCCAACAATGGGGTTTCCTTTATGATGTTCCCAAACAATAAAGAATAAGAATGGAAAGAATGTAAAGAATTACTGTATACAAAGAATGGAACTTTTATTTTGCAACACCCTCTATTTCAACTGGGAGGATCAACTCTAGATATTTTATTTTAATCTCAGCCTCCAATGTTTTCCAGTCATCCAACATGTTTCTTCATTTTCTTTGGAACATCTATGGAAATAGCTTCCAACTCATCCTGGGTTATCTCTCCCTTTTCATTCTGTAGTACTAGGACAACATTGGCCATAACAAACATCCTTCCCTCCAGAAGATCCATATTTTGCGCTATGAGCTTCCCAATCTCATCCTAGCCTCTCCTTATGTGGGTTTTTGTTGTTGCTTGCAAGGGCTTCATGCGCTTTTGATTTACTAATGCCAATCTCTCTGTGCACCCTAAAGTCTCATCCTTCATTGCCTTCAGAACTTCATTATCTTCTATTATAGTCCTGATCCTGATCACTACTTCTAGAGCTGCACATATGTTCAAAGCTTGATCTGCTTTCTTCAGCTCATCTTGTAAAGTTTGGAGTAATGCCTCGTAAGATGAAATATTTCTAACCATGGAGGCCTTGGCTCTCTCTCTACTTTTTTCAGGATCCTTTCGACACTGACATTGAATTGGTCCATCCTCAAGCACCAAATCAACTAATGTGCACATAATGCATAGCTAAAGGAAACTTTTCAGGTACCTTAGACTCCAGATGTGGTCTTGCTTTTAGACATAGTCACCAATTTCTTTTCCATGCTGATGAAGGCCTCATTATTTTTCTTCTCTAGATCCTTCTCTCCTTTTAGATGTTATTTCTATAGTTTTTTCCTTATTATCTTCAAGTAATGCTCTAATAGTGGTAGCCTTATCAATGTTCCTCCGCACCACCTCTGTAGATACCTTAACCAAGGCATTTCTCACCTACTCATCAGACATGAGAGTGGGCTTTATAGTCATGTGCCTGCTCTGAGGTGCCTTCTTCACTCTTCTTGACACACAAGACTCCTCACATACATCAAAATTTGGCTCATCCATGTGAGTCTGCATGGACCAGACATTGTTTCTTTGTGCACGTGTAGTGGCCATGTCTGGGTCCATCAACTCCCACCCATATAACTCCTTTAGGTCCACTATGCTTTGAAAATGGGTGCAAATGATTTTTCTTGTGTCCTCAACATAGCCCATACTTGGCACAATGTATTCTTCACTTGTTCTCCTTGTTCTTGGTCCCTTAGGAACCTGAGCACCAAGGTTTGGAGTTGGCCCTTCGACATCCTGAGTAGTGTGTCATGCGTGAGGTTTCTCATGCTCTGATTCTTCTGCCTCCTTCACACCTTCCTCTTCATCCTTCATGTCCTCATCTCTGGGCTCCTCCATATCTTCTGGCTGCACTGGGGTTCCAGTGTGCTCTCTGCAGAACTCCTCCACCTCCTCATTCAGCTTTAGCTTTCTCCTCTTCTTCTCAGTTTCCTCTTTCTGAGGGGAGAGTCATGGTGATATTCTTACAGTTGTGGAGTTCCCATGCCTTGGGTTCTTGTTCTTCTAAATACCCTCTTAAAAATGATGCTCTTCATGGACTACTTCCATGTCCAAGTCCTCGTCTCCTTCTTTGCGCATGAGGTGGAGTATCACGTGCTCTGTCTCCACTCTATCTGTGGGCTGCCTCCGGCCTCTATGATCTAAGCCACCACTATCTTCATGTTCTTCTTCCTCCTCATCTACCTCTATAGTCATTGTAGGATTTGGAGATGGCATGTTCTCCACTGTATGTTTTCCTTAGGTGGCCTGGGAGCATGAACTCATTCTCCACATACTTGTTATTCTCTAGCTTAGGCTTAAGCTGAAGGTATATGAGCATGGCTCCACTATCCCCAATAGCCAAGCTTACTAGCTTCATACTTATGACATCTGAGATGAGCCTCTCAATGTAGGTAGTCCGGCCTAGATACACATATGTCTTCTTGAGGGTGTGGTAGTCACAGTCTACCTTATCTACATTGAAGTTTAGATGATGTGCATCAAGTAAATATGTGAACTGAGGCTAGAAGTAGATGTGAAGGCATAGGGAAGTTTGCACCATGGGCTCCATGTCCCATCCCTCATAGAAAATCGCATGATGTAAAAGTGTTGGTACACCGTGAATTGTATTACCTTTCCCACTACCAAAGGTAGCTCCTTGGGAATGCGCCACTCCTCCTCAAATGCCCATGTGAAGTCGGTCATACCACATCTCCGCCCTCTACTTAAATGGCCCACTCATTGATCCTTCACATAAATATTTTTCAAACCTCTCCATGAGGGACTTATTTTCCAAGGGGTACTCCCAGATCTTGTTCTTTGGCCCATCGGCACTCCAATTTCTAAAAACACAAGAGAAAGGAGGATAGTGCCAAAACTTATCTTTTCTCCTATGCACACTTCCTCAACAATGGTGTCTGTAATATAGCCTGCTAGGTTGTATACTACTCCCTGAGACATTTTCTTTGCAATGTGAAGCCACATGGTGTTTACCTGCGACCATCTCTCTTGGTCATTCAACTTGGTTAGCAGATGTGGCTACGCACACACCATAGAAACTTCTTCAGTTTATCAATGTCCATTTTCATGTGGACCCTTGGTATACCCCAACTCCTTTCTTGTTTCTATGACCACTACTTTATCAGTCAGATCACTAACAAGGTCTACCCTGTGCCCTTCAATCTGTTAGTGTTCAAAACCAAGGCTGCTTGTGATCCTAACCCTTCATCCGGTGAAATAAAAGAAGTCCTCATGGACTGGCTCATCAACCATTGGTATAAGGGTTCATATTTTCCAAAATATGGGAGCTCATACAACTGATAAACTCCTACCTGCTTTCAATAATTTTTCCCCAGCATCATCATACACTGGCATATCCTCCACCATGTGCTTGTTGGTCTTCTTATTCAACAAATGCATCCAAATCTCCCTTGTTGTCAGAGGTATGGTGGTTGTAGTCACTTATCTTACATCTGTGGATGTGGGAATCCCACTCTTGTCCAACTATTACTCCTTCTGGGTATTGCATCTCTGAAAAATTACTCTCAGGAGCAATTTCAACTTCATCTTCTACCTTCTTCTTTCCTTTCATGCCTATCTAAGTGCTTTCTTTGGTGCCATCGTAAAAATCCCACCTTTTTGTTGTCTATAATGAGAAAACTCAAACCCTAGCTCAAATTTGTGTGCCCTAGCTTGAAACCGTGTGCCCTAGCTCCTTCTCAATGCTTTGCTTCGCTCAAACCCTTCACCAATGGGGATGCAAGCCTCTTCCACACAATAGTCTTCTCTCCACGTTTGGTTTCACAATGCTCCACACCTCAACACAATTCACTGGCTCGATCGCACTTAGCTCACTCAAATACTTGTGATCACAAAGGTAAAAATGAACCCGCATCATGTCCTTATATAGATTTTCAAAAATTTAGTGCATTTATTACTCCTTCACCTACCAACAATCCTCTCATTAATTGACCATTTTCACAATATCCATGTGGTACATCTTCATGCCCCATCTATAACCTTCTAGCGTGCCTTCCTACCTTTTAGATACAGACTTCTCTTCAAAAGCGCTTCCATGCACCCGAGTACCTCACCATTGTGCCTTCCCTGGTAGTCTCCATGGCCACTTACTTACCTCGTGTTATATTGTTCCCTCATTTATCTCCATCTATGGTCATATTTTTAGAGAAATCTCCTTTCTAACAACTCCTTTCCACACTTAACTACACCTGTAATAGTTTTTTTCATTCTCATGTACCCAGTTGTGAGTAACCACCCCACACCAATGGTATGTGTAGTCCTCTGTGCATAAAAATACTTCAAATGGTAATTAGCTTCCAACACGCAAAATGCACTTATTACACAAAACACCAAACTAAATTGACAAAGCATAGCGACAAAGAAGGAAATACATTAAAAATACACAAAAAAATCCTATTCTAAATGGAAACACTACCTTATTACAAACACCAAGAAGACTTATTTATAGTAGGGCTTCAACCTACTCCGTTGAAGTAACCGAGTAACCGTATTCCATCAAGCATCTCTAACTAGAAAGCACATGATTCAAGTATATGAGTGATAATATATGGTCCCAACCAATGCACTTTAAGCTTGCCTGGATGGCATAAACTTAGAATCATAAAGAAGCACCATCTGTCCTATCTCAAGATTTTTGTCCCTGATGTGCCTATCATGCCATGCCTTCTGCCGGCCTTTTCCTACTTTTGACTCCAACGTGCTATGGTGCACCTCTCATCCAACTGTATCAATTTATCAATTATTTCTTCCAAAGCTTTCTCATAGCTAGACCTCCAACGTGTGTAATACGCAAAGAAGGTAACATGAATTCCATAGAAGAACTACTTCTGCACCAAACACCAACTGAAAGGGTGTGGCCTTGTTCAACCTCTTATATGTTGTTCTATACCCAAAGCATGACATAAACTTTATCATCCCAATCTTTCCTTCCAACATCACAAATTTTTGTCAATGTCTGGCTCAAAATCTTGTTGAAGGCCTCACAGTCCCATTTTCCTGAGGATGATAGGGTGTAGTCTTATGGTGTGTAATCATAAATTCATCCAATAGTATCCTGATTGTCTCATTCAAAAAATGTGTACCCCTATCACTTGTCAAGCTTAGCGGGCATCCATACCTTGTAAGAACATTTTCCCATAAGAACATGGTTCTGTAGCTGTTGTATAATCCTTGGTAGGTGTTGCTTCTACCCACCTTGTAAGATAATATGTGCAAGTGATGATGTAGCACATGATCCATTTCTCGCACGTGGATGGTGAAATAGGACCCACAAAGTCTATAGCCCATTTCTCAAATGGCTCTACACTAGGAATAGGTCTTAAAGGCATTTCATCTCTTTGCCCAAGTTTACCAAGGCATTGACAAAGTGATCACATGCCTTACAATATGCTTTACAATCTTTGTAGAGGGTCTCCCACCATAATCCAATGAGTAGAATCTTGTGTGCAAGTGGCATCACCTGCATAGTGCCCACCTGCAATACCACCATGAGCCTCTTCCATGATATCCATGTGCTCATGCTCTAGTACACACCAACGCAATACTTCATCTCGACCTAACTTGTATAGGTCACCACTGATCAACATAAAAGGTGCCACATGAATTGCAAGTTGTTTCTTCTCTAAGGATTTCATTCCTTCTAGTGCCATACTTATACGTAAAAAGATAGAAATATCCTCCAATTTCGAAGGCACGCATTGTAACCTATACAACTATGCATCTGGCATTGTATCTTCAATTGTCTGTGCATCCTCCCCGACTGAATTCTTGATAAATGGTCTGGGATAAAATTACTTTTACCTAGTTTTACCACAACTGTGAAATCAAATTCTTGGAATAAGAGCACCCATCGACATATGTGCCCCTGTAAAATGGGCTTGTTTACCAAGTATTTCAATGCCATGTGATCGGTGTAAAATAAAATGGTGTTGCTAAGGTATTGTCTAAATTTATGCAGTGCATAGATCATGACAAGGCTTTGTGCAGTAGTTGTATAATTCTGCTCTGCAGAGTCAACTTTCTACTAGAAAAAATATAGGATGATCTATAATACCTTCTCTAGGATGAGCTAACATTGTGCCAATGGCCATGCCAGAGGCATCCACATGTACATGAAATGGTTGGTTCCATGAGGGAAAATGTAGAATAGGTGTTGTAGTAAGTCTTTCCTTCAATGCCTCAAATGCACTTGTTGCGTGGTTCTCCCCAATAAAATGTCCCTTTTCCTTTAGTAACTCTTCCAAGGGTGAAAACAATCTTAGCATATCCTTTGATAAATTTTCTATAATACCTAGTGTGACCCAAGAATCCACGCACCTCACTCTGACTAGTAGGCTCTTCAGGCCTACAATAATTGCAACCTTAGCTGGATCCACTAACAAACCTTCCTTGCAGATGATGTTCCCTAACAAAGTGCCAAAAGGTGTAGTAAACACACACTTCTTGATGTTTAAAGAGATGCTTAATTGTCTACATCTTTCAAACATTAAGTGCAAATTTTCACAATGATCCTTAACAAGTCCATACACCATCCAATCATCCAAGTAAACTTGTAAGAAAATGTGAATAAAATCCTAGAATGCTTGAACAACTATGCATTTAAAAATATACAGAGTAGTGCATTTTTTAGACCAAAGGGCATCACAATATATGCAAAAATTCCCCATTTAGTGGTGAAAGTTGTTTCTCTTGATCCTCTATGTGCAATCCTGACTTGATGATACCCAAAGAATCCATCTGTAAAAGAATAGATTTCACGCCCTGCAACACCTTCTAATATCTCCTCTGTGAAAGGTGTAGGAAAGGGATCAATCACACATGCAACATTTAGTTCTCTGTAATCCACACAAATCCTAATCCAACCATCTTTCTTTATACTGATAACCATGGGGCTAACCCACTCTAATTCTTCTAGGGGCTTGATGATGCCAGATTTCAACATCTTGTCAATTTCTTCCTTAACCTTTACGCGTAGGTTAGGGTTCATTATGTAAGGTCTTTTTCTGACCGGGTGTGCACCTTCCTTAAGCTTAATCTTCATCTCTCCTAATGATTCATGCACTCATTTTAATTCATGGTAGCCCCTAGGAAATAAGTCCTGAAAATCACGTAGTAACTCAATGATTTTTGCCACTTCAGAGTCGGACCAATAATCCCCAATTATTGCCTCCTTAGGTTCAACATCCGTACCAATATTCACTTTTTTGTCTTCATGGGTTCATGATAGGTGCGCACATTTTTATCTACACTGTCTAACACCTCACGCATACCCACTGAATGATCTATATCCAGATCTTCTACTTCCTCATCATCCACTATGTAGACCATATTTCCTTTTTTTCTTTCTCCAAGAAAGCATGCTTAAATAGTGCGACATCTGTTTCTTCTTCTTTATCAAAGCGTGCCCCGAGTCTGTCTCACCAAATAACTCTGAATGAGCTCTTCCACCTTTTCATTGTCTCCCATAGTTAAGTGATTTATAACCCTTAATGCCTTTTCCACTGGAGGGTTAGTAGAGAAGTAGTCAAAATTTTGGACCATTCCTGTAATCAAATCCTACAAATTTCAGTCTCTCTATGTAGCTCCACATATACATACCAAGCGCGTGCGTAACCTTGTAAAGTGGAATAAAGTTTGTGCACCCATAGCGAAGGTGGTAAAGCTTCACCCTCTATGTCCAGAGCCTCTCACACTACTTTGAATGTGGTGCTGAATAGGTTGATTACCATGATATGTGCAAATTTGAGTAGGTGCATTGCTCTTGAAAACCGAGTTATTAGAGAAATCCTGACTTCATTCCATTCTACAAGATTATCCTTGTGAACCACCCACCAAGCGCACGCTGTCATTGTCCCATGTAGGGTATATGCTAACATATTTCTTCTTTCAAATTGGTTTGTCCATTATTCCTCCATGGCGTGCAGGAATACCGTAGGGTTTCTCTCTCTAGTGTACCAAGGTACAGAGTTGTTACCTATCCTCCTAATACAATGAGGTTTTCTTCTCCATGCAAATGAACTCTTTACTTCGTGCCCAACCATCTCATAAGTACCATGAGCCCAATTATCAAAAAGAAATACTTGTAGTATCACTAATAGATTACACATCTTCCCACTGAAGGATTCCTTCCTTAGATGGCTCAAGCACTTCCGGGTCTCGAATGGTGCACACATAAATCCTATTACGATCTTCCTCACTCAAAGGCTCAACATAAGGCGCATATTTCTCATCTATTAAAGGGATAATAACTCTTTCCTCCTTGTTCTCAAAACTTATATATCCCTTGTTGAACCATAGATTAACATTATTTGCATAACACCAAGGTCACCCAAGCAGAGATCTGGGAAACCTATCATGCTTTACAAGTGCTAAAACCTCAAATCCCCAGTGAACTTGGCCCTCAGTATAGTAATGGATGCACCTTTTAAAACTCGATAGGAGTGGCCTTAGTTCGATTAGCCATATATAATACATTAGAAGATGGCTACAATGGAGGTCTCCCCATATGTATCCATCCATCTAAAGTAAACACATTTATCTCCACGCCTCGTGTCAATCAATATATTACTCAAGATCCATCCATCCACAACAACATTCGTGAGTGATTTCTTGTCGTAATCTAAGATATGAGGGGAAGATTTACATGCAGGATTTGACGTCCATTCTCAATATTCATGCAAGAGTGTTTCCCTTTAGCCAAATCCCTAGTAATGGAATGATATTTTCCTCGCGCAACATTTTACATACCTCCTTCAAGTCATCAATATCCGACTAGACCATCTCTTCTACCTTCTTTAGTTCCATCTTCCTTGATTACTCCTTTAAACATTATATTTCCCCTAAAGGTTTCGAGTACCTACAAGGTCTCGCTAATAAACCCCTTAAGGTGCATAGGATCTAGATACCTTACATGCAAAATGTCCTCCTTAGTGATGGTAGGCTTCTGCTGTAACACTTCTTTGGCGTGCACAACTTCAGCATGTGTAGTGATATTCACAGTAATACCTAGGTTTGATGCCAACTTTGGCATCCACTGATTTTCCACAGTGCGTTGTATCCTAACCATTCCCGCACCCTTGTTTTCCCGTTTATGCTTTGCTTGTTAAGATGCTCATATAGTTCCAGACATTCCTCATAGCTATGAATCTTCCCACAAAAATAACAAGTAATATTTTGAGGACATTCATGCCTATAGTGGTCGTGTGATTCGCATGTAAAGAATGTTACGCAAGGAATTTACCTCGTCCACCACCATGGCTTCGACCCCGAATCCACCACAATATCCTCGACCTATGCAACATCCTCCTTGATAGTGCCCCTCATTTCGATCATAGTGTGCTTGATTGTGATTCCAATCTTGGTGTTCACCTTTACCTTTAGAGTTATCTCGATACTCCTGTCTCTGTCGCACACCAATATCTATACATCATAGATATGACCAATCAGCTTGTAGTCTTATCTATCGTGAGTTGTGGACTGAAATTGTTTACAATAGTAAGATACATTCTTCCTTATCACACGTTGTAATAATGGGCAACGATTGACGCCATGGTTGGATGGCATATCTCATATAAATAATAATGAATGCACCGACTTGCTAGGATAACTATCCTTGGTGTGCCCTTCCACTTCACAACTGTACACCAAATCTTGTGCACATCTCATGTGCTAAATTTTCTGATAGTTTCTCCAACCGCTTTTCCATATCCATAATCTGTGCTTCCAGGAATGGGCTTACTCAAGTGTCTCATACTTTTGTTTCTATTTCGCTCGGTGTGAAAAAGTGCTTCAAGTGCTTCACGCAGATCAATGTATGTCTTATGTGACAACACCCTTCTAAAATGTGTGATCAGTTCTCCAAAGAACCATTGTGCATGCTGGATTGCATGAATATCATAAGAAATATTAGATAAAAGTGTTTTGAAGCGGGAATCATACTCCTTGATACTCTCAAGTAGTGCCCCGATTAATATCCTTGAGCGCTTTATACTCTTTTGCTCAAATTCAAGGATATAGAACTCTTTCATAAAAGCATCTTTTAATGTTGCATAATCTACATAAGTTTGATCAGGGTCAAACTTCTTGTACCAACTGAGGTGTGCGCGTCCCTGTAATGTAGTTAAAAATAAATTGACTTTTGATAAAATCGAACAAAAAATAAGAAATAAACACCGAATATTATAATATGCAAATTTACTTCCTCCGGGATATTAATTACATTGATAGAGTTTACATTTATAGTAGTTTGATCTCCTACAAAGGTGAAGTCAACACTCATCTTTAATCCTCATATTTCTCTCCATGAATGTCTAAGGCTTATCCCAGGATCACTCTCTCATCCCTTTATTATCTCACAATATTATAATTTATTAATAATGTCACAATATATTTATAACATTCACTCCCCTATTGTTAACATTATTAATTCCCAATATACAATCCCATAATGTTGACATGGTAAAAAAACATTCACACGGTTATCCTGAGCAGTATGATCACCCATGTGACATGCCCAACTCGCTCATGACCTTGATCAAAAGAAAGGATTTCTTCTTCCATGGTTTTAAACAGTTTACCACGAACCTTGACGTGACGGGAACCTATCAATTTGTCCACCTCATGTTTTTTCTCGGATCTTCCACAAACCTTTTCAAGATCTACAAACTGACTTACATTAGTGCTTCTGATCTTCTACAATGTTCTGATGTCAAGGGAAAATGCAAGAAATATCTCTCACAGAGGAGATCACTTATTACAATAGTTGAATAGGTATGATCCATCTATTCTTATTTGCAAAAAGTAAACACACAACTGAAAAATGAAGTCACCATAGCAAAATGCGGCCCCATCGTTGGTGACTGACGAGAGGCGTTGATCACCTCCTTCCTCCATTGCCTCCATCCTC
Organism: Taxus wallichiana var. yunnanensis; assembly: GCA_018340775.1. Taxonomy (NCBI): domain Eukaryota; kingdom Viridiplantae; phylum Streptophyta; class Pinopsida; order Cupressales; family Taxaceae; genus Taxus; species Taxus wallichiana. Next base: position 851,389,391 of record CM031242.1, on the reverse strand, counting down.
CATCAAACATGCTACTAGCTCAACTGGATTTGACTTGGATGCTCAATAATTTCCACATTGGGTTTATTTTATCTCCCCCACAATGTGAAACACATTATTTTCTCGGATGTCGGGTAACACCGAAAATGCGTTCGTAAGGAAATTTTTTTTTACAAATTTTGATGACTATAAAATGACCAAGATAGTGAATTTAATAAAAACTCTCTTGATAAAACTTTTGACATAAGATGACTCAAAATTTTGACAAATTGAATTAACAATGACAAGACGGACTCGACAAAAATTGTCAATAATAGATACGACCGCTATAAAATACTGACAAAAAATAATGACCCATTATAGAAACTAATGACTCATTTTGACACACTGAATATTCAACTTACAAATAACTTTACTCAATAGACTTGAGCATCAAACTATTAAATGACTTTACTAATAAATAATGACTAATGGAATTTTGATTTCAAAATGACCATTTAACTATCTAATTACAAAACGAGACCACTAAAACCAAAGTAAAAGACATAAAAAAATCAAAAACTACACTTCTATAAAAACTACACAATTATAAAACACCTATTCACCTAAAAGATACAAAGACACAATACAAACATTTTTCAATAGACGAGGAAAGCAACAATTATTTGATCGACTTACATATATATGAGACCAATATAAGATTGAAACTATTCACCAAGACTAAAGGAGTATTCCACATGCAACGTGTAGGTTCTAAGGCCGTAGGTGCTAATGGTAGAGCCACGAAATAAAAGGCAAACTTTTTGGAGTTGAGATCTTGTTTAGACACGTGTTTGTAGGTCTGTCAAAACCATAAAGCTTGTTGTTGGAGCCTCCACGTCAATGCATCATAAACCACGTGCATGCAACCAAATCTAATCTTTTATTTATTTATTTACATCTATCAAATGTAACAGCGATCACGATGAGAGGGGTATTGAATCTCTAATGGGAGAACGAGAAAAATTCAATGCAACAATATTCTATGTTCAATACAATGAAAATTCCATGCAGATTCCAATTCTCCTTTCTACACCACCATGTTTCCGCTACGATTTAATTTTCAAATCTATTAAAAATTCTCTGGAGTTCCCACCACTACTAATAATAATCTGAGCACTTAAAGAAGAATAAGTAGTCTGAATGTACGCCTAGTATCAGATACACAGGAGTATATGCAAGATTTGCATGGATTGTATATAGAACCACCACGCAATAAATGACTGTGAAGAGTATGACGAGTGGAAGACAGATGCACAAAACATACATGGGTTAACCGGTGCACGAGTATGGTATATCACAACCAATGCAATAGCATAGGTTAATTCTCAATGCATCTCGTGTGGACCCGTGAACTAGTGAGAACTCACCAAACTCAATCCAAATTGCTCTATTAACAAATTAACGTCAGAATGAGCCGCTCCTCTCAGATGCTTAAAAATCATCATGCAACATACCAAATCGTTCAAATGCCTGCAACATGCACCACACAACTCCCTACAATTCCTAGTGGAGAATTCACAAGCAAGTCAAATCAAAATGAAAATTGGGTTGTGACTGACAACAGGTGAGTTGAGCTTAAGAAAGAAATATTATGGTTGTCTACTAAACTCAACACGTCTTCTCTCCATAAGATACCAATTCACTGGACAATGACAATAGATATCAGTTGTCCCTGCAAAACTTATTATTACTCCATTACAACAAACCTGCTCTGATACCACTGATAAAAATTGAACAATAAAATAAGAAATAAACACTCGAATATTATAATATGCAAATTGAATTCATCCAGGATATCAATTACATTGATAGAGTTTACATTTATAGTAGTTTGATCTCCTATAAAGGTGGAGTCAACACTCATCTTCAATCCCTCATATATCTCTCCATAAATCTCTCGGTCTTATCCCTAGGATCACTCTCTCATCCCTTTATTATCTCACACACCAAAATAGGTACGTGAGTTGTTTTCACAACTCACCCAAATACTAATACTAACTATTACAACTATATTATTAATATGAGTTTTATAAACTCATTATTAATAATGTCACAATATATTTGTAACACTTGCCTTGTGCTCGAAGCCGTGATCCCTTTTGCGCACCACATTATCTCACACATGTGTATGTTTTCAACAATATCCTCTATGCCCCTATATTCTAGAAGATAAAGAGACATCTCCATGTAAATATTTGGGGTTGGTACGGACCCCGCCCACCTAATCCGTAACCTCCGTGTTACCTCTACCTCTGAACCACCAGATCCACAAGATTTAGAGCCAACTATACCCCCGATCCTCCACCGTAGTCGGAAGTGGACCAAGATGTACTTCCTCGTGTCTCAACAAAGAGTACCGAACCGAACTCCTACGATCGTGTGGTGGTACAAATCCTAGAAGTGAGTCCAAAATTCTACGTGCTCAAATTCCGTGCTAATTATGCACTGAAAAGGTACCTCCAAACAACAATGAAGATGTCTTCCCTGCCATAGATGTACTTACTATGTGATTTACCCCTGGTTCCCTACTGCCCAAATTAGCTTGTTGACTATTGGATGTACTAGATACTGGAAAACCAAGCGCAAGGACTAAGTTGTTAGGTAGATTCAAATGCATGCCCGCGGCCCAGGTGTCTATCTCTGGCGCACTCCGTGTAAGGCCTATGAGGGTTCCCTGTCATGCTTTCCCAAATGGGGGAGTTCCAGATGCTCTAGCTCTATGCATTCTGTGTGAGCTCCAAATCCTTCATGAGCCATCTCTCTCCTTAACGCCATCCACTATGTAATATCCCGTTGCTTTTCCATCTCCCTTTTACACGCCTCATTGGAGTTAAGCCACCTTTATTCTCTCTGCCTTTCGCCACTAGGTCCCCATCTTTCACCAAACTCGCTCTCCCCCCCACGTGTGGTGGGGTTTAACTAGCCATCACTTTTTCTTCCAAGTTCAGGGTCACCATCAAGATCTTGATCGCCAGTGGAATACCTTACAAGTAAGTTCCCCTAGGATTCCATAAAAATTGGAACTCAGCTACCTCTGGGAAAGAATAAGTGGAAATTGAGTACTCCAGTAATATAGTTGTTCAAAACACCATGGAACTAAGTATCCACAATGCGTGTCCAAATCAGATCAACATCATACAGGGCCTGAAATTCTTCCTGTGTCTAGACAAGTGTGTGATACCTCCAATTCCGTTTAGACGCATAAGTAACCAGCCACTCATACAGTTCTACGGGAAAATAGAAAAGAAGCTCTCATACAAACAATCATATAGATTCTTTTCCACCCACGCGCATGCGTCAAACTCAAATCCAATGTTGAACCTCCATGCATAATCTTCTTCTAGATATTTTATCCACTCCTCAACACTTGCTAGGGTCAATTGGTATGTCTTCATTGTGAACCATCTTGAAAACAACTGAAAAATAGGTCCCGACAACGGAACCAATGATGCATCTTAGAATCCACCACGAACAACCCAAACACATTGGCACATCACTCATCTTGAGATGAGCACTCACCCAAAGCACGCAAAGGTACCAAGCCCCTCTTTAGAGTTTCTTGTGTAGGATTTCAACGTGTTGAAGATAAAACATACATTCAAAACCCTAACTAACCATAAACATTCCACAGAGCATATTCTAGATCTAGATCTTAAAGAATCATGAATTAAACAATAATCATAATGAAATCAACCATGTAAGAACTAGTTACAGTCATGTTTAACACCTTTATCCACCCAACACACTCCATTATATTAAACAGTAAATACATGAAGCTTTTTACATCATATAACATTACCATAAGTTTATGCGCATAATGTATCCGACAACATAACTCTACAAAGAACTCATACAAGAACTCATAGGGGTGGGGACTTTCCTTCACCGCTTACACACCTCCCAAAATAGGTCACATGTTGAAAATAGCCATGCACCTTTACAATAATATGCACATATGCAAGTGCGCTAATAATAGATGTCCTACGCTTAATCGGTAGTAGTAATCCTATTATTAGGAACTCATGCATGGAGCTTAGTAGATGCTCATCCTCAAAATAGCATTTTCTTGTGTGCAAGTCTCCATCCCATTGTGTGCTTCACACGCTATCTCCAAAAATAGTCCGTAACCATGAAAATGGTTAAGTCCCAAATCAGCTTGTCTCGGCGTGCGTTTCCTTCCCTATCCTTCCGCATATTCAAATGCACCTCATTCCTATGCATGAATCTTCTATGTGCCCTCTCCTTAGTGTCATACTGCCTCGCTCAACACCCAAACATATATCTCTATGGATGGAGGTATAAAACATTGTCTCATCCACCTTCTCGTTGCTTATATCCTCCTTAGAGGGCAACCATGAACTTATTTTATTCTTCTTATTCTTTAAGGGATGTAATTTTAGGTGGAGCTTCTAACATTTTTCCTTGGAATGAGTGTTAACATCAAAAGGACCACAATGAAATTTAGTATCCTTCTTAGAAATGGAAGTATCATTCTTCTTACCTTTCCCTTTTCCTTTCTCCTTTTTCTTGGTGTCACCTTGTTTGCTTGAAGCATGATGAGAGGTAGATGAACTCTTCTTCTTATCCATATCTAGATAGTGGGCTTGAGAACAAGCCTCATCTACATTCATCAACTTGTCCAAGAGGACTGGTCTCCTCAAGTGGCTATGGAGTCCACTAATGTACTTCATTAAAATATCGTGATCCGCTACATCTTTGCACATTTGGATGAATTTCTTCTAGAAATCACAGTTGTACTCTTGCACATTTTGGCCTTTCTTCTACCGGAGATATTGCCAATACATGGACCTCTCTTCCTCATAAAAATAGGATATAATTTATTTTTGATTATCCTCTTAAATTCATCCCATTTAGAAATAGGAGGAAGCTTCTTAACAACCAAAGAATGAACATAACTTTCAAACCAAGTTAAAGCATGATTGGTTAATTCTAACCTTATAAATGAAATTTGTTAATTCTCATTGATTTTATGCAAAATGAAATATACCTTAAATTGAGATAGCCAATGGTCTATCTTTTCAGCATTCATTTCCCCATCACAAGGATGAATTTATATCTTCATCTCTATTTTGAATGGAGGAGGAGTAAGGTTAGCATGGGGATGCTCTTCCTCATACTCATGAATGTATTCTTTATAGTCTCCTAGTGCCTCTTTTGGAACACCAAGCTTCTCCATAAACAATCCCATGATGGACTCCAACTTCCCCATAGACAAGGAAATACTTCCCACATTTTTGGAAAAACTTGCCACATCTGCCTCTAACATGTAGAAATGTTCTTCTCCGTTTCATGTGCATCTCCGCTATGAGCCATGCTTCAGGTTCCTTGCTTCCACTTTTCGGTGGAAATCTCTACTTTAAAAGGAATGAGGGTACCTTCACCAATTTCACTACCCTTCTGGGTGAGGGGCATCTAACTGAATATGTGAACATAAGTTAAACCACACAAAAATAATTACTCTTAACTTCTATGATACCAATCGATCCATAAAAGGCCTTCTTTATAAAATAAACAGATCTTATCTTAGTGACAAAAATGAACAAATTAGCTAAGATTATTGTTATTAATATATTATGTAAGACCAATTCACACTATACTTGAGTTAAGAGATTAAAGGCAAGGAGACAATGAATTTATCTTGAAAAAACCCTATTTGGGAATAACTCCAACTAGGTAAGCAATTGCTTCCATTTACTATGTAAATCTCCAATACAATACAAGTTCATCGCTAATGGATGGCCTTCAAGAAGGATTTAAGCTCCCTTTACTTGTATAACATTCTTACAATCCTCATCAATGAATAACTCATTTGTCTATGAACAAAACAAGAACAATTCAGACTTTCTCTTTGCTCATAGTAGAATTCACTCCAAATCACTTGCTTAGAATGAGTAAATACACTTGTATTTATAGTGGCTCTCCCAAGGATGAATGAAAAGGTGAAATGAACCGATTTGAGAAGCCCAACCATTTGTAATTATTCAGATTCCTCATTTTGGCATCATTGGGAATAGAACCACCATTCTCTGTAGGAGGCGGTTCATGGAACCGCCATGGTGTTTATGCAACCAATGATGCTTGTGAAGTAGTGGTTGCACAACCACTACTCGCGTGAAAAGTGGTGGTTCCATTAACCATCATGGTGGTTTTGCAACCACCGCACAATCATCACAAAGAACATAACAAGAATGGCCTTTTTGTCATTAAGATATGTCCAGATCAACATCAACCTAACATAACAATTTCTAGAATAATGAACATGTTGAGGGTATGCACTGTGAGTTTCAATAGGAGGATACATAGAATTGGGTACTTCTAGATCCATTTTTAGAACAAATACTGATTTTGGAAAATATTTCAAAATAGGGAGCATGAGATATATACATGTTGTGGAGCCTACAAAGTCTGGAGATGATTTAATATAAATTAAATTAAATATTATTGTAGGGAAACTAATGTAACAAATGATAATATACAACTAATATACAAGTGCTAAGTACTCAAGCAATGTAAAACCCTAAGAAAATAAGAAGGATATATGACTTAGCTGGTTTTGGTGCAACCTAGAGGTAATCAGACTGTGTATTTTTGGATCCGACTAGAAATGACAAAACAAAGTGGTTGACTAGGAATTCTAGAACTTTTTTTCTTTGTGGGACATGAGTACCTACAAGGGACATGAGTTCCCGGGTGTTGGTGTCTATATGAATACTTGGGATTTGTTTCTTTTCTAGGTCCGAGGACTTTCAATTCAAATTCTACCTTGTAGTATTACCTTCTTTGTTAGGGTTTCAATCACACATGTAACCTACAAAACAAACCTAAAATATATGCAAAAGCTCACAAACACATCAAATATGAATTAAATATGCAATATGTGAAGTTGGAATGAACCCGATGGTCTCTTGAAGAGTGAACTTATTATCGAGCGCTACACTACATTTCAAACTCCATGTAGTTCTATGTGCTTGTGTGTGAAATAGTGTCCTTAGGTTGCCCTCACACCAATGATGCTAAGATAATGGGCTATAACTAGATTAAATGTAAATGTGTGGTATGGAATTCAACACTTCCCCTTCCTATGTAGTGTATGCAACCTAAAAATGTAGTCCCTTTTAATAGTAGTGATAATATGTAGATGTGATTTCCCCTTGAATTTCCAAATGAATAATAATGTGTATGTTATGTATATATATGAGTCTCTTGTTTGAATTTTAACACTAGTGACACAAAAGGTCGACTATGAACACGAGATAAGGATAAGAAAAGTGAAAAGGCTGACCACAAATGTCAAAAATGTGTAAAAAGAATAAATAGGGTAGAAGCGCCTGATTGGACACAAGCACTTGACTGGCTAGTGTCTAAGATGGGCACTAGTATCCCGGGAGAAATAATGATAGATATGAAAAGACAGACAACAAGGATCCCAATGACCTAACAAGAAGTGGATACATGAAGCGATAGATGTGGAAGATGGTTACAATAAAAAGAAATTAAATACATAGACGGACAAGAGACAGTGTCCCTAGTGAATACTTTTCTTACTTAAGATCCATGCATATAACAACATACTGACGACATAGTAAAATAGTAATATGTGCATAATTTTGTGTCTACATTTTCTCTCCTTTATGCTATTTGAATGAAATTCAAGTAGTGTAAAGGAAGTAAGGAACATACATGTATAGAGTCCGGAGAATCCATGTTGTAAAGTGCACGTAGAATATAGGAGCTTGTAGTGTGGTGAACCATGGATCAACATTTTGACCTACGTGGCATAAAAGGAGATAAAAATATGTTGTAAGGAGAAACTTGGAGAAATAGTCGTGATGTCATTGGAGATGTTGGATTGTTTGTCAAAGGTGATAGAGGGGGGTAGGGAGTGATCAATTCCCAACCCGATTTGTTGATAATGGGAGGATTTGGGCATCCTGCCGCTAGAGGAAGAGTGTTGGGGAGAGAGGTATGTTTTTATCTCCTTCCATGACACTTCCCCAAAAGGTCCAACCATTGCAGACAAATAGAGACCAAATTTAGTTTTGATTAGTTCCAATTTAGTTCGATTATAACTTGTTTGTTCCTAATTGAAGAACCCACATAAGAGCAGTATAGGAAAGGAAATGATGTCTCATTGCCCCCAATCCTACAAAGTAATGGGTGTTCCATTTTGAATAGTGCTAGATGGCTTCCAATTTAGGTCATCTAGAAGTGATGGTAATGTAATGTGGCTCCCAAGTTAGGTCATCTGGGAGTGATATTAACTGTGATTATTGTATTGATTGATTGATTTGAGTGATAATAGTCAATTGAATAAGATGTAATTAGTAGATTACTCATAGAGGGTTTTTGATTTTTCCCATATTAGGTCATTTAGGGGGATAGATTTGAAGTAGTAGCAAGTATTGATTGTTGCATAGATAATAATTGTAATTGTGTTTGAATGAGATCATTGAAAATTGTGATAGTAATGTATTAGGAATGTCGACTAATTGTATTGTATCTTGATAGGGATCATAAGATGATCTTGATTATATTCCCCCTTTCAGTGAAAGGGTGAAGGGTGGATAAATGAACACTGAGCTGAAAGCAAGGCTATAAAAGGTTGTAATAGTAAAGGAGAGATGATATAAGAGAAATAGTAGTATTGTCAAAGTATGCGTATGTAAGAATTATTACAAGTGATATAAAGGGTTATATAATGTATAAATTCATGTAATACGGTGCTAGAGGAGATTGTGATCCGTATGGTGCAAAGGGAGGAGAAAATAAAGTGATGAGGCACAATATATGAGTGAAACCATATGCCATGTATTAGTGGGAAGAATAGTGGCAATTAGTAACTATAACATAGGTAAATTTGGATTACTATATATAGTAATAGTGGAAAAGTGAATAGTAATTTCATTTGTACTAAGAGTAATTGAGATTTGGAGCTTTGAGCCACGAGGATGCCACGTGTTAGAGAAACTATTTTGATGAAATTTGAGAGAGTGGCAGGATCCGTGGATTCACAGATGACCGAGGAGCTGGTATACGTGACTAATTTTGATTTTTTTGTCAAAAATGTTTGTTTTTACCAATTTTAATAAAATTTAATTTTTGTAATATTTGGCGTTTTTGATCAGGATGGAAGTGGACAGGATGTTTTTATCCTTTGGGACACTAGTGCTCAGTTCTGGCACTAGTGACTTCATGCGTTGGGCGCTCATGACCTATGTTTGGGCATTAATGTCCAGTGGGTAGGGTTTTAAAGATCAGAATAGCGTGAAATGAATGTAATTCGATTAATGCACAAATATGTTATGATTGATTGGGAATTATGTATTAAGTGCTAATACTATGATTTTGTTGTTTTCTTATGTTGTACATAAAGATATACACTCCAGGAGTTTTGGGTGGGTCATCACTTGAGTACACTACTTGGTTTGGGGTTGACAGATGATGAGTGGGAGATATTGGATCGTGCCGGCCTGCGGCACATTACTAGATTGGGGAAATACCCCATAATATGCCTATGTTGACTACTTTGTGTGAGATATGGTGCACGTATACTTGTACATTTTGGTTTTTGACAAGTGAGATGACGGTGACACTAGAGGATGCATATAGGATACTACGAGCTTGCCTATGTAGGAGAGAGGGTACAAATTATCACTATATTGGATGCCTAGATTAGATGAGGGTTACACGTTGATATTTTTAGGGTATCAGCATAGGCCAAGACATATTTTATCTTGGATTAGATTATGAGATCTGGGGTTCCGCGATTGTGGAAATTTATTTCAGTTGTCATAGCTTTCACATGGTGATAGTAGAGGGTGGTGGAGTTGGGATTTTGTACAGGATGCATGATATTTGTCGCAAAGATAAAGGAGCAAACTACTAGATATGCATGAAAATGATGTGTGTTAGCCCACTTATACATGGAATTTTAATATTTACATAAGAGGATAATGGTGGTGGCATAAGAGTGACTACTTTGTTACATGTATGGGCATATGAGAATATTTCTATATTGAGGCCACTCAGTGGGCCACGGGCCAAGTGGACTCGTCGGAGATATTTTCTGCGAGGTGGGTGGGTACCCATAGTAGGAGGATGGGTATGACCACATATAGGTCGATGATAGATCATATGGGTCATGGGGCTATTATATGGAGACCGTATATGGACTATGGAGGGTGGTTGGAGGACAGTGTAGAGTTACGGTGCATACGACACACTATGTAGTTAGAGGATCATTTCCCTGTGGGTAGATGAGTTTTTACAAGGTGAGAGAGTATTTATAAATTTTGGTATGGCCCATGACGTGACTCAAAAGCCGTATATATGGTGTTGAAATACTAGGGAAATGATACAACTAGGGTCGAGGCCGGGGCCCGAAAGGAGAACAATTAGTGCTGCCAAGACCTGATGAGATAGATGCAGCCATAGGGCCTTTACAAAGTTGATGATTTGGGGTTTACTACCGCATATAGTCAGCGGTGGGAGAAACATTGATGGGTATTGCTATTTCTAGTGGCGGAGTGAACCAAAATTAGAGGAGTTGAGGCCAAGTAGCTATCCCCGAGGTAGATGATGTAACATTAACATGAGTAGAGTGTAAGTATCATGAATTTGTGATTTTTTTATTTAGTTGATTAAATGATATAGTGGATGGGTACGAAGATGTGTAGTAGCTAATATTTGTTGTGTGATTATAGAAAATACTTATTAGGCACTGATTTTAGACACCTACATATGCACGTTGACTCAAAAAATGCACCTAGATGTGCTCATGGGAGGAGGGATACTGGAGTGGGTAGATGCGATTACGGGCGAGCATGCCCATTTGTTTGATCTAGTGGCTATAGTTGTGGCAACGTGCATGGTTTTGTTGAGTGAGCGTGATGAAGATCGTGCAGAGACAGAGCGAGCAAGAGAGGTTATAGGAGGAGGAGGCCTAGCTCAGGATATATTTACATGATATGTGGAGCTACAAGGTCGATATCTGAGTAGACGATGGATCTTCTTTGTGTTACGTGAGCCAACTTGAGAGATATAGAGGCTTAGATCAGTGACATAGATTGAGCGGTGAATCCTCTAGTTCTAGAGCTCCCACAATTGTATATAGTGATAACGAGGATGGTATATGATGTATTGATGCATGAGGGCTTGCTCCCCAATGATTATATTTTGTAACTTTTATTTTGGATGACATATATATAGATATACATATACATACATGTGTGTTGATGTCACATTTGTTGTTGATGTTTATTGTATACGATGTGATGATTATAATTTTTACTTAGTAGTGATTTTTTAGTTTGTTAGATTCTATGTGCATTGTTGGAATGGTTGATTTAGTATATATTGTTGATTGTCGAAGTTTGTCACGATGTGGAGAGAATTGCTAAGGAATAGAGTGAATATGCATTACACATGAATGAGAGTGAATAATATAGCATATGATAAATAGAAATGTATGTATGTGATGTAATGTGGTAGATAAGTAGAAGTGACAATGTGATTTAGATAAGATAAGAGAGTAAAATAATGATGTGTTGATAATTGTATAATGAGGAGATGTAAAATAATGTTCGTAATCACGTGTGATGAGGATGAATGGGGGAAGAAGAGAGATTTCCACCCAATGTGAGAATGAGGTTCATTTTAGTAACAATTCCCTCAACATTCATGTATGAACCTTAAGAACATGAGTGTGTCATCGGGTAATGATTTGGAAATGTATATCATCTACTAGAGGTGGAGAGGCCTACGATATGTGGTAGGAGCATGTGGAACAACAACAACATGTGGATAGGTGCCGAATTGGATATCGAGAAAATGGTGCCAACAATGGGAGGTGTGACAAGTTGGGAAGTGTGGAAGTAGGTTTCTTAGGAAGCCAATGAGATGTAGTAGTAATGTGCGAGGATGATAGGATGTGACTATATAGGCGGGTCAGTTGGTGAGAATCTACAAGTGACTCTTCGCTAGCACCGACCTCCCGAGGTCGTGCCGAGAAGATGGAATACACTTTGTGTAGTATATGGATAGACTAGTTAGGCAATCTAATATCTTCGACACGCACTAATGGAATCTGACGAATCTAAGGCAAAGAAGGCCCTTCTAACTCTGGGACCGGTGTGATAGATCGATCGCAAGGATGACGTCAAGGCTCCAATCAATATCGAAGCTCGCGTGATTCGATCTATGGGGTGGAATACGTGGGAAATGACCCGGGATGGTTTCGTGTATTTCTCCGATAGGGTCATATGGTGAATATAGTCAACTCTATGGACGATTCTCTCGCCTAGTCCAATTCTCTAGCTTCGTTTAGTTGTTATGTCCAAGAGGGATAATCGTTGGATGATGATAGGTGGAATCGGGGTAGACCGAAATACTAAGTGCGTAGAGGCCAAAGCGTCTATATCCGGATTCTTATGGACTCGTTGGGTCATGTGGATTTGTGGATCACAACCATAAACTCTCTGTTGTTGTGGTCCCGTTATGGTCATACGCGAGATCAAGTTCTAATCCCTAGTATCCAATAATCGTATGCTTTCTCGCCTTCTATATTTAGAACCAACAGCTTGTGCAATTTTCTCGTAATACCCACATGTGTGTTCTAGCAACCTGGATTCTTAAGTCGGTATCTATGTCTACGAGGGTGTCTCCAAATGATCTCTGGTCATGGAACTAAAGGATCACACCCGAATATTTGTTCTCTTTCGAGCCCTTCTACACCATGTGGATATTTTCTAGGTAATCAGTAGTTTGGCTGATTTGACCAAAACGTGTGTGCTTGGTCGCCTTCTATGTTTAATCCTCTTAACCGTGAACCGATCAATTGTAAATCATGTGGTTGTTTGGAATACTTGTATCCCGAGATTTTGGTCTATGTCAACTATCATTGTGTGACGAGGTTTGGTTGAGGCACGATTGGCTCAAATATATATTCCCGGGCTCTCGAGGTCCCGTGATTGTCATACGAAACAAAATGTAATCTAACCGTAATGAAACAAATTCTAACTACTACGTGAAGTAAATCTAACGCATATAACCTTTATTCTTCTATGAAATATTTAACAATTTTAAGGAAGCAAACTATTTTAAACGTATCTAGAAATAATAACTAAACAAGAATTAAAAAATGCATAAGATAACCGAGTGTAGTTATTTTTGCCTCGTGCGATTTTGATAGAATTCTAAAATAGGTCTAATCTATTCGCAAGATTCTCGATCCTACCTCGTAAGTGAGGAGTGAATCATAGTTTCTCGAAACTATCAATCCCCATGCCTTCCCCGGCAATATCGAGAATATAATGAAATGAAATAAAGCGATTAACTACTCTATTTAATATGATTCTCGACTAGAACTTTGAAATTTAAAACCGGATTCGCAGTAAATGCTGGCGAATCCGATGGTGTGTATGTGATCTCGTCCCCTCGCATGGTCTCTTCGCTCTTTCGTGTTCACGTGGATCCGTAAAAGCGTGTGATGCTAGCACCGATAGGAGTAGATTTTGGGATAAGGACTCGAATGCAGCATCGAGAATGCGAGTAGGAGAGGGATAGCGCAAGAGTACAGAGCTTGGCTTATGCGATTCCTAAGCGGGATTTTACCGCAAGTCATGCAACATGAAGCGACGTAACTTGTAACTATCCTATACGAAGAGCAAAACCTGCAACTTTAATGGCTTCCTAAGCTATTCCGTTCCAAAATAAAGACATCGCTTGCACAAGTTGGATATGTGGCTTACCAACAATTTGAATAAAGCTAACCTGTATATAATGAATGAACTAAGAACTCTAAGTCACAAAAAAACAAATCTACAAAGAAAAGGAATTCAGAGGCAAGCTTCTAACCGGATTGATGGAACAACAAGATCGCCGCACAAGATGGGTCTCGTGGCTTACCAACAACCGAGCAATACTAACCAAGTAAGAAGTAAACTATGCTATCAATCCTAAGCAAGCTAACCAAAACCACTAAAAACCGAAGACTCTAACAAAAATGGTGATCAAAACTCCACTCAAAATCTTCACACAAACTCACCAAAACTCACAAAATTCACCATTTGCATGTACACAAACCATGCATTTATAGGAATTCAAACACCCAAGAACCAAAACCAAATTGAACTCCTAAACAATAAACAAAGAAAAACACTGTTCCAAGGGACCAAAAACATTAATGCATGCTCAAGTCGGCAAAGAAAAGCTGGTGAAACGTGATATTTCACGCGGGTCGCGCCAAAAGGGCGTTCTGGAAAACGCGCGCCAGACCGACCGCCGCCGCGCAGTGGCAGACCGACCCCGCTGCTCAGGCGGCGGCCACGAGACCGCCGCCAGGCAGGCGGCGGTTTCACATCAAGATCAAAAGGGGCAAGAAAAGAGGGAAAAAGGGGAAAACAAAGGACACGGGGGCTAAGTGGGGTATGCGGGATGTTAACGCATATCCGAAGAGCTCTTTCTAGATCCCGAACACTCATGAGGAGACTCAGTATCATCATTGGGGCATTTATTACACTGCTCCGCAAAGACAAGACTTACAATTTTGGGTACGTACATATCGCTCTCTGAGAAGCGTTTTAGCCATGAAAGGGCATAAAACGGTGGGTCCGAGTATGGCAGTCCCAAATGGGGGTTTAGAAGTTATACCTTACACGTCCGTGTGTCGAAATGGCGCCATCCGAAATTCCCGCTACCTGCAAAATGAAAAGAGATCTCAAGTGCAGATAGATACAATAATTTGAAAAATAAACGCTAAAATAACAGGGAAAGAGGACGTACCATTTGTGCGGGGATAGGAACTTACCTCCGCGCGCTCCGAAACTCGCGAAAAGTCATTTTAAGACAAAATAGAAACAATATATATGAAAGTGGGCCCATTTTCCTATTCATTTCGCGCGAGTTGATTTGATCGATTTTGAGCTCTGGGACCCACGGTGACGGTTTCTCGCGTGAGTATAGTCGAAACGTCCGCAGTGAGATCGTGATCATGCCTCCACGTGCGGAACGCCACCCCGCGAGATCACAGGTTGGTTTTCTTCAATTTTGCATTTTTCCCCCTTCAAATTTGAAATGGCAAATTATTTGTAATGGGGGGGTTATTTTTGAAAATGTTTGGTTCAAAAGGTCCATCTAGGGGGGGCGCCTACTGGGTAGGCTCTTTTTTTAGCTAAAATGGTCTATTTTTGTGTTTTTTGGACTTTTTAGGGTTAAAAACCCGCGGGTTTTCGGACCGCGACCGCCGCCCTGGCCAGGGCGGCGGTTACACGACCGCCGCCCTGATCAGGG
This sequence comes from Taxus wallichiana var. yunnanensis, assembly GCA_018340775.1. Classification (NCBI taxonomy): domain Eukaryota; kingdom Viridiplantae; phylum Streptophyta; class Pinopsida; order Cupressales; family Taxaceae; genus Taxus; species Taxus wallichiana. Next base: position 851,374,061 of record CM031242.1, on the reverse strand, counting down.
CGGCGGTTACGAGACCGCCGCCTTTAAGGCGGCGGTTACAAAACCGCCCCCCTGCTCAGGGCGGCGGTTTTGCACAGAATGCAAAAGAGCTTGTTTTGGAGACTTATACTTATATTTTCTTGCATTTCTGTACGTTTTTATGATTCTCTCCCGATATGATTAGATACTAACTTGCTCTGTTTTGTGTGTTTTTGGGTGTATGCAGGCAAGGGAGGAGTACATTAGATGGAGCCGGGAGAGAGAGTGTGATTGGTGCCCTGGGTATGGATGCCCTTTCGCTGCACGAGGAGGACACGTTGCAGAGGGTCAAGATATTGCGTATATCGCGTGTGCCCCATGTTACGCCATCGAGTCACATCCTTTGTGACTTATTTTCTTATTGGGATGCAGATCGAACACTTTCCGACCGCTGTGTGTCCGCGGTGAGTGGACTATTACTCGGAGGATGTCTACCGTATTTGGGGGTCCCGATCATCGGGAGGAGACTCACACCTGGAGACAAACTGGGTCCAGAGCACGATTGCACACAAGGGGTGGTATATGGGGATGCAGCTATTTCACTGGGGCCGAAGAAGGGAGTGAGAGTTAGATCCATTCCTTCTTTGCCCATCCCCGTATTTCGACAAAGCCATCATGGGGATCCTTGCCTCGAGACTGATCGGGGACAAGGGAGGGGATACATTGTTATACTGCTGGGCCCCCATCATTGCACAGATAGAGGGGCATGGCCGGATATACGCCCTGGGGGCAGACATTTTGGGGACCACCTATCACGACTTATATAGGGTGGTCCGTTTACAGGGACAATCATTGAGCCACCCAACTCTAGTCATGAGTTGGGTGTATGAGCATTTTATTCCTTATGGCAGAGGCGTGGAGGTGGCAGATCCTCGGGCTGTGAGGGCAGCCAGTGGTCGATATGTCGGTGCTTAGAGCACCTCACCACCCAAGCAGCTTCCTCACCACAACAGATATGGAGGCCACACCGCACTCACTCATGGCCGCATTTGGGGAGAGGAGACTCTCACATTGATTTCGCTCCACCACAGGCAGCTTATCGACCGTGTGGGACGGGGTGGAGGTACATCCTTTCAAAGCAGGTCCTCGCCAGCTCGGCCTCCCATATGTGGGCATGCTTCCTCCAAAGGGCACCGCCTATAGATCACCCGGGAGGCTAGAGGGGGCCAGAGGCCGTGGTCGGGATGCTGGTCACCCCCGGTATTCCTATTGCAGCGTGGGGATTGTTCGGGCCGAGGGAGAGCGGGCGCGCCGGCACCTTTACTGGATTATCGCGGGTCCCGCTCATAAGAGCGATGACCCTATAGATATTGACTCGATTCCGAGGAGTCCACAGAGGGAGGGTCGGAGGAGCAGATGATGATGAGAGTGATCCCGAGTGGCATGACACCTGTGATATCATGCAGCAGAGAGGGAGGAGCAGAGCAGAGAGAGAGACTCTAGTTTTCGAGGAGCCACTCTCTCGTGGGCCGTGGTGGAGAGGATGAGTCCGTCATGGGGCGTCATGTTGCCCCTACACAGAGCAGCTCCTCGCCGGCAGCGGCATCGCAGCGGGTGCCTGGCCCTAAAGTGACCCATCTTGGAGGCCCGGTGATCCGAGTAAGTTATCCTCTCTCCCTTTCAATGTTAGTTTGATTTAGGACTTGTTTTAACTGCTATCTCTCCTTATATTTGTATCTTGTATATTTTAGCCTCTTGCCTAGTTTCTAATTCGTTTTCTTCTTTGTTTTGCAGAGACTGTTGACGAGTGGCTGGATCTAATCCGTAGGGTATGCACTGATTCTCTGATGATCCCTATGGATAAGACCCGTGCGGAGCTATCTGTAGATGCCGGGGAGCCCTCAAAGCAGCTGGGCAGCACACCGACGCCTTCGCTCCCCATTTGGCATGTGGCCAAGATGGTGTCGACTCTCCGTATGCAGAGTTGGCGTGCTATAGGACAGCCGAGCGTCTTATGAGGAGCCACTCTCATGGCGAGACCACGGCTGCTCCTCGGGACCCTGAGCCCTCCGTCCATTCAGAGCGCCGGCGTAGCCGAGTCCTAGCGAGGGCGCGCACCTTGGCGGGATCGCGTAGGGGCCGAGAGGCCACTGGCTCCTATGCATTTTTTTGTATTATAGATTCTTTTGTGTATCACGGGCTCTTTGAGCGTTTTGACCATGCCTAGTGCATGATGGCATCAGATACAAACATTGATTATTTATATATATGCATTCGATTTTTGATCAAAAGTGTTGTTGTCACTCATGTGTGTCCTTTCTATTTCCAATCGCTTTGTGTATACTACGATGTATGTTTTATATGCTTTCTAGAATGTATGCAATGGAAAATGATGATGCAAATGTTTGCTTTCTTTTGTGTTTCATGATGTCGATACATGATATTGCAGATATACTGTGATCTTGAATCTTAACTTTTGTTAGCAATTTGGATAACTCATGTTTGTTTTGGCAAAGTGATGAAAATAACCAGTATGATGAATAGATTAACTTGCCCCGCTCCTAACTCCACGCAACCAGTAAGATGCGAGGGCTCATCACCAAGAGCCAAGAAGGGCGCAAGTTTATGAGAAATGGGGAAATGATAGTGATGAAAGACAGACGAAGCTTTGGCGGAACCAAATTGGAAGCTACAAGCTTACTCTACCTGAATGACTTCATAGTTTTGGGTGCAACTTGCTTTGCGGTTTATCCAGACTTAGACCCGTAGATGGCCACATAGTAGACAAAATCTGGTTTTTAGGATTTTTAACTCTCTTGGAATTTTGAACATCTGATTCATTCGTTTTTGACTCAAAGTTTGAATAGTTTGTTTATGACCTTTTAACGTTTGCATTGTCTAGAGGACCCCCTACACTTTGCCCCATGCTACTAGTAAGAAGCGTGGGTTTATCACCGTGGGCAAGGCATAGGCGAGTAAGGGCATTTCCATCCTTTCCCAACCCTACGTCACTAGTAAGAGACGCAAGCTCATCACCGAAGGTTGGTGGGGCAAGGAAATGTGTAAAATAAAATTTTTTTGTTTAATCACTTTTTGACTTGTCTTTTTGAGTAAAATGTCAAGATATGCTTGTTTCCAAAGAGATGTGTATATGGGATAGATGTGACACCATGAAGCTTTCTAAGCAAGACCATAGGCAAGACACTTATCCTAAGAAGAAATCAAAGCGAGAACAAACTTGCAGATCTTGGTATGGTTACCGTTAGGACTTCGTCATGTTTGATTTTATTTGATAAAAGATTCCAAGATGACTTGATGATACGAAGATGGAGAGGTATGATTAAATTTTATGCCGTAAACATCATGAGTTTGTAATAAATTGCTTTGAGAATAGATTCCTTGATCACAATTTGTGTAAGAACAAGTGGACAAAATGATCCTAATCTATATGGAAATGCAATGTAGATAGTTATATAGGCAAGCTTGCCGCTTATGCATGCATATAAACGCTTGAGGTGGAGGGAATTGACTGTTTCGCCAAACTCCTCACCTTCTAGCGTGCATAAGAGGTATGCACCATTTCCGTAGTCCTTCGTGACTCTGGTATGGGCCCAACCATTTGGGCCGGAATTTCCTTCCTTCGCCGGTCTTCTTGTCGATCCCCTGCCTAGTCTTAGAACTAGATCACCTTCGTATATATCACGTTCATAGACTTTTTTGTTATATCGCGGCACATCCGGTCAAGCATAGACTCTATGTCGTTGTTCAAAGATCTAACCTAGTTTCATCTAGGCTTTCTAGTTGGGAAAGACGTGCTTCTCTCGTAAGCGCCTTCATCCGTAATCCTGTAGTGAAATGCGGAGACTGGGTATTTCGACCTCAAGTGGGAGAACTGCTTCTGCCCCAAATACTAGCGAGAAAGGAGTTGCTCCCATTGGTGTTCTTATTGAGGTTCGGTGGGCCCACAAGGCCGGATATAACTTCAAGTGCCAATCTCGCTTGTTTTCTTTCACCATTTTAAGGAGAATGGCTTTCAGTGTTTTGTTTGTTGCTTCAGCCTGTCCATTGGCTTGGGGATAATACAAGGAAGCCGTATGATGGCTTATTTTGAATTTACCGCATAGTTCGCGAACTTCTTCATTTTTGAAAGAAGTTCCATTATCAGAGATAATGATTTCATGGGATACCGTACTCTACAAATGATTTGATTCAAATGAACTTAGCGATCATCGAACCAGCATACGGTAGTAAGAGGCATGGCCTCTACCCATTTGGTAAAATATTCAAAGGGGTGATTATAAAATTGTGGCCGCCTCTGTGGATGAGGGAGAGAATTTCCCTATTAAGTCTAGGCCCCATGTAGAAAAGGGCCATGGAGTAGCGATTGGTTGCAGAGCTTGTGCTGGCATGTGGATCTCATGAGAGAATTCTTGGCACTTATGACACCTACGTGCAAACTCTATCGCGTCATGTTCTAGAGTGGGCCAGAAATAGCCCATTCGATGTATTTTTCGAGTGGTGGCATGGCCACCGAAGTGGCCTCCACATATACCGCTATGAGATTCATGGAGAATCCTCTTGGATTCTTCTGTGTCGACACACCTTAGGAGCATTCCATCGAATGCTTTTCGATAGAGAACTTGCTCTATAATGACATATTTAGATACGATAATGCGTAACCGCCTTTTTTGTCATGTGTAGCTCCTTCCTGATACCTATGGTCCATGATATAATTAATGATATCAGTGTACCAAGGGCACTCAGAGATAGCAGGTCGAGTTTCGATGTAGTATACGCATTCATTCGGAAAATCTAGATCTACTAGATCTCCTCGCATCCAATGGATTATCAGCTAACCAATCCGCAATGATTTGTCCTTTTATCGACTTCTGATTTACAAATGTTAATTCGAACTCTCCCATTAAGGTTATAAAACGTCCAGCTTTTTTGGACAAGGACCCTTGTGTGAGAAAAGTCCGTAAATGGTCCGTCTTTACCATGACCTTTGTTTCTTGATTCAACATGTAATGTCTTAGACGTTTAGTAGCAAAGACTATGGCAAGGCATTCTCGCTCTGCCTGTGTATAGCGTGTTTCATAGTCGAGCAATGTTTGGCTAATGAAATAAATCACACGCTCTCTCTTGTCATCGTCTTCTTGGGCCAACATACAAAGCCCAGCGAGACATCGGTAGCTCGTGAGTATAAGATCAACGGTGATCTAACTTAGGTGGCATTAGCGTAGGTGGTGATAACAAAAACGCTTAATCGCATCAAAAGCTTCACTGCAATCTTCACCCAATCGATGCTATAATCCTTCTTGAGTAAATTGTTGATCGATGAACGGCGAAGCTTAGTCCGGATAAATCTCCGGATTGCACCAGCTTTTCCGAGAAATGATCCGATTCCGCATTCACTAGAAGGTGGGACCATTTCGAGGACAGCCCAATTTTGGTCGATCAACATCGATCCTCGTGACGATATGATGTAACCTAGAGCTTTCCTCCCGTTACACCAAAGACGCATTTCTCCTGGTTTAGCGTGACTCCGTATTCTATTAGGCGTGAAAGAATGATGCGGAGTACTTCAGTGGTGGTCACAACGCTTTTGGCCTTAGCCAATAAGTCATCCACGTAAGATTCCATGATTTTATGAATTAAATCGTGAAATATGTATGTCATAGCCCGCTGGTAAGCAGCACCAGCGTTCTTAAGACCGAATGGCATAACAACAGAAAGCAATAGGTTCCCAAGGAGTTATAAACGTGGTTTTAGCTTGATCTTGCTCTCGGATATTCGATGTTGATCCCGAGAATCCATCCATGAGAGACAAAAGTTCAAAACCAGCCTGTTGCATCAACAATAACGTCTATGGATGGTAATGGGAAGTCATCCTTAGGACACGCTTTGTTGATGTCTCGAAAATCTATGCAAATGCGTATCTTTCCATTTTTTTTTGAGAACGGGAACGATGTTAGATACCCATTGGGAGTAGTCAACTGGCTTGATGAATCCTACCTGAAGGAGTTTTATTACCTCCTCTTTTACCATGAGGGCTACCTTGGGCTTCATAGGTCTTGATTTTTGCTTAATTGGCTTTGCAGATCTCGATCTAGTGACGAGGTTGTGCACCGCAATGTGGGGTGCGACTCCGTCATCTCTTTCAGAATTAAATGCAAATGCCTTTGATGTTCTTTTGAGAACTTGAGTATGTATTTCCACTTCTTCTGGGGTTAACGAAGATCCTAGTTTCAAGATTCTCGGCTCGTCTTCCGTTCCGATGTTGACATCGATCGTTTCTTCGATTAAGGAGGCGTTACCCTCTTCGAACTCAAAGTGTGGTGCCGGAGGTAAATCCAAGTCATCCCCATTTTCTATCACAGATATGCTAGGTTCCTTTGTGAGGGAAGATTTGTTACGGGATTTCCAAAGTAGGAAGACGAATGTGGAATCAGGGATAAATCTAGCATGTGATAAGAGAGATGTAATGCTGCATAGGCATTTAAATAATCCAAAGTAGCCGCATCATTTCCAACATGGTCTAGGACGGTAGATTCACCTCCACTAAAAAGAGGATTTGTCATTGTTTTTATTAATGGTTCGTCACGAATGGATACTGTGAAGTGAGTATCTTCTAGTTCATTGCTTGGAGTAAAACGTGACGCTGAAGTTGCTATCGAATCGGCGAGAAGATTTTTCTCTCGCGGGACCGCTTCAATGGATATGAAGTTAAACGCTTTGCTTAAATCTAACACAACGTCTTTGTAGAGTTGTAAATGTTTGGCTTTAGTTTCATATATTTCAGAAACTTGGTTTGTCACTAATTATGAGTCTCCTAAAACTCTGATATCATCAACACCAATTCTTTTGGCTAAAGTGAGACCAAGGAGGAGGGCTTCGTACTCAGCGCCGTTGTTTGTGCATTCAAAGTTTAACTTAAAAGCGAATGGGAGGATTTTCTCCTCAAAGTGAAGTAAGAATTATACCCGCCCCGCTCCATAGCGACATTTAGCTCCATCGAAATGGAGAGTCCAATACTTAGCCGGGAGCATAGATGTGGGGCATCAGCTGCGTTTGCACACTCTATTTCTACCATACAGAGATCTCTCACGGGCAAGGAACCAACACCTAGGAAAATCCCATGCCTACCGAATCGAATGGTAAGAACATTGGTGAATCTTGTTCTATCAACTCAACGATTTTCGCAAAGAGTCCCTAATGATACTGCTTTCTTTAGTTTTACTTTTAGGGGTTGGAATTGTTTTGGCTATGCCGGTAGTTTCGAGATCCGTCGTAGGTATCAACTTTTCCTCCGGCTTTGAGTCGAGGGTTTGTTAAGTTGGTTTGTTGGAAGTTCAAATTCGAGTGTACACCGGTCTTTTCTTTAAATCAGCTAGGTGCACGTCAAATGGCTTTGGATCACCTTTGGCTACAAATACCTTTCCTAGATGCAAGAATCTTACTTGAAATAATGTAGAAGGGATTGCCTTCATGCGGTGTATCCATGGTCGGCCGAGATCATATTATAATTGGTTTCCGATCTATAATATAAAACTCAGTCAGATTGTTTTAGGTCCCAAGGTGACCGGCAATATTATAGTTCCTATCGAAGTGGCTTTAAGGCTATCATAGCCTCTCAAGGTATTTCTCGTGTAGTAGAACAGTTGTTTCTCCATATCCTAGTTTTTGGAGGAAAGAGAAAGGGACTATGTTAACCGCAGCCCCATCGTCAACCATCGCCCGCTTTACATAATTATTGTAAACCCACACTTGCAAGTGTAAGGCTGGATCACCTCGGCGTGCGATCTCAGCATCTCGTAGGCATTTTACTTATGTCGAATATGAATTCGACATCCGTATCCTCGTCCCTGAGGATGAACATCAAAGTCTATATGATTTACCTGTGTTTCGGGTGGTGGAGTGATATTAATTAAATGACCTAAGCCTAGCGCCTCTAAAAGAGCGGCCCTGTGGGCAGGGGAGTTCTTTAGCAAGTCAAGGAACGAAATATGCGAGAAGGTTTTCGTTAGATCATTAATTAAATCGTAAGCACCCACAGGTTTTGTTGTAAGTTGCTGGATGTTATCCGTGTCTGGCAAGTGGCTTGGACTTGGTTGAGAAAAATATTCTCGTGTCCTTGTTACAGCTTCAATAGGTAATTCCGAGTCTAATTCTACCAATCCAACCACCTTAGGTCGTGGTTGACTCCCTAGTTGGGGCGCAACTAATGGATTTAGCGAAGTCGAGGCTTCATGGTCATTGTTTCCTATTATTGCACCCTTGTTTATTCCCGTTGAATTTAGTCGATTATTATCGTGATTTGGGAGTGGATCGTTAAAGATCTTGAGAGGAGCATTCTGAGGGGAAACTGCCCCTGCGAACGTATTGGGTGGCGATGGCGCAGATCTCGCCAAAACAAACTCGTGAAGAATTGTCTTTGTTCTTCCGGTAAACGTTGCATGAACTTGTTGTAGTCACGACACGTTCTAGTGTCATGACCCCGAATTTTATGGAAACCACAATAAGAATTGGGATTGTAATTCGTGTTTTGTTGGTTTGGTGTGTATTGTGGCCTAAAATTCCGATCAAACTGTTGCCTATTAGGACTAAAGTTTTGTTGTTTCTGGTTTTGACTTTGGTTTTGATAACCAAATGAGTTTTGGCTTGGTCCTTGTATGGGATTTCACCGTTGTTGTTGTTGTTGTGGATGATTAAAATCCACTGTATTGACCGTTGGGGTAAAATTGTTGTTTCGCTGATTGTTTGTTTGTGACGGAGTATTAACAACATTTACCCTCTTGGGCTGGTCGGTTACCCCATCCGTTGTTACCCCACGATTTTTGTTAAGGATTTTGGGTCCTTGATTGACGTTTGTGGTAGTTGTAGTATTTTGAGTAGAGGTGATTAACCTCCCATTTGCTCCATATGCCTTACGACCACTATCTATTGCTGCCTGGTCTATTCGTAGAGCGCTCTCAAGTACTTCATCATAAGTCCTTAGTGGGAACTTCTGGACTTCTTCCTTCACTTCTCTGCTGAGAGAATGAAGGAATAAATCACATAGTTCCATCTGATCCATGTTTGGAGCGCTTGCCGAGGAATAAAGGACTGTGCGCCACCTTTGGATGAAATGGGCGATAGATTCGTTATGTTCTTGCTTGATGTGTAAGAACTCCCGATTCCCGCCCCAATAGTTTGTTCATGTCGAAGGCTTTGATGAACTCGCACACGAGTTGTTTGAATGAATGTATGGAAGCTCGGGTATTCGTAATACCAATCGAGAGCAATGCCTTCCAAGATTTTGGGGAATATTTTAGCAACACCCCATCCCATGGGAGTAATTCTCGAATGGTCAGAAGCGTAAGCTTTGATATATGCATTGATCTCCTCACCCTTGAACTTGGGCAAATCGAAGAGGCCTGAAGCATAACGCTTCGTATGGTGAAATCTAAGGGCTCCTTCAAATATTCGAATAAGTCCCTATCGCATATGTTTCAACCATTGATGGTGTCTGTTGAGGAGGCGGTGGCGGAATGGGTTGTTGATATGGCATAACGTACGCGTGGGCTGGGCAGGGGCATAAGGCAACCCCCGTATTTGGGCAAACATGCCGGAGAGGAGAACATATCCCCCTGTGGCGATTTTGAGATACATGTTTAAGTACGAAGGGGTATTATCCAGAATGGATTGCTCAGACTAGACCGGGAGGAACAGCAAAGAAGAGATAGTGGGTCTAGTTGGCACTTGTTGTGAATACCGAGGAGTCATACCTAATGTGCCCGCTCCCGTGAGGAGATCTACTTGGCTAGGATGGTGCGGAGGATCGAACTCCCCGTTTGTATGAATCTTGAATTTTGACTTGCTTGGGCAAGTTCTAATCCTCTAACCTTCTCTATTAGAGTGAAATGACTTCGTTTGGTGAAGTCACGATATCGTGCCTCGTGGCGTTTTGTTGATGCTATGGTTTTCATGGAGGTATGTGATATCCCTCGCTATGAACTCGATCATTATCTTGCCAAGCATCTCTCGAGAGTATTTTCTATACGTGATGGCATAGAGGTATTTTTCGAGGAGAGAACTCTGGGCTGTATTTGCAAACCTCCTACAGTGTGGGTACATACCCTGGGAGCGTTGTTCACTCCTAGGATAACGTATTGAGTACTGGCCATCTAGAACCGAGTATGGGTCCGATTGTCTACTAATATGTGGTCTAAGTAGCATCCGAGGAGATGAAACAGATTCTCCAAGAAATGTCATATTGTTTGAGCCTCAAGGCTCTGCTTGTGTTTGAGCGAGTTGTTCCAACCCCCTCTCGCTTGGAAGGACGAGTTATATCTAGTCTTGGAGTTTGTGTTGACAATCGACTAGTTGAATAGTTGTCACCCCACACGAGAGTGAGGGTGATGACTGTCTATTCTCGCTGGGCATAATATGCCTCAAGACCTGTGAGGGGTCTGCCATATGCATCGAATCCCGACATATTCGGGGGGTATATGAATACCCGCAGAATAATGGGAAGGAGCGAAGGTGATTTGGATAAGATGAAACTTCTCAGAGAGAAGGTGAAGCAATTGTAAGTTTCACGTCGGGTTCACCAATTTTGTACGTCGGAAAAGCGACAAGCGAGCGTGAGAATCTACAAGTGACTCTTCCGCGTACCCGACCTCCCGAGGTCGTGCCGAGACAGCCGGTGGGGATGGAATACAGGTAGTATACGGATAGACTAGTTAGGCAATCTAATATCTTCGACACGCACTAATGGAATCTGCGAATCTAAGGCAAAGAAGGCCCTTCTAACCCGGACCGTGATAGATCGATCGCCAAGGATGATCGCTCAAGGCTCCAATCAATATCGAGCTCTGGCGTGATTCGATCTATGGGTTGTGGAATGCGTGGGAAATGACCCGGGATGGTTTCGTGTATTTCTCCTGATAGGGTCATATGGTGAATATAGTCAACTCTATGGACGATTCTCTGGCCTAGTCCAGAATTCTCTAGCTTCAAGTTAGTGTTATGTCCAAAGAGGGATAATCTGTTGGATGATGATAGGTGGAATTGGGAGTAGACCTGAAATACAAAGTACGTAGCGTAGACCGTCTATGTCTATATCCAATCTCTTATGGACTCGTTAGGCTGTGGGATTTGTGGATCACAACCGTATACTCTCGGTTGTTGTGGTCCTGTTATGGTCATACGCGAGATCAAGTTCTAATCCCTAGTATCCAGTAATCGTATGCTTTCTCAGCTTCTATGTTTAGAATCAACAACAGTTGTGTGATTTTCTCGTAATACCTTATGGGTGTTCTCGCAACTGGATTCTTAAGCTGGTATCTATATCTACGAGGGTGTCTCCAGCGTCTGGCTGTGGAACTAAAGGATCACACCCGAATATTTGTTCTCTTTCGAGCCCTTCTACAGTCATGTGGATATTTTCTAGGGTAATCTGTAGTTTGGCTGATTTGACCAAAACGTGTGTGCTTGGTCGTCCTCTATGTTTAATCCTCTTAACTGTGAACTGATCAGTTGTAAATCTGTGGTTGTTTGGAATACTTGTATCCTGAGATTTTGGTCTATGTCAACTATCGCTGTGACGAGGTTTGGTTGAGGCACGATTGGCTCAAATATATATTCCCTGGGCTCTTGAGGTCCCGTGATTGTCATACGAAACAAAATGCGATCTAACTGTAATGAAACAAATTCTAACTACGTGAAGTAAATCTAACTGCATATAACCTTTATTCTTCTATGAAATATTTAACAATTTTAAGGGAAGCAAACTATTTTAAACGTATCTAGAAATAATAACTAAACAGTAATTAAAACAGACAAGATAACCGAGTGTAGTTATTTGCCTGTGCGAATTGATAGAATTCTAAATAGGTCTAATCTATCTGCAAGATTCTCGATCCTACCTCAGAAGTGAGGAGTGAATCATAGTTTCTCGGAAACTATCAATCCCCACAGCTTCCCTGGCAATATCGAGAATAGAATGAAATGAAATAAAGCGATTAACTACTCTATTTAATATGATTCTGACTAGAACTTTGAAATTTAAAACCTGGATTCCGCAGAACAGTGGCGAATCCGATGGTGTGTATGTGATCTCGCCCCTCGCATGGTCTCTTCGCTCTTTCGTGTTCACGTGATCCAAAAAGCGTGTGATGCTAGCACCGATATAGGAGTAGATTTTGGGATAAGGACAGCTGTAATGCATCGAGAATGCGAGTAGGAGAGGGATAGCGCAAGAGTACAGAGCTTGGCTTATGCGATTCCTAGCGGGATTTTTTACCGCAAGTCATGCAACATGAAGTGACCGTAAACTTCTTTGACTATCCTATACGAAGAGCAAAACCTGCAACTTTAATGGCTTCCTAAGCTATTTCCGTTCCAAAATAAAGACACCGCTTGCACAAGTTGGATATGTGGCTTACCAACAACGAATAAAGCTAACCTGTATATAATGAATCGAACTAAGAACTCTAAGTCACAAAGAAAAACAAATCTACAAAGAAAAGGAATTCGTGAGGCAAGCTTCTAACCGGATTGGATGGAACAACAAGATCGCCGCACAAGATGGGTCTCGTGGCTTACCAACAAATGAGCAATACTAAACCAAGTAAGAAATGAACTATGCTATCAATCCTAAGCAAAGCTAACCAAAATACACCGAAAACCGAAGACTCTAACAAGGAAAAATGGTGATCAAAACTCCACTCAAATTCTTCACACAAACTCAAATTCTTCACACAAACTCACCTTCACCAAAATCAGACCATTTGCATGTACACAAACCATGCATTTATAGGAATTCAAACACCCAAGAATCAAACCAAATTGAACTCCTAAACAATAAACAAAGGAAAACACTGCTCCAGGGACCAAAACATTAATGCATGCTCAAGTCGGCAAAGAAAGCTGGTGAAACGTGATATTTCACGCGGGTCGCGCCAAAAGGGCGTTTGGAAAACGCGCCAGACCGCCGCCCGCCAGTGGTGGGCAAGTTACAGACCGCCGCCTGCTCAGGTGGCGGGCCGAGACCGCCGCCGCCGCAGGCGGCGGTTTCACATCAAGATCAAAAGGGGCAAGAAAAGAGGGAAAAAGGGGAAAACAAAGGACACGGGGCTAAGTGGGGTATGCGGGATGTTAACGCATATCCGAAGAGCGATGAACCAATGCCGAGGGTGTTGCAACATGTCATCTGCTGTAATATCAGTATCCCCATGAAGACCCTAGTCTTCACAAAGGTACAGTCTTGTAGTTGGCGTGTGCCAACATCTCGACAGAACTACCCATCTTGATGTACACACCTCAAGAAGAGGTCATTTACACTCATTTATTTCTTAATTAAGATTCAAATTACAGCAACCCCACTGAACCCTACTTACAATAACCCTTAAGTTTTTCATTCTTAATTGAGTTGTTAATGTAATATGGAACTTCATAAAATTATGATTACTTTTATGTTCATTAACTTTTTGCTAAACGTGCGATTGCTTGTTTGAAAGAAACAACATCCATCATAAGATTTATTTAATATAACTCAACCATTCATAGCTTGTTTAAGATCCAAAAATAGTTCCATTATAGTAGTCTTCATAGAGATGAAGTATAATTGATTCACGGTCTCATATACCAAACATTTGTTTTGAAACCTATCAAGGTATTTCTCTAGAGGGAGTGAACCTTCCTTTTTCTAGTTAAGTGATAGGGTTTGTTATACCCTTTTCCATTACACGAGTCATGGTAGTTAAGTTATACTTCTATTATCATTTTTTCAATAAACCATGCATGATTAGATAAAATAACATCGATGCATGCCAACTTAATAAGTTGCATTCAAATAAGGGATATTGTAACTAATTCCCATACATCCAACCTATTTAGTTACAACATAAATAAGGATCCATTCAGATAAGAATGATAACAATGTAAATAAGATTACAAATTTCCTTCATATAATTCACCAGGAAAATGACATATCAAGTATGAGTAACTCTCAATCTTCTTCAATTCATCATGGTAAAATACATATTTTACAGGACCATGCATTTTAGACATATTTCATGTCAAACAACATCAAGATCATTAAAGAATACAACTTTTCTTCTTTCAATACATTTCAATAATGAATCGATTTCTTTAAATAAGATCTAGACTTTAAGCAACCAACACATCCTATAAGTTATTTCCCTCCTTTATCACTTACGAAGTCCATCTCGTAAAAATTGTTAAGCACGGTCGGTTCATTGAACCGAGCATGATAAGCACTAAGCATTAAAACGATGTGCTTTCAACTAACTATTTCATAAAACCAACTCTACTTTTATGTATGAAGGCCAATCAAATCAATAAATCCTAAGTAATAACAACCATAAAGAAGAAAAAATGATCAACCTGAAGTAATCATTCGAAAATTTCATGATATAATTAACACTCTACAACATTATATCAGATAAGTAATATTTCACCCAAATTACTTATCTCCTTCCAATAAAGGCACATACTAATTATTTCTTACATAATTCAATCTGAATTATAAATACATAAACTAACTCCATTATTTTTCCAAAAATAGAGTTACTCTAAGAAACAAGTACTATCAAACTCAATATTACAAAATTTCATAAAAAGGTATCTACAACCAAGCTAATTCCAGCTTCATGAAAGGCTTTAGGATGAATCATCTACAACATAAAATAAGAAATTCCTATTTCAGATGCTACATCCTAATTTAAAGTCCAAGATATAGCCTAAGTTCTCCAGTTAGGCCACACATTAGAATTAGGAAAGTATTCACTCAACAAATAGCATTTCACATAAATCAACTATTAAAAATATTGATTCCTTTAATACAAGTCAAGTGAATAAGTAAGAAGTATCAACAAATACTCAAATGAATTCATGAAAGTAATGCAACTGAACCTGTTAAATCTATAACAAGATTTATATGAAGAGGAAGGACAAGCGAGAGAAAACAAGTTAGAACTTCCCTCCCAATTCGGTTAAGCTGAATATCAATTCACAACTCAGAAAGGAGAATGCAACACATAATCTCTATAGTTTCCGAAAGAGACAACGATGAAAAATTTACCTCAGAGAATAGAAGAGAAAGGAGTCAATCAATCATGTTTAGATGAGGATTCCAACATTCTATCTCAAGTAAAGAAGGTCATAAAAGGACTGGTACATACCCAATCACAACATCCTTTAACTCTTTAAAAATAAATCATGCACTAGAGGATGCTAAACCGAGTATACGACTGAAGTATTCAAATCATTTCTCAAAATAAGGCTCCCCATCATGACACAATTATAGTATCAGTAGTACATTATCCATATCAAGAAAGAGATGAAATAACAAGAATTGTTAAACATCTACAGGAAAATAACAACCTTCAATAGTCATTCTAAATCATTAAAGTATCAATCAAGAAGCCATAGACTATTCATTCCTTTTTCAGACGATAGTGCAACAATCGATAAGAAATACTCACTCTCTCATCCTCACAGAGGTGAGAGAAAAAATCTTTTGAATGGATAGAGAAAGATCCATCTCGAATTCGATTTCAAAGAAGATGCAACACAAAGAATGACATGACTTAGCTACAGGTGCACAAATCAACTACAGAGATGATTATAATTCCTTCCATTATATTTCTATGGACAGGCTCAACTACACGCATCTACTAAGTCGAAAAGACATTCTAACCCTTCAACATACTCAGAGATCATAGAAACTGAAGTATCTAGAAAATCCCTTCATCTTGAATCGATTGACTAGTCCCAGATCATGAAACATCCACCAAAAATCTGAATATACATTCAATAAATCCTCACGAAACCACAACAAGTAAGGTTTCAACAAACTTACACTAGCAAGTTAGCTTAAGAGGTTTACCCAGATCAAGAACAAGTAAGACTAAACAATCATTATCTAACATGAAAGTGAAAAAGAACAACGAGATCGACATCTTGCAAGCTCGAAAAGAGCTAATGTGAATAGAACTAAATATTATCTCATACCAAATCAATTCAAAAAGTCCTTAAATATAACATAACCTCATCTACCCAACTTTTAGTTCGGTCTTCCAAGATTTAAGGAAAAACCCAACAAGATTTAAAGTTCAGAAAGAGGAACTTCACACACTGTTATATTCAACAAGATAATTCCAAGATCTAAGTATCCAAGAAACCATTACCACATAGTTTCCATAAAGGAACAAGATTCAAAAAAGTAAGTTTTAACTAAAAGGGTAAGAGAATAAATAAATCATTCATTCTTGTTTCCACACGAGTTTGAATCCACAAATACAAAAATCCAACCACCCATTATCAGTCCAACTTCCATCGAAATACCGAGGTTGAAAAGAATGAAAGTTTATATAGTAAAGTTCAAGAAGAAGTCACTCATTCATTCTTGTTTTCCATACGAATTCTAGTTCACACAACATTGAATACAAGCATCCATATATATATAGTTCCAATCAGAAGTAACAATACTTCAACCAATCAAAGATGCGATAGAGAAGGACACTTTTCTTACCTTCTATCAACCATAATAGACAAACCCAGTTCCAAGTCTTAAAGCAACAACATATTTCCATAAACCCTTTTTAGCTAGATAGGAAGGGTTCAAACAGATTGACATTATTCAAGACTCAACCAAATATCAAGGTACAATTCACTATTAAAATTAAACAGGAAATGACCCACATTCCATATCATCTAACAAAGACTCATTTTCAAAAGAATACAGAGATATTTCAAGCAAAGAAGCAAGATATTCATCATAAATAAAAACCCATTGATCACAAGAGAAAAGTTGTTTTAATGAAGATGTTTAGAGAAAAGCATAACAACTTAATGGATAGAGCCTATCATGCCTAATAGTGCTTTTGTTGATTTGAAGAAGATTTCCAGCCGAGCCTCCACAATTCCTTCTTCTCCAAACGAAGTCAACAACCCAAAAATTCTTTCTCATATGCCTCTTATACCTCCATTGGATTGAAAATAGTCCAAAGGAGCCAAAAATAGAAACAAATTGAAAATTGAACTGCTGGTTCGAAGAACCAGATATCCCCATGCAGAGAAAAAATCGAAATGAATGAAAGACCAAACAACCTCCAAGAATTCCGCTTGCATGGTTTCCTAGGTGGTTTGCTCGCCAAAACCAATGATCATTAATGCCATTGAATTCCACTTTCTGCCTAAATCTCCATGCCATTGCCATCTAAAATTGGCAAACTCAAACTTAACTAAAGCATGCATCTCTATCTTTAGTGACAATGCCAGCTAGGCATTCCATCTAATTTCCATGCCTCTGCCAAAACTGGCAGTACCACATTTTTAAATTCAAATCAAATCACTTAAATGCCAATGAAACCATCACCACCGCCTCCCATTTTCCATGCGACCCCTTAGGTCCCCTTTCACCTTACATTAGTTTAGGTTAGATAAACATTAGTTTAGGATCCGACCTTAGGCTAGTTAAAAGTTATTTACCTTAGGTCATTAAACATTGCCTTAGGTAAGTTTGCCATCATAGGATAAGCCATACCCCATAGTATTTTAGTATTAGGTAATAGGTTAGGGATTGACCTCTCATTACCTTAGGTTATTTCCAAATCCCACACTTGTAAAACATACAACTTAGATTAGGGTGCAACATGCATAGTTAGAAATAGATCTAAGGTAGGTCTAGTTTACCTTAGGTTAGAATCCAGTTAGGATAGATCCTAAAATCTAGGACTAAGGTTTTACCTTAATAGTCTGAAGTAAGTATTTTTCCTTCTTATGCCAACCAGTGTCATAAGAAATTAACTAGAGGATCCAATTTTATATTTCACAGAAAATGTAAAACAAGGACCTCAAAAGAAGGGTCCGAAAAATTATAAACATACAAAGACTTATTTCTCTTAATACCTTCCATTCCAGAATGTTGAATTAACAAAACCGACAGGTAAGAAATCGAAGGACCTTGGATCACTGGAATTGATCCAAGGTTTTGTTGTTATTAAAAATAAGTATGCAAACAAAAATTCTGGTTCACAACTTTTACAAAGCCCAAGGAAGAATAATTTTACTTCAAGCAACAAAAACATAGAAAAATGAATCCATGAATGGAAATACTTTATCCCTTTGCAAGCATGATTCCCAATAGTCAAAAGAATACACCTTCTTAGGAAAAATCACATATCAACATTTGCGGTGCAAGGAAGAGAAAGCTATCAATTTTGCAAAGATGTTACATGAAAAGTGCAATGGTTCATGGGTGGGAGGTGGAGAAGGCTTAGGTGAATTCCAACATGGTGGTGGAGAATAAGGATGCTTACGTGAAGGAGGAGATGGTGACCATGAAGGAGGGTCAATAGATGGAAGAGGAGAAGACTTAGTAGGCAAGGGAGGAATAAAATAAGTAGAAGGAGGTGTTATAACATGATCTACAATTAAGTCTTTTTCTAAATCAATAACTTTATAACACAAAAGAGTAAATGAATCACATGTATCATATAATAGCTTTTCTTTTAATGGAGGAATTAAGCCATGAAAAAGATAAATTACATTTCTAGATCAATAGGATGAAACAATAACTGATGCATGCAAGAATTAAAGTGTAAAATGTAATCTAAGATTGGTTCTTTATTTCCTTGATGCAAAAGAAGGAAAACATTCATATGTAACTTTAGGACCATTGTTAGAAATAAAATGTCTAAGAAAAGCATCCTCCATATCATAGTAAGTACTAATAGATCCATTAGGAAAATGAGTATACCATTGGAGAACATGATCAACAAGGCTATTACGAAAGGCTTTTAGTAACAAACGATCATTGGAATAAGAATCCATGGATAATCGGTAATGCTTTAGATGTAAATAGGGATTACTGTGCCATCAAAACATGAGAAAGTAGGCATGATGAAACCCTTGGGGAAAGTGAAATTATGAATCTTCTTAGGAATAGGATTTCCAAGAAGGGAATTATTGTCAATGGAAGCATAATAGGCTCTACTCTCGAGGGTAAGGGTATGAAATTGGGTTTTCAAAGTACCAACAACATGCATGAGAGAGAGGATATCTTATGAAGGGATGGTCGAGGAAGTGAGAGGCACATTAAGGGGTTAAATTTTTCCATTATGAGTGATCATGGGAACTGAGAAGGGGAGTAGATGTGGAAGGAGGGGATGGAGGTGTGAGAGGAGGAGATGGATGTGGAAGCTCTACGAGATGTACTAGGTGTAGGATCATGAGACATAGTGAGAGGTATATTAGGAGTAGGATTGGTGTCAACATGGCCATCATTAGAAATAAATTTAGAAGTAGAAGAAAGAGGAGGTGTAGATTCACATTCAACAATCTTAATGGAAGAAACATCATCATTAACATGTGGAGTATCATTATCAAAATCTAAGTCACTATTAGTCATATTTTTGTAAGCAAGGATTTCATCAAGAGTATCATCAACATATAAAGAAGTTGTAGGAGTGATAACATTAGATTTATCATGGAAATCATTGGGAAAATTTTCAAAAGTAAGAATGGTAGGAGAAATAGATTCACATTCAACTTGACTAATAATAGTAACATTGTTATCCACATTTACATTTGCAATATCAGGAGTAGAGTCATTAACATCCATGTTATCACAAGAAAGAACATCATCATGTAAAGAATCTAAATTAATGCTATCATTTTCCATAGTATAGGAAGAGGAAGATGGAGGATCATTCATGGCTATGGGAAATGAGGGAGAACATGCGGAAATTTTTTTGGTCAGGGGAAACTATGTAAATATCATGGTTTTGGAAACCAACAAGAAGAGAATTTTTGAAGTCAAGGAGTTGTTGGAGGACTTTTGGATCATATTGAGGTAGGTGCGGTCACAAAATTTAGATTCTCGCAGCGATATTGTAAAATATGGTTGCATGTGCATATAGGTTATATCACGCATTGGATATGGGCACCTTTTTCTAGCCATGAGGGTTTTGGGATCCTAGTGCAATGAGTTCAAAAAAGAGTGGGGTTCACCAAAATGATTTATTGAATTAAATCTTATTGAAAATTAACTCGATGTAACAAATGATAATATACATCTAATATACAAGAGCTAAGTACTCAAGTAGTGTAAAAACCTAAGCAAATAAGAAGGATATATGACTTAGGTGGTTTCTATGCGACCTATAGGTAGTCGAGACTATGTATATGCTGCATTTGACTGGAAACGATACAACAATGGATGATTGGGAATTCGGAACTTTATTCTATACCGGATATGAGCACCTATAGGAAGACAAGAGTGCATGGGCATTGGTGTCTATGTGAATACTCAGGATCTGTTTCTTTTAAGGTATGATGAATTTCCCTTCAATATCTACCTTGTCACACTACCTTCACTGTTAGGGTTTTGATCACATCTGTAATCTGTAAAATAAACCATAGCTACCTATAAAAGCTCACAAAAACATCAAATCTGAATAAAATATGTAATATGTGAAGTCAGAATGACCCCGGTGGTCACCCAAAGAGTGAACTTATTATTGAGCACTACACTACATTTCACACTCCATGTAGTTCTATGTGCTTGTGTGTGAAATAGTATCCTTAGGTTTACTTCACACGAATGGTGCTAAGATATCGAGCTATAGCTAGATTAAATGTAAATATGTGGTATGGAATTCAACACTTCCCCTTCTTATGCAGTGTATGTAGCCCAAAAATGTAGTCCCATTTGATAGTAGTGATAGTATGTAGATGTGATTTCCCCCTTGAATTTCCAGCCAGAATAATAGTGTGTATGTTGTGTATATATATATATATATATATATATATATATATATATATATATATATATATATATATATATATATATATATATATATATATATATATATATATATATATATTGGTCTCTTGTTTGACTTTGGACACTAGCGATAAAAAAAGTTGAGCATGAACATAGGATAATGATAAGAAAAGTGAAAAGGATGACCACAAATGTCAAAAATGTGTAAAAAGAATAAACATGATAGAAACGCTTAGAATGGACACAAGCACTGGGTGCTAGTGTCTTGGGAGAAATAATGATAGATATGAAAAGACAGATAGACATGGATCCCTATGACTGACCAGAAGTGGATACAAAAATGATAGATGTGGAAGAGAGTTACAATAAAAATCAATCAAATACATAGATGGAAAAGAGATAATGTCACCAGTGAATAATTTTCTTACTTAAGATCCATGCATATAACAACATACTGACGACATAGTAAAATAGTAATATGTGCGTGATTTTGTGTGTACAAGAGATATATGTGAGAGTAAGTCCTTGTCTTCTAGTACCTACGATATTAATTATGGTTTTTGTGACATAATGCCCTACTCTTTATGGATTGATAGAGGCCAATACATTTTAACTTTGATAATAATAATTAATTTTAATGATTCTCCTATTTAATGTACTATTTTTACGTGTTAAATTTACCATAAGAGTTGTCAACCTAAAAGCCTTAATTTTTAATGCCTTTGTAACATCTTGGATTACGCAATCATATGGGATGTTGAGCTCTCTAAAAACACCACAGGTGATGAGGTGCATTCTCTTTGAGCCCAAACCCAAAGATATGACTTAGACAGTGCCTTTTCATTTCCCTTTAAAATTTTCCATTCCAAAATTATAAAATCAATCTTCAACATTACTTTGATTCATAAGAAAAACATGTGTACATATTAACTACCCCTTAACTTATATAAATATTGTGTTAAACAAACATTAAAAAGATGTATAAATATATTCTTCCCTAATTCTAACAAAAATGTGAAACAAATGAAAACAAGGGAATAACAAGTATTGGGGTTTTCACGTGGTGGTGCAAGTTAACATATGGTTTTAATTTTGTTTTTAGTGTTGCTTTTGTGCAATGGATTCTCCGACATTTCAAGGTGCCTTAAAATAGTATCGAATTATTATTTGTGGCTGATTTTGAGTTTAACACACAATTATCGTTGCTCGACCTGGGGAGGGGTTGTGAAGGGAAATTATCAAATTCCCAAAAGCTTCATTACAGTGCCATGAGCCTTGACATTTCCACCTCCATTAGATCTAGCTCCATACAACCAAAGTCCACTTGCAACATGTATTCCACCTTGTATTCCCTCCCTACAACAAACTTCTCCACAAGAAATCACACTATTGAAAATTAAGATGGATGAATTATGTCTAGACCAAAACATATAAAATTAGGGAAGGATATATTCAAACACAAGGTTTTTCGAAGAGAAAGGGAGAGTGTAAGGATATACAACACAAGTGTATATTACTAAGAGAAGTAATATCACATTCCTTCAACCACGTTTGTATCTTGGGTGAAGAGACGTGGCCATGATGGGAGGGGGCTAAGTGGGTGAATTTTCAATGTTTCATTCACCACTATTTATAAATAGGGAAGCTTGTAGATGCTTCTTTTGTTTCCCACCATGCCCTCCAAATTTTCCTATACAACCATGTACATGAATGAATTCCTAATGAAGAATAATGCAAGTAGAAAATTAGAGAGAGAAATAAATAATATGTTATGTTCTACCTAGAGAACATAGACCATCCACTAGTATACCATAGTAGTGTTGCCACTACCCACCATAAGAAAAAAAATTCCATCAACCATGTTGGTGTCTTGGGTGGAGATGTGGGCCTTGATGGAATATCATGAATTACATATGTCATCTCATAAGATAGCTTAAGGACTTCAAACATATTCATGAGATGTTACACATGGGAAAGGAAATGAAAATGACACAACAATTTTGGAACCCAAGAAAGAATGGTGGAGAGACTAAGATTCTTTTTATGACCCACATCAAAGGGGGTTATTGATGGTTGTCCACTAAACAGAGTGATCAAAGATATTTATGGACTTCAATAGTTGAGCTTAACTCGCCAAAGTATTTATTGTGATCTACAACATAAAATGATGTGTGCTAATTAATGACATAAAAGGTGGAAGATTATCAATCTATTAACACCTATTAAAGGTGACCAACCTTATTCACTTGAGTCCATGCCCATCAACATAGCACACATTTCATTGATCAATATGAACATAGTTACTTAATAAGAGTGTATAAGAGGAAATTTCCGTATTTTTTTGCATTTTTATTTATCCACGTACTAGAATGAGAAAAATCAATTCTTATAATAATCTATAACTCAATTTAAAGAGAGAAAACCAAAATAATAATTTGTTATTAGTTTATACTATTTAGAAGTAGTTTAAAGTTGAAGTTGAAGGAGATTGCAGAACCTTTATTATAAAAAAATTGAGTTTGATTTGTAAGACTAAAGTGTTACAAATTGTTTTACAAAATCCTCATATAAATCTACTTTACAAGTGGTATGTGAATTGTTGAAAAATATTTTGAAGAAGTTTCTAGCTGCAAATCCCTAAGTAAGCGATCTTCAAGTCCATCGGTCTTTAATTTAAAGTCCTTTGATGTTAATTATATGGGTTAGATACTCATAATTAATTTACTATATCTTTTCTATATTTATCGCATTTTTCAAATGAATCGTATTTTTTTTCCATATTTTAGATATATCATATAAATACTTAGTATGAAAATTTATACCTTGTATATGACCATAGAACCTTGGTAGTTGAAACATATAATTTTGTTGATTAAAAAGATAAATTAATGGGCCCATATATTTCATAGAATCAAATTCTATTAGCAATAGATGAAGAACCTTCTTTTATGCCCATAAGGTCCAAGGTGTTTATGCAACATGGGTATTTTGTCATTGATTATGACGTGTCATCCTTACAAATGTACAAGAAGATTATATTCCTAAACAAATATTGGGTTAATTTTTAACCCTAAGGAAAATTAAGAACCAAGGAATTCATTGACCATCCACTACTAAACCAACTACGACTAATCTAAATAATTAAACAGGAAAAAAAGAATCTAGTTGGAAAATAAACAATCCATGGAGGAGTTGAAGTAGGGGACATGAGCCAGTTATCGTGAACCCTAACTTAAGGGGTTGTTAGAGCCACTTAATTATCATACAATTAAAAAATACTCTCTAATAGATCATGCTTTTTTCAATATACAAATTTTCTTTTGAGTATTAAAATTGTGTGGAAAGCATATTTAAGGGATTTAAATTAAGTATTTTTGAAGACAAAGAAATTAAAGGCAACCTATTACTTGGGAATAAATTCACCATTTATGGTCTGCCTATGTGTCACCATTTCATTGGTTAATGACTTGATGTGACTAGTTTATATTTAATTTTTAATTTTGAAAGTGACATGTGCTCATTTTAATTGAAACAACTAATGGTACTTTATTTCACATATGCACTCATAGTCATTGTCCCATACACGGTCATTGGATCCTTTCCCCTAGGCTTTGAAGAAACATGTGTGCAAATTATTTTTCAGATTAACACATCTTCATGGATAGGAAGGTCATTGTCACAAATACATAAAAATATTTCATTGGTTTATTTTTTCAATAATTTAATTAAAAATGTGTGTTTTTGTGGTTCATTTTGATAACATATGTATGGACATGTTTGATAAGAATCTTGGGTGTCTTGTATATTTTCTTGAGATTCCATTCACCAAGGAATTCAATGATGGTAGAGGCTATTCTCCCGATATAATGTACCACACATACATAAAAACATACATTCATTCATCGATGACCACCCACCGCCACATGGCGATTTTGGTTGTTGAAAAACACACTGTGTTTTTCAACACTCTGTAAAAGCACTTTGCAACAATTGATAGAATTCAAACCAAAGACCTATCCTTTAATAGCACATGCTCCCACCAGTCTAGCTATAGTTGTTCACATGCAACCATTCGATTTCAAACAAATATATTCAAAAAGAAATAAACCCGTGATTTGATAACTAATGCGTGGGTCCCACCCATGTATAGAGATGTATGTGTTATATGGTGCATTTTAAGGGGCATGGACATAGGGCGGTGCATTCTATTTGGAGAATATCTTCGCCTTAAAAATATGATATGGAGGCCATGTTATACAAACACATCATGTCAAGCATTTACTAGAAAGATTTTTGGGCACTAAGAATTGGCAAAGAAAAATAGTTTCAAGAGCCCTAAAATCTCTCAAATATCTTTTTGATGATTGATTCTACGACCCAATTACCTATGGATAGCCATGTGTTCACAATGAATGATTGATATTAAATTCATGAATGACCATGTACCAAATTTTTTATACAACCGTTCATTCATTGTTGATACATACTACATTTGTCAAAATTATTCGGGTTCATATCACTTAGACAATTCCCATCGGCGTAACTAGTTTTAATTTATATTTTATCAATAACAATTCACAACCCTACTTTAACCAAATAATATGATCATTTTCTACATAAAAATTTCTAAGACAATATAATTTTTATTATTTCAAAGGTTTTATATAGTTCCCCAAATTGTGACAAACTATCACCTATCCCATGTTCATGCCCATACATGTTTTGTATTGAATCTATGCAAATGGCCTTCTCTTCAACATAATAGTGCATTCATTTATATTTGACTCAATATTCATTGTGTGATCTAGTTTCTTCATACCTATTGAATTTAATCAGTAATGTTACAATGGTTACGACTACATTGTCATTTAACACATATGTTTAGTTTAGTAAGCGATGTGTATAATCTAAGTATCTCAACCTTGAATTTAAAAATAAACTTATTTGGTATATGTGTAGGATGAAAAAAATACATGGTGGATGAAGACCTATTTACACACTCTAAAATACATTTAGGAATGTTGAGTTATGGGATTGGAAGAATTCCGGGGTCATTTTGGGTTCGTTGCCACTTTGGTGGTATTACATGGTTGTAAGGTTTGGGCTAGTGGAACAATGAGTTTGAAATGGAGCCAAGAAAATATCTAAAAACGTATAATCACAAATAATTTCATAATTAAGGATTAAGTTTCCCATGAAATCATCCTTATCGATACATGTAATTTTCCTTTAGAGGCAACTATGACCAAAATATTATGTTACTTGAAAAATAGAAAACACGAGGATCGACGGATGGATTAGGGCTGCAAAATATGAAGAGTTCAATAAAAGAAAGAACACGGATGAAGCGGAACCACAAGTGGATGAGTAAGTGTATCAATTTAAGCAAATGCCCAAAATGTAACTAAGACATCAAATATTATGTGAATGAAATGTTTACAATGATAATGTGGAAGAAAGAAGCAAACAAGAAGAGACATCACTATATTTGAGTGTTCAACTTAAACGATGAACATAGTGAAAAGTTCATATTGGGGTTGAAATTAAATTTAGAGAAAAAACCCTCCTTGTTTAATTGAGGACTAGTTCCCACGAGGGTTAGATGTGAGAAAGGGATATGGATGATTCTTAGTGAGTAGTGGAAAGAGATGGTTTGTGTTTTTACACAACATGGGCCATCGAAATAGAGGACCACTTCAATCTCGAATGTCCTCAATATGTGAAGATACGAAGCACATCGAAACATTAAGAGTGGGTTCTATGGGTGAGTTATTTGAGGAAAAAAATCAAAGGGTTTAGGGGTTACTAATATAATTTAGAAAAATAAAAAGTAACCTTTTAAATAATATCACGTGCCTCAAGAATGTTTGAATGGGGAAGCAATTTGTATAATTGGTGGTCCGAAAGACCATTGGGTCTCATAGATATAATTAAAACCATTTCATTTTATTTTCATTTCAAGTGGCATCTTTGAGTTAAAAATTGTATCTATGAAGCGAGTGTGTGAATCCATATACAATACTACTTGTCAATATTATGTCCCGCCAAAGTTGTCTTGTTTTTTCTTCTAAACCCGATTAGTAGGTCAATATCTAATCCATACATGCGATGTGCACTTCTAGTTTTCCTTATCTTCTTCAAATAACTTCTCATATCTCAATAGGAAGCTAAAAATAGTAAAACCCTTGTTCGTTTTTTTTTATTTTATGTACATATCTAAAATTTCAAGGGCTATATGTTAAATCCTAGTCATATTTATAACATATTGCATATATACATGTGGTGTGTGTCTAATGTGTGTTGATCTACCGATCTGAATTATTTTTTCAATTTGGTGGACAAAACACTAATGACAAAGCTAATGTTTCATAGTAATCCATTCATAATAAAAGAAATCTAATTTTGCATAAGTAATAGAAATGTATTGTATTCACAAATTAATCTTTTTGTCAAAATCACTTTAATTGTAGAAAGAAAAGTACTTTATTATTATTTGTAATGTATACAATTTGGGAAAAATTTGTAGGAGAGATGCATGTAATGTATATCTTTACAATCAAGAAATTATGTAAAATGAGAAACCTCTATAGGAGAGACGTATGCTTCACAATTCATTGCAAATGAAGATGTATAAAAATATGAAAATTCTATAGGATAGATATATACCTCAAAAGTGTAACCTATGTCTACAAAAACATTCAACTTGTAAAGCTTGTATTTTTATTTGAAACCAAATTCTTCATAGTCGTATAATTGAGAAGATAATTTTTTTAGGAATAATAAATTAAGAAACCAAAAGGTCTGATATGAATCCACAATTGAGTTAAATTCAAATGGGAAAAAATAGAAAAATATAAAAATAAATATAGTATTATATTATTTTTAGTGCTCCTTGTCGAGGTCATATATTCTATCCCATTCTCACGAATTACAAACCACTAGACCCATAAGAAAGATGGAGTGAACTACGGAAAATCCACTACAACCATATACTCCACTCTTAACGTATACTTAAAAACCCATGAATAATTTAATGACCCTAAAAATGTATAATACTAAAAGTTTTCAAGATTTACTAAAAAGAGATTTCAGAACTTTCTTAAAATAGAATTTCAAAAATACTTCTTTGAACTGGATATGGGTCAATATTTCTACGAATACTCACATGGATCATTAACTCGCTAAAAATATATTTTGATAATTTATAAAATTATACTTCAAGAAATACTTCTACGAACACTTATATGGGTCAATCTCGCGAATGCTTACTTGGAGCATTCGTCCTTCCTTTAGAAGCAATCGGCCCCATTTCTTGTGAGATTGATCCCTAATGTACATAGGAAATTATGAGTGCTAAAGTGACTTCCTTTCACTTTAGTGGGCGGACCACCAAAATTATTGTTCACTAATTTCAAACCACCATTTAAAAATGCCACGGTTTCACTTCCTGCAACTATCACAAGAATGGATATTCCAACAATGAGAAAAATCATGACCTCTTATACCACAATGATTGCAAATGAGGTGATGAAGTCAATATATTCCATGTGTGTGAATATAATTCTCATACTTTAAAAAATAAATCTTTATCATAGGATTTAGATCAAATGAATATATAATTAACAAACAAGATCTAGTATGCAAAGTACAAACAAGTGTACAAGATAGAAGATGAGAATGACTTAGCTTGTATTGAAAAATCTGGAATGATTCTAGGTTGGGAAACATTCTGAGAAGGATGGATTTGAATTATGTGTGCTTTGTCTAGAAAACTGAGATTTGGAACCTCTTCGTACAGGACCACCCAGATGAGGACAGAACCTCCCGGGTCTTTGGTGTTTGAACTAGGCACTAGTGTCCGTGTACTAGCTACGATTTCCGGTCTTTTTAGGGTCTAAACTTATCTCTTTTATTTATCTCTTTGTCACATCCACTTTTTTATAGGCTTCTTATGTCACACATGTACCTGCGAAACAAACCATATCTACTGCACAAGGCTCAAGAAAACATTAGATGGAATAAATAATGCATATGTTTGAGTTAGACTAACCTCGGTGGTCACCCCAATGTTATTTTCACCGAGTGTTGCACTACATTTCAAAATCTATGTAGTTCTTGTGTGTGCGTGCGTGTGTGTTTTTAATTGTGTCTCTTGAAGCTAGTTTTCCCTTATGCCAATCAAACTAAGATAGTTGGCTATAACTACTTTTCCCCTAAGATGAATGTGTGAGATGGAATTCAGAAATATCCCCTTTTATGCAATGAATGATGCATCCCAAATGTATTCCTTGAATGTTTCTCTTTGCCCAAGTAATAGATAATAAGTATTAGCCCCAAATTTTCTAGCCCCTAATGATAGTAAGTCATGTATATATATGATTCCCTTGTTTGAATTTCTTCATTAACAATAAGAAAGATTTTAGAAAAGGTACCAAATGATGTAACATTTGAAAATTAGGAAAAGGAGGGAAAAGGAGAGAAGTTCCCAAATGGGACAATAGTGCCTCGGTGCTTTTGTATTTAATGGGTAGTACTATACGGGATACTTTAAGGATATAACATTAAATATTGAGTGGGTCATATGTTGTCTAATGTCCAAGATTAAAGTGGTCATTCCAGAAAAGAAAATAAGAAGAGTGTGTAAGAGGATAAAGCAATGTAAAAGTAAAACACATGTTGTTGTTGTTGGTGTTGGCTTTACCTACACGGTCTAAAGAGTTTGCTTAGGCTAATAATAAGTTATTAGGGGAATGTACTTTAAGTCATTTTATAATTGAGTTAGTTACCTTTTTGGGTGACCTAATTTCTCACTATATAATGTAACTCCTATGCATATTTTTGGCTAATTGGATTATGCATGAACGAATGAAGAGTTTTTTTAATTCTTTAGAGTGTTTTTGGATCTCGCTACTCCACATAGATTTTTGA
Organism: Taxus wallichiana var. yunnanensis; assembly: GCA_018340775.1. NCBI lineage: Eukaryota > Viridiplantae > Streptophyta > Pinopsida > Cupressales > Taxaceae > Taxus > Taxus wallichiana. Next base: position 851,344,378 of record CM031242.1, on the reverse strand, counting down.
TTTGTGCATTCGATCCTATCCAGTCCCAATCCTTAATTGTGACCCACTCCGACATGATATTAGAGTTGATCTAGTAGCCGAATTCCATTGCCTCTCGTTGGAAGATCTAACATTATAGCTCATTCAGTGTTTGTTTTTCATAGATTTTAGTTTTCAAGGATTTGGTGGGATTTTAAGGAAAGCCATGTAAATCTCTTCTCGCACGATCGCTACATGAGGGGTCTAAACCATAGGCTCAGCTGTAAACTTGACCTAGTTATGTGATAGGTGATTTTGACCTTTTTGGGGTTTTTTGAAGGGTTCTATTTTAAATCCACAAAAATTGCATCTTCTTGGGATCAAAATAAAATAAAAAAGCATTTATGGGTTTATCTAGGTTTTTGAAACATTTGGTGGGAATTTGACGTTTTTGCGGAAGATGTACAAATTTTTGGTGATATGTGTTCTTCCTTGCATTTTTCTTTCCATTTGTGTGTTTCGGGAGTTGTAAGGTGTCTAACAAGTCTAAAAATCTGCCTTATTCATTTCAAAATTTTTAGGTTATTTAACGGGTGCATAATTTTTCCCAAGTGCATTTCTAGATTTTCAAGGTGTTTGACATGTCATAAAGTCCACCCAGTGTGTCGGGTTTTCGGGACTCAGGGACATCTCTCGCATCTCAAAACGAAGTTGCAAAGTGTGGTCAAACCTTTAAACTCGGTCAATGCCCAATGTGTCGGAGTTCTCGAGACATCTTTGCATCGAACATGAAGTTACAAAGTGTGGTCAAACTTCGTAGCTATGATCAATGCCCAAGTGTGTTAGGTTTTCGGTAATTGTCAACATTTTAACAAAATTTACAACCGCAACCAAACCTCCAAACCCTAGTCAATGCCTAATGTTTTAGGTTTTGGGACTGTAGATCATGTAAGCATTTGAACATAACTTGAAAAAGTGTAGTCAAACCTCCGAACCCGGTGAATGACTAGTGTGTTGGGTTTTCAAAACTTTAGAACTTCTATGCATCTAAACATGTACTTGTAAATTATGGTCAAAATTCTAAACCCCAGTCAATGCTCGAGTGTTTCAGATTTTTCATCCCGTTTGACATGTGTTAGGTTCGACACCTAATTGACACACTTCGGGTTACACACTCGATTCAACATACAAATAATTGTTGTAATGGATTTGTCCCTTGTTCCACTTCTTACACCATTTAACTATCATGAGTGGAAATTCAAAATAAAAATCCTCTTGAGGAGTAAAGGCTTACATTGGATCACCATGGGTACAAAAACAAAACCGACACCAGATGTAGAGAAGGTGAAGTGGTACAACAAAAGTGATAAATCCTATGGTCTATTATGCATGTCTATGTCTCCCGACTTACTCTTTCATATTAAATATGTAACTAATCCTAATGATGTATGGACCATTTTGGAAGGAATATTTGGGAAGCAGGACATAATGAGAGGTCACAAGTTGGAGAATGAGCTCATCAATTTGATCCCAAGTGACTTTGAAATGATACAAGACTTCTTCACCAAATTCAAATCACTTAGGTTACAGTTGAAACTATGCGACATAAACAAAATGAATGATCAACTAGTTCTTTCCATCCTTGCCAAATTGGGTTTCAAATATTCTAACTTCATCTCCACCTTTCACGCCACCGAAGCGCCGAGTCCTCTAAACCCCATGCTCTACTTGCTAGACATGAGAAATTGAAGGCTTCAAACAAAGAGAAGAAACAAAATAATAAGGATTATGAGAACAAGAAGGATAAAAATGATCCCACCTCCAAATCAAACTTTGAAACTTCCTCTTCCAATGTTAATTCCAAGAAAGAGAGGATCAAATGTGGGGATTATACAAGAAATCATGATGAAAGTAAATGTATGAAGAAGAAGATTGACCACTTCACAAGTCTTATTGAGAAGAACAAAATAGGTTTTCCCGAGTCTTTCAAACCATTTTCATCAACCCATGAATCCTCCAAGGTAAATGACTATGGGAAAGAGAAAGATAAATAATCAAGAAAGGAGAAACCAAATGAGAGATCCTAGTTAAAGTTATACCAAAAATATTATATGGGTAATTGATTCGGTGCATCATATCATATGGCCTCTTCACACATAGAGTTCCCTTATTTGGAGCCATGTGACATGTCTTCTATACGATTGGGTGACAACTCATCTACACATGTTTTTAGGAGAGGGTCTATTGAAGTGAGTGGAGGGACATTCAACAATTTTCTCAATATCTCCTCATTGTCAACTAATCTTCTATCAGTCTACCAGATTACTCAGGTTGGACAAGGCTTACGTGTTGAGTTCACACTAAATTTAGTGTATGTCAAAGAGTTTCACAATGATGCTATCATTGCAGTGGGTGTAGTCGATCATCAAAATCAACTATATTCCTTCTTTCTTTTTATCCCTCTAAATTCTTCTTTGGATTCCCCTGTATTTGATGCCATTTCTAATCCTGAGAACATTTCTAATGATGAGGACTTATCTTCTAGCATAGATGAATGCAATAGTGATGGGGACTCACCTCCATCATCTCCTTGCCACCTTCCAAATATTGAGGATTTATTTATTGATCCACCTACTTCCAGTCCTCTGTTGAATTTTTAGGGAACATGCACCTTTATTGAAGACTCATAAAACATCAAGCTGATCTAGTATATAGTTGTAGGGCCTTCCACATTCCTTATTTGCTGTTGCTTCAAATACAACATCCCTTCATGGAGTAGTTGGATCTTCTACTTTGCATGAGGAGCATAGTTCCTTGTTTAGGAACCACATCTTGGATAGAGGTCCATTATCCACTTGGTAGACTCATTCAATTTTTCATGGTGATCCACTCTTCACTGCATATAATTCTTATCCTTGTACCTCTCAACAAATATATCAATGTTTTCCCAAAAGGCCTTGTGATCTAGAAAGTAGTATTGTTATGTCTTGGAACATAATTCCAGGCTTTGGAAAATCGACACACTCTTCATTGCTCCTCCTTCTGATCCACAATCACTTTAGGAGGCTCATTTTCTAGATACAAGGTGGCTAGATGTTGTTGTAGCTTCAAGTGGGGATTTTTATTCCTACCTTCTTTTCCTTTCTCTCTTTTAGGGAGGAGTTTTTTCCCATTGGGTTTTCTCCTTTTCTTCTCTTTATGAGATAATTTTATTGTATGTGGGTACCTCATCAGGCCTTGTTTCAGGACCCACCTTTCTTTTCAACCCACCTAATTTATACTTAAGGGGGATGTTGGTGTAGGATTTACCTACATAGTTTAATTATCTTTCTTAGGTTAATCATAGGTTATTAGGGAATGTACTTTAAGTCATTTTCTAATTGTGAGTTGAGTTGGTTACCTTTTTGGGTGACCTAATTTCTCACTATATAATGTAACCTCTTATGCATATTTTTGGCTAATTGGATTATGCATGAATGAATGAAGAGTTTTTTCTTCTTTTGAGTATTTTTGGATCTTGCTTTACTCCACATGATTTCTACTTTGTGCATTTGATCATATCTAGTCCCAATCCTCGATTGTGGCCCTCTTCGATAGTTGTAATGTCTAGTTTTATCACTTATGAATAATGCGTATAATGACATACGTAGAGGCTTGATGTAAATAAAAAGTGCATGCTTTTGTGACTAAATTTCTCCCCACTTTATCTTATTAAATGAATATTTGGTAGGATAAAGTAGATAAGAAAAGCGTACCTTATGGAGAGTGAAGGAGTTGTAACCAAAAGTGTGCACTATACCATACCGAATGGATATTGTGAAGTGCGTATCATGAAATATAGAAGAGAATAAGAAAGTAGATACACAATTCACAATACACACTTCACAATTCACAATCTAGGAGATTGTGAAGTGTGTATATGTAGTACCCCTAGGAGCCTATCACCCACCACTCCCTCATAGTACCTCAATTCCTCACGCAAGTACATTGTAGTGATATAGACTCACCATCGAAGAAGCCCCATATCACCTTTGGACGTAACTACATCCACCCATCCTAATGCCCCTCATAGTACTCAAATCCAAATACAACTAGCCCCGATACTAACAATGTACTCTTGGTCACTCGAAACCACTCCCTCAACAACTCATGTTGTTGATTTATATAAGTCTTGATCCTACCACACCTATCCCAACTCCATCTCCAAGGAAGCCACCTACTCATCATTCTCCCCAAGCTACTACATCAATCTCACCGCCTCATCCTCTAAGGAATTCACTCGGCGTCTCTCTTGACCAACCTCTACCTCAATCACTCTAGCTCCACCTTTTCAACATCTCCTGCCTACCCCTTAGACGTCTCCCCTATCTCAACATCCTAGAAATCAGCTCACGATACTAGATCATACTATAGAAAACAATATATACTCAAAATACAAAAAATAAATGTATCTTTATCTAGGATGGCCATCGTCCCCTTTGTCCACTCCTGCTATCCTCCATCTTTCAAAATAGTGAGAATCACAAATTTATAAGAAAATTATCATACTAAAAAAATGAACACAATGAGCTCTCACGATTATGTGAAGTTTATATATAGGATTCCTAACCTAATCGGAACCGATTTCTAATCAACACCGATTCATCGGAATCACTACTAATTATTTAAATCGACAGTGATCCCTTGTAAAATTGTGCACTTTCAAGGTTTGTCCCTCTTTTTGGCCCCCAAGACCCTCTAAAATCCAAATTGCATCATATTTCATATTGATCCTATGTTTCCGTATGTTTCTGGTCCACCGTGGAATCCATGACCTCATGGGAAAATTTTCTTACTACCTCGTACAAGTCATATGTCTATAGGTTGAGAACCCATTGGTTCCCCTATCACTTGACTAATTGGTTGTGTAAGCCCACCTTTGTGGAAATAAATTTCATGCCCAGTCTTAGGTCATCTTAAATTAAAACACAACAATTCCAAAATTCAATCTTACTCAAGCCTACATGCTCTTGTGACGAGCGTCGTTGATACTCACACTTTAGCTATACCATGTTTGTTAGTCCAGGGTGGTGTCTATGGTTGTTTTCAATAAAGGGAATAGTAGGAATTGTTCTCAGCACATATTTAACAACAAAATCGATTGAAGAATAAACATACTGTAATTAGGAAATGAAATTCCTTGGAAGTAAAAGAATATAAAAGACAAAATTTAAAGGTATTCAACACAATTCAATGCTGAAATGGTAAATACATTCAAAATGATAGAAGGGAAATAATAGTGAAACTCCATTCTCATTGGGGAGGAGTGGCCCTTGTTCCTTCCTTCGATTAGGTTTCTGATTGAGAACTTCACACAAAAAGTTCTCCCCTGAATCTAAAATTTTATTGAAAGAGTATTATTTTACAATAAATTAACTAACTGAACCAAACCGATGACTCTAAATACATAATCTCATTTATACCAAAGAAATCATAGTCCCTCTAGGAGAGAACTAGTTTATTCAAAATAACTAACATCTACTTAACTGTATATTGACTAAAACAATGACTATATATTCTAAGTAGTACAATTGTGGAAGGAGAAGTATTTGCAACGTTTGGATTGAATTAATATTGATAACTGTAGAGGAGGTTCATAATTGAATCCTTTGAGAGAGTCAATCGGTGCTAGAAGATACTTCAAATCTTAAATTGATTGTAGAGAATCGTGGTGATAATAAATCCATAGGTGTTTACCACATCACGTATCCCAATAACTTAAGTCACTTGAACCTCTAATCTACATGAATGTAGGTTGAGGTAGTGGCACAAGTTTCATGCTCATGTTGTTGTGCTACTATTTGTATCACTTATAGTTCAGTAGTCCAAGATATGTATATTCTTGTGTGAGTTCCTTATTTCAAGGAAATCTAAATTAATAATTTGGACGATCCCAACGCTTTATCATGAGTCCTACGCTAATGCAAAGGTGAGTCATGTGCCATAAGGTGATTCTGCAATACGGTGTATTAATTGAGCCATGTGTTAGTGAAATTTACTCTTGTGATAACTCAACATATGATTTTCCAAATGTATTGTTAATGCTCATAAAAATATCAATTTAAGCCATTTTTGAAGAAGCAATAACAAGATAAAAATAACAAGAATATGCACAATAATTCCTTTCAAAACATAGTAAAGTATTAATTATAAATCAATCAACATTATACATCATGCAATATGATATCAAAATAATATAGGGTTTCACATGGGTTTAAACATAACAAAATGGGGATTCATCACTCCCCCAGACTTAAGGTTTAACAGGTCCTCCTACTACCTATTCAGTTGTTCCACTATCCTTGAACAATTATATTCATTGGAAAATGTTTTCCAAGTTTCATCTAATCCAAAGTATTATAGAACCCAAAGTAATCAATAACATTTCTCCTCCAAGTGTTATAACTTCCCTCTAGCTGATCATATGTATAATTCCACCTTGGTACTGGAGCAATCACCAATGGAGGTTTACATCGCATCCCAATCCAATTCTCTTGCATCTCTAGAATGATTTTGTAGAGGTCCTTGGCCCTTTTGAGTGACTAGCGGAGGTTGGTAGGTGAAATTACCTCTTTTTCTTATAAGGTTCTGTAAGAAGTTGATATCTTACCTGACAGGCAAGGAAGTTTACATTAAACGTTGGGAGTACTTGTTCCTGAAATTTTGACACAAGTTTTAAGAATATCTTTGTATCTATCCACTAGCCATAAACAACATACCTATGAATGAAACTTGTTAAAAAATTGAATGGGGTTGGGAAGATCATGCATCATTAAGAGGCCTATGTTAGATTTTTCTTGAACAAATATTGCTCTCTGATCCCTTCATTCACCCTGATGCTTGAGAGTGGAAATAAATGCTCTTAACTGTACCTCACCCACATAGAATTTTATGGGGATCTCAATCTGCTCAAGGAGAAGAAATTTGTGAACATAAAATTCACAAAGAAAATTATTTTCAATATCACTCCCTGATGTATATGCACCCACAAACTGCTTGTCATCATCAAACTCAATGTCCTACATAACACGGGCTCTAGAGATTTGCCATTTGAAAAATCAGTTCTTTCAAAAATAATGCATAAAAATTGGAAGGAGGCCTACATGAAAGAACTTGATCATATAAATGACAAATAGTAACAAATTTTTATTTGAGCAGTTTATTTTCCTCTTTCAAATTCTTATTCTCTTTAGAAACTACTATGAGCTTATAACATTCTTCCATCCATTTGATCATTCCCTTCAAAACAACAATTTGAGGAAAGACAAAGTCAGTTTGAGTCAGACGTTATTTAGTGGCCACTCTTTGGCTCTATTTCTTTCATATTATCCTGCAAGATTGCAAGATATGCGTTAAGCTCATCGGTTCTCGACTGAAGGGAGTGGATTTGTTGCTCTTTCTTTTCCAAGGCATGCTGGAGTTGAAAATTTGCCTCCTCTTGTTTCTCTTTAGTATTATGTAACTATTGAATTTCTTGGTTTTAATCATCCTCTAGTTGGTATGAATTGGATTCATTGGCTTCAAGAAGGAGCTGGAGATGAGTGATTCTTTCTGAGCTAATTGTATCTCAAATTGAATTTTGGACAAAGACAATACTTGTGGAATAACTGTATCAGAGTCGGGAGAACTAGGTTCTCCATACATCATATGCACTTTTACATTGTATATCATAGGTGACTCTAAAGAAATGAATAGAAAGTGCTCAATTTATTTCTATGCAAGAGGAACCGAGGGTGACACTGGTTGATGGGGAGACATAGGTGGTGTCTTTACCAGGGTTTGCATTATGGTTGCTACTTCTTGTTCTTCCTGGGAAGGAGCAGTTTCAGTTGGGGTTTCATGTAGGGCTTGTGTATTCCTGGAGGTATTGAGGAACTTCTTAGGTCTCTCTGAGGTGGAGGGTTCTTGCTCTAGGACTACTTCAGATTCTAGGGCACATTTCTTCTGAAAATTCAACCATTTCTTTGTGTCATGCCTTTTCCTAACAAACTGGTGCTTAAAAAAATGTATTAAACCCTAAAAATTTAGGTAGGAGGCGCCCCAACGAAATTTATCAGTGGTTGAACAAAAAAATCATAAAAATTGAGGCAAATTGATTTTGTATTGGGGTTTAGCTTGACCATGGCGAAGGTGTATTAAAATTCTCAACACAGTCCTAGAATGATTTCATATTTCCCCTCACAGGTGAATTATTTGATTACCCGGTTGGAAACTTCACAAATGTTCCTAAGGGTGATTATTTTTATGCATTTTTCTTTACACTTATTGTCTATCGAATTTCTGATTTTTCCTTTCGCCAACTGAAAATATTTTAATAATTTCAGCATACATTGTCCTATTACTTTTGCTTGACCTTCCTCAGCTATTCTTGAAAGATGACTGATTACAATGGGGTGAATGGAATTTTCTTACCTTGCACAATGGAGTATCCTTCTTCCATGTTTCTATTGAATTATTCTATCATTTTTATGTTGAATTCCTCATAAGCAAGCAACAAATCGAGCCATCCCATGTTTTCAAAAATCTCCACTGACCTTGTATTGGCTATGCAGTTCCTTTGAATTGGTTAGTTCATGCCTTAATCTAGGCCCCATGACTGATGTATAGAACATGAAGTGATTGATAAAGGGCATGAGACTAGAAATGTAAGGTTTGCAGGGATGGGGGTAAGCACAAGAGAAGAATGGATAGTGGCACAGGAGTGAGAGAGATAAATTTGGAAAGTGACAATGGAGAAGAAATGGTTCTAAATTTAAAAATAACTGAATTGGGAAAGGTGTAATCGAATCCCAATGTGATAATGATATTGATTTGGTGCATGTGGTGATTATTATGGAGGTGGATTATGGATTTTTTGGGGATTTGTGAAGCATGGGAATTTATGGGAAATGGGAGAGATAATCAATTTGCACGAGCATAATAATTAACGGTTCATAAATTAAAACTTTTCAACATTTAAGAAGGGAATTAGTTGCACATACCTCATTAAATTAGCTTGTTGCATCATTGGCCGCCATTTTCATGCTGAGTTGATCCTCTATCCACACATGATCCTTAATTTATTACATGCTATATTTTGGGGTGGTGATTTGTCATTCCTAGTTTTCCGTCACTGTATTTCTATTTTTTTTAAATTTTCCCTTGTTTTCTCTTTTTTTCCTTTTTTTAGAGAAATGGACGCCATTGCTAGTTTTCAGTCAATGCTCTAGAGGGTGATGACCACCATTTCTAGTTTTTAGTCATCTCCTCTTTATTTCTTGTTGAAAAATAGCTCAGTTCTAAGTTGTGTTGGACAAAGAGACTTTGTCCACACACTTCAGAGCTGAATATTCTTGAAGTTCATTCTAAAACTCTTCTTTGGATGTTGGTTTATGGTACAACCTCAGCCTATGCCCATTGACCAACATTACCTTCTTTTCTCCATCAATTGGAATCAATTAGATGGTCCCATTGTTGAATACTCATTCAATCTGATATGGGCCCATCCATCTCATCTGTAGCTTCCCTTTGAAATCCTTGTACTTTGAATCAAATAACAGAGCCCAATCCCCTTCTTGGAATTTCCTTGGCTTTATGTGTTTTTCATGCCATATCTACCTCTGGTGTTGGATGATTTCAGTTTGATGTAATATCTTGAGTCTAATTTCATCCAACTCATTTAGTTACATGATCCTTTCCTGTTGTGCCTCTAAAAATTCAATTCCCATATTAGTAGTTGTCCTCTAGGTTTGAATATCAAATTCTATAGGGAGAATGGGATTCTTTCCATAAACCAATTCATAAGGAGTAAAACCTATGGTTGTTTTCCAAGTAGTGTTGTATGCCCATAATGCTTCAGGTAGTTTTTGAACCCAATTCTTCCTTGAGATATCCACTGTTTTGGTTAGGATATTCTCCAGTTCTCTGTTAGTAACCTCCACTTGACCATTGGACTGTGGGTGGTATGGTGATGACTTCTTGTGTTTCATCTGGTAGGTTTCCATAAAAGAACTGATTACCCCTGACATGAACTATGGTCCTTGATATGAAACAATAGATCTTGGTGCTCCAAACCTTTGGAAGATATGCTCATATAATAAATATGCAACTTTCTCATCTCTTACAAGTGCAGTTCTTGCACCTCAACCCATTTAGTGATGATAACACCCCAAACTTTTACAAAGAAAATAATATGACTAACTAGGAAAGGATAACACCATTGCCACCTATAGTGAAGCTCTAACTCTAGGAATGATTCATCAATGATGAAAACTTAAAATCATGTTATGAATGTAAACTAAATGGAATTAAACATTAATCTACAAAATATCCTTACTATGTATGAATTGATAAACTAACAAAGACTGAATAGATCTAAGAGGGCAATCAAATTGGGATTGTTGCTACTCCAAGGAAGGTGAAATGGTCTCTCCAAATGAATACAAGGTCATATTGGATACCCATCTACTAACCCCATTGAAGACTTTAGGCAAGGATTGAGCTTGGCTATAAATCATATTTCTTATATGAGATGCAAATCAAAGCACAAAGTGTAAAGTTGGAAGGTAGTATCTAGTCTTATTTATAGTTTTTCCTTTGAGGAAAACTTGCATCTTGTTGCATGTGGGACTAAAAGTACAAAGAAGATTAAGAATTTCTAATCATGATTAAGGCTTCTCTAATCAAAATTAGTGAATTAATAAGTAATTAAGATGTGAGGAGCCTTAATCAACCATTTGGGGTTAATTAGGAGGCTAGGATAAGCTTTTGAAGCTTGCTGAGACGTTGTGGAAGGAAGTGAGGTGATTTTGAGTGGTTGGAAGAGGGGTTTGAGCTAATAATAGGGTATATTGACCAAAACAAGGGAAAAATAAGATTAATTAGCTAATAATCTCTAATTGTCTATTTGGAAGAGGATTTTGACTTATGATTCATCATAAAGTGGCATCCTGAATGTGAAAGAGGTTAGGCAATCAACAATGTGCTGTTAATTGGCCAAAATGGTAAGAAATGTTTGTTAGTTAGTGGAAATCACTAATCATGATGGAATTGGTAAGAATGAGAGTGATTTGTGTGCTTTTGGAAATAAGATTGTAAAAGAAAAATTTAGATGTCTACATTTGCCCCTGTTTGAGGTGAAGTAAGTAACTTCTCTTCAAATATAGTAAACAAACATAAACAAGTAAATTTTTGAAGAAAAATTAGTAGAATGAAGAATGCCCCCTCGAGTGTCGATGGGGTGATAGAAGAAGTCAACCGACGGTCAAAAATATGATTTTAAATGAATAGAAGAAATAAGGATAGGGATAAACATGGTTGTTTATTGCCCCAGGTGATTTGGAAGAAAAATTAGTAGTGATAAGAAATGATAATGGAGAATATAGGACCAACCCAATCTTTGCATCTAATCTTTCAATAAGAAACTTTGTTGTATCATTTTTCCCCTATGATCTACATCATCGGCCTTTATTAAAATAAAAAAGTGTAAAATAACATGAAAAGCTAAATTACTAACATTTTTTCATTGCTAAAAATACGTAACTCCATGTAACATACATAATGCAATGCAATACGAGAAAGTAAAATGACTCTTAACTCCATGTAACACACATAATGTAATGCAATACAAGAAAGTAAACCAGCTAACCTAACAGAGAAACAAGTACAATCACACATACTCAAACAAACAACATTCAAGACAGTTACACCAATGTTTTTGTTATCCAACTTCAGTTCCGAATGTTCGTGTGCAGAATGACAAGGGTTTAAATTGGTGCCCGAGAAAGTATACATATAAGGGGAATAATGGAGGACAAAAGTAGTCCCATGGAAAGCATTCGTGCACTATGACATAGTCTCTGAAAACTCACATTGCATGGGAGTACCGACATAATAAGCAAGCTAACTTTGTTAATGGAGGTAGATCACGATGATCCGCAAGTCATTTGAGATAAGAAAAAATAAGAACCTAAGAAAGATGTTTTTGTAGGACAAATTTTGATGTTTGAGGACAATGCATTTGATACAAAGCTTCACCGTGTGCATGCCATTTACCAATTTTTGGATTTTTGACGATTTTACTAATTTTTGTTTTTGAATTTTTTTATTTGATTGATTTTTTTAAAAAATATGCCCCATGTAGTAGAAAAGGCCGTCATGAAGCAAAAACATGTCCATGCGTAATAAAAGCGGGTGCGAAAATAATTATTTATTTAAAATAATCATCACGAAATTTTTAGAAGAATGTAGAAGAACCACGACAACTCAGGGCACCTCGGGGATGAGAAACACGTCGCAAGGGGGGGTAAAAATAGGTATAGAAGCCATTGCAGCCAATTCATTTAGCACATATTGCTGATTGGAGCTTTGACCTACGAGAGAAGATGACAAGGGTGCAAAATCAAAAACACCATGCGAGCACCATGTAAGATACTACAGGAGACTTCTAGCAGATGGCCCACAAGTACACAAAGTCAAACCCTAAACTTTATACTTTATAACATTTAATTTTGAATTAAAACACACTTATTAGGGTTATTTAGGGTAGAAAAATGTAGGCGCGACCCTTGGGGTGTGCTTGTGCTCATGGGATGTGCCTATGCTTGTGCATGTGTGGGCGCGGATGTGCTAGTGCATTAAGGGGGCGCTTTGTGCAATTTTCATAGTGTGGCTGGGGCGCGTATGTGCCTATGCATAGAGGGTTTTTAAATGGTAAAACTTGGGCATGCCTACGAAAATATGGGGGTGGTGACTCTTTGAGGAGGTTTAAATGGAAAAAATGGAGCGCCCATGCATGATGGGGGAAATAGCACATTAAGGGGTGTGTTGGTCATGTCGGGGGTTCTAGTGCACAAAAGACACTCTTAGAATGCTTTTTAGAAGAAAATGAAGATTTTAGAAAACCCTAGATGGTAATAATAGATGGATTAGATAATAAAATAGAAGAATTTGATGATAGACTAGAAAAATTAGATGGTAGATTAGAAGAAAAAGAATAAGATCATAATAAATGACCTAATTAACCCTATAGGTGGACTTAGAGGTATTAGAGACATGGGAGTGACATGGGCGGCTTCGGGCCTATGAGGTAACATTCAGACAATGAGACCATATTTTTCTAGAGATCACACTAGAGGTGACTAGCTTAGCACACGTGGCCCACATGCCACAGTTACTTTAGATCACAACATGCTCACAACCTTATCTTGAGAGATGACGAAGTGAGAGTCGATGTTCCCTTCCCTCTCGGCAAGATGAGCATCACCTTGGAGGATGTGTGGTAGATTATGTGAGCTCCTATCTAGGGTCATTTGGTCACATACAATGGTCATCGGGACCTTATTGAATGATACATAGCTGAGTTGTTTGGAGTGGTAGACATACCCCACCGGGGTATGACTACCAACATTAGGAGGTACATCACCGATCAATGGCTTGGATGGGTCCCGTATTCTTATTAGCTCTTGTCAATGACACATTGTTTCCTGACAAGACTCGGTGCTCGGTTTCCCCGGGCCTTATTGGAGTGATTCACATCCCGCCAGGGAGAGGTCTACTACTAGGGTCGGTGCATATTGACATTTATATACAAATTTGAATTTGATAACTTACCATGGAAAGAAGTCTGTGGGTCCTGCCACTTTGCTGCAAATATGGGCTTGGGACCATATTACATAGGACACCTTAAAGGTGCATTGAGATATCGAGTTATTGAACAAACTTGTCATGGGCGGGGGTTCCGAGATGGAGATGATATTTGGGGTCACATGGGGATACCAACTATTAAAAGTGAGTGTTTGATGAGATACAACCTCACATGATCACATGATGACCATACATGTTGTACCATTGGCCTCGAGACACGTTAAGTTGAGTATCGCTTGTAGTTGATCATTTCATCCTCGGGAGTAGGAGCCATATCATGGAGTGGTACAGAGTTGACTAGGTTTAATGGGTAATTTTTCCTCATCCAGGGATTCGGTGACAAGATGTGGTATGCTTTCGAGAGATACATAGAGGATTTTTATATGGGGCCTTCAATCAAGTTGGGCCAAGCTTGTACTATCTTTTTACAGGTGGTTCCACAACCTTGGGTACAATAGGCGCAAACAGTAGACCTAGGGATGACCTTGGATTATGCAACGTGGTATGTGACAGTGATGCCATAGAGATTGACTATACCATAGGAGGTATTGGATGAAACAACATAGGGGAGGCGGGGCCTAGATCCTAGGGCACAAGCACAAGCTTAGGAATAGGCATGTCCAAAGGGAGGACCACATATAGAGGTACTAGTGCAACATGTACTAGTACAACAATAGGTTTTAGTGTAGCAGTAGGTAGTGGTATGGCCAAAGGTATTGGCACAAAAGATTCCCCTTCGGGATCTAGTCACGAGCACCATTATAGACACCTCCACCACCCCCTCACGTGAGTCCACCACACAACCCACTTGGAGGAGGAGGAGATGGCAGGGGTAGAAAGGCTATGGAGGAGGATGTACATGTTAGCGGGCAGGTGTGGCTGCCTTGCAGTAGAAGCTACAACAGTGACAACTCTACGGTTCTAGGTTACAACTAAGAGGGACCAGTCATTTCTTAGAGAGACCAAGCTATTACACAGAGAGACCAAGCTATCACAGAGGGGTTCAACTTGTGATAGAGTGAGATCGAGCCATGACAGGGAGAGTACATGCCATGACAAAGAGAGTACATGACATGAATGAGTGAGATTAGGTGATTGTAGTTAGTCTACAACTACGAGATAGAGAGGGACCAGGATCAGAAAGAGAGAGGGATAAGGTTGTAGAAGAAAGAGCCCGATTGTGGATCGAGTTATCCAAAGTGTGATAGTGGAGCGTGATATTCTTCAATAGGAAGGCACCGTCTGTGGGGTACAATTATTGATTGGTCAAAGTGCCTCCCTAGCATTTGATGCTACATATTACAGGATGCAATATCATGTGGCTTTCCCTGCTGAGTAGAGAGCTCCTGAGTATAGTCAAATAGTTGGTAGGATGTCTAGATCTAGATCCCATAGGCCATCGTGATCAACACAATCTATACAAGGCCCTTTAGGACAACAAGTGTTAGAGTAGCATGGGTCAACACAACATGATGCAATGCCTTCCACACATCTAGTAGCTCGATTCCCCGCCAGTGGTGGACCTAGACCAGGTAGTCCCGACGAGGGTGAGAGTCGTGGTTGAATCTCTTATTGATGTACTAGATATATATTTTTGGTGTATCACCTCGATATGAAGGCATACTTTTGTATGGATGTATATGTATTGTTTTTTATCATGCCTCATGATGAAGGCACATTTTTGTACAGATGTACATTATATAGTGTTTTTGATTATGCCTCGTGATGAAGGCACATTTTTGTATAGACGCCCATGATGGCTCATCATATCAGATGTACTTTTGAGACATACTATTTTATACATGGAAATTTATATTTATGATGATGTATGATGATTTGATGGATTATTGATGTACCACATTTTTCTTATGAGATATCTATTGGTTCGAAAATTTTTCATGAGCGACGGATCTATGGATAGACAAGCCAACAGTGTGCAGGGCATAGCCCCTCTTTGAGTCAGCAAAGTGAAACTAGTTTATTGCTATTCTACTAGCAGGAATCTTGTGCAAGTCTCACAATATTCTGCCTTCGGGGGTTTGGGATCTCATCCCAATAGGTTTATTTCCAGCTATGAAGAGAAAGGAATGAAAGAGAGGATGAAGAAAGATCAGGTCCGAAGGGAGAAAAGAAATGAATTCCAAAGTAGAAAGGTCAGAGGGTTTATGTTTTGGGATTGGTAGTAAACTGAGCCAAACCTACTTGCATAAATGAATAAAGCAATACTGATGAATAAATGACAACAAAGTAGAAGCAAATCTAACAGAATAACCATACAGATCTAACATAAGAAAGATCTGATAAAAACACATGTATTCAACACAAAGTCTAAATATATTGTATTCAAAGTTGCTTCATTCATTACAAGGAGTTCAAAATATTCTTCTTACTTCTATTTCTCATCTGAAAAGTATCCACCACGAATACAACAAGTATTCGAGTATTTATAGAAGAAGGAGAAGAAGGAAGGAAAAAAGGAACCAACCACCTATTTACATAATATCTACAAAATATCTCAAAGTCATGTTGACTTTTGACAACTTGATGGATGACATCATCCCATGGTGCAACATGGATGATGTCATCATTTGTGCCAACATACTTTAGACATTTACAAAAAGAAAGTCGAAGAAGAGAGAGAAATTATTCATCGTCGTCGTCCCGCGGCTGAAAGGAGAGGATCCTGCTTGCGTTTGCTCAGTGTGACGAGATGTGGAATTAGGCACGGTATTCCATGAACTTGCTGATCATGGGCTCTAGTTGATCCTGGGAAGGATCCTTGTGTCGCTCACTGATAGCCTCGCAAGTCTCCCGCTCGTCTATGAGCTTCTCTGGGAGTTTGGAATATTCATTCTCTGCTTCTATTAGGAACCCAATGAAGTGCGGGGACAAAGCGAAGGTTATTGATGGATTCTGCGTCAAAAGTGACCTTTGGCCCCAGCCCTTGCCAAATGATCTCCTTGAAGATATGAATGGTTTCGTCAACCTTCCTTAAGGTGAAAGGAGTAAGCAACCCGGAGACATCCTTAGGACAATTTGTTCCATCGATGCATTCGCCCGTGGCTTCTTCCTTTACCTTATCAATCTTTTCGAGGATGAATTCCAGTTGATCCATCCGGTAATCCAGAGTGGAAAGGACTTTATTGAGGGCCCTGGGGTGACCAAAAACACCGAACTTGACCAGATCTTCGACTGAACAGTCGAACATTTTTTGAAAGGTCTCATGCTGTAGCCTAGCATGGTCCATCTCTTCGGATATGGGTCCTGCTAATGCCTGGAGTTATTTGTTCACCTTGTTGATGTTCAAATACAAATCGGTGAACTTGGCGATCACTCCTTCACTGTCCTTGAGGATCTAGCTCCTCCAAGTGGAAACTGCCATACCTTGCTCGCTAATCTTTGCATATTCATTAATTTTATCCTGACTCAGAGGCTCAGGAGTTTCGGTGGCAGTTGTGGGAGGTGCACTGCCCATCTTCTGTAAGGCGTGGAGCAAATGTTTATTTTGCTCTTTCAACAGCCTTTTCTCTTCTTTTGCCTCTTGAAGCTTCTTGCAGAGGGCGTCGACTGCAGATAGGGCCTCTCCTTGAAGGCTCTCAGAAGATGTCCCCATTGTGACTTGAGTCACTGTGTAATCTGTCGAAGACAAATCCTTTCTATCCTTAAGAGGATTGGGGTATGCGATCTCCATTACCCTCTCTCCCGAAGCACTCTGAGAGAAGCGTGTGATAAGCTTCTACTTCTTGGCCCCCTTTGATGGGATAACGGAGAAGTCAATTGGTGCGATGGGAACTTTCCTTTTCTATTGACTTAGGTGCTAGGAGATCTAGACTGGACTTATGGGAGAAGGACCAGAAAAAGAGAAGGGGCAGCTGCGGTAGTAGAAGGGAAAACGTGGAGACACGTGGCGATGGCATTGAGAGGAAAGCCGAGGAAGTTCTCACGGGAGGAAGGGATATTATAGGGGAGGAAGTCATAGGAAGGGAAGGGAGCTCGGAGATGAGGGAAGAAATGGAGGGGGAGAGCTGCGAGAGAGGAAAAGATGGATGAAGAAGCAAGAGGAATAGTAGAAGAAGGGGAGAGGGCATGACCAAAGGAATGGTCGTTTGAGTTACTCGAGGAGGAGGAGGAGAAGGAGAAGGAACAGAAGGGACCTCGGTTATTAGCTGATCGTGGCCACATCCCGAGTGGATGTGCCTATTGGAATATCTTCCACGCTTCTTTTTCTTGGCTTTATGGGATTGCAACCCGTTCTTGTGAAGTGGAAGGAGGACTTTCGGGAGCTTCCTCTTGGGTGGAGTTGGACTCACCCTCTTTATCTTTACCCTTACCCTTTGGCTGTTGTTTCGATCGAGGAGGTGCTGTCGACACTAAAATTTTCCTCTGTAATTTCTATTTCATTAATGTATGTATTAGGAATAGGATGTTGTTAAGTATAATCAGTAGTAGCGTCCGATAGAAGATAACGGCGCTGCTAGTATGACGCCGCCAATAATGGATAGTATGGTAATAGTCAAAAGTACAATAGGAATGTTGTGGTAAAAAGTAAATATTTGTCGTAAGTGGTTCGGTAATGTTAAAATGTCAAATTTTGGGTAAATAGAGAAGTAGGGTCTACATGATTAGGAATTAGAAATATTATATTGGTAATAAGGACAAGGAGTGAGGTCATAAATATTTTGTGTATTTTATTTGTAAAAAGTCTAAAAATGTGGAACCCATGTGAAATGATAAGGTTTATCTTATCTTAAAAGATAAGCTTACATGTACAGATAAGAGTTAAGGTATGGAATATGATTCGTCGAGTGGATTTATTGTCCTATCTTAAAGATAAGATGGATAAGCCCGGAAGTTCTATAAATAAAGAGGCCACCCCCTCATTTAGCATAGAAAGAAGTAGTGAGAAATATTGTAGGAAGTGTGTAAAGGAAGCATCGGTTTAAAGGTGTGTTGAAGAAGCCATTAAGAGGTGTAATTGTAAAGTTTCTCCCATAGTCTTGGTGAAAGAAAAGTGAAGTCAATAAAACTTGAAGTACCTCGTGGGTGAGATTGTAACAATTTCATGTTAATATTATAATTTACTCGATATTTCAGATTTATCATCATTCCTTCTTATCATAGTCTATGGTATTCTTGTGTTATGTTTGTTGTTGTGTTTCCAGATTACATCCACCAAACTAAAGGCTGTGCATTAGTAAATAATCATAGCACGAGGAGTTCCCGGTGAAGAATTATCATAGTGCCGGATTGGTGATGACATTTTGGTTCGTTTGCAGGACCATTCCTCATTGGTGGATTTTATGTAGAGATATTCCCACTTAGTCAAAAATCAATTGGAGGGTAACCTTATTTTTACTGTGCATAGTAGTTACCATGGTAAAGTCATTTTTTCCGTGAATAGTAGTTACCATGGTAAAGTCATTTTTGCTATGAATAGTATTTATCACAGTAAAGTCACTTTTTACCGTGAATAGTATTTACCGCAGTAACTTCACTTTTTACTGTGAATAGTGTTTACCACAGTAAAGTCAGTTTTTACCACAGTAAGTCAAGTTTTACCATAGTTACCGTGGTCATTTCTATTTTACTGTAGAAAGGTGTAAAGTCACTTTCTATTACAGTGATTCCAATTATTTGTGCACATAAGTCTTGTTGATTTTACTTGTGGGTTGGTATTTTACGGTGGTTACTTTTGAAAATGGGGAAGATTCCTATTTTTCAGCCCAATCTAATGAAGATGCTTCCTCTTTCATTCAAGAGTTTAAACGATCTTGTATTTGTAATGGCCTCATAAGAAAGGAACAATGGACTGAATTTTTTCCTACCTTTTTGGATGGTTCAGCACTTAGGTGGTTTGAAACACTAGGTGATAATGTGAAAAATTCATGGGATTTATTAACTGAAAGTTTTCTTGAAGAATTTGGTGAACAACAGAGATATGCAAATCTCATGATTGATATTACAAAGCTATCCCAAGGAGAGAAGGAGAAGATAAGGGATTATCATGCTCGTGTTCTAGAGCTAAGGAGGAAGCTCGATGCCCAGATCCAGAAGGAAGGATTAGCGGATGGGTTGATGAATGGCGTGGATAATCTCCTATGTAAGCACTTCATTCTTGGGATGAAGCCAGAGATCAGACAACGAGTGAAGTATGACTGCCTAACTACCATTGAACAAGCAAAGGAGATTGCAAGAAGGAAAGAAGAAAGCATGGAAGAGGAGCCCAAAGAAATTGTTGCTAAAGTAGAGCCTACACCAGCACCTTTGGTCCAGAATCCACAACCACTCCCTGGTGAGCACAAATATTTCTCCTAGTACATCTACTGAGTATGAAGATCTGCTCAAAAAGATGGGTCAGTTAACTATTAATCTTCTTCAAGGAAAAGAATTTAGTTCTCAGGGAGGAGATAGAGGTCCAAAAAGAAATATTTTGAAGTTGTATGTTATGGTTGTTATAAAAAGGGTCATTATAAGTATAATTGTCTAGATAGAGCTTCTACATCCTGGGACAAGAGATAATGATAAAGGAAAAGCACACTGTGAAATATTTTGATGTAGTAGATAAGAGCATAAATAATGAAGTAGATGTGTTTGTAACAAAAAGAAAGAAAGAAAAAGATAACCAAGATGGAAATGATCCTAAGAAGATGAAAGGAGAAACTAGTAAGAAACATAGGAGAAGAAAGTTGGGTGTGCAGGATTTTCTGATTTCACAGGGGCAAGGACCATACTCCATCTTGGAAGATTTGTCCAAAAGGCCTGCAAATATTACATATGGTCAACTCTTGGCTATGTCTTCTGAGAAGAGGCTGGGAGCTGCGAAGTGGACTCAATGCTCGACGAAGGAAGGAGGTTGAGGTCCCTGTTTTGGAGGCAGAGGTAGATCCCTATGCTCCACAAGTTGAGGTATTATGTAATGGTATTTCAATTCATGATGTCTTAGTTGATGGAGGTGCTGCAGTTAATGTAATGACCGAGTCTGTAATGAATATGTTGGGTTTAAAAATTGATCGCCCTTCAACACTTATGTTAAGGTCATTAAATAAGGGAAAAACTAAACCAGAAGGTGTAGTTTCAAATGTGGCAATATCTGTTATGGGTGTTGTATGTGTGGTAGACTTTCAGGTGATGAAAAATGGTACTGTTGCGTACCCAATGTTGTTGGGAAGACCATGGCTAAGGAGAGTTCATGTAAGAAACTACTGGAATGAAGGCTTCATGACACTTGGATGTGGTAGAGAGAGGGTGAAGATAAACATGATCCCTCGGCATCATAAGGTAGAACCTATGGATTCAAGTGATGAAACTGATGATTGGACATCCTCTGATTACTCTAGTACCAGTGAAGTGGACACTGAAGATGAAGAAAGTGAGGTTGATGTTTTAGTCATGGATATCCTTCCAGTCACATCGACTCATGACCCCATAAAATTATCTGAAGAAGAAGTTGATGATCGTCTCCAACAAATAAAGATTGGTGATGTTGTGATGGAGAGTGAGAAGGAATCCTACCTCCAGCTCTTTCGAAGGTACATACACATATTCACTTTTGATTACAAAGAACTCCATCAAGTAAGTTGGGTAGAACATTCTATTGAGCTGGTAGATGGTGCTAGGCCTATAAAGCAAATGCCATATAGAATGAATCCTAATTTTTCCAAGACTGTAAAAGAAGAAATAGATAAGTTGCTTGATGCAGGATTCATATTTCTTTGTGGAGAATTGAGAATGGGTTTCTCCCATTGTGATCTCAATAAAAAAAGAATGGGAAGCTACGCATTTGTGTTGACTACTGAGAAGCTCAATAAGGCAAAAGAAGGATCATTACCCTCTTCCATTTTCAGATCAGATCTTGGATGAAGTAGCTGGCCAGGAGTGCTATAGTTTTGTTGATGGATATAGCGGCTACAACCAAGTTCGTATAGTAGAGAAAGATCAGCTAAAAACCACGTTCACCACTCCTTGGGGAACGTTTGCTTATAGAGTTATGCCTTTTGGGTTGTGTAATGCTCCAGCAACATTCCAGCGTTTGATGAATAGGGTGTTCGAACCCTACATTGGGAACTTCATCAAAGTATTCCTGGATGATTTTTACATCTATGGGAGTAAGTTGGACCACTGCGCTTTGAGATGGAGACAACATTTCAAATGTTAGATGAAGCACAAGCCTCACTAAACCCTACAAAGTGTGTCTTTGGATGTTCTAAAGGTGTTTTGTTAGGGCATGTTGTATCCAGAGATGGTATTGTGCATGATCGATAAAGTTTCAAAAATCAAAGAGTTACCATTTCCTATGAATAGAAGTAAGTTGAGATCATTTTTAGGCCATGTGGGTTACTATAGAAGGTTCATCAAGAATTTCTCAAAGATTGCACAGCCACTAACCTAGTTCTTGAAGAAGGATGTTACTTATGAACCAGAAATAAGGCACATGAAGCTTTTGAACAACTGAAGGAAGCCCTGGTGTCTTCACTGTTTTAAAGAATCCAGATTGGAGCAAGCCATTCATTGTGTACACTTGATGCCTCAGATGCAGCACTAGGAAGTACTCTGAGACAAAAGGATGAAAATGGGAATGAACATCCAATTTACTTTGGGAGCACACAAATGAGCGAGCTTGAGGTAAATTATACTTTATGAATCGAAAAAGAGGCTCTGGCTATCATTTTTGCTGTAAAGAAGTTTAGGAATTACTTGCTAGGGAAAAAATTTCTAGTTGTAACAGATCATCAGGCTCTAAAATATATTGTAAATAAGCCTAACCCATCAGGGAGGATAGCAAGATGGATAATTTTGCTACAAGAATTTGAATTTGATATTATAGATAGGCCATGAAAGAAGCATGTCAATGCAGATGCACTCTCTCGAGCCTATGATGGTTTAGGATCATCTTGTGATGATGATGATTTCCCTGATGCAACATTGTTATCCCTTGACACAATCCCTAGTGAATACATAGATATTTGGAATTATCTGAATGAATTCAAGTTTCCTGATGGTGCTAATGTAAAGACTAAGAGAAAGATTACTCAAGCTAGTCGTCCATATTCTATTATGCATAGAGTATTATTTCGAATAGGACCTGATGGACAGTACAAGAGGGGCATTGGACGTGATCAAGGGAAGGAGCTGCTAGAAGAATTCCACAATGGTACATGTGGAGGGCACTTCTCTGGACAACTTACAAAGAAGAAGGATCTTAGATGCGAGTTATCACAGCCCTCTTTTTAAAGATTGTTATAATTATTGTACGACATGTGATATTTGTCGAACACATGGTAAGCGTAAGACTTCATCAGCTCCATTATGCCCTATTCTTCCACTTGGTCCCTTTGAAAAGTGGGAATAGACATTGTAGGTCCACTTCCAACTACCTCACGCCAAAATAAGTGTATTTGTAGTTGCCACAGATTATTTAACCAAGTGGGTTGAAGCTAGGCCATTGAAAACAACTTCCATGGATGAAGTGGCAAGGTTCATATATGAACGCATTGTCACCAGATTTGGTTGTCCATTAGAAATTGTAATAGATCAAGGAAGCCACTTCATTAATGAGGTGGTAGAAGCCCTAGTCAATAAGTTTTCTATCAAGCATAGGAAGGCAACAACATACAAGCCAAGCACAAATGGACAGGTGGAATGAACAAATTTTGTGTTGTGTCAAATTCTAGCAAAAGATGCAGCCTTGCGCAGTACATAAATGGGATAAAATGATTCATGCAAGCATTGTGGGCATATAGGGCAACATCAAAGTCAGCAACAGGATACTCCCCATTTCGATTGGCTTATGGCATTCATCCAGCTTCTTCCTATTGAGTTTGATATTCCCACGGTCGAGTAATGGAAAATAAAAGAATGGATGAAAGTGATTCAAGAAAAGAAAGGTTGGTACATCTTCATTTGCTAGAGGAAATGAGGGAAATAGCTAATTATACAAAGCTATAAGAAGAAAATGAAGCAGAAGGAATACATTGATCAAAAGATCCGGTGGTCTTCATTTCATGTGAATGACTTGGTTCTAGTATATGATTCAAGATACAAAAAAAGAAAGATGAGAAAATTTCTTCCAAAATGGATGGGGCCCTACAAAATAGAAATTGTGCATGAAAATGGTACGTGCATTTGGAGGAATTGGATGGCACTCCCATTATGAAATGGGTCAACCACAACAAGTTGAAGATTTTCCAAGCACCAGAATAGTCTACTCTGAGGACGGAGTAGAAGCTAGGAAGGGGGAAGATGTCGACACTAAAATTTTCCTCCGTAATTTCTATTTCATTAATGTATGTATTAGGAATAGGATGTTGTTAAGTATAATTAGTAGTAGCGTCCGATAGAAGATAACGGTGCTGCCAGTATGATGCCGCCAATAATGTATAATACGGTAATAGTCAAAAGTACAATAGGAATGTTGTGGTAAAAAGTAAATATTTGTCGTAAGTGGTCCAGTAATGTTAAAATGTCAAAGTTGGGGTAAGTAGAGAAGTAGGGTCTACATGATTAGGAATTAGAAATATTATATTGGTAATAAGGACAAGGAGTGAGGTCATAAATATTTTGTGTATTTTATTTGTAAAAATTCTAAAAATGTGGAACCCATCGAAATGATAAGGTTTATCTTATCTTAAAAGATAAGCTTACATGTACAGATAAGAGTTAAGGTATGGAATATGATTCGTCATAGTGGATTTCTTATCCTATCTTAAAGATAAGATGGATAAGCTTGGAAGTTCTATAAATAAAGAGGCCACCCCCCTCATTTAGCATAGAAAGAAGTAGTGAGAAATATTGTAGGAAGTGTGTAAAGGAAGCCATCGGTTTAAAGGTGTGTTGAAGAAGCCATTAAGAGGTGTAATTGTAAAGTTTCTCCCATAGTCTTGGTGAAAGGCAAGTGAAGTCAATAACACTTGAAGTACCTCGTCGGTGAGATTGTAAAAATTTCATGTTAATATTATAATTTACTCGATATTTCAGATTTATCATCATTCCTTCTTATCATAGTCTATGGTATTTTTGTGTTATGTTTGTTGTTGTGTTTCAGACATTACATCCACCAAACTAAAGGCTATGCATTAGTAAATAATCATAGACGAGGAGTTCCCGGTGAAGAATTATCATAGTGCCGGATTGGTGATGATGAAGGCGTTGCCCAACGGAGAGGTTGTGAAATCGACTCCGAGGTAAATGAGCCCGTTCATTCGGCACCAATGCTCGCTCTCGCGCAGAGTTTCCTTGACCCTTTCCTCTATTGTTTGAGGATCTTTGTTTTCGATCACCGTGAAAGGCCAATCATCCCCATTCGTATCAAGATAAACTTGATCAACTTCTTGCTTAGTTGTTTGATAGCCTTTTGGGACGATAGCCACCCCGTCATCGGATGATTTTCGCTAGGGTCAAGCGGGAATGATCTTTCCTCCTGAGCTCGACCTCATGATATATGTCGATATAAATGTCTTCGATCTGAGGGATGTGGATCGGATCGAGCTTTGCCTTAGGGAGGCAATTCCTTGGGTCGAAGGTGGGCCTGGCTGGGAAGTCGTGCTTCAGATTCAGCTAGCCCAATTCTGCAAGCATCTCCTTTGCTTTGTGGTGAGAGAGACAAGTATACCTGCCCACTGTGAGGGGGAAAGGAGTTCCACCCTTCTTTCTCTTTAGGCACTTTTCATGGTAGGTTACAAGCTGTCTCGACAGCTCCAATAGGACCAACTTGGGGCCGGCATACCTCGGCAATTTAGTCGGTTTTCCCAAGAAGTTGGCTGCCCTTAGGTAGGTGAATGTAGGGAATTGCATGAACAAGGCCCCCACTTTTCTCTTTGCTACCGCGATGCTCTTGGTCATACGACCGTGAGTCATGTTCGGCCTTAAAAGGAAGATGATGTCATAGAAGAAGGCGTCGTTGATTTTTGTGAATTGTGAAATACTATTTTCCAGCTTCAGCTCTGGATAGTATTCGTATATCTTAACACGGGGTCAAACCCGCACCACATCAAAGCCTGGATAGTCTCTTTCGAAGCTACAGGTGTAGACAACATAGGAATTCATGTAGAACTTCCCCGTTGTGGTAAGTTGTTGTAGCTGCTCTGCTATCGTGTTGCTTATGATTTCCGCCCACTCAAAGCGTTGATTGGGCACATTTTTGTTCATTGTTTCTAGGTATCGCAACATTCACTTGTGGAAATAATGGGCGTCGGGAGCCCAAACACTCTGCTCAGGAACGTGATTGTGTCACTGAGCTCCTCTGAAAAATCACTGTGGTGAATGATTTGTGGCCATCGGGTCACCACCTTTTTGTTCTTTAGGTAAACTTCATTCATCAGCTGCATGCACTGATCTTCATTGTCATCCCAAGCCTTGATGCATTCATCTTGGCTTACGGCCACGAAGTTCCGGTGGTGAGGGATGCCGAGTAGAATTTCAAAGTGCCGGGCAGTGAGGTTGATCACGACCTCGCCCTTATCATTCACGACACATCTAGTGTCTTTATTGTAGCAGCGAGCCACCACCATCATAAATTCATTATTAACTACACTGACTGGGATCCCTCCAGCAAAGTGCAGGGCACTGCCTATTAGTTTGTCCATCCATGGACTTCTTGTGACCTTCCTTGTTCTGGTCCAGAACTCCTCCATATCAATGTGTCCAAGTTACGAGTCTCGATGTCAGTCACACTCTGCCGGGATTCTGCATCCTGACCCTCTTATATTTATACTTCATTTCTTCTTCGTGAGCTTGGCCTTGTATTTATATTTGGTAGGTCTCTTGCTTGATGTTGACATATGTAACTCTGAACTTAATTGCTGATCTACAAGAAGAAAAAGTGAAACCCAACGCAAGAAGGTCATATTAGTCATTTGATCTTCCATTAAAGTGCCAACAGAAGAAAGAGTTAGTGATTTTAAGGCCTCAGGCACAGGCGCATGAATACTACAGTTACATGGGGTAAATAGTAAGGCGGACAGAAAGTTCTCACATTTGCGAGGATAAACCAGCGCCAAAGGGTGCGGGGAGAATGAATGTTGTAGGGTACATTTCTTGTTGATGCAATCGAAGTGCACTGTGCCATGTATATGCATTTTACAAAGGGCACGAGATATTTTCATGTTAAACGGTACGAGATGCGCCAAAGGGCGCAAGTTTAATGCGTGTAACATCATTATCTTAAGCGCCATGTGGGGACTATGTGCGGTGCATGGAATGTCCGCACAACATGATGTCGTTGTGATAATGGATGCGCTGCGCCATTTTGGCTTTGCACTTAGTGCATGTAATTTGAATGTTGCATACACGCAGGTGGTGCACCGAAGGGCACAGGTTAAATCTTGCGATATATGAGTTTGGTATGCCAAGTAGGGCACAGTGGAAGCGTTTGCAACAAGCAAAGGGAGTGTGCCATTAGGGCGCAACTATTCTTTTTGTAATCATGGTATGTGCACCATTGGCGCGACGTGTGTATTATGTTACAGAGGATGACAGATGCGCCAAAGGAGAAATATAACAGTGTCCCTTTTCAAGCCATGATTCTTTTCTTGAGGGATTTGCATGTGGTTAAGCTCCTTTTGCAAGGTTCATTTGGGTGATGAAGAGGCTTAAACAAAGAGTTTCCAGCAAATTTTTAGGATAGAGTCTCCTTTACCAAAGACAGATTTGGAAAGAGGGGGAAAATGCATGGGTGGAAGGGGGAGAAAAACAGCAAGGAGGATGGTGAGTTCATGTTTTGACAATCTCTTTTAACTCAATCAAAACCAGCAAGTAGCCAATAAACAAAACACCAAACACATAGAAGCAATGAGGACCTCTTACCAGGGTATATGACGAAGAAATGTGAAAGCGGGTCCACAAAGCGATTTGAAAACGACAGGTAAAAGGCTGACAGTGCAGATGTAAGAGAAAATAATCACGTGATTTGTCGGATGAAAATGACATGCGAGATGCGCCTATATATAGGCGAGTGGTGGTAATAAATGCGCCACCAACTTTTTCAAATGGCGCATGAAAAGCATTGACTACATAAGAAAGCATGCCTTGGCGCACCAAAACACTTGCCAACACAAAGTTATGTGCGCCAATGGCGCACCAAAAGTCTTTGTCGACACAAGATTATAATGCGCCCTTGGCGCACCAAAACGTAGTGCAAAAAAAGAATTGCTAACATGAAGGCGCATGCGCCTTGGCGTGTGCAATAAAGGCACAACATAGTAAGGCACACCGAAAGGTGTGTTAACACGAAGTTAAGTGTGCCAAAGGTTGTAAAGGGGGCGCATGAACATTTTATGTTGCATGGAGATTAGGTGCGCGGACCAAAAAGGACCAAAAATGGCTAAGTTCGGAAAACCAGATTTCCCGAGGAGGGATTTTGCAACGTTCCGAACGCAAGAGTCCATGACGAGGGACCGGAACATAATTTTGGTAGGGTTATCAGTAAAATTACCCTTGCCAATTTTACGGGATAATAGTGGCTCTTTCTGGGGACTATCTCTGAGCGAACCTCAAGGGTAGAGAATCCCAGATTTTCAAGTGCCTATCCATTAGGCTATGGAGTCAAAAACAAGGGCGACCGAAAAGGAGAAACACAAAACCAACAAAAGCAAACACACGACAAAAACAAACACACAACTGAAGCAAACTATACAAAGAAGAGAGCAAGCTCTACTTCCTGAAGATTTTCAGATGTTGCCCGCTATAGGGAAGCGGGAGCTCAGTTCCATCCAGATATGAGAGATAAAAGCTATTTTCTCGATTGAGCTGCTTGATCTTGAAAGGCCCTCTCCACATGGAATCAAATTTTCGTGCATACCTTTCGGCTCTCTTCGTTTGTCCCACAAAAGGACGAGGTCTCCCACCTAGAAATTTCTTTGCTTGGATTTTTATCGAACAATATTTTGACCTGATTCTGATGTTCGGTGATCTTGTCGACCACCCTTACTCTCTTCTCTTCGAGCTCTGCTAGATACATGATCCTCTTTTCAAGAGAAATTTGAAAATTTTCATCTTGGATTGCTGCAAGCAAGCAGAGTAGGGAGTTCGGCAGAAATGGGAAGCTCGGCATTGGTGCCATATAACACTTGAAAAGGTGACATACCGAGAGATCTCTTGGGAGTAATGTGGTCTACCCACAAAGCATCGTATAAGGACTTGTGCCACATTTGTTGATTCTCATCCACCAGCTTTCGTATGATGGTTACCAAGTTTTTGTTACTGGATTCTGCCTGACCATTTCCCTGAGGGTAATAATCTGATGCGTGAGCCAAAGTTATTCCGTATTCATAGCAAAAACCAACAATTTCTCGTGAGGAGAAGTTGGAAGCGTTATTAGCAACAATCTTATTCAGAACACCAAATCTAACAATGATATTTTCTTTGATGAAACTGCAAACAACCTCAGAGGTGGTGTGTTTGACAGGTATGGCTTCCACCCACTTGGTGAAGTAATCTGTTGCTGTTAGGACATAACTATGTCCGGCACTCGATTGGGGATTGAGTGCGCCGATAAAATCAATTCCCCACTGCTTGAATGGTTCGTCGACAATGACCGGCCTGACGGGAAAAGCTAGCTAACTTGGGCTTGCCGACGAACTGCGTTGGCAAGGCTCACATTTTGCTACCCAAGTAGCTGTATCTTGGAAGAGCATTGGCCAATAGTACCTGGCCCGGATAATCTTGTGTGCCGTCACGGAAGAGGAGAAATGGCCCCCACAGGCTGAATTATGAAAACTTTCAAGTAACTTCATCTGCTGTGGCTTGTCAACACATCGTAAGAAGATGCCATCTATCCCACGTTTGTATAAACAGTCATCCTAGATGACATATTTGGCTGCTCTGATCTTTATAGTGTGCTTTTCCTTTGTAGTTAGGTGAGCCGGGCATTCACCGTAGGTGAGGAAGAAAGAAATATCAGAATACCATTCATCATCTGGCCGCGACAAACAGGACCATCGGTAAAGATACGGCTTTCTCCGATTGACTTTGTGCTCCATTGATGCAATATTTTCTTCCCGAAAACTCGACCCTTGATTTTGGGCCATAAGTTGACATAGGCCTTGCTTATTACCAATTTAGTTGGTTTTATATCCAGTCGTATTCTTGGACTTTTGTAATTCAATTTCTCGCAAACTTCCTAACTCTGTTGAGTTAGGATGGACTTTTTGCCATGTCGGGACTAGAACCACCGTATGGGAATTTAGAATGTAATACCTGAAGTTCTTAACCGCTTTGACAACGGCGAAGGCATGATTTTCCAACTGAGACAATTTTAATTCGTGAGGCTTGAGGGGAGAGCTCATAAATGCAATCGGGGATTCAACATCTCCATAATTCTTTTGCATTAGGATGGCCGACACGGTGTGCTCGATGTATAACTATACATAATAAAACCCTTGGAGAAATCGGGACACACCAGATTGGTGCGTGAGCGACATAAGCTTTTATTTGTTCAAACAACCTTTTCCTTCCTCGCTCCATCAGAAAGTTGGTGACCATTTCATCATGTCTAATATATGACGAGTCTTTTCAGCAAAGTCAGGAACAAAGCGCCTGAGAAAATTCACCTTTCCAAAGAAGGAGTGAACGCCGGTCTTGCTTGTAGGAAAGGTAAGGCTCTGAATAGCCTTAACTCTTTCGGAATCTATCTTTGTCCCTTCTTTGCTGACTACATGTCCTAGCAGCTTTCCCTCTGTGACTCCAAAAACAGACTTTTTCCGATTTAGGGAGATCCCATGTTCTCGGCATCTGGCCAATACTTGCTCCAGGTGATCACAATGATCATTTCGCTATTTAGAGAACACAGTTAAGTCATCCAAATAAACCACAATGACTTTCCCCATCATACCTTTGAATGCAAGGTCCATAGCCCGCTGAAAAGTGGCGCCAACATTAGTCAGACCAAAAGGCATCCTGCTATAAGAAAATGTGCCCCAGGGGGTAGTGAATGCTGTTTTAAATTGGTCTTCAGGTGAGACTTCAATCTGGTTGTAGCCTGAAAAACCATCAAGCATGGACAACATTTCCGATCCAGTTACTGCTTGTAGAACTTGATCCATTATAGGAAGGGGATAGTTGTCTTTTAAGGATGCTTGATTCAGGTTTCGGAAATCTACGCATATGCGTATTTCACCGTTTTTCTTGCGTACTGGCACAATATTTGCAACGCAGGTACTGTGATGAATAGGAAAAATAATTCTTGCATCCAGCATTTTCTGGATTTTAGCCTGGATGGTACCCAAAATCTTAGGATTATAATGCCTCTCGCTTACGCGAAAGGATTCGACATCCTCTTTCAGCGGGATGTTGTGCTGAACATCCTTTGGCTTAAAGGAATTTAGATTGGCATAGGACCATGCCAATACATCCATGTATTTCTTCAGTAGTTTGACAAACTTCCGCTTTTCTTCGGGTGTGCAACATTTTCCAATGTTTACAAACTGTGGATATTCAACCGAACCTAAATTAATGGCGGTTTCTGGAGAGGAGCCAGTATCATCTCACCTTTTCTTTTTCATAAAGCGATCATTCCTGTCAAACAACCGCTCGAGGGAAACCAGGCCTTTTGGGATTTTATTTCCTTTGAGCTGACATATGCCGTTGCTTCCTTTTGATTTATCGTTTTGATCGGTGGTGACTCACGGCATGTAGAAGTGGATCTCTCAAAATGAAGTTCACTAAAATTTTCCACCTTTTCTAGAAAGGCAATGAGTTGTGAGTCATCGTTGAATACTTGCCAATGCTGAGAATTGTCTGGCACACTTGGGTAGAAAACCACCTCAATGGTGTATTTGTCTATTTTCAAACCTAGGTGGGGGAGCATGAGGGATGCTGAAATGGCCAATGAATCGGCCATATCGTTCTGAGCCCTTGGAATGGATTCTATTGAGAAAGCGTCAAAATCCTCGATGTTGTCCCACACCGCGTTACGGTAGTGCCTGAGCCTCTCATTCTTTACTTGATATATCCTTTTAACTTGATTTACGACCAGCTCTGCATCACCTTGTACTTTCAGATTTTGATTCCTCTTTCCTTGCGGCTTGCATGCCGAGTGAAGCAGTAGGATTCATATTCAGCAGTATTATTTGTGTTGAAAAATTGTAACTTGAAAGAGAGAGGAATAATCTCCTTCTCGGGAGATATTAGCACGGCTCCAGTGCCACATCCACTAGTTCAATGCACTGCCATCAAACCGCAAAGTCCAGATCTTGTTAAGATCTTATTCTTGGACAAGAACAACCATTTTTTTGACTCGGTAGACAAGAAATAGTTTCCCATCCCTGATGATTCAAGAGAATATGGGTTTTGGGGTCTTGAGTTAGTGACCAAATACTTCTTTTGTGATTACGGCTCCAATGTTTGCATTACGCCCTTGATGGGGATCCTAGCCTTAGACCAATCCATATGAATTTCCCCTCCAACTTCGCTGCAAAAACTT
Organism: Taxus wallichiana var. yunnanensis; assembly: GCA_018340775.1. Classification (NCBI taxonomy): domain Eukaryota; kingdom Viridiplantae; phylum Streptophyta; class Pinopsida; order Cupressales; family Taxaceae; genus Taxus; species Taxus wallichiana. The sequence goes on along the minus strand of CM031242.1, from coordinate 851,312,343 downwards.
CTTCCCAGCAAAATTCCATAGGCTGCTGGAATGTCAGCAACGAGGACGGTCATCTTTACTCTTTTCTCTAGGAACGCCGCGAATGCAAATGCGCGTCTTTGATTTGACCAATCAACGGAACCCGCTTGGTTTCAAGGAATAACATCTACCGAAAGGCTTGGTAAGGGTGAGGCCCGAGCATGGGTGAATTTTGGCGGCATGGCGTTATCGGAAGCTCCGAGAATCAATTATGCGATTACTTAGCTTGTGGCCATTGATTAGGAGGGAGAGATAGAAGGGCTTTGTCTTTCCGATGCGAGATGTTGAGGCAACGTTTATGCAGGATGCAGGAGGAGTGGAAAGGATTCCTTTTAAGGAAACCTGGGGAGTTATGACAACTTGAATTTGAATGTATTCAGTTAACCTTATCAGCTGCTCAAGGTTTGAATGAAGATACTCGGCTTCTGACATTTGGATCTTGGTCTTTTTAGCATGATCTATGATATCAAATGTAGCCAAAGGTTCATATTTGGTGAAGGAATGAGTCCCTCACTTCGCGATGGTAGGGTAGGATTACTAGTCTTGATAGGAATATGAGAGGGCTGGTTTGGAGGAGATACAGGGGCAAAAGCTCTCTTCGAAAAAGACTTAGTGACAGGCTGAGTGGGAAGGGGATTACCTCTCTTTGCAATGGTTGGGTGCGTGGATGACGCAGTCTTCTCTTTCTGCATATTGGTAGCGACCTCAGCTTCTTTTCCTTGCGAGCGGGTGAAAACAACATATGACTGTCCACTTGCATATCCCTGGGTACCCTCTTCTTGGTTAGATTCCTCCTCATCAAATTCCATATACCCGATAGTAGAGTCGCCAGTCGGCTCACCGACATCTTGATCATCTTCGCCTTGAGATGAAGGTTCTTCGTAATTTTGTTCCTCTTCTTCTTCAATTTCAGCTAGAGCATTGACCGGAGGAGCCTCAAGTGCCAACCGTGGAGCGGTTGCGGGCAACCGTGGCCTATGTGGGATGTTGTTGGGAGTGAAATTTCTTTGTGGAATATCCCGGTACGAGGAACTGGGGGAAGCTTGGGCTAACTGCTTCTTTAATGCGATCAAGTCATTTGCCATTTTTGAAATGCTGGATCGGATGAAGTGGCAGGGGATGGACTCAAAATTTGGGCTTGGATGGTTCCCTTTTTAATTTGCTAGATATGAGCAAGTTGTCTTCAATCCGTATGGCAGCAGCTTGGGCCAGAGGCAGGGTAGTTATTTGTTCATGTAGAAGCAAAAAACTTATTTTTGAGCTCATTGCATTCACAAAGAAACACTTTTGATTTTCTAGTGTTGGCAACATGGCAACAGGCACACGGTTGATTAATGCATTGAACCTGGCGATAAAATCACGCATGGTCTCGTTGGCCTCTTTCTTCAGGTGAGTGATTTTTGATAACAATGCAAATGCATCTTCTGAAGGCTTGTATCTTTCTTCGAATGCGGTTCGCAAAGTCACCCAACTGGTAATAGATCCGGCCGGTAGATGTTGAAACCATTCTGCCGCGGGCCCTTGGAGGGTCTCTAAAAAGAGGCGAACTGACACATCTTCATGAGTCACATCCAGGATGTTGCATGACATGATGAATGTAGATATATGTGCATCCGTACTTTGGTTCCCACTCCCATCAAATCTTGGGAAATTCTTTCGGTTTCCATGAGGGAGCGCATGAACTGGATGTGGTAATGCAAGAGGGCCCATAGCATTTCCCCATGGCACTGCCATTTGAAAGGCTGGAAAAAGAACACGGGCTGGAAGTGCGGTTCCGCTGAGTAATAAAGCACTGCAAAGGGATGTGGATGCCCCTTGCGAGAGATTCTTCCTCCGTGGAGGTGAGACACTCCTGGATGACCGGTCAGCCGAGCTCAGTGACGAGAAGCGTGCCAGTGTAATACTGAAGTTATGCCTTTGGAGCAGATCAAAGGTAGGATCGACTTCTCCACGAGCTCTCCTGCTACGAGTAAATGGTTCACCCGCTAGTGTGCTTTCCAGATCTACAATATTGTGGATTTTCTGATTTTTCTGACAAAAACCAGTAGCATGTACTTTTCTAAATATTTAAATTTTATCCCTCTTTTCAAAAACCGATTGTGGTTTTTACGATAAAGAAAAACGAGGATAAAATGATGGTAAGACTTAGTAAGCTGATTTTTTGATCTAGAGTTGACTTTTGAAGAGTTTGAAAATTTTGGTAAACTGTCAAAAAATCAGATCTATGGGAAAAAACAAATTTTTATAAAAACTCAGCGAACTAAAGAGCTCCTACTAGGCCCGATCTACGGATCTCAAAAGAAAATTTTCACTTTGGAGCACTTTTGCAAATTTTTTTAGATTTTGAACAAAAGTTGAAATTTGCAAACAAGCAATGATTTTTCTGTTTTTACTAATTCTCTAACACACCACTATCATAGATCTACATTAGATCTGTTCGTTCCCTAGTAGAGTCACCAAAAACTGTTGGTTCGAAAATCTGTCGCGAGCGACGGATCTATGGATAGACAAGCCAACAGTGTGCAGGGCATAGCCCCTCTTTGAGTCAGCAAAGCGAAACTAGTTTATTGCTATTCTACCAGCAGGAATCTTGTGCAAGTCTCACAATATTCTGCCTTCGGGGGTTTGGGATCTCATCCCAGTAGGTTTATTTCTGGCTATGAAGAGAAAGGAATGAAAGAGAGGATGAAGAAAGATCAGGTCCGAAGGGAGAAAAGAAATGAATTCCAAAGCAGAAAGGTCAGAGGGTTTATGTTTTGGGATTGGTAGTAAACAGAGCCAAACCTACTTGCATAAACGAATAAAGCAATACTGATGAATAAATGACAACAAAGTAGAAGAAAATCTAACAGAACAACCATACAGATCTAACATAAGAAAGATCTGATAAAAACACATGTATTCAACACAAAGTCTAAATATATTGTATTCAAAGTTGCTTCTGTTACAAGGAATTCAAAATCTTCTTCTTACTTCTATTTCTTATCTGAAAAATATCCACCACGAATACAACAAGTATTCGAGTATTTATAGAAGAAGGAGAAGAAGGAAGGCAAAAAGGAACCAACCACCTATTTACATAATATCTACAAAATATCTCAAAGTCATGTTGACTTTTGACAACTTGATGGATGACATCATCCCATGGTGCAACATGGATGATGTCATCATTTGTGCCAACATACTTTAGACATTTACAAAAAGAAAGTCGAAGAAGAGAGAGAAATTATTCATCGTCGTCGTCCCGCGGCTGAAAGGGGGGATCCTGCTTCTGCTGCTGCTCAGGTGACGAGATGTGGAATTGGGCACGGTATTCCATGAACTTGCTGATCATGGGCTCTAGTTGATCCTGGGAAGGATCCTTGTGTCGCTCACTAATAGCCTCGCAAGTCTCCCGCCTCGCTCATCATGAGCTTTCTCGGGAGTTTGGAATATTCATTCTCTGCTTCTATTAGGAACCCAATGAAGTCCCGACAGGCCAGCAGGTTATTGATGGATTCTGCGTCAAAAGTGACCTTTGGCCCCAGCCCTTACCAAATGATCTCCTTGAAGATATGAATGGTTTCGTCAACCTTCCTTAAGGTGAAAGGAGTAAGCAACCCTGGAGACATCCTTAGAACAATTTGTTCCATCTGATGCATTGCGTCCAGGGCTTCTTCCTTTACCTTATCAATCTTTTCGAGGATGAATTCCAGTTGATCCATCCGGTAATCCAGAGTGGAAAGGATTTTATTGAGGGCCCTGGGGTGACCAAAAACGCCGAACTTGACCAGATCTTCGACTGAACAGTCGAACATTTTTGAAAGGTCTCATGTTGTAGCCTAGCATGGTCCATCTCTTCGGATATGGGTCCTGCTAATGCCTGGAGTTCTTTATTCGCCTTGTTGATGTTCAGATACAAATCGGTGAACTTGGCGATCACTCGTTCACTATCCTTGAGGATCTGGCTCCTCCAGGTGGAAACTGCCATACCTTGCTCACCGATCTTTGCATATTCATTAATTTTATCCTGACTCAGAGGCTCAGGAGTTTCGGTGGCAGTTGTGGGAGGTGCACTGCCCATCTTCTGTAAGGCGTGGAGCAGATGTTTATTTTGCTCTTTCAGTAGCCTTTTCTCTTCTTTTGCTTCTTGAAGCTTCTTGCAGAGGGCGTCGAACTGCAGATAGGGCCTCTCCCTGAAGGCTCTCAGAAGATGTCCCCATTATGACTTGAGTCACTGTGTAATCTGTCGAAGACAGATCCTTTTTATCCTTCAGAGGATTGGGGTATGCGATCTCCATTACCCTCTCTCCCGAAGCACTCTGAGAGAAGCGTGTGATAGGATTTTGCTTCTTGGCCCCCTTTGATGGGATAACGGAGAAGTCCATCGGTGTGATGGGAACTTTCCTTTCTCGTTGACTTAGGTCTTTGGGAGATCCAGTGGACTTATGGGAGAAGGACTAGAAAAAGAGAAGGGGGCAGCTGCAGTAGTAGAAGGGAAAAACGTGGAGACACGTGGCGGCGGCATTGAGAGGAAATCTGAGGAAGTGCTCACGGGAGGAAGGGATATTGCAGGGGAGGAAGTCATAGGAAGGGAAGGGAGCTCAGAGATGAGGGAAGAAATGGAGGGGAGAGCTCCGCGAGAGAGGAAAAAATGGACGAAGAAGCAAGAGGAACAGGTAGAAGAAGGGGGGAGGGCACGACCAAAGGAATGTTCGTTTGAGTCACTCGAGGAGGAGAAGGAGGAGAAGGAGGAGAAGGAGAAGGAATAGAAGGGACCTCGGTTATTACTGAGTCATGGCCACATCACGAGTGGATGTGCCTATTGGAACATCTTCCCGCTGCTTTTTTCGGGCTTTTTAGGATTGCAACCCGTTCTTGTGAAGTGCAAGGAGGACTTTCAGGAGCTTCCTCTTGGGTGGAGTTGGATTCACCCTCTTTATCTTTACCCTTTCCCTTTGGTTGTTGTTTTGATCGAGGAGGTGCGTTGCCCAACGGAGAGGTTATGAAATCGACTCCGAGGTAGATGAGCCCATTCATTCGGCACCAATGCTCGCTTGCGCATAGATTTTCCTTGACCCTTTCCTCTATTGTTTGAGGAGCTTTTTCTATCGATTGCCATGAAAGGCCAATCATCCCCATTCGTATCAAGATAAACTTGATCAACTTCTTGCTTAGTTGTTTGATAGCCTTTTGGGACGATAGCCACCCCTGCATCTTGGATGATTTCTCGCTTTAGGGCCAAGTGGGAATGATCTTTCCTCCCGAGCTCGACCTCATGATATATGTCGATATAAATGTCTTTGATCCGAGGGATGTGGATCGGATCGAGCTTTGATTTAGGGAGGTAATTCCTTGGGTCGAAGGTGGGCCTGGCTGGGAAGTCATGCTTCAGATTCAGTAGTTCCAATTCTGCAAGCATCTCCTTTGCTTTGTGGTGAGAGACACAAGTATACCTACCCACTGTGAGGGGGAAAGGAGTTCCGCCCTTCTTTCTCTTTAGGCACTTCTCGTGGTAGGTTACAAGCTGTCTCGATAGCTCCAATATGACCAACTTGGGGCTGGCATACCTCGGCAATTTAGTCGGTTTTCCTAAGAAGTTGGCTGCCCTTAGGTAGGTGAAGGTAGGGAATTGCGTGAACAAGGCCCCCCACTTTTCTGTTGCTGCCACGATGCTCTTGGTCATACGACCGTGAGTCATGTTCGGCCTCAAAAGGTAGATGATGTCATAGAAGAAGGCGTCATTGATTTTTGTGAACTACGAAATACTATTTTCTAGCTTCAGCTCTGGATAGTATTCGTATATCTTAACCAGGGCCAAACCTGCACCGCATCGAAGTTGGATAGTCTCTTTCTGAAGTGTAGCATAGACAACGTAGGAATTCATGTAGAACTTCCCTGTTGTGGTAAGTTGTTGTAGCTACTCTGCTATCATGCTACTTATGATTTCTGCCCACTCAAAGCATTGATCGAGCACATTTTTGTTCATTGTTTCTAGGTATCGCAGCATCCACTTGTGGAAATAATGGGCGTCGGGAGCCCAAACACTCTGCTCAGGAACGTGATTGTGTCACTGAGCTCCTCTTGAAAAATCACTGTGGTGAATGATTTGTGGCCATCGGGTCACCACTTTTTTGTTCTTTAGGTAAACTTCATTCATGCTACATGCACCGATCTTCATTGTCATCCCAAGCCTTGATGCATTCGTCTTGGCTTACGGCCACGAAGTTTCGGTGGTGAGGGATGCCGAGCAGAATTTCAAAGTGCCGAGCAGTGAGGTTGATCACAACCTTGCCCTTATCATTCACGACACATCTAGTGTCTTTATTGTAAAGAATGAGCCACCACCATCATAAATTCATTATTAACAAAGACTGATCGGGATCCCTCCAAAGAAAGTGCAGGCACCTTACTATTAGTTTTTCCATCCATGGACTTCTTGTGACCTTCCTTGTTCTGGTCCAGAACTCCTCCATATAAATGTGTTCAAGTTCTGAGTCTCTGATGTCCAGGTCACACTCTGCCTAGGATTCGGGCATCCTGACCCTCTGATATTTATACTTCATTTCTTCTTCTATGAGCTTGGCCTTGCCTTTAGATTTGGTAGGTCTCTTGCTTGATGTTGACATATGTAACTCTGAACTTAATTGCTGATCTGCAAGAAGAAGAAGTGAAACCCAATGCAAGAAGGTCATATTAGTCATTTGATCTTCCATTAAAGCGCCAATAGAAGAAAGAGTTAGTGATTTTAAGGCCTCAGGGCACAGGGCGCATGAATACTGCAGGTTATAGGGCTAAATAGTAAGGTGCACAGGAAAGGGCTGTTGCAAGGGATAAACCAGTGCCAAAGGGCGCGGGCGCATGAATGTAATTAGAAGTGCGCCTGCGCCATGTATATGCATTTTACAAAGGGTGCAAATATTTTTCATGTTACACGGGTATAGGATGCGCCAAAGGGTGCAAGTTTAATGCGTGTAACATCATTATCTTATGCGCTTCTGTGGGGACTTGGCGCGGTGCATGGAATGTATCGCACAACATGATGTCGTTGTGATAATGGAATCTCTGTGCCGTTTTGGCTTTGCACTTGGCGCATATAATTTGAATGTTGCATACATGCGGGAGTGCGCGAAGGGCGCGAGGTTAAATACGGCAATATATGAGTTTGGTGCACCAAGTAGGGTGCGGGGAAAGCGTGCTGCAAATCAAGCGAAGGGAGTGCGCCATTAGGGTCAATTTTTCTTTGTGTAACAGTCATGGTATGTGCGCCATTGGCGCGACTGTGTATTATGTTACAGGGATGACAGAGATGCGCAAAGGAGAAATATAACATGATGTCCCTTTTCAAGCCATGATTATTTTCTTGAGGGATTTTCATGTGGTTAAGCTCCTTTTGCAAGGTTCATTTGGGTGATGAAGAGGCTTAAACAAAGAGTTTCAAAGCAATCATTTTAGGACAGAGTCCCCTTTACCAGCAGATCTGGAAAGAGGGGGAAAATGCATGGGTGCAGGGTGGAGAAAAACAGCAAGGAGGATGGGGAGTTCATGTTTTGACAATCTCTTTTAACTCAATCCAAACCAGCAAGCAGCCAATAAACAAAACACCAAACACACAGAAGCAATGAGGACCTCTTACCAGGATATATAACGAAGAAATGTGAAAGCGGGTCCACAAAGTGATTTGAAAATGATAGGCGGAGTGCTGGCAGTACAGATGTAAGAACAAATAATCACGTGATTTGTCGGATGACAATGACAGTGCAGACGCGCCTATATATAGGCGAGGTGGTAATAAATGCGCCACCAAATTTTTCAAATGGCGCATGAAAAGCACTGTCGACATAAGAAAACATGCGCCCTTGGCACACCAAAACACTTGCCAACACGAAGTTATGTGCGCCAATGGCGCACCAAAAGTGCTGTCGACACAAGATTATGTGCGCCCTTGGTGCACCAAAATGTAGCGCAACAAAAGAATTGTTAACATGAAGGTGCATGCGCCTTGGCGCTGCAATAAAGACACAACATAGCAAGGCACACCGAAAGGTGTGTTAACACGAATTTAAGTGCGCAAGGTTGTAAAGGGGGTGCATGAACATTTTATGTTGCATGGAGATTAGGTGCACTTGACCAAAAAGGACCAAAAATGGCTAAGTTCGAAAACCGATTTCCCGAGGAGGGATTTTGCAACGTCCGAACGCAAGAGTCCATGACGAGGACCGGAACAAAATTTGGTAGGGGCCCTTGCCCGAGGGTGATATCATATTTTTGATATTGGTGTGGGGGGGATAGATTTGTGATCATGCGCAACCCCTCTTGCCCCATTGATGATACAATACTTGATGATTAGCTTTAGCATACATGTGTGATGTAGACTTAGCATTTATTGATATATGATGTATAGATGTGATGGTTTATTGATATGATGATGAAATGATAACAAAATGTACAAGTAAAATAACAAGCACAAGTTAAACAAATCTAATCAAAACAACACAATTATCTACAAGTATGCAAGATAAAATGAACTCAATGCAATGCACCACAGATTAAAGTAACATTCAATCTAAGTAAACAAGTGAATCCAATTTAAAGCACACAACATGAAAAATAAATGCAACTAAAACCATACAAACCAACAACTAAAAGTAAGCAACTACTACTACTTGTTTTTGTGGGACAGTTTTGGGATGTTTTTCGTTGTTTTGGTTTTATCTCTAAGACAATTTTCTATTGTTTTGGAGTTTTCTACAAAACATATTTGAATGTTTTGAGTTTTCCAAGGAACATATCTGTATGTTTTGGGATTTTCAAAAAGTTATACGAATGTTTTTGGTATTTTCTAAAAAGTTTTCAAAGCGAATGTGCAAGGAAATGAAGAAACGTGGATGCCCCCAATGTTAGATGGGATGTACAAGGGCATAATGCCACATGTTATGTGCCGAAATAATGCTGCAAAGTTTCCCCAGTGTGAGATGGGTACATTCAAAGTCAAATTATCCGCATTCAAAAGGTAGATTACTCGATTAGGAAAAGAGGGATAGGCTCACAAGGGACTTAGACGAAGGCAAAGACCAACTTAGAACAAAGCTACCATACTCCTAAAAACCTAAAATGCTTGTGAATAATGGACCCTCCAATGGCATTGGAAATCGGTTTCACCAAAGGACTTGTCCAAAGTGCCACCATTGCGTGGTTTTCACTATTGGACGCACCTGTTTATTTCTCTTTTTTCTTTTTCTATTTTTATATTTTTTTTTTTTTATATTTTAGAGACCCCATACTTAAGCATAGAAGTGCTTAAGATGCATTGTGTTCATGGGTTCTCGAAGCTCTTGGCCATCTGAATAGGAAAGCTTATAGGCACTGAACCAAACTTGGCAACCACAACATATGGTCCTAGCCAATTGGGCTCAAATTTCCCTTTCTTTTCATGGTCCTTATTGGTGTTTTTTGATTCTCTTTTAACACCAAGTCTCCTACCTCAAATTGACGAGGTATGAATCTTTTATTGTAGCTTTTCCACACTCGATCCTGATACACTTTAAGGTGATTGAGGGCGTGAAGTATTTTCTCATCTAATAGCTCCAACTCTTGCCATTCGAGCTACTTTGTAGTCCTCCTCTTCATTTAGGTAATCCCTTAGCTCAATACGCAAAGAAGGATCTCGATCTCTAGAGGTAGTACAAATTCCATTCCGAATACTAAGGAGTATGGAGTGGCACCTGTAGGGGGTACGGATAGATGTTCTAAATGCCCAAAGGGCGGGGTGAATTTGTAGATGCCAGTCATGGCCTGTCTTACTCACCATCTTCTCCATAATGTGAATGAGGGTTTTATTGGAAGCTTCGGCTTGCCCATTACCTTGAGGGTAATAGGGGGTTGAGAACTTGAGGGAGATTTGAAAGTGTTTGTAGAGTGCTTTCACTATTTTATTTTTAAATAACTTACCATTATCAATGATAATAGCAGAGGGATACCATATCGACAAATGATATGGTTCATTATAAATTTAGAGATTTGGGAACCTTCAACATAGGTAAGAGGAACAACCTCTACCCATTTTGTAAAGTATTCAGTAGCGTGTAGTAATGATGAATTTATGACCATCCGAGGAGATAGGGTTAAGTTTTCCTATTAGATCGAGACCCCACTTTGAGAATGGCCAAGGTGTTGTGATAGATGCAAGGATTATGTCTGGTGCATGTATCAATTTCATATTTTGACAATCCACACACTTCTTCACATGGTTACAATAATCATGCTCCATGGTAGGCCAATAGTAGCCTACTGAGTATTTTATTTGTAAGTATGATCCCATTAGTATGAGCCCCATAGATGCCTTCATGCACCTCTTTGATTGCTTGGATGGACTCATCCAAATTTAAACAATGCAACAAATTCCCATCATAGCCTCGATGGAAGAGGGTGCCCCAAGTAGGGTATAACGGGCTATACGCTGGATGAGGTTCATTTTTTAGCATGGGAAATGTTATGGGAAAGGTTCCATCATGGAGGTAATTAAATATTTCAAGCATGTACCATGGGAAAAGGGACCAACAACATCACACACCAAACAAGACTCTGGTATGTCATATGTCGACATTCTTAGATTTTCAACAAAAATGGCATATCATTGTTCCCTGGTGGAATACTCAACATGGACCCTACTATAGCCATAACATCTACTACTTTATTTGTGCTCTTGGTATTTTCTCAAATGTTATCTTCTCAAAGAACTCCTTCAAAGAATCAACCATTATTTTATATGGAAGAAGTTTCTCATCTTTGACCTTGTATTCATTTGTGACTTGTTTTATAATGAGCATTGAATCACCAATGCAATTGACTCATTTGATATCCCATTTGATAGCTAGCTTCATCCCTGTGATGAGAGCTTCATACTCCACTATATTATTTGTGCATGGGAACCCGAGTCGGAATGCTGGGGAATCAAGTCTCCCATAGGAGTGATCAACACAACTCGACACCTGAACCATGAAAGGTAAAGGAGCCATCAAAGTATAGTTTCCAAATGATAGATTCCTCAAGGTACATGATGGATGCATCTGGTAGTTCCAAACTCAAAGGTTTGGTACTGGTAGTGGAGCTTCTGCTAGCTGATCTACTAAACTTGTCCTTTCACTAACTTTTGATGTACATACTCAATGTCAAACTCACTTAATAAGATGATCCAATTAGCCATCTTTCCTATGTGAGTGTGGGTTTTGACAATAAGTATTTTAGTGGATCCACCTTTGAAATAAGCTTGACTTTATTGTTGAGAAAATAGTGGTGTAGTTTTTGGAAGGAAAAAACTACAACGAGACAAGCCTTTTTGATATGTAGATAGTTGAGCTCATAAGCTATCAATGTTCTGCTCAAGTAGTACACAACTTTTTCCTTTTTCTCTTTATCATATTGGGCCAACAAAGTGCCCCAATTGCAAAGTGTGTAGTAAAAATGTAGAGTAGCAAGGGTTCTCCTACCATGGGTGGCATGAGAACAAGGGGTTTAGCCAAGTATTCTTTTAGCAAAGCAAACACTTGTTGTTGTTCTGGCCCCCAATTGAAATTGACATATTTTTTAAGAAGATGTGTGAATGTATGACATTTGTCTGCTAGTTGTGAAATGAACCTTCTGATGGCCTGAATCTTTCCTTGTAAGCTATGCAATTGTTTAATATTTTTCTGGGGGAGGCATTTATGTGATAGCAAGTGACCTTTGCAGGGTCCACTTCTATTCCTCTCCTTGACACAATGAATCCTAGTAGTTTCCTAGATAACACACCGAAGACACATTTCTTCAAGTTAAGTTGGACTTTGTAGTCCCTTAATCATTGAAAGATGCATCGTAGAATCTCTGGGTGCTCTTCCCGAGTTCTAGACTTTGCTAATATATCATCTACGTAATCTTCCATGATGTCACTAATCATGTCGTGAAAGATTACAATCATCATCACCCATTGATATGTAGCACCTGCATTCTTGAGGCCGAAGGGCATGACTTGGTAGTAGAATGTCCCCATGGGGTAGTAAAAGTCATCTTGTGTTGATCTTCCTCACTATCTTTATTTGGTTATATCCGAGAAGCCATCCATGAGTGAGAGCATCTCATAACCTGTTGTAGAATCAACAATCATGTCGATGTTGGGAAGAGGAAAATCATCCTTAGGACAAGCTTTATTAATATCTCTAAGAAATCGGTACACACTGATACCGACTGGATTTTTCTGAACTGGTACCACATTAGAAATCCACTCTGAGTAGTCAATAGGCCTGATGAAGCCTACTTCTAATAACCTTTCTAGCTCTTCCTTAACTAACAAGGTGACATGAGGATGCATCTTGTGGAGCTTTTTGCTTTATGGGCTTGGCATCCGGGTGTACAACAAGATTGTGCACCACTAATGCAGGATCAAGTCCTGACATGTCTATGTAAGACCAAGTGAAGATATCTGCATATTCTCTCAAAATTCTGTAAATTTTTTCTTCTCTTGAGCTGAGAGTGAAGCTCCCAACTTAACCATTCTAGGAAGCTCCTCATGTCGATGTTAACATCTATTGTCTCCTCCACCAGTAGCTTGGATTCATCTTCCATGCATGTGTAGGATCGGGAGGGAGATTGAGATCCTCCTCTACCAAAGGTGGTTTTAGGGAGATCCTCATCTTTAGGTGGGTACACTATTTTTCCATAGGTTGTTCTGTTTGTTTTTGTCCACAAGCACCTCAAAGAGTTTTTCACTATAGGACTTGAATTTTTCTTTCCACAAGGATTTTTCTATAGGAATTTTTCCCTTGCTTATTTTCTTACTTAAGTGACCACACAACTCTACCTCCCTCTCAAAGTATGTGCATGCATTGAGTTGAATGGAGAATCCTTTCTTGTGGTTTTTCTTGGAATGTTGTCTCTAATGCCAAGGAACTCACCAATAGCCTCATCATTCTGTAAAAGACGTCGATGGGTACGTGTTGTTGTTGGTCCCAATTCATGAGTGATGGGTAAATGAGGTCCAATGTTTGGTTATAGGGGTAATGGGTGTAATAGGGGTTATGGTAAGGATAGCCATGTTAGAGAATAGGTTCGTGGTGGTGAGGTCTTTGTAAAGACTACACCGAGAATCTGTTTTCACTTTCATTTTCAGAAAAACTATCCTCATGCTCAGAAGAAGCATACTCATCATCTGAAGGGTGAGACTCATACAAATGGGTTCCAAGACTAGATTTTCCCATTATACGATGAGGTATTGGAAGAGCTTCAATGAACCTTGTTCTTGATGGCCACAACCACGTCCTTTATACCTCATAGTAAGCATTATTTGGTTAGGAATAATATACCTAGGTGACTTGTAACATAAATCCATTTCATCATCATTGAGGATGAAATACAATATCTTTGAGTATCCTTTCATCTTCTAGTAAGCCACCTAAAGTGAAATTGTCAAAAGGGTAATTCTCCCTTGATCTTTGGAATTTGTAGCATGGTCTACCATGTGCTTGGGCTGATAGGGGAATGTTTTGAACCATAAGGGCTTGTTGTAGATCATACTCTCCATAACCACTTGGTATAACCTTCATCTCCCATGTAGAAAAAGGATTTTTTGAGGTGGAAGCACCATTGTCATTGGTAGACAAGGCATCTGGATCCACTCGTGAAGTGAGGGCCTCTGACTGAACAGAACAATGATCTCCGTAGAGGGACACTCATAGATGGTAGGAAAATAGCCCGACAATGCTCTGCAATGAGAAAATGGTTGGGTATCCCCTGTGTATAGTAAGTGTTTGTCCTTCATGTTACAACTTTAAACACATTGATGATACATTGATGACATGGCTTGCATGGCATGAATCCATGGGTGGCCGAGTAAGATGTTGTAAGGGAGCTCCAAGTCCAAGACATGGAACTTCGTATCATGGGTTATGGGACCAACTTCTAATGAGAAAGTGATCATTCTAGCTGATTTTCATTCTTCATTGTCATACCTTTATGGTGATGACCTTTGTTTCCAAATCAACTTTTGTGCACCCTAGTTGATGAACTAGTTTAAGAGTACAAATATTTAGACCCGATCCACCATCCACAAGCACTCTCTTGACCTTCCTATGCTTGATTATTACTTCAATGTGTAAGGGAAGGTTATGGGAGGGATTTTTTTCTGCTAAGACTTCTATTAGACTGAAAGTTATGTGTTCTAAAGGAGTGATTTGTGCTACCATGGCCTGTAAATGTGTTGGATCAATATCAATAGATACTCCTGATCCCTGTAAGGTTTTGCAAAGGATATCCTTATGGATGTTAGAAATATTTAGAAGGTCTAAGATTGAAATCTTAGTTGTGGTCTTCTCTAATTGATCTAACACATCATAGTGACTCTCTTGAGGAGGAGGGGAGTGGGTTTGGATAACAAGGTGAGCTCATCATGTTGCCATGGTGCACTCTCTTGTTTTGATTTTGATTGTGTTGATATGTTCAATAGGTGAGTCAACATGACCTATCAAGGCATCAAAATGGTTTGTGTTTGACACATAGTTAGTATTCTTATTTTGAGATGAATGTCCCTGATCCTACTTTTTCTTTCCCTCGTGTTTGGGAAAAGGTTCTTTGAAGATCCCCAAGTTTGTGTTTGGAGACTTTGGTGGTGTGGAGTCTACTTCTATATATCCTTTTTCGATTAGGTCTTGAATGTAGTGTTTTAATTTCAAACACTTGTCAATTTTGTGACCCTTTACGTGGTGAAATCCACAAAATTCATTATCCCTAAACCATGATGGCTTAGGTGCATCATCCCCGTAGGGTTGTGTTTCTGGGTATCGAACCATGTTTATGGCCTCTAACTACTTTAGGATGGATGATATGGATTCAGATAGAGGGGTGAAAGTATGACGTTTATACTCGTAGGAGTTCCCTTTGCAAGCTTCAAAGGTGTGTGGTTTTGAATGGACTTGTACTCACTTAGAGTCTACTATCCCATCACTAATGACATTTTTATTCTTATTATGAAAAAACTTTTTTTTTTCGTTTGATTTGGAATCATTATGATCGTGAAAAGGTTTTAGAGTCCCCTAGCTAACAACACTTTTTCAATTTGACTCCCTTTTTCGATTACCTCTTTGAATGTGTTGCCACAATGCATTTGCAAGTGGAATGTAATGTCTAGGGTGGAGGTTGGGAAAAATATACTTATCAACTATTTTTGGGTATGGAACAAGGAAAGTGGCTAGCTAATCCTCTCCATCATTGCAAGAAAGCAAAAAGTTTCATTGTTTTGTTGTTTGGCATTGTAGAGATCTAACATGGTGACATCACTCTCAATATTGAATGAGAAGTGTCGTACAAAATTTTTCAGCTAATTTGGCCATGTAGATATAGATCCCTTGGGGATGTGTAGAAACCACTCTAATGCTTGTCCTCCCAAACTTTGTGGGAAGAGATGAATGAGGTAGTTGTCACTATATGCAACCTCTTGACATGCCATATAAAAATATTTGATATGGTCACGAGGGTCACCTTTTCCCTTATACTTGTCAAATTTTGAGACAATCAAAGTGTCATGGGAAAGGTACTTGTAACATGGCTCTATCAAATGGATAAGGGCACAACTCATCGAACTGGTACTTTTTGTTGTTACCATTTTTTCCTTCTTGCAATGCTAGAAGGGTGTTCTTCATAGTGGACCACTCTTGATTGAAAGAGTGGTCTTGTGTGGGTGGTGTAGGTCTATACAAAGGGTTAAATCTAGGTGTATTCCCACCCCTATTTCTCTATGAGAAATTATTCATAAGGATATTTTGTGTCTCCCATCGAGGAGTATTTGTTTGGAACTCATGAAATGAAGCTTTAGGTTTTCCTTTGGTATAGCTTGTTTCAAAACTTTTGGTTGTTCCTTATTTATGTGTGAAGCTAGACTTGCCAATTAGTGAGTAAGAGCTTGAACTTGTTCTTCTAAGGTTACTTCCCGAGTGGGTATTTCATTATGATTTTCATTAGGAGGAGGTTTTCATGATGAGCATGGTCCTCATGGTCTTCACAACGTACTCTAACAATAGGTATATGATAGTCTCCATCATTTTCAAAAGGTACTCCTCATTATTTCATCATCTAGAAGTAGAGGCATGACCTGGGTTTAATATGTCATTAACAATGTGATGAGGTCGGTCTACTTCTTCATCTCCCCAAACCATGTCGATGATAAGAGAAGGGTCAAATTGTGGAAGGTAACTTAGCTCCTAGTTCAACACACACATAAGAACCTCATGTTTGTTTGTGAAACAAGTAATCATCAATATGGGTGGGATGAAGTTCCACATCCATACGAGGAGAATCCTCCTCTCCACCACTATGGTCAATCATGACATTTTCCTCTAAAAGAGGGTTGTCACCTCCAAAGAGATCGGCTTCTAACTTTTGTGACCCCATTCTTGTAGTAGGCATACTAGAAATAGGAGGTACAAACATGAAATATTTCCACTAAGGTTTATTAAAAAGGACCCTAGACAAATTTTTCATAGCGTAATGATGCTAAGTCATCACAAAGAATGATGACTATCAAATAGCCACAAATCCAATAGGTCAATATGAGCCTAAGGACCAAAGAATAAAGAATGATCTACCCTAGCAAGGTAATATATGACACAAGTTTTTCTAGGACAATACAATGATGTATAATATTCAAATCCAGTCACAAAAAATTTTTTACTCCCTATTTTTTCGAGATAGGTTTGAAACAAAATAGTGACAACACAATATCACCAAGTTAGGTCAAGTTTGAAACAAACAAGACCTAAATGCTAAGAAAGTGTTGATGTGATCCTCTAACAAGGTATACTTAAGACCAGTTTCTAAACACTAACAAAGTCTAAGTCTTGTAAAATGGATGATACAAATGTGAGCAACGTAACAACACTATTTGGACACGTAATCAAACTTTTGCAAGAAAGCAATATTTTAGTATCAAAATGATGTTATAGTGATGCTAAAAAGTAACCTCAACACTTACAAAACTCAAGACAAGGCTAGGATGTAAAAACTATGCCTAAGTATATCAAGGAATTATTATGTGTGTGAGCAACATAACAATACAATCTAGAGATTTAGGCCAAGTTTCACAATGGAAACAAGACGTAAATATCACAATTGTATGGCTATAATGTGGGAAAGCATAACAACTCAAAAGAAGACAATGATGATATCACCTAACTACAAATGATAATAAGTCTCAATATGGGTTTTGAGACAAGAGGGGCTACTAGAACTTGATGATGTACCATTCACACTTTCAACTCTTGCATTCGGCATTGCAACCTGGTCATGCAAGAAGACTACAAAAGTGGTGGACATGATTATTTCTAGTAGGTATCCATATATGTTTTTTTTCTTTTGTCTCAAAATGAGAAACAAGAAAAAAAAGGAGTAGACCAAGTGGTGATGAAAAATACTTGGTGTAACTTTGGCAGAGTTTCACCTTGTCTTAGGACAAGTGAAAAACTAGGACAAAGTAACACTAAATAGATTTCGTGATGAAATGTCACGTGGTTTCAACTTTAAGAGATTCTTTCCTTGTTCAAAAAAACAAGAGTTTGAATCCAACAAAGTTGTCACTTTGTGAGAGCTCTCAAGTATAATATCTAAGACAAAATTGGCTCCAAGTGACAAGATTTCTAGGGTTCTCTCTCTATGTGTCACAAGTTTATCTCTGTGAGCTCGATTTACCAAGAAAGTTTTGACTAATCTTGGAGTATCTCGGCTTTACTTTACCCCCTTCTAATACAATGAGAAACTAGTGCATTCAGTTGTATTATCATTGGGGTCACAATGGAAATAACTTTGACTCTAATCTTTCAAGGTACTAGTCAATTTGGGTAGTGTGGAGCACTTTCTATTTTGTTCACAAGGTTCCCTCTTGTGTGAACTACTTTGGGGTTCCTAGGACCACCCCCATTGTTGTAGCTTAAGGCTTATGCCAAAGGGGTTATGTCCTAGTTTAAAGTGGATGAGCCGTAGCTCTTAACCAAAACCTGTAATACGGTGTTTTGAATGGTGTGTTGGTGTATTTTTTATCTTTTGGATTAAGCAATTTGGTTTAGACCATCGTTGGAAACCTACAACACACGTGAATGTTAGAATTTGGTTTGAAGAGAGCCCTCCTTTCTTTGACTAGTGTTAGGTCCTTCACACAAATGGTTAGTAGTTCAAAAAGATCTACAATATTATAGAAAGAGGATTAAGTGTTGCTTTTGGTTCTCAAGATCACACTAGGTGCAAGAGAAGAGCATACACAACAAGTAACCCAACTAGATGAAAAGCTTGTAAATCAATTAACTACCATAAAACTTTACAAATTAAGGTTTATTCCCAATTAATCCAAGTGCTTCTTAATGAAAGACTAAAATTGCTTTTGGTTCCCAAGATCACACTAGGTGCAAGGGAAGAGCATACACAAATTTTAGCCTTGGTTATTTATCAAGTGAAAAATATCTTAAACTAAAAGATCAAGTACATGCCAAAATGAAAGTTTATTCCCTTAAGCATAACAATGAATGATGATTTTTCCTACTTACTCCAAATTAGAAAAAAGTGGTTTAGAGGTGCTTTTGATTCTCAAGATCACACAAAGTGCAAGAGAAGAGCATACACAACCCTATTCCAAACTCATACAAAGCATGAAAACAAAATCACTCATCAAACCCTAAGCCAATTTTAACAAAAATCACTTATCAAACCCTAAGCTAATTTTGTTAGAAATATTGCTCTAAAATCATAAAATTGATAAAACAACAACTAAAAATCCCTAAAAAATGATAGAATACTAAAAACCAGAAGTTGAAATTTTGAACTTTGAGAAAAATTTACTGAGTGCACAAGCGCATCTTTATGCATGCAGTGTGTCTATAGAGCATGGGTGCAAACCTTGAAGCACAGGTGCACACACATTCATGAACATGCACACCTTTTTCAATTTTCATAGTTAGTTATGCATAGGCGTGCCAGAGAGGTGTGGGTGTAGACTTTGATGCACATGCACAAGTTACACACAGAGAGAAAAAATCCTTTGATGCACATGTGCACTTTGCATGCCATGATGCATTGTGCACATGTTTTGATGCACATGCCCAAGAGCACATGCACCTTTGATGCACATGCACACCCCTTTGAAGCACCTTCTTCTGTAGGTGATCAAAATATGACTTTTGACAAGAATTTTTGAAAAAGATCAAAACTTTGGCCTTTTGAGGAATTTTGACAACACTTCACCTCCTTTTATCCTACAAAGAACATGAAAACACAACTTCTACTACTAATCTAGTTGAAACAACTATCTAGTTTGAAAATTGATCTACAAAACTTTGAAAATTACTCTAAAAACTTGAAATTAATCTAAAAGCTTGAGAAACTAATCTAAAAATCTTGAAAGTAATCTAGAAAGCTTGAAATTAAACTAGAAAACTTGAAATTTAAACTAGAAAACTTGAAACTAATCTAGAAAACTTGAAACTAATCTAGAAAGCTTGAAATGAAAAACTTTGAAACTAAGTTAAAAATATTTAAAAATGAATGCAATGGGGTATATGTCCACCGGGCATGCCAAATGATAACACCCCAAAAACTTTACAAAGAAAATAGTATGACTAACTAGGAAAGGCTAACACCATCCACCTATAGTCAAGCTCTAAGTCTAGGAATGATTCATCAATGATCAAAGCTTAAAAGCATGTTATGAATGTAAACTAAATGGAATTAAACACTAATCTACAAAGCATCCTTACTATGTATGAATTGTTAAACTAACAAAGACCTAAATAGATCTAAGAGGGAAATCAAATTGGGATTGTTGCTACTCAAAGAAGGTGAAATGGTCTCTCCAAATGACTACAAGATCATATTGGATACCCATCTACTAACCCCATTGAAGACTTTAGGCAAGGATTGAGCTTGGCTATAAATCATATTTCTTATATGAGATGCAAATCAAAGCATGGTGTAAAGTTTAAGGGTAGATACTTAGTCTTTTTATAGTTTTTCCTTTGAGGAAAACTAGCATCTTGGTGCATGTGGGACTAAAAGTACAAATTAGATTAAGAATTTTAATCATGATTAAGGCTTTTTAATCACAATTAGTGAATTAACAAAGTGATTAAGATGTGAGGAGCCTTAATCAACCACTTAGGGTCAATTAGGAGGCTAGGATAAGATTTTGAAGCTTGTTGAGATGTTGTGGAGGAAGTGGGGTGATTTTGAGTGGTTGGAAGAGGGTTTGAGCCAATAATAGGGTATATTGACCAAAACAAGGGAAAAATAGGCTTAATTAGCTAATAATTGCTAAATTTGTTTGGAAGAGGATTTTGACTTACGATTCATCGTAAAGTGGCATCTGAATGTGAAAGAGGTTAGGAAATCAACAATGTGTTGTTAATTGGCCAAAATGGTAAGAAATGTTAGTTAATTAATTCATCTTCAGCTACACACCTGCGTAAAACATGGTTAGGTCCACATTTGAAAAGAATTCCATTTAACCAAGTGAACATCACACTTTGTTTAATCAATTGTTTTTTTTACTTTTGTGTGAAAAAGGTTGGGAACTTCCCTGTAGCCAAATAATTAGCCATATCTGCATACCAAGGAGAGGTAGTAGATATTGTAAATAGATGTTCATCTGGAAAGTCATCATTGACTTTCTCTTCCTCTTCTGAAGTGGTAAGTCTTGAAAGAAAATCAGCTACCACATTGGATTTCCCTAGCTTGTCAATAATTTTAATATTAAATTCTTGCAGCAACAATAACCACCTTACAATCCTACCATGCACTAAAGGTTTATTCATTAAGTACTTGATGATAGAGTGGTCAATGTGAACAATCAC
The DNA here is from genome assembly GCA_018340775.1 of Taxus wallichiana var. yunnanensis. NCBI lineage: Eukaryota > Viridiplantae > Streptophyta > Pinopsida > Cupressales > Taxaceae > Taxus > Taxus wallichiana. The sequence goes on along the minus strand of CM031242.1, from coordinate 851,291,491 downwards.
TTCATAGCCTGTGATATAATGGCGAAACTTGTTGATTACATATACAACTGTAAGAAATTCCTTCTCCGATGTGGTGTAATTTCTTTCAATAGGGGAGAGATTTTTACTGATGTAGTAAATAACATGCATAGGATCTCCTTCGTCTTGCTTCCCAAGGGCAACACCCTCTGCTTCATTGGAGGAATCTGTTTGTATATATAAGGGAAGCTTCCAATTCAGACCTCTCAGTACTAGTGTGTTTATCAATTTATCTTTGATAGTATCAAAATATTTTTGGCATGTTTCTGTCCATTCAAATTCATAATCCTTAGTTAGAAGAGAAAATAATGGAGAAGCTATCTTGCTAAAATCTGAGATAAACCTTTGATAGTAACCGACATGGCTAAGAAATATTCTTACATACGTCTAGTTTGTGGGAGATGGTATTTTTACAATGATATTGAACTTGTCTAGGTCCACCTTGATTCCCTTAGCTGAGACATGATGACCTAATACTATCCCTTGTTCCATCATAAATAAGAATTTTTCATGGAAGGATAATTGATGTTTTTCACACCGAGAAAGGAATTTGTCTAAATTGTCAACTGCCTCTTGGAATTTTGCTCCATAAACTATGAAATCATCCATGTAAATCTCTACATAGTCATGGGTGAGATAAAAAATATTGCCAACATGGCTCTTTGAAAAGTGGTAGGAGCATTACATAAACCAAAAGGTAACACCCTATAAGAAAATGTTCCCCATGGGTAGGTGAAAGTTGTTTTGTCTTGATCCTCAGGTGCCATTGTTATTTGATTGTACCCACTTTGAACCCATCAAGGAATGAAAAATACCTTTTTCTAGATAAATTTTCTAAGACCTAATCAATAAAAGGTAATGAGAAGTAATCCCTATGAGTTGCATTATTTAATTCCTTGTAGTCCACAAAAACTCTCCATTTCCCGTTCTTTTTTAGGAACTATGACTAATGGAGAGACCCACTGGCTATCGATATTGGATAAATGAATCCTACCTTTAGAAGTTTTTCAATCTCAGTTTTCACAATGTCTCTTAGAGAAGGGTTTATCCTTCTTTGAGGTTCCTGATTGGTTTGGAATCAGTGGTGTAGATGTGGTGTGTACAAATACAGGATGAATACCCTTCATGTCACTATATTCCCAAGAAAAATATTGGGGATGAGAGCATAAAAGTTCAAATAGGGTATTCTCCTCCTGACTAGTCACCAACTATTAACTATCAATGTCTTCCCTAGGAAAATAGGTAGTTGTTTAGTAGCTGGATGAAGGGAATTTACAACAGGATATTCTCTTAATAATGCATTAATTAGACACTGTGTGAAAGAAATATATAAACAATAGTAATATGGACTCAGTCAAATCTATATTTTGTGTAAAAATATAGACGATGGGTTGGTTGTTTCCATCTATAAAATCATCTCTTGTTTTAGTTAGTTGTAGCACAGGACTTGAATTAGACTTGGTGCAAGATCAAGCACAGGACTCAAAATGAATTGAGCACAAGACTCAGGTGCGGGATGTATACTATGTCCAACACAAGGCTCATGGTCACCATATTGATTTTTTTCGAGTGTTCTTGAATTATGACCATGGCTAGAGAAGAGATGATGTCATTTGAATCATCTGAATTATCCTTACACCATTGTTTGTTGTTTGTAGCAAAAGGTTTTGCAACAGGGTATATTGATAATTTTTTTGAATCTTGTCCATTTGTAATCACCATATTCCCTGTTCTACAGTCAATGAGGGCAGCAATTGTGGCTAACCAAGGACGTCCTAGGATTATGGGGTATCCAATATTTCTATTATTCATTTTTATGATCATGAAGTCTATCAAATAGTCCTAGGATTCAATAGTGATGATGACACCTTTGATAATTCTCTTTGGCTTATTTAAAAACTAATATGCCATTTTTAAAACTATAGAAGTTGACTATGGTTCAGGAAGTGATAGCATGGATAGAGTATCTGTGGTCATAACATTGATGACAACTCCTAAGTCAATTAGGACATTAGGAATCTGGACATCTCTTATAATATGACTTCTAGGGTCTCTGTATTTAGGAGGGGTCATATTCCCTTCTAGAATACTAGCAAGTTTCCCATCAACATGGATGGTTTTAGGTTGATTCTTTCTTCTTCCGGAGTATTAAAACAAATCTCTTTGATAGTTTTGTTTAATTTAGGAATTTCCTTAAGAGCTTACAACATGTGATTGCAAATACTCGGCTTCATCGGTCCCTGAATCAAATATGACTCTGGTTGTTCACGAACTACAGTACTGTGTGTTTTTTTGAGAGTTTGGATGGAAAGGAAATGCCAATGTTTGGTTGAGGAGTTTATTCAACAATAGTACTAGGCTGTGTTTCTATTGTTTTTTCTGTTTCTTCAAGGATTTCTTCTATCACAGGAGATGAATGTTTTGAGGTAACCTTCCCTGAATGTAGGAAGATATTATTACAATCCAAAGAGTTTACTATGAGATTTTTATTATATTCCATAGTGTACGCTGGGTTACCCTACCTCACATTTTTAGAATTTTCCATAGTTTGTTTAGGTATCGTGGTGGCGGAGTTGATTGGATGGGGCAGTATTTTTAGGTCCATTCAACAAGGCTTGTTGACCTTGGGGTCTTATTTGATTACAATACTGTTGCCTAGATCTTTGAGGTGCATTCCATTGTTGTTGATACTAAGGATTCAACTATTAAAATGGTTAAATTTTTGGATGTGGAATCCAAGGTTGTTGATAATAATTTGGTGGGGCATTCCAATGTGGGTTCCACTCCCATGGGGTTTGTTGAACCCAAGGTTGGGGGTATGGCCATGGTGCATTCCATTGATTTGGGACCCATTGTGATTTTGGGATGTAGGAATGATTTTGGTTGGCTGAAAAATTTCCTCCTTGCCTCTGAGCCATATAATTTAGCTCAGATTTATCTTCGTGTTTTATTTTAGATGATTCTTCAAAGACAAGGTAAGAAACCCACATTGGTCTGTGGCATGTTTAAGTTCACAGAGAAGACAAATGTGTGTCTTGTCTAAGGGGAAGTCCTTAAGGCCATGTTTATCTCTATATCTTTAGAAATAGATGAACAAAGGATCTGTGTTTATGGATTTCTCCCTATCCATAGTTGTATTGAGTTAAACCAAAAGACCAGTTCTCAAATTTGTAAATTCTTCCCTCAATTTGGATATATCACCATCAACCATTTTCCCTTTCTTTCTATGAAAGTTGGGGCGAGTTCGAGAATAATTACTACATAGGTCGATGATTTCTGTAAATTATAGTTTTTCATGTCTCCCTTCCCCATAAGATTGAAGGCTTCATGTGTGTCCTCGTCCAACCCCTTAAGGAATATATTTTTAAGCGATTAATATCCAGACTAGTACCACACCTCTTGTGAAGGAAGAGGAACCTATCAAGATAGTCTTCCACACTCTCATCTTCCTTTTGTTGAATTCTAAAAATTTCTTCCTTCCTATCCCAGACTCTGTAGTAGTCTTGATATTTTTCCAAGAAAATTGTTTCCATATCCTTCCAACTATGGATGGAGTTAGGGGTTAAACCCATAAACCATCTCATAGCTGTATCTTTTAAAGTGGAGGGAAATAACTTGAGCTTTTGGGAATCGAAGTGTAATCATAAGTTTGGCACAAGACCTTGAATTCAAAAAGTAATTGGTTAGGGTCTTATGAAACTAATCCCCATAATGTTGTTAAGATTGAGGGGGATATATTTTTCATAGGAGCCTGATCATTAGGATCTAGTTTTATGGGATAGGTAAACATTTTTCCAACTAGAGGGTTTCCATTTTTGCACCATTGGGGTTCTCTACTTCATCATCCATCCTTCTTTGGTCAACAAGTTGTTCCACATGATGGTTTTTGAGGGAGTTTTGAAAATTTATCCTAATGAATCTACCTCTACGGTCTCTAGGTATATACATAAAATCCTATCATACTGAGGATAGTTCCCTAACCATCAATGCTTAACTTGATTGTTTGTGTTCCACATACTCAAAAGCATAGAGGATTCTTGTTGTCACTACAAGGTCTTATTACTTCCTAAGAAAGAGTTATGGAAATAAAATTTCTGAATGGAAACTTACCAAACAACAAGAAACACTTCTAGCTAGCACCTTTAACCTTTGATAACACCTTGAAGTCCCCAACAACGACGCCAAAAAGTGACAAGCGTTGTTGATACTCACACTTTAGTTATATCATGTTTTTCAGTCTAGGGCGGTGTCCATGGCTATTTGCAACAAAGGGAATAGTAGGAATTGTTCTCAACACATATTTAACAATAAAATTGAATGAATAATAAACTTACTGTGATTAGGAAATGAAATGCCTTGGAAGAAAAAGAATAAAAAAAAAAATTTAAAGGTATTAAACATAGTTAAATGCTGAAATGGTAAATGCATTCAAAATGATAGAAGATAAAAATGTAAATCTCCCTTCTCATTGGGGAGGAGTGGCCCTTTCTCCTTCCCTTTGATTAGGTTTAATGTTGAAAGTCACACAACAAATTTCTCCCTTGAATATGTAATTTTATTAAAAGATTATACTTTTACAATAAATCAACTAACTGAACCGAACCAATGAATCTAAATACATCAGCTCTTTTATACTAGAGCAATCCTAGTCCCTCTAGGAGAGAACTAGTTTATTCACAATAACTAACATCTACTTAATTGGATGTTGACTAAAACAATGACTATCTATTCTAAGAATTATAGTTGTGGAAGGAGTAGTCTTTGCAACATTTGGATTGAATTAATCTTGCTAACTACAGAGGAGGTCCATAATTGAATCCTTTGAGAGAGTCAATCAGTGCTAGAAGATACTTCAGATCTTAGATTGATTGCAGAGAATTGTGGTGATAATAAATCCATAGGTGTTGGTCGCATCACGTCTCCAAGAACTGAAGTGACTGAACCTCATAATCTGCATGAATGTAGGTTGAGGTAGTGGCACATGTTTCATGCTCATGTTGTTGTGCTACTAGTCATTTGTATCACTTATAGTTCAGTAGTCCGAGCTATCTATCTTCTTGTGCGAGTTCTTTATTTCAAGGAAATTTAAATTGATGATCTGGATGAGCCCAATGCTTTACTGTGAGTCCTGTGCTAATACAAAGGTGAGTCTTGTGTTAGTGCAATAATTGAGTCATGTTCTAGTGAAATTTACTCATGTGATAACTCAACATATACTTTTCCAAATATATTGTTAATGCTCATAAAAAGATCAATTTAATCCATTTTTGAAGAAGCAATAACAAGAATATGCACAATAACTCCTTTCAAAACATAGTAAAGTATTAATTATAAACAGTCAACATTATACATCATGCAATATGATATCAAAATAATACAGGTTTTTGCATGGGTTTAACCTTAAAAAATGGGGATTCATAATCTTGCATTTATTTAATCTATCCACATATTCATACTAGTGACCATCACACTAGTTTGTAATGGCTTCGGTTTGAGGGGAATCACCTATCCAACATAAATCTAATTATCTCACTCATTTTTATCTAATGGCTTGTCCATCACAAACCACTTGAAAAAGGGGGAAATGTAGACACCATATTTAGGTCACATTAATTCCGATTTGTGCGTATACACCTTAGAAAACCCATTTGTAATCCCACATAATCAATACACTCTTCTACTGATTTACATTCACCTTTTACCACCCAAAACCACTCACAACCACTTGTAACCACAAAACAAACTAAAATAAATAAATTAAAAAAAAAAAAACCTAATATCTTAAACCCCCACGATCTTAAAACAACCCTAGATCATCATGAAAACTGAAAACCCCACAAAAGGAAATGGTTTAAACAAAATTTAACCATTCCCCTCAAAATGGATAGAAATCATTGTACTTCCATGCAATCGGCACCAATTGGTGTGGATCAATGACGATTCATTGAAATGGCATCAATCTAATAAAAATCAACTCAAGGATTTGCCCACTGATTCTTAACCCCATTCGACATCCATCCTCCAAACTCACGGGTGATAGGCCCAAGATATTCAATTTCATGCATTAAACATATTTAAGGTGATCAAAATATCATGTTGTCTTATACTCCCTTTGGAGCATGCTTCCCTCACATCCAATTATCCTAATTTCATCCTCCTCAAAGGTATGTTGTTCTATTCAAATAAAAAATCTTCTTCTCATATTTAATTGTATTAATCTAAGTATTTGCATTCAAAAGAATACTCAATCCTCCCTTAAGAATCATAAGCATTAGAAAACATACTTTGATCAAATAACTTTTGACAAAGAATCAACATTAATCACCCAAATTGACACCGATCCACTAGATTGACGTCGATCCTTATCAAATCTCCCATGTTTTACGTTTTTGATACATCTTGATATATTTTCCTAACATCCAATAATCGTGGATAATCATCTATTGCTTGTAAGCCCCCTTTTTTAGATGACCCTTCCATGATTAGCTTATGAACCCGACACCATTTTCAACTTATCAATTGTGGCGTCATCCATTCGTGTGGGAACAATCGATATCGACTATAAGCTAAACATCTCGCATCATCATCCTCACACATAATCGAGATGACATTGCAGAGTATTTGGATTTTATCCTCAAACATAGTGACGAGTCCAATCTCTCTTGGGAAATTTTTTTCAACCCTCCCTAACCTATCATTGAGGATGTTGATTGAGTCCTCTATCCAAAAATTACACACCCAAATTTCGTTGTCCATATCATCGGATATTATTTGTATTCTTGTATTATCTCTAGCTTAATTGTCTAAAAGCAAGTTGACACCCATTAAAGGAAGCCCTTTGGTTCCTGGGATTAGCCTTTTCCAAACAAATTGAACCTCATTGTTATATAATATATTTCTTATCAAATTTTTACGTGTTTGCAAGTTTCGGTTCTTTGGAAAACACGCCTCGTGCAAGCATTCAGATCCATCCTCTCTCGTTATCATCCATGTAGGTATCGTTAAACCTTGTCATTTCTAAGTTTTAGTGGTTTGTTTCATATAGTAAAATTGAATCCTAAAATCTACTAAAACATCATGTTTCCACCATTTTGTATGAATAAGGGATAACGTATTTTTTTTTTTGAGAATGTGGTAATATGTGCTTGTTTGAATAAAGTGAATATTCAATTCCTAATACTTGGGATTGAAATGTGATTGTGATCAAAATTTGACAAAGTGAATGTTAAAACATAAGATGCAGGCATTAAGATTGGTTTCTCTTAAACTTGATAATGTGAATATAAAATTATAAGACTTAGGTAAGAATGATTGTGCTTAAACTTTGAATTGAAGTAAATATCAAAATATAAGATGTGGAAGTTGAAGATGATTTTTACAAGTGTGATAAAGTGAATAAAAAGGATAAGGATTAGATTGAAATTATTGTGCTTAAAATTTGACAAAGTGAATGTCAAAATATAAGATATAAATGTGAAATAGATTGCGTAGCTTTTGAAAAAGTGAATATCGAAAACAAGATGTAGAGAAAGAGAGTGATTTCACTTACACTTTGACAAACCTGAATGTCGAATATAAGATGTAGGGATAAAATGAATGTGCATAGATTTTGACAAAAATAATGTCAAAATAGAATACTTAGAAATCATAGAGAATTCTTAGAGTTTAATAAAGTGAATGTTAAAATGAAAGACTTAGGGATGCGAGGATTGCTTAAATTTTAACAAATTGAATGTTAAAATATAAGACTCAGAGATGAAAGGGATTACTTAAATTTTAACAAAGTGAATGTTAAAATAGAAGACTTGGAGAATGAAAAGGGAGTACTTAAATTTTAACAAAGTGAATGTTAAAAATAGAAGACTTAGAGAATGAACATGGAGTGCTTAAATTTTAACAAAGTGAATGTTAAAATAGAAGACTTAGAGAATGCTAGAGATTGTGGATTTTATTAGATTGGAAAAATTAGGCACCTAAAAAAAAAAGAATTATGATTGAATGTTGATTGTGCTTAACCTTGATAAGGTGATTACTAAAGGATAAGACTCGGATTAAAATGAATTGTTTGAATTAGGATACAGGTATCCAAAACTTAAGACTTAGATTTTTATTTGGATTGAATGATATAATTAAAATTTGGAAAGTGATTCCAAAGAGTAAGGTTTATATGTGATAAAGGAAATTTGGAATGGGTATCCAAATGAGAAGAATTTTCAAATTTTGAGAAGAGATTTGAATGTTGATGTGAAGAGATTATAATATGATTAAAGATAAGAGTGTGGAACAAAAAAATTTTGGAAGCACAATGGCACTGGGGGGTGAATCAGTCCTACAAATTACTTATTTACTTTACCATTTATTTCAGCATACATCAACATTCATCCATTCTCATACATTCATCACAAGATTATTATGTGTGCACAATACATTTACATAGCCATAACACATGCAAGAGAGCTCATATACACAAGATTTAAGTGAGAAACCATCATGTGGAAGAAAAATCACTGAAACAAAACCATGATATTACCAATTTTAAAATTTAGTGAGGAAACAATCCCAAAAGGATCACCAACCCCTAGTTTAGTATAACACCAACCCTACAAGGAGCACCAACCCCTAGTTTAGTAGAGCACTAACCCTATGAGGAGCACCTACCCCTAAATTAGTGAAGCACCCACTCCACAAGGAGGATAAAAACCCATAGGATGAATAAGAACCAAATCATCCACCTAATGAAGATTGATCTCTAATTTTTTTGCTGCCAAAATTGATGGAGATCACTTATTCAACTCATAAACCCTTGCTCAAACCCTAGGTCTTCAAACTTGTTATTTCTTCTTCTTCTTAGACTTGTCTTGGCTCTAATCACTTACACACATGCTCTATTTAATTCATAAACATATCATGCTCTTCCATAGCCTTAAAATCATGCACACAAACCTGTAAAACAATCTCCTCTAGGTCACACTTTTCCCTCCAAGAGCACTAACACCCAAATGACCCAAAAACATGCTTCTATATGCTTTTCAACTCACAAACATGAAGGAGGTAGGTACCTCATAATAAATTAGACCCATAAAACATTGTAAAATTCAAGTGCATCCATTTCAATGGTCACATATGACCCATATAGGCTGGCCATGACAAAAACCTTCATCCATGCACCAAAAATCCTCAAAATGCCATCACTAGAATGAGAAAAATACCCTTACACTTAAACCATGATTATTCAAGCTCCCTAATTCACCATACATGAATAAAATGTAATTTAAACATCATCCATGGTCAAAATTAACTTGAAAAAATCAAATTATTTCATTTAATGGGCCCATTTGGCTCATTGAATTTACAAAACATCTATTTCCAACACCATGTATTCACCTTTTGGCCTCAAGATCACCCAAGAACACATAAAATATGGCATGTGACCACTCTATGGAAATACTAGAACCTATATAACACTTATAATAAAGTTATATATATATATATATATATATATATATATATATATATATATATATATAAACAATCTCTATGCTCAAACCACAACTACTTTTGTCTTATATATAAAACAAGTAAACAATCTCAAGTTGACAAAAACATGTTTTGCAAACTCAGCTAGTTTGCACCCTTTATGATAATTTCATGACCTATAAATGCATTACATAGATTTCAAATTCATCCCTCTTCACTTTCCAGGTGATATCTAGAATTAAATAAACCATCTCATGCCTCAAAGGACTCAATCTTGTAGAAAGAACAAAATTGTCCTAAAAATGCAACTACAAACTTCTTCACAAATTGACCTAAATGACTGACCAAAAAAACCTCATAATGATACAAGCCATACCTCATTGGAAATATATATTAATTAAATTTCCATAACCTATAGTAACACCTATTTCCAACACCATGTCTTCACCTTTTGGCCTCAAGATCACCCGATAACACATAAAATATTGCATGTGACCACTCTATGGAAATAATAGAGCCTATATAACACTTATAAGAAAGTTATATATAATTAAACAATATCTTGCTCAAACCACAACTACTTTTGTCTTCAATAAAACAAGTTGACCAAAAAACCTGTTTTGCAAACTCAGCTAGTTTGCACCCTTTATGATAATTTTACGACCTATAAATGCATTACATAGATGCCAAATTCACCCCTCTTCACTTTCCAGGTGATATATAACATTAAATAAACCATCTCATGCCTCAAAGGACTCAATCTTTCAAAAAGAACAAAATTGTCCTAAAAATGAAACTACAAAATTTTTCACAAATTGACTGAATGGTGACCAAAACACCTCATAATGATACAAGCCATACCTCATTGGAAATATATATTAATTAAATTTCCATAACCTATAGTAATTCCTTCAAACTCCAAGTGGAAGGCCTTCAATCAAACGAATATCTACAAATTGATTTTTATGCCTACTTAGACTCAAGAATTGACAATGAGCCTAACATGCTCCATCACCTCAAAAACACTTCAACAATAAAAAAATCATGGAACACATTTAGCCATTATTTGTAAGACATAAAAAACCTTCACCAAGATTGATCAAATCAAAATCATCACTTTACCTCATGTAGCTACTGCACCCTACTAGAATAAGCATCCTTCAAACTTGACCCTAAAAGATCATAAAGTAACTTTTGCATAACTTATCCAATCATCAAGTTTTATATACTAATGGAAATGTCTGTGAACAAGATTCACAAAAAAACTTTAATGGAGTCCTAACTCCCCTTGTAGCTCCTGCAATTTCAATTTTAATGAAGGATGCTCCAAACTGCCCCATAAAGCCATCTTCACATCTAGGGAAAAATTTACACTTCTTAAATGAAAAAATGACCTAAAATCTTCATGGAAATCAAGAAAAACTTCTATGATATCATAAATGGAAATTTAGTTTTTACCTCATTTGGAAAAATTCTCCTTAAACTGAAACTCTTTAGAAACAAACCAATTCCAGTGGGTCCCACCTATCATCACATGCACCAACATACCTTTATGGAAATGTGGAATATTCCTCTACAACATATAATCATCACTTTGGAAAAATCAATCAAAAATGTACTCACTTTTCTACTGTTTCTCTAGCTAGGGTTTCAAACTACTTTACCTTCTTCACGATCATTCATATAAATGAAACAATAAAAACACCTCATTATCTTTGTAAAATATTCATAAATTACCCTATAATCTATTCCAAAGAGCTAAGGTCCCCATAAAAAGGATAATCCAAAACGAGCACTAGAAGGTAAAACTTTGCTTGAAAAACACTATAACTTACCTGGTTTCACCAAAACTTGCATAACTTGAAAATTATTCTTCATAATGACCTGAAATTTGTCATGAAGCATCATGAAAACATCTTATACCTTCCCATGATCACAATATATCTCAGATATCTTTGAAACTCTCAAAAAATCTCATTTGCATGTGTTTTCTTGCCTGTTTCCCACTTTGTATACTTCCCAAGGACCTCATAAATGCATCATACATCTAAATTATGACCTAAAACTCACCATAAACCTCAGGTAAACTGCCACTATGCTGAAACCATGCTCCAAAAAGACTGATTTGGTCCAAACATCATATCTTTACCTCATTTTGCATGCCCTAGGGCTAAAAACAAGCATGAAATGACATGACTCAACCATGAAATGACAATATTGACCAGATAAGACCCATAAACAATCATGAAAAATCATTAAAACCATTATTAACCTTATGAAACACTCCAACAAGCTTGAGAGGACTCAAACAATGACTCTACCTAGCAAACCAAACACTAGGACAACACTGAACTCACCAAATCTTGACACTGCCAATCAACCTTCATGTTTGAAACCTAACTAACATCACAAAGAGACTCTCACAATGCCATAAAACCCCTTTCTATCAATGATTTTGAAATCAATGACAACACAAACACACAATGACCAACAATCTCTACCTTTATCATTGATGACAACCATGTTCAAAAACATTGATAGCAACCAACATGACCAACACCCTTACATGACTCTTACCAAGTTTTTGATGCCTATATCCCCCTTTTACATCTATAAAAAATGATACTATGATGACACAACATGAGAAATGAAAACACAAGACTAGAAACAATGACAACAATGCAAGAATTGACTTACATGCAAAAGAAGCTCCCCAGGGACTCGTATTCTCTCATCTTTGACTCATTCAACAACATATGAAGATCATATGGACTTGAAAAATATCCCCCGAGAATGATACTCCTCCATTAACCTTCATTCATGATCCTCATCACTTTTTGGGACTCAGACAATGCAAGAAATCACCGTTTTTGTCTTCAATGCTAGTAAAGTCATCTTAAGGGCCAATTTCCTAAACTTCCTCTTCACTTCCTTTTAGACCAACTTCTAACGGTCATAAAATCATACCAAACATACAAAACCACCTTCATATTCTCCCCTTGGGCTCATAACATCCATATATCATTGAGAACACAAGAACTTAGACATTTACCTTGCATAATTATTTTGGAGAGAGACCAAACACCTTTCCACCGTCCATAAGCATATTTTCAGTATATTCTTCCTTTTAATTCTTCTTTGAATGAGATTAGAATTTCGACTCAAACATTTCCTTATAATTTACTTCCTTGCTTTGGAAATATCCCTAACATCATGAATTATATCGTCTCTCAATCACTTGTGAACACTTTAGATGAATTTTTACCTTTATATGAGAGTGATGAACAATTCCCCTATCTATGAAATCATTTGTAGACACGTAAATGTATCTCAATCATCCTCAAAACCTTGATTTCTACCTCACATGATCTTGTTGAGACAAAAAGATGCAATTAATTGAGATGTGTAAGCTCCCATTCAACCCGAGAGACCTATTCAAGGCATTTACCATGTTCATGTCTTGAAAAACACCATTTGACAGATACCTTGATCAATGATGCATTTCTAAGCCAATGAACATACAATCATTCATTAGTACTATCATACAAGTCATTCAAACAATTAACAAACTTGTAGAGAGACAAAGCACACCCCCCCGCACCGTCGATCATCTCATACTAGTTTAACTCATTTCACCTACTTCACAAACACAATACCCTATCAACTACACTTTTGAAAGCATCAATAGACCTTAAGAGTCTAAAATTCAGACTTATGTACACTAATATTTCATTAAGTCATGAACTTGAAAGACTTCCAATGCTATCAAAAAAATACATTCTCAACCTATGTTATGCCTTTGATCACCTTCTAGATCTATACAGCCTTATAGTTTTGAGAGGCAACATTACAGACTTTGATAAGACTTTCTATGACCCGTAGAGTATAATTTTTACCCTTTCCTCTATCTTGAGGACTTGACCCTCATCATTATCTTACCAACTACTTTTCCATATCTAGAATTAGCATAGAAATATTTCTTATCTCGTGGTTAACACTCGATAACTAGGGAAACCTACCTTAACAACTTTTGGAGTGGATGCACTTATAAGACCTCCTTCAACATGAACTTTTCTTAAGAAAAAAATACCTTATATGGAACATGTCAAGCACCCTAAAGATATTTTTCAACTCTTGGAACTCCATACAACATTCACACATTCTTACCTTTAAGATTTACTACTCACAGTCATATGATCCTCACGACTTTGATACACTACATGTTTTGTATGAAAATCCCTTCTCATGGCATATAAAGTAATTCAACAAACTTCCTAGAAACCTCAGACCTTCTTGAGCACCAACATGCCTATAGGTTATATAATAGTCTCTGTAGTTTTCACATTTCTTAGTTAACCACATACATCTTCCATATTTGAATCTCCATTCTCATAATGGAAGTATGCTCTCACAACCTTTGGAATGAGATGACATTGAACTTAACAAAATGATATTTTCATTGTTAAGACTGGGAGCTCAAAAAATCAATGTCCTTCATAACCTTGCACATGAGATCTCAAGAACCTTCACCATGTATTGTGCCTCTAATAATATTATAAAAATTGTAGTTCCTAGTACTTATTAAGTCATATTCAGAATTCTTCAAGGGTTTTAAAGGGTCCACTTCATTTTAGTCTTCCATATCCTTAGTAAACACACTTCACATTCAACTATCAACTCAAAGAATCACCTATAGGTCTGTGACCTACCATCCTTGTTTCACAAACTAGCTTCATGAAGACTTCAGAGATGTTCTTCAACACTTCTATCATGACCTAATAGTTCATATCGAAGATCCTTCCTACCCATCATAACATTCTTTGCATTATGATCAACCATCCTCACTGTCAAAACTTAGGTCTTCAACCTTGATAACTCACCAAATTTCTTTTCTTGTGACTACATTTGCATTATCACACCTGTAAGAGATGATTTTTCTCCATACGAGACTAGTCAACCTATGTACACCTTTAGATTCAAGCAACATGTTCATACCTTTTACATGACCATACCCTCATAGTTCTTCAAAATTGTACACCTAATTATATAGACATACATGATCTATCTTTTGATAACTACATGCTTTGTCTCACAAGCCTTCCAACCATATGTAGAAACACCATCAACTAAATTTATGAGGTTTCCATAGACCCCGAATGTATCCATCGAACTTGTAGCAATATAATTTTATTCATCCATAGGCTATCTTGCACAAAATATGACTTCAATGCTTACACTCGGCTTCTCGGACCTTTGAGATAAATCACATCTTTTTGTCATGTTTATCAATTTATCATATGTATTTGAATGCTTTTCAAATACCTTCCTTGATCATTATGCCTTCAGGACACCCTATCCACTTGGTGGATTATTACAACATAGATCAAACATATTTTGAGCCTTCTTAGAAGCAAATAAATTTTTTGATGACCTTCCAAGGTTTAATTTTCAAGATATACAACTTTTTCATGATTTTCAAGGATAAAAGACTCTAAAACCACCACAAAAAGACATATCTTGATACTTTGCATAATATGTGACAGTGTAAACTAGATAAACATGCTTTGTCAAAGCTTGAACAAGCTAAAAACTAGACTCAATACTCTTTTGACAGCCAAAACCCATGACACAAAGCATTTCATGACCATGACCTCCTTGAGGACTCAACTAGGCCTCAAACAAAGAATTAGCTCCTTCAAAAAGATTGTTTTTATGTAAAAATTCATTAACTCGGATAAGGATATGGAGATAACATACCAAAACATCTCAAGACATGGTGATACTATCTTTTAGTGAATTCACAGACACACATAGTCTTACATGACACAATGAATCAAAAGCTCAAACAATATCCATCTTTAGATCACTTGCACAAGAAATGATCACCTTCTTACAAAACTTTGATTTTATTAATATTGAGCATTGTAGACCATTTGAATTCTTCAAACACATTCAATGAGCTATCTTGGGAATGCTTATGAACATCAAAGTCACTCTCTCAGACTTGAGAGCTCAACCACTTCATGAATATACACTTTCTTTTCATGATTTGACTTATACTTACCACAAAATCTTTGACTTACGACACTTTGCATACAAACCTTATGATGCCACAAACAAGACTAACACAACCGACATTTTCTTATCATGATAATACACTCATACACGAATGTGATGAATTCATACATTTCATAATACATCTCAAGTCTAAGAAACTTATTTGAAACCATGTTGAAATTACCAATCCCTAGGGAACACAATTATTTTCTTTAATAGCTAGTCATTGATTTTTGTCATGTTTGTCAGAAGTGAGACATGTCATTTTAGACCCTAAACCAATCTATACACTCTCACTAAAAACTCTCATCTTGAAATGTGGATAAAAACACTCTTAGATGACACACTTTCCATTTTGAATGAGACCTTCCAAGTAAACCACATAATAAAAACTATAACCTTGATACCTTCTTCTCATATGACTTGAAAGATACCTAATACAGACTCACGATATTTCATGACACTATCACTTTCCTCTAAGATTTGACTCATAGGCCTCAGACACTTTTGGACATATGAGAACACATTCACACATATGTATGTAACATTGCAGTGTTATATAGAAAACATCACCGAATTCTTGATCAAATGAGAACAAGGACCTTGATAAACAACCTTTAATGACATTTACAAAACTCATAACAACATGACTGATGATAACAACACATTTCAGACACCTATCAATGAAAAGAACTCAAAACCACAAGAATATATCACTTCACATACCTTATAACACTTGAAGTGTTCCAAAATCCAAGCTTCCTCATCTTCTTGTGCACAAGGGAATGGATTTCATTCAAGCATATGTTTTCTTCTTCAGATCTGATCCCCTCAACTAAGGCAAACAAACTTACTCGATTGAACTTTCATCCCATCTTGATGCCTCTAGCTCCCTCTTTGACAAACTTCATTTTATTTGGCTACATTTTAGACTGAGAATATGATCTCTTGAAATATTTAGCTTGAAAAAAATCCTTATAATAATTCATGAGATTCTTCTTGAAAAACCTTCCACTTCGAGCTTGAAGTATGCTTGTATACCATGAAGATACTATTTGGTGACAAAATCTTGCAATATGCCCTTGCTTGTGACACTTATGACATACCACACCATCCTTGTTTCTTCTTGGTTCAAACACTCTTAGGTTCCATCCAAAATCCTTGGCTCTATGGCCATACTCACAACATGAATGAAATTCACCATTGAAGAACCCTACACCATTCCTAGGATACCTCTTTTGCAATCTCTAGCTCTATGATCAAAATCATGAAAAACAAAGAAATATCCATTAAATGAAGAACCATACCTCATAGCATTAGGTTGTCTAACTAAGTTAGAACTTCTCAAATCAGTCCTCTTAGTCACCTTCACATCTAATTTGGAACTTGGACCAACTTCATCATCATTCTTCACATGCTTTCCTTCAAACCCTAGGCCTGTTTTGTCACTAACCACCCTTTGGCCTTCTAAAATCCCATCAAGAGCTTTAAATATATTCTCTAACTTGCCATACATTTTCAACATGTTATAAGCATCCTCTAAATCATATTTTCAAATATTTCAATCTCTCTTCATACCTGGAACAAGTATCCTATTTATCCTTTAGGGATTTAGACATATTCTCCACTTGTGACTCCAAAAATTGAATGGCTTGACTATTCTTATCTTCCATATCCTTGATCTATTTTATTAAAAATTAATTGCTAACTCAATTAATTCATTATTCATCCTTAATTATTCTACAAGATCTGAATACTTACCCATTGCTTATGCTTCAAATGATCTCCTTCAAGTTGCTAAACTTGCTTCACAAGGACCTACTTTAATACCAATTGTTAGAAGCACAATGGACTGAGAGGGGGTGAATCAGTCCTACAAATTACTTATTTCATTTACCATTTATTACAACATACATCAACATTCATCCATTCACATACATTCATCACAAGCTTATTATGTGTGCACAATACATTCAAATAACCATAACACATGCAAGAGAGCTCATAGACATAATATTTAAGTGGGAAACCCTCATGGGGAAGAAAACCACAAAAACACAAACATTATATTACCATGTTTCAAATTTAGTGAGGGAAACCCCACAAGGAGTACCAACCCTTAGTTTAGTAGAGCACCAACCCTACAAATAACACCAACCCCTAGTTTAGTAGAGCACTAACCCTACAAGGAGCACTAACTCCTAATTTAGTGAAGCACCCACTCCAAAAGGAGGATACAACCCACTAGGATGAATAAGCACCAAATCAGCTCACTGATGAAGATTGATCTCTTATTTTTTTGCTGCCACAACCGATGGAGATCACTTATTCAACTCACAAACCCTTACTCAAACCCTAGGTCTTCAAACTTTATCTTCTTCTTCTTGGACTTGTCTTGGCTCTAATAACTTGCAAACATGCTCTATATCATTCTTAAACCTTTCATTATCTTCCTAATCCTTAAACTTATGCACACATACCTGCAAAAGACTCTCCTCTAGGTCACACTATTCCCTCCAAGAGCATTAACACTCAAATAACCTCATAATAAATTCAACCCATAAAACATTATAACATTCAATTACATCTATTTCAATGGCCATATATGACCCATATAGGTCGGCCATGACAAAAACCTTCATCCATGCACCAAAAATCCTCAAAATGCCATCCTTAGAGTGAGAAAAATGCCCTTACACTTAAAAAATGTTTATTCAAGATCCCTAAATCACCATACATAAATAAAATAGAATTTAAACATCATCAATTGTCTCAATTAACTATAACCAATCAAATTATTTCATGTAATGGGCCCACTGGCTCATTGCCTTCACAAAACACATGTTTCTAACACCCTGTCTTCACCTTTTGGCCTCAATATCACCAAAGAACACCTCAAAATATGGCATGTGAAAAAAACTATGGAAATAATAGAACATGTAGAAAAATTATAAGCAAGTTAGAGCTCATGAAGCAATCACCTGCTCAAACCACAACTACTTTTGTCTTCACCAAAAGAAGTTGCCTAAAATCTATTTTGCAAAATCAGCTAGTTTTCACCCTTTATGATACATTAAAGACCTATAAATGCATTAAATATATGAAAAATTAAACCCCATTCATTTTCCAGGTGATATATATCATCAAATAAACTATATCACGCCTCAAACAACTCAATCTTTTAGAAAGAACAAAATTGTCCTGAAAAAGCAACTACAAACTTCTTCACAAATAGACTGAATTACTAATAAAAACAACTCATCATGAGACAATACATACCTCATTGTAAATATATCTGAATTAAATTTCTAGAACATATAATAAATCCTTCCAACTCCAAGTGGAAGGCCTTCAATCAAGCCAATCTCTAAAAACTACTTTTTATGCCTACTTGGACTCAAGAATTGACAATGAGCCCAACATGCTCCATCACCTCAAAAACACTTCCGAACTAATAAAAAGAACAAAAAAAATTAGACATGATTTATAATCCATAAAAACCTTCACCAATCTTGATCAAATCAGAATCATCACTTTACCTCATGTAGTTACTTGCACCCTGCTAGAATAAATATCCTTCAAACTTGACCCTAAAAGAACATCACATAACTTTTACATAACTTATCACATCATAAAGTTTTCTATAAAAATGGAAATATATATGAACTATATTCACAAATTTTTTTTAATGGAGTCCTAACTCCTCATGTAGCTCCTGCAATCTCAATTTTACTGAAGGATGCTCCAAACTGCCCCAAAAACCAGTCTTCATAAATAGGGAACACTTTGAAAATTTTCCTGAAAAAATTACCGAAACATTCATGGAAATCAAGAACAAATCCTGGGATATCATAAATGACAATTTAGTCTTTACCTCATTTGGCAAACTTCTCCTCAAACTGCAACTCTTCAGAAGTAAGCCAATTTAGGTGGGGTCCACATAACACACCTTTATGGAAATATGAAAGATTCCTCTACAAAATCCAATCTTCACTTTGGAAAAATAAATCAAAACAGATTAGTATAATCACTTTTCTGTAAGTTGCTCCTAGCTAGGGTTTAGCTAGGGTTTTAAACCACTTTACCTTCTTAACGATCGTTCATAAAAACATGATGATAAAAACACCTAATTATTTTTGAAAAAGATTCATAAATGAACTTATAATCTATTCCAAAGAGCTCAGGTACCCATGAAAATCATACAATACACAACGAGCATTAGGAGGTCCAACTTTGCTTGAAAAATACACTGTAACTTACCCTGTTTCACAAAAACTTGCACAACTTGCATAAATTGAAAAATATTCTTCAGAATGACCTAAAATTTGTCATGAAGCATCATGAAAACATCCTATACTTATCCATAATCACCATATA
Organism: Taxus wallichiana var. yunnanensis; assembly: GCA_018340775.1. NCBI lineage: Eukaryota > Viridiplantae > Streptophyta > Pinopsida > Cupressales > Taxaceae > Taxus > Taxus wallichiana. The sequence goes on along the minus strand of CM031242.1, from coordinate 851,271,562 downwards.
GTCCAAATAGTTCGAAACTCTCCAACTAATCTCATTTGCATGTGCTTTCTTGCATGTTTCCCATTATTTACTTCCCAAGGACCTCATAAATGCATTGTACCTCGAATTACGAGACAAAACTCACCATACACCTTAGGTACATTGCCACCATGCTAGAACCATGATCCAAAAGACTGATTTAGTCCCAATCTCATATCTCTACCTCATTCTGCATGCTCTAGGGCTAGAAACAATCTTGAAATGACCTGACTCAACCATGAACTGACCATGTTGACCCCATGTAGACCCATAGAAACTTATGACACATCATTAAGACCATGCTTGACCTCATGAAACACTCCAACCAGCTTGGGAAAACTCAAACCGTGACTCTACCTAGCAAACCAAGCCCCAGGACAACACCGATCGACCAAATCTTGACACTACCAATCAACCTTCATGTTTGACACTTGAATAACATCACATGGAGACTCATACAATTCCATGGCATCATTTTCCATCGGTGGGGTTGAAATCAATGACAACACAAACACACAATGGCCAACAAAACTAGTTTGACGTAGTAAATTTTGGACACAAAAATTGTTATTGGCTTTGGTCTAGCTTCCTAGATATGGATCTATCTTTAAATACCAAGTATTATTCGAATGAGTGTGGTACACTAGAAAATTTCTAGTCACCGCTTTACTTCAGACCCCTTGATTAAGTAAGGTGGATTTTACTCTACTCAAATAATCAAATTGAGGCCGTCACTAAGGATAATATTGGCTCTAAATATCACATGTGTACTAGTCAAGTAGGTGGGGGTATCCGTTTCATTAGCTATTTCCTCAAGGTTCCAACTACTTTGGGGTTCTGTGGTACTCCTCATAATGAGTTTTAGGACCATGTCCAATCACTTCCCACAATTAAAGAGGATAGGAATAAATCATTATCCGAACTTGCAATACAAGTTTATAAAGTTTAATAAGATAATATTTGGTTGATTTTCTCGATCAATGCAACCTGTAGTTAGAAGTTTGATTGAGTCTCCAAGGTATTCTTCCTACGATGCGGTTCTAAAATATATACATTAGTAGTTTTCCTACAAAAAATCACGAAATAAAATAAAGAGAAAAATTCACCATTTCTGATTTTTGAGATCACCCAAGAGGGTGAGAGAAAATAACATATGTGGTTAGTTTGACCATATTATATTAAGAACGATAATTAAAAGAAATCTAAACACTTAGAATGATTTTTTTATAAAAATATGTAGGAAAAGGGTTAAAAATAGTGATTAAAAATAATTTAACATGTTAGAAAAACATGAAAAAAGTGAGAAAAAACACAGAACACTAACACATACAATATGGTGCGCTAGCGTAATAGTTAATGGTAACACAATCAATCGGTGTGCAAGCGTGACAACTCAAAATAGCGAATTCAATTAAACACGTTTGTATAACAAAGAATTTTCCTATTAAATAGACTGGTTATGGTGGCATGTGTAGAGATACGTAGATGCGTACAAAGATACGTAAGTGTGTGTAAGAAACAATAAGTAAAAATTCGTCTTAAGGTAGTGCGTGAAATACTAATCTAGCACATGTAGTTTGATGATAGTGTGTGCATCGATACACTAGCATAAATCATGTGTAATGCTAGCGCATGCAACTTTGTAGATGGACAAAAATGAAGAAAAATGGCAACAAGACTGGATTTTTTTACTTTCTCCCAATATGCTACACCAAAAAAACCTAAAATTTTAACACTAAGTCTCAAATCAATCAAACAACACAAAGACAAAGTTAGATTAATAAGAAACAAACTAAAAATGATAAAACATGCATGGGAGTCCCACCAGATGTGTAAGAATGAAAACCATGGAAATTATGATAAAAGACTATTCAAATCAATATCAAACAAGTGCAAACCTTTTGTTGTAAATCCCAAAGCCACTTTAGATTAGATCTATCTGAAAGAGAAGGGTTTAGTGATGCTCTTTGTTGGATTTGTTTGATTTTTAAAATTTTGTGGATTGTAGATGCTCCAAGATACTTTGAATGGAAGATAGATCAAACTACGAGCATGAATATGACTAATTTTGATGTGATGTGGGAAGCATCACAATATTAATGATATATTAAATTCACCAAGAAAATGCACTTGAATAACAACATAAAGTCTCAAGCTTTTTGGAAAATGATTTGCAAAGGAAATACTGTTGATTCATAGCTAAAGAAAATGAATCCACAAGTTAAGTTTGGATTGAGTTGATTTGGAGATAACTAAACATGACTGAGTTATTCAGTTGAGTTTCTAGATTGATTGAAGAGTCAAAATATTGTTCTAGATTTGCATGAATGATTCATTGTTGATTTGGCAAGGGGTTGCACATGTTTTTTATTTTTAATTCCATATATGCGATTTAATTCACCCAAAATGTGTCGTGAATATTTCACTTTTGGAAGAATGTGGATAAATTTTGGATTGCCATGACTTGTGAGATATCTTCAGTTAACTCCAATGCATGATTTGAATTAATTTGAAAACATCCTCTTGATCGTAATGATTATTTTTAGCTTTAGTCAACTTGAGTTGGGGAAGTGGATAGGATGTGAGGATTATTTAATTTATTAAATATGAAAGTGGACATGTGGATTTATTTAATTAATTTGATATTACATTAGTTAAGGGGGTGATAAGGTGTAATATAATTGATTAAATTAATTCTAGAGAGGGACAACATGTTTAATAATATTTTAAACATTTATAATGCGTAATGGTTATTTTGGGGTGTCTACTGACCTCAAACCTCATCATCTTCATCCCTCAAGTATCATTATCCTCACCAAGCCGAGGAATTATTTTCCTTCAAACAATTATATCATCCTTATTAGCTCCCACATCATTAGCTTCATCAACTCAAACATCATCATCTACATCAACCAAGTCATTCTCATCAACTCTGTAATTATCATCAACCTCAATAGATCATCACCCCTATTAATTTAAAATATTATTATTTTCCCTCAAATTCCAATACTCTCTTCAATGCTAACCTCTTCACCTCATCAATGCAAAGACAACTCTTCTCACCCATTCTAACATCATTTTTATTTTCTAATATAAACACCAACCTTATTTTAATTGATCCAATTTATATAAATCCATTACAAACATGCAACCAAGCCGTTACCACCACTATCTCACCCTCTACAAGTGTGGGTGAATATTGCTTACATAATAATGTCCTATCATTACCATTCAATCATACATATAGACATCCTATACACATTAACACTATTCCCAAAAGTCTTCCCCCATACCTTCCCCATATTTGATGTAACGCCTACTAAAACAACCCACTTGAGACCCAAGAACAACCTAGGATTAGTTAGGAAAATTATGGAATAATTTTTTTATTAAAAGAATCTACAACCGGGTTACAAGACAACAGTGTCACTAACAAGTTCCAGAACAATTCTAATCCACTAGAATATAATTTTCTTTTATTAACAATTATTAGAGGTCATAAGGTCCAAAATTTAGGGTTAGAAGGTTTAATTAGGTTTAGAGGGTAATTCCTCACCATACCCACTCTCTAATAGGCTTAAAGGTTCAACTTGATTTTTCTCAAACTTAACACATTCAAAATTTCCCTAAATCACTCCCATTGGATAGGAAATTTCCTCACCTTTCTAGTGATATAAAGAAGTCCTCCTAACTCATATTTTTTGAGTTATGGGCCGGCAGGCCTTGGGGTGAAAATTTTCCCCAAGAGCGGGCTTGCAGGCCAGGGGAAATTTGCCCCAAGGGCGAGTTGGCGGGTCGTGGGGAGACTTTTGGTAAAATTTCCCATGTGGGGTGAAAAACCAACTTTGCGCCCGTGCACCCGCGACTCCGGAAGTCCACAAGGATACGTGGTGCCTCCCAAGTCAGTGTGGGGAGAGCGGGGTGGCGGGAGACATTTTGAAAAATCTTCCGTATGGGGCGAAAAGCCAACTTTGCACCCGTGCTCCCGCAATTCCGCAAGGGACATGTGGTGTCTCCTAAGCCAATGTGGGAAAGCGGGCGGTAGGGAGAAAAATTAGTTTAACGCCCGAAGGGTTAAGAGGGTAGCATTCACCGCGCCTCCACCGGCACCTCGCGATGCCACGTGGCGGCTCTTGATTGGCTGCGGGCCGGTGGGGAAAATTTGGAAAATTTTCCCAATTTTTTTGAAATGTAAAAAAGGAAAAAAGGGACCTGCTTCTCCATTGATGCCTCATGATGCCACGTGGCATCACCTAATTGGTTTCAGGGCGGCGTGGAAAATTTGGAAAAATTTCCCAAAATTTTCCGGAAGCGCCAAGTTAAAAAGGGATCCGCCCCTCCGCTGACACCTCATGGTGCCACATGGCAGCCTTTGATTCACTTTGTGGGCGGTGGGAAAAATATGGAAAAATTTTCAAAAAAATTTCTGAAGCTCTAAGGGAAAAATTCGGACCCATGGGCCCGCCAAGGAAATTTTTCCCAAAGTCTTTTTTTTTTATGCCAAGTGAAGAAAAACTTCAGAAGACCATAAATTTTGATAGAGAGCTCGGTTTTGGGAAAATGAGGACTTTCGAAAATCTCTCAACGTCCTCTTTTCACAAGATTCATTAATTTTTAATTTTGATAGAGTTTAAGGGGTCAATTTCATGAAAATGATCTGTAGGCTTTTACAGTGTGAACTGGTAAATTTTAACTTGTGAGAATCATTCATTTTGATCTTCTTCCTCTCTCAACATGTCAAATGGACATGGATAATTTTTCTTAGGTGGATTTAAGAAAGATTTCAAGATTCAATTTTCTGATTGATTTGGTTTGAACATTTACATTTCTTGGCAGTAAAATGACTGTAACATGGTTTGAGCCCGATTTTGCTAAGTTTTCTTAGAAATTCCTTAAGTGTTTTTAGCTTGGTTTGGGATCATTTTAGCCTCCTTAAGTCCAATTTTTTTATTTCATTTGCCTCTTATCTATTTACAGGGTTATTTGAACATTTGATAAAGGAGTTTTACAAAGTATACAGTGAATTGAAAGAAGTGTATACATTTACAGAACAGAAATTAACTATCTCTTTTGCCATGAAATAAAACATTAAATTCATTCCATGCTGGTCATAAATAGTTTTCTTTCTTTCAATCAAATATTAAAACAAGAATGCAGTTTCTATTATTTTCAAAATCATATATTATAAACAAATTTGAATAATACATTTTCTCCTCACGTGTTTCACTTTTCCACTTTCCAACCAGGATTTCATAGTGCATATTAAACATGATTTCCAACGGAAATAATATCATATGGACAAGGCAAACACTTTCATTAATACCAATGAAACTCTTACAACCTCCTTTCCATTTGATTTTAAAATTCAACATACAAAATACGTATCATTCTTTCACATTCTTTCCAAAACAGAATACAGAGTGTAACTCTTTTACATTTCAAATTTCAACTTTCATTGTCAATACCAAGTATCTTTCCATTACAATGAATATATAGATCATCCACTTTAAATTGGTAAAGGGCTACAATAAGATTTCATTTCACAAGGGACTGTTAAACTTTCCTTTTCCTTGCTCCAGAACAACAACATGTGTATTTCTCATTCTTCCAATTTGATCACAACAAGAGTAGGTGAAAGTAAACGCTCTCCACCCAACCAAGACATCCAATGAAGAGGAGAAGCCATCCTTCTTCATTGGCCCCGAGCCCTAACCATAATGCAATAAAAGATGTGATCCAACTCATGGCAACAACAAGCTTCCACAAATACACAAGCAAAATTTTCACAAATAAACACAGTCAAAATAGAATGTAGTTTTACAACTACATTAAAACATGCCAAACAATACTAAGGCTTCATCAAGCAAGCCAAAGGAGCAAGAAACTATGGGGGATGTTGCTTATGCCTCCCAAAGGGGAAATGGGTATATCACCACCGAGAAAAAACCACCAATATATCATTTCAAATCCTCGACACGCCCTTATGCCTCCCCCAAGTACCCCTTATTCCTCACTTTTCCTTATGCCTCCCCAACCTCTTACGGCACCCCATAACGAGTAAAGAAATGCAAGATATTTCTTTGGAAGGTGGAACCCAAATCTCAACTCCCTCCACCCTTATACCTCCCTAAAACACACTTGTGCCTCCCATAAGATAAACCCGATAGTCTTCTCCTACACCATTCCTAGGCCATCTACCCGACAACCCACAAACAAGCCAAAACATTCATACATTAACATTTACATTCATACAAGAAGAGCATTTCAAGAGTCAAGCTCCTACCTCTCCATGATGGAGTTGTCCCAAGTTCCAAAACAAAAGCTTTATCCCAATGCAAGAAATCCAAATCAGCCAAGCACAAGCATGCAAAAATCTTCCAAAAACTTCTTCAAAGCAAGAGCTCCCAAAACAACAAGGAATTCGCCCAAGAATAAAGTCTCCAAAATGAAGCAACCCCAAAACAAGGCAAGCCATTTGAATTTTATAGAAGAGGGAAGGGAAGAGGATGAGGCAAGATCCATGTAGGATGCCATATCACACATCTTCAACCCCAACCCCAAAATTCAACATCATTCTCCAAAGCATAATAAATAGGTGGGTGAATAATATGACAGTTTACTTACACACTCAAATCCAACCCACACCCCAAAGGACTGAAATTAAATCATGTAAGAAAAGTGCAATTAAACGCATAATTTGCTTTCTCAAAAAGCATCAAAAAGTCTAATCTCAACTCTCCAACCTGTAGGTATGGTTGGTAATTAAATTTAAGAGGTATGGGACCTGTTTAACTTGTCCCACAAGCCCCCAAAATCAACCTCCAAGGACAATTTCGAATTTCCAAGAAGGTGGAGTGTTTCACACTCAAAATTTAACTTACACATCACTTACACATCTCTTACAACACTTTAATTCAAGGCCAACAACTCTATTAATTACCTTCTTATGACATATTTGATTTATTTATTTTAACAATATGATTACTCTCAATATTTACACACCATTTAATAATTAATGAAAGGGGTAAAAGCACCACAAAATAAACACATGCAAACATAAACAAAGGGACCAAAATAAAAGAAATACATAAAACCCCTTGGTCACAATTAAAGGTGATCCCCCATGGGAATCCCTAACACACACAAACACACACAAACAAATACTAGTTGCCATGGTGACCTTGTTGAATTCATCTAGAATTCCAATGTGGTTGGTCTCCAATCCCCCGATGTTTGTTGTGATATTTTAAACCTGCAAAACACAAATACCTCCTTCGGCCTCATGGCCATATCAGAACATCCAAATAATATAAATATAATTCCCAAAATCATCTAGATATATGAATCACAACAACATCAAAGCAATCTAACAATATCATTTGCAATTTTACTCAACAACTATATCATCATCCAATAATTTCCATTTCTAGGTCTACTCACAATATCCAAATATCACAAGTCCGCACAACATCCATAATATAACCATGTCAAATAGTATATCATCATCAATATCCAAAATGTCTCTAATAATCATGCATCATAACTGAATCAAGTCAACAATAACCCATGATCTAACATCTAACATCATACTATAATAAGGTCCATAATATAATTAGCAGTATCATGATTAGTATCAAAAAGGCGTCAAAGGAAAGTGGGAACTACATTTGATCACATAGATCTTGATCATAATAAATTGTTCCCAAGTCCCGATCCACCGGATGATGTCTCATGCATGCTTATTGAAGAACCCATTGTGACACCTCACAATCCTAGTCCAAGTTTATATTACCAATGTCTCTCTCCAAAGAAACACCTACTATTCAATTCCCTCTTCCACACATTTAGTCGTATATTTTCATGGAATTTCATTGACATTGTCATTCAATTTTTTTCCTACAATTCAATACTAAACCAATGTCCAATATCTCCTTGTCACCACAAGAAATGGGGACTCCCATTTTTCTTAATTCGAGACACCAACAAGGATTATTTACCATTACCATTTAATTAACCTAGGTTCGAGTCATGTCTTTAATCAACACATGACTCCTCTTGTCCACCGTATAAATTTATTAAAAATCCCAAAACATGTAAATTACACACACACACACACACACACACAATAAATTTCAACATCAATACCTAAGAATAGATGTTAATTCCCCACTTTCCAATAAATTTCTAATTGAACAATCCTTCATACTAAGATTCCATTTTCTAAATTTGAGTCATTCTTTTTTTGGTTGTTTTGCATTTGGTCCTCATGTTCATTCACAATGCATTCATTCACATTCCATATCATGGTTTGAATCAATGATATAGGTGAGTTATAGACAACTTATCAACTTGACTTATGAGTGGATTATCTACATAAACCTTTTGAATTTTTTTGTGTCATCATCGATGAATTTAAGAACCGCTTTTCTAAAAAAGGTCAAAGAACTAAAGCACAATTTTAAAAAAACCATGAGGGTCCTAAGGAATAAAAAAATAAAACCATCTAATATTATTTCCACATATACATTTAAAATCCATACACCTATGCAATGGTGGTTCTTAAGCCCCTCAAAACAAATGAGAGAGAAACTTTTCAAAAAATAATCAAAATCAATATCAAACTATTTCTTGAGGTATTTCAAGTACTTCTACCAAGGATATGAAAATATGAATAGTAGAAGAGAAATTCTTTATCTAGAACCAAATACATATCCATTAGGGTTGTGTACATCGCTAGAAGTGAAACACAATGTGGATTCCCATTTCTCCTTCCACACATCATCATTCACTAATAATTTGTCAAAATGATTCTATGCATTGACTAGTTTGTCTTAACTTTTGTTTTATAAGTCTTTATAACAACCAATTGTTAAAATGTACTCATACATATACTATATATTCATGATAAATAAGGATAGTATATCACAAGATGATACTTAATTTTTTCAATATCTTGTTGTATTCTATCTCTTATCTTAAGCCAAGTACATTCATGATTGTTGAAATGACCACCAAAATGTTTGTTTAATACCATGTCGATAAATGATCATATTGCATACACTCTTACATTCCTCCTCTCTTGGGTAGAAAATCCATTAATTATCTGTAACATTCCTCAAAGTAAATGCATATAATCTATCATATCCACACATGATTGCATAAAACCAAATTATAACCATAACTTCTCATCCCATCTTAAATCACCTAGACAATTCCCACACAGTCTAGAATCTCATATGTAATTCTCAAACAAGTCTTAAATCACCTATGTAACTCCTAGGAAAGTTCTAAATCACTTATGCAATTCTCATACATTTTTAAATCACCTAGGTAATTCCCACATATTCCTAAATCACCTATGTAATTCCTACACAATTCAAAATCACCTATGTAATTCCTAGGCAAATCTTGATTCCCATGTAATTCCTAAATCACATAATTAATTCCCACACATTCCTAAATATCCTAGGTAACCTCACAACAACTGTGTGATAATTACATAGCGATTACATGGTAATTATGTAGCGATTGCATGGTGATTGCTTCGTACTAAGATATTCCCTTGCAGTATCCCTTTTTATGCTCAATATAACACATTGTGACATTTTAGCATTACCACCCACCTCTACAAATCTATAGTAATTCCTCTTTGTCAATTTCCACTTATACTTTTTTCTAGGATAGGGCACAAATTCCCACATTCTCAAGTACTTTCCTTATCCCAAGGTCAATTTCTATTATTATCAATTCCACTTTTCACCCTATACAAGGATGGGGTAAATTTGTCACTTGAGGGTTAATACCATACCTACATCCTTTGTTCATCAATTTGATGATAAATAATCAATCAATCAATTTTACAGTCATCCTATCTCGTTAAGAAAATAAGTAATCAAAGATTAATTACCTTGTGAAATTAATTTATCAATACTTTTACAAAATTTACTAAAGTGACCCACCAACCAACTTTTTAAAGTTATTGTTTATCTATTCACCATTCCAACACCACAACATGCTGAAATATTTGTTAGTGGGTTCGAGAAACTCCATCTGTCTTTATTTTTAGTGTTGCATCGCACTCCTTGCATGAAACAAACCCATAAGAGGCAAAGTGTAGACACTCAAAAGTGTATCTTGCATGGAATATATTTTCGTTAAAAATTATCTTACCAATAAAATATAATAACAACATTAAATGTAAAAATCCCACAAAAATCATAAAACATTATTAAAATAATTTAAACAATTAAAACACACCGCATCAATTTGAAAAATTAATAAATAAACCCCATTAATAAAGCACCCCTCGTTACTCAAGCATTAACCTTAAATTCCCTCCCATATATCTATGCACTAAGGGTACAAAGCCCATTCACTTACCTCCATCGCCTAATTATATATATGAAGGCACTTAATCCCTCTTTTTTGGCTGGAATATTTGATAATCTTAGCTCTCTTTCTCGCGTATGTGTTCTCGTAGGTATTTCCAAAGGTAAAAATGAATTGCATGTAATAGGCGCAGGTTTACAATAATCATAATTTGAAGAAGTTACGTACATGCCTAAATTGTGTAAGTGATTCCTATGTGATTCTCGTGTAATTTTCCTACCACTCTACATACTCCATAATTATCATCACTAAATCTAACACCATTCTTTGGGTCCCTATGGGCCTCTAAATAGGTATAATAATGGTTTTAGTCATTTTCATTATCCATTTATCACAATCTTTCAAATTAGTATCATTTCAAATTTTATCTACCTTAAAGGGGTTAAGGATTTAATCGAGGCATATCACTTAACGAAAAATATCAACTAATCCATTTTCAAGTGTGGTTGTGTGTAGAATAAGACATTTAGAGATTAATTTATATTTTATAAGACGAATCAAGGTATTTTTGTACCATAATTCATTTCAATGGTACTTAAAGCCACAATAATAATCAATTTCATTTTCATTTGATATGTAACACTCTTCCTTAATGGGTGGCGAGAAAACATGTCTAATTTTTGACATATAATAATAAAAAGGGATTCCATGATCACCCTTCATTCAAGGAAAAGAAAATGGAACTCTCATTTAACTAGACCTACTTATCATACATTTGCATTGAGAAGCATAATAACAACAATAGTTATTCGACCTTTAATCAAGTTCATCTCAACTTAACTAAAAAAATCATTATCTTATTCATTGGTATATTGTGTCTGAACATGGAAAACATGTTCTAAATGCTTAGTCGATAAATGCAAATTTTGAGTGAGCTTTTCATTATTTAATCATCCATTAATACATGAAGCCTTTCATTAATTGTAAGAAAGCAAGTCTATTATTCTAAATCAATACCATAATGCATTAAAATCAAACATAGATTGCGTGTCCATTATTATTAATTAAGACACCTTGTTTACTCATTTCCCTACATATTGTCAATGTACCTATTAACACAAGTCCATCACACCTAATATTTATCTCGCATAATATATCTTTGTAAATTGGTTTAACATCCATAACATAACCTCAATTTTCTAGTTATAACTTACTTATCCATTTTCGTCTATGATCTAAGGTCTCGTTATTTTGACTAAACTTTACTTAATAAAACCATCAATTATATACAATATAATTATAGAATACTTTACTAAAACTATACAATGCAACCATCAAATTTCAATTTACAAGGTACAATTTCACTTATGTTCATTTTATATAAATCACATTAGAAATACATTGATACAATTTTTACCATAGAATATCATGACTCACGTCATAGAGAATCTTTCTGTTGTCCAACTGCAACGAGAGAAAGAACATCATCAGAGCACTTTACCTCCAACTACGAGCGATATAGATCCTTAGAAACCTCTCGATACTTTAGAGTAGCCCTATATTCATGAGAAGGAAGATGTGGTAATCAATGAGGAAAGAAAGATTCTCATGTGTAAGTAGATACTCGATCAACTAGTAAACATAAACGGAGTAGGAAAAATATACATCATAAAATCAACACTAGATATTTTTTTTGGCCAAAATTCTACAGATATCGTAGGTACCTACCTAGTCCATGAAATCCATCAATTATAGAGCATGAATAATTCGAATTGATATTTCAAGAGGGTGGCCTATGTGTCAATCCACAACCTACCCTATGTCCACTCTTAGCATTTGACATGTGTGATTCTATGTACTAGGTTATCTATCACCCTAGTACTATCACCCCCTAAGATTAACACATCTCTTAACTATACTATCTTCCCAATTGACATTTTATTGAAAAACATTCTCTATCCCTAAGTTATGATTTTTAAAATAAAAATAAAAGTGAAAAAACATAGAACACATATAACACTAACCCTTCCAAGTGTCCCAGGACCACCCATTCATGTTAATGCTTAATTGGGTTCTAGTCTAGTTTGTTTCTTATCCCTGATGACAATAACAACCCATGATAAAAATGCTAGAGCAATACCAATTTTCATAGGTGTCTCATACCACCTAGAAAATTTAATACCGCAAGTGTCCTAACTTTAGGTTGTTTCCATATACGAGGTTTGGATGATGTCCAAATATTTATCTGTAAGGGGCTTCTTCTATTCGTGATTGGATAATGTATAAGACTTTATAATTGGTTTTTATATGACATTAAATATATTCAATGTATATTACTTCTAACATTTATGGTGCAAGCCATAAATCCACCAATGATATCGTAGTTATGTTATCTCAATCGGTTGACAACTAGACTCAAATCCTACATTAGTGTCACAATTCATAAAGTTCGACTAGATCGATTTCATAATGTAAATTCTTTTACATATAAATTTATGTGGACATGAAATTAATGTTCTACTTTCAAAGGTTTAATAGTTTTTCTTGACCATACAATAACTCTTTAAAACATCATAGTATAATTACTAGCCAAAAAAAAACCCCATTTGTTAGTGGGTTTCCCTCATTTTCAAGTATTATAAAATCTTGTTATAGTTTCCAAAGTTGATAATTATTCTTAGAAGCCAATTTGACGAGTAATTTTAAGTTATGAGTTATCATGGTTTGTACTTTCCTAAAAGTTTAATCAAAAGCTAAATTTCTTTATCTATAAGAAAATCATGTCTTAAAACATAATACCTTCTTATTAATATTACTAAGATTGTAAATTAACTTCCATATCACGTTTTTATTTTTTCTTATAACTTTTAAAATTGACGAAATCTTTACTCACTCTTATCATATTAATTATAGATTAAATAAATAAATCCCCTCCCTTTCTACTTCATTGTCTTGGTTTGTTGGGCCTCGTCTATATTTATGTTAAAAACTGAATATTTTCCTTACAAACTAATTTTGAATTTTAATGTTGGACTTGTTTAATAAGAAAGAGACTTGGTTTTTATATATAGACTTAAATATACGTAGACATAATATATAAACGGACACGAAATATAAAGTACTAAAACTTAATTAACTTGACACAAAAGAAAATTTGGTATTTATGCAATTTTGGCTCTGAAATTTTTCCTCCCTTTCCTCGGCGCCTATCCTTTTGTTTCCTCTTACCATGTGTTTTCTTCCTCCCTCATCTAGATGTCTCATTTTTCCTTCAATTAATTAATATCAGTTTTTAATTTTTATACGCCTATCTTTTCCTCCTATTTCTTGATCTTTTTTTCCTTTTGCCTAAATAATTAATTTTCAATTATTAGCTTGTGTGTTTTCTTTTTCCAACCCCTTTTTGGACATCCATTACACACTACCATTATAGATTTATAATATCTTTCTTGTATTTCACATGTAGCGATATCATGTTACCTAATAATGAAAATATGCACGAATATAATATCGTCACTTGGTACTCTAATAATCTCATCACTCAACGCAACACAAAATTGAAATAAAAGAAAAGGTTCCGAGTGACCAACTTCTTTGTCTGACCCAATTTCACGCACTATCATACACATGTAACCCTCTCCCGTTATACCCATTATGACATCTTTTCTTATCTTCCGACGACGCCCTTTCTCATTTCCCAAGAACTCCTACACATGCACAAACAACAATACCAAGTGCATTACATGTCCAAAACAATAAATCAACTTTCTTTAAATTGGAAGCGACATGTTACTATCAATATTCACAATCCATAATTATAATTCAACATTTAATAATCATCAAACAATTGTTTAATTATTGAAAATAAATGCTTTTACATTCAAAACATATCGAAATGTTAATCAAGAAATATCATGCCATTTCTTATATGGTGGCCACCACCATCCATTTCTCGAATATATATCAAAAAATAATAAATGATCAGTTTTAGGATGTGACGTGATTTGGGTACATTATGTTGTATTACCAAGTCTTGACTCATTTCTATGTAAACACATGTCAAATGGGTGGAAGGGATACTGTCCCGCTAGTTACAAAGTTCTCTAAGGTCTTTTCAATCACTTATTGTAGTACCACTTGATTTTTCCTATAATGTTTGTGCCGATAGATTTCTCACATGAGTTTCTTGAAAGCCAATATTAGCTTTTGTTCTTAAGGTAGGAGAGGTGATAATTTTACTCCCATCTTGAGGATTTTTTTAGATATCACAATGGGTTGATCTTCTTCTAGATTAAGCATCCCTTTGTTAATAGTCTCTCTTGTTCCCATTCTTTTTAAAAATGATTGTAATTGTTTGGGTCTCTTTCTTAAAATTTTCTTTATTTTCTTCTCTACCCATTGCTTTCCTCTCCATGGAGGCTATAACGGCTTTTCCCAAGCCTAGATAAATTTTCCTCGCTTCCTCACACCTCATACTTAACACTTCTTCAATCAAGTATGGATGTTCTCATTTGTTATTTTATTAGGTATCTCATCCTAATTTAATGTAAAATCTACTACCTCATTAACTTAAGTCCTAAGTTCAATCCATTTAAATAATAAATTAGTTATTACTATGTTTTTCACTCTATTTAAATACATTTATTATTACCAATTTAATGTAATTTACATACATCAATATATGATTCAAATTTTTAATGAATTTATTTACCTTCATTAATTGAATTATGGATTGATGTCTTCGTAAAAAGCCACATAAAAATGTCAAAATTTTAAAGTAAAAACAAACCAACCCTTTAAAATCTTAACGTAAAAAATATAATTCTTCATCGTCCTTATGTTTTACAATATGAAAGAATATAATTCATTATTTTACTTATTCTTTTATTTACATTGAAAAGTGAGGTTTTAGTGACAAAGTTGAATGTATTTACAAAGACTAGACCCCGACTAAATAGTTCATTCCCTTTAATATACATTTTAAATAAGTAAAACAACCATTTTGAAGTACTAAATGAGGCACACCTTAAAAAACATAATCATTTTTGGAGTCTTGAGTGACTCACAACTTTTTAATTGTTTTTGTTTTGCAACGTGAAAGAACTTGTATGAGAATACAGTTTGAGATTCTACTTGTAATAATTACTCTAAATATTACTGTGAATTAATTGTTATTCTCCTAATTAAAGTGAAAGAACATATCCCCTTTGAATGACTCACGGCTCCCCGATTATTTTTGTTTTGCAATGTGAAAGAACTCGTATGTTTTCCTTTTGAGAGGAGATTCCATTTTTAACGCGTGTATCACTTTTCCATTAAATTATAAATAAACATGCAAGTGAATATTAGCTTTTCCTTTTCCGTTGGAGAGGGGAGAGTCCACTTGTAAGAATTATGCCAGCTAAGTACTAACGCGTTTAATCTATCCTTATTCTACCGATCGGGAATCACTCTTTTAAAAGCTAAAGGGAAAGATTTTAGATAAACATCCAAATGCAATACTTACAAGGCAAACAATCATTATTCCACACATCCAGAATAAGTTAATTACTGCGAGAAAACATTCTCTAATAAACTAAATAAATATAGCATAAGCATTATGTGTACTTGTGAGAATAGTTTTCATTATCAACCCCTTCTCTTCTCGGCCGTAATCACCAAGCATGGGCAATTGCGGTGGGAAAATAAGAATGAAAAGCAACAGCCAACTACAGACCAGACACCTGTCAAAGCCGTTGTTCCGGCAAAACAATCGCCTGTCAATGCTCTTGTTCCGGCAGAACAGCCGGCTCCCGAAATCAATGCTTCTGTTCGGGCGAAACAGTCTGGTCCCGACGTCGCTAACACGTCAGCTCCAGGCGAGACGATGGTGCCACCGGTGCAGCAACAGCCAACTAGAGATCAGACACCTGTCAAAGCTTTTGTTCCGGCTAAACAATCAACTGCTACTGACATCGATGCTTCTGTACGGGCGACACCAGACAAGAGGCCGACACCTGCCGAACTCACATCTACTAGGAGTACCTCGCCCCAAGCAGACACACTGGAGGACTGTATCCGTACGTTGCAGACGCTCCACGACATTGATGAATTCATCGATGTCATCGAAAATCTGTTGGATACACTTGATATCAAGGTTACTGTTATCTTCGCCTTTACTCCATCTATTAATGGAGACTGGGCTTTTAACATTCATTTGTTTATTATTGCAGTCTAAAGCTGATAAGCCATTAACGCGAAGCGTAGATCCAGAAACAGCGAAGACAAACGCAAGTTCAGTATGGACTTCCCTTCTCCACGGCGGGACAACCTTACTTGAATTTCTCAATAAACATATTCAGGTGGAAAAGGTAATTTCTATTTTTAATTTCCTTAAATATTCAATTCATCTGATTCATTTGAGTGAGTAGAAGTTATACAATTTATGTTGGGTGTATTTTCAGGAGATGAAGTTAGTAGACAAGCTGTAGCAGACATATTGGAAAAAGTGGGGAAGGTCCATTGGGTGGTTGGAGGATTAGCTATTATTGCATTTTGTTAGACCAAATTGGTCAAATCTATGAAAACCAGGCTGAATGCATAGATCTATTACGCCAGATGCTCAAGCTTTCTGGGCATATTCGACAATTAAAATTGAATATGCCACAAGAAGAAAAAGAATTCAGTGAGGCCATGTTATTGATTGTTGATGGGTCGATGATGTGTGCTTCTCAGCTAAAGTCTAAGAAATTATTCAGGTACAACACTCATCTAACTTTTATCGAGAGGATGTGTTATATATGATTGATTTTTGAAACTCATATGATCGATGTTGCAGGTTTTTAAAAGCTTCGGTGGATTCCAGAAGGTTGAACGACCTTCAGTTAAAAATAAATCAGCTTTATCAGCATCTTAATATGACAGTTGTGAGAAAGATACAACACGATCAGCCTACTTTTCTCCCTCCATCACAGCCTCTCTATCCATGTTACGCAGGTACGCAATAGATTAAGAATGTTATTATTTATGTTCACGGATATATGAAAAGCACAGGAGGAAAAGTAATAAATAACTCTGCTTGTTTTCATTTACATATTCTTTTTTTCTTGTGGGTTATCTGCAAACATCATTAGGATGTCTTTAAGTCAATATTTGTAAACGATTCAAATATTAATGTTTTATTTTATTTCTATGTTACTCTAAGCATCCAACGTACTTTTTCTTGTTTTGTACGTTCAAAACAGTTAAAGTGACTACTTTAACAGGCATATTTTTATACAGTGGAACTTGTAGGGAAAAAATGTTTCCAACGAAAAAAACAAAAAAACTCTATAAAATTGCTATTAATTACATATATAAAATTATACTGCTTTTTAAGATCAACAAAACATCCACATTAAAATCATATTATTTGTAATTTTGACAGTTGAATTGTTAGTAATTTGATTGAATTAACAAAAACATTATAAATTTATGGAAATAATATTTTTTGAAATAAAAAATTACTGAATTATTGGTCTTAATTATAGATCTATATTATTTATTAAAAATTAATTTTACCAAATTATACATACACACATATACATTCATTAAATAAATTTATAATTAAAAAACTATCTAAATTTTGTTGATTGTGAAAATGTCCAATTTTTTTTTTTACACCCTATCCCAAACTCAAACGATTTTTATTTGATTATGAAACTATCCTCCAAAAAATTGATTGGGTCATGCCACTTCCTACCTAGACTTAAACAACTACTCGAAACTTATTGCACTAGGATCTTATCATTCAAGTGCACATTTTCTTTAAAATGCACTTTCTTATTTACAAGAAAATTATAAGCTTGGTTTAAATTTAACATCCACCCACAGGGGGTTCATTAACTAGGCAATATCCTAGCACGTGGGTTCATATTGAGGTAATTAAAATTAATAAAAGTAAAGTCAATATATCAGTAGACATGAGGGGGTGAAAGGGTTTAATTTATTCATATTTTGAATCAGGTATTGGGGGTAGGTTAGATAAGCGGGCCAAAGGAAAATGAGTTTTAATTTTAATATAAAACTAAAACATTTGAACCCTATTTTTTAGAACTAAATACCTTAACATTGCAATTTAATGAGTGTGGTCATAATTTTATAATCTCTTTTTGAATAAAGAAATTTCAATTAAGAGATTCTTAACCAAGAAATAATAAGATGGTAGAAAACTAGGATTG
Source organism: Taxus wallichiana var. yunnanensis (assembly GCA_018340775.1). NCBI lineage: Eukaryota > Viridiplantae > Streptophyta > Pinopsida > Cupressales > Taxaceae > Taxus > Taxus wallichiana. Next base: position 851,253,017 of record CM031242.1, on the reverse strand, counting down.
AGTATGCTTTTCAACACAAGTGATATTATTTCATCATTTTAATTATTTGAAGAACTATTAATAAATGATTAAAGATTTACATTTATAAGGTAATTTGTAAGAGGTCTCGAATGGCTTCAAAATATATTTTGAAAGAAAACACATATTGAAAAAAATTGAGTGAGAAATATGATATATTTTATGTTTAATATATTAGGGTAGAAATAAAAAGGGGTAAATAAAATTATCGTGGAAAAATGGGTAAGTAAGGTACATGGAAAAAATAGGGGGTATTTTCATTCTAATAATATAATGGGAGGGGGTATTATCAATTGAATAACTAGAGGTAAAAATTAGATTTAAGGGTATTCTTTAATACCCTTCGAACGCACGTGTTATACCATACTTTTACTAAGTGAACCCCCGTGCATCCACCTTTACTTATTAGATATTTTAAAGTGGCGGTAACTTTTCAATATAATCTTTCAAAATATATAAAAGTATTATTTATATATTATTAATTAAAATATAAAATATATATATATTATTACGCTAAGAGACGTCCCAACAAGTGGTAGTTAAGGTCCGTAATGGCGCAAGTGGTTCATTTTTCGGACCGATATAATTTTTTTTTAAAAACGTGGAGATATTAAGATTTGGATTTATCTCCACGTGAAAGGCGAATTTAAACCATAACGACACCGATTTTGGGACAGGTTACTAACGAGAACTTCATTTTGCATAGAACCCCTACCACTTCTTCGTCCTCCCCCTCACAACGGTGCCGCCATCTTTCTCCATCCTCTTCTCCCACACGGCCACTGTGCACCCAAAAAGAAAAACAACAACAATGAAAAGAAAAGTAATAAAAGAAACTTAGAAACTATAGGTGAAGTCACTCGTAAGAAGTCATAGGCTAGGTTAGTATTAGACTTATGGTAATTCATAAAGTGTTATATATTATGTAAGGTAGGAAATAATACATGTATTATGGTTTAACGTTTTATAGTATATAATATTAGGGAAAGCTTCGTATAGATTTTAGCGGTAGGTTAGGATTAGTTTATTAAATATTTTGTATAGCATATATAATAAATATATAAGATATTATATAATATAATAAATATATTTGTTATAATATATATAATATAATTAATAATATATAATAAATTATGTGGTAGTTACAGTTATATCATGTATGTTATAATTCTATATATATAGACACTAGCATATTTATTTTAGAAAATTTATGTAAAAGATATAGAGAGGTATTATTTTTTAGACGTTTATATTTGATTCTACAAATAAGTGGAATAGGCGCCTCGAGAATGATACCTCTTGGTATCTTTTACATATATTTTTTAAGATAGGTATGCTAGTTATATATATTAATATAATTTATGTAAAAATAATGATTGTATTGTAAATCTGTAAGTTAAAAATATGAAAAACATATAAATGACATATTAAATTTAAACTCTTATAAATATTACAATTAAATGTTGATAGGGATAATAATATAATATTCATATTCAATTCTATTTTTTTGGTAATTTAAAGAAATCAACAAATACCCACAAATCAAAACTGTAAAGAAGAAGACTAACACAAACCAAACTAAGTATCGATAGCATTAATAAAACATATTTTTTTAGAGAACAATTTAAACAATATAAATGTAGAGTCATTCCTTTTTCAAGCACTCGCATTGACCTATTATAGTTGCTATTGACGTTTATATATCTGAAAGTCACAATCTTAATTTTGTTTGGCAAACTACTAAATTTTCCACACTTCTTAATTAAAGTTTTCAATCAATGACATTCTATTATTTCCTTTTCGACCCCCTCGTATGTTATTCCCTAGTAGATAGATCCTTTACCTGTACTTGCAAGCAATGATATTCTATTATTTCAGTTTCGACGTTTAAATATATGTCTATCTTTACATCCATATTTCTTCCCTGGCAAGCTATCAAATTTTCCACACTTTTTCATTAAGTTTGGAATATTAGGTTTATTTCCTTTTTAACCTACTGAGTTATGTTGATTTGTAGTTGGCATTGAAGAGCAGAAAAACCATGTAACGGGTTTATTGGATTTGAAAAGCACAAGCAAATTTGCTGTGGTTATTTATGGGTTCGGAGGCATAGGAAAGACTACTCTGGCGAATGCTGTTATTGCTCACCTGGATCTCCAACATTTTAACTACAGTGGCGTTCAAATCCATGAAGACCCTATGAAGAATGACTTAAAATGTATACAGCAGCAAATATTGAAGGACGCTTTTCCAGCATACAATAATGGTAAAACTATAACATTGAGAAATCTCTCAGAGGGTCAGGATCATCTGGCAAAAGCTTGCCAAACAGAAGGAAACAAGCCAGTGTTTATTTTTATTGATAATGCACTTCGCGGAGAAGACTTGCAGCAGCTGCTCCCAAATCCTTAAAAAGCCTTCCAAAGCGGAGTAGAATAGTGGTGACAACTCGAAATTTGGGTGTCACGGATATGCTCAAACAACGCGGGTTTGAACGTCGGGAGCATCTTGTTGGTACTCTGCCAGATGAAGAAGCCAAGAAAATTTTGTTCAGAGAAGCTAGGAATGTTGATCTTGATTGTTATAAAGACGAGCTAAACAAAATGTTGCGGATTTGTAATGGCATTCCACTAGTTCTGGAAATTGTTAGGGCTCGCCTACAGAAGCAGGAATACAGGGTAGACGGATGTAGTCAAATATTTGAGGATTTGGAGAGAGGAGCTGAAATCAAAGAAGAAAATCTTAGCAAACGCCTCGTTACTTTTGTGTATAATGAGCTGGAACAGTCTACTCAAGAAGCATTTTTGGATGTATGCTGCTTCTTTACTCAATGGAACAGGGAACATGTAGAGCATATTGTGGGAGCAGAACACATTACAATCCTTGAAGAGGCTGCGCTAGTCAAGACTTCTGACAAAAATAATCTGATTGTTCATGATGTGATCCGAGCAAATGGGCAAAGCATGTCGAAATCCAATAGAATCACGACTGTGCAGTCATTGAGGGAAGCTACTGAAGATCAGGTATATATTTGAAAAAATCGAATGTTTCCATAATAAAGCATAACTACTGTAACATATTTTAAGACTTGTTATTTCTTTCTTATTTGCAGCTGAAACAAATGAAGGGAGTTTGGCTTGCTGAGGATGAATCTGAGCTTGAAATTGAAGTAAGGCACTTGATTTCAATGCGATTTTCATTGAGAGTTCTATGCTTGGGAAAGCGGATAAAAGTAAGCGGCCTGCAAAGCCAAAATACATATAAATTTGAAGAATTAAAATATCTCCAAATAAGCAATGAAATTCCCCAATGAAATTCATGGTCTTCAAGCGATTGGTTGTCTTCCATGGCCCTATCTTCTGGGAAGGTGTGAGTTTGTATCAGGCAAGCTTAAATCCTACAACTTCTGACCTGCACACGTTTTTACTTAAATTTCTCAAATTTGCACATGAAGTCTGTTAATGGATTTTGTTTCGTTTAGATTTAACAACGAATTCCAGAGAAATAAAAAAATCTAACATTTCATTTCATTTCTTTTTCTTTGCATGTGATTTGAAAGAAAGTATTTACAATGGAATGATGATATTCGTGCAGTTGCCGATAACATTGCGAGTGATGATAGCCACGGCACAACCTGAGAGGAGTGAGTCCGCGAACTTGCAAGCATCCAAGTCTAGGGAAACCCAATCCAATTCTTTTATGGGAGGGTTGGATTCAAAAGAAGTGAAAAGTCTGCAGAAATTACCAGATGGGCTTCAACACTTAACTGCATTGAAGACATTGATATTAGATGAGTGGGATAAATTGGAGGAATTGCCCGATGAGGCATGTCAACTGTCTTCACTAAGAAAGCTCAGTATTCGTGATGGCCTTTCTCTGAGAAATCTGCCAAATATGTTTGGGGGTTTGAGCTCTTTAGAGAAGTTGAATCTAACAGATTGCAAGGCGTTGAGTGTATTGCCTCACAGCTTTGGGGAACTCAAGTCCTTAAAGGAATTGAATTTGGGAGAATGCAGTGAATTGACAGAACTGCCTTCGAATTTTGGAGAGTTGAGGTCTTTGGAGGTCTTAAATTTAGAGAGTTGCTGGAAATTGGAAGGATTGCCTCCAAGCTTTGGGAAACTCTCGAAATTGAAGAAATTGAACCTGCAGTCAGAAAATTTGAAAGAGTTGCCTTTAAACTTTGGAGAACTCAGTTCTTTGGTAGAATTTAGATGCAATTATTGCGGAGAACTCAAACAATTGCCTGAGAGCTTTGGACAGCTCAGGTGCCTAACAATTTTGGACTTAACTGGGTGCATTAAGATGAAATCTTTGCCTTCAACATTAGGGCAAATTAGCTGTTTAAAGGATTTGAGTTTATTGGCTTGCCACAGACTGGAAGCATTGCCTTCCAACATTGTGGAGCTTCAGAGTCTTGAACTACTAGATTTGAGGCATTGTCGTAGTTTGAAATGGTGTCCTACTTTTCCTCGTGGACAGGACTTCACCATTCGGCTTCCGGAGCACCTTAATGAGTACGATCCAAATCTGTCATACTTCCAGCCGACATGGAAATGAAAGCTTTACAGTACTAACCAGATAATTCTGTTAGATGTGAGTCATGATATTCTCCTTAGTAACTATTAATTGTTTACTTTTTCTCTTTTTTCCAATAAATTTTGACATGTGGATTTTCTCATTTGTAGACTATAGTTTTTGAAAAAATAATATTTTTTCACAATTTATGAATATCATTTATCTTGCATTTTATTGGGCTGCCCCTTTATTTGGTACTGTTTTGTGATTGTTTTTGAGGAAGAGAAATTGTCCTTCCTTACATTTAAGTGCATTTAAGGATATCATTGTGGATGACAGGCTTCATGCTTTTGCGGAGTTCAAGAAATTGTCCTTTTTTTGTTTTGTGGTCATGACAGTTGCCTTTGTGAACCATATTTTGAAGCGGATTTTGTTTGGTTTTTGATAGATTGTAAGAAGCTTAGGTTGCAGAGTCATGCAAGTTCTGCATTTCACATACAATGTGATCAACCCTTTTCACTACTTGTTATGGCTAACGAGAACAAACCTGGAACAAACAACTGTTTATTTTTACATTGCCAATGCCTCTGACGCGCAGGTCAAGACATTTTTCTGCCATGACGAGATCAGGTGAATCTTTCACAAACTATTTATTCTTATGTTTTTAACTGTCTTGTATTGATGTTTATTTCAATTGCAGGTCATGACATGCATCTAATCAGAATCCATGGAATTTTGTCCCTGTGGATGGAAAAATAATGTCAGTCTGAACACTGGTAATTGCAAGTTTCAAAAATAAGTTTTGCAAAATTAATTCTAATTTTAGAAGTAGAAGACTTATAGAATATAGCTTCATGTATTCAACCTAAGCCCATTTTGAAAGATCTAGTGTTTGTTCCAAGTTACCATAGACATCAACAAGTGCCCTGTTTCATACAAAATATTAACTGTTCCTTTTGGTTGTTTCTGTCCAGACTCCAGGTTCACCACTCAATTGTTGAAAGATATGTCCAAGGGGGAAGAACATGCATTACATCGAGGGTTTATCCAACTGCAGCCATTATTGATTCTGCTAAGCTTTTCTTGTTCAACAATGCCACTACACCTTTCATGGTCAAGAGCCTCAACGTGTGGCACATGCAATCGGTGTTCATACACCCCTACTCAGTGGGTGTTGTGAATTTGAGAAGAATGTGTTGAATGAATGAACATTATATATACTATAGAAACATATCTACAATTAAAATTAAAGGAAATCAACATTTCCATCTCATTTTGCAATTATGATGCATATGTCTGCAAACTGATACAGGATAGTTTCTCAAGACATGGATGTTATGACAAAAAAATTGTCCCTTCTGTTGGAACAATGATTATGCTGATAGGTGTCCTACAATGGCAGCTGGAAGGATGGTGCAGGCCTGTAATGTCCATGCCTTCAATTGGACATCTATTTCACCATTGTCTGCAATCTTTTCAATAGATGAGTATTTCTATATTGTCCGCAAAAATGCACAAAGAGGAGAGTTGGTGTCAATGTTATTTACGCATTCTCCTGTAAGAGTGTTACAAAATTTAATGCAGTGGTCTGAAGAATCACTACCAGATGCCATAACATTTCTTTGCCAAGGATTTAACTGCAACACAGTGTTCATGCCTGTGTGGATTCCATGTATAGTATGACATATTCCTATCCATATATAGAGTAAATCATCGTTTTCTTCACTTGGAACAAGCTTTTCGCCGGAGATTTACAACACATTAAGTCAATCCTTCGGTAAATATAGGATCACTAAGCCTCTACTGATTGATGCATATTTCCCTGCCAGAGAATTTCTCAACAACTTCAAAATGACTGTCCCAGTATTTTTGGATTATCTTTTCAGTCCGAGATTCACTGGCCCATAATCAAAACAATCATCCACAATTCGAGTCTCCTATCTTTTTATTATCCTATCTGTTGTTCATGTAGCTACCATTTTCTCTTGTTTTACAGTCCATTTATATCTCCATTGTGCAACTCCTGTCTATACTTGTACATAATGTTCTGTAGCATTTTTGGCTCTATTGCTTATGTACTATTCAGTACTTACTTTACCAGGTTTTCGTGAAGGGGCTATTTCCCTGTAGATTTGTTTTTCATATAATTGTTTTCAATATTTAAAGTATTTTGCGAGTACTCTTTGTTCCATTACTTCCTCTTTTCCTGACTCCCACAATAATGTCACACCCTCTACTCTAGTAATTGATCCAAGAAAACTTCCTATACTACAGAACAACTCGATGCTCATAACACCTTCAACAATATCGTAATTGCTCCAAGACAACTACATGAAAAGACAATTTTTTGACTCAAACTTTGTTAAATGAATATTGAATTAAATATAAAATGCCCATCCAAGTGTACAAATAAGTGATTGTAATGTTACTCTCTTCTTCCCAAATTTGGGAATCATATAGTTAGTCCTTCACAGAATTGTTGGCTGATATCCCTTCCGGAAATGAATGTCATATCACTACAGTATTGGATTCAACGGATGTAATGCATTTGGGTTATTGTCGTCATTGTTATTCATGTCGAAATGTATCAATTAGAGGATGTCACCTATATTTACATTTTTTAAAACTAAAATTTGATTGTCCAAATGTATTTGATTAATAAAAAATAAATCTTTTAATTTAACTCTATTAGTTGAAGCTTTTATTTGGTGGTGCGCAAATTAATATGATAGACATTATTTACGCTCCCATGCAAATTTTGGTATGGCTCCTTTAATTATGGAAAACAATTTGTTTGTTACAAATTTCTACTACAAACATTTTTGCATGACACTAATATCCAATCAGACACATGGCCGGTCATATCCCTAGCCTTTTTCAAATTTGTTCTTGTTCTGACGCCCTGTTTGTATAGGTCTTCTCATGTACCTTTTGAGGAAAAGGAAGGCCTCACTAGCTCGAAATCAAAATCTTTGTATTTAATTTATGAGACAGGCAGTTCCACTTCTATGACAAACATCCAGTCTCTAATTGTACTTTTTCTAGTCTTGGCATTACGCATAGTTAATACAAAGCCCATTTGTGTATTTGGCACAAAATGCAAGCCTTACCAATAGACATGATATTGTCAATATCGATGCTCTGTTTGCATACAATTCTGCCCTCTAAACAAATGAGTTTAAGGTTCTGTTTCTACTATTTTATGTTAAGTTTGAGTTTCATTCAGTAAATCTGATTTTTGAAATCTATCTATTTAATTATTTGACTAAATTACATTTTCTTTGGGAGGATTTGCCATTTCATGGCCTTGTTGTAAAAAAGATCCCATGTTCTTTGTATGTATATATTTGAAGCCGATCTCAACTACCAATTAAATTACAAGCCATTAATTTTATACCTCACTTTTAAAAAATGCAAATTACAAATTTATTCAAGATAAATTATTCTTTGCTTAAATAGTTAACTACAAGATATAAGATTAATTTCAAATTAGAATTTCTTTTCATCACAAAGCTTAAATTATTATGAGATTTTTTCTAATCTAGCAATCGCATGTGTACAATGCAATGTGAACGCCGAACGGTATATGCTATTTGTTTTAGAAGCTTAGTTATTACTTTTGTAGTTGATGTTGATAAGGGGTGATTGATTTTACAAGTGTAGCAATATAGATTAAGCATTCCATTTAAAGGGTCTATCTCTACATTTCAAATTTGTTACAAATTCGTACATATACATTTGCAAATCTTATATCATAAGTGGTAGCATTTTGCGGACTATTTTATTTGCACTAAACATGAATACATGAAGACTTCGTACATTTGCAGATTTTATATCATGAGTGGTAGCCTTTTGTGGCCAATTTTTTCCCTTGCTTATACTCTTAGAGATAAAGCGAAAATTAAAACGTGGATATATATCCCCAACATTGAAAAGTTATTAGATTTAGAAGTGTTTAATGACAAGATAATATACACAACTTAAAATCATGAATAGGGAGGAAACATTAAGCAAATCATCCATGTTTCACCATAGAATGGAAAATGGGTCAATTTTGAAGCATGATATGTGCTTGGAAACTGTATGACTTACGCCACTACAAAGATGGCTGCCTGAATCTATTGATTCTATCAGAACAAGACCTAGTCTGTACCTTTATTAAATAATATTACTCTCTCCTAAATGTTCGCATGGAAATTAAGCATGACATTCACGACACGATAACTATAAAATTGCAAGCTTTCACCGGTGGAAATTGTTTTAATGAACGACCACAAGGTAATTCTCAGTACGTGATTAAAATGAAACAATAAACAATAATAATCCCAAATATGTCATATAATAATATAAATTAATTGGTACACAAAAGCATAGAAAGCAAAAATAAGTTAAAAGATATCTAAAAGTAGGGTTAAATTTGATGGCCACCTATGCTTGTCAAACAATTTTAGATGATGGTAGTTTTACGATATTTCCCTTTAAAAAATACAAAATAGTAGTTATTTAAACACTTCAAATTTATATTTATTTAAATTTTTTTATGTATGTTATATATTAATATAATTTTTATATAAATCTATATAAAAAATGATGGTGATATTGTAAATATGCAAGTTACATGTGATGGTTATTTCAAATATTTGAAAGTATTTTATGGCTAAAATCACGAAAAATGTCTCAATGGCCGTCAAATTTTTCAAGTTTTGGAGCTTTGTTTTGTTTTGACACGCCACTTTTGTTGGGAGGTCGATCTCTGTTACTCGATCTGCAAGAGTAATGCCGGGTTGTGGCCCTCAATGGCTTGGCATGGTGTATTTGAGCTCATGGTTTGGATCTGTTAACTTGGACATTGTTTGTGCTTTGTAATTTTATAACAGTCGGGCTTATGGCGACCTCCACATCCCAAACATTATTATAACCTTTTTACGAACCCATTCAACTTTTTTTTGGTTTCCTAACGAACATCAAAATGAACTTTCCATTACTTACCATTATTGACGTGAGTGTAGGGATGTTTCCTTCAATGGATTAAACGGGGACATACCCTTCTCAATATCCAAGTTGAAGCAGCTAGAGAACTTGTACGTACTCTTACCCTCATAAATTGGTTTATGTACGCTAATTAATACAAAATGAAAGTCTAACCTCATATTGATTGGTTTAACAGGATTGTAAAGAATAATCAGTTAATGGGGCCTATACCCTCAACATTGTCACAGATTCCAAACTTAAAGATTTTGTAAGTTGGAAAATAATATCATGATAAGATTTAAATGATCCTGACAAAGATATGTATTTTTTGTTTTAGGGATTTGGCCCAAAATCAACTAAGCGAAGACATTCCTAGGTTTATCTATTGGAATGAAGTTTTGTAATATTTGTAACACTTTGGATCCTTTCTGTGTATCTTATTATTTTCCCCTATTTGCTAATAGATCAATGCCACTAGGTAAATTTCTTCCACTTTTGTGTTTGATTATTTAACTGACAAGGTCATGTTTTTGGATCTATATGCTATGTATTTTCATTTCAATGGAAACTCTAACTTAAGTGTGCTTTTTTGTTTGCATCTATTTGGGTTCAATAATACTATCATGCATAATTATAGCTCGTACCCTTTAAATCATTCAAAGTAATTTACAAAAGGTAACAAAATGGAGAAAGGTGATATAACTGACATGGCTAAACATGATTTCATATTGTATAGATTATCAAATGAGAGAACAATATCTTATTAGAATTTATTTATTGACACATCTATTTGTTACATTTAGGTTCTCCAAGGTTGGTCATATTGCACATGAACATGGCTCTTCACATGTATGATGACATAATGAGGATCATAGAAAAATCTAAACAAGAAATATATAATTGGCTATGGTGCTACAAGCATTGTTTATAAATGTGTTCTAAAGAATTGTAAGCCAATTGCTATAAAGAGACTCTACAATCACTACCCACAAAGCTTGCATGAATTTGAAACTGAGCTGGAAACAATTGGAAGCATCAAGCATCGGAATCTTGTGAGTCTGCATGGATATTCACTTTCTCCACATGGAAACCTGATGTTTTATGATTACATGGTAAACAAAAGTCTGTGGGACATCCTACATGGTGAGTAAAATGATTATGTTATGGAGAAAAATGGATCTGTACATTGTAGATTCATATTTTGAAATAGAAGAATCCAATCAATCTCTAACCTTCTGATTAAAATGGATTGTTGGAGAATCTAACAAGTGTTTTTTTAGTTTTTTTTTTAAAGGGATCATCAAAGAAGATTAAGCTAGATTGGGACACTCGGCTAAAGACTTACCATATCTTCATCATGACTGTAACCCACACATTGTTCACAGGGATGTGAAGACTTCTAACATTCTTTTGGATGATAATTTTGAAGCACATTTGTCAGAATTTGGCATTGCCAAGTGCATTTCTCGCCAAAACCCACACCTCTACCTATGTTATGGGTACCATTGGTTACATTGATCCTGAATATGCAAGAACATCAAGCCTAAAAACCCAGTTTTTCCTTTAACAACCCAGATATTTTTCATATTAATTCAGTCCACTTGGAACCCTTAAAACAAAAAAAAATAAAAGTGTATTACTATACATATCATGATCATACGGAAGCTCTATGTCACTGAGGATGTTAGGCTCTTCAGCAACATTGTAGAAATCAGAAATCTCAAAACTAGACCTCACATCACAGGAAATACAAAAGGATAATTTATTTAAAGAAAGAGAGTAAATTAACAAGAAAAATTAAATCTCATATCACAGGAAATACAAAAGGATAAATTATTTAAAGAAAAGAGTAAATTAACAAAAAAATTAAAATAACTCTAAAGTTTATGAACATATATCTAGCTTTTCAGAACATATAGCAATGTACCATACTCAACACCTGTGACTTACAATTTAGTTACATATCATGTTCATATGGAAGCTCTATGTCATCAAATGTGGATGGAGTTGTCTTTGACATTGGCATGTGAACACAGATTCTATCAAATGCAGACAACAACACAATCATGGAAATTGTTGATATAGAATTTGCAGTAACCTGCAGGATCTTGGGATTGTAAGAAAAATCTTCTAGTTGGCCTTGCTTTGCACCAAGAAACAACCCTCTGATTGACCCACCATGCATAAAAAATTGTAGATATGTTGATAAGTGATAAAATGTGATAGGAAAACTCTAAACATTAATTAAAAAATTAAGTAAACACTCAAACTCAAAAGGCCTTTTAAAAACAAGCTCCCACGGGCCTTAAAAGACAAGCCCACAAACTTTAACTTATTTGAAAAATCCATTAACATTTATACTAAATCTAGTAAAAAAATTAATTAACTACTTTGAGTATATCGTAATTCATAAAAGTGGACAAATGTTATTGATATGTCCTACATTTTAAACAATATTTTGTTTGTAGGATAAAGAAAAAAAGAACATAAATTACTAATTTGTAGTTCTACAACATACAAAGTTCTAACCAAAAACTCTTTACTGGTATGCCACAAAACGCTATGACTTGAATTTTCAAATACATATTAGACTCCAAAGGATTTTTCATAAATCCTTTGTATTTCAATTTTTAGTAAACCATCTGAATTTATTTTTCATCTATATTTTATTTTGTCCAAGGAACAAAAATCAAATTAAAAGGAAAATCCACCTACGTAGAAAACACCAAGCTAAGGTGCAGGACAAATTTACAAACCCTTATTCTTTCATAGAATCCTAATCCTTTAGGTTGTTTACTGGATTTTTTCAATTAAAATATGATTAGTGAATGAAAAAATAAGCCCTAAAATGCAGAGATATCTATTCCTTATTAATAAATACGATAAAATGTGAATCATTTAAAATTGCATAGAAATCAATTTATTCTCAATAAATAACTGACCTGTGTCTGTCTGTGTAAAATACAATTATTTCAACTCCTGCTTAGTGATTAATGGCTACTTATTCATTCTCGCACAATCCCAAACCCTTCTCCATTTTTTATTGTGTTGTGCTACTGATAGTGGCCACAAAAAAATAAAACAAAAACACATAGAAAAAGAAGCCCTAAATTGACATAACATAGCAGATTAAACCCTAGATTAAACAAATACATTGCTAAGAACAGAAACGAAATGGAACAGAACAGGGCACGTACCTGATTCCAAGTTATCATCATTAGGAAGTACTAGATTCTCTAGGAAAATTCAAGAGCAAGTCGAGAGAGAATAAAATACTGAATTTCATACATGTAAACTTGTTTTGAACAACCTATTCTCTCTAGTCAATTCAACGGGTTTGTTGATTCCACAACAAAACAAAAACAGGTTTGTTGATTTTGCAGCAAAACAAAAATGCCGCTAAGCTCACAGCTAAATTCCAAAAGCTTCTCTTTGATGACCTCGCGCAAATCTGGGCTATGAAAATGAAGAAAAAGCAAGTGTTTAAAAATAGCCACTGTTAAAAATAGTCGGAAACGTCCAAATGGCTGTCAAAATAAAACACATTGAAAAAATGTCTCGACATGTCGTCAAATTTAATGTAGTTGTAGAAACGTCCGGAAGGGCCTTTCCCATAAGGGGAATGCCTTCGGTGTAATTAAATATTTATTTTATTATGTCGAGGCATTCTACAATGGTAGGAAAGCTTGTAATGGAGCATGTTGTTCAATTTTATTATATGCATTAAATTTGACATTCATTTGATCGTCATATAATAGTTCATTCATAAATTTTACATCTATTAGAATGTCACTTAAATAATTTTTTTGGGATAAATTAATAGAAAAATAGTAGTATTTATTTGTAATGGCCATATCTCGATAGTGTATTTCCCGCAAATTCGGTCAAGTTGAATAAGAGAGAGAGAGAGAGAGAGAGAGAGAGAGAGAGAGAGAGAGAGAAGTCTTTATATATATATATATATATTCTCCCACTTCCCATTCACTTTTTAGTTAACACGTCCCTTCTCATTTTTGTTTTTCAACTTTGTCATAATTGGTGGGCATCATGGAGAGTGACACATCTTAAATGCCTTTTCGACTTGTCTATCTCCTTGCATAAAAAAAAAAAAGATGGTTCGAGATTTAGGGGCATAACCACGGTGAACCCCAAAGTAGCATTGTAAAGTTAGTAGTAATTGGATAAGCGCAATTGAAATGAGTGCAAAAGAGGAGCTCTTCTTTACTAACGATGGTAAAACAGGGGTTATGTGCTCCCATAAGTAAATAAACAAAATGCTACTGGGATTGTGATACAAAGAGCTCTCTCAAATAGTTGTCCTAAAGTCAGTCCATTGTGGGTTGGATCAACTCGCGCAAAAAGATAAATATGTAACTTAAATATTTTCTCTTTTTCACCTTCTACAAATTAATTTATCTAGATTTGTATTTGTATGGCAGCGGTTACACCAAATTTCATGGCTTTTACCATTACCCAACATAGGAGGATGGAAACAAGATTTGTACGCATTAGAGCGAGAATGGAAAAGGGATTTGTTGGCCAATGTGTAGTTAAAACAACACGAGGCACATGTGCATGCAAATAGGGGCACGACACCAAGAAAGAATAGTTTGACAAAATGCTTGAAGAAATGTGAAATCTTACAACAAGTCCTGGACCTATAAGCTTATTTTTTGTTTTATTTGGACACCCATAATTACCCCTTCGAGCAATTTAAATACTTAAATTGCACTAATTATTTCCCTTCCGTAAATTGGTGACATACCGTTAAGAGCACTCACCTTCTCTCCGATCATCATTAATAAATTACACTACGCTAGTTAATTAAATCGCCTACCTAACAAGTACCCTAATTAACGACCTTCTGTTAATAAATCCCCCCTTCTATTGAGACTAATTAATTATTATTAGTTAATTAGTTTCCCCTTTTATTTAACCAATACATCAATATTTAATTGATTTAATCCCCTTCTATAGTCTAAATCATGCTAATATTCCTCCAAAAAGCTTCTATAATCTTGCACATCTATTAATTAAATCATCTTGATTGATTAATGAGCCCCTTTATCCACATTAGTCACTAAAGGACAAGTTAAACCCTCCTAAAGTTAACTCAACCATATCTAAATCCCCCTTATCCACAACTAACTCAACATCCCTATTATCCCACATGCAAAGGGATGTAGTGGTTCCTTTATCCATTGGGCTATATAAAGAGCCCTCCTCCTACCTTTACACTTACACCTAATTCCCGAGAAGACAAAAGCAAAGCATTTAGCAAATAGATTATAAGCCTTTTGTTATTCTTGAGAAATTAACCATTTGAAGAGCTAAGCCTCCTTTCTTGCATTTTCTAGCCAAGTGCTTGGGTCATATGGGAATAGTCAAAGGGTCTTGTAGCTAAGCTTTGATGAGCTCCAATTCCTAGGTTCTTGAAGATCAAAACAATCAATTTGATTGCCATGAAGTCTACATAGGTCCATTTGCATTTTCTATTGGTAATCTAGAGAAGTAGAGGTTTTAATATTTTAGCATGTTAATTCAAAGTTAATGCATTATGCTTAGTGTTGATCTTGTTTAGCTCTCATCTTGATGGTGCCTAGATTTTGACTTAGCTTTGTTATAGAAATATTTAGGCGGTAGTTCTTATTCATTTAACTTAGCTTAAGCAAAAACACGGACACATATGGTTGGCCTAGATGGGAGAAAGGCGAGACAAGTGAAAAATAATGTCCTTGTACAATGGAAAAAGTAATAAAATAGTTATTTTAAAATAATTACTTTATGAGAGTGTGGATAAGAAGAAAAATCGCTTAGGAGCAATAAAAATTGTCTTAGGGAGAAGAAAGGGGTACTAGAGGCAAAAATGCCCAACATGGTGAAGAATAAGAGAAAAATAATTATTTAATTAAAATAATTATTCAACGGTGAATAGAGGAGAAAATGGTGGTCAAAACAAGCCTCCAGGTATCACGGGCGGTGAAAAATAGCTTGATATACCCCACGGGGGTAAATCACTGCGACCAATTCATTTATTCTGATAACCGCTTGAGTTTTTTCTTTGTGAAGCTCGACAACGATGAGAACGATGATGAGAGCACGGGATCGATTGAAATGGGCAGACATAGTCCGAGGGTACGAGCGACATGCAGACGATGGCATCTTTGTGAGTACCCTAACCCTACTTGTCAATTTTGTAATTAATTCCCTTAGAATTGGGAAGCGGGTTAGGGGTCATGTGAGGTGCATGCACGCATGGGTGCAAGTGCACTAAAGGTGGCGCAGTGTCAAACGGGGCGCAAGCTATCGAATTAGATGAATGTTGACTTAGGAATCAAATTAGATGAATCCAAAATACTATTTAGATCCAAACTACTATTTGGATTCATCTAATTTGACTCCTAAGTCATCTAATGTGACTCCTATGTCATGGTCCTCCCTATCTTTGCAGGAACCTCTTCATCATACATTTAATATGACTCCTATGTCGTGGTCCTCCCTTTCTTCATAGGACCCCTTTTATTAGTCGCCTCAACGACGTCTTCTTCCTTTGAAGATACGTGTGACTCCAAATCCCTCCAATCAAACATCTAATACAATTCTGAATCACGGTCCTCTCTTTCTTTGTAGGACCCTTGTTATTATTCATCCGATGTGATTCTTGAATCATGGTCCTCCCCTTCTTCGCAAGACCTTCTTCATCAATCACCCCCAATAAATCTTCCTTTAAAGATTCGTGTGACTCAAAGTCCTTCGAGTCAAACGTCTAAATCGATCCATGCATCACAATCTATAGACTTTAGACTTAATCCTACTAGTTTTATACCATCGTATAGGTAGGTCCACACCACTTTCTTCTACTCTTGAGACATATAGCTACACATCTTCTTCATCCCCACATCATCTTATTCCATCAATCATCATCAAACATCTTCTAAGTATTCCACACCAAGTGAACCTCTTTCTTCCAATCAACCCCCGGTGGTCGATCAACAACTCATACCAATTGATCTCTTTCAGAATTAAGAATCAATCGGGGCATTTATAGGGGCATATGAATATATTCCTTTAGCATTACGAGAAAGGATTCTCTTTAGACTCGACGTGCGTCTGCGTATTGTGAGGAAAAGGTTGATTCCTTTTATCAAGAAATAGAGGAAGAGCCTCGGATCATGTAACTTGATCCTCCCTCTTATTCTTCCATATTCACATTCTTCATTATGTGATGAAACTCCTTGGTCTTGCATTGATCCATGGCCTATCTTCTCATCACCCAATAACTCTTTTTCTATCATAATTCCTCAATCACAATCTCTTCGGGGTCAACGCTAAGTAGCCCTTCATCTAAATCTAGGTGTGGGTCACCTTCTAGTAGCCCTCCCTCGCTATTTGTGGGACATTTCGAGGAGTCCACTATCTTCTATTCTTGGGGCAGCTCAACTAGCCGCTTGTCTTATAGGTATGGATCACCCCAGGTAGTCCATCATCTTCTATTCTTGGGCTACATCCTAGTAGCCCATCATCTTACATCTATGGGTCACGCCCTAGTAGTCCTTCTATTATTGGCCCACATCCTAGTAGCCCTTCGTCTTCTATCTATGGGTCATGCCCTAGTATCCCTTCTTCTTCTATTCTTGGGCCACATCCTAAAGCAGCCCTTCATCTTCTATCCATGGCTCACCTCCTAAGAGCCCACCTTATTCAATTCTTGGACCATATCCTTTTCATCCATCACATATTTCTTCTATCAATGGTTGTGGTAAGCCCACCGCAATTCCTCTCATCAATTCTAAACATCCACATTCTTCTCTCACTTCTTGGGACTAGACAAGTCAAGCATTAGCTTATAAGAAACCTAGATAGGTTCTTTATCCCACCAATGATCATAAAATCCAAAATCAAACATGATTCAAGAATGTGCACCAACATACCCATCAAGTATGGTGAAAAGTGCAAAAACCTATGGATAGGGAACTCAAACTCCCACATACGAAACCCATGTTTCAAAACAAACTATAGTCATTTATTGAGTGTGAACTCACCTCGATCATCGAGATTGGAGATAATATAACTCTTGATAAACAAACGCGCCTAGTCTCCCTTATCAAGGAAGTCACAAAAATTATTGTTGGATCTTCTTTGCATGGAGTGAATTTTTTAGTCCCAACCTCCTAAAACTATCAAAAATCTAAAAATCAAAACAATTCAAAAATACAAAAACATTGAGAAAACACAACAAAAATCAAAGGTACAAAGATCAAACATTGTAATCAGGTATTGTGTACACATGGATGTTTGTTTCTTCCCTTCATTGCTATTCTTCTACAAGTCTTCCTACCATTTTCATCCCTTCGGTGATATTGTGGTTAGAATTTTCACACACATTTTGTGACATTTATCTCTATGGTATCTGTTTGACCCTGGTCTTTTATCACCTTGGTAAATTAAAGAGCAACCGACATCATGGAGATCCTATCACATTCAACATCTAATATTTTTGTTGCGAAGAAATTTTGGACATATTTGTTGATGCTAGCCAATGTCGTCGTCGTAATCACATCCACCTCCTTCCATCAAGCCATCGGTGGTTCTTAACCCCTTGTCAAACAAGAGAGCTAAAATAAGTTTTTAAAGAAAAAGAATCAAAATCAATAAAATCAAAAGCTAAAAGCTACAAAGCAAAAGCAAATGATGATATATTACTCTCTCTTGGGGTATTTAAAATAAACTCTACCGAGGCTATGGATTTACGATTGGCGGTGAGAGAAATGTTGCAATTAGAATCAAATACATCTCCATGGGGCTAGGGATGCTCAGGCAGCAAATGGAGCAATGTCACGACTATCCTTTCACCCTCCATTCACAAAAACGCCTTTCGAAATAAATCATTCCTACACCTTACCTAGTTTTTCTTCACTTATTGTCTATTAAATCTTCCCTTCAAGAGGTAATTAAATTCCACATGCACACACTAGATCTCTATGAGTAAATAGGATTAGTATGTTACCAAGTGTCTTTTTTTGGACCTTGTTCAGACTCTTACTTTAGTCCTTATCTCATCTCACGATTTGTGCCTTTGGCTAATCACTTCTTCATCGTGAGGATTCTAGGCTACATTCATATCATTCACATCATTCTTCTACTTCGTTCATAACATCCATGTGTATAAGATTACTTTTTGCCATGTTTTCGGGCACCTTTGTCCCCTTTCACAAAAACAATATTCTCCTTCCTTTATATCATGTGCTTTTAGGCCAACTTACGCTGGGGAATCCTTGCTTATTCCTAGCACTTCATTGGTTTATGTTCACCATCATGTTGAACCTATCCATAATGGTCTTGGGTCCTCGCTTCTACGTGAAGAGTTTTCCTTTGAATACTCCCACCTAATCATTGGGGCATTTTGCATCTTCACCTTTCTCGTATGCACGTGGCCTTATGCCCTTAAACATCCCATCTTTCGCTAGGAGCATCCAAAATTCTTTGTCTTCCTATACATAGCTTCTAAAAAAACTTTCAAAATAAAAACATTCAAATATGTTAGAAAACTCAAAACATTCAAATATGTTAGAAAAATAAAAACATTCAAATATGTTTCAGAAAACTTCTTAAAATTGAAAATAATCCTACAAAACATTACTCTTTGGTTCTCACTTGTTCGTGTGTGTAACTCACGGATCATCTCAATCTACCTCCATCAACAAAAGCTAAGGTGCTTACTTATATACGTACTCTGGGGCATAATGAGTTGCTTGGTACTATTTCGTAGTGCACATTGCTTTTTCATAGGAGCGAATTGTCCTCTATTTTCTCCTCACATGTATCCTTGCTTGGGGTACCATCATCAACCCTTGTCATTAATTCACCTAGGTCGGAAATAAAACTTGATAACAAAAACATGGTACTTGTTTCTCTCGTTAGGTTAGCTTGTTTACTTTCTCATATTGCATTGCATTTTGTATGTTGCATGGAGTTGGTGTTTTTAGTAATGGAAAATTTTTCATAGTATGAATTTTCATGTCATTCTAACTTTTTTCGTATGCTTATATTTTTCATAAGGACTAATGACGTAGATCTTTTGGCAATATGATAACACCGAAGTTGTTCCACTACAAAGGCTCGAGGATAAGTTCTTCTCTCTAATTATCCATATTTCTTTTACATCACTTTCCTCTCACCCCTAATCTTTCATTTCACCTAGACATTCTTCCCCGCCCATTCTTCTATTCATTTCTCACCTTTTCGATCGTTGATCGTCTTCCTTCATCACCCCATCGACACTTGAGGGGCATCTCTCACATCTACTATTTTTATTCTACCCCTTCAAAATTTCATCCAATTACTATCTACGAAGTGGCGTCACTTATTCCACCCCAAAGAGGGGCAAATGTAGACACCCATAATTACGCCTGAGCAATTTAAATACTTAAATTGCGCTAATTATCTCCCTTCCTACAAATTGGCGACATACCATCAAGAGCACTCACCTTCTCTCCGATCATCATTAATTAATTACACTACGCTAGTTAATTAAGTCACCTATCCAACAAGTACCCTAATTAACAACCTTCCGTTAATAAATCTCCCTTCTATCTAGACTAATTAATTATTATTAATTAATTAGCTTCCCCTTTCATTTAACCAATAAATCAATATTTAATTGATTTAATCCCCTTCTATAGTCTAAATCATGCTAATATTCCTCCAAAAATCTTTCGTAATCTTGCACATATATTAACTAAATCATCTTGATTAATTAATGAGCCCCATTTATCCACATTAGTCACTAAATGACAAGCTAAACCCTCATAAAGTTAACTCAACCCTATCTAAACCCCCTTATCCACAACTAACTCAACATCCTTATTATCCCACATGCAAAGGGATGTAGTGGTTCCTTTATCCATTGGGCTATATAAAGATCCCTCCTCCTACCTTTACACTTACACCTAATTCCTTGAGAAGACAAAAGAAAAGAATATAACAAATAGACTATAAGCATTTAGTTATTCTTGCGAAATTAACCATTTGAAGAGCTAAGCCTTCTTTCTTGCATTTTCTAGCCAAGTGCTTGGGTCATATGGGAATAGTCAAAGGGTCTTGTAGCCAAGATTTGATGAGCTCCCATTCCTAGGTTCTTGAAGATCAAAACAATCAATTTGATTTCCATGGAGTCTACATAGGTCCATTTGCATTTTTGTTGGTAATCTAGAGAAGTAGAGGTTTTAATACTTTAGCATGTTAATTCAAAGTTAATGCATTATGCTTAGTGTTGATATTGTTTAGCTCTCATCTTGATGGTGCCTAGATTTTGACTTAGCTTTGTTAGATAACTATTTAGGTGGTAGTTCTTATTCATTTAACTTAGCTTAAGAAAAAAACACACACACATTAGTGACAAGAGAGATGTGTGCAGGTCCATGGGTGAAGGTCGTAATGCTTCAAAGACATGGGCATTTTGTGTTGTGACCTAAAACGTGTCTGTCTTGGTCTACACTGATTATGTTGAGGGAAAAATATGAATCTTTTCACCAGATAGGCAATTTAAAGCTGTGGTGAGAGCATGGATTTGTTTGATTGGGGGCTGCTTGGTAGTACCTGGAATTTCTAAAATTTATCTATAATAGGATCTTGTTAAGCTGTTTCAGGATATACTCAAATGCAGACGCCAAGATTGTAGGATATGCACAAATGGGAGTAACAACGCCACACTTGGAGGATATTCATGTCTTCTTATGTTGTCCCCTCCCCGCATCCATGAGAGCCTTGACACATGTTATGAACACCAGTAAAAGTGATGGAAAATAGATTTTTTTGTTTTTGGTTGATATGGTGCATAATGTGGACGAATAGGCGGGGCACATCGAATTTTTGATAAAATGCCTTAAAGAATTCCAACTACACATGACTCTCGTGATTGTTGCATATGTGCATAAAATGGGTTTTGTGAAACAAATTTAGAATTGGTGCAATAGGAATTTTGGCAGGGTTTGATCAATACAAATGGTCTTTTTCTAGATTTGGTTTTTGTACAAGTGTAAACATGGTGCATCAGTTGTTGGCAAGGATAATAGCTTGTTAAGTGGTTGTGGCCACATTGGCAATGTTTTGTTAGCAAGGTGAATTGGTTTTGAATGTGGAAAGTGTTATGTAGGGGGAGTTTTCAATTGCATGTGAACTATTCAAAAGAATGCTAAAGGAGAGTTGGAGCCTTGTGGAATGCGTGTGAACCTACCTGGAGCACTTTTGCACTACATACACTAGTATTGTCAAGCATGGTCTCCTTACCTTCGTATTTTATAATTTTTTATCTTTGGTTCTTCATTTGCAATTTAATAGAAATATTAAACCCTTAGATAGTTATACATTTGAATATTTTAACCAAAATTTCAAAGTCAAAATAATAAAAATCTACCTTGTGTTTTACATAACCGATTTACTCTTGGACCATCAATCATGGTTTCTACCACAACCTTATATGTTTCTAACCCCAAATATTAGAATTAGGTTATTGTGCCACTGGTACTGGAAAGAGTTTAGATGATTCGTCAACTTAAACAACCATCTTGTCTACCTTGCAAAATTAGGAAAAACACAATATGCAAGTACCCATAAGATGACCTTTTGACACCTAAAAAGAGATGTTAAGTTTTTTCTATTTCCCTTGCTATGTAGAGAGTGGCATCAAGCCTTAGATTGACCCTTTTTGACTGTTTTTGCACTTATTTCCACCCCTCTAGGAGCCTTGTTATTTTGTTTCACAGTTTAGGGAGATATTAAAAGTGGAAAGTTGGTTTTTTTTTCCAGCTAACCGTTTGGACCCTGAGTGAAGGAACGCTTTTCTACTTTCGCAAACCTCTAGTATTTCTACTATACAACTATTTTTAACCTTCAGTTTGGGAAAAACACATTTCTAGAAAGTTTGGAAAAGGAGTTTTTCAGAGGCCTCCAACCATTGTTTGACTACATCAAAATAGACCAATTACGATCGGTGGGTCAAGAAAACCCATCATCGTTTGTAACTTGTTTGTTAGTTTTTAGTTCCTTTGACTCAAAGTGAATTCTCCATATATAGGAGAACATGTAGGAAATTTTTGTTGTGCGTTCATCTATCAAAATTCAATTTTTAGATGAGGTTTCTTAGCCCTTGAGCTAAAATAGGTTGTTTTCTAACTAGGCAAATTACGGTGATGGCCTTGGAAAACCATCACAAATTATAAATTGTTCGCTAATTTTGAATTTTGCCAGTTCTTGTAAATTTGTGGGTGTTACACTATCATAACTACAAAGGTGCCTTTACATTGATAACTCTCAAAGCATATTTTAGATAGATGTATTTAAGGTATCTATCTTTGGTAAGTAAATATATTCAAAACAAATCCAATGACACACATATATACATATATACATATATACACACATATGTACACAAAGTGTTTATGATATCTATTTTAAACTCGTGACATATTTAATATGGAAATGAGATTTTTTGACTCAAACAATAAATGTATGATAAATAACGGTCATATGTAAATAGCTAAGAATATTGCTTTAAATATGAATATGTATACATGTTGTTATAATAGTAGCTTCTTTTAAGTGGAGGCTTAAGACTAGTTTTTAATAGAACACGTATTAGCGTGAGTTGAGCTCTTATTTATTTATTTACAATATCCTCACCAAAAGGTTAAATTAGAATTTTTTTTATATTGCTTACAACCTTCTTCAAGTGGAAGTAGTGTGATTTTATCTCAAATCTATTTATTTTACAAATATATATCTTCAACAAAATACAAAATCAGTTTTAGTTGTATCCTCCATAAAATGGGGTTTCGGGATGTTTGGTAAGAAAGCGAACAATTTTTCATTACTTGTACCCTCCCTCAGTGGAGGCTTAATATATTCTTTGCATAGAAATTTTCAATATTAACAGAGGCTTAATAACTATTTGGCATAGAACATGTCTTTAATTTGATCTAAATTGAGTTAAATGTATATTTCAAAGTAACTACTGTAACAAATGATATTATGATTATTATCTACAATATGCAAAAGTAATATGCATTCAATAAATGTAAAAACCACGAACAAATGAAAGGAAGAAGATTACTTAGCTGAATCTATGTGATCCAAGAGTGATTGGGACTATGTATCTACTAGAACAAAATGGGAACAATGTTGTAATGGCTTAATGAAGATTCAAGAGTACAAAATTATGCAAGACGGAAGAAATCACAGGAGGACATGAGCGTCCAGGCATTAGTGGAAGATCTAGGTGCTAGTGTCCGCTTAGTAGCTAAGGTTATGAGTTTTTCTAGTTCAAAAGGACTTCACTCCAATGTTATATTTGTCAATCGACTTCATTTTTAGGATTCCAATCACACCTATAACCTACAAAATAGATGCCTAGCTACACATGCCGAAAAACCACATCAAATCTAATAAAAAGATGTAGAATGTGGAGTCAGGCTGACACGACAATCACCCAAAGAGTGAAATTATGATCGAGTGTTGCACTACATCTCGGACTGTGTAGCTCTTTGTGTATGTGTGTGTATCGTGTCCCATGCCATAGGATTTCCCTTGTGCAAGCGCATGATGATAACGGGCTAGATCTAGATTGTCCGAGTATGTAAAATGTGTGTAATAGAATATAATGAACTCCCCTTCTATGTAATTTATGTGGCCCTTATCCCTTGTATGGATGTGCTAGATGTGTTCCTTGAAGTGCTATTGTGCCTTTGTGCAAGCTTAGGTGATGATGTATAATTCTTATAGTGTTTGGCCCCTTTATTTTCAAGAAGTAACTATATATGTGTGTGTGTGTGTGTGTGTGTGTGTGTGTGTGTGTGTGTGTGCATATATCTATATAGATATACATATATATGATTCCCTTGTTTAAATTTCGTAATTGACAATTAGAAGGCTAACGTAAAGCGTTAAAAGGTTCCCAAGATGCGAAAATTTCCCAAAAGAGTAAAAATAAGAGAGGGATAAGAGGGCTTAGGCATTTATGTCCTAATGGCGCTAGTTTCGAGGCCATCAAAAGGTAAATCAATCAAGTATCAATAGAGATGTGAGGTGTGTAAAGCTAGTAAGACGCCCAATCAAGCTCTAAAATAGTAAAGTTCAAGAGATAAAGAAACCAAGAGGCCAAAAGAAGCGATCAACTACTATTTTTCTTGTTTAAGAATCATGTAAACATTAGTATGCTTTAAGACCTAGAAATGTACCCAAGTGCATAGATTTTATGTCTAGATTTGCCCCTAGTTTATGTTGTCAAGTGAATACTTGATATAATTAAGTAGTTATAATATGCATACCTTGTAATCTAGAGAGGAGTGTAGCCGATAGTGTGCTAAGTGGAAAATTAGCCATGTGAAGCGTGGAA
Source organism: Taxus wallichiana var. yunnanensis (assembly GCA_018340775.1). Lineage (NCBI taxonomy): Eukaryota > Viridiplantae > Streptophyta > Pinopsida > Cupressales > Taxaceae > Taxus > Taxus wallichiana. The sequence continues at coordinate 851,228,119 of CM031242.1, read as the reverse complement.
ACTATGAAAGGGAAGTAGACCCTAGGGGTGAATTGTATGTGTATTAGCATGCTATTGGAGCTTGTGCTTGTTGATGTGAGTTTCTTTTTGTTTCTTGTAAGGAAAAACCTACAAAAGAAGATAAAAATAGTATTCAAATTCCCGTTTATGAAAAATCAGAGTAACATATGTATAAGTAAGTAAAAAGTGTGTAAACATAGTAGCTAAGGAAAGAGTGCACCTGACGTATGAGAGAGTATAGGATATAAATTTGACTTGTTTTTCTTGGAGATGTTGCCAGATGGGGTTGGGAGTGATCGATTCCCAACCAAGAAACTTTCAAGCCCCGAATTTGAGTGTCCTGCCACCAATGATGAGCTTTTGGGAGATCTCACGCCAAGATCAAGTTTTTGGGTGATCTCACACCAAAGACTTGAGTTTTTTGGGAGATCTCAAGCCAAATAAGAGTTTTTTAGGTGATATCAAGCCAAGAGAAGAGTTTTGGGGAGGTATATTTGTTTATTTCTCCTTCCATGATGCTTATCAAATGATAAGTTCGATGCATATTGAACGCCCGATTTGTAGCCGAATTTATAACCAAATTGTAAATGAAATGTAACTAAATTATAGCCTAAATATAACTGAATGACTAATTTTGTAATTGAAGCCAAGTTTATGATACTTTAGATCCATATTGTAAATTGTTTGAAACTATGTTGAACTGACAAACTATCTATTTTTTCCCTAGGACACAAGCACCCACCGTTCCTGTCTAAAACTAGGCATTAGTGTCTACTTTGTGTTTTTGGTCCAAGTCATATTTTGGACCAATTTGTGTCTATGTGATTTTTCTAATTCATTCTTTGTGAAGTTTTATTCTAGATTTCGTGCTACTTTAGAATGGCGATTTGTTCACCCAATAGTTGTCCCCTAGTTTAGGGTATGTGTGAAGAATGTAGGACTATGCAACCAAAACGAGAGGACCTGAAATTGATATGCAAACCTGTAGAGTGGATGCATGTAGGGGGTAGGGACGTGCATCCTAGAAATAAGGGCACATGTAAACAAGATATACTATAAAAATTGTAGTGTAAAAGAGCTAACATACTGATAGAAGACAATGTAGTAGGTAAATATGGAATCAAGAGGTACCGTGAAAAGTGGGTTACATACATGAGACATCGCTCACAATGTCACAAGACAATCGGGCCGAAGGGGCCATAAGAAAAAAATGAGGAAGCATGACATAATGTATAGCCCTCAAACAATAGTAAACAATGGTAAACAATAAGCAACATACAACCATGGTTGTATAAAATCATGCAAGATAAATGATACACATGTTAGAATGTTAGAAAGAAAAGTAGTTTGTCAAAGTATGTATATAATAATGAGAAGTAAGTAACGAAAATTAGTAAATATTGTAACAATTGGACATGAGTGTGGATTATGAGAGTAGCAAAGGTAGATGCCCCGGGCACCTCGGTGGGACTGGAAAAGAGTAGTGTTGAGCATCATACATTGTGTAAGAATATTTAGAATTCATTTATTTACCTCAAGATACCATGTAAATGCACATGTGTATAGAGAAAGAGATAATGACATACTAGGAATCCATCTAACATAGGAAACAAAGTGTAACATGTAAGTAGTATGAGATAATAAGAGTAAAGACAACCAAGATGTGCACATCTTTGTGTGAATGTGATAGTGTGTTGTGATGTGAAAAATTTGTAGATGGGAGGATCCATATTTCCCTATTGGATGCGTGTGATGTGAGGTTCATTGAATATTTTATCCCTCAAAATTCAACTATGAACCATAGAATAAGAGTGTGTCATCAGGTGGAAAAGGTATTGTATGCGATTGTGATTAAATGCTAGGGAAGATTTACTATGAAGCATAAAGTGTGAATTATAACAAATAAGATAAGAGTAGATGATAGAGATAGCCAATAGTGATGGAGGGGGGAGAACTTATGATGCCCCAAAGTGTGCGAGTGATGGGGAGCCATCCAATGATGTGAGAGAGAGCATGCCATGGTGGCGGATGTTGAAATGTGTCCTAGACATGAACATAGTCATTATTTGGATTGAAAGGAAAGAAGGAAGTGTAAATAGAATATTAGGAAGTTGGTATGGGATCTCATCTTGTGGAGAGGGAATTGGTTGTTCATCCTTTAATGGTTTGGCCTTAGATGGGGCTTGTGGCAACTCTTGAATTACTAGAGAAGGAACAAAAGTGACTATTGTGTGATGCTCACTAGACATAGAGGATCAGATTTGGGAGCCCATTGGGACATGGGTGTATGGCAGAAATATGTGTAGCAAATGAAATGAGGTCTTGATGCTCAAGTTTCCTAATTCTTCATTCCAAAGCATAGAAATCATTGTCATGATGTCTATTAATTCTATGATAATTTAAAAATGTTTGAACTTTATATTTTTTAAGATGATAAGCAGGGTAGTAATGAGTATGTGGCAAGGTGATCAACTTGTGATTAAGAAGATCAGAGAGAATATCATGTTGTCTAGCATTTCGATAAAACTTGAGAGGTTCTTGGTGTGGTAATACCTTGACTTTGCATGTATGAGAACATGTATTAAAAATGGGATCATGATGAGGTGTAGAAGAATAACTAGCATGGGCATGGGAAACATCCTTGAGATGTTGGATTTAATCTATACGAGATTTAATTGTAGTTTCCATATCTTGAAATTTATTTTGAAAAATAAGGTATAAATATTTAATTGACTCAAAGATGGATTGATTAGTTGTGTTATCAAGACTAATAGGAGGGTCAGAGATATGATTGAAAATTACACTTACTTGTGAAGGTAACACATCACGAGGGAGGTAGATTGTGTGTGTGGATTTTTTGAGAGAATCTTTACAAATTGGGTGCATTTGAAGTAATTGATAATAGGAGACTTGAGGAACTTTAGGATTCATGATATGAAAGAAAAGGTAATTTGTGAAATTAGAGCCCTAGAAAGTGACCCAGAGGATAGGACCAAGGATGAACCCCTCTAAGGAATTGTGAAAATCAAATGTATGATAAAGCGGTAGATGGAAATATGAACCCCGATGCCACTAGGGTTTGGGGTTAGGGTAAGATAAATCTCATAGAATAGGAAAAGTAAGGATCCGGGTAGTTGATCATGAATTGGGGTTCACCAAATGATTTTAATCTAAATAGAATTAAAACTATATTTAAGAGTCACTACTATAAAAATGATATTATGATAATTATGTACAATATACATAACCAATAAGAATTCAATAAATGTAAAATCCCTAAAAAATGAGAGGATGAAGATGAATTAGCTAACTCTGTATGATCCAGGAGTGATTGAGACTGTGTATTTGCTGGAAAAGGCTAGGAACAATGTTATAATGGATTGATGAAGATTTGGGAGTATAGAAATATGTAGGACAAAAGCACTCGTAGGAGGACATGAGCGTCTCAAAGCTAGTGAGTGATCGGCCACTAGTGTTTGCTTAGATGCCCGGGTTCTCAAGTTTTTTTGGGTTGGAAGGTCTTCGTTCTAATATTCTCTTTGTCGCTTGAAATTTAATGTTAGAGTTGCAATTGTACTGTAACATGAAAAATAGATGACTAGTTGCACATGCCCACAAACCACATCAAATATAATAAAAGGATGCAAAATCTAGAGTTGGGTGACCTCGAATCACACGAAGAGTGTTACGACCGAGTATTTCACTACATCTCAGACTCCATGTAGTTCTTTGTTTATGTGTGTGTATTTGTTTCTCGTGCCCTAGGTTTTCCCTTGTATGTGTTACACGATGATAATGGGCTAGATCTAGATTGTCTTGAGTATGTAAAATGTGTGTAATGGAATAGAATGAACTCCCCTTATATGCATTGTTCGCAGATAGTGTAGATACAAATCACGCACTTTGGGTAATTATCTAGTCTGGTTGTGTACTACTATTCATATGATTCCCTGAGTAAGAAAACTAATAATCAACCCATGTCCTTAGACATATTTGCTTTCTTTTTACTTCCACTTTTGGTCTTACACACCTTTTTTCTCAATCGAGCTCCGACCCTTCGGTTTCTTGAGTCTTGACACAACGCCTAGCTGGGATGCCAACACAAGGTGTTCCTATCCTCTCGGGTGCTCCGACATCTTTATACTTTACTCACACTTTATGGTTCCTTTCTATTCATTTGAGCATCTTATTTTCTTGGTAGTTGGCCTTTTTGGGGTTGGTTACAAAATTTAAGAAAAGGAATTGTAGTCACAAAATCATGCACTTTAGACATTATTTATCTCGATCTCATACTACTATTTATAAGGTTCTTGAGTGAAGAAAGTAATAACTAACCGCTATCTTTTGGCCATCTTATTTTGTAGAAATTAATCTGATCTAATACAAAGAATCCATGAAATAGCTACACAGACAATAATTGAAATCAACAACTCTATATTATATTTTTATTATACATTCACTATTTCATTACACTCCATTATATAGGAGATGTAAAATAACAATCCTTACAACAACATTTGTCTTCATGTACAACCATACACCCATATGGTTTCAACCTCTCACCAATATAATAATAAAACAATACTAATTGTTTTATTATTCTAACTTACTAACTTACCACATTTTACATTTACTATTTACATTTACATAGTAAATGTACTTTCACTAATTTACCATAATAATAATTACACATGTAATTATTATTCACCCGTACATACAAATGGAGCACTAAGATATATTTCCTAACATTCCCCCCTTAGTGCGAACATGGAGAAAACTTTCCTATACTTACTTGCACCGCTCATGATCGATGATTTTACTGGGATGATCATAAATTTAATGGATGGTTTTTCATAGGGTTGACCATAAACCGAAAATGATGGTTTTGTAAGCTGGTTTACTACAAACCAAAATGGTGATGGTTTTGCATAGGTTTACCAACAATCGAAAATGGTGGTTTTACAAGTGGTGTACCACAAACCAAAAGGGTGATGGTTTTGCATAGGGTTTACCGACAACCGAAAATGGTGGTTTTACAAGTGGTGTACCACAAACCAAAAATGAAGTTTTTTAAGTGGTTTACCTACAACCACATCATGATATGCCAAGTATTATTCTTAGCCCTCATCACATCTCATTGCACGGAATAACATAGGAAATTCTGCTGAAATCTACTGCATATATAGAAAATACCAGAAATGTAGAAAAATAGAAATGGAACATTGAGATCATGTTCCCCCCTCAATGTGAAATTTTCTTTATTCTGCAAACCACAATAGGAACACTGCAACCAAACACTCTGCCAGAAATACAAAGAAACAACAAGAACGCACTGTATAAAAAAATAATCACCATAACTGATATGGCCCCATCATTGGTGACTGACGAGAGGTCGTTGAATGACCTCCAACCTCCTATGCCTCCTTCCTCCAAGAAATTAACTTAGTATAGAAATTCTTCATAATTATAGTCAATTTCATCTGTTATTTGTTCATCTCTAGTTTCCCATTCTACAATTTTGCTTACATCTGTAGGTGCTTTTTCGTTTCCATCTACTATCCTCCATAGATTTTTATTCATTAATTGCATCTAGATTTTTACTCTCCATGTATGGAAGTTCAGCCCATTAAATTTATATAATGGTGTATCCATTTTACTGAATCTAAATATCCAAAAAAAATTGAATGTAGATTTGAATTACCTTTGATTCTCTGATTTCTTCAAAAAAAAGCAGTGATCAATGTGCTATATAGTAAATTACACGTTTCTCCTAAACTACAAACTGGGTTTTGCTGAAATTTTTACTGTAACTTCTTGTATAGTAGATAGTTCCACGTAATTTTTTTTAAAGAAACTCAGATTGCGAAACAAAAGTTACAAGATCTTCTTCGAGACAGATTTAACCTGCTCTGGTACCAAATGTAGAAATTAATCTGATCTAATACAAAGAATCCATGAAATAGCTACACAGACAATAATTGAAATCAACAACTCTATATTATATTTTTATTATACATTCACTATTTCATTACACTCCATTATATAGGAGATGTAAAATAACAATCCTTACAACAACATTTGTCTTCATGTACAACCATACACCCATATGGTTTCAACCTCTCACCAATATAATAATAAAACAATACTAATTGTTTTATTATTCTAACTTACTAACTTACCACATACTAACCACATTTTACATTTACTATTTACATTTACATAGTAAATGTACTTTCACTAATTTACCATAATAATAATTACACATGTAATTATTATTCACCCGTACATACAAATGGAGCACTAAGATATATTTCCTAACATATTTTACTTTTATTTCTTCATTTTTGGACATTTTTATCTACATTCCTAGTTTGTTTCAACATTTTCCCATCATTTTAGCCTTAATGGGGCACCTTGTTCTATACTTAGATGCCCATGCATGCCTCGATCCTACCTAGGGCACCCCGAGCCTTTTCAAAAATTTCCGCCACTTTTTGGGATCTTTCTAGCCATTTATTCTTCTTATTATTTTCCTATTTGGCCATTTCAGGGTTAATTATAAAGTTAGACCAAGAGAACCCTATAAATATAAAGTTATGAGACCATAATGAGGGACCTAACATCATCTACTATTATCACTCATCTAGAGTTACATCCATCTATTGCATTTGCATCCACATAGCTCCATCATCAAGGCACAAGATAGGGAGTCTGCATCACACTTCATAGGGGGATTATTTTCTATTTCATGCACACATGCTAGTACATTTTATACATTTATTTATTTCTCGCTAATTCACAAAGTGTGACTAAGCACAAGAGCACCTAGGGCATGACATGCACATACTCACAAGAATTACATTTGGGTCCGAAATATAGTACAACATTGAGAGTAGTAAGACTGCTATTGTGGAAGCGAGGTCAGTCTGATCTATTGATTTACATATTTTATTTTTGAGGGTTTCAATACTTCCTTTTGAGTATTTTGCAGGTTATTCTTCCTCTTGAAATATTTGAAGCATTTGGTGTATCAAAGAGAAGTTAATGTGACAAGAAACGAAGGTTACAAATTATCTTACGACCTGTGAGAACCATTTGCAAAGATTTTTCCCAAACTAGGGCACCTATTCTACATACCCGAGTGCCTCGTGGTCACCCCAATCCTATTCCAGTGCCTTAGTCCACTCAAAACTCCTAGATCTAGCCTTTTTAGGGCCTCTGCAAATTTTTTTCATGTTCTGGAATTTCCAGTCAAACCCGTGACATTCATCTATTATCAGCCTAAGTTCTTTCCCTTTTCTCCTTGCACATTAGGGTTTAGTATTTCCTTTTATATATTATTCTAGATCATTTTACATCTTTTCTTAGTGCATTTCCTTAGGTATTTAAAATGTTTATGTCCTCCTAGATTAGATTAACTATCCCCAACTTATCCCATTATCAATTAATTTTAGTTAATCATTTTGGTGAACCCAACCTCTTATCATGGACCAAAATAATCCTTCTGAATCTCCAATCATTCTCCAGTTTGATAGCTTTGGCCAAGCCTTTGTTGATACTCTTGTTGATCCTTTTGGCTATAAGCCTTGTCCTTCACTCATTCAGCTTCCATCTTCTAATATAGATCCTAAATCTCTAGATGACGTCATTGTCGCTTATATGTGTACTATTGATCCTACTATTTTAGCATGAATCCTAGAAGAAGCAAAAACTCCTCAACCTGATCACATAGTTTCCACTCCTACCATTGTTATGCCACAAGATTATTTTCATTCACATTCACCCATTAATTCTCCCACATTATATGAATATGATTCTCCTGATACATTATGTGTCCCTAAATCTTCATCTTCATCTCTTGAACCACAACTTCTCGCATCCCCACATGACTTTGACACTCACTGTTTATATGGTTTACATGGTTCCTCCTTCTTCATCACTGATTCCTAATGTCACAAATTCTATGATATTTTATATAGGGTCTAATCCAGCATGATCTATTGCATTACCTACCCCTTTGACCCCATGAATTATAGATGAGCCACTTCACTTATCACCATTTTTGGGTGCTATTTGTATAATAGATGTAGTCCCTCCTATGCCACCTGTTACTCTACTACCATTATTCATCATCGGGACCTATCCATTCTATAGATGTCACTCTATCATCTACACCTTTAATAACACCATCCTCTTTAGTACACCCCCATTCACATGCACTATCCTCATGAATAATTATTATTAGGAGTATATACTACTTGATACTTCAAGCCAAGCCACCGTATGTTCACATGATGGTCTCCTTCGGCTTGGTTTTTATGTTTTAGGACCTCCATTCTCCTTTATACGACCCACATTTATATCATGGATATGTTATTCTCACTGCTGCATATGGACTTCATGTTTTCCATCTTGTTGTTCACCTTGCGCATTATCATAATTCTTCTCTCGCTTACTCTCGACCAATCTTGGTTAGATTATATTGGAGGCACACTTGATCCTGATCATATTGATCTAGCTTTTCCCATGCCATTTGGTATTGTGCACATTTGTAATAGCTCATTTATTTATTATTCACCTAATTTTACTATTTGGTATGCTCATGGGTGTACATTACCTCCCTTTACTAATGAATGCTATGCCATGGAAATGTACAACTTGTGTCTTCACAGTTATTTGAATAACCAACCACTCACCGTTTTTTATCAAGTTTCCCATGCTATTCAATATGGTTTTGACAATGCTAATGATGATCTTTTAGAAGATTTTACTTGTCCATCACATCCCTTTATTGACGAAAATATGCCACCATACCAAATAAGTCCTAAATTCCAATGTTTAGTTGACAACTCTAACCCGTGTGATCATCCATTTAATAAACTTATATTGGACTCAATCCATGATCTAAATAATTTATCTCAGGCTATGGAATACACTATCACCTCTTTTAGATATGAAATTCAACTTAAGTATGCATCTCAATCGCATGTTTGTGCTCATTCTACATCTCATATGCAATCTATGTCCACTACCTACCATCTAGCCGAGCCTCAAGGCATGCCATTGCCTGAGCCTCTCATATTTGAACATAATACTACACCACATAACATTATTATTCATCTCCTTATTCATGAATTGATCAATCTATTTACCATGCATTACTATCCTCCTTATCAGCTAGCAAAATATCACGGTCGTCCAGTATTGCCATTATCATATAATTAATGAACATCATGATAATGCTTGCCACACTTTGTCACTTAATAATCGAGATCTCGAGAATCATGGTATTCTTTCGTTTTTGCTACAAATTTTTTAATAATAATGATAAATCCCATCGGGTTCTTATATCTTATGGGCATCAGGCTAGTGTTGCTAGAGCACATCCCAAACAATGACCTCTTGCAATTAGTTCACCATCTCCTTCTATTCAAGCATCTACAATGTCACATAGATCTCCATCACAAACACATTTTATTACAACACAATTTTCATCATATATTCCTCCCTCGCACGCATATAGGCTCCATTCACTAGCACAACATTCGTCTATCATACCACCATTGTTAGAGCATGGTCCTACACTTTCATCACCACAACCATCAAATGGAGGACCTTCATCCTTCACTATCATCGGTTAGTTTTCTCATTGGTATACACTTTAGGGGGCATAACACTTAAAAAAAATTTCCCCCACTTATACACATCTATCCTCTATTGCATTTTCATATACATACAAAAATTACACATACCACATCGTCATTACCCAATGACGCACTCTTGTGCTTTGGTTCACACTTGATTGTTGTGCTTTGGTTCACACTTGACTGTTGAGGGATTACTATTACATTGAACCCCACACAAAACACTATAGGAAATAAACATTCCATTTCATCACAAATTGCGCGTCTAACACAACACATTTTATAGTTTTATCTATAACCTTTTGACATTTACGCATTCATACATCACACATTTCTACTAGTTTTCCAATACTTCTATCATCTACGCATTTAGGATCATACACAATTCATCCTACACATTACATACATTTTTAGGGTGTCTACATGCATAATCACATACCCCACATCATACACTACATGTATTAATATCATACATTTTATACATACTATACCATTATTCATCACATATGCGTGTAGTGTTACATTACATTTTACACATTATACACATTTAACATCACATTCTATACAATGAGTATTTACATATTCTATACACCACATGGTCGTTTCATCATTACAAATGCTACAATGTCTTCTATGCATTACACTTACAACCCTTTGATGCACTTTAGTTCCTCGATCCATACTCAATTTCTGAGAGTTTACAAATCAAATGGACTTTACATTCACCATGCGATAATCTTAGGTTAGTGACATACACTTTAGGCTAAATCGTCATTCACTCTTTCTATCTAGTAGTGGTATACGGTTTAGGCTATATCACCACCTCCATCATATCATCTTGTAGTGGTATACACATTAGGTTACATCACCAAACCTTATATTTCATCATATAGTGATATACACTTAGTGCTAAATCATCACTCCACCTTTCATCATATAGTGATATACACTTAGGGCTAAATCATCACTCATCCATTCGTCCTATAGTGATATACGCTTAGGGATAAATCATCACTCATCCATTTATCAAGTCGGTATATACACTTTGGCGATAGGGTTTACACACATAATTTCTATATGTCGCACCTCATCACCACCACACACACAACACGCTAGACACAACAAACACTACTCAACCATTTCTCGATGACACACTCTAATTTACGGTTCAATATTGATCATTGAGGGGGAAAACAAAATGAACCTCATTGCATACACTTCCATTCAGTCGTGGGGCATGTGGCTCCTATAATTCCTTCTTACATTCCATTCCATCCATCCAAAACATACCGCATTGCGTTAGTGCATTTACTCTTGTTTACTAGTGTTTTAAATGATCACTTTACTACACATGTTAGATTGATTCTTTATATGTCATTATCTATACCATAAAAACATGCACATTCACGCCCTTGTTTAGTGTGATTGCAGATACATGAATCTTAAATGTGACATAGATGCTTACCTTCTACCCTTCCTATACCGGTCATTTGGGGCATCCACATTACTTGATCATACATTACTTGATCATACATGCTTTTGACATATTAGCTATTTCTCTAGCATGCTAATGGGTGCTCCATGTGCAACACTTGTTTTGCAAGATTATATGTTTCCATGACTATTTGTTTATTTGTTTACACTTGTATCCGCCATTTTTTCCATTGTATGCAGGCTTTGCCCTATGTTTGTGTGTACACTTGCTTGTTGTTTGTGGCCATGATGGCCTTGCATGTCTTGCGACATCGTGAGTGATGTCCCATGTTTACAACCCAATTTTTGTGGTTTACTTAATTTTGTGCATGTTCTACATTGTTTGCATAGCTTACACATGTTTTCTATATGCATGCATTGTTTGTTTACACTTGTCTTTGGCTAGCCTTCTTGTTTGTGCGTGCCTTGGTTTCTACCAAGAAATTTCTAGGGTACACAATTCAAAGTGTGGTTATTCCTCTTTTTGGGCCACATTCTCCTACTAGCAAAGTCACATGCACCCCCAAATAGGGGGCATCATTCGGGGTTTTTACATACTAACATAAAGATTCGACACCGACATGGTTCAATTTTCTACAATGAGTGGGTTTAGACTAGTTTACGAATCCCACACATCTGTGGCTTTTACGGGACATGGTGTCCTTATCATTTATGGGAAGCATTTATAGGATTGGGAGTTATAGTGGGTATGCCTCTCTACACTACTTCGGCCAATGGCATTGGATCGCCCAAAAAACCATGATATTACATATATCTCTTCACACACATTTCGGTAGAAGTAGTTAGCACTTGGAGGACACAAGACATTTCCTCCCTACACTTATTTGGTTACAATGATGTGAGATTGCTCAAAAAATTGTAGTAAGGATATCCTTCTACACTTTTCCTCTCGAAATGGATCAGGTGCACATGTTCCATTTACACTTTTCCTTTTGTGTACTTCACATTTGTGTATTTTACACTTTCATATACATGTGCATTTTACATAGTGTTTTTACACTTACATACATACATATTTAATTATTTGATCATTTTCTCCTTGCAGGTCCAGTCATATGAGAAATAATGAGTCAAATTTTGGGCAATAACAATGAGAACAAAAAAAACAATGATAACAACAACAACAATAGTCCACGACAACACATGCTTTACTAACCATGCGGGTACACTACAATAGCTACACATGCATTTCACCCTAGGTTCACTCTCATCATTTTTTATTTGTGCCTTTTTCATCTTTAGAATCCATGCTCCTCTATCTTCTTTTTGTCATTCCATGCTTTTTTCTAGTCCTTTAGCACATTTCTACTACACTCTTCATGGATATGAGGTACACACTTATATCTAATTTATGTTACCAAGATTTCATCTCACCAACATAAAGTAGTGGAAAAATTTAGTCAAAAAACCATGCACTTTAGACATTATTTATCCTAGTATCATACTATTATTTATAAGGCTCTTGAGTGATGAAAGTACTTATTAACCTATGTCTTTTGGCCATCTTATTTTACTTTTATTTCATCATTTCCACACATTTTTATCTACATGCCTAGTTTGTTTTGGAATTTCTGGTCATCTTAGCCTTAACTAGGGCACCTTGGTCTGTCTTAGGGAACCCATGGGCACCCCAATCCCACCTAGGGTGACCCGAGCCTTTTTGAAATTTCCGTCACTTTTGGGATCTTTCTAGCCATTTATTCTTCTTATATTTTTCCTCGTCATCCATTTCGGGATTAATTAAAAAATTAGACCAAGATAACCCTATAAATATAAATTTATGAGACCATAATGAGGGACCTAGCATCATCTACTACTATCACTCATCTATATTTGCATCCATCTATTGCATTTACATCCACATAGCTCCATCATCAAGGCACATGTTAGGGAGTTGACATCACACTTCATAGGGGAGGATTCTATTTTATTGCATGCACACATGCTATTACATTTTCTACATTTAATTATTGCTCACTACTTCACAAAGTGTGACTGGCACAAGAGCACCTAGGACATGACATGCACACACTCACCAGAACTACATTTGGGTCTGAAATGTAGTGTAACGCTCCGAGTAGTAAGCCCATTGTTGTGGCTATTGAGGTCAGTCCAACCCATTCATTTACATCTTTTCTTTTTTCGGGTTTCAATACTTCCTTTTGGGTATTTTGGAGGTTATTCTTCCTCTTGTAAAATTTGGAGCATTTGGCATAAAAGAAGTTAATGCGATAATCAGCGAAGGTTACTTGATTATCTTTTGACCTCGTGAGAACCAGTTGTGGAGATTTTTCCCAAACCAGGTGCCTATTCTTCATACCTCAACACCCGTGGGTGCCTCAATCCTATTCAGGCACCTCGGTCTACTCAAAACACCTAGATGCATCCTTTTTGGGACCTCTACACATTCGTTCCTTTTCCTGGAATTTCTCTTCGGACCTACGACACTCTACAAAAATCATCTATTATCAACATTAGGGTTTGGAATTTCCCTTTATATATTATTCTAGATCATTTTACATCTTTTCTTAGTACATTTGATTACTTATTTACAACGTTTATGTCCTCATATATTATATTAACTATTCCCAACTTATCTCCTTATCACTTAATTTTAGTTAATCAAGAATCATATAAATATAAAGTAATGTGATGATAATAAAGGACCAAGCACTAGCCATTAGCTATTACCACCTAAGGTTGCATCCAAATGTTATTCAAGAGAATCAAAAATCCATTCTAGCATCCATCATAAAGGAAAAGGGTTGGCTTTCTACATACATTTCATAGGAGGGGAGTTCATTCTATTTCATGCATACATCCACTACATTTATTTACATCTAGTTATTTGCTAGCTATCAAGTGTGCCACGCACAAGATCCACCTAGGGCATGATTATGCAAACACACACATAGAACTACATTGGGTCTAAGATGTAGTGTAATGCTCAGTTGTAAGTTCACCATTGTGATAGCTAAGGATAGTCCGACCCCTCATTTTGCATCTTTATTTTTTGGAATTTAATGTCTATTTGAGGGTTTTACAAGTTCATACTTCATTGTAGGTTTCTTGCGATCTTGATGATCATTTTGCAGCCTCATAGTGACCAAAATAAAACAACAATGAATAACTTGCAACCATGAAAAGTTGAGTTTCTGAGCATTTTTTTAGACATAGGTTCCTGTTTCCAAATCGGTAGCATCCGTGGGCGCTCCTGCCCCTTTTTGGGTGCCCCTGTCCAACTCGAGCCTCTAGATCTACATTTTTTCGGGGTCTCTATGTACGTCCCTACCTTTCAGTTCACCTAGTCAACACTTTGGTACACATCATATTTTATTGCGAATCAACTAAGTACCTTCTTCTCCTCCTTGCAATTAGGGTTTCATACTTTATTGCTTAGTCTTGCTTGGGTTTATTTATGTACTTCATTATTGTTTATTTACTACTACAATAACATTCATATTAGGCTCATATATTTCATATTTAGCTTAATCATTTTGGTGAACCCGCATTCGAATACTATTGGATCCTCATTTTTCTTCTCTCATGCATCATTTGCTTTGTCAAGTCTCCTTGCTTTAATTGCTTCAAATGTACCCATCCTATCAAGATTCTCTCCACAAAATTGTATACACTATGTATCTTCCAATTAACATACTACCGCTCAAGTCAATGTTATCTTTGATCATATTTCTAATGAATCTATTAATTCTCATTCCAATCAATCTATTTGCAATTCTATTCAGGCCTTACATTCTCTATTTTAAGATCAATTTTAGGCTATGGAATCCACGATTATATCTCTCAAATCTAAAATTCAGCTCTTCGAGGATACTTATCAATGTCATGCTAGTTATTGTATTGTGTCTCATTCTAATAGCATATCTTCTAAATGCGCGCATATTAGTGAGCCTAAAATATTGCTGCTCCCATACCTCTCCATTTTAATATCAATACTAAGAAAAAGACATTCTTCCACAGGTCTTCTGTCATCAATTGATCACCTTGCCATCTACTCATTTCTATCCTCCTTATAGGCTTGCAAAATATCACAAAGTAGTCCATATTGTAATTATCATCAAATCAACTAACATAATGGAAATGATTTATATGCTTACACTAAATAATCAATAATCTTGAGCATCAAGGTTTTATCTCATTCACTTTGCACAATGTTATGTTACATGGTCCTCTCCAATTGTTACATCTCAATGGGTTCCTAAATCTGATTCATCTATGTCTAATGAGCATCACGTCATCACTTCTAATGGTCATTCTATGGAAATTCAAGCACCACCTCTCAAAATCAATATAACATCACCTCCTCTCAAGTCATTTGCGGAATCACCAAGTCAAAATACACAACCACCTCTCAAAATTAGTCCACCTTCTTCTCCTATCAAGTCTTTTGTAGTGTCATCAATACCACCAAAGCTACCACCATTCAAGATTCCTCCCCATCCTACTCCACTTTCATTTCCAATTCATTTTGTTAAAGAAACTACTCCTTCTACAGATGGTCAAAACACATTTCAATTTATGACACCATCACATGGTTATATTATTGCTTCTACCTACCATTTTTTTGGCACACTCTCTTATCATGACATAGACAAAGCTCTACGACAATGGCAAGGTATTGTTATCCATTTTTACCCTCCTTGGTAAAATGGACAACAAGATAAATTGAGCTTGGGTAGTCGATGACAGGCTTCAAGGTTGAATATGGAGGATAACAGGTAAATTTCCATGTTTTGGAACACTTACAGTTGATTTTGGGGATTTAGAATCATTTGGATACAATTTCCCTTATCTAAAGACTTCATATCCAATACTTAGCCAAAATTTGAGTAAGAAATGGATAAATGGAGAAATTTGGCTTTGGGTGCACTCCACTCTATTTTCTTTAACTCCTTAGTCCAAGAGAAATCCATACTTGATGAAAAATGTAAAAAATGAGGAAAAGTCACGCAACATTGGAAAATCCGTGCAAAATTGGAAAACTCGCGCAAAAGCTGGAAAAGCTATGCAACACAGAAACGTCACGCAAAATAGGAAAAACCACACAAAATTGGAAAATACGCGTAAAAATATAAAATATGCACAACACTAGAAAATCCATGAAAATAGGAAAATCCACGTAAAACTAGAAAAGCCATGCAAAACAAGAAAAAGCGCAAGTAAAAGCGCAAAGTTGCGCAACAAAAGAAAATAGAATTTTTTTCGCACGAATTTAAAATGGCCATAAATTTTGACCCATTGCTCTATTTTTTTACAAACTTTATATTTTTGGAAAGGTCTCCAACACAAAAATACATTTCTAGGCATCCCAACAACCACAATTAATGAAGTATGACACCCACCGATTCTTCCATTAGCTAGAGTACATTGGGGATGGCTTTTCCGAGGTGTCCATGCCTTTTCCAGAGAATTCAATGAAATTTGTTGGTGGGTGGGAGAAAAAATATGAGTTTCACTCTTTCTCTCCTCTCATTCACTTCTATATATTGTAAAAATTCTCATTTTAAAAGAGATATTTCGGGACTTAGGGAAACTCTTGCAAAAAAATTTCTCATTTTCCATTGATTTGTAATCCGCACATGGGTCTCGTAGAATGTATATGTGCCTTTATTTTGTAGATGTAATGGATTGTGCAACTTTTATGAAGCAATAATATTGGTTTTTGTGATGTTCTATCAACCCTTGCATTTTTTTTTTCTTATCTTCCATTGCGTCTCTATTATTTCTATTCTATTCTCTGCATCTTTCTCTCGTTTGTAGGTTTTTGTTGTGTTTTATGGAGATTTTTTGGTGAATGTTATTTTAGGATTGTGTCAAAGCTATCATGTCCTCTCTCAATTGCATTTCCCTTCAATTTTATCCCTCAACATGATATCTCACACCTTTCTCTTAGTACTATCACCTCCTTAGTGTAGGATTTCCTTATTTTCATGCACTCTCCCTCTCCCTCGTCCCTTGGAACTGATAAATTATGAATAGTTAGTTAAATTTACTTCATTAGGAGTAGTTTTAACATTAGATTAGGAAGAGAAACCAACCTTCTCTGGAGGTCCATCTCAAGTAATAGGTCCCACAACTTGAGATATGGTCCCATGTTACCCAATTACATTGGTAGCTCATGCACAAACACATGACAAATTAGAGGGTGTTGTAATTTGGTGATAACATGTATCTCTCATGTCATTGCATAGATATCCATCATTGACACACTTGGGGGATATGGTGTTGATTCTCCCCCTCCTAGAATTATCGGGTGTCTCTCATTACTACTATTATTCTCTATGCGTCATATATATACATGTCTTAGACACATCTCGTATCGTCATTTTCCAATGACACACTATTGTGCTAAGGTTCAAAATTTACTATTGAGGGAGTTCTATATACATGAACCTCACACACTACACATTATATTACAATGACATACTAGACACACTTCCATCATGAAATTATTACACATATTCATCACTACATAATCAACATACTTACGACTTATTCTTCCTATCACATGTAATCAACATCCAAACAATACATAGTTCTCATAGCTACTCATCAATAATAACTCAGAAAACTAACAAGAAACACATACTCCACATGCATCTTTAACATAACATACATATCTACAACATACTTCACACTCAACAATTTTATGACATACAAATTTTACATCGTCAAAGACATCTATCTTTCATGCAATTGACACAAACATCTTACACAATCTAGACATCTAAAACATGCTACACATTTGGTGCTCTCACGACATATATGTCTCGCTCATCCTACTATACAATCAACACATTCAAAACACCTTTATTTCTTGCATACAACCAAGAAAGCATAGAGCACATCCAACACTTACAAATCTTGACAATCTACATCACTCACGTAGTGTGTCTATAATAAATCCTTTTCGTCAACACTAAACATTACATACTATGTCTTCAACATATCTCTCCAACACATGCAACACGACACACTACCCTATGACACACTCTAGTTCCATGGTCTATACTTGATTTCTAAGGGTCTATATATCAAATGGACCTCACCACAATCACACATTTAATAAACTCACTCATTCACTCACGTGTTCACACTACACTTTACGATTTTACGATCACATCTTTGTACTACACATATTTTAGACCATTTCCCAATGACGCAATCTCGTTTATGGTTAATTCTTGATTGTTGAGGGGGCATATACAAATGAGCATCATTTCATGCATACACATCCACTTAGGGGGAACAGTGCTCCTATCATTCACACTGCATTCCATTCCATCTCATCCACAATATACTACATATATAGGTTATATTTAATCTTGCTTATTCATTCTTGTACATGCACACTTTATTACACATGCTAAATAGATATCATGCATGTCATTATATTTTTACATACACACATGCATGTTCACTTGATTTCTATTTTTAATCACATATTCTACATATCTACACACGCAACATGTATGATTGGTGCAATTCCCATTACCAGTCCCACAGTAGTTCCTAAGGGCATCTATTTTCATACATTACAAGTGTTATTGTTTGATTTTGTTTCATAGGACATTTATTTATCGAATTATACACACCTTGACATAATTTTTATCTCTCTAACATGTTAACGGGTGCTTCATGTGCAAAATTTGTATTGTAGGTCTATTTGCTTCCATGGTTGTCTGTTATATTGTTTGTCTTTGTATGCTCTTATTTGTGGGATTTGCTCTTTTTCTTGTGTGTAAATTGTCTAATTTTGGCTTCATCTACCTTGATTGAATTGTGACATCATGATTGGTGTCCCATGTTTACAACCTACTTTTCATTGTCTACATTTTATTCTTGCATGTTTGCATTGTCTTCTTACATCTTATCTTACACACTATTTGTATAGCTTACATTTTACATGCATGTTTTCTTATACTAACACTTGTCTCCCAGCCACTTTGTTTGCATGTAACTTTGTTTCTCCCAAGCACATTCCCTTTCCCCCTACAGGCACAATTTCAACAGACGAGTCGGGTCCTCTTTTGGGCTGCATACTCCTTCGAGTGACTTTGCATGCATCCCAAATGAGGGGGCATCATTCTGATGAATCAGTCACCCCATAAAATGTTATACAAAACACATCACAGTACCAGATCAACAACACAATTTTTAGTTTTAGGTGTCAAAATTAGACTTGGATCCTTAGCACATAGCAACACTTCCTAGATGCCTCGTAACCAGGGGGTAGTTACACGGTGATTAGTAGCTCAACACAGATCTACAAAAATCGACACAAAGTGGATTTCACATGGCACATGATCCTTAGCACTTGCGTTTATACACACCATCTACAGTGGTGTTCTACATTATGGGAAGCAGTTAAAGGTTGGAGGATAACACTGAAATTTTCTCCCTACACTTCTTCCATATCATTGGTATGAGATAGCCCCAAAAACTCAAGGCCATCACAAGTGACATGATATTTCTTGAAAAAATTGTTCATCTAAAATAACTTCAGGATCCTTTCTACACTCTTTTCCTCATCATGGATTAGGTGTACATGTTCCTTTTTCACATTTTCAGCATTTTTACATACTTCTTTACACACGTTTTTATAAATATACATGTGTATTTGACTAGTTATTTGTTCTTCACTTTTGCAGGTCCTTCCGTATGGGAAAGAATAGTCAACATCATTCAACAATTACACACATCAACATCGAAATTGACAACAAGCACATTCGCAACATATAAAACATACATTTCCACCCTAGGTTCATCATCTCATCACTTTTGCACTTTCTCCTCCTTAGTATCCAAACTTCACACTTTTATCACTCCATGCTTTGTCTTGTCCCTCGGCACTATATTAATACATCAATCTACATGGTTATAAGGTACACATCTCTATCTACTTTATGTAACCAAGATTTTCACTCACCAACATAAAGTGGGGGAAAATGTAGACACAAAATCACATACTTTGGGTAATTATATATTCCTGGTTACATACTACTACTAATGTGATTCTGAGTAAGAAAAGTAATAATCAATCCATGTCCTTGAATTTTTTTACTTTCTTTCTATTGCCACTTTTGGTCTTGCACACCTTTTTCCTTAGTCGACCTCTCGACCCTTTAGTTTCTCTCGAGTTTGGATGCCCAATCGGGATGCCATCGTAAAGCACTTTCGTCCCCTCTCGGGCGCTTCTAACCTCTTTGTACTTTAATCACAATTTATCAGTATTTTCTAGCTCATTTGTTTGAGCATCTTATCTTTTTAGTCATCATTTTCATGGTTAATTGTGAAATTCAAGCAAAGGAATCATATAAATATAAAATTATGTGACCATAATAAAGGACCAAGTACTAATAATTATCTATCACCACCTAAATTTACATCCAAAGGCTATTCAAGAGCATCAAAGAATCCATTCTAGTATTCATCACAAATTACAAGGGATAGTTTTCTACATAAACTTCATAGGAGGGGAATTCATTCTATTCCACGCACACATCTACTACATTTATTCACATCTAGCTATTTTCTCGCTATCAAATGTGACACTCATAAGAGCCACTTAGGGCACGATTCTACACACACACATATAACTACATTGGGTTTGAGATGTTGTGCAACACTTAGTCATAAGTTCACCATTGTGACAATTGATGACAGTCTAACCCCTCATTTTGCATCTTTTTTTTTTGGGATTTGATGTCTATTTGAGGGTTTTGTAGGTTCATACTTCATTTCAGATTTCCAACAAGCTCAATGATTATTATGTGAACTCATAGTGACCAAAAGAGAAAAAAAAACAAACAACTTACGACCCTTAAAAGTTTAGATTTCAAGCATTTTCATAGACATAGGTGCCTATTTCTATTCTCAGTAGCACCCATAGGAACTCATGCCCTTTTTGGGCACCTCTTTCCAGTCTTCTCCTTTATATCTACATTTTTTGGGTCTCTTTGTGATGCCCGACCATTCGAGTTCACCTAGTCAAAGCACTTTGGTACACATCAAACTTTATTGTGAATCAACTAAGTACCTTCAACTCCTCCTTGTAATTAGGGTTTCATACTTTATTGATTAGTCTTGTTTAGGTTTATTTATGTACTTCATTATTGCTTATTTGCTGCTACAATAACATTTAGATTAGGCTCATATATTTCATATTTAGCTTAATAATCAAGTACATCGCACAACACACATAGGCCAAAAGTCCATCTATATATATCGATCACCATCATAGTTACAAAAATTCCAATACTGGGGTCAATCCCTCATACAACGCTACATCAATATGTATCATATCTCATCATCACTATAATCGTCTATAATCTGCAGGAGCTCTATAATTAGAAGCTTCGCTTCTCACTCTCTGCAGTTTATCATGACCCCTATATCTCTCCACCTACCTATGTAATAAATTTATATCGATTGAGTACTCGTAAAATGGTCAGTATAGCTCCACGAACCTTGTAAACACTTCCTATGCTAAAGGACCACCACTCACAACCTCTCTATCCTGTTGTGTCTCCTATTGAGATTCATCCCTCTCACTCAATAAAATTATACACGCCATTGCCACTACCGCCACAAGATTAAGAAGATGTGAATTCTCACCTACTGATAACATCCTCCGCTCTAACATACCATCACCAATAAGAATTTTAGTGGGTATATTCCACATCAAGGTGCAAATTTAAGTATTTACAATCAATAACCAATGAGCATCCCTTTCAACAATATGAAACATTGCATTAGCTCCTATACACAATAACCTAGTAACAATAGACAACTTTTAATACACATATATACTCAATCTCTCCTCTTACCACCACTACTACATTGTCACCAAGGGTAGGTGCTTGTCCCTCTCCTCCTCTAGATGGTAATCCTATCATATCCATGACAATTGGGTATAGTAGCACCCATCGGTGTGCTTCCCAACATGTATTTTATTCCTTAGTACACACTCGCGTCATCCACCTGTATTGGATTTATGGACGCATTTGACTCCTCTAGCCCATGGGTTATTAAATGCACCCTTTTCAGCCTTGGTCTATCCCTCAACCCTCCTCGGTGCCCTCGTGGTTCTCAGCCATATATATAGCTATGGGGGCACATATTGAGCCATGCCAAATTTTCATGACATGCACTCTCCTAAAATAACTCCAAAACCCTAGGAAACATGTCCTCTAGCCTTATAAGACGCCGAATACATCAAAGATCCATATTATCCTCGGGACATCTATCATAGTCGTGATATGGCCTCCAAATAATGGTCATTGGCCCCATATAATCCAACAACGATACATACATATGTGTGTGTGTGTATGTGTCGTATTCATCCTCCTGCCCTACATACCTACCCACCGCTCAATAAGTACATCGGGTATCATCCACTCTCCACGTGGTCCACCAAGTGGCATCAATATAACAATGTGCTCATATTCCCGCACATGTAATAAAGTCGTGGATCCTAATCCACCCCCATGATCCTCCTAAGTGAATCTATACAATTCCATGTAAAAATGGGATAATAGGCATTGTGCCCATGCATATCTTGTGCCATCCTCCTCAATATGACAACAAATATCACGCATCTTATACAAGATGCCTATACCACCACCCTCAACCGCAATCAAGATGTGATCACTATGGCAATAAACTCCTGCACTCATAGAACCTCGACCTCAATATAAAATCCAAACTAATGTATACCTTGGTATAAACTCGCATCCCTATAAATTTTGACTAGGGCCCTCATCTATCTCTAGGCATCCTCTACAACCATCACATGTACCCTCTCACCAACATTAGGAAACCCTAATATGCAATATACATCTTCCAACATCACTTTCATCTCTCCCATAGGAAACAAAAATTTACACATGTCTCGCACACCATCTCTCACACAAAGCTTTAATCCTAGGCATATTATGGAGCATCTCCCCCATCATCTCTATGTCCCACAAGATGGAACGGTCTAGAATATCCCACTTGTCATCAGATAACCGCAATCATTGCAATGTATTGAAGTGGTGGCCACCATGAAACTCCCACGAATGAATATCTCTTTACATAGAATCCAAAAATGACAAAACAAACATTAGTACATCATATCCATACAAATGCAACCAACAACAACATCAAAAAACATCAATTTTCACATTTGTAAAACTCTGGGCTCAACCCAAGCCTTTTGGGTCGTTAGTGCCCAGGGGTAGGATTGGGGCGCCCAAGAGAAGGTCACTAGTGCCCATACCTTGGCACTTATGTCCCAAAGATCATTAACGCCTTCACCACTCTTTCCTAGGTAAAAAATGCCGAGAAATTTTAAATTTTTCTTTTGCAAAATTTCATGAAAAAATGACTAATTTCAATATAATTTTCAAAAACTATGAGACTTATCAACTCTGTTGTAATATGTGATGTCACACTATTGCCACCATCTCAAATCAGCTCAATGGCAAGTACTCTCACTTGCGGTATCTTTACACACTCGAGTTATAACTATCATTTTGTATACATTCCACAAACACTATATTCACATTTAACACCGATTCAACTCAATATACACTTGATTTTATGAAATATACTATATTGTGCTTTGATCACAATTACATCGTCTGAGACTTACTTTTGGCTCAATTTTCATTCTTATAGTCAATCTCTCTTTCATCAAAAGAGGGGCATATAATCAAGGTCATCCTATAATCCCCTCACACTATCATATGACTATTTCACTCTCCAAATTCATTATTACCAAAAACAAATCATACACCATATGACATTTCACAGAACTTTCTAGCGATTCCCCTAATGATCTAATTTGGTGGAAACAAGCATAAAATATCTCCATGAGTAACTAATCAATCAATCAACACATTCAAATATCGCAACAAAAATATTTTCTTATTCAAAATCACATCAATCAATCGATACAACACATGTATTTATCCTCACAGACAACCTAACTTGGAGTTATATCACCAATTTCCCGGATGACCTTACTTGGGAAGTTATTCTACATTTTGCTACTTTGCTTCCAAATGACCTAACATGGAATCCATATCATACATGATTGTGGTGACACCCTTGGAGTTGGGGTAATGAGACATCATTTACTTTTATATACTTTGCTCCTATATGGGTTATTCATGTTTGATTGAAACAAATAAAATTGGATCCAAAATGTTTTTTTAATCTTTTTCCATATGCGGTGGTTAGACCTTCCGAGGATGTAGTTAAATTTGGAGGGTAAAACTAGAACTCTCTCCAAACACTCTTCCTTTCGCGAAAGGACGCTCAAATCATCGATTTTTACACACACAAAATCAGGTGGGAATTGATCAATCCTTACCCCAACACATCTCCATCAGTGAAAAAATCAAAATCTCTAATCACTTAACATCAAAATCATTAATATATCTTAGTGCTCATCATAATGGTCCCATGTGTCTCATTACACAGCATGGATTGACACGTTGATCTATGGTTCGCCACGCTATGTGTTCTTACTTTGCACGTAATTCTACTACATCTAAGCATTCTTCTACAACATGGAATTCTCATGACTTCTCTAAGGTATGCATATTTATCTACTCTATGTTACCAATATTTCACTCAATAACATAAAGTAGGGGTAAATGTAGACACAAAATCACGTACTTACTACTATTTACTATGCCGCCAAGTATGTTGTTTTATATATGGATCTTTGTAAGAAAAGTAATCACTGATGACCCATTACCTAGTCCATTCCCTTGTCTTGTTGGTTTATATTGATTTTATCTTTCATTCTTGTCACTCATACACCTAGTTCTAGTAAGGTCAAAGGGATCCTTGTCAGTCGGTCTCCAATCATTTGTTGTCTTTTATCTCTCGGACACTAGTGCCCATGACTAAACATTAACTCTTGGTGCCCCTTTCCATCTTGGGTTCCTGTGTCTTCTTTATGTTTGATATTATTTTTGGCATTCGAGGTGGTATTTTCAAATTATTTCCACTCATATCTCAAGGTACTAGTTGGCCTTTCGGGTCATGAGTGTTGAAATTAAAGCAAGATATCCCTAAATAAACACAACATATATACCATTATAGGGGCTATAAATTCTTATAAAGGGATAACTATATACATATCTCAAGGGACTGAATTTGGGAACATTACTCTTCATACACACTATATAGGAAGGGGAGTTCATTCTATTCCATCCACACATTTGCATTTCATCTAGCTACTGCCCACTATCTTGGCATCATTGGCGCGAGGGCAACCTAAGAGCACTATTGCACACACAAGCACATAGAACTAAATTGGTTCTAAGATGTAGTGAAATGTACAATCGTAAGTTCACCATTGTGACATATGAGGACAGCTTGAACCATTATATTGCATCTTTATTTTTAATATTTGATGTTTTTTGAGGGTTTAATAGGAGGATATTTGTGTTGTAGGTTTGTAGGTATTCTTTCGGTCAAAGTATGACCTTCAAACAATTATTTGTGAACAAGTGTGAATCCTTAATGATAGTGTCGAACTAGACCCCGAGAATTTTTACAGTCTACAATTCCCACGAGCTCTAGGGCGCTGCAGGGGCACTATGAATTACGAGCATCTTTGTATTTTATTGAGTCCGATTGAGAGAATCGATGCTTCTGCTACATCATATTTTCTAGTTTAGACATCCTTCAAGAGTGTAGAAATCCAATTAAGTGCCCTATTTCTTGCATTTGATTTTAGAATCAAATCAAATAAATTTACTAGCATTTTTATTTCATTGTATATCAGTTCTAACAAATATTTTCATTCATATTCTAATAAGGTATTCATATTTTATTGAATCAGATAGATGCAACCCTTGTCCCTTATATGGATGTGCTAGATGTGTGCCTTAAAGTGATCATGTTCCTTTTTGCAAGCTTAAGTGATGATATATAATGCTTATAATACTTGGGCCCTTTATTTGAAATCAGTAACTAAGTATATATATGATTCCCTTGTTTTAATTTTGTAATTGGAAATTGAAAATCCAACCTAAAGTGCTAAAAGGTTACCAAGAGGGAAAAAGGACCCAAAAGATAAAATAATAAGAAAGAGAGGGATAATAAAGGTGCCTAGAAGGGACAGGAGCTCTTGGGAACTTCTATCCTAACTCAACGCTAGTGTCCGAGGCCATCAAAAGGTAAATCATTCAAGCTTTGGTAGAGTTTTGAGGTGAGTGAAGCTAGTAGGATGGTCACCAAGCTCAAAAACAATAAAGTGCAATAGATAAAAAAACCAAGAGGCCAAAGGAGTTGTCAACTACTAGTTTTCTTATTTAGGAATCATGTATACATTAGTATGCTTTAGGACCTATAAATATACCGAAGTGCATAGATTTTGTGTCTGCGATCATTAGTGTAGGATTTGATCTTGGAGCTATTTACTTTGTAAATCTCAATTCTCTCCAAAACACCTTGAATAATGTAAAGCAATAATAATTTTAATTACTTATAGTTTCCCTTAAATGTGTAGACACTAAATCACACACTTTGGGTATATTTCTAGGTCCTAACCACATACCACTATTCATATGATTCCTAAGTAAGAAAATTATAAATTGACCACTTTGTCTTTGGCCTCTTTGCTTGTTTTTTGGTTTCCTTCTTGGTCTTACACACCCTATTTCCCAGTTTGAATTTTGATACTTCAACTTTTCTAAGTCTAAACGCCAACACCTAGACATGACACTAGTTCTTAGGTGCCCCCATCCCCTTTAGACGTTGCCAACCTCTTTGTATCTCCCTCACATATTTTTGGTTTTTTGTAGTTGTTGGGCATATTATTTTCTTGGTGGTCAGTCTTTTAGTGGTTAATTACAAAATTTAAACAAGGGAATCATATAGATACAAAGCTATGTGACCATAATAAATGACCAATATCTAAGAATCTATTACCTATCACCTAAGGTTGCATCTAAAGTCATTTCAAGAGCATCAAAGCATCCATTTAGCATCCATTCAAGGGAAAAGGGACCACATTCTTATACATACATGTAATAGAGTGGAAGTTCATTTTTCCATGCACACATCTACTTACATATTCTACATCTAGCTATTACTTGCTATCAAGTGTAACTTGCACAAGAACCACCTAGGGCATGATTCTACACACACACACACAACTATATGGATTTTTAAATGTTGTACAATGCCCAGATTGTAAATTCACTTAGTCGAGGCAACCATTGGGGTCACGGTTAACTCCCTATTTGCATCTTTTTTATTTTTAGGATTTGATGTGTTTTGGGGTTTTGCATGTGCTCTTTCTCTTTGTAGGTTTTATACAAGCTCGTTGATCTTATAGTGACATCTAGAAAACATCTAGTGACATGGTAAAATTCAAATTCTAACTAGTTGCATGGTCACATGCACCCATGAGATCTCTAATGCTTGGCGCCCGACCTAGTCCATATGACCTAGTCCATATGCCCTAGTATTGACATTCCTAATAGTTTTTCATTGTTTGGGCTTAGTTACGACATTATGCTTTCCTATTTAATTAGTCTTCCATCTTGGTACATCTTCGGATTATTATGAATCATCCGAGTATCTTACCCCTTCTCTTGCACTTAGGGTTTCAAATTTATTAGCTTACTTGCTTGTGTCAAATTTGTACTTTATTGCTATATCATTGCGTTGTGACTTAATTAGGATTTAGTGTTTATTTTTCAATATTTTCTTAATCAAAGTGGATGCTTATGGATTTCTTGACATAGAAAAATAAATTGCTATGATTTCATCTCGAGATCTATTTAATTTCAATGTTAAAATTTATACATAGAATTTTTTTACACTATAATACAAAATAACTAAAGCATACCTATCTTAAACAAAACTATGTAAAAGATGTCGAGAGTTATCATTCTTGATATGCATATTCCAATTATGTTACAAACTCAATATAAGAACCTTGAGAATGATACATGTCAACATCTTTTATATAGATTTATTTAATATAATTATACTAGTTGATAATATCTTTATTTGAACTTTTTATCTTATGTATAAAAATAAGTCCATGTCGTTCCCTTAAACTAATAAATAAATATATTTAAGGGTTCCATGGGCATCTTGTGTGGCTTATGTATTGCCTCAACTATAGGTAAATTATTCCACTTAAATATTTTTAATAGATTTATCTCTGTTATATAAATTTATCTAACATAAATATGAATGAAATAAAATATGTAAAATTAAATTAAAACAACAAATATCTAAATCATTGGGTGGAATTATATTTATTGTTCATATATTTTCATAAAATTATACTTATTTGGACATGCATATTATAAATTTCTCTATTGAAATATAAACTAAAGATATTATAAGCTTTAAATCTCTTTCAAAAACTCAACTTGCATGCTATTAAAATTAAGTTCACATCACTTAAAAAAAAAAATTAAAAATTAAAATCAAATAAACAAATACATATATTTAAAGGTGCTTCTTATACTTATTTTTAATTTTATATCGTTATTGTAAATATATTAATTTTACAAATTAAATAATTTTTATATAATGTTGGGCTTGTATTTTATTTCATGCATACGACATTAGATTCTTCCACTCCATACTACCATTGTAAAATGCCTCTCATCATAAAAAATAGTATTTTCTTAACATTCTATACATAGGGGAAATGGTTACATCAAGCATGAAATTATTAATTAAATGAGAAACCACATTGACGCCGAAAACTATATATAACAATGACCCTCACTAGAGATTGAGAAGAAAACCAACATGCAAAAAAATGATGAAGCTCGGTGTCGGTGAGACTAAAAAAATCAACCCAAATGTGTAATCTGAAAAACCAAGACCTTGCATGTTAAAAAAGAAATAAACGTGTTTCTCTAACCAAGCCAAATAAATGATTTAAAATGAGAAGAATAACTCCATTGGAAATGGAGACACTAATCCATCTAAGCTTAACCAAACTTCATACCATACGTGGATATTGTTGGTGAAATAATTTGTCATAAGGGAAAATTAGGGGCTTTCACAAATGTTTTAGGACCAGGTCCCTCTTCTTATAAATGGGCTAATTCCATTTTATGAAAACAAGGAAATATATATACTACTCTAACCAATGTGGGTGGTCTTTCAACCGGGATCACATAGAAATAATCCACTAAACTGCGTACAAAAAGGAGGTGGAGGAAATGTGTGTGTGTATGGAGTGGGGAGAAAGTGAGAGAAGGGGTTTTACTCAATAAATAACACATTGAGTTTATTGAAATAACATCGAGTATTTCAAAGTTAACAATGAGAAGACACCGTAACAAGGCAATAGGAACAAAACATAAGTAAATCAAATTTTATTCAAGCATGATATTACACATTCACATTTCTCGTGGAGTAAAGTTAAGATGGAGAGGAAAACATAAGATAAGGAGATAGCAGAATTGTAGTTTTTTTTTGTAGTAATACAATAAAGATCTATCAACAAAGATGATCTAACCCCTAGGAATGGAGAGAACATTACAATATATGGCTAAATATAGTGGCTCTTCACATTCCCATGTGACTTTTCAACTTAAAGTACAATCCTCAACAAATAAATAGAAAATTTAAGTGACTTAAGTCACTTTTTTACTTTATCCTCAACAAAGAAATAGAATTATAGAGAGAGAAAGAAGTATAAGAGAGGACATGAGAGAGAGAGAGAGAGAGAGAAGATAATCTCTAATCTTGAATGAAAAAGGATGAAGAAGCCCCGAACATGAAGAAAATCCACTCTTGATCTTGGTGAACTCTATAGTGATGCTCAAGTGATATATTATTAACTAAGAACTATGACCCCTCCGCACCGTGAGGATCCCCTTATTGAATGATCAACCACTTATCTTTGTAAGGTACTGAGAGAGTAAGTGATAAACACTTAGTGAATGGACCATTAAAAATAATGAAGTCTTCCCTCAATTGAACTAATCCTCCCAATCCGTGAAACACGATCATGCCTTTCTTAACCATCATGTACATTATGAGAACTTGAAACAATTTACCGCACAATGCAACCATGATGATCCTTCCACTTTAAGAACATTGATGACCAATGATATGCGACCCAAAATTGGGAACCGAGAGGGAATCCTTCGCCCTGAGTCAAAAATTCCACTTCTAATCCTTTGTAAGCATGAATTTGTATTTGTCATTCCTATGAGGAAATATCCAAAGAGAGGTTGCCACTTATTGATAGGAGGAGGTTTGAAAATTCTTTCAAATTTGGCATGCTCACTTTAAAACACCTTATGTTTGCCACATCCAGAAATGTGAGAATTTTCTTGCAAACTAAGAAATTGACCTCGTGAAAGCTGGAACCTATGACTCATAAAGAGGAAGAACATATGTGAACATTTTATCTCGATATGAACATTTACTATTTTTAGTAAGGCACACATGGGTGTCAATTTCTTAGCAATTTTACCATCTTTTAGTGTTGTGACCTTGAAGGAGTGAGCAGAGGTGCTAAAAACCAATTGTTTCTCATACTTACTATTTTTAGTAAGCTACATGGTAGAGAATTAATAGAAAATAAAAAATTGGCCTTATAGGTGTCGAGTCAAAAATGAAATCAATTGCAGAAGTTTCCATTTTGCATTTCAAGGCTTTGCTCCAATTTTTGAAAGATTCCAATTGGCAGGTTTTTGTAGATATGAGAAAAGGTGATTTATGGATGGAAAATTCACATAGTTGTACAAAAATATTTGATTGCATCAATGGGGAAATTAAAAATTCTTGTTAAAGGCACTTTCATGAGGAATCTGCAGAAAATTCTCAGTAGGAAAATAGAGATGGGGTTTGTAAATTATTGATTTAATCTAAAAATAATTAAACCTTTATTTAGAGTAACTTTATTGTAACTAATGATATAAAAATGATAATATATAGTAATGGACAAGTAATAAGCATGTAAGAATATGAAACTCTAAGCAAGAGAGAGAGAGAGAGAGAGAGAGGGTGACTTAGCTAATTTCGTGTAACATGTAGAAGATATAGACAAAGAAACTACTAGAATAGACTAGAAAAAGTGTCGACAATGCTCATTAAGGGTTATGAAACTCAGAACTATACAAGATAGAAGCACCCATGGGAGGAAAGGAGTGTGTGGGCACTAATGAATGAAATTGGTACTAGTGTCTACTCGGATGCTTAGGTTATGGCCTTTTTTGGCTAGAGAAGCTTTGTTGTTGATGTTCTTTTATCACTATAGATTCACTCTAATGTCGTCGGTCATACTTATAACCTATAAAATAGATAAGTATTTGTACATGATTACAAACTACATCAAACCTAATAAATAATATACATAATGGGGATTTAGACTAACCCTGTCACCACCTGAAGAGTTATCTTATGACCAAGTGCTTCACTACATCTCGTAATCCATGTAGTTATTTTTGCTTATGTGTGTAATGATGCTCTAAGATGTCCTTGTGTAAGTTGCAAGATAAATGTGGGCTAGACCTAGATTTATCCAAGTATGCAAATGTGTATGATGAAATAGAATGAACTTCTCCTCCTATTTTGTGTTTGAAGATTGATGAAACCCTTATCCTTGTATGAGTATGCTAGATGGATGCCTTATAATGATCTTGTTACTTCGAATGCAAGATTAAGTGATGATAGATAATGCTTAGTGTTTGGCCCCTTGTTCAAATTTTTAATTTACAATTAAAAGGCTGACCCAAAGTTCTAAAAGTTTACTAAGAACTAAAAGAGACCCAAAAGAGTAATAAGAAGAAATAGAAGGTTAAAAGTGCCCAAGAGGGATAGGAGCATCTGGGCACTTTTTCCTATCCTAGCACTAGTGTCTCGAGGCCATAAAAGATAAATCAATAAAGCAAAAGGCCCAAAATAAGTTTTCAACTACTATTTTTCTTTCTTAGGAATTGTGTTTACACTTAGGAATCATGTCCACATTAGTATGCTTGAACACCTAGAAATGTACATAAGTACATAGATTATGTGTCTATATTTTCCCCCACTTTATGTTATTGAGTGAATACACAATAACATAAAGTAGATAGAAGATGAGTGCCTTATGATATTATAGAGAAGAGTGTAGGTGATAGTGTGCCAAGTGTACTAGTGAAGCGTGAAGTGATCATAATGCAAAGCATGAAAACTAGGAAGGGGAGGTAGAACCTAGGGGTGAAGCATATGTGTAATAGTGTACTTGTTGGAGCTTATGTTCACTGATGTAAGTTATTTATTATTGCGAATAAGGATGGACCTACAAGATAAGAGTAAAATATAATTCAAAGTCTTGTATGTAAAAAATCGTAGTAACATGTGTATAAGTAATTAAAAGTTTGTAAAAGTAAAAGGAAAGTATACACATGATGTATAAGAGAGTAAAAGATATAAAGTTGTCCTTTTTTTCCTAGAGATCCCATTGATTTGAGTGTCTTTTTGATAAAGGGTGAGGTTTTTGGGTGATATCATGCTAAGAGTTATTTTTTTGGGTTATCTCATGCCAAGAGAAGAGTATTGGGGAGAGAGGTATCTTTTGTCTCCATCCACGACGCTTCTCAAATAAGTTCCATTGTAGATGGTAAGTCCCGATTTGTAATAGATTACAACCGAATTGTAGTTGATTGAATTAATTTTGTATACGGACGAAGTATCTCGATACTATAGAACTATATTGGAAACTATTGGAAACAATGCTAAAATGAGAAAGCTGTCTGCTTTCCCTAGGACACTAGCACCATGGAGGGACACAAGCACATACCATTCTTGTATGATATTGGGTACTAATGTATGCTCTTTGTGTGTGACGAGTGTTGTTGATACTATTAATTTAGCTATATTATATTTTATCGGACTGTGGTGGTGTCCATGGCTATTAGTAACAAAGGGAATAGTCGAGATTGTTATCAACATTTACTTAAAAATAGAATTAAATGAATACTATAATAACTAAAATAAGGAAATGGGATGGATTGGAAGAAAAATAATATTAATAGATAATTAAAGGTACAAAAAAATCAAATTTGGAATTTAAATGAATGTGAGATGATAGAAAGGAAATAAAAGTAAATTCTGCCTTCTCATTGGGGAGGAGTGGCCCTTGCTCCTTCCCTTTGATTAGGTTCAACATTGAAAGTTACACAAATTTTTTTCTCTTAATTATGCAATTTTATTGAATTGAAATAACTAATTTTACAATAATAAACTAACTAAACCGAACTTTGAATCGTAATACATTATCTCTTTTATACTAGAGCAAGTCTAGTCCCTTTAGGAGATAACTAGTTTATTCACAATCAATAACATCTACTTAACTGGATGATGTATAAAAAATGACTAACTATTCTAAGAATTACAGTTATGGAAGGAGTAATCTATGCAGTGTTTGAATTAAACTAGTCTTGTTAACTATAGATGAGGCCCATAATTGAATCTTTTGAGAGAGTCAATTAGTGCTAGAAGATATTATAGATCCTAGATTGATTCCACAGAATTGTGGTGATCATAAATCCATAAGTGCTCATCTGCATCACTTCTTCAAGCAATTAAAGTTAAAATGGGAGGCCTGGACCTCATAATCTGCATTAAAGCATGTTAAGATAGTATCAAACATTTCATGCTCATGTCATTATATTAATTGATGTGCTAGTTGTATCAACTCATAGTCCAGCCATCCAAGCTATTTATCTCTTTTTCACAAGCTTCTTATTTCAAGGAAGTATAACTTAGTGATATGGACAAGTCCTGCGCTCCATGGAAATTCTTGCACTCCACGACGAGTCCTACACTAATGCAAAGGTGAGTCTTGCACCAGTGCACCAACACGTCTTGTGCTCGTCTACAATTAACTCATGTGATGACTCAATATATGATTTTCCAAATATATTTTTAATACTCATAAAATGGTTCATTTAAGCCATATTTGAAGAAGCAATAACAAGATAAAAATAAAAAAATTATGCACAAGACTTCCTTCCAAAACATAGTAAAGTATTAATTTTAAAATGTTAATATTATACATCGTGCAAAATGATACCAAAATAATACATGGTTTCACATGGATTAAAACATGAAAAAATAGGGGTTCATCACTCCCCCACACTTAATATTTATCAGACCTCATGCTACCTATTCAGTTGTTCAACTATCCTTGGATAATTATACTAATTGGAAAATGTTTTCCAAGTCTCATCCATTTCAATATTATAGAATCCAAAGAACTTAATGACCGACTTCCTTCAAAGTTGTATAACTTTCCTCTGGCTGATCAACTATTGAATTCCATTGTGGTACCAGTTCAATGACTAAAGGAGTCCTATACATAATCCTAATCCATTTCTCTTTCATTTCCGAATGATCTTTTAGAGATTCTTGGCCCTTTTTAATAACCAATGGAGATTAGTGGGTGAAACTACCTCCTTTTTATTGTAATGTAATGTAAGGAGTTGATACCTTACTTGGCAGGAAAGGAAATTTACATTGAGCATTATGAGTTCTTGCTCCCTAAAATTTCTCACACAAGTTCTAAGAATATCTTTATACCTATCCACCAATCATAAACAATATACTTGAGACTAAAATCTGTTGAAAAACTGAATTGGGAATGAATATCATGCCTCATTAAGAGGCCTATAGTATATTTTTCTTGAACAAATGTTCCCCTTTGTTCCCTCCATTCAGACTGGTTCCTTAGAGTAGAGATAAATGCCCATAGTTGTACTTCACCCACATAGAGATTTATGGGAATCTCAATCTTCTCAGGAAGAAGAAACTTGTGAACATAAAATTCACAGAGTAAATTATTTTCAACATCACTTCTTGATGTGTATGCACCAAAAATTGTCTGTCATCATCAAACTCTATATCTTGCATAGCATGGGCTCTAGAGATATGCCATTTTAGGAATTGTTCTTTTAAAAATAGTGCATAAAAATTAGATGGGGGCCTGCATGAAAGAACCTGATCATACAACAAGAAAGTAACAACATTCTCTTTGAGAAGATTATTTTATTCCTTCAAATCCTTATTCTCAACAACAATTGCTTTGAGCCTATAACATTCTTCCATCCATTTAACCATTCCCTTCAAGACAATAATTTGAGGGAACAAAAATTCTATCCGATTTTACTTGTGTAGTATTTATTTTCCCACTCAATTGCCTAGGCACGCTGGCACTTCATCTAGAGAGATCTGGATGCTCACCGAAGCATGCAAAACCTACGGGGTCCCTCTTTTTGTGAAATCTAGACAAAATGTTAGCATGAATGTCCAAATTAACCATTATCAAAGCATATATCCCATCATAAGTATCAGATCTATGAGCTCAAATTAGAGACATGTGTAATAAATAAAACATAAGGATCACATAAGAATTAATATCATATTTACCATACAACAACCATAAATAGGAACATAAAAACTAATATACATCCATAACAATCCATTATATTAACTCATCACAAAAAATAGTTGAATACATTACCAAAGCTGTCATAAATTCATGCGTGCAATATCATACCAAAGAAGATAATTCTAATACATACGGTGATGTCTAAACAAGTGGAATACACTACATATATATAGGGGTGGGGAATTTCCCTTCACTACCCATGCAATCTCAAAATAGGTTGCATACTCAAAATAGCCATGCGTGCATACAAAGATAACTACGAAGCATGCAAGCTTCACTAATAATAGATTATCTCTATAAATAAACCCCTGATCTAAACCTATTATTAGGTTGAACTCTTCGTGTCTCTTGATCTTCCACTTATTCCTAAAATGGCCTTTCCTTAGCCTTGAAGTATTCACACATTTATCCTACTTGACTTGTACTCCACCTTTATTTTCCTATTCTTAGCCTGATCCAAGCAAAATGGCTAAGTCTTGAACTTTGTCTCTTAGGACGCAAAACCTCATGGCACAATTTTGTCACCCTATTGCGCATACTCACACACCCTCTTCTTTCGTGCCACTATCACATGTGCTTTTAATACTTAGCATTATTTCATAATCTCAACATTACCCCACACTAATATCATTTCTTCCCTTGGCAATGGGGTTGCTCAACTTATATCTCCAAAGAATAAAGAATGAAGAATGAATTAAAGAATAAAAGAATTGTATAACTTAAAGAATATTTGAATAACCAACATGCTTATTCTTCAATAGGTAGTAGGAGCTCAGGGTACTCATGTTTGATGTCAACTTCCAATTCATTCTAGTCTTTTAGCCCCTTCTTTTCCTTTGCGGGAATATCTCTAAGCATTGTATCCATTTCTTCAAGGCCGTATCCTTTCCCTTGTGCTTCAATTACCGTACTAAATTTTCCAACCCTGACACCATGCCATTCATTACATCCATTTTTCATGTTATCAACTTCCCCAACTCTTTTATTCTATTACCATGAGGTTTTTTGACTGCTTTAAACACGTCACACTTCTCTCCTAATAAATTCCATCCTCTCCTCACATCCCAAGGTGTCATTCTTATTTTCCACAAGGACTCACATTTCTTCTTGTAATTTCCTTATTTGAATAATATACTCAGGATCCTGACATAGCCTCAGCACCAAATTTGATTTCTTTAATTCATCCTTCAAAGTTTGGAGTATGGAATCATACCTAGCTATCTTGTGTGTAATCTACTTCTTGGTTCTCTCTTTCACATCTGTAACTTCCTTTACCTTTTGAGCAGCTATCTCTTCTACACTTGGGTCACGCATGTTAGCTCCCACTTCTAACAACAAATGTAACAAGGTCTGTAAGTAATGCATGGCTAATGGAAAGGTTCCCATTACATCTTTTTCATACTACAGACGTGCCTTGAAATTTCCTCTCCAATATCCTCGGCCATCTCCAAACCATTAGTCACTTTTTCTCTCGCTCTCTCCTTTTCCTATGTTAAACACTTTGGATTTCTTCCTCTTTATCCTTCTTGTCTTCTAACATGGTCCTCAAGGTAGCTTCCTTATCAATATTTTGGTGAGCAACCTCTCGCAACTATCTTTGTCCATGCATTGCTCACCTGCTCATCATAGAACTCTATGGGCTTGATTATCACATGTATGGATTACGAAGACTTCTTAATTATTCACGTGGAAAATGAATTCTTACACACATCAAATTTAGGATCATCCATGTGAATTTGCATACTCCATGACAATTTTTTCCTTGTTCATGCATTTTTCATCTCAAGGTCCATTAACTCTCATCCATATAATTTCTCTTTCGCAAGAGTTCTCTGGAACATCACATGAATAATATTTGTAGGGTCATTGATGTACCCTAAATTAGGTGTTTGCACCATCTCTTCCTCCTTTTGTGTGCTAGTGTGCTCAACTATATTTTCATGTGCTCCTACGCCTCTAGGTTCTCCTTTCACCATTTCACCTTCAGTCCACCTGAGTCGGCTACTCAACACTATCCTCCTTTTTGTATCCCCCATCCCGAATTTCTTCTTCATGTGTGCGAGGATATTTTCCGATGATCCCTTCATCTTATCATATATTGAAAATAGGTGTGGAGATATAAAAATTGGTGCATTTCGTTCAATGTGTGCATCCTCTTGAGAAAATTCTTCTTCTTCATCCTCTTTCCTAGGCATGTACTTATGCCTTTTATTTTACTCTTCTTCCTCTTCTTTTCAGGCCATGTCATGTGTGGTGACTTCCTCATAGGATGTGAGGTCCCAATTCCCTCATTTACATCCTTGCACTTTCTTCATAGTTTTATTTTGATGTGATCCAGCACAAGTATTACCTTCTTTTCTTCTTATTCTACCTTGAGGACATTCTTTAAGTATTCTTTTTCTTGCCTCGAGGGTGTATCTTCAAACTTCTCTTCATACCCACAATTTTTTTTTGCCTTTTGGAGGACCTAGAAGTGATACATCCTCATCAGCAATGTATTTCCCATCTTTGAACCTCGGCCTCAAGTAAACATAAACACACGCGGGCTCTATTTTCCCCACATCCATAACCTCAGGAGTGATATCAATGTTATCAAACTCCATTGTTTCCACATATGCCTCCTTGTTAGGGTAGACATAAGTTTTACATAAAATATGAATATTTGCATCTACCTTATCTACATCAAATCTGTAAATTATGCATGTTATGCAACATGTTTCACCGAATCCTTAAAGTAACATGCAGTAAAGGCAAAGGGAAACTTACACTAGGGTATTTTCTCACCAAAAGTATTCATATAAAATCTTCCCAAATGAAGTGTTGG
Source organism: Taxus wallichiana var. yunnanensis (assembly GCA_018340775.1). Taxonomy (NCBI): domain Eukaryota; kingdom Viridiplantae; phylum Streptophyta; class Pinopsida; order Cupressales; family Taxaceae; genus Taxus; species Taxus wallichiana. The sequence goes on along the minus strand of CM031242.1, from coordinate 851,189,709 downwards.
CATGCTGCAAACCTAGGTTTCTTATCCAAAACAATGGGAATCTCCCTCAAGATGTGTCACTCTCCTTCAAATGCATCGTGCATCCTTTTGTACCATTTTTCGTGTGGCTTCGCTTATAAGTCCTAGGAATCATGCTTTGGCATGTGAATTTTACAAATTTTCTTGCTGGTAACTTGCCTTCTATGGGGTACACCCACATCTTCTCCTTTGTCCTATCAGGCACACCAATATGTAAAAATACAATGAGGAGTAAGATAGCACCCCAAGTTATCTTCTCACCTTTTTCATCTTGAATGCATGTATCTTGCACTATGATTTCTCCAATGTATCCCATAATGTTGTAATAGGTTTTTTTAGCCATCTTATGTGTGATATGAAACCAATGATTGTTCACTTCCTCCCACCTCTCCAAGGTGCCTAGCTTACAACTAGTAAATCGTGTAGCTACCCTTGTAGTGTGATCATCTATGTTTGAAGAATTAAAGGCTTGGCCTCCTTTTGATATTTGAATGTGAAGGTCATTTCCTCCACTCTTTCGACATCAAAAATGTCTCCTGCAATCTCCAAACCAAAGTCACACAATCATGTAACCTTTCCAATTTAATTTTTCTATAATTCTCATCCTCGCTACCCGCAAAGTAGAATTAATCCGTGTGTATGAGTGACATAAACCATTGATACACTCGCTCTATCTTTCCAAAGAATGGAAACTCATACAATTACATCACCCCAATAATCTAAATTTGTTTTTAGATCATATTATCATAAACCCTATGCCCATTTGTAGTCCTATTATTCTTCAAGATGGCATCATCCTTGATGTCCTTAAGGTTTTACTTAGTGTGATGGTTGATGTTGTTTATCTTGTGTTTCATCAATTGGGACATCCAATACCTTCCTTCAATCACCTCCTCTCTGTATTTCATCTCCGCAAATCACTCATGTGATGCCTCCTCATTCACGGGCCTCCCTCTATGGCTACTGACTCTCTCCTTGGTGCCATTATTCTACTTAAGTAATAACATGTTGTGAAAAATAAAAATTATTTACTTCCTAACCCTTTCACCCTTCGATATCCTTTGTTTCTTTAAATACCTCGTGCCCTAGTGTGCCCTAGCTACAAATCCATCTCCCTGAAAACCTAACCTTGCAAAATTTCCTTTCCCACACACCCAACTAGCTCAAACATCCTTACACACACGAGCTCGGTAATTCCGCATCACAAAATCACATGGTTCATTGCTCGATCAATTTATCTTCACAATTCACTCTTTCAATCGCTCTTTTCATCTCGAAAACTCAAAGGATGCAAGGTAAAATTAACATTAGAAGCACCTTATTTTATAGATTCATTAAAATCCTCTACATTAACTTCTCCTCAACTACCACTATATAGGACATTAATTCTTCTCTTTCACTCTTTTGCACTTTAGAATGTATTCTTCGCACACCAATCATAACCTTCTAATGCACCCACTACTTCTCAGCCATAGACCTCCTTACGCATGCTTCCATGCACCGAAGTACCTAACCATTGTGCCTTATACCAAGTAGTTTCCCATGTTGTTTCCTACCTCATGTTTACATTGCACCTCTTTCCATCTACGCATGGTCTTCAATCTGAGAAAAATTCCTTTAAAATACCTTCAATCCAAGCACCTGTAACATCTTTCTTCTATGTGCACCAATATTCAAAGGAGGTTCAAGTTTCAACCCATATATGTACCTACATACCACTTATATCTACTCCACCCCACACTAAAAGTATGTGTGGTCCTTTACACATGAATCCAATAGATAATAATCAAATCCTATTGTGTAAGCATGTTTATTACAACAAAAAACTAAATTAAATTAACAAGGTATATCAACAATGAAAGAAAAACATTAAAGGAAATGCATTATATGGAAATATAATCTAAGTGACAATATTGTTTTATTAAAAACACTAAGAATCCTTATTTATATTAGGGATTTAGCCTACTCCCATTGAAGTAACCAGAAATAAAGTGCCATCCAAGTGCTCAGAATCGGAAATCACTCGATTCCAATATCTTTGTTACAACAAAAGGTCCCAACCAATGTACTTTAAATTTCCCTAGGTGGTGTGCAAACTTTGAATCATACAAAAGAACCATCTTTCCCACTTCAAATGTTTTGTTCCTAATATTCCTATCATGCCGGACATTTTTTCTCTATTTTTTCATCTTCTGGATACACTAGGAAATAACGTTATGCTCATCTAACCGCATCGGTTTGTCTATACGCTCCTCCACAATTTACTCATCTTCTAACCCTCCTCGTGTGCACAATACGTATGGACGTCAACATGAATCGCACATAGGAAATACAACCTCTGCACCAAACACCAAATGAAATGGTTTGGCCTTATTTAACCTCTTGTAGGTAGTCATGTATGCCCAAAGTATAGCAAATACTTTATCATCCCAATCTTTCCTTCCAACATCACAATTTTTTTGTCAATTTTTGTCCCAAAATCTTGTTGAAAGCTTCAATAATACCATTTTCCTATGGGTGATAGGGTGTTGTCTTATGGTGTGCCACCATAAACTCAGCCAAAATAATTCTAATGGTCTCATTCAAGAAATGAGTGCCCCTATCACTTGTTAGACTCAATGGACATCCATACCTGCTGATAATGTTCTCCCATAAAAATCTTGTTGTTGTAGCTACCATGTAATCCTTTGTAGGTGTTGTTTTTTCCCACCTTGTCAGATAATTTGTACAAGTTATAATATAGTGCACGTCAATCCTACATGCGGGTGGGGAAATAGGACCTACAAAGTCAATAGCTCATTTCTCAAAAGGTTCAACACTTGCAATAGGCCTCAAAGGTATCTCATCTTTGGTTCCAGGCTTCCCAAGGCAATCGATAGTGATCATGCACCTTGACATATTATTTATTATCCTTGTACAAATTTTCCCACCAGAGGCCAATCATCATAATCTTGCCCACGTGGCATCCCCAACATAGTGACCTCCTACAATTCCACCATGAGCTTCTTCCATAATGGCTTCACACTCATGCTCTAGAACACACGAGTGCAAAACTTCATCACGACCTATCTTATACAAATCTCCACCTATCAACTGATAGGGAACCACACATCTTACAAGTTGATTATTTTCTAATGTCTTCATTCCCTCAAGCACCTATCTAGTGCACAAAAATAGTGTGATATCCTTTAGATTTTTTGGCGTGTGATTTAATTTAAAAAGATTCGCATCGTGCATTATGTCCTCAATACTCTACACATCCTCACCAGAATTAATTCTTGAAAAATGGTTAGGCCCTGAATTACTTTTCTCTAGTTTTATAACCATATGATTTGTAAACTCAATTTCCTGAAATAGTAATATCCACCTACAAATGCACCAAAACATATATCCTTCTCCTGGTTGCATCAAAATGGTGCCAATTGCCATCCGGTTGTGTAATGGCACATTAGAAGCATCAATCAAAATGAATGCAAAATGCTTATCCCAAGAAGGAAAGCATAAAATAGGTGTAGTAGTCAGCTTCTCCTTCTTTTTTAAACATGTGCTACTACACATCACCCTAGTAGAGATTTCCTTTGATTTCAACAATTCCTCTAAAGGATCGACAATTCTTGCATATCCTTTAATGAATTTCCTGTAATACCATGTATGTATGAGAAATCAATGCACTTCACTCACTGAATTTAGGTTCTTCTAAACCCAAGATCATAGCTATCTTGGTTGGATCTACCAAGTAACCCTTCTTTACAAATAATATGCCCAAGTAAAGTTCCAAAAGGTGTTCAAAATGCACTTCTTAATATTCATAGAGATTCTCAACTACCTACACCTCTCAAACATCAGCCTTAAATTATCACAATGATCCTTGACCAAGCCATATATTGTCCAGTCATCAGATATACCTATAAAAACTTATGAATGAAGTCTTGAAAATCCTGCAAAACAATACATGAGAACACAACTAGTGCATTCTTCAATCCAAAGGGAATCACTTTGTATGTAAAACTTCCCCACTCAAGTGGTGAAAGTTTTCTTTTCTTGATCTTCCTTTGCTATGTGCACTTGATGATAACTTGAAAATCCATCAAGTAAAAGAATAGATCTCACACCCGGTACTCCATCCATGATCTCCTCTATGAATGGGGTGGGAAAAGGATCAATAACACAAGCAACATTAAGTTCCCTATAATCCACACAAATCCTTATCCTCCCATCCTTCTTAATATTGATGAGATTCCTCAATGGGCTCAATTATACTAGACTACTAGACTTGAGCATATTATCATTTTCTTCCTTTACTTTTACACATAGATTAGGAATCATCCTGTAAGGACTCTTCCTAATCATGTACATGACTTCTTTAAGTTTGATCCTCATTTCACCTAAAGAAGGGTGTAGTCCATTCAATTTATGATAGCCCTAGAGAAAAGAGTCTTGAAAGTCACACAAGAGTTTAATGATCTTAGAAACTTCATGCTCGACCAATAGTCACCAATAATGGGCTCTTTAGGCTTTGCATTTGTTCCAATGTTAACCTTCTTAGTTTTCATAGGCTCATGATACACAAGTGCCTACGCATCTGTTGTATCCATTACCTCGTGCATACCTTCAATTTGGTTAACATATAAATTATTGTCCTTATCATCATCATCATTTATCATGCATACCATTTTACCCTTTTACTTTTCTTCCCGGATGCATACCATTTCTTCTTCTTCTATCTCTTCTAGGTAAATGGCCACCTATAGGTCCACTCACCAAACATCTCTATCATAATTTCCTCATCCTTTGCGTTATTTCCCAAAGTAAGGAACTTCATAATATGTAGTGATTCATTTACTTGAGGCTTAGTAGAAAAGTAATCAAAAGTATGAATCATACCCGAATTCATCTCCTAACAATTGATTATTTCTCTTGTCAACTTTATATGAACATACCATGTGTGCGCACAACCACCTATTATGGTGGTGTAGAACTTATGTATCTAGAGTGATGGTATAAATTCCTCTTTACCCTCCATCTAGAGTCTCTCACATTCCCGAAAGTGATGCGAAGCATGAGAATTCCTATAAAATTCACATATCCGAGAAGGTACATTTTCCCTTATGAACATAGTAGAAAAGGTGATTCTCACTTCTCACCATTCTAATAAGTTGTCTCTATGTGTAGTCTACCAACATGTTGTTGTCCCATGTAGATCATATACTAGCATATTTCATCTATCTTCTTCATTTTTCCACTAGGATTCCATAACGTAAAGACATACATCAGATTTCCCTTCACCATTGTACATAGGTACCTAGTTATAACTTAAGTGCCTCATGGCACGCGATCCGATCACATGAGTAATGTGTTCTTAATATTGCACCTAACTACTTCATATGTTTCATGTGCCCAGTTTTCATAGGTAATACTTGTGGTATCACTAACTTATTGAGCATAATACCAATATATCACTCCTTCCTTAGATGGCTCAGTTACCCAAGGGTCTCTAATTGTGTACGAATATATCCTATTAAAGTCATCATCACTCAAAGGCTTAACATACAAGGCATCCTTTGGATTTGTCAAGGGTATAATAACATGCTCTTCCTTGTTCTCAAAGCTAATGTACCCCTTGTTGAAGCACAAATCTACATTATTATCATAACACCAGGGCTGCCCAAGTAATCTTTGGGAAGTTATCCGGTTCAGTAAGCTCTAATACTTCAAAATCCTTAGTAAACTTGGCTCTATGAATTGTAATAGTTGCATCCTTTAATAATTCAATAGGATTAGCCCTGGTTTTGTTCGCCATATACAACACATTTGAAGAAGAATGTAATGGTGGTCTTCCCATCTGATTCTAAGCATCCAATGTGAGTACATTAACTTTTACACCTGTATCTATCATAATATTACTTAGAATCCATCTATCTATGATTGCATTCCATGGAATTTCCTTATCATACTCATGGTTATATGGGTGTATATTTTCATGAAGAATTTACCTCTCGCGCTCTTTACCTTTGTACAATATCTTTTCTCTCAACCATTCTCCTAACAAAGGGATTATATTCTCCTAGCACAACATTTTGTAGACCTCCTTCAAATCATCTACATCATTATGTGGGTTTCAACTTTCTTTTCTCATTCCATTACGTGCACCTACTCCTTTAAGCTTTGAATCTCTCATTATAGATCCTTTATAATGTCCATAGTCTCCTGGTAAACCTATTTTTGATGTGCAACATAAGGGTACTTGGAATTTATCACTTCTTGCTTTGTTATAATCATCTTATAATTCGGAGGTTCACATGTGCACACATCCTCATTGCATGTAGTAACTAAAATAGGTAACTCAGGGGTGGGTGCTACCATTGGCTTCCATTGATCTTGAATTATCGTTGTACTTTAACCATTCATGCACCCTTGTCTTTCTTGTGCTACTTTATCATGTGCTAATATAAATAAGGATATTCTTCAATCTTTTTTTTTCCACACCATGAGAAAACCACATTCTCGAGGGCACTTGACCTTAATGATAATGATCAAGATACAAGTATAAAAAGTTCCTCTAGGAAATCCTCTTCGTTACTTCCATGAGGAAATTGTTATACTTTTTATCCCGTTATTTCACTCTTCGTTATGTTGTTCTCCTTATTCCTTAGATCCACTTTCTACTCTAGTATAGTGCACACTAGTCTTAATAGCCTCATGAATGTGATCAATTAACATGTAGTCAGAGGTATCATGGGTATGAGTCATGAAAATATTACAATACATAGAGACATTCTTCCAGATCGCATGTTGTAAGAGGGGACATATGCTCACATCATGGTCCAAATGGAAAATTTCACAATCCAACAACATGGTGCACACTAAATTACAAGGGAAGCTATCCTTAGTGTTTCCTTCAACCTTGCAATCTATACACCATATTCCACTACGCATCTCATGAGCTGAATTAGTAGAGAGCTTCTCCAACTGTTTCACCATAGCTACAATCTACGCTTCTAAAAATGGACTTACTCTAGTATCCACACTCCCAACTTTCTTAGCATGCAGAGATGCTTCCAAAGCATCACACGGGTCTACAAATGTCTTATGAGATAGCACCCTTCTGAATAGAGTAAACAACCCACCAAAAAACTATTGTGCATGCTGACTAGGGTGTATATCATAAAACCACTTCAATGAAAAGTTTTAAAATGTGTGTCATATTCTGAATGCTTTGAGGTAAGCCTGCTTTATGTCATAATTTTTTCTCAAAATCATGAATATGTAAATCTTCTAAAAACATAGAGTGCAAAGCATTGTAATCTATTGTACTCTAATGCGGGTCATAATTCCTATACCAACTATTTTCACACCCTTGAAGAGTAGTAGAAATTTGACTCACCTTTCTATATGAGGTTGTAATTCCCTTAGCATGCCATAACAACTCGAAATTTTGTACATTCTATATAACATATTCAATACCTCTATATTCTAGTAAGTGAGGAGACATCTCGTAGTAAACTTGTTGTGGTGATGAGGGTGTAAACCTTGTCCAACATATCTAGATCTAGATCCCCTACTAGTATTTCCTCCACCACCGTAACCACCATATCGACTTGATATCTAGCCTCCCGATCCTCCTTATCCACTTGATATCCCTCCTATGGTAGGTAACATACTGGTGGATGTACTTCTTTGAGTCCTAGTAGTAGTGCTAAACTAAAATCCCATAGTCTATGAAATTGTGCTACTTCTAAATGTATTCCCAATGTTCTATGCACCCACACTCTATCTTGATGACACACCAAAAATATTCCTCCAATCGGACCAAATAAAGATGATGTTTGTGATGCCATAGGTGTATGTGTTGTTTAATGTACTTATGTACTCAAAATAAAATTATACCTACTTGCATTCACTAAACTACCTACACTATCTTATTGATCAATGATTACTTCTGGAACTAGAACACCAAGCATAGAGGCTAGGCTAGGTTGTAAGGTGGGATAAAATGTGTGCATGAAGTTATCAATCTTTCCTCCTCTAAAGTTATCTCATCAAAATCCAAAGGGGATTATTTACCATGATTTCCTAAGGTTGGGAGAAGCGGATGCTCGGATCTACATCTTCCACATGAACTTCAAATACTTGCAAGATATCTAGCTCCACAACTCCATAGAATCCTCAACATCACATTTATTCACAAATTCCATCTCCCACGCTTCATTATACTTAAGCCACCTTTTGCCTTTCTACCACTAGGTCTGTCATCATCCACCACAACCACTCCTTCCCATGTGTGCGGTGGTGGGTTTAGCTAGCCATAGGTAACTTCTCCAAACTCAACACCACCATCAAGATCTTAATTGCTAAAGGAATAACACATATGTAAGATCCTTTGGGCTTGCACAAGAACTCGAACTCAACAACCTATAGACAAGAATACATAGACATAACTTATTCTAGAGTATAATTGTGCACAACACCCACTTATCAATGATCTACAACATGCATCCAAGTTTCATCTGCATTAAACAGATTCTGGTAATAACCCTTTGTCTATAACTCTAGCTCTTCTTTGATGCATATGCTGACAACCACTTGTACAACTCTATTGGGAAGCAACAAAATAACATCTCATAGAGTTCATGATATATATTTTCTTCAACCCATCAACGCGCATTAAAATCAAGTCTAGAACAATATCTTTAGGTAAATTGATCTTGTTTGTCGTCTACCTAACTTTTAATAGCCACAAGAGTTAATCGATACGCCATCATCATGCAACATCATGAGAGACAACTTTAAAATATGTCTTGGCAACATAACCAAAATGTAGTCTTTCTTTTCCCACTCAATTTCCTAGGTGTGCTAGAACTTCATCTAGAGATATCTGGATGCTCACCCAAAGCACATGAAGCCTACTAGGTCCCTCTTTTGTGAAAGCTAGCCAAGATGTTAGCATGAATGTCCAAATTAACCATTATCAAAGCATATATCCCATCATAAGTATCAGATCTATGAGCTCAAATTGGAAACACATGTAATAAGGAAACATAAAGATCACATAAGAATTAATATCAGATTTACCATACAATAACCATGAATAGAGACATCAACAACTAATATCCATCCAAAATGATCCATTATATTAACTCATCACAAAATAGTAGCTGAATACATTACCAAACTGTCATAAATTCATGTGCACAAAATCATACCAGCAACATAACTCTAATACATATGGTGATGTCTAAACAATGAATGTAATATGTGTGTGTGTGTGTGTGTGTGTGTGTGTGTGTGTGTGTGTGTGTGTGGAATTTCCCTTCACCACCCATGCACTCTCAAAATAGGTTACATGCTTAAAATAGTCATGTGTACATACAAAGATAACTACGAAGCATGTAAGATTTACTAATAATAGATTATCTCTATAAATAAACCCTAATCTAATCCTATTATTAGCTCAAACTCTACATGTCTCTTGATCTTCCACTTGTTCCTAAAATATCCTTTCCTTAGCCTCAAAGTCTTTACACCTTTATCTTGCTTGACCTATACTCCACCTTTTTTTCCTATTCTTATCTTGATCCAAGCAAAATGACTAAATCTTGAACTTTTCCTCTCTAGGCACGAAACCTCAGGGCATAATTCTTTCACCCTCTTGTTCCTACTCATGCACCCCTTTCTTTCGTGCCACTATCATATGTGCCTTTGATACTTAGGAATTATTTCACAAGCCCAACTCATTAGTGACCATAAGCTATATTTCCTACCTATTTTCTTGCAAACTGTAATGGATGCATTAAGCTCATCTATATTTGCTTGAAGGGAGTGAATTTGTTGTTCTTTTTCTTCCAGGGCATGTTGGAGTTGAAGAGTTGCCTCTTCTTGCTGCTCTATAGTTTGATGTAACTATTGGATCTTCTGATTTTTCTCACCCTCTTCTAACGGGAGAAACTGGACTCCTTAGCTTCAAAGAGGAGATGGAGATGTGTAATTATATTTTGAGCTAGTTCTAGCTCAAACTAAATTTTATACAGGGACAATAAGTATGCCATAATTGTGTCGGAGTTAGGGGATAACTAGGTTCTCCTTCCACCATAGGTGTCTTACCTTTGTCTACCATAGGTGAGTCTGTAGTAGTGGTTTAAATGTGCTCAACTTATTTCTCAGTAACATGAACAAAGGGAGAAACAGATTGGGTGAGAGACATGGGTGATGTCCTAAGTAGGGTTTTCATAATGGCCACTGTTTCCTATTCTTCCGATAAGGAACAACTTTAGTTGGGGTTTACGAGGGCTTGAACATTCCTAGAGGTCCTAGTGCACTTCTTAAGTCTCTCTCGAAGTGGAGGGCTCTCTCTAAGACCAATTCAGATTCTAGGGCACACTTATTTTGAAATTTCAACCACTTATTAGTGCCATGCCTCATCCTAACAAACATATGTTTGCAAATCAAATGTATTAGGACCTGAAATTTTAAGTAGGAAGTACCCTAATGGAAATTTTCAATGGCCGAGTAAATAAAATGATACAAAAATGAGGAAAATTTATTTTATGTTGGGGTTTATTTTGGCCATGGTGAAGGTGTATCAAAATTATTAACACAGGTCCCAAAATGATCTCATATTGTCCTTCACATGTGAAATATTTGATTACCCATTTAGCAACTTCTTCCCAAGGCTCAGGAAGAGTATTTATTTTTATACCTTTTTCTTTCCCCTTATTGTCCATCACTAATTATAATTTTTCCTTTTTCCAAATGAAAACCTTTTAATAATTTCATAATACAATGTCCTATTACTGATTGATTGACCTTCCTCTAGTATCCCGTAAAGATAACTAACTACTTTTGTGGGACCAAATAGGATTTTATTACCTTGTACATGATAGATTACCCTTATTTTATGTTTTTGGTGAACTCCTCTATCATTTTTGTGTTGAATTATTCATATGCAAGAAACAAATCAAGCCATCCCACCTTTTCAAATATTTCTACCAACCTTGCATCGGCCAACAGTTATGCTAAATTGGTTGGTTCATGCCTTAGTCTAGGCCCCATGACTGGTGTGTAAAGTTGGTAAGTGAAAAATAAAGGGCATGAGACTAGAAATACGATGTTTTTAGAGACATGAATAAGCACAAGAAGGGAATTAGTAGAATCACATGAGTGTAAGTGCAATATTTGGAAAATGACAGGGGAGATGAAATGGTTAAAAATAAAACAACACAAATAAGGAAAGGTTCTAAAATCCCTAAGGTGATAAAGATAGTTATTGGGTATGTGTGGAAATTATTATGGAGTTGGATGATATATTTGTGATGATATGTGAAGTGTGGAAATGTATTGGAAGTGGAGAAGGTAATCAATTTACACAAGTATAATAACAAGCATTTCATAAATTAAAACTTTCCAACATTTAAGAAGGAATACTCATGCATGCCTCATTAAATTCACTTATCACATCGGTGGTCACCATCTCAATGTTGATTTTATCCTCCATTCACACTTTGTCCTTCATTTATTTCGCACATGATCCAAGGGTGGTGATAACTATTGCTGATTTTCAGCCACACTGAATTTATTTATTTATTTTCAGAATTTTCTCTTTTTCCCCCTTTTTTTTAGAGGTAGTGGCCACCATTTTTGGTTATCATCCAATGCCTCAGAGGATAATGACTTCCATTTATGGTTTTCAATCATCTCCTCTTTATTTTTTGATGAAAATATCTCGGTTTTGATTTGTGCTTTGGACAAATAGTATTTTTCCAAATAATTCGTGAGTTAAATCTTCTTGAAGTTCCTTATGAAATTCTTCTCTGGATGTTGGTTTATGGTACAACCTCAATCTATGCCCATTAACCAACATTAATTTCTTCTCACCATCAATTGGAATCATTTGGACTGTCCCATTGTTGAATACTTGTTCAATTTGATATGGGCCCATCCACCTTGTCTACAACTTTCCTTTGAAATCCTTGTATTTTGAATCAAATAACAAAGCCCAATCCCCTTCTTGGAATTTTATTTACTTAATGTGTTTATCATGTCATACCTACCTTTTATGTTGGATGATTTCAGTCTAATGCAATGCTTGAAGTCTCATCTCATCCAACTCATTTAGTTGAACAATCCTTGCTAGTTATGCCTCTGATAATTTAATTCCCACCTTAACAACTATTCTCAAGGTTTGAATCTTGAATTCTATGGGAAGAATGAGTTTCTTCCCATAAACCAACTCGTATGGAGTAAATCCTGTGGTTTTTTTCCAAGTAGTATTATAGGCCCATAATACTTCATGAATTTTTTGAACCCAATTTCTCCTTGAGATATATCCACTATTCTTTAGCATATTTTCCAGCTCTTTGTTAGTAACCTCCACTTGACCATTGAACTATGGATGGTATGGTGATGAATTTTTATGATTCAACTAGTATGTTTCCACAAAGAAAATAATTACACCTAACATGAACTATGGTTCTTGATCTAAAATAATGGATCTTGGTACTCTAAATCTCTAAAATATATGCTCATATAAGAAATATGCAACTTTCTCATCTCTTACATATTGTAGTGCTTGCACCTCATCCCATTTAGTGACATAATCTATACAAACCAGAATGTATTCCTTACCTTAAGAAGTTGGGTCAATTGATCTAATGAAATCCAATCCCCACTTCTTAAATGGTTCCAAGACAACTTGAGGTTGGAGGAACATCTAAGATGTAAATGTTGGTTTCCCCATCCTTTAGCATTGATCACATCTCCACACATACTTTTTGACATCCTTAAACAAGGAAGGCCAATAATAACCAACTCCTAGAACTTTGTGAATGGTCCTTTGAACTAAATAATGCCCTCTTGATGGCTCATCATGACATGCTCTCAGTATGTCAAATACTTCATCTTTAGATACACACATGCATAAAACATAATCAGGTCCACATTTAAAAATAATTCCATTTAACCATTTATGTATCACACTTTTTTAATTAATTAATTTCTTTGATTTTGCATTAAAAAGGTTTGTAACTTCCATGTAGCCAAGTAATCAGATCATCTATCTGCATACCAAGGAGAGGTAGTAGAAATTGCAAACATATACCACATTTGATTTCCCTAGCTTGTAAATGATTTTAATATTAAATTCTTGTAGTAACAACAACCACCTTACAATCCTGCCATGCACTAAAGGTTTATTCATTAGATACTTGATAGCAGAGTGGTCAGTGTGAACAATCACTTCATAGCCTATGATATAATGGTGAAACTTGTTGATTGCATATACAACTGCAAGAAATTCCTTCTCTGTTGTGGTGTAATTTCTTTCAACAAGGGAGATGTTTTTACTGATATAATAAATAGTAAGCATAAGCTCTCCTTCCTATTTCTTTCCAAGGACAACTCCTACTAATTCATTGGAATCATCTATTTGCATATGGAAGGGAAGCTTCCAATTTGGGCCTCTCAATACTAGTGTGTTTATCAATTTATCTTTGATAGCATCAAAATCTTGTTGGCATGCCTTTGTCCATTCAAATTCAGAATCTTTAGTTAAGAGAGAAAATAATGGAGAAGATATCTTTCTAAAGTTTGAAATAAACCTTCTTTAGTAACCAACATGGAAAAGAAAACTTCTTACTTCTATTTGGTTTGAGGGAGATGGGAGTTTTATAATAATGTTGATCTTGTTTGGGTCTACCCTGATTCCTTTAGTTGAAATATGATGGCCTAGAACTATCCCTTGTTCCATCATAAATAAACATTTTTCATGGTTTAAGGATAATTGATGTTTTTCACACCGAGAAAGGACTTTTTTTGTATTTTCAATTACCTCTTGGAATTTTTCTCCATAAATAGTGAAGTTATCCATGTAAATTTCCACGCAATTATGGGCGAGATTAAAAATATCGCCAACATGGCTCTTTGAAAAGTGGCAGGAGCATTAAATAAACCAAAAGGTAACACCCTGTAATTAAATTTTCCTTAAGGGCATGTAAAATTTGTTTTGTCTTGATCCTCTAGTGTTTCTTTTATTTGATTGTACCCACTAAATCCATCAAGGAATGAAAAGTAACTTTTCCCGGATAAATTGTCTAAAAATTGATTAATAAAAGGTAATGGAAAATAATCCCTATGATTTGCCTTATTTAATTCCATATAATCCACAAAAACCCTCCATTTCCCATTATTTTTAGGAATTATAACTAATGGGGAAACCCATTGGCTGTTTGAGATTGGATAAATGAATCCTACCTTCAGAAGTTTTTCAATTTCAGTTTTCACAATGTCTCTTAAGGCAGGGTTTATCCTTCTTTGTGGTTGTTTGACTGGTCTGGAATCAGTTGTGTAAATATGGTGTGTACAAATACTGGGATGAATACCTTTCATATCATTATATTCCCAAGAAAAATCTTGGGGATGAGAGCATAAAATTTCAAACAGGGTATTCTCTTCCTAACTAGTCAGCCAACTATTGACTGACAATGTTTTCCTTGGAAGGATAGGTAGTTGTTTGGTATTTAGATGAAGAGAATCTACAACAGGATACTCTCTTAGCAATGCATTCAATGGACACTTGTGTGGAAGTAATTTGTGAATAGAAATGATCTTTTAAAAGATGAACTTGATCAGATCTATATTCCATGAAAAAGGGAAGATGATAGGATGATTATTTTCATCTATAAAATGATCTCAAATTTCAATTAGTTCCAGCGTAGGAATAGAAATAAACCTATCGTAGGACTTGGGCATAGGACTTATACTATGTCCAGTCGCAGGACTCATGGTCACCATACTAAATTTGATATGAGTTTTATTTAATTATGAGCATGGCCAAATAAGATATGATGTCCTCTTAATCATTTGAATTTTCCTTACATCACTATTTACTTTTTGTAGCAAAAGGTTTTACGGCAGGGTAAATTGATAATTTTTTTGAATCTTGTCTATTTGTAATCACCATATTCCCTATTCTACAATCAATGAGGGAAAAAGTTGTGGCTAACCAAGGGTGTCCTAGGATTAGAGGGTATCTAATATTTCTGTTCTTCATTTTTATGATCATGAAGTCTATTGAATAATCCCAGGATTCAATGGTGATGGTGACATCTTCTATAATTCCCTTTGGCTTATTTACAAACTGATCTGCCATTTGTAAGACTATGGAGGTTGACTATGGTTTAGGAAGTGATAGTGTGGATAAGGTATCTATGTTCATCACATTAATAGTATATTCTAGGTCATTTAGGACATTTGGGATTTGGAAATCTCCTATGCAAACTGTAGCAATAGGACTTCTAGGGTCTCCTTATTTAGGGAGGGTATATTACCTTATAATTTACTAACAAGTTTCCCATAAACATAGATGGTTTGAGGCTGATTCTTTATTTTTCCTAGAGTCTTAAAACAAAGCTCTTTGATGGTTTTGTTTAATTCAAGTAATTTACTTAAGAGCTTGCAATAGGGGAATCTCAATACTTTATTTCCTTAATCCTAGATTAACTCTAACTCTCGGGTTGTTTTCAGAACTACAATGTTGTTTTTTTAAAAGAGTCTAGATGGAAAAGGAATATCGATGTTTGGTCGAGGTGTTTCTTTAACAACGGGATCTAGTTGCGTTTCTTTTGGCTTTTTTGGATATTCAAGGATTTCTTCTATGATAAGAGATGAAGGTTTTGAGGTAATCTTCCCTGAAAGTAGAAAAATATTTTTGCAATCCATAGAGTTTATTTTGGGATTTTTATCTGATTCCACAGGTGTATGTCGGGTTACCCTTCCTCACATTTTTGGGGGTTTCCATAGTTTGTGCAGGAATTTTTGGTTGGGCAATTTATTGGTGAGGGTAGCATTCGTAGGTCCAATCAATAAAGCTTGTTAACCTTGGGGTCTTCTTTGATTGTAATATTTCTACCTTGATCCTTGAGGCACATTCCACTGTTGTTGATATTGAGGATTAAATTGTTGAAACAATGGAATGTTTGGGTGTGGAGCCCAGGGTTGTTGATAATAACTTGGTGGTGCACCCCATTAAGGACTCCACTCATGTGGGGCTTGTTGAGTCCAAGGTTTGGGGTATGGCCATGGTGCATTCCATTGATTTGGGGCCCATTTTGGTGTATAGGACTAATTTTTATTGGATTGAAAGTTCCCTCCTTGCCTTTGACCCATATAGTTTAACTCAACTTCATCTTGTGTGTTTTTCTTTAAATGGTTCTTCATCAAAGGAAGTAATCCACATTGGTTTGTGACATGCTTAAGGTCACAGAGAAGGTAGATGTATATCTTGTCTAATGGGCGATCCTTAAGCCTATGTTTGTTCCTATATCTTGGGCAGTAGATGAACAAAGGCTCTGTATTCATGGCTTTCTCCCTATCCATAGTTGTATTGAGTTGAACTAATAGGTATGCTATCAAATTAGCAATTTTTCCTTAGTTTGGATATATCACCATTGGCCATTTTTCCTTTCTATCTATGAAAGTTGGGGTGAGTTTGGGAGTAATTCTTATAAAGGTCAATGATTTCTATAAATTCTAGTTTGTTCATGTCTCTCTTTTTATAAGATTGAAGGTTTCTTGTGTGTCTACATCCAATACTTAAAGGAATTAAGTTTTGAGTAGATTAATATCCGAGACAATACCACACCTTCTATGAAGGAAGAGGAACCAATCAAGATAATCCTCCACACTTGTTAGGAAAAAGGGATAAAATATGTGGAACAATCCCACTCATAATCACAATAGTAGAAACTAATATGCAAAATAATAACACATATATGAAATAAAAGTGCAAAAAATAACATAACATAACACGAGAGACAATATTTAACGTGGTTCACCCAATTTTTCGGCCACGTCCACCAAGTATCACTTGCACATATTTTATTACAAGCCACCTCCTTTTCTCAATACAATACCCGAGATCTATTTCGATCTATGCTCCACAATCTCTCCTGAATTCACACTTGAACTCACACACATCTACAATGTTACATCAACCCTACCATATGCACAAAAGAACATAAATAGGAAACTGCTTAAGTAATTTTACAATATTGTGGGTATCAAAACCATGGGTAAAAACTCCCCATAAACCTATGGGTCAAAATACCACCCATATGAGAAGAGCACGTCTCTCAAGGTATTTGGGAACATTTTTCGGGGCCAAATAAAAATTTCTCCTAGTGAGAAAGCGTGGAGAGTGTACATTATTCAACACTTCCACACATGAAAACATGATCCACAACATAACAACACTCTCATCTTCCTTTTCTTGAATTCTAAAAATTTCTTCCTTCTTATCATGGACTTTGTAGTAGTATTTATATTTGTCTAAGAAAATTGTATCTATTTCCCGCCAACTTTGGATGGAGTTAGGGCTTAAGCCCATGAAACATCTAACATTTGTGTCTTTCAAAGTGGAGGGAAATACCTTGAGCTTCTAGGAATCGGAAGCGTAATCATAATTTTGGGACAATACCTTGAATTTAAAAAGGATCTGGTTAGGATCTTCTGAGACTAATTCTTGAAAGGTTGGTAAACTTGATGGGGATATATTTTTCGTAGGAGCCTAATCAGTAGGATCTAGTTATATGGGATAGGTAAAGATTATCCCAAGTGGGGGTTTCATTTTCTTTTCCATTGGGGTTATCTACTTCATAATTCATCCTTCCTTAATCAACAAGTTGTTCCACAAGCTAGTTTTGAGGGGGTTTTGAAAATTTATTCTAATGAATCTACCTCTACGGTCTCTAGGTATAAACATAAAATCATATCATACTGAGGATAGTTCCCTAACTATCAATACTTAACTTAATTTTTTGTGTTCCACATAATCCAAAGCATAGAGGATTCTTGTTGTCACTACAAGGTCTTCTTTACTTCAAAATAAAGAGTTATGGAAATAAAATTTCTAAATGGAAACTTACCAGATAACCAGGTAGCACTTCTAGCTATCAACCTTGATAATACCTTGATTTCCTTGGCAACAAAGCCAAAAAGTGACAAGCATCATTGATACTCATAATTTAGTTATATTATATTTGTCAGTCAAGGGAGGTGTCCATGGCTATTTGTAATAAAGGGAATAGTCGGGATTTTTCTCGACACTTAATTAATAATGTAATTAACTAAATACTATACTAACTGTAATTAGGAAATGGGATGGATTGGAAGAAAAATAATATTAAGACAAAAATAAAGGTATGGAAAACAATTCAATGTTGGAATTTAAATGAATGTGAGACGGCATACGTAGAAAGGAAATAATAATAAATTCTCCCTTTTCATTGGGGAGGAGTGGCCCTTGCCCCTTCCCTTTGATCAGGTTCAACATTGAAAGTTACAAAACAAATTTTTCCCTTGAATCTGCAATTTTATTGAATTGAAATAATTACTTTTACAATAATCAACTAATTGAACCAAACTTCTAAATCTTAATACATTAGCTCTTTTATACTAGAGCAATCCTAGTCCCTCTAGGAGAGAACTAGTTTATTCGTAATCAATAATATCTACTTAACTAGATGATGACTAAAACAATGACTAACTATTCTAAGAATTACAGTTGTGGAAGGAGTAATCTATGCAATGTTTGAATTGAACTAGTCTTGTTAACTACAGATGAGGCCCGTAATTGAATCCTTTGAGAGAGGCAATTGATGTTGGAAGATATTTCAGATCTTGGATTGATTCTAGAGAATTGTGGCGATCATAAATCCATAAGTTTTCATCTAAACCACGTCTTCAAGCAATGAAGTTAAAGCTGGGTGTGCGTGGACCTCATAATCTATATGAAATTAGGTTGAGATAATAGCACACATTTCATGCTCATGTCATTGTGTTAACTAATGTTCCAACTGTATTAACTCATAGTTTAGCCATTCGAGCTATTTATCTCCTTTTTTCAAGTTCCTTATTTCAAGGAATTTTGACTTAGTGATTTAGACAAGTCCTATGCTCCACGACGAGTCCCGCACTATAAGGCGAGTCTTGCGCTAGTGCACCAACGAGTCTTGTGGTATTCTCAGTAATTAACTCATGTGATGAATCAACATATTTTTTTCCAAATTTATTGTTAATACTCATAAAAGGGTTCATTTAATCCATATTTGAAGAATAAATAAAAAGAGTATGCATAACATTTCCTTCCAAAACATAGTAAATTATTAATTATAAAATGCCAATATTATACATCGTGTAAAATGATACCAAAATAATGCAGGGTTTCACATGGGTTAAAACATGAATAAAAGGGTTTCATCACCTGTATTCACCTCAAGATACCAAGTTAATGTGCATGTGTTTATAGAAAAAAATAATGAAATGCTAAGTATCCAAATAGCATAGGAAACAAAGTAGTATAAGCTAATAAGAATGAATACAACAAAGATGTGCAAATGTGGTGTGCATGCTATGGTGTTCTATGATATACATGATGTACAGATGGGAGGAGATACATTGCCCCCAATGGATGTGCATGAGATGAGGTTCATTTAGGAATCCTCCCTCAACATGAAAGTATGAACCATAGAACAAGAGTACATCATCGGGTAATGATGGTATAATGTGTATATCAGAGATGTGAGAGTGCCATGAAATATATACATGAAGAATGGAGTATGAAGTGTAGCGAAAGTAGATGAAGTGAGGTTCATTTAAGATTGTACCCTCAAAATTCGAGTATGAACCGTGGAACTAGAGTGCATCATTAGGTAATGAGTGTTCAAAGTATGTGTTTTAAAAGTGGATGATAGAAAAAGATTATCATGAATTATGGAGAATGAAGAGTATTAATTGAAGTAAGAGTATCCAGTAGGGACATAAAATGATGATGGAGGGGGAGGAAGAAACTATGATGCCCCCAAGTGTGTAAGTAATGAAAAGATATCCAACTATGGTAAAGAGTGTGGGCTCCATAGTCATGGCCTAAGAAAGAGAGGGTATGTGACCATGGTTTAGGACCGGTGGTGTAGGAGAGTACCTATGTGTATGTGAAGGGAATATATATGGTGAGGGATGTGGAGAAAACCTATATGAATGGGTTTCTCGAGTAGGGAACTTAGGCCAAAAAAAGTGGACTAATGGACCAGTGAGGACAACTAGGTTATGATGTAAGTTGTGTATGAATGGGAGAGGTAGGTATAGAGGAAGATTTAGACTTGAGTGGTGTAGGAGGCCTAGATGTCATAACTAGTGAACAAAAATAGGTGAGAGTGGGAAAAGGTAATGGTGTGCATGGTGGAATAAATTTGATGGTGACAACTTGCTTGTTATGGATGCACTTAAGACATAGGTGAAGCATGAAAGGGATATCCTGGGTAGTGCAAAGACAAGGAAGACATATAACCATGTCACAACCCTTTATTTCATATGTAATGAGGAATGATGTAAGTATGGTAAGGGGCTTGATAGTGATGGGAAGGATGAACATAATAATTGAGGAATAAAAATTTGATTAGTGAAGTTGGACGGTTGATGGATAAGAGGAGTGCCACAAAGTATGCATTGAAAAGGACTGAGGGATAAACCAAAGTATTGTTGATTGTATAAGTTCCAATAGAAGTATTAATATACAAAAATCATAGGAAAATGTAGCATGGTAATCATGATCCGAGAAGGTGATAAGTAGTGGTGGCATGTCAACAGTAGCAACAAGGAAATCAAGTGAACCTAATGAAGGAGGAGGCACAACATGATATGTATGATTAGAAAATGAATTAGTAGTTGGCTTATCATGTTTTGGTAATGGGTCGTTGGAGATTTCAATATGTTGATTATCATTAACCAGTTTGGAAGTAGATATCTCTAGGATCTTGACTACGTTATTATCAATAAGATCTCTTAAATGATATGCTTAAGCTTAAAATAATGACCTGGAGAGTGTCCATTGCATTGGTGGTAATCACAATGTGCATTTTATTCGTAGTTACGGAAACATAGGCTATAAGGATCTATATTGAGTGATGGGGGGAGAGTATTCATATTTCTTTTGGTGAGTTAAGGTAACAAGAAGTGAGGTTTGTAAGGTATCTTAGTAAAATTTCACCTAGTGGGTTGAAATTGAAGATTGGTAGGCAAAGAAAAAATGTTGGTAGTAGCTTGAGCATCAGTGAGGCTTAGTACATGGTTTCAATGTGGATTTGGATTGTAACTTTCTAGAAGAGGAAGTAGATTAATTTTCATAATAATTTAGTTTTCCCATAGTTAGCAATTTAGTTTAATGAAATTTGAGGGTGTGGCATAAGCTGTTCAAAATAAGGATAGGTCTCGAATATAACAATCTCTTGGAGAGGAGGTAAAATAATTTGAATGAATAGATGTTGCAATTTTGAATCGGTGAGGATATTGGTCATTTTAGAAAGGTTTTTCTTATAGCTCGAGGCATTGTTTGTGATATGCTCATTAGATCCTTGTTTGATCTTAACTAATTGGGCATAGGATATCTTAGTGCTGATAGTAATAGAAAAATGAGTAAGAAATGAATTATCAAGAGTTGTAAAAGAAATTATGGAATGGACATGTACATCATAAAACCAACACATAACATAGTAAATTAAGATTAGAGGAAAAAATTTGGCCAATAATGTATGGTCATCAACATAGTCTAGACATGCAACATGGAAGGATCGAAGGTGCTCTTGAGGGTCGCCATGGCCATTGAAGGTGGGAAGATTAGGTGAAATGAAGTTGGGAGGTAGCAGATAAGAGGAAATGATGGGTGCAAAAGGGATATGAAGGAGGAGTGAGGAGTCTAGAGATGGAGAGGAATGTGAAGTAGCTTACTTGTAATTGGAAAATTTGGGATTATAAATCATGGTATAAAGAAGCTAGGTCATGGGTTCTGAAGAGGAGACATGACATGTGTGAGAAGTAATAGGGAGGGTAAAGTGATTTGTAGGAGTAGGCATAGAAACAAGGAAAATAGATGTAGGTGGAAGAGGGGTGGTAAAATGAGGAGGAAGTGTCACAATAGGAAGAGAAGTATCATTGGAGACCAAAGGGTTGAGCTCGGTTGTGCTGTGTGGCATCTTCGTGGGAAGAAACTAAGAAGATGTCTAGGTCTTCATGGTGTTCAACAAAATGATCTTGGATATCATGAAGGTTTTCATCGATAAAGGATTCATAAGTCTTAGAAATTGAAATAAGGTGGGGTTCGAGTGGATGGGATCACCAGATGATTTAATCTAAAAGTAATTCTTATTTGAAAAATGTAGCACCCTAGGATTTTCTCAAGAAAGATCCCCACTTTTGATAACATGGTATGATCTCGAAGTGTGGGACTTGCAAAGTGAGATCAACCTCTAGAGAAGTCTAGTTATTCCGCCTACTTCTAATGCTAACACTACTCCTAATGCATAAAAAAACCTATCTAATCCTAATCTACACATTCTAAGGGACCATAGAGAGAGGGTTATAAGGATGCATGGGAATAAAATCCTAAGTTAAAAGGTGGTGATAGCACCAAAAAATGGTGTGTAGACACTCTAATGAGGGAGAAGGGAAAATAAATGGAGAAGGGAGTGGCCATACGAAGTGACACATACCCAAACTTAAATTATCATATATTCTCTATGAAACACAACAAAAAGAAACCTATATATGAGAAATGCATGCACAACACACTACATCAAATAAAAGAGAGGCAAGGTTGCAAATAACATAAGTCAGGGTTGAGAAAACACCACAAAACAAATTTTATTGCAATAGAAACATGTAAATATCATTTAGGTTGTAGAAGAAGGTGCAAAATGCATTGCGGTTTACCAAAATGAAGGTTTTCCACTCACTACTTGGGAGACCATTTTTACATGGTTCCTTTGCATTTAGAACATCCTCCCTTTACAAATGAGAGATTTTACATTATTTAGATGATGGGAAAGAGAGAGGAGGAAAAAAGAAGGAAACTCATATTTCCATCTTTAACCACTAAAAAGATGCATTGAATGCTTAAAATAATCATGGGTACCTGCTAAAGCCACTCCCCTGATACGTGCTTTTGGGAGAAGGAATGCACATCATACCTCATCAAATGTGGTGGTTGATATACCTAATGTTGGTACAATATTTTCCCATTTTTCAAATACTTAACCTCAACAAATTTAATATTTCCAAATTCCATTGTATAGTACATGTTGATACCTTTTCAAAAAGTCTAATTTTGTGAAACATGGAGCTACAAGGTGAAAGTTACAGCTATTTGAAGTTTAGGGTGCCACATTTAAATAAATGTGAGTGGTTGAACTGCTAAATAAAGCCTCTGTCTAGTCTCGTAACCTTGAAAACACCTCACAAACTTGAAAAATAGTACCATTATGTTTTAGAAGTGCAAGACATGCAACAAATAACATGCGTTTAGGTCTCCATGTTCGATGTGAGAGAAGCCCAAAACCTGAAATGAAGGAGACTATCAAAAATTTGAACTTGATTTGCACTTGTTGACCTCTGAAATACAAAGGAAAAACTCAAGAATTGCAAAACAACCTCCGAATCACAAAATATTCTTTGGCAGAAGTTGACCCCCTTTTTGTGACTTGGTCAGGTTTCGGGTTCATGAATCAAATTGTAACTTAAATGTAAATTGCAAATGAAAAAATGAAACCTTAAATGCACTAAATCCTATGTATTTTAGGAATTGTGACCTTTAATTTGCAATTTACATGTAAATTTTAGATCGAAACCCAAAACCCAAAATGCAAGTGTTTTTATTTTCTAGAATCGAGTTTTGATTTGTAAATTGAAAATCGGAACCCAAAACCCGAAATACATTGGAAAGCTATGAATTTGGGAATTAGGTTTCATGTTGTAATTTGCATGTAAATTACAATTTGAAACCTGAAACCTAAAATACACTAAATCCTTTGTATTTCGGGTTTTGGAGTTGCGAGAATAATTCACATATAAATTACAAATTGTTTTACGAACTCAAAATTGTTGGCATGTGATCCTATTAGGTGTTTTCATTGATGCAAAACCACATTAATAAAAAATTTAATGTTTTATCATGGTGTTATAATGTCGTACTTGATGCTAACCTACTCTTTGGTTCAAATGTGTTTGAGTTGATACATTGGGATACAGTGAGGTGTGCTTCCTCTTGTAAGCCTATATAGGTTCCTAGGAGATGCAACATGGTAGTATGAGCTTCCTTGATTTTTGGGAAGCATGTTGACATGGTGTATATAATGTTTTGAGTTTTATTAGGAACTCACAACAATGACATGGTACATGTACATGTGTTTCACTTTGTTACATGTGCTCATTGGGAGCAGGTATAATATCTTAGAGGTGTGACAAAGTAGTTTAGAGCCATATGAGCTCATGGAAGCTTGCATTGTAGTATATCATGATGTTTTAATCATTTTCAGATGTTTCTTGATGAGTTATTGCATTATTTCATTTGACTGTAGTTTCTATAGTGAGGATCAAGCATGCAAGCATATGTAAGTCTTAGTGGGTGGAGAGATTGAGGTATGAATTTAAAATTATGATGATTGGATATGTTATAATGGTGATTCATAGTTCTTTGAGAAAAATTCCAGGTTCCCATGATGTGTATTTATCCATATATGTCGATTATGAGAGACAAGGTCAAAATCTAGTGAAATTCTAGCTCAAGTTGGTACTTCGATGTTCACAGAATTGTGTTCTTTGAATGGAACCTTTTTCATTTGGAGGATGTTTATATGGTGGTTTCATAACATTTCACAAAAATAATTAGTAGGTTTATCGTCATTTTTTTACGAACGAAGATTAAGAAGATAAAGTGGTCTACAACCCTAGTTAAACCCTAGCTAGGAGCAGTTTATAGAAAGTGAAGAATAGTGACCCAGTTTTGATTGATTTAGAAAAAGTGATGTTTGGATTTTTTTATATGTCTCTCTTATATTTCCATAAATGTATGGTTGAGTTCATGGTGATGAGTGGGCCCCACCTAAAAATAGACATTTAAGAAGAAGGCTTTAGGACAAGATGGTCCAAAGGCGTAGCACGAAAAATTTATGGTGCATTATTTATGGGAGTTTTTCTTGATTTTCAGGAATATTTTAGAATTTTCATGCATTTTCATGGTGTTTTGTGTTCTAAAAAGTTGACTAGTCAAAGGGAAATTTTGGGGTCTCAAATAATGACTCTCAAGTAAAATGAGCATAACATGTGCTACAAGTGGAATTTTGAAGTGATAAAAGTTGTGTTGGAAATATGATGCAGATATATTTTGAGTGATATGAGACTTTACTCATGATGATTTTATTTGACATGGTTTCTACGAAATTCTTTGGATAGGAATAATTTTCGCATTTCAAGACAACATGTGTTGGTGAAATTTTGATGTTGCTTTCTGCATGAGATGGATTGGGTGATGTTTTCTATCACTTGTAATGTGAATAAGGATTCATTTGGCACCAAATTAATCCATTTTTAGGTATTTATTGTATGTACAAATTCTTTTATTATCTAACCTTTGAAAACAATTTTTTGGCATATTAATCGATGAAGGAAAATGTAGTTTTGGTTTGAATATATGGATGTTTCATGGATTTTAAATTTCTTAGAAGTGTTATAAAGGTTATGAAATTTCCAAAAAGTGGCTACATTGCATGGTTTGGACATGTTGAATTGATTTGGTGGCCTAATGAAGTTTCCGAGTGAAGAGGAAACAACAATTTTGAGAAATACAAAGAGCATTGGGCCCATTAAATGAAATAATTTGATTGTTTGATATTAATTTTGACCATGTATGATGTTTAAATGTTAATTTAAACATGTGTGGTGATTTATGGGTCATGAATAAGGATGGTTTTTAAGTAAGGGCATTTTTATCTTTGTGCCCATGGGGTTTTGAGCCATTTTTGGCACATGAAATGATGGTTTAGGCTAGGCCGACCTACTTGGGTCACTTTTGGCTGTTATGATTTGAATTTATAATGTTTATATGATGCATGGGTCAATCCAAAGGAGGTAAATTTTTGAGTTTGAATTTGAGCCTTGGAGAGGCTATAAAAGTGAAGTTATGGGCATATTGTTTCTAGCTTTTTGAAACCCCCTTTTATCTTATTTTGAAGAACATTTTTTCTACAAAGCAAAACCCTTTGGGTGTAGCCAAAAACCTCTTTAATTACATTCTAGGATAGTATCTCGGTTGAGTTTTTATGAGAATAATTTGAGAAAGGAAAAAGTTTGTGTTGTTTCTTTGAGAGAGAGTTGGAGAAGGAGGGTAGATTTGGATGCTTGTGTTTGGATGCTATCTTCATAGAATGTTGATGTAATTTTTAGGTTTCTAAGGTGTCTTCAGATCTGATATTGAGTTGTAATCACTTTTGGAATAAGTATATCTTCTTGGATATTCATGTGACTATATTTCTCATCTTGATACATATTTATTGCACCTTGTTGATCTTTGTTGAAGGCATTACTCTTGTGATCTGATTTGAATATTTACATAAGTGTGTGGATATGATTTCATTATCAATCTAAGTGGATTTTTTTTTCATTTTTATTCTTCCATTGTGTATCTTTCATTGAGAATAATATATGATTTGATGTTTTTTATATGATTATGTGTGGTTAGGGTTTGAAGCACAAGTGTGAAAAAGGATTTATTGAGGACTGATTCACCCCCCCTCTCAATCCTTTTCACCTCTAAAAATTGGTATTATATCACACCCTTAGAAGTAGCCTAACAATCTAGAGGGTTTTATTTTGTGACAAGATGGCACCTCCATCATTGGAAACAATTTTGTATAATACTAGCAGGACAATGCAATGGGTATTTGAACATGGTGATCACATCTACAAGATGTCTAGATCTCATGATGAGATTATCAAAGTATTGAAAATTCAATTTAAGGATTACCTAGCTGAGTTGAATACCAAGAGATAAGAATGTATTGAACATGAGTCTAAGAGAGAAAAAATAGTCAAAGTTTTAACGAAGCAACTTGAGGAGACACCTGGCGAAATTTGAAGATCAAGAGGAAAGAAATATATGATTTGAAGAAATATCTAGGTAAAATGAAAAGAAAAGTACTATATTTTCAAGGAAGTTCATAAAGTCGAGTAAAATTTTGGAAAAACAAAAGGCCTATGGTGATAGGACATGCCTAGGCTTCAATGAGGATTCATCCAAGAAGAATGAAGAAGAATCAAGTCAAGGATCAAACGAAAGCAAGCAGCCAAGAAAGGGAGAGAGTTCAAGGCTTCCACCCCTGGAATATCACCTATCAGGAAACAAAATGCATATAGGTATGGTGTATTTCATGGTAATTGTTATAAATGTGGTGCTTATGGACATAGGGCTATTTTTTGTAGTCCTAAGGTTGAAAAGAAGGATGATGGCAAAGGAAAGGAACATTGTGAAGAAAAGAAGGAAGAAGAATGTCAAGACAAGAAGGAGAAAAAATTAGGTCAAAGATATGGAGCTAAATGTTATCATTTTCATGAGAGAGGACATCTTGCAAAATATTGCAAAAATGGGCCATCAAACACAAGAAGGTATGTAAGAAAATTCAATGGGTATTGCTATGCTTGCAATGGATATGGACATAGGGATTTTGAGTGCAAAGGGAGACAAGTGGAATGCTTTAGGTGCCACAAGATAGGGAAAATTGTAAGGTTTTATGATGCAGGTCATTGAAGAAATAAACTCAAAGACCCAAGCCACAAGCTCAAGCATACAAAAATAAGGAAGAAGCTAGTCAAAGTGGTCAAGATGTTTCCAAGAGTTTGACTAAGAAAAATGAGGAATATACTATGAAAAAATTTGACTTAGAAAAGGAGGACTCATTCAAGGTGAAAGAAGAGGGTTTGTGACCTTATTATATATCTCATCAAGCTCCTCCATGGGGACATATGCCTGTACTAGGATTCTTAGAGGTATATAGGTGCAAAAGAAGAATTGGAGTGAGAGGGAGATGTCTTTGTTAAATGTGTGTATTGTTCATGAGGTAAGGTTTGGCAGTGTCATGTTGTATCTCATAAGTATGATTTGTCTCTCTCAGTCGAGTCATGTCAAATATCTAAATTTGGTGTCTCTGAACTCATGGTGTGTGTGTATATAATGCCTTTTTATCTCGGTGTTGTTATATTGGTTAGGTATGTAGTTTGTGGTGTCTTGTCATCAAGTTTTGAGCTATATATTGTGTCAATGAGATTTTATGTGGTGTCTCTCACATGTTCAAGAGTTTTATCATGAGCATGATGAGTTTGGTAGGTCTAAAGAAGTTGAAAATGGTCATCATGAGTCTCTTTGTACTCATTCCCTCAAAGGTGTAATTCTTATCAACATGAGTGATTTGGTCCCATGTCATGAGTCATAATGGTGGAGATTGGACCTATGAATGTCCTTGAAGGTGTTTCTAGGTGATCAAGTGGTAACTT
Source organism: Taxus wallichiana var. yunnanensis (assembly GCA_018340775.1). Taxonomy (NCBI): domain Eukaryota; kingdom Viridiplantae; phylum Streptophyta; class Pinopsida; order Cupressales; family Taxaceae; genus Taxus; species Taxus wallichiana. The sequence continues at coordinate 851,161,329 of CM031242.1, read as the reverse complement.
GATCAGTTTACACTCCAAGAGGTGGATTGTGACCATGATATGGTCTATCTAGCTTGTTTCTTAAGAAAATTTGAGGTGTTACAGGTATGAGAAATGGTTGTTCTTGACATATACATTGAAGAGGTGTTTAACATGTTTGAAGATGATTTTTCAAGGTTTTTGTACACATTTGGCAAGTGACAAACGCAAAAATCAATTCAATTTGATACTTCATCGTATCCGATCGTGTTTACACAATTCTCTTAAGCGATAGAGATGGAAACTCATTTTTGGATATCAAGATGGAAAAGTTAGAAGAAAAAATTTTGAGAAAAATTTCTAGGATCATGGGGATAAAATATGCAAATGTTTGGAGCTCCAAGTAATTTTATATTTTTAGTTATGAATGACAGAGTTTGAAAGTTTTATGTGAGACCTAATAGGCCTAATTTGAAGAAGACTCTTTGCAAACTGGGTATGATGTCTTCATGATCATGACCCAAGGTTTGGAAGGTTGTATCTATGCCATAAAGGGCATCTCAAAATGGCTTCACCCTTCTATGATGGTATGTGCTTCATATTTTATGAGGAATTTTCTATGTATTAAGGGCTACAAGGTTGCATACAAAGTTTTGGATCTCAAAGTGCGTCTTCAAGTTGAAAAGGTGACAAAGTGTTTCCTTGGTTTGAAAATGGTATGAGGTGGATTATCTAATCTTAGTAATGCTTGAGATTGCACAATCATTTGTGACATGTTCAAAGACTTTTTAGAGAATGCATTATGATAGTGACCTCAAAGCTTCACGACTGAGAAAAATGAGACCTACAGTGCGGAAAAGTGCTATTGTAGTTATGTTAATACCATGATAGAGAGATAAGGTTTGTGATGAAGTGGTCCTAGATAGGATACAAAACTAAGAGGTCTATGGTGTCCCTAAAGGACATAGGTACATCAAGATGCACATGGATCCATCAATGTAGATAATATGAAGGTGGTAAATTCTTTGAAGAATATTCTTATGTTGAAAGGAGCTCCCTCTATTTCAAAGAAGTGTGAACAAGGTCTAATCAAGAAAATATAGTCTGTGTTGGGTTTAGCAAGTGCTACAAGTCCATATATGATCATGAAGTGAAGTCTGTAATAATAGCATCTTAGCAAGATATGTTGCTATAGGTCTCGAAGTTGTCTAGAAGCTAGATGGTAGAGCATCAATAAGTGGAGTGCATTTCAATTTATGTCATAAATTTAAGGAGGGGATCATGTGATCAAGAAAGATAAAGGACTAGAAAGGGTATATACAAGGTCTATAGAAGTGAGAAAACTATGTTATGTTACGAGAAATGATTCAAAATGGTCTCTTAAACCTGCATGAATACTCCTCTTAAATGAGGTCTATTTCTCTTAAATGGATATTTGCCATTAGTTTGAATAGATAGTTTCCCTTGAGTTTGAAAGTATCCTGATTATGATCTAGAAAGTGTCAAAGTACTTGTATAAGAAGAGGGTTTGTTGTTGAAAAAACCTATCTAGTGTGTCTATTAAGAACTTCAAAGTTTGTGTTTCTCGGTGAAGAACATATTAGATGTCTTTAAGAACACGAAGGTGTTACTTGAGAAGAAAAAGAAAATTTGTAAAGCTACGAGATCAATATAGAGTATGGTACCATTACAAGAGAGCTTCAAATCTATGAATGGTCTAGACTCGGTGTCAAGATGCAAGAAGTCTTGAAGAGATCATGTATTGAGTTTTTCATGTTCCAAGATGACAAAGAAAATTCTCCAAAGTCTATAGAGTATAAAATTGAATTTAAGCATGTGGCTAAAGTTGTAAAGTTTTGACATACTAGTTAGTCCATGTAAAAGAACAAGCTACATGTTTAAAAGGAAGAGCATGGTGTTCTAAAGTGGTAAAAAGTGTTTAAGTCTTTCATGATATGGAAAAGGTAATGCACATACCTATTAACCAGTTTCAAGTTGTATTTGTTGCATGAGAGTGATTGGTAATCTGTGATAAGATTGGTCATGACCAATTTTTCCATAAAGTGTCACCCTATAGGCCTATAGGTACTTATCTAAAGTGCATTGACAATGTCCGAGATATGCGAGAAATTTTTTCATTACTTCTTAAGGTCAAATAAGTTGGTGAAGGTAAGAAAGTGATGTTTTCTCCTTTTCCAAGTTGTCGATGGTGTGAAAATGCTTATCTTAGTCAAATATGACTGTGGAAGACTAAAAATGTTATTTTGGACCTTGAGAAAGTTGTAAAGTTGATTTTAAGGCATGATAGCAAGGCTAGTAGCTCCAATTTGTACACTTGAGCTAGAAATGGAGGTATTGTGTCTAGGGGGAGTGATATTTAATTGATTCAAATCTTGGTTGACCTGTGGTTTCATGTTGAAATTGGTCAAATTTTCTCTAAGAAGTCAATTTTGGACTCATATTGTTGCTCTTGGTATGAAGAGTAAGAATATGCCTTGTATTGCATGGTTTTTTCCTAGAGAAGATGGATTATGGTCAAGAGAGGTGATATAATGCTTTGAGATGCATGGGACTGACATTTTTGGCATGATGAAGATGTGGTTGAATCATATTTTAGTATGATACAATGTTTCCAAGAGGAGAAAAACAAGGGTGAAGAAGAAAAATGATGTTTTTGCATGCCTAGAAGATGAAGAATGATGTTGTATCTCCTAAAAAGGTATGATTTTTATTCTTTCATGCCTTACTGATGTTTTTAGATGTTGAAGTTCTTATTCCAAGGGGAGCATGTTGCTTGCATGCTTGAAATGAGGCCAAAAATCAGATTTTGTGTAAAAATCAAGAATTTGAGCTAGTTTGAGACCTTTGGTTGATGTTTCTAACCAAATAATGATGGGATGAATCTGAGGTAGGTGAAGTGTGTGAGCTACAGGTATGCCTTTGTTATTAATGTAAAAAGTGGGAGAATATCGGGTTGTTTTCCATCAATGACAAAGGGGTTGTTGGCATGTGGTCCTATTAGGTGTTGTTATTGATGAAAAACCACATTAATGAAAAAGTGAATGTTTTATCATGGTTTTATGATGTTTTATTTGATGCTAACATATTGGTTCATATGTGTTTGAGCTGATACATTAGGATTCATGAGATGTGCTTACTCTTGGGAAGCCTATACAGTGCTAGGAAATGCAACATGGCAAGTATGAGCTTCCTGAATGCTTGGGAAGAATTTTTACATGATGGATAACATGTTTTGAGGGTTCTTCGGATCTTACAAGTAGTGACATGGTGCAGGTACATGCATTTCACTTTGTTACATGTGTTCATTAGGAGTAGGTTTAGCGACTTGGAGGTGTAACCGAGTAGTTTGGATCCATGTGAGCTCATGGAAGATTGAATTTTAGTGTATCATGATGTTTGGTTCATTTGTAGAGGTTTCGTGATGAGTTATTGCATTATTTTGGTTAACCCTAGCTTCTACGGTGAGGATCAACCATGCAAGCATAGGTAAGTCTTAGTAACTATAGGGATTGAGGTATGAATTTGACATTATAATGATTGGAGATGATAGAACGGATATTCATAGCTCTTTGAGAACAATTTTTGGTTACCATGATGTGTATTTTTCAGGATATGATTGATTATATGACAGACATGGTAAAAATCTAGTGAAATTCCTACTCGAGTTGGCACTTCTAATGCTCATTGTGAATTGTGTGCTTTGCATGTGACCTTGTTGATTTTAGGGATTTTTCTATGGTAATTTTATAATCTTTTACAAAAATAATTATGAGTTTTGATTGTCATGTTTTTATGAGCAAAGGTTAAGAAAATAAAGTGGTATAAAACCCTAATTAAACCCTAGCTAGAGTAGTTTGTAGAAAGTGAAGAATAGTGACCCTTTTTTATTGATTCATAAAAATTTATGAATTTACGTTGTATAGAAATCTCTTTGATCTCCATAAATGTATGGTTGAGGTCATGGTGGCGAGTGGGCCCAACCTAAAAAAAATAGTTTCTAAAGAAGAAGGTTTTAGGACAAGATGGTCTGAAGAAGTAGCATGAAAAATTAATGGTGCATGATTCATGGAATTTTTTTTTATGTTAATGAAGGATTAGTGGAATGTTGATGCAATTTCATGGTGTTTTGTGGTCCAAAAAGGTTGGTGGTCAAATGGCAATTTTGGAGTCTCATATAGTAGTGCTCAGTAAAATGAGCATAACTTGAGCTAAAAGTGGATTTTTGAAGTTATTCAAGTTGTGTGGGAAATAATATTTATATATATTTCCAGTGATATGAGTATGTTCTCATTATTACGTGATTTGACAGGTTTCAGGGCATTCTTTGGACATGAATTTCCTAGAAGTGTTTTAAAGGTTATGAAATTTCCATAAAGTAATTACATGGCATGGTTTTTACATGTTTAATTTATTTGGTTTCCTAATGAAGTTTCCAAGGTGTTGAAGGGTGCAGTAAACATCAATTTTGAGAAATACAAAGAGCATTGGGCCCATTAAATGAAATAATTTGATTGGTTGATATTAATTGAAACCATTTATGATGTTTAAATGTTAATTTAAACATGTGTGGTTATTTATGGGTCATGAATAAGGATGTTTTTGAAGTAAGGTCATTTTTTATCTTTGTGCCCATGGGGTTTTGAGCCATTTTTGCACATGAAATGATGGTTTAGGCTAGGCTGACCTACTTGGGTCACTTGTGGCTGTTATTATTTTAATTTAGAATTTTTATATGATGTATGGGTCGATAAAAATGAATAAAATGTTTGAGTTTGAATTTGAGCCTTGGAGAGGCTATAAAAGTGAAGTTATGGGCATATTGTTTCTAGATTTTGAAACCCCTTTTATCTTATTTTGAAGAACCCTTTTTAGAAAAGAAAAAAAATTTGGGCCTAGCCCAAAACCCCTGAAATTCCATTCTATGATGCAACTTTTTGAGTTTTCATGAGAAGAATTTGAGCAAGGACAAAGTTTGTGTTGTTTCTTTGAGAGTGAGTTGGAGAAGGAGGGAAGATTTGGATGCTTGTGTTTGGATGCTATATTCATAGCATGTTGATGTAATTTTCAGGTTTCTAAGGTGTCTTCATATCTGATATTGAGTTGTAATCACTTTTTGAAGAAGTATATCTTCTTGGATATTCATGTGACTATATTTCTCATCTTGATATATCTTTATTGCACCTTGTTGATCTTTGTTGAAGGAATTACTCTTGTGATCTGATCTAAATATTTACATAAGTGTGTGGATCTGATTTCATTATCAATATAAGTGGATTTATATGTTTATTATTTTGATTCTTGCATTTTGCATCTTTCTTTGAGAATACTATATGCTTTGATGTGTTGTATATGAGCATGTGTGGTTAGGGTTTGAAGCACAAGTGTGAAAAAGGTTTTATTGGGGATTGATTCACCCCACCGCCTCCCCCCACCCCCTCTTAGTCCTTGTTACCTCTAACAAAAATTCAAAATACAAGGAAATATTTCAACACTTGGGCATTTTTTTCCAGATTTCTTAAAAAAATTATTTTGGGGGTGGAGAACAAGAAGCATGGAACTGTGGAGATGCACAAAGAGCCCAAAACCCGACACACTTTAAAAATGAATTCCTTATCCCCGAATCATTTGTAATTTTTCCCAAGTCCAAAATTTAAGTTATGGGTTGCCAAAATAGTATGGGGGTTATTTTAGACAACATTAATTAAACCTTTATTTAAGAGTAAATTTACTGTAACTAATTATATACAAATGATAATATACGAGTAATGGACAAGCATTAAGTATATATAGATATGAAACTCTAAGAAAGAGAGAGAGAGAGAGAGAGAGGGTGACTTAGTTGATTTCTTGCAACCTGAGAAGACTGGAGGTGAGAAACTACTGGAACAAACTAGAAAACTATGGTCAATTCTCAACGAGGTTCTAAACTCATAATTGCACATGACTCAAGCACGCACGGGAGGACAGGAGCACTGGGTACTAGTGATTAAACTAGGTGCTAGCATATACTCAAATGCTCAAGTTGTGGCATTTTCAAGGATAGAGATTCTTTGTTGTGGATATTTATTTATCACTCTAGTTTCTCTCCAATGTCTTAGTCATACCTATAACCTGTAAAATAGATAACTAGCTACACATGCCCATAAACCACATCAAACCTAATAAATTAGATGTAGAATGGGGAGTCAAATTGACTCGGAAGTCACCCGAAGAGGGATCTTATGACTAAGTGCTACACCACATATTAGAGTCTATATATTTATTTTTTCTCGTGTGTGTAATGATGCCCTAGGATTCCCTTGTGCAAGTTGCATGATGACAAAGTGGGCGGGCTAGATTTAGATTTCTCCAAGTATGCAAATGTGTGTGATGAAATAGAATAAACTTCCCCTCCTATGTTGTGCATGAAATTTGATGCAACCATTGTCCCTTATATGAGTATGCTAGATGGATTTCTTGTAATTCTCGTATGCCTTTGAATGCAATCTTAGGTGATGATAGATAATGATTAGTACTTATCCCCTTATTTAAGAGTAATAACTAAGTATACATATGATTCCCTTATTTGAATTTTTTAATTTAAAACTAAAAATCTGACCCAAAGTTCTAAAAGGTGACCAAGATGTAAAAATACCCAAAAGATTAAAATAAGAAATATATGGTCATGATCTCCCATGAGGGACATGAGCTCCTATGCACTTATGTCCTACCCCGACGTTAGCATCCAAGGCCATAAAAGATAAATCAATAAAGTTTCGATAGGGGTGTAAGGTATGTAAGGCAAATAAGAGTGGAATTTACACCAATAGAAGTGAGGCACACTTATGAGGTTTAATTACACCTCAAAAGTGTTCCAATGGTGTAAAGGGACACTAAACATGCACCCAATAACCCAAGTGTTGCATCGAGCATGATTAGAACTTCATACTTGCTTCCCAAAATGTTTCCTTCACCCCAGAGTCAAAAATTAACAACTATTTTCCATCTAATGTATGAATTTACATGAATAAATGAAAATAAATCCAATGATCCTACTTAGAATTCTTGAAAATGATTTTTCTACGAATTTAATATGTTCCTTCAACTTTGCCTAGGGTTATACACGATGAATCTAGTGGCAAGAAGAGTATACAACCACCACAGACCAAACCATATTATGAACCATGAAGATCATTTAAAATAACCTTGAACTTGGAATTGTTTTAGGATCCTAACTCTTCACAAGGATTCTAAAACATTTCGAGCAAGTTATACTATGTAAAAGGACTCCTAACTCTTCACAAGGATTCTAAAACATTTCGAGCAAGTTATACTATGTAAAAGGACTCGTGTGTCATACTAATGATAGTTTTCCACATTTTAATGCTCCTGTAATTCTTACATGATCATTGCACCATGAAGTAGGATTTCTCATATTTCCAATTCTTGGAATATGAGTTCCTTAAATTTCACGAGGATCCTAAAACATTTTGAGCAAGGTGACTCACTTTTTAGAACATGCCTTTCCTAAAAGACCTAATTTTGTATAACTTGTTCTGGTAAAAATCATCTTTGCAAAATCTTCCTAAACTACCTCAAACAACTTCATTTCTCTCCCATACAATTTTTGGATTATTTGAAACTTCCCTAAAATCTTTCGGAGGTGCTCATTAGTGACAAAAAGACCCCTTTTAAAGCCTCTGGGCATTGGTCTTTCTTATATCTCGGTAGCTTCAAGAACCAAGATATGAATATTTTCTACACATGAAACACACGTGAAAATCATTTTATCATGTTCCTCTCGGAAAAAATGAGGATGAAACAGTTGAAATGTTGATCGATGAAGGGTTTACATTGGTGGGAAGGGGAATTTCAAGTGTGGGTTTTGTTGTCATAACCAAATTTTTAAATTTTGCATGCTAGAAATTTCGCATGACAACATATATACAAAACACAAACCTGAATACCAAAAACCATAACCATTTTTCCCAAATCGAAATTCCATACATGTGTTGGGCCCATAAGTTTTATGGAATAAAGAATACACAATTTTCATTTAATATCATAATAAAGAATAAAGAAACTTGCAATGTTATGTATTTCCTTATAATCATGTTGTCCTATGTGTATTTATCTTTATTTCGTGAGTGTAATCATATTGTTGTAATAAGGGAAGAACACAACTTTCTTTATCATTATTAATTGTAATCATATCATTGTAAAAAGGGAAGAAAAGTAGTTATACTTTCTTAATTTTATGTACTCCCTCACATGTTTTTATTCTCTCCACAAATGTTTATTTTAATTTACTCTATTTTATTTTAATAATAAGATTTATATGAACACATGTTGGAAAAAATGGCAGAAATAAAACATATTTATTGAATTAATTTAGATTAATAACACACACATATAGATCGATAAAAAAGGTGTGATCTTAATAATACATTCAAAAAATAGTAGCAAGAAAATCCTATGCTTAATCTATATATTTCACTTGCGAGCTCAACTCTCGCCCATCATCAATTACCTTCCAAGGAAAATTTTAGCGACAAGTATTCGTAATTTGGAAAATAGTAAGAAATATGGAATATGAATTTGGTTATTTTACAACAATGGAAATTTCCACATTTCGCCAAAAAATTCCACAAACAGTAATTTGTCCCATGCAAATAGCCAACAAATCTCCAATCCTAACACATATTTTTAAATGAATCACCACATGATTGATGGGCCATGATTTCAAAACATTCTTGGATTGCTAATAAATCTATGGAACCTTCTTGGTCCTTTGGTCATAAAAGCTGACATGTTTGGGATTTTTTTGAAATTTGATTAAATTCACCATATATATATAGACACATAGATTTAGATTGTAAAAATTTAAAACTAAGATAAGTTCAAACATTTTTTTTTATCTTTTCCACTTTTCCAATTTTGTGAATTTATAAAGCAATCGAAAAAGATTCAACATATTGCAATTTTCTTACAAAAATCAAATAAATCAAGGTCTTGTCAGCTACTACGTTGCACTTTACATCCTACAAGCACTTAACATAGGTAAGTCTATTTAAAACTTATTTTCTATCATACCGCATTACTTTATCTGATTTTGTAAGTTAGGTTTTTTTTTTTTTTTGTTAGTGGTAAATGGTTTTAAAGGGGACCATACCTCAAGGTACAAAAGGGTTCAAAATCCAGATATAACAAGAGAGCAAGATTGGTTTAAACAACGGTGGGGACAACACCTCGAAACAAAATCCCAAAACACCAAGATAACACAGTAAAAACAAAGGAAGTGGTAGTCACCAGCAAGAAGCACATTTAAACAACAACATTACAACATCTATATAGAAGCAAAAAAATAATTGCACAACAACAAACCACTAGGTTAGAGAAATGGTATTCTTGAGAGTGGATTTTTCTTCTTATGCACAATTTTCCAAATCGTTAGAGACCTCCTCGGCAGTAGAATGACCTCAATGGATTCCATAGGATAATATGTGTTTTTTTCCACACGAAAAGGAGGATGGATGTTTTCCTTAGCCGTTTTACACACAAGTTATTCATCTTTTGAATTATTTGTGTTACCTCCAACATGAATTTCTATAAGAAGCATTTCCGGTACCAATTTTTCCGAATAAACATTTGAATCAAAATCTTGGACTTGGCATCATAAACTAAATGCTTAGGGAGGGAAATTTTCCACCATTTTTATTCTCATTTTTACACTTTTCCATCCCACATTCAACAACAATATGACCTAAAGAGAAGCATCGTCTACACTTGAAAGGTAAACCTTTATAGTCCAGTGACCAAGACCATGTTATATTTTTCTCTTTTCGCTCAATGTTTGCAGGAAGGTTTGTAGAATTATCAAGTTCAATAAGGATCCTTGCATATGTTATATGGGTAAAATCAGTGGTTTTAGAGTCACTATAAAGAGTTTTTCCCAAAACATTTCTAATGGAAATAAAAAAATCTCGACTCCAAAATTACAGAGGTAAATGAAGTAACCTAATCAAAATGGGTTTGTGAGAGAATGATTCTATGAGTGGGTTAAAAGAGGGGAACCATGGTTTTATGATAAGGTATTGTGATTTACAGACCCAAAGTTTACCCACTATGATATCTTTATTAGTTGTTGAAGAAAAATCCATAATAAATATTCCTTTAGCACATGGGTAAAGATCTAACCTTCCCGAGAGTAGTGGGATCCATTTTTTTAGATCGGTAGGCTAGTCCATAAGCCACCAAATTTACAAATCAATTCATGCTCCTAGTAGTAGCGCTTAGATTCAAGGATTTCCTCTCTAAATGTGATGTAGAGTGTAATGGTGGCATGGACCATAGAGCTCATACCTTGTAGAATATATTTGAATGAGGTTGTGCCATTATTATGATGCCCAACATCATGAGTAGGAGGAATGTTCAGACCCAAATTCACACTATAAGAAAAGATAGACCCACATTCGGGCTTGACGTACTACTCGAAAAGGGGAAGAAGTCTTGTTTTCACCGGGGAGGGAACAAAGCCACTTCCCACACCATCTTTTGGTTATGTGTAGGTCAAAGCCCTAACATCAAATACCACAACCGTAGAAATCTCGGGATGTAGGTCCTCTAGGGTTCGCTAGATCCGTCCAAATCTCCCCTTCCTCCAGAGCCCCAACCATAATGATGGAATTCTCATTTAAAGAATCCAGGCTCTAAAATTGTGAAGGAAGGCTGTCAATTTTTCTCTAACCGAGTGCCAACACCTGGTCATCACATGAGCCAACAATCTAAGATAGGTTGTTAATAATGTTATAATATATTAAAATATGTCATTTTTATTTTACGGTATCACGATTCTCATTTTTTCCATGCCACATGACAATACAATGCCTTATTCAATTTTTGTGTCATCGAATCAAAATAAAATATTACCCATCCAAGATTCAATCAAATAAAAAACTAAAAATAGAACCTTGGGAAAAAAATCAATTACAACACCTCTTGGTACTAGCATATGAAAAATCACATCTTATTTTGAGAAACCATCTATAGAATCCCATCCTTCTCTAGCAAGACCAACATAATCAAGGGATAATGATTGCATTTGAAATGAAACTCAAAATGATTTCATTGATGATTTGATGACTGATGTTGTCAATGATGACAACAATGAAATGCCTCCCCTTGAATACATCCCATTGAATGAAGTTGAAACTGCATCACTAGATGATTTACATTTCCACTCTAGTGCTAGGACATCATCACCTACCCAATTAAATGTTGGAGGTGAAACTTCGGTAGTCAATGAAATTTAAATTCCACCATGGAAAATACTCAGGGGACACCTATTTCTAGAAGAAAGAGAAAGGTAATAAAATGGGACTTGGGAAGGAGTTTCAGGTTAGAGTGGGTTTCTAAGTTTCCATTTATTGAACATATTAAAAATAAAAATAAAGATAAACCTCTCAAAGAATGAAAATTTACAATATGTAGCTATTTAAATTGGGTAAGGACAAGACAATGCAACTTAAATTGGATATTATTGAGAAGCACATAGGAAAGATATATGAAAAGCAAACTGTAGATGGAGTTGTGAAGAATGTTTCTAGATGGAAAACTATGGATGATTGTTTACATATTAGGTATGAAAAATAATTTAAGGAGCACAAGAGAAATGAAATAATAGTTGTAGATAATGGAGGGAAAATTACATATCAATTTAACAAGGTCATTCAAAACAGTCTTTAGGTAAAATAATTTAGCTAGCTACTGTTGTGCACATTCTGAAAAGAGGTCATCCTATAATAGAATTTACTGAAAAAAATAAGATGTTGTTTTTCTTGGTGTCCCACACTTTCCTCATTCTTACCGGTCTAAAATTTTTGGTTGGGATTGGGAAAATACATATCTATGGTTGAGAAAGAAGGTCCTTGAAAGATAAAATTAAGTATACATGATACATGTCTTTGTCTATTGATGAGGTTATAATAGTAGATAATACTACTTGGGTATATATGCATGTTTATATTATTTAGAATCATGTGATACAACCTCACTTACTTTCTATTCACAAGATGAGAGATAACTCCAATGTTGAAAACCTTTGTGAATTGGTGATAAGAATTTTGAAGGAGATCGGTGGCATGGATGATTCTACAATTGTAACAAAGTTGGTATGTGTTGGGGAAGATGGGGAATTTATAATGCAAGGTCATCATAATGGTATGTGTGTAAGAATTTAAACATATCATTTCCCATATATGATTTCCATTCATTGTATGGCTCATAGAATGAATCTAGCATACAAAATAGTCAACAAATTTAAACCTATAGAAAAAGTTGAAGAACTTGTTCAAGAGGTGCATGCTTATTTATGTCGTAGTCCTAAAAGGTTTATGGAATTTCAAATCTTTGCAGAAAGAATGAAAAATGGGCATAAACTATTAAAATATATTGACACTAGGTGAATCTCATTGTATTAACTGATTCATAGGGTGTATGACGAGTATCAATATTTATTGGGAGTAATGTGGCAGAATCACATGGAATTGGAAAAGGCTCGAGATTTTATACATCGTTTGAATGATTTAGAGAAATTATTTATGTTGTGTGGTCTCCTTCCTATGTTGAATGAAATGCATCATATAATTAAACAAGCACGAGAAAGAACCATATATCTTGTTGATTTCTTAGTTTAAGGAAGCTGGTTTTTCTAGCAATAGAATATTTATTTAACAATGAGACTACTTTTTTGCATCTAAAGTTTGATGGTTGGACTAATTTGATAAATATTGGGAATCTAATTATCTTTATGATGTTAAAATTTCTTGGAGAAGTATGTTATTTTGTATGCGGATATGAGATACTAATGCACCTATTTCAAATAGTAATTGGTAAGAAGGTAAATGTCATAGGGATGCTCTTTGATAACATTGTATCATCAACAAGGGTAAGGTTAAGAGAAATTTCAGTTTCCCTACTAGAAGAAATAAGGGAACATTTTAGTAGGGATGCTTTACTTGAAGCAATGGCTTTAGTAAATCCCACCTATTGGAATAGTGTCCAAAATGAAAGATATTTGTAGGAAGACTACCACAAGAGATTGACTACATTGATTCAACATTTTTGTAAGTGATTTAATTTAATTTTAATTATCAAATGATTTAATCCAATTAGAATTAAATCCTATTTAGAGTAACTTACTTGTAATAAATAATATTTAGGTAATTAAGTACAAGAATGCGTGTAAGTAAAAATAATTAAACAATATAAAGAATGATGAATTAGTTGACTATGTGTAAACAAGGAGTTATCGGGACTGTTTAAGTGTTGGATCTAACTATAAACAAGTGTAAAAATGGCTTGTTGAAGGATCGAGACCTCAAGATTGTCTTTGAAAAAAAGTTCCCGTAGGAGGGAAGGAGTGCCCTAGGTGCTAATGACTGATTTGGGTGCATGTGTCTACTCAAATGCTCAAAACCTATTCTTTTTAGGTCAAAATTTCTTCATTGTTCCTCACTCTATGTCACTCTGGTTTCACTTTGTTCATTCACCGATCATCCTGTAAACCTGCATAACAAATGACTAGTTGTGCATGCCCACAAACCGCATCGAATATAATATAAAAAGATGCATAATAGGGAGTCTAACTAACCCTGGCATCACCCGAAGAGTGAAAATATGACCTATCACTACACTACATCTTAGACTCTATGTAGTTCTCCATGTGTGTGTGTATTTGTGTCCTAGGTGACCTTGTGCAAGTTGTATTATGATAACGAGATAGATCTAGATTTTTCATGAGTATGTAAAAAGTGTGATGGAATAGAATAAACTACCATCCTATGTAGTGTATGCAGACCAATGCAGCCCTTGACCCTTGTATGGATGTGTTAGATATGTAATTTGTAGTGCTCTTATGCCTTTGTGCAAGCTTAGGTGGTGATAGATAATGCTTATAGTGCTTGACCCCTTATTTGAGAGAAGTAACTAAGTATATATATGATTCCCTTATTTGAATTTTTAATTGAAAACTAAAACGCTGACCGGAGTGTTAAAAGTGTTGAACCCTAGTCATTGGTGTTGTCATTGATGTCAAGTGGCATTGATGGCAAAGGAGTGATTAGTGAGCTTTCCGGATGCTTCGAGGATAGTTGAGTGTACTACAAGCTTGGTTTGTGAGGTAGGAGTCCATTAGAAGCATGTACATGGTTGGTATGGCTAGTTAAGATGTTCCATAGGTTGGGCATGATGATATTAGTATGGGAAAGATCTCTCATAGTGACTTATAGGTCATTTGGCGAAAGTCTCTGTTAAAACCAACCTATTTAGGTTTGTTTCTATAACACGATGAGGTATGGAAGTTTGGTAAAAGTCATCACAAGAAAATATTAGCATGGTAAGAGCCTAGGAATGTTTTATAGGGCATGTTTGAGCATCAACAAGGTGTATTTTAGCTTCGGAGGCATATTTCAAAAATTCACCAAAGTTGGTCTTGAGAACTAACAGTGTTGTCTAATGAAAATGAGATAGGATTGAATATTACATGAATTTATATTGATAAATAACTCATGGTTCATGTATATGGGTGTATTTTGGTTCTTCATATCAAATTTCATCAAATTCGGAAGAGGTATGTGAAAGTTGTGTAAGTTTTTCTAAAACTAGTTCTTTAAGAAGTGCACAATGATCTTCCGGATTCTTAGCGTCAAGAGAAAATTTTCAAGTCTTCTATGGAAAAATAATCAAATGAAATTTTTAATATAACATTGAGCATGAACTTTTGCAAAAAAAAATTAGAAAAATTGACTAAGAAACAAGAAAGTTATGAACGTTTTTCTAGCAGATTTTTTCCTTCCGAGACCCTTTTCTTGATGCAAGTATGCTCAAAATGTGTTGTGTTGACTTAAACTGACTTGTGAAAGTTATGGAAACCTCTCATAAGTGTTATATACTCCTCCTAAGTCAAAACTATAACATTTTTAGTTCTCATTGTTAATAGTACCATACAACGATATTAAGGGTCGGGAAAGAGTATGCTCAAACAATCATGGGGCTTAGACGATACAATCATGATGGTGATGTAAAATACTTCTATATTGTTCCACGAGGTCAAGGTTTATGGAATAAATATCATTTTATGTTTCCATGATGAGACTTGAAGTCAATTTATTTCAATGTTTTCAAATTCCCTATACTCTTTTAAATCAACAAAATTGTGGTTTGTGATATGTTTGAAAATCTTTCCCTTTACACTTGTGCACTCAATATTGGTGGAGACGGTGCATATGATATTTTGGAGTGTGATTTCTAAAATTATTATGTGAAGAAAAAGAATTTTGGAATGAAAATGAGACCACACAGTCCTTTTGCATATTGTTTGGAGCATGTTATTGTCTAGAATGCTTTTTGGCAAGTGTGAAGATTTTCCCTTCTTGTTCTCGTTGTGTCTTCTATGTAAAAATCATGGAATACACTCATCAAGTGGAAACAATTTATTCTCACCTCATATACTACTGATTTTAAGAAGTATTAAAAATTTCAGGTAATCTACACTCTACTAGAAGTGGTCTCAAGATGGTTGAGTTTTGTAGAATTCTACCTTGTGAGTTGTAAATTCCATTTATGGACATAGTGCAATCTGGATTTCACTTTACCGGTACAAAAAAATGACTTGAAATGATGAAATTTTGAAGAAGTGATTTTATCTCGAGAACTAAGGAAGAATTTTCAATGTTCAAGACTTCCTAAAATGAGCTAAAAGTCTCCTCTAGTCACAAAAGGCATGTTATCTTGCTATGAAAATCACTATTAGAACTTACACTACAATGTGCATTGCTTTCCTCTGAAGTTGGAAGTAAAATAAAATGTTTTAATCGTGTTGGATGATTGGAAGAATTGGAAAATGGAAACACCTAACAAAAACAAGTGAAATTTGTGAAATTCATTCAGAATTGAGTGAGAAACCAATTTTAAATTGTCTTGGGTGTCTATAGTAATGGAAAACCTAATTCCAGGGTTTGATGAACAAAAGCTGATCGAATCTCAAATTAAACTAAACAAAAATTGCTAAAATTTTGGAGAATCCTCTCGAGGATGGCACAATCCTGTTGCAATAAGAACAAATTGATTTCATTAAGGTTTGATAGAGAATTTGATGACAGTTTCTTGAAAATATGTCCTTCATTTCGTACAAAGGTAGATTTCGAGTGTTTGGTTAAATTCTTCAAGGTGAGACTTAAAAATTCCTATAAAAAGGTTTCAAGAGCTATGATGGAAGTGTAAAAATATATGTTTTTGTTAGTTTTTGAGTTTAAATTAAAAAATTTGTGACAATGATGAACATCATGTACAGTTCTCTGGGTTTGGTCTCGAGTCAAATTGTAAAGTGCAAATTTCTCAAGTTGTAGTCTATTAAAATGTTAGTAGTGGCTAAATCAATCTTGTGAGAGCTTGAAATTGGTTTGAAGAGTTTTTATGCTTGATAGTGATGTTTTGATAGTCAATAATAAAGGATGACTCTCTCGATTGACAAAGGTGTGTGCAAATTCACTTCCAAAAAGGTGATTCAAAGACTCTAAATGTTTTAAAGGATGTCAAAGGAAGTTGAATTAGTTATTTAACATTCTCAAAGGGATCCAATGTTATAAGGGTTACCTCAAGGTAGAGTTGATTTGTTGAGTGTCCCTAACTATATATTACTTGGTGAAACCTTGAACAAAAAAGGCATATAAATCCTTGTCTTATGGAGTCTTTCTCATTGTATGGAAGGAATTGAAAGGTCCCTTATCAGTTACTTTCTTGAAAGGAGTTCATTCTTGGCTTTATCCATATAGGAAAAATCCTACAAGGTAAAGATTTACCATTTGAATCAAGAAAATTTGAAAAGTTTAGTCAAAATAACAAAAGTTTCTAAAGAATTCAAAAGAATTGAATTTTGATATGGGTTTTTGTGGATGTTTGAGGATATTAATAGTCATAAAAAAAAGTGAATGGTGTGGATATTAGTTGTATGGTATGTAACTGAAGTAAGAAAAATTTAAGTGTTTGAATGAATAAAATATGAGCGATTACATGAAGGAGATACGATCTCAAGGAAGAGGTGAGGAAATATCTTGAAGATGTGTGTGTTAACATGAAAGATTGATGAAATCGAAATTTTGAGATAGGGAGGTAGGAGTTCATGAAAATTAAAAGGTGAGTTGAACAAAGTAATTGAAATTGAGAGTTAATTTTGAATGAGACTCGATGAAAGAGCGGAACTATTAGATATAAGGAGGTGAAGCACATACAAAGGATTATGTGATATCTTTAAATGACATATATGGAGAAATGAAAAATGGGACTAAACCATTGTTGAAGTAATGATGTAGAAGGAAATTTTAGTAGAGAATGATAATCATAGACAAAAATGGATTAAGTGAGATTTTGTTGAAGGAGCATATGTGCAAGTGAAAGTGAATGAAATAAAACAAAAAATGAAGTCCGATACATGGAATGCGGGGATGAACAGTGAGAAAGATTTAGAGTATGTACGAGATGAGTCAAAGGAAGTTATGAATTCAACAAGAAATTAGAGAGCGGGAAAGTGTGTTAATTTAGGGGTCATTATCAGTTGTGTAAGACAATAAACAAAGTGTGAGAAAAACATAGAACAAGTTTAAGTTGCAGCTTAACATGTAGGGTTTCAACCTCCTTATAAGTAGTAGCTTGGTCAAACTTAGGATTTGCAGCTCTAGGTTGAGTAGAAGATCAACCATGAAATCAATGTAACTGATATAGGACAATTAGGTCCTAAGCTTAGTTCTCAATTTCAGTGGTTTTTTTCCAAGTTTTGGTTTCCCACATTAAATTTTTGTGTCTTTGTGTGTTCTCATACTATTCATTTTTTTTTATTTCATGTGTTCATCATAGCATAAGGAAATAAAAATGACTATTAAATTTTAATAAGACATTGATTCATCTCCCCTCTCGGTTTCCTAGTTTCCAACAAAAAGTTGATAAATAATTGAAAAGGACCCAAAAGAGTAAGAAGAGGAAAGAGAAGGACCAGAGATTCGGGGAGGGAAAGGATTTCCTCGAAATTTCTTTCCTAACTATGTGTTATTGTCGAGAGGCAATAAAAAGGTAAATCGAGTCAAGTGTCGATATAGCTGTAAGATGTGTAAGTCCATTAAAGTGCAAGAGATAAAGAAAAAGGAAAAAAGGAGTTATCAACCACTAGTTTTCTTTCTTAGGAATCGTGTATACATTAGTACACTTTAGGACCTAGAAATGTACCCAAGTGTATAGATTTTGTGTCTAAAGTTTCCCCCACTTTATGTTTGAGAGTGAATAATCGATAGCATAAAGTAGATAGAATATGTGTACGTTTTAATCTAGAGAGGAGTGTAGGCGATAGCATGTCAAGTGGACAAGTATCCATGTGAAGTGTGAAGTGATTGTAATGTGAAGCATGACAACTAGGAAATGGAGGTAGACCCTAGGAGTGAATCGTATGCGTAGTAACATGTTATTGGAGCTTATGATTTTTGATGTGAGTTGATTCTTGTTTCTTGTAATGACAGACCTAAAAATAAGATAAAAAGAGTAGTCAAAGTCCCATATATGAAAGATCAAAGTAACATTTTTATAAGTATGTAAAAGTAGTAGAAAGTAGTAGCTAAGGAAAGAGTGTTGTAGACACTGTAATTTAGCTCGAGCAACTTCAATACTTAAATTGTGCTAATTATCCCCTTTCCGCAAATTGATGGCATATCGTCAATATAGCACATTTTCTCTTCTATTGTCATTAATTAACTACATTACGCTAGTTAATTAACCCTTCTATCCAACAAATAAGCCAATTAGCGACCTTCCGTTAATTAATCCTCCCTTCTATCTAGACTAATTAATTATTATTAATTAATTAGCTTCCTCTTCCATTAAATCAATAAATCATCATTTATTTGATTAAACTCCTCCCATAGTCTAAATCATGCTAATTATTCCTCTAAAAATATTTTATAAGCTTGCACACTTATTAATTAATCACTTTGGTTAATTAATAAACCCCCTTAATTCCCATGGGTCACTAAAGGACAAATTAAACTCTCCTAAGGTTGACTCAACCCTCCCTAAACCTTCTTTATCCACAACTAACCCAACCTCTCTATTATCCCACATGTAAAGGGATGTAGAGATTCTTTTATCCATTGGGCTATATAAATATCCCTCCTCCTACCTTTCTTCTTACACCTAAATGAGCATAGAGCCTAAGCTATAGCCATTTTCATCATCTTAGAGTATTCTTCATTGGAAGAGCTAGCTATCTTCATTTCTTGCATTCATCCATCCAAGTTTTGAAGTCATATGGAGATATGTCAAATGGTCTTGTAGCCATGGATTGACAAGACTCCATTCTTGAAAACCTTGGGATTCAAACATACAATCAACCCTTTGATTTCTAAGGATCTAAATAGGTTCATTTCATTTGATTAGCATTCAATAGAGATAGAGATTAATGGATTAACATGTTAGTTTGAATGTTTATTCATGTTATAATGCAATGATGTTGGTATATTAGTATTTTTTATGCTCTAAGCATGATGGTGCATAGATTTTATTTTATCTTTGTTTTAGGACTACTAGGTGTTATTTCTAATTCTCTTTGCATAGCTAACTAATTCTTGCACACATTTGGCATGCCCAAAGTGGGACTTGAACCTTAGTCCCTTAGCATTATAGTTCAAATTTTGTTGTTATTTCAACATTTGGCTAACCCTTAATATGCACGTGTGAAATGATGTTAAAATTCTTATGATTTTGTTAATCTTACATGTGTGGTGTCTTATTTAAAAGCTTTAATTTTGATGGGTTATTGTCAATTTGGAGCTAACATGTTAAACTTTGAATATTTTGAAATTTTTTGCATCATTGGGTCGTATCTTAATGTCATCAGCAGTAAAGTTTTTGCAAGGGGTGTAGGTACACAAAGCCACGCATGCAGCACTAATCCCAGCACACATACACACTACTAAAGTCACTGTACCTTGTTGTTATTGGAAACTGTAAAGGATAGCACATGCACCCTAAAGGTAATGCACACACATTTCTGCTAGCATACATGCTATGTGTTTGTATTTGTGGCAACGTGACGCACATCTATATCCTAAGCGAGACATGTCTTTGGTAGCACAGCCTGAAACACTCTACAAGAGGCTTTCTAGTTTTACATTGAGTCGCACAGAGCCATAACCCATGTGCACAAAAATTAACCCATGCGCAGGTACCTCAGTCCAGGCTTACATGTCAATTCCATGTTTACAAAGGTTTGTGTCATTGGATGCTAAACTCATTATGAGTTTAATCGATTAATTTCTATTTTTCAGGATATGTTTACATATTTTTTGTTAGATTAGAAATTGGATAAACTTTGCATGCTTAATCATAAAAGTAAGGTTGTGTATGCTCTTCTCCGCATCTTTTGCAAAGATCTTGGGAATAAGAAACGATTCTTATATCTTTCATTGCTTTGAAAAATGTTTAGAATGTCCAAATTGGGTCAAGAGGTATGTATTTTGATTTTGAATTAATTATTTTCCATTTATTGATTTCTTAATTAGATTTTGCATCATGTATGCTCTTCTCTTGCGTCCTAGGATGATCTTGAGAATCAGAAATGACATTTATTATTTTTATGCATATGGAAAATTACTAATCCGTTGTGCAGAACCAAAAATGCTTGTCAAAGAAAGGAGTCAAGACAAAAAAAAAATACTAATACAGTTTTTCGTGCAGGTTGTCAAAAGGTGTTCAAGAAAACCACATCAAATTAAACAAGATAAAAACACACCACAAACATCACACTGTATTTGCAGGTTTAGATAAGGGTATGCCCTATCCACTTAAAACTAGGACATAACCCCTTTGGCATAATCCTTAAGCTACAACAATGGGGGTGGTCCTAGGAACCCCAAAGTAGTCCACGCAAGAGGGAACCTTGTGGATGAAACAGGAAGTGCTCCACACAACCTACTTGACTAGTATTACCATTTGTAAAATTTAGCATCAAATTTATTTGTATCACAGCCCCAGTGAGAGTACCCGATGGACACATTTATTGTGCATTGTGCTTGAAGGGGGTAAAGTAAAGTCTGAGATACTCTAAGAATTAGTCAATGCGGCTTTTCTTGGAAAATCGAGCTCTCTCTTAGATAACTTGTGAAACCTAGTTGAGTGAATCACCTAGGAAGCTATCTTTGACCAAGAGCCAACTTGGACCATATCAAAACCAATTTGAGTTGAGAGCCATTATTCATCACGAAACATGTGAAGCATTACTTTTTCTTAGTTTTTCACTTTCCCTAAGGTGAGGTGAAACTCTGCCAAAGTGAGGCCAACATTTTTCAACACCAATTGATCTACTTCCTTCACTTTCTTTTGACATTTTGTTGATTAGAAGAAGAATGACTACGCTTGTGTTGCTAATTGATTGTATTCACCACTTTTGTGTCCGTTTATTCTCATCCATGTTTGTATCTAAGTTGTTAAACATCTAAAGTGGAGATGTTTTCATATCATTGGTATCCTTTTCTATCTTGATACCGAATTCAAGATCGTCATCATAGTTAGGATTGGTTTATCATCTTGACTCTCCTTTGAGCGGTTATCTTGTTTTTATTATGTCACTACAATTTTGTTATTTACGTCTTGTTTCTTGTAAACGTGACCTAAATATCTATATTGTGATGTTACAATATATACACTTTAACAATTCCTAGGTATACTCTAGCTTTGGTTTGATTTCAATTACTACCTCGATTTTAAAAGTGTGAGCATTACCACTTGTGCGTGTTGTATCAATATCATCTTGATATAAAATACCTTACTTTTTGGTGAAATTGTTGTGTCACTCACAATTGTAATTGACACTTTTTAGAATATGGGTCTTGATTGGATTTGGGCTTGCTTTTAGTATACTTTGTTTGGAGATCATGTTAACTCCTTGTTATTACTTAAGCCTTGTTCATTTCTTTGAACTCAACATAAGTAGTGACATTTTTTTAATCATCTTAAAACACCAACTACCTTTTTGGAAATAGACTTAGGAAGTACATCATTTGATTAATTGGTCTGGAACTAAACATTGTGTGATTGTACCTTGTTTATCACTATTGACTTATTCATTTAGAAAAATCACTTTTTCACATTGATACTTTGACATTCATTATAATTCTTGAACTCTTGACATTATTTTTACATTTCACTTAGGCTTGATCAATATATTTTGAACACATTCAAAACACCTTAGTGAAACTCCCATACATCATGGCCCCTAAAACAATATTATGAATCAATAAATAGGCATTGGAAATAAGACAAACAAAAACTTAGGAAACTTCAAAAAAACAAGGTTCAAATCCCTTTATTGGTCATGACCTTGGTCCTTTATTCTCCATAGAGAAAGAAGTAGAGGAGATGGTAGATCATAGTGGTGATGAGTTAGAGTCACCACACGTGTAGAATTTTACTTTGACCCCACCTTGTTAGAAAAATTCCTTTATAGAAACAAAGATTGGGTGCTAGAAAGAGTGGTGGAATTAGGAGCTAGAATTCCTATAGAACATGAGACAATCCCACCCAAAAACAAAGCTAATGAGGAAGAAAAACCTCTCATTAACATGGAAGATATCCTAACACATGGGCATGCTTCCACCTATAACATAGGAAACGATAATGTGGTGGGTTATAAAATGCCCTTCATCAAGATGCCACGTAGAGTTAGAGTAGAACATGAAAACGTAGAACAAACTCCACGTGCCTGAAGAAGAAGAAGAACCTCTTGAGGGATAAGTCACTATTCAACAACAAATCCAAAACCTTAGTCGATAATTAGTGTTGCTAACATCTCATGTATAGAAAGAAATGAATAAAAATGTGCATAAGACAAAACCTAAGGTCAAAATTAGTGAGATTCACATAAAAAATCAAGAAGGAGACAATATGGAATACAATCGTGTATATATCCCTACTTCTCCTACTAAATAGTAATTACTTACACAAGAAATGCAATCCATGAAAGCGATGCTTACAAGCCTTCAAGAAATTAATGTTGGGAATAACGAGAAAAATACCAATACGAAGAGCTATGCCCTCATCCATTTGATAAAGTTATGACACTTCAACCCTTTCCTAAGAATTTTGACATGCCAAAATTTGAAAATACGAGAGGAAAGGTGACCCGCAAGATCATGTGAAATATTTTTACATGGCATGCCAAGAAGTGGCATATAGCGACAATTACCTCATACAACTCTTTCTAAAGAGTCTAGGGGGACAAGCCTTGGAATGGTTCACTCACTTACCTCATGGGTCTATCTTCACATGGCTTGAACTAGTAGAAAGGTTTATTCAACATTTCTCATACAACATAGAAAGTGACATAACCATGATAGACTTGTGTAGTACTAAACAACACCCCAATGAAACATTCGCTAGCTTCTTGCAAAGATGGTGAGGGATAGCCAACCGCTTCCCTTGCGCATTTCTGAAAAACAACTTGTGATCATCTTCGTGCCTAATCTAAACCTGGACATCACTTTTCATTTGCAAATGCATTGTGTTTGTACCTTTGAAGAGGTCATTGAAAAGGGCATACAAATAGAAAAATCCCTCATCGCCAAAGGAACCATCAAATCACATTCTAAAGATAATAAAAATTCCAAACCAACGGAAAAGCCAAAAATATTTAACAAAAACAAGAATGTGGTGGGAGACAGAATCACAGATTCCAAACGAGTACAAATGGTCCAAGTTGGTCAACCTTTTAAACTTACCAAAGGACCTATTTAATGACCACCTAAATGTAGAGTGTTCACTCCTCTCAATGAGCCTTTATATGCAATATTGAAGCAATTTGATGTAACCCACATGGCAACTTATCCCATGACACAACCTTTTGATGACAATGCTCCTAAACCAGCATGGTACAAAGAGCATGACTATTTTGATTTGCATCGTGTCAAGGGACACAAGAAAGATAAGTGCGTAAGAATTCTCCACTACATACAAGATCTCATTCAAAATGGAGAGATAGAATTTGATACCCTGGAGAAAAGTCAAACACCAAATGAAAAGATGGGGATATTCAAAGAACCATTCCCTAAACATGGAAATTCATATGAGAAAAGGCCGGATCAAGGAGATTCATCCAAAATTTACAAGGCTGTGAACTATCTCTATACCAAAGTGACAATAATCATTATGATTCACTCATTGGATGTATCCACTCTTCCAATGACCATGTGAATACCATTAGGATCAAGGGAAATTATTTCATTGTGGTAATAAGGCGCACCCATCTCATGATCCCAGAACCCTCTCTGTCAACCCCGCAGGATGGTTGGTATAACCTCTTAGAATAACTTGAGAAGACATCTACCAAGATTTCAATCTTGGATCTTCTTAAGATATCGAATGTACATAAAGACATCTTGTACAAAACTCTCCAAGGGTCAGGAGTGCCAATGGAAATAGACCCTTCACATCTATAAGATGCGGTGGAAAACATCACACCAACTGAATACATCTCCTTTAATCACAAGGAGATCCCTAGCAAAGATCACACACATAATCTCCCTGTATATAGAGGTATTTGTTACCCACCGGAAAATAAAATGGTGCTTGTGGACAATGGGTCAGGGTTAAATATATGAACTTTGAAACTAATTAAACAACTCAGGACATAAAAATAAGATCTTGAGTCCCATCTTATTATGATAACCGCTTATGACAACACGGAGTGGGAGTCGATTGGGACAATCAAATTGTTGATGGAGGTAGGACCAACTTGTCATAATACGAAATTCCATGTGTTGGACTTGGAACTTCCATATAACATGATTCTTGGCCACCCATGGATTCATGCCATGCAGGACATACCATCAACATTCCATCTGTGCATCAAGTTAAAACATGAGGGACATATTGTTACAATACAAGGAGATCAGAATGCTTCGCTCACTATAGATATCAATAGATTTTCTCATAAGGGTACCTATATGTGTCCTTCTATTGATATATTTTTTCCCCTTCAATTAGAAGATATGGAATCATGAGTAGATTCAGACTCCCTAAATTATTGCGCTCATGAAGCTTCTACATCTACTTCTCCTTTTGATTCATGGGAGATGAAAGTTCTAGAGTATGGTTGTGGAGAATACAATGTGTAACAAGCTCTCCTAGTTTTAGACCTATCTTTGTCACCTAAAATAAGAGGTCGACCCAACTATCATTTCAAATGGCCTAGAGATGAACGAACTATTGGGACATTCTTACCTGGGGGATTACTTGTTGAAGAGAAATTTTTGGACCCACCTACAACTTGGGTCCCAGAGGACACTCATCCAAATTCTACTACCAAATCCCTGAATATGAGAATTCTATTTGAATGATGTATTTTATGGGCTACAAGGATCAAGGGTGCAAAAAGAATGAGCAAGAACCAAGAGAACTAGTTCATCTCCCACATTTCAAAATAGAAAGATATGGTATCAGCATTTAACCCTATGGATCACACCCCAATGATCAAGACACCACCTATTTCTGAGAGCGAAGATAGCTCTGATTCTTTAGACAATGACACAGATTCCCATTGTAGCCAATATGAGGATCTTGCCTCCACAAACCTATTCATGGATACTTTTGTCCTTACCTTAACCCCCATTAAACCTAAAATTGACCTTTTCTACCCTTCCCTTATTGAATGGGACCAACAATGTCACGTACCACTAGACCTCTTTGAAAATGATGAGGCCATTGCTGAATTCATGGGCATTCAAGATACAATTCCAAGATACATGCTTAGATACGTATTTTAGAGAGGAAGCTAAGCTTCGTGGTCAAAAACTTAAGAAAAAGTGAGTGAAAAAGTTCCAATGAAAAGCCTCAAGCAAAATTAAAATTCCAAGTCACACAGTGAAAACCTATTTGAGGCATTGGTGACAAAGAAGTAGAAAAATTAATGGATAAGAAAATTGACCACTTTGAGGGTGAAAATATCATAGAGACGTCATTGGAAGAAGATCTTAACCTTCCTCCCGATCCTACGCATATGGAGGATTTTTAAAAATGATAGTAGAAGAACCCATCGATGTGAATATTGGAACCAAAGATAGTTCAAGTTGGGAGCTTCACTCTCAACACGGGAGCAAAATAAATTCACCATGCTTCTACGGGAATTTGTAGATATATTCACATGGTCATATAAGGATATGTTGGGCTTGGATCCAACTTTGGTAGTGCATAACCTAGTGGTGCACACAGATGCCAAGCCCATCAAACAAAAACTCAGAAAAATGCATCCATGGGTGGATCTTCTAGTTAAATATTGCTAGAAAGTATCTATCGTAGGATTCATTCAACCTATTGACTACTCTGGAATGGATATCGAATATAGTCCACATACAAAAGAAACCTGTCGGGATTATAATTTATACAGATTTTAGAGACATCAATAAGGTGTGTCCAAAAGATGATTTCCTATTACCTAATATTGACATGATTGTTGACTCAATTGCAGGATATGAAATGCTATCTCTTATGGATGGATTTTCAAGTTATAATCAGAAAAATAACATATGAGGATCAACACAAGACAACCTTACAACCCCCTGGGGAATTTACATTATCAGTAATGCCCTTTAGCCTAAACAATGTAGGTGCAACCTATGAAAGGGAAATGATAGTGATATTCCATGATATGATTCATGACATCATGGAGGAATATGTAGATGATATCCTAGGAAAATCCAAGACAAGAGAAGACCATCTTGAAATTTTGTGGCGTATCTTCGAATGCCTACGAGAATATAAGGCCAAATTAAATCCAAATAAGTGTATGTTTGTTGTACTGTCAAGAAAGTTACTTGGTTTCATTATATCACAGAGGGGGATTGAGGTAGACCCAACTAAATTTACCACCATTACTAAAATGCCTCCTCCCAAGAATATCAAACAATTGTACAACTTGCCTGGAAAGATACAAGACATCCTCTGTTTCATTTTAGAGCTGGCTGATAAATGCCATTCATTTCCCCATTTGAATAAGAAATATGTTTCCTTAATTTGGGGACCAAATAAAAAATAGGCTTCACCTTGCTTAAGCAATACTTGGCCAACCCGCCTGTCCTCATGCATCCAAATCCCGATGAGCCACTTTTGTTGTATATTTCTGCTACTCAATTTTCTATTGCACGGTTCTTTCCCAATATGACCTAGGCCACACAAAAAAATTCATGTACTATCTCAGTCGTACCTAATTTCCTATGAGATCAACTATCCTCAAATTGAAAAAGCTTGTTTGGTTGTCGTTTTTACCTTCCAAAACCTTCACCATTACCTATTGAATACTAAAACCAAGCTTATATCTAAAGTTGACCCACTCAAGTACTATTTTCAAAACCCACCCTTATGGAAGAATGGATAATTGGATCATTCTACTAAGCGAATTTGACATTGAGTATGTACACCAAAAGTTAGTTAAAGGACAAGTGCTCGCCGATCAATTGTGAAGCACCATTACCAGGAACAGAACATGTAAGTCTGGATTTTCTAGATGCATCATTGATGTATATTGAGGAATTTTTCATGTGGCAAGTGCACTTTGATGGATCTTTCACTTTCCATGGTTTAAGAGTAGGTGTAGTGCTAATTACTCCTTCAGGAGATACCCCATACTATAAGCTTTCCGTCTTGGTTTTCCTTGTACAAATAATATTGCAGAATATGAGGCGCTCATCGCTAGGATGAAGCTAGCAATCAAATGGGATATCCATCATGTCAAGGTCATTGGTGACTCATAATTGATCATCAAACAAGTCAATGATGAATACAAATTCAAGGATGAAAAGTTCATCCCCTACAAGAAACAGTAGGAAGCTTTGAAATAATACTTTGTGCGTATTATATTCAAACAAATTCCAAGAGCATAGAACCGATCCATAGATGCAATGGCAACCATGGGTTCTATGATATGAATTCCACCAGAGAGCAATGATATGTCATTATTTGTTAAGAATTTATTCCATCCCTCGTATGACATGCCAGAATCCTACTTGGTTTGTGAAGTTGTTGGTCCCTATTCACCGTGGTATGCACACATCCATGCCTATCTTAAACACAATAAATTTCCTCCTACCATCTCCCGCTCCGAAAAACAAATCCTTCTCTACCAAATATCATGTTACACCCTCTTAGGAGGTACGCTTTATCTTTATGGCTATGATGGAAATTTTTTGCGTTGTCTAGATGTAACAGAGTCATTCAAAGAGGTACATGAAGGGGTGTGCGGCGCCCATACAAATGGAATGGTTTTAGCAAAGAAATTTTTAAGGGTAGGCTACTATTGGCCTACTATGGAAACATATTGTTGTAACTATGTGAGGAAATGTGTGTTATGTCAAAAGTATGGAAATTTCATTCATGCACCATCATAGCCGTTGCAACCGATCACGACCCCATGGCCATTTTCTAAATGGGGATTGGATTTGATAGGGAAACCCACCCCTACCTCATCTGATGGCCATACCCACATCATCACAACTACTATGGAATATTTCACTAAGTGGTTGGAGTCCATTCCTTTGACTTATGTTATAGGTGCTCAGATATCCAAGTTTATCATAAATCACCTTATTTTTTGGTATGGTATTCATGTGGCCATAGTTACTGACAATGGAAATTCATTCAAGAACAAGACTGTAAAATATATTTTTCATTGATTTTAAATATAGTTGAAGTGGTCTATGCCATATTACCCTCAAGGTAATGGGAAATCTGAATCCACTAATAAAACATTGGTTTAGATCATGGAAAAATAGTGAGTAAGACAAGTCGCAACTAGCATTTTGCAAATTCACCCAAGCCTCTGGGCTTATATGACCTCCATTCACACTCCTACCGGTGTGATAACTTATTCCCTAGTGTTTGGAATATAATCTATCATCCCATTGGAAATAGAACTTCCTTCCCTCGAGAATATCTCTAAGGATTATTTGGAAAAATATGAGGATTACTGAGTGGCTAGACTAGCAAAATTAGAAATACTAGATTAAAAAGAGCATTCGCGCCCTTAACCATCTTAAGGTGTATCAAAATAGAGTCTCCAAAAATTACAACAAAAGGATCATACCTCATTAGTTTGAGGTCAAAGATTTGGTCATGAAATAAAATCATTTCAACACACGGGCAGAAAGAGAAAAGAAATGCAAGTTCGAACCACACTAGTTAGGACATTACGTCAATGTGGAAAAATATGGAATAGGAGCATACAAATTTTCCCATCCCAATGGCGATGAGATCCGTGACACTATGAATTCCATGAAACTTAAGCGGGTATATGCTTAAACATGGCACAAATTTTTTTAAAAAAGTAAAAAAAGATCAAAATATAAAAAAATCAAAAAAAGAAAAAGAAAAAGAAAAAAAAAAGAAAAAGGTCATCCATATATGAAAACCATGCAATTATGGCGCTTTGGATAGGTCCTTGGTGGCGGCTTCCAGGAGACTTGGGAGGATTCGTTGTTCACAAGAATCTTGCATCCGAGGGGTACTTTTACTTAGCATAAGGGTAGTTCCACACCTGCATCCAAGATTCCCTATGATCTATCTATCATGTCAAGCCTTGACCGGATATTTTCCTCTTGTAATTCAATGAAGGGATAGTCTTTATATATTCCTCATCTAATGTTGGGGGAACCTTTGCACTTTCACCTTATTTATAATCACATGGCACATTCCCTTGTATATTCCCCATCTAACACTGGGGGCAGCCATGTTTCTCGGTTTCCTACTGAGATAGCTTTTGCAAACCTTGGAAAAACACAAAAACAATAGAAAATTGTTTCACAAAACAAAAAAAACAAAGAAAATTGTTACACAAAAACAATAGAAAATTATTTCACGAAATTCTAAACAACATAAAAATACATTGAAAAACAGTACCACAAAAACATAGCTTTAGTTTACTTGCTTTATCATGTTTCTTACTTTGTTTGTTAAATTGTGTACATTGTTTGCTTATATGGTTGTTGCTTGTTTGTACATTTGTATAGTTTGTTGCTTAGACATACTTTGTTAAGATTCATCTTTTCTTGCTTAGATTAGATTTATTCTTACTTGTACATATGAAGTGTGTTTTTGTATGCTTGTAAATAATTGTACATAGTTGTGTTAATTCACGTTGTTTGGGAATGTATATTTGATAGGTTTGTTAACATTTGCTTGTGATTTCTTGTCGCGTGTACATAGTTTTGTTATCACATCATCATATGACCATCAATATCATCACATCTAACATCATTTATAGATCATATATAAATAAAACAACTAAGAATACATCATACATGTATGCTAAGCTAATCATCACATATCATATCATCAAATGGGGGCAAGAGGGATTGTAAATATCAAAATATATCCCCCACACCCGTATCATCATGTCATCCCATCCACTAATCTAGAGCATCACATGTACAATACAATTGATATCATCTATGGTCTATCATATAAAATCAAACACATGTGATACATCATCATCTATCATCATGATACATACAAGATATGAAATCAAACCATATAACATCATGATACAATCAACATCCATAACAAAACATCAAAGTAAAATGCATCACCACATGACAAATGTGCCACATAAAAAATGTCCATATATACATGTATAAAATGTCTATCTCAAAGAGGATATACATCATTGATACAAAATGGGCCATCAAGGGCACAACTCATAAATCCTTCATCAGAGGCATACATAAAAATGTTATACATCGATCAAAAAATGCTAAAGCCTTCATAATAGGCGTATACATAACAAATGTTATAAATCGATCAAAAATGCTAAAGCCTTCATAAGAGGCGTACATAAAAAAATTCTATACATCGATCAAAAAATGCTAAAGCCTTCATAAGAGACGTACATTAGAAATGTTATACATTGATCAAAAATAATAAAGCCTTCATAAGAGGCATTGATAAAAAAATGTTATACGATGATCAAAAATGCTAAAGCCTTCATAAGAGGCGTACATAAAAAATGGTACATCGTATACATCTATCAAAAATATTGAAGCCTTCATAAGAGGTATGTATATCAAAATACATGTACAATTAATAAATACATCGAGTCATGTGATTTGAACCCTCAACTAGACTACGTGACTGCGAGATGGGGAGGACCCATGACATGTGCACCTCGCCCCTGTCGGCTTCCCTCGGGGCTGCTCAACTGATCTACCTGATGCATGAGGCCTCTCTGACCTCGCTGATCCACTCGACTACAAGCCATAGGTAGGTTCCGTTGACCATCCGAAATAGCCTCATAGTATAAATAATGGTAGTAAGAGGATATGCCCTCAATTTTCACAAAATCTCTATGGGTGTGCGGTGTCACCGCAGCCCCATCTATGCGTCGAAGGATGCTACTACCTCTGTAAATAATCTCACGACATCAACCTAAACCACTACTGCTCGGCTTAGAGCTGATCTCTCTTAGTTGTCAATTGTTGCACATAATTTTGGGCCTATTGTAATAAATTCATAACATGGTCCATTTATGAGGCCATATGTCGTATCTCTAAAGTGGGCAAAGCCATCTCCTCCTTGGCTGCCCTGGGCTCTAGCCTAGTCTGCTCTACTATCAAAGTCGTATGTGAGCTCAATCTTGGTCCCTCTTTGTCACACCGCCTCTACAACCGAACCGAGGTGACCTACTATAGTTGATGTCAGGAGAAGGTAGCTAGTTGTTCCCTATCCTCTCTACCCTCTACTCCCTCTAGGAGGAATGTGCGGGGGCTATGTCTCGGACCGTGTGCTCGGGGTAGCATCTCTGTTGTACTACGAGAACCTATACATGTCCATGTAATCTAGGCCTAAGGCTCTATCCCTGTCCCCTGCTCCTATAATATTGGTCTAGGACCCTATGCTAGACCATGTCGATCATCCCCACCATCATGTCTCTGTCCATCAAATGGATCATCAACACCCCGCACCCTGCTCCCGCATCATCACCCTCATCACTATTATAAGGGATCTCTGGTGGTGGTCTAACACCTACATCCCATTCCCCATCGGGTATGGTTAATGGTCGTGGAAAAATAGTAGTATACCATGTCAAATAATCTGATGTGGTACCTATATCTCTAACCTATCGAGCAAGAGCCCAAACCTATGGTACCATTTGTGTAAAATTGGCCCTAGCTCAAGCCACCTAAATATATGGCCCCATGGCTCTCTCTCGTATCACGGCAAGCATACCATATGTCTAGGCTGGGAATGCCCCTGAATTATTCCCAACTACCGCTAGCATTGGTCTAATCTATACACCTCCATAATGTAATGCGGATGCCCAAGAGAAATTTCTCTACCATGCAAACACTGAGCTCTACCCCATCCTCTAGCCATTGTATATGCCTATAGGGCCTCTAGATAACATCTTTATGTTGCAGCTCATCAAAATCTTATTCGATAATAATATTCTTGCCCAAATGGCATCGTACATCATCTCCTACGAAAACCCATCCCATGAATGTTGGCTCCTCTAGAGCTCATGCACGTAATGCGCCTATAGGGCACCCGATCGCTATGTGGTCCCATGACTAAATCTATAATAAGGAAGTCAACCCACCATATTCTGACGGTGGTAGGTGATCAGAGGTAGATCCCAATATAGATGTGCCAATATACACCGGCCCCAATAGTATCTCTTGCCACTATATAATCTATGGACTAAAGTAATCAAACCCAGTGGAAACGATGTCTTTGTCTTATCAGTGAGTAAAAACCCACTGATAAGAGCCATCAAATATAATGGTCCTTGGTGAATAGTAGGATCTGATATGCACCAGTGTAAAGACACTGTCATACCCTCATGGGGTATCTCATCTCGGTAGAATATGTCACTAACAACCTCTATGATACTCCCAAAATTGCTCATATACTCAATCAGGGATCTAGTAATGGGGACGCGCAGTATATGCCACACGTCCTCCAGTGTCATGGTTATCTCTCCTATCGGGAATCGTAAACACTGAATCTCATTGTGCCATTGCTCAATCAACGTTATCGTAGTACATGATCCAAGGTGATCGATGGCATCCACGCTAAGTGTTCTAGGATGACCACCTCTAGTAGCACCTCCATATCACGACAGTCCCACTGACACAAGTTCGCCTCCATCTCTGCTATGCGACTATGTCACTCTCTTGTCTACAATGCTAACAAACTTCTCTGTAAAACACAACATGTGTTAGGCACTAACATTTCTTCTATGTTCTTCTATTTTCTTCTATCCTAAGCTAATTTTCACTTTCTTCTATGTGTCAATTTTGGCATTTTCCTACTTCTTCCTTATGTTCTTCATCTTTGGGAATTTCTTCCCTTTTGGCACCTGCATGCCCATTTGGGCATGTGCACACCTATTTTTGTGTGTGCGCCCTCTTTGCATGCACACATGGGCACATGCGCCTAGGGCATTTGCGCTTATGTTATGGTTTCCTTGCTTGCATGCATATGCGCGAGTGCTTTTATGTCTGCGTGTACACGTAGATTTTTTGGCATATGCGTGGGCATGTATACGCTTTTGGTGTGTATGTGTTTGTGTGCACAATTTTTAGTACTGTGTGTGTACACATGTTTGTGGGATGCTTGTGCCACCTTAAGGATACATGCACCCACACACGTGCGTGCATGCGCCTTCGCCTAGATCTAGACATTAATTAAAGCATTAATAAAGCATTAAATTTGTAAAATGAAAAAGGTGGATCAAGCTACTCACGAAGGGTCCATCATCGCATGTCGGGCATACTCCTAAACTCGGTCGGTGCATCTCCTGTGGGCTCGTGCTCTCACCATCATCCTCATCACTATTATGGGTCTCACAATAAATTTTGGCGGTGGTTGGTAACAATTTAATTGATCGTAATGATTTACCCCCCCCGTGTGGGGTATATTAAACCAATCTCACCGTTCGCGATGCCTGAAGACTGTTTTGACCACCGTTGTCATTCTAACTCTTCTTCTACTTGCGTTGTGAATAATTATTTTTCTTAAAATAATTGTTTTATTTAATTTTTCATCTTTTAGGGCATTATTTGTCACTTGGTACTCAATTCTTCTCACTAGGACAATTTTATTGCTCCTAGGTGATATCACTTCTTCTGCACACTCTTTCAAATAATTTTTTTAAAAATAATTATTTTGTTAATTTTCCGTTGTGCTAGGGCATTATTTACCTCTTGTTGCTTCTTTCTTCTCCCTGGGGAATTTATTTTGCTCCTTGGAGAATTTTTTTGATTCTTCTATATTCCATACCCATCAAAAATTTTAAAAAATAAAAAATCCATCTAAAATCCAAAAAAATTAAAATTATCTCAAAAATCCTAAAAATTGTAAAATTTACAAAAAAATTTGGTAAACAAGCTCATAGCGGTTGAAACTCGTGTCTTGCGCATGGTATTCATTCCATATCTTGCTGGAATTTTCACGTTTTCATAGATCAAATGACTCACGGATCATCTGATTTATAACTATTTACAAAGCTATCATGTTTACTTTGTCGGTACTCTGGGGCACATCTAGTTGCCTGATATTGTTTTTCACCGCGCACAATGCTTTATCATTGGACCCGGCATCCTTCTTCATTTTCCCTTGCATGTATCCTTGCTAGGGGCATTATTTTTCACCCTTTTTGTAAATCATGAACATTTGGGGATCTTTAGCTTGATAACAAAATATTTTTACAACCATCTTGATCGTTGTTGGTTTGAATATGTGTGTTTGTACTTGTTTTCCCTGTTAAATGAGCTCATTTCCTTCTCATATTTCATTTCTTTTTGTATTTTGCATTGAGTTGGTGTTTTCAGGAATGGACAATTTTTGTAGTATGGCTTTTCATGTCATCTTAATTTTTCGTATGCTTATATTTTTAATAAGGACCAATGATGTAGATCTTTGGCTAATGATGATAAAAATTGTTGTTGCCAATCTACAGGATGAAAGCTAGTTCTTCCCTTTCTCGCTTCTCCATATTTTTCTACATCACTCTCCTATCAACACTATTTTCGATTCACAGGGCATCCTACCACTACCCATTCTTCTATCCATTTCTCTCACCTTTTCGATCGTTGATCTCCTTCTTTCAATACCCCATCGACACTCGAGGGGCATTCTCACTCGCTACTAATTTTTCTTCTACCCCTTCAAAATTTTATCTATCTACTATCTTTTAAGTGGCGTCATTTATGCCACCCCAAAGAGGGGAAAATGTAGACACCTATAATTTAGCTTGAGCAATTTAAATACTTAAATTTCTCTAATTATCCCCTTTCCCACAAATTAATGACATATTATGAATATAACACATTTTCTCTTCTATTACCGTTAATTAACTACATTACTCTAGTTAATTAACCCTTCTATCCAACAAATAAGCCAATTAGTGACCTTAGTTAAATAATCCTCTCCTCTATCTAAACTAATTAATTATTATTAATTAATTAGCTTCCTCTTCATTAAAACAATAAATCATCCTTTATTTGATTAAACTCTTCCCATGGTCTAAGTCATGCTAATTATTCCTCTAAAAAGCTTCTATAAGCTTACACACTTATTCATTAATCACTTTTCTTAATTAATAAACCCCTCAATTCATATGGGTCACTAAAGGACAAATTAAACTCTACTAAGGTTGACTCAACCCTCCTAAACCTTCCTTATCCACAACTAACCTAACCTCTCTATTATCCCACACGTAAAGGTATGTAGAGATTATTTTATCCATTGGGATATATAAAGAACCCTCCTCTTACCTTTCTTCTTACACCTAAACGAGCATAGAGCCTAAATTGTATCCATTTCCATCATCTTAGAGTATTCTTCATTAGAAGAGCTAGCTATCTTCATTTCTTGCATTCATCTATCCAAGTTTTGAAGTCATATGGAGATATGGAAAATGGTCTTGTAGTCATGGATTAACAAGAATCCATTCTTGAAAACCTTGGGATTCAAACATACAATCAACCCTTTGATTGCTAAGAATCCAAATAGGTTCATTTCATTTGATTTGCATTCAATAGAGATAAAGAGTAATGGATTAGCATGTTAGTTTGAATGTTTATTCATGTCCTAATGTAATTATGTTGGTAGATTAATCTTTTTAAGCTTTAATTATGATGGTTCATAGATCTTGGTTTAGCTTTGTTTTAGAACTACTAGGTGTTAGTGCCAATTCTCTTTACATAGCTAACTAATTCTCGCACACAAGTGCACCTAATGTATGAGAGAGTATAGGATAAAAATTGTCCTATTTGGCTTGGAGATGTTTCTAGATGGAGTTAGGAGTGATCAATTCCCAAAAAAGAAAGCATCAAGCCATAGATTGAAGCATATTTCCACCAAGGATGAGGTTTTTGGGTGATCTCATGCCAGGAGCAATTATTTTGGGTGATCTCATGCCAAAGAAAGTATTTTTTGTGATCTCACACCAAGGATTTTTTTTGGGGTGATCTCACGCAAAGAGAAGAGTGTTGGGGAGACAGGTCTATTTTTATCTCCTTCCATGATGATTCTTAAATGATAAGTGTCACTACAAATTGGCACGTTCCGATTTATAACTGATTTATAACCAAATTGTAACTTAATTGTAACTTAATAATAACCAAATTGTAGTTGAATTATAACCAAATTGTAAATAAATTGTAGCCAAATTCTTGGATTATGTAACTGAAGTCAAGTGATTGATACGTAGATCCATACTATAAAGCTGCTAAAAATTGTGTTATACTAAGAAACCATCTAATTTTACCCCCATGATACTAACACCGTGTGGGACACAAGTGCTCAACGGTCATGTTTGTTACTTAGGCGCTAGTGTCTGCTCTTTGTTTTGTTACAAGTTTGATTTTGGAACACTATGTAAATGTTTTTCTTTATTCATTCTATACTTTTTTTTCGTTTTGGAGTTCTATCTTTGTAAGGGTGATTTATTCACTAAATAGTTTCCCCCTTGTTATGGGTGCATGTGACGAATGTGGGAGGAGGAAGCCCAAACGAGAGGACCTAAAATTGATATGCATATCATATATTGGATACATGTGGGGGTAGGGGATGTGCATGGTAGAAACCAAGGCATGGGTAAATAATATAGGCTAGAAACAAGTGTTAGTGTAAAAGATCTCGCATGCAATAGAATACAATGTAACAAGTGACTATGAAGACAAGAAGGAACTCGAAAATTGGTTTTCATACATGGGACATCACTCAAAATGTCACAATACAATCAGGTCCAAAATTTCCATAAGAAAACAATGATGAAGTAACACATAGGACATAGCTCATAAAAAATGGAAAACAACGGCAAGTAAGAAGTAACAAATAACCATGGTTGCATAGTATCATGTAAGGAAAATGCTACACATGAAGCACTCATTAGAATGTTAGAAAGATAAATAGTATGTCAAATCATGTATATAACGAGAAAAGTAAGTGATAATGACAAGAAGTAGTAAATAATGTAACAATAGGACCTATGAGTGTGGAGAAGCGAGAGTAGTAAAGGTAGATGCCCCGAAGCCTTTGACGGGAGTGATAAAGAGTGGTGTCAAGCATCATGCATAATGTAAGAATCTATAAAATTCTTGCATTCACCTCATGATACCATGTGAACACGTATGTGTGTATAGAAAAGATAATGACATACCAAATATCCAACTAGTATGGGCAAAAAATTGTGACATGTAAATAATATAAGCTAACAAGAGTAAAGACAACCAAGATGTGTATATTTCATGTAAGTTCCATGGTGTTCGGGAATATGTAAGATGTGCATATGGAAGTAGTCGTGTTTCCCCAATGGGTGTGTGTGACGTGAGGTTCATTTAGGAATTGTGCCCTCAACAATCAAGTATGAATCATAGAACAAGAGTGTGTCATCGGGTAATAATATAGAGATGGGGATCATCTAACATATGTTAAGATGATGGTGACACACATTAAGAGCATGTGGAATAGAGGGATCATGCATGTAGGTACAAAATTGGATGCAAGAGGAAATAGTGCCAACAGTGGGACGTGTGATGGTTTGAGATGCAGAAGTGGGCTGCTTAGGAATCTATTGTGGTGTAATAACAATAGGGGAGGTGAGAGGATGTAGAAGGAGGATGAAATACTAAAGGAGATGGATGAATGATGACCATAGGAATGGAACGAATAATGACCTTAGGAGATGGTGAATGAGATAAGCTAATAGTTGTAGAGGATCACCTAAATGGAAGCGAGAAAGAGCTATTACGAGAGCGAGTGTGGAAGGCAATGACACCCTTAGCTATTAACTCTTGGATTCTATCATGAAGGGCATAACAATCATTTTCACTATGGCTGTTAATTTGGTGGAAATTATAAAAGGGTTAGTCACGATTGTGGTGCGGTTGGTTAGGGGTGATGTTGGTTAAAAGGTAAAAAAATCATTTGTTTATCAAGTGAAGTACATACGATATCATGTGGTCTAGAAACTTTTGATAAGTATAATGGTCCATGGGTGGGAGGTGGGGAGGATCTAGGTGGATGATAATTCGTTAGTAGAGAGGTGGGATTTTTATGTGGAGGAGGCTATGGTGATTTGTGAAGAGGGTACAATATTTGGGAGAGTATAGGACTTAGTAGACGGGTGAGGAACAAAAGAGGTAGAAACAAGTACCATGCTAGGTGATTAATAAAAATATTGACAAATATATAAAATTCCTAATCTAAATATGTAACAACACTATAAACTAAATATGTAATGAAAGTATAGGATTTGACCCAATAAAATCAATATAGAAAGTATGAAACCATAGTTGTAAAGAGGAAATAAAGAGACTTAGTTGATTCCTAATTAATCATAGATTGTGCCAAAGTGACGAACTAATGAGCAGAGAGGGAGATGTGTTGCAAAGAGCCTTAAAAATTGTGTGACTCTAAGATATTCCTAGACTAGGGCACTGGAATGGGTCGGGCGCCTGGTTGTACTTTTCGGGTGCAGGCGCTAGTGTCTTTGTTGTCTTAAGGACCCAAGTCGATTCTGAGCCACGATCGAGACCGAAAATTGTGTTGAACTTACTGAACTTTGAACCAGTAGTGTTGCACTACATTTCAAACCCAATGTAATTTTATGTTTGTGTGTGCAAAATCATGCCCTAGGTGGCTCTTGTGTGTGTCACACTTGATAGAGATAAAAATAGTGAGATATAGAAAATTTAGATAGATTTGTGCGTGAAAGAATAACCTTCCCCTCCTATGAAGTTTATGTAGAAGAATACAATCCATTTCCCTTGTGTTGATGCTAAATGGATGCTTGAATTATCTTGTAATAGAATTTGGATGCAACATTAGGTGGTGATAGCTAATGCTTAGTGTTTTTCCTTTATTATGATCACATAAATTTATATTTATAGATATCTCTACATATTGGTCACCGGAAGTTCCACTGAAGAAACAGGAAGCCACATGTGCCTTCTTCCTTCACTTGGATTATAATATTTCAGTTATAGCTCCAAGGTCAGGAAATACGTCTTGTTGTGTTGTTCATGGTTCACTTTCAAGAAATTAATAAATCCATGGGAATGGCCCTTCATGAGTAGACATGATGTTGGTCACTAGAGCATTTTTCAAGAGCTTTTTGTAAGAACACATTTTGTTCATTATGGGAAATCTCTATCATTAGAGAAGACATACTTTGATGTTCTCGATGAGAAAGAGGCTGCTGATGGGTCAATCTTTCTTGACTCAAGAGGTTCTATGGGATCTACGATAAACTTTACCTTCTTATGAGTCCTATAAAATGATAACATTGTGCGCCCTCTTTTCATTATCTTCCTTTTTGAAGGCTCATGTTCAATGGCTCTTGGTTGCACTTGTAATGTTTCATCATTTAGGAACTAACCAAGCTCCCAGGTGTTTGATTGAATATTTAAGAACACTTCTTCCTCATGGAAAAGGATGAGCTCTTGATTCTTCAAACAGAATGGCTTGAATACTCAGATGACTTGACTATCTCACTTTGACTTGTTTCTACGAGATGAGGATGGATTCGAGGACTTGATGTTTCTCATCTTTCCTAATTATTTTCTCATTTCGAATATGATCATGATGATATCCTTAATTTTATGAATTTTGATTCCAATGGGTCTCCTAGATCTTTTCAAATTCTTTCCGGCATCACAATGTTCTTGATCATCTCTGCTACGCTTCGATATGTTTTGTCATGATCCTTGGCACAAATGTGATCGAATGATGCTTTGGGATCCTTCTATAGGGTTGATTTTCTTGTTTGATCTACAAAAACTCCAAGATCGTGTGATGATGTAAAAAAATAGTGAGATGAGTGAAAATGGAGCCAACAACAACTTTCTCCACCGAAAATTGAAACTTTTTATTTTGGGTAGGTGGGGTCATGAGCTACTATTTTAGGAAATTTTACTTTTTTCCAAAAAATTATTTTCCAAGGCTCATCACACACTTTGCATACCTCTACTGATGATTCTTCACAATTTTTATGAATTTTCTATTTTAAGCAAGTTATTTTTTGGAACCTATTATGTTGGGAATTTTTCCCGTTTTACCTGTTTATTGTTTTTCACCATTCTTGGATGTTTTAGGTGATGAAATATTGTTATTTTGAGAGAATTAATATTTTTAGTAAGTCACTATATAAATCATGTTCTATTTTTATAATTTGGTCATATTGGTGATGTTTTGCAACGAAAACACCATTGTTGGATTCAACTATGTATTATGATCTTGTGCTCCAATTTTCGTTGTGTTTCTTCCTCTTAAACTCTTGCGCAAATAAAAAAATCAACTTTAAGAGGTAGGGTTTAAGATTTAAAGCTATAGAAAACTAGGGCATCATCTGGTATGAAGCTTCAGTGATCACAAGGGCACTTGGTAAGAGAAAAAATAGTGAAAATTTAAGTGCAATTAGATTTCTAGTCG
Organism: Taxus wallichiana var. yunnanensis; assembly: GCA_018340775.1. Lineage (NCBI taxonomy): Eukaryota > Viridiplantae > Streptophyta > Pinopsida > Cupressales > Taxaceae > Taxus > Taxus wallichiana. The sequence goes on along the minus strand of CM031242.1, from coordinate 851,120,355 downwards.
ATGAGTTATAACAAAATCATGTTTTCGGAAGCCATGGATGTTACGGAAGATGTTGGGAAGAATATATGTCATATTATGATGTTTTTTGAAGTTATTAAAGTTGTATCAATGGTGTATAGGTGAAAAGTGTAAAGCGGTTAAGTTAAAATTGATTTTAATTTGTTTTCATGTCTTCCCAGCTAACTACAGTTTTGATCTTGGGTGAAGGGAAGATGGGTTAAATTCATATTTGCTTATGGAAGCCATTTTTTATCCCTTATTTCCCCTTGGAAAAAGGTACACGAGGGACAAAAATTGGTGCTTTGAGAAAGATGATGACAAGTGTCGCAAGCTGGTGCAATATGCGGGTGAGGGGGGTTGGTTAAGCTCTAGGGTTTGAAAACTTATCGTATGGAGAACCAAAGAGGGTGTTTGCATGGGGCACCAATTTTTTCCCATCTACCCCCTTGTTAAAATTTAAAATAGGGACAAAAATGGGTTCTTTTAGCATGATGGTGACAAGTGTCACAAGTTGGTGAAGTGTGCACGAGATGAAGTTTTCCAAATTAGCCCCTGCGGAGTTAGAGAGGGTCATATGAGGGACCGCATAAGGGGCTTGCATGGGGGAACCATTTTTTATCCCGTCTGTCCCCTTGGTAAAGGGACAAGATGGGAAAAAAATTATGCTCGAGCTAAACCATGACATGTGGTAGTTGGAAATGTACCTAAGTATGGGATCGGCACATGATATGCACTTGTGAAAACTTGAAAAATTCACAACCAAAGCTTGGAAGGGTCTTTGGAGGTAAAACTTTATAGGATTATGACTCCAAAGATAATTCTATAACTAATGGAACAGGTTTTAGACATTGATTATTCCGAAACTTAAAAAATGCCCCTATTTTGATCAAGACAACGAGGTGTACCGCTGTAAAGTTGACTTGAGAAATCCTTAGGTCTTGTGTAAAATCAAATTTTTCTAACATGAAGAGGATTCTCTAATATTTTTGTTGCCTATTTTTTTCCCTATAATGCCTTACGGAGCTCTCGAGAATCATCCAAAGAAGTTTAGGTTCCTATTTTGACCATTCATTCCTTACACCTGAAAACCTATTTTTGCACAAATTGTCCCTAGACCACCAAATATTTCTTAAATTTTCCTAAACCACTTCTAACACCTTCTTGGCTCTTGATACCTCTTATGGGTTATTATGATCTTTCATGACCTTCTGGGAGATGCACACATGCCTTGAAAATGACATGAAATAACCTTTTCAGTCTTGTCGGAGAACTATGAGTCTTCGTTTGCACTTCAATGAATGAAAGTATGAACCTTATCACACAATTTTGTAATCTTGAATATGTTTATTCAATGCATTAGGAGAACCTGCAAGGTCAAGATGATCATACACAAGAGATAGACCGACTAGGAGAGAGATTTGGGAAGGCCATGGAGCAAATTTTCATATTTGGTGAGTTTTCATTTGTCAAATTTTAAATTTTGGGCGTGCAAAAATGTATGACAACACTTTCTTCCTCACATCTCACCCATACTACTTCTTCAATCAAATTCAAGAAGTTCTCATATACTATTTCATTAGTTATCCCATTCAAATGTGGTGCAAAATCTAACTAGGGGCCCAAAATTAAATCTATTCAAAACTTAATGATCATTCTAGTATTGCAATGCTTTTGTGTTGCAATATAAAATAATATAATTCTTAATTTTTCTTTTGTTTTGTATTAAAGCTACATAAAAAGTACTTTAAATTAAAAACAAAAACAAAAGAAAGCATTTAGGAAGCTTAACCAAAGACCAATTGTAAGAGTATTATAGTTTGAAATAATATAATTCTTCGTTGTGCATGTGTTCTGCAATATGAAAGAATATAATTGTTCATTTTACTTTTGCGTTGTAGCGTGCTTGAAATTAATTTCATCCTACTATTTTAAAGGGTGATGTGAATTAATTAATCAAGGAACCAGTCATTTTGAAATCTTAAATGAAGCACAACTCTTTAAAATTTAAAAAATGGTAAAAAGAATGACCATTTTGGAACTTTTATTATTGGCTAACGACTCTCTAATTGTTTGTTTGTTTTGCAACGTGAACGAATTTGTATGGCTCTTCTCTTTGAAAAAGATGGTTCTGCTTGTAATAGTTACTCATACTAACGCTTTAAAGCAATTGTTGTTCTCCCATTCAGGAATCACTTTTCTAAAAGTTAAAGTTTGGCAGTGTGGAAAGAATGTGTATGAAAATATAGTGTTTTCTTTCCTTTGGAGAGGGAGATTCCTCTTTAACGCGTTTAATCAAATCGTTGTTCTCCTTTTCTAAAAGTTAGAAGGAAACATTGTAAATTAACATCCAAGTGCAATCAATCATTATGCCACCTATCAAGAATTAAGTTAAATGCTGCGAGAAAAGATTCTCGAACAAACTAAATAGCATTCCAAACATCTCAGCCATAATCACGAAGCATGGGCAATTTGTGTTGTTGTAATGGCAAGAAAGAGCCGGAAGCTCTTCTTCCGGCGGAACAGTCGCCTGTCAATTCTCTAGTTCCGGCGGAACAGTCAGCACTCGACTTCGAAGCTCCTGTTCTGGCAAAACAATCTGCTCCAGACATCCCTGAAACGTCATCTCCAGCCAATACAATAGTGCCACCGGTGCAGCAACAACAAACTACAAACCAGACACCATCCCACGTGGCCGATGAATCGTTAACAGTTGCCGAACCCGCATCAGCATGTATTGAGAGTCCCTCGCCGCAAGCAGAGACACTGGAGGACTGCATCCTTTCCTTAGAAAAACTCCAAAATGAGGACCTCCAGATTGATAACTTCATCGATGTCATCGAAAATCTGTTGGATACTCTTGATAACAAGGTTATTGTTATCCTTCGCCTTTACTCCATCAATTAACGGAGACCGGTCTTTTAACATTTATTTGTTTATTATTGCAGTCTAAAGCTGATAAGCCATTAAAGCGAAGGGTAGATCCAGAAACAGTGAAGACAAACGCAAGTTCGGTATGGACTTCCCTTCTCCACGGCGGGACAACCTTACTTGAATTTCTCAATAAACATATTCAGGTGGAAAAGGTAATTTCTAGTTTTAATTTCCTCTAATTCAATTCAGATGAGTCATTTGAGTAAGTAGAACTTATACAATTTATGGTGGGTGTATTTTCAGGGAGACGAAGGAAGTAGACAAGTTGTAGCAAACATAATGGAAAAAGTGGGGAAGGTGCATTGGGTGGTAGGAGGATTAGCTATTGTTGCATTTTTGTTAGACCAAATTGGTCAGGTCTCTGAAAACCCGGCTGAATGCATAGATCTATTACGGCAGATGCTCAAGCTTTCTGGGCATATTAGACAATTAAAATTGAATATGCCAGAAGAAGAAAAGGAATTCTGTGAGGCCATGTTATTGATTGTTGATGGATCGATGATGTGTGCTTCTCAGCTAAAGTCCAAGAAATTATTCAGGTACAACATTCATGTAAATTTTATTGAGAGGATGTGTTATATATGCTTGATTTTGAAACTCATACGGTTGGTGTTGCAGGTTTTAAAAGCTAAGGTGGATTCCAGTAGCTTGAACGGCCTTCAGTCAAAAATAAATCAGCTTTATCAGCAACTTAATATGAGAGTTGTGAGAGAGATACAGCACGATCAACCTACTTTTCTTCCTCCATCACAGCCTCTCTATCCATATTATGCAGGTACACAATAGATTAAGAATTTTATAATTTAAGTACAACTACTCTGCTTGTTTTCATTTACATTTTTTTTTCTTATGGGTTGCTTGCTTTCATAAGTCAATCTCTTTAAACGATTCAACTATATATATATAAAATAATTGTTGTAAATTACATCTCTAAAAATATACTGTTTTTAAAAATCAACTGAAAAATAGAGATTAAAACATCTAAAGTAAAATCATCTTACTTGTAACCTTGACCGTTGAATTGTTGATGATTTAGGTGAATTAACAAATTAATTTAAATTTCACAATCAACTATTTTATCTTGAAATAATATTTATTTTTTAATAAGGATTTTTAACGTGTTTGTGATAGATCAAGATCGATCTTCACATTTTAAATTGTGTTACATATATATATTTCCCTATTCACCAAATAGATTTGCGGCCAATGAGCTACCCAAAACTTCTTGATTGTGAAACAACGGTCAAAAATTGACTTTTGTCCTACTCACGCTTGCAAATTATTGCACTCACACGGTAGTACCATTTAAGTGTTTTTTTTTTTTTTAATTATAAGTGCACATATGTATAAAAGTAAAGTTGAAAACTAAGAGTTACTTATGCATATGAAAATATTTTTAAGTGGTTAGAAATTTTTCAATATTGCCCTTAAAGGGTAAGGTTTCGATGATCAAGTGCATGTTATATCGCAATATTTTTGGACGTTGCGGGATATCATAAGTATTGTCTTTTCTTGGTGTCCTCTCCTTACAGTCAAATCTATATAATATCTCCCTCTCCTTCTAGTTCAGATTATTGATGACATGATTGGAGTGAGTGGAGTTATGAACAATGATACCACCATGAAGCACCCCTTAAGTTTTTTCTGAAGGTGTTTCAGGAGGCAATGACTCCCCCTCAATGGTGTTCTTCATGTCTCTGATTTTAATGTTACATGTCAATGGCTAGAGCAGTTTTGTTTAATAGGATACATTATGGGTTGTATCCCCTCCGAAAGTATGCTTAAGACATGGGTTAAATCTACATGGGTTTCCCACAACATTAAGTTGGAAAGTGTGCAAAACATGAAAAATGGTTAATTTTGTTTCGTTTTTCTAACTCCTCACATGCCCCCTCCATTCTCATTAGATCGACCACATGATATGTCTATAATTTCTTATAGGTTTTATCCCATGGACTCTGGATTTTTTGGTGTCTAACTACACGACACGTAAAACTCCTATCTGGGTTGAGTTTTGTAGGTTTTAGTTGTCACACATGCATTTCCTACACCGAGATAGTGTCCTCCTTTGGAAGAGTGGTTTGCATGGAACCTCAAAAGTTCAATAGTGCCAGACCTCAACGAATTTTTTTTGTGGGAGTTGATCTATCCCAGGAACTCAAAGAATTTTTGGATATCCAAATGGGAAACTCTCATTATTTGTAGAGAGTACTTTACATTAATTTTCCAAATACTTGTTTTTGGTGTCAAGATACAAAACATAAAATAAGAATTGTCCGTTGTATATGTCACACAATAGGCCTAATCCCAAAGTAGCATATGACTCCTCCAAACTCCAATAAGAAGAAGGGTGGAAAACAAATCGTAAGTCACAAGAATAACATAAACAAGATCAAAGTCACGAATGTTGCGCAAGCCCAAGCCCTCAACAAATCGTGTGCCTAGTGAACAAGCTGTTAAGGAATAGCCACATGAAATTCTAACCCTCTAAAGAGCCGGTTCAATCAGAGTCTTATCTTTTTTATTTAAGTTCACCAAAGACGCCTGGGGCATCCAAAGTGCTCATCGATTCCTTGAGTTCATTTTGGGTGACATCAAAAGTTCCCACTTCTACACTCTTTGTGCTTACTTCTACATAAGGTCCAACCGAGAAAGCCCAAAGCCCAACCCAGAAAAACTTGTTGGATCAATGAAACAGTCCAACACACAATGAGGACTCGACAGAGGAGGAATACAACATTGAATATGTTGGGAGAAGAAAAGTTGAATTGTCGGGAGTTTCGACGCATAATAATGTGCGATTCCTACAACACCTATTTGATGCCTTAGAAGGTATAGAGACAGAGGAGATGTCCTTGACACTCGTTTCTCATGAATTACTTTTCATGAAATGTTCACGGTCTTACAAAATCCAATCAAAAGTTTATTGTGAGTGATTTTGGATGAATTTTAGAGACATGGACATTCTCTGTTTACGAGGAAGTTAATGTGTAGCATTTCTAATTTTTTGTTGTAAGTAATACTATCAAGCTTGACAACCAACTTGTGCTAATAAGTAAGCATGATGCGGGTTATGGGGGTTTAATAACATTTATTTCACACAACTGGTGGCCCATTAAGTGGATCATGGCTCGCACCCTACACATCGAGTTATTTGGGCTCTTTTTAGTATTAACATCCGCCCTTTTGGCATCACCAATGTCTATGTTGTTAATGATTCTCATGAAATGGAAATCTTTTGGCGGTGGATTACTATTGAAGTCCCCGATGCACATTGGGTGATATGTGGTGATTTTAATATGGTCAAGCTACCCACTAACAAGTGTGGCCACTTGCAGATACATTAGACAATTGTACGGTGAAAGCTTGGTTCTACATATGCTAGAAATTCGGTTTGTATGACCTAAAAGCCCATTTTCAGCCCTTGTCAAAGACTTAGTACACTTGGAACAATCTCCAAAGTGGATAAGATCAAGTGATTAAGCATCTTTAGCAACCGATGCTCTTGATGTAGGCTTACTTTATTTTTAATAACAAATTTTCATTGCATGTGGAAGTAATTTCATAGTTTGTCCTTTCTAATCATTACCTCATTAGATTTCACATTGCTTAGCAATCTTAGCAACTATTATGTCATAAAATGCAATTCTATCTCAATATAACGATTATGGAGCATGGGCCCACTATCAATCACATCAAAGGGATTTGAAACTTGGTTTAAAGGCCCCGTCAGCAAGCTAGTCAGCATCTCACTCAATAGCAAGTATGGATTCAATGGTAGTCAGATGCACTAACTCATACTAAATTTCTCATAATTTATAGCTGTCATCTTGCTAAAATTTGGTGTCACTCCTATTTTTCCACCTCTTCTAAGCTTAATCATGTAATGGTTGAACTAGATAACAACCCTTTCTCTAAGCCACTCCATTTTGGATTGAGGAACTCAATAACAAAATTCATATTGATGATAATTGCAATTCTCGGGGGAGCCAAAAATTGAGCTCAAATACATTGGCTCAATGTTGGAGATAAAGTATCCAAAGAATTATTTCAAATGCTCAAATCCAAACAATATTCATAATAAATAAAATTGTTCCATGAAAATGGTCTCGCACTTTACTAAAACTAAGGATATGCTCCAAGCCTTTGTAAGTAATTACAAGTAGGTTATCAAAGCCCAAGGTCCATACTGCAAAGCACCAAAGCTGCATTGGAGCAATTATAAGCAGTTGTTCCCTATAAGGTTACCCTTGCTAAGACAATTTATTGTTTCATATTACTGTCCATTTAATACCTTCATGAAGTGGCATTGCAAATGACCAATAATAAAGCCTCAAGGTTCTATGGGTTTTCCAGCCAAGCTCTCTACAAAGCTTTGTGGGATTCAATAGGTCTCAATCTCCACCATTTCTATTTAGAGGGCTATCACACATAGAATTTAGGGAAATAACTCAATAGATGGAACACTAAATTCATACAAAAGTAAGGATACCTTAAGAAAATTAGCAATTCGCATCCAATTACTCTACTTAATCTCCTACAAAATTATTACCAAGGCCTTAGCTCTTCATCCGGGACACCTACTCCCGACCATCATCAGGACTAGAATAAATGGGATTAATTAAGGGTATATACATTCTACACAACATCTTTGTTGTTTGGGAGGGAATGGAATGGGCTTGTTGATCCAATCAACAAGCCATGTCCATCAAAATAAACTTTGAGAAATCTTATGAATGGATTGAATGACCTTTTATTCTTGTTATGCTTAAAGTCCCAAGCTTTGGCCCTAATTACATTTAGACATTTAAAATGTTATTTTCTTATGTCTCTTCTCACATCACTATTAATGGCAAGAGCTTGGATCAATATTTCCTTTTCAGATCTATATGTCAAGGTTTCCCCTTTCCCGTTCCTTATATGTTTTTGTAGTTAAAGGTTTTGGCTACCTTTTATCCAATACGGAATCACAAGGTATGGTTTTGGTATCTCTCTTTGATTTGATGATGTCATACAACTCCTTAACTACCATTTTTCCATTGATTCTTTTCTCACTTTGATTGAGGATGAACTAAATATTTCCAATGCAATGATTTGTTTGAATATGCTTTTTTCTAGTCCCATGCAATATAGTGGTATAAAACATAATGCTATAGGCAATCCTTTCTTCCTCCACCTATTTGGTCCAGAAATTAAGACTGGAAATATGTTCAATGTGGAGAAATTTTTTAATTATTGGGTGTCCCCTTTTCTTTTCAAGCAATCCCATCATAACTCTAGCAATATGTGATGCATCATGTTGCCAAAAAGCTAGAATACTTGATTACTAAGACACTTTCTCTAGCTAGTAAAGTTTAAAATTTATCCAAAGTATTGGAAGCCAATCATGTCTATTACTCCTCATGGCAGTTTCCTTCTAAGAAATTAGTGAAAAACTATAAAATCTTCTTTGGGATTTCTTATCTCCTAAGGAAGCTAGAGGTATGGGGCTTATTGGCATCTACCAACAATGGTCTTCCCTTGTGTGCTAAGTGGATTGTTTGAGAAATTGAATGGAAAGAAGCTTGGAAAATTATTATCCATCATTGCATTGTTGAAAGGTTTACTCCATGGGTGTCCTACTTAGAAAGGACTAGGATTTGCTAATATTCTCACTTTCCTTGTTTCGGTTAAAAATTTTGGTTATTTTGTTATTAAAAGCATATAGAAAGTATCGGAAAAAATCAATCCTTTTCTCTTATGGAATGGGAATGGTTTCCGTGATGGACTCTCCTTTAACCATCGTTTTATATGCACATTAACCATCATTCTATATGGTCATCTCCCATCATTCATTTCCAAAATCATTATCTTGTGAAGGTTCCTTGGATCCCTCCACTCAAGCTCTCTAAGAAGGGGATTTTTTCCGTGTAAGACCTTTTTGTAAACAAATGTAATTCTAGTTTCCATGGAATGCCATCAAATCCAAATTGAGTGGCCCAAGGATAAAGAAGCCATTGATGAAATCATTTTTTTTGTGCCCACAGACATGGTGCATAAATTATTTGCATCCTTTGTTCGGCCTTGACGAGAAAGATTGGAAGTGGTATGTTGATACTCTATTCTAAAATTGTATAGCTAGTAAAACTTATGAATGGATATCTCCCCACCTCTCCATGGTGATGAGCTTAATTCCAAATGGGGAATTAGATCCTCCACCTCAATATGGAGCCATGGGTTCCACACTATTTCGATTTCTTTCTTGGAACCAAAAATAAAATAAAAATTCCTAGAGTATCTTCTGCAACATGGCTTGCTTGTTGGGAATCGCTAGTCTAAATTGGAGTTGCTAAACCCGACTTGCTCATTTTGTGGGCATTTGGAAACTCAATTACACTTATTATGGCTCTGTCTAAAGCCTCATAGTGTTTGGAATTGGATCCATAAAATTTTCATCCCTTGTGATCAGAATTCTTTTCATGGAAGCATGTTCTTCTAGGGGATAATCCCATGATGTTGCATAATTACACCCAAATCTAACATACTTTTAAAGGGGAAATCGTGTTTTGGATATGGAAAGAAAGAAATGCTTGTCTATTTATTAATTCTGCAATGTATCAACAATTTTATTTATATAACATGTTCATGGTTATATCTAATGTGTTATTGCATATTCGTGTTCAAGAAAATAAAGTTGTTTTTGAGGTCGAGCACCTCGAAAATCTCCTACAACATTGGGGTGATGCCCCTGCAATGTTGATTGATTTATGTTATCCTCATCACTCTTTGCCTCATCACCACAATAGTGGTTAGCAGTAGAGAAACTATTGCAGAATTCTCTCTTAGCACTAGTCTTGACCATGTCCACCAATCCATGTGATGATCACCTATCATATGGGGTGCCACATCACCTCCGACGCCACGAGATCATGGATGGGGCTGCAACACCGCATAGGCCATTGGTCACCTTTTCTCATGACGCGTGGAGCTTTTTGCTACTCAAAAAAATTCCCTCGGCTAGCCCTAGCCATTTCTCCATATCATGCGGTAGAGGATATCACTAAAGAAGGAGACCATGTTTCCTTTTACTCTAGCCCCGACTAGAACCCTCTCATCACTAGGAAAGACTTGTCGGGACCTAGATGGTATGACCATGATCCACCATCGGTTGGAGAGCAATTCGTGGCAACGACTTAGTTTTTTGTTTCGCTTTTTTATGTAATATATCATATTTCCCAGGGCTAGCCTAGTTTGCGTTGTTTTTCTCCTAGGCCCTTTTGTGGTTTGGAGTGGCTCATGTCTTTGAGGAGTGCTCCCATACCACCTTTCTTTTTGTGAATAATCGTATATCACAATACTCGTTTTTTTAATTCAAGATTTATTTCATATTTTAAAATACCCTTAAAAACAATGCATATACCACTAATTATAATACAAAAGGTTATTTCATAATTATTTTGAAGATTTTTAAATATATTATTATGTATATCAATATAATTTTCTATTAAATTTATCTAAAAATGATGGATATATTGTAAATATACAAGTTGGAAGAAAAAGTTATTTAAAAATATACAAATAGGTGTCAAATTTGAACCTTAATTTATAAGTGATGTGACTAAATAATTGCAAAGATAATAACATAATGTATTGTTAATTGTTAGCTCCAAAAAAAAATAACACATTATATTATTGATTTTTAGGCTGATAGTCCATGAATATTGTTGCTCTTTCCCATGTATTATAGCACATATGTTGTTCTTTTATGTCCAATCTCTACCACATTTCATTTTTTCTAATAGAATAAATAACTTTCCCATTAACAAAACAATTCTCAAATGTTCTTCAAACAACTCCACTTTTGAACTTGAGAATAAGTGACAAAAAGACAAGTATAAATAAACTAGAATAAAACTTTTAATTTGATTAAACCTTGTTTTATAATTATTATTTTTAAAAAATCAAATCACTCATGGACCCGAAGATACAATAGCTCGTAGGTATGTAAAAATTAAGGTCACTAAGAACAATACAACTTTTTAAAATCGACATCTTGCCTCGTAGATAGACTCTTCCCCTGTTCTTGCAATCTATTATAGTTGCTCTCGGATGTTTAAATATATATCTTTACACCTCTACGTGGATTCGCAGTTGGGATTGAAGACCAGAAAAACCATGTAACGAATTTGTTAGATTTGGAAACTGTAAAAAGTTCACCATTTGCCGTGGTTATTTATGGGTTCGGCGGCATAGGAAAGACTACTCTGGCGAATGTTGTTATTGCTTGCCTGGATCTCCAACATTTTAACTACACAGGCGTTCAAATCCATGAAGACCCTGTGAAGAATGATTTAAAATGTATACAACAGCAAATCTTGAAGGACGCTTTCCCAGCATACAATAATGCTAAAAATATAACATTGAGAAATCTCCCAGAGGGTCAGGATCATCTCGCAAAAGCTTTCAAAACAGAAGGAAATAAGCCAGTGTTTATTTTTATTGATAATGTCCTTCGCGCAGAAGACTTGCAGCAGCTGCTCCCCAAATCCTTACGAAGCCTTCCAAAGCAGAGTAGAATAGTGGTGACAGCTCGAAATTTGGGTGTCACGGATATGCTCAAACAACCCGGGTTTGAACGTCGGGAGCATCTTGTCGATACTCTGCCAGATGAAGAAGCCAAGAAAATTTTGTTCAAGGAAGCTGGGAATGTTGACCTTGATGATTATAATAATGAGCTAAACAAAATGTTGCGGATTTGCAATGGCATTCCGCTAGTCCTGGAAATTGTTAGGGCTCGCCTGCAGAAGCAGCAATACAGGGTAGACAGGTGTAGTCAAATATTTGAGGATTTGGAGAGAGGAGCTGAAATCAAAGAAGAAGGTCTCAGCAAACGCCTCGTTACTTTTGTGTATAATGAGTTGGAGCAGTCTACTCAAGAGGCATTTTTGGATATATGCTGCTTCTTTACTCTGTGGAACAGGGAACATGTAGAGCACATTGTGGGAGCAGAGCACATTACAATCCTTGAAGAGGCTGCGCTAGTGAAAACATCCGAAAAAAATAAGCTGATTGTTCATGATGTGATCCGAGCGAAAGGGCGAAGCATGTCGAAATTCAATAGAATCACGACTGTGCAGTCATTGAGAGAAGCTACTGAAAATCAGGTATATATCTGAACAAATTAAATGTTTCCACAATAAAGTATATCTACTGCATAGCATCTGTTAAGGCTTGCTGTTTCTTTCTTTTTCACTTTCCAGCTGAAACAAATGAAGGGAGTTTGGCTTGCTGAGGATGAATCTGAGCTTGAAATTGAAGCAAGACACTTGATTTCAATGAGATTTTCATTGAGAGTTCTAGGCTTGGGAAAGCGGATAAGAGTAAGCGGCCTGCAAAGCCAAAATACATGTAAATTTGAAGTATTAAGATATCTCCAAATAAGCGATGAAATTCCTTGCCTGCCAATGAAATTCATGGTCTTCGAGCGATTGCTGTCTTCCATGGCCCTATCTTCTGGGAAGGTGTGAGCTTGTATCAGGCAAGTCTAAATCCTAAAACTTCTGACCCGCACGCATTTCAGTTCGTCTGCATTTAACTGTATTATTTGTGGATTTAACAGTGAATTTCAGAGAATAAAATTCAAGCATTTCATTTCATTTTGTCTCGATGTGATTTGAAAGAATCTTTTACAATTGAATGGCAATAACCATGCAGTTTCCCAGAACATTGCGAGTGATGATAGCCACGGTACAATCTGAGAGTGAGTCCGGGAACTTGCAAGCATCCAAGCCCAGGAAACCCAATCCAATTCTTCCCTGGAAGAATTGACCGATTTACAAGAAGTGAAAAGTCTGCAGCAATTACCAGATGGGCTTCATTACTTAACTGCATTGAAGACTTTAATATTAGATGAGTGGGATAAATTGGAGGAATTATCTGATGAGGTGTGTCAAATGTCTTCATTGAGAAAGCTCAGTATTCGTGATGGCCATTCTCTGAGAAATCTGCCAAATATGTTTGGGCTTCTTAGCTGTTTAGAGGAATTGAATTTAACAAATTGCAAGGCGTTGTGTGTATTGCCTGACAGTTTTGGGGAACTCAAGTCCTTAAAGGATTTGAATTTAGGAGAATGCAGTGAATTGAATGAATTGCCTTCCAATTTCGGAGAGTTGAGCTCTTTGGAGGTCTTGAATTTAGAAAGCTGCTGGAAATTGGAAGGATTGCCTCCAAGCTTTGGGAAACTCTCTAAATTAAAGAAATTGAGCCTGCAGTCAGAAAATTTGAAAGAATTTCCTTCAAAGTTTGGAGAACTCGGTTCTTTGGTAGAATTTAGATGCAATTATTGCGGAGAGCTGAAACAATTGCCTGAGAGCTTTGGACAGCTCAGGAGCCTAACAATTTTGGATTTAACCGGGTGCATTAAGTTGAAATCGTTGCCTTCAACATTAGGGAAACTTAGCTGTTTAAAGGATTTGAGTTTATTGGCTTGCCACAGGCTGGAAGCATTGCCTTCCAACATTGTGGAGCTTCACAGTCTTGAGCTTTTAGATTTGAGGCATTGTCGTAGTTTGAAATGGTGTCCTCCTTTTCCTCGAGGACAGGACTTTACCATTCGGCTTCCCGAGCACCTGACCGACTCTCGATCCAATTTGGTGTATTTCCCAAGCGCCGTGGAAATGAAAGTCCAAATTGTGATTGGTAGAGAAATTGACCCCACCACTTTGTAAGCCTATGGAGGAGCAAGTCTATGCTGGAAGTGGTTTGGTTGGAAGTAGTTCGTGTGGCGTGGGCTCTAGTTGATGAGTAAGTAAAATTGTGTGGCGTGTGTATTTTTTCAATGAGAACTATACAATGGTAAATGAAGTTTATCAGTGGGTGTAGAATATGCAATTGTTTTGATTGTGGAATACTGTAATTATCCTTTATTGTGGGGAAAATTCTGGTTTGCGCATATTAATAGTTAATAAATGTTGATTATAAAATCATTCACAGGTTTATTAATTCGCACAAGAGTAATTCCATAATATAAGTATCAATATTTTTAGAGAGTTAATCATTGTTTTCTCTTGTTATTGCTATGGCGTAGACATTCATTGCAAAAAAATGACCGGGTGATAATGTTTACATTTGGAAGTCGCATAATTTTTTTCTTTCTCACTTTTTAAAGGTAAACGGTAGCATTATTAAATATAAACTACTTGAATGGAAGTATTAATGACATTGTCAATTTTATATTAGATGGAATGAACTGTGAATATAAAAATCTCAATGTTTACATATGGAAACCGTAAACAATTAATTGAATATATTTTTAAATTCCCTTCTTATATCTCAATTTCAGATATTAGGAGCTAGTTAGGACATCATACGCCCTTGTAAGAAAAGGAAAATAGAGTTGAGACACTAGTTTCCATAACTTCTAAGGTGCAATTATATTTTAGATTTCCATTATCAAAGTTCACAAGAACAATGGAACCATAGTTGCTTGCAACTTAGACTAGATTTAAGTGACAAAATGTTGGTGTCAACATGATCAAACAAATTGGGCATGTCACGCTATACTATTAGACTTCCATATCAATTTTTCTTTTGCTAGACCATTTCATGATATTTTTGCATTGGGCAAGTGTTCATGTGTTCCGTTGGGGATTTTGAATTGATTCCGAAGAAAGAATATAGGAAATTAAATGTAAACGAGTAACCAAAGTTCTAGATTGTAACTTTTTCTATGCTTGGATCTTTTTTTGGAGAATGACAAAAATTCTACTTCTTGTATAGTTTAACGTTAATTTGAAATGTTCAAACATATTAGAAGAACATAAAACAAAAATTAGATGTGAAAATAGGGATTTGGGCTAGTATGCACTCACCTCCAGAAGTTATATAACTTATCTAAATTTACCAAAAGTTAAAAATGTTATCATTCCGCCAACACTCATTTTAGTTTTGTGTGGGTAGATGTTTTGTTGTGAATGTTCCTCATTTGTGTTAAACAAATGATAGTTGTTTAATTACAATATGTCACTAATGTTTGTGAATGGATTTCCTGAAATTGTGTGCTACACTCAGAGATAAATTGCAGAGCCATATTTAAGTGACAAAATGCAAGGGCCAACATCAAACAAAGCTGGGTTTGTCATGCTACATTGTTAGACTTCCAGTATTGATGCTCACAAGAATAATGGAACTATAGTTGGTTGTAGCCTAGGTTAGTTTCAAGTGAGACATCCATTGACAAGGGAATTCTGGCTAGCTTTTAGTAAATGTGAAATCTTTCATGCTCAAGGGAAAGAAATTAGTTGAGTTTTACAAAACCAAATAAATATGGATATAATAATAGTAACAGTTAAGAAGTGCATAATTGTACATTGTTTAAAGATGGATATTTACGGGGTGACATTGTAGTAATACACATATAATTTCTCTTTGAGAATTATTTGGGCATCCTCAATCGCAATTGTCTTGCATTCTGCAAAGCATTTGTTGTGCTTGCTCTATTTTTGTGTGAGTAGCATTGTAAAAATTGTATCTTCGTCCATAGGTGTGCATCCTTTGCAATGGTCTTCTATGCATTCAGATTACGGGTGTTGTACATAGCTACTTGTCATTTTCAATACATGTGGTATGTTGTAGATGTTGTCGTGCCAATATTTAGCGTACTGCATATGGATTGAAAAGAATTAGTATATTAGAAACACATTGGGAGGTAGATTATAACTGAGCATTATGTAATGAGGTATTTCTATTGTGTATGGAAATGTATGTGAAACGTTTAGGATGTGTTTTAACATGTAAACTATGTTTTTTAATTAATTATGCAAACGAGAGTTGTCAAATGAAAGTAAGGGAAATGAAATGTTTTTTAATGTAAATGTATCATGGTTTTGTAGGATGGGTGGAAGAGATTGTATTTGATTTTGTGGTGATCAAATGTTCTCAATGACAAAAAGCTTAATACTTTTAAGGTATCCTGTACGAGTTTCATTCACGATGTACATGGTAATGATATTTGTTGATCGCATGTTAATAAGCATTTTCTATAGATTGGGTGTGAAATATGTGAGGTTTTATTATCAAATAAATTATGAGTTGCATGGTTCTAATGACATGCTAAATTTCCAATCATGGTGCACATATTTGCACGTATAGTCAACTAAACATTTCTGCTTTGAAAATAAGGTACTATAAGACTTAGAAATGTGGACTACTAATTTTTAAGTGTAGAAAGTACATTTAATATGAGTGTGTATATTACTCACATAAAGAGAACATCAAAATACTATAGCTAAACAAATGAATAAGAAAAGAGTGGTTGTGGTTATGTAGACACAAAATCACGCACTTTGGGTATTATGTATTCTGGTCTCATACTACTATTCATATGATTTTTGAGTGAAGAAAGTACTAATTAACCTGTTTCCTTTGGTCATTTTACTTTACTTTCTGTCATCACTTCCGACCTTCCACATATACTTGTTCAATCTGTTTTACTACTCGCATCGTGCCTACCCCATTACTTAGGGTGCCTCAAGCATCTCGGTCCCATTTCGAGTGCCCTGATCCTCTTTACACTTTAATCTTATCTTTTGGGAACTTTCTAGTCATTTGAGATTTCCATATTTTTAGTGGTCATTCTTTTCGGGGTTAATTACAAAATTATAACAAGAGAACCATATAAATATAAATTTATGAGACTATAATGAGGGACCAAGCACTAGGCATTGTACTATCATCACCTAAGGTTACACTCCATTCAAGGCATCTAGAGCTCAATTCCCATCCATATAGCTTCATCACAAGGGACACGGTTTGTTCATCTTCATCACACCTTTGTATAGGGGGAAGTTTATTCTATTCCATCTACCATTTGTTTACATTTCTACATATTGTTATTTTTTTCTACTTCACAAAGTGTGATTGGCACAAGAGGACCTAGGGCATGATTTACACACACACACACAGAACACACACACACACACACACACACACACACCTAGAACTACATTTGGGTCTAAAATGTAGTGCTGGTAGTCGATTAATAATTTCCGCCATTGTGGTCATTGAAAATAGATGAGTCGACCCCTTCATATGAATCTTTCTTTTTGGGGCTTTGATGTTTGGACTTAGGGTTTTGTAGGTTTCTTCTTCATCACTAATTACCGGTGACATCCAACAAAGTTTAGCGACACTCATGTGTGGGCATCAAATACTTCACATCACTTAGTGACCTTACAAATTTGGTTTCTAGACATCCTGAGACCGGGGCACCCGGATCTCAAACTAGGGTGCCCTAGGTGCCCCCATCCTTCCCAGGTGCCTCGCTCTACTCGGATATCTCGGATCTACACTTTTTGAGTTTGTGTGGTCGTTTCGCATTCTACTCATCGGGTTTTACTCACTTGCGAACAATCCCATCTCAACCGTGAATCAACTAATCTCTTCCTAACCTTCTTTTCACATTTAGAGATTCATATTTTATCTACTTAGTTGTTTAGGTCATTTATTGCATCTATTTAGTTGTTATTTATTGATTTTACATAGCATTAGATTAAACTAAATTAGATTCATATTTTCCATTTTAGTTTAATCATTTTAGTGAACCTGACGTATCCAACTCTTCCTTTTGACAATTTCATCTCCTTATCAAGTCATGACTCAATAATCTTATCCTTATTTTGCACCAACTAAATTCATCGGTATAGTTACTACTATTGCATATTTCATGTGAGTGCGTACTCAACATCCCCCTCACTTTTTTACACCTAGGGTTGACCCATCTATCAATTTTGTTACTACTCATTACACACATCCCCCTATGGCTCCACCCGCTACTATTCCTCCACCTATCACTTCATCAGTTCCTCATACTACTTCTAAGGGTTATGACATCATTAAACAACTTAAAAATACACCAGCTAAGATTTCTCTTTATGACTTATTGTGTAATGCACCAAACTATCATAATACATTAGAAGCATCCCTTCATGTTATTCATATAGAAAGTGATAAATTTGTGGTGGCCTTTACACATATCATACAATCTCTTAGAAATTTTCCACATGCCATATCTTTCACTAATGAGGATATATCACCTTTGGCTAAAATCAATCCATGTGCACCCTATGCTCATTATGCTCATCATTAGCACCACTTGCATCAAATGAGTACTTATTGATAATGGGCCTACCATCAATCTATGTGCTCATTCTCTTTTAAAACAATTGGCTATTAATGATAATATAATTTCTAATAATTCCACTCTCATATGAGGTTATGACTATACTACTCGCACATGTCTAGGGACTATATCATTACACATTCGGGTTGGGCCTAAGACCATTCTCACTAACTTCCACATTATTAATGTTTAATTTTAGTTCAATATATTACTAGGCATAACTTGGATACACGTAATGCAAGTGGTCCCATCTATTGTCCACCAATGTGTTAAGTTCTTACATGATGGCTATGAACACACTATTACTGCATATCCCAAGCCATTCAAATACTGTCGCATAGACCCCATTACTTCTATATCTATTCCACCTTCCCAATTTATCCCATATGGTACCCTCGACACATATGACATTGGTCAGTCTAGTGCTTCACCACCTTCTTCTGACGCTTCACATACTCTGGTTATTTCTACTCACACTACGATAATTATCTCACCCACCATACCTACTCCTATGAGCATTCCTTTTGTGCCTATCGAGACACCTTACACTCCTCCACCTAGTGTTACTCCTAGCAATATACTCGACAAATCAATAAAAATTGAGGATGCTCACATAAACATTTATGAGGAATCTGATGATGAAGTCAATGTTATCAAACTCACCGATGAAGCATTGGGTAAACTAAATTTCACACCTATTGACGTAGATGACTCTTACTTTGAAGACACATTTTTGGCCGATGGCCGGGTGAATATAAGTTCAAAACACCTCCTTCTACCAATGCTATGATACTTTATCAAGGATCTATTAACATTGTTGAGAATGTTTCATCTTCTACCACACAGTCTGCATCTTCACCACCTCCTTTCACATGCATGTTATTGATCAACAAATCTTATTGGCATAACATCCCAATCAATCATACTTGTTTCGATACTATTTGCACACTTAAGGGATTAACTATATTTTATTTTCCACTTAATGATATCTTACCACCAATTCACTCACCTCATCTTTATCATGGCTATTGTCACATTACGGCCACTTATGGCCTTTGTGTGTTTCATTTGACGATATTTGTTTCCCACGCTCCTCACACTTCTCCACTAACACTTGGGAAATCTTGGCTTGACTATATTAGTGGTACTTTGGACGGAGACCACACTTCTCTCATGTTTCCTATGTCATTCGGTAGTGTCTCATAGGAAATGACTCATCTCCAACTTATGCTCGAATCTTTCTCATTTTTATGCACACGATTGTCCACCAATACCCTTCACCGATGAAGAGTATACCATGAGTGTCTACACATTATGTTATAATGGTTCTTTATATGATCCACCTCATTCTATTACTTATCATGTCTCCAATGTTGTTCTAGTAAGCTTCAATCCCAACAATGATGATCTTCAAGATAGTGTCACATGACATTATTCACCACCACACACTTAGGGTGAAAATAATTCACACATCCCCCTCATCTTAACATCAACATATCTATCATACTTTCATATACATACATCAATCTCTTATCATACACATATTCATCACATGTTTTAGCATCATCGCCACCCGATGACACACTCTTGTGCTTCGGTTCAAACTTGAGTGTTGAGGTCATACTACCGATGAACCCCATACACATGCATAGTAGGCATTACACATTGCATCTCTACACACATCTCATGCCATGTCTTACATTTTACATCCTACATTCTACATTTAGTCTACATCATTTTGACCATTGCGCATCTACACATCATACCTATTCTACACATCCATACTAGTATTCATCACATTTTTATCACACTCATATTGTCTAAGAGTCTATAATTACATACTACTCATCATGAATATCACATAACACACACTTCACACTATTAGGCTATCTACTCATCTTGAATTGCATTCTACACATTGCATATTTCCACATTTTCTCATCACATAGTCGTCAACCATCACACATCCTACATCATTTTTTGTGCATTGCACTCACTACCCTATGATGCACTCTAGTTCCTCGGTCCATACTTGATTGCTGAGGGTTTACAAATCAAACAAACCTCATCATATGCACATGTTCATCATTATAAATTCTCTCATGTGACATTCCTAGGTTAGTGACATACGCTATAGGATAAATGGTCACATATCCCATCATCTTATAGTGGTATAAGCTTTAGGATACATAACCAATCCCTCTATTCATCTTGTAGTGGTATATGCTTTAGGATACATCACCACTCCCCTTATTCATCTTGTAGTGATATACGCTTTAGGATAAATCATCACTCCTACGCTCATTTTATCATGATATATGAATTGGCTATAGGGTCACACACACATCATTTCTAGGTCACATATCATCACCACACATACACACTCATCATAGTGTGCTACACACACACACACATGTAATTCGACCATTTCTCGATGACGCACTCTCATTTACGGTTCATTCTTGACTTCATGAGGGGGAAAACCAAATGAACCTCACTGCATACAACTTCATTCACTCGGGGGGCATGCGGATCCTATCATTCATCTTACATTCCATTCCATCCATCCACAACATGTTGCATATCTTGGTTTTTTACTCTTGCTTGCATTTTCTTATACATGGTCATCTTATTACACATGCTAGATAGATATCTTGTATGTCATTATCTTTACCATACACACATGTGCGATCACGTCCTTCTCTAGTTGTTATTGCAGATACAGGTCTCTTACATGAAGCATGGATGCTTGCCTCCTACTACTAGTCCTACAATGGTTGTTGGGGGCATCCACATTCGTCTCTTACAAGTGTTATTGTTTCATTTTATTTCATAACACACTACTTTATTTGGTTATACACACTTTTGACATATGCGTTATTTTTCAAACATGCTAATGAGTGCTTCATGTGTAGCATTTGTTTTGCATGATTACTTTGCTTCCATTCATATCTGTCTGTTTTTCTACTAATTTTTTCTATTGTTTTCTCTTAAATGCGGACATTTTCTTTTGTTTGGTTTACACACTTTTTTTTTGTATGTGACCATTATGGCCTTGAGTGTCTTGTGACATCATGAATGATGTCTCATGTTTGCAACCCACTTTTTCGTGGTTTATGATTGTCTCTTGGGTTTTACATGATCATTTTTCTTATTTTCTTCTACATTTTTGCGTAGCTTACACTTGTTTTATACATGCATTCTTGTTCATACTAACACTTTTTTCTAGCCACTTGTTTGTGTGCACCTTGGTTTCTACCAAGTGTATTCCCTTCCCCTATAGGGCACGATTTAAGTGGCTAATCCTCTGTTTTGGGGTCGCATCCTCCTATCTGTGACATCGCATGCGCCCCAAAAGAGGGGGCATCATTTGGGGTTTACACACTACACAATGCTCTCTCTACAATTCTGATTCAATTATTTTTCCCTCCTTGACATTTTAGGTTATACAGTGAGTGGGTTCAGACTAGTCTATGAACCCCATACACAATAACTTTTACAAGACAAGTTATCCTTTGGGAGAAGTTACAAGTTGGAGGATACAATATACTTTCCTCCCTACAATACTTTGGCCATGGTTTCGGATCACTAAAAAATCAAGCAATACAGAGATTTCTTCATATTCTCAGGAAGTAGTTATAGGTTGGAGAATAACACAACTTTCTCCCTACACTTCTTTGGCCACATTGGCATGAGATCACCCAAAAACTCGCATTTCACCGATAGTTACAGGATATCCTCTTCTACACCCTTTCTCTCATCACAGATCAGGTGCACATGTTCCTTTTAAATTTTTCATACTTACATTACAGTCTTTTTATTATATACATGCATCTTTACATGTCGTTTTTACATATATACATGCATATTTGACTACTTGATCATCTTCTCCTTTATAGGTTCATCCGTATGGGAAGCAAGCAACAACAAAACAACAACATCATTCGGTAGTTCGTACCACATTACATAACATAATAACATGTATACGTACATACATCCATAGCTATACACGTGTTCCACCCTAGGTTCACTCTCATAATGTTTTTACACTTTTATCATCTTTATTCTCCATGCTCCATCTTTTTATGTCACTCCACACTTTGTCTAGTGCATCGGCACATTTTATAAATCACTCTCACATGGACATCAAGTACACACATCTTTATCTACTTTATGTTACCAAGTGTTCCATTCACCAACATAAATGTGGGGGAAATATAGACACAAAATCACACACTTTGGGTATTATTTAGTCTCGGTTTCATACTACTATTCATATGGTTTTTGAGTAAAGAAAGTACTAATTAACCCATGTCCTTTGGCTATTTTACTTTGCTTTATGTCATCACTTCCGACATTCCGTGTGTACTTTCCTAGTCTATTTTATTACACTGCATCATTCTTATCCCTGAATGGGGTGCCTATCCCATTACTCGGGCGGCCCAGGCATCCTAGCCCCATTCAGGGCATCACGGTCCTCTTTACAATTTAATCTTATCTTTTGGGAACTTTTTAGCCATTTGAGCTTTCCATATTTTTAGTTGTCATCCTTTTCAGGGTTAATTACGAAATTAGAACAAGAGAACCATATAAATATAAAGTTATGAGACCATAATGAGGGACCAAACACTAGGCACTACTATCATCACTTAAGTTTGCATCCATTCAAGGCATCTAGAGCTCCATTTGCATCCATATATCTTCATCATAAGGGACAAGGTTAGTTCATCTACATCACACGCATCAAGAGGGAAAGTTTATTCTATTCCATCCACCATCTATTTACATTTCTACATCTAGTTATTGCTCTCGTTGCTTCACAAAGTGTGACTTACACAACAACACCTAGGGCATGATTTACACACACACACACACACACACACACACACACACACACACCTAGAACTACATTTGGGTATGAAATGTAGTGTAGTGCTCAGTTAGTAAGTCCACCATTGTGGTCGTTGAGGACAGTCGACCCCTTCATATGCATCTTTATTTTTTAGGGTTTTGATGTTTGGCTTAAGGTTTTGAGGTTTCTTCTTCATCACTTTGATTACCAGAGACATCCAACGTAGTTTGATGACACTCATGTGATAGGTAGTGAATATTTCACATCACTTAGTGACCATACAAATTTGGTTTTCGACCTCCTCTCGCAAACACGTAGGTGCCCAAATCTCAGAACAGGTGCCCCATTTTCCCTCATCCTTCCCTAGGCATCCCAGTCTTCTCAAATAGCTCGGATCTGCACTTTTATGAGCTTCGGTGTGTTTGTTTCTACATTCTTCTCATCTAGATTTTCTGCAACAAAGTCCCATCTCAATTGCAAATCAACTAAGATCTTCCTAACCTTATTTACACATTTAGGGTTTCATATTTTATCTACTTAGTTTTTCTAGTCATTTATTGCATTTATTTAGTTGTTATTTACTTATTTTCATAGCATTAGATTAAACTAAATTAGATTATTATTTTCCATTTTAGTTTAATCAAGTTATATGAAACATGGGAACTGTGGGAAACATATGGATAAATCATCTTCATGATGGTTGAAATGAGTATTATTTTTATGTGGGTGTAAATTGTTTTAGCATATCAAAATTTGTAATCCATTAATTCTATTATATCTACTAACCTTTAATCCCAAGTCCACTTGTGAATAAAAATGGAATGTGTGAAAAAAATAATGTGTAAAATCATAATATCTACGGTGAGGCATATCCATTTAGCCAAAAGAAACATTTTTGTAAATCTTGTTAATGAAGTAAACAATTTACATGCACCATGCATGTGGTTTTAAGTGTCTCATTTGTATCTAAGAAGAAAGGTATTTATATTCACAAGCTTCAAAGTTTGGGGATTTACATTTTTAAGAGGTTTTACAGATGTACATGGTATGTACTTGAATGTCTATTCTTTTTATGGTGGAAAGCATCATAGAAATTCTCCCTAAGGATCTTTTGTGCACCTTGGTAATAAGAATTGCATGTTGTAACATTTTTTTGTGCTTGCTCTATTCTTTTTACGTTGGGTGCATGATGAAAATGGTATCTTCCTCCACTTTTGATTCATCTCGGAAATGGTCCTCCATGTAGTCGATATTAGTGCTACATGTAGTTGATATCATTGTCACCCCGAGAAGCTACAATGTAGAAGGCATCTTCCATTTTTAGTGGACTTGCACATGCAAAGCATGATAATTTTGTTTGTCGAAAAAGGATGTTTAGAAAATTTGTTAGTACGTTGTTATGGAGGAGTGTTTCTTGTTGTCACAATCTAATGTATGTAATTTTTATGCAAAGCATGTAGGAGAATGTAGTGTGGAGTGTATGTGCTTACATGTGTTGTGTGAAAAGACGTACGATTTTGCAAGATCATGTTTTCTTATAGGCAGGAAATGGAATTACCATCATATTGTAATAAATTTTAGCGGACAAAGGAGAATGTTTTACAAATGAAAATATCCACAAGTTCCCATACATGGGATAGGGATGTGAAGCTTAGGTCTTGGAGTTCTTTGAGGCCTATGTCAATAGTTGGATTGGAAAGCGTGAGTTCTTGTGCTTTGTGGATTGTTAGCACCCAAGCCACTTTTAAAGGTACCTATCGGTAGTGCCTCTTATTATTGGTGGAACTAACATATATGTTGGGTGGGTGGGGTCCCCATGATGGGGTTGTGTAGGTTTTGAAATTGGGGGTGGAGCCGGAAGGGGTATGGGCCATTATTGGTAGTAAAAACCTATGTTGAAGGAAGAAACACAAATGAATCCTTCATTTAAAATGTAAAAAATAATGAAATGATTCATGAGTCAATTGTTATATCACGAGTCATAGATGGTGCAGGAGTGTTATAAATCGAGCAAATATTTAATCTGTTAAAATTTTTAACTTAAGTTGGGGTGTTACAGAGAAAGCGTAGTAATTTTAAATTGGACCTTTAGTTATATTTGTTTAATATCACTCTTTGCAATTTGCTTGCAAAGTGATCTTTGTACTTGAAGATTTTGCTAGAAATCAACAAGGAAAATAGAATTAAATCAAGACTACTAGCGAAGCACTAAATTTAAAAGCATTAAGACTAAGTCAAATCATGCCTAAGGTACACCTAAAGGCTTTAACTAGAAATCATGCAAATGATGAAAGAAAAGTGATTTTAAATCATTTATTCTATCACGAAGGCTCAACTTATGAAAGCTCTTCCGAGAAATGAAATTAAGTCAAATCATGCCTAACTAAAGGCTTATAGACAAGGATTGACAGATGAAAGATGTGTGATTGAATCGTTTATTTTAATACAAGATTATGAGGAAAAAATTAAAACTAAAAAAAACTAATCGCATACATTTAAAAATGCAACAAAAAAAAAACACATTTTTCTCAAGACAACACAGAATAACTCAAATTTGATTAAATCTATCAGTAGGGAAAGTTTCTAGAATAGTCTCAGAGCTTGTCAATGGTATGTACACTTGCAACCACCTTGACATGATCAAATTTAATACAAAAGATATACAAGCTTCTCAAAATGCTTCTCAAAAATGATGGGCTATGTCAAGCTTTTTCTATTAGAAAATCAGTCTTGACCCCTAACACTCCAACCATTTGCACAAAAATTTGTGCCATTTATAACATTTACAATAGAGCCCCTTTTCCCCAAAAAAAAGACCTTGAGTGCTACAATGCTTCTCACCATGATTTGATCGTGATTCTATAATCAGATCTACAAAAAGTTTTCAAGTGCTCGAGGGGGTAGATCTCATCGAATATCTCCCGCATTCAACTCCTTCCTCTAGTAGATCACTCTTTCTTCAATTTTCCAACCACTTCCACCCCTAATCTGTCAAATCTGGCTCCTTGCATGCTCGGGAGAAGAAAAATGGAAAATTCGATCGAGCACGATAGTCAAACCATTTTAATGGTGAAAGATGTCTTCCAGATCTTCCCACCAAACTCAGATATCAACATTAACTCCCCTCTCTACTTGGCGTGTAGGAAATACCAAGAAATCATGAAGACTCACACTTCAAGCATGTTTCAGTAAAATGGGGGAAAATCAGATTCAGACTCTCAACTTTCATTGATCTTTACTTTGAATTTGGGTCATCCACATGGAAGATTCAAACTTAAAAATAGACCTGGGGCTTCCTCTAATTTTTACAAACTTTTGGAAAAATGGAAAAATTTCACATTTTTTTCACACTCTCACCCTCGAGAAATGAGCCTGACACGTGTCCTAAGGTGGGTCCCAAAGGAACCGTGGATAAATTCTACCATTTCACCTCTTTTTGGAAAAGGAAAAATTTTCCAAGTTTTCCCACAGCTCGCCCTTGAAAAATGGGCCCACACGTGTCCCAATGTGGTTCCAGTGGAACCGTGCTTCCCTTTTACTTTTAACTCTTTTCTCCCAAAAGGAATTTTTTCCAAATTTCCCAGAGAGTCCGCACCTCCGCCATTGACCGGAGCAAGCTTTGACCTTTCCTTTATCGGGCCTGTGGGCCATTTTGATGTTTTTAGTCATTTGCATGTCAAGGGGAAAAAATCCAAATTATCCCCCGATGGTCCGCCTCCCCCCCCTTTGACTTTTCAAACCACCACGTGTCACCATGGCACACCTTGAGATGGTCCCAAAAATTTGATACCTTGAAATGAGTGGGCTCGCCACGTGTCCTAGCCCTAGACAAAGTTTTTTATGAATGCTTGAAGCTCTGGAAGGCACCATGTGTCATGCTCGAGGTAGTCTCCTTTGGCCATTGAAAAGTCTAAGAAAAATGCAAAGTGAGCGGAGGCCTCCACGTGTCCTCCTGGTGCTTCTTTAAAATGAAACTCAAGGGCCGGTCCCCAAACATGCGTGGTTCCTCCACATGTCCTAGACCTCCCAAAACCCTTTGAAAAATACTAAGTATGGGAGACTCGGTGGAAGCCTCCACGTGTCTCCATGGTGCAATTTCAAAATGGTGCCCAAAGGAGACCCTGAATGAGCGTGGGCTCACCATGTGTCCCCATTTTCCGCCACACTATTTTAGCTGCATATAAAATTTTTCTAAGTCCTGGGAAAAAAATGGAAACCTCCACGTGTCCTCCCCTGCTACTCCAAGGCCAAACCAAAAAGTAGATCTTCAAATGAGTGTCGTTCCTCCACGTGGACAAATTTTAAGTTGAGGTGATTCATAGAAATTTTGAAGTACCCAGCTGAGCCGCATCCAACCAAAAGGTGCCACATCCCCTATCGATGCAAGGATGTAAATTTGACCAGAGAAACACCTGTTCAAACCGTAAAATATAGAAAAATGATCATTTGAGCCCGAAAATGAAAATTTCTCCAAGGACAGAGAATTTAGAAATGTTACAAGGCTCAAATATGTTTCTCAGAGATACATCCATTCATTTTTCTTCAAGTATTTAGGGAAGAAATGACAAGGAAGACAAATCCGACCATGGAGAATGGAAAATATGGGAGAACCCAAGTTTTTAGACAAACAGAGAATGGGAGACCCAAATTATAGACCTTTTCCAGAGGAACAAAGAAACAAGGAGCAAACCATGGACCCATAAGTGATCTATGACCCAGGAATAGATTAAAAATGGCAACAAAGATTAACCTAGGCACAACACGGGAAAAAGAAAGTGACAGAGGCCACAAATCGATAGATTTTCAAAGGAAAATGGGGTGAGACTATTTTGAGCACCAACATCGGCTCCGACTCGGGGATGGGCACTCCCGTGAGTGCCACAAGAAAAAGGTAGACCAAGTGCCAAAATATCCATTGGGAAATAGAGTCAATTTGCAGAGTAGAGAAACAGAGCCATCTCCAAAAATGAAATAGAGAAACCAACAAAAAAATAGGTCACCGAGGACCAAAACGAACAAAAAAACACAAAAAGACAAGAGACAAACAACAAACTATACACTATACACAATATTTTTGCCTTGATTTAGGGAATCAATCCAAGAAATGCTTCAAATCCTACCATTAATAACAGGAAGCTCAAGAAATTCACCATCTAAGTCCTTGAGGAAGAAGGTATGCTCACCAATCCTGATATCAATGGAGTAAGGGCCCATCCATAATGAGTCAAACTTGCCATGCTTTCCCTTATCCTCATGTCTGCTATCCCATAGCAGCACAAGATCTCCAACATTGAAGGCCCTGGGAGTGACCTTCTTGTCAAATAACTTCTTCAATTTTTCTCTAAACTTTACATGCCTGGTGGGATGCCCTCCTCTCTTCATCAAGCTCAACAATCTAGTTAATGTGAGCATCATAAGGACCTACCTCTTGATCTTCCAGTTGTTGCATAAAATGATATGAAGATAATTTGCATATGAAGAGGCAAGTAGGGCCTGAGTCCCATATACCAACTCAAATGGACTCTTTCCAGTGACCCTCTTGACAAGTGATCCTATCTACCCAAACAACAAACTTCAACTATTCACCCCACTTTCTCTTGTTTAGCTCCAATGTTCTTCTGATAATCTTCAAAAATTTTTATTACTGGACTCAGCTTGTCCATTTCCTTGGGGATTGTAATTAGAGGCATATGTCAAGTTGATCCCATACTCCTTGCACATTTCCATCAAAGGTTTAGCTCTAAAGCTCATGGCATTGTCAACAACAATCTTGACTGGCACCCCAAACCTACAAATGATATGGTTCAGAAAATCCATGACAATTTGGTGTGTTGCTCTTTTGGTGGGGATTGCCTCCACCCACTTGGTGAAATAATCAGTGGCTACAAGAATCCACTTATGGCCAGCACTTGAAGGGTCTGAAATCTCACCAATGAAATCCATTCCCATTGCTTGAATGGAGCTTCAATTGATACATGCTGCAAAGGAAGGGAGCCTGAAGCTTTCAGTCTTCTAGAGAAGCGCTGAAAACTCTCACATCTTCTAACCAAAAGAGTTGTATCCTGAAGAGAGATTTGGCCACCAATAACCAGCCCTCAAGATCTTGTGTGTTGTGACTCTTGCGTAAAAATTCCCCCACATACTCCTCCATGGAGATCAACAATTATCTTGGGGCTTCTTCTTCAGTAATGCATCTTAAGAGGACTCCCTCTGGGTTCTTCCAAGCCAACCCATAATCAAGTAATGACATATTTCTGGGAGGCCAACTTAAGAGCCCTTTTTTGGTTCTTACTTAAATGCTCAGGGTAGTATAAGTGTCTGAGATAGAAAATCACATCCTTGTACCACTCAGAACTCATCAACCTTTCAAAAACACCACGCCCTTTCTTCTTCTACCTCATTTACCTCAATAGTTTGCAAGTTTCTCTCAGCCATAAGCTTAGCCAAGCCCAAACCTCTCACCAACTTCATGGTTTGGATATCCATATCATATTCTTGCAACTTGTTCACCCACCTGCATCTTTTGCTTGAGACTTCCATCTCTGACAAGATGTCCTTCACCATGGTGTGGGGAACATAAGCAAACCACTTTAGAACTTAGAATGTAAGGCCTAAAAACCTTTGTTGCTTTTACCAAGGAAAATGCTTGCTTTTCCATGATAGTGTACTTTATCTCAGCCCCTACAAGGCCTTACTAAAAAAGGAAATTGGCCTCTCAGCCCCTTCATCATCCTTCTGCAGCAGGAAAAAAGCAATAGTGTTCTCTAAAGCAAAAGGAAAATAGTTGGAAAGGTTTCTTATAATCTGGAGCTGCTAAAAACAGGGCATGTTTTAGTGCCTCTTTAATCCCATTGAAAGCTTGGATGACAGCCTCCTCCCATTTGATGACCTGGTCTTTCTTCAACATGGAAGTGATTGGAATGGTCAACTCAACAAAGTTTGATATGAATCTTCTAATGAAGTTTATCTTCCCAAAGAAGGACTGAATTCCTTCTTGGTTCTTGGGATTGGGACCTTGTTGATGGCCTCTACTCTTTCTGGATCAATCATCACTCCTTCTTGTGACACAATGTGACCAAGAAACTTTTCCTTCTGCACTCCAAAATGGCACTTCTTTGGATTGAGTGAGATGCCATATTCTCTACATCTTATCAACATCTTCTCCAAGTGCAAGCAAGTGGTCACTTCTCTTTCTAGAAAACATAGTCACATCATCCTGGTAGACAACAATAAACTCATTGATGTAACAAAAAAAGCAACATCCATTGCTCTTTGAAAGGTGGCTCCAACATTCATCAGACCAAAGGGCATCCTGACATAACACATATGTCCCCAAGGAGTAGTAAAGGTTGTCTTGATCCTTTCTGATTCCTTCACCACAACTTGGTTATAACAGAGAAACCATCCAAGGTGGAAGAGAAATTCAGAACCAGTCACTAACTGCAGCATGTTCTCCATATTTGGTAAAGGATAATTATCCTTCATTGATGCTCTATTTAGATTCCTGAAGTCCACACATAACCTGATATCACCATTCTTCTTTCTTACTGGTACTAGGTTTGCAACCCAAGAAGAATACCTAGTGGGATGAATAATCCCTCCATCTCTCAGCTTCTTCAGTTCCTCTTGCATCTTGAGAGATAAGAGTGGGTTGATTGGCCTCTTTTTCTCTACCTGAATGGCTTTGCATTAGACTCCAAGGGAATCTCATGTTGAAACAGTCCTCTCTGTATGCTTTTTAGTTAGAATAGGTCCAAGCCATGCAATCTTGGTATTTTTTCAACAATTGGATGTATGACTGCTTCTCCTCCTTGCTGAGATTACTGCCTAACCAAATTTTCCTTGGCTTCTCCTTTGTGCCAAGGTCATGCTCCTCAATATCCCTCGAGGCTGCCATGCATCTGTTAACAATGTGATCAACATTATCAAAATTGGACTCAAGAGCAACCAACCCTCTAGGAATGGTATTGGTCTTTAGCTGGATGATGCCCTTGCCAAACAAGGTTTCTTTTCCTTTGTTGTACATACCATTGGCTCCAAATCAATGCATTGATCAAAAACTCTCCCTTGTTCTACAGAAATCTTCTTGATCTGAGCATCATCATCAAAAACCTACCAATGTTTAATGTTGTCAGGGATCAGAAGGTCTTGTCAATACCTCAACATCATATTCACAATATGGGGACATTGTACAATTGTCAAACCGAGACCCCAACACTGCAAGCTTGTCTGCCAAGTCATTGAATTTCCTATCATGATGCACTATGTTGAATGAATCAAACATCTCAATAAGATCCCAAACTGCATGTTTATACTGTTTCATTCATTGATTCTTTGTGGCATACAATTTTTTGACTTGTTTTACAATTAATTTTGAGTCTCCTTTGACAATGATGTCCTTGATACCATATTTCCAAGAAATTCTTAAACCCAACAACAAAGTGCCTCATACTCAACAATGTTGTTGGTGCACTCAAAGTTGAGTTTGAAGGAAAAACAAATTTTTTTTCCTGACCAGAGAAAGTAGAACAACACCAGCACCATTCCCAAACTTGGAGCAAGCTCCATCAAACAATAGAGTCCAAGGAGAGCCCACTTGTTCAAGACACCTGCATTCCTCAATCTTGTGCTCCTTTCCATCAACAAATCCTACAAAGTTTCATCAACATTTGTGTACAATACTTCATAGGATGCATTGTTGGGATCCTCAATAAGATGCAACATTTTCTTTTCTCCATACAACCTGACAAGGCTGCCTTCAATTGGAATGGTGGCATAGGACATATCCATTTGGACACTCCCACCAACACTAGCAAGCCCATTTTCTTGACAATAGCATGCCCCACTTGGTGGGCAAGTCAACGATGACAACATCAAGTTTTAAATTTTTACCTAGGTAAGCTGCAAGCTGCACCACCAAACCCTTCACACATCCCACTACTGGCACTTCTCTAGAATCCATGGTAGTGCACTTCCCATATGTTGCTTTTCACTTTGATATTCAGCTCATTCATGACTTCCAAAGGCATGACATTACATGATGCCCCTGAGTCAAACATGCAGTTGTGCAATAGTTTATCCTTAATGATCAAAGTGGTGAAGAATGGATCCACATTCATCTGAGAGTCCACCAAGGATGTCCCCAAATAGACCTCAGTGGTTCACCTAGTTCCTCCAATGCTGGTGGTGTTTCTAATTCTTGAATGATTGGAGGAGTCTCCACAATATTTACATTTCTGCCTAGGGAAGTCTTCTCTTCTTTCAATCCCAAGTATTCAAATGCTCTCTTTTTGTGCTCAAGAATCCTAAGCAACTCAACAATTGGAACAAAGACTTTGATTTGACTTAAAACTTGGGAAATATCATATGGGACATTCTTTGGCAAGGCAAGTATTGGAAGGAAAGCCAACACACTCATTAGGTGGTACAGATTTTTGATAACTTGGGCATGAGGAGGGATATGATTTTTGTTTAGAACTGCAGGGATTTTGGGAGATGCATCTTTCTTAGGAGCCTCTTTAGGAATGTTTGAAAGTAAGGGAGATTTTGGCTTGGCTTGAGGCCCTGTCCCTTTGACAACCTTACTTCTTGTGTTATATTCCTTCTCTTGAGAGCAACAACAACATTCATCAGTAACTGTCTATCTTCCTCAGATGGAATTCCTCCATCATACTTCTTTATCATTAAAGCCCTTAAATATTCAAAGTCATTATTGGGAAATTCAAAATCTTGTACAGTATCTACTTCTAAAATATGAGAGGGAGGAAGAATAGGTACCCTATGAATGCAGTCCCAAAAAGTGGCAAGCAAAGTCTCGGGCACTTATCACCTCAAGTTGAAGTTGCCCCTTGTTGTAAGCTTGTGGAACAACCCATCATGCAGACATCATCATCATTATCATCTTCTTCTTCTTCTTCTTTCTGATCTTCTTCACAAGGAGCATGAGGCATGAAACATTTGTCACACCAATCAATGACATTTGTCTCCTCCACAACAACAACTCTAGCAAGCCAAAGGATCAGGCACCATTCTATTTTCCCTAGCTTGGGACTGCTTCTATTTCCAAATCCAATAGGTCCTTTGCCTCTATCATCAGATCTTTGGTGATTTGTGAACCTGTCTTGGCCTTGTTGCTTGTGTTGACCTTGTGAGTTCTACCAATTCCTTCTCATCCCGGGCTAGTTTGTAGGAAATTTCCTTGACAACCCCTGCCAAAGTTTTCACAACTTCTCCTCCAAATCAGCAACCTTGCTTGTTTGAGGTTTTTTTAGGTTAACCAGCTTTACACCCTCCCTTTTTGGAGGCTTTCCAATTGCCTTGATGTTTTTCTCTATTTGCAGAGCCATGGTGAAGGCCTACCTCAAATTTGTGGGGTTCTTGTCTCTTAAGTAATATGCAACCTTTTTATCAAATGCATCAGAATATTTGATCAAACATGACTCATCACAAGGCCTTATCCTAACAAGAAATCTCCTCAAGGTCTTATTAAACCTTGTGTTGAAATCATGTACTGACTCATTAGGATTTTTTTTTGATGTTTTCAAATTTTGTCAAAAGAAACCTAGGGTCAGTTCTATCACCATACTGCAATCTAAATGCATTACTCATCTCAGTCCAAGAATCAATAGAGTTATCTGGAAATGCTTTATACCAATCCCTAGCATCTTCTTCCAAGGTATGGATAAACAACTTGATATATACATCTTCATGTTCAATCTCAAAGTCTTCCATCATATTGATAAAAATTTAGATGTTGATCACCAGTAATAGCATTGTTTCCTTGGAACTTTGGCATTTGTTCCTTACATCTTGAGGCACTGCATTTGGATATCCAACCATTCCCACAAAATTTATAGGTCCAAAGGTGTTTACAAAAAGGGGGTCTGGGTGGGGGCTGGGCCATGTTGATTCGAGAAGGTGACCCTGGAGGGGTGACAAATTGATAAGGGGCAGAGGGTCCTTGGAACACAGGAGTATAATTTTCAAAATGGATACCCCCAAAGGCCTTGTCTCTTGGAAATCCCTATCAACCTCATAAAAGATAGGTGCAGAATGTGAAGCAAACCTTTCAAAATCAAATGAAGGCCCTTCTCCAGCTAGAGAATTCAATTCCACAAAGAGGCTACCTGATTCAGAGTCACTTGAATGTAGTCTTCAATGATAGGCCGATCACTTTCATCAATGGAGATCCCTCTTCTTGTCTGTTGTTCTCCCACAACTCTCCAGATTTTCTTCCTTCGATTTTCTTTTCCTAGCTCTGGAAACAATGTCCTAGTAGGATCCCTAGCAAAGAAAGATCTTCTTCCTTCCATTTTGCAAATATTAGTAACAAATCTGACTTTGACAGAGTTTTAAGACACTGGTACTCATTAAAAATCAGATCAACAGGGAGTCACCACTAAGGATTTCCACCTTAGTTGTGAAAATGCACTAAGTATGATCTGTCAAATGTCTGTCAATGCTAGAAACTAGAAATGGAAAGATTCTAAACTTTCTTTACCCAAATTTATCAAATGAAAGCTAGTGCACTAGGTGTGAAAACTGAAAGAACTACACACAACACTTGGAGCATACAAGAAGTGTTTTACCAGGGTCTTGATTTTGAATAAATCCCAAAGCAATGGAACCCCAAGTGTGTTGATTGATGGACTAGATGGATATGATCAACAAATTAGTCTCACAACAATTAAATTAACCCATAAATAAAACAATGAAATAATCAACGTAAATGATTGGGCCAAATAGATATGGAATGGCAGTGAATCAACAAATTAGTCTCAAAGAATGCAAATTATTTCCCAAGAATTCAAAACAATCCCCAGAAATGGCACAGAAAGTGTTGGTACCCAAATTTAATCTCCTTCAAAGACCGAGAAACATCATGGATTTTGACAGGACACTTAGAGGTAGATAGATAATCATGTATGTCATTTTGTAGCCGGGGAAGCAATCTATCTGACTTGTTAGCACTCAGGTTTTGAAAGGAGTGGGTAGCACCTTAAAAGGATGTGATCTGATCCTAACTATTTTAGGTTGTGCCTTTCAACCAAGGTAAGAGAACCTATTTTGTAACCTCTTTTATTGAAGAACAATGATAAATCCTTCTTTTGCATAAATTTTATAGAGAAGACCTTGGGAAAATATGATCAACACACCAAATCTGACTCTCACGAGTTGTCACTTCTAGATCATGGAGATATTTTCACAACAAGGCAAAGGTTACTAAAGACATTTGGGACCCTGATTGCTTTTGCATGTTTTGGTAATAGAGATTATGCATTTTATGCACACACAGGAAACAAGGGGTAGTATAGGTAGGATTGGTTGTTTTTGAATGAATTTTTTTGGTGGGAGGTGGGGCAGATGAACTTGATTCACCTAGATCCTTGAGGAATCTTACAAAATGGAAGGTTAAACCAACAGAATGCCACATAATAGCTAAAATGTTTCTTTAACTAGAATATGTGCTTCAATGGAGGCCCAGATTAGCACTTTTTCACACAATATTTGAGATTCTATCATGAAGGCTCGAGTTAGAAATCCAACAAAGCATCAAGATCTAAGCCAAATCATGCCTAAGGTACACCCAAAGGCTTATAGACAATCTCTATCAACAGATGAAAGAAAAGTGATTTTAAATCATTTATTCCAATCCCAGATGAAAGCTCTTCTGAGAAATGAAATTGTAGATGCCACTAAACTATCACAAGGATTGAGGCCTGTGTGATTGAATCATATTTTAATACAAGATTGCAATAGAAACAAGAAAAACTACTCGCATACATTCAGAAATAAAACAAACACATTTTCTCAAGACAACATAGAATAACTCGAATTTGATTAAATCTATCAACAAGGGAAAGTTTCTAGAACAATCTCAGAGCTTTTCAATGGTTGTACACTTGCAACCACCTTGACATGATCATATTTAATACAAAAAGAGATATACAAGCTTCTCAAAATGGCTTTCAAAAATGATGGGCTCTATCAAGCTTTTTTCTATTAGAAAATTCAGTCCCGACCCCTAACACTCCAACCATTTGCATGAAAAATTTGTGCCATTTATAACATTTACAATAGAGCCCCTTTTTCCCCAAAAGACAAAACCTTGAGTGCTACCAAGTGCTTGCCATGATTTTGATCGTGATTCTCAGAATCAGATCTGTAAAAAGTTGCTCAGTGCTCGAGGGGGAAGATCTCATCGAATATCTCCACATTCAACTCCTTCCTCTGGTAGATCACTCTTTCTTCAATTTTCCAACCACTTCCACCCCTAATCTATCAAATTTGGCTCCTTGCATGCTGGGAGAAGAAAAATGGAAAATATGATCGAGCATGATAGTCAGACCATTTTAATGGTGAAAGATGTCTTCCAG
This sequence comes from Taxus wallichiana var. yunnanensis, assembly GCA_018340775.1. Lineage (NCBI taxonomy): Eukaryota > Viridiplantae > Streptophyta > Pinopsida > Cupressales > Taxaceae > Taxus > Taxus wallichiana. The sequence goes on along the minus strand of CM031242.1, from coordinate 851,084,039 downwards.
ATCTTCCCACCAAACTCAGATATCAACATTAACTCCCCTCTCTACTTGGCATGTAGGAAATACCAAGAAATCATGAAGACTCACACTTCCAAGTGTGTTTCAAGTAAAATGGGGGAAAATCAGATTCAGACTCTCAGTTGTCATTGATCTTTACTTTGAATTTGGGCCATCCATGTGGAAGATTCAAACTTAAAAATAGACCCGGGGCTTCCTCTGACTTTTTACAACTTTTGGAAAAATGGAAAAATTTCACATTTTTTTCCACATCTCCCCCTTGAAATGAGCCTGACACGTGTCCTAAGGTGGGTCCCAAAGGAACCATGGATAAATTCTACCATTTGACCCTTTTTGGAAAAAGGAAAATTTTCCATTTTTCCCCAGCCCCCCACAGCTCCGCCCTTGAAAAAAATGGGCCCGACACGTGTCCCAATGTGGTTCCAGTGGAACCGCTTCCCCTTTTTACTTTTAACTCTTTTCTCCCAAAAGGAAATTTTTCCAAATTTCCCCGAGAGTCCGCACCTCCACCATTGACTGGAGCAAGCTTTGACCTTTCCTTTATCGGGCCTGTGGGCCATTTTGATGTTTTTAGTCATTTGCATGTCAAGGGGAAAAAAATCCAAATTGCCCCCGATGGTCCACCTCCCCACCCCTTTGACTTTTCAAACCACCACATGTGTCACCATGGCGCACCTTGAGATGGTCCCAAAAATTTGATACCTTGAATGAGCGTGGGCTCGCCACGTGTCCTGGCCCGAAAAGTTTTGTCTGAATGCTTGAAGCTCAAGTGGAAGGAAGGTGCCATGTGTCATGCTCGAGGTAGTCTCCTTTGGCCATTGAAAAGTCTAAGAAAATGCAAAGTGAGTGGAGGCCTCCACGTGTCCTCCTGTGCACTTCTTTAAAATGAAACTCAAGGGCTCGGTCCCCAAACATGTGTGGTTCCTCCATGTGTCCCAGACCTCCCAAAACCCTTTGAAAAAGACTAAGTATGGGAAGACCCTGGGAAGCCTCCATGTGTCTCCATGGCAATTTCAAAATGGTGCCCAAAGTGGAGACCCTGAATGAGTGTGGGCTCGCCACGTGTCCCCATTTTCTGCCACACTATTTTAGCTGCATAAAAATTTTCTAAGTCTGGGAAAAGCAAGTGGAAACCTCCACGTGTCCTCCCGGCACTACTCCAAGGCCAAACCAAAAAGTAGATCTCAAATGAGCGTCGTTCCTCCACGTGGAAAATTTTTAAGTTGAGGTGATTCATAGAAATTTTTGAAGTACCCAGTTGAGCCATGCATAACCAAAAAGGTGCCATGTCCCCTATCGATGCAAGGATGTAAATTTGACGGGAGAAACACCCATCAAACCGTAAAATATAGAAAAATGATCATTTGAGCCCGAAAATGAAAATTTCTCCAAGGAAAGAGAATTTAGAAATGTTACAAGGCTCAAATATGTTTCTCAAGAGATACATCCATTCATTTTCTTCAAGTATTTAGGGTAGAAATGACAAGGAAGACAAATCCCAACCATGGAGAATGGAAAATATGGGAGAACCCAAGTTTTTAGATGAACAGAGAATGGGAGACCCAAATTACAGACCTTTTCTAGAGGAACAAAGAAACAAGAAAATATATATTATGCTATATTTCATTTTCATTTTCTTAAAATTTGAGAGTGTGTTCCTCATGATCACAAGGTATAAACTTTTAACAAGAAATTTTAGAATAATTTTCTATGGAATGGTCATTTTATGCTTTAATGGAGCACAATTGTTGCTAATTTAAGTACTATTTAATTTAAATGATGACAAGGAAAATATGGTGGTAATATCACTAGGAATGAATGAGAATAAAAATGGTGGAAAGGGGGAAATGGTGGCTTTTATAATCGTTTCAAGAAAAATATTCAAAGTGAAGTGATGTTTACCTGGTGGAGTGTCAAATCAGCTATGAAGAATCTTCCTTCCTCATTCTCTTTCTATATAATTAAGTATGGACTCGTCATATGTGGCCATGGTCAAAGTATTTCAAAGCTTATGTTTTTTGTTAGTACTTATGGGAATGCAATAGGGTTTTCTTAATTAAGCATTTCTTGAAAATTACGTTCTTGTCCAATCATGAAAATGGTTACGAGATGATAACTTTTATAGTATTTCTACTTACCACTATAGTAATGGACTAATGTTTTGTTTCTTCTCATAAGCTACTATAACAATAAACTCCCAAATTTCCTCTTAACAGGGGCACAAATGAGATATTGTTAAGACTTTACATTTGAACTTTATAAGCATGGAGTGAGTCCTCTTATAGTTAGGTGTTGATTAACTAAAATTAGACTATATATGGGTAAATAGCAATGTTAGCTAATATAATTAGGAGGACTAAAATGTTGTAAATAAATTATTATATAAATAAATAAGAATGAAACCCTAATATGTAAGAGAAAGGGAAGAAAAGACTTAGTTGATAACAAGAGATTGTCGTAGGTTTTCACGATCCGGAAGTGGAACTCGGTAGTGTAGATGAACACTCAGGGGCCCTGTGAAGGGAAGATCTAGGTTGTTTGGGATGACACATGTTCCTATGAGTTTATTGGGGTGCCCTAGAGCACCTGGTTTGTAATTTGGGTGCTCGAGAATAGTGTAAATACTCAAAACCCTAATTTGATACGGTCACTAAGTGTCTCTAAATACTCCATATCTATTGCGCTAGATCAGCCGGATGTAGTGTAGAGTAACCCAAAATGCAAGGAGAAATACCCAAACCCTAGAAAAATAAAGATGCATATGAATGGGTCGGAATGACCTCAGCTTCCAAACCAGCGAACTTATCATTGAGCTTTGTACTACATTTTAGACATGGATGTAGTTACGGTATGTGTGTGCATGTTTGCCCTAGGTGCTCTCGTGTCGAGTATCACTTTGTGAGGTAGTGAGAAATTTTAGCTATAAAGCAAATGTAAATAGAATGTGTGCATGGAATAGAATAGAATCCCTCCCCTATGTAGTGTGTGTGATGCATATATTCCTAGCCTTGATGTATGGTGTTATGTGGATGCAATGGATGTAATGGATGTAGCCCTAATGGAGTGATAGATAGTAGTGATGCTAGGACCCTCATTATGGTCTTATAAGCTTTATATTTATAGGGCTCTCAAGTCTAATTTTGTAATTAATTCGACAAGGTCGACTAAGAAAAATATAAATATGACCAATGGCTAGAAGTGACCCAAAAAGGAGTGAAAGGGGATTTCGCATGGATTGGGGTACCCAGAGTGGGACCGAACACCCAAGGCGCCCCAAGTACAAAACTGGGACGCCTTGATTTAGGGCTAGAATGTTGGGAAAGTTATGAAATGGGTGGATAAGTGTTGGAAAATATGGGAAGTATGAAATAAAATATAAAATAAAGATGGCCAAAAGGTGGGATTAATTAGTACTTTAACCACTTGAGAACCTTCTAAATAGTAGTATAAGATCGGGTTAAATTATGTGTAAAGTGCACAATTTTATGTCTACATTTTCCCCCACTATATGTTCGAAAGCAGAAATCTTGGTAACATAAAGTAGATAGAGATGTGTACTTGATAACCATGTAGAGTGTAGAATAAAACGCGTCGATGGACTAGACTCAAACATGGAATGACCAAAAAGAAAAATATGGAGTGTGGATTCTAAACATGAAAAATGTGAAAAAGTGATGAGAGTGAACCTAGGGTAGAACATGTGTGTAGTTTTTGTTGTGTGTAATGTACCTGCATGATTAGTATGGCAAGTACATGTCACGGTGTGTTGTCTTTATCGTTGTCGTTGTCGTTGTTGTTGTCGTTGTTGATGTTTCCCCAATTTGACTCTGCTTGTTTCTCATATGGTAGACCTGCAAGGACAAAACGCTCTAGTAGTCAAATATGTATGTATGTGAAAATGTTATGTAAAAATACGAGTGTAAAATACGTAAATGTAAAATACGCTAATGTAAAATACACTATAAAGTGTAAATGGAACATGTGCACCTCATGTCGAGAAAAAAATGTAGAAGAATATCTTGTATTGTCACATGTTTTTCGAGGTGATCTCATGCCACCTTGGTGAAGAAGTGTAGGGAGGAAATGTTGATTTCCTCAACTCTAACCGCTTTTGCATAAATTTATTGAAGATATCTTTATACCACGCTGGTTTTGGGTGATCGATGCCACTGGAAGGAGAAGTGTAGAGAGGCCACCCATTGTAGCCCCTCATCCTATAACCGCTGCTCCATAGAATTACCGAAGGACACCATGTCCTGTTATGGCCGTTATGTATGGAGTTCGTAGACTGGTCTAAACTCACTCGTTGTGTCTAAATGGTGTAAATACAATGTGTTAGTAGAAAACCCATAATGATTCCCCCTCTTTGGGGGTGCATGTGCGACGACCCTAGAAGGAGAATGTGGCCCCAAAAGAGGACCAACCGCACTCGACCTTGTAACCAACTTAGCCCTATAGGGGGAAAGGGAAAGCGCTTGATAGATACCAAGGTGCACACAAAAGGGGATGGCTAGCCAAAACAAGTGTTAGTCTACAAACACATGCATGGAAGTAGTGTAAAAATGCAAACAATGTAGAAAATCTACCAAGCACAGTAGTGTAAATACGTAAAAAGTAGCAAGAAAACCGCACAAAGCGGGTTACAAACAAGGCACTTTCGACACTAAAATTTTCCTCCGTAATTTCTATTTCATTAATGTATGTATTAGGAATAGGATGTTGTTAAGTATAATTAGTAGTAGCGTCCGATAGAAGATAACGGCAGCTGCCAGTATGACGCCGCCAATAATGTATAGTATGGTAATAGTCAAAAGTACAATAGGAATGTTGTGGTAAAAAGTAAATATTTGTTGTAAGTGGTCCGGTAATGTTAAAATGTCAAAGTTAGGGTAAGTAGAGAAGTAGGGTCTACATGATTAGGAATTAGAAATATTATATTGGTAATAAGGACAAGGAGTGAGGTCATAAATATTTTGTGTATTTTATTTGTAAAAAGTCTAAAAATGTGGAACCCATGTGAAATGATAAGGTTTATCTTATCTTAAAAGATAAGCTTACATGTACAGATAAGAGTTAAGGTATGGAATATGATTCGTCAGAGTGGATTTCTTATCCTATCTTAGAGATAAGATGGATAAGCTTGGAAGTTCTATAAATAAAGAGGCCACCCCCCTCATTTAGCATAGAAGGAAGTAGTGAGAAATATTGTATGAAGTGTGTAAAGGAAGCCATCAGTTTAAAGGTGTGTTGAAGAAGCCATTTAGAGGTGTAATTGTAAAGTTTCTCCCATAGTATTGGTGGAAGGCAAGTGAAGTCAATAACACTTGAAGTACCTCATGGGTGAGATTGTAACAATTTCATGTTAATATTATAATTTACTTTGATATTTCAGATTTGTCATCATTCCTTCTTATCATAGTCGATGGTATTCTTGTGTTATGTTTGTTGTTGTGTTTCCAGATTACATCCACCAAACTAAAGGTTGTGCATTAGTAAATAATCATAGCACGAGGAGTTCCGGTGAAGAATTATCATAGTGCCGGATTGGTGATGACAGCACATTACTCATGATGTCCCAACACACACAAGGCCATCATGGCCACAAACAATAGATAAGTTTGCGCACAAGCAAAGGGAAAAGCCCGCATAAAATGGAAAACAAAGAAGACAAATAGAAATACGAAGTAGTCATGGAAACATGTAATCCTCAGTAAAACAAGTGTTTCACATGGAACACCCATTAGCATGTTAGAGCGATAACCAATATATAAAAATGTGTATGAACAAGTAGTATAAGATGTTAAGTACAAAATGAAACAATATCACCTATATGAGTCGAATGTGGGTGCCCTAGTGATCGGTATAGGAAGGGTATAAGGCGAGCATCCATGTCACATGTAGAGTCTTGTATTTGTAATCACCACTAAATAAAAGTGTGAATGTGCATGTGTGTATGATAATGACATAATAGAAATCAAGCTAACATGTGTAGTAAAGTTATCATGCAAAACACTCGTAAGACAAATTAATGCCCCCAAGACAATGCAACATGTTATGGATGGATGGAATGGAATACAAGATGGAATGATAGGGGCATCGTGCCCCCCGAATGTATGGAAGTGTATGCAGTGAGGTTCATTTGTTTCCCCTCATTAATCAAGAATGAATTTTAAACTAGAGTGCATCATCGGGAAATGGTCGAGTAGTATTGGTTGTGTCAGCACGCTGCGATGAGTGTGTATATGTGAAGGTGATCAAATTCGACATGTGGAGATGATGTGTATGGACCCTATTGTTTCACCTAATTCTTAGACGTTTCTTTGAAAATGATGAAACAGATAGGGTAATGAGCGTAGGAGGAATACCTGTTGAAATGTTGGTTGATAGGTTGTGACACACGTGTTGACTCCTTGATCCACTGATCGTGAGAGCTTCCTTTTGGCTAGGAGGAACTACCTAAAATAAAAAGCAAGACCACCAAAAAGAGTTAAACAATATATGCAGTGGACTGCCTAGCATATGCTAGATTTGGGAAGTGTGATACTTCCTAGATGGTTGTCAATCCATTGTTTAAAACAATTTAATGTTGGTAATAAAGTAAATCCTATTGTAGTTAAAATGATTTAGATATCTCATTTAAAACACAATAAGAAAGATCTAATCTAACAAGCTAGGTTAAAATAAGATCGAAGGTCAAGTAACTAGTTATGTGCCTCTACGAGTCTCGACGAGAGGTCTTAGGTAGGTCACAGGTGAGTAAGGGTGATGTGGGAATAGGTAGGTAGGTTACCATTCTGGGCTGTATTGGTAGATACAGAGACCGATGTCGGTTAAGGGTGACCGACGCTGGTTTGGGAGAACAAGTGTCGATTCTATGGGCACCTTTGGGAATGTCACAGAATGAGATTTAGATCTCACTTATGATTGCACAAAGGACTAGGCTAGTTGAAATGAGGTATTAAGTTGTTTGGATGGGATTTGGTGAGGTTTTAATAGGGATATGGAGGGGTGAGTATTAATGGAGGTCAGTGGGTGGCTAGGAGAACAAAGGATGAAAATACAATGATGAAATAAGTGAACCAGAGGAGTAAAATGTTCTACTTACTTGGAATCTAGTTATGGACATCTGTGAGTGAGGAATGAAGGTGTTGATAAGAGGTTGAATGTTTGAGAGAGGATCACCAAACGTTGGGGAGCTCTTGCATGGGCTGCATGTGCTCTCCTTCTTGCCTGATTGGATCAAATTTTTTTAGGGTGAGTGTTGGATGGTTGCTAAGTGAATGTTGGATGTCTGTGTAAGAGAAAATAATTGATCTCCTTCTTTGCATGCATGTTCTCTCTGAAACTTGTTCTCAAAAGATGTGATATCTCTCAGGAATCTGCCAACCTCCAAAAACAATGTGCCAACCCCGAAATAAGGTTGTTTTGGGAGTTAAATGGTAACCGATGGTGGTTCCGGCTTAACTAGCGATGGTTAAGGGTAACCGGCGTCGGTTAGGGTGGGATTTCCTAGGTTTACTAAATTGGGCAGATCCCCTTGATTTTCTAGGATCTCATTTTGTTTACCTGCGGATTAGACTGGAAGCTTCCTTCTAACATGTGGGAATCTGGTTAGAGGAAATTTAGGCATTGATTTTTAGGGTTTGGGTAGGTCTTAGTTAGTTATGGAAACTTACTAAGAATAGGTCTTAGGGTGAGGTGGCTAGATGAGGTGGATATGTGGGCATTATCCCAATTAGGATATTTAAATAATAAATATTGTGAGGATAATGAATTAATTTAATTTAAATAATTAAATTAATATTATAGTAGGGTGAAGGGGGCATGGTTAGGTGAATGTGTTCAATGGTTTTTATTTGATGAGGGACCAAAAGGGGAGTGTGACCTAATTTTGGTGTCTACATTTTTCCCCTTTTTGTTGCGTAGCTTGTATTGGTAAGTGATGCTGAAAAAAATAAGATGTGGTTGCCCCATGTGTGGGTGGAGGTGATCCCCCTCAACCCAAGAACTGATGAGGCAGAAGGTAGAATCGGTGAGTGGTTTGATAAAAGGTAAATGTGATGAAAAGGAAGGTGGGTAACAAGGGAAAAAGGAGCAAGGTCTACTTGGGTAATCTAGGTAATGGGTTAGGGTCAAAGGTAGTAATAGTCAAATGCACGCACATGTATAAACTACTCCATGCTACAGGGTTGAAGAGCAAGCAAACTCTACATTATCTAAGGTCGATAGGTTTATCCAAACAAGGTGGAAGTGATTCTAGTATCCAAGGTATAGGATATGGTCAGGAAACACAACACAGGTCATGTGTAGGAACGCGTTTAGGTATGTTTGGTACACCAAAGGTTGGAGTCGGGATAAACGGTCACGACAAGAGGCAAGGTAAGGTCATTAGGTCAATCAACACAAGTAATAGTGCCACAAGGTATAGCGAACACATGGGGTCAAAGGTCACTAGCAAAAGTCTAGGTTCAAGTATCTAGGTCACGACACGGGTAGGGCCGAGGTATGGGAAAAATAAGGAGTCCTTGAATGGGGATGAGGTGAGGGGTTGAAGGGTAAGGTCAAGGAGGTCAAGTGGTGTGGTCAGTGATGGTGAGTGGAAGATAAAAAGGGGTTTAGGGAAAAAAATAATTGTAGGGGGTAGGGTAAAATAGGGTGAAATTGTGGGCAATGTGGAAAAGTATGTGACCGATGCGGTCAAGGGTAACCGACACCAGTATAGGCTAACCAACCATAGTAAGGTAGGGAAAAGACGATGTCGTCAAGGGGAAACCATCACTAGTCAGGTAGGGTGGGTTATAAAAACAAAAATTCTGTGGTTTTAAAATTCATTTGTGATTTGTGAATTAGAGAAAATGACAAGAGAGAAGAAGAGAAGAAGAAAACAACTAAGGGTGTCGGAAGGTTGAGTTGGTGAGCCACGTAGGTGATGAGTGTTGATTGATTGGTGGGGTCATGAGAGTGGGGCATTGGATTTGATTGGTTGGAGATTCGAGAGGAATTTTGGTGATGGCGGAGGTAGGAGAGGGCTCGGGAGGACCTGTGCAGTGACCTGAGGTGCCACCACAATGATGACAATGGGATGAGGTAAGATCTAAAGCCTATGTGTGTGTTGTTTAGTTAAATGAGAAAGAAATTTGGGGGAGGAAATGGGGGTTAGGGGGAAAAATTTAAATGTAAAATTGGAAAGAAAATGGGTGAAATGGGAAGGGGGAGAGTAGAAGATAGGTAAAGGAGGGGTAGGAAGGGATGTGGAGGGTTTGGGGGAGGAATGGGTGGGTAGGGAATAGAGTGTGGAGAGAAAAGGGGGTTTGGGGACGTAGTCATCACGCGGTGAGTGACCGACATCGGTTCCACTCATGGCCGACATCGGTGGGTGTGGACCAAAGATCGGTCCCAAGAGAGGTGACCGATGTCGGTCGTAGTGAGAGACCGTGGTGGTCAAGGGTAGATCAGGGTTAGTCAATCTTGATCGGTGCCGATCTAGATGAGGATAAACAAGGGAAGTGTAGTGGGTAGGGAGGGGTAGGAAAGGGTTAAATTAGATAAGGAAGGGTAGGGATAGATAGGTAAAGTGGCGAGGCCATGGTTTGGGTGCTGGTAAGTAGGTTAGGTCAAGATGTGGGGTTAGAGGAAAAGGTAAATAGATGAAGGCTTGGGGTATGGGTAGATAGATAGGTTCAAAGGTAAGAATTTGGGGTAAAGGTAAGTTTTTAATAATGTGATCATTTTGTTGGATGCAGGTGAGAGATCAACTACGCATGTGGGATAGGGTGCCACCCCTGCTCTTGAGAGTACAAGGTGCGGTGACCACTGAAGAGTGGCAGCACGTGGAGGAGGTGGGCCTGAGTGGGGTCAGCAATATCGGCATGTGGTCTTACATCCGATTTTGATGGTGCTCTCATTAATAGATGGGATTTAGCGACCAACATGTTCCACCTACCAAGCGGGTGAGATGACATTCACCCCGAGGGTGTGTTTAGGATCCTATGACTACCGATACTGGGTACGCAGTGTACTCAATCTCCTCCGAGGCCTCGGAGGAGTTGATGCTAATAGTATTTGGAGAGGGACTGGTAGACATGACATTCCATAGTGCCAGTCTGAGCTATGGAGGGATGTACACAACCCGTCCAGAGGAGACGAGGCTCGTTGTTCTATTGATGGAGGCAGTGTGTTGTTTCGCACTGCCGGATGTAGAGGGAGGTAGATTTCCCCACTCATTGATGGGGTACTTACATGACATGATGATAGATCAGACCCACTTTTCCTGGGTGCTAGCATTCTTGGTGTAGCTATACAGAGAGCTATGGGTGTATGGGTCTGCGTAGGTTCAGCCTGTGTTGTACCTTTTTACTACATTTCTAGGCATATGAGCACATTGTGTGTGTATGGCAGTTACTGGGATGCCCCAAGTAGATGCATTTCTGCCGAGATTGTGCTGAGTGGGGTATAGGTGATGGGTACCTATGATTGGAGAGTGGTGATCAGATAGGCCCACACATGATGTGGCCTATTACAGGTGTTTATTGGAGGGGTTGAGTGGACATCATATGGAGGCCATATGTGGGTTATCCCTCATTAGGAAGATGGATGAGGAGCTAGATGGGCTGTAGTTGGTGAGATGGATAGTGGGCGCCATGCTGGGGAGCACGAGATGATCCCAGTGGACAGAGTTAGATGGCAGTTTGGACTACCATAGGACATACCTCCACCTTTCCCCATGGTACAGGAGAGATGACATGGAGAGGCCATTGCCTCTACCATAGCCGACAGTGCCCACAGGGCAGGAGGAGCAGGTGGTTGACCTAGCAGATTGATGATGTCGGGGTTATAGATAGATACAGACAGTGGTGGGTGGCTCATTTACAAGCAATACCACCTAGGCTGGGGCAGCCAGATCTAGCCACCATCACGATGTAGAGGGACGCCCTACAGGGGCAGGTGGTGACCCTGATTACCTAGTTGGGTATGGTGCAGGCACAACTTGCCAGTTCAGAGGTGGAGGTGGCTGAGTTACATGCACAGGTGGCCAATCTTCAGGCCTAGATGGCCCAGGGTGGGGATGGAGATGGAGATGGAGATGATGGTCGGGTGGCTGCCCTATAGGCACATGTGACAGGGTTACAAGGCCAGTTGGCCACAACACAGGCACAAATTGGGGCTTTACATGCCCAGATATAAGCACAGGGGTAGGGGTCGATGGCACCACCATAAGCACTGGGATAGGTTCCCGATTCATAGGCATGGGGGGATAGGGTCTTGCAGGATAGGTATAGGGGTCGAGGCCTATGGGGCCACCACATACCATGCCCATATCCAGGTTATGGGATGCCCTAGGTGAGGCCAGATACTACCAGGATCAGTTGATGGTGGCCGAGATAGACTTTCTATCTTATGGAGAGTACAGGGCACAACAGGCCTCGAGTGAGAGGACTAGATCCCGGACTCACAGTGTAGAGAGCACAGGGGTCCATCAAGCTCCGAGACAGGATCAGGGAGAGGCCGCCAGCTCAGAGACTAGCTCCAGGTGATGTGCCAACATGGGGTAGTGAGATGATACTAGGCCGACGGATAGGAGCCGAGGAGGAGACTAGAGAGACCGACATGGAGGATGTCCGGCAGGGTGAGGCCTGATGTCCAGCCCTACATTTTTTTGATGTATTGTAGTCATTTTTTTGATATATATCGGCCTGCGTGCCAAATAGTGAGGATGTACGAGAGTTTTTGTATATTTTTTAGCATATACCGGCCTGCGTGCCGAAGAGATTTTGTATTGTTTTATTATTTTATTTCATACGAGACCGGCCTACATGCCGATGACATTTTGTATTGAGTATCGGCCTGCATGCCAAAGATTTTGAGATATGGACATGATTGGATATCCATGTATATTATATTGAGACACATATATTTTTTATATGATGAGATGGATGAGATTCTTGATTTGTTGGTGTTTTATGAGAATTTTAATTTTTGTTGTGATATGGATGAAAATTAGGTGAGTGAGGCAGGATGGAGTCAGGTTGGTTTAGGCATGGATCGATCGGAGTTAGGTTTAGGTATGGATTGGATCAAGTTGGTTAGGCATGGATTGAGTTAGGTTTGGTTAGGCATGGATCGAGTCAGGTTATAGGCATGGATCGAGTCAGGTTTGGTTAGGCATGGATCGAGTCAGGTTATAAGCATGGATCGAGTTAGGTTTGGTTTAGGCATGGATCGAGTCAGGTTTGGTTTAGGCATGGATCGAGTCAGGTTGGTTTAGGCATGGATTGAGTCAGGTCATAGGCATGGATCGAGGTTAAATTGGTTGAAGTTGTGATTCATTAATTTGTGCAATGAATGGTGATATGGGTCATGTTTATAATACATGCATGATGATGGTAGAGAAATGGTAGTTGTAATAAATGTATGTTGTGATGATGATAAAAATGTTAAGCAACTTGTTGTTTGTTTGGTTTAATTTCCAATTCTGTGATATAAAAAGGAAACTACGTAGGGGAAAATGTGATTTAGGAAGATGAAAGATGAATTGGTTAGGGTAGAGAGTGGTCGAGCTAACCTCCAAGGGCCCCATGCCCTCGGAGTGCTGCCTACATAGTCCGGTGAAAAGGGACCTCAAAGCCGATGTAGTTCTCCCATAAGCTAGGGAAGAAGGTGAGGAGGTATGAAAATGAGTTGGTAGGTTTTAGGCATGATTTGGGTTTAGGTCTGTTAGGTGTGGGTGGGTTATAGGTAAAATGGTATAGGTGATGTTGATTGTGGCAAAAGAAGAAGATTACCCCAAGGGTAAGTGTCGAGGACCAAGTCCTGTATAAGGTAATCAATATGTAATAAAAAAGGTTAAAAGATAAGAGGAGGTGAGAAAGCTGCCTAATTGGTTAGGATCATACCGAGTAGATCATACCTTGGAGAAGGTGATGAATGTAAGACCCTAAAGACATTACATGATTGATTGTTCTAAGGGTGAAAAGTAGTCACATGATCACCAAATGTCATAGTTCCAAGAGGTCCCTTGAGGTAGTGAGAAGGGTGAAAGGTGGTTAATGTTATATGATATGAGGTAGCATGCTCCTTGGGCAAGAGATCCGAGGTCACAATGGGCAAGTCCATGACTAAAAGTATTATGTTTTGACTTGTATTTGAGATAGAATGATCGATGTGGGAAGTCTATATGGGATGAGGAAATTAACTCCTTGAGGTCTTCGTGAAGCTGATCGATGCGGGAAGCTTCAATTTCTCTCTTCTTTTTTTTTGAAAGAGCCTTACATAGTTGTCCTTCGAGGGAGTAGTCTATTTATAGCAGTGATTACCAAGAGGAAGATGTCCTTTTGAGGGAGTCATCTTTTATTAGAAGTTTGACTCAAGGAGTTGTGTCCCATGTGAGGGCTTTGAAGTCATGGACAAGACCAAGGTGAAGAATAGGATTCTTGTTCAAAAAGCAGGGTGAAACGACCATGGGATCTCATCTAAAGGTAGACAAAAAGTATCCATGAGAATCATGCTATGTGCAACACCATGGTACACATATTCAAGAGGAGATAACAAGTGATGGGTACTCACATGATTCTTGTTTAGTCATCGGTGAGGTGTAAGAAGTGGATAGCGCTCAAGGGATGAGCGTGGAAAGAGGTAAAAGGTGAGGTAGGACTAAAATTCAATAGTAGAATGGTTGAAGATGCAAGGCATTAAGGGGCTCAAGTTTGGGTTTACCATCGAGTGAAGATAAATGATAAGCACCTGATCCATAAGTATGGGTCACGATGTATGGTCCAAGCCAATTAGGAGAAAATTTTCCCCATTTACTTTTTTTCTGCTTTGGTTACATGTTGATTTTCTTTCAGAACAAGGTCACCGACTTGGAAGGTTCGTTCATGGACACGTTTGTCGTAGGCACGTTTGATACATTTTGGTAAACTTGAAGGTGGTCAAGAGTGTTAAGACGATGTTCGTCTAATAATTCAAGTTGTGCTAAATGGTCCTAACGAAAGTCATCATCATTGAGCATGTCATGGAGAGAAATGTGGAGTGAGGGAATCTGGACTTCGAGAGGTAGAACAACCTCTATACCATAGACCAGAGAAAATGGTGTGGCAGCAATGGAAGTATGGATACTAGTGTGGTATGCCCATAGGGAAAAAGGAATGTGCGTATGCCAATCCTTCCCAATATCGTTAACCACTTTCATGAGAATTTTTTAGGGTTTTGTTAGTGGATTCAGCTTGGCCATTGGTTTGTGGGTAATAAGGTGATGAGAAACTTAGCTAAATGTCGAAGGTGTCACAAATTTTTGCAATGTTTTGTTTTTGAATTTTTTCCATTATCTGTGATGAGGCGATGAGGAACACCAAAGTGACAAATGATGTGATGATTGATGAACTCACATATTTTCTTAGCTTTCATGGAGATGAGTGGTATGGCTTCAACCCATTTTGTGTAGTATTCGGTAGCGGTGATGATCCATTGATGTCGTTGGGAAGAATGGGGTTGATCTCTCCGAACAAGATCTAAACCCCATTAAGAGAAGGGCCAAAGGTCACAAGTGACCTGTAAGGCGTGACTAGGTGTATGATGAAGGTTGGCATGTTGTTGGCATTTGACACAACGCTTGACGTAGTCACAATAATCATGGTTGAGGGTCGGCCAGTAATAGCCTAGGCAAGAAGAATACGCTTAGCAACAGCAAGGCCACTGAAGTGACCTCCACATATGCCATCATGAACCTCCTTAATGGTATAAGGAATTTCAAAACTCATGAGGCATCGTAAGAGAATACCATCTAAGCCACACTTATAGAGGATCCCCCATGATGACGTAATGAGAGACCTTTTTAAGGAAGGGGTGTTGTCCATTACGGGTGAGATTAGGAGGTAAGATGGATAGATAAAGATAGTCGGAATATTGTTTATACCAAAGGTCACTCGGGTCGGGGTAGTGGTTCTAATAGAGTAAACTTCACGAGGTAAATAAGAAGGTGATTGGAGTCATTGTACGGTGACAAATATTTTAGAATTGGTAGGTGAAGCGGGTATTTGAGAAGCAAGCAAGCCATGGTATCTACAAATTTATTGGTTTAACGGGGGACGGTTTGAAGGGCGTAATGGTCAAAGGTGGTCAAAAGTATGTTGACATGATGTTTATACTTTTGAAGTGTTTCATTACGAACATTGGTATATACCATTGACTTGGTTTATGACCAATTGAGAATCACCAAAGATGTTGATTGATTTGACATCTAGGGCGTAGGTGGCTTGGAGACCTAATACGAGTGCTTCGTATTCGGAAATATTGTTTATATAATAAAAATCTAGTTTGAAAGACAAAGGAATGGGTTCACCATCAAGAAGAATGAGGATAATACCAGCCCCACCCCCATGCTAACACTTAGAACCATCGAAGAAGAGTGTCATTTGATAAGCGGGTTCATCAAGGAAAGGGTAGCAATTGACTCATCTGGAAAGTCAAAATTAGAGGGTTGATCCCCGGAAATAGGTGTGTCGGCCAATTGGTCGGTGATAGCTTGGCCCTTGATGGACTTTTGATGAATGAATTCAAGGTCGAGGTCAGCTAAAAGCATAAGCCATCGTGTAAAACACACGATTTTGATAAGGTTTGGCATACATGAAGTGTAGGGGGTCGAGTGTTGGTCACAACATAGGTTTTGTGGTTGAGTAGGTAATGGCGGAGTTTTGTGGCAACGAAAACTAAGGCTAAGAAAAGTTTTTCGGGATGGGTGTATCGGGTTTCATAGTCCAAAAAAGAGTATGGCTTATGTAATAAACCACTACTCCACGTGTTGTTCATCGTGATGAGTGAGCATGGCTCCCAAGGAGTGATCGGTAGCTAAGATGTATAGGTAGAAAGGTTGATCATCTTTAGGTGGAATGAGTATGGGTGGTTGAAGAAGGTATTGTTTTAAGGCCTCAAAAGCTTTGTGGCAATCATCATCCCATTTAAAGGAGACATCCTTCTTGAGTAGATGATGAAATGGTTGACACCGATCAAATAATTGTGAAATGAAATGGTGAATAGACTGTAACTTACCTTGCAGCTACGGAGTTGCCTAAGGTTAGTGGGAAGAGGAATTTCTAGAATGGCCTTGACTTTAGCAGGGTCAACTTCTATACCACGTAGGAAATGATAAATCCTAGGAGCTTTCTAAGAGGACCCACAGACACGGACTTCTTGGGTTGAAGGCGAACACAATATTTAATGAGGTAGTCAAAAATGGTTTTGAGGATGGCAAGGTGCTCAGAGTGGTGTTTAGATTTGGCCAGGAGATCATCCACGTAATCTTCCAATATACGATGCATGATGTCATGGAAGATATAAGTCATAGCCTACTGATATGTGGCACCAACATTTTTAAGGCCAAAAGGCATGACTCAAGTAGTAGAAGGTCCCCCAAAGGGTGATGAATGTGGTTTTGTGTTGATCCTCAGGGAAAGCAAGATTTGGTTATAACTCGAGAAGCCATCCATGAGTGATAGCATCTCGTGACCAGTGGTAAGGTCAACTAGTTGGTCAATACCAGGTAAGGGAAAGTCATCTTTTAGGAAAGCTAGGTTGAGGTCATGGAAATCTATGCAAATGCAGAGTCCCCCTATCACCTTAGTGACAAGGAAAATGTTAGAAATCCAACAAGGATAATCAATGGGTAATATGAAGGAAATGGAAGAGACGCTAAAGTTCTTCTTTGATGAGAAGGGCAATGCGAGGGTGCATTTTCCTCAAATTTTGTTTGATGGGTTTGGCATTAGGAATGGTTACGATATTGTGGACCACTATGGTGGGGTCAATATCAGGCATGTCTGCATAAGACCAAGTGAAAGCGTGGTTATGATCTTTGAGAAAAGAAGTGATGGCTTCTTGTTTAGCAACATCTAAAGATTGACCGATCTTTAGGATGTGCGGGTCATCCTGAGTATGAATGTTGATCTTGATAGTCGATTCATTCAACATGGTTTACGTCTCAGAGGGTAACGACGATGAATATATGAGTCTTCTGCACCAAGGTAGGTGAGTATAGATTCATCATCCTAACATTGAATGACGTTAATGGAAGGTGTATCATCATCGATCATTTCAGGATATAGGAAGGGAAGAGAGGAAGGGCCTCGCCCTCGCGTTGATAAGTCAAAGGTCCCAAGGAAACGGTGTTTATGAAAAAAAAATTAGGAGGGATAGATTCAAGATCCATCGACTATGTTGGTGAAGGTGGTGATGAAGGCGGAGTGGGTGAAGAAGGTGGAGAAGGGAAGATGTTCTCGATGGGTTCAATGTGGGCTTGCTTAGTAGGTGGTTCAACAAAGTCGATACCACTATGGTCGTTATGTTTGTGGGTAGTACATGGAATAATAGTATGGCGGCCTTGCTCATAAAAGCCAAAACCAAAACCCTTCCATGCACATCGGTGTAGGAAGGTGTGGGTGAAATGATGATTGGTGAGAGACTGGAAGTCAGCAGAAAATGGGCGGGTTTGTGACGGTGGTTCGGGTGTGTAAGTGGTAGTATCAAGTCCCCCATAGGTGAGACTAGTACGAAGGATGAGGAGGACCATAAAGGAGACGTTCTCTACATGGTGATATCATAGTGAGGGTGTTGGTGAAGACTTCCATACTCTTGTGGAGTGAGAAATGTGTTGACACTATATAGGTGATACTCCCCAGAGTGAGGCATTGAAAAATTCCTTCCAAGGGATTAGTGGTTGGTATGTGGGTAGCTGGAATAGATGATGTGTTGGTGGTCGATGCGAGAGGTGGAGCTAATGGATTAGGAGGCTGATGTGTTGGTCGTGGAGGTTGTGGCTATGGTAGGAAGGAGGAGGCATGTGTGGTTGAGGTGGTGACAGATTGGTAAACAAAGGTGTAGGTGAAGTGGTAGTGGTTGTGGAGGTAGACGCCTTAATGGGTATAAGCATGTCATTGGGTTGGTAAAGCATGTTGCATGTTTTAAAAGGTGATGGATCATTTGGAATAGTATAGGTGTGCCCTTCATGCTCAAAATTTACACAATGATGCAAAGTGGAAGGAACGCAACCCATGACATGAATCCAGGTCTACCAAGCAATAGGTTATATTGAAATTCCCCCTCCAAGATGTAAAATAGCTCTAGAACAGTGCGGGGCCCACGTGAATGTGGAGGATGATGGTGCCTAGTGTAGAGGTGATAACATCATTGAATGAATGTAACATGACAGGATGTTTATGCATGTAATTGTCAGGTATGTGCATTTGAGCGAATGCATGGGATGAAATGATGTTAATGCTAGCACCCCCATCAATCATCACACATGTATACACGTATATCATCGATGTGGACAGAGATAAAGAGAGTTGGGTCTAGGTCATCTGGTTTGGTGCGGTGTGATCTCTTCCTCTGAGAAGCTAAGGGAGGCTACTTGGTGAGTAGGGTGAGGTGTGGATAAAGGTGGAAATTTGGTGAGAGAGGCTACATAATGGGGTGTGATAATGGAGGCTACGGGTGTAGGGTCATTGGGTAAAACCTCAATAGATTGCAGGACCTCCATGAGAGCTTGACGATGGGATTCGAAGTTTGGATGAGGTCATATAAGGACATTTTGAGGGGAGATTGGTGTAATTGTTTGAGCATGGTACGATGTGTAACCCCATTAGAAATAGGATATGTGGGGCCACGGATAGTAATTTTAGGTGTGGGTGTAGATGGTATGTTGGGTATAGGATTGGTTGGTGAGTCAGTTGCCTTTTCCTTGCCTTTGTCTTTCTGAGCACGGGTAGTGACGTGGATCATGTTGATCTAAGGGGAGTTGGAAAATGGAGAAGGTGTAGGGTGAGTGGTATAATGACATGACGGGAAAAAACCTACCAGGGAGAAAAGCCTTGTGAAGTGAGTTGGGTGCAATGAAATTTAGGTAATGGTGTGGCAAGTTCTCTAATGCAAACCATGTTAATTTTGAATCTTGGGGGTGGTTCTAGGAGCTTTGGGGGTGGAGGTCATGGTTGTTGAGTAGGAAGTGAGGAAGGACTGTGGGAATGGGCGTTGGTGAAATGAGGTCTTCATCGAGAAGGTCATCATAGTCAAAGTTTTCCCGGGAGGAGGACATAACTAGATAAGATGATTTTCAAAGCCTTGCAGTTCTCCACATCGTGCCCAGCACACGATGGTAGGCACAAATTTTAGTGTCATCAAATTTTTGGCTTGGGTTTGAGGGGATCATAAGGTCGAGTGGTGGTAATGTGATGTGAAGTCTCAAGGAGGTTGGTTAAGATTTTGGCATAGGACCCCCGCTAGTGGGTCATGATAGGAAGTGAAAGTGGGTTTGGGCGTAGGTGCGGCTGATTGTTGAGGAATGGTCCTTTGTAGGGGGGAGTGGGTTGAGCTATGGTTTTGGGTGATGGAGTGATCTTGGGTGTTGGTCGTCTTTGCTTGGGTAGGGGTATGTAGATGAATGGGCAGTAGGAGGGTGTATGGTTGTTTTGACTATCTTATTGGAGGGTAGCGGATTTTTGTCTTTGGGTTGCATCTTCTTAGGTAAAGGTGATATGGGTGTACGAGATCTAGAGGGAAAAGTAGATGGGGGAAGAGGCAAGTTACCAGGGAGATAACGGAGAAGTCTGTGAAGGTAGATGATGTGGGTCATGCGGGGGGTGTGAGGGACGAGACCGAAGTGTAGTGGGTAGTGAAGAAGTTCTAAGAGGTATTGGAGGTATGGGTGGTAAAGATGTTGCAGTGTGCAAGTGTAAGTCATGTCGGGTGCTTAGGTATGTTAGAGGTTTGTGAGGAAGGAATGGGCCATTGTGTTTTTGGTTTATTGATGGGTGGAGGTTTCTTAACCGCACTGGGAGGTTGAGGTCCTAAGACGGATGGAAAGGGTGAAGGTGATGTAGATTTGATTGGCGCAATGGGGTATGAGTTCTATAGGCTTTGTTTTTCTATTTGGGTGTCTTTGGAGTAGGTTTGGTGTTGACTTTGGAGGATGTAGCTAAATCTAGTTTTATAAGTGGATGAGTAAATATTGGTGGTTGGGGTGACCCCTAAGGTAGTGATAGGTTTAGTCGAGGAAGATGATGTAGGTGGGTTTGGATTTAGATGTATGTTGGGTTATGAGTGAGGGTGTATGTTGAGCTATGATGGGTGCCATGAAAAAATTTGTGATAGAGGTGGTTGTGCTTGGTTCAACTGGCTGGAATATTTTTGGGTAGATAGTGGAGGTATCAGCAAGTGACATTTGCATTTGCGTTGAGGTAGGAAGTAGAAGACGCCCCCACAGTAAGGCTCTATCCACATAATCTAGGTGATCAGCCAAGCATGAGAACGACACATCTGTAGGTGAGGTTGATGAGGACCTAATGGAAATTCTGTAAAATGTGTCTTAGAGACGGGTAATTGGCTAGCTTCGGCTTCCGTGGGTAAGAGAGCCGAAAGTAGGTCTACATAGGTCTTGGGTAGCTAATGGAGAATGGTCACCAAGAGGAAAAGGTATCTCTACTAGATCCTTGATAGGTGGAGTAGAAAATGGGTGCTCCTCTGTAGGTGGAGGAGAGGATGGGTACTCCTTTGTGGGTGGAGGAGATGATGGGTACTCCTCTGTGGGTGGAGGATATAAACAAGTATCCTCCATGGACTAAAGAAGTACTGTGGGTGATGGCTCTCTTAGTGGAGAATCCAAAGGTGAAATAGCTTCGATATTAGTGGAGGGCTCCTCCACGGAGTGATGAAGAAAGTGAAAGGTGTTCCTCTATGGGTGGAGGAATAGGTGAAGTGGGTTCAAGTGTAGGTGGAGGACTTCGGGCTATAATTTCCTCTATGGAAGGAATAAGAGGTAATTGGGAAGCAATGGGTGCGTCACTAAAAATAGCGTGGACCTCACGGGTATGGCTATCATGAGTTGAGGTCTCTCCGGTTTGATTAGAAGAAGGGGCATGATTAGGAAATGGTTTCTTGAATATGTGTAGGTTTTGATTGGCCTATGCGTTAGGATTATCCACAGTTAACTATCCTTTCTCAAGCATTTCTTGGACAATATTTTGAAAGTGATGCAATTCCATCACTATGACCCTTTACTTGATGATAGTTATAGAAGTCATGTTCTTTATACCATGCGGGCATGGGGCGAGTAGGGTCAAAACCAATGTGTGGTTTTATAGGCAGAAGGGTGATGGCCCCAACTTTGATGAGCTTTTCTAAGATAGAAGAGTAAGGCTCCCCAATTGGGGTGTATTTCCATTATTCTCATCTGAATTGAAAAGTCTGAATGGGTGAGAGATTAGATGAGGGGCTAACCTGATTTGATGGATGAGCTGGGCCGGCTTTGAGTACCACTGCGTTAGCGGTCCCCTTGGCCTTTGAATAATTGTTTTGTGGTTTAGAAGAAGAAGAGGTCATTCGACTTGAATGCCAAGTTTTTATTGCATAATTGGATTTTTTTCTCTTCGATGGCCCTAATCTATAGCTTTCATGCCATGGTGAATGCTTCGTCAAAGGTTCAGAAATTTTGGACCTATAGGGTCGGTGAGATATGTCTAGCACAAGCTCGTGTGAAGAGCTCGATGAGTTCTATTTGTGGCAGTTGGAATGTGAGTTGATTGATCAGGCTACACCAGTGAAAAAAATCTATGATAGATTCGTCATCATACTGACGCGTGGAGTATAGGTTAGTCATGGTAACCTTCTTAATGATATTAATGGAGAAGTGATCCAAGAAGGCTTGGGCTACCTGATTAAATGAAAATATAGAGTGTCTAGGTAACCCACTATACCAATCTAACACAGTCCAATCGAGAGACATGGGAAAGGTCCTAAAGAGCAAAGCATCATCGTGGGTGATTAGGTAGCACCCGTGTTTGAATGACCGTAAATGTTGTTGTGTGTCTTCCTTGCTATTGAAACGATTGAATTTAGGCATTTCCCAATGCACTGGGTATGGACAGATAGGAATGGATGGGTGGATAGGCTCGTTACAAATCTCATCTTAGGTGAGAGTGTTGTGGGAGCCAAAAATCGATGCCTCTAATGTATGCATCTTGTCTATCATTAATTTGATTAGGTCGTTGGTAGGTTGTGATGGTGGGTACCTCCCTGTAGCATAAGAGGGTTGGTGTGGGCATGTACAAGGGTGGCATTCCGTAGTATATGGTGCTTCCATGTAGGTATATTGAGAAGAAGGTAGTGAAATAGAGGGTATGTACCCAGAGTGAATAATAGATGAAACAGGAGGTTGTTGATAGTATATATGGAGGTGGAAGGGTTGTGGTAACCCTAATGGCAATGGGGGCTAAAGATTGTGGAATAGAAAGGACGACGTTTTGAAAAGGGGTAGGGGTCACCGATACGGGAGGTGTTTGTATAGCTACGGGTATATACAAGACAATAGGGGTGGATGAGGTTGTGTTTTAGGTGGTTTTCAAAGGTATAGTGGATGTGGCGGGTGCAACAGATGTAGTCAGATGTGGCAATCATAGCGGGTATAGGGCCTAGCTGCAAAACGACGGGGGCAAGGTAGAGGAGGTAGCATGGAGATAGATGGGGCTGATACTAAAGTGGGAATGAGAGTCGGGGGATAGATATAGACATGTCATATATCAACTGACCCGAGGCATCTCGAGTGGATGAGTGGGAAAGGTAAAACTGCAAGGCAACAAGGTTTTGGTCAAGGAGTCGTGTGAACTCCTCATCTCAGTAGTGATAGAGATAGGTTGGATAGGTTCCATGGCTGGTGATAAAATGGAAGGTGGTGAAGGACTAGGTGGGAGTGGTTGACAACTAGCATGGAATATAAGGGCATTTTCTTGTCGACGCGTCAACACCATGTGAACAGGCACTAACATGGTAAGACTACTTTCTGTAAATGACACAGAAATACAATAGTGATAGGATAGATAGGCGGTGGTAGGTGAATTGGGGTTAAAATGTCAGTTGGAATATGACACAAAGGCTAACCGATGCCGATTAGGCTAAACCAACACCGGTTATAGGTAACTGATGTCGGTCATTGTGGAAAATGGACAATTGGTCAAAAACAAGGTATAAGGCCAAATTTGCCAGGTATGCCAAATATTGATGAGATTTACTAGGTCAATGAGAATGATAATAGTGACAGGGACTCTGAATAGTCAAAGAAGATGAATAGATGTCCTTTTGGGTAGGTTAACCAAAAGGACTGGGAACCGATGCCAGTTGGGTATAACCGATGATGGTCAGAGGGTAACCGATGATGGTCATTGGACCGACACCGGTCACTGTGAAATTAAAATAGTGATGAAAGAAAAGTGGTTGTGAATTAAAATCTAATGTGGAATCAAACCAATTTTGAGAATGATGAGAATATGGTCAGGCACACTCAGATGAAGCTGGAATACACCAACTGTGATGAGGAGCGTGCAAGGAGAAACCAGAAAAATGAAGAATGTGACCTCTCACCTCAAAATGCAAGCCAAGCAAAAATGCTAAGAAAAATGTGATCCTAAGAGTGCCTTTTCTATTATGTTTGTTTAGCTTATGCTATTTAAGGACTAACTCATGAACTATAGAATAGAGTTTTTTTGGTGAGGATGGCTTCCTACAAAGAAGGAGATCTAAAAGGTGAGGTTTTAGGTATGTTATGGCGGGGACGGGCTTTGCTCTCTAAAGTATGACTCGACAGAGCAGCAAGATGGGGAGTACCTGCCAATCCTCAGATTAGTGCGATCGTTGACAGGCATTCCCAGGAAAGATGTTGTTTAAGAATATGTACTTGTTTTGAATTTGTGTAATTTGGTAAGACTCGAGAGAGAGAGATAGATGTACTTTCTACGATTCATTTGTCAACCATTAGCTAGGAATGACTTCCAGCGTATAGGTTGCTCTCAACTAATGTGAGCTAATGCAGAAAATCAAAATGAAATGCAATGATTTTTAAGCCCAAATCGAAATATGGAATTCGATGACACAATAAGAGGAATAGGAGAAAGTATGATCTTTCACTAATGCAATGCCAATGAAATAGAAGAAGAGTTCTTTTTAAGCACCAAAACATGATTGCTTTGAGACAATAGAAAGAAGAGAAGATTCCAAGGGGAAAATTTAAATGTAAGAACCTTTTAGAAAGGAAACAAACATGCAACTTTTCACCTAGAAATGAATGAATGCAAGGAACCCCGAATGGGTCCCACCGGGCGTGCCAAAATGTTTCACCTGATTCTTAGACATTTCTTTGAAAATGATGAAACAGATAGGGTAATGGGCATAGGAGGAATACATGTTGAAATGTTGGTTGATAGGTTGTTGCGCGCGTGTTGACTCCTTGATCCACACTGATCGTGAGAGCTTCCTTTTGGCTGGGAGGAACTACCTGAAATAAAAAGCAAGACCACCAGAAAGAGTTAAACAATATATGCAGTGGACTACCTAGCGTATGCTAGATCCAGGAAGTGTGATACTTCCTAGACGGTGTCAATCCACTATTTAAAACAATTTAATGTTGGTAATAAAGTAAATCCTATTGTAGTTAAAATGATTTAGGTATCTCATTTAAAACACAATAAGAAAGATCTAATCTAATAGGCTAGGTTAAAATAAGATCCGAAGGTCAAGTAACTAGTTATGGGTCTCTGCAGGTCTGACAAAGGTCTTAGGCAGGTCACAGGTGAGTAAGGGTGATGTGGGAATAGGTAGGTAGGTTATTGTTTTGGGTTGTATTGGTAGATACAGAGACCAATGCGATTAAGGGTGACCGACACCGGTTTGGGAGAACCGGTGCCGGTTACTGTGGGGTACTGGGAATGTCACAGAATGAGCTTTAGATCTCCCTTATGATTGCACAAAGGACTAGGCTGGTTGGAATGAGGTATTAAGTTGTTTGGATGGGATTTGGTGAGGTTTTTAATAGGGATATGGAGGGGTGAGTATTAATGGAGGTCGGTGGGTGGCTAGGAGAACAAAGGATGAAAATACAATGATGAAATAAGTGAACCAGAGGAGTAAAATGTTACTACTTACTTGGGAATCTAGTTCTAGGCATCGTGAGTGAGGAATGAAGGTGTTGATAAGAGGTTGAATGCTGCAGAGGATCACCAAACATTGGGGAGCTCTTGCATGGGCTGCATGTGCTCTCCTTCTTGCCTGATTGGATCAAATCTATGCTGGGGTGAGTGTTGGATGGTTTTTGGGTAAATTTTGGTTGTCTGTGCAAGAGAAAATGTTTGATCTCCTTCTTTGCATGTGTGTTCTCCTTGAAACTTGTTCTCAAAAGATGTGATATCTCTTAGGAATCTACCAACCTCCAAAAACAATGTGCCAACCCCGAAATAAGGTTGTTTTGGGAGTTAAATGGTAACAATGGCGGCGGTTCGGCTTAACTAACGGTGGTGGTTAAGGGTAATAGCAGCGTCGGTTAGGTCGGGATTTCCTAGGTTTACTAAATTGGGTAGATCCCCTTGATTTTTGGGATCTTGTTTCATTTACCTGTGGATTAGACTGAAAGATTCCTTCTAACATGTGGGAATGTGGTTAGAGGGAATGTAGGAATTGATATTTAGGGTTTGGGTAGGTCTTAGTTAGTTATGGCAACTTACTAAGAATAGAGTCTTAGGTATTGAGGTGGGTGAGGTGGATATGTGGGCATTATCCCAATTAGGATATTTAAATAATCAATATGGTGAGGATAATGAATTAATTTAATTTAAATAATTAAATTAATATTATAGTAGGGTGAAGGGGGCCATGGTTAGGTGAATGTGTTCAATGGTGTTTATTTAACGAGGGATCAAAGGGGAGTGTGACCTAATTTTAGTGTCTACACCTATAGCGTAATCATATACCATGAATTTTTTTTAATGGAGGAGTGATTATTTATCCCTAAGTGTATATCATGTATGGAAGAAGTGTATGGTAAAGATACTGAAGGAAAGATAAGTGTGGACCCTATAGCCTAAGCGTATACCACGACATGTTCAATGGATGAGTTATGATTTATCCCTAAGCATATATCACTACATGATGAAAGAAGAAGGTGACAATTTATTCTATAGTGTATGTTACTACGAGAGGTGGGTGATGTGGGAATATCAAGCAAATATGAGTATGCAATGGATAACGGATGGTGGTGATTTAGCACTAAGCGTAGACACCACTATGTGATGAACAAGAATGAGGTGGTGATTTATCCTAAAGCGTATACCACTATGTGATGAATAAGAATGAGGTGGTGATGTAGCCTAAAGCATATACCACTACGTGATAAATAAGAATGAGGTGGTGATTTAGCCTAAAGCATATACCACTAAGTGATGAAAAAGGCGAGGGTGTTGATCTAGCCTATAGTGTATACCACTAAGTGATGAGTGAGGCGAGGGTGGTGATTTAGCCTAAAGTGTATACCACTAAGTGATGAGTAGGAGTAAGGTGTTGATTTATCCTAAATCGTATACGACTATGTGATAAATAAGAATGAGGTGGTGATGTAACTAAAGGCATATACCACTACGTGGTGAACAAGGTGAGGTGGTGATTTAGCCTATAGCGTATACCACTAAGTGATGAGTGAGGTGAGGGTGGTGATTTAGCCTAAAGCATATACCACTAGGCAATGAGTAGGAGTAAGGTGGTGATTTAGCCTAAATCGTATACCACTGCATGATAAAAAGGATAAATGATGATGTAATAGAATGACGTAGAATAAGATAATGGAATATGTGACGATAGTATGTAGAAGGATAATGAGATGTGATGAAGGGATTGGTGATTTAACCTAATGTGTATACCACTACATGATGACTGAAAGCATGATAATGCAATGGAATGCATCAAGGAAAGGCAGATGAGGGAATGTCATACAAGATGATGTAGATTTGATGAAAGGTGTGTTGATTTAAATATGTGTATACCATCAAATGATGATATGCTTGTAAGAAGTGATGATAAGGCCTTGAGCATTGTCACATTTTAAATAATATGGGTAAAAAGGCATATCACATATAGGTAATGCCATGTCATCATGATTTGTAAACCATCAAAAGTTCAGAAGTATGGACTTGATATCCATTAGATATTCATAGGGTGGTAGTGAATATTGAGAAAGTCTTAGTGTAGGTGACCAAATGGTGAATAGGATGTATAGATGTGTGCTAGAATGTAGAAAATGTATGATAAGCTAATGAATACCTATTTCATAGGTGATTCGATGGAGATGAAGTAGAACAGAGGTTCTCAAAGGTTGTAGAAGATGAAGAATGAAGAATAAAAGGAATGATGATGTTTTGGAAAAGAGGTTTGGGGATAGTATGATGTAGAATTTGACTTCCCATGAATGTGCATGAGGATGATGGAGGATGTGTGGTGTGTGGGACCCTCAATACCTTTTAATGATCAAAGTCCCATTCTAACATGAGAAGGTTCTACAAATGAGAGTGTGTCATGGGTAAGTTTTGGGGTGCATAGTTTAATTGTTATAGGCATTTGAAGGCTCTCGGGCCCGATCTAGGGGTATAAAAGGATGAATTGGAAAATTTACAAACCTCTGTCTTGAGTGTTAGGGTGAGCTATCCAAATCTTGTGGGGAATGGTTGTGTGTAGCTCAAAATATAGATGACTGCGTTTTTGAGTTATAACAAGTGAGTTGTGACAAAGTGACTAAGAAACAAGGAAATCAAGAAAGTTGGCATTATTTTGATTAAAACCATGGTCAATCATGATGCTAGATTAATGGGAAATAGAATGGTGTATTTGTCATGATAAATGGGTGCATTATGAGTGAGATAGCAATCATTACATATTCTTCTATCAGTTGACAAGAATCAAAGTCTGCGTGGGTATGCCATGAGCAACCCAACGTGAAATTTTATACATATATGAGAAGAATCATTAGTAATGATAAAAGGTGGGGTATTTGAGTTAAGAACCAATGCATGAAGGCTCGGAGGACACCATCCAGGTATGAATAACGTATTTGAATACTTCTAAAGGAGAAACAAATACTATGAGATGAAAAATGCAGCCATAAATGCCATTAGTGTGAAATAACTATGGTGGAGGTGGTAAGATCTCTAGAAGGCTTATCAAAATGTTAATATCCAGAAATCAGACTGGTAAATCCTTAATTTAAGGAGTTAGAAGAACGATAAAGATCTAAAATTTTGTGTGGAGAGGGTTATAGCATATACAGATCTTGTGTAAAAATTTGGAGTCCTAAAACAAAGGGGGTCGTGAAAAGTTATGAAGGATTTAGGAAGATGGAATGACATGGTTTCTCAAGAGCAAGAAATAAAACAAATGAGATTAGTGGAGTTAGGAAAACTTTAAGAATGAAATTAGGACCAGGTTTTATGGGAAAATGTCTCTTCAAAATAATATTTGGTACACTTAAAGGGGTAAAATCTGAAGTTTTCTAATGAAGTTGAGATTGAGTTCGCGACACATCAAATTCATGGTGGATCAATCACACCAAAGGGAATAAAATTAAAATGGAGATGAGGGAATGTCATGAGATGATTTGAAGTGATGAAAGGAGGACATTGAGTAGGTAGACTAGAGTAGAATGATGGATGGAGTGTAGGTGATGGGACAGCCTAGAGCATTGGTCACTAGAAATAATGTGGTGAAATGTGAGTGGATCACATATAGGTAAGCTCCATTTGATTTAGAAACCCTCGAAAGTCAAGTATGGACTCGGGAATTAGAGTGACGTCATAGGGTGGTGAAGTGTAGCACGTAGATGTAGTGTAGGATGACCAAATATGAGTAGGATGTATAGATGTGTACATTAGAATGTACCCACATCATACTGATGATAAGTATAGGAATGGATAGGTAGTGGTGATAGGTAATGCATAGATGGATAAGATCAATGTGACCAATATTTGAATGGTTGGAATATGTGAATGAAATATAAAACTAACCATCATTGAAGAAATTTGACACATTTTAGCATGTATGGGATAGCTTATGATGGATCCAAGAGTCCACTAGAGGAGGAGATTTAATGAAAAGAAGCATGATGGACATCAAATGTGGTGTAAGAACGGTTTTAGGTCCGACATGAATGTGAGAGATATAGTATCCCATATATGAGTAGAAAGTCATAACAAAAGCAAAAGAGTGTGTCATCGGGTAATGGGGGTGCTAGAATGTGTAAAAGGTATATGTATGGGAAAAGGAGAATGGAAAATGTAGAAGTGTAGTGAGGTTAGGGTGAGCATGGGTAGATGGGTCGTGACACACTTAATACAAGTGAGTTAGTGACATGGTAATGAGTAATGAAACAAAATCAAGAAAGTTGGTTATTTTGATCGGTGACCCATCGTGAAACTATAAAAGAGATAGAATGAGGTAAGATACAAAGGGATTGGATGAGAGGAGAAAGCTTCATTACATATTCTTCACATGGATAATAGCATGAAGGGTAGCCATGAGCAAAAGTGCTTGAAATTTTAGGTGCATATGCGGAGAAGAATCATAGAGTGATATTTTGCAAAGGCATATTCTTAATAAGAGTGAAGATATTATAGCCAAGTGTGTCATCAATATAAAAGAGCAAGATCAGCAAGTTGCAAGGGTGGGAAAGACAAGACGAGAAACAAATACGGGTGGAGAATGAAAAAGTTGCGAGGGCCATAAATGGCATTAGTGATGGGTTAGATGGTGGAGGTGACATGGCTGAATGGGGTTGTGCAGAATGGATTAAGCGCATGAAGAACCTAGGTAAGCAATCATGGGTAATATAGTAGAGTGTAAAGGTAGAGATATGAAGAGGAATGTGTTCCCAAAATTTTTGAGATGACATGGTGGGAAAAAGGGGTGTGAAACTACCCTTGGTGGAGAGGAAGATGGAAGACATCGGTTCACTATGAACAAATGATTAACTAAATTAGACTATATATGGGAAATAGTGGATCTTAGCTAATTTAATTAGAGGATAAAACTGAAATAAACTAAAACAAATGTCTCTTAAATGTAAATAAATTATTCTAAAAGAAACAAAAATCTAGTTTTGCAAGAGAAAGGAAAGAAAAGACTTAGCTGACACAGGAGACCGCCGCAGTTGTCATCGGATCTTGAAGTGGAACTCTAATGTAGAAGAACACTCAAGGTTGGTAAGGGTAGATTTGGGTTGATGGGATGACACATGCGCATGGGACATTAGTAGGTGCCCTAGAGTAGAATATGGTGGATGCTCGAAACAATGTAAATACATTGGGTGAAACCCTAATTTTATACGATTGTGAGTGATCTCTGGGAAATACTCCCTTGTGGCAATGGATCGCTTCTGATGTACTATAGAGTGACTTGAAGCGAGGAAAATACCCAAAGGTAGAAAATAAAAGATGCATATGAATGGGTAGGAGAAAAGATAGTACCCAAAACCAAAGCGGTGGACTTATCCTTGAGCATTCACTACATTTCCAGTGACATGGAATGGATTGAGTGGGTGTGTGTGACATGCATAGAAGTGATAAGATCAATGTGACAATCACATTTGTGAAGTATGAGCAATAGCAAGTAAAGCTTATAGCAAATGTAAATAGAATATTTGCATAGAATAGAATAGAATCCCTCCCCTATGTAGTGTGTGTGATGCAGATCTTCTATCCTTGATGTATGGTGTTATGTGGATATAATGGATGTAACCGTAATGGAGTGATAGATAGTATTGATGCTAGGACCCTTATCATGGTCTTATAAGCTTTATATTTATAGGGCTCTCAAGTCTAATTTCGTAATTAATCTCGACAAGGCCAACTAAGAAAAAGATAAAGATGACCAACGACTAGAAGTGACCCAAAAAGGAGCAAAAGGGGATTTGCATGATTAGGGCACCCAAAGTGGGACCAAAGCGCTCCAATACAAGTCAGGGCACCCGATTTAGGGCTAGAATGTCGGGGAAGTTATGAAATGGGTGGATAAGTGTTGGAAAATATGTGGGAAGTATGAAATAAAATATAAAATAAAGATGGCCAAAAGGTGGGATTAATTAGTACTTTAACCACTTGAGAACCTTCTAAATAGTAGTATAAGACTGGGTTAAATTATGTGTAAAGTGCATAATTTTATGTCTACAATTGTAATCCAATCGTTAGTTTCTGTCATCGATGCATCGAGTTGGATACATTCATAGTCTCCATGTGAGCTTTGCATGTGAGCCTCTTAACAAAAATAGGATATATTTTTAACTCTATGCCTCAACAACTCATAATTTAAAAAACAAAGCAGTTAGCATCTATTAAAAAAACGTAATAATGTGTTCACATATTGATGACCTGGTCCAATTACATGTAATTTATTGTCATAAATGATGTCATCTCACTTTACTTGAGTACAATTTTAAAATTACGTATGAAATAAATGAATGTTTTTTGGAACTAATGTTCCCTTTCTTCGGCATTATTACCTCATCACACAAAAAAACATCTAGAAGCTAAGGTTGCATTTGAACTTGTTTCTGAGGCGAGTGAAGCAAGAATTATTTATGTGGATTGTATATCCTATTGTACATGGCGCCTATTCACCTATTGGACTATATCATTGTGACATTAGGTAAGAAAATCATTCCAATCAAAAGCAATCTTTATTTTTTTGTGAGTTTTCTGATCAGAAAGGTGACTGCAATTGTAGGATTGTTCTTCAAAGTTCAACATATAATTCTTGTCAAACGTGGGTGGATGTTCTTTCACCTAGACTGTGAATGTGGTCAGTCTGCACTATTTCTTGCAATTTTCTTTCATGGTCGTTACTTGAGTACCAGTCACATGTAATGATACCTAAGATGCATCATGCAGCCTATTTTTTATTGTTATTGTGGGAGTATTCCAGGTTTTTTTCATTTCAAACAATTGATAATAGCATATATAATAAATTTTGAATTAATGGCTAAGGATATCAAATCAAACGATTTCTACAACCATGCTAGTGGAACTGAAGCGACAGTGCCTTTAGTGTAACAACAAATATTGTTCTCGTTCTTCCAGGCTTATGCATTCCTGTTTGACAAGGAAAAGGGTGGGTATTATACAATGTAGAAATGTAAGAACTATGGCGTAAGAGATGTTCACACAAGGCGCAGAATTCCAAAGGTACTTTCACCTCATCTACCTCGGGTATTAGACTTATTAGCGTTTTTAGTACTATTTTTATGAATTCAATCGTCTTGTGTTATCCGGGGAAATCGAAATAGTGACCAGGTAACTATCAATTTTTAGATTCAACTCTTTCAATTCCTGCTACAAATTTGCATGCGTTATTTTTTCTCTTAAGAATTCTAAATTAAGACACTTTTTTAGTCTTGTGATGTCATGCTTTCAGATTTTAAAAATCATTACGTTTGTTTCTATTTATATCCTATTTTGTTTTTCATTGTTGTATGTGATAAATCATGTCATGCACTTTGAAATGAGTATTTCGGCACGGAAATAATTTTTGTTGAATTTGATTTCTATTGAAAAAAATTGTGGATGCAGAATGCAAAGCTTTTCTAACACATTTTTCACACCCAAAATTTTGACAAGAAAATGTGATTATAAGCCTCAAGTCTGGATTAGGGTCCAATTTCAAAATCACGAAGGTATTCTGCAATGTTGATAGCATGGACAGAAATATTCAAAAACATAAGGACTTGTGAAAAAGGTACATTTCATTTTGGAAGAATGTATGCTGAAGAAAAGCTCCAAATGTTTTGTGAAAGAGCCAAAGGAAGAGTCGATTCAACAACTCTCTTGAAGGAGCAAGTCTACGTCAAGAGGGGTTTTTTTCTATAGCCATGAGCTTCATGAGGTCTAGCATTATGGATGTAATTTCATTGTATTTGTTGTTGTGCAATACGGTGAAGCAAAGTGAGGTGACATATAGATCCTTAGAACGAAATACTCTTTTGTGAAGTGAAGTGTAGTTACATTTGGAGAATTAGATCGAACCTTTGAATTTAAAAACTGTGGGAGTGAGTAGTAATCATTTGATGTAACAATAGATTCTCACATAGAGAAAAGCAATGGAAAGTTTACAAGGTAGGTGTTTCTAAGTAATAAACTTTTCAATGTAATACATAATGCAACAAATGTTGGAGTAATGGTGAGTCGTCGGGAGTTTTGACTACATGTGGTAGTGATGAGTTTGGTGGGATGGAAAATTCATATTGTGTATACCTATGATTAGGGTTATTATTCATTGGTTTGTTTTTTTATTAGATAAGGTAATAAATCAAATTTTGAAGGTATTGAGAACCCTATACAACTGGAAGATAAGCATCAAGGCACAAAAGTGAGACATCAAGGAACAAGACCCCACAGAGCAAAGGTGAAACATCCAAACAAGCCATAAGAATTAGACGCATGAAAACCCCAAAAGGAGAAAGGACTCCTTAAAGCATACCAGTCAAAAGCGCTTCACCATCTACCCAAGGGGCAGCCCTAACTACCATGGTCTTTCCCTTTATGAGATCTAAGGCTCATCTTGAGAGGAGAATTTCCAATTTTTCCTTTCTTTTTGTTGTTTACTACCTTCCATCCATCCCCCATTAGGATCTACATTCTCATCCGGGTGGATAGGTAGACAAATTTTAAGAACCTCCTTGTTTTTAGGGCTATGAATCTACATAGATCCAAGGGACCGCATGAAAAGAATCCCCCCTTTCCTACAACCTGTTGTGAATCATTAAATGGTCTAGAGGGAGAGGAAAAATCTCACCCTTCTTCTCTTTGTGATTATCCATAAGACTAAATGATTCATTATCACTATCATTGTCCTCAAGAGCATGTACCACTAAATTATCTAGATTAAAATCCTTCCACCATGAGACCCATCCCTTAATTTGTTTCTTGATGATGTGACAATCGAAGCTAGATGTCCTAGAGAAAAACAAGTTCGCATCTAAAAGGAAAACCTTCATAATCCAAGTTTTGTGTCCATATTGTATCCTTGACTTTAAACTCCATGGTAGCCGGAAATTTAGCATACATATTCATATCCACCAAAATCCAGGCATATATGGTATGATCATAAGATTCAATCTTGGGATCTACAACTAAAAATTTTCCCAAAGCATCAACCATATCCCTAAAGTAATCATCACCCCAAAAGTGCAAAGGCAAATAAGGCATCCTTATCTACACAGGTATGATATTAAATGTTTCGGTCAAGGGATTAAAGTGAGGGAACCAGGCTTCATGAGAAGAAGATGCGACTGGAATTCCCATGTTTTCCCTAGAATTGCATCCTTATCCAAGGAATCATCAAACACTGCTATAAAAATTCCACAAGCAGAGGGATAGATGTTGAATTTACCTTCAATGAGAGGGCACAATTGATTAGAAATCCATTTGTGTAAGGCAGGAAGATGAGGGCATCAACCATTAAACTTGCAAATCAAACCCCTTTTCTCGATAAAACTCAACCGATTCTTTAACCTCCTCCCAAAAGGAAACCACAAAGCGTCAATTTTACATATGCCATGGGTTTAGAGGAGGGTGAAACCTGCACTGGAAGCCATAAGAAAAGAAATATCTTGTTGATTCGCAATGAGCCAGAACGAAACCCCTGCTTTTGTAGCCTGCAAACCCGGGCTTGGTTTTGAATATCATAGGTGGAAATATTTAATGGGGTTAATTTGTTCTTAATGGGGATAGCTTGAATGAAGTCCATTGTACACGTTTTTGGAAAGTTACACACTCAATATAATTCAAATAATGTTGTTATGCATTAAGTATTGCATGTTTTTAAACACGATACTTATTATATTTTCTTGTTTAGAAATCAACATTCATAGGAGTAACCAAATCCTTGTTTAAATAGATAGTAATTACTCAAGGAATCATTTTGTTTTAATCCATACAAATGGAGGAAATCTATCAAATTTGGATGTATTGTACAATGCATAATATTTTCACAAGAAGAAGATAAAGTTGGTCACTATAGAATAATTTGGAAAGAAGTTTTGAGTAATAGATTACCCAAAGCAATAGGTAGAAGAAATTTCCATGAGTACAACTTCCATCTTTACGGATTAAGGTAGAACTTGTAGATATAAAAGTGGCCATAACAATCACATCCAATATATAACCAAGACGTGTGTTTTGAGTTTTTCTATCTTTGCAAAATGGAAGTGGTAGAGTGTTATTTCCGTGTTAGCTTCTATATAGAGTAAACCTCTCCAAGTTGAACATTTTCATTATAGTATTTAGTAGCATTCCCAATTTAGGTAATGTTCATATTATCACATAGAGCATCAGAAACATTGAAATTTAGGACCTTTCCCTCACCTTTTTCGTTAATATGGGTGTGTAAAATTCCTTTGTGAGTTATCGTGGCCTCGATCACACAATGCATATGTTATGGATGTAATTTTCTAATTTTCATTATTGCATTCAGTTGTGAGGTTCAAATACTATCATATATTTATGCAAACACATATCAATAATGTTTTACGAAATCTAGGTAGAATAGATTGCAATAATAGGACATGTAAATGACATATATAGACATGAAGATTGACAAAGTTAAAAGAGAATGCACAATGTTTTTGTGAATAATATATTTATAATCAAGTAACACATATAATGGATTGCACAATGTTCTTATAAATAACCTTATTATGATCAGATAACACCTAATGGTTTATGCATTAGTAATAGGCAATCTTATTATTATTCAAATGTTAATGAAAACTAATAGCACTAGTAGAAACAAAATATAATAACAATCCAATTATGTTATGGAAATATGTAATACATGACCCGTACAACCTAATATGTTTATGATATGCAATGTAATCATGAACAACCCAAATACCATAACTATATTAAAGAGAACTAACTACATGGAGACAATATATTTTCTAAAGCATATATTAAATAATAGCCCTGAAATACTAAATGAAGTTGGTTATTTTAATGACTATTAGTACCACAATCTCAGATGCCTAGATATTGTAGACCAAATATGGGGTTGCATGGTCTTTATATCTACTATTTTAAGTGCATTAAAGCTTATTTTATTGCCTAGGTAACCAAAACAGAAAACATTTGTTACATATGTTATTTCATTTCGTGTAAGACATCATGTACAAGCCATTATAATACAAGTAGAACCTTCTATCATGCGGTTTACTACCAAATGTATTTATTTTCTCATTTAAATTCATTTGTAAGAGATGATGTGAATAAACTATATACAAATTTGTAAAGTTGGTGTTTTAAGCAAACTGTAATAAGATATGACATGCTCCAGGTGGAGCAGGTGGCGTACGCATGCAAGTAAAGGTTGGCAATTGGTGCATGGGAAACATGCATGCAGCATGAATAATCTGTCATGTGGTTTAGAAGATGGACAACCTAGAAAATAGAACGACGGCCAGAGTTGGAAATAGGTCTGCCTAAGGTATTGTTGGAATGAAAGAAGTATAGTGGTGGCTGACTGTGCAACATGCAACATGTGAATTTTTTTCATCAGGAAAGGATGTTTGGAATATGTTTCTTGATAGATAGTATTTTCTTTCCATGGAGAAACAATGAAAATTCTTGAGTTTTTTTAGATCTTAACAGATTTCTAATAAAACAGGGGATATAAAACGGATTAAGTTTTTATACACATAATACAGTTCCTGAGTTCCATAATCATAACAAGAAGTTATCAGCAGATTCCTGTCAACTAATAAAAGACCAAACTGACCACTTTGAAGGATAGCATTGTTGCACCTGCATTTAAAGACCAAAATGCATATCCAAAATTTGTTGGATTGGCTAATAAAGGAAGTAATAAATGTCACTCTACTATTCATTTCTTGTAATGTCTCTATATTTTGAGTTAGATTCAAGGAGGAATTTCCAGTTGTAAATAATGCATTTCAGTCGAGTAAATTGGATAGAAATTAATTTCCAACGGTTGATGCAAGTGAATGTTGGTTTCCTATCTATTCCCATCTTTAAGAATTCAGAACAAAAGTTCTTTTGTTATAGCCAAGGTAGAAATGACTCTACATCTGAAGCAAGATGTCGTTGGAGAGGAGAAAAATTAGAAACCCCAATTTATAAACAGTCAATAACGAAAAGAATGTCTTGTTCTCCACAATCAAAAGCAACATGAAGGATAACAACATAATGGTTTGGGATTTGTATGGATGGGGAAATATTTTTGATGCGGTGGAGAAAACATTCAGTCGAAAGTTTGATGTTGAATAGATGTAGTGGATGATGTTCGCTGGAATGTTGTTTTCTTATCCAAATCCTAAAACCAGCCTCCCATTAGACATGTGGGTGCCGAAAGCATGCACGTGACAGAGTTGCACAGTCATGGAGGTAGAGGCAAACACGAAGCAGTTGAAGGAATGAAGTAGGTGAAGTAGGATACGTTGTGGGAGGTGGCAAGATGATAGAGCGCATAAAAGGAAAAGAAATTAAAACAGGTGAAGCTGCACATCGTCATCATCCGAGATCCAACCGGAAGGGTAGCCACGCCTCCAGCGTAATTAGCCACATAATTCTATTAGATACAAGTCATGATATACCTATATATTCCTAAGTCAGTGTCCATTATTGTTCATAAAAACATTTCATGTTGGTTATACTTGATGAGGCTCATGTTTAAAATTCTAAACATGATTTAAATTTGAAATTTGTTTATATGTATTTTTATTTTTGGCATAAAATTTTTGTAAATTTTTAAAATGATAATTATTATGAAATAATATTTTTTTAAATTATTAATTTAAAATATTATTTTATTTTGTATATAAATTATATTGATATGCATAAAATATATATTAAAATGATTAAAATAAAGAATAATATAATTGATAATTATTTTTTATTAATTAGTCAATAGGTCTATATAACTTAATACAAACATATTTTTAGGTTGATAGGCCTATATAACTTGATACAAAAATATTTAACATATGTCTTGTTGCTCTTTTCCATAAATTAGATGACAAGTGGTAGTAGGATATAATTTCTTTAAAATAGATTATAAATTTTGAATTAATAATAAATAATAAAATATAAATTCTAAATTAATAATAAATAATAATAATTCATAGATAAGATATAAGATATTAAAAATCATCTAAAATGGTTCAATTGTTTTGTTGCGGGAGAGAATGGGTTGGATTATTTGTGTTTTATTATCGGTATTTTTTGTAGTGTGCTCTTTTTTCCAAGTGCAACAATGTTATTTTCATGATTGTGGATAGGCTCACAAAATATGCCCATTTTTGTGCCATATCACATCCATTTGTAGCTAGTACAGTCGCAATTATTTTTTTGGGGACAGTTCAAAGGCTACATGGAACCCTAAAGATAATTGTAAGTGATCATGATCCTATTTTCACAAGTAATTTTTGGACGGAATTATTTTCATGTTTGGGTACTTAGCTAGCTCACAGTTCATCTTATCATCCTCAAACTAATGGGCAAATGGAAGTGGTCAACAAATGCTTAGAGAGGTATCTGTGTTGTTTTGTATCGAGATAAGCAGGAAAGGTGGATTAAATGGCTAACACTTGCAGAATGGTGGTATAACACATCTTTTCATACCTCTTCTCAAATTACCCCATTTTTAGTATTATGTGGTTACCATCCACCTTCTATCACTTCCTCCTTGAGGGTGCAAACTAATGTTAGAGATGTTGAGGAACACATTCAACATCAACAACAAATTTTGGCTAGTTTGAAGGAGAATTCAGCATTAGCACAAAACAGGATGAAACAACAAGTAGATCAACACCGTAGTGAAAGACATTTTGAAATTGGTGACTGGGTTTTGTATGTCTCAACCTTACAAATAGATTTCCTAAAGCAAATGAAAAGGACAAAAACTTGCTCCTAAATATTATGGCCCTTATCAAGTTCTACAGAAAATTGGCAATGTTGCTTATAAACTAGAGTTGCCTCCATCTTCACACATACACCCAGTATTCCATGTTTCATGCTTGAAGAAGGTTATTGGATAGAAATTTGAAGCCCAAAAAGAGTTACCAGAACTTGACGAGGAATGAAGAATCATTTTGGAGCCAGAGAAGATTCTGCAAACACGTACTAAGAGGTTGAGAACCAGAGACATTAAGGAATATCTGATCAAGTGGAAGAATATGAGCATAGAAGATGCAACCTAGGAGGATGAAGGTTTTCTACAGCAACATCTAGGATTATTCAACGTTGAGGAAAACGTTGGTTTGAAGGGGAAGGGCATGCTACGCCCTTAACCTATTGCTTATATTAGGATATGAGTAGCTGACTTGTGGCTTACCATATCATTTTATTATATCATTTATACTTTCTCAAACTTAATACATCGGCCTTGGTGATGGCCATAGCATATGAATAGTGTATATATAGGGATTGTAGGTAGTAGTTCATTATCATTGGAGCATTTGAGTCTTATTATATGGTTTGGAGGTTGCCCCCTCGAAGTGGTGAAGCTATTATAATTGCATATTGAGATCATTATTCTGAAATATTGTGTTATTTGGTGTTCCTCATGATCATAATCCGAATTATATTAGTATTTTCATTACAAAACAACTCCCTTTCTTGTGTG
Organism: Taxus wallichiana var. yunnanensis; assembly: GCA_018340775.1. NCBI lineage: Eukaryota > Viridiplantae > Streptophyta > Pinopsida > Cupressales > Taxaceae > Taxus > Taxus wallichiana. The sequence continues at coordinate 851,044,550 of CM031242.1, read as the reverse complement.
TATCCATCAAAGATCTTTATCATCCTTCTATGGCCTCCCTTCTTCCTTAACCTACAAATCAAACTAGAGGAAATAAAATAATAAGTGTAAGAAAGAGTAATAAGAGAACTCGTAAGGATTTCTAGGATTCTTTTAGTCAAACCTAGATCTATTGGCTTAGATAGATTTGATCCAATGGTGTAGAATGAACCCTGCATCATTTAAGTGATAGGGATTTTTTTGGGAATGAAATAAATCAAAAGGGTATGGGTATTGTTTTAATAGGCCCGAGGGGGTTAGACCAAGTTGTTCACTCTTGACCCTTTTGGAGAAATAAACAAATATTTTGTGTATGGTTTAAAACTATGAGATTATTAGTATTTTATAATTAAATTTTAAATTTGATTATGGGCCTTTAAATAAATAAATTTAAAGGAGATTAATGGGGCTAAGTAAGGAAAATCAAGGTAAGGATTATTTAAATTAAATATTGGAACTTGTAAGAAAAATTAAATCGTAATTTATAAATTGGGGAATGGGTCATTAATAATTAGTTATTAATTTATTTCAGTCGACATGTAATTGTGTAGAATTTTATAACGAGAAATTAATTAAATTATGTAACACCCATAAAAACGCCCACACAAGACTCAAGAACAACCTAGGTTTAGTTAGAAAAATTATGGAATAATTTTTTTTGAAAAGTGTGCCCTCATACATGCTTTGAAACTACAATTGCCACATTAATGTCTCTAAGGCGATGACTTTAATAATTAATTTTCCATGATAACACAATATTTAAAATCTATAGTATGCTTTAGTACATTTTTTTGACTAAGCAAGTTTAATCTCCCTAAGGATTATTTAAATAATAAATTAATTCCTACTAAAGTTAGATATTCCCCATGGGGTGTCAAGGGTGAAAGTGGCCAATGAAATTAAATACAAGGTTATTTAATTTCTACAATGTTGAAACAACTAGCAAGGTCCCATATTAAAAGTTGGGTTAGGATAATGAACACTTCCCTTACCCCATAAAGTGACCCTTTAAAAATCAACTCTTGATTTAAAATTAAGACATTTAAATAAAAGGTCATTTCCCAATCTCCCACTCTCGCCTACTTTTTGTAGGGGTTGTTGTAGCCAAGTTGATTCTCCCTCAATGTCTGAGCAACATCACAAGTATTGACAGGAAGCTTAGAGATAAATAGATCATAATGAGTCATTTTGTAGCTAGGATGGGATCTAACTGGCCTTTTGTCACTCAGATGTGGAGAAATGGGTAGCACCCTCAAGAGGATTTGATTTATTCTCATTATTTTAGGTTGTGCCTTTCAACCAAGGTAAGATAACCCTTTTGTAGCCTGTTGTTTATGGAGGAGATGGAGATATCCTTCCTTATGAAGTTGTTAAAGAGACCTTGAAGAAAATATGATCAATGCAAAAAAATCTAACTCTCACAAGTTGTCACTCTAGATAGTGGAGATATTTTCTAGACAAAGTTCAGGCCACTAAAGACATTTGAAATCCTGATTGTTTCTGCATGTTTTGGTAACAAAATTATGCATTTGTACACACACAAGACAAACAGGGGTAGTACAGGTAGGATTGGATGTTTTTAATGAATTTTTGTGGGAGGTGAGGTAGGATGGACTTGATTTGCCAAATCTTTGAGAGCTTCAACAAAATGGAAGGCTAAACCAACAAAATGCCATAGAACAACTAAAATGTTTCTTTAACCAGAATATGTGCTTCAATGGAGGCCCAGATTAGCACTTTTTCACACAATCTATGAGATTCTAACACGAAGGCTCGAGTTAAAGAACCCAACAAAGCATCAAAATCTAAGATCAATCGCACTGAGGTACACCCAGAGGCTTATAGACAATCTCTATCAACAGATGAAAGAAGAGTGATTTTAAATCATTTATTTCATTCCCAGATGAAAGCTCTTCTGAGACATGAAATTGCAGATGCCACTAAACTGTCATAAGGATTGAGACCTATGTGATTTAGAAATATTTTAATACAATATTGTGATAGGAACAAGAAAAACTATTTGTAGACATTCAAAAATGAAACAGACACATTTTCTCAAGATCAACATGGAATAACTCGAGTTTGATTAAATTTATCAGCAAGGGAAAGTTTCTAGAAAAATCTCAAAGCTTGTCAATGGATGTACACTCGCAACCACCTTGACATGATCAAACTTAATACAAAAGAGATAACCAGGTTCCTCAGACGCTTCTCAAAAAGACAGGCTTTGTCAAATTTTCCTCTTGGGAATTTTCTTCAACCTCTAACACTCCAACCATTTGCATGATAAACTCATGTAATTTATAACATTTTCCACATATTTTCCCCAAAAACCTAAACATTGAGTGCACCAGTGTTGCCATGATCTCGATCACAATTCTGGAATCAGATCTGTAAAAAGCTGTCAGGTGCTCAAGGGGGAAGATCTCTTCGAATATCTCCCGCATTCAACTCCTCCTTCTGGTAGATCACCTTTTCTTCAACTCGCCAACCACTTCCACCCCTAATCTATCAAATCTGGTTCTTTACGTGCTCGGGAGAAGAAAAATGGAAGATCAGATCGAGCCCAATAGCTCAGATCATTTTAATGGTGAAAGACATCTCCAAATCTCCCCACCAAACTTAGATATCAAAATTAACTCCCCTCTCTGTTTGGCGTGTAGGAAATACCAAGAAATCATGAAGACTCGCACTTCAGGAGCTTTTCAGTAAAATGGGGGAAAAATCAGATTTCAGACACACAGTGTCGTTGATGAATTTGGGTCGTCCACGTGGAAGATTGAATTTAAAACGAGTCCAGGGTTTCCTTTTGACTTTTTACAACTTTTTGAAAAATGGAAAAAAATTCCATTTTGCTCGCACCTCCACCCTTGAGAAATAAGCCTGACACGTGCCCAAGGTGGGTCCCAAAGGAACCGCGGCCAAATTCTACTATTTGACCTCTTTTTGGAAAAGGGAAAATTTTCCAAGTTTTCCCACATCTCCACCCTGAGAAATGCTTCTGATGTGGGTCCCAATGGAACCACGCTTCCTTTTATGCTTTTAGCTCCTTTCTCCTAAAAGGAAAATTTTCCAAATTTCCCGAGAGTCCGCACCTCCATTGTTGACTTTGAAACAAACTTTGACTGATCCTTTGTCAGGCTTGTGGGCCATTTTTGATATCTTAACCCTTTTGAGAATAAGGGGAAAAAATTCTAAGTTGCCCCTGATGGTCCGCTTCCCGCCCCTTTTGACTTTTCAAACTGCCACGCGTCACAATGGCGCACCTTGAGATGGTCCCAAAATTTGAGACCCTGAAAGAGCGCGGGCTTGCCACATGTCTGGCCCGAAAAAATTTATTTGAAGGCTTGAAGCTCAGTAGAAGGCACCATGTGTCAGAGTCCGAGGCAATCTCCTTTGGCCGTTGAAAAGTCCAAGCAAAATGCAAAGTGAGCAGAGGCCTCCAAGTGTCCTCTTGACACTTCTTTAAAATGAAACTCAAGGGCCAGTCCCCAAACATGTGCGGTTCCTCCACGTGTCCCAGACCTCCCAAAACCTTTTGAAAAAAGACTAAGTATGGGAAGACCCGGCAGAAACCTCCAGTGTCTCCATGGCGCAATTTCAAAATGGTGCCCAAGTTTGAGACCCTAAATGAGCGCATGGGCTCGCCACGTGTCCCTGTCCCACCAAACTGTATTAAGCTTTGCAAAAAATTGTCTAAGTCTAGGAAAAGTAGCGAGAAACCTCCACGTGTCCTCCCAACACTACTCCAAGGCCAAACCAAAAGTAGATCTTCAAATGAGCATCGTTCCTCCACATGGACAAATCTTTAAGTTGAGGCAATTCATAAATTTTTGAAGTACCCTGCCGAGCTGCATCCAACCAAAAGAGGCCATGTTTCTGTTGATGCAAGGATGCAAATTTGACCGGGAGAAACACCCGTCAAACCGTAAAATGTAGAAAAACAATCATTCGAGCCCGGAGATGAAATTTTCTCTAAGGAAAGAGAATTTAGAAATGTTACAAGGCTCAAATACGTTCCTCGAGCTACATCCATTTATTTTCCTTCAAGTATTTAGGGAAAAAATGACAAGGACAACAAATCTCAACTGTGGAAAATGGAAAGAACGGGAAAGCCCGAGTTTTTAGATGAACAAAGAACGGAGACCCAAATTACAGACCCCTTTAGAGGAACAGAGAAACGAGGAGACAAATATGGACCCATACGTGATCATCACTCAGGAAAGATTAATTATGGCAACAAAAGGAAGGCAGAGACCTTTCGGGCACAACACAGGGGGATAAAATGTGACAGAGGCCGTAAATCAATGGATTTTCAAAGGCAAAATGGGGTGAGACTATTTTAAGCACCAACAGGGTGAATCTCATCCCTTGGATGGATTAAATTTGGACCCTTGATTTGGAAATAGGCAATCTAACCGTAAAGCATGCTTATGAAGTCTTCTTTCTCATTTCATTTGGTTTATTATTCTCTCTTTTGTTTTGCAAGTTATGGAGGAGGAAGGGAAGCCATTAGAGGCACTCCAATCTTTTGGAGAGGCTTTCAAGTTGTATTATTTTCTCTATTTTGTTCACACCCTCTCCTAGGGTTTCAAAATGTGTTTAATCTATTTAGCTCGTTTTCTTTTATTTTCTCAAATGGACTTATGGGATTTTTTTTTTTGCCCATTTTATTTAAGTATCTACATTTGATAATTAATTTCATTTGATGATAGAATATATATATATATATATATATATTACAAAAAATTGATGGGTTAAAGAACCGGAATAAGGAATAGATACTATATGTGTGTGTGTGTGCGCGCGCGTGTAGTGTAAAAGAAATAACATGCCGCGGCTTTTACTTTATAATGACAGTGTGAAAAATGAAAAAATGCAGGGGGTCTAAGTCTATTTCTTGCGTGGAAAAAATATTGGTGGCAAGTGGTTGGGTTGGGGGAGGGTCACCAACCCCACCCCCCATCCCATTTACTAATGGGGTGGGGGGGGTGGTGACCCTCCCCCCAACCCTTTTCACTCAAAAACAATCAAAAGTGTAGACCGCACTTTACCGGTGTACACGCCCCATTAATAAAATCAAAACTTTTGGCCCTTGCTTAATAAACTTTTGGCTATAAAAAGAAAAAAACCAAGATTTCTTTACCTATTATTAATCGTATTGTGTGTGTGTGTGTGTGTGTGTGTGTGTGTGTGTGTGTGTGTGTGTGTGTGTGTGTGTGTGTGTGTGTGTGTGTGTGTGTGTGTGTGTGTCTTAAATATAAAAGTATTAAATAATAAGTATATTTCTAAATTAATTTATTGTTAATATTTCTTATTGATAATAATTTTAATATCAATAATTTAATCATTGAGTAGTAATGTTTCTAATATCAAGAGTATTAACAAAATTAAAGAAACTTATACTTAAGATTTGGTAGGAATGTTTCCAAGTGTTAATTTGAAATATTTTTTTCTTTTCTTTTCCCTTATTGTTACCATTTTCTTGACATCTAGTTTAGAATGAAATTTGTTTAATCTAACAATGTAATAAATGTAGTGTAAAAGGTAAAAGAAGATATGTTTCCTCTCCATTAGCTAATTTGTGATAGATTTGCAATAATTTATAGTTGAAAATTACTTACTAGAATTTGCAATAAGACTACTTCATTAATCCAATGGAAACCAATTTTCATAGGAGCTCTTTTCCATCAACAATACAAGAACAAGTATAAATAGACTAACTTTTATAATACATGCTTTTCAAATAACACAATGAACTGTAACATTACTTAATACAAATTTTTCCAACCTTCCAAAAAGGAGTTTACAACACTATTTCCAATAATATATTTTACAACAAGAGCAACACCCTTTTTGGGGAATAAATCAACTACAATGGAATTATATATATATATATATATATATAATATATATATAGACTAACTTTTATAATACGTGCTTTTCAAATAACACAATGACCTATAACATTACTTAATACAATTTTTTCCAACCTTCCAAAAAGGAGTCTACAACACTATTGCCAATAATATATTTTACAACAAGAGCAACACCCTTTTTGGGGAATAAATCAACTCTACAATGGAATTATATATATATATATATATATATATGGAATAATATATATATATATCCTTTTAAGTTCACCCCAAAGCAACTTGAAAAATAGATCTTTCTCCTTTTTTTTTAACATTCAATATAACTTACATATCCAAAATCAAACAACTTTTCCCTCACAACTACTAATACAATGTCTTCCACTTAAAGTGGGAAGATTTTACAAGAATGTAGCTAAAATGAAATGCAATATTACAAGTTTCTCCACTCTAAGTGGGAATAACAAAAAGGCATTTCACAAGGAAAACAACCAAAATAAACAAGGCTTAAAAATGAAAGCCAAAGGAGCAAGAACCTATGGGGAGGCCACTTATGCCTCCCAATGGGAAATGGGTGCCCACCTTAAAAGCCTCAAATACATGTCTCAAATCCCATACATACTCTAATGTCTCCCTAAAGTACCTCTTATGCCTCCCACATACTCTTATGCCTCTCTCAAACTCTTATGTCTCCAAAGATACAAGAATAAGTAAGAAATGCAAGCATTCCTTGTCCAAGGTGGGGCACCCAACCCAAACTCCCTCCAAAACATGAAATAACTCTTATGCCTCCCTACATGAATTCTCCCCATAGTTCCCTCCTACACCACACTTAGGCAATCTACCCAAGCACCCAACAAACATTCCAAACACTCAACAAATACAAGCACACAAACACAAAACAAAGGAATAACATAAGAAAAAGTAAAGCTCCTACCTTTCCATAGTAGAGCTTGTTCCAAGAGTCCAACTCCAAGCTCCTTCACACCCAAGAAATCACCAACAAGCTCCCACAAGACCACAAGCTCTCCAAAATCCTCCAAGAAAATGAAAGAGCACAAAAAAAGTAACCCCCAAACAAGCAAAAGAACTTGAATAAATAGAAAAGGGTGAGAGGAGGGTGAGGTGGCTCCATGTAGGATGCCACATCACTCATCCTCAAACTCCACCTCATAAGTCAAACTTCAAACTCCAAAGCACAATTAATAAGTGGGTGAAGAAATGACATTTTACTTACACACACAATCCAAGCCCACACCCCTTAAGGACTAAAAGTAATTACATGCAAGAAGGTGCAATAAGGACTTACAATTTTTCTTCCCAAAATGCATAATGGGGCCTAATTTTGACCCCCCAACCCATAGGTAGGGTTGGTATAGCAATTTAAGAGGTGTGGGACAAGTTTAACTTGTCCCACAAGCCTCCAAAATTTGCCCCTAAGGACAAATCCGAATTTCTAAGGGAAGGTGGAGTGTTTCACACTCAAAGTTACTTACACATCACTTACAACACATAAACCAAGAGCCATCAAGTCTAATAAATGCATTCTTTTGACCCTTTTATAATTTAGTTTAGTAAAATAATTAATTTACTAATCTAGACATAAATCAAGTAATTAATAAAAGGAGAATACATCACTAAAATCACATACTAAAATTAAATAAAGAACTAAACAAAATACAACACATAACCCCTTGGTCACAATTTCCCCTAACAATAATTCAAACACACACACAAACACATGTTGTCATGGTGACCCTTGTTGAATTCACCTAGAATTCCAATGTGGTTGGTCTTTAATCCCCCGATGTTTGTTGTGACATGTACACCTACAAAACACATAACACCTCCTTTAGCCTCATGGCCGCATCAAAAACATCTAGGATAAAATATACAGTATAAATCCACAATCATCTATATATGAATCAATTATCATCTAGGTAAATACGATATCATTTACAATTTCTAGAAACGTTTCTATTCTACATCTCATCCATGTCAAAATGATCACAACATTAGTTCAATTATCAAAGGTCTACTCAATATGACGAAATATCACATGTTTGAAAAACATATATATATATATATATAACCATGTCAACAGCATATCAACATTAATATAAAATGTCTCTAATAATCCACATGCATCATATATGAATCGAAATCAACAACAATCCAAGATATCTAACATCTAATCATCATGCTAAATCAAAAGCTACAATAATATCCATAAGTATAGTCATCGTATCATAATCAATAACAAAAAGGTGTCGAAGGGAAGTGGGCACTACAAATATCGGTTAATGTTTTACCCTTCAAAAAAATATTCCACAAATTTTTCCCAGTTAAATTGATAGTTTTGGTGTGGTTTTGAACGTCGAAATTGTGGGCGTTACACTTGGTATCGAGTTGTGGGATCAATGCTTAGACCCTAGGCAAACATGGGAACACGACAACCAGTTAGCGAAACTTAAATCTAGGACACTTGAGCCTCTATAAAATTAAAATAGTAATAACAATAATAAAATTTATTTGGGTTGTTGTACCCACTTAAGTTTGATATTCTTGTGAACTTCTTGAGTGATAGGAATTGGGTTTCCTTGCGAAGATGTTGTTTGATGAGTTCCTAGCTCTTGGTTATAGTCATGTAATGTGTTGACCCCGTAGAGACTCCTCCTTGTTGGAGTGCTATTTTTTTGTGCATCTCTTGGGAGTTAGCACTAGAGGTAGCACTTACGGGTCGGTTTGGGGAAAACGAGAGGTTGTTTAGTTGTTAGAGCTTCCCTTTTCTTCAGTGGTTAGACAGAGTTGGTTTTTGTCGTTGCTTGTGGACTTTAAACCCCATATGGGAGAGTAGATATCATGACATGGTGTCACATTTGATCCATTTTTGTATGTGTGTTCTTAGATCTAAGCTCGATGTATAGTACCCTCTTGGTGGCCCATGAAGGGTTGCGAAGTGAATTTGATGTGGAAATTTGTGTGTTTTATGTTCGTAAAATTAAGTTTTTTATCAAGTACTAGCATTTTATTTTATGATTTGATTAAGAAGCTCGAAGGCTCTTCTTGTTATTTTTATCTTATTGCAAAATTTTCAGGATTGCAATGTGGCTACTTAGCCATTTTTTTATTGTCGAGATTTCTTGGATTTTACCTTTGATTGGTGACTCAGAGCTCATTTATCTCGTTGGCCACTTATCTAAATGTTGTCAAGAATGTTACATGACCTTTTCTTTTCTGTTGATGAGTTGGTTTTACACTTATTGTATTGTTATCTCTCTCGTCTATGGGGCTACACCCTAGGTGCCTTGATTGTCTTCTTAGGTGCTTCAAGTCATGCCTTTGGTTCTAGAATGGTGGGGAATTTTTGTTTCTAGGATCTTGAAGTGGCTCTTTCGTTACTCAACCTTTCTAAGGGAGAGATATATATGTCATGTGGTTTAGTTGGTAGTTTTGACGGTGGTTGTATTTTTTTTGCACCCTAGTAGGAGCTTGGTTCCTCGTCAGAATATATGTGTTTCGCTATGGGCTTATGGATTTTGTTAGGGATGGACTAACTCTAGGATAATTATAGATTTCTAGTGATAGTGTATTATTTGGACGTGATGGTCCACCGATGGGCATAATGAGTTCTAATGTGGTTCCCTTGTTTTATTTTATAAAAGATCGACGATTGGACTATATGTACCTTGGGTAAATATGGTTGGATTTAAGCCCCTTCGTGAATTGTGCTTAAATAGGTGTGTTTGTTTTGCTCTCGATGACCCATAGATAGACTTACCCTTGTCTTAACCTCTTAAATTGTTTAAGTATACACTCTGTAATCTATTAGTATTGAGTTATGTTAAGGTAGATATGGATGCCTTGGAGACCTTTGGACCTTTCCTTAGATATTTTGGTTTTATAGGTCTTAAGTTTCTGATCTTAGCTTGTGTTTATGTCATGCTCTTTCTTCTAAAGCTATAACTCTTGGTCGTAGAGGCCATGTTTGAGTAAATCAATTGATTGTTCTCTTGTATTTGATGTTCTCTTAGTGGGGAAGTGTGGTGTCCTTGAAGTAAATTTTTCCCTTGTCACCTTGTTTCTTGGTGGATGGTATCTTGTGGAGGTATGAGTTTTGTTTGGAAACTCTCCCTTTCTTATTTAGTGAACCTATTTTGAGTCTAAACCACAAACATTGTTTTCTTCCCCAAACCGAACTAAACCTCTTAAACTTGTAAAAGCAAATTTGCATCTATAATGTGCTTCTTCATCGTAACTCCTATTGATACTTGTGGAGACCCACTTGGAGTGCATCGGTGATGCATGTAATTCTTTGGTAAACTCTTGTAATCTTGGTGTGAAATTTGTTTTGGTTGATGATGTCTTGTTCCTATAAAATTAATAATGTGATATTCTTGACTCTTCCTAAAGTATAATTGGTAACATGATTAACCTGAACATAATAAAACTCTAATTGAGGGGCTTGGACTTTGAAACTTAATAAGTAAACTGGAACATTAGGAAGATGGTTCCTTACTCTAACTTTGTGAGTCTAATAAAAGAAATAAAACTATGTGAAAATAGCAAGAAACTTTTTATACTTTCTCTAGAAGTAAAATAAATAATTTTTCCACCTATATAGAATGGTGAGATATCATGTCAACATTGGTGATGATCCTTAATGATGCAAGATATGTGATATCATAATAAAAGTAATGCATTAATTAAGAAAACTTATAAGAAATGTGCTTAAACGTAACTATAACTTGTGTCTTATAATTTGGATTATGGAATGAGTAATTTTTGAGATTGAGCACACAATGTATAAATAAACAACCTTGATTGTATAAATGGCTATTGCATACCCTAAATTTATAAAGTACATAATCTGAAAAGTTTGAACTAATTGAAAGGTTCCCTTAAGCTATTGTAGGATTATCTAATCTCTTTTGTGGCCTAAGATTTTGGGGTTGTGATATGGTTGAGTACTTTCCATACCCCCTTGTTATATAAAACAATAAACATATGTAAAATGGTTATAACACAAGTATATGCCAGGTCATTTTGGACCTCTCTTTGAGTAGTGCAAAGTTTTAGAAGTACATAAAGATTTTATCCCTCTGTTAGTGTGAATTAATTGATATGTTTGTGTTGATGGACCCTACGTCCCATCATGCCAAGGGTGGAAACTATTTGAAACTTTAAGTCTATTTGCCTACCCTGATTAATGAAACACCTTGTTGATAGTGATGTGTTCTAGTTGCATTGTATTTCCTTGAACATAAATGTGTGTGAATTCCCCCTTGTAGGAGTTTTTCAGGTCGTTGTACCCTTTTTTGCCTCTTAGCTTGACAAGTGTATGATTTGTGGTCTTTTAGGAGCGAGTTTTTATCTCTAGTTTTAAAAAATCACCTCCTTGTGTGCGGATTAGGTCATTGGTGACCTAGGTTTATTGGAAAGTTTAGGAAACATATGTTAAGGATATGAAGGAATTTTGGAAGTCCTCTTTTTTGGAAACCTTGATGTTGTTTTTCCCATTTTTGTCCTTAAGGAAGAGAATGGTGCAAGTTGTTTCGTAATTTTTATAAGAATATTGGTGTGATGCGCTAGTAAATTGTTAGTTGGACCTCTCTTTTTCCTATTATCTCCTAGCTCACTCAAGTGTTCTTTTGTGTTACGATTTAAGCATGTGATCTCTTTATGATTCCTTTGAGCTTGGGAGGGATTTAAAATACTTAAATTCCATTATGTTATATGGAGTGATTGGTGTCTCTTGTGTTAAATATGTTAGTCTAAGTGTTTAAGTATGGGAAAATATTGTTTATCTTGCAAAGTGGAAGTTTAACCTTTCTTGTGGCAAATGTGCTTAGATCCACGAAAATTTAATTGAGTATGTGGTCATCCTGTCTAATGAATTTCTTCCTATTCTTCTTTAATTTAGGTGTTTTCCTTGTTGTTATTCTTGGGATTCCATTGGTGATTTCCTATTTAGAAAAATTACTTTGTGTTCTTATAAATTTGAAGTTAACCTACATAGAGTTTTACCTTCTTAGAATTAAATTATACGTGACCTTATTTGGTAAAGAGGTTTAATATTCATGCCTAACAATCTCCCTTCTCCTTGTTGAATATTGTTCATTCACCGAAATTGGGTTCTGAGAACCTAATTTTGTTTGAAATAAAGAAACCTTGCGGGGATTATTAACTTATATTCATATGCATTGTTTCCCTACCTCTTATCTATGACTTCCAGGAGGAAGTCAAATATAAGGGGAGGGAGATGTAATGCCCACTCCTCTTGACATTGATTATACTATGATTTTAATTCCGGTTGATTAGAGACATGAACCTTATTGTTATAGCTTAGTTAGTATGTTGTTAAAATACGAGAGACATCATGATTTCTATTGTATTTTGATTGTTACTTTGGACTATATGGATGTATTGTGGACCTTGATGGACATTTAAGGATATGATGATGATCTAGAATGGTTACCTTGTTATATACTGACATTTGGATTCTTGACATATTGAGTATATTCAAAGTGTTGGACTAACCATGTGGTCTCATTGATTTTTGAATTCTAACAATATGATGGTATTAGGGATCGGTAATATGTTCTTGAGTGTATCTAGTAGTTGGGAGTTATAGTAGATATAGAGAATTTCATGATTATTGTAGAATGTGAATTGGATTATTGATGATTGTAAATTATTTACTAGAGTAGAATTAAAATGTTAAGTGATTTCAAATAATTGATAGAAATTCATAAATTTGATGATAATGATTTAGTTACGTTATACGACAATGTTAATTGATAAATATATGTGTGTGTTGTATTGCTTGATGTATGTTGAGGATTGTATGATGGATGTTTTATATGCATTGATTCCCATGACATATTGATATGGCCTTGAGGCCAAAAAGGTATTGTTTTGTTTGGGAAAAATTATATCATTATATGCCGAAAAAGGGGATAGGAGACCAACCACAGAAGGATGTCGAGTGTTGTGCAACATGGCCAAATTTGACAACTTGTGTATAATTTTATGTTGTGTTGTTGCATGCTTTGTTAGGAGGTTCCCATAGGGAGGGTAACCTCATTTATGTGGCCATGGGTGTAATGTGTTTCTTTTTCTTTTAATTTTGTTTGTTTTTTTTGTTGTGCATGTGTTTAATTATTGGGAAATATTGTTACTTTATTAACACTTGTTAATGTATCTTAATTAACTAATTTAGCTTAAATTTAAACTAAAAGGGAAGATATGACATGTGGGCAATAAATTGGGTAGATAGTCCTTGTTTTGGTGCATGATGTAAATTGAATTAAATGCATTTAGGTGGTGTGTACTCCACCATCCTTCCCAAATTCGAATTTGCCTTGTTGGCCACTTTTAGAGACTTGAGGGACAAGTTAACCTTGTCCCTCACATCTCAAACTCTTCTACCAACCCTACTTATGAAGTATGGGGCATATTTTGACCATTTTAATGCATTATTGAGTGTAAAAGGGTAAATAATTGCACTTGTTTACTTACCACATTTAAGTTTTTCCTTGATAAGCATGGAGTGCTTGTTTGAGTGTAGGGAAGGCATGTCATAAGTCTTACATGTGCATTTAATTGCTTTGGGTTTGGTGTTTGACTTGTGTGTTGGAATGGAGGGATGATGAAGTGGCATCCTACATGGAGCCACCTCATCATCCTCACATCCATTTTCTATTTATTGGATGTTTGTTTGAATGGAGGGATTTGAAGTGGCATCCTACATGGAGCCACCTCATCATCCTCACATTCTTTTTTCTATTTATTGGATGAATTGGATGGATTTTGGGGTTGCATGATTTGCTTCTCTTGCATTTTTGAAAAGTCTTGTTTTTCATACTTGGGCTCCCTTTTGGAGTTGCATCTTGGATTGAGCTTGGTGTGAAGGATTCAAATCTTGTAGAGTAAATAAATTGGAAGCTTGATGGAGAGGTAGGCTCTCCTCTTGTTGTCATTTTTGTATTAATGTATTTGATGTAGAAATTGTGTTTGTTTGCATATTGCATGAGTGTTGTGATTTTGTTTGATTGTGGTTGGGTAGTTTGCCTTAAGTTGGGTGTGGGAGATGGATTTATGGGACCATTGGGGGAAGGAGATGTAAAGCATGCATTGTGGAGGAGTGTGAGTTTGAGTTCCACCTATGGGGAGTGAAAAGGATAACATGGATATATTTTGTATACTTGCAAGTGTAGAAATAAGGATTTGATTATGTTTTGAGTTGTGCACATGGTGGTTTTGGGTGGAACTCCTACATCACTTGGAGACAAAAGGAGGTGGTGCCCATATTCCATTGCTCCTTGTTGGCTTGTTGTTGTCAAGCCTTTGTGCTTGTTGGGAAAGTTGTAATATTTTTTGAGTATATTGTTTGAGTGTATTGTTTGAATGTGTTATTTTGTGGAAGCCTTTTGTGAAAGTTGTCAAAAGTTGCATTATATCTCTCAATGTTCTTTGGTTAGGGCTTGGGGGCCAATAATAAGGAGGATGGCTTCTCCTCTTATGGATTATAGGTTGGGCGGAGAGCATCATCTATTCCCCTTTCATTCTATTGTGATTCAAAATTTGAGGAGTTGAAGGGTGCAAGATTGAAGCTATGAAGTTGGGAGAAGACATTGAAATGAAGATTGTGTTTGAACCATTGGAAAAATCAGTATGTTGGAAATTTGACCCCATTGTTCCCACTTAGTGTTGAAGGTTGTAAATCTTGTATATCAAAAGAATAGCCTTGTAAATTCTATTTATCAAATTGTAATGTTGTAGTGGAAAGAAGGAAGCTTAAGTTGTATATTTGTTGGAAATGAAACTCTCAAATTTTTGATTCTATTCAAAGGTGTAATATGACTTTCATTTTAAAAGATTTTGGTTCTTGGATGGAAGTGAATGTTGATCCTTTTGCATTATTAATACTTTTTTTAAATGGGATAAATTCCTTTAAGTGTGTTTTATAATCTCCTATTCAAATGATTATTTAAGAAAGAATAGATGGAATAAATTTTATAATATAACACCCCCTTTGTTGTAATAGGAATTGTCCCAAATAAATGAATAATCATGACTAATTATACCCCTTTAATGGTTATATAAATGAACTTGAATTTGATAATTTGTTTGTGTTAGAGCAAGAAACAAAATTTTACACGACTATAAACATCTTCATTTATACAATTTTATATAAATTTAAGTTTATAAGTACAAACCTAATTACTTACTCATATATTAACCTCCTATATTAATGGAAAACTTAATTAAATATACAAATATATTATATTATTAATATATAATAAACATATATTAGTAATATATATATATATATATATATATATATATATATTGATTATATTCTAAATTTATAATATATATATATATATATATAATTATAATTAATATTAAAATATAAATCCATTTGAATCAGTAGTTGAGTTTGGAAGTAAAGTTTTTAAACAAAAAAAGGTAATGGTTTTGTTTACAAGCCACGCCACCGTGTCTTAATCAAAGTAAGGGGAAGGGGGTGGGTGTCGCACCCACCCCAACTCCTATGTTTGTATAAGGGGTGGGGTTATTGCGAAAACTACCCCCTTCGCCGCCCATGCACCCCCACCGCATAATTGTTGAATCCGCAACCATAGTGGTCATTACATCCAAACCCCCGCACAACAATTATGAATAGGCCGCAAGGAAAAAATAAATAAAACTCGGCCTTGTTAATATTTAATGTGTTTTTTGGATTGGTCAGCCGCATATCTCGTGCAGAAAGGAAATAAATAGGGATTTAATTAAAAATAACTTATATATGTCGTGGGAAATAAAACGGGTTTTGTGTGTGTGTGTGTGAGAGAGATGAGAGAGAGAGAGAGAGAGAGAGAGAGAGAGAGAGATAAATAATAAGTAAAATGCAAGCAAACCCTAGGAGAGGGATGCAAACAATTTCCTTTCTTATGTGTATCCATCCAAGAGCTTGAGCATCCTTCCATGGCCTCCCTTCTTCCTTAACTTGCAAAACAAAATAGAGGAAATGAAAGAATAAGGGTAAGAAAGAGTAATAAGAGAACCCATAAGGATTTCTAGGGTTCCTTTACTCAAACCTAGATCTAATGGCTTAGATACAGTTGATCCAATGGTGTAGAATGAACCCTTCATCACTTAAGTCATAGGGAATTTTGTGGGATTGAAATAAATTAAAAGGGTATGGGTATTGTTTTAATAGGGCCTAAGGGGGTTAGACCAAGTTGTTCACCCTTGACCCTTTTGAGTAATAAACCAATTTTGTGTATGGTTTTAAACTATAGGATTATTAGTATTGTCTAATTAAGTTTTAAATTTGATTATAGGCCTTTAAATAAATAAATTTAAAGGAGATTAATGGGGCTAAGTAATGAAAATCAAGGTAAGGATTATTTAAATAAAATATTGGAACTTGTAAGAAAAATTAAATCGTAATATAAATTGGGGAATGGGTCATTTATAATTAGTTATTAATTTGTTTCGACTAACATGTAATTGTGTAGAATTTTATAACCGTAAAATTAATCAATCTAGCTAATGTTTTGCCCTTAACAAAAAAAGATATTCCTCAAATTTTTCCCCAGTTAAATTGATAGTTTTGGTGTGGTTTTAAGCTTTAAAAATTGTGAGCGTTACATATTACGCATAAGATGGCGCAGAAGACACATTACAACATTGCCTTCTTCATGGTTAAAGGCATTATAGAGGAGGCTAAGAACCAAGTAGATGGAGGAGAGAAGATCACAAGGGGCGTTATTCTTCTTTTGATTGTATCCTGGGAGATCGAGGTACCAATGGTCTAGAAGATAAAATTTGGGTCTATCTAATTGCGATTAAGTATCCGACGCAGATATTTTCTAATTATACTTATGATGGTGCGATCTCCAACCCGTCAAGACGTGCCTAGAAAAGTGGTATAGAAGGATGTGCAATGCGTTTGAGAACGAATGGCACATTCCAAGAGAACATCCAAAGACTCTTGGATGGACAAGAAAAGTTTGTGGCATTACTAAAACACTTTTGCCTTGGTCAATTTTTTTACAAGCAACGGGAGATGGGGCCATGGTGCAAACTATTGTTTGCATTCACATCAAAATACTTATAGGCCACCATCAACCACATAAAATATGCGTGAAATTTGACATTCAATGTGGACAAGGTAGATGTTGACTACCACACAATGTGCCAAACATATGTACATATCCATCAACGGCACCATACGTGGAAACCCTAGAGACATATAATACGGATCTACGCCACATGACTTATGAATGGGTAAGAATGCTTGTAAGGTGTATATCTATCTCCGACCGAAGATCAAGGTGGGAATGTATATCGGTGTGCACGACCTTGAGCTACAAGACCTCAAAGAAATGGCGATGGGGACCAAAGACAAGAGCAAGGAAACTGAAACGACCCAAAAATCCACACACGAACAACACAAAGTAAAAAGACAGGATAATTTTTTTGACTTGCTTGCACACATAACATGACACAACATGTCGTCACCAAGGATACAACTAACACTGTGAACAACTTGATACAAGGATGGCCATAAAGGCAGCACGGAGACATTCACACCTATCAAGGACAATACATACATTTTTTTTTCTTCTTTTTGACAAGACAACATGGAAGTCCAACCACTTGACACACTTACATTTAGGGCATCCCATGAGAAAATTCTTGTTAAATTTTCTTGTTTACTAAAATGTCTCTTAATTCTTAACTTACGTTCTTATAAAATTTCATGTAATGATTCACACAATTCTTTTCACAAGGGAGAACTTCTTTCTTTTCAACTATTGACTAAATAGCTTAAGGCCAAGCTTTCTAAACTAGGATCATCAATTTTATGTCCAAGGCTTTTTATTCATTTGATTTTAGAACATTTTCCATTTCTTACAAGGTTAATTAAACTTACTCAAGCCACTAACACATGTTCCACACCTCTAATGCACAGGTGAAGGCATAAGCTCCGATTGAGTGGAAAGTACCGCTTAGGGTTCATAACAATAACCTTCTTGTTTAAGGATCAAATTTTGACCTTGCTTAAGAAATATCACCATGAATCAAGGCAAGGGTTATGACAGGACAATGAATTTAGCTTGTGGTCACATTGTTTACTATCAATCTTTATTGAGGTTAAGAGTTTATCAAGATTGGTTAAATGTTCCATCTAGACTTTACTTAATTAAGTTTGACAAAGGAGAACATTTCAAACGATAGAGAGATATTTAAGGTTTTATTAATCAATTTCCCTCCTACTTATTAAATCCTATCATCTTCTAAAATCTAACCATTGATTTCACCATGAGATCATTTAAGGTTTCACCAAAAAGGATAGTGTTTATTGGTTTGGCTCGGGAAAAAAATAAGTAATCATATTTCGTTACAAAAGATAGTTTCCTCTTGATTGTTCCAGGTCTCAAAGGTTATCAAGTAGATCACATCTACATTAATATATTCATATATATAAATTTTAGTTTAACTTTTATAAGGACTATCCAGCTCACTTCATAGTGCTTACAAACTCATTGCTACTATGCCTTAGAAGGATTTACAAGTCAACATTTTAACTCAAGAGCAAAGTTTAACAGTACTCGTTTGCGAAACAAAACAAGGTTACATCAATTCATTCCAACATGATGCACAAACCAAAGGGACATACCATCTCTATTGAACCATGACTAGGGAGCAAGAGAGTAATAACATGGGACATGCCCCGCTAGTATTCTAAGGATTAAAATACACTAGAATATCCCGTAACCAAGCGGTAATCAAATTTCATCTTTCACGTGATAACCAAACAAACCAAAGTTTCAACAGTTACAACAACAATACTCTACAATACATTTACTAAGGCACTGACCCTTCTTCTAAAATGTCCAAAGGCCCTTTCCAAATTTTTATAACATAATACTCATTCGTACAAAGGAACATCATAACCAAGATTGATGCAATAATCTACAAGTCTTTCCATCATCTAACCACGTAAGCCATCTGCAACAATTAATAACCTGAGTCAGTTCGCGAGAACTGAGCAAGATAAGACTATACATAGCAACAATAAGCTACTAGCTAACAATACCATGAAAGGAAACATTCTATTTCAAGAAATGGATCAAAGTTCTAACCTCTAACAACCTTTTGAAACAAGATATAATTTTCACCATACCAACTAAGAAGAGAGCCCTATGTTTTAATTATGAACAATATCTCGAAAACCACAAAAGGTTGACAACCAAAATATGCAATACTATGGAATTTATAATGTTAGAACAAAGAGTTGAGAGTATTAGGATTTCAATCATGTAATCCAGTAGAATACGTGATCGGAATCTAATATGCTGCCCATCAATCAACATTCTCTAGGTGAAGTCGAAAGATGAAAACCAGTCACGATCTTAGTCACCAAAAACAAACAATAGTTCAACAATCATTCTAGAAGGCCATAGGCCTAATAGGTTAGAAGTAAACCACGAGGGTAAGAAGAGAGTTCCATCATGTAAACAAAAGGTTAAATGGCTGAAAATATTATATTCAAACTCAAACCATTATTTCTTATCTAACAAGTGACTTCATAGCTTAATAAGGATGAGTGGAAAGGATGAAAAACAAAGAAAATCAATGTCTGGAATAGGTATTGCCTAGCAGCCTACCTACTAGACATAACCAAGACCGGAATAGAGACAAGCCCCATGACTAACCAAGTCCATTAAGCAAGCTAGAATTCTAAACACATCCATTCAATTTTCATAACACTATAAGGCCATAATATTATCAAATTTTACTCTTAAGGAGAGTAGGGTCAAGTGGGGATTCTATCAAAATCATGCCCTTTTAAAACAATAATAACAATCTAAGCGTTCATCCCATTCAGGACCTAACAACATAATCGAAAACACAGAGGTCTAAACCAAAATATATATAATTGACCCCAAAGTTCTCAGTTTGGGTTTATACAAAAGTGCCAATTTCTAAACTCGTAACAAAAATCAAACTTGCACTTCAACTCGGCTTAGCCCACCAAGACAACGAAATGATACACATATACCCGATTAAGGGTGATTAAAACATTAAGGCTCACTGAGTGAAAGTCGGCCTACCAAAAACAATAAATATGAAGCCATACAACCCAGGAGGTTTAAAAATATTTAAAGCAAGATCAAAGATATGCCTTCTATCAACCCAGGACATATTTTCGGTCCAAAACTTCCTTCTTAACAAGCATATATATATCTTCTAATTTCCAAATACCCTAATAATTTGCACAATACACGAAGTGCATAATCACGCTTATCATAAAAAAATAATTAATTTAACTGTATATTTTCCTCTAGGGCAATAACATAAAAGGAACCCAATACTAGTCAAAGCTGCAACTTTCAGGGGCGATTACATACCCAGTCCACAAAGAAAAACAGGCGGCATTTTTTGCAGAAGGAAGTAACTTTAAAATTATATATATATATATATATATATATTCATATGATCAATCGAAGCATACACTGAGAACCTTTGTTTTTTTATATATAAATGGGTTTGATCACTTCAACAAGAACAACCAATAGAGGCAAATCCAGAAGTAATAAACTGTTAACCATATACTGAACACAAATCCACAAAATCACAAATTTAAACCAATTTCTAGAAAGAAAAAGTTTCATTTCAAGAGGTTTATTAGATACTAGCATATTATGTATATGGTTAGTCTATCTTGCCTGTTTTAACGCATCCACCAGTCGTGAACATCCAGCAAGGACTGCTACAGCCACACGCCCTTCGCTTTATCCTCTGCTTCACTGGTCTTTTCTTGCAATATACCACACCAGGATTCCCTTTTGAAGGCACGACTAGAAGAATGCAATAGGTGGTTGTCCAAACACTAGATTGCTTCAATGCAGCTGCTTTGGGGGTGAGAGTCGAACTGCTTACCACTCAGTCCGAGAGCACTTGCGCTAGAAAGCTAAACACCAACCATGGTTTGAAGCTCGGACACAAGACATAATGATTACATCGCTCCTGGCTCTGAAAGGCATCTACCGTATTGATACATAAACCTTTTCCTTCATCAGATTTGGGGACAACATCAAACTCTCGGTGCAAACATTACAGCTGTAGCTTGTAAGGTATGATAATTCCAACAGAGACCTTTATGCCTGCCAACTCAGTGACTCGTTGAAGAAGCCCATATCATTGCAAAGCAAAAAGTGCTTCATGAATATTCTGATATGAAACAGATCCACCCCTATAAGATCTTCTTCCATGAGTTACATCGTGAACAAGCAAGGTCTCCGTAGAGAATCTCTGGACAATCTGTTATCTCTCAAATTTCCCAAATTCTATAACCATTACCATTATTTCTGTAGAATTCTTTAATTTCCCCAAAATCTCCATAACCCAACAGCCACGGCTTCCAGTTCTGCAATGTTATTATCTGCATATCTATTGCTTCAACAACCATACCTGAAGTCAATGCTATGTCAAGGCTATGTCAATTGTCGCTTGAACTATATTTATTCAAATGCAGAAATAACTGTGTTGTACCAAGGAGTTGTCAATGGTTGTACACAGCCAGTACAAGGAGTTGCTATGTGAATGTAATTCAGAGATCTGCACCCTCGACCCTTGTTTTGGCCATTGATGCGTCTGCTGCAGCAAATACCACAATAGCAACAAGTACCGAGCAATAGCAGCCAACTAAACATTTCCAGTGTTACATCCGCATTCAGTGTGGCCATACGGCCTGACTTTGCCCTAACACTGGTTGAAACATCCTAGTATCTGTTGCTTATGGACCTGGTGGTTATAATCTTCATAGTTTTCTAATCATAGAAGCTAAGCAAAATAAGAGCAATGCTAATTTAATTCCCAATGTCATTGTGTGTGGTATCCCACTTTACCAACCTGAGAAAGTTCTGCCATAGATGAGTTTATAGAAGGTAACATCTTTGCCATTACTCAGGCTACTCCTCGTGGATATCCAAGCAAGGTTTGCATCTCTCATATACAACAAATTCCTATGGATGTCAATCAATCCACTTCTGACCTTACCGATCCTTTACCTAAATATCCAAATCCAGCCAATAAGACTACAAAGAATCCAACGAAGTGGCCCAAATCACAACTTTCTTCATCCCAATAATGCTTCACATCATAAGCTGTGTGATAAATGGCTCAGCCCCAAAATGCCATTCCTTGCATTTGCCCACCTTCAACTCAACCTAAGCCTGATCTTTTGTTAGTCGTCCCCGTAGGCTAGAAAGCGATAGCGTTCCTCGTAAGGACCCTGGAAATACAGAGAGGCCTCGAGCCACTTGGGATATCGCACAAGGTCACCTGCATAGAACCATGCGGCGTCATTTTCGCAGCCATTTGGAACCACCCTCACGCTTCCCTTCACAATGTAAACCTGCTGGTCAACGTGCCATTCCCAGTACAGTTTGCATTTCCCGCTCTCCCATTTTGACCATCTCTCTACGCGGAGCTCCTGCAGGCGTTTCTCTGATACGCTCCTCTCGCAGCCTATGTTGTAGCGCTCTTCCACTGGCCTCTGTGTTCTTCTACTACAGCTGCAAGATTTTGCAACAACTGATCACGACTGTGGTCGCGTGCAACCAGAACATCAGGATCAACACCAACGGTTCCTTGGGATCGCCTGCAGCAGCTGTCGCACTTAACTCTCTCTGGAGGCCACTGATTTTCTGGGATAAGTTTACTTCTCTACCCTGTAGCTGCTGCATATAGCCAATCACTTCCTCACGGCACTTTCAGGAGAATTTCAGTTCTACGCTCCACTGAAACTGCCTGTACAACACGATTTTGAGGATCCACACCCACCCACGCAACATCAGGGCGACAGACCTTCATTTCACCATCAATGAATCCACTATCCAGAACACGCCAAAGCAAGCTACACGGCCACCAAAGTTTCTTTGCGTGAGCAGGTCAAAATGAGGTGACAGGGTTATAAATTATGGTAGATTGGTGAACAGTAGGCCTGTCAAACAATGAAGATAGTTGGTGGAGGTGCCCAACCACACACCACTTGCCAAAAGGACAAAACAACCACAACTCGTGGAACAACTTCTCCCTTACGCCAGGCAGGTCGCATAGATGGCCATAAAGGATGGCAGGTTGGGTGGTTGGGAGGAGGCCAAGGTGGCAGTGTGGGGTGGGGGGGGCAGGTAGCAGAAAAGGAAGCCCATGCCCAGCGGGGCATTACGAAACTCCATTGCATTCTACTCGATTTCTTCTAGTCTTTGATTTGGAAATATAACATATGGATGCTAAGACAACTTTTTATATGGTGACCTTAGGGGAAAAATCTACATGAAGTGGCGTAAAGCTTTAAAGTTAAAGGAAATGAAGATTTAATGTGTATGCTAAAAAAGTTTCTTTGTGGCTTGAAGCGATCACCAAGAATGTGGAACCAAAAATTTGATAGGTATGTGTTGGAACTTGGACTTTGGAAGAAGAAGTTAATACATGTGTTTATTTATAACATTAAGGTGAAAATTTTGTTATGATGGTATTGTATGTAAATGACATATTAATTAGTAAGGAATTAATTAGTCAAGTATCAACTCGATCTCAATTTGATATGAAGGATCTAGGTGCTACAAAATTTAGTTTGGACACAAACTTTAAAAGAGATTGTGTAATCATGAAACTATGGTTAAATCAAAGGAAGTATATTGAGATGGCATTACAAATGTTAAAAATATAGGAAGCAAGCATGTCAATATTCCCTCTCTTGTTGGTCGAAAAGTATATTCTCAACAACATTCTAAAACTAAATAAAACATTGAGGACATGTCTCAAGTGTCATATGCTAGTGTAGTTGGTAATTTGATGTGTGCAATGGTTTGGTAAAGCGTTGATATTGCTCATGCAATAGGAGTAGTTAGCATACTTGTATCAAATTCTTAAAAGAAACATTGGACTTCAGTGAAGAGGATCTTCAAGTATCTGGGTGGAAGCGTTTGATTATGCAATATGTTATCAAGGTAATCTTGATGAAAGAAAGACATTGAATCTACATGGCTTTGTGGATTTAAAATGGGGAGGAGATTTGGATATGCACAAATATGTCGGTGTGTATATTTGCAACTTGTTTAGTAGAGCAATGAGTTGGATGAGTAAACATCAAGTAAGTGTTGTGATATCCACCACAAAGGTTGAGTACATAACTACTCGTGAAAATAAGAAAGTAGTTTGGCTTCAAAAGTTGATTCCACTATTAAGTTCTTTCAAAATGTTGTAAGGATCAATTTTAATAATTAAAGTGCAATTTTTCTAGCAAAGAACCCTATATCATTTTAGAACAAAATATATTGATGTTTGATACCGTTTTGTAAAAGAAATGGTTAAGGAGAAGATACTTGGAGTAGTTGGACACATAAGCTAATGTTATTGATTTGTTGGCAAAGGTTGTAAGTCTTGGAAAAAAAAGGTGCAAAAAATTAATGGGCATGCATATCCTTAGCTAGTGATATGGCCTTGGTACTTCTATAGAAAGTATTCAACAAATGGGAGAATGTTAGAAATGTGTTGTATATTTATTGTGAACTAGCCCCTTCTAAACCATATGGCCGACGACATATGGTCTAGCATGATTAGGGGGTTTGGGTAGCTAGCAATCCTCTACACAAGGTTGGCCCTAAGATTCTTGTTTAGGGTTTCTTATATAGGTTTTTGAGCCCATATAGGTGGTTTACCTTATGTCATTATGTAAGTGGCTAGATAACTCATGATTTATGGGCAATCGTTATGGGTTGTATTTTTGGCCCATGGTTTTGGTACATATTGTATTGTAATACCACCATGAAATTTGCCTATTGATGCGCTTACATATAATTGGGTATGTAGTGTAGGATAAAGGTGAACTTGGCAATGTATTGTAAAAGTCAAGTTAATGTAATAAAGAAGAAAAATTAATGTGCTGATTTTTTTCCCATAAGGGTTCTCCCAAAACAACTCTTATGTATTGTGTTAGCTTGTGTATGTGATTTTTCTGCTTCTATTTATCTTAAATATTCAATGAAGTGTTGCTCCTCTCATGTTTTTTCACATGATCAAGCTCTCTTAGTTCAAGTTTTGGGGTTTCAAATTTTGGGACTCGAGATTTTTAATTTCATGCTTTCAAGTTTTTATTGTTTTCTTGCCATGTATTACAATTATGATGATATCCTTAGACTTCTTTGTATACTTGCACCTAAGCCTAAAGGTGTAATTATAGTTTATATGGGGTTATAGATAACTCTTACGACCCATATAGCTCTTAATTGTAATATGAATTAATAAATAGTTTGTGGATTATGTTCTATAGGTCAGCCAAAATATGACTTCCAAGTTTAAGGGTTCAACTTACCACACTATTTTTAGTATAGATATCATAAATACATCGATAGGAAAAATGCTTAGCGATATCAATTCCATAGAGCTTATCATCAATGTTTTGTATACTATATTGATTAACAACTTCTACCTTTGCCAAAAATCCTATAGCTCCAGCAATGTGTTGGGCTCAAAAAATAAATCCCAAGCAAATGAAAAAAAAACGCTGAAAAATCCACCATATGGCCTATTATGAGTTTTTAATTGATTTCTCAAGGCAAAAGAAATAACTTCTAAGTGACAATCAAATGAACATATAACTTAAAATTGAAATTACCCTATAAAATCAAATGGATATCAAAGTTACAATATTCATTAATTTTGTCCATGAATATTACAAACTCCCAGCACCACCACGACCAATGTAGGATGCCTATCAGCATAATTAGAGAATCATTATGTATATGAAGTCGTAATGTTGTAATACTAACATGAATTATAGATCACTTCTATCAAATAATAGTGAGTGTAGTATAGCTAATATTGGAAAATTCCAGAAAATGGTTCCTCTCGTGAGAAAAATGAAAGGTGAAAGTATTCCTATTTTCAATTATATAGAAGATAGGACCAAGTTGGCCCGCCATACATCTTGATCTTTTAGTTATCAACATTAACTCCATATATTGGTTCGTTCATTCATTTGAGTCTTTCAAACTTTCCATACAGAAAAATAATCTAACGACTCCATGAATACTCGTGATTGTTCCTAAGATAATCTGAAAACCTGCTCATAGATCAGTAATAGCCATGTAAACCATTAGCCAACAAATTGAAGAACCCCTCTCATTGCAAGATTAAACTTACAAAACAATCTAGATGACCTCTCATATCAATATAAAACTTACAACAAACATATCATAATGAATTTAATGCCGTTGTGACCAGCAATGGCATGGTTGAACTGGATGCCTTGGTCTTCATCACAAACTTCACAGCCAAAACTTGGACCATTGCATATATATACTTTCAATCAGGAGTCGATTCCTTCCTAGCAAAGCCTAACCAAAAAGGTTCACGAGTCATAGTTAACCACTATATAGTCTTTATGTGGCTCTTCCCAATTAAGATATAATCTCTAGCGAGTGTCTTTCAAGCTTGACATAAATAAAAATTATTAAACATTTGGCCCCCAATGAATACCTGTGATTGTACTTAATAACCCAAATGCTGCTCATGAATCAGCAATGACCATGTAAACCTTTTGCCAACAAACTGAAGAAGACCTCTCATGGCAAGATACAGCTTACAACAAACATATCATAATGAATTTGCTGCCTTTGTGACTGGCAATTGCATAGGTTGAACTGGATGCATTGGTCTTCATCACAAACTTCACAGACAAAACTTGTACCATCGCAAGTACCATCGCATACATACTTTCAATCAGGAGTTGATTCCTTCCCAGAAAGTCTTGGCATAATTTAGATTATTGGGGAAAATATGATTTTCTCAGCTTTAGCCAACTCTTTTGTGCTTCAAGTGAAGCTACTGGGAATAGTCATCACATAAAGATTTTATTTACCTTGTCCGTTAAAATGTGCAGTGGCTCTTTTGGGACACAATGTTCCAAATGGTACTTTGTAAATTTCCTCACCGCAACAGCAAGCACTTCAATGGCAGAAACTTATGCCACCTTGTGAACATTTTTCCTGGTATGGGCATCATCCATCCACCTTTGTACAGAGCCTTCTTCTTCATACTTCCTTCTTCCTTTTTCCTGGTATAAGTTCAAATCATTTCTACATTTTCTTGCAAATAGTTGAAATCTTCCGTAGGACAACCAGCATATTTTTCTAGGGTTTCTTCTTTCAGCTGTGAGCCAAATTCCGGTGAGTTTTAGTAACTTCTTCTGAGCCATATTTTCCTTCCTTGGCTGCTAAATTGCTGCCCTGAGCACTTCTAGCTACCTTTATAAGGATACCTTCCATGATTTGAAATGTGTTTCTTGGAACACTAGTTGAAAACCTTCTTGGTGGTTCTTACCACTACTGCTAGAACTTTTAGACACAAATGTAGCAAATGGAAACAGCTCCATGTGGCAAACTACAGGAGGTTCTACACTAAAACCTCTACACAAAATCCATAATTCAAATTTGTCCAGAGAAGGAGATAGCACTAAAAAGAGCTGCAATACTTACCAATGAAGCGAGTAACATGGTTAATATTTGTCTGCATCAGACAATAGCATTGGGAACAACCTCCAATACTTAACAATTCATAAACAGAAGCAAACCAAACTGTAATTTCATTCAATTTCAGTTGCTTCATCGCAAAAAAGGTAGTTAATCATGGGAAGTTTCTTATCAGATTTAGCAACTCTTGCCTTTACATCATTAGTTCTGTTAGGATAGTAACCATCTAAGCCTACTAACTCATCACAAAAGCAATTATAAAATACTATGATAAAGGCTTGGTAAAACAGGAGGAGCAGGGGAGGAGAGGAGAGGTGGGGGTCCCGTGCGGGAGGCTGCTGCTCCTAAGTTTACCATGCAGGTGGCAGCTTGAAACCTATTTTTACAATGGGACTGGAAAACTTACAATTTTTATCTGCAAATATGGAGCAACTATCTTTCAGGAGGAAGGAACTGAGCTGATGCTGGAGGCAGGGGCCAGGAGGTTGCAATACTCGCTCAGACATTCCAGGGAAAAGTTTAGGAAAAGGATGCATTCACTTGGTTAGATACTTCTGAATTTCAATTTCAAAATGTTGTTAACCAGTCTACATATGCATTTGCATAAAAAATGGTAGTAGGCTAAAGAATATTATTTCCCATGGAAACCCTTTTACTGCAGTGGCCGCTGAGAACATTTCTCGGGCCCCCTTCTATAGGACCACTAGGTAACTCATCTTATACCCCACATAGAGCCGATATGATTACATGTACATTATATATAATGCATTGCATGGTCCAACATTAAGATTAAAGAATTTTTTGAATCATTCTTAGCACTATCCGGACATGCCCTCAGAAGAGTCTTAGCCACAACATTATACCTAAAATACTAAAATTGCAATCTATCATATAATGCATTTGAAAAGGAAGCTGCTGCTGTCCTGTCCTGACTCCCATGCCAGCCACAGCCACCGGCATTGAATATTACAAGCAAAATGACACAAGTTCAATTCCTTTGGAGTGCTGTGCTTTACACAAAATTCAACGTAAACCTCGACTAGAGAGAGGCTACAACACACAGACCCCTGTTTAGTCTTTTCATTTCGATTTACATTTACATGTTAAATGACATTAGTTTTCTGCAAGGCAGATGATACGGATGATAAATCTTCCTGCTATAACAAAAATCAAGGAATTCTTTTCCCTTAAGCTTGACCATAAGCACATGGCACGCAAACCTAATGCCTCAAAACGAACATAAAAACCTTAGTTACATACCATACATCCAATGATCTCACAGTGAAAAAAGTTCTTTGGCCTCAGCATCCGGTATGCTCTGCAAAATCATTCAAAAATATACGATGGAGAACTATTTTGCTGGACCAACATAAATCTTTAATCAACCTTCTCAGTAAAGGGCCATTTGTTTCTGCGGTACATAGCCCTAACTTGCTTCTCTCGCTCTCGTTGATCGAGCTTCCAAGATTCAAAAAGCTCCCTACTGGTTACATGGCTGAAAATTCGCATAAGAGGGCTATTTAAAACAATATGATAACCACGAGGTAGGGTCTCACCCTCTTCAAGAAGAACAGACCGATAACCCCTTGGCAAAGGAGCGTCATGGCTGAGAGGAATAGGCTCATATTCTAAACGCTCAACTGCTGGACTTTCTTTAATACCAAAATTATGCACAAAATCAGATATCACAACCAAGGTGGGTATATCCTTATACAGCACAAAGTCCCTTCTGTAATCTGGGTTATAAATGTTTTTCAAAAGGGCGGGAATCTGGTCCTGTGAAAAGCATGTTGCCCTAGTGTGCTGTCCCTTAAGGTGATAGAAGCTTTCAGCCCATTCCTCTGAAAAGGGTTTGTAATACCTTTTCATCTTGGCCGTTTCAAGTGTTTGCCTTTTTGCTTGAATGAGGCTCTCAAACTGAGGGATAAATTGGTCAAGACTGTGATCCGAGGGTTGAGTTGCAGGAACCCTAGGTTTAGTTGCTGCATTTTCAGAGTAATTCGAAGCTGGCAGCCTTCGAACCAGGGACAAATGGGGTTGAATTTGGATTTTAAATTGCGTTGAGGAAAACAGAGAGAGGTCTTACCTATGTTCGAGGTGTTGCCTGCAGAGCGGATCCAATGTTGATTATGTGAAGCCCGCGATCTTCGCACGACAGAGGATGAAAGCCCTGGGGAACTGTAGAAAAAACCGTGGCCATTGCAGAAGATTTTTCAATTAGAAAACAAAGAAGAATAAGTTTCACGCGCATATGCTAAGGGTTTGCTGCCCTCTCCAAAGACATGGAGGGGCGCTTGTCTTCTATTACAGCTTCATTTTTAAGTTAACTTGTTGGGATTTTTTTATATTTTTGGCTTTGCTAGGGTTTAGGCTCAGCGAGTTATTTTCGCAGTGAATGCTTGGCCTTGCCATACGCCGCCATCGCGTCACACCGCCGATCTGCAGATCTAGGCGGGATTATCTGCATTAATTTTGTATCGATCGCCAGTCTGCCCCTTGGGCGGTGGCTTATAAAATGACCACCTCCTCGGGCCATGCATCTATTGATGTTGGTCTTATCGCAGGAGCTCTGGACAATGGCGCCGAAACGAGCGAGGAAGTTTGTCCGAAGGTATTCGACGAGGTAAGGATACTGATACTCCTTCCTGGATATTGTTCTTGATTTACCAGCTTTTGACAAAGCTTGCAACTGGTTTGAATCATTTTCTCTTGTTGCTTATTTTGTGGGCCGAGTTCCCCCTGAAGGTATCCTCCGCCAATGGATTCATAATCATTGGCAACCTCATGGAGTCAAGGTAGAGGGAGTCCAAAACATGACCAAGGGTTTCTTTTTGTTTCGCTTTACCAATGTTGAACATTGCAAAGTCGTTGTTAACCACGGTCCTTGGTTTATTTGCAATACTCTTGTGGTTTTCTCCCACTAGACTCGAGATTTTCAAGTCTTTGAGCAAGCCAAACTCAAAATTCCTGTTTGGGTCGAATTTCAGGCCTTCCTTTGCCTCTGTGGGGATTCATTGATCAACTTATCAAACCCTTAGGTCGCCTCATCTACCATGAGCAACATAAGTTCTACTCGGCTCAACCCCAGAAACGGGTTTGTGTTGAAATTGATCTTTCAAAAGACCTCAAAGATACCCTCGATATCCAAGTTGGAGACACATGCTTTGCGCATAAAGTTATGTACATCAATCTGCCCAACACTTGTTTTCGGTGCCAATCTGTTGACCATATGATCAAGGACTGTCCTCCCATGACTCTAAGCCCACCGCCGGTTTCGGAGAAAACCACTGATGGACCTTAAATCAGACTCCTCCCTCCTCGATGGATGGACTCATGCTTTGCGAAAACCTTCAACCTTGACCCGAAATAAGCCCCAACAGGCTACTTACAAACCGGTGGTTACTTCCGCTTCTGCTCATTTGAAGTCGTCTGCTGCGACCCTTCCCAAGCCCACGCCCGCCATCTCTCGGACTCCGCAAGCTGCAGTTGTCATCAACTCTCACCCCTCAGCTCCTGCTCTTTCACACCCCTCATTTCCCGAGACTTCAAGCTTTCTGGATAACACTGCCGGTGGTTTGGCTGCTCAGACAGATAGAAAGGTTGCCTTACGTCGTTCCCGAAGTCCTTCCCCTCCTTCCAAGGAGGATTTCTTGCAGAGACCCCGCCGTAGCAGTTCGAGCTCGGTGATTTTATTCATGGGAATGTGCGGCAAGTCACTTTCTCTAACCACTTTGGAGCGTTAGCCGGCCTCGAGGAGGAAAACATGCACCTTGATAGTTCTCCATGTTAGTTTACTCATGGAATGTTAGGGGGCTTACTGATCTGACTCGCAGATATCTTGTCAGAGACAGTTGTAAGCATTTTACAAAGTTTTAGGTGTTGTGTTTGTAGGAAGTCAAAATCTTTGGCTTCCATCTTTCTGCTGCTATGCGTACCATCTGGCTTGGTTCTCTCTGCCAGATGTCAGCTCATGATAATGGTCGAGGTGGTGTTGTCACTCTTTTAAGCCCTGACCTCACCTCCAATATCATATCTTGGGGTTCTGACCCCACTCATCGGGTGGTGTGGACCCTTTTTGATTTTGATGGCCACATTCTTGGGTTGGCCAATATCTATGCTTCCAACGATGCCTCTGAGCGTTCTTATTTTTGGCGGTGGTTGGCTGATCATCTACCCTCTGCTACTGGCTTTTTTGTGGTGATTTGACATGGTTGAATCCTCCTAAGACAAGTTGGGTCGGCTTCAATGCGTTGGTGTGCTGGTGAATGTGAAGCTTGGTTTTACTTGCGCAATAAACTTTGTCTATTTGATCCCAACCACCGCAAGCACTCTAATGCTGCCACTCCTTGGTTCACTTGGTCTAATTTTAGATCTGGTGATGACAGAGTTTATAAGCGTCTTGACAGAGCTCTGCTTTCAGAGCAGCAATGGTTTTCCTTTGACTCTTCATACAGCCTCCCGGTCTCGGTGGTGGACACTGCTTTGGTTTCTAACCATAAGCCTATCTTCTTTGGGATTCAATGGAACTTTCAGTGTCCCAAGCCCAAGTCCACCTAGTTCTATTTAAATACGTCCCACCTTTCTCATCCCAAAACTTTGGATTATATAAGACGTATTTGGAATCTTGACCCAAGACCTGTTGATGGGATTGGCTGGATTAATTGGTGGTCTCATGCCATCACTCGTACCACTTCTTTTCTTCACCTCTATGGGAAACAAATTGCTCTCTTTTCGTAAGAATGCTCATGAAGCCTCTCATATTGAATATTCGAGGGCTATTCAAGAGCTTAATTTGTCTCCTTTCAACACCCACCTCTGAGTGCAATTGCTCTTCATTGGAAACATAAGCTTCACATTGAGGAGCACTATAAGGCTAGAGGAGCCCAAGTTTGAGCTCATCTCGCTTTGGATTCGCATTGGTGACAGAGTTACTAAGGAGTTTTTCCTTCCCTTAAATCTAATCAAACTCTCACCAAAATCAAAGCAATCGAGGATGGCGATCAAAGGCTTACTCTCTTACTTGACATTTTGCAAGCTTTTGTGCATCACTATCATGTTATTTTCTTGCTCAACCTGCTACTCCGGCTCACGATGTTGCTCTCCTCCAATGCATTGAAGTTGTTCCCTACAAGCTCTCTGAAAGTTAGCGCATTTCTTGTGATAGACCTCTCACTCTTGATGATTTGAAGGAAGTTGTTCTGCAGATGGCCTCTAATAAAGCCCCCGGTGTTGATGGTTTTCCCTGTGAGTTTTACCAGTCTCTTTGGACGACTGTTGGTCCGGATCTTCATTAGGTCTATCTGGAAGCTATGTCCTCCAACACCCTAGGCGATCTGATTAACCAAGGTAACATCAAATTCATTCCCAAATCTGGAGATCCGAGCTTATCACAATTGGCGGCCAATAACTCTGCTCAATGTCTCGTACAAAATTATTGTCAAAGCTCTTGCTATCAGGCTCACTAATTTACTGCCCCTGATCATCAAGAGTGAGCAAACTAGCTTTATCAAAAATAAATATATTTTGGACAACATTATTGCAGTTTGGGAGGGCATGGAATATGCCCGCCAGACTTCTCAACCGACTCTATTTGTTAAAATTGATTTTGAAAAAGCCTATGACAGAGTTGAGTGGCCTTTCATTCTGGCCATGCTGCAGGCTATCGGTTTTGGACCCAGATTCATCTGCTCTGTTAATATGCTCTTTCAAAATGCGGGTGCCTGTATTACTATCAATGGTCAGTAGTCTGAGAGATTCTCTCTTCATCGTTCCATCCGCAAGGTTGCCCTCTTGCTCCTTCTCTTTATGTCATTGCTACTGAAGGTCTAAGCTACTTGCTCGCTAATGCTACTAATGTTGGTTTGGTTAAAGGTATTCAACTACCTTCCTCTCCTAAGTAGTTGATTAATGGTCATTTTGTAGATGACTCTTTTCTCACTCTGGCTGAAACAGAGGCCTCTGTCACTAATGCCATGAAATGTCTTGATATTTTTTGTCTTGCTTCTGGTTCTGCTATCCAATGGAAGAAAACCCAATGTTACAGACAGGCGATGGGTCCCAAACCTCCTTGGCTAGAGGGATTCCAATGGCTTTGGATTGAACCTAGTGTTTAATTCAAATTTTTAGGCATTCCTTTTGCCTTTATGGCATCCCCTGCTGACCTTTGGAACTATGTGATTCAATGAGTTGAGAAAAAAATCTCTTTTTGGATTACCAAGCATTTGTCTCTTGCTGGAAAATTCCAAGTCTGCTCCAAGGTTTTGGCTGCCACTCATGTCTATTACTCATCATGTTGGGCACCTTCTAAAGCCGCTTACCATAGGCTGGAGAAAATTTTGCGTGATTTCCTGTGGGCCAACTCGAAGGGAACCATGGTTTTCACAGAGTTGCTTGGGACATATGTTGTATGCCTAAGGACATTGGTGGTCTTGGCCTAATCAACATTCATATGCAAGGGTTTGCTCTTACTACAAAATGAATTATTCACAGCCTTGAAGGTGAGGAATCTTGGAAAATTCTTCTCAGAAGTTGTATATCTCAAGGGTCTCCGTTTAATCGAAAGTCATGGCAAGGTTTGAACTACTACTCCTTACTCCACATGCTCTCTCTCTTTGTTGAAATAGGTGGCTCTTTTGTGGCCAAAAGCATATGGAAATCTTGAAAACTTCTCAAACCCCATCTACTCTGGCAGGGTGATGGTTTTCAAAATGAGCTCTCTCTTAACTCTCTTAGTTTGTGGTGGAATCGGTGTTTGATTTCATGACAAACCCCTTGCTCTTTCCTTATAGCTCGAGGGTTTTGCAACTTTTCAAAAAAGGGATTGTATATTCAAGACCTTTTTGTCCTATCACCCAAGGATTGGCTTCCATGGGATAGCCTAAAAGCTAATTTTGCTCTAAATGACAATGAAAAACAAGCCATTTCTATCATTCAAGATCTCATACCTAGTGATTGTTTGCATAAAATTGGTGTCACTATGCAACGCCCATGGTGGTTTGATTGGCATTGGCCCTCTGCCACCCCCTTCAGAAATTATAAACCTCGGGTGGGCTACAAACTTCTCACCCAGAAGCAACTTCCTCTCAATAAGTTAAATGCTCATTAGAGCCTGCATTCCACTCGTTTTGGGTGGAAGAAATTCTTCACTGTTGTTTGGACCATTCCTATAGAGCCCAAAGTTGCACACTTTCTTTGGAGCATTCTTCATCAAGGGCTTCATGTGGGCAAGCGCCTTGTTCTTCTGGGAGCTCCCCATCGTGATGCCCTTTCTGCAACCACATTGAGACTCTTCTTCATCTCTTTTGGTTCTGCCCTCATACTCAGTCTGCCTAGCATTGGATTCATACCCTTTTTCAACCTTTTTTGCCCACCTTAACGTGGAAAATGGTTCTCCTGGAGGATCCGCCTTTATTCCTGCAAAAATTTACAACATTTGGCATTCTTTCAGAGCGGCTATTTTATATCACATTTGGAATTCTAGAAATGTTGTTATTTTTAATAAGGAGACAGTGGATAGAATTTTTGCTATTTCTAACAAGCTTGTTGTCATCTCCAATGTTTTGCTTCAGATCTAGGTGTAGGTGGAGAAAGTCCGCATTGAATTTGAGCACTTGCAAACTCTTATGGACCATTGGGGAGTGCCCCTTGTCTTTATTAGTTACGTTCAGTTAGATTCTCCTCACCACCACTCCTTCTCGCAAGGTCGTTGCTCGCTTTCCCATGGGCGGCGCAATTTCGACCGGGGTCCGGCTCGTGGGTGGCATAGCACCTCTCCTCACCGGTGGGTCCCTTCTCCACCTCCGTCTTGGACTCTACCCGCTACCGGGGTGTTTGGTCGGCTGGGCTCTGGCAGTGGTGGTTCCAGTGGCAGGCGCCCGACCAATCAAAGTTTTCGCGGCTCTCTTTGGCTATCTCGCCCTCCCGGCGGGGAAACGAGGAGGAGTAGTGGCAGACCGCCACCGCCACCATCTTCCATGTTTGCTACTGCTACCTAGCTCCATGTTTGGAGTTTTCTCTAGTTCTTTGCACTTTTGTTTTAAACTTTTTTGATTGAAAATGTTATTGTCGATATGACACTTTGCTACTCGTAGCCTCTTTATGGCTACTTTGATCCTGCTTATGGGGTGTGATCTTTTCCACCGATTTTGTATGATTAACATTGTACTTCTTATGTCATCTTTAATATATGGTTATGCTTTTCAATCAAAAAAAAATTACTTGTTGAATATTCGAATTAGAATAATTTATTTATGTTTATGGAGTGTGGACTTAGTATCCCCTATTTAATATATTTAAAAAAGTTTGACTTATAAATTAAAATTTAGCAAAATATCTTTCTACAAAATGGGAGTGTATATAACAAATAATGAAAACCTCATTAGTTTATTATTGCTAAAATTTCATCCACTTTTTATTAGTCGTAATTATAGGATCCACTTTCCTATTACCCAAAAAAATTCAACCAATCACAATCAACTATTTTTATTTCATATGGTCTATGCTGATAGTTTTAAACAATTTAACAAACACCTAGGCAAGGACTAGTTGCATTGTGACACTTGCTTTTTTAAGATTCTAGAAGTTTTTAAGTGTACTTATTATTTGAAGGCAGTTATATTGTCTCCACCAAAATCATTAATTTTTTTCCA
This sequence comes from Taxus wallichiana var. yunnanensis, assembly GCA_018340775.1. Taxonomy (NCBI): domain Eukaryota; kingdom Viridiplantae; phylum Streptophyta; class Pinopsida; order Cupressales; family Taxaceae; genus Taxus; species Taxus wallichiana. The sequence goes on along the minus strand of CM031242.1, from coordinate 851,008,448 downwards.
CTAACCAATAATAATATGCCACTTGTAATATTTGCTATATTTTGTAAAGTTTTGCATGTAATTTTTCCCAGAATATTCTTCTACCCTTTATTCAAGAATATTCCATTATTTTTACTTGAGACTATAGTTTTGATTTTAAAAAATTACAAAGTTTCTTGGTGTAAAACATAATATTGAAAATAAAGAGTGAAGATCCATATTTTAGGCTATCAATCCCCAAAACATAGGTTATGGTAGTTACGAACCCACCCATTAATGACTAAAGGCAAAGTAAATATCACTCAAAAGCGCCACAATTGCAATTCTACTCATAAAACCTCTTTAATTCTTCATCTTCTCCAAAGAGTTTGTCAAAGAACTCGTGTGCGCATAAGCTTCCTTAGCTAGGACTCGACGAAACCCAAATGTTATTAGGTGCAGTAAATTCAATGCTCATCTTATACACCTCCTTCAAAACCACTTCAAAGACCTCAAAAATAATGGGAAATTCATCCATAATAAGAAGAATGATTTCAACATTGTTGTTTTGAAATTCGCATGCACAATTTAATAATCGAACGTTGGTCGTAGTGCAAAGGAAAGAATACCGTGAATTGCGGTCTTTTTCACTTCAACCCAATAACAAGGAAAAACAAATCAATTGTAGATGGAATTCCATCCATATCCTTAAAGAACTCGCGAATGGTCGGTGCGGTTGAAACAACTAAAGGGAGAAATGGAGGGCTTGGGGCTTGAAAAGACGGATAATTTTCGAATTGATAATAATAACAGCAAGGATGGCACGCTAAATGGAAAAAATGTGGCATGTGGAGAGCATGATTTTTACCAAATTTTTGTCCTGATGAGGTGATTTGTTAGTTGGAAACGTATTTTATTTTAAGGGTTTTGACGACTTAGGGTTTTATCAAATTCTGTATTTCCTAGTTTTGGTAATTGTTGTCAAAGGTGTAATTTTATTGTTGGTTAAAGAAGGTATTATCATAATTTTATACACATAATTTGAAGATGTTTTGGTTATTGTTAAGATTTCGAGCTTCAATTAGGAGAATTTTGCAATTGTTTGGTGAGAGGAATAATTCTCTTTCAATTTATGGGTTTAAAAGATCATATCAAAAGTTTGTACAATTTTTTAACATATTTCGATAATGGTTTGGTTATTGTTAGAATTTGGGGTTGTAATTTTGTGAATTTAAATAGAAGTTTAACAAGTTCCTGACATTATACATTTGCTGACCTAAGGTGCGTAAATTGTAGGCCCGATGTCCATTCTAGTGAGAGCTTGGATTTTCGGTGTTCCACATTGAAGTAGGGTTCGAGATGTCATCATCGGCTTTCTCAAACCCATCTAAGGTTTTGATGTGAAATTATTTTGGCAGTTTTTCACGTTCTTTTCGTTATTTCTTTGCTTCTGATGTCTTTTCTTCTTGTTCGACATAGGTTTGATCTTGGACCGTTGTTTGTTTCCTTGAGAAAGAGGAGGATTATGCTCACTAGTTCTTTTAAGTGTGGGCCCTTGGTGCCTGAGGAATGTAGAAAGCTGAACCTCCTCTATCAAATTCTTTCTACGAAGGTGGAACTACTTTTGGTGTAGCAAATCCCGTGACATCTAGAGGATGATGGTACATTCTACTACCCTGCATTTTTTTGTACTTCCATGCACAATCAAAGTTTGAATCACAACTCGAGAAGTTTTTCTAGAAATTTTGCTACAATATCGCTACCCCTCAATGTACCCCCTTCGGTAGTATTTTCCATAGCATGCCCTTGTTTTCATATGCTCACTAAAATTAGCGGTTGAGCCCCCTCCATTGATCCTCACCTAAATTATGTGAAAGTAGTAATATTGCTTCATAAAAATTCGATGAGATGCGTGCGAGTTGGTTCAAAGGACTTAATACTTTCTAACCCATTCCTATTTAAATCTCACAATGCACTTATGTGTTACAAGTATTTCACTAATTACTGAAAAATTAGGTTGGATGCTTATGTATTGAATAATAAGTATGTCATCGAGGCATTAAAAATGATTATCGAGGTGTAAAATGAACTATATATATATACATACACACACACACACACACACACTAGTTGATTGTGACACCACCACCCAAATGTTAAATTTAAAATACAATTTTTTAGACCATCACCTAAGCACAAACCACAAATAAAGTTTTGAAACCACCACCCCTTGATAATATCAAGCCACCACAAAAAAGAAGCCCATGGGAGGGTCATCATCATGGTGGGTGATTAAAAAAATATTGAACTCCTAAACTAATGAGTATAGGGTATTACTGTTAATCTAATTAGGAGGACTAAAACACTATATAAATAAACTAAGGTAGTATGTAATAAGTGATATTAATTATTCTAAGTGAAACAAAACCCTAAATGTGTAAGAGAAGGGAGAGAAGTGGCTTAGCTGATTCGAAGAGACTGTCGCTTGAGTCTAAAAATAGAATCGGTAGTGTAGATGATCACCCAAAACCCTACGAAGACCAAATTTGGAAGATTTGAATTAATAGGGGCACTAGGAAGGTCTTGGGGCACCCTAGGGTTCCTGGTCTCTTTAAATGCTCGGATTTGAGTTTGGTATGGTCACTGAAGTTGATCGATACTTTATTTATGCGGCACACTAGATTTGTTGGACTCGTCGAATGTGGTCAATAATGACCTACAATACAAGAGAAAGTATCAAACCCTAGGAAAAATAAAAATGCAAAATGAATGGGTCGAGGACTGACCTCACCGCCAAACTAGTGGTCTTATCACTGAGCGATGCACTACATTTCGGACCCGGATGTAGTTCTGGTGAGTGTGTGCATGTCGTGCCCTAGGTGCTCTTGTGTCAGTCACACTTTGTGAAGTAGCGAGCAATAATAACTATAGAAAATGTAAATAACATGTGTACATGGAATATAATAGAATCCCTCCCCTTATGTAATGTGTGTGATGCTAGATCTCCTAGCCTTGATGCATGGCACTATGTGGATGTAAGTGATGCAATGGATGCAACTCTAGATGGAGTGATAGTAGTATGTGATGTTAGGACCCTCATTATGGTCTTATAACTTTATATTTATAGGGCTCTCAAGATTAATTTCATAATTAATCGACCAAGCCGATCGGGAAAGGATAAGGATGAAAAATGGTGGAAATACCTCAAAAGAAGTGAGAAAGAGAAACATAGGACAGGGCGCCTAGGGTGGGACGAGGGGTACCCAGGTCACCTTGATTTTGGGCTAGAATGATAGGGAAATTGTGAAATAAGTGGATAAGTATAGAAAAATATGTAAGAATGATAAAATAAAATATAAGAAAATGATGGCCAAAAGGTGGGATTAATTAGTACTTTATTCACTTGAGAACATTCAAATAGATATATATAAGACCGGGATAAATAATATCTAAAGTGTATAACTTTGTGTCTACATTTTTCCCACTTTATGTTGGTGAGAAGAACGCTTGGTAACATAAATTAGATAAAGATGCATACCTGATATCCATGTAGAGTGTAGAAGAAGACGTGTCGATGGACTAGACTCAAGCATGGAATGATAAAAATAAAAATGTGGAGGAGCGTGGATTCTAAAGATGAAAAATGTGCATAAAAAGTGATGAGAGTGAACCTAGGGCAGAATGCATGTGTAGCTACTGTTGTGTGTAGTGTACCTGCATGGTTAGTAAAGGTAAGTGCCTGTAGTAGTTCATTGTCGTTTTCATTATCGTCATCGTCATTATTGTTGTTACCCCCAATTTGACGTCATCGTGCATTTTCATTTCTCATACGTCTCGACTGCAAGGAGAAAATGATCAAGTAGTCAAATATGTATGTATGTAAAAATGTTGTGTAAAATACGCATGTATATAGAAATGTGTAAAGTACACAAATGTAAAATATGCTAGAATAAAAGTGTAAATGGAACATGTGCACCTAATCCATGTCGAGAAAAGGGTGTAGAAGGATATCATATTGTCATGAGTTTTTGGGTGATCTCACACCACCCTGGTTGAAGAAGTATAGGGAGGAAATGCATTGTATCCTCCAACCTTTAACCACTTCTGTTGAAATGTGTGAAGATATCTCTATATTGTCTTGGTTTTTGTGTGATCCGATGCCACTAGATGAAGTAGTGTAGAGAGGCACACCCATTGTAACCCCAAGCCTATACACTCTCTAGAATGCGAAGTACAACATGTCCTGTAGAGGCCGCTATGTATGGAGTTCGTAGGCGGCCCTGAAATCACTCAGTGTGTGTGAACCGGTGTAAATATGTTGTGTTAGTTAGGGGTTTGTAATGGTTATTCCCCTCAGCAGTGAGAAGGGAAATCTACCGATAAGGTCGAGGAATGAAGATCCATCGACCGGTGTCGGGGATAATGAAAGTGGAGGGCCACGATCCAGAGCGGGGATACGTGATAGATAACATTGGTGTCAAGTGAATGAAATTTATATGTGTGTGAAGGACGAATGAAGGCTAAAAGGCGACATGGGGAATGATTGATGAAAGGGTGTTGTTAAGGTGGGTCATGGGTAGTGCTAATGTGACACACACAAGCCGAACGAGCTAGATGAGATGAGCGGGGAGTGGAAGGAGGGTGTGTAGCAAATGAAAAGAGGCCTAGTTGTTGGAGATCACAAATAATATGGCTCAAAGTGTGACAAGATTCGGTATGATGCCCTCGAATTCGATGGTAGTGGTAAAATGGTTGATCAGGAGATTGTATTAGTTGAGAAGGAGGATAACGATGATTAGGCGATAGAGCGGTGAGTTGATGATGAATAAGTTAGCTAAGAATGTCCTATGGCGTAGCATTGGAAGGAAAGATAAGGGGTGAAGATAATAAATGGTTGGTGGGTCAATAAGGTGACTAGTAGGGGACGTAGATGGTGCATGAGTTGTAGGAGTAGTATGAGTATGTGAGGTAGCGGCATCCTTAAGTTGCTCTATCTCAGCATGGAGAGATGCAATTATGGCTTCCATGGACTAAAAATGAGTGTATAATGCTTGTATAGCCTCCAATAGGTGTGCATTAGATGGAGGATTGCAAGGGTGAGAATCATCAATTGCGTTGGTGGATATAGAGCATATTAGAGTGGTGGTGGATCAATATTAACGCAAGAAGGTAATGGAGGAGCAATATCTTCTAAAGGATCATCAAGATAAGTATCAAAATCATATTGGACATGACATGAGAAACTTGATAAGGGAGGGTGTGTGGTTGGTCATCCAAGTAACCATGAATGCGTAAGATGTACATGACCATGGCGTATTGTTCATCTGTAAAGGGAGGTAATGGACATCCTGAGCATACCAAATAGTGAATTTAGGTGAATAGAAAAGAAAGGAGCTACTACAAATACGTACATTGCCAAACGTCATGGGAAAGGAAATATAAATACAATCAATATCAAGAGGCCATCAATATAATCTAACCAAGATTGGCCTAGAGTGAGTGGAGAAGTGATATAAGAACACGCAAGATGAACAACAAGATGGAAAACACATAGGCCATATGTAGCAGTGAGGATGACAGAACCATGATACAAATGTGGATCGTATAAAGGAATATGAAGTTCATCGAAGTCAAAACCAAGTCGAAGGATACCATCATGGGAACATACGGTGGTCGGGCATGATGTGTCTAGTGGTATGTTCCCAATAAGAATTATTTATGAAGAGAGTGCAAGTGAATGGTGGGTATACTAAGGAGGATGATGGTAGAGAAAATGGGATAATATCCATAGATGTTAAAGGTCCCTGGTATGGCACAATAGTAGTAGTAGTGATGTGAGATAGTGGGAAGATCTTGTCTTAAGCATGTGAATAGTGGTCATAAATGGCATCTCATAGAGAAAAGGGGATAGGGAGGAATATGAAAATCAACTAAGTATTGTGGAGTAGGTGTGGTAGACGATATCAGAGCGGTGGTAATGGTAGGAGTATGTGGCGAAGTAAAAGGGACCATATCAATCATGCAGATGGTAGGAACCAAGTCATGTGGAGCCTCAGGAGGTTGATAATCAATCATAAGAGGAGGAGAAGAAGATGTAAGGGCAGTAGTGTAGCGGTAGAATCATCTATGCCTAATGTAGAGAGTATGAACATGGGAAGGTAAATGGCGTCGCGGTTTCCTAATGGTGGTAAGTGGAACTATGGGATCAGGAGGGAGAGATTTTACTTCTACTACAAGTTGTGCTAAAGTGGTAGGATCAATAGTGCATAGATAGGTGGAAACAACATATTGATAGCATGGGTGTCCATTCCAGAAGAAGGAAGTTGAATAAATAAAGGGCACGGGCTATAGCCAGAAGTAGCAGTAGGAGTGTTGACGAAAGCATGGTCATGGATATCAAATTGTAAAGTAGCAGAAGACTTAGAAGAAGAGGATTTTCTATGATGCTTACCCATGATGGGTAAATGCAAATGCAAAAACCCTAGAAGGTGTTATAAAGAGACATCGGGTTCACATAAATGATTAACAAAAATATTGAACTCCTAGAGACTAATGAGTATATGGTATTAATGTTAATCTAATTAGGAGGACTAAAACATTGTATAAATAAACTAAGGTAGTATGTAATAAGTGCAATTAATTATTATAAGTGAAATGAAACCCTAAATATGCTAGAGAAGGGAGAGAAGTGGATTAGCTGATTCGAAGAGAGGCGCCGTAGGTTGTCGCGAGTCTGAAAATAAAATGCGGAAGTGCGGACGATCACTCAGAAACCCTGCAAAGACTAGATCTGGAAGATCTAAATTGACTAGGGCACCTGGGAAGGTACTAGGGCACCCCGGGGTGCCCTAGTCTGCAGATTAGGTGCCCTCGTCTTTGTAAATGCTTTGGATCTAAGTTTGGTATGGTCGCAAGTTGATCGATACTCTATTTATGCATCACATTGGATTGCGCGAATGTGGTGAATAATGACTTACAATACAAGAGGAAGTATCAAACCCTAGGAAAAATAAAAATGCAAAATTAATGGGACGGATTGACCTCAACCTCCAAACTAGTGGTCTTATCATTGAGCATTGCACTACATTTGGACCCAGATGTAGTTTTGGTGAGTGTGTGCATGGGTTGCCCTAGGTTCTCTTATGCCAGTCACACTTTGTGAAGTAGTGATAAATAGTCATTATAGAAAATGTAAATAACATGTGTGCATGGAATAAAATAGAATCCCTCCCCCTATGCAGTGTGTGTGATGCATATCTCATAGGTTTGATGCATGTAACTATGTGGATGCAAGTGATGCAATGGATGTAACTCTAGATGGAGTGATAGTAGTATGTGATCATTAGGACCTCATTATGGTCTTATAACTTTATATTTATAGGGCTCTCAAGCTTAATTTCATAATTAATCCTGAAAAGGCCGATTGGGAAAAGGATAAGGATGAAAAATGGCTAGAAAGGCCCCAAAAAGAAGTGGGAAAAGAGAAACATAGACCTGGGGTGCCCATGGTGGGACCAGGGCACCGGGCTGCCTAAAACAGTTGGGGCACCCTAATTTTTGGCTAGAATGATGGGGCAGTTGTGAAACAAGTGGATAAGTATAGAAAAATACGTGAGAATGAAAAAATAAAATATAAGAAAAGGATGGCCAAAAGGTGGGATTAATTAGTACTTTATTCACTTGAGAACCTTCTAAATAATAGTATAAGATTGGGCTAAATAATATCTAAAGTGCATAATTTTGTGTCTACAATGGGGTAATTAATAACTATAAATGACATTTTGTACATCTTTCGTCATAATGGGTTCCCACCTTATATCATCATGTACCTCAATATCTTCTTCATTATAATCCACAATTAGCATGGATGGAGAAATGACCTATGCCACATAAGGTATAACCTTTGTCTTGTTCGGGATTCATCCTTACAAGTGCACATTTTCTACTTGATTTATTAATATAAAGAATTACATTAGATATAATTCTAAGGAACAAACAATTTTCATAGCAAAAAGATACTTCGTAGTAATAAGTAGTTGCACCCAAAGTAAATTTACAATGTATGGAGGGCAATTATATAGCCATCCAAATAGGAAAACCAACTTCCTATTTTATAGGGAGTACAAACAATATAGAACCCATATATTAGTCTTACGGGTTTAACAAACTAACAAATAAACTATATGAGTTGTTTAAATAACAACTCGTTTACATCCTCACACTAATGTAATAAATATTACATTTACACATAATTACTAGTTCAATGTGGAGCACTAAATAGATTTCCTAACATTCCCCCTTAGTGCAAACATGGGGAAAACCTACCTTTATACTTGTACTTGCTCATGATCTGGTGATTTTCACAGGATGATCACAAACCTCAAGGATGGTTTTACAAATGGTTGACCAAAAACCGAGAATGGTGGTTTTGCAATTGGTTTACCACAAACCACAAAGTGATGGTTTTACGAATGGATTACCAACAACCAAGAATGGTGGTTTTGCAATTGGTTTACCACAAACCACAAATGAAGGTTTTCAAGTGGTTTACCTACAACCACATCATGATGTGTCAAGTACTATTATCAGTCCTCATCAATATCTCACTGCAGGGAATAACATAGGAAAATCTGTTGAATTCTACTACTCATACACACAAACTAAAAACTGGAAATGGAACATTGGAACATGTTCCTCCCCTCAATGTGAAATTTCCACTTATTCTATAAACCAAGAAATCAAGAATCTTTGCACACTGAAAAAATGTCACTAAAACTTTATGCGGCCCCAATGATGATGAGAGATCGTTGATTGACCTCAACCTCCGATGCCTCTGCCTCATGTTGATGTGTAGCTAACTCAACTGAATTTGATCATGTACATTTGTCTCATTTGGACATCAGATTCCACCGAAAATGCGCCCGTAAGGATTTATTTATTTATTTTTCGGACTTTTTGACACCACCATATGACCATTACAAAAAAATACCTAAAATCACCTATTTGACTTTTACAACACTTAACTTTGACAATGATAACAAATGACACTTGATGCTACATTACACTTGAATGATTGTAATTGACCCACTTCTATAATGATGATTTTACAATTTTATACTCTTGAGACTTGACTAGACAAGAATGACACAAATTCTAAAATTAAGACACAAGACTTATTTATTTAAACAAATAATAACACTATATTCACATGTTTTGTGGACTAATAACTATGAGTTCACAACTATTTGACAATACGTGGACTTCACAAAAAAATAACTCTAATGTAAAATCAATATTAATTCTAGTATAAAATAATTTTGACTCGAATAGATTACGAATGACGAGTGACTTTTACAATACAATACGTTTGACTTTTAAATCACTTATGAAAACTCACAAGTTACTTGATGGACCGATTCGACAAAAACTCTTACACTAAGCAATTTTAGAGGATAATTTATCAAATTTCGACACATTAAAAAATCAAACGACCTGATCCCGAGATTACAAGTCCACGACTGATGTTAGAGGACGTTCGTTTGTGCATGGAGTTGAATCAATAATGGAGGTCACTGTCAATAAAAATATAATACAGGAATACATGCAGATTCTGCACCCAAACATGCAGTGGACACGTACAGAGATAGATTTCAATGCAAATCATGCTCCAATAGAAAACATGACTCCTCCACGTATAAACATCCAGTTGCAATGCTAGAAATCAGATGGGCGTCAAAAGTGAGCTGATGCGCAGGAATATGAAATTCGTCACTGTAAATGATCAGACCACTTATTTATTAGATCAAGGGAGTTTAGAATCTGATCTCGCAATATTTAATGTTGATCTAATGACATTCCTAATACTGTGCAAGAATACGACATCACCCGGGAGAATACCAGACCACCTTCCTCCGCTCAGGATTTAGTATATGCCTAACCAGTGATAAAATCACAAATCACCATTTTGCACAGATATAGACATATAAGCTTGCAAATAGCTGGAAGGAAATGTGTGCAGGTCTACAATTAACACCCTTTGACAAAAATGCCACCACTTCCTAATGAACTTCAAGTTCCAAGCTGTAAAATTGTATAAATCCGAACATAAGACCATGAAGATCCAAAGGAGCATAGATGAACAATAATATATCTGACTAATAATTATTGCTCATTCTCATGGGAAAACCAATACAGGGCTCCCCCTAAACTTTTATTCATCCATCATAGATCTCAGGAATAAATCGCTCTGATAGCAAATCTAAGGAATAAACAATTTTCACAGCAAAAAGATAGTTCTTATTAATCAGCTGATGCAGTAAATTTACAATGTATGGAGGGCAATTATATAGCCATCTAAATAGGAAAACCAACTTCCTATTTTATAGGGAGTACAAACAATATAGAACCTGTATATTAGTTCGAGGTTAAACATACTAACAAATAAACTATATGAGTTGTTTAAATAAGAACTTGTTTACATCCTCACACTAAGGTAATAAATATTACATTTACACATACATACTAGTTCAATGTGGAGCACTAAATAGATTTCCTAACAATAATTGTTATTATATGTATATTTCAAAGTGGAAACAAAATCATAATTTCCAAAAATTATATCATTTCTAATTTACCAATTTGATATGGGTAAGTGCATAGAAATGGGGGATCAAAACAAGGTCAAAAGTGGCCACTTTTTCCTGAAATCATTAAAAGTTAAACTTTAACAAGTAATTTGGCATGTTTGTGCTCAAAATTTAACAATGTGATAAGAAAAGAAATCTTAGTGCTTGGAATCTAGTTTCTAAACTATTATTTAATTTTAATGGTGAAGAATAAGAGAGTCAAATGTGGTGTGCACACAAAGAGGTCATGTTTTTGTGTCAAAAATATAACATAATATTGCATGTGCACCCTCCTCCCCAACGCCCCCTCCCCACATTTGTTAAGTTTCATAAAATATTTTACAAATGCCTTGAGTAAAAAGTTAGCCAATATCATGTATTAGGTCCCATTATTATTTCCTAGTTTTAGTTAATACATTATTTTTACTAATTGTCAAAATGGACATATCCGAAAATGAAATAATCGCATGTACACCCCCTAATTGAAAAAATGATCAAAAATATTTTTCGTAATGTTTTTAGAATGGAGCGTAGATGTAGACATAAATTCACGCACTTGGGTACATTTCTAGGTCCTAAACACATGCTAGCATTCATATGATTCATAAGCAAGAAAAATAGTGATGGACAACAATCTTTGGCCTCTTTTCTTTGTTTCTTGTTTTCTCTTTGGTCTTAAACAATCTACCCAATCGGGATTTTATTGATTTATATTTTATAACTCTAGACACTAGCGCCCAACCAAGAAAGAAGTGCCCACGCGCTCTTGTCCCCCTCGGGCGCCCGCCCGACCCTTTCTTACTTTACTCACTCTTTTTGGGTCTCTTTTATCTTTTGGGCATCTTTTTCACTTATGGGTTGGCCTTCCAATTGTCAATAAAGGACCGAGCACTAAGCATTACCACCATCACCTAAGCTTGCATCCAAAAGGCACCTAAAGCACTCTAAAGAATCCATTTAGCATCCACTCAAGGGAAAAGGAAGCATCAACTTTGCATACACTACATAGGTAAGAAAAGTTCATTTTATTCGATCCACACAAGCTATTACATTGCTACATTTAGCTATAGCCCACTATCAAGTGTAACTTACACAAGGTCATCCTAGGGCACAATTTATACACACTCACTAGAACTACATGGAGTCTGAGATGTAGTGTAGCACTCATTCATAAGTTCACTCTCGAGGTGATCGTCAAGGTCGGTCTGACTCTCCATATTGCATCTTTATTTTTAGGTTTGATGTGGTTTGTGGGCTTGTGCAGGTGAACTTCTATTTTTTTAGGTTACAACTACCTTCGGTATTCAAGGAGTGAATCTCGAGCAAAAAAAGAAAGTAACAATAACGACGTTGCTACATGGCATGGCAAAAACCAAATTTTAGTCATTTTTGTAGTCACATGCGCCAAAAGAGGTCTTGGTGCCAGCCCCTGTCTGCCATGGGCGCCCGTGTTTAGCCTCATTCTTACATTCCATAATTTATTGTGAGCGGGAATGACACTCTTCCCAACCTATTTAGCACTTTTCTCGATTCGAGATCAATCCCAAAAAGTGAGGAAATCAGCTAAGTCCTCTCTCCTTCTTCTTTTCTTAGGGTTTCATATTTTAAATCTTAGTTTGCTTGTGTCATTTTTGTATTTCATCATTTGGTTCAGTAGTGACTCTGCAATATTTATATTTAATTCAAATTAAATTAAATCATTTGGTGAACCCAATCATTCAAACCCTACCTTTTGAGAATGTATCAAAATTTATCTCCTTGTAGTGCCCACTTCCCTTTGACACCTTTTTGATCACGATCTTGATACTATCGATTACATTATGGACATTATTATGGTTTTGATTTAGTATGATGTTAGATGTTGGACCATAGATTATTGTTGATCTTGATTTAGTTATGATGCATGATGATTATTAGAGACACTTCATATGTGGATGATGATATACTATTTGACATGGATATATTGTGAATGTTTTTCGGGCATGTGATTTTGGATAGTGTGAGTAGACTTAGAAAATGGCCATTATATGATGATGATATAGTTGTTGATATAAATTGTAAGCGATATTGTTGAATGCCTTGATGTTGTTGTGATTCATATGCATAGATGATTTTGTGATTTTATTTATATCATGTTGGATGTTTTGATATGGCCATGAGGCCGAAAGAGGTAGTTGTGCACGCCTTGGTTCGATGGAGGAACTTTCTTCTTGGTCGAGATTCACACTCATGACGAGATCACTTGAGTCTTCACTACCTCTTCACGCAGCCCAATCTCAACGCACATCGGCGACGTTGGATGGAGTTACTTTATGAGCATGATATGGAGATAGAACATGTGAAGGGGAAGGAGAATGTGGTACCAAACGCTCTCAGTAGATGAAGACATGTGGTTATGGCTACTTCAGTGAGCACTGAACTTGTGGAGCATGATTCTTCAGCAACTTCCTCTTGATAGCTTCTACATTGTAGTTCGAGCAGATATCGAGTCTCAGAGACCCCTCGAGGGGAAGTTTGATGGTTTTTCTTTAGAGGCGAGATGGTATTTTCGAGCACGAGAGGCCGGATTTATGTTCCTAGAGATGGAGGCTTGAGGCAGGACATCTTGGCAGAGGCACATTGTGCACCCTATTCAGCCCATCCTAGGGTGAAGAAGATGCATGCCACCTTGAGACAATTGTATCATTAGAGAGGACTTCATAGAGACGTGGCCCAGTTCATGTCACGATGTTTAGAGTGCTAGAGAGTTAAGGCTGAGCATCGAGCATCCAAGTGGCCTTCTTTATGCTCATGTTATCTTTGGAATGGAAGTGGGACACCATTTCCATGGATTTCATTGTTGGACTACCGATGTCGAGATATCACCACGACACCATTATGGTCACGGTTGATAAATTGACAAAAGTGGCTCACTTTTCTCCGATGAAGACCACTATACAAATAGAGCAATGGCACGGGTATATTTGGATGAGATTTTCAAGTTGCATGGGATTAGTGGAAGATCATTTGTGACCGTGATCCTTTGTATACTTCACATTTTTGGACTACCATGCAAAGATGCCCTCGGGATGAGAATCAACTTCAGCATAACATATCACCCTTAGACGGATGGAAAGACCGAGCGAGTGAATCAGATTTTAGAGGACATGCTCGGGATATATGTGATGGATCAAGCGAGTCTAGATGGGAGGAGTACACTGTACTTAGTGGATTTTGCTTTACAATAATAGTTTCCAAAGTTCTATAGGCATGGCTCCTTTTCGGGATTTGTGTGGTAGAGAGTGAAGGACACCTTTTAAGCTGGGACAAGTTAGAGGGGAGTATCTCTTGGACCAACTCTTTTACGAGGATATGGAGCAGAAGGTGGTATTGATCGGACGAGAGACTATAGGAGGCACAAGACGAGGCAAAAGAAGTATGTAGATCATCATAGGATCGACCGTAGTTTTTATGTGGGCATGAAGGTGTTCCTTCGTGTCAGGCCACACAAGAGCCCTATCCATTATGGAAAAGGTTCTAAGTTAGCTCCTAGATTCATTGGTCCTTTTGAGATCTTGGAGCATATCGTCCCTTTAGCCTACCATCTAGCATTGCCACCTAGCTTGTCTCGCATACATGATGTGTTTCATGTTTTAGTTCTTAGGAGATATATTATAGATCCTTCTCATGTGTTGGATTGGACATCATTGTAGGTGCAGGATCAGGGGTAGGTGATGGTGGAGCCCATTTACATCCTAGATCACGGGACCCCAGGCCTTCGAGGCGAGAGAGGTTGATCGAGGTTCGGGTGAATGGGACAGATATGATGAGACTGCAGCTACATGGGAGGATGCTACCTTATTACGAGTTCAGTTTACACATTTGTTCCAGTGACTTCCAGGAGGAATTCGAGTCTAAGGGAGGGGATGTAGTGCCCACTTCCCTTTCACACCTTTTTGATCTCGATCTTAATACTATCGATTACATTATGGACATTATTATGGTTTTGATTTAGTACGATGTTAGATGTTGGACCATGGATTATTTTATCTTGATTTAGTTATGATGCATGATGATTATTAGAGACACTTCATATGTGGATGATGATATACTATTTGACATGGATATATTGTGAATGTTGTTCGGACATGTGATTTTGGATATTGTGAGTAGACTTAGAAAATGGACATTATATGATGATGATATAGTTGTTGATATAAATTGTAAGTGATATTGTTGATTGCCTTGATGTTGTTGTGATTCATATGCATAGATGATTTTGTGATTTTATTTATATCATGTTGGATGTTCTGATATGGCCACGAGGCCGAAGGAGGTATTTGTGTTTTGCAGGTTAAACTATCACAACAAACATCGGGGATTGGAGACCAACCACATTGGAATTCTAGGTGAATTCAACAAGGTCACCATGGCAACATGTTTTGTGTGTGTGTGTTGTTGTTTTTGTTAGGGATTCCCATGAGGGGGATTTACCTTTGAATGTGACCAAGGGTTATGTGTATTTTATTAATGTGTTTCCTTTTTATTATTGTTTGTATGTATTTTATTAGTGATGTGTCCCTTTCTTTTATTTAATTAAATTGTGGTAGATTAATGTGAGAAAACATATGGTTAAAAGTTAATTAATTAAATTGGGACATAAGAAAGTAATTATTAAAGTTGTTGAATTTGTGTTAAATGTTGTAAGGTGTGTGTAAGTAAGGTTGTAAGTGATGTGTAAGTATGTGTAAGAGTTGTGTAAGTCAGATTTTGGAGTATGAAACACTCCACCTCCTTGGAAATTCGAATTTGTCCTTGGAGGTTGTTTTTGGAGGCTTGTGGGACAAGTAAAACTTGTCCCATACCTCTTAATTTTATTTACCAACCATACCTATGGTTGGAGGGTTGATTTTAGATTTTATAATGCATTTTTATAAATCAAGTTGTAAGTTTTAATTGCACTCTTCTTACATTTTATTTAATTCAATCCTTTGGGGTGTGGGCTTTTTGGAGTGTGTAAGTTTATTTGTCATATTATTCACCCACCTCTTAATTGTGCATTGGAGAATGAAATTTGACTTTTGTGTTGGAGTTGAGGATGTGTGATGTGGCATCCTACATGGATCCACCTCATCCTCTCCTCTTCCCTCTTCTATAAAATTGAAACTCTTTTCTTTGTTTTGGGTTGTTGAAACATTTTGCATGCTTCCTTGGGGTGAATTTTCTTATTGATTGGAGCTCTTGCTTTTGGAAGGAGATTGGAGAACTTTGCATGCTTGTTGGTTGCTGATTTTGGGACTGTATTTGACATTGAAAGCTTGTTGTTTGGAACCAAATCTACCATGGAGAGGTAGGAGCTTAGCTCTTCTTTTATGTTGTTATTTCTTTTTGTGTATGTGTGAATGGTGAATGTTTTGTGTGTTTATTGGTTGTTTGGGTAGACTGCCATAGGAATGGTGTAGGAGAAGGCTATGGGGAATCCATGTGGGGGGCATAAGGGAATGCCAGTGGCATCAGAATTCTTGTGGAGGGAGTTTGGGTTTGGGATCCACCATGGAAAATAAATAGCTTGCATTTCTTACTTTGTGGGGGCATAAGGAAATCTATGGGGGCATAAGGAGGGATTGTGGGGGCATAAGGATATGTGTGATGATTTATATTGGCGGTTTGTTATAGGTGGATGCCCAATTCCCATTGGGAGGCATAAGCAGCTTCCCCCATAGTTCTTGCTCCTTTGGCTTGCATGATGAAGCCTGAGTTTTGTGTGATGTTTCAATGTAGTTGCAAAACTGTTGTTTTGATATGAACTGTGTTTTTAATTTGAAATGTGCATGTTGAAATAATGTTGTGTGTTTTGGAAGCCTGTTGTTTCCATGAGTTGAAATACATTTCTTATTGCATTGTGGTTGGGGCTCGGGGGCCAATGAGGAAGGATGGCTTCTCCTCTTCATTGGATGTCTTGGTTGGGTGGAGAGCGTTGCCTTTCTCCCACTTTTGTTGTGATCAAATTGGAAGAAAAGGGAACTTGCATGTTGTTGTTCTGGAGCAAAGGAAAATACAGTTTGATAGTACCTTGAGAAACAAAATCTTTTGTAACCTTTCCCACTTTGAAGTGGATGAAATTTGTAAATATCTTGTAATGGAAAGACATTTGTATTGAGCTATGAAAGTTGTAAATTTGAAATGTGACAGATTTATATACTCTGTTCTATTCATTTGAAAGAAAGAAATTGAAATCTGTTAATTGCATTCAAGGAATTGAGAGATGTAAAGTTGTTTTTGGAAGTCAATAAAGGATTGCAATACCTTTCTCCATTTGCATTGTTGCATTGAAATCTGAACTTTAAATATTATTGAAATCTTTGGTTGAAAGAAAGGAATACGTATGAAGGAATTGTATTACTTTGTTTTTTGAAAATATGATAAAATTGGAAATCAGACTTTGCATTTTAGTTAGTAAATGGTTTATTGAATCAACTAAATGGATTTGACTAGGATTAGAATAAATTTCCATACTTGAATGATGAAAATGATAAACAGATCCTTTAGAAATTGATCTCTGTCTTAAAATTTAAAACTAGCAAATAATTTATATAAAATGAACAGTTTGAACTGCAAACAATAATCAACATTGAAACATTAAAATTTAGCATGTTATGATATCAATGCACTCAATTTGACAAAAAAACACTTAAGGAAATAATTTTAAACATTGCAAAATCGGGCCCAAACCTTTTCACAGTCATTTTTTTGTCAATTGTTGGAAAATTCAAATTGGAAATCAATCAAGAAAAATTACCCTCCAAATGCATCCTAAATCCTTCTTAGAATAATTCTCCATGTCTGTTTGGCATGTTGAGTGAAGGAGGAGATCAAATTGAACAAAATTTATAAGTTAAAATTTACCAGTTTGCTTTTAAAAATCTTGCAAGCTGTTTTCATAAAATTGACCCCTTAAACTTTATCAAAATATAAAATTTATGATTCTTGTGCAAAGAGGGCATCGAGATATTTCCAGAAAGTCCTCGTTTTCCCAAAATTGAGCTTTCTATCAAAAGTTATGGCCTTTTGAAGTTTTCTTCATTGGCATTAAAATTTTGGGAAAATTTTCCTTGGCGAGCCCATGCCCAAATTTTTCCTTAAAACACTTAATAAATTTTTTGGGAAATTTTTTAACATTTTCCTTGACCCACCATGACCCAATTAGGAGGCTCACGTGACCTCATGAGGCAACAACAAAGGCGGCATAAATTTCTTCCTTGGAACCTTTTTTTAAAAAATTAAAAAATTTATTAATTTCCTCCGGCGGCCCGCAATCCCGTAGCCAATGAAATGTTGCCACATGGTGCCATGGGGTGATAGCGGAGGGGTGGAACCCATGCAACCTTATCCTTTTGAAATTTTGTTTTTGGAAAATTTGTGAGTTTACCTCTGCGGCCCTACACTCCCACCCTTGCCTTGGAAATCCCTTCCGCGGGACCGCATGGCCTGCGCATGCCACTTATCCCTTTTCCCTCCTCTCGGTGAATTTTCCCAAACTCCTCTGCCGCCATACACTTCTCCCATTTCTTTCCTTTTGACTTGGAACTCGACACGTGTCCCCTGGCCACATGCACAGCAGCGGGGAAAAAGTGGACTTTGCCCCGCACGAGAAATTTCAAAACATCTCCCCGCGACCCACCAACCCAAAAAAGTGGATTTTTCCCCTACTCGACACATGTCCCTTTTGGAAAATTTTCATCCCTGGGCCCACCTTGGGGGAAAATTTTCACCCCAAGGCTCGTCGGCCCATAACTTGAGTTTTATGAGGAGTTAGGAGGACTTCTTTATATCATTGGAAAGGTGAGAAAATTTCCTATCCAATGAGAATGATTTAGGGAAATTTTTAATGCGTTAAGTGTGAGAAAAATCAATTTGAAACTCTAAGCCTGTTAGAGAGTGGGTATGGTGTTAATTTACCCTCTGAACCTAATTGAAACTTCTATCCCTTAATTTTGGACCTTGTGACTCTAATAATTGTTAATCAAAGAAAAGTATACTCTAATAGTTTAGTATTGTTTTGGAACTTGTTAGTGGCAGCTGTTGCCTTATAACTGTTAGTAGACTCCTTTAAATAAATGAAAAATTATTCCATAATTTTCCTAACAAATCCTAGGTTGTTTCTTGGGTCTCAGTGGGTTGTTTAAGTGGGCATAACACTCCTTTTGAATTCATGGATCAATCTTCCTATCCTTCTTTTACTCCAACTAAGGTTTTTGTCATGGTTAACTACCACTACCGATTTTATGCAAGTTCTTACTCAGCATCCTCCTCACTTTATTACTCTAATACATGATCTGACCATCAATGTAGTCACCACTCACCGCACTCATCCTCCTATGGCTCCACCCATCTCTGTCCCACCACCTATCACTTCTACAATTCCTACCACTACCTCTAAGGGTTATGACATCATAGAGAAGCTTAAAAATACACCTACAAAAATATATCTTTATGATCTCTTGCTCGGCACGATAGATTATCGGCATACATTAGAGGTCACCCTTCATTCCATCCATATTGAAAGCAATAATTCACATGTTGCCTTTACTCACCTCATTCAATCTCTCAAAATCTACCACATGCTATATATTTTAGTGATGAGGATATCCCTCCTTATGTTGTTGATGATCCATTTGGACCTTTTCTTGTAACCACTACTATTGGTGCCATTTGTATTAAGTGCGTGTTCATTGAAAATGGCTATGTTATCAATCTCGTGCTCTATCCTTCCTTAGGGAAATTAGCATTATTGATGATTTAATTAATAATTCCTCTCAAGTCATTCGCGGATATGATTCCACTACTTGCACATGTATGGGAACTATCACCCTACTTCTATAAGTTGGGCCTAAAATTGTTCCTACTATATTCTTTTTATTGATGTCACATTTTAGTTCAATTGCTTTTTTGGAAGACCCTAGATTCATGTAATGCATGTTGTTCCATTTATAGTTTATTAGTGCGTTAAATTCTTACATGATGGTTATGAACATATTATTCTGCAAACCCCAAGCCCTTCAATTTTTTTCGTATAGATCATGTCACCTCCATGCCCATTCCTCCATCACAACCTATTTTGTATTCAACATTGGTACATATGATGTTGGGAAATCTAGTGCTCCTACTCCTTTTTTTACTTCTCCATCCACTCTATCGATTCCTACTCATACTACTAATATCATATAACCCACCATATGCATCCCTATGACTACTACTTCACCTAGTATAGCTCCTCTCAATTCTGCATCTAGTTCCATCCCTACCAATATTCTTGATAATGTTATACAACAAGATAATGTTAGCACTGATGATTCCAATGATGAGGTTGATGTCGTAGAACTTAATGATGACACATTGCACAATATTAACTTTAATCCCATTGAAATAGATGAATCCTACTTTCAAGATACTTTCATTGTTATTGGCCCTGTGAATATCAATTTAAGAAACTTCCTCCATCTACTAATGCCATGAACCTTTTGAGGGATTTGTGCATTCATTATACATTTTATCACCTATTGCATCTCCCCAAGTTTATTTTGTTTTACGCTTGGATCCCTTCACATGAACTCTCTTCCTCTACAATTTTTATTGGCCCATGTTCCATTCGACCCTACTTACTCTAAGACTGTTTGTACACATGATGGCTTGGCTTGGCTAGGATTGAAAATTGTTGATCTCCTTCCTCCACCTCACTCTGCTCACTTATATCATGGATGTGTACTCATTACTACTGCATATGACCTCCACATCTTCCATTTGATAGTATTCATTACACACACTCCTTGTTCCTCTCCACTCACACTTGGATAGTCTTGGCTTGATTACATTGGTGGCACACTAGATCCCAATCATATTGATATTATATTTCCCATGCCTTTCATCCGTGTCTCTACATCCAATGACTCCTTAGCCTATTATCAAAATCTCAATCGATGGTATGCACATGATTTTCCTCAACCACCTTTTACTGATGAAGAATATGTTATGTGTATGTATAATTTATGCCACAAAGGATCTTTATATGATCAACCTCACACTATTTCTTACCAATTATCTAATCCAGATCCTATTAGTTATGACCCTGACATAAATGATCTTCTAGATGAGTTTACTTGATTCTTATCTACATCACACACTTAGGGGCATCATGCTTTCTTCCCCCTCCTAGCATCATCACTTGTCTATAATACCTACTATTATTCTTTGTGATTCACACTTATTATTTTTCAACACTCTTTTACATTTTGATTTACACCTTGTGTTGTCATTACTCTATGACACACTCGAGTTCCATAGTTCATACTCGACTACTAAGGGTCTAAATCTGAAATGAACTTCACCACATTCACTATTCATGCTCTATGCTTCATGATCTATCTTTCTAGTGCACATTATGAAACCATTACCCGATGATACATTCTTGTTCTATGGTTCAACCTTGACTATTGAGGGTCCCTATAAATGAACCTTATCTCATACACATCCATTGGGGGCATGTTGCTCTATCATATGCACATTTTGCATACCACACCATCACACTCATAAAAAAATTGTATATCTTGGTTGCATTTATTCTTGCTAGTTTATTCTAATTATATCTTGCACTTTTCTTAGTATGTTAGACAAATACTCGGTATGTCATTATCTTTATCATATACACATTTGTGTTCACTTGGTCTATGGAAGTGAATACATATCTCTTATAAGCACCTTACATGATGCATGATGCTCGACATTACATCCCTTTCCACTCCCACCGAGGCTCATGTGGGCAACTACCTTGACTACTCTCACAAACTACATATTTTATCATTGCATCCTTTACTACTTCCTACTAACTATTGTTTTTCACTGATATATACACACTTTGATATGTTATATATATTTCTAACATGCTAATGGGTATTTCATGTGTAGCATTTACCTTCAGTAGCATTACATACAACCATGGTTATCTGATACATTTTCCTTTATATTGTTTTCTATTTTATGTTATTGTTTATGGGCTATGACCTATGTCTTATGTGATCATTATATATTTTTACCACTTTGGACCTGATTATCTTGTGATATTGTGAGCGATGTCCTATGTATGAAACCCGCCTCTCGAAGTCTACCTTGTCTTTTTTACTTGCTTGTTACATTTTCCTCTTTTGCATGCTTGCTATTTTTTCTACTAACATATGTTTCTAGCCAATTTCTTTTGCATGTGCCTTGATTTCTACCATGCACATCCCCTACCCCTATAAGGACACAATTTAGATAAGTATCAGTCCTCTCATTTGGGCCACATTATCCTACTAACGTCACATACACCCCAAACGAGGGGGGTATACATTGGGTGAATAAATCACCCCTACAATAGCTCATAACTATAGTACATTTCAACACAATACAAAATCAACACATGAACACAGTCACAAAACGGCCCAAAATCAAACTTGGGTCAAAATCACAGAACAGACACCAACACCCAAACTCGGACATAAGCATTTGGGTGCCTGTCTCCTCCCCTATGCATGAATTTCCTTGGGGCACACATGATCATATTATCTAATCACATAGTTCACATAAGCATTCGAGATCGGTTTCACGCTTATATGCACAATCCTTCAATCACAAAGCATACATGTAATCTTCTACAATCCATTTCAATCAGAATAATCGGTATAATTAAAATGAATTGGGACAACATGAACAGATCATGGATGTACCATCTGCAATAGTGTTTATTGGGAAGAGACATGGATGGAGAGTAACATTAGACCTCTTTCCCAAACACTTGCTCTTTGGCGTGAGATCACCCAAAAATCTTGCACTTGACATGAGATTGCCCAAAAAACTCATTCTTGGCATGAGATCGCCCAAAAAAATCACACTTGGCGTGAGATATCCCAAAAAACTCACTATTGGTGTGAGATTGGCCAAAAAACTCACTCTACACAACATTTTCAAGACACATTTCTATCCTTCTACACTCTTCTACATCAGTGCACTCTTTCGTTTACACACTATAACATACATTTACATACTTATGCACATTTTTTTCCGATTTACCATATATGGAACTTTGACTACATTCTTGCTCTTCTTTTGTAGGTCCCACATGTAATCAAAAACGTTCATGGAGAAGTCAAATTATTCAATAAGAGCATATAATCACATAAGTGCATGAAGTAGTAAAATCATTCAATTTTATATAGTAATTATAACATGTCATCACACAAGTGTAATTTCATAAAATAATCAATTATTACAATCAAAAATTATACGAGAAAATAAAATCACACAATATGTAGAAGTAATCAATGGTGTAACACAACAATTTTGGGGAAACCAAAATAGGAGCCCAAGGCCAATAATAATGAACTATTACATCAATAAATAATAAATGTAAGTAGCATGGTGATTTTTGGTCGGTTTATAGAAGTAAGAAACGAGATCATTAGATAAAACATGATATAGCATGTTGTTTTCACCCTTTTTAGAGTTCACTAAGACTTACACATAACCAAAAAAGAATGAAATATAAGTTGTAAGGCGTTATTCTGATTAATTAAATTCTAACATTAATCATTCAATATCAAAACAATACATTAATATTTGTAAAACATGTACACGATACAATACAAGTTCACAAACATAAGGGATTGAGCGCACTCATCTAATTAAATATGATTTTGGATCGATATGGGTTATTTGAATTATGGAACATGGCAATATAGACCTAAGAGTTCCTCAATACTGAAATTATAACTTGAAGATCCACCTAGGTGGAACTGCGTACATTAGGGCTAGGAACATTTGTATGGTCCTAACCTAGTTTTACAATCTTGACTATGCTCATAACCAAGATATGTAACTTATTAGGCTTTTCACTTGTTTAGATATCTTCTACAATCTTTTTCAATCATTGTTGATCACACTTTGTGAGGGCCTTTGAATGCTCTTCTCAATATTTAAAATCTTAACCATGGATGATAATTCCTACAAAAAAACATTAGTTAGGTTGTGGGAACCCTGTGCACCTCTTACGTCGGTAGTGTACTCTGAAGAGGCCTCAAACCGTACATGATTCTCCACCTAGCATGTGATATCTATTTGTAGTGCAATCAAATTTGACATCATTCTTTTGACAAATCTCAACTTAATTTTCTCTCTTACAAATCTACTTGAGTGAGTGACTTTGATTTATTCCAAATGTAGAAAGAAATTGCCTATTGTAGCTGGTGCCTCCTAATGAATGTGCAAAGGGTATTTGTAGAGTGTGTAGAGATTTGGGTGCCTTTTGTGCTATCTTTTGCAATAGGAGTCCATAAGAGTGTTGAGTCTTAAATGAGGTGATCTTTAGTTGGTTATATATGCTTCCAAAGGTGATTTAAGTTGCAAAGGCTGACTTATAAGGATTAAATGACATAAATAAGTATTTGCAAATGAAATTTTAATATCAAAGTGAGAAAGGGAAAAAATGCACACCAGGGTCAAGAACATATGGAATTTCTTTCCCTATTGTATGTTTTTTACCCTAGAGATACAATCTTAAGTGTGAAGTTTGGAAGCTAACCAAAAAAATTCTTAAAGGATTTCATGCATTCAATTCTCATAAACTATTGATAGATGAATGTGTATGATCAATAAATTTAGATAAGATACCTAAATATGTGCAAGATGAGAATGAGTAAAGTGCACCTTTTTGAGAAAGAGAGAAATGTTAATACTAGCGAGTGCTAAAGAGTAGAATTACCAAATTTGAGTGTCTACATTTCCCCACTTTAAGTATGAAATGAAATAACATGCTTAAAGGAAAATATATCGAGTGTATAGACATAACTTTTTATTTTCTCAATATTTTTTTTTGCAAGCTCTCATTGTATTGATGTTGGCACATTTTATGATGAAACCTACAACAAAGAGTGTGGTCAATGTCCATGATAAAGGATTGAACTTTAATTCAAATTTAAAAATGTAATGTAAATGAAATATGGAATTGTAAATAGTGAAACAAATAGATGCAAAATGTGGAATGAATACACCTATTTATTTTGTAGAGGGAATAATTTCCCAATCTTTACTTATACTTAGAGTTTAGATTGTTGAACTTTTCGAAGAATTATGGGTGATCAGTCCCCAATTGTGTCAAATAGTTTCGGAGTATTGGGTGTATGGAACCCAACACACAAATGTCGAAGAGGGAGAAGAAGAATGAGGATTTGAAGCACCTCATGAAGGAAGACATGTACAAAAAAATCACACACTTTGGGTAATTATCTAGTCCTGATTACATACAACTATTCAAATGATTCCTAAGTAAGAAAAGTACTAATCAACCCATGTCTTTGGCCATCTTTTCTTTCTTTCTTTCTATTGGCACTTTTGGTCTTACACACATTCTTACTAAGTTTGACCTTTGACCCTTCAGTTTCTCGAGTCGAGACACTAGCGCTTTGATAGGACGTCAATGCCCCGTCCCCTCTAGTTACCCCTAATCACTTTGTAATTTTTTCACATATTTTGGGTCCTTTCTAGTCGTTTGAGTATCTTATATTTTTGGTAGTCATCCTTTTTAGGGTTAATTAAAAAATTCAAGCAAGGGAATCATATAAATATAAAGTTATGTGACCATAATAAAGGACCAAACACTAAGCATTAGCTATCACCACCTAAGGTTGCATCCAAAGGCTATTAAAGAGAATTTAAGCATCCATTCAAGGGAAAGGTATTACATTATCCGCATACACTTCATAGGAGGGAAGTTCATTCTATTCCATGTAGACATCTATTTACATATTTTACATCTATCTATTTTCTCGTTATCAAGTGTGACATGCACAAAAGCTTCCTAGGGCACAATTTCACACACACACACACACACACACACACACACACACACACACACACACACACACACACACACACACACACACACACACACACACACACACACACACACACACTTATAACTACATTGGGTCTGAAATGTAGTGTAGCAATCGATCGTAAGTTCACGTGTTTTACGGTGAGGATAGTCGACCCCTCATTTGAATTATTTTCTTTTTGGGATTTGATGTACTCTTGAGGGTTTTACAAGTTAATCTTTCATTATAGGTTATCAACAACATTGGTGATCATTGTGTGGCATACTAGCGACCAAAGGAGAAGGACATCTAACATCTTGTGACCCTACGAAGGAGTTTTTTTATGTTTTTATTAGTCGCATGTGCCCAAAGCAGTCCATGGTGCCCGCATGTGCCCTTGACTCTTTCCTGGGCACCCTAGTCCAGACAGGATCTTCCGGTTGCACATTTTTATGAAGTTATGTATGACACTTCTCCCTTTCATTCACCTGGTCATCACTTGACATAGTCCGATTTAATTTCAAAACATCTAAGTCATCTTATCTCCTCTTTGCAACTAGGGTTTCAATACTTAATTGCTTAATTTTCTTGGGTTTATTTTGTACTTAATTGTTTATTTATTTACTGCTTTAATAGCAATCAGATTTAGGCATTTATTTCCATATTTGCTTAATCATTTTGGTGAACCAGACATTCAAATCCACCTTACTTCTAGGGATTTTATCATCTTTTCCTATGGCTCAATCTTATGGAAAATTTATTGAAGCCCATCTTAAAGACCTTAATGATCATATCACTAAGCATCCTCAAGATCTAGACTTGATTTTATATGTTGCTCATGAGGAGGCCACAAATCTTGTGGAGCTTAATGCTTCTCCCTACCTCTATTGCTACTCAACTAAGCTCACGCCACATCTATTATTCTTGTTTCAATTCCTACTCCCACAAATCACTTCACTCCACCACTTGTTTCTCACACATGGAAATTTTCTTCCACTGGCACTCAATATTTAGCCTCTCTTTATCAAGATATTCAAGCACAAATTCATCAATTACAACATGTTACTTCTCGTGCATCTCCATCTTTGGATTCCACATTACTCCTTCATTCTCCTTTTGCACCTACCATTTCCACTTATGCACTTCCACCTAATTTTGTCACCCCTAAGTTGCCCATTTTCAATGGCCATGGTGACCCCCAAGAACATCTTTGAGTGTTTCATGTGGCTTGTCTATATTTTACAGATGATCATTTTCTCCTAGCTAAGCTCTTTCCTTGCAATCTTCATGATTATGTGATGCATTGGTTCTATGACCTACCTATCCACTCGGTAACATCTTTTATGCATCTAGTCGATGCTTTTTCTCACACATTTCTCTATCAATATCAGCTCTAATATCTCTTATGCTCAACTTGCTCAACTTAAACAAGGGTCTAACGAACATCTAGCGAGATTATGTCTTGCGATACAAAAACAACTTAGCTAAGATGTCTAATGTGCTTGTAGACTCGAGCTTCAATATTTATTCATTCAAAGTCTATTGTTGCCTCTCTAGAGAGTGTTCTCTTTGATACATCTCCATCATTTGATCAATTATGTCATACTCTTAAGCTACGTGAAACAAAACTCTTATCTATAGAAAACTTAAGTATCAAAAATAGGCTTCATATTTTGCACGTTTTTAAGATAAATCAACTTTCAAGTCATCACTAAAACCTAATGATGCTAAGGTTATTGTCAACATTGTATCTAACACTAAATAGCTCCAATGGAAACCACCTAATCGTATGTATACAAAGTTAACTATCACTCGCATCTTATATTACCACAACTTATTGAGAACAATCTTATTACACTTCCTCCTCCACTCAACTTGGATCCATCTCATCCAAAAGGTTGTAATTACAATGAAATTTTTGATGAAACTATCATCAATGTATCAAACATTCTATATATTGGTGAACTTTTCAGAACCTCATTCAAGATCTTATCGATAATAATATACTAGAGATTCCAAAGCCTACAACCTTTGTACCCGTAAATGAAAATCATAATCTCAAAATCTTTAACAATCCTCTCCTAAAACATGACAAACAAATGGTTGAATCCTTAACAAATCATACATATCCCACAATGCCTCCTCCTGCATCGGGGCTCTTGATTTTCTAGTTTCTCATACTGAGACATTCCCACCACTCATTAATTTCTCCAATTATGATTATCATGCTACATTTTCTTCTGATCGCTTACGGATTAGTGCTTATATTGAATCCACTCCCATCAATAACATTATATTTTATCCATCATGGCGTATCAACGCGTGTTCCATAATACTCCTTATTGCTATCGGCTATTCGCTATCAAAAATTTCATATGCAATTCCAAAATCATATAGTGTTGTCAAACTTTTGGTCATTTTTGGTCCTCTCACCATGCTTGTGTCTTTTCTTGTGGCACCATCTTTCGAATGGTGTGACATGTTCTTAGGTCTCTAATGGCTCCGCTCTACTCAAAATATCATCTCCATAACTCATTTATGTCTAAATTTCATTCATAAGAAGCATGTCATTTCTATCAATGGTTCTCCGCCATCTACACCATGGTCGTAACCTCCTCTAGAGGTTGTCATTATATTGAACTAAAGCATCTAGGCCCTCACGGAATCTCAAAACTAAAGCACAATCTGCTCCTAACTCACTTGTTCATGCTTGATCTACATGGTCTCATCATCAGCTATTTTGTCACACCAAACTAGGTCCACTACTCACACCACTCCTTCACATCGGTATACATCACCGCCTCGCTCTACTACATAGGTTTCCATCACCTTCTCATTTGGATACACATAGGTGTTCATCACCTCCATGTTCGGTTACACATAGATGTCCATCACCTCCACATTATACTCATCGATCACATGCATTTAGGCTTCATTCACCTACACAATGTCTATCTCATATACCACCACTCTTAGAGCATGGTCACACACCTTTATCTTCGTAGGCATCGGGGAAGGACACTCAAATTTCACTTTAATCAGATAACCCAATCATTATCACATATTTAGGGGGAATCACATTTACTCCTCCCCATTGCATTGACGCACAACTTATCTTCTCATCATTTCACATTCAATCTCTCACATACAACATGCACATCTTGATACATTAGTATCATCATTACCCGATGACACACTCTCTTTTTTTGGTTCACACATGACTATTGAGTGCACTCTATACACATGAACCTCACATGCTACACACACAACAAGCTCGATATACTCATCACTAAATAATCAACACACTTACGACACCTTCTTCTTAACACACATTCAACCTCACATGCTACACACTCACTCACAATACATAATTTAAATTCCTATTCATTAATATAAACACAACACAATGACAAAAACACATACTCTTTAGGCATATTAAACCCAAAATACAACACACTCGACCTATCTACAACATGTTGCAAACTACACACTTTCACAACATACATATCTTACATCACATGACACATATTTCTTGTGTAAAATCAACACAAACATCATACACATTCTACATATCCACAACACATGGCCTACTCGACACTTTAACATGTGACACAACCTACTACAAGTATAACATGTTCACAACACATATCTCTCAACACACAACATTACACACTCAATGTGCCCACAATCAATCTCTTCTAACAACATTCAACACAACTTCATAACATCTTACACAAAGTGACACATTCACGACACATTTCTATCATGCACAAACAACTAAACACATTGCACATTCAACATATCTATCACACAATAAATGTGACACACCACCCTATGATGCACTCTAGTTCCATGGTCCATACTGATTGTTGAGGGTCTACATCTCAAATGGACCTCACCACACTCACTCACTCACTCATTCACACACTCTACACTTTGCACTTTGACAATCATATCTTTTTAGTACACACAATTCAAACCATTTCCCGATGACACACTCTTTTTCTATAGTTCATTCTTGACTATTGAGGGGGAATTTATAAATGAAACTCATCTCATACATACACATCCACTTGGGGTTGCACTACTCCTATCATTCACTCTACATTCCATTCCATCTCATATAAAACATACTACATATCTTGGTGCATTTACTCTTGTTTTCTTATGCTCTTAACGTGTACACTTTATTACACATGCTAGATAGATATCTTGTATGTCATTATCTTTATCATACACACATGCACGCTCACTTTCTTTTCTAGTTGTGATCGTAGAATTTACACAGATCTCCACACGCAACATGGATGTTTGGCACAATACCTCAAACACTACATGTGCTATTGTTTCATTTTTCATAGCACATTACTTTATCGGATTATACACGCCTTGACATATTATTTATCTTTGAACATGCTAATGGGTGCTTCATGTGTAACATTTGTATTGTAGGTCTATTTACTTCCTTGGTTGTCTATTACATTAATTATTATTATTTGTCATTATTTTCCATTGTTTTTGGGATTTTCCCTTTGTCTTGTGTGCACACTTGTCTACTCTTGGCCATCTCGGCCTTGATTGTCTTGCGACATTGTGAGTGATGTCTCATGTTTGTGACCCACTTTTAGCAGTCTTCTACTTTTTCTTCATGCATGCTTACATTGTCTACTTAGCTTACATATCATCTTTTACATTAGTTTTTCCTTTTCTTGTACTAAAACTTGTCTCCTATCCATTTTGTTTTGTGTGTGCCTTGGTTTCTACCGAGCACACTCCTTCCCCTAAAGGCACAATTTTAGCACAAGTAGTCGGTCCTCTTTTGGGCTGCATACTCCTCAGTGACGTCACATGCACCCAAAACAAGGGGGCATCATTTGGGTGAATCAGTCACCCCTATACAATAGTTTATATACACAGTTCAACACAACACAAGATCTGTACAACAAAATTATTAGTCTCATATAGGGCTCATAATCATACTTTGGTTCTCAACACAACACAAACATTAGCGCCCGGACAGAAAGTAGCGCATGGGTTCCCCTAACTGTTCTTGGATGCTCATTACTGGGGACAACTATACAACATTATTTAGTGCAACACATTCTACATCACTTCACACAATGGATTTTACAGGGCATATAGTCCTTAGCACACAATATACAACATTTTCTTTTTCGGCATTGGGTTGAAAATGGTCGAACTGGATCAAATTTTTACACACCATTTGTAGTGGTGTTCCATACATTGGGAATCAATTAATGGTTGGAGGATGACACCATATTTTTCTCTCTACACTTCCTTTTAGTTCTTGGCATGATATCACCCAAAAAAATTGTAACCGACATAACCGGTGTGAGATAGCCTAAAAAACTTGGTCTTCTTCATCATCTATAAGATCCTTTCTACACTCTTTTCCTCATCATAGATTAGGTGCACATGTTCCTTTTTCACATTTTCACATTTTACATGCTTTCTTACATACGTTTTACATATTCTGATCATATACAAGTGTATTTGACTACTTGTTCATTCTTCTTTTTTGCAGGTCTGTCCTCATGGGAAGCGGTGAGTCAACATCATCATGTACATCACATCACAACAACAACAATTGACATCAAAAACATGTACAATCACAACACCTACACATGTTTTTCTTCCCTAGGCTCATCATCATCATCACTTTTTGCACTTTCTCCTCTCTAGTTTCCACGCTCCACATTTTTATCACTCCACATTTTTCCTTGTCTCTCGGCCCACTTTCTCCATCGATCTACAACGTTATCAGGTACACATCTCTTATCTACTTTATGTTATTGAGATTTATCTCAACAATATAAAGTGGGAGCAAATGTAGACACAAAATCACACACTTCGGGTAATTATCTAGTCTTGATTGCTTATTACTATTCATATGATTCCTAAGTAAGAAAGTTACTAATTAACCCATATCTTTGGCCATATTTTCTTTCTTTCTATTGCCACTTTTGGTATTTTACACCTTATTTCTCATTCGACCTCTTAACCTTTAGTTTCTATGAGTTTTGACACCGACACCCAACTAGGATGCCAATGTCGGTGCCCCGTCCCCTCGGGTGCCCTCAACCTTTTTGTAATTTATTCACATATTTTGGCTCATTTATATCCATTTGAGCATATTATATTTTTCGTAGTTGTAATTTTCGGGTTAATTACAAAAATTCAAGCAATGGAATCGTATAAATATAAAGTTATGGGACCATAATAAAAGACCAAACACCAAGCATTAGCTATCACCACCTATAGTTGCATCCAAAGGTTATTCAAGAGCATTCACACATCCATTATAGCATTCATTCAAGGGCAAGGGACTACTTTATTTTGTACACACTTCATAGGAGGGGAAGTTCATTCTATTTCACGCACTCATCTATTTAAATCTTTTACATCTAGATATTTGCTTGCTATCAAGTGTGACATGCATAAGAGCCACTTAGGGCACAATTCCACACACACGCACCTAGAATTACATTGGGTCTAAAATGTAGTGCAAAGCTCAATCCTAAGTTCACTTGTTTGATAGTTGAGGAAATCCTGACTCCTCATTTGCATTATGTTCTTTTTTGGAATTTGATGCACTCTTGAGGGTTTTGGAGGTTAATATTTCATTATAGGGTATCATCGACATCAAAGATCATTGTGCGACATACTAACGAATAAAGGCAGAGGACAATAAACATTTTGCAACCCTGCAAATGAGGTTTTCAAAGGGTTTTAGTAGTCACAAGTACCCAGAGCAGGTCCAAGGCACTGCAGTGCCCTTGCCTCTTTCCGGATGCCCCAGCCTAGGTAGATCTTTCGGTCGCACATGTTTTTGAGGTTTTGTACAACACTTCTCCCTTTTCTGTTCACTTCAAAGACACAGTTCAAATTTAATTATGAAACATCTAAGTCATCTTATCTCCTCTTTGTGACTAGGGTTTCAATACTTAATTTCTTACTTTGCTTGGGTCTATTTTAGACTTAATTATTTATTTATTTACTGCTACAATAACAATCAAATTTACGCATTTATTTGCATATTTTATTAATCAAGAAGACAAGTGTATCAAAGTCATTCAACAACTCTAATATCTTCCCTTTAAGTGTAAGAGGAGAGGAAGTATTGCTTATGAAGAACTTAACCACTTCGATACCTTCCATGACCCCACATACCATACCAATGTAAACAAATCTAGACCCAATTTTACAAATTAGGACACACAGTATAAAAGAGAATGAATTTCCCCCATACTCTGCCCATGTGTGGTACAACTAAGTACAAACTGAAAAAAGGTCAAATATGCTAAAATTTAGCTGTGAGACAGGAGGAACATGCCCCAATATCTCTAAAACTAAAACTAAAAATGAGTGTTATGGAGAATAAGGTATGTTACATTTCATGACCCATGAAACTGATTTAACCTGAGTCATTTGAGTCTGAAATTGTGCCTAAAACATGTGCATGTAGGTGAAATTATGAAACTATTAAGAAATTTATTATAACTTGCCTCATTGAAAAACATATAAAGGGATCAAAAATGTCCATACTGAGTCCTTAACATACTATATGTTCTTGACCTTACGCTTTCTTTGTTGAATTTTGGTGTCTAATGTTGTTTCTGGGTAGTTTTTACATGTTCCTTCATGTGTATGAGCCTAGAATTCTATGTCTATTTTAGGTTTAGAATTAACCTTGAGATGAATTCCCTTCTTTTGAGGCTTGTTTGATAAAGACTTTGAGTGCACAAATCAAAATAATAAATGTGTAACCATGTCGGATAAGTCTCGATAATCTTCGTAGAAAATACATGAATGGTTGATGTGGTGGCCACCAAGAATAACTTGTACCTACAAAGAGGATGTACATAGTAGAGATCATGGCATGCAACCAAAGAAAAATAAGCAACAAGAATAATAGCAGCAATAATCTCAACATGAAAACTAATAGTAATCAGCAACAATAGTGTGAATAGTGTCACACAAAAAGGTATAGTACTATAAACATGGTACACCCACAACATCGCAAGACAATCAAGGCCCTTAAATAACAATCAAGAAATGTCATACAAGAATTCATCATGCCCCAAGTATGGGACATCCATGGTGTTGCAAGACAAACAAGGTCCTTGGACCATAAGTAGGGTAGTAAAGAAGTAACGACACACACAACTAACATGCATGTATAGAAAAAAATAGTATCATAATGTGATGAAATGACATAGCAAGTGATATATAGGAGCATATGAAACAACAACTGTCAACAACGCACAAGACACATGTGTTTGTCATGTTATTTTAAAAGATAGAAAATACACTATGTATGTAATCAAGCGTAATGAGGAAGTGAAAATGCACTATAATGAAATTAAAGTACATTGTTTGTATGGAGGGATGCCCCCAAAAGAAGTATGTAAGTAACCACGATAACTCTCATAATCATGTATCGATCTATATGTTCTTCATCATGCTCAATATACCCCATGAACACATGTGTGTAAAGAAAAATATGGTATCTATCAAATGAAAAGGATAATAAACATGTATAATACAAATTGCTAATAATGAATGTTACATAAACATGTCCTTAATTTTGCATTGTTGAAAATGTTTGAATTTTTTACTTGTAATTATATCAATGTTTTTCTAATTTTATTACATAGTTTTATAAAAAGTGGATAGTGTGAAATTTTTCCAAGGATAACCTCCTTGGCATGTGAATCAACTACCACAAATGATATAGGCTTAGGGCTCGGATGTTCCAAATAATGTGACTCAAATACTAGTGGAACTATGGTAGTAATATGTTTCAAAGAGAGCCTAGGAAGAGAGAAATGTATAGTAGCACAACGACTAGTATGTGATGTATGAGAGTTGTATGTTGGACTAAAATAACGAGTATCCCTTAAAGAATTATGAGGAGATATAGGGTGAAATTACATACAAAAGTATCGATGAGGAATCCTATGAGAATGTAATCCACTAGAGACAATATGTGTGGATGAAGGGCTAGCTAGAGATCGGGGAAGGATATGTGAATCAATATATATAACCAAAGGCCTAATATAATTCCTAAGAGGACTAAAATGATGTGGATCAACGTGTGAATCCAAGGACCTATCAGAAGACCTAGTAGGATTAGATATATGTGAATTAATGTGTGAATCCAATGACCTATCAAAATATCTAGGAGGATTAGAGTTATGTGAATCAATGTGTGAATCCAAAGACCTATCTGTAGGTGTACTAGGAATAGGGATAGAGGTTTTGGGATAATTACTAGGTGTGTTATAAGAAGGATCCTCAAAAGGGATACCTCAAATAGTAACAACTGATGATTATGAATGAACTTGGTACACTTTGGTGACTATCGATAGGATATCCTTAAGAGCACATAATCAAGGGAGACCAAGACGTAAGGTGTCATAGTTAAGAGTAATATCAACCAAGAATGAAGTGGGTGTGGTAATAGGACAAATAATGGTAGGTTACATGATACGATGATAGAGAGGATCAAAATCAAATGTCGATTCTAAGTACGGATATCAAGAGATTGAAGTAATGACCATGAACACACATTATCTTTTTTTTGTGGATCAACTAATACACCATGTATGAGTAATTGATGACTAAATATAGGAATATACAATGTATTATAAATAAATGTGTCATCTATATCAAATTCATCGAAATTAATGCATATTGTAGAGGGTGGCATGCATAAGCAATAGATAATTGACCATAACATCTAAAAGATGGTCATAAAAGTTTGGTAGCGGCACCGCATGATGAGAATTATGCACTTTAGAAGTATATGTATCATTTGTATGCTTAGGAGTGGATAATTGAATATTTTTAACTTGGAATTGGTGTTTTTTTTTAGAATATTCAATGGGCTCATCATATTCAATGACATTAGATTCAATAATGTCCTTAATAACATGAAGAATATTTATGCATCTATATGTATAATGATAAATACATTGGTGATAATTGCAATAGGATTTTGCATCCAAACTCTTACTTTGAGGTGTTCTCATGTCAACCTCAGACAATGGAAGGAGAGACACAATATTGCACTCAAGTAATTGTTTTAAGAATATATGAGGAGCAAATGGTAAACGTGTAAATTGTCATTGTGCATGATATAACTTTATCTAAGTAGGATGATTATATCATAGCATTGAAAATGTCTTAAAATAAGGATTAACATCATTAGTATTTCCCTTAAATGTATATTTTCTTTGAAATTTGGCATTAGATGTATTAGGAGTGCTAGCAAACATACTTGAGCTTATTCATATGTAATAACTTATCTTCACATTCTTTTAGTGTATGGAAAAGATGGTCAAATGATTTGAATTTTTCAAACATGACTGATTATTGCAAAGGAGGAAGTAAGCTTTGTGTAAAAATGTCTTGCAATTCACTATCATCTAGGATATTATTCATCTTGGTAAGCATGGTCTAATAACACAAGACATAATCATTGATATGTTCATTAGAGGCTTGACATAGCTTAGACATTTGTGCATAAGAAACCTTATCCCCAATGTTAATAAAAAAAGTGTGCCATAAATTAATTTGCCAATGTAGTGAAAGAATGCATAGAATGTGTGGGGAGATCATAAAACCATTGTAATGAAAAGTCCTTAAGACTCTAGGAACAACACAGTAAACAAGATGTCCTTATAGGCATAATCGATGCAATCCATATAAAATGACCTAAGGTGTTTTGCGGGGTCATATTTTCCATCATAGATATTAATTTTAGGTGTAACAAAAACAAGAGGCAAAGGGTAAGAGGCCACCTCAAGAGCTAGTGGATTATGTAGTAATTGAGTGGAATCCATAACATGAGGAGAATTAGATACACCTTGTTGCAATTGCAATATTTGATCTTGTAACGTGTGAACAAGGGTTTTAAGAGCTTATGTGCCATATGAAGAAGCATGTGAACCATTAGATATGAGATGTGTAGTAGCAATATTAGTTGTATGAATAGGTATATAAACATTGTGCATTGGAATATTAGGTTCCCAGAGAATGTGGAAAATGTTGATGTAGGGATAGTAGATGTCTCTAAGTTATATGATGGAGTATGATTAAACTAATTTCATGAAACGTATTTTAGGATATCAATGTTTGAGGGATTTTTTTGTAAAATTTTGTGTAAATTTTTGGGAACCATCATCAGTAAGGTCTCGGTTATGATTTTCAGAGTGATTATTGAAACCATCACCTTGTGCATGATCACCATTGATAGTTAAAATAGTATTAGCAAATATATCATCATGGACTTGAGCACAAGAGCAAGAAAGGGTGGTATGGGAGTTGGAAGATGTGGGGAAAGATACATATATACTGAAAATGATCCCTAAGATTTGGCATGATAAATCAAAATATCCAAACACAATAAAATAAAATAGAAACCCTAAGGCCACTAGGGTTTTGATACACGATGTTCGATTCAAGACTTGGGTTCACCAAATGTTTTCACCCTTTTTAGATTTGATTATGATCTACACATAATAAAATAGGAATGAAATAGAATCTACATGGGGTTATTCTAATTAATTAACTTTCAAAATTAATCATTAAATATCATAAAAACACATTAATACTTACAACAAATGTACATGATACAATATAATTTCAAAATACAACTGATTGAGTGCACTCAACATATTACGAGATGATTATAGACTTGTATGGGTGATTTGAATGATAGTAAAGGGAGATCTAGACTTGACATTTCCTCAATAGTGAAATTATGACTTAAAGATCCACCTGGATAGAACCATATAGTAAGGTCAGGAACATCTATATGGTCCTAACCTAGTGGTATGGTCTTGACTATTCTTAGAACCAAGATCTACAACTTTCTAGCTTATAGTTTTTGTAGATATCTTTATCACTCTTTGCAGTCACTTTTGATCATGATACAAGGGCCTCTAAATGTTCTACTCAATCTTTCAAACCCTAACCATGCATGAGAAGTCCTACTGAAAAACCATTAGTTGGGTTATGGGAACCTTGTACATTGCCAAAGTTGGAACTACTCCAAAGAGGCCTCAAACCACATGTCATTATCCACCTAGCATTTGATATTCAGTTTTAGTGCAATAAAATTTGACATCCTTCTTTTGACAAATCTTGACTTGAGTTTGTCTCTCACAAATCTACTTGAGTGAGTGACTTTGAGTACTTGAAAATGTAGGAACTCGTCCCCTATACTTAGTAGGAAACTTCAAAGTTGTAGATGTTAATGCCCTAATGAATGTGGAGAGGTATTTACATAGTGTAGGGAGTTTTGGGTGCCTTTTGTGCTAGCTTTTTCAATAGGAATCCATAAGAGTGTTAAGTCTTAAATGAGGTGAGTTTCACTTGGCTATATATGCTTGAGAAGGTGATTTAAGTTTTAAAGGCATGCGATAAGGAGTAAATGACCAAAATAATAATGTGCAACTAAAATTTTAGGATCAAAGTGAGCAAGGAAAAACCATACACGAGGGTTAGGAATGTATAGATGTTCCTTCCCCTATTGTATATTTTTACCTCAGAGAGACAATTTGAAGTGTGAAGTTTGGAAGCTCACCAATGATTTTCTTAATGTATTTCATGCATTCAATTCTTGAAAAATGTCAACAAAAGAGTGTGTATGATAAAGCAAGCTAGAAAAGAGACCTAGATATGTACTAGATGAGAATGGGTAAAGTGCACTTATATAAGCAAGAGAATAATGCCAAGATTAGCAGTGTCAAGGAATAAAGTAGTGTAATGTGCATATTGGACTAGTATAGAAATATTTGATCACAATAAACTTAGTTTCTTAGATGTCCCGAGTGTAGGTATGCCTATAAAGTGGTAGGTATCCCTCAAGATGGAAGACTGTAATAATTTGTGATGTGCTACGAGATATGATCAAATTAGGTTTCGTATGTAAGATGCCCATGTCCCCCATAGTAGAAATGCCTCCCATGTTCTATAGGATATAAACCCCTAGCATACATATGAATGAAATAAGAGTGGTGGGAATCCTCACTATAGATGGGTGATAGGTATTTCCCCATATATATCCCCTAGAAATTAAAGAGGTGGGGGGGGGGGGGGCGAGCACACCCCATCCCATATATTTGGTTCTAGTTCGGCCTCAAACTCGGTTGTAGGAGTCGTAAGGTGTGAAATTTGCATGGGTTGTAATTACTTTATTTGTTCTATGAAACACAAATAATAAGGTAGTTTGAAGTGTTAAATCAGAATGATCATAAGGATTAAATAAATATAATGGCCAAACATGTCAAATGTAGGTCATGGT
The DNA here is from genome assembly GCA_018340775.1 of Taxus wallichiana var. yunnanensis. Classification (NCBI taxonomy): domain Eukaryota; kingdom Viridiplantae; phylum Streptophyta; class Pinopsida; order Cupressales; family Taxaceae; genus Taxus; species Taxus wallichiana. Next base: position 850,969,653 of record CM031242.1, on the reverse strand, counting down.
GTTATATTTTTATAATGTTATATTGTTTTTGTGTTTTCAAAAGAGGAAGCTGAAAGGAAAAAAATTCCGGTAGAAATAAAAATGACCCTAGGGTATATTTTATAAAAGGTGAAATAGAAAAGGTGGGATCCTGAATAAGTATTATTCCCTCAAAATCACATCAAACTAGTGAAATGTGTTACATGTTAAGTAAAAAATTGTCAAATATTAATGCAAATTCATGTGTAATATGATACTTTGTACTATCATCCGCGATAGTGTATAATAACTCTATTCCTTGGTGATAAGTTCTAATAGGATCTTGGTGTGAATTAGTGTGCATCGACATCTCTCGAGGTTCAAACCCACATAGTCACTTCCTAGCTACCACATATCATACATGGCTAGATAACACAAGATGCCTCCAAAGAGAAGATGGATTCATGACATGGTCATGATGAAATTCAAGTAAGGAATTATTTTAAATGGCTGATGTTTATGATATTTTAAACAGATTTTCATCAATGGTGGATAAATGATAGTCTCTAGTTCCAAGCTTGTAAGTGATCATAAAGGGGTTTAACCAATTTTTTTCAAACTTCCCTTTTGTTTATTTATTTGCATTGATTTTTCTAGTTTCCTTTAAGGTTCAAATCACCAATATCATATTCACAAATATGCATATTATTATTGTAATCCATTCTTAAATGGATTTTATATACATGTAAGTTCTCAATAACATGAATATTTTACCAATTCGATGTTTCTAGTTGATGAAAATTCTTTTCATAGTGCACATTATCTTTGATTATACATGTGGAGGAGACTGTAATGATGGTATCTAAATTTATAATGAAAAATTCTTTTGTATCATTAACTAGGTAAAATGATGTAGCTCATGTAGGTGTAAGTACAATCATGATATAAGCCCATAATGTGTTTATAATTTGAATATGTTGATATTCTCCACGTATGGAAAAATTAATGTAACACATTTACCTAGCCATGACCCCTTTACCCCACATTGATATTAATTTAATCACTTATAGTTGAATTAGTAGTTATCCTCACATTATTAGTTGATTTGATTATTTGAATTAAGTTAATTTCATCCTCAAACCTCCATCTCATCATTACACCTCACCTGGACCCATTCAGGGGCATTTAACTCATAGTGACCAAGTCATCACTCTCAAGAGTATTGAGTCATCACTCTCGATGTTGAGTCACCACTTGTAACTAACTAACTAAGAATTCTTCTAAACCTAATTGGACTTCTTTATGACCTTCCTACCTTTTCTAACGAGAACTCCACTTCCCTAAGTGGAATCAACTTGGAAAACATGCCAAATCTGGGAAGATATTCCTATTTTTGGTAAAAAGGACTAATTCACCTAACTAATGTCGGTTTTTCCTCAACCGGTTCCGGTTACCTAACCTCCATCGGTCACCTTATATAAAATTTCACAACTCTTTACATGGGTTGGTCATTCATTTATTGGAGAACTTATTGCATTCAAAGTGTGAATCTTCAAGCCTCTCATGCATCCAGATGACGAACAAATATCAACCAAAGTGCAAGAAAAGCATATTTGGTTCTCCTTCCAGAGCATTGGAATACTCATGGAGAACACAAGTTGAGTATTGCCATGTACCTTGGACTCAAGCACCTCTTCTCTGATCAACCATCAACCATCTCAACTCACAAGGTCTACAAGACACCAAGTAAGTATTGTGATTTTAATCATTTGGGCTTATCAATTTATAGATCTCTTTCATTTAGTATTTTATTTTTTTCTATTACCGTACATCACTTCTTCCTCCAACCCACTAACCCAACCACCCCAAGCCTTTTCACCCTTCTAAACCTCCTTCTTAGTATTCTGAGTCTTCTCATCCATATTACGACCCAAACCATACTACCCTCACTCTCTGTGAAATCACAAAGAGCCTAAAAAACCATTTTTAATAGTTTATTACCTATTTCCCCCCCAACAGCGTTGGTTCCCTAACCATCGTTGGTTTAGTCCCCATACCGGCATTGGTCACTAGACTGATACTAGTCTCTGTGTCATTTCATATTCTTAGACAAGCAAGCTTCCCACTCACCTAAAACTAACCCAGACCTCAACTAATCAGCCCGACCCTTATCTAGACCTGCACAGACCCTGCAAAACCAAGAACAACCTACCAAACCTTCGGATCTAATCGTAACCTTTCCTGTTAGATTATATTTACTTTACTTTATACATGAGATACCTAAATCATTCAACTATAGTAGGATTTTCTTATTTCATGGTATTTGTTGCATTAAATTTATATTTGAAAGTGGATTGACAACCTTCTAGGAAGCACCTCGCTTCTTCCGGATCTAGCACTCACTAGGAAGTCCACTAACCTATATTATTAATACTATTTGGTGGTCTTGTTGTGTTTCTTATACAAGTCATTCCTCCTAGCCAAAGGGAAGCTCACATAATCAACTTGGATCAAAAGTCTACAACGTGCGCATTCTACCTTCCACCTTCGCCTCACAGGTATTCCTCCTTAACCATTTTACCTTCTATTTGTTTCATCCTAGAAAGTGTAAAACTTATTGGTGAAACATTTTGGCATGCCAGTGGGACCCATATGGGGTTCGTTGCATTGTTCATTCCTAGGGAAAATCTTGTGTGTCTATTTTCATTTGAAACAAGTTCACATTAAGCTTCTTCTCTGGAAATATTCTTTTCTTCTGATTATCTCAGTGACACTTTTTTTGGGATTAAAAAGAACTCTTCTTCTTTCTTTTCTTGCATTGCACTTAGTGAAAGTCATACCCTTAACCTCTTCATAATTTGTTCTCATGAATATAATTTGTGGATTTGGGTTTTAAAACTTGTGCACTTGCATTTTTGAGTTTGTTGCATTATAGCTCATCTAAATTGTGGGCAACCTATATGTTGGAAGTCATGCCCAACTGATGGTTGAAAAATTGAACCGTAGCTCACATTTTGCACACTCTCTATACCAAATCACTAAAAAAAACTACACAGTTCTTAAACAACATCTTTCCTCGGAAAAGAAGTTGTATCAATGATCACATGATCAAGAGGATTGACAGTGGGCTCTAGTTGGTTTCTCTGTCAGTCATCATCTCAGAGAAGGATCTCCCATGCCAAAACTTACTGAAACCAACCATAGTTGTTAGATTTTTATAGGGCACCTTTGTTAACCAAAAATTCTATCCTGCTTATAATCAGTCCTAAATGGCATAAGCCACAACATAAAATCTACAACTTAGGATTTCATGTTTGTTATCTTTTTGTCTGCTTGTGTTTTGAGGTGTGAGTTGTGTTTCTTCATTCTTTCTTATCCTTTTATGCCCCACATCATGATTGGTGTATTCGGTTTTATTTTGGGTTTATTAGGACTCCTCATAGCCATACTCAGTCTCTGGGTTGGCCCTTTTATTTGATCTAAATCACCAAAACTTCATTTTTCCTTCTCTTCCTAGATTTCACGATACCGATATCGGTCAGTGACCGCCATCGGTTACATCATCTCACCACCATCGGTTAATTGACCGACGTCGATTTTATGTTTTTTGGTTATTTTTACCAAAATAGTATTCTCCACCTTTTTGTTCTTTTTGTGTCTTGTTCTGTCATTTTATCACACTTTTGGGTCTCTGATATCATCTTAGTCCAGGTTGACCCATTTTCACCTTTCATTTCTAGATCTTTGAATCTCTCTTTTTTTCACGAAAACATGACATCGATCTGAGCCAACGACTTGGTGGTGGTTACCCCCTCATACCGGCATCGGTTACCCCAACCGACGTTGGTCTCTGTATTTTGATTTTCCAATCAGAACAATGATATAATCACTCATTTTAGACTGATTTTCCCCATTACTTATGTGTTTCTACATCATCATCATGAAGCTCAGAATACCTATTTTATCATTAGTCACATGGTTTTGACTCGTAAACAAGCTAACGCTCTCGTGTTTCATGCTAGCCTGCCATCCACTCCCACCTAGCCCATCACCCCCTTCAATCTCATCACCCATGGACCCCAATCAGGCTCTTTCCATACCCATTGGTGATGAGGAGTTTGTGAGACTCCTTGATCACAACCCCGCTCACTCTCGTCAGTACTATCTCACTCATTCATCTACCGTGATTCATCAAGGAAGCTTGTATATGACATGCCTGTGTCCATTCCTCCTACCCTCGCACCCACTTCTGCATCAACTACTACTAGCTTTAGCCTTACCCTCTTCCACCTTACCACTGTGGTTTCCCAACTTGACCCTACATCATCGATATCTACTTGCACCTATGGACATATATCATGCCTTTGACATTTTCACTCCTATGATGTCAACCATGCCTTTATCAACCACCTTGAGTGTAGGTCTATCTGCATCCACCACCTCTCATATACCTATTGCATCTCAGCCACCAATGGTGATGACAACCCATACTCCCTTCCAAAACATTGTCCTCTCCATCCCTGCAGTCTCTTCCTCGATTTCTATGAGAGTCTTTATGTCCACTCCACCTACCTACACTTATCACCAACACCCCCTATTTCATCTATCACTTATTTAGGATACTTTCCATCTACATCTATTCCGACCTACATTCCTTCCTCACAATTTTTGTACTTAGCACCACCACATACTATGGGATTCCACCCACATCATACCCTCCTCATCTACCCCCTTATATTGTAGGGGGTGCCCAGTCATCACAACCTACCAATGATCTTATCAAAATGATGATGGACAAGATGTAGACATTGGAAGCATCTATCTCTCGGCTCATGTAACTCTCTGACATACGATGAGATTTACAATGAGCCCATTCACCCATCCATTTGATTCATCCATACCCTCCCCATTGGGAAATTCCTAAATTCAACGATTTAACAACAAAGAAGACCCACAACAACACTTGTGGTCTTTTAAACATGTGTGTTATCTGATCGCTCATGATGATGCTTTGCTCTTGTGAACATTCCCAATGTCCTTGACAGGACCACTTTAGATTGGTATAGTGCTCTACCTAGGCATTCCATATTTTCATTCAATAGGTAGCTCAAGATTTTCTAGACCACTTTTCTATCAACATTGTCAAGAAGGTCACCATGATGACAGACATACACGTGACACACACACCAATGATGAAGATGAATCTATCACATATTTTTTCACTCGTTGAGAGCTTGATCAACCACTCACATTCCAACTACCTCAAACCGAGTTAATAGAGTTGTTCACAGAGCTTGTGCTAGACACATCTCACCAACTCTCCAAGTTCAAACCTTCACACATGTTTGATGAGGCATTCACCATGGCCTAGAAACTTGAAATTTGTGCCATTGAAGAGAAGAAGATACAAATTGTAACAAGAATTTGTTTAAATCAAATGATACCTCTTCTTCTTCCAAACCATAAAATAATTATTCTAAAGAAAAAGGATCTGCCAATGTAGTAGTTTTGAAATTTGGCCCATCTCATCCATCCAACCAATCAAATCCTTCTTCAATCTTTCTCTTTTCAAGGATTTTTAGTTCAAGTGGGAACAATGAAAATATACTCCCATAGGAGAACCCTACTCTTTATTTTAGAAAAACTTCTAAAATCTAGAGCAGTCACTCTTCCACCCATCAAACCACATACTAGTTTTGACCCCCTCTCATCTATGCCTACATGGTACAAAGAAAATGATTACTACAACTACTATCATCGTTAGAGGTCATAATGATGGTAATTGTATAACTTTTAAAAATATCATCAAGAAATGTTAGATAATGGAGATCTCATCTTGGATAATCCTAATGCACTGAGCTAATCAAAACCTTCACATCTTCAAGAATCCATTCCCAAATCACACCCCATCATCTAACCAAACTGAGAAAAACCTCGAACTAATGATAGTAATGTTTGTGAGGTTCATGTTGTTTTTGACATCATACCAGCTCTTCTGCTCAATTTCCTCCTACTCCATCTATCGAGGAGATTCTTGCATGAGCTCCTTCATCCATGGAGGGACTTGTTTCATCTACTCCTTTACCCACAGAGGAGTCTCCCTTATCTCCTCCTTCACCCATGGAGGAGTCCACCATATCTTCGATGCAGTTTCCCCACTCACCTCTCAACTGACGAACAACCCATAGTACTTACTCTTCTACCCATGGGAGAGTCATGTTTACCTTCTTCTTCACCAAAAGATGAACTTACCTCATCCAACTTGTCATCTCCCCTACCCATGGGGATCCATTAGTAGTGTCCCTTCCTATTGGTGACAATTCTCCATTGGCTTTCAAGGATCTTGTTGATTTTCTCTTGTCTCTTTTACCCACAGAGTCTAAAGCCAACCATTTCCTATCTCACAGACATTATTTATAGGGATTACTACCAAATCAACATCATCCCCCCTATTCAGTGGTGTCATTTTCATGTTTGGTGACCACTTGGATTATGTTGACAATTCCATGCTTTGGGGATGCCTTGACTTGCCTGTCTCAACTCAAATGCAAATGTTTTCTGTTGATACTTCCATGATCTATCCAAAGGTGTTTCAGACAACCAAACCCACCATGCCCATGCTAGTTGTAGTGACCCCTTCTTCATCACCCTCACCCACACCTAAACCTTTACCATCAAATGAAATTTTTCCTATGCCTAAAACCTTACCTACACCTATATCTTCCTCACATCCAGACCCATTACCACATTGGGAGTCATGCCGACATCAAGCCTAGTCCATCCTCTTGTCAAACTAGATTTAGCCACATCCTCACAAGCCATCACAAAGACTATTCCCCCACCTAAGAGGAAGACCCAACCTCTTAGGCTACATACACCAGCTTTCACCCACTACCCCTCTGTCACCTTCACCACTTCCATCTATCCTAGGTCCCCACCCATCAACCTTGGCCAAAAGCCTCCTACCCAAAGTAAACCAAAAACAATAGCAACCTACCTCATCATGATCCTCTGTTACACCCAAATTACCTACACAACTTACCTTCACCATCACCTACATCCTTTCTACCTCCTATACCTACACCACTTCAGTATCCTCATCATTACCTATGTTATTCCCTTCTCTTCAACCAAGTACCTTCCACATTGCCTCTTACTACAACCTTCACCACACCTCCATTATCACCTTGGCTAACCCATCCCCTTCCACCATCTACCTTCCCTTCTACATCACACACTTCTTCTTCACCTTTACCCAAGAAGGTGCAACCAAATCCCAAGAACCCACTACCCTCAAAGAGGTAGTTAAACCTACACCACCTTCAACAACTAGTTCACCTACTACATCTTTACCCAAGAAGGTGCAATCCAAACCTAAAACCATACTATCTACAAAAAGGTGGTCAAACTTACTCAACCTCGATTCCACCTCGGTGGTGCCTCTCCCACCAAATTCACCCACACTTCCATCCAGACCCACACTTACTTCACATTGTGATCCATTGGTAGGGTCTTATGCCAACATCTTAGCTAACCTTTTGGAAACCTCTATCATCACATTGCCACCACTTAGACCTTATGACCCACTCAAACCTAAACTAGAAGGGTTTGATGATACCAAAAATTTGTGCTTACCATCATGTGTGCTAGGGCATGATGTGGAAAATTTGTAAGGCTCTTAAGACTATTCTTCTCCAACTATGTCCTCTCGAAGAAAACTTTGATGATGATGATCTTTTAGATGAGGACCCTATTCCACCTTCACCTATCACACACATCCTCATCCTTACCTATTCAGCAAACCTTCATCTCCCCTCCACAACCCTTTTATCCCCTCCAACATTTGAGATCAATATGGTCTACATAAGAGAGCTAGCCAAACCTCCACCAAAATGCCAATGTGTTGCATTGTTTTCACAAAACCAGTATATGCCCTCACCATTTTTTTCCCATCTTGTCACTACACCTATCATGACTCACTTTCTCCTTTACCATAGATTAATATGGTTCAAATTTCCACTCGATCCCAGAAAGGAAAAAGGAAAGGAGAAAACAACCAGCTCATCACTACTCTTTTACCCAATATTCCATCTACACCTACACCAAAAATCACCATCGTGGACCCACATACCCTATTTTTGATGGGGTTTCCCATCATATAATGCTTAAACAATTACACTAGTCTCCTCTCAAAATGTCTTTGTATGACCTTGTCAAACCTCTGAGTCTCATCAGGCCCTCATTGAGGTCTTGTAATCTATTGAGGTTCTACCTAATGACCCTACTACCTGTTGCATCCATTATCACTCCTCACCATGTGGCCTCTCTCACCACTTCCCCCCTTCCTCTGCTCCCGCTACCACTCATCAAGTAGCCACTCTCTCAGTTTCTCTGATGATGAGATTGTACCTCTCTAATCGGATGATCTTGACCCCACCCTATTTATTTCCATCTACATTGATAATATATGTTTGACACATTATGATCGATGGTGGTGCCAATATTAACATCATTTCTTCCCATGCATGTACAACCAAATGTGCATCCCTACCAATTACATGCATAATAACCTAGTTATGTTATGTTCATTCATTAATGATGCCATGACTTCCACCCTTGGCACCATCATTCTCCACATTTGTGTAGGCCCCCATGTGCCATTCTGAATTATTCTATGTCTTAGAGGGGGAATTCTAGTACAACATGCTACTTGGTGACCCTGGATTCATGCCATGGGTTGTGTTCCTTCAACCTTACACCATTGTTTAAAATTCAAACATGAAAGGACAAAACTATACCATTCCAGCTGACCCTTCACCATTCAAGACCTGTAACATGTTGTATCGACCCAATGATGTCCTTATACCTAGTTAAGGCATACCACCCACCACTACTTCTTCTTCTTGACCACTACCTCATCCACCAATGCTTGCCACTACATCTTCCACAACTAACTCCTCTATTCCCACTTTTTTTTGCGTAACTTCTGTCAGCTGACCCATCAGCCAACCCATCTACTTCTCAAACAACTAATGCTTCTTCTTCCCAACTTTCCTAGTGATTCATCCATTCCCACTACCCACATATCAACTATTGATCCCTTAGAAGGTGTTTTTCAATGCCTCACTCTGGGGAGTACCACCTTTATAACATTGACACATTCCTTACTCCTCAAGAGTATGGTAAACTTCACCAACATCCCCACTATGATCACCGCATAGGTGAGGTTTTCCCCTATGGTCCTCCCCACCTTCACACCAACTTAATGTATGGGGGACTTGATGCTTCTACTACTCACTCACCTGAGCCACCTTCCCAAACTCGACCATTTTCCTCGACCTTCAATCTCTCACCAACCCCACTTCACCCACACCTTCCTCCATCATTGTGCTTGGAAGGGATTTGGCTTTGGTTTCTATGAACAAGGCCACCATACTATCATTCCTGCACACCACTCGTAAGCATAAAGACCACAAGTGGTATTGGATTTTCAAACCACCTTCTAGGAAGGCCTGAGTTGAACTCATTGAGGATGATAAACATTCCCCACCCCATTCACCAACTTCACCACCTTCACCTACAAAGTCTATGGACCCAGAATCCATTCCTCCTAACTTTTTTTTTTGTGAACACCATTTCCCTAGGACCTCTGACTTATCAAGCATGATGGTGAGGCTCCCTCTTCTCTTCCCTTCTGTATCTGACATGATCGATGATGATACCCCTTCTATTAACATCATTCAATGTCAGGATGATGAGTCTATTCTCACCTACCTTGGTGTGGAAGATTCTTATATTCACCGGTCATTACCTTTTGAGACACAAACCATGTTGAATGAATCGACCATGAAATCAATATTCACACTCAGGATGACCCACACATTCTAAAAATAGGCCAATCTTTAGATGTTTTGAACAAGAAGCTTTCACTTCTTTCCTTTGGGATCATAGCAATGATTTTTCTTGGTCCTATGTTGATATGCCGGTATTGACCCAAACATTGTGGTCCATAATATCGTAACCATTCTTGATGCCAAACCCATGAAACAAAAGCTATGAAAAATGCATCCTCGCATTTCCCTTCTTGTCAAAGAAGAACTCCAGCACCTTCTTTTGGTTTCCTTCATCCTACCCATTGATTATCCCCAATGGATCTCTAACAACATTGTTCTGTCACAAAAGTGATAGGGGACTCACATTTGCATGGATTTCCATGACCTTAACTTAGCTTTCCCCAAAGATGACTTTCCTCTACCTAGTATTGACCAACTAGTTGATCTCACCATCCGGCCATGAGATGTTATCACTCATGGATGGTTTCTTGGGTTATAACCAAATATTACTCACCCTAGAAGATCAACACAAAACCACCTTCATCACTCCTTGGGGACCTTTCTATTATCGTGTCATGCCCTTTGGCCTTAAAAATTTTGGTGCTACATATCAGTGGGCTATGACTTATATTTTTCATGACATCATGCATACATATTGGAAGATTACGTTGATGATCTTCTTGCCAAATCTAAACATCGGGTTGAGCACCTTATTGTCCTTAAAGTTTTCTTTGACCATCTCATCAAATATATTTGTGTTTCACCTTCAACCTAAGAAGTGTGTCTTTGTTGTTTCTCTCTCAGAAAGCTCCTTGGTTTTATTGTTTCTTTGTGTGGCATTGAAGTTGATCCCACTAAAATCAAGGCTATTCTGAAATGCCTCCACCTACTAACCTTCATCAACTTTGTAGTTTGCAAGGAAAGTTGTAATCTATTCATCACTTTATTTCTCATCTTTCGATTACTTGCCATCCATTTCATCATCTTCTCAAAAAGGATGTCTCCTTCAAATGGGATGATGAATGCCACAAATCCTTTGATGCCTTAAAACAATACCTCCTCCAACCACTGTGCTCATTCCCCTAAGGATGACCAACCATTTTACCTTTACATTTTTCTACTGATCATTCCTTGGGTGTCATGCTCGCTCATCATGATGAGAAACAACAGGGAGAAAGTGGTTTATTATATAAGTCATATGCTTTTAGACTATGAAACTAGATATACTCATGCTAAAAAAACTCTTCTTAGCCTTAGTTTTTTTCACCACTAAACTTCACCATTACCTACTCAACCACAAAACCTTTTTTTGTCACCAATACTGACCCCTTACATTACATGTATGCTAAGCCCTACCAACATCAATGTGTTGCACGTTGGCTCATGCTTCTTGTAGACCTAGATCTCAAATTCATCCATCAAAAAATATGTCAAAGGAAAAAATTGTTGACCAACTTGTAGACACACCTCTCTCGGAAACCAATCTTCTAACTTTGATTTCCCTGATGAATCCATCACTACCCTCTCCTGGATGATACCATTTACCAAGATGACCTTATTCTTTGATGGTTCCAAATGTCAGCATGGGGTGGGGGTGGTGGAGTTATCCTCATTCCTCTTGATGGTGAGCCTATGCCATTATCTTTCAAACTAGATTTTGATTGTACTAACAATATCACCGAATATGAAGCACTCGTGTTAGGTCTTCAAACCACCATAGCCTTAGATGTTAAATCAATTAATATCTTTGGTGACTCTCAACTAGTTGTGAACCAAGTTAATGGTATATACTAGTGTGTAATGAGATACTTCAAAAGTATAAGCATCATGTTGACATGATTTTGACTACCTTTGACCATTATGAACTTCAAACCACCCCGCGTTCCACTAATAAATTTTGTAGACACCATGGCCTATCTGCTTCTCAAATCCCCACCTCACCCTCCGACTCAAAAATATTTGTCATAGTACAAAGGTTGCAATCACCTTCTTATCTAATCGAGACATCAACCTTGTAGGAAACATTGAAACTGACCCATGTGACCTTTGGTATAAGCATTTTGTTGACTACCTTTCCCTTTCAATTTTTCCTCCCTAGATCTTACTCACAATGGAAAATGAGCCTTTCTCAAAAGTGTCTCTCACTATGTCATCATGGGTGGTCTTCTCTATAAATGTGGCTTTGATGGTATCCTCTTACGATGCCTTACAAGTTTTGAAATTCCATACACCATCAAGGAAGTTCATGATGGGATTTGTGGGGGTCACTTTAGTGGCTTAGTTGTGCTAAGTGCATCCTTCACCTGGGCTATTACTGGCCAACCCTAAACCATGATTTTTGTGACTATGTCAAGCATTGTGTGAAGTTTCAACAACATGCTAATCTTCATCACACCCCTAGTCATGCCTTATAGGTCACATGAGACCTTTGGCCTTTCTCTCAATGGGGTTTGGATCTTTCGGAGAGATCAACCCTCATTCTTCCCAATGTCATCAATGGATTATTACCACTACCGAATATTACACTAAATGGGTGGAAGCCATACCTCTTATTTCTACAAAATCTGAGAAAATATGTGAATTCATCAATCATCACATCATTTTTCACTTTGGTGTTCCTCACTCACCTCATCATTGATAATGGAAAAAACAAAAAAACAAAACCCTATGGAAAACTTTGTGATGCCTTCGACATTCAACTCAGTTTTTCTTCACCTTATTATCCTCAAACAAATGGCCAAGCTGAATCAACTAACAAAACTCTAAATAAAATTCTTATGAAAGTGGTTGATGATATTGGTAAGGATTGGCACACACACATTCTTTTTTTCCTTATGGGCTTATCACACTAGTATTCACACCTCTGCTGCCACACCTTTCTCTTTGGTCTATGGTATAGAGGTTGTCTTGCCTCTCAAAGTCCAATTCCATCTCTTTGTATCTCACTCAAAGATATGCTCAATGATGATGATTTTTTCTAGGATCATTTGGCACATCTTGAGTTATTAGATGAATCATCTAAATGCTCGATCACCTCCAAATCTACCAAAAATGTATCAAACATGCCTATGATAAATGTGTCCAAGAATGAACCTTCTAGGTCGGTGACCTCATCCTGAAGGAAAATCAACATGTAAAAAAAAAGAGAGAAAAGTAAATGGGGAAAGTTCACTCCTAATTGGCTTGGACCCTATATCGTTACTCATGCCTATGGATTGGGTGCTTATCATTTATCTTCACTCGAAGGTAAACCCAAACTGAGCCCCTCAATGCCTTGCATCTTGACCATTTTATTGTTGAATCAAGTCTTATATCATCTTTTATCTATTAAACGCTTGTCCCTTGAGCAACATTCACCTTCCACTTACCTATTTTAAGGATCAATGACTAAACAAGAATCATGTGATTACCCATCACCTTTCAGCCTTATCTTCAATATGAGTACCACGGCTCTACTCATGGCATGATTCTCATGGATACTTTTCATCCTTTTCAAGATGGAATCCCATGGTCGTTCATCACTTAAAACCTCTCTTTCATAGCTAACCCCTGTGTGTTATGGTTTTGTCTTCATAAAAGAAGCCTATACTTCTCTATAGTCTTGTCCATGACCTAAAAGTCCAAAAAAAAATTCAAAAGTAATATATGGGATTTTCAAATTCAAACTCCTTGAGTCAAAACTTCTAAAAAAGATGACTCCCTCAAAAAGGACATCTATCTTTCTATCTTGTTGTTATAAATAGACTTCTCCCTCGAAGGACAACTATACAAAGCTAGCCATATTGTACATATACGTAGTCTATCCAAAAAGAAGACTATTTCTGTAAAAAAAAAAAAAAATATTTGAAGCTTCCCACATCGATCAACTTCATGAAGACCTCAAGGAGATATTCTATTCATCCACATAGACTTCCCACATCGATCAGTCTATAAAAAAAAAAAAAAAACAAAAAGATAATTTTTTCATCATGGACTTGCCTATTTTGATCTTGGGTATCTTGCAGAAGAGGCATGTTGTCTCACACAAGGTTATGATAAAACAACCTCTTTCACCTCACCGTATTTCCTTTCTAATCTTCTACCTACTCAAGGGACGTGCCAAAATGTGACATTTCATGATCATGTGACCTTCTTCACCCTTAGAACAATCAATCATGCAATGCCTTTAGGGTCTTACATTCATAGGCCAATCTTTGATATGATAGACTCATAATGGTTCTTACCACTTAGGTGACATTTTGTATCCTCTTACCATTCACCTCTTTTCTTACTTATTGATCCTCCTTCACAGGACCAGAACTTTGACACCTACATTCTAGGAATTCCTCTTCCACCAAAATCACTCATATCTATTCAACCAAAATCAACTCCCTATTCAACCTATACTCAACCATTCTATTCAACCATATCAACCATGACCTATACCTATAACTCAACCATGCCTAAATGACCTAAACTCAACCATGCCTAACTCAACCATGCCTAAAATGACCTAGACTTAATCATGCCTAAAACCTACCGACCCATTCATCTCCCTATCATATTCTTCCCTAGCTTATGGGAGAACTACATCGGCCTGAGGCCCCTTTTTTCGGGGCTATGTAGGCAGCACTCGAGGGCATGGGGCCCTTGGAGGTTAGCTCGAACCACTTTTTCCCCTAACCAATTTTCCCCCTTTATATTCACATTTTACCCTAGTTAGTTTCCATTTTACACAAAACTTGGAAATTAATCTATCATAAAAACATACATACCTACCATTTTATAACATCAACCATATCATACATCAATCATTTAGCATTTCCATGATATCAAATACTTGGAAATTTAACCACAACATACATACAATACATTATTTCCATAAGAAATCAATAACTTGAAATTACCTAGACTCCACCATGCCTATACCTAACCAAACCATGCCTATACTTGACTCCACCATGCCATGCCTGTAACTCCATGACCTAGACTCAATCATGCCTAACTCACCTAGTTCCCATGGTACACAATAACAATGGAAATTAAAAAAAGTACATCATCCATCCAACAAACATCATCAACTATATAATGGGAGTGTCTGTGTATCAATACATATATACACATATATAAATAAGTATCAGTATCTCAAAACTCTCATGTATAATCTCGCATCTTTGGCATATAGGCGGTATATATAACAAAAAAATAAAAATGATAGTACAATATCTCTATGGATATCAATCACCCCCACCTAATGCCCTCCTCTCTGGTCTCACCTATCTCCTCCTCTCTCCTTTCAATCGCCCTACCAACATCTCTCCACCCCCCTGTTTGGTCCCTGCCTAACCTCCATCTCCTCCTCCTAGCCCTCTGTCGGGCATGGTCTCTTGAGAAATTTACCTAACCTCACCCTGACCTTGTCTCTGGGGCCGATGACCCCCTATGTTACTTGAGTTGTGAGTCTTGGATCTAGTTCACTCATTGGTTGTCTGTTGGGCTCGGTGCTTGGCGTAGGAGGGCACATCAATGCCCTGATCACTAGCTCATCCATATGATAGTAGCAAGCCTCATTTAGGGCATCCTTGAACCTCACCATGGATATGATCTGCGTACCAATTTGCCATCACCTATTAGCGCCACTTGAGAACTTTTCCCTACATTTAAAAAAGAGGACCTTGTCTTGGTGTAGGGATCCACTATGGGGATTTTGTGGCGACTACTTGTTAACTTTCATGTGCCTATAAATCTGCAACATGTTCTGTGTTGCCATTGGCCAAATGGCCATGTAATCTAGCCACTTATGCCTATAAGGTGGCTACCTTCCCTCCATCCCCATCTCCACCCTGTGTAGGAGCCATGCCTATCTTTTTTAGGCCTCACTTGGGTGGTCACATCACTGCCTGCCAAGGTGGTTACACATTGCATGTACCCCTCTGTCCTCATTTGTCCCAAAAACCCTATAACATGTGCCTAGGGCAGCCACCTGCCCTGTAATGCATCTCTCTAAACTATGACCATTGCTAAATTAAAATTCTTTTTTCCCTTAGCCTCGAGGTGCCACCTGTAACCATGTACCTAAATCACCACTTTACCTAGACCGAATCTTAGTGGTACTCATCATCAATCCTCATATCTCTCTACCCTCTTCTCCTTCCTCCTTTTAGATCTGTTGGATTTGATGGGGAAAATGGTCTCTCACTCATCATTCTCTACAGTCTCCAATGGAAAGGTGGAGGCACATTAGATTTTTGAGTCGAAACCCACCATCGGACTGATCTCTGTCCATAGGAATCATCTAGTACCTAGTTTCGCCGATATGTCTACCTTGTATCCATCTAACTAGATGTAATCCATCCAACTTAGTTGGCATCCCTCTGTAAGATGGAAACCCTATATAAGGTCTCCACAATGTATCAATCTTATCCATACACCATCAAATAGTCATCTATAAAGGTCCACATCACCTCACTACCTCTACCTACTTTCCCTAGGATGGGCTCCCACTTTGGTACCATTTACCCAAACTTAGCTTGGAATACTCCCTACCCGAACCAATCCTTCCTTTTGATATTGGTCATATGCACATCATATATGCTCATATGCCCAACAATGTAATAAGAACCGTATGTTACACATCCCAATGACCTTATGACCTTTCCACCTAATGCCCATAACTGATGTTTATTGCCATACCTTTGGTACCTATTGAACACCCTCAACCTATTACCCATTCCTACACTAATTCCTAGTTGTGATTTTAGGACCATATCCTATACCTTGATGTTAGTATAGACTTGACCTAACGTTTGGATAAATAGTCTTACCTTTGGATGCATATGAATTTATTTGTATCATATTACCTTTCCCATAATCTATATATTTTGGAAATACCGTTAGGGTGGGAATTGTGCCAAATTAAAATATTATACCTTATAATTTCTTACCCTATTCTATTTTTTCACTTGAATATATTTATCAAACCATAATGGTTTCACACCTCATTGATTCGTGTTTGATATCACTTCATCCATGATTGAGGAAACCTAAATTTCACTCATACCTGGTACATTCCTATTTTTTAACCCATTTCATAAAATAATACAAGTAATGACAAAAGGGGAAAATGTAGACACCAAATTTGGGTCACACACCCTTTAGTCCCCTTTCAATTAATTAATGTAACACATTTAACTAATCATGACCCCTTTACCCCCATTGATATTAATTTAATTCATTGAATTAGTATTCATCCTCACATTATTAATTGATTTAATTATTTTAATTAAGTTAATTTCATCCTCACACATCCACCTCATCATTACACCTCACCCTGGACCCATTCAAGGGCATTTAACTCATGTGACCAAGTCATCACTCACAAGTCATCACTGAGTCTTTGAGTCACCACTTGACCTAACTAATTAAGAATTCTTCTCAAACCTAATTGGACTTTTTCTATGACCTTCCTACCTTTTCTAATGAGAACTTCACTTCCCTAAGTGGACTCAGCTTGGAAAACACAACAAACTGGGAAGATCTTCCTATTTTTGGTAAAAAAAGACTAATTCACCCTAATCGACGCCGATTTTTTCTCAATGGCACACCGCTTACCTAACCATCATCGGTCACCTTATATACACTTTCACAACTCTTTACATGGGTTTTTCATTCAATTATTGGAGCCTTATTGCATTCAAGCATGAATCTTCAAGCCCTCCTGCATCCAGATGATGAACACACAACCAGTGCAAGAAAAATAGTTGGTTCTCCTTCCAGAGCATTGGAATACTCACGGAGGCACACAGGTTGTATTGTCATGGCACTAGACTCAAGCACCTCTCCTCCAATCAACCATCAACCATCTCAACTCACAAGGTCTATAAGACACCAAGTAAGTATTGTGATTTTAATCATTTGGGCTTATCCCATTATAGATCTCTTTTTCTTCATTTTATATTTTATTTCTTTTGTTACCCATACATCACTTTCTTCCCACCAACCCACTATTCAACCACCCCAAGCCTTTCTACCCTTTTAAACCTCCTCCTTAGTATTCATGAGTCTTCTCATCCATATTACGACCTCAAACCATACTACCCTCACTCTTTGTGCAATCACAGAGAGCCTAAAACCCATTTTTAATAGTTTATTATCTATTTCCCCTACCGACATCGATTTACGACCACCGTCGGTTTAATCCCCTATATCGGTATTGGTCACACATGACCGATATCATTTCTCTTTGTGTCATTTCATATTCTTAGATCAGCAAGCTTCCCACTCACCTAAAACCAACCCCGGACCTCAACTAATTAGCCCCGGACCCTTACCGGACATCATCGGACCTACAAAACCCGAATCAACCTACCAAACCTCTAGATCTAATTGTAATATTTTCTATTAGATTAGATTTACTTATTGTATTAACATGAGATACCTAAATTGTTAACTACAATAGGATTTCCTTATTTCATGGTATTTTTTGCATTAAATTGTATTCAAAAGTGGATTGACAACCTTCTAAGAAGCACCTCACTTCTAGATCTAGCATTTGTAAGGTAGTCCACTAACCTATATTATTAATACTATTTGGTGGTCTTGTTGTGTTTCTTATACATGTCATTCCTCCTAGCCAAAGGGAATCTCACACAATCAGCTTGGATCAAAATTCTACAACACGCACATTATACCTTCCACCTTCGCCTCACAAGTATTCCTCCTTAACCATTTTACCTTCTATTTGTTTCATCCTAGAAAGCGTAAAACTTAATGGTGAAACACCCCAACAAATATGGGATTATTTTTTCCTATAAGGGAAAATTCCCACACCATAAAAGACCATAATGAGACAATGGATTGTAAAGCTTAAGATGGTGCTTGTATAAGATTGCTATGTCACTTGATAGTTTTTACAAACTTTGTATATTCATGACATTGTTGATCCATTGTAGGCTAATAATACCCTAATCTAAATAAATTGAATGATATCAATTAAATACTAAAATTCCCTCCACACTTGTTATCATGTAATTGTTGTAATGTTATTTTAGATTATTTTTGTAAGGTGTTGTAATAGGGTTTCATCAAATGCTCTTTTAAATAATGCATCATCTATAATGACATAATATAGTGCCTCACATTGTAACCATTTTTTCAATCCTTATTTTCATCTAGTGGTGTCAATCCATTGGATACAAGTTGGAAAGTGTCGTTGTTCCATTTGGGTGTGTTTTCATTTGCTATAATAGTGAATAAATATTGGATTTCAATATTAAAGGAGATCGTAGTTGGTTTTGAAACTGCTTGATTGAAATTACAACATGATCATGAGAAATATTAATAGGATCAATTGAATTCCATAGCATATGTGTGACGATTACATTTCTATAAGATGATGTGAATGTCAAAATGATCAATTAAGTGTTGAAAAATATACTTATATGGAAGTAACTCATCTTCTTTATTTTGGTATATGTCTTTGACTTGATTGATGAATATTTAGAAATCACCAAACACTTTGAGAGAAATCATATAATCTAAAGGCTATATTGTGTCTTGAAATGAAAGCTTCATATTGTGTAATATTATCAGTCCATGAAACTAAGCCTATAATTCAACAATATGATCTATCTTGAAGGATTTATCAATACTATCATACATTAGCACTAGAGGCACATGTAGATCCATCAAAGTACATAGTCCAAAGGTGAGGGGATGAAGTGTTCATTACCAATTCAT
The DNA here is from genome assembly GCA_018340775.1 of Taxus wallichiana var. yunnanensis. Classification (NCBI taxonomy): domain Eukaryota; kingdom Viridiplantae; phylum Streptophyta; class Pinopsida; order Cupressales; family Taxaceae; genus Taxus; species Taxus wallichiana. Next base: position 850,950,145 of record CM031242.1, on the reverse strand, counting down.
CTTGAAATGGCCATTGATTGGTTTGTGATCTTATAATGTGGCTTCTAGTAATTGATTGATGATGATTTTTCATTTGATTTATTTAAGGGGAATGAAATTAAGACAAAATCCATGAGTAACATGACCCATTTTGTGATTCTCCCGGATAGGCAAGTTATTGACATATGGAACCATAAGGGATCAACTCTAATGATGACATGGGTTTCGTAGTTAGCACATATTATCTAAGATTTTAAGCAGAAAAAATGGCTAAAAATAGATTTCACTACAAGAATTTGGCCAATTAGATACCAAACTTCTAAACATTTTGATATTGGCATATGTTTTTATCATGCGCAATACTATTTTTATCTCCTAGAAATTAAACACCAAATTAGATACTAGACAACCAAAAATCTTGATATTCATATATCACCTTGAGATTAAATACCAAAATATATACCATGAAACAAAAATAACCGGAATCCATAGATGTTTCTTGTTATATAACACCCATAATAATCGTAATTTGATGTGATATTTAACTTCCATAAAAATATATTAATAAAACACGCTTTAAATAAATATTAAAACACAATAATAAAAATAAGTAATCTAAATAAAATTATATTTAAAAATGTGTTAAAGAAATGTCATTTTAATGTGGAGGAAATAAGATCCTAATTCATTTTATTGTGGATGGAAAAAAATGCTAGAAATTAGGAGGAAATAATTCCGTGGAAATTGATTGGGAGGGAAATAATTTGGGCATTTTGGCACTAATTTCAATTATTAATAATAGAAAATGTCTCCTTTAGATTAAAGAAGACAATTTTAAGAGTAGGTTTATCTAAGAAGAAAGTTGATCAACATAGCATGTAATGCCCCATTTTGACACCAAAACCATAACACATGACTTAGAAAATTTCGCAATTTTTAAAAATATTTTAAGTAAGTTGGAATATAAGCGGGTTAGGTAACACTAGTTTATTTTTCTATATTTTTATCGGGTTAAATACCCTCTTAGGTCCATATTTAATTTAAGTTCGTAAAAGGGTCCCATTGGCCATCCATGCTAACCCATGTCGAATGCTTATTTATTTTAATATTTTCTTAAATCCCAACTTAATATTTTTTCCCCTCAAATACACCCATGCTAAATATTTGTTTATTAAAACAATTTTCTTGAACTCCACATTAATATTTGTTTATTAAAACATTTCCTTAGGTTCAAGTTATATTAATTCTTTACCCAATACCCATTTAAATACTTACCTATTCCCATAAAATTAAAAGTTGGAGGGTCAAATCTGAGCCCTTGGATTCTTCTATTCTCTACCCTTGATCTTAGGTATTTCCTAAAAGCCATAATCCATCCTTATAACTTCTATTTTGTTTTATTTTCCTCCATTTTGTACAAGTTGTTTTTGCAAGGAGAAGGTGGAGGAGGAAGAAGACCTTGAAGGCCATTTTTGAGTTTGTCCACCAAACCTAGATCTCTGTTTGTATTTGCCTTGAAACCCTTTTTATTTCTTGTTCTAGATTTTCCAATAAGGGGAGAAATTTCTCTTAAAATATTTGATTATTCTCTCTTTGGGTTTTGAAGATCCCCTTTTTGTGTGTTTTTCATAAACCATTATATTTGAGTTGTGTATATATATTATATTCGAGTTGTGTGTGTGTATAATACACACACACACAACTTTCGAATATCTTTGGTTTATGAAAAACACGCAAAAAAGGGGATCTTGCAAACCCTTAAGAGAATATGTGTGTGTGTACTAAATCGGCAAATCCAACCGCATAGCGGAGTTTACTATGGTCACACGATCGTAGCTGCGTTTGGAAAAGCGTAAAGGATTAACGGTAATGGGGGCAGCCATGTGTAAGCGTGGGGAGAGGCGGGATTGTAGTGTGGTATGGCCACACCACAATATTATGGAGGATGGGGGTGGGGCAAGCCGCTCCCCTCTCCCCCAATTTTTTTTTTTGATTTCAAAACCCTTAAAACAAAATATGATTTCCTTTGACTAAAATATTTTATTTGGTTTATGCAAATCACATTTCTAGAAGTGTATGTTTACACACACACACACACACACACACACACACACCCAATAGGACAAACATTTTTTAAATATATCACTTATAAGAACAAGCTGGTTATAAGGAAGTTATAAGTTGAAATTTTCTTTCTTTTATTGAATAAAATAAACAACTTATTTTCCTTATGTATTCAAATACATTGACTTAGAAAACCTAAGTGAATAGTCCATTTTCTTTACTTCATTTAAATCCCAAAAGGGTGAGGGAAGTATGAATGTTCTATTTTATTTCATACACTATCTTGTATATCTGACCTCCATATTTATAAATTAAATCAATGGCACCATTCAACTTAACTAAGAATTAACAAAAGTCAATATACATTTACAAAGGCCAATATAACATATTCCAACTAATATTTTTCTTTAGGACATTTTCAGATTTGATAACAAGTCATAATATGCTACACTACGGAAATACATCTCAATTCTTTTCCCTAAAATCACAATATAAATAGTTTGTTTTAACACAAGGAGGAAAGAGAGTAAATAACATTACTTTTATTTATTTTGGCTATACAAATTCTATCCTAAAAACCAGATTAAAGACTTTGCATATATCAAAAATAGGCTTATCATTTTTTTCTTTTTATTTCACTAAATTATTCAAAGGAGATGAATTTTCCATTAACAAGAAAGGCCTACAATGTACAAGATTTATTTCTTCTTTCAACCAACTTGGTGCAAGAAAAACAATGAGGTCTTCAATCTAAAACTAAGCATCATACATTTATTCTTTTCTTACAACTTAAGAGAACACTCCACTTTTAAATGCAAGAGTTATAACAAGTAGGTCTTCACTACATTACAACTTTAATTTATGTTTCTCCACCTTTTACAACTTAGAAAGAAACCAAATAAATATTAAAATACAAGTATATTACAATATAAGATTTCAAATCCCTTCTCAAGAGAAAAGAAAAGATGCCAAGATAACCATAACTATTACAAACAACACTCTAGAATACAAGTGTACAAGCCTTCCCAAAATGGGGAACAACATGTCCCAAGATTTAAAATTTTTCTTCCATGTTCCAAGCATATTTTCCAAGCTTTCAAATCCATATGAAATTCTTCAAAGCACAAGAGAAAGAGGCCTAGTTTTCCACCCAACCAAATGGCATCATCACATGTCATCTCCACCAATGGAGGACATGCTAGCCTCCCTCCAAGCCCATGGGAGAGAGAGAATGCATGCCTCAAAATTTCACAAGTTAAGGGGAGACAAAGGTGACAATACACACACAAAATTTCAATACAAAACAACCAAAAGAACACCAACATCACAAGAGGAGAACTCCATGTTTTCCTCAAAGGGGAAGAGTGGAAAGGAGCCCATAATAAGCCATATTGTGAACCAACCATAGGAACACTAAAATAATCTTCATAATCATCATACATCCCACCTTATCACTCCATCCCAAACTCCAAGCCTCCTCCTTGTAAGGATTTTCAAACCATTTTCAAACCATGAGATAGTTTCCTTCACAAGGATGGAAGATGAGGTTCAAACCATATGAACAATCATCTTCCACATCAAACCATATGAGGGAGGAAATAAAATAAATACCATCATGGATTTCCCATCAAGCCATGTGGTGTAAGAGGGTCTTTCCTCCCTCTTCCCCTACAATTCCAAAATCCACCACAACATAGGATGGATGGAGAAAATAAGAACAAACAATATTTACAAAGACACCCACAACAACATGCAAGCATTCAAGAAATCCAAAACAACCATTTTTCTTTTACACAACATACTAAAACAAGAAAAAATGAGAGGCATGAAGGCCTACCTCAAAACAAGCTATCCCTCTCCAAAATAATCCAAACACTTCAAGCTCCAAGCTCCTAGCTCCAAGATTTCTCCAACTCTCATAGTAAAAATGACAAGCCAAAGTCCATACCCCTCTCCATGAGGAGGTATAAAAATAAGAATCAAACTCCAATCCTCACAAATGAGAGGGTGACATGTGTCACCCATCTCATTCTCCAACAAAATATTCCCAAAATCCCAATAAAATATAAAACAAAACACTTTTTGGAAGAAAATTCCCAAATTTCCTAAAATGCCAATAAGCCAACACACTTCAACTTTTAAGAAAGCACACAAATCAAACACACTTACAATATGGTGACAAGAGAGGGGTAAAATGGGAGGAAAATACCATTTTACCTTGAAAAGATACCCCTACCCATAAGTAGGGTCCAAGGGGTCCATTTCAATGTAAGGGAGACCCCCAATGTGAAAAGAGACCCTTACAAATGCCACATTTAGCCCAAATTCGAGATTGGGTAAAGTGGCTCAAAGGTAGAGGTGGTGGGGCCCACCCAAATGATGATTAGGTGGTCCCAAACCACTAACAACAAGCTTACTAACATAATAACATCACTAATGTAAGTGGGGACCATTAGGTCCTTAAACAAGTTTAGTACAAGGCTTAACAAATTAAAAATAACATAGGTAAATTAGGAATCACCAATGGTGTCCCACAAATGAATATGCCACATACACACAAGGCTACACAAAGATCATGCATGGCTAAAGGACTCAGCCCAGTCAACCGCTTGTGCAACTTGAGGTGCAACTCTGAAACCCACGTTCTCTGTGTGACTGTAATCTACACACTCAATTCACACATTAAACATACATGCTTGATAAATAATAAATCAAAGAAATAATCCAATATAATGAAAACCAAATCAATCATGGATATTCATTCCAACTATACAACAATTGATAATTATTTCACTTATGATTGACAATCCAAATCCAGAAAGCAACCAACATCCAAATGAGATAACTATCCAAAATGTCACATATGTTTCTATAGTAGATCAAAACATAGAATTCATCCAAGTTATTCCATGATAACATCCAAAGCAGAATCATCATAATTAATGGTCACAATATGAAATAGATTCATCATTCATCCATCATATATCTAGTAAAATCTATCTAAGTTGCATCCCTCTAATATCCATAATAGTGCGGGTACAAGAAACTAGTACTATGTATCACAACATTTTATTGGCACAACATACCTCAAACACCACCTATGTCACAAGAGTAATTTACAAAAAAACCATATAATGATTAAATAGTATTATATCAATGTCAATAATCCATTCAATAAGATGAGTCATCAATGAAATAATTCCTGAGGGTGGTAGGCACTACATAGCACAAGCAATAACATGGAAAAAATATAGGAGGATCACCAAGTTGCAAGCATTATAGCCTTCAAATTCATTTAAAGTTTTTAAGGCGAAACTACAAAAATATTACAAGAGTTGGTGTTAATTCAATATAAATGTAACATCCACCTTAATATTGAACTTAATTTTTAGTGTTTTTCACTTCCTTATAAAAATAATTATAATAACAACCTTATATATCTCAGAATTCATACATGCTTCTATCACATTATGAATTTATGATAAATTGCAACCATCAAAACTAAATTCTAAAGTATATCCTTTAAATAACTTTACTCGTCATTCCATGTATGTCACATCATTACACCTTAGTATACAATATGTACTCCTATCGACATTGGGAAGCAATAACATGTTCAAAGTGCCATAATGAGATTTTAATATCAATTTCATAGAAAATCTTTATTTGAATGAATGATCAACACTATACCATACAATTTTACTATTTGGGAGAGGATCTTACTGAAAATAAGATACTATTAGACCCCTAAACTCATATTCATTCTTTTGGCTAAGTCCCACATTGGTAAATTATTGTATTCATCATTCTTTATTCATTCTTTCTTTCCTATTCTTGGAGCATGCACATTTACGGGATGAAGAAAGAAAATTTGTCCTCGAGTTATGGGAAAAACCCACACGCAAATATAGAGTATTAAGAAAAACTTAGGCGTACAAGAATAGTGAAAAAGAAGACACATGCAAATGGTTGGGTTTGAAGAATAGTTGAATGGCCAAGAAAATCTTGGGAAAACAAGATATAAAATCAATTGTAGAGTTTGATGCATGCATGTTAAGGCAAAGCAGGTGGTGAGTGGAAAATCAGTTAGGTCTAAAAATATAGATCTTAAGATTAGATCAAAAAGCATGCAGAACCAAGGCGAGCATCTAGAAGTGGTGGAATTTCCATGCAAATTAAGGTGTCGGGAAAAGTGATGATATGTGGTATAAATTTCAGCTCTATGTAATTATTAGAAGTTAAAAATAGAACCCAAGGGCTATTTATAACCCTTGTTTATGTAGTGAAGGAAAAATCCCCACTAATATATATACCCCTTGGGGACCTTTGTAAAAGGACATTCAAAATCGGGTGGTTATAATCACTAATGAAAACTTTTATGGGAGCTATATTTTGATTATAAATATGGAGAGAGCATTATAGAGTCATTCTCTATGGGAGTATGTGTTTTTGTTTTTCTGTTTTCTACAACATGAATGTCTTTGTTTTATTTTTTATCTATGCAATCACTTCATATCAACATGTCGAACATGATGGGGATCGAGACTCTTTAGCACCTCGGGTGAACGTGCTAAGTTTTCCTACCTTAGTGTGATATTTCGGTGCGAGGATATAAGCTAACTTGGTGTCCACCATAATGATGAAGGTTTGTGCACATATTAGCATGTGTTAGTGGTAAAACTAGACATGTAACATTTTGGTTTTGTTGTTGAGACCCATTATTATTGATTTGATATGGTGAAGTGGGAAATTGATGTTTCGACTCACGGGGAGAATATTGGCATTGGAAATATGGAATTGAAAAGGCTTTCTGCAAAGGCATCCCATTCATAACAATTGTTTTCCCGATTTCCCTCCAAGGACTTGGGTGGAAAATAATTTGTATGATGAGCCCTATGAAACCTTCTTTAGCAAACTTGTATGTTTGGTTAGTGGCCTACTACTTGGGTAATATATTGAATCTAGGAAAGAAGTACACTTGGACTTGAGCACGCAAGAATACTTACAAGACACAATGCAACTTGGGCACACATTGTAGATTATTGGTGGAAGGGTATTCTTTGCAAATAAGTCCTTGAATGCATGGTCAACATTTTATTACATAGACGAATCACAATTCAAATTATTTTGTGAGCCGTGTGGATCATATTTGAGTAAATTTCCATTGGAAATAAAGAATTTTATGTTAGATTTAGGAATTGAAAACTTACCCATGGATGGATAATTTTTCAACCCATGTGAGCAACACACAAGGGAAGGGAAAGGAAGGAAGAACTTGACTCCGCCATGGATTCCTTAGATGAGTGCACATTGAGAAGGAAGTGGTATGAAGAATTTTGGTAAAAGATGATATTGAAAGGGAACTACTTCATAGGGAAGATTGACCTCGAGAAGTGTCTGAGAAACACCCGAGTATTAGTTTAGGATGGAGGGAGAAAGGAGTGATGAAGGGTACTAGAAGCACAATAGGACATGTGTCGAGCCAACAAATCAAGAGGATGAGGGAGCATAGTAAAATGTGGATGAAATCCTTTCCTAACTTTCCATGCATGCTCATGCAATTAGATCCCACAATATAAAAGACCAAGTACTTATTGAGACAAACAACATCGAGGAAGTAAATACAATAAAAGGAAAGGAATTTATGGATAGTATGTTTCTATTTTTTGTAGCAACTTGCACCAATTTCTAGGAGAATACAATTCAATCCTAACACTCCCAAAGTGCATAGGTTTGGAATGATGAGTAGTACTTATGATAACTCAAGCACCATGAGGTGTGTAGGGAGACACACTAGGAAGTACCACACTAGTACAAAACATTACAATTGTTATTGCATGGAATACTCGTGGCAAAGGAAGTGACTCCTCTAGGACACTCTGCACTAGTTCGGGATCACAAGGATAAGTTATAGCGGTTGTGCAACAAGTACTAGTGCCATATATCTTCTATGAAATGTTGTTGCATCTTCCGTAGTATCACGGAGTTGCGAATGCCATGGATCATGTATACAAGTGAAAACTAATTTGGCACATGAAAGGAATTACTTATCCAAGAGGAAAAGTGAGCCACTTTCATAATACTTTGCTAGATAGAGCACATACTTGGAATAGAAAGCATGACCCACAAAAATTAGTCATAGACTATGACTAATTGAAGGATGCCTTTTGAAGGACTTTGATATACATGAGTTTGAGAAACAAAGTATATCAGTGCTTGAGTAGATCAAACAGGAGCTTAATGAATGTGTGCATGCATATGATGCATGCTTTAAAATATTTATCTCAAAATTTTCCTACGAGATCCATCTGACCCAACATGCGTAGTGACTTATTGGATGATTGATTTTTCCATTCATATGCACCTTGCATAAGACATTTACATACCCACACAAATCATTGCGCATAGAATTTGTTGGTAATGTAGAAACTAATTTATGGAAGAACATATTGCATCAATAGACACTCAGTTAGAAACGTTAACTGCATATAACACTAGAGAAACATGCAACGTAATTTGGTGCACAGATTGTGAAGCGGAAGGCCGCATCATAGTGTTAAGAAAATGATTATGGATTGTGAGACCTTTAGACATGTGCACGATGTTAGAAAGCTCCCTTTTTATAACATGCAATTCAAAAAAGTGCCTTGTTATTGCAAATTTATGACGCACATGCACAACAGTGAGGATTGCAGCATAATAATCGATTAGATATATGAGTAACAATCATAGGAGTAATACAAGCCACTGTAGGAAATAAAAACTGAGAGTGCAATGGAAATATAAGAGGGCAAGGTCATGAGAGGGGCGGACAAGGAAAAGGAAGACTTTCACCAAGGACTTGTTATAATTACGACTCACTAGATCATTATCAACAATATTTCCCAGCATTCCTTGTATGCAAGTATTTTATAAAATATAATAAGGTAGAAGACTGGCCTAATCTTTACGCGTCAATGTTGGAGAAGAGTATAGGAGTGATTAAGATCATGTGTAGTGTAATGGAGATTCTAGAGCAAGTAGGCACGCCAAAGGTAAAATATTAGAGGAGTTATGAATCGCGGGCAAGCATCTGAATCCCTGTTAGAAAATATGCAGGACGAGAATCCTTAATTAGGGAGAGGCTACCCGGATACAAGGAAATAAAAGGATATTCTATAAGAGACTAAGGAATTGGTGCACGAATTACAAGGGGATATTGAATTCTTAATAGAAGAAGCAAGTGCCAGAACCGAATCACAGAGAATTCTTGACTTTGATAATGTAGAAAGAAATGAGTATCGAGAAGTATGCATATTATTGTGCATTAAAGGTGTAATCCCCTACTTATCCAATGGTTTTCCACACTAGATAAGGAATATGATGCTCGGAAAGAATGCAGGATACGCACAAAAGAAGGAATTTAATTTTTCTGGTAAATAATATTATGTTCGGGAAATCCTAGTTAACACCTACATAGATGGGTGGAAGATCAACAATATGTCAATGGATACAAGCGCAAAGTAAGTATCTTGATGGTTTATTCTTGGAATGAGATAGGGGTGACCTACACTTCATATTTCTCCACATGTTTTGTTCATAAAAATAAGATGCGCGTTGTTCCTATTGGATTTTTAAGCACCCGGCTATTAGCATAGTGGGGGTAAGGTTTCTTGGAGATTTCAAAGTGATTAACTTGGCATAGGTAGATAATTTTCCTACATTACTTGGTATATCATGGCGTTATGCAAACAATGATGATCTACATTTTAAAAATATTATACAATTTTTGAAAATAGTACCCATCGCGTAATACTCCTGATAGATCCTAAACAAGGAATATCATTTGTTGATAATGTCAAAGAACATGAATATTTGGAGCACATATATAATATTAAGGCTGAAGAATTGGAAATATCCGAGCCATGTCAAGATGGATTATTACAGTGGAATGGCATGTAATGAATCTCGGATATGACCAGTGATGCATGCGAAAATTGGGTATAGGGGTCATATGAGTTAATTGGGTGTGATTGCAGTGTAGTAAAGTCAATCCCGAAGTCATGGATCAATGGTATATCCATCTCAACATGAAAGTATGTAGGAAAATTGAGCAAGGAAAAGAGTTTTCCAGGGCAAGTTACCAAGGTGGTGGTTAAAAAAATGGATATGTATATGTCATCAGAACAAGCATCCATAAATTGTGTGGTATATAAAGTTAGGGGCACTATTGCAACATGATGGGCTACTAACCAACCAAGCTTGAGGATGTGGTACCAAGTAAGTGAAGTGATGTGCATCAAATTTGAACAAAACAACTACACGCAAATATTCCCTAGTTATAGCGGAGTAACAAAACTAGAAGACCGCTTAAAGAAATGTGAAGAGGCTTAGCTCATGCTTTCTACCATATGTTACAAATTTTTGGTATGCACATGTTATGTAGATAGTGAAGTGTACAACATTATGCTAGGGGATTGAAATCTAATTTTTGCACACATTTTCTTTTACATCCAAAGTGTGCATGTTAAACTCCTCACGTAAAGTGTCAAGAATGCAATATTTGGGAATGAGGCCATAATGGAGGAAAGAATGCTATACTTCATAATGAGAAAGTAATGGCACTACCAAGGATGTTCAAAGAACAATCCAATGATGAAGTTGAATCTATCTTGATGGTGGGCGGGTGACAAAAAAAAGGAAACAAAAGATGAATTATCAAATTGATGAAATAGACACAAACCATTTAGACTTTGAAACTTTAGATGGGTCCCAGGATGTCATCGATAAAAAGGGCATAAATAACATGCCACATGGTGATCCATTAAATTCTACAAAAATTATCGGGACGAGAAAAAGCATCGAAGATTGCTACTATTAGAGATTATTGTTTCGAGGCTGAAATTGTGAAAATTGTAGAACCTTTGCATGACTATGAAGACTTACTCCCAAAAACTACCAAACAGATGACATGATTGCATCCGTCATTGGGTAAAATGCACATAAAATTGGTTAAAATTGACAAACCAATGCACAAAACGCCATAGCAAATGAATCCAAACTTGTACACCAAAGTCAAGGAAAAGATAGATGGAATGTTGGTTGTTAGAGTCATTGTACCCATACAAGAATTAGAATGGATAATCCTAATGGTTGAACTTTAATAGTACTTTCTCTTCCCAAATTGCAACAATTGTTTGAAGTTGAGATTGACACTACTAAATATGTTATGGGTTTAGTGTTGTTATAGGGAGGTAAGTCAATGTTTCATCATTATGAAACTTTTACTACGTAGTTAGATTATACCTAATTTATAATAAAGAAATGTATGCACTAGTTCAAGCAATAAAGAAATGGAAACAACATTTGTTGGGAAAAGATATCGTAGTTCATATTAACCACAAAGCCCTAAAATATTTACAAGCACAATCTAAGTTGCAACATGCAAAACATTACAAGTAGATGGGATTTTTCCGACAATTCCATCGGTGACCAAGTATAAGAAAGGTAGTGTTGGTATCCAAATTCATTCTCCTTTTCAAGCCGAGAAGCAACACAGATTCAACAGGAGCTTAGAGGCAGATAGATCATAAACGTGTATCGTTTTGTAGCCGAGGATGAAATCTAACTGACCCTTTGTTACTCAAGTTTGTGGAGAGATGGATAGCACCTTAAAAGGATGTGATCTTATCCTAACTATTTTAGGTTGTGCCTTTCAACCAAGGTAAGAGAACCTATTTTGTAACCTCTGTTGTTGAAGGAGACGTAGATACCTTTCTTTTGCACAAATTTTATAGAGAAGACCTTGGGGAAAATATGATCAACACACCAAATCTGACTCTCATGAGTTGTCACTTCAGTGATTATGGGGATATTTTCAACACAAGGCAAAGGTTACTAAATACATTAAGAGACCCTGATTGTTCTGCATATTTTTGCAAGTAGATTTTGTTCCTTTGTTGATACATAGGGCAAACAAGGGTAGTTCAGGGTAGGATTAATTGTTTTTGAATGATTTTGGTGGGAGATGAAGCAGGATAAAGCTGATTATACCGGATCTTTGGAGGGACTTCACAATAATGAACAACTTCACAATAAAAACCTTTAGAATACCAAGGCGTTCCTTGACCGAAGTTATGCTTCAATGGAGGCCCAGATCGGCACGTTTTCACATAATCTTTGAGACTCCAACATGAAGGCTCCAATTGGAAGACTCAATTAAACACTAAAGTTTTGTATTAATCATGCCTAAGGTACACCCAAAGAATTATAGACAATCTTTATCAACAAATGACAGTAAATTGATTTTAAATTTGTTTATCTCATCCAAGATGAAGGCTCTTCTTGAAATGAAATTGCAAATGCCATTAGACTATCATAGGGATGAGATCCTATGTGATTTCACAAAAATTTCAAGTATAATATTGTAATAGGAATGAAAGAAACTATTTGCAGACGTTCTGAAAATAAAGCAAGCACAAAATTGCTAGAGATTAGACACAAATTAATTCCAAAATTGCTTAGATTCATCAGCAGGGAAAGTTACACATAACAAGTCTCAGATCTTGTCAATGGTTGTACACTCATGCAACCAACTTGACATGATAGAAAATCTAACACAGAAGAAATTAACAAGTTATCTCGGATTGGTCTCTCAGGAAGATGACTTTTTCAAATTTTCTCTTAGGGATTCAAACTCCGACCATTTGCAAGAGTAATCTCATTGCATTTATAATACACCCTTTACATCCAATTTCCCCCAAAAGAGGAATATTCGAAGCACCTTTGTTGCACATATCGGATCATGATTTGCAGAAAGTGACATTCAACTGATTCACAAAAAAATTTGTTAAGTGTTTTCAAAAAAGGTGAATCATTGCAAATATTTGCATCATTGTTCTAACTGGAGGCATATTATTTATCCTTGGCGCACGCAAAGCACCTTTTCCCTCAAAAGAGAAGAATATTCAAGGACCTTTACTTGTTACCAATTTGTTTTAGATAGAGACATTTAACAAATTCAGATCTGAAATCTACCAGGTGGACCAACTGTGAACAGATCATGTTTCTTGGGCCCTCGACTATTGACTAGGATGCCATGCCACAACTTCTTGGGAGTCCCTTTAATCATTTCATCCTTTTTCCCTCGAAATTTTACTCTGTAACTTTCAAATATGGTATTTCACATTTTCATGAACCGAGTAAAAATCATTTTAAAAATGCCTTGGATTCACAAATTGAACCCCCAAATTGATTAATTCGACCTGGCCTTTGGCCAAAACGACACGAATTGGCAAAAATCGATGAAGATTGATGCAAAAACACATCTCCAAACTTCCTGGAGCTCAAATGGCAGCCAAATTGGTGAAATGCATAGCTACCGTCGATCTGTTCTTCAACTTCCAATTTGAGCCCTCCATGTGGAAGATCCGAGTAAAAATGGGCCTCAGGGCGCCTTTTTACCTATTTACTACTTTTGGGAAATTTGCACAATTTTTTGATTTCCTCTATCGCTCTGTTGATGAAATTTGGGCCTGACACATGGCGCAATATGACTGAATACGGAGTTGCGGCTCATTTTTACTCATTTTGCATCTTTTTGGAAAAAGGAAAAAAATTCATTTTTCCTCGCGGCTTTGCCCTCCCACAAGACACGTGTCCTCATATGATTGGCTGAGGGGCAGCACTTCTCATTTCATATTTTAATCATATTTCGCAAAGGAAAAATTTTAACATTTCCCCCATCAGCCCGCACCTTTGCCGTTGACTGGGGAAAAACATTGACTATTTCCCTCGAGCCCTCTGGATTTTTTTATACTTTGAGTCATTTGAATACAAGAGGCAAAATTTCCAAGTTGCCCTAGAATGTGTTGCCTCCCCACCTCTTTGACTTTTCAAACTGCCACATGTCACCACGGCGCACCTTGAGGCGGTCCCAAAAATTTGATACCTTGAATGAGCGCGGGCTCGCCACGTGTCTTGTTCCAACGAGATTTGTCTAAATGCTTGAAGCTCTCAAATGGAAGGCACCACGTGAGCGATCTCCTTTTGGCTATTGAAAATTCTAAGTAAAATGCAAAGTAAGCGGAGGCCTCCACGTGTCATCATGGCGCTTCTTTAAGATGGTGCCCAAAGCAGAGACCTGAATGAGCACAAGCTCACCACGTGTCTGTTCCGCCAAACTGCTCCAACTGCATAAAAATTTGTCTAAGTTAGGCCAAGTAGTAGAAGCCTCCATGTGTCCTCCTGGCGCTACTCCAAGGCAAAACCAAAAAGTAAATCTTCAAATAAGCGTCGTTCACCCACGTGGATAGATTTCTGAGTTGAGGCTTTTTATAGAATTTTTGAAGTGTTTAGCAAGCCATGTCCAACCAAAGGTGCCACGTCCCTGTAGATGCAAGGATGCAAATTTGACACTGGAGAACGCCACAAACCAGTAAAATACGAAAAATGACCATTTGAGCACTGGAAATGAAATTTCCTTCAAGGACAAAGAGTTTAGAAAGTTCAAGTCTCAAATACGTTCCTCAAGGACATATCAACTCATTCTTCTTCAAGTATTTAAGTCGAAATGAAAAAAATGACAAATTCCAAGCTGTGGCAAAAGAGGGAATAGGAAAACGTGAGTTTTGAAATGACAAAGCATGGGGGACTTAAAATGCAAACCTTTCTAGAGGAACAAAGAAACTAGGAGATAAATGTGGACCCATACATGATCTTTGACCTAGAGGCGAGACTAAAGCAACAAAGACCAGCCAAGCACAATCATGGGGAAGGATAAAATGACAGAGGCTATAAATCAATAAATTTCCAAGGGCACAAATGGGGCAAGACAATTTTGAGGCCTCTCTCCTTTAGCTCTCTAATAATCTCCATGAGGGCCCGATATCACTCCTTTGAATGCATCCATCCTTCTTGTGACCAATGACCCAAGCTCCTTAATATTTGTATCAAAGGCCTCTCAAATTATCTTAAGCGAATCCCATTGCTTCGCCATTTCGGACATTTTCTCTTCCCTTCTAAGCTTCTCATCATTCTTGGCTAACTACACCTCATTATCCTCATTCATGGTGTATACCTTAAGGATGGGGGCAAGGTCATGGAAATTGTTAAGTTCCCATCCTACCTTCTTTAGCTCATCCTTTATGGTGGTGACCATCACTTCGTATTCAACTATTTTACGCACATTTGTTGCCTTACATTTCCTCCTCTCGAAGGATTTTGCACATACTTCTACTCATGCGGTATCATTCCTACTAGGTCCTTCAAATAATGTAGCATTGTAGGATATTCATCTAGGGCATTTTTTACAAATTTGGTCATACTAAAGTAATGGAGTTGGCTATATGTTTTTCTTTTGTGAATGCGTACTTTACATGCTTCTCTGTCGTATCACGTGCCTCTGTCAATAGGTTGGTGCACTTCATGTTCTTTATTCTTCTTATCCTCCAAAGTAATACTATGATAGTGGTTCCTTTATCTAAATTTTGTCAAGCTACCTCTACTACCACTTTATTCAATGCATTACTAACTTGTTCATCAGTCAACTCCATGGGATTTATAGTCACATGAGTCGTAGGTGGATCCTTCTTCATTCTATGCCTTATGCACACTTTGTCACTAATGTCAAACTATGGCTCTTCCATGTGGTTCCGCATGCTCCACGAGAGCATCTTCCTAGTGCACATGGTTACACCCTCAGGATCCATCATGCCCTAGCCATATATTTTTCTATGGAGACTTTGCTTTGAAATCTCGCATGTAAAACTTTGGAATGATAATCGATGTATATCATCTACGACATGTGAATGAATTCCTCCCTTCTCCTTATTCTACTAGTGAACTTTCCCATTGGTGCATGTGTTTCTTCTATCATAACCACACCACTTGTTTCTCATCCTTAGGCTCCTTCACCTCCGTCGATCACCATCTCCATTGCCTTCCTCTTCTTCCTCGAGTCACCTCTATGTACTTCATGTTCTTATACATCATGCTAGACATCCTCATCCTTGGGCTCTTCTTCATCCTCCACATCACGAATGATTGAAGTCTCTACGTTGCGTGTAACCCTCTTCTTGAGAATTCTATTCATCACTTTGTCCTCATGGTGTACCAACTTTCACCTTCTCCTAACTAGAGGGTTCTTATTATGTATACTAGGATTTTTGGAGTGACCCTTGGTGATTTTATCATAGGCTTGGAGTTCCTTACACCACTATCTTTCCCTTTACACATTATCTTCAAATTTTTTTTTGTTGCCCCCGATCTAGTGCAACACCATCCTCTTCTTTTTTCTTCTCTTCCACTTCATTTAGAATCATCTCTTCCTCTTCTTTCCTTAGAGGAGGATTAACCTCGGGCATCCTCTTCATGCCAATAGTCTACTTACCCTTGGGTGATGGTGGGAGTGGAAGGTCCTCTCCATCAACATATTTACCATCCACTATCACGGGCCTAAGGTAGATATATACTCTTGCTACTTCCTTCTTACCCATAACCAAGGTATGAGGAGTGATGTCAATGTCATCGAGACTCCATTGTTTCTAGATACAATATCTTACCCGGATACACATATGTCTTATGTAAAGTGTTGTAGTCCCCATTTACCTTGTTCACATCAAATCTCAACTTCCACACATCATATATCCTATTTACCGAGGCTTGAAAATACCTTTATGTGAAAGTGAAGGGAATTTTACACCTAGGGTTGTTATCCCAAGATTTCATTATAAATATACCCAAGGAGAAATGTTGATACACATGTAAATTGTTCTTAAACATCTAGTACCGAAGGAAACTCCCTTAACACTCTTCACTCATGCTTGATTGCTTCACACATTCACCTTTACCATCTATCCACCATGCTCTTGTAGGAATTAGTAATGCTCTTACATGTAAATTCTACAAACCTCTTTTTGGGGGACTTGTTCTCTAGGGATAATTCCACATATTATCAAGCTGGACCATCGGGAACCCCAATTTTGAGAAGATGATCAATATGAGAATTTCTCCCCAAGTTACTTTATCTCTTACGTGTGCTTCTTCTATAATTCCCTCCCAATGAATTTGTAATGTGTTACATTGTCTTGTTGGCCATCTTTTGGGTGATGTGGAGCCATCTCTTTTTCACTTGGGTCCACCTTTCGATGCACCCAACTTATAACTCACCAGACACGTGACCACTCTCACAACTAGGTTATTTATCTTCACAACTTCCATCACACGGTCTCCTATTGGTAGTTGAGTGCAAGCTGCAGTAGCTTGCACTCTGAATCATCTTCAAGATCTAAATCTATCTCAAGACTGAGCTACGTAGGCCTGAAATTTTTTTGATCAACTACGCGATGAAGCACATCCTTCGACCTGCAAAATAAAATTAATGCTCTGAATGCACAATAGTAACCACTAGTATAAGTGCTCGGGCTTCCCAAAGTAGGGCAGCTCATATAGTGAAGAACCCCTACACTTTCCGGGTCCTTCTATACCCGGTCATTTGTCATATATCAGTTTCCCATCACGGGGTCTTTTTCAAAAGTATTTCTTATCAATTCTTTCTCTATTTTGTGCTTGTTTACCTCGAGCGATGGTTAAAATCACTAACCTTGCACTTGGTCTAGTGTGATTCCCATGTTTTCCCAATGATTACCTCCCCTGGGTATTGTATTTTAGAAAACCACTCTTAAGGTACTTCTTGTCACATGTTTCTTTCCCTTATCCTTCCCTTTGCCTTTGGGTGACATTGTTGGTGGTTTCCTTGGTGTCATCTTTCTCGATAAAAATTCAAGCCTAAAGTTTTAGACCTTGCGTAGTTTTGGTGTGCCCTAGGTATCGTATTAATTACTTATGCAATGAGCGTTCACACCTCCAGAAATATTTCAGCTTCTTTCCTTTCTGCTAACTCTTGTTTTCCCTTCGAACTGTGTGCCCTAGCTCTAAACTAGAACTTGTGTGAATTTTGTTTCTCAAACCCTAGCTCTATAAATCAACCTTCAAACCCTATATCCTTCTCTCCACATGTCTTTTCTTTTCTCTCACACTTCCTTCGAAGGAACACCAACCCAGGCCATGTCAAATATTTCTTTGGTTCGATGAACTTCTTTTGCAAAATCTCTTTGTGATGGTTCACACTTAAATCACTCTTCAAAGGCTCAAAGGCTTTAATATGCAAGGTGTGAATGAACTCGCTCACACCCCTTCTATATATTTTCATGAGTTTTACAAATTATTTTCTCCTCACCTACCACCATACGCAACTTTAAATACTTTTTAAATAAAAGCACAATTTTGCTTTTTGGTATGTTTTGTACCATTATAAACATGAATTTTTAGTTTCATTGATTTTCTAAAGGTAATAGCCATAAAACCGTACACATTCATGAAATTAAAAATACTAATGAAATGTTGTGTTCAGAATGTAGAATACATGTAAATTTTTTTAAAAAACAAAAAAAATGGTATTTTTCTTAATTTTAGGACATACGTTGATTCTTATGAAAGAGGAATGATTTGTCCTCGGCGTTTTTTTGAATGAAAATTTATTTTTTCACCCACATCATTTGAAAAATATATTTTCCTATATATTTTTTTTAATTAATTACCAAATATACAATAACAAGTTTATATCCATCATCACAGGTAAGAAGAAGACTTCAATAAATAGATTTTAATTTTTCAATTTTTTTATATTTTTGCTATTTTTCAAATTGGGTTACATCAATTGTCCTAAAATACCATATGTTATAAAAATATAAAAAATAAATAGTAAAACATTATTTTAGAAAGCTAATAAAATTATCTATTTTGTGTTAAAATTTTGTAATTTTATTCATTCAGTTAACCTAATTACGTGGCACCTAAGCACGAATTTGCCATAAAATTATCCTCCAAATGAACTATAAAGGGGTTCCGTGAAGGGGGTTCACGTGAATGCTTGAACCCCATAAAATTTTTCATTCTATAAGTCTTTGCATGCGAAATTATTTGAATTTGAGGTGTTAAAATTAATTAGTCGCGATGGGACACAAAGTGGGACACTGACCCATATTTGATACTTCAAATACTCCTCTACACCATATTTTGCCCCTAGGTGATTTAGTAAAGTGCACTCATTCCACCTAGGTGATTTTAGGGAGTTCTAAAAAGACACTATCTAAAAGACACTATCTTCGGCAATATAGGAAGGGCTATCATTTAGCCTTCCCAGGTGACTAGATTCAACCCCCTAGAGTGGAGCAGGGTGAAAAAGTGGAATGGGAAAAATTCAACATGGAGGTGAATGGAATACCTTAGAACATAATGGAAATTATTTTTGAAGGTTTGGGGAAGTTTTGCAAGACTTGGAGTAGTTTGAGTAAAAAATAGGGTTCACAAGCCTAGGCGGTACATAGGCCTAAAATAGTTGTTGGGCTTAAGAAGAATTCCGGGAGCTCAGATGGAGTTAGGAGAAAAAAAAAATATCCAGAAAGATTATTCCAAGACCTACATTATGGTAAAATAATATTTTTCACAACACTTTGGCGCATCAGTTGGAAGGTAGGTTTTCTCAGGCACATGTGGAGTACAAAATAAAAAAATATAATTTTTCAGGGATCAAATGGAATAATAAAGACATGAGATCCCCACCATTGGATTTCAAAAGGCCATTTCAAGTCAAGATCATATAAATTTCACCAAGAAATTCCATCGGGAGCTCAAGTTATCTTCGTTCAAGTTACCCTCTCAAACATAGTTCGGGACTTAGTCATTTTTTGAGAGGACACGTGTCGGCACCAGGAGCTGGTGGGATTTCATGTCCCCACATGTCCCCTGAGGTCAGGTACATCAGACCTTGGAAAAAAATCCCATCTCCCCCCTGGGGCCCTCATGTGACCTATGGGGCCCTCATATGACCTCCCAGGACTTGACAGATCGGCCACCAGGTGCTTGAAAAATTTGGAGCATACCTTCGGCCCCAGGTGCTTTTTGGAGCATCCATTCCCCTGTCGTTGGATCGGGCGCCACGTGTCACCTCCGGGACCACCGTGGAATTTGATGTCCCTTATGCACCCAAGGTGGTGACATCAGACCTTGAAAAATTCACCCAGCCCCTATAGGGAGTCATTTGGACAGCCATGTGACCAATTTCATGCCCCAGTGCTTTAAAGTAGCTTTTTCCACCTTCATTCCCCTGCCGTCGAATCGCCGCCATGTGTCATCCTCTTGACCACATTGGAATTTGATGTCCCTCACATCCCTTTAAGGTTAGGGAAATCAAGTAAAAAAATTCACCCAAGCTTCTCCTTCCATGATTTCAAAAATTGAAAAAAAAAAATCTACTAGCAGTGCTTCCAACTATTTCCACTCAGTGCACGACAATCTTCATTCTTCTCTCTCTGCAACATTCTACCATCACTCCTGCCATTGCAAATCCTAAGACCTGCTCTTGACCCAAAGAACTGAAAAAATTCCCCATAGTGATTTGTAGGTCTCGAAGGGTTTTCATCAAAAAAAGAAGGAGAAATGAAAAGCAAGAAGAAGAAAATAGTGAAAATCTCCATAGCCTAAAAATGAAGATCTGAAGAAATATTGCAAGCGGTGCATGAAACAACAAACCATTTTTCTATTCATTCCTTTTCCAAGACCATCAAAAATACACCTTCAAACTCCCCCTCATGTGATAGAGCATCATAATGAAGAAATCTCCTTTTCGGCTCAGAAGAAAGAAGTGGGATTTCCCGTCAAACCGATTTTTCGGATTGAAGTAAGATTGCACGTGAAGCATTAGAAGAAAAAACCCACATAAAAAATATAATTTTTTTATCAAATGGAGGAGAAAACCAGACCTGTAATTTTGAGGTCCATTAATGGTTGTCGTACCCAAAAGCACTGTCAGGTCTCGAAAATTAAAACTTTAAAATCTCTTGGATTATTAAGCGGGCGGGCCCGAAATTTCAAAGGGATGATATTGGGAAAAAACCCATATCAAAAAAATTTGTTCCACATCAATCTGAACTCCAGAGGCCAAATTTCTAAAAATAGCAGTCTCTTACATAGGAGCTGCTATTTTGGGAAAGTCATCATAATAGAAGAACTGTGAAGGAGATGAAGACATTGGAGGTGCACTATAGCTGAGAATTCACTAGAATGGAAATTTTGGCACTTACTAAAAATAGTAAGTGGGCCCTCGAGCACCTTCTAAAAATAGAAATTTGATCGAAGAGTAAGGAACACAGGGAGAAAGGGGAATCAAGGTCACAACACTCAACTAAGGATCGAGGGAGTTACTTTTTCACACTTACTAAAAATAGTAAGTTACACTCAAAGAGAAGTTTTGGCACAATGGGATGTACAAGGCTAATCATTCAGGGGGACATCATTGTTTGGGAGCATCCTAGCCATTTTCATAGGGAATTTGAGATCCACCTTAGTTCATTCAATTGGGTGAGCATTCGTGAGCTAATTTGGAGGAGTTTCACAGTGTGCAAGGAGTTGAAGATTCATATTTTCACTGCATTTGGAGCTTTCCATCAACGAGGATCAATGGACTTCATCGGGTGACATCTCCTCTTCTTCTTCTCTCTCTCTCTCTTTCTCTCTCCTCTTCCCCCCAACTTTCTCTCACTTTCAAATGTTCTAATTCTTCGTTGGGGTTTGCACTTTTTGATATGCCTTTAAGTCACTTAAAAGTGACTTTAGAAACATAATGTAAATTAAGTCACCTTGCTATTATAAAAGGGACTTAAATATTTAAAGTGGAATATGAACAGTCTTAAGTCATATTAAGGCATATGGAGGGTCATGAGGAAGATGATAAGTCACCTCTCATTCTATAAATTGTAATGCCATTCCCATTGCAAAGGGTTGGTGATTGATCTTGTAAACTCAAGAGTATATTGCACCTTGAGAGAACAAAGGAGATAGCCATTTTCTTCTATTTCCCCCTTCTCAATTTCTTCCATTTCTCCACTATGTACAACTTTTGTCTAAGCAATCAATACAAGAAGAAGGAGTTTCTAGCTTTCTTTGACTAAGGGGTTTCATGATACTTTGTGTTCATCAAATTCTATTTGGTCTTGTTGTTATTTGCAGGGTTGTTTCTTCTCATGAATGCATGTGTTGAAGTTTCTAACTAGTGTGTGAAGGAATCTAATTTTCTACCTATAACATTAGTTCTCTTACCTCTTTTCTCACTCCCCTTTCCCACTCTATAGATGACAAAGACTTCCCTAGCAAGAGATTGCTAGCTTTGCCGCAGGGTCAGTGGAGTGCCCCTGTTGGATCCCGGTCGAAAGGCCACCACAGAAATCCACCTTTTCATGCATGCATGCACATATACGGAAGTTACACCGGTTAAGTAGAGGGACTTAGATTCCCTAGAGCGTTGGCAAGAAATCCACAAGTTTTCCACCTGAAAAATTTTCTCACCAATAGTTTTGGTGCCCACCGTGGGGTAGATTTAGTAGCATCTGCACCCAAATATATGACTGCAAGGTCTGAAAATTCAAAAAAATCAAATATTGAAAAAAAAAAAAAAGAGTTCATGAAATTCCATTGCTAAAAGACACACTGCTGATTTCTGCATGTGTCTTTTCATATTCCCACTTCAAGAATTTCAAAAAGTTGGCTGAAGGAAGACACACCAGGTTGAGTAGGTTGAGAGGTGTTGATGATTTCAATTTTGAGGCTTCACAAAATCAGAAAGAATGAATTAGAGATAATCCATACTTCTTCTCTCAAGCCTCCTCTCCATCTGGCTCTTCAAGAAGTTCACTGGTAATCCTATCCAAACTCCTTTAAATTCTCCAATTTTTCAACCATCATTGAACATTGAATTTGCGGAAGAAGAAGAATTTGAAGAAGCAAGAGCTGAAAGAAGTAAGAAAAACAATGGAAGATGAAGAAGAAAGACCTCAACCCATTGTTCCATGGGGAAGGAATACATGGCCGCTTGCTCTTGAACCACCTCTCCACGATCTACCAAAAAGTTCCCGCAAGAACTTTCCAAAGTTCAAAGGTGACAAAACACAACATCTGAAGAACACATTGTTGCTTTCACGACATCATGTGGAATTCTTGGTGTCCAACATGAAGATGTTCTTTGTAAGATTGTTCGTGGAGTCCCTCCAAGAAAAAGTAGCAGAATGGTTCTACCTCCTTCCTTCCGATCCATCACTGGTTGGGATGACATCAAGAATGCCTTGAGGAAAGATTTAAATCAACTGAAGACTATCAAGACCTCTTGGTGTAGTTGGCTCAAATGAGGAAAGGAGAAAATGAAACCATGAGAGACTTTGTGGCTCATTTTGAATGGTTGCTTTGTAGGATACCTGAAGAGGATTCACCATCTCAAAACAATGTCAAGAGATTCTTCATCAATGCTCAATCATCAGAAGTAGGATTTTTTCTATGAAGAGCCCAACCAAGGAACATTGTAGAAGCACAAAGGATGGCCATTGAACTTGATGATGATCTCATCCTCTCTGGAAAGATCAAGAATCCATCAAAGGGAAAGGCCCAACATCCAGAGATGAGAGAACCAATCCATCGCTGCAAAAGTTGGTGAATGAGATGGCATCTTTGAAGAGGGAATTATTTGAATGAGTATCTTCTCAAAGAACAACAGAAATCAGATCAGATTGGGAGCACCCCAAAGGCTCACCTTGGAGGCCCCACCCATGAACATAAATTACAGATTTCAAGAAGATGAAGAAGAGCTTGAACAAGAAAGTGAAGGTGGTGATTTCTTAGAAAATGATGAGTTTGAGAACAATACACAAATCAGATTCTGTGAGTATTCTGGATGTGATGAAGAAGATGAAGAGGATGCACCTAGTTTCTCATGTGTGGTATTCACTCATTCTCAGTCGAGAAAAGAGCATCTCCCTCCACTGCTACAAAAGAAAACAAGGTTGATGATCCTCTGTGGTGACTCCGTAAAATAAAATAATCAGTCGAGGATCCCCACTTCCATCTTCCATGAAGTCTACATTGTTGGAGCCTGACCCTGTAGCAAGTAAGAAGGACTCCCGCAATCCCAAGTAAGTCTTCTAATGTCTCTTCCAAGTCTAAATCTAAATCTGCTCCTACAAAATCTAATTCCTTGAAAGCTCCTAGTGTGCCTTTCAAAATACCCTCCATTCCTCAAACATCAAATCCTACTCCTAAGCCTATCAGACTCCAAAATCAGTCCCTTCACCCCCTTATCCACATTTCTCCCTTTGACTTCATAGAATATGCAAACAAGGCCAAAGTGCAGATTACTGAAACTGAATATTTGTGGACTCATCCTGAACAATTTGAGAGGTTTGTCCAATACATCAGAAATGGTAGTCTAACACCCAATGATGTAGCTCATCGTTCTAAAGGCATGCTACCAAACTCACCTACACCTCCCTCACAGAACATGCTTTCTCTGAGTGCATCAAAGACTGATAAAGTTGAACCTTTCTACGTCTCCCTTCTTGTTGGAGAATATGTACTGAACAATTGCATAATAGATTCTGGTGCCTCAGACAACGTGATGCCTTTGAAGGTCGCCAAGGCTCTTAAACTTACAATGACTCCACCTAGTGGCTCTTGTTACTCTTTGGAATCAAAAAAGGTCTCACTTGTAGGGAAGGTTAAAGATGCACAGGTGGCTCTCACCAGATTTCTAGACAAGAAAGTTTCAGTGATGATTTTGGTAGTAGACGTCCCAGCCTCATTCGGAATGTTGTTGAGTAGAAATTTCTACCGAGACTTGGGAGGGAAAATTCAGATGAATTGGTCTTTTGCAACCATACCAATGAAGGGAGACATGGAGAAATTACTTCCGAGAAGAAGATGAGGTACATAGTACAAAATTGGAAGCCGGAAGCTAACATCTTGTATCAAGGTAGTAGGTAGATGAATCACTTTGTGGCAACCGAGGAAGAAGAGGATATCCCCATCTTGATAGGCCCAGACATGCCTTCCAAAGAGATTTGGATTTTGAAGAAGCATTGAGGAGATTCGAGTTACAAGAGGACAGCCCCAAATCACCAGATGATGCTAGACCATGAGGAAGAGGAGATGGTTCTTGATGATTTTCAAGAAGAAAAATCAGTTTATATGATTTTACAAGATGAGGAGTTATTCTCATTCCCATTTGGGGATGAGGATG
Organism: Taxus wallichiana var. yunnanensis; assembly: GCA_018340775.1. Taxonomy (NCBI): domain Eukaryota; kingdom Viridiplantae; phylum Streptophyta; class Pinopsida; order Cupressales; family Taxaceae; genus Taxus; species Taxus wallichiana. The sequence goes on along the minus strand of CM031242.1, from coordinate 850,925,004 downwards.
ATCTCAATCAGGCCATCTATGGAGAGAAAAAATCAGCTTGTGATGAGCCCGTGAAAGGTTTGAAAGAAATGTCATGTACAAGAAATGCTTAGAGCTGCAGAAGAAAATGAAGATCTGAGCTCAGTCTCGAGCTCCTAATGCAAGCCACAAATCTGCAAGACAAGTGTGAAGCTGATTTGGAAGCCTTAACTAATGTGAAGGTTGGCCATATTGAGATAAGGCAAGATGAAAAATATGATGCTGCTCTTGAGCTAATGATTGATGGATGCAATAATGAAATGGAGATATTTTATTTTCCATTTGAAGATGAAGACTCTTTCCATGATGAAGAAATTGAAGCAAGGAGTTTTGAGACCTCTAAAGATGAAGCTCTTTTTGATGAAGGATTGGTAGAGTGCAGTGATTCTCGAGATGATGAGGTAATCCCTCCAGATAGTTTCTTTGAGTTGCAAGATAAAGATTCTTCAAAGGTGTACAAAGAGGGACTATAGGAAATGATGAAGCATTACTCCGTGCAAGAAATATTAGATGCAGTAGAAGTTTGCGGAAGATCCCAGGCTGATTCTTGATCTCTTCATTAGTGCCATGGACATACAAGACAAGTATGAGTTTTCACATCTAATCCTTCTGTCAGTACTCAAGCACCTCACAGTGGAGTGAAGGAAAAGGATGAATCAAATGTTTCTCATGGAGAAGATGTCAATGAGCATAGGCCTGGGAAAGAAAAGAATCAAGAATGTTCAAGTATTTTGAACAAAAATCAGCCCTGGGGCAGTGATGAGATCCTCAATGGAAAATCAGCTATATGGATAAACATGGAAGGCAACTGGCACTATGAGACCGACTTCAAAGAACATGAAGGTAGTGGAATTTCCAAGCAAGGACCAGAGCATCAAGAAGCTCACATGGACTCACTCCTACAAAGTAAAAGGACAATCATGAAAGCACCTAGCTTCATAAACAATTAAGGAAAGGAGGCTACTTTCTGGAACCCATCAACGGCTTTGTCAGAACATCATCATTCGGTGTTGCCTCTTAGGGGTAACTTTTGAGAAATGAAAAGTACTTCAGTGAAAGCGGGTTGTCCCCCACCTTGTACCATAGGTGATTGATAGGTGTGTTTCCCTTTTTTTGTGTGTTTCCCTTCCTGTTGTGTGTCGTGTGTTTCCTTTCTTTCCTTTGTTTGTGTGTGTGTGTGTCTTCTAATCTTCCTTTCTAGAAGTTGTACATGACTCTGCAGGGCCCAATGGATAAGGCATTGGTCAATGAACTATATGGTCTAAAATTGAGATTTTGGATTCCCATGTCATGTCTTCACTACACTCAGTCCATGTCATGTCCCCAAGCTAGAGCCAGTTGTTGTCGTGAAAATGTGCAACAGGGAAATTGGAAGTTTCCAAGCACGACAACTATACCCCTATGTTGAAATTTTCATGTTTTATCATTCCTAGGCACCCTAGGTCAAATCCATCAGTCTGATCACCCCTATTTGATGTCAAATTTTTCCCCTAGGTGATTTAGTAAAGTGCACTCATTCCACCTAGGTGATTTTAGGGAGTTCTAAAAAGACACTATCTTATGGCAGTATAGGGAAGGGCTATCACTAGCCTTCCCAGGACTGGATTCAACCCCTGGAGTGGAAAGAAGGAAAAATTCAACATGGAGGTGAATGGAATACCTTAGAACATAATGGAAATGATTTTTGAAGGTTTGGGAAGTTTTGCAAGACTTGGAGCAGTCTGAGTAAAAAATAGGGTTCACAAGCCTAGGCGGTACACAGGCCTAAAACAATTGTTGGGCTTCAGAAGAAGATTCTAGGAGCTCGGATGGAGTTAGAAGCAAAAAAAATATATCTAGAAATAGGATTCCAAGACCTACATGATGGTGAAATAATATTTTCACAACACCTTGGCGCATATGATCTGGCAGGAAGTTTTCTCGAGGCACATGTGGAGTACAAAATAAAAATCTGATTTTTAGGGATCAAATGGAATAATCAAGACATGAGACCCCACCATTGGATTAAAAATTCCATTTCCAGTCAAGATCATATAAAATTTCACCAAGAAATTCCATCGGGAGCTCAAGTTATCTTCGTTCCAAGTTACCCTCTCAAAGGCAGTTCAGGACTTAGTCATTTTTGAGAGGACACGTGTCAGCACTAGGAGCCTGGTGGGATTTCATGTCCCTGATGTCCCTAAGGTTAGGTACATCAGACCTTGGAAAATTACCCAGCCCCCATGTGACCTCTGGGGCCCTCATATGACCTCCAGACTTGACAGTTCAGCCCCAGGTGCTTATTTGGAGCATGCCTTCCCTGCCATCGGATCGGGCGCCACGTGTCAGCTCCAGGACCACCATGGAATTTGATGTCCCTTGTGCACCTGAGGTGGGGACATCAGACCTTGAAAAATTCACCCAGCCCCTATGGGGAGTCATTTGGACACCCACGTGACCGAGTTTCAGCCCCAGGTGCATTTTTGGAGCATCCATTCCCTGTCGTTGGATCGGGTGCCACGTGTCACCTCCAGGACCACCGTGGAAACTGATGTCCCTTATGTACCTGAGGTGGGGGACATAAGACATGGAAAAATGTCCCACCCATCCCCATAGGGAGTCATTTGGACACCCATGTGACCAATTTCCAGCCCCAAGTGCTTTAAAGTAGCTTTTTCCACCTTCATTCCCTCGTCATGGATCGCCGCCACGTGTCGTCCTCTTGACCACCGTGGAATTTGATGTCCCTCATGTCCCTGAGGTCAGGGACATCAAGTAATGAAAAATTCACCCAAGCTTCTCCTTCCATAATTTCAAAAAATTCAAAAAATCTAACTGCCGCTCAAAGTCTTTCAGCTTGCTTCCACTCCCGTGCTTAAACAATCTTCATTCTTCCTATGCAACATTCTACCATCACCTCGCCATTGCAAACGCTTAGAACAGCTCAAACCAAACATTGAAACAAGCTCCACACAGTGATTTTCAGGTCTCAGAAGGACTTTTCATCAAAACAAGAAGGAGAAATGAAGAGCAAGAAGAAGAAAATAGTGAAAATCTCCATAGCCTAAAAATGAAGATCTGAAGAAATATTGCAAGCCGGTGCATGAAACAAAAAACTATTTTCTGCTATTCATTCCTCTCCCAAGACCATAAAAAATACACCTTCAAACTCCCCTCATGTGTGATAGAGCATCCACAATGAAGAAATCTCATTTCGGCTCAACGAAGAAAGAAGTGGGATTTCCCATCAAACCGGTTGCCGGATTGAAGTAAGATCACACGTGAAGCATTAGAAGAAAAAACCCACATCAAAAATATAATTTTTTTTCAAACGAGAGGAGAAAACCAGACCTGCAATTTTGAGGTCCATTAATGGTTGCCATACCCAGAAGCACTGCAAGTCTGAAAATTAAAACTTTAAAATCTCCTGGATTATTAAGCGGGCGGGCCCGAAATTTCAAAGGGATGATATTGGGAAAAAACCCATATCAAAAAAATTTGTTCCACGTCAATCTAACTCACTCCCAGAGGAAAAATTTCTAAAAATAGTAGGTCTACTACATAGGAACTACTATTTGGGAAAGTCATCAACTAGAAGAACCTGCGAAGGAGATGAAGACATTGGAGGTGCACTATAGCTGAGAATTCACTAGAATGGAAATTTTTGGCACTTACTAAAAATAGTAAGTGGGCCCTCGAGCACCTACTAAAAATAGAAATTTGATCCAAAGAAGTGAGGAATGCAGGGAGAAAGGGGAATCAAGGTCACAACACTCAGCTAAGGATCGAGGGAGTTACTTTTTCACACTTACTAAAAATAGTAAGTTACACTCAAAGAGAAGTTTTGGCACAATGGGATGTACAAGGCTAATCATTCAAGGGGACATCATTGTTTGGGAGCATCCTAGCCATTTTTCATAGGGAATTTGAGATCCACCTTAGTTCATTCAACTAGGTGAGCATTCGGAGCTAATTTGGAGGAGTTTCACAGTGTGCAAGGAGTTGAAGATTCATATTTTCACTGCATTTGGAGCTTTCCATCAACGAGGATCAACGGACTTCATCGGGTGACATCTACTCTTCTTCTTCTTCTCTCTCTCTCTCTCTCTCTCTCCTCTTCCCCCAACTTTCTCTCACTTTCAAATGTTCTAATTCTTCGTTGGGGTTTGCACTTTTTGATATGCCTTTAAGTCACTTAAAAGTGACTTTAGAAACATAATGTAAATTAAGTCACCTTGCTATTATAAAAGGGACTTAAATATTTAAAGTGGAATATGAACAGTCTTAAGTCATATTAAGGCATATGGAGGGTCATGAGGAAGATGATAAGTCACCTCTCATTCTATAAATTGTAACGCCATTCCCATTGCAAAGGGTTGGTGATTGATCTTGTAAACTCAAGAGTATATTGCACCTTGAGAGAACAAAGGAGATAGCCATTTTCTTCTATTCCCCCTTCTCAATTTCTTCCATTTCTCCACTATGCAACTTTTGTTTGAGCAATCAATACAAGAAGAAGGAGTTTCATGATAGCATTTCTATTTTTGACTAAGGGGTTTCATGAATGCATGTGTTGATACTTTGTAATTTTCATCGCAAAATTCTTATTTGGTCTTCCCTAGCAAGAGATTTTAGCTTTTTTGTGGAGGTTGTTTCTTCTCATGAATGCATGTGTTGAAGGGACTTAGATTCTAGAGCGTAGCAATACAAACACCAAGAAGCTTATTTATAGTAGGGCTTCACCATACTCCCATTAAAATAACGGGAAACATTGTGCCATCTAGCACCTATAATTGACATGCACTTGATTCAAGTATCTTAGTTACTAAAAAGGTCCCAACCAATGCAACTTCAACTTCCTTAGGTGGCGCGTAAACTTGGAGTCATATAGAAGTACCATCTTACCAACTGCAAATGACTTGTTCTTATTGTGCCTATCATGATAAGCCTTTTTCATGCCTTCTCATAATTTTGACTCAAATGTGCAATGGTGTGCCATTCATCTAATTACATTAGTTTCTCAATGCACTCTTCCACAACCTTTTCATCTGAGAATCCTCCCGTGCACGCAATACACATGGATGGTAGCAAAAATTCCACATGTAGTATTGCTCTGTCATGAACACCAATTGAAAGGGTGTGGCCTTGTTTAACCTTTTATATGTGGTCTTGTAAGCCCAAAGTACAATTGACACTTTATCATCTCAATCCTTTCTTCCAACATCACAAATCTTCATCAAATTTTGTCCCAAGATCTTGTTGAAAGCTTCTACAATACCATTAGCTTGAGGGTGATAAGGGGTAGTTTTGTGAGCATGCCTATTTTTAGAGAGTGCATGGGAAGTGAAAGGAAATTCCCCATCCCTATATACATGTGTGATGTGTCTATATGTTAGGAGAGGACGATGTATGTATGAGTGGAATTGTGTTGTGTTGATTCGGACTCTACCGCATGATGGTTGAGCACCTAGTCCTACACAAAGTGTCATATTGGTTATGTATTAGCTTCATACTATATGACACTTTTGATTTATGATGAATATTTGTGGTTAGATATTGGTTTTCATGGATTTGAATATGGTGAACTAACATTGCAATTGGTATTAATTATGGTTTACATGGATTAAGTGTTTTTCTTATTATACATGTTTCCAAATTAATATGACCATGGTGATTATTTATGTATGAATGGTTTAGTGGATATTAATATGATGAGTATGCATGCTAAGTTCTGTCAAGTATAAGAAAGGAGGGACTGTTGGTTGCGCACGCTTTGGGTGACTATTCGTATATGTCCGGATGAAGTGTCGGTGCACATAGTTATGTTAGAAATAAGAGAATGATCATGCGAAATCTTACGAAATGTATTGAGGTGTCCTCCTAATGTTTAGTGGGGATTTGGTAGGGGCATATACACACATTCCTTCCTTAATTTAGGCTTACTTGGTATGATAAATTTTACCTCCTCTCATGAATTTTGATAGTCCATCTTGGATATTTGGAGCAATATGCATACCTTTGCAATTGGGCCATGGTCGTTCCAACTCCAAAATGGCTAGACAGTTTTTAGGCATATGCCTCCCTTATAAATAATAGTCTATCCACCCTAGTACACAACGTTTTCCCTGCCAAGATAGTAACTCATCCTTGAGATAACACCCAACCATGCCTTATTTATAGCCCCTTGGACTGAAAGTGTTGGAATGTCACCCCAAAATTTACATCTTTAGCATAATCTTCTCTATAAGTATCCTTTGTGAAGGGATTTAGGCAGAAATGGTGGCCAAAGATGAGATATTTTATATCATAGGTTTCTAAAAACCTATTTTCCACCACATTAGTGTTACCTTTTGGTGCTCAAAATTGTCTCACCCCATTTGTGCCCTTGGAAATTTATTGATTTGCAGCCTCTACCATTTTATCCTTCCCCATGATTGTGCTTGGCTAGTCTTTGTTTCCGTTTAGTCTGCCCCTGGGTCAAAGATCGTGTATGGGTCCATATTTGTCTCCTAGTTTCTTTGTTCCTCTGGAAAGGTCTATATTTTGAGTCCCTCGTGCTCTATCCTTTCAAAAACTCATGTTTTCCCGTTCCCTCTATTGCCACAGTCAGAATTTGTCATTCTTTTCATTTCTGCCTTAAATACTTGAAGAAGAATGAGTTGATATGTCCCTGAGGAACGTATTTGAGCCTTGTAACTTTCTAAACTCTCTGTCCTTGAAGGAAATTTCATTTCCAGGCTCAAATGGTCATTTTTCTATATTTTATGGTTTGACGGGTGTTTCTCCCGGTCAAATTTACATCCTTGCATCTATAGGGGATGTGGCACCTTTTGGTTGGATGTGGCTCGGCTAAACACTTCAAAAATTCTATAAAAATCCTCAACTCATAAATTTGTCCACGTGGGTGAATGGCACTCGTTTGAAGATTTACTTTTTGGTTTGGCCTTGGAGTAGTGCCGAGAGGACACGTGGAGGCTTCCACTGCTTGGCCCGAACTTAGACAATTTTTTTATGTAGTTGGAGCAGTTTGGTAGAATAGGACACGTGGTGAGCTCGCGCTCATTCAGGGTCTCCGCTTTGGGCACCATCTTAAAGAAGCACCAGGATGACATGTGGAGGCCTCCGCTTACTTTGAATTTTACTTAGAATTTTCAACGACCAAAAGGAGACTACCTCGGAGTATGACACATGGTGCCTTCATTGAGCTTCAAGCATTCAGACAAATCTCGCCGGAATAGGACACGTGGCGAGCCCGCGCTCGTTCAAGGTATCAAATTTTTGGGACCGCCTCAAGGTGCACCGTGGTGACATGTGGCAGTTTGAAAATTCAAAGAGGCAGGGAGGCGGACCATCGGGGCAACTTGGAAATTTTGCCTCTTGTATTCAAATGACTCAAAGTATAAAAAAAGCCCGAGGGCCCGAGGGAAATAGTCAATGTTTTCCCGGTCAACGGCGGAGGTGTGGGCTAGCGGAGGAAATTTTAAAAAATTTCCTTTACAAAATATGATTAAAATATGAAATGAGAGTACTGCCCCTCAGCCAATCATATGAGGACACGTGTCCTACGGAGGGCGGAGCCACGGAGAAAAATGAAAATTTTTCCTTTTTCCAGAAAGATGCAAAATGTGTAAAATTGAGCCACAACTCCGTATCCAGTCATATTGTGCCACGTGTCAGGCCCAAATTTCATCGGTAGAGTGGCGGAGGAAATCAAGAAATTGTGCAAATTTTCCAAAAGTAGTAAAAAGGTAAAAAGGCACCCTCGGGCCCATTTTTACCCGGATCTACCACATGGAGGGCTCAAATTGGAAGTTGAAGAATAGATCGATGGTAGTTATGCATTTCACCAATTTGGCCACCATTTGAGCTCTAGGAATTTTGGAGTTACGTTTTTTGCATCAATCTTCATCGGATTTTTGTCAATTTGTGTTGTTTTGGCCTGTAGGGTCAGAATTAATCAATTTGGGGGTTCAATTTGTGAATCCAAAGCATTTTTTTCAAATGAATTTTTACTCTGGTTCGTGAAAAATGTGAATTACCATATCCAGAAGTTACAGAGTAAAATTTCAGAGGGAAAAAGGATGAAATGATTAAAGGGACTCCCGAGAAGTTGTGGCATGGCATCCTAGTCAGTAGTCAAGGGCCCAAGAAACATGATCTGTTCATAGTTGGTCCACCTGGCAGATTTCAGATCTGAATTTGTTAAATGTCTCTATCTAAAACAAATTGGTAACAAGAAAAGGTCCCTCGAATATTCTTCTCTTTTGAGGGAAAAGGTGTTGCAGGCACCAAGGATAAAGAATATGCCTCCAGTTAGAACAATGATGCAAATATTTGCAATGATTCACCTTTTTGAAAACACCTGGCAACTTTTTGCGAATCTGTTGAATGTCACTTTCTACAAATCATGATCCAATATGTGCAACAAAGGTGCTTTGAATATTCCTCTTTTGGGGGGGAAATTGGATGTAAAGGGTGTATTATAAATGCAATGAGATTACTCTTGCAAATGGTCAAAGTTTGAATCCCTAAGAGAAAATTTGAGAAAGTCGTCTTCCTGAGAGACCAATCTGAGATAACCTGTTAATTTCTTCTATGTTATATTTTCTATCATGTCAAGTTGGTTGCGAGTGTACACCATTGACAAGATCTGAGACTATTCTGTGTAACTTTCCCCTACTGATGAATCTAAGCAATTTGGAATTAATTTGTGTCTAATCTCTAGCAATTTAGTTTTTGCTTTATTTTTAGAACGTCTCTGCAAATAGTTTCTTTCATTCCTATTGCAATCTTATACTTAATTTTTTGTGAAATCGTATAGGATCTCGTCCCTGTGACATTCTAATGGCATTTACAATTCCATTTCAAGAAGATCCTTCATCTTGGATGAGATAAACAAATTTAAAATAAAGTTACCTTGTCATTTATTGATAAAGATTGTAAGTCTTGGTGTACCTTAGGTGTGATTAATCAGAAACTTTAGTGTTTAATTGAGTCTTCCAATTCGAGCCTTCATGTTGGAGTCTCAAAGATTATGTGAAAACATGTTGATCTAGGCCTCCATTGAAGCATACCTTCTGGTTGAAGGAATGTCTTGACTGTTCTAGAGCTTTCTGTTGTGAAGTTGTTCATTATTGTGAAGTCCCTCCAAAGATCCGGTATAATCAACTTTATCCTGCTTCATCTCCCACCAAAATCATTCAAAAAACAATTAATCCTACCCTGAACTACCCCTGTTTGCCCTATGTATCAACAAAGGAACAAAATCTACTTGCAAAAATATGCAGAACAATCAAGATCTCTTAATGTCTTTAGTAACCTTTGCCTTGTGTTGAAAATATCCCCATAATCTGGAAGTGACAACTTGTGAGAGTCAGATTTGGTGTGTTGATCATATTTTCCCCAAGGTCTTCTCTATAAAATTTGTGCAAAAGAAAGGTATATGTGTCTCCTTCAACAACAGAGGTTACAAAATAGGTTATCTTACCTTGGTTGAAAGGCACAACCTGAAATAATTAGGATAAGATCACATCCTTTTAAGGTGCTATCCATCTCTCCACAAACTCGAGTAACAAAGGGTCAATTAGATTTCATCCCCAGCTACAAAATGATACACATTTATGATCTATCTGCCTCTAAGCTCCTGTTAAATCTTTGTTGTTTCTCGTCTTGAAAAGGAGAACGAATTTGGATACCAACACAACCATCATGCAAAGAGGTCTAAATCAACACAACATAATTTCACTCGTGCATACATCATCCTCTCCTAACATAGACACATCATACATATATATAGGGGTGGGACTTTCCCTTCACCGCCCATGCACTCTCCTAAAAATAGGTGTGCTCACAAAAATAGCCTGCATGCTTTCTTTCCTAAAAATAGCCATGTGTATAAAGCTTGCATGCTTTTACAAAAGTAGCTAATAATAGACTAATCTAAATATAAGACTTTATTTAATCTTGTTATTAACCTTCCTTATGTGTTTGCTCTAACTCGATCTGCATGTTTTTTTCCTTTACTTGGTCGGAACTCCAAGTCTATGTTTATCTTGTTCTAGAAAATCAGCTAGGTCCCTGATTTTTCTCCTCTCGTGTGTAGTCCTACGTGCTACCTTGTTCATTATCCACACATGCCCCCATGTGCACTATCCTTATTCTTCTATGCATGTAGGTTCCGCACATAATCCTTTACGATTATTGGGTACTTAGTCAATTTCTCCAACCAACAATTACTTGTATGTAATTTTTGATGGATTTATAAAAATTCGTATTCTTATGGCATGTACAAAATACTATAAAAGGTTATGAGATAGAGATATTTTCTTTGCTAATGTATGGTTCATTTTGGTTTTCCAAAGTATATTGTGTTTGATGGAAATTTTAGGTCCTTGAGTATATTTTGACTACAATGTGGAACAAGATGGACACCAAGTTACAACAGAGCGTGACTTTCCATACACAAATAGATGGGTTGATAGAGGTTGTGAACAAAACTTTGTGCAGGTGATTAGAGGATACAACAACAACTATTTAGGGACTTGGGATGATACCTTGTCCTACATTCAACATTCCTATAGGGCATTACACACATCCACCAACCAATCACATTTTGAAGCATGAATGAGGTACTTACCAACCAATCCACTTGATGTTGTAGTTAGATAGAAATAAGAAGATGGGGTGATAGACTTGGAGGTGACTAGGGTATCAAAAAATCATTGAGAATATCATGCAGATCCATCTCAATTTAAGAGAGTGGCTTGAGAAATATCAATACATGTACAAAGAATAATATAATGAACATTAAAGTGATCATCAACTTAAGATTGGAAACTTTACATGCAAAAAGAGAAGGGCGGTGTTCCGTGCATACTCATTTCCTACAGATCAAGTCAAGGTATTCAATGGATGGATGATGTGATGGTGGGGGAATCATGGGTGATGGAGATGTTTATGAAAGGTGATACGAACAATGAGGATGTGGATTTTTAATGATGAGGAAATATGTATAGACTATTCTCTTCCATCTAGCTTGTAATAGTGGAACTTTTTCATCAAGGACAAAAACCTTCTTGTTACTTCTTCTCTAAGAATGTCAAAATCAAGGATAATCATGTAGCACAATTCCTAGTCAATGTCAGTCAGCTGAAATGGGCTATGATCAAGTTGGATAACCCTTGGATTTTTTTTGTTACTTTGAGGCACTTTTCTCCCAAGAGGGTCATGCGAGGGATAGGAAAATGGAAGATGCGAGGCTAGACCCAATGATAAAGATGAAAAAATCCTTAAGGGTTTTGAGGTCTCTTGAGAAGGTGGAAACACTAGTGATGGTAGTGGTACTTGGTCATTTAGAACACAAAATTGTCTAACTATCAAGGTGGGCAAAAATGTGGAGCAAAAGACTTCATGTCTCAACTCAGTGACAATGTTGTCTTGAATTTTTTATGGCTCGAAAGGAGTGAAAACATGTGGGAAACAACCTACCCTTCAATAAAAGAATTTAATATCCAAATTCATCCAAGGGTGTAATGGAGTCTCCACTATGTCGTAGTAGCTAAATTGGGAGTGCGGTGTGGGTTTGCCTAAATTGGGGTTGTTTGGTTGATATGATTTTAATTGGAGATGTGTATGTGTTTTGGCTTGATTTAGAGATGTATGGGATATCGAAAGTAAATTTTTTAGAAAGTGGGAGGTTTTTATCTTTTGGATTAGTGTTTTGTGTTTGGTGATCTTGTGGAGTTTGAAGTGTGTTAATGGCTATGCTTTGTTTGTGAAGGTGTAGTGTCTTTGAGTAGGAAAGTGTTGTGGTTGGTGAAGTGGATGAGGTTGTGTTTGTGTTGGATTAAACGAGTCAAGATTAAACTAATCACTTGTTCAAAATGAAAGTTTTTGTTGATTACGTCTACTCTATTGAATGAAAACAAAAACATGAAATAATGCACAAGAAATTGCCACAGATCTTAAACTAAATGTTAATGCAATGCTCTATTTTTTATTTTTTCAAAGTAATTAAAAATGATATGGGACAAGTAGTAGATCTAACCTACTACTATTAACAAGGATTTTTAAATATCTAAATGGTATGATGATAGAAACAAGACAAATCTATCATTCATTATATGTAATTACAATTTCACATCTTGTAGACAAAAATCATGCACTTTAGGCATTATTCGGACCAATCTCATACTACTATTTAGAGGGTTCTCAAGTGAAGAAAGTGCTAATTAATCCCACTTTTTTGCCATCTTATTTTTATATTTTATTTCATCATTCTTGCATATTTTCCTACACATACCCACCTATTTCGTAATGGTCTTGTCATTTAAGCCTAAACTAGGGTGCCCAGGCCTGTACTGGGGCGCCCTAGTCCCACCTAGGGCACACTGATCCATGTTCACTTTCCTGCTTCTTTTTGGGATCTTTCTAGCCATTTTTCATCCTTATATTTTTCCTAGTCGACTATGTCAAGGTTAATTACACAAGTAGAGCAAGAGAACCCTATAAATACAAAGTTATGAGACCATAATGAGGGTCTTAGCATCACATAATACTATTACTCCATCTAGAGTTACATCCATTACATCACTTGCATCCACATAGTTACATGCATCAAGGCTACGAGATCTACATCAACACACACAACATAGGGGGAGGATTCTATTCTATTTCATGCACACATGCTATTACATTTTCTATAGTTATTATTGTTCGCTACTTCACAAAGTGTGATTGGCACAAGAGCACCTAGGGCATGACATGCACACACACACCAAAACTACATTTGGGTCCGAAATGTAGTACAACACTCAGTTTAGTAAGCCCATTGTTGTGGAAGATGAGGTCAGTCTAACCCATTCATTTACATCTTTTATTTTTAGGGTTTTGATACTTCTTTATTACTTGCAGGTCATTCCTTCATCTTGTCATATTTCACACACTAGGTGCAGCCTGAAAGCAAATCTAGTGCAATAGACAGAAGTGTTTCAAGTCATCTTGTGACCCTATGGAAATAATTTTTTGAGCATTTTCATAATCCATGCCACTTAGTCTCCTGAAACCAGGAGCCCGGGGCACCTCATCCGCTCAAATCCTCCAGATCTGGCTTTTTGGGACTTTTGGGTGTTCGTTCCTACTTTAGGATTTTACTATCGGACCTATGACAAGCTTCCACAATCAGCTACGTCATTTCTCCTTACTTCCTTGCACATTAGGGTTTTGATTTCATTTAGTATAATTATTTACATCATTTCATATTGTCTTAGTATACATTACAACATTTTAGTCCTCCTATTTTAGATTAACTAATTGTTATACTTCCATAGTATTAGTTCTATTTTTAGTTAGTCCTCATTTACGCATTCCCTTTATGACGAAGATCTCATGCACTTAGTCACACTATACATTATGCATTGTTAGATCTTCCACAAACTATACTAGTCATCATTTCCTCCGAGTCAAGTTTTACATTCCATCCATACATTCTACATACTACACTAGATTACATTACATATGGGTCTAGTTTTACATTTTATCACTACACATTCTATTTTCTATCTACACCTATCACCACATCTTACACATTGCATATACTATACACACAACACATCCTATATTATTTTCCCACTTTTGCATTACATTACATGCCTTATTCACCCCTTGGTCATTTATCCTACGTTGTTTTCTACGCATTGTCATCACCACCCTATGATGCACTTTAGTTCCTCAATCCATACTCGACTTTCGAGGGTTTACCAATAACATGGACCTTACATTCACCATGTGATATTTCCTCATGTGTCATTTCACTATGCGACATTTCTAGCATTAGTGACATACACCTTAGGTTAAATTGTCACGTATATTATCATCTTGTAGTGGTATAAACCTTAGGTTACATCACCACACCCTTATTATTCATCTCGTAATGACATAAATCTTAGGTTAAATCGTCACCCATTATATCATTTTGTAATGGTATACACCTTAGGTTACATCATCGCTCCCTCCCCTTCATCCCTGTAGTGACATACGCTTTAGGCTAAGTTGTCACCCATCTCCATCCTTTTCATTATATAGTAATATATGCTTAGGGCTAAATCATCACTCATACATTCAACAATTCGTGATATATGCTTCAGCTATAGGGTTCATGCACATCTCTCCACATGTCACATTTCATCACCATTACATATACACACGCATAGCGAAGCATGCGCTAGAAACAACCAACACTACTCGACCATTACCCAATGACGCACTCTCATTTACGATTCATTCTTGACTATTGAAGGCATACACAAAATGAACCTCATTACATACACTTTCATCCACTCGAGGGGAACATTGCTCCTACCATTCTATTTTACATTTCCATTACATCCATCCACATCATAATGCATTGTCTTGGGGGCATTTACTCTTGCTTACTAGTGTTTTTCATGTTCACTTTACTACACATGTTAGATTGATTTCTTATATTTCATTATCATACACACATGCATGTTCATGTTTTTTTAGTCTGATCATAGATATAGGACTCTACACGTGGCATGGATGCTCGCCTTCTACCCTTCCTATACTAGTCATTGGGGGCATCCACATTCATCTTATCCAGGTGTTATTGTTTCATTTTGTACTTAGCATCTTATACTACTTGTTCATACATGCTTTGACATATTGGTTATCACTCTAACATGCTAATGGGTGTTCCATGTGCAAAGACATGTTTTGCAGGATTATATGTCTCCATGACTCCTTGTTTGTTTGTTTCTACTTGGCTCCTTTATTTTCCATTGTATGTGGGCTTTTCCCTTTGCTTGTGTACACACTTATTTTTTGTTTGCATCCATAATGGCCTTACTTGTCTTGCGACATCGTGAGTGATGTCCCATGTTTGCAACTAGCTTTGAGCGGTTTACTTATTTTCTAGCATGTTTACACTACTTTGTTTGGTAGTTACTACATTATCTGTGTACTTTACACTTGTATTCTTGCATGCATGTGTTTTCAGAATAACACTTGTTTTGGCTAACGATCCCCTTTTTTGTGCACCTTGGTATCTACCAAGCGCTTTCCCCTTTCCCCCGGGCAGGTAGAGTTCTATAGGCTAGAGTGTGGTAAGTCCTCTTTGGGGCCGCATTCTCCTTTGAGTGACGTCATCCCAAAGAAGTGGGCATCATTGATGGGTTTACATACTAACACAACGTATTTACACTGGTTTATTACATTGCACTTTCTGCCCTTAGCATTGTGGGTTTACATACGGTGAGTGATTTCTGAGATCAGCCTATGAACTCCATACACAACGGCCTCTACAAGACATGGTATCCTTTGGAATTTTTACAGAGTAGTTACAAGCTTGGAGGTTACAATGGGTGTGCCTCTCTACACTACTTCATCTAGTGGTGTCGGATCACCAAAAAAACCAGGATAAAGTATAGATATATCTTCACATATTTTAGCAGAAGTGGTTAAAGGTTGGAGGACACAGAGCATTTCCTCCATATATTTCTTCAACCAGAGTGGTGTGAGATCACCCAAAAAACTTGCCATAGTATAGGATATCCTTCTACACCCTTTTTCGACATCGACATGGATCAGTGCACATGTTCCATTTACATTTTTATTTTCATGTATTTTACATTTATGTACTTTACACATTTCTATACACATGCTTATTTTACACAGTGTTTTTGCATACATACATATTTGACTACTTGATCATTTTACCTTGCAATTCTCGGGTCGTATAAGGAACAAGCAACAAATTGGGGGCAACAACAACAATAACAATAGAAACATCAACAACGACATCACACCGCGATGGCACTTGCCTTTACTAACCATGCAAGTATGCTACACATTGCAGCAACTAAACACGCGTTCCACCCTAGGTTCACTCTTGTCACTTTTTATACTCATTTTTCATCTTTAGAATCCATGGTCCATCACTTTTTCTTTTTGTCATTCCACACTTGAGTCTATTCCATCGACACGTCTTCTTCTACACTCTACATTGATATCAAGTACACATCTCTATCTATTTTATGCTACCAAGCGTTACGCTCACCAACATAAAGTGGAGGAAAATGTAAACAAAAAATCATGCACTTTCGATATTATTTATCTCGGTCTCATAATGTTATTTAGAGGGTTCTCAAGTGAAGAAAGCACTAATTAATCCCATGTTTTGGCCATCTTAGTTTTATACTTTATTTTGTCATTCCCGTATATTTTCCTACACATACCCACCTATTTCACAATTTTCCCTGTCATTTTAGCCTAAACTGGGGTGCCTTGGTCCCACCCGGGGCGCCCTAATCCATGTTCCACTTTCGCGCTTCTTTTGGGGTCTTTCTAGCCATTTTTCATCCTTTTATTTTTCCTAGTCGGCCATGTTGGGGTTAATTACAAAATTAGAGCAAGAGATCCCTATAAATACAAAATTATGAGACCATAATGAGGGTCCTAGCGTCATATAATACTATCAATCCATCTAGAGTTACATCCATTGCTTCACTTGCATCCACATAGTGTCATGCATCAAGGCTAGGAGATCTGCATCAACACACACACACACAGCATAGGGGGATGATTCTATTCTATTTAATGCACACATGCTATTACATTTTATATAGTTATTGTTGTTTGCTATTGTTAGGGTTAGCACATTTGGTTTTACATATAATACATCAAATCTAAGCATACATGCAAATAAAAATGGATATTCTACCAGAAGAAATATGCATAACAAGAGATATAAATCAACACCAAATTTAACTGGTTCACCAAGGTGAGTCAATCTATTATCCAAAGCTTTCACAAGATATACAATGAAGATTTACAATCTTCCACACCTCTTAGATGTACAATATTGTCTTACTCTCAAGCTTTTTCTTCTTCACCAAGAATTATCTCTCTCACAATTATTCTCACAATAATCATCAACTTTTGCAAGTTCTTCTTAATTCTTACTTCTAAACCCTAGCTTTCATGCTTATATAGGTGTATACAAACTTAGGGCACTTAGCCATGTAATTATAATCAATAGATCTACTTTAATACTAAAAATAGATCTAATTCCCGTGAGTTAATTAAAACACCCACACACAGGTAACCGACGTCGGTTAGCCCTAACCGATGTCGGTTCCTCCTTTCTTGACCGATGTCAGGTGACCGATGTCGGTCCCTCCATAACCGATGTCGATTACTATGTTTTTCTAGCAAGTTTTCATTGCATGCTAATCCGAAGTAATTGAGCTCCACAACTCAACAATCTCCCACTTGGAGATTAATTACTACACCATACATGTACAACATCATTCTTGGATCCTTCCTTAGCTTTGTTTCTTCCTCTTCAAGTCTCAAACTCGAAGACCAACAAAAGTGGAGTGTAGCTCCAACTTCTCCTTTGCTAATGGCTTTGTTAGCATATCACAGGGTTTTCACTCGTATGAATCTTTTCCAGATTCAACTACCCATCCTCCAATACCTTTCGTATGAAGTGATACCTCAATTGAATGTGTTTCATTCTTGAATGAAACGTTGAGTTCTTTTGCCAAATGAATTACACTCACTTATCATTGAACAATTTGCAATCATCTTGCTCCTTTCCCAACTCTTTCATGAACCTACTCATCCATATCATCTCCTTGCTAGCCTCTGTAGCTACAACATACTCTACCTCTGTAGTAGACAAAGCCACAACCTTCTGCAATCTTGAAATCCAACTAATTGTCATCCCACCTACTGTGAAAATATATCCAGTAGTGCTCCTCCTACCATCCAGATCTCAGCCATATCGAATCAACATAGCCACATAATGAAATATCCGAACCTCCATAGCATAATTGCATGCTAGATGTCCCTTTCAAATACCTGAGTATCCATTGGACTACTTTCAATGCTCTTTACCTAGATTGGCCATATATCTACTCACAACTCCCCTTTACTGATGTAATGTCAGTGCAGTACAAACCATAGCATACATGAGACTCCCAACTGCTAAAGCATATGGCACTCATGTCATGTATTTGACCTCCTCATGTGATGATGGACACTGATCTTTGCTCAATTTGAAGTGTCCATCCATAGGTGTACTAACAGGTTTTGCATTTTACATCTTGAACCTTTCTAACACCTTGTAGATATAATCCTCTCTGAGACAAATACAATTTCTTGTTCTTCATGTCTCTATGTATTTGCATACCAAGGATTCTTTTTGCAGCTCCTAAATCCTTCATAGAAAATGTGTGAGCTAGCTTTCCCTTAAGCTCACCAATGTCATGCATACTAGATCTGCAATAAGCATATCATCCACATATAGTAACAAAATAATATAGCTCCCATTTTCAAGCTTCTTGAAATAAACACAATGGTCAGATTCACATCTCAAGTAACCATGCTCATGCATAAAACTATCAAACCTCATGTACCATTGCCTTGGAGCTTGCTTGAGCCCATATAGGCTCTTTTTCAACTTGCACACTAATTTCTCCTTACCCTTGACTTCATACCCAAGTGGTTGTTGCATATAAATCTCTTCATCCAAATCACCATGAAGAAATTCATCTTCACATCTAGTTTCTCTAAATGCAAATCATGTACTACAACTAAACTCAATACAAGTATGAATAGAAGTCATCTTAACAATAGGAGAAAATATTTCACCAAAGTCAATACCTACTTTTTGTGTAAATCCCTTTACTACAAGCCTTTCCTTGTACCTTTTATGTCCACCCTCTTCTTCCTTGATCTTGTAAACCCACTTGTTCTGCAATGTCCTCTTACCTGTTAGCAACTTAACCAAATCCCAAGTTTGGTTTTGTTCCAAGGAGTCCATCTCCTCATCCATGCCATGCTCCCCATTGGACGTGGGTCTTATCTGCATTGCTTCTTTAAAACTCTCTGGTTCACCATTATCAGTCAATAATAAATAAAATAGAGAAGGTGTAAATCTTTTTGGAGGTTTACTTACCCTTTGTGACCTTCTCATAGGAGTTTGGGGTCTTGAGAGGCTCATTCTGGACCTCCTGGACATTTGTATCCAAATTTGTCAGTGACGACGCCGGTCACCTATAACCGACGTCGGTTCTGCTAACCGATGTCGGTTTGGATCTTCTGTAACTAATACTAGATTTCATTGCTGATCGATGTCGGTTAGGGTCAACCAACACACTAGATTCTTGTGTAACCTGTCGGTATTACTTTTAAATCGAGAGTTCATTTTCATTCACAAACTTCTCAATTGGTTCATCCTTGGGTACCAAAATTTGATCCTGTACATTCTCTTTTCATTCCATTCAATGTCACGACTCTAATAATTTTAGAATTCTCTAAATCCAAAAATGGAATCCGAAATCACCAGATCCATAACCAATGAAAGTGCATCTCTTGGATTTTGCATCCAACTTTTTCCTATTTTCCTTATCAATATGCACAAAAGCTTCTTGAACCAAAAACTTTAAGAAAAGAAAGATCTACCTCTTTTCGGTCCAAGCTTCCTCTGGTATTCCTCCATCTAGTGAACTTGAAGGCCCGCGGTTAATCAAATAAATTGTTGTATCAATTACTTCTACCCAAAACTACAAAGGCAATCCAGAATGTATCCTCATACTTCTAGCATGTTCCATGATTATTTTGTTCATTCTTTTCAACACCATTCTCTTGTGGTGTTCTTGGAACCATTCTTTCTCTATGTATCCCATTCACTGAACAATAATCATTGAAAGCCTTTTTACATAGTATTCACCACCATTGTTAGATCTAAGGCACTTTAACTTTGAATTTGATTCATTCTCAATAAGGGCTTTCCATCTTTTAAAAGTTTCAAAAACATCATATTTACGTTTAATACAATAAACCCATACCTTTCTTGTAGCATCATCAATGAAAGTAACATAATATTGGGATCCTCCATGAGAAGCTACTGAGTTGGTCCCCACACATCTGAGTGTACAAGCTCAATTTTTTTTCCTTCTTAGTTGCCCCAACTTTGAGAAATCTCACTCTCTTTTGCTTTCCAAAAACACAATGCTCACAGAAATCAAGATCTAAATCTTTCAAATCTGATAACTTACCCTTAGCCTTTAAGATTTGCATTCCTTTTTGACTCATATGGCCCAACCGATTATGCCACATACATGCATCTGAATCTGAAGTAGATAATGTAGAAAAGGAATCAAGTAACACAAGGTAGATAAATATAATGTTCCTACCTTCTTACCTCTTGCCACAACAAAAGCACCCTTGGTGACTTTCCAAGAGTCTCTTGTAAAATGTAACCATGCAACCAGACTTCACCTAGTTTCCCTGTAGAAATAAGATTCCTCTTGAGGCTTGGCACATGCCTCACATCTTTCAATACCCATGTATTTCCATTTCTGCAATTTTAGATGAACTTCCCCTTTACCAGTAATATTGCAAGGTTCATCATCACCCAAATAAACATGCCCAAAATTTCCCTGGACATAATTTCTGAAATAACCCTTATTAGGGGTTACATGGAAAGAAGCTCCTGAATCTAAAACCCATGATTCAATTCTATTATCTAAAGAAAGAATAAGAGCATCTTGCATTACCTCTCTTTGCTGACAAGATTTTCTTCTTTACCTTTGTCTAGTTGTTGGTTCTCTTTATCCTTTGACCAACAATCTTTCTTTGCATGTCCTTTCTTTCCACATTTCCAACAAGTAATTCCCTTACCTCTGGATTTAGATTTGTTATCCCTTGACTTTGATTTCCCATTACTCTTACTCTTGGATCTCTCCTTTTGCCCCTTTACTTCTACATTCAAAGCATTCCTAGATGATGATTCCTCTGTACTCTTTCCTGTGAATTTCTTCATTCAAGATTATACTAACCACATCATCAAACTTCAAAATATTATTAGCAAGATGTTGTATTACTAATACCATTACCAAGTTATCCCAACTATCAGGCAAAGAACATAAGAATAAAAGTGCTTTCACTTCATCATCAAATGGTATATCAACCGATTTTAACTGATTTACAATAGATCTGAAATCATTCAAATGACTAGATGCAGATCCACCTTCATGCATCTTAGAACTAAATAGTTTCTTCATCAAATAAACTTTATTTGAAGCACTAGGTTTTTCATATAAATTAGCAAGAGATTTCATTAACCCTACCGTAGAAGTCTTTATGTAATATTGGAAGCCACGGATGTTGTCAAGCTCAATCTTATAGATCCCAAAGCCTTTCTATCAAGAATCTTCCATTCTTCATAGTCATCTTCGTAGGTCTAGACTTCTCATCCAACGGTAAATACAAATCTCTTTGATACAGATAATCCTCAATCTGCATCTTCCATAATTGATAATTTTGGTCGTCAAACTTCTCTACCTTGTATTTGTTTTCTTCTTGCCATTGTTGTAGCTCCCACTCAATCAGAAAACCCTCTGTGAGTAAATATGTCAACACACAAAACCCTCAAACAAATCTTGATACCAGTTGTTGGGGTTAGCACACCGGTTGTACAGATAATATATCAGATCTAAGCATACATGCAAATAAAAGTGGATATTCTACTAGAAGAAATATACAAACAAGAGATATAAATCAACACCAAATTTAACGTGGTTCACCCAGTGTGGGCTACGTCCACCAAGAAACAAATCAATCTATTATCCAAAGCTTTCACAAGATATACAATGAAGATTTACAATCTTCCACACCTCTCAGATGTACAATACTTTCTTTCTCTCAAGATTTTGCTTCTTCTCCAAGAATTCTCTCTCTCAATTATTCTCAAGTTCTTATTAATCATCTAAACTATCTTTTGCTTATAAGTTCTTCTTAATTCTTACTTCTAAACCCTAATTCCCTTTAATGCTTATATAGTGTATAAATGAACTTAGGTGCACTTAGCCATGTCGTTATCGTGTTTTCCAACAATCATATAGATCCGAAGTATTGAGCTTTAATACTCAAAAATAGATCTAATGTGATTGGCACAAGAGTTAATTAAAACACCTAAACTTGTGACAACCTACGACAAGCTTTCGCATTAACCTAAGTCATTTCTCCTTACTTCCTTGCACATTAGGGTTTTGATTTCATTTCGTATAATTATTTGCATCATTTCATATTTTTTTATTAAAGGTAAAAGGTTTTGGAGGGACCTTACCCAAGAGTACAACCAAAAGCTTCAATGTACCAAGATGAGCAATAAGGAGCAATGTGGTTTTTGATAGGTGGGGGCCACACCCCAGCCAAAAGACAAAAACATAAAAAGGACCAAGGCAAGGGCCAAATACCTACAAGAATCCATACAACGAATGATAAAGCAACAAAGATGCAACTAAACAACATCTCGTAAAGCAAACATAAAGACAAAGGCACTAACTAGCAGATTTATTATAAACCTTGAGAGCAATCTTGAGTGCTTGATAAAGATTCAATGCAATACCAATGTTAGGATCCCAGTTGGAAGCTTTGAACTTCTTGGTGATCCTACCATTCTTCCAAGATGAGGCCGGAATGCCACCGATATCGCAAATCTGATGAATGTGAACTTGCAAAAGGTCGAGGACTACTCTGTGGACCATCCATTGGTTGTTGTGCTTAATATACATTACTGCATTTTAGTCCTCCTATTTTAGATTAACTAATTTGTATACTTCCATAAAAGTATTAGTTATATTTTTAGTTAATCACATTTAAATCATATGCATGTGAGGGTGATATGCAATTCTCTTCTTTTTGGATCTTTTCCTTTTAAATTTTTCCTAACATGATGGATGAGCAAGGGATCTTAAAATTTGAATAAAAATGAGATGGACTAAATTTAAGGCATGTGAATATGAAATGAATCTCTCGATGTGAGACAAATCCCATAAGAAAATATGATCTTAGACTAATGGCCCTTTTAAAGAAAAATTGAAACTACTCCTTCTTTCATAAATGAATTAAAATGAATGGAACTATGATAATTTTTATCATAAATACAATGATGCATTCTAAATGAGCACAAGAACGAAGCTAAATCCTAGGTGTGGGATTTTTTTAGAGCAAAGCTATTTAAATATAAAGCTATGAACAATTAAGATGCAAATGAGATCCAAACTAAATCTTTTTTTTTTCTCTTTCAATGAATTTTTCCAAAATAAAATTTGCAATAGAATATTCAAGCAATATCTAACAAAATTGATAAAAAAACAAATGGAGACCAACCTCTTTCCAATGGTGGAAATGGTTGGGTTGAAATTGACCGTTATACCCTCAAAAGCACTATCTCCAATAATTTTCAATTGACTAGAATAACAAAGTGATAATGAAACACATAGAAGATAGAATGGCTTGGATGTAGGCAAAAGGAAAGATGAAAAAGACAGTGGCTAGTCCAAAGAACCCAAAAGAGTTGGTCTAAGACTCTTTCAGTATCCTCGTTGCAGTGGAAACAAGTAAGCAAGTCCTTGAGAGTTCTTTGAACAGAAGCATTCTCCTTTAGATTTGATTATCTCCCTCTCGGCTCAAAATTTATAAGAAAGAAGCAACTCCGGATACAATAGTATTTGCTCTTAAATCTAAAAATTTAGGGGTAGAAATGAATGCATATCTTTTCTTAAGAGAAAGTTTCACATAATTTCCAATCTAAAATTTGGATCAAACCTTAATCAAAGTTCGAGATTAGATCACAAGGTGGTGAACTTGAGTGGAGTAGAGGAGGGGATAAGTAAATTGAGGTCAAAATAATGTAAAATTCATGCGTGATCCAAAAATCATGCTTATAAAGAAAGGAAAAAATTGTAAAACATGACAAAATTGTTGGTGCCTACAAGATGTGGTTAGGTAAGTGTCACAATGAATTACAAAATTGTCATGTCACTAGGAATATATAAGTGGTGGTTGACAAGATTGTCATGGAGTAGGTGTCAAGCATCCATGGCAAGCTTTGATATGCTTTTTCTTAAGTGATAAAAATGGGGGATGGAAGGGAAAAAAATTCTATCTAGTAGTGGAAAGTGACTAGAAAGAGAAAAGTTGGGCAAAATGAAAAAGTGTAACAATAGAATTTTTAAACATCTACTATGTTTTGGAGGTCCTCATTATCAACATTGTGCAAAAATGGGTGCATATAGAGAAGGTTTGGTTGTACTTGAGCAAGGAGAGACTTCAAGGATAAATAAGGAAACTCGAACCTTTATTGATGGACCATTCACCATCCTAGAGTAAGTTGGAGAAAATTCTTTAAGATTGACTTACCACACTTCATGTGGATGTTCAGTAGTGAATTGTGAGAACATGCACTTATAAGAACCATACATGCTTGAGGAAGAAGAAGAATGTCAGTTGTTACATTCCATATGAGATTGTGTCTTGGACTCCCAAGATGAATTGGAGGAGGATATGTTATGGCGAAAATCAAAGAAACAATATAAGAACCACATGAGTCTTGGTAGGTTGAATTCAAAGGGAAGACACCAAACCAAGCCAAGTGGTACTGAAGGAAAAAGTGATGAATATGTTTCCTTATCTACTCCCCCACTAAGTTTTTGTGGGACAAAAACCTCCTATGAAGGGTAGGTGTGATCCATAGGGATCTTGAAAACACTACTTCATCAAGTGAACACGCTAGGATGAAGAAAATGCAAGAAAAACAAAGGAAAAGGGGGATTGAAAAATGGTTGCAAGATTGTTGCTTTGTGCAAGTGGTAGTCTATGAATCGCCTTGGTGGTTTGTAAGCCACTACAACGGTTTCATAATCCATCTCGAAATTTGCACAACTACATCGATGGTTCTACCACAAGAAAAGCCAAGCGCCTAAGGATGCACCAAAAAAACCTTGTCGCTTCACATGCCTAACTCTTTCGGTTATCCAATACATGGGAGGACATCTAACGAATGTTATAAGCAAGGAGTTGGAAACATCATCAATGAGTAGGAACGCATTTGGTTATGTAGTTGTTTGTAGAAGCAAAGTGTAGAGTAGAACAAGTACAAGAAGTTTCAAGAGCATAATAACATTGTTGTACTATGTTCCAATCTTCATTGTATTTTATTCTTTGACTAATAAGAACTGGGAAAGAGAGCATTTTCCCTTCCCTTTGGTTTTTCTCTCATCTTGAAGGTTTTCCAGACTCGTACCTTTTTTCTCGTTGTGTGTGTGTGTGTGTGTGTGTTTGTGTTTAAGTATCCATTCATATTATTTGTAAGCAATTATAGTACTAAGAATCCCATTCACTAAGAGCAATTGGTTGTCATTTCAAGATAGTGAAGTAGGACATAATTTATTGTGATTTTGTGAGGTTCTAAATAGAATTTACAGATCATCTTGATAAAGTATTCATATTCCTTCTTTGTTGTTATTGTATGTAGGAGCTTCTACACTCTAGTTTTTGGAGTTTCTTACAATTATGATTCAATGTTTTTAATCGTATCAAACTCTACCTCCCCTCTTTCCATGTTTATCTCTTTTTCATTGAGTTCAAAGTCATGGTTAAATTTTGATACTTTATTTGCTACATATATCCTTTGGAGTCCATCTTCATCATCACCATAATGTTATACTTATTCCATCCATGTTGCACTCATACCCATCTCAAATAGTACATGTTCCAAAGATAATATTACCTTCGAATGTTGCTTCTTCATCCTCTAAATTAAAGATATCATTACAATCTAAAAATCATTCTAATGCTAATAGGAGAAAATATGTTGAATATTTGGCATAATTTTCCATTTTTACAAAACTGGTTTTTTTGTTTTTCCCATGAAGTCAAGGTCAAATCCTTTCAAGACTCATGTTGAGGCTTTAAGGCTCGAGGCTTCCATCTTCCATGGATATGCCATAGCCACCAACTGTAACCATGATTTCTTGAATGTTTCCCATTCTCTGCAATATTACATTAACATCTATACCTAGATCTAACAACACTTAAGTGAATTCCTTTCCATTTACCTTGACATCTAGGTATACAACTAACTTCCACATGGTTTGCTTTGTCATAAAAATATTCTTCTTTTTGTTTTTTCTTTTGTTTACTCATTGTACCCTACATGTTTGTTCTTGTTTGATCTAATATTTACAAAATTTTAGTTCTTCTAAATTTTGATGATTAATCAATGTAGTTATTTTATTAAATCTAGCAATGTGGCCGAAGAAAAGACAAGAGAAAGGATAAAGGAAACCCTAATCAGTGCTTGATTCCTCTACTTTGTTGGATTCCTTTGCTCCGCAATGAATTTCTTTGGGCTTATATCCAAAACACCAACGCAAATAGAAGGAAGTTGCCTTGAAAGTCAAGAAATCCTTCAGAGACATTATGTATTGCTAGACCCTAGGCATAGCCGACAACACTCTTTAATGCATCATGGCACCCACTTCCTGTGGCCAATGACACGCAACAATATCGAACTTAGATGAGAAATCATTCTCACTAGGGGAGAGGGGCTAGTAGTGGTGCACCTTAAGTTAAGGGGTCCACAAATTGTATGCCATGTGGGATCGTGAAGTTTTCACCAACATATAGTTCAAGTTTTTCTTAACTCGTATTTTTTCTTTGGAGTGTTTAATTGGAGGGAAAGCCATATTTTGAATTGATTTAAAATAATAAATTTGAGTTACACTACAACCATGGTGGAAACCAATACTTGTACATGGGTGATAATGGTTGAACATTGGGTATTTAATAATTGTAAGTCTTACATGTCATGATGTGATTGGCTACTCTACACAATTATTATGTCAAAATTAAATAACCATTAGGTAGTACTATGACAACTATTAGGTGGTACTATGACAACTATTGGGTATTGTGTAATCAAGACTCATGTCCACTATTGGACCATGATCAAGTATTGGCCCCTCCCCTAAATGCAGTCATCTTCTAGTACATGTGAGAGGCTATAGATCAACCATGACATAATTGACAAGTAGCGATTATGGCCTTCTGATTTTTTTTTACACCAATAGAGAATAAAACCTCTTACTCTCACCACAACAAAAATTAGTCGAACACAGCGAAAAAAATCTCTAACGCTCAACACAATAGACAACATTTGATTGTGTTGGTATAGCCAAGCAACAAAAGCCCAACCCCTTGCCATAGTATGCCACAACCGCATGCCCCAAAATGCAATAAAAACCCTACTTTCACCAAACCCAAAACATAGTTGTGAGTGTACACAAAAATATGAAAACAAAGTGTCCATTTTGAATTGACGAGGAACAGCTCTATTCGCAATCCACAAGGCAACAATTTGTTAGAGATCGACAATAGTACTCATAGCAATGCTCTTGCTTGTGGATGGAGGAACGCCATTCATTTATCTGCACTATTACAGGGCATGGCTAATGAAAAAAATGCTTATCGGCATAATTATAAGGCAAGAGGCTTTATACTACAAACTACATATAGTTTGTATGACAAACATTCATAAAAGTCAATATTCAAACATGTTTGCCAACTCTCTAAATTTAGGATGATACACAACACACAATGTGCATGTTCCTACTTACAAGCTATTGCAAATGTTTCATGAAAAGTCTTTAGAATTAACGATTGACTTTAAACTTGATGCTCATTTTACCGTTATATAGAATTTTCTCTTCTTGCTTGGAAAAGTAGTTTGAAAAATCGTAATATCTTAGGCATTTGGAGGAGTTAGGAGCCCATTTTTTATTTAAAATATTTTTTCACGTCCAACGATGGTGCAACTATATTCAAATCATCACCAATCAACAAGAAATTCACAAAAGAGGCAATGGGAGTCGTTAATCAATGTAATATATGACAAATCCAAGATGGGCCCATCAAGATTCCCTCGAGTCTAGGACCATTAATGCTAATTGATTTGATTTATTAATTGAGGGCCCATATCCCATCTGATTTATTAATGAGAGAGAGGAGAGGACAACACTAACATATAGAATATTTGGCCGATAGGCTTCATTAGAGCCAACTTTCTTTGTAACTGAATTTTTTTGTGGTCGTCCTCTTTTTTTAAAAAAATAAAAAACCATGTTGTCATAATCAAACCTTCTTGATAACTACATCTTTTATATTCATGGTCGTCATTTGCCTTTTGGCCTTTCATTTACCGATTTGTATTATAAATTTTGTGATATTTATACGCTTGTTCCCTCCATTCTTGTCTATAGAATTCATTAAATTAAAAATTGGGTTGAGAATGGATAATCAGACGGTTTTAGGGAGAGGAAGAGTGGAAGATACAAATCTTGCAGAGACATAATATACAATATTATTTGAAAAAAATTGTGTGGAATTCCTTGAAGAAGCATCGAAATAAGCCCCGTATTTTATCCAGAGAATTTTTAAGTCTTCTCAGGATTTTTGCTGAGAACAAAAACAAGGACAAAAGCCACAAAAGTCGGCAAAGCGAAGAAAATATTTATGATGATACAGTGTGTGAGATCCATGGCAGCTTTCAGCAACAGGTAAACATTTAATATTGCATAATTTTTGTTCTCAAAGGTGGTGGATCAAAGCATGTTTGAAATTCAAAGATACAAAAATTTAATTTTGTTTTCTTTTCCAGGGAAACATTGGAGAAGGAAAAGCCAGGCTCCAACCTGTACCTTCATGTTTATGCAACTGCCAGGAATGTTTGAAACTGAAAAATTAATAGATGAGGAATGCCCAACTTTGTTGGAGATAAGCAGCAACTTCGATTCTGCTGCTTCTACCAATGCAGAAATTTGTCAATCCTCTGCCTCAGATCTATCCTCAAACAAAAACAGGTTCAATCAAACTCTTTGCACATTTTCCTTTTTGGGGGGTGATTCGAGGAACCCTTTGCTGTCATGTTAATATACAATGTTACGGAAGGAAAACATTTTTCTTTTGCAACCATCCATCCCAATTCCTTGATGCAATGAAACATGGTCAATCAATAATATTGTTTGTGTTTTTGGTTCACACAATTGACTTCTCTCAAATTCGTTAATATCTTTGATGAAGAGATTTTTAATATGCCTATCAGCCTCTCACAAGCACCTATGGATGCTTTTGCTAGTTATAGTTCTATATGGGCCAAGGAGGGGCAGCTATTTGTATATAGTCTCGTCAACACCTCTAAAGGGACATATATTATCCAACCTCTCCCTCTCTCATAGATTAATCTTGAGGCACTTATCTTGGATTTGTCATACTACATTGATTAATGACTCGTTACCTTATCCATGAGCTTCCCACACGACAGAAGACCTCAATTTAATTGCGATGTAACTAACAATGGCAGTCAGGAATGATCTTGAATTGTGATGTCCATGACATGTTAACAATTAATAGTCAACCATAATATTTGATGCGCATTTGATTGTCATAGGTCAATTTTTCTTTTGCCAAGATAAGTGATTAAAAAACAAAAATCTTGTAGATACATTTGGAATTTGTGGCCTGTTATTTTTCTTAAAAGATTATATCTAGAGCCCGTTATATTTTTGGAAAGATTTTTTCAAGCCCAAGCTCGATGCACTGTTGCAGCCATATTAAGGCCATTTATTACACTCAACAGAAAACTTGAGAAAATAATGGAGTGATGGAGTTATTAATCAATATCTCGTTCTGACAAATCCTTGATAGGTGCCTTGAGATTGATCCATCTAGGCATTCATTAGATGGATTTGACCTCATACTTATGAAGTATGAGGGCCATGGTCTCCATTTGAGTAAAGATGTTCGCCCAAACTCCTCTGATTTTAACCAATTGCTGTCAAACTGGGAATGAAGGCGGTGGGACCATATTTGATTGGTCCTCTGTTTGATAGTAAAGCTGCTCCTCCAGTTTTCACACTTACCTTCAATGGTATGGTAAAGAGTTCTACATGGAATATGTTGTATTGACACGTTAATTATAGGTGCATGGTACAGACCGCCTATAGTTTGTATGACAAACAATCATGTCTAATCTTCAAACATCGTTGCCAACTCTATAATTTAGATGATGTTTCAACAAAAGTACTCAGAATTTTATAGCAATCTTGCATCAAGTTACATGGTGCTTAAGTTGATATATGTTACTATTGCATATCAGACAGCAGAAATTCGTCCAGATACAAGATATTCAAGTTCAATATTGTACACCATAGCACATAATTTTACCTCGTCAACAACTTTTTGTTTTGATTATCTATTTGCAGTGCTGTATCATAATTATATCTCGATTCAGCTGTGTATAACAGACCTTAACACAATTGAATCCAGATATTAATTCTACAATTATATTATATTCTAGGGTATGATGCACTGAAATTGGAAATTTGGAGAGAATCAAATAAAAGGAACTGCTGCCATTGGAGCAGGTATAAAAATAGATTACATTGGGAAATAATAATGATCAATAAATTTACAGAGGAACCTGAATGGGTTTAAAGTACCATAAACATACAGCTCAAATGCCAGAGCTCTGGCCCAGTTATGTGAACAATTCCGCAAGAAAATGTTTTATTTGATGGTCAATCACAATATCATTTATCTTCCTCTTCAGAATCAGATTTAGCAAAGACTGTTTCCGGCTGTGTTTCTGCATATGCAGGTGCAATAAACTTGGGATCTTTTGCAGCAATATCAGCATATTTTAGGATGGCCTCTCTTGGGTCTTCCTCCATCCATGTCTCCTTAATCATCCCCCTTCCTGCAATTAGAGATTAGCCATGAGTGATCGTTTTTTCCTGGCATACATGGCAAATAAGTAAAATCTGAAAGAAAAAAAATTATATACCTTGAGAAGGTATTGCGTCAGCAAACTGCCCTTTGTTGATCCAACTCTCCCACCAAAACCAGGACCTGTGACAGGCAAATCTGGTCTCTGCGACTTGAGAGGATCCTTCCTTGCTTTTTCCCGTTGCCGCTTGCGACTTGGTTCATCTCGAAATAGGGGTAAGGCATGTGGGTTGTGAATAACAGGTTTGGCTTCAAAATCATCCAAAGATTTTTGCCGGGGTGCCCGTGCAACACAAACAAGTGCTCCCCTCTCACTCGATGCTGGATCATATAGTATATGTGTTCCACCACCTTTTTTATCTCCAGTTGTAGCAAAAACCTTCATATAAATCAGGAAGTTTTAATTATTCAATTTTAAAGCATTTCTGGTTTTGAAATTAACAATCAAATAACCTTATCGCTAGAACTTACAAGCTCACTCACAAAGACCGACCAATAGTATAGCACACCTGCAGATACTAAA
Source organism: Taxus wallichiana var. yunnanensis (assembly GCA_018340775.1). Classification (NCBI taxonomy): domain Eukaryota; kingdom Viridiplantae; phylum Streptophyta; class Pinopsida; order Cupressales; family Taxaceae; genus Taxus; species Taxus wallichiana. The sequence goes on along the minus strand of CM031242.1, from coordinate 850,893,827 downwards.
TATACTTTTGTGGTCATTTATTAATCTGTTTTCCACTAAGAATTAAAGAAAAAATGCAAACCTGCTCAAATAGTTATCTACTAAGTTTAAAGTCCCCATTAAAGCACATGTTTGAATCATGAAATCAGTTTTGATGAAAGGTTTGCAAACTGAAATTTGATAAAGCTTCTAAACACAGTCTTACTAAAGCAGGATCTGGAGGTAAAATCAGTAAAGAAGGCCTAGAAATAAATACACAAAAATATAACCTACAATCATGTCAAAGTTATATAATAAGCATGCAGACTTGACAACTAGTCTGGGCATGAATTTAGAGTGTGGAAAAAATTAAAATTATTCACTTCGGTGCAATGGTTACTGGAGACTAGGACCTTCTATGCCACACATCCTAAATGCAATACGGAAAATTACAATGCAGAGAAAACAAGAAAAGAGAGTCAAAATGACTTTGATTCTTAAACAAAGTTGCCCTAGCACAGAGCAGGTTCCAATGCCAAACTCAAGTTATTCAATGCAAAATATCTTTCAGGCAAAAATTAAGGAGAAAAAAATTGTTGCTTAGGTGATTTGACAGCTCAGTAGTTTGAGTTGACTATACATCTTTGAATAGACTCCAGAAACTTTAATGGAGGATCGGCTGGGAAATTGTTTAGAATGATATCAGAGACAGTAGCAGTTTACAGAAGCAGGTTATTCTGCATAATATTGTTTAATTCAAGAACAGAGAAAATCATAGACCATCTTGAGATCTTTGGAGATCAGGAGGAGGCAACCAGAGGTTATTCACGAGCTGAAGAAGCTCCAGTTATTGTGTTGGAATAATAAGTGCTACTGCTATTACTTTCACTTTGATTTCATATTATGGTACTGTTATTGCGTCTTTTAGTTTACTTGGTTGACTAAGATTATATTGTCTTCCATTTTAGGGGATGTTTTTCTCCAATAACAGATCTGCCAGAGTTTTATATTATAATAATCATTCTGTATATTAAGTTAGGTTCCATTTCTGGAAGAATGTTACTCTCTAATACCCAGTGTTATGCGGGGATGCGTCCCCTAGATTTTGGTGACGTCCCGGACGTCCCGAACATTTCGGGGACTTGGGGAATTGGAGGGGACATTCCCAATTTTTTTAAATCTTCAAAAAGTTTTATGATGTGTTTACTTTTAAAAAGATGTTATTTTTACCAAAAACATCAAATTATAATCTTGAGAGTATCCAAAATACATTAAATACAGTAAATACAGTTTAAATCCCTAAATGTCATTGAAAAATGTTAAAATATTGAAATATTAATTTTTATGTACTATTTTAAAAGCCGTCCCCAAAATTTGGGAAAAATTTTGCCATCCCGGAAACCCCATCCCTCCGTACCCCTGTCCCCCATTTCCAAGACTCAGCTAACTATGCTAATACCAGATCTACCAGGATTTTATATTATAATCTAGTATAATCAGTTTATTCTAGCCAACAAATAACTCCCGAGGTTAAAATCGAAGACAGAAAATATCTAAACAAATGTGCAATTGGAAAATTCGATATATTATATATATATATATATATAGAGAGAGAGAGAGAGAGAGAGAGATCTGTTTCTTCTGAGCAAATAATTTAATAAAATAAAAATTCAGATACCACTTAAACATTTTTATAGCTTGTTACGACAAGAGTCACGGCAAGAGACATAACCTACAATGGCAGTCAGGGGTGGTGGACTGTAATTTCAGTGAGATGATGACAATTAATGCCAGCAGGCCTTGAATTTGACATCTATTTGACCATCATAGGGCAGTTTCAACCTTCAATTTGATGTCCATTTGACCATCATATGAGAGTTTTTTCTTCTTGCTTGGAGAAATAGATCAAAAAACCATAATATCTTGAGTATATGGTGGAGTTTGAAGCCCCTTTTTTCCAGGGAAAGATTTTTCAAGCCCAATACAGTGGTGCAGCTAGATTAAGGCCATCTGTCACCAATCAGCAGGAAATTCACGGAGAAGGTAATGGAGTCATTAATCAATGTGGCATGTGACAAATCCAAGATAGGCACCTCGAGTTTGATATCTCTCAGCATTTTTTTCAGATAGATGTAATGCCTGTTCTAATTTCTATTACATGTAGTATGGTAGAAGCTTGTGACTCTCATTATTCTTTGTAACTCCTCCATGTGCCACCTAAGACACTTTTTGACTACCTAATTATTCTTTACAATGCCCCATCACGCCTAAGATGCTATTGTAACTCTCTCGTACTCCTACGACATTGGCACAACACATATTTGCTTGCCCTATGACTCAAACATTTCTGCAACTCCTATGACATTGCCACAACACAAAAACTTTCCCTGTGACTCAATATTTCTGTAACTCCTGCGAAATTGCCACAAGACATAAATTTGCTTGCCCTATACTCAAACATTTCAATATTCACTCTAATATACATAAACAATAACTTAACTATTCACCATAAATGCAACCTAGGATCATAATAGTGCCCCCTCCTCGCATTTACTAACCCACAAATCAATTGGATTGATTTCTTTGCTTCTATCCAATGGTTGCCTGTAAGGCAGGTCCTGAAATACATCTTTAGAAAAGCTGTTTGACCACTTTATCTGCCAAAATCAGTTTCGATATGCTACATTGCAGCCCTTCAACACATATTGATTGCTACCCTTTTACCAATTTCATTTAAAACCCATCAATGTCGATGCCAAGAGGTCTAAAAGCTTGTTCATCAACAATTTTCAAACTTTCAAATTAAACCATTGGATTGCTATAGGTTTCTTGCAGTTGTGTCCTAAACTTTCCATACAACTTCTATGAGCTTGTTCATCAATGTATTTAAGACTTCTGTACTAGTTTCTGCTACATGTAGTATAGTAGAAGCTTGTAAATCTCATTATTCTTTGAAACTACTCCATGTGCCACCTAAGATACTTTTTGATTCCCTAATTATTCTTTACAACCCCCATTATGACTAAGATGCTTTGTAACTCCTCGTAATGACTGCTTTGACAAGATTTTCTGTAACTCCTACGACATTGCCATGGCGCATATTTGCTAGCCCTCGACACAAATATGTCTGTAACTCCTATGACATTGCCATGACACAAAAATTCTTTCCCTATGACTCAATATTTCTGTAAGTTCTCCGACATTGCCACAACACATAAATTTGCTTGCCCTATACTCAAATATTTCAATATACACTCTAATATACATAAAAAAAAATTTTAGTTTTCACCCTAAACACAACCTAGGATCATTATGTGCCCACTTCTAGCATTCACTAAACCACAAATCAATTAAACTGATTTCTTTGCTTCTATCTGATGGTTGCCTAATAGGCAGGTCCTAAAATACATCTTTAGCAAATCTGTTTGACCACTTTATCTGTCAAAATCAGTTTATATATGCTACATTGCAGCCCTTCAACACATATTAATTGCTATTCTTTTACCAATTTCATTAAACAACTCATCAATGATGATGCTAACAGATCTAACAGCTTGTACATCAACAGTTTCCAAAGTACTGGGTTTCCCATATCTTCACTTCCAAATTCAACCATTGGATTGTCATACTTGTGTTCCAAAGTTTCCATACAACTCCCACGAGCTTGTTCATCAATGTATTTAAGATATTTGTACTACTTTCTATTACATGTAGTAATAAGTATAGTAGAAGCTTGTAACTCTCGTTATTCTTTGTGACTACTCCATGTTCCACCTAAGATACTTTTTGACTCCCTAATTATTCTTTACAACCCCATATTACGCCTAAGATGCTTTGTAACTCCCTCATCATAGTGACCACTTTGACAAGATTTTCTGTAACTCCTACAGCATTGCCACAACACATATTTGCTTGCACTGTGACTGCAAAATTTCAGTAACTCTTCCAAGGCTCGAACATTGCCACAACACATAAATTTGCTTGCCCTATACTCAAATATTTCAATATACACTCTAATATACACAAACAATAACTTTAATTTTCACCATAAACACAACCTAGGATCATAATAGTGCCCCCTTCTCGCATTTACTAACCCACAAATTAATTGGATTGATTTCTTTGCTTCTATCTGACGGTTGCCTGTAAGGCAGGTCCTGAAATACATCCTCAGCAAAGCTGTTTGACCACTTTATCTGCCTAGATCAGTTGCTATATGCTACATTTTCAACACATATTAATTACTACCCTTTTACGGTTTTACCATTTTCATTTACAACTCATCAATGTTGATGCTGAAAGATCTTTCAGCTTGTTCATCAACAGTTTCCAAAGTACTGGATTTTCAATATCTTCACTTCCAAATTCAACCATTGGACTGCCATAGATTTCTTGTACTTGTGTCCTAAAGTTTTGTAATATCCCTGAAAAAGAAACTTCTAGCAAATCTGGATATTTCCGTTAAATCCTAGGAGCAGCAGTATTACTAAAATGAACTTTTACAACAGCAGCAATAATCTGAATTTTATAAATAAAAACAGCGAACCAATATGGAAAAAACAGTCTTTTATTTATTTATTCCCAACCAGATACAATAAAACAATACCAATGTCTGAATACAATTGCCTGGAGCTGAACTGGCGAAACAATTGCACCCTAAAAGACCTCTGCAACTCCCAAATAGAGTTGCCCAGCTGAGAAGTGGGGATTTCATCCCCAATTCCGTATGCTCCCCAATTCCGTATGCAAATGAGGGTTTCGTCCTCTATTGCTGTTTGCAGAAGCAAAAGCTACTTGTAGACAGAGAAAATAATTCATCAATTTCCAAGATGTGTTACAACGAGCCCCCAAGTCTGCCTTTATAACTTTTAGACACTCCAAAGTGGGCACTCCCCTTTTAGATTTACATGCACAATCTTTGAATTATTAAAAATAATAAGCCCCTCCTCCATGTTGGCACCCCACCCTAAAAATAGGATTAAACACTTTAAATAATCATTTATAATTTTATACACCTCCACATTGGCGCCCCATCCTAAAAATAGGATTAAACACTTTAAATAATCATTTATCCACCTCCACGTTGGCGCCCCATCCTAAGAATAGGATTAAACATATTAAATAATAATTTTTCACCCCTTATCCTAAAATTAGGATTTACAAAAGCATGCAACTCTCTCTTCAACTTTGGCGTCCCCCTCCTTTATTTATTTATAAATTCTAACTAAGTGCCAAATAATAGAAGTCAACCTTCTATTATTATTTTATTCTAATAATGCTTTTTGGATTGAAATAGAATTTAAGTGTCATTTTCCAATTAAAATATAACCATATCCTTAGACAACTTGAATTAATTTATTTTCCTCTTTTAATTTCCCCTTAGCCTACGGAAAATAGTGACAATAGGCTTCAGGTATTCAAAATTAATTAATTCTTAAAAGAGGACATTACAGTCCGCCCTTCCCGGAATTGCTTGCCCTCAAGCAATTGCAAGCTGAGATACTTAAGAATTTCAGCACCCTCCCAAGTAGCATCTTTTGCATGTAAATCCTTCCATCATACCGATACTCACCGATAATCTTGTTCCTTCAAAACAATTTCCTGAAATCCAAAATTACTTCAGAACCAACACAAGTTTGCCTTCATCATCGGGCATTCAATAGAAGGAACAATATGCTGTCCCAAAACCTTTTTTAGGCATGAGACATGGAAAACATTATGTATCTTATTTTGCTCTAGTAAATCCAACTCATAGGCAACCTCTCCTATCCTCTGCTTGATTTTGTATGGTCCATAGAAACGGGGTTTGACGTTTTCAACTCCACTCTTCTTCAGAGAAGACTGTCTATAGGGCTGCAATCTCAGGAAAACCATGTCGCCAACCTCAAGTCCTCTCTACACGGTGTTGATCCGCATGAAATTTCTGCTAGTTTTGTGCATGTTGGATATTCTCTTTGAGCATCCCCAATATATCTTGGCTCTATGCAACCAATTATTTTGCCGCCAACACTCTACTATCTGCAAATACCAAATCCACAAAGGAAAGAGCATCATAACCATACAAAGCTCGAAGGGTGTCATCCCTATGGACATGTGATGAGTGGTATTGTTGTTAGAAGCACAATAGACTAAGGGGGGGTGAATCAGTCCTACAATACTTTCAATTCAATTGCCATGTCATACATTATCATTCAAATTAGCCTTCCAACATGTATAACCTTTGTGAGCTTATTTGATGGGCAACATTCAATTATAAGAACATGAAACAAGATACACAAAACATGAACACCATATGCAAGTGGGAAACCCTCAAAGGGAAGAAAACCCACTAAAACATCTGCTAATATTACTCATAACAAAGGACTCATGTGAATATTACACATCACACAAGATTTCTTTAGTGAGGCACCAACCCCTAGTTTAGTAAGGTACCAACCCTACAAGGAGGCTACAACCCCTAAAAATGGATGATCACTAATGATATGTTGCTCACACTACTGATTGTGACCTCTCTAATTCAGCTCCTCTATCTCAAACCCTCTTCAAACAACCTCTTCTTCCAACTCGCTCAAAATTGTCCTTCTTTTGTTGATTAGATCGATGACCTTGCATATTTGATCTTCAATCTTCCTCAAGTCTTCATCACTCTTCTAAGCTCCGCCCATGACCACTCTACACTTACCTCCTTCCTCCTTTCACTCGATCACAACCCCATAGGCTCAACGGTTCAAATGATCAAATATAACATACTTTTATACATGATGCTAGATCATAAACTCTCCTCCTAAGTCGGCCATGACCATATAGGTCGGTCGTCATCCCAACAAAAAATACATCAAGAACATCATAAAAACATCTCAAAAGACCCAAGTAGGTCGGTCGGGGTCACACCAACAAGAACAAGCTCAAATCATCTCAAGTAGGTCTAAAACAAGCTCTTCAAGCACCAACGAATGGAATATGATCATCAAGGGCATCAAACAACTTTGTCATGGCTCCAACATCTCCACACAACTCAGAACAACCTGCAAGCATCATCAACAAGCTCAAGTAGCTCGATAACCGCCATCTCCACCATGAAACACACCAAGTTGCAAGCAAGCACAACTAGGTCTTCAAGCACCCAAAAATAAGTCTCGAAAACAAATGAGTTTACATAGCAAAACTCAGCATCAAGGCACAAGTAATATATCAATGGAAAGCTCTTTGAATCTACTTTCTGGAACAACTCACTTTAAGCTCCAACTCATAGTGCAAGGCCTTCAACCAGAGCAATCTCTAAAATTGCTCAAAACTGCCAATTTGGACTCAAGAACCAGTCTTGAGGAATCAAGCTCCAAACACCTCTAAGGACACTTCCAAGCACAACCAAAGCATGGACCACATCAGTGGACACTTGAGTTGGAGAAAAACAACCAAGCACACTTGTTCCTTCAAGCCTTCTTGAGAGACCTAATAGAGCTAATTAGGCCACTAGGGTTTCAACATGAAACCACTTCATTTGATCAAACCAAATGCTCCAACACATCATGTCAAGTGTCAACATGTTATCCAAGACCATCAAATGCTGCTACAACATGCAAAATGACCAAACTCGAAACTTCCATGACTAGCTTTTAGCCCTTAAGGCCAAAATCGGTAGGGCAACTTTGGAGACCTATATCTAAAAAAATTCTTCAAGCAACCTGCCTAAAACTTTTCATTGCTACCTAGCACATCTCCCAAGGATTCTGGAGTAGTTTACTTTTCATCCTAGAACTTCATCTCAGCCCTAAAATTGCAAATATCCACAAAACTAGGGTTTTTCTCTCTTCCCAAACAAACAGTTGGAACATGAAACCACCACCAAAATGAGTTCTGGAGAACCCTCTTCAACCCTAATGCATCACATTTGCTTGCCCAAACAATTTGAGGACCATACAATGTAAATCTTCCAAGTCGCTCTGCTATGAGGGTTTAACTAGGGTTTCAAACCAACTTGACTTCTTAACGATTGTTCATAAAAGTCTGATGATCAAATCACCTCATTCTTTTTGCAAAACACTCTTAGCTCAATGAAAAATCATCCCCCAAAGCCACAATGTCCCATGTAAAGTGTGTGTGAGTGGGTGAGCATCTGAAGTTCCCATATCGAGTTGGTTTTTGCTTCTCTCATTTTTGCCAAAATCATCATGACTTGAGCAAATCTCTTCATTTTGACCTGAAGCACCATAGCTACCTCCTCTAACTGACCCAAGTGTCATCCATGTTCAAATATGCCTGAAATTCTCCAACCACTGAGACTTACATGTGTATTCTTGACTAGTCTTTACCTTCGCTTCTCAAGAACCTCAAAACATCATCAAACCTCTGAGAACTGACCTAAAACTCATCGTACACACATGCTACGCAACTTCATAACACCTTTCCCATACTTGCACAACACCGCCCTCGCTCCATCTCTCAAGCCACCATGCTCTAGGTCTAAGAATAGGCCTAGAATGACCTGACTCAACCCAAACAACTCATGAACTAACCATGTAGACCACATGCAAACACTTGGACACCTTTGACACATCATACCAACCTTGCTTGACCTCATGACATCCTTCAACAACCACTGAAGAGCTCATATTATGACCATGCTCCAAGACAAACATAAAACTTCACCAAAACAAGTCACTACTGTTCTGTTGCTACCTTAGAGCCGATTCCCATCATCACCCCTCTCAAAAAATTGGTGTATTAAACTCTAGCTTCTAGAGCTATTAGGATTGTTGATCATGACCACCTAAATCTTGAATTAAATCACTTAGCTAAAGTTTTTTTAAAAATGGCTATAATAATAATTTAATCAAAAACACTCTTCAGAATGTTATCAATCCCCCTCCTAAGAATGTAAAACAAATTGAGTCGAACAGAAGAATCATCCTTCCTTATATAAAAACACTACTAATAAAATAGCAAAAATTTTAAGCAAAAAGGGTATTGTTACTTCTTTCAAACTTGTCAACACCTTAAGAAATAATCTCAATTCCCTTAAAGATAAGATTGATGTTAATCTCAACTGTGGTGTCTATATGATAAATTGCTCATGTGGTAAACCATATATTGGAGAAACTGGTAGATCTATCAAAACTAGGATCAACGAGCATGATAAAGACATCAAACATGATCGAATTGATCGATCGGCATTAGCTGAGCATTCTCTTAATACTAAACATTCCATTTGTTTAAATTCTTCCAAAGTCATTGCTTCAAAGATAATTATGTAAAACGACACCTACGTGAAGCCATTGAGATAATGCATTATGATAATAATATAAACAGAGACAAAGGTTGGTTCATCAGTGACACGTGGAAACCTGTGATTCAGAACCTCCCCAAATTGGCTATGTGATTTACTATCTTGGTATTTGTTCACTCATAGTCTTATCTCCTCTTTATTTATGAATTTTCTAAAAATATTTAAACTTAATATATATTAAAAAGAAAATTTTAACCTCTTTAATAAAGTTGATTAAATCCTAAACAACCCTCTTTCCTATTTGCTGCTTTTTCTATTCATGATTAACTTGTCTATTATTACATTCTTTGTTTTTCCTTATTAAAACTTAATAAAAAAGCCGAGCATGGTAATTAATAAATGTTAATTATAATTTTTAATTCTTTGTTATATAAATATAAGATCAGCAATCTTATCTTTACTCATAATCTCTTCTCCCTGATGATGGGTTTAATCTGTTGATCCAAAACGTCGGACTGTACTAAAATTATTACACGGTATTCAAAATAAATCTCAATGAAAAACTGTGAAAATCTCATAAATTCAAGTCACTACCAATCAACCTTCATGTTTGACCTTGGATAACACCTCATGGAGACACATATGACACCTATACTCCCTTTGACATCAATGACAACCTAAGACACAATGGCCAACAATTGTAGCAATGCTCTCCCATATAAAACCATTTAACCCAATTTGACTATTGTTCGCCACATAATTCCGTAAATATCCCTCAATCCACTTGTTCACAATCTCTGTTTGCCCATCTGTCTGTGGATGATAGCTAGTACTTGGAGTTAACTTTGTTCCTATCAAGCGGAAGAGTTCCCGCCAAATCAAACTAAGGAACTGTTATCTCTGTCACTCATAATATTTTAGGCAATCCATGTAGCCTAAATACATCTCTCGAAAAATAAATCGGTGACTGTGGAGCCTTAAATTCGCTAGGAATAGCAAAGAAGTGAGCATATTTAGTGAGTCTAACAACCACAACAAAAATACAATTCTTACCTTAAACATTGGGAAGACGTGTGATGAATTTCATTGATATACTTTTCCATTTTTGGTTTAGAATAGGTAAGGGCTGCAACAAACCTGCTGGAAAAGAATGCTCTGCCTTATTTTGTTGGCACACAATTCACTCTCTAATGTATATTGGAGGACCTCTACCTTGGGTCCTTTCTAAGAGAATTTGTCTTTGATCTACTTGTAAGTCTTAAAATACCTGGATGACCAACCAATGGTGCATCATAGACAACCCTTAAGATTTTTCTTTTTACCTTGGATTCAAGTACCAAATAGATTTATTCTTGTAGAGGATAAGATCATCAACCACCTTGTACTGTTATCTTGTATTTTTCCCTCAAGGATCTCATTAGTGTAACCATTCTTTACATACTCCACAATTATTAAAGCTTTCCAATCAGCAGACATTTCACAACATAGAAAAGGTTTTCTAGATAAAGCATAAACTACAACATTATTCTTTCCTTTAACATACTCTATGTCGAAATTATAAGCTTGGAGCTTACTCACCCACTTTTGTTGCATGTCATTCAAGTCCTTTTAGCCAAGAAAAAACTTCAAACTATTGTGATCAGTTTTAACCACAAACCTGCCACAAACCAGATATTGCCAAAAATTTCCAATGCATGCATAATGGCCAACATCTCTTTAAATCCATGTTCTATCTCACTAAGTTTCTGGCTCTCAAAGGCTATTGGATGCCCCTTTTGCATTAAAACAACCCCTACTCCTTCCCTAATGCATCACATTCTAACACAAAAGGAATAGAAAAATCAAGAACAACCAATACTAGACAAGAACTCATTACCTTTTTAAGTTTTTCAAAGGTTGTTTGGGTTGTTTCAAACCAGCTAAAAGCTCCTTTCTTTGTCAAATCAGTCAATGGGACAGCAAGTTGTGAAAACCCTCTCACAAACCGCCTGTAGTAATTGCAAAGACCAAAGAATCCCCTCAACTATGTCAAAGTGGTGGGTGGAGGCCAATCCAACATTGTCTGGATCTTCTCTTGATCAACCTGTACTCCTTGGGCACTAATGACATGTCCCAAGTACAAAATTTCTGTCATTCCAAATTCACACTTGGATTCTTTTGCAAAAAGAGCTTGTTGTTCCAAAATTTCCAGCATTGTATCCAAGTGTTTTAGGTGCTCCTCCCAAGTTTTATTGTACACCAAAATGTCATCAAAGAATACTAAAACAAATTTCCTCAAGTGTTCCCTAAAAACATGGTTCATGCATGATTGGAAAGTAGCGGGAGCATTGGTTAAACCGAAAGGCATTACCAAGAATTCAAAATGCCCAAAATGACAACGAAAAGTTGTTTTGTGCACATCTTCATCCCTTACCTTGATTTGGTGATAATCAGATCTCAAATCAATTTTGGAAAAATACACCGCTCCATGTAACTCATCTATCAGTTCATCGATCTTGGGTATTGGGTACCTATTTTTGATAGTCTTCTTATTCAAAGCACGGTAATCAATGCACATCCTCATTGTCCCATCCTTCTTCACCAAAACAACAAAAGAAGCAAAAGGGCTAGAACTAGGTCTGATATGTCCCATCTTCAAAAGCTCTTTGATTGTCTTCTCAATCTCCTCTTTGTAAACTCTAGGATGGTGGTAAGGAGTAATCATAACAAGTTTAGAACCTGTTTCCAGCTCTATGATGTGTTGGAATCCCCTATCTAGTGGCAATCCTCGAAGGTAGATCACTGAATATTGTACTATGCCTGTCCAAAATAGATTGTATGTCCACATGATAAGATCTATCATCAATACTAGAAGTGGCAATACTTACCAAACAATGGGTTGCCCATGCTACTTGCCCCTTACAAAAACTCTTTCCATCCTTTGTTGTGATAACCCTAGGTGCTCCATTGGCCATACCATGAAGTACAACTTCTCCTCCTCGGTTTTGAATTTCAATTCCATAGTTTGATAGTTCTGTGTGATTTCTCCAAGTGAATGCAGCCATTGCACCCCCAAAACCACATTGGTTTCTCCTATGCCCACCACGTAGAAATCATCACAAACCTTGTGTTTTCCAAGAGTAATTTCCAACCCCTTCACCCTCTTGGTGCATGGAATAGTAAAGCCATCTGCTACCGTAACATTAAAACCCTGGAATTCCTCTGTTTTCAAACCTCTTTGAGCTACCAAACTCTCATCAATAAAGTTGTGGGTTGCCCCACTATCAATCAAAATAGTCACCTTATGTCCATGTAGTACTCACATACTTTGAACGGATAATGCCTGGGTTCACCTGAAAGTGCAACAAGAGTGTCATCTAGAGTCTTTTTTTCACCTTTATTTTCAACCACTGGTTCTTCCTTTTCTTTGTCCACGTTCGGTTCCTCTTCTTTTCCTTCATAATCTGATATCACCTCTATGTAATGTACTTGTCCCTTGGAAAAACATTTGTGACCGGGTCCCCAAGGATCTCTCGCAAGTGAAACACAATTTCTTATAAGTCCATTTCTTGTTTCTATCTCTTTGATGGTTTTAGGCAGCTCCTTTTGTTGAAAACCGCCCAGCTGAAATGGTTTTTTGTTGCCCATAAGGTGTTGGTTTTGGTTGTGTTGTAGCCATCATCCTATAGGATGATATCTCCCTTTAGGAGTTGAAGTTTCCAAATCCAAAGCCTTTTTATGGCTCCTTGTAGAGAAGTAGGGATGAAAGATTTCACTAAACCCCTAAGAGATTCACTTAAACCTTCCATGAACAAAACAACCAATCTCCTCTCTATTACATCAGGTACCATGACAGAAAGCTTCTAAAATTCAGCTATATAGTCACTTATTGAATGTAATTGTTTTAGTTGAGCTAATTCCCGTAATGGATTTCTGGATCCACTTTGACAAAAATCTCTATCGGCATGTCACTAAAATCAGCATATGAGCGAATGAGATTGTGTCCCTATGTGATTAGCCCATGGTACCACCACTCATGTGCTATACCTTCTAGATGGAGGGTTGCAAATTCGATGGCTTCCTCTTCCATCGTTGGCCCGAGTGATAAAAAGGTATCCAACATTTGTACCCATGCAAAAGCGGTACTCTTGCGAGTTGTCAAAGGTAGAGAGTGACAACTTCCCTAGTGCCTGTTGCAAGTCTTAAATCAGCTCTTGGTCCACTCCTGTTTTCTTCAGATTGATGAAATTAATGAGTGATACAACCTCTCTAATCTCACTTGGAATTACCTTGTATTCCGCATAACTAACAGCAATATCATCTGTAATAGATGGTTGAGTTTCAACCTATGGAACTATTTCCTCCCTACAAAGGAATTCAAGTTGGAAGGGCCTAGCAATAGATCCAGTGTTCATCGTCCGAGTGTGTTGGTTATTATTTCCCCTCTCAAGAACTTCCCTCGCCGTTGGTAGTCCTTTGCACATTCGTGCCCTACATAACTTGAATCAACTAACCCGTCATATCAGCTAACTTGTCTTGTCCCTGAGCAAGTCTATCAAAACATGCCTCTTCTGGGTCTTGGTTTTCCATGAGTTATGGCTGTTCTGAAGCTTTCTTCTTTTCCCTTTGCCGGTATTTAATTTTATCTGTCACTAAGCCACATGAAGTTCAAAGCCGCATTTTTTTCTCTTCCTCAATTATTTTTTAAAATTCCCTTCTACAAGTTGGGAGGAAATTAGCTTTGATACCATTGTAATATCCCTGAAAAAGAAACTTCTAGCAAATCTGGATATTTCCATTAAATCCTAAAGCAGCAGCAATATTACTAAAAAGAACTTTTACGACAACAGCGATAATATTAATTTCATTAATAAAAATAGAGTACCAAGACGGGAAAAGTCTTTTATTTATTTTTTCCCGACTAGATACAATAAAACAATACCAATGTCCGAATACGATTTATGCTGGAGCTGAATTGGCGGAACAATTGCATCTTGAAAGACCTCTGCAACTCCCGAATATAGTTGCCCAGCTAAGAAGTGGGAGATTTCGTCCCCAATTCCATATGCAAATGAGGGTTTTCGTCCTCTGTTGTTGTTTGCAGAAGCAGAAGCTACTTGCAGAAAGAAAATAATTCATCAATTTCCAAGATGTGTTACAATGAACCCCCAAGTCTGCCTTTATAACTTTCAGACACTCCAAAGTGGGCGCTCCCCTTTTAGACTTACATGCACAAGCTTTGAATTATTAAAAATAATAAGCCCCTCCTCCATGTTGGCGCCCCATCCTAAAAATAGGATTAAACATTGGGCACTCCCTTTTACACTTACATGCACAAGCTTTGAATTATTAAAAATAATAAGTCCCTCCTCCATGTTGGCGCCCCATCCTAAAAATAGGATTAAACACTTTAAATAATCTTTTATCCACCTCCATGTTGGCGCCCCATCCTAAGAATAGGATTAAACATATTAAATAATACTTTTTCCACCCCTTATCCTAAAATTAGGATTTACAAAAGCATGCAGCTCTCTTCAACTTTGGCGCCCCCTTTATTTATTTATAAATTCTAACTAAGTGCCCAATAATAGAAGTCAACCTTCTACTATTATTTTATTCTAATAATGCTTTTTGGATTGAAATAGAATTTAAGTGTCCTTTTCCAATTAAAATATAACAATATCCTTAGACCACTTAAATTAATTTATTTTCCTCTTTTAATTTCCCCTTAGCCTACGGAAAATAATAACAATAGGCTTCAGGTATTCAGAATTAATTAATTCTGAAAAGGGGACATTACAAGTTTTCTGCGCAAATCTGGGCAGAACTCATGAAGAACCCAAGACAGAAAAGCAGTTTTTTTCCATTTTTGCTAAAATATACACATAAAAATAAAATATAATTAAAAAGACTTTTCAAACCCTAGAAGGCTAAAAGCTTAGATAAACACAAAAAGAAGAATTTCCTATTTATTAGGCTAGAATTTCTACACACACACATACACTATACCCGAACCCCAGCCCTATCCAAGGCCAAAAATCGGTGTACCAGCGAATCCAGTTCTTCAAACCCGAACCCATACCCAAACCGAACACAAATTGGTACCTTAGCTATAATTCAATCATCAAATCCAGGTGTAAACAACGGTAAGCAGGTTAAAGCCGGAAGATGAAGAATGGTCATTTTGTCCATGTTCATAGAGTTCACAATTCATGAGGAACCAACAAAGATGATAAATGCAATCCACACTAGTCCTGCCTTGTATATAAAGTCATACTAGTCTTAGATTTATAAAGCATGAGAAGGTACAGTTGATATATAACCTTTGTGGAGAACTCAAAACATATGGTGTATGCTTGTCTTTAGAGAACACAATTCCACTTGTTGCCTGTGTTAAGCAGACTTAAGATATTCACTTCAGTAGATTTGGAGTCGGAATCCCTACAGACCTGAAGTCTGTTTTACACGTAGAATATATGTCTGGTAATGTTTTTGCAGGTCGAATAAATGTCTGGTAAAAAAAAAAACTCAGCACTAGTATTTCAGGTTTTTATAGCAATCTAGGGAATTCCGAGAATACATTTAACTATTCAATATTTAGGAATGGTAGCTTGGTTTTCCTCTGTTCTCCCTCCTCATGGTCTTGCTCTTTAAGCAGCCTTTTAGTTCTCCTGTAGGTGACAATTCCCATAGGTGCGGACTTTGGTAATGGTTTCAAGAAGAATATTGCAAGTAAGCTCTAGTAATGGCATGGAGACATGTCAGGCCAGCTTAGAAGAGCTGTGTCGAAATATGTCAAAGTGGGTTCAGTATTAGTCTGGTCATCACTAGAAATGTTTCAGTCCCTTTAGCAGGAAGGCACTTCCTGCTTTTCTAAGATTGACAAACAGAATATAAAGGAAAAAGGATCACAGCCCAAAGGACTTCTTATCAAGTGGCCTAGAAGGTTGAGAGGGTGACAAAGTCAGCAGAGTTTCAAGCCATCTATCAGCAACCCTATTTAAATACAGTCCACCCAACCAAATGACATGAGAACAAAAGGGTTGTAGCGAAGTGCAAGTCCTGGGAAATTATGAGAGAGAAACTAACTCTATATATACATCATGCATATATACATATAATATAGACTTATATTGCAACCCCAGGGGCCGAATTTCTTGCAGGTCCAACATAAAAATAAAAATCCTTCAGTTGGTGAACTGTCAGAAGCTTTTACAATCATGAAACAAAGATGAAAAATGTGTTTAATGCAATAAACTGGAAGAATATTTGGAATTTATCCTCATTGTTCAGAAGATCATATGAATATCATATCATGGCATTTAGTTTTTCTAGGCAATTAGTAACATTTTTTATCACATAGCATAAATGCTATTCAGCCATGGGAAGCAAAGAACAAATTAAATGTTCATAACTAAATCATGAGCACTTACCTGATTAAGACGTTGATGCCAAGCACAGCGTATAACACTATGTTTCGGAGACACGCCAACTTTTGATACCAATTCTAGTTTTTGCTTGTCAAAGAAGCATAATAAGCTTCCAGAATCGCTATCTCTTTCAATGGAGGTTCCAGTAAATATTAGCCGCTCATCTGGACTGAATGCCACATTTGTTTGAGCATAATTGTTTGGGAGTTCCTTAAATACTTGCAGTGGAGTTTTCATTTTCCGTAGATCCCAAACCTAAAGACAGATGGCATTTGATAATTTTAAAAACCTAATTTGTGAATATAAACTCCAGGTAAAGAAAACCTAGTTCTATCTGGTACATTGGAAAAGAAAATGTTAAAACAAAATCAAAGCAAGAGAAACCAATTTACCTTGAGTGTGGCATCAGTGCTTCTTGAGAGAAGGGTATTCCCATCAGCAGAAAACTTGAGATCTGTGATATCTTCTTCATGTCCCTTATCAACATACAGATCTGGTCTGCTTCCCCATCCTGGTTTGAGGTTCCACACCTATAACGTGGACAAATCTGATGTGTTACACTAAACATTCTTCAACCATTTGAACAAAGTGCTTGGACTAATGCCAACAATTCCTTCATTTTATATTATCTACAACCACTTTTTATTAATATGAAGTAATAAAACCCACAAGTCTGACCTAAATATATAGTGTACCTGTATAGATCCATCTCCAACACCACCAGCAATACATTTTCCATCAAAACCCCAAGCACATGTTGTCACTGGTACTCTTCCAGGTTTTGCAAGCTTCGGCTTAACTACCTGAACCCCCAAGCACAAAATGCTTTGTCAAAAACACCAAAATCATGCCTGTCTACAGAAAAGCTCAAGATTCATAATTTCAGTTTATCTATTCACAATAAAATAGAAATTTCTCACTAAAATGAAATTAACTTGAACTTCTAAACCCTCTTTTGATAAAAAATGGGCTGCAAGGACATGGCTTGATAGTGTAAGGGCAATATTTAAAAATTGAAGCTACTTAAACACTAACCTGCGGTGATTTTCAAAACATATGTACAGATCGAGAATTATGATATGAATGATGTTTCCAAGGAAACATAAATGACTTGACAGGCTGCAGAGAAGAAGATATGCGGACCTGCTTCTGACTTTTAAAATCATTCACGTCCCAAATACGAAGGGAACCATCCTCCGAGGATGTCAGAATTGTGTGCTTTTCTTTAGGGTGCCATTCTCCACATGTCAGACCTGATATATGCCCCTTTGTATTCTTAAGGTCACGCAGATACATATCACCTTTAACAAATTCTCCTAAGGTGAGGCCATCACGGTCATAAATCTGAACATATAAAATGGAAATTACCTTAGTTCACACTTCACATAGAAACAGACACCGATAAATTTTAAGAAGAGAATAGCAAAAGAAAACAAATCCCTCATTCCCCAATAAAATGTTACTGATTCAAAATAACATATCTATCAAGTAATAAAAGAAACAGGCAAGGGTAAGCACCTTTGCTTGGGCCGATCCAGTAACACATAAAAACGGTCAGAAGTTGGACTCCAACTTAGACTGCGAACTTGATGCCCTTCAGATGGTTCTAGCTGTCTAAATGACCTCAGCTGAGAAGTCATACCTTGGAAATCATACATGCGAACAGAATAGTCATAGCTACCTGTGAGAACCCTTGAACCTGTGTGATCTACAGCTAAGGCTGAAACAATCTGTGACGAGGAAGAAACCAAAAAATCCAGTGTTAGCAAGCATAAACAACACTAAGTAAATCAAAATTCTCAATTACAGGAACATGCAGTTCCTTTCCCAATCAAATGCATTTAATAAGGCTAAGGAGACGAATCACTGCTTCCGTTATCTCATAATTTTTGTAGCCAATTAGTTCCAATTACACTTATTCTTTATGTCTGCTTTCATTGCTTATAAAATTTTATGCAAAGACTAGC
Source organism: Taxus wallichiana var. yunnanensis (assembly GCA_018340775.1). NCBI lineage: Eukaryota > Viridiplantae > Streptophyta > Pinopsida > Cupressales > Taxaceae > Taxus > Taxus wallichiana. The sequence goes on along the minus strand of CM031242.1, from coordinate 850,875,267 downwards.
CAATACTCATCACAGACACTAAAGAAAAAATCTCCAAGCCTACATGGCACATCAAAGTACCATATTTTTATTCAGTATTTTAATCCGTGGATGCAAACCATGAGCAGACCTTAATGATACCCAGCAGGGCTACCCTGAAGAATTTTAGGGTCATCTAACTGTTACATAACCAGGATAGCTTATTTGTCAAAAATTAGTTTGTAGTTAATGGTTTTTATTTTGGAAAACGAAAACAAGAGTCTCCAATTTTGGGTTTGGGTGAAAGAGCACAGAAAAATATAAGGTTGGCTTCCTTTCGTCGTTTAACTGGTTCTACCCTGCTGTTTAGAAATTTCGGTTTCCAGGTTTTGCAAATTGCACTAAGCTTGTCTGATTGCAATCAGATCTTTTTGACTTGTGAAAGTGTTATTATTTTATTGGAAATAAACAGGTTTAGCTGAGTATTTTCTGAATTGAACTGAATATTCTGTAGTTTACAGAGGATTTTTTATTGTTTTAGTTTTCTGAGTTTTTATACATCCATAGCTAAACTGCCACTGCTGATCATCAGAGATGATGAATTTCAGATTTTGTTCAAGGAAATGACAACTTTGGGTATTTGGAGTATCCCAGTAAAGCAGCAGTGTCATTCTGTGGCTGCAGTATTTGGAATTTTACACAATAACAACTAAAACGGAGAGAGATTGAAATTGCATCAATCATCATCTCAAAATCTTCTTACATGAGACCCCATGAGAAATCATGCATTTAATTCATATTAAGGTAAAAGAAATTGAACATTTCATGGCCAAAACCTAAGGGTTCAACATAATTTTCGCAAGATTTTATAGACAACAAATTCAATGATTGGGCTGACAACGTAAGAAAAATTATTCTATCAAGAACAAGAAATCGAAATTACATTTGGTATGGCCTTTGAGCACAATCTCATTACTTATAGGCACTCTCAACAGATTACCTTCCTCCTCATCCGAATACTCATCACTAGTTTCCTCCTCAATCTTTCGTTTCTCAGGGCCAAACCTCCCGCCATTTTCTTCTTCCTCTGACTCTAGCGGCGGCCTTGGAGGACCTATCATAGCCTCCTCCTCCCCCTCCTCGTCTCTGTTGAATTGGGGCGGCCTTGGAGGACCCATCAATTGATCAGAATCATCTTCTTCTCCTATCGCGGGTTCCGTCAAATTTTGAGGTCGCTGAGGCCCAATTGGAGGCCTGGGAGGTCCTGTAATGGGTTCCGCCAAATCTATCGGAGGCCTCTGAGGTCCAATAGGTTTGGGGTTCAAATCCTGCAGCCAACCTTTTTACCAGATTGGGGTTTCAGGGATTTGGGCAGTGGGTCTTCTTGGCGTTTTGTGGCAGAGTGTATGGATTCCAAAGAAACTTGTTTTTTTCTTGTTTGCCAAAGGAAAGAGGAAAAAAGGCTCGAAGGCCCTCTTGTACATCAGCTTCGTCATTAACAGAAGAACCCTGAACAAGAAAAAAAAACATATTGTTGTTAGAATGAAAAAATACAATGGTTTTTGAATAGAATGAAAATAAATGAACATGCTTACGTTGTGAAAGACCTCTTCGTCATCTGAAGCCATGATTGCAGTCGAGAAAGTTCAGAGGCAATGCTGAACAATGCACCGGGTGTGCATCCTTTGAAAATTAATAAAAAACCAAAAGCACCGTGAAAGGCTTAAAAGGGAGGAGAGATGTTTTCCGTTTGTGTTTGTGTGTTGCTTTACGCAGGATATACCTAAGTTTGCGAATGGATATTTATGATCCGCGGAAGGAATGTGCAGGCATTGAGGGAAAAAAGCCAAAGGCCATGATAGGGTAAATAATGCCTAAGGTGATGGTGTGTCAATGCCTAAGGTGATGGTGTGTCCTATTTTATATGTTTTTGTAAACGAGTAATATTTTATTAATAGTTCTTAGTTTGATTATATCATGGTGATGTTTTGTATAATGTGTCATAGTGTAAAGGGTAAATTTTGACTGCCATCTAAACATTTTTTCTTGATTTTAATCATTAAAAACTTGTAAAAATTTTAAATAACTGTCATGCCTAACTTACATATTTACTAGCAATTTACGCAAAAAGGCAATGTGAATGACGAAAGGGATTGGGTGGTGGAGGTGTGAAGGGCCAATTTTGATGGAAATAAATTTGTTAGCTAAATTTGACAAAGGAGAACCGTGGAACCGGAGGATGGATGGATGGAACCAAAAATGAGAAAGGGAAGCTTGAAAATGTCTTTTGCACCCATCTCGTCAAGTGTTGTAAATTTTCTTTTCACCCATCTCCACGCCCAATCCACTTCTAGGGATAAGCTTTCAACCAGCTAGGCATAGGCCAACAACGTTGTCGATAGCCCAACGTTTTAGCCATCTGAATGTTGGAACTGAAGCAAGACAAAAATGTCAAGGCATTCAAAAACAACCACCAGATTCAAGCAAGGGTAAGAAAGGAATCATCAAAGAAAGTGCCCATTAATGAGTTGAGTCTAATGATCCGAAAAGAAAATTCCCCAAATGTGGCCCTCGTCAGGACATTGAGTAATAAGATATCCAAACACATTGGCGGCTAAGACAAAAAGAGTAAAGCGCAAGAGGGCACCCTGTTTGATAGAGCGAAAAGGCCAATTGAGGAGGATTGGTGCCCATTGATAGTGAGACAAGCAAAAGTATTGGAAAATAGATTTCGGATAGCCGAGGTAAAAAAATCTCCAAATCTTAAGGTTGTGAGCATTTCCAAAATAAAAGGTCATTCAATGTGATCATAAGCCTTTTCAAAGTCAATTTTGAGAAATAAGGGTTTTGCAGAGACAACTGAGCCCATTCCATTCCTTCCCAGATAGCTATAAGATTATCCAGAATGTATCGGCCTTTGACAAATCTCATCTGCTCGGGGCGAACAATCTTAGGTAAGAGGTCGGCAACGTGAAGAGCCAGGGCCTTTGCAAGAATTTTGTAAGAAACATTCAACAATGTGATAGGTCTCAACTAGAAATCAACTTCGGATCATCACTTTAGGAATGAACTTAATGTTGCCTTGATTGATGAAACTCCCTAAAGAATTGGATTGGAGAGCTTCATTATAAACATGAAGCAAGTCTGGACCAACAAAAGACCAAGTGGCTTTGTAGAATTCACAAGGAAAGCCATCCATCCTAGAGATTTATCGTCAATAAGGCACAACAGAGCAAAGTATAAAGCTCATCTAAAGAAAGAGGAGCATTACTAATGAGCCCGATCTTTGGAGAAAGCTTGACCGAAACCACCTCAATACATTGTTACAAAGTGGAAGCTCGCTCAATAAAAGCCTCTTAAGCTTGGAAACTAACTGATAGTGTTCCACAAAGGCGTTAGTGATCTCCGACAAATCCATGAGCCGTTATTGAGTAACTAGAATGGCTTTGACATGTTGACGAGCATGTTTGGCCCAGAGGGATTTGAAAAAGTGTTTAGATGTTTTGTCTCCCACCTTGAGCCAATGCAGCCTCAATCGAATCTACCCACCATGGGCCAAATGAGATTTCATGAGCTTGAGCTTGCAGCTAAATACCAACACACTGAACTAAAGGGGGTGTCGAAAGGATTGGATTTGAGGAGAACAAAGATCCTTCTAAACTCTTTATGCAGAGTTGAGTCCACCCGTTTATGTGCTCAAGCAACTTGCTTTCCAAATTGGTGGAGGAATCGGTGGTGCGTTGAATCGCCGCTTCCCACCACTCATTCCAGTTAGCAACAAAAGGCGGACATGGCGCCATGTTCCAAAATTTAGCAATAAGCGGGACCACCCTCGGGTGACTCAACAAGGAGACATTAAGAAGGAATTGATTAGATGGGACTTTGAACAGGCCCCGCTCCAAATAATCTTAAAAGAGATCAAACGATGATCTGACAAAAGTACATCTAACCACACCGTGATAAGGGAGAGGCCTTGTGTGTCAAAATCAAAAATAGGTTGTTGAGAGAGAAGTACATGATCAAGTCTTTTAAAAACCCAATCACATCCTTCTCAAAGATTGGTCCAAGTATACCAAGCTTGAGACTTAAATTCCTGTCGTCGTCTGAGCATATGATCGTAAAGCCCCAACGGCTTTTAAAGAAATACCAAGCCGCATGCTCGCCGACACACCAACACATAGGGAGGGCATCAAGTTTTTCATCAGGATGTTCTATCATATTAAAGTCACCACAAACAAGCCAATAAGCTAAAGGCAAGTTATCACCTAACCATTTCCATAATGTCATTCTTTCAGAGCCATCATTAGGAGCATAAACATTTAAAATACTAAAAGAAATATCATTAATCGTCATAATCACCCACACGGCCTGATTTGAAGGATCATGGCCCGAGGAGGTGATTAAGGCCAAGAATTTTGGGGCAATTGAAATACTAGCGCCACCTTTTCCATCAATGTGTTGAGTATGAAAATGTGAAAAAGCAGGAGCAATATAGGTTAGAGTATTATGAAGCAAAAACTAGAAATTTTAATTTCGTAAACAAATAATATCAAGGTAGTTAATCCGTTTGGCAAAGCTAATCTGAACATAATATTTTCAAGAGGGTTTGGTAAGACCCCTGACATTCCAAGAGTTGAAATTCATGAAAAATCGACATTTCAAACTCCCTTGTTAAATGTCTGGGCATGCCATCCTTCAAGCCAAGAATTGTAAAATTATTAACAAGCGAGATCTAGTCTAAATTAGAAAGTTCAACATACATGGAGTGGTGTTTGACCCCATTATCTCCTCATGTGCCATAAGACACCTTCTGAGGTAGACTGCGAGAGCGACGCAGAGGAAGACATGTTGAAGCTAAGTTCCCGAGTTTTCGATGGAAGAGGCACAATCTTGATCCGTGAGGGCTTCGAAGGAATGGAAACTAACGAGGGAGTGGAATCAATCCTGAATTATCTTTGGATGGAGGAGGGGAAGGAGAAGGAGTAGGAGACTCCACATGAGTGGATTACACACTTGCACCCTTCTTATTGCCAGTTATAGTCCAACCATTAGTCGATTGATCACCTTTAGGCTTAGGCATTGAGGTTGCATCACCACTAGCTTGGAGCGAGCTAGAAGAGGATAGTCATGTATGCAATGGTCTAAAGCTTGACAAATGCAAAAGCACATGTTGGGGAGGTTGAAATAAACCACCTTTTGAGAGATACGTAGGGACCCAACTTGAATATCCAGGTGGTCCGCAGATCTTTCACAAGGTCAACTTTGACACAAACCCATTTGTTGGGATGGGCATAAAAATGCTCTTCTCATGGCATATCACCCCAATAGGTTTAACTATCTCTGGAAGGAATGACTAGAGATGAACAGGGGAGAGTTTAGGAAGCTTGATCCAAACGGGATTTTTAATGAAAACCTAGCTAGTGGGGCTAAAGTCGGGAGTCCACTAAGAAAGCACTAAAAGGGTATTACCTAAATACCAACAAGCCACCTTAAGGAGGGCTTGGACTGTGAAGGCTCATAAAATGAAAAGAGATAAAAACCTTTGGTAAGGTTACAGATACCTGAAACCATGATACCGTTAGATTCCCAATGGTTTTTATCGAATTTTACAAGTAATATTATGAGGGGATGCGGCCACAAAAATACACAATAAGGCAATTGTTATGATACCATTTAACCACAGGGTCTAAAAATTCATCAGAAATAACAACATCCAGGGATGATTCAGAATCCATACCTCATCATAGACCTTCGGGAAAAACTTCAGAGAACATTTGGGAGCCATTTTCACCACAAGTTGCAACAATCATACTAATGGATGGAGAGTATGCCATTTAAAGGCTAAAGGGCACAGCGATAAGATCGTAGGTGAAACCCTAAAAAGGCTAAAGGGGCACAAAGTGATAAGACCGTAGGTAAAACCCTAAAAAGGCTAAAGGGGCATAGTGAAAAAAGTGGGATATCTCAAGTGCGGGCATAAAACCTCAAAGCAGAGTAAAGCCAACACATTTTCCTCCCGATCCGTCAATAGTTCTTAGTTTGATTAATATTTTATTATAATGTGTATCATGACAATGTTTTATAGGATGTGTCATATCGTCAAGGGTAAATTTTGGCATCCGTATAAACCTTTTTCTTGATTTTAATAGTTAAAAACTTATAAATTTTTGAAATAACCGTCACGCCTAACTTACATATTTACTAGCATTTACACGCAAGCAAAGATCAATGTGAATCTTTGGAAGGGATAGGGTGGCAAAGGTGTGAAGGGCCAATTTTGATGGAAATAAGTTTGTTAGCGGAATTTGACAAAGGAGAACGTGGAGCCAAAGAGTAGATGGATGAAACCAAAAAATGAGAAAGGGAAGCTTGAAAATGTCTTTTTCACCCATCTTGTCAAGTGTTGTAAATTTTCTTTTCTTTATTTGCGATTATGCTATGGACGGGAATGACAAAGTATGGTCAATAAAACAATATGTATTTTATTTAGCAAATTAAAGAAAATTTGAACCTTGAACATACATTAACGCATGAAAAAAACTTGAGAAATACAAGTTTGAAATAATGCATATTAAATCACAATTCTATAGATAAACATCATGAAAATGGAATGTAAAAAAATCCAACCGAGATAGGTAGAAGAAATGCAAGAGAAGTATTTGTGAATATACAAGAAAGGAAATGTAAGAGAACCATTAGGAGATAACATTTTACAAAAAAGGTGAACTGTGTGGAGTAACAAATTTGTGATCTTCATTTTTTTAATGCACAACCTCCTAGAGGCAATTCAAGGAAATGGTCTAAATATATTAGCAAGAAAATGTAAATGAAGGCGGAATGTATGAGAACTATAAAGACGAATAATCTACAAGAAGGAAAGCTGGGTAAAGCAATGATTCTCGGCCCTATCAAATTTTCTTATTTTTACATGAGGGCCAAATCACATTTTGGAGAACCAGTCAAAAGAGAAAGGAGGCGAGATTCAAAGGTCTTGAAGGGAGGGAACCCTAGAGATAGTTGTGAAAGTAAGGCCCTATCTTTTTGAAGTGTCAATGTCAATTTTCACTTTGTGCAAAGTAAGCCCTTGTGATTTTGGATTGTCAAATCCCAGACCATTCTCAAGGGCAATTGCCTTCGGGATCCTCTTGCAAAATGAGGCACTAGAACATGAAATGGATGATTTGTATCCATCTCATACAAACATATGAAGATGACAAAAATTGTGTCTAACTATTAACATCCATGAAAATGTAATTCGAACAACCCCACTCAATAATAGCGGATGTCAAAACACCCCACCCCAATCCAATTTTGCAACACCTCTATTGAAAAAATTGAAAGATTAGGATATGCGTAAACTTTCAACAAATAAACTTAAAAATTCAATTGTTTTTAGACAATTCTTACTTTAAGTTATGGTGCACTTACTCGGGGTTCAAGCATTTGATTAACACCTCCAACATGAATGTGTGGATGCACATCAGTTGTACACATGACAATGTGTGTTTCACGCTCTATGCAGAGCAAATAATTATCGTTGTTTTTATAATCGTATTTTGTATTTTTACATGGTATTTGATACATATATATGTTTTTATGACGTAGAAAATAATTTTTGGCGCTTTATGAAAGTTGCGATTGAGCCTTCCATTAAAAAAATCATGGATATACTAAAACTATATATGGTTTCTTACGTTGTAGAGTACAAACCACTCTATAATTTACAATCGGGTTTTTACTTAATAAAACCATCAAAGTGTATCGTATAATGTCTAGATGTGAAAGGGATTCCTCGTTTTCTTAATTTAAGATATGGTGAACTTACTCTACTTAAAAAAACAAAAATTTAGTACGCAGTATGAAATTTGTAGAATGAGCCTCGCATTTGAGGAAATCATGTATACACTAAAACTACATATGGTTCTTTATGTCATGGAGCAAAAATTATTCTATAAATTACAATGATGGTTTTTTACTAATAAAACCATCAAAGTGTATCATAAAATGGAAAGATGTGAAAGGGATTCCTCGTTTTCTTAATTTTAGATATGGTGTACTTACTCTTCCTTTAAGCAGTCGATTTCATGTCGATCCTAGACATGGAATTTCCGAAGAAAATAATTAGTAGACATATATAAATCGAAATATTATGAACTTGAAGCATCTTGGATTTGGCAATCTGGTGACACCGGGTTTTGGCGATGTGGAGGAAGCATTGGTAGATAAGGAACTTTGTTTATATGCATGCAACATTGATGAATTTCCAATTATATGCAAGGGAGATATATACAATGAAGCAAACATATAGAGATGTCGAAGAGTATATCTAATTGTTAATATCTATGAAAACTCAATCGAACCACCCCAATCCCTACTTGATGTCAAAATGACCTACCTCAATCCAATCTAAAGAACACCTTCAAGATTAATATGCGGATGCACGTTGGCCATCCACACGACAATGTGTCTTCCAAGCTCTATGCAGAGCAAGTAATTATCAGTGTTTTCATAATCATGCTTTATATTTTTACTTGGTATTTGTTACATTTATATATGTGGTGTCCGTAGAAAACAATTGTTTTTTTCTTTTTACATAGTTTGAAATTTTCATTTGAGCCTTCCATTCGAAGAAATCATGGATAGAGTAAAACTACATATGGTTTCTTATGTTGTGGAGTAAAAATCACTCTATAAATTACAAGGATGATTTTTTACTAATAAAACCATCAAAGTGTATCGTATAATGTCTAGATGTGAAAGGTATTCCTCGTTTTCTTAATTTAAGATATGGTGTACTTACTATGGGTTTAAGTAGTCAATTTCATGTCGATCATAGACATGGAATTTGTGAAGAAAATAATTAGTAGACGTATAAATAGAAAGGTTTCGAACTTCAAGCATTTTGGATCTACGCATGCCCACAGGGAGAGATAAGAGGAAAAATGATGGCTCAATTTTTAGGGAGAAGGAGATGTCAAAGGGTTTTTGATATAGATGAGGCATTGACAAACAAGAAGCTCCATGTATATGCATACACCATTGATGAATTACCTAGTATATGCGGGGAGGCATATGCATTGAAATAAACATACGAAGACGATCCATGAAAACTCAATTTGAACCACCCCACTCGCTATCCAATGTCAAAACAACCCACCCCAATCCAATTTCGCAACATGTTTAACGTAAAAATTGAAAGATTAGGATATGCATAAACTTTTAATAGATAAACTTAAAAAATTCAATTGTTTTTTAGATAAACATGGAAAGAGACAAACACGTGCACAATCAATAAGAATAAAGAATAGGAAAATTATACGGAAAGCATGCATACTTTCAAATAAAGGATGCATAAAGCGACATATGGCATGGTCGTCGATGACCTGCGATTTTGTGCAAGTAATGTCCTGGATGCACATCAATTGCCCATGTGGCAATGTGTGCTCGAAGCTCTATGTAAAGAGGCCTCGACACAGTCACACATGGATTTTTTTCAAATGGAAATACTTATATGATGAGTAACAACCAACCCAAAGGTTATAAGGTCAATTTATTTTCTTGGTCATAAAGAACCACACAAAGGGAATTTACTTGTTTAGCTAGGCGCATCAAAACCAACGGTTGCATCAAGAGATGAATTTAGAAATAAATTTTAAAAATGAGGCAAATAAACTTTCGTTTATAAAGAAAATTTATTTGGGAATGATTCCAACATGAATTAGAGTGTAGAGATGCTCCTCGGTCGTAACATCTACGCCCAGGGTTTCCCCACAAATGTAACTTAACAAATCAAACAAAAATTAAACACTTGATTCATGAATACGCGTAAAATTGAAATCTTGATTTAACACAGATCAGATTCATGAACACGAGTAAAATTGAAATCTCAATATAATATAAATGAAATTTATATTTGAAATTACTTTTATTTGACGTGTTATATGTATTTGTAAATGTCCTTTTAATAGGATTAGGTAAAAATTTAATCTCTCGAACTTAAATATGACCAATCGCTACAACATGAGGCAATCAATGACCACCGATTTTCCAGACGTCATCGCATGCCGTGTCTAACATCACCGCCATGGATCACTTTGATAGTTGTCATATCTAAGGGGTTAACCTCCCCTTTGGTATACAACTTTCGGTGTAAAAATGTTTTTAAAAACATGTATTTTTCTTTAGACTATGATAATGTGTTGGACGTGTTGCTCATAAATGCTTCATGCCAACCATGCAGCACTGTGCAATCAACAACCCCAAATTTTCCATACGATGTTACATGCCACATGTCCATTGTTACCACCGTGGATTGCTCCGATGGTATAAGTCTTTCGCTCTACTACGTGTTCATCATTACCATCGTGGATCACTCTTATGGTGTACACCTTTTGGCGTAAATATTCATTATGGCCTCTTTAGAAATAAGAAATCTCTGGTTATTTTAATTTAAAATAAGACAAAAAGCATCAGTAATTACGGTTGGTGTAAAATATTATAATGTAGACACCTAAATTTTGCTTCGCAATCTTATTGCCAAAACACACACAAATCACTCTTATTCTCACCAATTCGTTATAATTAGTGATTTCCACTAACTAACTAACGTTTCTTACCATTTTGGTCAATTAACAAGCACTTCGTTGATCACCAAACCTCTTTCACATTCAGGATGCCACTTTATGATGAATCGTGAGTCAAAATCCTCATCAAAACAGCATAATTATCATTTATTAGATAATTAAGTCTATTTTGCCCTTGTTTTGGTCAATATACCCTAATATTGGCTTAAACCCCTCTTCCAACCACTCAAAATCACCCCACTTTTCTCCATAACCTCTCAAGCAAGCTTGAAAAGCTTATCCTAGCCTCCTAATTGACCCTAAGCGGTTGATTAAGGCTCCCACATCTTAATCACTTGGTAATTCACTAATTGTGATTAGCAAGGCCTAATCATGATTAGCAATTCTAATCTAATTTAGGGTTTTAGTCCCACATGCACCAAAATACAAGTTTCTCCCAAAAGGAAAACTATAAAAAGAGTTCACCTCTTACCTTAATACTTTACACCATGCTTTGATTTGCATCTCATATAATAAATATGATATATAGCCAAGTTCAATCCTTACCTAAAGCCTTCAATAAGGTTAGTAGATGGATATCTAAAGTGACTTAATAAGTCATTTGGAGAGGCCATTTCACCTTGTTTGGAGTAGCAACCATCCCAATTTGATTTCCCTCTTAGGTCTATTTAGGCCCATGTTAGGTAATTGAGCATATTAGTAGGCATGTTTAGTTAGATTTTGAATTGTATTCATGTTAGTTAAGCATTCCTTTAAGCTTCTATCTTAATGTTACATTCCTAGACTTAGAGCCTTGGTAGAGGTGGCAATGGTGTTAACCTTCCTTAGTTAGTCATGCAATTTGATTTGTAAAGTTTAGGGTGCTTTCATTTGGCACACTTGGTGGGAGAATACCCGTGGCATTTAATTTTTAAAGTTTTTTTAACTTAGTTTCAAAGTTTTTCATTTCAAGTTTTCTAGCTTAGCTTCAAGTTTCCTAGATTAATTTCAAGTTTTCTAGTTTAAATTCAAGCTTTCTAGAGTACTTTCAAGATTTTTAGATTAGTTTCTCAAGCTTTTTAGATTAATTTCAAAGTTTTAGAGTAATTTTCAAAGTTTTGTAGATCAATTTTCAAGCTAGGTAGTTGTTTCAACTAGATTAGTAGTAGAAGTTGTGTTTTCATGTTATTTGCAGGATATAAGGAGGCAAATCCTTGTCAAAATTTCCCCAAAGTGCCAAAGTTTTGATATTTTTCAAGAAATTCTTTTCAAAACTCAAATTTTGAGCATCTACAGGAAAGGGTGCGCTGTGCATCAAAGAGTGCACCTGTGCATCAAGGAGTGCACATGTGTATCAAAGAGTGTGCTTGTACATCAGGGAGTGTGCACATGCATCAAGGAGTGTTCGTGTGAAACAATGTGTTTTGGTCTCTCGAGTGTGGCTTGTGCTGTACATCAAGGAGTGCATTTATTCCTCTCTAGGACGTGTTTGTGCATAACTAACCGTATAAAATTGCTGAGTGTGCTTGTGCCTCGAGGGGTGCTCCTATGCATCAAAGGGTGCACATGTGCATCAAAGCCTGGGCTTGTGCACTCAGGTAAAATTTCCTAAAACTTCAAATTTTCAATTTTTGGTTTTTAGGATTTATTGTCATTTTTAAAGGGTTTTTAGTTGTTGTTTTTGTCAATTTATTGATTTTAGAGAAATATTCCTAACAAAATTGCCTTAGGGTTTGATAAGAGATTTTTGGTTAAATTGGGTTAGGGTTTGATGAATGATTATGTTTTCATGCTTTGAATGAGTTTGGAATAGGGTTGTGTATGCTCTTCTCTTGCACCTAGTGTGATCTTGAGAACCAAAACACCCCTAAACCACTTTTTGCTTATTAGGAGTAAGTAGGAACAATCATCATCCATTTTGTGTTTAAGGGAACAAACTTGCATTTTTTACATGTACTTGATCTTTTAGTTTAAGAGCTTTTTCACTTGATAAATAATCAAGGCTAAAATTTGTGTATGCTCTTCCCTTACACCTAGTGTGATCTTGGGAATCAAAAGTAATTTTAGTCTTTAATTAAGAAGCACTTGGATTAATTGGGAATAATTCTTACTTTACAAATTTTTATGGTAGTTAGTTGATTTACAAGCCTTGCATTTCTATTTAGTTGGATTATTTGTTGTGTTTATTATTCTCTTGCACCTAGTGTGATCTTGAGAAAAAAAAACAACACTTAATCCTCTTTCTATGATATTGTGAACCTTTTTGAACTACTAACCATTTGTGTGAAGGACCTAAAACACTTGTCAAAGAAAGAAACGTTATATTCAAACCAAAAATCTAACATTCACATGTGTTGTAGGTTGCCATTGGTGGTCTAAACCAAATTTCTTAATCCAAAAGATAAAAAATACACCAACACAAAAATTCAAAACACCTGTATTGTGAGGTTTTTCGGTTAAGAGCTACGGCTCGTCCGCTTAACTAGGACATAACCCCTTTGGCATAAGCCTTAAGCTACAATAATGGGGGTGATCCTAGGAACCCTAAAGTAGTTCACACAAAAGGGAACCTTGTGAACGAAACAGGAAAGTGCTCCACACTACCGAATTGACTAGTATGCCTTGGTAAGATCGAGTCAAAATTACTTCCATCACCCGGTGATAATACTGTTGAATGCACTAGTTGCTCATTATATTAGAAGGGTTAAATTAAAGCTAAGATAATCCTTGGGAAACCTTGGTAAATTGAGATCACAAAAGTAAACTTGTGACACATAGAGAGAGAACCACCTAAGAAGTTTGTCGGCTTGGAGCCATTATTTTTGCCTTAGTTGTTATACTTGAGAGCTCTCACAAAGTGACAAATTTGTTAGATTCAAACTCTTGTTTCTCAAACAAGGGAAAGAATCTCTTAAAGTTTAAACGCGTGTGAAATTTCATCACGAAATCTATTAAGTGTCATTTTTTCCTAGTTTTTCACTTGTCTAAGACAAGGTGAAACTCTACCAAAATAACACCAAATTTATTTCAAAACCACTTGGTCTACACTCTTGTTTTCGTGTTGCCCATTTTTGGACAAAAGGAAACAACATATACATATACCACTAGATATCACGTGTCCACCACTTTTGTATTCTACTTACGTGACTAGGTTGTAATGTCGAGCACAAGTGTTGAAAGTACGTACTCACGATCTAAGTAGGCCCCCTTGTCTCAAAGACCCATATTTGAGACTTATTATCATCGTAGTTAGGTGGTTTCATCATTGTCTTATTTTGAGTTGTTATACTACCCGCATTATAAACATACAATGGAGATATTTATGTCTTGCTTCTATTACTAAACTCGGGCCTAAATCTCTATATTGCATTACATTATCTTTGCTCACGCACATAACATTTTCTTGTTATACTTAGACGTAGTTTTTACACCCTAGCCTTGTCTAGAAAAACTTGTGTCATATATTACCTTGCTAGGGTAGCTTGTTCCTTATTTTTAGTTTGTACTTTCACATTGACCTATTAATTTTGTGGCTATTCTATAATCACCTTGTTTTGACGATTTAGAGTTGTTACGTTGTAAAATTTGACTAAGATCACTTTTTAGTAAACCTTAGGGGAAATATTTCATGTTGTATGTCCTATCTTGAGTATGCCTACTACGAGAATGGGATCCCGAAGATTAGGAGCCGATATATTTGGAGGTGACAACCCTATTTTAGAGAAAATATCATGTTGGTCCATAGTGGTGGAGAGGAAGATTCTCCTCGTATGAATATAGAGCATCCTCTCGCCAATTTTGACGATTACATTTTTAAAAACGAACATGAGGTTTTTATGCGTGTTATGGAACTAGGAGCTAAGTTACCTTCCACAGTGGACCCTTCTCTCATTGTCGCAATGGTTCAGGAGAAGAAGAAGTAGACCGACCTCATTGTATTGTTAATGAAATATTAAACCCAAGTCATGCCTCTACTTCTGTGTGACAAAATAATGAGGAAATACCATTTGAAAATGATGAAGATTATCGAGTACCTATTATTAGAATACGTTGTGAAGACAATGAGGAACATGTTTATCATGCACAACCTCCCCCTAATGAAGATCATAATGAAGTACCTATTCAAGAGGTGATGTTAGAACAATAAGTCCAAGCCCTCACTTGCCAATTGGCTAGTTTGGATTCACATATACAAAAAGAACAACCAAAAGTTGTGAAACAAGCTATATCGAAGGCAAAACCAAAAACTTTGTTTCACAAGTTCCCAATAAACACTCCTCGATGAGAGACACGAAAGGACCCTTACGAAGAATTTCTTGTAGAGAATAGAGGTGGGAATACACCTAGATTTAACCCTTTGTATAGGCCTACGCCACCCACACAAGATCCCCTCTTCAATCAAGAGTGGTCCACTATGAAGAATGCCCTTCTAGCATTACAAGAAGGCAAATTGGTAACAATAAGAAATACTAGTTCGATGAGTTGTGCCCTTATCCGTTTGATAGGGCCATGTTACAGTACCTTTCCCACGACACTTTGATTTTCCAAAATTTGACAAGTATAAGGGAAAAGGTGACCCGCGTGACCATATTAAATATTTTTATATGGCATGTCAAGAGGTTACATTTAGCGACAATTATCTTATATGCCTCTTCCCATGGAGTTTAGGAGGGCAGGCATTGGAATGGTTTATACGCATCCCCAAGGGATCTATATCCACATGGCCGGAATTAGCTGAACATTTTGTACGTCACTTTTCTTTTAATATAGAGAGTGACATTACCATGCTAGATCTTTTGTAATGCCAAATAACAAAAAACTTCGTTGCATTTTTACAATGATGGAGAGGATTAGCTAGCCACTTTCCTTGCTCCATACTTGAAAAATAGTTGATAAGCATATTTGTTCCCAACCTCCATCCAGACATAACATTCCACTTGCAAATGCATTGTGGCAACACATTCAAAGAGGTAATTGAAAAAGGGAGTCAAATTGAAAAGGCATTGTTAGCTAGGGGGACTCTAAAACCTTTCTCCCATGATCATAATGATTCCAAATCTAACGACAAACCAAATTTTGTTCATAATAAGAACAAAAACATCGTTGGTGATGGGATAGTAGACTCTAAGCAAGTACAAGCCATTCAGAACCACACACCTTTGAAGCTTACAAAGGGAAATCCACCTACAAAGTATAAACACCATACTTTCACACCTCTATCTAAATCAATATCGTCCATACTAAAGTAGTTAGAGGCCGTTAACATGGTTAAGTACCCTGAAACACAACCCTACGGGGATGATGCACCTAAACCATCATGGTTTAGAGATAATGAATTTTGCAGATTTCACTACGTAAAGGGTCACAAACTGATAAGTGTTTAAGATTAAAACACTACATTCAAGACCTGGTTGACATTGGCGATATATAAGTAGACTTTGTTGCCACTGCCAAATATCCAAACACAAACTTAGGGATTTTCAAGGATCCTTTTTCCAATCATGAAGAAAAGAAAAAGTTGGATCGGGACAATCATCTCGAGTAAGAATGCTAATTACATGTCAAACAAAGACCACTTTGATGCCTTGATAGGTTGTGTTGAGAAAATCAATACGATTAGAATTAAAATAAGAGAGTGAGTCGTGGCAATGCGACGTGAGGCTCACCTTATTATCTAAAACCTACTCCCCTCCTCTTCAAGAGAGTCATTATGATGTGTTAGATCAACTACGAGAAGACTACAACTAAGATTTCAATCTTAGACCTTCTAAAGATTTCTAACGTCCATAAGGATATACTTTAGTAAACCCTAGGTGATAGGAAGTGATGAAAAATAGAAGAAATCATGGTAGAATAAAACAATTAAATGATATAGTAGAAGAATAGTTGACAGATGTTAGAATAGAAGAATATGATCATAATAAATGACCTGATTAGTTTTGTAGGAGGACCTAGACGTGCTATACTTGCGGGAGCGACATGCGTGGATTCAACCCTACGAGGTGATGTTTAGTCGACACGACCAAAATTGTCTAGAGATCACACTAGAGGTGACTGGTTTAGCACACATGGCTCATATGCCCCATATTAACGTAGACCACAACTTGGTCACAACCTTAGCTGAGAAATGGCAGAGTGAGAGTCAGACATTCCATTTTCCTACTAGTGCGATGAGCATCACTCTAGAGGATGTGTGGTGGATCTTCGGAGTTCCTATTCAAGGTCATTTGATCACTTACGATGGTTTCCAGGACCATATTCGATGATGCTTATTTGATATGTTTGGTGTGATAGATATACCCAAGTGAGGTATGATGGTCTTCGTTAGGAGGTGTATGGACGATCAGTGGCTGAGCCAAGTCCTTGTGTTTCTATTAGCTCTTGTCGGTGACAAGGCTGGTGCTTGGTTTCCCCTTGGCCTTATTAGAGTGATTCATGACCCTTACATGGAGAGGTTTCTCGATTGAGGTAATTGTATAGTGGTTCACTTATATGTTGATCTTCACTTAATAGCTTACCATGGATAGAAATCTATAGGTCCTACTACTTTCTGCTGCGAGATATGGGCTTCGGACCATATTGCGATCGACATCCGGGAGCTTTGAGAGTTTGAGCCATTGGAGAGCCTTTTGTCATGGGTTGGGTTCGGTAAAGAGAATGTAATTGGTCATTTAGGGGACATAGACTATTACAAACATGATTTTGATGAGCTCTGCCCCATATGATTACCTAACACATTTATAGGTCATGGTAGCGCAAATCACTCATGCAAGACACATAACCTTGATGATGACAAAAGCCTTAACTAAAAATCCCTCCCATAACCTACCCTTACTTATTGAGGTAATAATAAAGCATAAGAAGGTGAAGAGAGTGCTTGTGGATGACGGATTAGGTTTTAAAATTTCTACTCTTAAACTAGTTCATCAACTAGGTCAGCATTTGAAGTTGATTTGGAGACAAAGGTCATCACCATAAAGGCATATGACAATGAATAAAGACAATCAACTAGAATGAACACTTTCTCATTAGAATTTGGTTCGATAACCCATGATACGAAGTTCCATGTCTTGGACATGGACCTCCCTTACAACATCTTGCTCGGTTGCGTATGGATTCATGCCATGCCATGCACGCGTGCCATCAATGTATCATCAATGTCTAAAATTGTAGTATAAAGGACTGTCATCGCAATCCGGCACTATGATAATTCTTCACGGGAACTCCTCGTGCTTTATGATTATTTACTAAAGCATGCCTTTAGTTTGGTGGCGTAATGTCTGAAACAAAACAACAACATAACACAAGAATACCATTGACTATGATAAGACAGAATGACGAAAAATCTGAAATATCAAAATAAATTATAATATTAACATGAAAGCTATTCAATCTCACCCATGAGATTCTTGACAAGACTATGGGAGAAACTTTACAATTACACCTCTCGATGGCTTCTTCAACACACCTTTAACTGATGGCTTCCTTCGCACACTTCCTACAATATTTCTCACTACTTCTTTCTATCCTAAATGAGGGGGGTGGCCTCTCTATTTATAGAACTTCCGGGCTTATCCATCCTATCTCTAAGATAGGATAAGAAATCCACTACGACGAATCATATTCCATACCTTAACTCTTATACGTACATGTAAGCTTATCTGTTAAGATAAGATAAACCTTATCATTTTACATGGGTTCCACATTTTTAGAATTTTTACAAATAAAATACACAAAATATTTATGACCTCACTCCTTGTCCTTATTACCAATATAATATTTCTAATTCCTAATCATGTAGACCCTACTTCTCTAATTACCCAAACTTTGACATTTTAACATTCTAGGACCACTTACGACAAATATTTACTTTTTACAACATTCCTATTGTACTTTGGATTATTCTAGTACTCCACATTATTGGCGGCACCATCTTGTGGCGCCGTTATCTTCTATCGGACGCTACTACTAATTACACTTAACAACATCCTATTCCTAATACATATATTAATGAAATGGAAATTTTGGAGGAAAATTTTAGTGTCGACATCTTCCCCCTTCCTAGCTTCTACTCCGTCCTGAGAGACTATTCTCAGTGCTTGGAAAATCTTTGACTTGTCGTGGTTGACCCATTTCGTAATGGGAGTGCCATCCAATTCCTCCAGTCGGTACGTACCATTTTCATGCACAGCTGCTATTTTGTAGGGCCCCATCCATTTTGGAAGAAATTTTCTCTGTCTTCTTTTTTTGTATCTGGAATCATATACTAGAACCAAGTCATTTACTTGAAATGGAGACCACCGGATCTTTTGATCAAAGTACTCCTTCTGCTTCATTTTCTTCTTATGGCTTGTATCCTTTGCTATTTCCCTCATTTCCTCTAGCAAATGAAGATGTACCAACCTTTCTTTTACTGAATCACTTTCATCCATCCTTTCATTTTTCATAACTCTCACAGTGGGAATATCAAACTCAATAGGAAGAACTGGATCAATGCCATAGGCCAATTGAAATGGGGAGTATCTGTTCTTTGACTTTGATGTTGCCCTATATGCCCACAATCTTTGCATGAATCCTTTTATCCCATTTATGTACTGCGCAAAGCTGCATCTTTTGCTAGAATTTGACACAACACAAAATTTGTTCGTTCCACCTGTCCATTTGTGCTTGGCTTGTATGTTGTTGCCTTCCTGTGCTTGATAGAAAACTTATTGACTAGGGCTTCTACCACCTCATTAATGAAGTGGCTTCCTTGATCTGTTACAATTTCTAATGGACAACCAAATCTGGTGACAATGCGTTCATATATGAACCTGCTTGCCACTTCATCCATGGAAGTTTGCTTTGATGGCCTAGCTTGACCCACTTGGTTAAATAATGCATGGCAACTACAATATACTTATTTTGACGTGATGTAGTTGGAAGTGGACCTACAATGTCTATTCCCCATTTTCAAAGGGACCAAGGGAAGAATAGGACATAATGGAGCTGATGAAGTCTTACGGTTACCATGTGTTTGACAAATATCACATGTCTTACAATAATTATTGATCTTTAAAAGAGTGGGCGGTGATAACTGCATCCAAGATCCTTCTTCTTTGTAAGTTGTCGAGAGAAGTGCCCTCCACATGTACCATTGTGGAATTCTTCTAGAAGCTCTTTTCCTTGATCACGTCCAACCGCCTCTTGCCCTCTTGTCATCCATCGAGGTCCTATTCGAAATAATGCTCCATGAGAATAGAATATGGACGGTGGCTTGAGTAATCTTTCTCTTAGTCTTTGCATTGGCACCATCAGGAAACTTGAATTCATTCGGATAATTCCAAATATCTATGTATTCACTAGGGATTGTGTCAAGGGAAACAATCTTTGCATCGGGAAAATCATCATCATCACAAGATGATCCTAAACCATCATAGGCTCGAGAGAGTGCATCTGCGCATTGACATGCTTCTTTCTGGCCTATCTATAATATCAAATTCAAATTCTTGTAGCAAAATTATCCATCTTGCTATCCTCCACGATGGGTTAGGCTTATTGACAATATATTTCAAAGCACGATGATCGAATTCTGACAACTATAAATTTCTGCCCTAGCAAGTAATTTCTAAACTTCTTTACAAAGCAAAAATGATAGCGAGCCTCTTTTTGATTACAGTATAGTTTACCTCAAAGCATACTTGCTCATTTATGCTGCTCCCAAAGTAAATTGGATGTTCATTCCCATTTTCATCCTTTTGGCTCAAAGTACTACCTAGTGCTGCATCGAGGCATCGGTGTACACAATGAATGGCTTGCTCCAATCTGGACTCTTCAAAGCAGGTGAAGACACGGGGCTTCCTTGATTGTCCAAAAGCTTCATGCGCCTTGTTTCTGGTTCATAAGCAACATCCTTCTTCAAGAAGCTGGGTTAGTGGTGTGAAATCTTTGAGAAATTCTTGATGAACCTTTATAGTAACCCACATGGCCTAAAAATGATCTCAACTTACTTCTATTTATAGGAAATGGTAAATCTTTGATTTTGAAACTTTATCGGGATCAGTACCAATACCATCTCTGGATCTGACATGCCCTAACAAAACGCCTTTAGAACATCCAAAGACACACTTTGTAGGGTTTAGTGAGGCTTGTGCTTCATCTAACCTTTGAAATGTTGTCTCCATCAGTGCGGTGGTCAACTTGCTCCCATAGATGCAAAAATCATCCGAAATACTTTGATGAAGGTCCCGATGTAGGGTTCGAACACCCTATTCATTAATTTGGAATGTTCTTTGGAGCATTACACAACCAAAAGGCATAACTCTATAAGCAAAGCGTTCCCCAAGGAGGGTGAAGCGTGGTCTTGGTGATCTTTCTGCTATACGAACTTGGTTGTAGCAGCTATATCCATCAAGAAACTATAGCACTCTGGCCGCTACTTCGTCCAAGATCGATCACGAAAATGGAAGAGGGTAATGATCCTTCTTTGTTGCCTTATTGAGCTTCCTATAATCAACACAAATGCGTAGCTTCCCATTCTTTTTATTGAGATCACAATGGGAGAAACCCATTTCGAATTCTCCACAATGAAATATGAATCCTGCATCAAGCAACTTATCTATTTCTTCTTTTACAGTCTTGGAAAAATTAGGATTCATTCTATATGGCATTTGCTTTATGGGCTTAGCACCATCTACCAGCTCAATACAATGTTCTACCCAACTTACTTGGCGGAGTTCCTTGTAATCAAAAGTGAATAGGTGTATGTACCTTCGAAAGAGCTGGAGGTAGGATTCCTTCTCACTCTCCATCACAGCATCACCAATCTTTATTTGTTGGAGACGATCATCAACTTCTTCTTCAGATAATTTTATGGGGTCATGAGTTGGTGTGACTGGAAGGATATCCATGACTAAAACATCCACCTCGCTTTCTTCATCTTCAGTGTCCACTTCACTGGTACTAGAGTAATCAGAGGATGTCCAATCATCAGTTTCATCACTTGAATCCACAGGTTCTACTTTATGATGTCGAGGGATCACGTTTATCTTCACCCTCTCTCTACCACGTCCAAGTGTCATGAAACCTTCATTCCAGTAGTTTCTTGCATGAACTCTCCTTAGCCATGGTCTTCCCAGCGACATTGGGTAATGCAGTACCATTTTTCATCACTGAAAGTCTACCACACATACCACACCCATAATGAGATATTGCCACATTTGAAATTACACCTACGGTTTAGTTTTCCTTTATTTAATGACCTTAACATAAGTGTTGAAGGGCGATCAATTTTAACCCCAACATATTCATTCTGAGACTCGGTCATTACATTAAGCTGCAGCACCTCCATCAACTAAGACATCATGAATTGAAATACCATTACATAATACCTCGGCTTGTGGAGCATAGGGATCCGCCTCTGCCTCCCAAAGCAGGGACCTCAACCTCCTTCCTTCTTCGAGCATTGAGTCCACCTCGCATGACTCCCGCCTCTTCTCGAGAAGACATAGCCAAGAGTTGACCATATGTAATATTTGCGAGGCCTTTTGGACAGATCTTCCAAGATGGAGTATGGTCCTTGCCTGTGAAATCAGAAAATCCTGCACACCCAACTTTCTTCTCCTATGTTTCTTACTAGTTTCTTCTTTCATCTTCTTAGGATCATTTCCATCTTGATTATCTTTTTCTTTCTTTCTTTTTGTTACAAACACATCTACTTCATTATTTCTGCTCTTATCTACTACATCAAAAGAATTCACACGGGTGCTTTTCCTTTATCATTATCTCCCTTACTAGATGTAGAAGCTCTATCTGGACAATTATACTTATAATGACCCTTTTATAACAACCATAACAAACAACTTCAGAAATATTTCTCTTTGGACCTCTATCTCCTCCCTGAGAACTAAATTCCTTTCCTTGAAGAAGATTAATAGTTAACTGACCCATCTTTTTGAGCAGATCTTCATACTCAGTAGATGTATTAGGAGAAATATTTGTGCTCACCGGGAGTGGTTGTGGATTCGGGACCAAAGGTCTTTGGTGTAGGCTCTACTTTAGCAACAATTTCTTTGGGCTCCTCTTCCATGCTTTCTTCTTGCCTTCTTGCAATCTCCTTTGCTTGTTCAATGGTGGTGGGCGGTCATACTTCACTCGTTGTCGATCTCGGCTTCATCCCAAGAATGAAGTGCTTACGAGAGGAGATTATCCACGCCATTCATCAACCCATCCGCTAGTCCTTCCTTAGGATCACGGGCATCGAGCTTCCTCCTTAGCTCTAGAACACGAGCATGATAATCCCTTATCTTCTCCTTCTCTCCTTGGGATAGCTTTGTGATCTCGATCATGAGATCTGCATATTTTACATTGTTCACCAAATTCTTCAAGAAAACTTTTGGTTAATAAATCCCATGAATTTTTCACATTATCACCTAGTGTTTCAAACCACCTAAGTGCTGAACCATCCAAAAAGGTAGGAAAAAATTCAGTCCATTGTTCCCTTCTTATAAGGCCATTACAAATACAAGATCGTTTAAACTCTTGAATGAAAGAAGAAGCATCTTCATTAGATTGAGCTGAAAAAACAGGAATCTTTCCCATTTTCAAAAGTAACCACCGTGAAATACCAACCCACAAGTACAATTAACAAGACTTATGTGCACAAATAATTGGAATCACTATACTAGAAAGTGACTTTACACCTTTCTACAGTAAAATAGAAATGACCACGGTAAACTATGGTAAAACTTGACTTACTACGGTAAAAACTGACTTTACTGTGGTAAACACTATTCACAGTAAAAAGTGAAGTTACTGCGGTAAATACTATTCATGGTAAAAAGTGACCTTACTGCGGTAATTACTATTCCCAGCAAAAAGGACTTTACCAGGGTAACTACTATTCATGGCAAAAATGCCTTTAACATGGTAACTACTATTCACGGTAAAAATGACTTTACCATGGTAACTACTATGCACAGTAAAAACAAGGTTACCCTCCAATTGATTTTTGACTTAGTGGGAATATCTCTCCAGAAAATCCACCAACGAGGAATGGTCCCGGCAACGGAACCAAAATGTCATCAGCAATCCGGCACTATGATAATTCTTCAGGAACTCCTCGTATGATTATTTACTAATGCCTGACCTTTAGTTTGGTGGACGTAATCTGGAAACAAAACAACAACATAACACAAGAATACCATTGACTATGATAAGACAGAATGACGAAAAATCTGAAATATCAAAATAAATTATAATATTAACATGAAACTGTTACAATCTCACCCATGAGATTCTTCAACAAGACTATGGGAGAAACTTTACAATTACACCTCTCGATGGCTTCTTCAACACACCTTTAACTGATGGCTTCCCTTCCCACACTTCCTACAATATTTCTCACTACTTCTTTCTATCCTAAATGAGGGGGTGGCCTCTCTATTTATAGAACTTCCAGGCTTATCCATCCTATCTCTAAGATAGGATAAGAAATCCACTCGACGAATCATATTCCATACCTTAACTCTTATCGTATATGTAAGCTTATCTACGTTAAGATAAGATAAACCTTATCATTTTACATGGGTTCCACATTTTTAGAATTTTTACAAATAAAATACACAAAATATTTATGACCTCACTCCTTGTCCTTATTACCAATATAATATTTCTAATTCCTAATCATGTAGACCCTACTTCTCTAATTACCCAAACTTTGACATTTTAACATTACCGGACCACTTACGACAAATATTTACTTTTTACAACATTCCTATTGTACTTTGACTCATTACCGTACTCCACATTATTGGCGGCTGCATCGATCTTGTGGCGCCGTTATCTTCTATCGGACGCTACTACTAATTACACTTAACAACATCCTATTCCTAATACATATATTAATGAAATGGAAATTTTGGAGGAAAATTTTAGTGTCGATGGAGACAGACACTTACTATAAAAAGGGGATCCCCAACCATTTTCTCATTTCAGAGCATTGTCGGGCTATTTTCCTTCCATTTACGAGTGTCCCTCTATGGAGATTGTTGTCCTTGTTCAATCGGAGGCCCTCACTTCACGAGTGGATCTAGACACCCTGACTCCTAGTGACAATAGTGCATCTACATCGGAAGCTCCTTTTGCTACGTGGGAGATGAAGGTCATAAACAACAATTGTGGAGAGTATAATATTTAACAAGCCCCTATGATTCAAAAAATGCCATTTATCACCCAAACACGAGGTAGACCGTGTTATAAATTCTAAAGATCAAGGAAGAATTGCCCCTTCAAAAATTTCACTTCTGGTGGCTTACTAGAAGATGAAAGAATCCTCAATGATATTATATTTCATCCTCAAGATGATGAAATGGATTTGTGTTACAAGTCATCTAGGTATGTTATTCCTAACGAGTAATCATGCTTACTTATGAGATATCAAGGATGTGGTCAGGCCACCAAGAATATGGTTTGTTATAAGCTCTTTTAATACCTCGTCACATATTGGGTAAATCAAGTATTGGCATCCATTTGTATGAGTCTCGCCCTTCGATAACATGTATGCTTCTTCCGAGAGTGAGGATAGTTTGTCCAGGAAATGAAAGCAAAACAGATTCTGGTGTAGTCTTTATGAAGACCTCGCATCTACGAACCTATTCTCTAACATGGCTATCCTTACCATAACCCCTATTACACCCACCATATCCCCATAACTCAAACATTAAACCTCATCTACCCATCACTCATGAATTGGGATCAACAACAACATGTACCTATTGACATGTTTCAGAACGATGAGGCTATTGGTGAGTTCTTAGGCATTAGAGATAACATTCCAAGAAATGATCACAAGAAAGGCTTCTCCATTTAGCTCAACGCATGTGCGTACTTTGGAGAGGAGGTAGAATTATGTGGACACTTAAGTAAAAAAGTGAGCAAGGGAAAGAGTCCTATAGAAAATCCTTGCAGAAAGAAAAAGGGGAAGTCCTATAGCGAAAACCTCTTCGAGGTGCTTGTGGAAAAACAAGCAGAACAACCTATGGAAAAGATAGTGTACCCATATAAAGATGAGGACCTCCCTAAACCACATTTGGTAGAGGAGGATCTCAATCTCCCTCCCGATCCTACGCGCATGGGGGATGAGTCAAAGCTACTAGTGGAAGATACAATAGATGTTAACATCGGCACAAAGGAGTTGCCTAGAATAGTTAAGTTGGGAGCTTCACTCTCAGCTCAAGAGCAAAAACATTTACAGGACTTTTGAGAGAGTATGTAGACATCTTCGCTTGGTCTTATGCCAACATGCTAGGACTTGATCCTGCATTAGTGGTGCATAATATTGTTGTGCACCCAAACGCCAAGCCCATCAAACAAAAGCTTTGGAAGATGCATCCTCACGTCGCCTTACTAGTAAAGGCAGAGCTAGAAAGGTTATTAAAAGTAGGCTTCATCAGGCCTATCGACTACTCATAATGGATTTATAATTTGGTACTAGTTTAGAAAAATCCATTCTAGATCGTGAGTGTGTACAGATTTCAAAGATATAAACAAATCTTATCCCAAAGAAAAATTTCCTCTCCCTAACATCGACATGATCATCGATTCTATTGTTGGTTATGAGATGCTATCACTCATGGATGGCTTCTCAAGTTATAATTAGATAAATATTGTGGAGGAAGATCAACACAAGACAACTTTCACAACCCCACGGGGAACATTCTGCTACCAAGTTATGCCCTTCGGCCTTAAGAATGCGAGCACTACATATCAACAGAAATGATCTGTAATATTTCACGACGTGATAAGTGATATCATGGAAGATTATGTAGATGATATACTAGTCAAATATAGAACTCGGAAGGAGCACCCAAAGATTTTCGGTGTATCTTTCAATTCCTAAGAGACGAAAAAGTTTTCCTTAACCCGAAGAAGTGTGTCTTCGCAGTGTGCTATCTGGGAAATTACTAAGATTCATCAGGTCAAGGAGAATAATAGAAGTGGACCCGCAAAGGTTACCGCTATCACATAGATGCCTCCTCCTAAGAATATTATATAGCTGCGTATCTTACAAGGGAAAATTCAGGCCATCAGAAGGTTTATTTCACAACTAGCGGACAAATGTCATACATTCACACATCTTCTTAAGAAAGATGTTAATTTCACCTGGGGCCAGAACAACAAGAATTTGCTTTACTAAAAGAATACTTGGCTAAACCCCCATTCTCATGGCACCCATGAAAAGAGAACCCTTGCTTCTTTACATCTCTGCTACACATTTTGCAATTGGGGCATTGTTGGCCCAGTATGATAAAGAGCGGAGAGAAAAGGTTATATACTACTTAACCGTAAAAATGATAGTATCTGTAGATCGAGAAGGCTTTCCTAGCCATAATGTTTGCTTTTCAAAAGCTATGCCACTATATGCTCAATAATAAAATCAAGCTCATTTCAAAGGTCAACCCTTTAAAGTACTTACTGTCAAACTCGCCCTAACTAGAAAGATGGCTAATTGGATCATCTTATTAAGTGAGTTCGACATTGAGTATGTGCATCAAAAGTCAAGTAAAAGGACAAGTTTTAGTAGATTAGCTAGCAGAAGCTCCGCTACCAGGTACCGAACCCTTGAACCTGGAGTTACCAGATGCATCCATCATGTACCTTGAGGAATATATCATATGGAAACTATACTTTTATGGCTCCTTTACCTTTCATGGTTCAGGTGCCAGAGTTGTGTTAATAATTCCTACGAGAGACTTGATTCCCCAAGCCTTCTGACTTGGATTCCCCTGCACGAATAATATAGTGGAGTATGAAGCTCTCATCGCAGGGATGAAGCTAGCTATCAAATGGGATATCGACAAGTTAATTGCATTGGTGATTCAATGCTTATTATCAAACAGGTCATAGATGAATACAAGGTCAAGGATGAAAACTACTTCCATATAAAAGAATGGTCGATTCCTTGAAGGATTTCTTCAAGCAGATAACATTTGAGAAAATACCAAGAGCACAGAATAGAGCAGTTGATGTTATGGCTACAATAGGATACATGTTGAGTATTCTGTCAGGGAAAAATGATATGCCATTCTTCATAGAAAATATAAAAACACCGGCATATGACATACCAGATTCTTGTATGGTGTGTGATGTTGTTGGTCCCTTTTCCCCGTGGTATGCTAAAATATTTAATTACCTCCATGATGGTACCTTTCCCACTAACATTTCTCATGCGAAAATGCACCCTCATCCAACGTATAGCCCGATATACCCTACTTGGGGGCACCCTCTTCCGCCGAGGCTATGACAGAATTTGTTGTGATGTTTAAGTTTAGATGAATCTATCCAAGCAATTAAAGAGGTGCACGAAGGAATCTATGGGTTTCATACCGATGGGATCGATCTCTAGTGAAGAAAATACTCGAGTAGGCCACTATTGGCCTACCATGGAGCATGACCGCTATCAACATGTGAAGAAATGCATTGATTGTCAAAAGTACGACAACTTGATACATGCGTCGACGCAATCCTTCAGTAGCTCTGTCACAAACCCTTGGCCTTTCTCAAAGTGGGTTCTTGATCTAATAGGGAAACTTAACCTTGTCTCTTCGATGGTCATAAACTCATCATTATGTAGTTGAGTACTTTATGAAGTGGGTAGAGGTTGTTACTCTCACCTATGTCAGAGGTTGTTCCTCTCACCTATGAAGTGGGCAGAGGTTGTTCCTCTCACCTACGAAGTTATACTACCTTTAGAGATCGAGATCCCTTCTTTGTGTATTGAGCTAAGGGATTAATTGAATGAAGAGGAGGATTACAGAGTAGCTCGACCGACATAGTTGGAGTGTTAGACGAGAAAAGAATTCACACCCTCAATCACCTTAAAGTGTATCAGGACCGAGTATGGAAAAGCTACAATAAAAGAGTCATACCTTGTTAATTTGAGGTAGGGGATTTGGTGTTAAAAGAGAATCAGAAGAACACCAATAAGGACCGTGAAAAGAAAGGGAAATTTGAACCCAATTGGCTAGGACCATATGTTGTGGTTACCAAGTTTGGTTCAGGTGCCTATAAGCTAGCCCATGCATATGGTCAAGAGCTTCAAGAACCTATGAACGCAATGCATCTTAAGCACTTCTATGCTTAAGTATGGGGTCTCTAAAATATCGAGAAAATAAAAAAGTTTAAAAACAAAAAGATAAAGATAAATAAATAGGCATGTCCAATAGTAAAAACCATGTAATGGTGACACTTTGGACAAGTCCTTTGGTGAAAACTAGTTTTCGACACTAAGGGAGGGTCCATTGTTCACAAGCATTTCAGGTTTAGGAGTATGATAGCTTTGTCCTAAGCTGGTATTTGCCTTCATTTGAGTCCCTTGTGAGCGTATCCCCCTTTTGTCACGATCCAACTAATCCACCTTTTGAATGCAAAGAATGTAACTTTGAATGAGCCCATCTCGCACCGAGGGCAACTTCACAGTGTCACTTTTGGTACATAACACGTGACATTCTACCCTTGTATATCTCATCTAACACTAGGGGCATCCACATTTCTTCATTTCCTTGCACATTTGCTTTAGAAAACTTCTTAGAAAACATAAAAACATTTGTATAAATTTTTGAAAATCCCAAAACATACAGATATGTTAGTTGAGAAAATTAAAAACATTCAAATTATATGTTTCATAAAAAATCCAAAACAATAGAAAATTGTCTTAAGATAAAACCAAAAAAAGTGAAAAACGTCCCAAAATTGTCCCACAAAAACAAAGTAGTAGTTTGCTTACTTTTAGTTGTTGGTTTGTATGGTTTTTACTTGCATTACTTTTTCGTATTGTGTACTTTAAGTTGGATTCACTTGCTTGCTTAAATTGAATGTTATTTTAATCTGTGGTCATTGCATCAAGCTCATTTTATCTTGCATACTTGTAGATAAGTGTGTTCCTTTGATTAGGTTTGTTTAACGTGTGCTTGTCATTTTTACTTGTACATTTTTGCTCTCATTTCATCATCATATCACATAAACCCACCACATATATACATCATATAACAATAAATGCTAAGTATACATCACACATGTATACTACAACTAATCATCAAATACCATATCATCAATGGGGCAAGAGGGGTTACACATGATCACAAATCTATCCCCCCACACCAATATCACAAATAAAAACATGTTTAAATTAAAGTATCTCATCAACATGCAATATGACATTAGCTAAGGCTATCTCATAATCTAACAAACATGTGATACAAATATAAAACATACAAGATTAAGCATGATATCTCATAAACAACATGTGATACATCAGTAATCCATCTATCATCATACATCGTCAAAAATATAAATGTCTATGTACAAAATAGTGTGTCTCAAAAGTACATCTGATATAATGAGCCATCATGGGAATCTATACAAAAAAGTGCCTTCATCATGAGGCATAATAAAAATAGTACATATACATCCGTACAAAAGTATGCCTTCATATCGAGGCAATACACCAAAAATATACATTTAATGCATCAATAAGTAGATTCAACCATGACTCGAGCCCTCTCCGGATCGCCAGTGCGGGTCTCGCAAAACCCTATTTTCTACCAAAAAGAATTTAAATAATGTCTTTTGTGCACTAACACGCTCTTGACGGCACCAACACACCCCTTAGTGCACATGCACACTCTTCAGTGCATTAATGCACCCCTCAACACATAGAAACACTCCATTCAAGTTTTCCTAAGTAGTTTTATGCACTGGTGCACCCATCTATGCGCAGGCACATGCACGCCCCTGTCTAAATACAATTTGAGCATAGGCACATCCATATTTGCATAGGCGCATGTGTGTCCATACACAATGCAACACAGGCGCACCCCTAGGGTTACGTCTGCACATTAACTCAACTAAAAAACCCTAATTTTACCCTAATTTAATCAAGATTAAATGTTATTAATTAACGAGGGTAAGAGATTAGTGTTTTTACTTGTGGTCCATCCGCTAGAAGTCTTCAATACTCTCTCATGTGATCCGCACAATGTTTTCGGTTCCATACCCTCACCATCTTCTCTTGTAGGTCAAAGCTCAAATCACTGGTAAAAGGGTAAGTAAATGTGATAAATAAATTGGCCATGACGGCTTATATACCCATTTTTAACCTCCCACGACATGTTTCTCACCCCCGAGGCACCCTGAAACCGTCATGGTTCTTCTAATTACTTCCAATACTGGTCGTGATGATTATTTTTAATAAATAATTATTTTTGCGCTCGTTTTATTGCCCTGGAGCATGTTTTTGCATCCCGACACCCTTTTCTACTACCCGGGGCATATTTTTGCCTCATTGTCACTTTTGACAACATCTCATGACTACGTCATTTCCTCTACACTATTTTCTTCCTAAAAATCAAAAATTTAAAACAGTGCAAAATTTTTCAAAAATCCAAAAATTGGTAAAATCATTAAAAATTAAAAAAATCAAAAATTGGTAAACAACATGCAACACAACTAAAGCCTGTATCAACTGCATTATCCTCAAACATCAAAATTTGTCCTTAAAAAAACATCTTTCTAAGGTCCTTGCTTGTTCTAGTCTTAAATGACTTGCGGATCATCGTGATCTACCTCCATTAACAAAAGGTAGGCTACATGTTATGTCGGTCCTCCGTGCAACATTGAGTTTCCAGGATCGTGTCATAACACATGAAAGTTTTTCCATGGGACTACTTGTGTCCTCCATTATTCACGTCGCATGTATCCTTGCTTGGGGCACCATTTTTAACCCTTGTCGTTACAACACAAACATTCGGGAACTGCAACTTGATAACATAAACATTGGTGCAACTATCTTGAACATTGGTTTGTTTGAGTGCATGTGATTATACTTTTGGTTTCTCTCTGTTAGGTAGGTTGGTTTACTTTCTCATATTGTATTACATTGTGTATGTTGCATTGAGTTAATCATTGCTTTACTTTCTTGTATTGATCTCATTATGTATGTTGCATGAAGTTAAGTAGTAATGGAAAAATGTTACAATTTAGATTTTCATGTTATCTTGCATTTTTGTTCATTTCAATAAATGTTGATGATGTAGACCTAGGAGAAAAATGATACAAACAAGGTTGCTTATTGAAAGGCTGGATGCAAAGACTGGGCTTGTCATATATTCTCCATTATCATTTATTACCATTATTATTTTTTCTTCCAAATCACCTAGGGCAATAAACAACCATGTTTATCCCTATCTTTTTTTCTTCTAAATAACCAAGGGTTTCACACCCATTCTATCCTATTTCTTCTATCCATTTCAATCATATTTTCGATCATCGATTGACTTCTTCTATCACCCCATCGACACTCGAGGGGGCATCCTTCATCCTACTAATTTTTCTTCAAAAATTTACCGTTTATGCTTATCTACTATATTTGAAGTGAATTCACTAACTTCACCTCAAATAGGGGCAAATGTAGACACATAAATTCCACTTTTGCAATCTTATTGCCAAAATGCACGCAAATCACTCTCATTCTCACCAATTCTATTATAATTAGTGATTTTTGCTAATTAACTAACGTTTCTTACCACTTTGGTCAATTAACAAGCACTTTGTTGATCACCAAACCTCTTTCACATTTAGGATGCCACTTTATAACGAATCGTAAGTCAAAATCCTCTTCAAAATAGACAATTAACGTTTATTAGCTAATTAAGCCTATTTTGCCCTTGTTTTGGTCAATATACCCTAATATTGGCTTAAACCCCTCTTCCAACCACTCAAAATCACCCCACTTTCCTCCACAACGTCTCAACAAGCTTCAAAAGCTTATCCTAGCCTCCTAGTTGACCCTAAGTGGTTGATTAAGGCTCCCACATCTTAATCACTTGGTAATTCACTAATTGTGATTAACAAGGCCTAATCATGATTAGAAATTCTAATCTAATTTGGGGCTTTTAGTCCCACATGCACCAAAATACAAGTTTCTCCCAAAAGGAAAACTATAAAAAGAGTTCACCTCTTACCTTAATACTTTACACCATGTTTTGATTTGCATCTCATATAATAAATATGATATATAGCTAAGTTCAATCCTTGCCTAAAGCCTTCAACAAGGTTAGTAGATGAATATCTAAAGTGACTTGATAAGTCATTTGGAGAGGCCATTTCACCTTGTTTGGAGTAGCAACCATCCCAATTTGATTTCCCTCTTAGGTCTATTTAGGCCCATGTTAGGTAATTGAGCATATTAGTAGGCATGTTTATTTAGATTTTGAATTGTATTCATGTTAGTTAAGCATTCCTTTAAGCTTCTATCTTAATGTTACATTCCTAGACTTAGAGCCTTGACTAGAGGTGGCAATGGTGTTAACATTCCTTAGTTAGTCATGCAATTTGATTTGTAAAGTTTAGGGTGCTTTCAT
Organism: Taxus wallichiana var. yunnanensis; assembly: GCA_018340775.1. Taxonomy (NCBI): domain Eukaryota; kingdom Viridiplantae; phylum Streptophyta; class Pinopsida; order Cupressales; family Taxaceae; genus Taxus; species Taxus wallichiana. The sequence goes on along the minus strand of CM031242.1, from coordinate 850,842,350 downwards.
ATATAAAATACTTTATGTATTACATTCGTTTTGTTTGCAGCTCCATTTTAATTTTAGCGTAAAGGTGACTGAGCAATCTATGCCCACAAGCCGTCATCAACTAATGAAGAAACACAATAATATTTGTACACCCACTTTCAATCTCTATGATAAAACCAAGAACAATAACAAGGAAACCGATTAAAATAATATACATACATACATACATACATACATACATACATACATACATACATACATATATATATATATATATATATATATATATATATATATATATATATATATATATATATATATATATATATATATATACATATATATATATATATATATATATATATATGTATGTATGTATATATATGTATGCATATATATGTATATATATATATATATATATACATATATGTATATATATATGATTTAATTTAATTTGAATTAAATATGATTGCATAGTAATTTTGTAATAAATAATGTATGAATGCTAAAATACAATAATGGCACAACTAAGAAAACATGTACAATATGAAACCCTAAGAAAGAAGGAGAGATAGGAAGACTTAGCTGATTTTCGAGCAACCGGAGGTGATCTCGGGCAGTGAAAATGTTTAACACATTCAGACAATGTCGTTAATTCTCACTATAAATTATGGAACTTAGAAAGGGTGTAGGGGATGGGGCACCCATAGTAGGGAAGAGGCACATGGGTGATGGCGACCGGATCGGGTCTTGGTGACCATGTAAAAACTCATGAGCTGGTTTCTTCACGTGTCATAAGGGTTTCACTTTTGATTCTTTTCTGTCCTTTGATATTCACTCTTTGATCGTCAAAGGTACCTATAACATGCAAAATAAAATGACTACCTGCACATGTCCACAAACCACATCAAATCTAATAAAAAAGATGCAGAATGTGGAGTCACCGACAGTCACTCAAAGAGTGAACTTATTGCCCAACGCTGCACTATATCTCAGACTCCATTTAGTTCTTATGTGTGTGTAGATATGATGCCTTAGTATGCCCTTGTGTAAGTTGCACAAATGATAGTGGGCTAGATCTAAAATGTAGCAATGTATAATATGTGTGGATGGAATAGAATATAATTCCCCTCCTTTGCAGTGTATGCGGTAGTGATGCAACCTTATCTCTTGTATGGATGCCTTTTAAGTGCTTTAGTACCTTTGGAATGCAAGCTTAGGTGATGATAGTAATGCTTAGTGCTTGGTCCTTTATTTTGAAAACATAATTGTGTATTTATATGATTCTCTTGTTTTAATTTCGTAATTGACAATTGGAAGGCCGACCCAAAGTAGTAAAAAGTAATTAAGAAGCAAAAGGGGTCCAAAAGGATAAGAAAAAGGTAAAGAAGGACATGAGTGCCTAAGGAGCACAAGAGCTCCTGACACTAGTTTCCCAATTGGGCGCTAGTGTCCGAGGCCATAAAAGATAAAACAGTCAAATTTCAGCAAGAGTGTAATATGTATAAAGCCAATAAAATTATAGAAGACAAAGCAAAAGGATAAAGGGAGTTGTCAATTACTAGTTTTCTTGCTTAAGAATCATATAAATGCTAGCATGCTTTTAGGACCTAGAAATGTACCCAAGTGCATAGATTTTGTGTCTACATTTTCCCCCACTTTATGTTGTTGAGTGAATACTCGATAACATAAAGTAGATATAAGATGTGTACCTTATGATCCTATAGAAAAGGGTGTTTCCAATAGCATCTTTGAATGGGAAAGTGAAGCGTGAAGTGATCACAATGTGAAGCATGGATACTAGAAAAGGGAAGTGGACCCTAGGGGTGAAGCATGTGCATAGTAGCGTGTTGTGTTTTTGACATGAGCTTCTCCTTGTTGATATTAAGGATGACCCTTCAAAAGAAGAGTGACAAAGTAGTCAAAGTTTTGTATATGATAAATCAAAGTAATGCATGTGTATAAGTAAGTAAAAGTGTGAAAGTATGTAAAAGGAAAGTGTGCACCTGATATGTAAGAGAGTATGAGATAGAAAGTTGTCTTGATTTTCTTGGAGATGTTGCTGAATTTGTTGCCGAGTGGTGAGGTTTTGTTATGATCCTCATGTGTGGATTTCACTAATGCCTTAAGGTTTTGGTGTAACAGTTTGTTACATTTGGTATCAGAGTGACCACCTGTGGTTGGAGTCCTGCATGGGTTGCTACGCTAAGCATTGCAATGTTCACCCGAGGCTCGTATAGGGTAGGGTGTGGTCCTGCTATATGGGTGTAAATCTAGCCGGGGTTTGGGCTACAAAAGTGTGGTGGGATGTTATGATCCTCATGTGTGGATTTCACTAATGCCTCGAGGTTTTGGTGTAACGGTTCATTACATTTGGTATCAGAGTGACCACCTGTGTTCGAGTCCCAGCATGGGTAGCTACGCGCCGGCATTGCGTTGTTCGCGGGGCTCATATAGGGTAGGTTATGGTCCCACTATATGGGTGCAAATATTGCCCGGGGTCTAGGCTATGAAAATGTGGTGGGATGTTATGATCCTCATGTGTGGATTTCACTAACACCTCGAGGTTTTGGTGTATAAGACGTGAGCTGCTCTTTGTTGCGTATTAAGGACGACCCTTCAAAAGAAGAGTGAAAAAGTAGTCAAATTTTCGTATATGATAAATCAAAGTAATGCATGTGTATAAGTAAATGTGAAAATATGTAAAAGAAACACGTGTGCACCTGATTTGTAAGAGAGTATGAGATAGAAAGTTGTCCTGATTTTCTTGGAGATGCTGATGAATTTGTTGCCGAGTGGTGATGTTTTTGGGCAATTGCATGGCAAGGGCGAGTTTTTTGGGCGATCTCACGCTAAGAGCAAGTTTTTTTGGCTATCTCACGCCAAGTGTGAGTTTTTGGGGTGATCTCACACCAAAAGAAGAGTATTGGGGAGAGGGGTCTAGTTTTTATCTCCTTCCATGACACTTCCCAAATGAGCACCACCGTAGATGGTACATCCCTATTTGTTTTGATTAGTCTCGATTATAACTAAAATGTATTGATAAAGTGAATTATGTGACTAGAGGCAAGTGCCTACTACTGTAGAACTGTTCTAAAAACTGTTGGAGATCATGTTGAACTATGAAATTAAATGTTTCGCCCCAGGATGTTAGCACTAGTGGAGGACACAAGTGTCGAGGAGCTACTGTCATTCATCGGGTGCTAGTGTCCACTTTGTGTGAGGTCCAAGTCTGATTCTGGACCATTATGTGATTGTATTCCTATGTTGATTATGTATTTGTGCTATTTTTACCTGTAAATCTGAGCTACTATAAGGGTGATTTGTTCACCCAATAAATGCCCCCTCATTTAGGGTGCATGCGACGACTATAGGAGAAGGACACCTATCGTTAGGGTGACGTTCCTATGCATTTAAGAGGGGAAGTTACCTCGAATGATGGGGTTTTGAGAACTAAAGATGATCATTTGAGCATACCAAATATTTCGAAATTTTTGCATGGCTTAAGAAGAAGAATGACAACAATAAATCCATCCTCAAACCAATATTGCACTAAGAAGTTATATGATTGTTCATTTTTTTGCTCTTTTGATAATGAAGAAGTGTTGAATTAAAACTCCCGCCTATGTGGAGCATTGACCTATATGAATAGTGATTACCTCTCGCTTTGGTGTTTACAAACCATCGACTCCTGAAAACTTGTCTCATGAGAATTCCTTAACATTGTAACACAATCTTCTTGTCTCAATTTAATATTGGTTACTTCTATGTATGCATTGAAACAAACATCAAGACATAGCTTGGAAGAATCATGTACATCTACAAGGTCTTGCTCATAATTTGATTCAAGAGAGGCTAATATTTGACCATTGAATAAACATCATCATCGCCTTTTAAATTTTCTTGTTTCACAGTCTCCATCTCGCTAAGATGAATTTAGGAAGGCATTTTTCTCTTTTGCAATATCAATTTCTTTATTTCTAATTTCCAAGTGATCATGATCTCCGGAAAAATTTAGGTCGCTAATTTTTTTCGAATTAGTGAAGAATTCAATGGTGGTGAGACTAGGCAAAAATGATCAACAATAGTCTCATATTCTCCTTGTAGAAGTTAAAAGTTGTAATAAGGTTCATGTATTCTTTGCTCATTGAAAAAGTCTCGAAAGGACATTGAGTTATTTAATTTTCCTTACTTTAATACTAAATCCTTGTGTATCATATGAAGGATCAAAACCATCAAGGAAACCATCAATAATTACCTTTATCTTGATCTCTTGAAGGGCATTTGGCGAAGAAGAAGGATTCACCTTTTTATACCTCCATGGTGAGTAGTAACCTCAATGAGCATTGGATCACTTCTATTGAGACCAATTTTTGCACTTTTCTTGTGAGTTACTTATTCAAAAATATCTATTATAGGTTGGAGTGAAGCCCCAAATGAAAACTCATTTTCCTTTCTTTTTTCATCATTTCTAGTGATGTTAATTTGGAATTCATTAGGTGGTTCAAGAAGGCATTTGTTGGTGAAGTTGAGGCATCGTTTCGGAATGAATACTTCACAATGTAGAGGATCAATAGGAATTACTTCGAAAAGCTATTTTTTTCTTTCTTGTCATAAAGAATCTCAAGCTTCTCATAATTCTAAAGTCTCTTCTCAATCATGGATTTATTTTCAAGTTATTGTGATTACAATATTCTATATCATTTTACACTTCTTTCATCAAATTCCTAGACTTGTGATCATTACTGGGTGTAATCCTCATATTTTTTCCTTTAGCAACACTTTTTTAAAACTTCAGCCACATGTATTTGATTGTAGATTCATCGATGCAACAATCCTATCTAATCTAGCTATCCTAGCCCACAATTTTCTATTATTTTCTACATCTTGCATATATGTTTCAATGACCTTCTTTCTTGTATGTAGAACAACAAAAATTTTGGAAATGAATTCTCTTCTTTTAGTTGTTTAAATTGTTTTAGGTTTTCATTCAAAATAGGAGACCTCTATGTTGTTTTCAAATCCATACCTCTCGAATATTTTTTTCAAAAAAATCACACATTGCTCGGATCATTTGGAACTTGAATGCTCGAAAAGGAGACATTTCTCTTCTTCCTTATCACTTTGTCACTATCACTCATTAGCATCGTGTCCCAATTTGTGGATTTCATTTTTAGGAAGTATGTTGACCTTTAAGTACCCACCACATGCATAACTTCCGGACTCGTTTAGGTGAGGTTTCTTGATATGGGAAACAAATGTGACATTAATTTGATCCCCACTTTGGAGTTGCTAAAAAATGTTGGCAGGAATTTATGTCCTTGTATATATTCTCTGTTCGCCTAATGGAAGCACTTTAAAACCACAATAGTTAGGGAAGGTCACCTATTGATAGGGTGACATTCCTCATGTTTCGAGAGTGGTAGTTCCTTGTATGATGGGGTTTTGTATTTTTAGTGCTTTTAATAGGAAAACACAAAAGGGAACAAATTTGGGAAGGAGAAAGAAGACGGAGGAGTCAAGAAATCTACAATAGAATAAACATAGAATTGTTGAGATATCTCAGAACATAATATATAAACCCTCTCTCTCACCTAAAGGACATAATACAATGATAAATGCAACAAATGAAGCACATAGTCTTCATAACCCCCGAACCGTATAGATATGGCACAAAATCCACGTATGCCAATATTCAACACAACTTGGTTTATCAGAGCATCAAATACAACAAAGGACAACAATAACATTAATGGCATTGGCTAATCATAAATAGAAAGATGGAGTTTATAATTAAAGAGCATTAATACTAGAGAAAAACACATATATGTCTTATTCATGAATGAAATGAGAGAAAAAAAAATGTACACAAAGTCACAACAATGATTCTCCAACAATCGAAGTGATAAGAGAGGGATATACCCTTTACAATTATATTTTTGGCATTATATAGGCACATGCTTCTAGAAGTAGTTATAAAACTACTTTTAACTCAACCCAACATAACCCATGTTATCAAGTTGACTCAACTTGAGATTTACATAATAGTTTTCCAAATCATAATATTTAACTAATATTATAGAAAAATTAATTGAATATATTTTACATTTTAACCCTATATCAAACTATTTGACAATCTTGCTTAAGGCTATGGTTTGATTTGCACTATTTTATTGATAACCATTAAGCATCATGTTGATCAAATTTATTAATAGGAGAGCCTTTCTTTTACTTCAATATAAACATTTCTAACAATAATTTCCTCCACTATATTGTTTAAAATTATATTTTGTGAAAAATATTTCAATGACCATTATAAGTTTATATATGGAATCAAAACAAGTGCCTTAAGGGCCCGAAATCAATAACAAGGTCCAAATATTTTGATGTCAACAAACCATTTTCCAAGACATAAAGGAGCCACCAATCCCTATAATTATCACTCCATTAACCAACCTTGCCAAAAGAAATGAATTCACGATAATATTATCCATTTGATCTCCTCCTTTATGGGTTATAATCAAGTTCATAATCCCCAAAATTATCAAATAGTTTTTACCACACATTGCTCATAAAATCATTGAATGAATTTAACTAACGGCTAATCAATCCTTAGTCATCAAAGTGCTAGGAAATAAGGGATAAAATATGCGGAATAATCCCTCACGAGAATCACAACAAGAGAAACTAATGTGCGAGAAAATATTACAATTCTCAAATAAAAGTGCGAATAATAATAATAACACAACACAAAGAGATAATATTTAATGTGGTTCACCCAATTTGGGCTACATCCACCAAGAATCACTTGATAATATTTAATTACAAGCCACCACTATCTCAATACAATACCCAAATCTGTTTGGATCTATGCTCAACAAACTCTACAGATTCACACCCGATATGCAATGTTACATCATTCCTTCCATATGCACAAAAACACATAAGTAGACACTGATTAAGTAGTTTTACAAAGCGTGGGTATCAAAACCATGGGTTAAAATCGTCCTATAAACCTATGTGTCAAAAATCTCGCCCATATGAGAAAAAACACATTTCCCGGTATATCGGGTACATTTTGTTACGAGGAAAAAAAAAGAACCTCTAAGAAGACAACCGTGGAAAGTGTACAAGATTATTAGTGTACGCAGTCTTCAACACTTTCACACATGAAAATAGGCTCCATAACCTAGCACAAAGAGTGTTTTAAAGTCATCCTTGCGAGAAGGTGTCTATTTCCTTATTAGACATTTCACTATCAAATTACTCCTTTATATCATACACCTCCTTGCTACCTTATGTTTCCTTCAGTAAATGATGTTACATGTGTGAAGCTCACTACTTCTCATACTCCATCCATAGGAAACTTGACTTCATCCGACTAGGAAAAGCTATAATGTTGTCAAAATTCTTGTAAAGCTCATACTATTCTCTAGAGGCATATGTTCCCCATATGCTTAGTTATTAAAAGAATCGATAGATATAGAGGGGATCTATCCCATATATAGAGGGGACATAGAGAGATTTATAAAGGCGGGACCCCTCACTCTATGAGAGAGGAGGCCTTCACTGAATACTAAATCTGACCTGGATCCTTAGCCATTCCATAAGTGAAACTTCATAAAATTGAATGACATTAACATCAATATTATGTTCAAGTAATTTCTCACGAATTTTTCTAGCCTTATTGCAAGGTGTAAATGTATATATCTTCCATTAATCTTTTTAATCCCTCTTGTTGGAAGCACTGAGGACCGATAGAGGGGGTGAATCAATCCTACAATTTATTTTCTTTCACTTAACAAACCATACATTCATCCATTATATTGTTTATACAACATCCATAATCATGTGTGCTTATTAATATATGCAATATCAACCACAAGAGCAATAAAGTAAAGTACTCAACACAAGAACACCATATGTAAGTGGGAAACCCTCACGGGGAAGAAAACCCACTGAAACTCGCTTATATTACAAAAAGAAAAGAAATTTAGTGTAGCACAAAATACACAAGGAACACCAACCCTTGATTTAGTGAGGCACCAACCCCACAAGGATCACTAACCCTTGATTTAGTGAGGCACCAACCCCACAAGGAGCACCAACCCCTAGTTTAGTAGAGCACCAACCTTACAAGGAGCACCAACCCCTAATTTAGTGAAGCACCCACTCCACAAGAAGGCTACAACCCCATAGGATGACCAAACACCAACTCAGCCACCTGAAGATATCCGAACTCTAATTTTTCTACTGCCACAACTGATGGAGATCACTAATTCAGCTCATAAACCCTAGCTCATACACCAGGTCTTCAATCTTTTATACTTTTGCTCTTTCTTCACTTGTGTTTACTCTAACTTCTTGTTCTCATGCCTTCAATCAATATTCAACCTTTCATGTTCTTCCTTAGCCTTAAAAAACATGCTCATATACTTGTAAAACATATCCCTCTAGGTCGCACTTATTCCCTCCAAGAGCACTAGCTCAAAATGAACCAAACAAGCACTTAAATATCCTTTTCTTCCTTCCAAACCAAAAGAGGTTAGTCCCTCATGATAATTGTGACACATACATCTCTATAAAATTCATAAATTTGAATTACAATAGTCATAAATGACCCAAGTTGGCCGGCTAGCTAAAACCCTCATTACATGTGCCAAAAATGGCTCAAAATCCCATAAGCACATTCATAAAAATGTCCTTACATCAAATGTATAATTTTTTATGACCCAAAACCCTTTAAATATGAGTAAAATATCATAAAAATTCATATATGGTCACACATTTAATCAATTATTCAAATTATTTCATTTATTGGGCCTAGTTCCCTTTACAAATCTCAAAACAGTTGTTTCATGCACCCTTCAAAGACTCTCGAAAAATTCATTTGATCACCAAATCACTTATACACAACCAAAACATGTGATGTGACAAAAATAAATAAATTGAAGAAATTGTATAATACTTACACTCAGGTTATAAGTCATGAAACATCCTTCACTGCAAACCACAACAACATTTTCCTTCACCAGATCAACCTGCCAAAAAGGTGATTTCCAAAAGTTAGCTCAATTTATAAATATATTTAAGGCCTATAAATGGACTAATTGGATTCCAAATTAATCCTTCTTCACTTTCAAGGTGATAGAAAGCATCACCCAATCTATCTCATGCTTTAAATAACATCAAACTTGCACCAAATAAATGTAGTATTGAACTACGAAAAATATTATTGCTCAAAGAATAACTGAAACCCTATTAAATAACCTCATCATGAGTAAATCCATATACCATTGGAAATATCTCTTAATCTACTTCCCAAAACAAATTTAATCATCTCAAAAATCCACATTTAGCTCACGTTATGCTTAGTTTACTGGACCCTGCTATTTGAGACCCCAAAACTACCCTTTGACCAATCAATTTGTTTGGACCTCAAAATATCATGAAAATACATGAAAATGTCCTAAAAAATCTATGGAAATCAAGAAAAACTCCCAATAATCATGCACCATAAATTTTTTATGGTGTTTCTTTAGACCATATTGTCCTAAAACCTTCTTCTCCATAAATTACTATTTTTAGGTGGGGCCCACTCATCACCATGACCTCAACCATACATTTATGGAAATATTGAGGAGTCCTCTACAACATCCAATCATCAATTTAACACTAGCAATAAAAAATGGGTCAATACACTTCACTTTATGCAAACTGCTCCTAGCTAGGGTTTAACTAGTGTTTTAGACCACTTTACCTTATTAACATTCGTTCATAAAAACGTCACGATAAAATGACCTCATTGTTTTTGTGAAACATTTTAAACTCTCCTTGTAAGAATCCATGAAAGCCATGAGGTCCCATGCAAATCACACTATTCACAATGAACATCGGAGGTTGAAATTCGAGTTGGATTTTCACTTGTTCTTGATCTTGTCTTACAATATCGGTCATATACGGAAAAATACACACTATGAGCACCTAAAATTTTACTGAAAGAATTATTAATCATTCCTATAACATATCCAATCATCATAATATCAATTCCATGTTTCAATATCTCCATTAAGTAAGACTTACCTATGTTTGTATGTTAGATCCTCATAGTAGAAGATAGGGTCAATTGAAATAATGCAATAAATGAACATGAATCCTATAAAAATGACCCAAAAATACCTCATATGCCAACATATACCTATTTTCATGCTTCCATGAGCTCAAATGGCTCCAATCCACATTGTCACACCTTCATACCGCCATACCGCTCCCAATGAGCACACTGTAACCAAGTAATCCACATGTACCTGCACTATGCCATGGCTATGAGTGCTCAAGCACCTCAAAAATGTTATAAATCATGTCAACATGTCTCCCAAGCATATAAGAAGCTCACACTATCAAGCTACATCTCCTATGCACCTGTATAGGCTTGCAAGAGCAAACACACCTCACTGAATCCCAATGTAGCAGCTAATATACATCTGAACTAGTATGTTAGCATCATATACACATCATGATATCATCATACATCATCAAATTTTTCATAATGTGGTTTTGCATCAATGAAAACACCTAATAAGACACATGCCAACAATCTCCCCTTTTATCATTAATGGAAAACACCCGAACTTCTCCCCTAATTACATTAATGAAAAGACATACCTATATACCACCTTATTTACCTACCTCAGCTTTATAGCAACATGATTTTGTTGGAAATATCAACCAAAGGTCTCAACTTACTCCATATTCTTGCTTTTTCTCAAAAATGATTCTTACCTTCATTTTAGGCATGCAAACAACATGCTCCCCCTAGAATAAGCACTTCCGACATCTGAAAATCATTAGTAAAGCATGAAATAAACAATATCTCACCTTGAAAGGGAAAAAATTTCATTTTCCATCCTCTAGGCATTCAAAACATCAAATTTGTCCTTCTACCATGTTTTAGCCTTCTTAAGGGTACTGTAACAACAAATATATGAGCCATTCAATCTCTAAACCATGCCAACAATGTCATAAAGGATCATGCTACATCATTACTCAATCATTCTATACTAGGATCCACCATTTCTAGGCCAAAAACATGCATATCAAGGCATATACATTCACTTCATACTAAGAACAATATTGTGAGACCATAACAGACTTCTTAGTACAATTTAGACCATTTTCAACATGTAGCTATAGGTCAACCATGCAATGACCCAAGAAAAATGAACTCCCCCTAGACTCAAGACCTCTACTTCTAGCTTCTAAGCACAAAAATGAGCAATTATCCTTGCTACCAAGCCTTGAATTCACCATTACAACTTTGTTAAGGTCATAAAACACCATTTCAGTCTTCTACAGTCATTTCTAGCTAAGATAAGCCAATTCATACCTTTACAAGCATGAATAAGAAGTAATCACCATATACACACCTTGAATAGCCTTATGAACACCACTTTACACTCATGGAAGATTAGCCAAGTACTCCCCCTATCTTGAAGAGCCTACATATACCTTGAGCAACAATTTTTTTGCAAAGACAACATTTCACAGTTGTTAGAGGACTCACAACAAATTATCTCTATCAAAAAATCCTTTGAGAAGGAAATAAAGTATCTTCATGGCTCCTAAACACTTATACCTTCTTGCATAATGAGCTTGATCAAGCTCCCCTTGCCATGAGAAGCAAAGCTATAACTTATTACTAGTCGATATACTGTCTTAGACCCGTAACAACATCATTTAGACTATTGTGACACTAATCCATGATTCAAGAAGGCTATTCTAAGCTTATTTCCTTTAATCTCACTGATTTTCATGACAAGATGACGTAAATAAATATTTGAATCACTTCAATCATACATGCATTACCAAACCCTAGGTCATCTACGGACACCAATAGAGTCCATCTCAATAGTGAAACAAAGTCATGTTGTCTCACCGAACACTCACACATTTGGCGAGTTCCCTCAATCATTTTCTTAAGCACAATGAGATCACTATCAAGATTCATGCAATGCATCTTAAGCTCCATACACTAGAAAGTAAATGCACATACTTGTAGCTTGTTTGACATACCCCCGTAGATCACCAATTTTGGAAATTACAACTCTTACATTGATTATTAGGACTTTTCAAGGCACGTAGACACTTGTAGCATCAATGTAGTAGATCTTCAAGAACATTTTTATCCTTGACCAAGAAAAAACTCTTCAAGCAATGATTCAACATTTATTCTTGATGTAAAGTACACAAGCTTCATAAATGATCAAGACATAGTCAAGTCTAGGAAAACATACTTTCCACCATTATATCATACCAACCGAGATAGACAAGGTTTAACTAATCTCCTTTTCGGTGATTATGAGATTATATTCTTTACAAAGTACACATTATCAAATGAAATTCCTTCTTCCATGCTTGAAATGGCTTTGTATACATCTGCAACCTTGTTTTGATTTCGTAGGTTTCTCATTTTGATACCTACGAGTCTTGTAAGTAAGATTCATGCATTTATCTTGAGGCCTTCCTCCAACAAAGACACTCTCGGATGCAAGAGATTTTATCTTGACATGAGACTCTTAAACACCACACATCATACATGAAGGAACTTTCATATTATTTTCGGTCACTTCAGGCAGTACCAAGATAGTTAACACCTTGTGAGAAACCCTTAATTAGGGCAATCACAAAACTTTTACAACTTGTAGGTCTTATATGATGACATAATAATCTTCGTAGGACTATGAACACACAAGAATGACACTTCTTTGAGATATAAATCCTTACAGACCTCAAGAATGCATAACTCGGGATCTCATAACTTCATAACACAATAGTCTCTTGTATTCAAGAAATTTTCAAAGTCAAACCATATGGTAACAACTATGAATTCCTTGAATTTTGCTTGTATAAACCTTGTTCAACCTTTGCAAGCCTAAGAACTTGTAGAAGTTACTTGGTATTATCATCTAACATATTTCTAAGCGAAGACACAAACCTTAGATGCATTTCATTCCTTCTTTGTTACATCTCACCACTCAACCATATTTATCCTCTACTCTATTGGGGGTTTTGGCTTAAAACCCTTGTCATCATCTCACGATTAACTCCTTGTAAAATTTAGTGGTATTATAACCTCAATGCCCTCGTACGAGATAAGATCATAGCTTTTCCTCAAGTTTTTGATGAGCATAGGCCTTCCCAAGACAATTTCTAGCAAATCCTATGTGTACCCTATAGATTCCCTCAATTCTCTACTACAATTGAAACTTGATCTCTTTCATGCTCTTTTTAGATTTATTACACTTCTATGTCTTGTCATTACTTGCAAGAGATACACTTACATGATTGTGACATAAAACCTCAACATTAGGTACTTTTACAACTTGAGACAAGTATACTTAGACCATTCATGACCTCATAATGAAGACTAAGACACCTTAACACAATCTCAAGACATTAATTCACAACTTGACATAAATATTGATACTTAGCTTATAATAGAGACATGAACTCATTTACTCTCTGTCAAGCCTTTGATTCATAAGGAGGGAACGCACACCTTTCAAAAACTCATTCATGACAAGAATCAAAATCATAAGCTCGTAATTCACTTTAGAACACACCCTCATAACCTTATTGATACAAAGGCATCATACATTTGACTACAAGAACATCTTTTACAGACCACATATATAAGTCATTAGAGTTTATACTTTCAAACCCTCACATACTCACTTGATGACTTTATTTACACCTTATGGTCTTTCATGATTGACACAAACTTCTAATACTATGACACAGATCATTTACTCTTGAACTAAACATCAAAGATCTTATAAAATTCATGACAACTCAAACATGACTCTCAACTCTCATGTAGAATACTATGGTGGAACAAAAAAAAAAAATGACTATACTTCTTAAGGAATCATGATGACCTTGGACATCAACTTTAGACCTTCCTAACTCATCACACTCATGGTAGAGCCCTTGAACTGCCATCGACACTAAAATTTTCCTCCATAATTTCTATTTCATTAATGTATGTATTAGGAATAGGATGTTGTTAAGTATAATTAGTAGTAGCGTCTGATAGAAGATAATGACACCATCAGTACGGTGCCGCCAATAATGTGGAATACGGTAACAGTCAAAGTACAATAGGAATGTTGTGGTAAAAAGTAAATATTTGTCGTAAGTGGTCCGGTAATGTTAAAATGTCAAAGTTTGGGTAATTAGAGAAGTAGGGTCTACATGATTAGGAATTAGAAATATTATATTGGTAATAAGGACAAGGAGTGAGGTCATAAATATTTTGTGTATTTTATTTGTAAAAAGTCTAAAAATGTGGAACCCATGTAAAATGATAAGGTTTATCTTATCTTAAAAGATAAGCTTACATGTACAGATAAGAGTTAAGGTATGGAATATGATTCGTCAGAGTGGATTTCTTATCCTATCTTAGAGATAAGATGGATAAGCCTGGAAGTTCTATAAATAGAGGCCACCCCCTCATTTAGCATAGAAGGAAGTAGTGAGAAATATTGTAGGAAGTGTGCAAAGGAAGCCATCAGTTTAAAGGTGTGTTGAAGAAGCCATTAAGAGGTGTAATTGTAAAGTTTCTCCCATAGTCTTGGTGAAAGGCAAGTGAAGTCAATAACACTTGAAGTACATCATGGGTGAGATTGTAACAATTTCATGTTAATATTATCATTTACTTTGATATTTCAGATTTGTCATCATTCCGTCTTATCATAGTCGATGGTATTCTTGTGTTATGTTGTTGTTTTGTTTCCAGATTACATCCACCAAACTAAAGGTTGTGCATTAGTAAATAATCATAGCACGAGGAGTTCCCGATGAAGAATTATCATAGTGTCGGATTGGTGATGACATTTTGGTTCCGTTGCCGGGACCATTCCTCGTTGGTGGATTTTTGGAGAGATATTCCCACTTAGTCAAAAATAATTGGAGGGTAACCTTATTTTTACGTGCGTAGTAAGCCATGGTAAAGTCATTTTTACCGTGAATAGTAGTTACCATGATAAAGTCATTTTTTCTTTGTGAATAATATTTATCACAAAGTAAAGTCACTTTTTACCGTGAATAGTATTTACCTAATAACTTCACTTTTCTTTGTGAATAGTGTTTACCACAAGAAAGTCGGTTTTTACCATGAGTGAAGTCAAGTTTTACCATATTCTGAAGTGGTCATTTCTATTTTCTTTGTAGAAAGGTGTAAAGTCACTTTCTATTACAATGATTCCAATTATTTGTGCACATAAGTCTTGTTGATTGTACTTGTGGGTTGGTATTTCACGGTGGTTACTTTTGAAAATGGGAAAGATTCTGTTTTTTAGCTCAATCTAATGAAGATGCTTCTTCTTTCATTCAAGATTTTAAGCAACCTTGTATTTGTAATGGCCTTATAAGAAGGGAATAATGGACTGAATTTTTTCCTACCTTTTTGGATGGTTCAACACTTAGGTGGTTTGAAACACTAGGTGATAATGTGAAAAATTCATGGGATTTATTAACTGAAAGTTTTCTTGAAGAATTTGGTGAACAACAGAAATATGCAGATCTCATGATCGAGATCACAAAGCTATCCCAAGGAGAGAAGGAGAAGATAAGGGATTATCATGCTCGTGTTCTAGAGCTAAGGAGGAAGCTCGATGCCCAGATCCGGAAGGAAGGATTAGCGGATGGGTTGATGAATGGCGTGGATAATCTCCTATGTAAGCACTTCATTCTTGGGATGAAGCCAGAGATCAGACAACGAGTGAAGTATGACCTTGACTACCATTGAACAAGCAAAGGAGATTGCAAGAAGGCAAGAAGAAAGCATGGAAGAGGAGCCCAAAGAAATTTTTGCTAAAGTAGAGCCTACACGGCACCTTTGTCAGAATCCACAACCACTCCCGGTGAGCACAAATATTTCTCCTAGTACATCTACTGAGTATGAAGATCTGCTCAAAAAGATGGGTTAGTTAACTATTAATCTTCTTCAAGGAAAAGAATTTAGTTCTCAGGGAGGAGATAGAGGTCCAAAAAGAAATATTTCTAAAGTTGTATGTTATGGTTGTTATAAAAAGGGTCATTATAAGTATAATTGTCGGATAGAGCTTCTAAATCAGTAAAGGAGATAATGATAAAGGAAAAGCACTGTGAATTCTTTTGATGTAGTAGATAAGAGCAGAAATAATGAAGTAGATGTGTTTGTAACAAAAAGAAAGAAAGAAAAAGATAATCAAGATGGAAATGATCCTAAGAAGATGAAAGGAGAAACTAGTAAGAAACATAGGAGAAGAAAGTTGGGTGTGCAGGATTTTTTGATTTCATAGGGGCAAGGACCATACTCCATCTTGGAAGATCTATCCAAAAGGCTTGCAAATATTACATATGGTCAACTCTTGGCTATGTCTTCTGAGAAGAGGTGGGAGTTGCGAAGTGGACTCAATGCTCGACGAAGGAAGGAGGTTGAGGTCCCTATTTTGGAGGCAGAGATAGATCCCTATGCTCTACAAGATGAGGTATTATGTAATGGTATTTCAATTCATGATGTCTTAGTTGATGGAGGTGCTACGATTAATGTAATGGAGTCGGTAATGAATATGTTGGGTTTAAAATTGATCGCCCTTCAACACTTATGTTAAGGTCATTAAATAAAGGAAAAACTAAACTAGAAGGTGTGTTTCAAATATGGCAATATCTCGTTATGGGTATTGTATGTGTGGTAGACTTTCGGGTGATGAAAAATTGTATTGTTGCGTACCCAATGTTGTTGGGAAGACCATGGCTAAGGAGAGTTCCATGCAAGAAACTACCTGGAATGAAGGTTTCATGACACTTGGACGTGGTAGAGAGAGGGTGAAGATAAACGTGATCCTCGACTCGAGAACTTGTGGACAAGTGATGGCGATGATTGGACATCCCCATTACTCTAAATTGAAGTGACACTAAAGATGAAGAAAGTGAGGTTGATGTTTGATCATGGTCTCACCAACTCATGACCCCATAAAATTATCTCGAAGAAGAAGTTGATGATTGTCTCCAACAAATAAAGATTGGTGATGTTGTGATGGAGAGTGAGAAGGAATCCTACCTCTAGCTCTTTTGAAGGTACATACACCTATTCACTTTTGATTAAAGGAACTCCGTCAAGTAATTTGGGTAGAACATTCTATTGAAAGTGGTAGATGGTGCTAAGCCCATAAAGCAAATGCCATATAGAATGAATCCTAATTTTTCCAAGACTGTAAAAGAAGAAATAGATAAGTTGCTTGATGTAGGATTCATATTTTTATGGAGAATTCGAGAATGGGTTTCTCCCATTGTGATCTCAATAAAAAAGAATGGAAAGCTACGCATTTGTGTTGATTACGGGAAGCCTTAATAAGGCAACAAAGAAGGATCATTACCCTCTTCCATTTTGAGATCGGATCTTGGATGAAGTAGTTGGCCAGGAGTGCTATAGTTTTGTTGATGAATATAACGGCTCTGACCAAGTTCGTATAGTAGAGAAAGATCAATTGAAGACCACGTTCACCACTCCTTGGGGAACGTTTGCTTATAGAGTTATGCCTTTTGGGTTGTGTAATGCTCCAACAACATTCCAACGTTTGATGAATAGGGTGTTCGAACCCTACATTGGGACCTTCATCAGAGTATTTCTGGATGATTTTTGCATCTATGGGAGCAAGTTAGACCACCTGCACCAAATGAAGACAACATTTCAAAGGTTAGATAAAGCACAAGCCTCACTAAACCCTACAAAGTGTGTCTTTGGATGTTCTAAAGGTGTTTTGTTAGGGCATGTTGTATCCAGAGATGGATTGGTACTGATCCGATAAAGTTTCAAAAATCAAAGATTTACCATTTCTATGAATAGAAGTAAGTCGAGATCATTTTTAGGCCATGTGGGTTACTATAGAAGGTTCATCAAGAATTTCTCAAAGATTGCCTCCTATGTCCGATCTCGTTGTAGTTGCCCGCAGATTATTTAACCAAGTGGGTTGAAGCTAGGCCATTGAAAATAGCTTCCATGGATGAAGTGGCAAGGTTCATATATGAACGCATTATCACCAGATTTGGTTGTCCATTAGAAATTGTAATGAGATCAAGGAAGCCACTTCATTATTGAGGTGGTAAGCCCTAGTCAATAAGTTTTCTATTAAGCAGGAAGGCAACAACATACAAGCCAAGCACAAATGGGCAGTGGAATGAATTTTTTTGTGTTGTGTCGAATTCTAGCAAAAGATGTAGCCTTGCAGTACATAAATGGGACAAATGGATTCATGTAGCATTGTGTGGGCATATAGGGCAACATCAAAGTCAGCAACATGATACTCCCCATTTTAGTTGGCTTATGGCATTGATCCAGCTTCTTCCTATTGATTTTGATATTCCCACGGTCGAGTAATGAAAAATGAAAGAATGGATGAAAGTGATTCAAGATAAAAGAAAGGTTGGTACATCTTCATTTGCTAGAGGAAATGAGGGAAATAGCTAAGGATACAAGCTATAAGAAGAAAATGAAGCGAAGGAATAATTTGATCAAAAGATCCGGTGGCCTCAATTTCATGTGAATGACTTGGTTCTAGTATATGATTCTAGATACAAAAAAAAAAGAAGACAAAGAAAATTTCTTCCAAAATGGATGGGGCCCTACAAAAAAAATAGCAATTTGTGTGCATGAAAATGGTACGTGCACTGACCGGAGGAATTGGATGGCACTCCCATTACGAAATGGGTCAACCACAACAAGTTGAAGATTTTCCAAGCATTGGAATAGTCTACTCCAAGGACGGAGTAGAAGCTAGGAAGGGGAAGATGTCGACACTAAAATTTTCCTCCACAATTTATTTCATTAATGTATGTATTAGGAATAGGATATTGTTAAGTATAATTAGTAGTAGCGTCGATAGAAGATAACGGCACCGTCACATGACGGTGCGCCAATAATGTGGAGTACGGTAAGCATCAAAGTACAATAGGAATGTTGTGGTAAAAAGTAAATATTTGTCGTAAGTGGTCCGGTAATGTTAAAATGTCAAAGTTTGGGTAATTAGAGAAGTAGGGTCTACATGATTAGGAATTAGAAATATTATATTGGTAATAAGGACAAGGAGTGAGGTCATAAATATTTTGTGTATTTTATTTGTAAAAAGTCTAAAAATGTGGAACCCATGTAAAATGATAAGGTTTATTTTATCTTAAATGATAAGCTTACATGTACGAGATAAGAGTTAAGGTATGGAATATGATTCGTCAGAGTGGATTTCTTATCCTATGTTAGAGATAAGATGGATAAGCACGGAAGTTCTATAAATAGAGAGGCCACCCCCTCATTTAGCATAGAAGGAAGTAGTGAGAAATATTGTAGGAAGTGTGCTGAAAGGAAGCCATCGGTTTAAAGGTGTGTTGAAGAAGCCATTAAGAGGTGTAATTGTAAAGTTTCTCCCATAGTCTTGGTGAAAGGCAAGTGAAGTCAATAACACTTGAAGTACTTCATGGGTGAGATTGTAACAATTTCATGTTAATATTATCATTTACTTTGATATTTCATATTTGTCATCATTCCGTCTTATCATAGTTGATGGTATTCTTGTGTTATGTTGTTGTTTTGTTTCAGATTACATCCACTAAACTAAAGGTTGTGCATTAGTAAATAATCATAGCACGAGGAGTTCCCGGTGAAGAATTATCATAGTGCGGATTGGTGATGACAGAACACATGAGATACACCATATAATAGCTCATTAACAGAGTATAGAGCTCAAAACTTGATAACAAGGCACCACGGACAACATGCTTATCTATTATAGCAATATTAAGATACATAGACATTTTAAACACACACCAAGAGCTTAAAGACACTAACAATCACCAAATGACCAAGAGACTTTTGAACATACTAAGATACCTCGACTACCCTTAGGTTAAGAAAACCACTACTCGGACAAAAGGAGCTCAAACTCATGCATTTCACTATACCAACATATGAAACAAAAAGACAACTAACACACAATAGGAACTAAGAAGAGCCAAGATGCATACTTTATACTTTGTGAGCATACCAACTCATGGACTTGGTCTCCATGCTCGGAATGAGAACACCTTTCTTTGAAACAATACAAGCTACATGATGTCTTTAGACACAAATCGCCACACTATAACATGATGATGATAGACCTATCATTTGTGAATGACAACTACAAGACCCTAGGAACTTCATAATCAAACTGATATAGGACACCATTAATGATAACATAGCTCTCATGAAGACCTAAAATTGACTCGGAATTTGCGGACATAGAGTCCTAATACATTTCAAGACACTTGAATAAAAAACACCTTTTACATTTTAAGAGAAGAACCTAACCCCCTTGAAGAATCAATAGATAGACCTTAAGAATTTACCAAATATTTTGGACTCCACACACAACACTCATTAACTTTTAATGACACAACTTCCAAGATTCTTCATATCATGGTAATGATTGAGAACTTAGAGGTATAAGAATACACAACATACACTCACAAGGACTGATGAGAATGAAGACATGACAAAGGACCACTAAGAACATGTACAAACTCACAATGGAGGGCAAACTCAAACACCTAATAAGTGCAAAAACTCATGAAAACAAGGGAAGAGTCACTTTCCATACCTTACAACTTTAGTGGTGTCCCAAAGACCAAGCTTCTTCAACTTGTCTTGCACAAGAACTTGAAAACCATTCAAACACATGTAATCTTCTTGGACAAGAGAAAACATACCTCTTTGAACTGGATTAGGCTTGGTGACCTTGTTTTCAACCTTGTTAGCACAGGAATTCTCCTTGATAGTCTTCAAATTTTGCATGGTGGGTTGAGAATCACCTCTCTTGACCTCCTTCACTTGAGAAACCTCCTTTTTTTCCTTTGGATCAGATATAATAGTCTTGGACTCATACATAGGACTGAATTTCCTCTTATAAACCCTTCCATTTGATGCTTGAAATTTGCTAGTTCCTCTTGGAGTCTCCCTTTGAATACAAAAATTAGAAATATCACCTTGTTTGTGGCACTTGAAACAAACAACAACATTCTTGTTCCTTTTAGGTTCAAAAACTTTTAGATTCCATCCACAATCTTTAGCTTTAGGCCCATACTCACAACAAGAGTAACATTCACCCTTGAACACACCTACACCTCTCTCAAAAGTCCTTCTCTTGCAATCTCTAACTTTATGACCAAAATTATGACAAAAAAGCAATAAACTTTGAATGAAGAGCCATACTTCATTACATTAGGTTGTCTAATTGAGTTAGACCTTCTCAAATCAGTCCTCTTAGTCACCTTCACATCTGATTTGGAACTAGGACCAACTTCTTGATCATTCTTTCCTTCAAACCCTAGGCCTGTTTTGTCATTTGTGGCTCTTTGATCCTCTAAACACTCATCAAGAGCCTTGGAGCTCTTCTCAAATATTTCATACATCTTCAACTCACTAGATGCACTTTCCAAATTTGATTCTAGGGATTTTAACCTCTCTTCATACTTGGAACAAGATTCCTCTTTCTCCTTTAGGGCATTGGACAAACTCTCAATTTGAGATTTCAAACCCTTGATGGCTTGATCATGTTCTTCCTCCATTATTTTAACCTGATATTGATAGCCCTCAATACATGACTGAGCTACTTCATTCTTCATCCTCAATTTTGTTACAAGATCTGAAGACTTACCCATTGTGCTTCAAAGGATCTCCTTCAAGTTGCTAAAATTTCTTCACAAGAACCTCGCTCTGATACCAATTGTTGGAAGCATAAGGGACTAAGAGGGGGTGTGAGTCAGTCCTACAATTTATTTTCTTTCACTTAACAAACCATACATTCATCCATTAGATTGTTTATACAACATCCATAATCATGCATGCACATTAAGATATGCAATTTCAATCAAAAGAGCAAGAAAATAAAGTACTCGACATAAGAACACTATATGTAAGTGGGAAACCCTCACGGGGAAGAAAAACCTCTAAAACTCTACTTATATTACAAAAAGAAAAGAAATTTAGTGTAGCAACAACTACAAAAGGAGCACCAACCCCTGATTTAGTGAGGCACTGATCCCACAAGGAGCACTAACCTCCAGTTTAGTAGAGCACCAACCCTACAAGGAGCACCAACCCCTAATTTAGTGAAGCACCCACTCCATAAGAAGTATACAACCCCTACAATGACCAAGAACCAACTCATCCACATGAAGATATCTTATCTCTAATTTTTCTTCTACCACAACTGATGGAGATCACTAATTCAGCTGACAAACCCTAGCTCATATACTAGGTCTTCAATATTTCATACTCTTGCTCTTTCTTCACTTATCTTTGCTCTAACTTCTTGTTCTCATGCCTTAAATCAGTCCTCAACTTTTCATGTTCTTCCTCAGACTTCAAAAACATGCTCACATACCGAAAAACATATCCCTCTAGGTCACACTTCTTCCCTCCAAGAGCACTAGTTCAAAAATGAACCAAAACAAGAACTTAAATATGATTTTCTTCCTTCCAAACGAAAAGAGGTCAGTCCCTCATGATAATTTCAACCCATACATATCTAGAAAATTCATAAATTTTAATTACAACAGTAATATATGACCCAAGTATGTTGGCCTTTACATGTGCCAAAAAAAAACCCCATAGGCACATTCTTAAAAATGCCCTTACATCAAATTTATAATTTTTCATGACCCAAAACCCTTTAAATATGAGTAAAATATCATAAAACATTCATACATGGTCACACATTTAATCAACCAATCAAATTATTTCATTTACTGGGCCCAATTCCCTTTACAAATCTCAAAATAGTTGTTTCTGCACCCTTCAACACCCTAGAAACTTCATTTGATCACCAAATCAATTATAATAAACCAAAACATGCCATGTGACCACTAAAAATAAATTTAAGAACCTGTAGAAAACTTATAATCAAGTTATAATTCATGAAACATCCTTCACTTCAAACCACAACAACATTTTACTTCATCAGATTAACTTGCCAAAAAATGTTGTTTCCAAATGTTAGCTCATAAAATAATTTATACATACATTCAAGACCTAAAATTTGATTAATTGGATGAAAAATTAATCCTTATTAACTTTCTAGGTGATAGGAAGCATCACCCAATCCATCTCATTCTTCAAATAACATCAAACTTGCACCAAAACAAATGCTGTATTGAACTACCAAAAACCTTCTTACTCAAATAATAACTTGGAAATTATGTCAAATGATCTCATCATGATGCAATCCATATATAAATGGAAATATATCTGAATCTAATTTCCAACACAACTTGAATAATCTCAAAAATCCACCTGTAGCTCAAGTTATGCCTAGTTCTCTGGACCCTACTATTTGAGACCCAAAACTTCCCTTTGATCAATCAACTGTTTGGACCTCAAAACATCATGAAACTACATGAAAATGTCCTGAAACATCCATTTACATCAATAAAATATCCCAATCATCATGCACCATCAATTTTGTATGTCATTCCTTTGGACCGTATTGTCCTTAAACCTTCTTCTCCGAAACTTCTATTTTTAGGTGGGGCCCACTCATCACCATGACCTCAACAATACGTTTCCGGAAATCTTGAGGAGTCCTCTACAACATCCAATCATCAAATTTTCACTAGTAATCAAAACTGGGTCAATAGACTTCACTTTTTGCAAACTGCTCCATCTAGGGTTTAACTAGGGTTTTAGACCACTTTACCTTCTTAACATTCATTCATAAAAATGTGACAATCAAATGACCTCATCATTTTTGTGAAACCTTTTAAAATATACTTAGAATAATCCTTTAAATCCACAAGGTCCCATGTGAAGCACTGCTGTTCATAATGAGCATAAAAAGTTGCACTTCGAGTTGTATTTTCACCTATTCTTGACCATGTCTTACAAAATCAGTCATATCTGGAAAAACACACATCATGAGCACTGAATGTTTTTTCGAGAGTATTATGGCTGATTATTCTAACATATCCAATCATCATAATATCAATTCCATGGCTCAATCTCTCTAGTCACTAAGACTTACCTATGCTTGCATCTTTAGATCCTCATTGTAGAAGCTAGGGTCAATTGAAATAATGCAATAAATGAACATGGATCCTCTGTAAATGACCAAAACATACATAATATGCCAAGATATACCTATTTCCATGCTTCCATGAGCTCAAATGGCTCCAATCCACACTATCACACCTTGAGTTGCTATACATTCCCAATAAGAACATGTAACCAAGTAATCCACCATGCACTCCGCACTATGCCATAGATGTGAGTTCTCAAGCACCCTAAAAACATGCTAGAAATCATGTCAACATGCTTCCCAAGCATCCAAGAAGCTCACACTGTCAAGCTACATCTCCTAGGCACTTGTATGGGCTTGCAAGAGCAAACACACCTCACTGAATCCCACTGTAGCAACTAATATACATATGAACCAATATGTTAGCATCATATACATCATCATACATCATTCAATTTGTCATTAATGTGGGTTTGCATCAATGAAAACACCTAATAGGACACCATGCCAACACCTCTTTAACACCATTTTTGTGACTACTTTAGCATGGGCCGCATTAATTTCTAGAGCTCCAATTCATAACAAGAAGTATTATTTTACACTTAATCAAATTCTATTCCCAAAGAAATGTGAAGGCATTGAGAAAATTTTATAATATTTTTGGGAGTTTGCAAAGATGCTCCTATAATTCTCTATTTGACATTTATTCATAAACCAACATATGCTCTCCTTCATTATTTGAACATAAGAATGCTTCTTGAGAAATATTGACAAGTTTATTCTTAACAAAGGCCAATCAATGTGCTTAGCTATGAGCATGTTGTTACATAAAGACGAGACTTAATGATATTTTATTTTCCACATAACTGATCACTTCTTTCATTCATAGTACAAAGGATGCCTTTGCACAAAATGCTCATTCATTATATACTCATGATAGCAAGTTCATGGAGTACAAAAATCCTTTCCATATATTTTGGATCCTCACAACTTCATACCTTGTAAGAATTGATGCCAAATAATATATACTATATTCATGGTTGTAGTTCTTGAGGAATTTTGTCAAATTGTGTTGGAAATATCTAATCTTGATAGATAAGTTCCAACTTTATGAATTCAACTTTATGTAAAAGATATTCACATTTATTGTCAATAGTGTATCCTCCAAAATATCAAAAGATATTGTATAGAATATCTAGAAAATATAAAGAGATATTATATAGAATATCTAGAAATATCTGGGAATATCTAGAAAATATGCAAAAGATCTAGAATATCTAATATAAGATATTATGAGATATTTCCTAAGCTAGAAGGTTGGAAAAATTCTATAAATAAGAGGTTTCACTTTGTAATTCAATAAGCAAGAAAAAGTAAGAGAAAGACACTAAAGTGCTCTGGAGTATTTTTAATACAAAGTTTGTTTTGATATTTCTCTTGTGAGTTTGTGTGTGTTCATAATATTGTTTCTATTTGTATTATCTTAGCACACACCCTCTAGGTTAGGAGTTAGATATAATTCCTTCAAATTGGTATCAAAGCTAGGTTGAGCTTACGTCATAAGTTTTTATTTCACTCTATTAGTTTAGTTCAAAATGGTGGGTATAAGCAGCTAGTCTCACTCAACCACAAATCCCCATATTCAATGGGAAGAACTATGATTATTAGAGTATAAAAATGAGGACTTTATTTTTTTCACAATATGTGTGGGAGATAGTTGAGAATGGGTTTTTGTAACCTACGGATATTCAAGCAACCGACACAAGTAGATAAGTATTTTCGAAGGAGAATAAACAAAAGGATGTAAAAACTTTGTTTCACATTTAACAAGCAATAGACAAGTCCATCTTTCCACGTGTTGTAGTAACAACTAGATCAAAACAGGCATGGGAAAGTCTTCAAACGACTTATCAAGGTACTAGTAAAGTAAAAATTGCAAAATTACAAAATCTTAGGAGAAATTTTGAAAATATTTGTATGAAGGACTTAAATTCAGTAGATTTATTTTTTACCCATGTGATGGGTGTAGTAAATCAAATTAGGTCTCATGGTGAGACTTTAGAGGATCAAAGGATTGTAGAGAAAATACTTAGAAGTCTACCTAACAAGTTTGACATTATTATTGTTGTAGTAGAATAATCAAAGGATTTAACCAAAATGTCGTAGACGAGTTAATGGGATATTTAATATCCCATGAGAAAATATTGAATAGATCAGGTATCTCATCTCTTGAGCAAGCCTTCAAATCACAAGTTTCAATTGGCGATAATAGAGTAAGAGGAAGATTGAGCTTCAATAGAGGTAGAGGAAGATATTTCCAAAGAGGATATGGAAGAGCAAACACATCTTATGAAGGAGGAAGAACAAATTTAAATTTCTACACTACAAGTGCTGAAGGTGAGGAAACAACCAAAATCACACTTATGGTCAGAGGTATGACAAGTCACATGTTCAATGTAATTATTGTAAAAGGTATGGACACTATGCCAATGAATGTAGGAAGAAATAGTTTGATATGAGTAAACAAAATGCAAATTTTTTCGAAGAAAATCGATGAAAGTTATAACAATGGTTCAATGTTCATTACATGTAATGTTGCTCAAGAAAGTGCAAAGGATATTTGGTTTCTAGATAGTGGATGTAGTAATCACATGACTGGACGTAAGGAAATGTTTGCAAACATAGATGAGTCAATTACATCTGAAGTTAAGTTAGGAAATGATAATAAAGTTACTGCCATGAAAAAGGAATAGTAAATATTGAAACTAGGAAAGGTGAGAACAAACACATTCCAGATGTGTATTATGTTCTGGTTTGAAACATAATCTAATGAGTATTGGGAAGTTAGTGTAGAAGGGATATAAATTCTATTTTGAAGATGATGCATGTGTAATATTGGATATAAATCCAAGTAACAAATTGATTGCAAAGGTTGAGATGATAAGAAACAAAATGTTTCCATTAAGAATCCAACATGATTTGTCATCTACAAAGATTTCTTTAGTAGCATTTAAATTTTCTCTAAAAGATCATACTTGGTTGTGGTATTTGAGATTTGGACACTTAAGTTTTAGTGGTTTATATTTACTACAAAAGAAACATATGGTGAAGGGTTTGCCTTTGATAGAGCAACCAAACAAGCCTTGTGAAAGTTGTATTCTAGGGAAACAACACGGAAAAATTTCTTGTTGGAAAGTGATATAGAGATAGATCTCTTCTTGAGATTGTCCATTTAGATCTATATGGACCTATGTAGACACCATCAATTGGAGGAAGCATGTATTTTTGACTTTTATAAATGATTTGATTAGAAAAACTTGGGTTTATTTCTTAAAACATAAGTCAAAAGTCTTTAATGTATTCAAATAGTTTAAGGCCATGGTTGAAAATCAAAGTGGCTACTTATATAAAGGTGTTAAGATTAGATAGAGGAGGAGCATATATTTCAAATGAGTTCCTATTTTTTTCAAATTTCATGGGATTAAGAAATAATTTACATCAAGGTATACACCTTAACAAAATGGTGTGGCAGAAAGAAAGAATAAAACAATTATAGAAATGGCTAGAAGTATGTTGAAAGCGAAACATTTACCAAAGGAGTAACTTGGGTGAAGCAAGAACTTATGCGGTTTACATCTTGAACCGATGTCCAACAAAAATTGTGAAGGAAAAAGTTCCTCAAGAAGCATGGAGTGGAAAGAAACACAGTGTCTCACATTTAAGAGTTTTTGGATGTGTAGCTTATGCTCATATTCTAAATGAGAGGAGGAATAAATTAGATGATAAAGGAGAAAGATGTATTTTTGTAGGTTACGGTGAGCTATAAAAATCCTATAAATTGTATAAACCCATCACAAAGAATTCAATATTTAACAGAGATGTTGAGTTCATTGAAGAACAAACATGGGATGAAAGTATTGATAAGTTAGCAACTATCACTATAGGAATACCTCATCATGAGAATTATTTTGATGAAAATATCACACAAAATGTTCATCTAGCACCTTAAGGGATCGGTGCAGTGACATCTTCTTTAAATAACACTCAATTTCAAAAAACATCACAAGAGACATCTTAAGTGGATTTTCATTCACTCAAAGCAAATATACATCCTCATGAAGCATCGGAGCATAAAGGTAATTATTCACATTCAAAGTCTCACAGTAAGTGACATATCATATCCATCATTAACAACACAAAGGTCTCATTACAAGGACACCCGAGGGGAAGAATAAAAGCTCAAGGAAGATTTATGAACAAACTCAAGGTGATAAGAATGTTGATTTATATTCTAATTTTGCAGTATTTTCTCATAATGATCCTATATATTTTGAAGATGCATTTGAAAATGAAAAATGGGTAAAAGCTATGGATGAAGAAATTGATTCTATTGAAAAGAATCGTACATGGGATCTTGTGAGCCTTCTAGAAGGAAAGAGTGTAATTGGCATAAAGTGGGTCTACAAGACAAAATTCAATGCAGATGGAAATGTTGAAAAACATAAAGCCAGGTTAGTTGCAAAGGGTTTCTCACAACAACCCAAAATTGATTACAATGAGACTTTTGCTCCAGTAGCTTGACTAGACAACATCTCGAACTGTTTTAGCAATAACAACTCAAAAAAATTGGAAAGTCTATCAAATGGATGTCAAGTCTACATTTTTGAATGGCATACTAGAAGAAGAAGTTTATGTTTTACAACCACTTGGATATGAAATTTTTGGTCAAGAACACAAGGTCTATAGATTGAAGAAAGCCATTGTTACTTAGATGGTCTAAAACAAGCTCGAGAGCATAGTATAGCGAGATTGATTCATTTTTTTTTTGAAAAATGTATTGAGTTGTGGAGCTCAATTAATGGGATTTAGCATGCAATGGAAACTTGCTGGAAAATATAGTAACCATCATCAGTTAGGGGGGAACCGACATTGGTCAACCAGGACCGGCATCGTTCAGGTATGACCGGCATCGGTCAGGCAAGGGAGGAATCAACATCGGTTAGGGATAACCGGCATCGGTTACCTATGCGAGGATGTTTTAATTAACTCTCGGAAATTAGATCTATTTTTAGCATGAAAATATATCTATTGATTGTAATTGCATGGCTAAGTGCCCTAAGTCTAAAATTGACTATATAAGCATAAAGCTAGGGTTTAGAAGTAAAAGATTAACAAGAATTAGAAAGAACTTGCAAAAGTTGGTGAGAGAGAGAATTCTTGGTGATAAAGCAAAAGCTTGAAGAAAGAAAGTATTGTACATCTGAGAGGTGTGGAAGATTGTAAATCTTCATTGTATATCTTGTCAAAGCTTTGGATAATATATTGGCTTGTTTCTTGGTGGACGTAGCCCACACTGGGTGAACCACATTAAATCTGGTGTTGATTTATGTCTCTTGTTTTGTATATTTCTTCTAGTAGAATATCCGCTTTTATTTGCATGTATGCTTAGATCTAATATATTGTCTGTACAACGAGTGTGCTAACCCAACAAATGGTATCGAGCTTTGTTTGAGGGTTTTATGTGTCGGCTGCATTTACTCACAAAGGGTTTTCGATTGAGTGGGAGCTACAACAATGGCCAAAGAAAATAAACACAAGGTAGAGAAATTTGACGGCTGAAATTATCAATTATGGAATATGTAGATTGAGATTATCTGTATCAAATAGATTTATATTTACCGTTGGATGAGAAGTCTAGACCTACGAAGATGACTAATGAAGAATGGAATATTCTTGACAGAAAGGCTTTGGGATCTATAAGATTGAGCCTGGCAGCATCCGTGGCTTCCAATATTACAGAAGTGGCTTCTACGGTAGAGTTAATGAAATCTCTTGCTAATTTATATGAAAACCTAGTGCTTCAAATAAAGTTTATTTGATGAAGAGACTATTTAGTTCTAAGATGCATGAAGGTGGATCTCGCATCTAGTCATTTGAATGATTTCAATCTATTGTAAATAGGTTAAAATCAGTTGTAATACCATTTGATGATGAAGTAAAAGCTCTTTTACTCTTATGTTCTTTGCTTGATAGTTGGGATAACTTGGTAATGGTTATTAGTAATACAACATCTGCTACTAATATTTTGAAGTTTGATGATGTGGTTAGTATAATCTTGAATAAAGAAATTCACAGGAAGAGAATAGAGGAATCATCATCTGGAAATGCTCGAATGTAGAAAGTAGTCAGTGCAGGAAAAAGGAGAGATCTAAGAGTAAGAGTAATGGGAAATCAAAGTTAAGGGATAGCAGATTTAAATCCGAAGTAAGGGAATTACTTGTTGGAAATGTGGAAAGAAAAGACATGCAAAGAAATATTGTTGGTCAAAGGATAAAGAGAACTAACAACCAGAAAAAGGTAAAGAAGCAAATCTTGCTACATCAGAGGTAATGTAAAATGCTCTTATTCTTTCTTTAGATAATAGAATTGAATCATGAGTTTTAGATTCATGAGCTTCTTTCCATGCAACCCCTAATAAGGGTTATTTCAAAAATCATGTCCATGACAATTTTGGGCATGTTTATTTGGGTGATGATGAACCTTGCAGTATTACTAGTAAAGGGGAAGTTCATCTAAAATTGCAGAATGGAAATACATGGGTATTAAAAGATGTGAGGCATGTGCCAAGCCTTAGGAGGAATCTTATTTTTGCAGGGTAACTAGGTGAATCTAGTTGTATGGTTACTTTTATAGGAGACTCTTGGAAAGTCACCAAGGGTGCTTTTGTTGTGGAAAAAGGTAAGAAGGTAGGAACATTATATTTATCTACTTGTATTATTGATTCCTTTTCTGCATTATCTACTTCAGATTCAGATGCATGCATGTGGCATAATTGGTTGGGTCATATGAGTCAAAAAGGAATGCAAATCTTAAAGGTTAAGGGTAAGTTATCAGTTTTGAAAGATTTAGATCTTGATTTTTGTGAGCATTGTATCTTTGGAAAGCAAAAGAGAGTGAAATTTCTCAAAGTTGGGGCAACTAAGGAGCAAAATGGAGCTTGTACACTCAGATGTGTGGGGACCATCTCAAGTAGCTTCTCATGGAGGATCTCAATATTATGTTACTTTTATTGATGATGCTACAAGAAAGGTATGGGTTTATTGTATTAAACGTAAATATGATGTTTTTGAGACTTTTAAAAGATGGAAAGCCCCTATTGAGAATGAAATAAATTCTAAGTTAAAGTGCCTTAGATCTAACAATGGTGGTGAAAATCAGTAGCAAGACTTTCAATGATTATTGTTCGGTGAATGGAATACATAGAGAAAGAACAGTTCCAAGAACACCACATGAGAATGATGTTTTAGAAAGAATAAACAGAAAAACATGGAACGTGCTAGAAGTATGAGGATACATTCTAGATTTCCCTTATAGTAGTTTTGGGTACAAGCGGTTGATACAATAATTTATTTAATTAACCGTGGGCCTTCAAGTTCACTAGATGGAGGAATACCAGAGGAATCTTGGACCGAAAAGAGGTAGATCTTTCTTTTCTTAAAGTTTTTGGTTAAAAGCTTTTGTGCATGTTGATAAGGAAAATAGGAAGAAGTTGGATGCAAAATTCAAGAGATGCACTTTCATTGGTTATGGATCTCATTGATTTCAATTTCCATTTTTGGGATTTAGAGAATTTTAAAATTATAAGGAGTCATGATGTTGAATAGAATGAAAAGAGAATGTACAGACATCAAATTTTGGTACCCAAGGATGAACCGATTGAGAAGTTTATGAATGAAAATGAACTCTTGGATTTAAAAGAATTATCGACAAGGTTACACAATAACCGGTATCGGTTGACCCTTGATCGCACCGGTCGCATCGGTCGACGAACTGGTATCGGTTATAGAGGATCCAAACCGGCATCGGTTAGTAGAATCGATGTCGGTTAGAGGTGACTAGCGGTGGTCACTGTCAGATTTGGATAGGAATGTCCAGGAGGCCCAGATTGAGCCTCAGTACCCTAAACTCATGTGAGAAGGTCACAAAGGGTAAGTAAACTTCGTAAAGATTTACACCTTCTCTATTTTATTTATTATTGATTGATAATGGTGAACTAGAGAGATTTAAAGAAGCAATACATGATAAAAATCACGTTTAGTGGGAATATGACATGGATGAGGAGATGGACTCCTTGGAACAAAACCAGACTTGGGAATTAGTTAAGTTCGCCAACAGGTAAGAGAACATTGCGAGAACAAGTGGGTTTACATGATTAAGAAGGAAGAGGGTGGATAGAAAAGGTACAAGGCAAGGCTTGTAGTAAAAGATTTACACAGAGAGCAGGTATTGACTTTGGTGAAATGTTTTCTCCTATTGTTAAGATGACTTTTATTCGTACTTGTATTGAGCTTAGTTACTGATAGAGGATTTACATTTAGAGCAACTAGATGTGAAGATGGATTTCCTTCATGGTGATTTGGATGAAGAGATTTATATGCAGGAGCCACTTGGGTACGAAGGGTAAGGAGAAATTAGTATGCAGTTGAAAAAGAGCCTTTATGGGCTCAAGCAAGCTCCAAGGCAATGGTACATGAGGTTTGATAGTTTTATGCAAGAGCATGGTTACTTGAGATGTGAATCTAACCATTGTGTTTATTTCAAGAAGCTTGAAAATGGGAGCTATATTATTTTGTTACTGTATGTGGATGATATGCTTATTGCAGGATCTAGTATGCAGGACATTGGTGAGCTTAAGAGAAAGCTAGCTCACACATTTGCTATGAAGGATTTAGGAGCTGCAAAAAGAATCCTTGGTATGCAAATACACAGAGATAAGAAGAACAAGAAATTGTATTTGTCTCAGGAGGATTATATCTACAGGGTGTTAGAAAGGTTCAAGATGCAAAATGCAAAACTTGTTAGTACACCTATGGTTGGACACTTCAAATTGAGCAAATATTAGTGTCCATCATCACATGAGGAGGTCAAATACATGACACGAGTGTCATATGCTTCAGTAGTTGGAATTATCATGTATGCTATGGTTTGTACAAGACTAGACATTGCACAAGTAGTGGGATTTGTGAGTAGATATATAGCTAATCTAGGTAAATAGCATTGGAAAGCAGTCCAATGGATACTCAGGTATTTGAAAGGGAAATCTAACATGCGGTTATGCTATGGAGGTTTGGATATTTCATTACGTGGCTATGTTGATTCAGATATGGTTAGAGATCTGGATGGTAGGAGGAGCACTAATGGATATATTTTTATAGTAGGTGGAGTGACAGATTATGGATTTCGAGATTATAGAAGGTTGTGGCTTTGCTTTGTCTATTACAGAGGCAGAGTATATTGCAGCTACTGAGAGGCTAGCAAGGAGATGATATGGATGAGTAGGTTCATGGAAGAGTTAGGAAAGGAGTAAAGTGATTGTAAATTGTTCAGTGATAGTCAGAGTGCAATTCATTTGGCAAAGAACTCAACGTTTCATTCGAGAACGAAACACATTCAGTTGAGGTATCACTTCATATACAGGTATTGGAGGATGGACAATTGAATATGGAAAAGATTCATATGAGTAAGAACCCTATGGATATGCTAACAAATCCATTAACAAAGGAGAAGTTGGAGCTACACTCCACTTCTGTTGGTCTTCGAGTTTGAGACTTGAAGAGGAAGAAACAAAGCTAAGGAAGGATCCAAGAATGACGCTGTACATGTATGGTGCAGTAATTAATCTCCAAGTGGGAGATTGTTGAGTTGTGGAGCTCAATTACTTCAATTTAGCATGCAATGGAAACTTGTTGGAAAATATAGTAACCGTCATCGGTTAGGGGGGAACTGACATCGGTCACCCAGGACCGGCATCGGTCAGGTATGACCGGCATTGGTCGTGGAAGGGAGGAACCGACATCAGTTGTTCTGTGCGAGGATGTTTTAATTAACTCTCGGGAATTAGATCTATTTTAGCATTAAAGTATATCTATTGATTGTAATTACATAACTAAGTGCCCTAAGTCTAAAAATGACTATATAAGCATAAAGCTAGGGTTTAGAAGTAAGAGATTAACAAGAATTAGAAAAAAATTGCAAAAGTTGGTGAGAGAGAATTCTTGGTGATAAAGAAAAACTTGAAGAAAGAAAGTATCAGACATCGAGAGGTGTGGAAGATTGTAAATCTTCATTGTATATCTTGTCAAAGCTTTGGATAATAGATTGACTTGATTCTTGGTGGACATAGCCCACATTGGGTGAACCACGTTAAATTTGGTGTTGATTTATGTCTCTTATTTTGTATATTTCTTCTGGTAGAACATCCCCTTTTATTTGCATGTATGCTTAGATCTCGATATATTTTCAGTACAACTGTGGTGTGCTAACCCCAACAAAATGGATTTAGCATAAGTAATAGTGAGCCAACACTTTGTACATCAAGAACAAATTCTAATTGTATGTCTATATGTTGATGATCTAATATTCACGGAGATTTGTCAATTGACTTGTTTAAGAAAACATTGAAGAAAAAATTTAAAATGACAAATTTGGGTCTAATGAAGTATTTTCTTGGCATAGAAGTCAATCAATTAGAAAATGGAATTTTTATATGTCAATCAAAATATTCCAATGATATTTTGAAAAGGTTCTGTATGATGAATTGCAAGCCAACATCAACACCAGTTGCCACAAGATTAAAGCTAAGTAAAGATGATAAAGGATGCAATATTGATCCAACTATGTACAAAAGACTTGTTGGTAGTCTGATGTACTTGATAGCTACAAGGCTTGATATCATGTATGGTGTAAGTCTTATTTCTAGGTTTATGGAATCCCCAAAGGATTCTCATTGGCAAGCTAGAAAAAGAATTTTAAGATATGTTAATGGAACAAAAGATTTTGGCATTTTATATACAACTTTTGATATTTTCAAGTTAGTTGGCTACAATATAAAGGATGTGTAGAAAGCATATATATGATAGAAAGAGCACATCGATTATGTTTTCCATTTTGGTTCAGGTGTAGTTTCATGGGCATCTAGAAGCAACCTATTGTCACTCTCTCTTGGTAAGAAAAATACATGGTAGCCACAACAATAGTATGTCAAGAAATATTTATGAGAAGAGTATTATCAAATATAAAGAAAGAACAAGAAGAAGCAATGAAGATATTTTGCGATAACAACTCAAAGCTATTGTATTGTCAAAGAATCACATTTTTCACAAAAGGAGCAAGCATATTGATCAATACTAGGTATCATTTTATTAGATAACTAGTCAACATGAACAAATATTTTTGGAGTTTTGCAGGCCTATAGACCAATATGCCGATATCTTCACCAATCCATTACCAAAGGACACATTTGATCATATGAGAGATTACTTAGGCATCATAGGTCCATATTGCTCCTACAATACATGAAGAATCAAGATTAAGAGGGAGTGTTGGAAATATCTAATCTTGATAGATAAGTTCCAAATTTATGAAATTCAACTTTATGTAAAAGATATTCACATTTATTGAGAATAGTGTATCCTCCAAAACATCAAAATATATTGTATAAAATATCTAGAAAATATCAAGAGATATTATATAGAATATCTAGAAATATATGGAAATATCTAGATAATATCCAAAAGACATAGAATATCTAATATAAGATATTACAAGATATTTCCTAAACTAGAAGGTTGGAAAACTTCTACAAATAAGAGGTTTCACTTTGTAATTCAATAAGCAAGAAAAACAAGAGAAAGGCACCGAAGTGTTATGGAGTATTTTTAATAGAATTTTTGTTTTGATATTTCTCTTGTGAGTTTGTGTGTATTCATAATATTATTTCTATTTGTATTATCTTAACACACACCTTCTAGGTTAGGAGTTAGATATAATTTCTTCAAATAGTTGGTGAATATCCTCCTTATTATAAGTCAAACATTTTACACCTTGTTTATGCACCCAAAAATTACACAATGATAAACCATAATAGCCTCGCCTCCTCAAAGCTTGATTATGCTTTACTAAATTCCTTGGTAATATTAGAACATGTGTGGCAATATTCTTCTTTCCCCTTACGTGCCACTTCCAAGGAATCTTCTAGAAGTATATTTTCACCCCTTACAACATAATTTTGTTGAACAAACAATGTTAGGTTTCTCCCATCAATAGGAATAAAATTGATGCTCCAATGTCCACGATTGCTCCATTTATTTCACACGTAGAAGAGAGTTGTAGATGTAGTACCCGGTCAAAAGACAACATGTACGACTATATAAAGGCCTAAAACATTAAATGTTTCAATCATTATTTATCATGTATATATATATTGACGGTTTTTATAGAGCAGCAAGAAGGGGATCGGTTAGGAGGATATAGTGGTCTTGAGGATCACATTGTAAATATACATTGCTTGCCAAAATATCTCCATGGTATCGTGGTCGAATTAAGGTTTGAGAGCCCTAGAAGTACTCCGAGCATATGCCTCCCTCCCCCGGGACCACCACCAACCCGCATATGCATGTTTTTAAAATAATTATAGTATAAATTTTAACACATTAAATTAAAGCTATAAAGGATTTTTCTTGTCTTTGCCATAACAAAACTATTAATGACATCATCATCTCCTATTGAATTTTGAAATCTTCCTCCCATTGGTGGTCTAATTGAAATTTGAATTATTCATGTCTATTTAGTTTACGACAGTGTAATTTGTAAATTGTAAAGACTAAACATGTTACTTAAAGAGTTTTGAGTTGTGTATGTAGCATGTCGTATGATTAAATGACAATGACAACCAACACACCTTACCAGATCTGGTTTTAAATTTAATACCCGATAAAATCTACAAATTTACAATGTGGGCACCAATTTACTTTCACACGTGACACATTCCCGATCCCTTCACACATTTCCTTCACGAATCACCTTCTGCTTGCCTCGACTATGATCTTTTAGCATTTCTAAGAAGGTACAAAT
Organism: Taxus wallichiana var. yunnanensis; assembly: GCA_018340775.1. NCBI lineage: Eukaryota > Viridiplantae > Streptophyta > Pinopsida > Cupressales > Taxaceae > Taxus > Taxus wallichiana. The sequence continues at coordinate 850,805,373 of CM031242.1, read as the reverse complement.
TTAAAATCCTTCACATGCTGCATAGGTGTCCATAGTCCACGAGATGCATTGCTCAAGATTGAAGACATGTCAATGAAGTCACAACATAGGCAAATCAATCTTTCGTGCAACTTAGTGCTATCCAAGTGTCGCTTTATCAAAATTAAGTAACATGTTCTTTGTTCAAACTTTAGAGATCCCATGCTTTGTAATTTGTTTATATATATGTTAATGGGTTGTGGGAATTCTACATTGGGATATGGCGTCGGTTCGGATTAACCGTTAATATTTTTTTTTGCAAAACATTAACTAGAGCCGAATGTCGACTGTAATTTTTTTAGAAATTATGATGCCCTCCCATTATGTGCCCTAGCATAACCGCCTAGGTTGCCTAGGGTAAGAAATGCCCCTACATGGTATCCCAATTTTATGCTGATTGTAAAGTGTTTAGGAATGCTCCTTTTCTCATCAAGTGTGGCCTTGTTATGAACCATGATAATATATCCAAATGCTTCGATGGAGGGTTTCTTACGCACATAACTAGTTCTTTCCATTCGATGTCCTTTTAGTTTAATGTTATAATGAGAGTAGTTCCTTTTAGTTTAATGTCCAACAACTCAAGCTCTCATGCTTCTTTAGGTTGACAAAAGACTTCCTACACCACTCGAGTCAAAAAAATGTCCCTTAGAGTTGTCTTATAAGAAATATTTGAGAAGTTTTCTAATCCCCATAGGAAGCCTTAGAGGCATCCCAACAAGATGATTAATAAACATGTGTGGCTTCTAACAATTTAAGTAATTTTTAAAATTTCCATGTGAGAAAAAGTGGCACTGGTGATCTAATATGAAAATTGTCTTCTCAACCTTTTATAAAACATAAGACCAAAGCTTAGAGGGTGATGAGTGAAAAGTAAATGGTATGCCAAAAATTTCAACCGCACACCTAGATGAATCACATTCCATTAAAATCCTTCTAGCCAAAGAGGTTTGGGGAGAGAGATTGCCTATAACATTGTTTATTTTTCTATTGAATGGAATATCTAGAAGTAAGAAATAAAATATCCGGGTATTCCATGGTGTTTTAAAACAAATTCTCATCCTCAAGAAAAGTGAGGAAAGAGTCATCAAAAAAATGTACATTAAGGAGCTATTGATTTGAGTGGGCGAGAGAGATACTTTTCACCAAGCCTTGATAAGAGAAGATAACAAGTAGATAACTAAACCCTTGGGAAACAAGAACATAGAGAGAAGCCATTATCACTTTTGAGGTGGGGAGTATTTCATGTAATGCAGAAAAAAATAGGTGGTGGTCGGAGAGAGGAGATTCTCCACCATATTGCATGTTGAGAAGTAGTAGGTTAGAAAGAAAAAATATTTTCTCTACATAAAGAACATGATCAATTATTTTAATAACTCGATCTTGGTGAATTATGAAATTGACCATGTAAACCATGTAGTTATGGAGTTGTTTTTGCAATGGTGATTGGGATCAAACAATCCAAACTCGTGCCACATATAAAACCAGGATTCACACTCTCCTACACGCCACCACATAGGAGATGATCTTATTTGTCTTTATTAGACTCAACCAGATTGAAATATCCATAGAAAATATAATGAGTATCTAGAAGACACACTTCCGACAATATCCAAAATAAATAACATTCGATAACATCATTGGAGGCATAATGAAATCCAAGCGAGGATACGTTTATCAAAATCAAATACACATCTCGATGGTAGGGTGAGCCCCATGAGAGGACATTTTTAGATAGCTTTGGTGCAAGTAACATGATCACCCCTCCATAACCAGGATCATGATTGGACATCTTAGACATGGCGCCTAGCCAAATTGTTCGAGAAACATATAACAAAGGACAAACCTAGATATTTTAACATCCTAAATGCATAACACTTTCATATTTTGAAAATTAATTCAATTGTCCCTAACCATACATCGATGGGTTGGTTAAGTGAGTCCATGTACATTCCAAGAGTAAAACATCATTGGGAAACATCAAGGTGTATGGACCCCTCACAATCAAGGTTTTGAGGGCAACAAACTTATTGGCATATGAGGCTTTCTTTTGGTAAAACGACATGAGATCCGGGGAGTTGGAAATGACACAATTATCTTAGATATATTATTTTCTTCATAGGTGAAAGGAATTTGAGAGAGGTGATGCATTAATTTTCATTTAAGTGTAACCACATTGTCCTTTGGATAACTCACACCGAGTTAGGGATTGTGAAACAAGGGTGGTGGGAATGGTGGGATGAGATGACACAAATGTAGAAACAACTTGTGGGTGTGAGAGAGAGGTGATGGGACTTTAGTGATTGTCAAAATAATTTACTTGTGAACATTTATAGAGGAACTAGCTATTAGGAATTAGAGAACAAATATGCAGAAACAATTCCTCAAACCACATCAGTAGGAAACTATATAGCAGAATTATACTTGCAGAAATATAATAACATAAATGAATAATGCACAAAAGAAGACAAGACAAGATTTAACGTGGTTCACCCAATGTGGGCTACATCCACCAAGAACTTGCTCAAATTTTATTATTAACAAGAGTAAAACAACTCTCACATTCTTCTCTCAGTTATGAACTCACAACAAAATTCCAAAGATGCTAAACCACATCTAAACCACAATTGACACCCAATTGCATAACCTTGATCACTCTTGATCACCTCTTGATCATTAAGACTCAAGACCTCTTGAACACTCAAGATATCTTCAAGATACCCTAACACCTCTATTTATAGGATTACAATCCTTCTAAGAAGCCCTAAAGCCGACCCTAGAAGTTTGAAAGTCATGATCTTTCAACTTCCCATGGTTGAAAAAAATAGTCGCATGGCGTTAAACATATTAACAACAACGGTGCAATAAATGGCACAATGACTGCACAACCACGTCACAACAAACGACTGTAGAATACTCCTAAAGTCTCCAAACTTAACCGTTCGAGCTCCAGCACTTCAACACTGATTCAAGAAGACCAAAAATAGGATCCACACCCCAACAATCTCCCACTTGGAGACTGTTTCCACTGAGAAAAGTTCTTAACCCTTCATTATCAACCATGAAGGCCAATCAAAGTTGAACAAAACTTCAACTTCTCCCTTGTGACTGCCTTGGTCATCATATCCGCAGGATTCTGACTGGTATGAATCTTTTCTAGCTTCAACTTATCTTCTTCCAAAGCTGTCATGATGAAATGATATCTTAGCTGAATGTGCTTCGTCCTAGAGTGGAAAGTGGAGTTCTTCGCCAAATGAATAACGCTTTGACTATCATTATGTAGTCTCCCAACTTCCTGCTTATGACCCAACTCATCAAGCAACTGCTGTAGCCAAATCATCTCCTTGCTTTCCTCTGTGGCAGCAACATACTCAGCCTTTGTGGTTGACAAAGCCACAACCTTTTGAACCGTGAAATCTAACTCACCAGTTGTATCACCAACCGTAAATACATAACCTGTCATGCTCCTCCTGTTGTCCAAATCTCCTACCATGTCCGAATCTACATATCCACGTAATGTAGTGTTTGATCCACTAAAACACAATGCTGCTCCTATGGTCCCTCTCAAATACCAAAGGATCCACTTTATTACTCGCTAATGCTCTCTACCCTGGATCACTCATAAACTCGCTCACGGCCTCCCTTTGTATGGGAAATGTCGAGCCTAGTGCATACCATAGCATACATCAAGCTACCAACCACTGATGAGTATGGTATCTTGGACATCCTGGATTCTATCCTCCCTAGTCTTGGGACTCTGCTCCTTTGATAATTTAAAGTGACTCACAAAGGAGTACCAAACAGTTTAACATCCTGCATACTAAACCTCTCCAAGACCTTCTTTAGGTACTCTTCTTGAGATAATACCAGCTTCCTCTCTCCTTATATTCCGAGTTATTCTCATACCAAGGATTTGTTTTCTACCCCCAAATCCTTCACAAAGAAAAGAGTCACCTAGCTGCTTCTTGAGTACCTTTATTTCCTACATGTTCTTCCCTACAACAAGCATATCATCTACATATAGGCATATAATAATATAACTACCATCAAGAAACTTATTGATGTACACGCAATGGTTTGAGTGACACCTGGAGTAACCCTGCTCCTGCATAAAACTGTCAAACTTCATGTACCACTACTGTGGAGCTTGTTTCAGGCCATACAAGCTCTTCTTCAATTTGCACACTAACCTCTCCTTCCCTTTGACCTCATAACCCTGTGGCTGCTGCATGTACAATTCCTCCTCCAACTCACCATGAAGGAATGCAGTCTTCACATCCAACTGTTCTAAGTGCAGGTCTTCTACTGTAACTAAACCAAGAACAGTCCTAATAGAAGTCATTTTAACAACCGGAGAAAAAATTTCATCAAAGTCTATACCTTTCTTTTGTGTAAATCCCTTGACCACCAACCGGGCCTTGTATCGTTTCCTGCCTCCATCTTCCTCTTTGATTCTATACACCCACTTGTTCTGCAATGCTCTCTTGCCCTCGGGTAGCTCCACCAGATTCCAAGTCTGGTTTTCCATAAGAGATCTATGCTCTTCATCCATGGCCTACTCCCACTTCTTCCTAGCATCCACCTGCACTGCTTCCTCAAAGCACTCTGGCTCTCCATTGTCATTGAGCAATAAATAATTCAAAGATGGAGTAAATCGTTCAGTTCCTTCTTACCCTAGAAGACCTTCTCACCTCAGGAGTTTGGGGTTCTTGATGAGTAGTACTGACAGGCTATCTTGGAACATGTTGTACCTAAACGGCCCTCGGATACCTTCTTTGCTCGCAATGTCCTCTAACAATGTGTATTCTTTCTTTGATTCCTCTTTTGTTCTCTCAGAATGGTCTTTATACATGATTTTTTCATTAAAGACAATATCTCTAGACCGAAATATTTTTTTGTCTTTAAGACTCCAAACACGGAAACCAAAGTCATCTTCACCATATCCAACAAAGGTGCATTTCTTAGACTTAGCCTCTAACTTGGTCTTATCATCTTTATCAATGTGAACAAATACCTCACATCCAAATACTCTAAGAAATGAGTAATCAATTTTCTTACCTGACCAAGCCTCCTCAGGTATACCTCCATCCAAAGCCATAGAGGGTCCTCTGTTAATCAGATAAACAAATGTGCTTACCGCTTCCACCCAAAACATGAGTGGCAACCCCACATGTAACCTCATGCACCTAGCACGCTCCATGATTGTCCTGTTCATTCTCTCTGACACTCCATTTTCCTGTGGATTATTTGGAACCATTCTTTGCCTGTGGATCCCATTTACCAAACAAGTAATCAAGAAATTCATTGCTGTAATATTCCCTCCATTATCCGACTCGAGACATTTCGAGTTTGAGACATGTTTCATTCTCAACCAAGGCTTTCCATCTTTTGAAAGTTTCAAACACATCATATTTCTTTCTAATGCAATATACCCAAAATTTTCTAGTTGCATCATCAATGAAAGTGACGTAATAACATGAACCACCAATAGAGTTTACCTTAGTTGGCCCCCATACATATGTATGCACTAACTCCAACTTACCCTCCTTCCTGGTAGGTCCAACCTTGAGGAATCTCACCCACTTCTGTTTCCCATAAACACAGTCCTCACAGAAGTCCAAATCTAACTCCTTTAATCCGGCAGCCTTTGTTTATAATCTGCATGCCCTTATGACTCATATGACTGAGTCTTTGGTGCCACAAAGTTGCATCTCCATCTGCAGCAACTAAATTGCAATAATCAACACCACTGGTTAAATACAAAGTACTAGTTTTCTTACCTCTTGCAACCATAAGAGCTCCCTTAGTAACCTTCCAAGAATCATTTTGTAAAACCCGACCATATAGCCATCACTACCTAGTTGTCCCATTGATATCAAGTTCGCCTCAACTTAGGCACATGCCTCGACGTCCTTAAGTAGCCACGTGTTCCCATTCTCGCATTTTCACCCGAACACAACCTTTCCCTACTATGCTTTACATGGTTCATCATCACCAAGATATACATGTCCAAAATCACCTTGAACAAAATCAGTAAAGTAATGTCTATGTGGGGTGGCATGGAAAGAAGCCCCTAAATCTAATACCTAAGATTCAACAATATTATCTAAAGAAAGAATTAAGGCATCCTAACAAACATCACCTACTGCCACATTTACCTCTTTAGTTTTCTCCTTCTTGTTCTTCTTATCCCGAAGAGCCCAACAATCTTTCTTAGCATGACCAACCTTCCCACAATGCCAACATTCTAACTTACTCTTAGACTTTGACCTTCCATGATCATTCGACTTCCCACGGTTACCTTTCCCTCTATTCTTTTGTCTCCCTCTGCTCTCCACCATCAAAGCGTTTCCAGAAGTAGAAGAATCTCCGGTGCTCTTCCTTCGCATTTCCTCGCTTAGGATCACACCTATTACATCCTCAAACTTCAACTTTGAGTTATTAGAGACTGAATTACTTACAACCATAACCAATTTGTCCCAGCTATCTGGCAAGGAGCAAAAATCAACAAAGCCCTGACCTCATCATCAAAGTCAATTTTTATTGAGTTTAACATACAACCGTATTAAATTCATTCAAATGATCAAAGAACAAAACCATTCTCAGACATCTTCATATTAAATAATTTTTCATCAAAAATATTTTATTAGAGGTAGAGGGTTTTTCATATAACTTCCCCAACGCACTCATGAGACCTTCCATGGTCTTCTCTTGTGATATGTTGAAAGCAACCGAAGATGCAAGGCATAAATGAATTGCCCCAAGTGCCTTTCTATCCAACAACTCCCAATCCTCATCCGACATGGTTGTAGGTTTCTTGTTTTTCCAGCCAAAGGAACATGGAGGTCCTTCTGATATAAGTAATCCTCCATTTGCATCTTCCACAAACCAAAGTTCTACCCATTGAACTTCTCAACCCTCATCCGCCATCGCTCCCACTCAAGCTAAACTTTCGTTGTGATTTATAACTTCACAAAAAACCACGAAAGCTCGATACCAATTGTTAGGAATTAGAAAACAAATATGCGGAAACAATTCCTCAAACCACAGCAGTAGGAAACTATATAGCAGAATTATACTTGCAGAAATATAACAACATAAATGAATAATGCACAAAAGAAGACAAGACAAGATTTAACGTGGTTCACCCAATGTGGGCTACGTCCACCAAGAACTTGCTCAGATTTTATTATCAACAAGAGTAAAACAACTCACATTATTCTCTCGTTATGAACTCATAACAGAATTCCAAAGATGCTAAACCACATCTAAACCACAATTGACACCCAATTGCATAACCTTGATCACTCTTGATCATTAAGACTCAAGACCTCTTGAACACTCAAGATATCTTCAAGATACCATAACACCTCTAGTTATAGGATTACAATCCTTCTAAGAAGCCCTAAAGCCCACCCTAGAAGTTTGAAAGTCGTGATCTTTCAACTTCCCATGGCTAAAAAAAGTCCCGATGTTAGCAAAGAACGACGCGCGAAACGATACAACGATTGCAGAATACTCCGAAGTCTCCAAACTTAACCGTTTGAGCTCCAACACTTCAACACCGATTCAAGAAGACCAAAACAAAGCTTCACACCCCAACACTAGCTCAAAAGGTTCGACAAGGCGGTAAGTCATGGTTGGAAGATGAGTGGATCCATGAGGGGAATTTTTCTTATTAGTGACCATAAATGTACACAACTATCACTTTGTTTCTTACATTTATTGCTAATGGATATTCGATAGTATGAGACCATGACCATAGGTGTACAATGACCTACATCATCCTCAAACATCCAAAACAACTATTTGTAGGGAAACAACTATTTTTACCAAAAAAATGTTGTACTTAAAAAAAATGTGGTTTATGATTGGGTTTTAAGTTCATCTATTAATTCTTTGTTGATGACAAGTTGAATACTTTATCATACATACACATAAACTTATTGATAATGTGATTTTAATATGTAGTTGACATATGGCTGAATTGGACTCTTTTATTTCCATTCACATAATTAAAACTTATATCCAACTAAATCATTTCCACAACAAATTACATATAACTTACATTTAAGGCATATTTTTCGAAGCTTGAAAAACCATTTTAATTAATATATCAATATACAAATTTAATCATACTAATAACAAGGTTAAAAATAAAGCGGAAGTAGGGGGTGGAGGAGACGGGTGTAGGTGAGGGATGGTTGATAACATGACACCCCATAGTTTTTCTTTTCAATATCACAGATGGATTCCTTATATCGGTAGAAGCTCTCAATCATCAGTATTTTTTTTTTTTTTTCAATGTTCATTTAACACTTCTTTAGAATGAAAGATGGCATGGGAATTTTTTTGTTATTTGGATCTTCTCCCAATAACAAGGAAAGAGCTATATACATATAGGTGTATGTATAGCTCTTGCTATGCATTTGTGAGATATGTTGTAATCAGAGTAAGCTATTGTGTTATTTATTGCGAGAGCAACATTCTCCATGAGCTCCAAATATGGTACTACACCAAATTTGTCAAAAAATACTCCCAATACAAAGTCAGGTGAAACTCGACAAATGGTGCAACAAACACTTCCCCAATGATCCACAAGGATCTCAAGGTCCTCCCCGTCCAAACGAACTTTCTCGCTTACACTTGAATATGAATTTATGAAGCATAAGATTCAAAAGAACCAGCACTTTGTTATAACTTAAATGGTTGTAAATAGTATTATTGTTTCTTCACAAACGAAATGGATCTCAGAACGAGATGTATACTAAATTTAGCTATATTGTACAGGACGGAACCTGGAAAGTTAAAGCATCGTATTCCAAAAAGAACTCCAGTCAAAACAGTTGACAACGAGAGAGAATCTTTTAGAAATGCAATCTCAATCTTTTAGAAATTCCTTCCTCGAAAAGCACGCATACAGTGGGTATGAAAACACACCCGACAAATAATTTTAGGCCGAAAAACAAACCAGACAAATCAATATCACAGCCGCCAACAGCTCTGCCAAAATAGATCTTACACATTTTAGATTGATCTTGAAAAAGATGGCTCAAAAGTTGTGATGCCTTAATTATTTAAAGCGATTTGAACTTGGGAATTCAGCGTCTTAAACTGTAGTCGAGAAAAGGACAATGATTTTGAGCAGAGTAGGTTGGTGGACTGCTTTGGCATGTTTGTTGGGAGTGGCATGGATATGTTTTCTTCACTATCAGAGTCTGATTCACAACAGAGGAAAAAAGCTGCCCCCTGGTCGTATGGGATGGCCTTTAATTGGACAAACTCTTCCTTTTCTTAGACCACATCCATCTACCTCGATAGGCCCATTTCTTCAAAACCACTGCAAACTGTAACTACTGTAAACTCTGCAGATAGTACTTTCTTTGACTGCCATTTAACAGCATCTTAAGAGTTTTATGCTATGTTTTTGCAGGTTCGGCAACATTTTCACTTCGCTTGTTTTTGGGCAGCCAACGATTGTATCGTGTGATCCAGAGCTTAATTTTTACATTCTGCAGAATGAGGATCGGTTGTTTCAGAGCAGCTACCCAAAGCCCATTCATGGCATCTTGGGGAGTTTTCAATGCTGGTAATTGTGGGTGATGCCCACAAACGAATTCGGTCTCTTGCATTAAATATGATCAATGCTGCTAAAACAAGTACTGATTTCTTACATGATATCGAGTGGAATGCTGTTTATGTGTTTGATCGCTGGAATCATGAACAGAACATAATGGTGTGCGAGGAGGCTAGAAAGGTATGTTTTTCAGCCGTAAATATTATGTTTGCTTCTTCGTGCTCAATAGGAACCAATATACAGAGTTGTAGGTATCTTAACTCTGTACAAAATGCCTCAGTCCACATAAATATGCAGTGTTATGCAAATAGCGCTATACACAGTCGTAAGTTTTATGAATAAACTCTAGTGAACTTAAGTTTGGTTTTAAATATAAGTGCCTATGTGAGTTTGACAGGCTTCATGTAAACACCCCAATGTTCAGCTTGAATGAATGGTGTTGAATGCATGGGTTTTAACAGTCAAAAACAATGAAAATGTTAAACAGTCTATGTGAGCTAGTCAACACCCGAATCAGAACGCTAATTCACCAGCTTCAAAAGCTCTTCCCATTTCACATGCATCTGTAAGAGCTGTTGAAACTTTTGTCCCGTGTTTCAAGAGAATTCTCTCACTCCTCTTTACAAGGGAAATAGTTTGGTCTATACATATTTCCCTTTGACCGACTCATACTTTGGTTTGTACGAATTTCACATGCTCTTATAAGTGTCGTTGAGGTTTTTTCCTTCAAATGGTGATGTATTTATAGGGGTTGTTGAGGTTGTTGTGAGTGTCACATGTACCTATAGGTTTGTTGAGATTTTGGTTGTAAATTTTATGAGTTTCATATATATTTTGTATGTGTCATCAAGACTCTTGTCTTAAATGTTGAGAGTTTCATACGTATTTATATGTGTTGTTTAGGTTTTTGTTTTAAATTTGTGACTTGCAAATACCATAACCAAAGTCAATATATTGGGGTTTATATGAATTTCACATGCTCTTATAAGTGTTATGGAGGTTTTGGTTTTTCTCCCAAATTTAGATGCATCTATAACTGTTTTTGAGGTTTTGAGGTGGTTATAGGTTTTGTTAAGACTTTTGTTCCATTTTTTGTACGTTTCACATATATCTATAGGTGTCATTGAGACTGTTATCCCAAATTTCATGAGTTTCACATGCATCTACAAGTGTTGGTTAGGTTTTGTCTCAAACTCATGATTTTCACATACACCTATAAATACACATATTTGTAAGTCAGCAAAACTTGAACCCTAGTCCTATGACTTGCAAGTTGTATAACCTACCATTACACTCTAACAATTTATAAAAAAATTTCATGAAAACTTTATTTTATAATTAAAAACTTCACTATCCAAACATATGTGATGTTTAGACACAACTACATTCACCTATAGATGTTGAGGCTTTTGTCCCTGATTTCACATACACCTATAAAAATTTTGTCCCAAATTTCGAGAGAGCTCTCACTTGTCATTGGGAAAATTAATGTGGTCTATACAGAAACTAATTTTGGTTTATAAGTATTAGCTTTTGTCCGACGCTTAGAAAGCTATCTCACTCATATTTTAAAAGTGCAGTTTGGTTTATTCAAATTGGCATTTATGTTTGTTTCACATGCACCTTTAGGGGTGCTGTTGATCATCTTTGGGGAAACTAAGCTTAGTCTACAAATATGAGCTATCTCACTCATCGTCACAAGCGAAGTTCAATGTATTCTCTATAGACATTGGTGTCTATTTGCATTTCACACGAACCTATACTTTCTTGCTTTTGCTGCTAATGTTTGTCGTGTCAGTCTTAAGGAAAAAAAGTAAACAGTCATTTGAGTTGGGTTGCGTGTGCTTTTTTTTCAGTTTACATTCAACGTAATGGTGAAACAAATATTGAGTTTGAAGCCAGAGAGTCCCGAAGCATTACAGATTTTGGGGGAGTTGTTGACGTTTATGAATGGACTGGTATCATTGCCCTTGAACATTCCCGGCACCCGTTATGCAAGAGCAGTGAAGGTATTATGGTAGCCATTTTTTTGAAGTGATAACTGCTAAGTGTAATAGTATTTGATTACCAGTTTTTATTACAGGCAAACATAATGCGGAGTTGTAATGGATTTTTGTAAGAGACAAACTTCCGAATGAATACTCAAATTTTCTGAACCTAGTCTCTTAAACTCAATGGATTGGGAAAACCTGAAATATCTAATGGATGTTCTTGTTTCGTGACAGTCAAGGTTTAGAATTTTCGCCACTGTGAAATCTATAATAGACGAAAGAAGAAAAAGACATGATTATACGAGAGGAGATTTTCTCGACTCAATCCTCACAGATAGTAACCTTTCCGACGAAGAGATGCAGAGTCTTGTTCTAGACCTTGTCTTTGCTGGCTACGAAACGACTTCTACCTTGATATCTTTAGTTCTCAAGTTTCTGACTGACTGTCCTAAGGCACTGGAGCAGCTGAAGGTATAAAGATTTATAAAAGTAAAGTTTGTTGGCATTTTTGAGACTTTTTGCATTGCAGGTAGAAGTCATGTCAAATATTTTCTGGATTTGACTACGTAATTATATTTTGAATTAGAAGCTTCTAGTCATAAACCCATCATGAGGAAGCTATAAAGAAATGATTAATTGTTTTGGATTTACAGAGCGAGCATGAATTTATAAGGAGAGGAAAGGAAAAGATGAATGCCTGAATATGGATGACTACAAACAAATGACATTCACCCAAAATGTCAGTTGCCAACATTTTATTTACTCTCTTGTTGCGTTTTTGAGATTCTTTACCATAGACTTTTATAACTGTTTTTTTACAGGTGATAAATGAGGCTTTACGATTAGGAAACGTGGTGAAATTTGTACATAGAAAAGCGGTGAAGGACATTAAGTTCAAAGGTACAAAACCCTAATTGGTTTTGAATATTGTTTTGATTATATTAGTGTATTATGTTTGTGTTGGAATGATCTGGGGTTAGTCTCATGTTAGAATTTCACTCTTCAAAACTATGAATTACCCCATGTTATAATTTCACTCTTCAAAACTATGAATTATTGAGTATTCACCAATCCCATTATAAAAAAACTAATCATGAAATTTGCGCAGAATATGATATTCCAGCTGGTTGGAAGGTGCTTCCAATTCTGAGTGCTGTGCATTTAGACTCCTCTAATTTCGACAATCCTTTTGAGTTCAATCCCTGGAGATGGAAGGTCTGTTATTTATATGTAATTTATGATTCAACGACTGTTCATATCAGTTGTGCTAATAATTGATTTTTTTCATATGGATGAGAAACTTATTCATTTAACTTCTTTTTAATGTGGCAGATGCCCATAGCTGGAAAAAGTTTATTCCCTTCGGCGGGGCACACGGCTTTGTCCTGGATATGAATTGGCCAGATTAGAGGCAGCTGTGTTTTTACATCATCTTGCTCTCAGCTTCAGGTCCTCGTCAAACAATTTTTTGTGATGATATTTCTTACAAAAGCAATGAAATTCTGATATAAAAGAAACTTGGGTGGCAGGTGGAGAACGGCGGAGCATGATCATCCAATAGCATATCCGTACGTGGTATTCGAGAAGGGTTTGTCTATTAAAGTTAAGCGTTTATAAGGCAGTATTTGGGTTTTAAATGTGAGGGCCACATATTGTTTTCACTAAGGACAAATTTGCCCTTCAAATTGTGCCCAAGGTTATTAGTAGTGCCAATGCATTATAACTATAGGTTTCACAATAGATAAACAAGGTGTTATTGTTTGTATTTTTCAACCAATTAAACATGGTTGTTATTTTCATTAATAAAATATACACTTGTCACATTAATAAACCTATATGTTTTTTAACAAAATAATTGTAAAAATGCATTTATCTTCAATGTGATTGGCTTAAAAATTAACATGTTATTACAACCTTCAGTAATTTCGAGAAAAATATGATGTCATTAACATTTATGATATTAGCATTTAAAATTCTATTTAATTTTAAGTAAAGTTACAATCGTACTCAAGGTTTGTATTACAATCATGTTAAAAGTTGTCGCCACATCAAAATATTTCCGAGCTCAATATACTTACAAGTGCAAGCCGAGGATGTCTGATTGGATGGACACGGTGCCCCCTATATCTGACCGATAGATTTCTCCCAGCTCCCAAAATATTAGACGACTTGAACTTAATACGGTCTCTCCAAAATAAGCAGGATTTTCTAGAGTAAGCGCCTTTAGATTATCGTCAAGTGCTTTGACGAAGGCAATCCTCAGCCTCATTACTTTACCCAGGGCGAGAAAAATCGGACCCGAGAAATGTCGTCGAGTGTATCTTGTAGCAGAGCTTGGACCAAGAAGCGGTGCGACCAAAAACAAATCAAAATGCTACAAAACCATGACCCACCACTCTTTCTGCCAAACCCATTAGCCCCTGCCCCCTTAATACCACCATTGGTTTTGTGGGCTTTTGCTCAAGGTCCACTCCACCGGGATGAAACCGCTTTCAAGGGATACCTAATTCCATTTGCTATAACAATAACACCCCCATCATTTCTCCTAATTCCGCCATTGATTTGAAGCGTTTGGGAAATATATTTTGAACCAATTCCATTTGCTCCGACAATAACAACCCCATCATTTCTCCTAATTCCAACATTGCTTTGAAGTGCTCGGGAAATATATTTTGAAGCACACGGGAGATGTACGATTTAATGTCGAACTTAAAATAAAGCTTTTTATTTACTTTCACAATGAAGACAAAATAGAGGATTCAGATGAACAACCAAAACAAAAAAACATTGTTTGGCTTCGTCTTTGCCGTTTCAAAGCAAAATACAAGGAAAAATATCTAGAGAAAACAAATCCCTATAAACATACCGGATTGAATCTTGTAGCGAGCTTGGACCAAGAAGCAAAGACCTAAAAACAAATCAAAATGCTACAAAACCACGACCTACCACTCTTTTGCAAACCCATTAGCCCTCTCGCCCCTTAATACCACCATTGGTTTTGTGGGCTTCTTGCTCAAGGTCCACTCCACTAGGATGAAACCGCTTGAAGGGATACCTAATTCCATTTGCTATAACAATAACACCCCCATCATTTCTCCTAATTCCGCCATTGATTTGAAGCGTTTGGGGAAATATATTTTTGAACCAATTCCATTTGCTCCGACAATAACAACCCCATCATTTCTCCTAATTCCAACATTGCTTTGAAGTGCTCAGGGAAATATATTTTTGAAGCGCACGGGAGATGTACGATTTAATGTCGAACTTAAAATAAAGCTTTTTTATTTACTTTCACAATGAAGACAAAATAGAGGATTCGGTATGAACAACCAAAACAAAAAAACATTGTTTGGCTTCGTCGCTGCCGTTTCAAAGCAAAATACAAGGAAAAAATATCTAGAGAAAACAAATCCCTATAAACATACTCCGGATTGAATCGTGTCCATACAAATGCAAGAGTTTTAATGGCGGTGAACCACATTATAAAAAGTACAAATGCGGTATTATAACTTTTTCTTTGGGTCATGCACTGATTTTCCTTGTGTGTTTTTTTGACTTCTTGTCTTATGTGTCTGCATTGACGTGGAAATTATCAGTAGACTCAATTTTCATGAAATATGACAGAGTTCGCAGAGATTAAACGCTAAAAATCTTCATTAATTTCTATCACAAACTTCGTACAAATATATAGTATATGAGGCTCCTATAAATTAGGAGGTAGGTTAAACAACACACCCCATATAACTCCAAATAAACAACCACTAATCTAAGTACGTAATATTGTAGTTACTTAACTAACCAAATACGACTAACCATTAACAAACAACACAATAATATTACTTAACTAACCAAATACGACTAACCACCTATATTAGTGAGTTGTTTATTAACAACTTCACTATTACAATAGTAATTATATTTCTACATTTACATAATTACTAACACCTCAAATATAATGTAAAAATTAATTTCCTAACATTCCCCCCCTTAATGTTTACATGGTAGCAAACAATTGTCACACATATTTTGTAGCTTTGCCACTGTGCTTGCTCATGATCTTGGTACAACACTCAAATTGAAGGTAGAAGAAGGAACACAACAACCTCTTATCAACGATGCGCTTGTTGGGAACACATCTGACCGATGAGGATGAGAACATGCTTAGGAATCATCTACTTATCAACCAGTCAATATAGGGAACACATCTAACCTAGCAATGTGGGAACTCAAATAGGAACACATCTGAACAAACTTTAATGGTTTTCTAGAGGCTAACCACAAACCTAGGTATGAATAGGAACACATCTAACTGTTTAACCTCTTCAAGACTCATGATGTTACATTTCACTGTGCTATTTGTTCTTCACTATGTTATTACATCAATGAATTATGTAGGAATAACCATATATACATGTGAACATGAATGAACCTTTGTTCTTATTTCTCACACCACATCGACAATTTGAAAAACAAAAATCCACACCAAACTGAAATGTTGAAATCAAACACATTGCACACTAAAATAAGGCACACCACTCTAAAGCAAAAGCACACACATGCCACCAAATCAATGAAGTGGCCCCGTTGTTGACAATCGACGAGAGGTCACTAATTAACCTCCATCCTTTGATGCCTCCGTCCTCCGGCCTCATGTCAGCTAGCTCAACTTGACTTGGATATGAAGCTTGATAGGTTCCACATTAGGTTTATTTGTATAACTCCCCGCAATGTGAAATAGTTTATTTTTTTGAACGTCAGTAACACCGAAAATGCATCCATGAGGTAATTTTTTAAAATTTTACGGACTTTTATAATGACACACCTTTTGACGATGACTCACAAATTTGACAATGACTCATAAATTTGACGATGACTTTGACTCGAGACAAAAGGACTCTACAATAAAATGGACTTCACATGGGAAAGTGATTTTGAGATCGCGAGATATTTAATGATGAATACTATGACAATACCAAGACTTATTAACTTTATTAAATTGACAACAAACAACTTATAATATTTTGACCGCTACTAAACTAAAAACAAAACTGTGTAAATCGACTCTTGATACTTTAAACAAAAAATTGACTAACAAATAACTCAGACTTGAAGCCACTTGGAAACGACATGCACAATTTTTAGAATCTTCACTTCGCCATCAATGTAACAAATAGATTTCATAAGCAAATCAATGCAAATGGTAAATTTATGTACCGTGTTTAGAGGAGGAAAAGAGTGATTTGTTGCAGCTTCGTAGAATTGATTCCAAGCTTTTGGTACGTGTCCAATAATGCACATGTGTCATTGTCAACCTGAGCAAAATATATACACAATCAAACTAGGTTTGCAGATCCAATGATTTTGAAATGCCAGTCAAAGCAATTGACCAAGCCTCGAATGGTCTGCGTAGAAGAGATTGAACGTTGGAATTTGATCTCATATGCCTTTGTAAGCGTTTTGAAGAATACAGATGTGCTTCTTTGAGATACCAACCGTATGATTTTTTTCTCAATGTTGCAATGTGAATGCACAACTGAGATGTGGTTGAGTACTCAATACAACGATCTTAGAATGCAAGATAAAAGACATATTTGATATTCTCCTTTAGGTGAATGCTTCTCTCTTTCAAATGCTGAACTTATTCTCAGATGCACCAGATGTATACTACTCTGTAAAACTTTCTTAGGTCATCTCACTTAAACCTGAGAAATTTGTCTTACAGTAGACTGAATACCCTTTAGATCACTGGTCAATGCAACGCTACGGATCCTCCTTTTGATGGCTGTAAAGGTCGTTTAGGACTGCAAACAAACTAGGATAGAATGCAAAACTAGAACAAGATAAAAGCCAAACTTATCAAATCCTAAATCTGACTATAAATATTGTACAACCTGAAACAATTGTTTAAAAAACATTTCACAAGTGAATCATATTCGGGAAACCAAAAATACCCATGGAATTTCCCTCATGAAATACTCAGACCATGACATTGCTCTAATACCAAATCATGAAATATGGACAAAGTTACGAGATATTAAACACAAAATCTTTGTTAATTTCTATCACAAACTTCATACAAATATATAGTATATGAGGCTCCTATAAATTAGGAGGTAGGTTAAACAACACACCCCATATAACTCCAAATAAACAACCACTAATCTAAGTACGTAATATTGTTATTATATACAACAATATTACTTAACTAACCAAATACGACTAACCATCTATATTAGTGAGTTGTTTATTAACAACTTCACTATTACAATAGTAATTACATTTCTACATTTACATAATTACTAACACCTCAAATATAATGTAAACATTAATTTCCTAGCAATTTTTCCAAGTGGGTTTTTAGCTTTATTCTTATTAAAGCGCGACTAAAATGGAAATTATTTTGTACTTATTTCCGTGGGCTTGAGTTCGCTTCCCATTATTCCCCATGGTTCCCACTAACGTTGCCATGTGTCCTCCTTTGTTGCCCTACGTTTCAAATCAAACTTTGGTTTGAGTGTAGTCATAAATTTTATCGCATATGATCCTCTTTTCCCTCTTTAATTTGTTTTGTGCTTTGTATGGGGTAGGGTAATTGTTATCAAATTTTGCACCCTTTAAAAATTGAATAACTTAGTAGATCTGGGAGTTGGTAGTTGTTTGAGGCATGCATTACAATTTGTAGGATGGATCGTGGGTTAACTCGACTGGGTTGGTCTCCATTCGCAGTGAGGTGATGAGCTACGACAAAGGTTTGAGTTGTTTTTGGTGAACTCGGTAGAGAGGCAAAAGCAACAGTAAAATACCACCGGTAGCATCAAACATGCTACCGACTGGTAGCATGTAATATGCTATCACATCGTCGGTAGCAAGTATGGATGTTACTGCATGGTAAGCATTTTATATGCTACTAGTTGGTATTATCGATGGCGGTAGGTCACATGAAAAATGACGCAAAAGCACTGGTAGCATCCTTAGATGTTCTTGATCGACATCACTCAAAATTCTCCCAACCGCAATATGTATGGAGGATACTAACCAAGATTATCAAGACAACGACGTTGTCTTTTGACAACTCTAAATGCTATCGGTCGATAACATTTGTACGGATGCTATTTGTCTGGATTTTTTTTTAAAAGTTACCGATCGGGTAGAAGGAAAGCATGTTAGTGATTCGGGTTGCATTTATGTAACCAACCAGACACGAGGAAGAAAATTCTACCATATGGGACAAGAAATTTCATGCAACTAGGTGAGTGCGGGAACAAAATAGGCATTAATAGAAGCGATGTGACGGGTTGTTCGCCGACACTAAAATTTTCATTCGTAATTTATATTTCAATAATGTATGTATTAGGAATAGGATGTTGTTAAGTATAATTAGTAGTAGCGTTCGGTAGAAGATAACAGTATTTGCAAGACGATTTACGCCGCCAATAATGTATAGTACGGTAATAGTCAAAAGTACAATAGAAATGTTGTGGTAAAAAGTAAATATTTGTCAGTAAGTGGTCCGTAATGTTAAAATGTCAAAGTTGGGGTAAGTAGAGAAGTAGGGTCTACATGATTAGGAATTAGAAATATTATATTGGTAATAAGGACAAGGAGTGAGGTCATAAATATTTTGTGTATTTTATTTGTAAAAAGTCTAAAAATGTGGAACCCATGTGAAATGATAAGGTTTATCTTATCTTAAAAGATAAGCTTACATGTACAGATAAGAGTTAAGGTATGGAATATGATTCGTTAGAGTGGATTTCTTATCCTATCTTAGAGATAAGATGGATAAGCCTGGAAGTTCTATAAATAAAGAGGCCACCCCCCTCATTTAGCATAGAAGGAAGTAGTGAGAAATATTGTATGAGTAAGTGTGTAAAGGAAGCCATCATTTTGAAGGTGTGTTAAAGAAGCCATTAAGAGGTGTAATTGTGAAGTTTCTCCCATAGTATTGGTGGAAGGCAAGTGAAGTCAGTAACACTTGAAGTACCTCATGGGTGAGATTGTAACAATTTCATGTTAATATTATAATTTACTTTGATATTTCAGATTTATCATCATTCCTTCTTATCATAGTCTATAGTATTCTTGTGTTATGTTTGTTGTTGTGTTTCTAGATTACATCCACCAAACTAAAAGTCATGGCATTAGTTAATAATCATAAAGCACGAGGAGTTCCTGTGGAGAATTAACATAATGTCGGATTGGTGATGACATTTTGGTTCCGTTGTCGGGATCATTCCTTGTTGGTGGATTTTCTGGAGAAATATTCCCACTTAGTCAGAAAACATTTGGAGGGTAACCTTGTTTTTACTATGCATAGTAGTTACCATGGTAAAGTCACTTTTTTCCGTGAATAGTATTTACACGCTGAGAAAGTCACTTTTTACCGTGAATAGTATTAATCGCAGTAATTTTACTTTTTCTTTATGTGAATAGTGTTTACCACAGTAAAGTCAGTTTTTACCGTAGTAAGTCAAGTTTTACCATAGTTTACCGTGGTCATTTCTATTTTCTATTATAGTGATTCCAATTATTTGTGCACATAAGTCTTGTTGATTGTACTTGTGGGTTGGTATTTCACTGTGGTTACTTTTGAAAATGGGGAAGATTCTTATTTTTTTAGCCCAATCTAATGAAGATGCTTCCTCTTTCATTCAAGAGTTTAAACGATCTTGCATTTGTAATGGCCTCATAAGAAGGGAACAATGGACTAAATTTTTTCCTACCTTTTTGGATGGTTCAACCCTTAGGTGGTTTGAAACACTAGGTGATAATGTGAAAAACTCATGGGATTTATTAACTAAAAGTTTTCTTAAAGAATTTGGTGAACAACAGAAATATGTAGATCTCATGATCGATATCACAAAGCTATCCCAAGGAGAGAAGGAGAAGATAAGGGATTATCATGCTCGTGTTCTAGAGCTAAGGAGGAAGCTCGATGCCCAAAATCCTAAGGAAGGATTAGTGGATGGGTTGATGAATGGTGTGGATAATCTCCTCGTAAGCACTTCATTCTTGGAATGAAGCGAGATCGCACAATGAGTGAAGTATGACCGCCTAGCTACCATTGAACAAGCAAAGGAGATTGCAAGAAGGAAAGAAGAAAGAATGGAAGAGGAGCCCAAAGAAATTGTTGCTAAAGTAGAGCCTACACCAAAGACCTTTGGTCCATAATCCACAACCACTCTCGGTGAGCACAAATATTTCTCCTAGTACATCTACCGAGTATGAAGATCTGCTCAAGAAGCGGGCCATTAACTATTAATCTTCTTCAAGGAAAAGAATTTAGTTCTCGGGGAGGAGATAGAGGTCTAAAAAGAACTATTTCTGAAGTCAGTATGTTATGGTTGTTATAAAAGGGTCATTCTAAGTATAATTGTCGGATAGAGCTTCTACATCCGATACAAGAGATAATGATAAAGGAAAAGCACCTATGAATTCTTTTGATGTAGTAGATAAGAGCATAAATAATGAAGTAGATGTGTTTGTAACAAAAAAGAAAGAAAGAAAAAGATAATCAAGATGGAAATGATCCTAAGAAGATGAAAGGAGAAACTAGTAAGAAACATAGGAGAAGAAAATTGGGTGTGTAGGATTTTCTCGATTTCACGGCATAAGGACCATACTCCATCTTAGAAGATCTATCCAAAGGCCTACAAATATTATATATGGTCAACTCTCTTGGCTATGTCTTCTGAGAAGAGGTGGGAGCTGCGAAGTGGAATCAATGCTCGGCGAAGGAAGGAGGTTGAGGTCCCTGTTTTGGAGGCAGAGGCAGATCCCTATGCTCCACAAGCTGAGGTATTATGTAATGGTATTTCAATTCATGATGTCTTAGTTGATGGAGGTGCTCTAGCTTAATGTAATGACCAAGTCTCGTAATGAATATGTTGGGTTTAAAATTGATCGCCCCTCAACACTTATGTTAGGGTCATTAAATAAGGAAAAACTAAACTAGAAGGCATTGTTTCAAATATTGCAATATCTATTATGGGTATTCAGTATGTGTGGTAGACTTTAGGTGATGAAAAATGGTATTAATACCCAACGTTGTTGGGAAGACCATGGCTAAAGGCGTTCATGCAAGAAACTACCGGAATGAAGGCTTTATGACACTTGGACGTGGTAGTAGAGAGGGTGAAGATAAACGTGATCCCTCGGCATCATAAGGTAGAACTTTGTGGATTCAAGTGATGAAACCGATGATTGGACATCCTCTCGATTACTCTAGTACCGGTGAAGTGGACATAGAAGATGAAGAAAGTGAGGTTGATGTTTAGGTCATAAATATCCTTCCATGCCACACCGACTCATGAACCCATAAAATTATCGAAGAAGAAGTTGATGAATGTCTCCAACAAATAAAGATTGGTGATGTTGTGAAGGAGAGTGAGAAGGAATGCTACCTCCACTCTTTTGAAGGTACATACAACTATTCACTTTTGATTACAAGGAACTCCATCAAGTAAGTTGGGTAGAACATTCTATTGAGGTAGATGGTGTTAAGCCCATAAAGCAAATGCCATATAGAATGAATCCTAATTTTTCCAAGACTGTAAAAGAAGAAATATATAAGTTGCTTGATGCAGATTCATATTTCTTTGTGGAGAATTCAGAATGGGTTTCTCCCATTGTGATCTCAATAAAAAAGAATGGGAAGCTACGCATTTGTGTTGATTATAGGAAGCTCAATAAGGCAATAAAGAAGGATCATTACCCGCTTCCATTCTCAGATCAGATCTTGGACGAAGTAGCTGGCCAGGAGTGCTATAGTTTTGCTAATGGATATAATGGATACAACCAAGTTTGTATAGCAGAGAAAGATCAGTTGAAGACCACGTTCACCACTCCTTGGGAACATTTTCTTATAGAGTTATGCCTTTTGGGTTATGTAATGCCCAAGCAACGTTCTAGTGTTTAATGAATAGGTGTTCGAACCTCTACATTGGGAACTTCATCAAAGTATTTCGGATGATTTTTGCATCTATGGGAGCAAGATGGACCACCTACACCAAATGGAGACAACATTTCAAAGGTTAGATGAAGCAAAACCTCACTAAACCCTAAAAGTGTGTCTTTGGATGTTCTAAAGGTATTTTGTTAGGGCATGTTGTATCCAGAGATGGTATTGAACGATCCTAATAAAGTTTCAAAAATCAAAGAGTTACTGTTTCCTATGAATAAGTAAGTTGAGATCATTTTTAGGCCATGTGGGTTACTATAGAAGGTTCATCAAGAATTTCTCAAAGATTGCATGACCATTAACTTGATTCAAGAAGGATGTTACTTATGAACCAGAAATAAGGCGCATGAAGCTTTTGAACAATCGAAGGAAGCCCAGTGTCTTCACCTATTTTAAAGAATCCGATTGAGCAAGCCATTCATTATGTATACTAATGCCTCGACGTAGCACTAGGAAGTACTATGAGCCAAAAGGATGAAAATGGGAATGATCATCTAGTTTACTTTGGGAGCGAGAAAAAATGAGCAAAGGTGTTGAGGTAAATTATATTATAATGAAAAAGAGGCTCTATTATCATTTTGCTATAAAGAAGTTTAGAAATTACTTGCTAGGGCAGAAATTTATAGTTATGTGCATCATCAAGCTCTAAAATATATTATCAATAAGCCTAACCCATCAGGGAGGATAGCAAGATGGATAATTTTGCTACAAGAATTTGAATTTGATATTATAGATAGGCCAGAAAGAAGCATGTCAATGCGGATGCACTCTCTCGAGCCTATGATAGTTTAGGTTCATCTTGTAATGATGATGATTTCCTAGATACAACATTGTTATCTCTTGACACAATCCCTAGTGAATACATATATATTTGGAATTATCTGCATGAATTCAAGTTTCTTGATGGTGCCAATGCAAAGACTAAGAGGAAGATTACTCAAGCTGACGTGTCCATATTCTATTTTGCATGGAGTATTATTTCGAATAGGACCTGATGGGTCCAGATAAGAGGCCATTGGACGTGATCAAGGGAAGGAGCTGATAGAAGAATTCCACAATGGTACATGTGGAGGGAACTTATTTTGAAAACTTACAGCAAGAAGGATCTTGGATGCAGGTTATCACTGGCCCACTCTTTTTAAAGATTGTTATAATTATTGTAAGACATGTGATATTTGTCAAACACATAGTAACCTTAAGACTTCATCAGCTCCATTATGCCCTATTCTTCCACTTGGTCTCTTTGAAAAGTGGGGAACAAACATTGTAGGTCCACTTCCAACTACCCCACGCCAAAATAAGTATATTGTAGCTGCCACAGATTATTTAACCAAGTGGGTTAAAGCTAGGCCATTGAAAACAACTTCCATGGATGAAGTGGCAAGGTTCATATATGAACGCATTGTCACCAGATTTGGTTGTCCATTAGAAATTGTAACAGATCAAGGAAGCCACTTCATTAATGAGGTGGTAGAAGCCCTAGTCAATAAGTTTTCTATTAAGCACATGAAGGAAACAACATACAAGACAAGCACGAAAATAGACGAGGTGGAGCAATTTTTTTGTGTGTTGTATCAAATTCTAGAAAAGATGCGGCCTTGCAGTGCATAAGTGGGATAAAAGGATTCATGCAAGATTGTGGGCATATAGGGCAACATCAAAGTCAGCAAACATGATACTCCCCATTTTAGTTGGCTTATGGCATTGATCCAGTTCTTCTATTGAGTTTGATATTCCCATTGTGAGAGTTATGAAAAATGAAAGGATGGATGAAAGTGATTCAGTAAAAGAAAGGTTGGTACATCTTCATTTGCTATAGGAAATGAGGGAAATAAAGCGAAGGATACAAGCTATAAGAAGAAAATGAAGTAAAAGGAATACTTTGATCAAAAGATTCGTTGGTCTCCATTTCATGTGAATGACTTGGTTCAGTATATGATTCTAGATACAAAAAAAGATAGAAAATTTCTTCCAAAATGGATGGGGCCCTACAAAATAGCAAAAGTGTGCATGAAAATGGTACACTGGCTGGAGGAATTGGATGGCACTCCCATTACGAAATGGGTCAACCACGAAAAGTTGAATATTTTCTAAGCACCAAAATAGTCTACTCGAGGACGGAGTAGAAGCTAGAAGGGGAAGATGTCGACACTCAAAATTTTCCTCTGTAATTTCTATTTCATTAATGTATGTATTAGGAATAGGATATTGTTAAGTATAATTAGTAGTAGCATCGGTAGAAGATAACGGGCCATGCAGATGCACGACTCAATAATGTATAGTACGGTAATAGTCAAAAGTACAATAGGAATGTTGTGGTAAAAAGTAAATATTTGTCGTAAGTGGTCCGATAATGTTAAAATGTCAAAGTTGGGGTAAGTAGAGAAGTAGGGTCTACATGATTAGGAATTAGAAATATTATATTAGTAATAAGGACAAGGAGTGAGGTCATAAATATTTTGTGTATTTTATTTGTAAAAAGTCTAAAAATGTGGAACCCATGTGAAATGATAAGGTTTATCTTATCTTAAAAGATAAGCTTACATGTAGAGATAAGAGTTAAGGTATGGAATATGATTCATCAGAGTGGATTTCTTATCCTATCTTAGAGATAAGATGGATAAGCTTGGAAGTTCTATAAATAAAGAGGCCACCCCCCTCATTTAGCATAGAAAGAAGTAGTGAGAAATATTGTATGAGTAAGTGTGTAAAGGAAGCCATCATTTTGAAGGTGTGTTAAAGAAGCCATTAAGAGGTGTAATTGTGAAGTTTCTCCCATAGTATTGGTGGAAGGCAAGTGAAGTCAGTAACACTTGAAGTACCTCATGGGTGAGATTGTAACAATTTCATGTTAATATTATAATTTACTCTGATATTTCAGATTTATCATCATTCCTTCTTATCATAGTCTATGGTATTCTTGTGTTATGTTTGTTGTTGTGTTTCCAGATTACATCCACCAAACTAAAAGTTGTGCATTAGTTAATAATCATAGCATGAGGAGTTCCCGGTGAAGAATTATCATAGTGTCGGATTGGTGATGACAACTCAACTATGCAGTTTAATGAGTATGGTGCCCATGACTTCATGTGTAAGAAAAGTATCAATTTGTATAGCCTCCTTACCTCTTTAATGAAACCTATCGGTTGTTGAGGTAATTTCGAGGCTCTTCTTCTATATATTGTAAAGTTTGCCTCATTTTGAGGAGAGACATTATGAAAATGTAGAGAAACTCTTGCAAAATTGTTCAGAATACTTTGTGAGTTGCAGGCCTCAAATTTTGGTGTTCCACAAGGAGATTCTTGCCTTGTATCTATTTATAATGGATTGTGCACACTTTTAAGCAATAAAATTCATGTTTTGTGGCTCTTTCTACCTAGCTTGTGTTTTCTTGTATTTCTTGCCTTTCATTGCATTCATAGGTACATTGCACATACTTTTTCTTTCTTACAGGATTCAAAGTTGTAGTGCTCCATGAAATTGGAGGTTTGAATGTGATCCTCGATTGTGGCACATTTGTTTTCCCTTTTCTGCTCTATTCTTTTCCTAGTTTCACTCACTAAGAATATCTCCGTTGTTCTTAGTGTTATTGCCTCCCTTAATTTATGACTTTCATTTATGCATCTTTCTCTCCCTGGTCCCTTGGAATTTTAGGTTAGTGTTAGGGTAGTTGTATTTCAATTCTTAGTAGTAGTTTTAGTATTAGGAATAGATAGAAGTTGGCCTTCTCTAGAGGTTTGTCTCGGTTTAAGTCCCACAACTTTGAGACACTTCATTTTTGTCTCAAATCCTGAGTTGTCTATGATTCGTGGATGGGTGCAGATTTGAGCTCCAATAGTAATATTATGTATTAATTAAAAAATAATTTATGGTATTCACCCCCATCATTTCTCCTAATTCCACCATTTTTTTCCATTGTTGAAAAATGCAAGTCCTCCTCACAGTGTGTTGTAGACATGCCCATTTGGCCCAATTATGTAGCCAAAGCTCTACCAAAACTAACTAACACTCACTAAAACAAATATAGTCCAACTAAAGTTAGCGAGTGAAGTTTTGTTAAAATCATGATGAAAATGCTTACTATTTGGAGGCTTTACTCTAGCTTGAACAATCTTTTCAGAATGACGACCGACATAAACCATAACCAAACGTTTACAAATCATGTCTCCAAAGTTCTATTCAACTACTTTAATAATTGTTCACATTAATTTAAAATGTAAAACCATGTAAAGTGTAGAGCAAGGCCAAGTTTACAATTACATGCTTTTGCCTCCAATAATCTTTGCATAGCATTTTTTTTCCGATGATTGGATTCTTCAATTCTTTGTAGCGTTCTCCATATCTAGTTGATATTTCTTGCTTGTCACCTTCTATTCAAATTTGAAAGTGAGGTTGTAGGACCACCATTGATTTCTTTGGAAGTTATACCAAATTTCACATGCCAACTAGATTGGAAAGGCATGTTAGTGTTTTCAATGATGGAAAATTCATTAGGCCCAATCTTATCAAATTACATGGTAAGCCTTCAATTCTTTGTCAAACACAAATCAACCATTTCAAGATTGGGAAAAGACCTTTTTTACGTAGAAATGCATATCTTAGACACAAAGCAATGTTTGATCATTATAATAATCATTGACATCTTACCTAGATATCCTTGATTTTGAGCTTCTCGTTCTTTGTAGGACAATGTTGTACATCCAGAAATTTGATATTTATACACAAAAAGCTTTTGGTAAGCTACTCACTCAAGAGTTATATATGCTTAACCTTTGCAAATGTATTAACTGTTCAACATATTTTCCAATATAATAGAGATTTGAGCATCCACACAAAATCAAGTCTTTAAACTCCCCAAATTACTCAGAGAAGATGGTAAACATGTCAACACAATTGTTGGGAGGGCATAGGGTGCTGGTAAATCCAAATTTCTCAAACACATCCAAGTAAGTTCCACTAGCTCCTCACAACAATTTTAAGTCCTTTAGAACCCACATAGTCTCTCCACCCTAATGGAGAACCAACTTCGACACTTAGTCACTTCTCAACATTGGGAGGAAGAATGGTGTCTTTGTATGCTTTAGGTTGTTTGTCATACAATTCCCAGCAAACCAAAGAGACCACTTGTACTTTTCTTGCTTCTTCTCTCAATGTGTTTGCAACACCCTCACAAAGGCATAGCTCAGATCCAATTCCGATTAAGATAAGTTCTTGTTCATCATTGTTGCAATTATCACTTATAATGTATCCTCCTTTTTAACACCTTGAATTGTTGTCCTTGCCAAGTTTGCAGCCAGTTTTAGCCTTGATAATGAAATGAAATATGGTCCTCCCTACGAAATGCAAGAAATAGCTTATATCTAACCTAATCAGTTCATCTTTTCCAACATACTACCATCTAATACTTCGTCATTTTAATCTGTAAGATACTTAGCAACATTGCTTTCTCTTGTTATAATACTAATACACACTTAAAAAGGGTAGCTTGAATTTATTTTGACTATTTTAAACATATAATAATGTAAATATCTTACATATGTAGAGTTATACAATTGAAATTACTAACGATATCAATATTTTGTAAGTATTTGAAGGTTATAAATATGAAGAACGGGAAAATGATCGTTGGATTTAAACTCCCTCAAATTTGAGAAGCATATGGTTTTGGTTTAGCCAAAATCAATATATGATTAAATGAGTTGTAGTCCAATGATATGTAGGATGGTGTATTAGGTGTTTCCTAGTTATTCACCAAAGTATAAATATCAAAAGATACCAAGTGATAAGAGATAATGCTAGAATTGTGCCCCAATAATAGGTGTGTTATCAAATCCATGGATACATAGAGTAGATGGAATTAGATCAATAGTAGAAAAAAATTTTGATGGAGAAAGGAAATGTTGCATATATTAAGACCAGATCCATTATCAACTAAAACACGCTTAACAAGAACATTATGAATTTGAACCTAATTATACAATGGAGGAGCATTTTCAATAATTGTATGATAAGCCATAAAAGAAGTTTACACAAGCAAGCCAGACAGATAAACAGATTTGTATTAAAAGTGATGTTTGAGAAAAAAAAGTTATTGTCGTCAAATGAATAAAATTACCATATATCAAAATAGAAATTGAAATTTACAAAACAAAAATAGCCTCATTTGAGTCTAGTGATGTAGAATCAAAACCTCTAAGGGATTGTCTCAAAAGTGTGTATTTTTGAATTATGCCTTAGTTACTAAAAATGTAATTTTGAATTTCCAAAAATTGTGCAAATAACTAGAACAAACAAAAAGTGGTTTTCATTAAATATATAAAAATAAAAATAACCTCAAAGTAATTTAAAAATAGAGTTGTTATGCTTGAGATATGAAACAAAAGGTGATTTAAAAATTAGGAGCCCTAGAAAGTGACCCAAAGGGTAGACCAACCATGAAACTGATATGTACCTTGGGATATGATATTATAATGTATATGGGTTGATAGAGATGCCAACATGTGGCACACATCCCCTTAGTTAGTTATATGGGGTCACATAGAAATTAGTTATATTGGGTAATGAGTCGGCCTACATTGGGATTAGATGGTACCCATTTATTAAGAGTAATGTATGTCTATATAAGGGATGTGAGTATTAATTTCACATAAGTATGAGTTGAGTCTTCTACTTGGTAGAGGTATATTGGAGGTGTCCCCCTTGAAGTGGATTCCCATCTTGGAAGATTGTGGAGTTACTCCTTCCTTAAGGAGCATTATATGGTGTTGCCCTACCTTAAGGGTATTATTTTGAATATATTACATATTTGGGAATCTTTGCCACCCATATCTCTTGTGTTGTTTTATCTTCTGAAATTTATTGATTTATTATATGCAAAGTTCTTATCAAGTGGTATCAAAGTGTCGATTTCGGCAAAAATTGGGTCCAAACCCTAATTTTAGAGATTCATCTATATTTTAAAATTAGATTTGAATTTTTCTCAAAATTTTTACCAAAATTGCGAAAGGATTTCAAAAAGCTACAGTCCAAATATTAGAAAATTTCAAGGTTTTTTATGGACGTTATTGCATTTTTAGGGTTTCGCCTAAATTTGCTTCACAAGCTGCATTTTTGGAATTAATTTTCTAAATGTTTACCAAAATTGTGAATCCCATTCAGAAAGCTATGGTAAAAATTTCAAAAAATTTTTAGATCTAGTTTGAAGAAGATATTGAGAGTTTTATGGTTTTACATAAAATCGGCCTACAAGTTGTAATTTTCCATCTTTCTTTGATTTTTTTACATATTCAGAAAGCCCTCACAATTTTAGTAGGGGTTAATTCTTTGTGGTTTTAGATCGAAGGCCTAATTATAGACAAAATAATCAGGTCAAATATTGGTCAAAGGAGTAAGTTTGTGAAACCCTAATTTTTGTGCATCATGGATATACCAATTTTCTATGGCAATGGGGAAATTGATGCAAAAATTGGTGGTTACAATTTAATAAAATTTATTTTGAATTTTTTTTTGTATGGGTTAGTTTTTATCTTCATCTTGGTGGGAAAGCACAACATTGGTATTCTTATTTGGATATAGATATGTTGGATTGGGATTGGGAGGAAATGTAAGATATTTTCCTAGCTAGATGGGAAAAAAAGAAACTTAATTTTATTAAAGAAGAGGAAGAAGAGGAAGAAGAAGAAGAAGATGATGAAGTGATACACATGATAGTGCATATCTAAAGAAGGAAGCTTCAATATTTCAGTTTGAATGGTGAATTCAAAGCAAAAAGGTAATTGTTTCCATAAACCCTAGCAACAAATATAACATCAGCAATATGGATGTAGCTCACATTCTACATGTGCAAAAAAAACCTATTAAGGTAGCTCAAGTAGATGGTAAGCATATTCAAGTTTTTGAAGATTTAAAGCTCTTTATGGATAAATATGCTTTACATTTAGATTTTTATGCTTTAGATATGGATGGTATGGATATTGTTCTTGGATATCCTTGGTTAGAGACATTGGGAACAATTAATCTTAATGTGCAAAATAAATTCACGAAATTATGGTAAAAGAGAAATAAAATTACATTGCAAGATATCACACTTAGAAAGAAAAAAATAATGTAAATTCGATCATGAAGATGAATTTGAAGATGGTGAAGAAGGGAATAAGGATGAATTAGAAGGAGAGGATGAAGAACATGATGAAAAATTAAAAATAGTTTCTCTACTCAAGAGAAAAAAGAAATAGCAAACAAGTTGGAAGAGGAAAAGAAAGTGGAGGAAAAGATTGATAAGGTTGAGCATACTAAGGTTGCACCATATAGACACCCACATCATCATGAGAGGAAAAAATCATGGAGACATGCTAGGACACATGAGGGCAACAATATATAAAGATATAAAATGAATTGAAGGAGTAATAATTTTGTTGTATACATGGAATCAATGGAATAATAATTATATGGCATGGAATCACAAGAATAATAACTATGGATATGCATGGATGCCGAGGAGGAACACATATGGACCAAGATGGAATCATATGAGAAAAATGGAATATGAATCAAGGTTTGGAGCAACATCAACCACTAGGATTTCATATGGGTGGTTTGATGATTGAGCATAGCGACAAGTGTGCAATAATTTAAAGTGCACTCATTATATGGCTTCTTCTTATGTTTTGGGGACGAAACATGTCAAGGAGGGAGGTAATGCTATGTACCTTGGGATATGATATTATAATGTATATGGGTTGATGGAGATGCCAACATGTGGCACACATCCCCTTAGTTAGTTATATGGGGTCACATAGGAATTAGTTATATTGGGTAATGAGTCGACCTACATTGGGATTAGGTGTTACCCATTTATTAAGAGTAATGTATGTCTATATAAGGGATGTGAGTATTAATTTCATGGAGGTATGAGTTGAGTCTTCTACTTGGTAGAGGTATATTGGAGGTGTCCCCCTCGAAGTGGATTCCCATCTTGGGAGATTGTGGAGTTACTCCTTCCTTAAGGAGCATTGTATGGTGTTGCCCTACCTTAAGGGTATTATTTTGAATATATTGCATATTTGGGCATCTTGGCCACCCATATCTCTTGTGTTGTTTTATCTTCTATAATTTATTGATTCATTATATGCAAGTTCTTATATACAATTGTATGATAAGCCATAAAAGAAGTTTACACAAGCAAGTTAGACGGATAAAAAAATTGTATTAAAAGTGATGTTTGAGCAAAAAGTGATTGTCATCAAATGAAAAAAATGACCATATATCAAAATAGAATTTGAAATTTACAAAACAAAAATAGGTTCATTTGAGTCTAGTGATTTAGAATCAAAACCTCCAAGGGATTGTCACAAAAGTGTGTATTTTTCGAATTATACCTTAGTTACTAAAAATGTAATTTTGAATTTCCAAAAATTGTGCAAATAACTAGAAAAAAATTGGTTTTCATTAAATATGTAAAAATTAAAAATAACTTCAAAGTAATTTTAAAATAGAGTTGTTATGCTCGAGATATGAAATAAAAGGTGATTTAAAAATTAGGAGCCCTAGAAAGTGACCCAAAGGGTAGAACCAACCATGAAACCTAGGAAATTTTTGTAGATCAAATTTATGGCAAATGATAGATGAAAATCATGTGTCAATATGAAGATAAGATGCAGATATGAACCCTAATGCAACTAGCACTTGGTCAGAGAAGAATAGATCCAATAAAAATCATCATGCGAGGATTGGGTTCACTAAATGATTTAATGAAATTTAAATCTTTATTAGAGGATTGAGATCAAATGAATATAGAAACAATAAGCAAGATCTATCATGCAAGAAACAAGAAAGTGTAAGCAATAGTGAGATAAGAATGAATTAGCTTGTATTCAGAGATCTGGGTGATTACAGGTTGGGAAATAGGTTGAAACAATTGGATCTAGATGTATAAGCTCTATATGAGAAAATGGAATCTGGAACCTTTTTAGACAAGACCACCCAGGATGAGGACATGACTAGTCCGACATTGGTTTCTAAACTGGGTGTTAGTGTCCTGACAATAACTCCACTTCTAATCTTTTCAAGGTTTGAACTTATCCTCTTCCTTTCGCTCTTTTCACATCCACTTCATTATACCTAGGGTTCTTTGTGTTACACCTGAACCTACAAAAAAAACCCTAACTACATGTATAAAGTTCAAACAAACATTAGATGAAAAAATAATGCATATGCTTGATTCAAACTATCTGGCGGTCACCCCAATGTGATTTTCACCGAGACTTGCACTACTTTTTGAATCTATGTAGTTCAGTGTGTGTGTGTGTGTGTGTGTGAGAGAGAGAGAGAAGAGAGAGAGAGAGAGAGAAGCTAGAGTGTCCCTCTATCCCTGGAAGCTAGGTCTGTCCTAGTCACAAAAACATGGTGAGCTACAAAAATTTTCCCGAAGATGAATGTGTGAGATGTAATTTGGAAATATCCCTCGTATATAGTGAATAATGCAGCCCAAATGAAGTATTTAAATATTATGCTTTGCTCAAGTAGTAGATAGTAAATATTAGCCCCAAATTGTCAAGCTATAGAAACAAAATCACGCATTTGGGTACATTTCTAGGTCTTAAAAGTATGCTAGCATATACATGATTTCTAAGCAAGAAAACTAGCTATTGAAAGCTACATTTGGCCTCTTTTCTTTGTCTCTTGCTTTCTATTTGGTCTTACACACCCTACAACCCAGTCAAAAATTTACTTATTTATCTTTTATGGCTTCAGACACTAGTTCCTAGCCAAAACAATAGCGCCTTGATTGCTCTGTCCCCTCTGGGCACCCCTGACCTTTTCTACCTCACTCACTCTTTTTGGGTCTCTTTTATCTTTTGGGCATATTTTTCACTTATGGGTTAGCCTTCCAATTGTCAATTATGAAATTCAAACAAAGGAATCATATAAATACATAGTTATGTTTTCAAAATGAAGGACAAGCACTAAACATTACTATCATCACCTAATATTGCATTCCAAAGGCACTAAAGCACTCAAAAGGCATCCATCTAGCATCCATTCAAGGGACAAGGGTTGCATACTTCTGCATACATAACATAGGAAGGGTAAGTATATTCTATTCCATCCACACATACTATTACATCTATTCATTCTAGCTACAATCTACTATCATTTGTGCAACTTGCACAAGGGCATCCTAGGGCATCATTTCTACACCGAGACACATACACAAGAAAACTACATGGAGTCTGAGATGTAGTGCAACATTTGGTCGTAATTTCACTCTCGAGGGTGACCGCTAGGGTCATTCCAACTCCCATTATGCATTTTCCTTTTTAGGTTTTATGTGGTTTGTGGGTATGTGTAGGTGAAATTATTTCTTATAGGTTATAGTTACATTTGGCATTTCAGAGTGAATATAAGGTGATCATAGGGAATAGCTGTGAAGCCCTTGCGACATAGAATAAAGCATATATTGAGCTCTTACACAATCACTAGCACCTGTTTTAGTCACCGGTTCCCAAGTGTCTCTGTCCTACACCTGAGCACCCTTGTCCAACATTATTCTTGAGTTATAGAATTCACAAAGTGAGCTTTTGAGATTTTGACGACATTTTTATCTTTTTCAGCATTTTACCTTTCCACTCGAGAAATCAGCTAAGTCTTTTTATCTCCCCTTCTTGCTTAGGGTTTCACACCTTTCATGTTTATCTGCTTGTGTTATATTGTATGTTAGCAATTTTACATCATTTATTATAGTAGTAACTATGCAATTAGATTTAATTCTATTTTTATTAAATCATTTGGTGAACTTATTGCTTGAATTCAACCTTCCTCCCAGGGCTTTCCTTTTATGCCCGTCACCCGTAGTGGTTGTTTTGGTTCCTTTGAGTACATTAAGCTTCCTCCATCTGTCAAGTAAGTCATATAAATCAATGAATAAACCTTCCGACCCTTGTTGGTTAAGTCGAACCATGTCCCACTTGAGAACATTGAAGCTTCTAATAGTGAACACTCATATGATGAGGATACCAATGTTGATCAAGAACAACTAGACAAGCTCACCAATTTCTGTCAAGCATTTTACACCAACCCTTTACATATTCCACATGTTCTCAATGCTTTACTTACTATTAAAAAATCTTGAGATGCTTCTCCTATCCCTCTTGTAGGCTCCTCCTCAGCTGCCATGGCCTCTACCCAACCCCTTAACATTCCTACTTCCATCGCTACCACTACCGCTCCTCTCATCACTCCCAATACCTCTAATACACAACTTGGTTCCTTTTTAACACTCATGACTTAGCTTCTTTATATCAGGATCTGTAAATTCAAATCCATCAATTACAACAAACTACTTCATACTCCTCTCCATCTCTTGATTTCTCATTACTCCTTCATACCCCTTTTACCCCTACCATTTCTTATTATACACTTCCTCCCAACTTCATCACCCTTAAGTTTCCCACCTTCAATGGCCATGGTGACCCTCAAGAGCATATTTGATCTTTTCATGTGGCATATCTTGACTATGTGGATGATCATACATTGCTAGCTAAGTTATTTTCTAGAATTTTACAAGATTACGCCATGCATTGGTTTTATGATCTACTGTTCATTTGGTAACTTATTTTACACATTTAGCCGATTGCTCACTTTTCAATCAATATTGACACTAACATATCCTATGCATAACTTTCTCAAATCAAACAAAGATCTAATGAGGATCTAGTTGACTATGTTTTTTGCGTTATAAGAACAACCTTGCTAAAATGACCAATGTACTCGTTGATTCAGAATTGTAATATATTTTCATTCAAAGTCTCCTATCTCCACTACAAGAGACTGTTATTTTCGATACCTCTCCATCCTTTGATCAATTGTGCCTTGTGCTCAAAATGCATTAATTCAAACTCTTATCTATGGGAAAATTAAAATATCATGATACTCCTTCTTCCTCTTCTAATAGGTTTCAAGCTAAATCTGCATTCAAGCCATCTCATAAGCCCATTGAAGCTAAAGCTACCATCAATGTTGTCTCTCCATCCCCCACACTACAATTGCAAGCTCTACTGCCTCATACTTTCACCAAATTACCCTATGCACCCCAATTTCTATTGCCTCAACTTATCAAAATTAATCTCATCACTCTTCCACCGCCGCTTAATCTCAACCCCTCTCACCCCTATGGCTGCAATTATGATGAAAATTTACGATGTGATTATCACCAATGCGTTGGGCACTATATTGATCATTTTTAAAACTCAAGCATATCATTCAAGATCTCATTGAAAATAATTCACTTAAGCTCCCCTTGAGCCATCCACTTCTAAGCTGGTCAATGATAATAAAAAGCTAAAAATCTTTAATGACCCTTTTCCCAAGCATGACAAGAAATTCTCTTGATTATTTTGCTAATCATACATATCAAGTTGTGCCTCCTCCTTCATTAGGGCCCCTTGAATTCCTTGTCACTTCTATTGATGCATCACCACTACTCATTACATTCTTATATCATGATTATCATGCTACATTTACTTTTGATTCCTTGCACATCAATGCTTCTATTGGTTCATATACTATCAATAACACTATGATCTATCCATCGATCCTACCAACATGTGCTCCATTGCACTCCTCCTAACTATCAATTATCCACTATCTAATGTCACATTTCCAGTTCCTAAGTCTTTTGGCTATGTTAGGATTCTCATCACATTTGGGCCTCTTACCATGCCTCGTACCATTCACCTTTGCATCTTCAATCCAAGGCCATGACATGCTCTTAGGGCCCTCTTGGCTCCACGCCACCCAATCCATCTCTTCCATGAATCATTTTTTCCTCAAGTTCATTCACAATAAGAAAATTGTCACTCTCAAAGGTGTCGAGTTGTGGAGCTTAATTACTTCGGTTTAACATGCAATGCGAAACTTACTGAAAAATACGATAAGCGTCATTAGTTAGGGGAACCGACATTGGTCACGTAGGACCGACATCGGTTTGGGCTAACCGACATTGGTTACCTGTGCGAGGATTTTTTAATTAACTCTCGAGAATTAGATCTATTTTTAGCATTAAAATATATCTATTGATTTTAATTACATGGCTAAGTGCCCTAAGTCTATAAATGACTATATAAGCATAAAAGCTAGGGTTTAGAAGTAGAGAATTAACAAGAATTAAGAAGAACTTGAAAATTTTGAGAGAGAGAATTCTTGGTGATGAAGCAAAAGCTTGAGAGAAAGAAAGTACTATACATCTGAGAGGTGTGGAAGATTGTAAATCTTCATTGTATATCTTGTCAAAGCTTTGGATAATAGATTGACTTATTTCTTGGTGGACGTAGCCCACACTGGGTGAACCACATTAAATCTGGTGTTGATTTATGTCTCTTGTTTTATATATTTCTTCTGGTAGAATATCCACTTTTATTTGCATGTATGCTTAGATATGATATATTATTTGTACAACTGGTGTGCTAACCCCAACAAATGGTATCAGATCTTTGTTTGAGGGTTTTGTGTGTTGAAAAATTTACTCACAGAGGGTTTTGATTGAGTGGGAGCTACAACAATGGAAAAAGAAAACAAATACAAGGTAGAAAAGTTTGACAACCGAAATTATCAATTATGGAAGATGCAGATTGAGGATTATCTGTATCAAAGAGATTTGTATTTATTGTTGGATGAGAAGTCTAGACCTACGAAGATGATTGATGAAGAATGAAAGATTCTTGACAGAAAGGCTTTGGGATCTATAAGATTGAGTCCTGCCAGCATCCGTGGCTTCCAATATTAAGAAGTGACTTCTATGGTAGAATTAATCAAATCTCTTGCTAATTTATATGAAAAACCTAGTGCTTCAAATAAAGTTTATTTGATGAAGAAACTATTTAGTTCTAAGATGCATGAAGGTAGATATGCATCTAGTCATTTGAATGATTTACGATCTATTGTAAATCAATTAAAATCGGTTGAAATACCATATGATGATGAAGTAAAAGCACTCTTATTCTTATGTTCTTTCCCGATAGTTGGGATAACTTGGTAATGGTTGTTAGTAATACAACATCTGCTAATAATATTTTAAATTTTGATGATGTGGTTAGTATAATCTTGAATGAAGAAATTTGTAGGAAGAGTACAGAGGAATCATCATCTGGAAATGCTTTGAATGTAGAAAGTAGGGGTAGGCAGAAGGAGAGATCCAAGAGTAAGAGTAATGGGAAATCAAAGTCAAGGGATAATAGATATAAATCCAAAAGTAAGGGAATTACTTGTTGGAAATGTGGAAAGAAAGGACATGCAAAGAAAGATTGTTGGTCAAAGGATAAAGAGAACCAACAACCAGACAAAGGTAAAGAAGAAAATCTTGCTGCATCAGAGGTAATGCAAGATGCTCTTATTATTTCTTTAGATAATAGAATTGAATCATGGGTTTTAGATTCAGGAGCTTCTTTCCATGTAACCCCTAATAAAGGTTTATTTCAGAAATTATGTCAGAGAAATTTTGGGCATGTTTATTTATGTGATGATGAACCTTGTAGTATTACTGGTAAAGGGAAGTTCATCTAAAATTACAGAATGGAAATACATGGGTATTGAAAGATGTGAGGCATGTGCCAAGCCTCAAGAGGAATCTTATTTCTGTA
Organism: Taxus wallichiana var. yunnanensis; assembly: GCA_018340775.1. NCBI lineage: Eukaryota > Viridiplantae > Streptophyta > Pinopsida > Cupressales > Taxaceae > Taxus > Taxus wallichiana. The sequence continues at coordinate 850,767,195 of CM031242.1, read as the reverse complement.
GGGAAACTAGGTGAATCTAGTTGCATGGTTACTTTTACAGAGACTCTTAGAAATTCACCAAGGGTGTTTTTGTTGTGGAAAGAGGTAAGAAGGTAGGAACTTTATATTTATCTACATGTGTTACTAATTCTTTTCTACATTATCTACTTCAGATTTAGATGCATGCATGTGGCATAACCGGTTGGGCCATATGAGTCAAAAAGGAATACAAATCTTAAAGGCTAAGGGTAAGTTATTAGATTTGAAAGATTTAGATCTTGATTTTTGTGAGCATTGTATCTTTGGAAAGCAAAAGAGAGTGAGATTTCTCAAAGTTGGGGAAACTAAGAAGGGCAAAATTAGAGCTTGTACACTCAGATGTGTGGGGACTAGCTCAGGTAGCTTCTCATGGAGGATCCCAATATTATGTTACTTTCATTGATGATGCTACAAGAAAGGTATGGGTTTATTGTATTAAATGTAAATATGATGTTTTTGAGACTTTTAAAAGATGGAAAGGCCTTGTTGAGAATGAATCAAATTCTAAGTTAAAGTGCCTTAGATCTGACAATGGTGGTGAATAATGTAGCAAGAATTTCAATGATTATTGTTCAGTGAATGGGATACGTAGAGAAAGAATGGTTCCAAGAAAACCACAGGAGAATGGTGTCACAGAAAGAATGAACATGACAATCATGGAACATGCCAGAAGTATGAAAATACATTCTAGATTGCCCTTACAGTTTTGGGTAGAAGCGATTGATACAATGATTTATATTAGATTAACCATGGGCCTTCAAGTTCACTAGATGGAGGAATACCAAGGAGGAGCTTGGACCGAGAAAAGAGGTAGATATTTCTTTTCTTAAAGTTTTTGGTTGAAGCTTTTGTGCACGTTGATAAGGAAAATAGTAAAAAGTTGGATGCAAAATCTAAGAGATGCACTTTCATTGGTTATGGATTTGGTGATTTTGGTTTCTATTTTTGGGATTTAGAGAATTATAAAATTATTAGGAGTTGTGATGTTGAATGGAATGAAAAGAGAATGTATAGGGATCAAATTTTGGTACCCAAGGATGAACCGGTTGAGAAGTTTGTAAATGAAAATGAACTCTCAGATTTAAAATTATTACCTACAAGGTTACACAATAACCGGTGTCGGTTTACCCATGACCGACATCGGTCAATAGAACCAGTATCGATTCTGTGAGAGCTAAACCGATATCGGTTAGCGAAGAAACCGACGTTGGTTATAGGTGACCAGTGTCGGTCATTGTTATATTTGGATACAAATGTCCAGGAGGTCCAGATTGAGCCTCGATACCCCAAACTCCTGTGAGAAGGTCACAAAGGGTAAGTAAACCTCCAAAAATATTTACACCTTCTCTATTTTATTTATTATTGACTGATAATGGTGAACTAGAGATCTTTGAAGAAGCAATGCAGGATAAGACCCACGTCCAGTGGGAGCATGGAATGGATGAGGAGATGGATTCCTTGGAATAGAACCAGACTTGGGATTTGGTTAAGTTACCAGCAGGTAAGAGAACATTGCAGAACAAGTGGGTTTATAGGATCAAGGAAGAAGAGGGTGGATAGAAAAGGTACAAGGAAAGGCTTGTAGTAAAGGGATTTGCACATAAAATAGGTATTGACTTTGGTGAAATATTTTCTCCTATTGTTAAGATGAATTCTATTTGTACTGTATTGAGTTTAGTTGTAGTAGAGGATTTACATTTAGAGAAACTAGATGTGAAGACAAATTTCCTTCATGGTGATTTGGATGAAGAGATTTATATATGCAATAGTTGTTTGGGTATGAAGTCAAGGGTAAGGAGAAATTAATGTGTAGGTTGAAAAAGAGTCTATATGGCCTCAAGCAAGCTCTAAGGCAATGGTACATGAGGTTTGATAGTTTTATGCAAGAGCATGGTTACTTGAGATGTGAATATGAACATTGTGTTTATTTCAAGAAGCTTGAAAATGGGAGCTATATTATTTTGTTACTATATGTGGATGATATGCTTATTGCAGGATCTAGTATGCAAGACATTGGTGGGATTAAGGGAAAACTAGCTCACACATTTTCTATAAAGGATTTAGGAGCTACAAAAAGAATCCTTGGCATGTAAATACACAAAGACAGAAAACAAGAAATTATATTTGTCTCAGGAGGATTATATCTACAAGGTGTTAGAAAGGTTCAAGATGTAGAATGAAAAACCTATTAGTACACTTATGGATGGACACTTCAAGTTGAAAAAAGATTAGTGTCCATCATCACAAGAGGAGGTCAAATACATGACATGAGTGCCATATGCTTCAGTAATTGGGAGTCTCATGTATGTTATGGTTTGTACCAGACTAGACATTGCACAGGAATGAGAGTTGTGAGTATGGCTAGATATGGCCAATCTAGGTAAAGAGCATTGGAAAGTAGTCCAATGGATACTCAGGTATTTAAAAGTGACATCTAGCATGCAATTATGCTATGGAGGTTTAGATATTTCATTATGTGGCTATGTTGATTTAGATATGGCTGGAGATCTAGATGGTAGGAGAAGCACTACTGGATATATTTTCATAGTAGGTGGGATGAAAATTAGCTGAATTTCAAGATTGCAAAAGGTTGTGGCTTTGTCTACTACAGAGGTAAAGTATGTTACAACTATAGAGGCTAGCAAGGAAATGATATGGATGAGTAGGTTCATGGAAGAGTTGGGAAAGGAGCAAGGTGATTGTAAACTGTTTAGTGACAGTTAGAGTGTAATTCATTTGGAAAAGAACTCAGTGTTTCATTCGAGAATGAAACACATTTAGTTGAGGTATCACTTCATACACGACAAGTATTAGAGGATGGACAATTGAATCTGGAAAAGATTCATACAAGTGAGAACCCTGCGGATATGCTAACGAAGCCATTAGAAAAGGAGAAGTTGGAGCTACACTCCACTTCTGTTGGTCTTCGAGTCTGAGACTTGAAGAGGAAGAAACAAATCTAAGGATACAATAATGATGTTGTCACAGTATGGTGCAGTAATTAATCTCCAAGTGGAAGATTGTTGAGTTGTGGAGCTCAATTACTTTCGGTTTAGCATGCAATGTGAAACTTGTTGGAAAATACAAAGTAAGTGTCATCGGTTAGGGGGAACCGACATTGGTCATGCAGGAGACCGACATTGGTTAGCAATGAAGAATCGACATCGGTTACCTGTGGGAGGATGTTTTAATTAACTCTCGGGAATTAGATCTATTTTTAGCATTAAAATATATCTATTGATTGTAATTGCATGGCTAAGTGCCCTAAGTCTATAAATGACTATATAAGCATAAAATATAGGGTTTAGAAGTAGAGAATTAACAGAATTTGAAAACATTAGAGAGAGAGAATTCTTGGTGATGAAGAAAAAGCTTGAGAGAAAGAAAGTACTATACATCTAAGAGGTGTGGAATATTGTAAATCTTCATTGTATATCTTGTCAAATCTTTGGATAATAGATTGGCTTGTTTCTTGGTGGACGTAGCCCACACTAGGTGAGCCACGTTAAATTTGATGTTGATTTATGTCTCTTGTTTTATATATTTCTTCTGGTAGAATATCCGCTTTTATTTGCATGTATGCTTAGATATGATATATTATTTGTACAATTGGTGTGCTAACCCCAACAAAAGGTGGTCCACCACCATGTACACCATTTCCTCGACCTACTCTTGATGATGTTTATACAATAGCCACAATATCTAAGCCTCATATGCCTATCAAGTCTAAAGAACATTCTACACCTAGTTCTCCTATTCGTATACAACCTACTTCATGACCTTGTGTCCTCATCGGTCTCTTAGTCCACATCTTCGGCTTAAGTCCCCTACTTGAGAAGCCCCTTCACATAGGTATTCACCACCACCTTCACCACATAGGTCTCCTTCACGTACACATACTTACCCTCCTACACCAATGATATTAGAGAAATGTCACATGTATTTATCTCCTTAGACATTAGGTGGAGGGACCTTTCCCTTCACTATCATTGGATATCTTTATCTCACTTACACACTTGGGGAAATCACACTTTCTTCCCCCCATTCAATTTTAATTTTATTTAATGACTACTACCACACTTTTTGCTCTGTGCCTCTTAAATTTTACATACTCTCATACCCTTTGATACATGCATTTTATCATCATTACCCTATGACGTACTCTAGTTCCATGGTTCATACTCGACTATTGAGGGTCTAATTCTGAAATGAAACTCACATCAATCACACTTCACATTCTTGTGCTTCATGATACATATTTATAGCATCTATTCACACACATTACCCGATGACACACTATTGTTCTATGGTTCATTATTGGTTTTTGAGAGTTCCTATAAATGAACCTAATCTCATACACATCCATAGGGGAACACAATTCTCCTATCATCTTCACATTTTACATACTAAACCATCACACTCATACACAACATTTGCATATCTTAGTTGCACCTACTCTTGCTATTTTACATGTTACACTTTGTATTCCATGCTAGATGAATTCTTAGTATGTCATCATCATTCTATATCTACACATACGTGCTCACTTAGTATTTTGCAATGAATGTAGAAATCTTACTGATTTTTATATGTTGTAATGATGTTTGGCATTGTACCTCTTAACATTCCCACCAAATCTCTTGGGGCAAATCTAATTTCTTTACTATCACATGCTACATGTGTTTTGTTGTTACATTTTTCACTACTTCTCATTAGAGTTACTTTACCTTCTACCAATTTATACACACTTTGACATATTATTTATCCTACTAACATGCTTCTTGGGTGCTTCATGTGTAGCATTTAATTTGCAGGACTATATGTCACTATGGTTATCTCGACACATTTTTATTGATTTTGTTTGCCATTATATGTTATTATTTATGAGTTATGCCCTATTTCTTGTATTCTCGGTTTATGCTTTTGGTCACTTGAACCTGATTGCCTTGTGACATTATGAGTGATATACCATATTTGAAACCTCCGCTTTTCATGATCTACCTTATTTACACACTTGTTTCTTACATTGTCTTCTATTGCATGTTTGCTACTTCTTCTACTAACACATATTTCTATCCCACTTTTTTTGCATGTTCTTTGGTTTATACCATACGCACACCCCCTACCCCTATAGGTATCCACTTTAACACAACATTAGGTCATGTCCTTTGGGCTACATTATCCTACTATTGTCACATGCACCCTAAATGAGTGGGGCGTACATTAGGTGAACAAATCACCCCTATAACAACTTAGAGTTACAATACATATTTGCACAATACATAAAACTCACATCAACACAAAGTCACAAAAATGACCTGAATTAGAATTGGGTCCAACACATAGTATAGACACGGCATCCAGGACTTCGAAACTAGCACATGGGCACCCTAACCTCCCCAGGTGCTAATTTCTTGTGGGTAGACACAAAAAAATTCTACAAATAACATAGTCTACATCAGTTTTACTAGATTACATGTACATGCCTTTAGTTACAAAATGCATTTTATCTCCTTCAATCAGAACTATTCGGAACAAATTCAGAACAATCAAAACAACAAGAACAAATTAGGACACACCATATGCAATTGTTCTTATTGAGCAGAGTCATCAAAGGAGAGTAAAAATAGACCTCTCTCCCCAAAAATTTCTCTTTGGCTTGATATCGCCCCAAAAACACGCACTTGGTGTGAGATCACCAAAAAACTTGCACTTGGTGTGAGATTGCCCAAAAAACTCGCTCTTGGCATGAGATCACCCAAAAACCTCACCTTCAACATTCAATTTAGTTATTTCTAAGCAACATGATAAGTTTCTATCTTTTACTCTCTTATACATCAGGTGTAAAAATTTCCTTTTACTACTATTTTTACACACTTTTACACACATTTACATACTTTTGCATACTTTGCTTAGATTTTTCATATACATGACTTTGACCACTCTTTTGCTCTTCTTTTGAAGGCATGTCATTAATATGCAGTAATAAGCAACCTACTACAACAATCATGAGCACAACAATAGGTACAAGCAACACATATGCTTCACCCTAGGGTCACTTTCCTTTCCTAGTCTACACGCTTCAATTTGTAGTCATTCCACACTTCACTTGTCCACTCGACACGCTATTCGCCATACTCTCTATAGGATCATAAGGTACACATATCTTATCTAATTTATATTATTGAGTATTCACTTAACAACATAAAGTGGGGGAAAATGTAGACATAAAATCACGCTCTTGGGTACATTTATATGTCATAAAAGCATGCTAGCATTTAAATGATTCCTAAGCAAGAAAACTAGTGATTGACAACTACCTTTGGCCTCTTTTCTTTGCCTCTTTCTTTCTATTTGATCGTACACACCCTACATCCTAGTTGGAACTTTACTTATTTATATTTTTGGCTTTAAACACTAGCACCAAGCCAAAAGAGCAACACAAGTGCTCCTATCCCCTTTGGGCGTCCTTGACCCTTTTACTACCTCACTCACTCTTTTTGGGTCTCTTTCATATTTTAGGCATATTTTTCACTTATGGGTCAGCCTTCCAGTTGTCAATTATGAAATTCAAACAAGGTAATCATATAAATACATAGTTGTGTTTTCAAAGTAAAGGAACAAACACTAAGCATTACTATCATCACCTAATCTTGCATTCCAAAAGCACTAAAGCACTCCAAAGGAATCCATATAGAATCTATTCAAGGGAAAAGGGCTGCATACTTATGCATACACAACATAGGAGGGGGAGTCTATTCTATTCCATCCACACATACTATTACATCGTTAAGTTCTAGCTATAACCCGCTATCATTTGTGAAACTTGCATAAGGGCATCCTAGGGCATCATTTCTACACAAAACACACAAGAACTACATGGAGTCTAAGATGTAGTGCAATGATCAGTTGTAAGTTCACTCTCGGGCGACCACCGAGGTCAGTTTGAATCCCCATTATGCATTTTCCTTTTTAGGTTTGATGTGGTTTTTGAGTATGTTCAGGTGAACTTCTTTCTTGTAGGTTACAGGTACCTCCGATGATCCATTAGTGAATATAAAGTGATCAATAGGGAACAACTGCGAAGCCCTTTTGATACGAAAGAAAGTAGATATTGAGCTCTTGCATAGTCACTAGTGCTTAGATTCAGATTACCAACACCCATGCGCCTTTGTCCAAAGATCTGGGTGCCCATGTATGACATTATTCTTGAGTTCTATAATTCACAATGAACAATTACGACTTTGTTTTCATCTTGTTCAACATTTTACTTTTCCTAGATCATTTCTTGTCCACTCATAAATAAGCTAAGTATTCTTATTTCCCCTTATTCCTTAGGGTTTCACACCTTTCATGCTTATTTTATTTTTTCATACTTTATGCTAGCAATTGTACATCATTTATTATAGTAGTTACAATACAATTATATTTAATTATATATTTATTAAATCACTAGCCCCTAATGATAGTGAATAAGTCATGTTTATATATATATATATATATATATATATTTATATATATATATATATTATTCCCTTATTTGAATTTCATCATTAACAACTAGAAAGACTGACCCAAAGTAATAAGAAATATTTTAGAAAAGGTACCAAGTGATGTGGCATCTAAAATTCAAGAGGAAGGAAAAGGACAAACACCCAAAGGGGATAGTAATGGCTGGGTGCTCTTGTCCCACGATGAGAGATATTATCCAAGAAAAATACATAGCTAGGTCATATGTTGTCCAATATCTAAAAGTAAAGTGACCATTCAAGAAAAGTAAATGACATGAGTATTGAAATGGATAAAGAAATGTAAATGCAAAACAAGTGTTGTCAATGTCTAGTTTTATTTCTTAGGAATCATGCATATAATGACATACTTAAAGGCGTTGATGTAAGTAAAAAGTGCATGATTTCATGAGTACATATTTCTATTTCATTCAGATATACACAATGTGACATATTATTCATTATTCTAATATGCTAATGGGTGATTAATGTGTAGCATTTGTCTTGCAGGCTTCCTTCTAACCATGATTATTTTTTTACTTGTGTCTTGTCTTATATGATTGTGACTTGTATGCCATTGTTTTGCAGGGCTATGACCTATGATTGATTGTTTTCTTATTTTTATAGCCTTGAAGGCCTTGATTTTATTGTGACATCTTGAGTGGTGTCTCATGTTTTCCACTAGCTACTATGTTGTCCTCTTGATGTGTTATTGCATGTTTGACTTGTTTCTATTACATTATGTTATGATTGTTTATCATTAACACTTCTTGTTAGATTTCTTTCCATTGTTTTGCATGTGTGATAGTTGTTACCATGTACATAACCTATTACACCTATATGAAACCTTCTTCATATGTACACATTTGATTAAGGTCCTCTCGTTTGGTCCACACTCGTATTGATCCATCTCATCCCCCTAAATGAGGGGGCAGCCATCCATCAGTGATTATTTCACCCTCTTAGTAGTTTAGAAATTAGAGAAAGAATGGTACAAAGCAGAATTGGACACAATAGGGACTTGGAAAATAATTCAAAATCAAACTTGGGATAGAAAAAAATAGGGACAAAATTTGCCAAAGAAGATATGTAGTCGAAAATCTATGTATTTGGGTACATTTCTAGGTCCTAAAAGTATGCTAGCATTTACACAATTCCTAAGCAAAAAAATAGTAATTGACAACTCCCTTTATCATTTTACTTTGTCTTTTGTACTTTTATTTCCTTTATACATCTTGCACTCTAGCAAGCATTGGATTGTTTTATCTTTCTATGGCTTCGGACACTAGCACCCAATTGGGACACTAGCACCAAGTGCTCCTATCCTCCTGGGTGCTCTTGTCTCTATTTATCCTTTTCTTATCCTTTTTGAACCCTTTTCTTCTTAATTAATTTTAACTACTTTGGCTTGGCTTTCAGTTGTCAATTATGAAATTTAGATGAGGGAATAATATAAATACATAATTATGCTTTCCAAATGAGGGACCAATCAATAAACATTACATACTACCACCTAAGCTTGCATTCAAAGGCACAAGAGCATCAAAGGAATCCATCTAGCACTCATACAAGGGACAAGGGTTGTATCACTTCGCATACACAACATAGGAGGGGAAGTTTATTCTATTTCATCCCACACATTCTATACATTTTATACATTCTAGATCTAGCCCGCTATCACTGTGCAACTTGCACAAGGGAATCCTAGGGAATCATTTCTACACACACAAAGAACTACATAGAGTTTGAGATGTAGTGCAACACTTGGTCATAAGTTCACTCTTTGGGTGATCACCTTTGGGGTCAATACGACTCCCCATTATGTAATTTCCTTTTTAAGTTTTATTTTCTTTGTGGGTATGTGCAAGTGAACTTATTTCTCATGGGATTGCAGGAACAATCGTAAAGTAGGAAATGAATCCATAATGATACACATAAACTAATAGTGAAGCTTATCCGACCCCGAAAGATCCAGATCCGCAACACCTCCCTAGACACCAAGCACCCAGACTCTAAACACCATCGCCATGCACTACAATCCTCTCCGAGGTAATGCGATGTCCGGAAAAATTCCAAATCTTAGATACTACGGTTTATAGTGATGATGGTGTTTACAATCATTTCAGAATTTCATCTACTAGATCACTTCTTGTCCACTTGAAAATCGGCTAATTCCCTATCTTCCCTTCTTGCTTAGGGTTTCATATTGTACCTACTTTTTTTCTTGTGTCTTATTGTATATAATCATTTTTGTATCATTTATTATAGTAGTTACTCTAAAAATAAGATTTAATAATTTGATTTACATTAAATCATTTGGTGAACTTGACTTGAGCATTATTACTTTATTTTCTATTTTCGAGCTTCGATTGTCTCAAATCTTGCAACCATGAGTGTCTCCCTCCATTGAGTTTTATAGGCCAATCACGAATGTCATAATAATTTTTTTTTGGTTAATACTTACATTCCTCATGAATACGTGTATCGTAGGTTTATTACAACATTTTCTTTCCATAAAAAGCATATTACTTTTACATCTAATGCAATCACCCTCCCTCTATTTTCGATAATGATCCTCCCTTTATATTCAAGTTTGTATCAATAACATTGGAGTCAAGTGAGCTCTAGTTGATAATGGATCTGAGCTCAATATTTGTAATGTAACATTTCTTCAACAACTTGGCCTTTCCTCATCCTCTTTCAGTCCCTCATCCATTTCTATCCTTGCCTATGATTCGCTACACATCCATGTATTGACATTATCTGATTAAGATAAATGTGAATTTATATGCCTAATAGGATTGTTATTGTATCAATAAATAAATAAACAATTAAGGATGGAAAGTAAGCCAAACAAGCTAAGCAAGAAAGTATGAAACCCTAAGTGCAAAGAAGAGGTAAGATGACTTAGCTATTTCACAATTAATCTTGGAATGTGCTGAAATGCTGACCATATGAAAAAGAGGGAGGAGCGTCCCATGAGCCTTATAAAATTGTGCGAGATGATGATCTACGAATTGAAGCACCTGAGAGGGACAGGGGTGCTTGTGGGTGCCCTAGGCCTATTTATGGGTGCATGTGTCTGTCAAAATGCTAAAAAAACCTCCTCTTGAGTGGTTGTCAGTTCTTCATTTTTGTTCACCTTTGGTTGCTATGAAGTCACACAATGATCGCCGATGTCACTGGAAACCTGCAATGAAACAATGACCTGCAAAACCCTTAAATAGACATCAAATCCTAAAAATAAAGATGCAAAATGAGGGGTTAGAGCGCCCTCAACTTTCATAATGGTGATCTTACGATTGAGTCTTGCACTCCATCTCATACCCAATGTAGTTCTCTATGTGTGTGTGTGTGCAAAATTATGCCCTAGGTGGCTCTTGTGCATGTTGTACTTGATAGCGAGCAAGTAAGCTAGATGTACATAAATGTAATAGATGTGTGTGTAGTGCCACCATTAAATATTAATGAAATGGAATTAAATTTTAATTTTTTTTAAAAAATCGTTGGAAGGAATTTATTGGGAGTGGTTGGAGGAAATTATGGATTCTATGTGGAGGCACATGGTCTCCTTGACAAAAGCATGGGCATCTTGAAAACCTACAAAGTGCTCGTCATTTTCCTTGCAAAATAATACAAGAACTTTATTTTAAAAAATCTAGAGGTGTTAGACTGTCATGTTCCTTGTATAATAATACAAACACTTTATTTAATGCCATAAGCATAAACCATGTGAAACCTAGGTTAACGTTGTAATTTATTAGTAATTGGATAGCTTCAAAGAAGTTTAAAATCCTGCACACCTTTCTTTTCCCTTGCATAATAATTCAAGCACTTAATTTGAGATCTAGAGGCATTAATACGCTGAAACCCAAGGACACGTTGCAAATTTAGCAAGTAATTAATTTGTCGCAGTGAATGGAAATGTTCTTTAGGGGATGTGAGGAACGAGGCTCTCACAAATAGTCGTCCTTCAATTTTAGTACCATTTTGGGATAAATCAGCTCTGTGGATGGAGACAATTTTTATCTCTAATGTATGCTCATTATGTTATACATGAAATGATTAATTTGGATATGTATCTATAGAGGAAGTGGCTTCAGTTTTCTGAAAGGAAACTATTGTTATCACTTTTTCATTATTTTATGTAGAAGAGAAGAAGGAGATTGAGGTTAGGAGGCCTGCCTCACTCGGGTGCAAACTTTGGCTGAATTGATTTTGCTTCCTCTAAGTCGAACACTAGTGTTCGTGCACTATAATCTTGCATCATGTTTCCTACTCTTTATCTTTCATTTCGAGTTAGAGTTGTATAGTCTAGGATGTTAAAACTTTCCTTTCTTTCTATCCCACTTATGTGTCTGCAATGTTTGTCTCTTTCACTCTCCCCTTGCGTGAAACACAGTGTCTTCCATTCTTAGTTGTTATTTTCACAAATGCTAGAGATAAGTGTCCAACCCGAATTAGCTCTAAATTGTTCTAGGTTGTGTTTTTCGTGGTTTTCTTGCTTAGAAATCGAGTTATGATTTTCATTTGTTAACATAGCCGTTGTGTGTTTTGAGTGGTTAGAACTTGGTTTTCTCGATGGTTGAACTCTACATTGTTTTCCTTGTCCAATTTTGATCTTTTTCATCTTGCTTGGCGGTTCACCTCGATCATGGCTCGTTGCATCATTTTAATTTCAATCAGCCCATGCATTAACTTGAGCTCATGGTTTTGTCAGGTTTTTCTCTTTGTGTGTTTTACTTATCAACTCGGTGAGCCCTTTAGCTTGTTGTGGTATCTTTAACTAACCCTATCACTCAACCTTGTATTGAAAAAACTCATCCCCTACTTCTCTTTTAGCACGGTGTTATTATTCCTCAACTCGGCTTTGTGTGAGTTTTTACATAATGGTTTACTTTTTTAGCTTTTCATAGTGAATCCATGTATTAACTCACTCGATGGTTGTGGGGTTTAAGCTCAATCCCTTCTTTGACTCCACTCATCGTTATGTATTTTTACACTCAAGCATGACACATTGGTTCATTGGCTCATCATTTTCCTACTTGAGGAGATCGGCATGGGGGTGGGTGGCTTTCTTACTTCTTACCTCAACCATTGTTTGGAGTGAGCCCACAATTACACCGTATGACATGCTACTTTGACCTCTTCCCATCATGTCATGCACTTAAGACCTAGCTCAATCATTTCAAATCATATCTCAATTTAGTACTCTTGGGAGCTCTACATTGTAATGGTTGAATATCTCGGCATGCATGTACCCCTCGAGCTCACTTTTGAACTTGCTAGAGAATTGGAAAAGGTGTATTTTTGTGGTGAGTTGCTTTGGTTGGAGGTGTAGCGAGTTGGTCGGTTTTATGGAAATCTGTTGGATTAGTGGAGCTCATCATGCTTAGTGGGATAGTGCATATGTGGCCCTAGATGTTGTCTTCAATGGTAAAAATGGCGGGGTTGTGGGTGAATGTAAAATATTTGGCAAAATTCTAAGAGATAGAGAGAGAGTGGAGATTTATGTAATCTTTGGTGAACCCACGGAGCACCTCTTGAACCACGGACATTAATATTGTCATGCATGGTCTCCTTACCTTCATATTTTATAATTTTCATATAATGTGGTGTTTCATTTGCAATATAATAGAAATGTTAAACCATTAGACGCTTAAACATTTGATTATTTTAAAAAGACTTTATCGCAAAGCAAAAAAACAACACCTCATGATTTTTGCTACCGACTTACAATTTGACCCTCAACCGTGTCACGACCACAACCTCATGCATTTCTAAACCCAGGGTGTCAAAAATTGGTGCTCATGTCCGTTGGTTTTGGTAAGATCTAGATGATTTAACTAAAATGACCATTTTTTCTACCTCACAAAGTTAGAAAAACATGATTTTCAGAGACTCACAATATAACCTCCTAAACCCCAAAAAAGAGATGTCAACTTCCATTTGTGTTCCTTGTTAGGTGGGGAGTCATATTAAATATTAGAATGATGCTTTGATCAAATGTTGGTGCTCTCTTCATTTCCATTCTAGGAGTCTCAAGTTACCTTATTTTGCACCTTTAGGAAGTTAAAACGAAACGTTGGTTTTCGCTTCGGTTCACCATTTGGACCTTGAGCAACGAAATGCTTTCCGATTTCACAACCCTCTAGTATTTTTACTATAAAATTTCCTAGAACCTTCAGTTTGGGAAAAAAACATTCTTGGCTAGTTTGGCAAGGGGGTTTTGTAGGCCTTTGGTCGTTGTTGACTAAGTTAAATTAGACCGATTACGATTGGTGGCTCTGGAAACCTAGCCACCAATTGAAAACCATTCGCTTGTTTTGAATTTCATCAGTTCCTATGAATTCTTGGTATATAGGAGGAAACGTAGGAATTTACCCGTCATGCATCACCTAACAAAAGGTAACTTTTGAATGCGGTTTCTTAGCCTCCGAGCCTAAATTGGGCGTTTTTGCAACTAGCAGAAAATTTAAAAAGAAAGTTGTAGGACCCCAGTCAAGTTAGAAAACCATCGTGGAAACTTATTAACACTTGTAAATAACTATTTGGAACTCTATCTTGTGACTTGTTGTGTGAAATTGGACTTTGGCAAAATATTGTTTCTCTCTCTCCCTACCTCTTTCTCTCTCCTTAATTAAGAAATGAATTGAAATAAAATGAAATGAATATATGTCTCTAAACCTCTCTTTTTGAGTGTAAATTATTATTATTATGTAAATAGAAAACTAAAAATGTTAATTATGCTATATTTAGGTGGATGTCATGCCAATGATTTATTGTTGATTTGATGCTCACATGGTTTTGTGGGACACAAGTAAAATGGCGAAACGACATAGTTTTAATTCATTGTGTATTATTGTAATTTATGTATGTTAATGGATATATATATATATATATATATATATATATATATATATATATTTCTAGGTTACAATAAAGTTTATTATTGAAATTTTGTAATGTGTATGAGTTGCTAGTTTTAGAGTGCTTTGGGAAATGTGCATTTAACTATAGGTGTTCTTTTGATTCATATTTACATATGGTAAAAAAGGGGTTGGATATATATGTTAAGTGAAATTGTAGAGGATAGTTCAACATTTTGCGAAGTATTGAAAGGTTTACTAGTGAAGTTTTGTAATATTTTAAGATGTTAGTGTTTAAGGGAAATGTTCATCTAAACATGGGTGTTATTTTGATCCCAAGTTTTGTATTGTAAAAGTTGGATATTGTGTTAAGTGAAATTGAATTTAATAGCTTATAGTGCAATTCCAGTGTGTAATTGATGATCAAATAATTGGTGTGTTGTGTTTCTTACCTCAAAAATGTAATAAAGAGATTTAAACGAAACAATCCACCCTAGTATAAACTTCATGTATAACTACCCTTCCTGTGTGATTCTTTGTAGCATAGAAAACTAAAACCTTAGGATGAACTTAAAATATTTACACTCTATGGCACCTTCTAGTTAAGTAAATAAGATCCCAAGTTTGAGTTTATTGTCATAGCCCGTATGTTTAGCGACATTGTTGTGAACCCAAAAATTAGGAATGATGTGGTTACACTTTTTCTTGAGTATGTGGTTCCCTAATAGGTTTGGTAATCATGTGTGTAGTAAGGAGAATGTGTTCTCCTAGGGTAGTGCCCCATGGGAAACCAACATTAAACATAGTGTAAAACCCTCTTGGACCAATTCATGTGTTGAGTGGCGAAGATCGCCAACTAACCTTGGAAGTCACCTTTAAGATTTAGGATCATAGATGAACTCGATACCCAATCTCAATTGTCATTTGGGTTCTATGATGCAATACGAAGAGTTAATTGTGAAACTTAACAACATTTTAGTGTATGATTAAATTGTGAAAACATAACCATAAGATGATGTGCTTAGAGAAAGGTGAAATTTAGGTCGTTATCTTATCGTGTTTAAACCATCTTGTGGTGAGAAATGAGACCCACGTTATGTAAACTCTAATGTGAACCTTAACCCTTTTAATAATGGACTACTCCATCTTTCTCTCCTACTTGTCCTATTATATAATGGATGTATGATGTGAAACTATGTGATCATGTTCCTAGTGATAAATCCCCTAAGACATGGACTAGTAGTCTCATGAGGATACAAATGCCCCTATTAGAAAATAGGTTACACAATTAATTACAAAAGGCATATGAACCTAGTTAAGGAAAACTCTTAAGTCAGACGTAAAACGATACTCAAAAAACCTATGCTAGATACAAAAATAAGGAAGTGTGTTTCCATGTTTAAAGTCTTCAAATCCCTTAAACTAACTATTGGAGCATAACTATAGTAAAATTATAATTGATACTTGACCTTAGGAAGTGTAATCGTGGGATGTTATTCCATAGGAAAGTGAAACATGATCTTCCTTATAATGTGATTAAATCCTCTTCTTTGTTGATAAAGAACCTACTTCATATATATTACTTAATGTGTACTAAATCAATTATCATTTTATAAATGAGTGAAAGAAACGTGACCCTAAATCCTTAAACAAAAAAATGAACTTCACATCCTTTGGATTTACACTTGTTTCCGTTGTGTAACGGAGGTATGATATAAGATCAAGATGCATGCCCTTAGATGTGAATCCTAGGGGTAAGACCTAATAGCCTTGTGTGTAAATAAATACCCTATTAATGAATGAATGAATTAAACAAGTAATTGAAATAATGTAGATGATCCTTATTTAATGAGACACTCGTAAGTTAAATGTTAAACGTATAAAGGAAATCTAGCAAAAAGGAAAGGAAATGTATGATTCACATATTATGAGCCCTTCTAGAACTTAAGTTAAAGATTGAAACATGATTGTAATAAATGTGTAATCCTAAAAATATCATGCCATGGGAAGACCCTATCTGTAAGTTTATACTACGGTTGAATCGTTATGTTGTGCCTTGTCATTTAAAAAAAAAAAGTGACCTTGATGTGCATCACATGTTTTCATGTTATCTATGTGGGTTACTATTTGTGTAAACACATCTTGTGTTGCACGTAGTCCTAAGTGTTTGATGAAGCCTAGAATATAATGTGAAAAACCCGGGCATGTTGGCATATCACTTAGCACGAGTGAGCTCACCGAAGCACAAAAAGGTGCAAGACTCTCTTTAGAGTTGTTTGTGCAGGATGTTAGTGTGATGATGATAATACATATTCAGATCCATAACTAATCATAAACATTTCATAGTGCATAAACCAGATCTAGATCTTAGGGAATCATGAACTAAACAATAACTATAATAAGGCTAACCATACAAGAACTAGATTCAGTTATGTCTAACACCATTATCCAGCCAATATACTCTATTGCATTAAACATTGTAAAACACATAATCTTATTACACTATAAAGTATCTCCATGAGTCATGCGCATATTAAGATCAACAACATAACTCTACAATAATTTAGTCTCTCCTAAACTACATAGTTCAATACATATTTATAGAGGTGGGGACTTTCCCTTCACCACCCATGCACTTCTCAAAATAGGTCACATACTTTGATAATAGTCATGCTCCTTTACAATAGCATGCACACATGCAATTGTTTTAATAATAGATGTCCTAAAGTTAACTCTAAGAAGAAATCCTATTATTATCTTAAACCATGCTTGCTTATTAAGAACCTCTTGTTCCCAAAATACTATTGCATGTCATCAAGTCCTCATCTCCATGTGTGCTTTGCATGCTATCTCCAAAAATATCCCTTATTAATAAAAATGTTAAGTCTTAAGCCAAAGTGTTCTGGCACGCATTTCCTTCCCTATCTTCCCGTGCCTTCAAATGCACTTTGTTCCCACTTGCATCCTTTGTGTGTCTTCTCCTTAGAGCAACATTCTATCTGCTCAACATTACCCCACACTAAAGTACATTGTCATCCCAAAAATGGGAATTATTTTTGATGTTTCCAATAATAAAGAATAAGGAATGAAATAATTAATAAAACACTATACAAAAGAATGAATTTTCACTCTACAACACCCTCTTCTTCAATTGGGAGGATTAGCTCTGGATATTCATTTTGATTTCAGCCTCTAATGTCTACTCACTTAGCACGAGCCTTGTCTTCTCCGGAATATTTGTGGCTATGGCATCTAGTTTGTCAGGAGTAATCTTCTCTTTCTCATTCTGTAGTACCCAGACAACATTGGCCATACCTAACATCATTCCTTTTGAGATGTCCATCTTTTACACTATGAGCTTCCCAATCTCATAAATCCTCTCTTTGTGTGGATCTAAGGCTACTGCGAGGGCCTCACACATCTATTTCACTAGTGTCAATTTTTCGCACACCCTAGTATCTCATCTTTCATCACTACCAGAAATTCATTATCTTCTACTAGAGTTACGGTCCTTACATCGCTTTCGGTGCCACACATAAATTAAGAGCTTGGTCGATTTCTTTGGATCATCCTTTAAATTTTGGAGCAATGCCTCGTAAGTTGAAATTTTCCTAACCATAGAGGCCCTTGCTCTCTTTGCCTCTTGTTCAGAATATTTTGGTGCGGGCATCCGAATTGGTCCGTCATCTAACACTAAATCGACCAAAGTGTGCACATAATGCATAGCAGAAGGAAAATTTTATGGAACTTGAGATTCTAGATGAGGCCTTGTTTTAAGGATGTGATCACCAATTTCCCTCCCATGCTAATGAAGGCCTCATTCTTTGTCCATTCTCATTCCTTATCTTCCTTTAAATGCATTATCTCTATAATTTTAGCCTTGTTATCTTCAAGCAACGCTCAAATGGTGGTGGCCTTATCAATGTTTCTCCATACCACCTCAGTAGATACCTTGACCATTGCATTACTAACCTGCTCATCAGACATTAGAGTAGGTTTTATTGTCATGTGCCTACTCTGGGGTGCCTTCTTCACTCTTCACAAGACACAAGACTCTTCACACACGTAAAAATCTGGTTCGTCCATATGATTCTGCATGGACTAGGATAATTTCTTCCTTGTGAATGTAGTGGCCATATCTAGATCCATCAGCTCCCACCCATATAACTCCTTAAGGCCCATAGTGCTCTGGAACTAGGCAATGATGATTTTCTTGTGTCCTTAGTATAGCCCATACTAGGGATAACATACTCTTCACTTTCTTTCTTTTTTTTTTCTTGGCCCCTTAGGAACCTGGGTGCCAAGGTATAGAGTTGGTCTTCTCCTACCTAAGTCATAACGGGTGCATTGGGTTGTTCTTGCATAGTTTATTCTACTTCTTTCACCCCTTCCTCTTCATCTCTCATTTCTTCATCCCGAGGTTCTTCCACATCTTCGAAAGGCTGGACCGGGGTTCCTGCGCTCTCTCTTTAGACTCCTCCTCTTTGTTAAGCTTCATCTTTCTTCTTTTCTTTCTCTCGGGTGCTTCTTTTTGAGGGAGAGTGAGGTGACCTTTGTAAAGGTTGATATGTTCTGTGATTTGGGTCCTAATTCTTCCGGACACCTTTTAAACTAGCATTCCTCATGGAATATACCCACATCCAAGTATTCCTCTCCTCCTTGCATCTATGGGGGAGTATCTGCGTGCTCACTTTCTACTTTTTCTATGGGCTGCCTCCGGCCTCTATGGTCCAAGCCTCCACTATCTTCTTCGATCTCTTCTTCCTTGTCTCCTTCATGGGTTGACCGAGACAGGATTTAGAGCTACCACATTTTCAACTATGTGTTTGCCCTTAGGTGGCCATGGGAGCATAAATTCATTCTCCACATACTTTCCATTTTCCATCCTAGGCTTGAGTTGAAGATAGATAAGTGTGGCCCCATTATCCCTAATAGCCAAACTTATCGGCTTTATGCTTATAACATAAGAAATAAGCCTCTCAATATAGGCAAATCGACTAGGATAAAAATATGTTTTCCTTAATGGTAGTCACATTCTACCTTGTCCACATTGTAGCTCAAGTGATGCGCATCGGTAAACATGTGTACTTCTTCTGGAAGTAACGCATGCTTGTGAAGGCGTATGACAGTTTACACCATGGACTCCATGTCCTATTCTTCATTACAAACTGCACAATGCAAAAATGCTGATATACCGCATGAACTACTTGCCTTGCCCACTACTGAGGGTAACTCCTTTGGAATGTGCCATTCCTCCTCAAAGGTTGTGCGAAGTTGATCATACCATAGTTTTTCCCTTTGTTTAGATGGGTGAATCATTACTCCTTCACACAAATACTTCTCAAACCTCTCTGTGAGGGACTTCTTTTCCGTGGGGTATTCCCAAATTTTATTATTTGGCCCATCGGGCACTCCAATTTCTATAAACACAAGAGATAATAGGATAGTGCCAAAACTTATCTTTTCACCTACACACACTTCCTCAATAATTGTTTCTGCTATGTAGCCAACTAAGTTGTACATTTCTCCTTGTGACATTTTCTTCGCAATATGTAGCCACATGGTATTTACTTGTGACCATCTCTCCTAATCATTTAGCTTAGTGAGTAGATGTGTGACTCCTGCACCACATGGTACTTCCTTAATTTGTAGATGTCCATTCCGCGTGGACCCTTGGCATATCCCAACTCCTTTCTTGTGGCTATAACAACTACCTTATCAATTAGATCACTATTAACCTCTTTCCATGTGCCCTTCAGTCCTGTCAACATAGTAATCAAAGGCGCAATGATCCTTACCCACCGTCCAAAAAATAGAAGAAGTCCTCATGGACTCTACTCATAAGCCATTGGTATAAATTTTCTAGTTTTCCAAAATATGGGAGTTCATACAATTGATACACCCCTACCTTCTTGAGCAACTTCTCCCTAGCATCATCATATACTGGCATGTCATCCATCATGTGCTTATTGGTCTTCTTATTCAACAATGCGTCCAACTCCCCCTTATTATCGATGGTGTGGTGGTTGTAGTCACTTTGCATTTATGGATATGGGAATCCCAATCCCATCCGATGATCACTCCTTTTGGATACTACATTTCTAAAAAATTACTCTCGGGAGTATCTTTGACCTCAATTTCCACCTTTTTCTTCCCTTCATTCTTGCTCCAGGTGCTTTTTCTTTGGTACCATGGTAAAAATATCACCTTTTTCCTCTGTCAAGTAAACTCTTGTGCCCTATCTCAAAACCACATGCCCTAGCTTGAAACCACGTGCCCTATCTCCTTCTCAATGCTTCTACTTCGCTCAAACCCTTCTCTAATGGGGACACAAGCCACTTCTGTGCACAAATCTACTCTCCACGCCTGGTTTTACAACTCTCTGCACCTCAACATGTTTCACTTGGTTTGGTCACAACTAGCTCACTTGAATACTTGTGATTGCAAAGGTAGAAATAAACCCGCATCACGTATTTATATAGAGTTGCTAAAATTTATTACATTTATTTCTCCTTTACCTACCACCGATCCTCTCATTAATTGACCATTTTCCCAATTTCCGCGTGATACACCTATGTGCCATAGCTATAACCTTTCAAGTGAACCTTCCTACCTTCTAGCTACAAACCTCCTTATGTGTGCGTCCATGTGCCAAAGTACCTCACCACCGTGCCTTCCTCTAGTAGTTTATACGGCCGTTGCTTACCTCGTGTTATATTGTTCATTCATTTATTTCAGCTATGGTCTTTCTTAGGAGAACTCTTATTTCTAGTAATTCCTTCCATTTTTGAATAGCACCTGTAACAATATGTTCTCATGTGTACCAATTTTTTTGAATAACAACCACCCCACACCAATGGTATGTGCATTCCTCTGCGCATAAAAATACTTTAGATTGTAATTAGCTTCCAGTAGCGCACAAATGCGCTTATTACACAAAACACCAAACTAAATGGACAAATCATGGCGACAAAGAAGGAAATACATTAAAATAAATATAGAAAGGGAGATCTATACTAAATGGAAAT
This sequence comes from Taxus wallichiana var. yunnanensis, assembly GCA_018340775.1. NCBI lineage: Eukaryota > Viridiplantae > Streptophyta > Pinopsida > Cupressales > Taxaceae > Taxus > Taxus wallichiana. Next base: position 850,745,772 of record CM031242.1, on the reverse strand, counting down.
ACTACCTTATTAAAAACACCAAAAAGACTTATTTATAGTAGGGCTTCTTCCTACTCACATTAAAGTGACTGGGTAATCGTGTTCCATCAAGTGCCTCTAAGTGACAAGTGTCGATTCAAGTATGTGTGTGATAACAAATGGTCCCAACCAATGCACCTTAAGTTTTCTGGATGGCGTATAATCTTGGAATCATAAAGAAGTACCATTTAACCATCTATCCAACCTCAAGCTTCTTATCCCGATGTGTCATGTCATACCACACCTTTTCCTCACCTTTTCCGCTTCGACTCCAACGTGCTATGGCGCACCTCTCATCTAGCTATATTAACTTGTCAATTATTTTTTCTAATGCTTGCTCATCAACTAGACCTCCCGCGTGTGTATAAAGAAGGTAACATGAATTCCATGTGAAGAACTGCTTCTGCTCCAAACACCAATTGAAAGGGTGTGGCCTTATTCAACCTTTTGTAGGTTGTTCTATATGCCCAAATTATAGCAGAAACTTTATCATCCCAATATTTCCTTCCAACATCACAAATTTTTGTTAAGGTCTGGCTCAATATCTTGTTGAAGGCCTCAGCAGTCCCATTTTCTTGAGGGTGATAAGGAGTAATCTTGTGGTGCACAACCATAAATTCATCCAACAATATCTTGATTGTCTCATTCAAGAAATGTGTGCCCCTATCACTTTTCAAACTCAGTGGACATCCATACATAGTAAGAATATTTTCCCATAAGAACCTTACTTGTTGTAGCTTCTATATAATCCTTTGTAGGTGCTACTTCTACCCATCGTGTAAGGTAATCTGTACAAGTGATGATGTTGCACGATCCGGTTCTACGCGTGGCTAGAGAAATAGAACCCACAAATTCTATTGCCATTTTTCAAATGGTTCTACACTGGTAATAGGCCTCAAAGGCATTTCATCTCTTTGTTCAAGTTTTCCAAGGCACTAACAATGATCACATGCCTTACAATACTCTTTACAATCCTTGTATAAGGTCTCCCACCATAATCTTGTGAGTAGAATCTTGCACATGGTGGCATCACCTGCATAATGCCCACCTGTAATACCACCATGAGCCTCTTCTATGATATCGTGTGCTCATGTTCTAATACACACCATTGTCGCACAATACTTCATCTCGACCTAGTTTTTATAAGTCACCACTGATCAACATGAAGGGTGCATGTGAATTGCAAGTTTTTTTCTTCTCTAAAGCTTTCATTCCTTCGGCGCCATACATGTGTGTAAAAAGGTAATAATATCCTCCAATTATGAAAGGCACGCATCCTCTCTGATTGAATTCTTGATAAGTAAGTCAGGCTAGAATTACTTTTACCTGGTTTTACCACATGACTATAAAGTAAAATTCTTGGAATAAGAGAACCCATCGACATATGTGCCCCTATAAAATAGGCTTATTTACCAAGTATTTTAGTGTCATGTGATCTTTATAAAATACAAAAGGTGTTGCAACAAAGTAGTCTAAACTTATGTAGCACGTAGATCATCGACAAAGCCTCGCGCTCTGTAGTTGTATAATTTTGTTATGCAGGAGTCAAATTTCTACTAGAAAAATAGATAGGATGATCTATAATACCTTCTCTAGGATGAGCTAACATTGCACCAATGGCCCATAGTTAGAGGCATTCACATGTATGTGAAATTGGTTCCATGAGGAAAATGCGAGAATAGGCCATGTAGTAAGTCTCTCCTTCAATGCCTTAAATGCTAAGCTCTGCGGTTCTCCCCAATATAATGTCCCTTTTCTCTTTAATAACTCCTTTAGGGGCAAAATATTTGCATATCTTTGGATAAATTTTCTGTAATACCTTGTATGGCCCAAGAAACCACACACCTCATTCCCGACTGGTGGTAGGCTCCTCCGGGCCTACAATAACTGCAACCTTTAGCTTTGGATCTACTAACAAACCTTCCTTGCACAAATGATATGCCCTAACAGAGTTCTAAAAGGTGTAGAAAATATAAAATTCTTGATGTTTAAAGAGATGCTTAACTTTCTCGCATCTTCCAAACATTAAGCACAAGTTTTCACAATGATCCTTAACAAGCCCATATACCATCCAATCATCCAAGTAAACCTGCAAGAATTTGTGAATAAAATCCTGGAATGCTTGAAAAAATATGCATGAAAATATAGTAGGTGTGTTCTTCAAACAAAAGGGAATTAGTGTATATGTAAAGCTTCCCCATTTAGTGGTGAAATTTATCTTCTCTTGATCCTCTTGTGTAATCCTTACCTGATGATACCCAGAGAATCCATCTGTAAAAGTGTAAATTTTGTGCCTTACAACTCCTTTTAATATCTCCTAGTGAAAGGCATAGGAAAAGGATCAATCACACATGCGAATTCAAATCCCTATAATCTACACAAATCCTAATCCGACCATCTTTCTTTATATTGATTATCATGGGTCTAACCCACTACGATTCTTCTTGGGACTTATTGATGCTAGAGTTCAGCATTTTGTCAATTTCTTCTTTAACTTTTATACGCAAGTTAGGGTTCATCTTGTAAGGTCTCTTCTTGATTGGGCGCACACCTTCCTTTAGCTTAATCTTCATCTTGCCTAATGATTCATGCACCCCCTTTAACTCATGGTATCCCCTAGGAAATAAGTCCTGAAATCACATAGTAACTCAATTATCTTTGCCACTTCAGAATCAAACTAATAATCTCCAATTATGGCCTCCTTATGTTCAACATCCATGCCAATGTTCACTTTCTTTGTCTTCATAGGTTCATGATAGCACGTGCATTTTTTATCCACACTTTCTAAAACTTCACATGTACCTTCGGAATGATCAATGTCTAATTTTTCTACTTCTTCATCATCCACTATGTATACCATCTTTCCTTTATTCTTCTCAAAGCAAGCACACTTAAATAGTTCGACATATGTCTCATCTATTTCATCAAAACATGCTCCTGATTTTCCTCACCAAATAACTCTTGAATGAGTTCTTCAGCCTTTGCACTGTCTCCCATAGTCAAGCATTCCATAACCTATAATGCCTCTCTCACCAGAGGTTTAGTAGAGAAGTATTCAAAAGTCTGGACCATTCCTGCAATCAATTCTTGCCAATTTCCAGTCTCCCTATGCAGTTCCACATAAACATACCAAGCATGTGCATAACCTTGTAAAGTGGAATAAAGTTTGTGCACCCAAAGTGAAGGTGGTAAAGCTTCATGCCCCTCTATCAGAGTCTCTCACACTGTTGAACGTGGTGTTGAACATGTTGATTACCATGATATATGTAGATTTGAGTAGGTGCATTGCTCCTGAGAAACTGGGTTGTTAGAGTAATTATTACTTCATTCCATTATATGAGATTATCCATGTGAACCATCCACTAACACGCTACCATCATAGGGTATACTAACATATTCCTTCTTTGCACTTGATCCGTCCACTTTGCTCCTCCATGGTACACATGAATATTGTAGGATATGCTTCTCCATGTGTACGGGGTACAAAGTTTTACCTATCTATCCCTAATATAACGAGTTTTAATCCTCGGTGCAAAGGTACTTCTTACTTTGCACCCAACCATCTCATAGGTGCCATACACCCAATTGTCACAAGAAATACTTGTAGTATCACTATTATACTATGCATCCTCCCATTGGAGGATTCCCTCCTAAGATGACTCAAGTACTTCCAAGTCTCGAATGGCACGCACATAAATTCTATTCAGATCTTCCTCACTCAAAGGTTAAACATAAGGTGTATATTTCTCATATGTCAAAGGGATAATAATGTGTTATTCCTTGTTCTCAAAACTTATATACCCCTTGTTGAACCATAGATCAAAATTATTTGCATAACACCAAGGGTTCCCAAGTAGAGCTGGGAAGCTATCGATTCTGCAAGTGCCAAAACCTCAAAGTCCCCAGTGAACTTGGCCCCTTGTATAGTAATGGATGCATCCTTTAAAACTCTAATTGGAGTGGCCTTAGTCCGATTAGCCATAAACAATACATTAGAGGATGGCTGTAATGGAGGTTTTCCCATTTGCACCCATGCATCTAAAGTAAGCACATTCACTTTCGCGCTTATGTTAATCAATATATTGCTCAAAATCCACCCATCCACAACAACATTCAGAGTGATTTCCTTATCATAATCCAAGCTATGAGGGGGAATATTAGCATGTAGGATATTCTATCCATTATCAATACCTATGTGTGGAGTGTTTTCCTTTAACCAATTCCCTAGTAATGGAATAATATTCTCCTGGTGCAACATCTTACATACCTCTTTCAAATCATCAACATCTATCTGACTGCGTCTCTGCTGCCTTCTTTTGTTCCAACTTATGTGACTTCTCCTTTAAACACTATATTTCACCCTAAATATTTCTGAGTACCTCCATAGTTTCCAAAAAAACCTCCTTCTGATGTGTAGGATCTGGGTACCTTGCATGTAAAATCTCCTCCTTAGTAATGGTAGGCTTCATTGTAACATTTCTCGGCACATGCAACTTTAGTGTGTGTAGTAATCTTCACATGTTATATCTCAGGTTCTAGTGCCAACTTTGGCATCCATTAATTTTCCATGGCATGTTGTATCTAACCATCCCTGTGCCCTTATTCTCCTGTTTATGATGCTTTCTAAGATGCTCATATAAGTCTGGGCATTCCTCATAGTTATGATTCTTCCCACAAAAAGAACAAGTAATATTCGAGGGCATTCACGCCTAGAGTGGTCAAGAGATCCACATGTATAACATGTTCCATGAGGAAACTCACCCCGTCTACCACCATGGCCTCGACCCCTGAATCCACCAATGTATCCTCAACCTCTGCCACGAATTCCTTCAAAGAATCCTTCGTTTTGATCGTAGCACCCTTGGTTGTGATCACGATCATGGTGCTCACTTTTACTTTTAGAGTTATCTGATACTCCTGTCTATCATACACCAATATCAATGGCATCATGGATCTGACCAATCAATTTGTAGTCTTCTTAGTATTATGAGTCGTGGACAGAAAATCTTACAATAACAAGATACGTTCTTTTTATCATGCACATTGTAATAAAGGGAAATGACTTGCATCATGGTCTAAATGAAATATCTTGCAGTCTAACAACAATAATGAACATATTGACCTGTGGGGAAAATTATCCTTCATGTTCCCTTCCACTTCACAATCTGTAAAATAAATCCCGGTGCAGTGCGTCTTGTGTGTTGAATTGGCCAATAGTTTCTCCAACTACTTCATCATAGCTGTAATCTATGCTTCCAGGAATGGGATCACTCCAATGTTTATACTTCCAACTACCTTAGTGCACAATGCTTGCTTCAAGTGCTTTGCACATATCTGTATATGTCTTATGTGATAACGCCTCCTAAACGGTGTGATCAAGCCCCCAACGAACCACTATGCATGTTGGATTACATGGATATCATACGAAAGCTTAGACAAAAGTGTTTTGAAATGAGCATCATATTCCCGAACACTCTCAATAGTGTCATGCTTAATATCCTTGAGCACGCTTATACTCTTATGCTCAAACTCAAGGATATAAAACTCCTTAAGGAAAACATCCTATAGTGCTACATATAATATACACAAGTCGATCGACTGGGTTAAACTTCATGTACCAACTGTGAGCGCATCCCTACAATGTAGTTGCAAATTGACTTGCCTTGCACTCAAAAGCCATAATCCCTTTTGCACACCATAGTATCTCACACATGTATACATGCTCAACAACATCTTCTATTTCCCTATACTCTGGAAGATGAAGTGACATCTCCATATAAATATTTTGGGGTTGGTGAGGACCATGTCCACCTGATCCAGAACCTCCTATGTTACCTCTGCCTCTAGACCCACCAGATCCACTAGAACTAGAGCCACATATGCCCCTTGATCCTCCACCTATAGCTGGAAGTGGACCAGTGGATGTACTTCCCTATGTCCCAAAAGTGGTGCTAAACTAAACTCCTACAATTTTCAAGGTGGTATTAATCCCCTTAAGTGAGTACAAAATTTTCTGCGCACTTGAGTTTTGTGTCGATGATGTGCCTAAAAAAGGTAACTCCAAATAAAAAAGAAGATATTTTCCTGACCATAGATGCATTTTCTATTTGATTTAATCTTGTTCTTCTACTTCCCAAACTAGCTTGTTGACTACTGGTTATACTAGATACTGGAAAACCAAATGCAAGGGCTAGATTTCAAGGTAGATTTAGATACGCACTGTGGCCCATGTCGTCTCTTCTGGCATGCCCTCATATGAGGTTGATGAGGGTTCCCTATCATGCTTTCCCAAATCAGAGAGTTCCAAATGCTCTGGCTCCACACCTTCTGCATGAGCTCTAAATCCTTCATGAGCAATCTCTCTCCTCAATGCCATCCATTTCTGCAATATTGCGTTGCTTCTCTATCTCCCTCTTATATGTGTCATTGTACTTAATCCACCTTTCTTCTCTTTTCCTCTCTACTAATAGGTCCACCATCCTTCACCAAACTTCTCCAACCCCCGCGCGTGGTGGGGTTTAGCTAACAATCAATTTTGTTCCAAGTTTAGGGTTACCATCAAGATTTTGATCACCAATGGAATGCCTTGTAGATAGGTTCCCCTAGGATAACGTAAAAATGGAACTCAACTACCTCTGGGAAAGAGTAAGTAGAAATTGAGTACTCAGAAATATAACTATTCAGAACACCATGGAACCAAGTGTCCATAACACGCGTCCAAATCAGATTAGCATCATAGAGGGCCTGAAATTCTTCCTGTGTCTAGATAAGTGTGTGATACCTCCAATTCCTTTTAGATGCATAAGAAACCAGCCACTCGTACAACTCTATCGGAAAGATAGAAAATAAACTCTCATAGAAATAGTTGTACAAGTTCTTCTCCACCAACCCGCATGCATCAATCTCAAATCCAAGTCTTTGAACCTCCAAGTGTATTTTTCTTCCAGATCTATTATCCACTCCTCAACACTTTCTAGGGTTAACCAGTATGTCTTAATCATGAAACATCCTGAAAACAATTGAAAAAGAGGTCCTGGAAACAAAACCAATGATGCAGCCTTGAATCTATCTATTGTGAAAAACCCAGCACGTTGATCCATCACTCAGCTTGAGCTGAGTGCTCACTCAAAGCACAAAAATGTACTTGGCCCCTCTTTAGAGTTGCTTGTGCAGGATGTTAGTGTGATGATGATAATACATATTCAGATCCATAACTAATCATAAACATTTCACAGTGCATAAACCAAATCTAGATCTTAGAGAATCATGAACTAAACAATAAATATAATAAGGCTAACCATACAAGAACCAGATTCAGTTATGTCTAACACCATTATCCAACCAATATAATCCATTGCATTAAACACTGTAAAACACATAAGCTTCTTACACTATAAATTATCTCCATGAGTCATGCACGTATTAAGATCAACAACATAACTCTACAATAATTCAGTCTCTCCCTAAACTACACAGTTCAATACATATTTATAGAGGTGGGGAATTTTCCTTCACCACCCATGCACTTCTCAAAATAGGCCACATATTGATAATAGCCATGCGCCTTTACAATAGTATGCACACATGCAATTGTTCTAATAATAGATGTCCTATAGTTAACTCTAAGAAGAAATCCTATTATTAGATTAAATCATGCATGGTGCTTAACAACCGCTTGTTCCCAAAATACTATTGTATCTCATGTAAGTCCTCATCTCTGTGTGTACTCCGTATGCTATCTCCAAAAATATCCCTTATCCATAAATATGGCTAAGTCTTGAGCCAAAGTGTTCTGGCACACATTTCATTCCCTATCTTCTCGTGCCTTCAAATACGTCTTGTTCCCATGTGCATCCTTTGTGTGTCTTCTCCTTAGAGCAAAATTTTGTCTCGCTGTTGATCTCCTACAGTGTCATGTGTACTACAATGTAAGTCAAAAAATTTATTTTGGTATTTTTAGTGTTGTATTTATGTGTGTAAATTGTGGGCATTACAATGTGTATAGAATATAATGAACTTCCCTCCTATGAATTATATGCGAATAACTAGCCCTTGTGCCTGTTATCACCAAATCACCGCACCCTCCAAATGGCGAGAATGTGAACAAGAATTTTCAGCAGTGTGATTGGGTAACATGGGATCACCTCTTAAACCTGTGGAACTTGGGCTTGAGGTGAACCTTGGACAAAGCCAAATTCCTCTTCATAAACTAAGTGATATACTACTCCTAGTGTAATAAAATAGTTATCTTGACCTATACTAATATTTTCATGGGTTTAGGGAAAGAGATTTGCAGGAAAAAAAACTATACTAGGGATGGTGATGCACCAAATAAAGGGTATGGATAGACTTGGAAAGGGTTGATTTGAAGAGGGTGCTATGCACCACAAGACAACTCACCTATTGCAACTTGGAAAGGGTAAGTAACTACCACAAACTAAGAAGAAAGTATTCCCTTTGCCAAATTGGTTTACACAAGCAATCTTCTGATCTTCTGGTGAAGAAGAATGAAACCGAGAAGGGTGAACAAACACCACAACTCAACCGCATGCAAGAACTCCACCACCTGATAAGCACAAAACTCCAAGAACCTGCAATGTAAACTTTGAACTTGCACAATACACCTGTATGTATGAGAAAGGCACAAAGAAGTATAAAATGATGGAAGGACTAGAATTAGTCACAAAACACACTTTATTGCTTCAAAAACATGCACAATGCATCATTACATTTGGAAGAGGCAATGGTTGCCATTACAATCTTAAAAAGGAGGCTTGAAAGTTTCCCAATCCACAAAACTTGTAGAAAGAGAGAGGAATATGGAAGAGATGTCTAATTGTTCTACCATGTAACCCCTTTCAATGAGCTTCTCTTTTACATTTATAGAAAATCTAATAGAAGAGAAAGGATGGAGAAATCCTAAATTTTGAAGCATGAATAATGGCACATGATGGCCTCCATTAATTACATCAATAATTGCTCATGGAAGGAACATTCCACCACCATATTATAAATTCAAAAATTGAATTTAATTCTCCATTTAATAAAAATAATTTTTAAATAATTTTTTTAATAAAAATAAAATATTGTTTATTCTCGGGCCCACCCAAAGTTGAGTTGGTGCTCTGAAGGGGGTAACTAGGATGGCTTTCCCCCTCTACATGAGCTTTATGGAGAGTTTTGTGTTGACCACTCCACTTACTATACCATGTCATGCCACATTTGGTCATTCCAATGATCTTCCACTTTACACATATCTTGCTAACCAATTATGATGGCTCAGTCAACTTCCCTTGGTACCCAGCCCTGCTGCCTCGTTCAACATTCATGAATGTTCACCGTTGAATCCCAAAAATTCGGATTGATCATGACACCTGACATGATAACAAATTGGTGTATAACTCGTCAACTTCTTTGCATTCCATATTGATCGGTGTTTAACCTACTTCCGAATGAGTTTCTCAAAGATCGGTCTACAAAAGTTGAACTCTCCATATCAAGCTCTTTGTTTTCCACATCCTCTTTGGTGGTTTTGAGATCTCTCGTTCTCTAAGGAGCCTGAATTTCCTTGGCTAACTTTCCTCAATTACCTGCATCCTTGGCAATTCAAGTCTTGGGACCTGAAGAGCCCATGATCCCACCTCGTGCTTTGATTCCTGGCTGAATGGCCTCAATTCTCCCATTGGCCACGAGATCTCAAAAATCCCTGAGTGTGGAATGCACTTTGGATTTCCATCTTAAACTTGGCCTCAACTCAATTTTTTTCCCTGTGAGACTTGCCGGATGAACTCGTTCTGAGCATTGGCTGAGTCTCTCACAATCCCCACTTTTAATGATAAACTCACTCATGAAGCCAAGTTTCTGAGCTCTTCTCCAGCCATGTTCGAGCTCCGAGGCCAATCATTATTCATCCTACCCAATTATTTGAACCATTTTAACCCTCACGCGAGTTCGAGCTCTTCAAAATCAGCTAAACATAACTCAATATTCTCACTTGGAAAACACAACGATGAAATCCAAAAGCCTAATTCATTACTCAACAATGTGCTCCATACATTCTCCGCAACATGAGCCTCCATTCTACTTATCTTGATGATGCCGACATCTGGGAGTACCTTGAATCACCTTTGTCTTCGCCATTGTATCTAGTTTGGCTCTTACCGAGCTCATACACATTTCAAGACATTTTAGAGCTAATTTTTGCTGAGTGTCTCTGTAATTCTGCGACGTCCTTCAATTTGGTTTGCACTCGCGACGCTAAGCCATAGAACAAAAGAAATTTTTCTTTGATGAAACTGGCTTGATGAGCTTGGAATCTGTTAACTCGATGTTGAGCTTGATTTTGAGCTCCTTGCTAATGCGCCAAACACCGAGTTCCTTCTCTATATTGTACTCAAAATGATGATCAACTAATCTTTGAATCGACATGGCCATTCCTTCCTTTGCGAGATCCAAATTTGGCTCTTTGCGAGCCCAAAATCATCTTTCCTACCTGGATTTCAAGCTTAAGCCCCTCGAACTTGCAACTACCAAACTCAGTATTCATCGAGCCATTAATGAACTTGTTCGAGCTAGCACATGCCATTTAAGTTTCCACCATGTTAGTTCTATTGCTTTGCCTTTTCGAGCCATGCGACTCACAATTATGGCACCGAATCAGATTGAATTCTCATCGCCATCTTCATATGAGCTCACTGCACGATCTCACTGGCCCAGCCTTGAGAGTGCTTCTTAAACCGATTATCTCATTCTCTAACTCATCTATGGAAAAGCCAAGTTGTCTGTTCCTTCTGTGAGTAATCTCCCTTATGCTGAGCCTACTTAAGACACCATTGAGCTCAACTTTATTTCATTTATCATGTTTGACTCAGGATCTTATCAAGATGGAACAAGCTAACTCCCTCACTATGTCAAGCTCGAACTTGATCTGCTCGTTTCATTGTGAGTAACTTGTTCGTGAAGTTGGGCTATCTCCTCGTGAGCTCAAACATGAACTATTCTTCCTAGAGACTATAAAATCCAAATGAATTAAACTTGGACTTTACAATGTCTTCCCCAACAAGTCTTCAAGGTTACAAAAACGCCTCAACCTGAGCTACATGAATTATTGATTTTCTTCATAGAGCTTCACCCTAGGTGCCTCGGTTCATCGAATCCAGTTTTTCTTAGCTCATTCTCATAGTCCTATTAACTAATCCATTTCCGTAATGACATGGAAAAATTGAACATGACCTCACGAGCTCCCACCCTCCAAGTCTGGTTTACCAAGCTAATACATGTTTTTCCCCATGACTGAGTCTGAAATCCTTTATTAGGCTTGATGAACCACGTTCCAAGCTTGAGATCCTACATAGTAATGAATTTAACAAACTCACCTCTCCATGATACACAATGAAGCCATATTCTTCCACTCACCGCTTACAACCATTGTCAAGTTCATTCAAACCCCATTTCTTTCATAAGCTAGGTCACATGAGTTCATTATGTTATCTTTTCATCGCTTGCAACTTGGTTCGTTTTCCACAAATAATTCATCCTTGATTTATAATGGAAAGACCAAGTTTAAACCGTGATGTTTAATTCTTATATGTCATGACGCCTTGTAATGCTAAGCTCGATCATGGCTCAACAAACATCACATTTTCTCCTAGTGACATGGTCGATCTTCACATATCGTCTAAGTATGCTTGAGCCCAACTCATTTTGCTACTTTTTTACCTAATCACTTTTGACTCACCTGAGATATATCTGGAACTCGGTACCCCTCCACACATATTTTCAACCTTGCATTTGAAGAAGCCAACCTGAATAACTCATTTTTGGCCTCTATGAGCTCACCGAGCTATCCAAATAATTCATCGCACATTCATACACCTGATGTTAGTGAGATCGAATTGAGCACTCCAATCTCGACTTAGCAGAATAATTCATCTTGCCATGCCTAAAAGATAAAACCCATATAATATGTTTTATTGATTTTGGGCCCCAAAGCCAATTTCCTTGTTCTGAACATACTTCGACTATTCAAGAAACTGAAAAAGGGAAGAATCGTAAAATTTACTTGAAATGTCATGAAACTCCTCGTGAAGGCCCTTTTCTAGTTCCAAGGAATGATAGGCTCCTGCTTGTCCAATTTTTCCCCATGGGAAAAATTGGATAACATGCCCCTTGGATGGTTTGGAGGGATGCAATAGAGCTCTTAGATGCTTGATGGATGCAACCTTATGTAGTGATAACTAATGCTTAGTGATTGGTCCTTTATTATGATCACATAACTTTGTATTTATATGATTCCCTTGCTTGAATTTTGTAATTAACCCCAAAAATATCGACTACTAAAAAGATAAGATGCTCAAACAGCTAGAAAGGACCTAAAAGATGTGAACAATGTATATTGATGTCGAGTTGCCCAGAGGGGATGAGAGCACCTTTCCCGACATCCTAGCTAGTGCAAACCGGTGTCCATGATGATAAATGTCAGGGGTATAAAAAGGTAGACTGAGAAAGTAAGGGTGCAAGGCCAAAAGTGGCAACATAAAACAAAGAAAGGTGGCCAAAGACATGGGTTGATTAGTAATTTTATTACTTAGGAATCATATGAACAATAGTATATAATCAAGACTAAATAGATACCCTGAGTGCTTGATTTTATGTCTACATTTCCCCTACTTTATGTTGGCGAGTGAAAAGCTCGGTAACATAAAGTAGATAGAGATGCATACATGATAACCACGTAGATTAATGTAGAAAGAGCGTGTTGAGGGAAAAGACAAAGTGTGGAGTAATAGAAGTGTGAAGTGCGTGGATGCTAAGGAGGAGAAAATGTAAAAAGTGATGATAAAAATGAACCTAGGGCAGAAATGCATGTGTAGATGTCGCGATTGTGCATGTTGCGATGTCGATAGTTGTTGTGATTGGTGTTTTCGATGTTGTGAATGATGTTGACTACCGCTTCCCATATAGATGGACCTATAAAAGAGAAGAATGAACAAGTATTCAAATACGCATGTATATGATCGAAATGTGTAAAATGAGCATAAGGAAGGTACATAAAATATGAAAATGTGAAAAAGGAATATGTGGACTGATCCATGATGAGGAAAGAGGGTATATGTACTTAGGAGATATATTCTAAATCCCTCTCATGTTTTGGATTGGACCGCATTGCAAGTGCAGGAGAAGGGACAAAGGCGTCAATGGAGCTTGTGCGCATCATAGAGCGTAGGACCTTGGGCCTTCGAGGCTGCGAGATTGACCAAGTGCGGGTCTAGTGGGATAGGTATGATGAGACTGCAACCACTTGGGAGGATGCCACTATTTTGTGAGCTCAGTTTCCTCATCTATTCCAGTGACTTCCAGGAGGAAGTTGAGTCTAAGGGGAGGGGGATGTAGTTCCCACTCCTCTTTGACATTGTTTTATCTTGATATTGATACTATTGGACTGATGTTTAGACATTTGATTATGATACATTGATCAGTAGATGATAGATTATACTGATATGTGGATTATTGACACTATGATGTTTATGTTTTATTATGATGCACTAGATAGTGATGTTAGACAGTTAGATGTATGTTGATTTTCATGATGTGGATTTTATACTAACATGTTATGTTTTTGAGATGTTGGAATATAATTGTAATCTCATGGATGTTAGGGTTAGATTTTGACATATTGATGGATAATAGAATTGTTAAATGTTGAATGATGAACATTGATTTTATTTGTATACTTTCTCGATGTTGTTAATATGGTGAAAGGCCAGAGAGGTATTTGTTTGTGTGTAGGAATTTTATCACAAACATCGAAGGGGATAGGGGACCAACCACGGAAGGATGTCGAGCATTGAGAAATGAGGCCAAATTGACAACTTGTGTAATGTTGTTTTGTGTAGTGTCTTGCTTGTCTAGTTTGGAGGTCACCCATGGGGGTGATTTCACATGTGTGGCCATGGGGTGAATTGTGTCCCTTTCTTTAATTTTTGCATGTGCTTATTTATGTTTTGTGTATTTTAAATTTGGAAAATTTGTCACTTTATTAGCATGTGTAATTGTGTGTTTATTAGACTTAACCCTTCTTGTTTTGTTTAACCAAAGTAGAGATGTGACTAATAGTGATGATGTGATCTTGTAGTCCTTGTGTAAGAAGAATTTATGTTGATTTGGGAGTGTTTTACTCCACCCCAAGTTCAAAATTCGGATTTTGACTTGGGGGCACTTTTGGAGACTTGTGGGACAAGCAAGACTTGTCCCATGCCTCTTAATTTGACCCAACAACCTTACCTATGGGTTGGGAAGCTTAATTTTGACTTCTTTGTCCATTTTTGAGTGTAAGAGAAGGAAAATCATTGCACTTTCTTTCTAATCCAATTTATTATGTCCCTTGAAAGCATGGTGTGCAAGTTTGAGCCATGTGGGTTGTCATAGTCCTTGCTTATGCATTGATGTTTCTTGGTCTTGGTGTGTTTGACTTGAGTGTGGGGATGGGGGATGATGAAGTGGCATCCTACATGGAGCCACCTCATCATCCTCACACTTCCCATTTCTATTTATTTGTGATTTTTGGTTGGAATGGGGGTTACTTGCTCATTTTGCTTCTTGTGCACTTTTGGATTTTGGAGCTTTTGGAGTGCTTGGAAATTGCTTGGCTTGGATTTGAAGAGGCTTGTGAAGGTTTTCTTGGATCTTGATGGAGAGGTAGGCTCTCCACCTTTTATTATTATGTTATTTTTTTTTGTAAGCAATGTTGTGCTTGTTAAAAGTATTTTTGTCTTGTGATGGTGTTTGTGTGGGTTGGTTGAGTAGTTGGCCTTAGTTGGGTGTGTGAGAAGGGCTTATGGGACCATTGGGGAGGGAAAATGGAGTTTATGTGAGGCATGAAAATTGGTGGGAGTGTGAATGGGAGTCTTACCTATGGGGAGAGAAAAGGGATTCATGGATTTGTTGCTTGTTGCAAGGGAGAGATAAGGATTTGTGTGATTATTTTGTGCACTTGGAGGCTTAGGGTAAGACTCCCACTTCACTTGGGAGGCATAAGGAGGTGGTCTCCCATAACCCTTTCTCTACTTGGTTTGATCCTCAAACCTTTGTTTTGTTGTGTATGTGTAAACTTGTTGGTTATGTGATCTTGGTGGAGTTGTTTGTCTTGTATGTGTGTTTTGTTGAGAAGCCTCTTTGTGATAGTTGTCATTGTTGCTCAATGCCCCTCATGGTTCCTTGGTTGGGGCTCGGGGCCATTAAGGGAATGGCTTCTTCCCTTAATGGATTTAAGGTTGGGCAGAGAGAGTTTCCTACTCCCCTTCCTTGTTTGTGATTCCTTTGTGAAGTTTAAGAAAGCCAAAGTTAGATTTACCTTTATGGAGATGACATACATTTTAAGACTTGAAATTTGGTTATGGATAGCCTTGTTGTAATTTATTTTCAAATTCATACTTCCCACTTTGAGTGGATGCATTGTAAAATTATAAATTTGTGAGAAAGTTGTTGTATTCTTTGGAAATCTTTCTATCTTGTAAACTCCTTTAAGAGTGTGTGGATTTAGAAAATTAAAATCTCATATGTGTAGTGTTGTGGAAGGAAATTATCAAGATTGTATTGTTTTGAAGAAAGGGAGATTTGAATGAAGATGGAATGGATATACCTTATTAATTTCCAAAATACTTTCATTTCCAAAATATTGTAATGTTGTAGGTTGATATACTCTCATTTCCAAAATAGTTGATATACTTTTATTTCCAAAATATTGTAATGTGTTAGACTCTATTTTGAAAGAAACAAGTATTCTTTTAGTTGCACTTGCTTGTGAATGAAAATGGTTATTTTGTTCTCCTTGAAAGAAAGTAAGTTGAAGCATTGTAACTAGGAATGTATTCTTGAGCTAGTTGAAGGAGATAGTAGTTAAAGTTATGAGAATTAATGAAAGCATTTATTCTATTATAACTTTATGCTATAAGTTGTGTAAGAAAACTCACAATTGACTTAACTTAACATTAGGTAAATTTTAACAAAACAAAAATATATCTATATGTCCACATTTACACTAAAATGTAACTTTAGTTAAATTAGCTTTATAAGTATATTTTTGTAAATTCTTCTCTATTTGCATATGAGTCTAATATTGGTCTTAAACACACAAAAAAAGATTCAATAAGTCTAAGTTTTCTTATATATATATATATAAATATACCAATATATATATTATTATTATTATTATTATCATCATTATCATTACTAGTTATTATTATTATTATTATTATTATTATTAATATTATTATTATTATCATTAAGAATAATTAGTATTATTGCTAACAATAAACAAAAATTGTTATAAAATTCTTTTATTAATTAAAAATTAATATAAAAAAATAAGGAAAAAATGGGGGGGGGTAAATGTTGTTTGGAAAAATATTTGCTTTAAAAAGGATGGGTGGGGGAGTGGTTTGCGACCACAACCCCACCCCATTTTATTTGGGATGGGGGTAGGAATGTTTTTACTGGGGAGGGTAAGGGGGTGGCCAGCCCCCCCCAATGTCGCGAATGTTTTTTGAGTTTGTGTTTTTTTTTTAAATGGGATGGGGTGGGGTCGGCAATGGACTGTATATATATGTATAATTTAAACTAATTGTGTATATGTGTAATGTTTTTAAATAAATATGTATTTTGTAAATATATATATAATGTATATATGTATATATGTGTGTCATATATATATATAATATATATATGGGTATATATACATACATATATATAGCCCCCACCATATGTATGTATATATCTATATATTTTATATATATTTACATATAATTATACATACATATATATTTATATACATACATATATATAGATATATACATACATATATATGATATATATACATATATATATATATATATATATATATATCTATATATATGTATGTTTATGTATATATATATATATATATATATGTATGTATGTATATATATTACATACATATATATATATATACATACATATATATATATATGTATGTAGATAATATATATATGTATGTATATATACATACATACATATAGATATATATATATATATATATATATGTGTATGTATAATATTATATATATATATGTATATATATATATATATATATATATATATATATATACATATATATATATATATATATATATATATATATATATATATATATATCTACATACATATATATATATATATATATATATATATATATATATATATATATATATATATATACATACACACACACACAATGACACACAATACAAAATACATACATACAACATACAAATATAATTAAATATCCTTAAATACGTGTATGAATACATTCAAAATAGATAAAAAAACAAAAATGTAAAATTATAAAATGTAGATCTTTTGAACAAATGAAAAATACCCAAATGGGTATTCTATTAAATCAATCTTATTACAAGAAAATGAACTTTCTTTTCTCAAACCCTTGAATAGGGAGAACTTAGAAGGACATGAAAGAGATAAAATAAAAAAATGAAATGAGGTGTGGGTATTCATCCTCAAACTTCTTCCTTCTATCCATGGCTTCCTCCTCTCCCATACCTTTCCTTAACCTGCAAAACCAAGAAATGAATGAAATGAGCAAAAGAAAAAGAATAAAAGCCTTCCTTAAGGATTTTTAGGTTTAGTTTGAATTTCCCATCCAATGGTCCATATTGGTTTCATCCAAGGGCCAAGATTGTCCCCTACAATAGTTAGGTGGGGTAGGTGAGGTGATCATTTGATCACATGGGTCCCTTTTTGAATGGGGCCACTTGAGTGGGTTGAAAGTAATTAAGTTATTGTTTGTTGTATTTTGTGTTAATTTAATAAAATCTCTTTCCTTATTACTTGTCTACTCCTTTTATTAGAAAAATTAAATAATTAGTTTAGTATAAATGAAAGGGTTATTTTGACTTGGACTTTAATTATTTAATTTTGCATGACCTTATGAAACTCATTGTATTAAATTTATTTAGGAACATTTGAATGAAGTATGTTAAACCTAATTGTAGATTTAATCAATTATTTTATTTAAATATTATTATTTAATTAATTTTGTGATGATTGTTTATTAACCTAGGGATTAGCTTAATGTTGCATTCGTGTCCTTTAAAAAAATTATTCCATAATTTTCTAGTATAATCTATGTTTGGGTTTGAGTTTCGTGTGCAAAATTTTGTGGGCGTTACCGCCCTCTAGTTATAGGCATCCAGGAAGGGCTCTTGTGGTTGTGTTGTGCTAAGAACCCAAGTCTGATTGAGAGCCTTGAAAGTGAAGACCATGTTATACCTATATTGTGTTGTGTTGAGCTATGATTGTATTACGTTGTATGGGGTGAGTGATTCACCCAAATAATGCCCCCTCATTTGGGGTGCATACGACATCGTTGAAGGAGTATGAGGCCCAAAGAAGGAACAAGCTGCAATGTTGAAACTATGCCCGCAGGGGAAGGGAATCTTATTAGTAAAAACCAAGGCATACACAAAAAAATGGCTAGGAGACAAGTGTTAGTACAAGTAAAGACAAACACACATGTAGAAGACAAAATGTAAGCTAAGCTAAGAAGATAACGTAAAGATGCAAGAAGACATGTAGACTACGAAAAAGTGGGTTGCAAAACATGGGACACCACTCACGATTTCATAAGACAATCAAGGTCGATGAAGCCAAAAGCAGAAATTTTACACATAAGACAAAGGGAAAATCCCTCAAATAAGAGTATACAAATAACAAGAAATGACAAGAAATGTAATCTGAAAATCATGAAAGCAAATAGCCCCGCATAACAAATGCTGCAAATGAAGCACTATTAGCATGTTAGAAAGATAAAAAGTGCATCAAAGTGTGTATAATCTAATATAGTAGTGTGTTATGAAATAGAATGGAACAATAACACATGTAGTGTATGAAAGTGGATGACCCCAGGGAGCCTCTCTGTAGGATCGGGTAAAGGTATGTGCGCAAAGCATCCGTGTTGCGTGTATGGATTTGTAAATTCTCGATCACAACTAGAAAGCAAGTGAATGTGCATGTGTGTATGATAAAGATAATGTTATACGAGAAATATATCTAACATATGTAATAAAGTGTATGTGTAAAAACATAAGTAAGCAAGAGTAAATGCGACCAAGATATGCAGTATGTTGTGGATGAGACATAATAGAATGAAGAGTGAATTATAGAAGAAATGTGCCCCCTGAGTGGATGCGTATGTATGAGATGAGGTTCATTTATTTATGCCCCTCAAAGAATCAATAATGAACCGTAAATAAGATTGTGTCATTGGGAAATGGTATAAAATGTGTGTATTTGAGAGATGTGATCGTCAAAGCGCAAAGTGTAGAGTGTAAAAACATGAGTGAGTTAGTGAGTGCGTGATTGAACGCACGAGTGTGATGAGGTCCATTTGAGATGTATACCCTCAGCATTCGAGTATGGACCATGGAACTAGAGTGCGTCACAGGGTAATGATCGCAAGCGTGTAAAAGTAGATATCAAAAAGATATATTGTGAATGTGTAGAGTAGATGTTGTGAGAAATAGGTGAATATGCGAGATGAAAAGGGTGAAATGTGATGTGTAGTATGTATTATGTATTATGTAGTGTTTTGTGTGAGGTTCATGTGTATAGGATGCCCTCAATAGTCAAGTGTGAACCGAAGCACGAGAGTGCGTCGTCGAGAAATGATGATACGATTGTGTATCAAGATGTATATGGTGATGAGAATATAATACGCATGTTGATGCTAGAGGGGGAGAGAATAATCATGATGCCCCAAACTTGTGATGGCAAGGGCACTATCTGATAAAAGTGAAAGATGAAGGCCCTCCACCCGATGCTAGTGGAGATGAAGGTGTGTGAACATGCTCGAGAATGGTGGTATATGAGATAGACGTTGTGTAGGTGAATGGAGCCTATATGTATGTAACCGATGAGCATACTATAGAGGCGATGAGTTTAGACACAATGTAGAATGAAGGTGATGAGCATTATGTGGAGGAGAACGGAGATGATGGACATCTCGTGTGGAATGAAACAAGGTAACAAAGTATGTCTAGATGTATGAGTTTTCCTGGTGATGGACCTAGATGGATGTACTAGATTAGTAGATCGATGAGGCTACACATGTCATGGGTGAACATGCGGGAGTAGTTTGTGCTTTAGGTTTTATGGTCCGCGTGAATTAGATGGTCTAGGTGATGCGCAAGAAACCTCAAGAAGAGGTTGCAACCATGGAGTAGATGGAGGCACACCATTGATAGAGATGACTTGATTGTTGTGAATGAACTTTAGAGGCAGGTGATTCAAAAGATAATAGACTGAGACTGCGAATCCAATTGAGACCTAAGAGCATGTCACACCCTTTGATTGTTTGTGTTACAAGAAAGGGCACAAACATGGTGAGATGATTAACAGTAACTTGAAGCTTGATAACCCCATATAAGTTAGTCATTGGATATGAAATTTATGAGAGTAGATAGCCAATAACAACAAGAAGTGGAACAAAACATGTGCTGATATGCCATGATGGATCAACTTTGGTGTTATTGATAGGGATGGACCCGATAGAAGCACTAATGTGTAAGTGATAAGAAGATAATGTAGCATGATAATCATGATCAGAGAAAGAAATGATTGGTGGAGAAATGTCAAGCATGAACAACTAGGAAATCAAGAGCCCCCAATGCAGGAGGAGGAATTGCATGATATGTATGATTTGGCGAGGAATCCATCATTTTTTTGTCATGTTTTGGAAGCGGATTATTGAATATTTTAACGGTGCATAAACCGTAGGCTCTGGAAGCTTGAGTTTGTTATCATCGATAAGATCTTGGATGATAGTGTAGAGTTTGAAACACCTATATGTAGAATGTATGACACATTGATGATAGTCACATCGAAATTTATCATTGTAATTTTGACCTTTAGGATGAGATGGATCCAAGTTGAGTGGAGGAGGAAGCGTGATAAGATTTCTCTTAAGAAGTTGTTGTAATATAAGATGTAGAGCAATAGTCAACTTTGTATATGTATGCTTAGGTGGTTGCCATTGGAGTTATTTGGTGTTGGAGACAATGTTGACAATGACCTTAGCTTCAGTAGGTTTCATAGTTGGTTTAAAAGTTGATTTATTTTGAAAGCATGTAGAGGATGAAGCTTTCTCTTGATACTTAAGCTTTCCTATAGATAAGATTTTAGTTTCATGTAGCTTGAGAGACTATAAAGTAGATCAAATGATGGAGATGTCTAAAAGAGAACACTCTCCTGGAGAGGTGGTAATAGACTTTGAATGAATAAATATTGAAGCTCAGAGTCCACAAGCACATTAGACATCTTAGCTAGGTTTTTCTTATATCATAATACATAGTCTGCTAGATGTTCATTAGACCCTTGTTTAAGTTGTGCAAGTTGGGCGTATGAGATCTTAGAGCCGATATTGATAGAAAAATGAGTGAGAAAAGCATCGGCTAGATGCACAAAAGATGTTACCGAATGTTTAGGTAGGTTATAGAACCATTGGATCGCATAATCATGAAGACTACGAGGGAAGAGTTTAGCTAAGAGAATATGATCATCCACAAAATCTAGACATGCCACATGAAATGCTCAGAGGTGCTCTTATGGGTCACCATTCCCATTGAAAATGGGAAGCTTTGGGGTGATGAAATTAGGAGGAAGCGAGTAGGTGGAGATGGTGGGTGCGAATGGAGTGTGTAATAATAAAGTGGAATCCAAAGATGGAGATACACGAGAGGTATCCTGTTGTAATTGACATGATGGTGTTCTTGAAGGTATTGATAAAGGGAAGCTAAATCTTAAGTTCTAGTGGAAGAAACTTGCTACATTTGAGAAACAACAGGTGGAGTGAAGTGGTTAGTGGGGGTAGGGATAGAAATGGGGATGGTAGAAATGGGAGGAAGAGTAGAAGCATGTGGTTGAGTAAAGAATGGAGGAGGGAATAATGACAAAAGCATTAAGCTCCACGAGGTTGGTGGCTTCCTCACGAGAAGAAAATAAAAACAAGTATAAGTCTTGTAGATTCTCAATGATATGATCATTAAGGTATTTAAGGTGGGCTTCAGTGAATTCGCCATAATATTGAGCCATAGTGATAAGAGGATAAGATTCCTAAGGAGAAGGTGGATTCGAGTAATGGGTTCACCAAAATGATTAAGCTAAATGTGAATTTATATGCCTAATCTGATTGCTATTGTAGCAGTAAATAAATAAACAATTAAGTATAGAAATTAAGCCAAGAAAGCTAAGCAAGAAAGAATGAAACCCTAAGTGAAAAGAAGAGGTAAGATGACTTAGTTGTTTTACAATTAATCTTGGAATGTTTGAAGTGTTGTGTAACACCCCGATGTTTTATTACTTTGTTGTGATAAAAGAGTTGGAATTATGACATACTTATGTAGTAGGTATACATTCGGTTTGGTTAATGTTTTTGGTCTAAATGTATGTATATATTTGTAGCACGCTTGAGATAATGTGATTGGTGCACTAATGGTTGAACATGTTTGTGCATCACACATCTTTGGGATTTTGTTGCTATACTTTGCTTTCTCATTATTGGATTAAGCCTAACAAGTTATTTGATTCTAAATCTTACCTATATAAGTGTTGCATAATATGTTGCTTTACCATATTTATTGGGTGACTGTGAACATGTATAATATTAAGCTTCGTATAATGAGGTATACAGACCTTGATTATAAAACTACTATTGTTTGCCTTGGGTTTGGATGATCACTTTTTTATAGGAAAAGTGGGACTTCATGTGCATTGGTAATATGAGTTTGTTTATTAAAATGTGGGAGCTAATCAATATTGGTATGATTATGGTCCATAGTGAAGGGTATAATATCCGATCACCTCGAATGCAAACTTCATCATGTATAGGTCACTATTGTGTAAGGGCCTAAAACTAATGGTAGGTGGTTGTTCTCATTCCTTAATGTTCAAAACAATGTTGAGGGGCCTAATAATATTGACCATGAATATCACCTTATAAAGTTTGGGCATTATTAATGAGGACCTAGCCTTATACCAAACTAAGCTTGATGTTTTTCGAATTTATTAAGGCTTAGGTTTATATTGATAAAGCTTGGGCATAAATTTTTATGGGCCTTAATTAATACTAAACTATAGTTTATGTTATGTGAATTAATCAAGGCCTAGTTGAGGGGAGTGAGTTGGCACCCACCCCTTCATAGCTTGTGCAGAATGTGACACCGATGGGGTGAATTTATCAAACACCGCCAACCATCCTTGGGGAGGATAAAATTGTTGGAGGTGCAAATATCGATGTGGCTAACTCCACTTAGTGATCTATTTAAAAAGATATTATGCATCGCTAAATTTAAAAATGGGAAAGTTGGTGGCATGAGTTTAGGAGGGAACTATCATCACCGTCTTGCCATGCATTAATTTTTATCAAAAATCACTCCATGACCTTGAGGAAACACTAGTGTTTTGTAGGAAAACTAGAGTGTTGTTTTGTTATTGTTTTTTTATTTTGGGGAAGTTTTGTTGAGCTCTACATGCTCGAGGGTTTCCTATTTTCGTGCTTCTTGTTCAATCACTTAAACTATTGCATGCATCATTTTAACTATGAGTTAAGAGATTCTAGGGTTTCATTAATATTTTATTCAATAAATATCAATGGAGGATGTTGGAGGATTTTTATTGTTATTGAATCAATTTTGGGTCATTAGTGTGAAGAAAAATATTGGAAAAGAAAGAGAAGAAGGAAGTTTTGCTATGATGCATGATTCATTCTACTCCTCTCTTAATGACTTACTCTATTTATGATTTGCATAAACAAATCTCTGTAATAGCTATTTCTTTTTTATATTGGTTGAAATGGGTTTTAGGAAATAATATAATTTTGGGTATTATCGTTTTGTTTCCATTACTCGAATATCGGTGTGAATGAAATCTCGAAGTGGTGTAATGTTTTCATGACTATTTCTTGTGCTATATATTAATGGGGGATGTAAAGTTACTTCGAGGTTTTATGATGGTGATAATTGTGTTATCCAAGAACCTTATACTTCATATGGTTGTTTATGTTTATTTAATTCTTCCGATTTGTATTCGGATATACCCTTAGCTTTATTATTATGCATATGGTGAAAGTGGGTATTATTTGTCCAACATGTTAGGGTTGACTATCTGCTATTTTTTAGAGGATTGTGCTCCTCCATCCTTTTGGGTCTTTCAGACGCCTTACATGGTTTGGGATGTGTTTATGTTTTTATCTTTCAAAGTCGTAGCTTCTATCTCGACGCACGTGTTCTAGTCGAGTATTGGTTATTCGAAGGGAAACTCTATCTATATAGTGTCGTTATTTTTACCTATCCTTTGTGATAGTCAAGAAAGCTAAATAGCTCGGTAATATTGCTCCAAGGGCAAACCAATGGATAAGATGAATGGTCATGTTACTATTTAACGTTACAATCTTTTATAATGATGTAAATGGTTGTTGTTGGGTTGGATCTTTTTCATTATTAATATTATTTTTCCATATTAGTTAATTGTAAATGAATGCAGAAGGTCATTTGAGTTCATACCCATATTGAGGGTGACATTTTGCATTATCACGCAGTTTTCTTTTAGGTAGAATGGTGTAAGTATATTTTAAGTCATAGATCATCTATGGTGTGGTGATTGTTCCATTTGTGTTGTTGAAATTTGGGAGTCGAGTTTTGAGGAGGTCTTTTGATCTCTATAAATGTGGAGCCTTATCAGGAAATGATTAAACTCATAACCTTATCCTAACCGAGAGCTCGTGTGTTTACGTTTAACTAAAATAAGGCATTACTCCCTTGAGAGCTATGTTATTATTTGCTTGGTAGACCTAAGTTGGTTATATTGGTGTTCAAAATGTTGAAGATAATTAGAATTTACCTTAAGATAATCGAATATACACTATTCCCCGTATGTTTAATCATCAGACTTGGCTCATTGACTCTAGTGATCTATGTTGAGTGAAGGGAAGTCTTGAGGCTAATAACACTCGATTACTTAATATATACGTCTTGACTTGTTTGTTCTTAACAATATAATGAAGTGTGGTGAAAATAATTATGAGGTAATGGTTTGTATTGGTTCAAGGAAATTAAGGATTCCCTTAATAGAGACATCAATCATTCAATATAAAGTATTAAATAATAAAATATTTATAGCTACGTGGTTAGAGGGTATATATAGTGAATAATTATTATTAGAGTTATTATGGGCTTATTCTAATAAAAATGACTATTGAGAAAAGAGGTTGTGTTACATTTGGTATCGAGTTCAAGGTTGTAGCTCTTGGACCTATTGAGTCCTCACGCTAACTAAAAATAATTTCTTGTCTAACATAAAACATGGTTAGAACAAGGGGAAACATTATGAATAACCAACTTGTAGGTGGTGATGTAACCCGTAACATGGAATTTGATGATATTGTCACTATTATTTAGGATACACGGAACCGAGTTGTTATTTTAGAACAACAAGTTATGGGAAATAATGATGGTAATGATAGTGATGGTAGTGAACCATCTCAGAGCACTGAATGTTGATAACAACAATGTTATGGATCCCAATGTTGGGAATAACAATATTGTAGTAGACCCAAACACTACAAATCCACCTGAGAATAAGAGGGCTCATTTGGTAGCTGAACTGTCAAATGATATTAAGAGGATCAGCCCACCCAAGTATGATGGAACTACCTTAGGAGATGGAGCCGAGAACTGGCTCAATGAAATGGAGAAGTATTTCACCATTCGAAACTTCTCGAAAGAAACAAAAGCTACTTGGGGAGCTTATCAACTCTCCAAGAAGTGTCCTCTTGGTGGGACAACCGTAAGGTAGAACTAAGTATTGATGAGGAAAATATGACTTGGGATTAGTTTAAGATATATTTTAGGAAGCGTTGGTTTCCACAACTATATTATGATCAAAATATGTCTGAGTTTTAGACATTAACTCAAGGAAGGAAGACAATGACAAAATATTGGGAGAAGTTCACCAAACTTCTAAAGTATGTTCCCCAATATCAAACTGATGAGAAATTATGTATCTCGGAAGTTCATCATGGGATTGAATCCTTCCATAGGGGGTGAAGTTGATGTTCACATGGACCATTAACTATGGAGGTTTTCTTTGAAAAGGAAATCAAACTGGAACAAAAAAACATGAATTTTTACACACAAGGATGAAAAAATTAAGAATTTTGTGAAGTCACCTTCATCCTTAGCACCAAAAAAGGTGGGATGGAAAAATTTTGGTAATAAGAACCGAACTGGAAATGGAAAGAAATTCACAACATTAAAAATGTTGTAAACAATAAAAAGAATGGACAAAATAATACAACGAGTGCAGAAAGTAAAACTGAAAAGAAAGGACTTGTTGGGGGTTGTTATATTTGTGGACTAGACCATTATCAAACAATTGTCCACAAAGGAAAAAGGACAACAATCAACAGTATAAAATAAACACTGCAGTAGCTGATAAACAAGCTGAAATACAAACAACACCTATTGAAGTGCTAGGTAAGTTATTGGACTGCCTATAACTATCTTATTTGATACTGGTGCTACTGAATGTTTCATTTCTAATAAGTTATCTTCTAAAATTAAAAGAAAAGATGGATATATGAAAAAATCATGGACTATCCAATATGGAATAACGTTGTTTACACAATTGACCAATGTTTGTTTGGCACAACATTAGAGCTGCCAAGTTTCACCACTGAAATAGATTTATACGTAGCACCCTTAGGCTCGTATGACATAATTATAGGTGTGAACTGGTTGGCCCAGCATAAAGAAAAAGTAGACTATTATGAAAAATGAATCATATGCTTAGATGATCTATAAAAAACAAAATAAATACAGGGGAGTAAAAAGAGAATTTTAGTTAGACAAATTTCAGCCATGCAACTCAAAAAGGCTAAAAATAAAGGTTGCATGCTTTTTTGTTGTAAAAATTTTAGAATCAGTGAAGAGGGTAATATTTTATGGGAATATCATCCATCATCACGTGATTACAATGATGTCTTTCTAGAAGAACTACCCGGTCTTCCACCTAAAAGAGAATTTGACTTCACTATTGATATCAAACCTAGAACCGAGCCAATCTCTAAGGCTCCTTATAGAATGACTACTACTGAAACTTGTTGAACTTAAGACACAATTACATGAAATTTTATCAAAAGGATTGATAAGACCGAGTGTCTCACCTTGGGGAGCACCGATTATTTTTGTTAAAAAGAAAGATGGAACACTCAGATTATGTATTGACTATAGAATGCTCAATAAATCCACAATCAAGAATAGGTACCCTCTTCCAAGGATTGATGATCTATTTGACCAGATGTGTGGTGCATCGGTTTACTCTAAGATCGATCTATGGTTTGGGTACCATCAATTGAGAATAAAAGAAGAAGACATACATAAAATTACCTTTAGAACAAGATATGGACACTTGAGTTCATTGTACTACCATTTGGTTTAACTAATGCTCCACCACTTTTATGAATTTAATGAACAATATCTTTCAAGAATACTTGGAAAAATTTGTGCTTGTATTCTTGGATGATATTCTCATTTATTCAAAAGTGTTGAAGAGCATAATGAACATCTAAGGATTTACTTGAAGTATTAAGAAAGAGGAAACTTTTGGAAAGTTTTCAAAATGTTCATTTTATGAGAATGAGGTGTATACCTAGGACATGTAATAAAAAGATGGAATTTATGTAGATCCATCAAAGATTGCAGCTATAATTGATTGGCTAGCTCCTAAAAATGTGCATGAAGTCAGAAGCTTCATGGGACTAGATGGATACTACCAGAAGTTTGTAAAAGACTTCTCAAAAGTTGTTACCCCAATCACTTTCACTGCAAAAAAGGATAAGAAATTTTTTTGGAATGATAAATGTGAGAGTTATTTTAAATTTTGAAAGAAAACTAACTACAAAACCTGTTTTATCAGTCTTGGATCCCAATGGGGACTTCACAATAATAATAGATGCCTCTAGTGAGGGTTAGGGGGTATTTTGTTGTAAAATGATCATGTGATTGCATATGAAAGTAGAAAACTCAAAGTACATGAGTTGAACTATGCTCCCCATGACTTGGAGCTTGTTTCCATTGTACATGCTTTGCAAAGTATGGAGACATTATCTTTAGGGAAGCCCTTTGAGCTGAAAATAGACCATCTCGGGCTGAAATACATCTTCACACAACCAAACTTGAATGCTAGACAATGAAGATGGTTAGAATTTTTGTCTCAATATGATTTTGATATCAGTTATATAAAAGGTAAAGAAAATGAGTGGAAAATGCGCTAAGTCATAGGAAGCACATTTCTGCCCTTGTAACCTTGAGAACCCAATTCAAAGATGAGGTAAAGAAAGAAATGTTAACATATTCTATTATTATCAGCAAGTCAAAACAACGCTACTTTGCAGATTCTAATGATAAGAGATACAAAGGATTCATATTCGATAACAAAGGAATCCTAAGGTATGAAAATCGGGTTTATGTACCCTTGGAAAATGAACTAAGGAAGAAAGTGATAACTGAATTTCACAATGCTCCTTATTCTAGACATCCTGGAGTGACTAAAATGTTTGCTGATGTAAAACAACAATATTTTTGGAAAGGGATGAAAAAGGACATAGTTGATTATGTTTCTCATTTCTTGGAATGTCATGTGTAAAGGTTGAACATATGCACTTAGTTGGACTATTGTACCCTCACAACATCATGCAATATAAATGGCAAGTGATAAGCATGGATTTTGTTTAGGGGTTACCAATGTCTAAAAATAAACATGATGTCATTTTGGTAGTAGTTGACAAATTAACAAAATTAACTCACTTTATTCCTGGAAATATGAAAGATGATTCACCTATTCTTGCAAAAATATTCGTGCATGAAATATTTATACTGCATGGTGTACTTGAACTAATAATTTCAGATTGAGACCCAAGAATGACTTCACATTTTTGGAAAACTTTAAATGCACCTTAGGAACAAAACTGAATTTCAGTTCTGCATACCATCTGGAAACAGATGGATAGACTAAAAGAGTAAATCAGATTATGGAAGACATGCTTAGGATGTACTGCATGGATCAATAGTACAAGTGGGAGGAATATCTTCCTTTGGTCAAATTTTTGTATAACAATACTTACCATTCCTCTCTAAAAATGGAACCTTTCGAGGCATTGTATGGATGAAAGTGTAGAACACCTATTAGTTGGGACAACATAGAAGATAGAGAGGTAATAGGACCTAAAATGCTTACTAAAATGGAACAACAAGTAAAATTAATCTGGGAATGATTAAAAGAAGCTACCGATAGGTAAGAAGAGTTACGAGATCTGAAAAGAGTTGATAGGAAATTTGAACTTGGTGAGATAAAGTATTTTTAAGGGTCAAACCCAAAAAGAGTTCTATTTTTTGGAAAATCATCCAAGTTGTCACCTCGTTATGTTGGACCTTTTGAAATCATTGAAGTGATCAACCCTGTGGCTTATCGATTAGCGTTGCCTCCTCACATTGGCTAGGATGCATGATGTTTTTCATATTTCCTTGCTTAAAAGTATGTTTCAAATTTTTAGATGTGCTAAATTGGAATTCTTTATGGTTCAAGACCCGAGGGTCATCGTGGTTGAACCCATAAGGGTGTTGGAAACTCACAAGCTGCACTTGCAAAACAGAGATATTAGTCAATGCAAGGTCCAATGGGACCAATTTTATGAAGAAAGTGCAACTTGGGAGAATTTAGAAGAAATAAAAACTACTTTTCCACATCTATTTTAATAGTAAAACATATAGTTTTATATGTATTTATGATACTTTATAATTTCATTTGACTGAAAAGTTACTTTTAATTTTGTTGTTTAAGAAAAAACTTGGAAAACATGTTGGTTATAGCCAAACATAACCTTGTTTTGAAGTTTTGAAAACTTGATTTTTACAAGTTTTAGACTATACTTGTTTGGATTAATCGTTGATTGAATAAGTAACTTATTACCTGATTTTCTTAAATTTGTTATGATTGAAATGAATCATCGAGATGATGATGCTTTTAATGGGGGAGGTATGTAACACCCTCACTATTTTATTACTTTGATGTGATAAGAGAGTTGGAATTAAGGCATACTTCTGCATAGAGTAGGTCTACATTATAGTCTTGTTATTATTCTTGGTCCAAATGTATGTTCATTATTGTAGCATGCTTGAAATAATGTGATTGGTGCACTAATGGTTAAACATGTTTGTCCATCATTCATGTCACATCGGGACTCTTTTCCTATACTTTTCTTTCTCATTATTGGATTAATCCTAACAAGTTCATTGATTCTAACTCTTACCTATATAAGTGTTGTAATATATTGATTTACCATATTTTCTTGGTGACTATGAACATGTATAATATCATGATTCTTGTATGACAAGGTATGTGGACCTTGATTATAATACTACTACATTTTTCCTTGGGTTTGGATGATCACATTTTGATAGGAAAAATGGGACTTCAGTGCATTGGCAATATGATCTTGTCTATTAAAATGCAGGAGCTAAACAATAATGGTTTGATTGTAGTCCATATTGAAGGGTATAATATTTGATCACCCTCAATGCAAACTTTATCATGTATAGGTCACTATTATGTAAGGCCTAAAACTAATGCTAGGTGGTTATTCTCATTCCTTAACATTTGAAACAAATGAAATCTCTACAATAGCTATTTATTTTTATATTTGTTGAAAGGGGGTTTTAGGAAATAATATCATTCGAGGTATTATCATTTTGTTTCCACTACTTGAATATGCGTGTGAATGAAATCTCAAAAGTGGTACAATGTTTTCTTCAAAGGGGATTGAAATAATATCTGCCGCTTGTGCTATATTTTAATAGAGGAATGTAAAGTTACTTTTGAGGTTTTACGATGGTGATAATCGTGTTATCCAAAGAAACCTTATACTTCCTATGGTTGTTTATGTTTATTTAATTCTTCCGATTTGTATTCGAGATATACCCTTAGCTTTATTATGTGCGTATGGTGAATGTGGGTATTATTTGTTCGACATGTTAGGGTTGACTCTGTGAATTATTAGAGGATTTTTCTCCTCCATCCTTTTTGGTTCTTTCTGGACATCTTACTGTGGTTTGGGCTACATGTTTATGTTTTTATCTTTTAAAGTCATAGCTTTATCTCGATGCACATGTTCTAGTCAAATCTTGGTTATTCTAAGGGAAAATCTATCTATATAGTGTCATTCTTTTTATCTATCCTTTGTGATAGTCAAGAAAGTTAAATATCTTGGTAATATCTGCTCCAAGGGAAAACTAATGGATAAGATGAATGGTCGCGCTAATGTTTAACGTTACTGCTTCTTTTATAACGATGTAAATGGTCATATTGGGTCGATCCTTATTTCATTATTAATATTATTTTTCCATATATTATTTAAATGTAAATGAATGCAGTAATGTTAGTTGAGTTCATACCAGATTGAGGGTGACATTTTGCATTATCAAATACTTTGCTTTTGGGTAGAATAGTTGTAAGTATATTTTAAGTCATGCAGATCATCTATGATAGGGTGATTGTTCCATTCGTGTTGTTGAACTTTGGGAGTTGAGTTTTGAGGAGGTATGTTGATCTCTACGAATGCGAAGCCTTGTCAAGGAATGCCTAAACTCAGTAACCTTATCCTAATTAAGAGCTCATGTGTTTACGTTTAACTAAAATTAGACATTACTCCCTTAAGAGCTATGTTATTATCTCGCTTAGTCCAGACGCTTACATTATTAATGGAACTTCCTAAGTTAGTTTATTGGTGTTCGTAAAGTATAAGGTAATTAGAATTCACCGTAGGATAATCGAATATACACTATGTCCCTACATGCTTAATTATTATACTCGCTTTGTTGACTATAGCGATTTATGTTGAGTGAGGGGAAGTCTTAAGGATAATAGTATTTCGATTACTTAGTATATACGTCTTAACTCGTTTGTTCTTGATAATATAATGAAGTGTGGTGCAAATAATTATGAGGTGATGGTTTGTATTGGTTTAGGGAAATTAAGGATTCCCTTAATAGAGACATCAACCAATTCATTATAAAGTATTAATGATAAAATATTTCAAATACTACCGGTTAGAGGGTATATATAGTGAATAGTTATTATTAGAGTTACTTATTGGATTATTCTAATAAAGGATAATCAAGTTAGAAATGAGGTTGATAATATTCTATTTTATTACCCTTATTCCGCATCGTTAAATTGCCATTAAGGAATTAGAGTAGAATCATGTGAAAGGATATTTGAATGTAATTATTTACCTTGAGTATAAGCTTGTTGATCTTATGAAATATTATGTGTTTTATATGATTATTAAGTATTGCACAATTTTATTTATACAAATACTAAACAACATAAATTATTAAGTGGGAAATAGAACTTATCATGTCATTTCTTTCGAACTGACCATTACTAACATTTTGCAGATGGAGTACTTTAAGTCTGTAAGGCGAGTGAAGTTGAAAGAATTTATTTGTTCAATATGATAGATTGAATGCTATAATGTATTGAGTAGTGAATTTGTAATTAAGCGAAATATCGTTGTTCTATTTAATCGATTAAGAGGCTAAATCAACTCATTCTATTTTGTTACTATTTCAGAAAGGAAATAAAGAAAGATGTATTCATTTATTAATTGAGTCTTGTTTGCATTAGAAAGTTAGATGGAAGGTTTCTTAATTAATCGATCGCATGATGGAAACTATGTGGAATAATACTATGTACTATTAAATGAACACATATGATGTATTTAGAGAATGATACATGCACATTTGCATTATTAATGGTTTAATGGATTAAGAATATACTTATGTATTTAGTAATTGAATACAATACATATATTAAATGATATATGTGTAACTGAAATTACATATAATTGACTTATATGTATTGTTGTTGATAATTGAAATTGATCCTATTAAGTACTATTTTAAACCTAATACATTACTAGTGCAAAAGAATTTAATATGATATGTGGAAATAATGCAAAAGAGGTTGATTTAAATCTACAACTAGTAAATATAATGATAATGTGGAATGACTCTAAACATGTAATTGATATTCGTGAATTCCTCATTTAGATCCTTAGGTATGAATTCTATCATAATGAGAGTATCGATGAAACCTGGGAATTGACTTGTCGTAATACTTTTCCAATATAATGAAATAAGTACGAAATTTCTAATGCATGGGTCACAGTAGGCCAATTTTGGATGGCTACTGTAGAGTAGGATTCATTGAATGATGCATGTATTTCTTTGAACATTTTCATACAACAGGTATCCCAAGTTTTCCTCATGCTCCATTTATTACGTATGTCATAATCTACAAGAATTAGAGTTATGCTAAGTTGCGAAGGTTGTTTTCTTGTCGAATGAATACCTCAGTACAAACTTATGTTAGCTACGGGAGAGAAATAAATTATGTGACGATGCAAGTTGTTGCGTGAACTCTTTCTATCCCTTAGTTAACCTAAGTTGGCACAGGTGTGTCCAACGATAGGGCAAACAAGTTTACACCTTTGTATAACTTGGAATTAAATTAATTTTAATTAATTGATTCAATTATGATAACGGAACCAAGTGACATGGTGATGTGACATGTTTTAGAGACTTTTACAGTCTAGAAACAAAGCATGCAATGCATGACTCATAAAATTTGGCCAAAGTAGTGTATGTTAGTACACTATCAGGTTCACCTAGTTCTAATTAAGTGTGTGATACTAGATGGGATTCGATTGACTAAACCCAAGTAGACACTTTGAACAAACACTTGAAAATCAATGCGAGAAGGGCACTAACAAGTATACTTTATGGGGGATTGAGTAGGATCTAGTTGACCCATGCATATGCACATTTTTAATTGATTTGTTATATGAAGAATTGTAATTATTTGATGTTGGATTTAAATGTTAGTTTGTACATTTAAATCATTAAAGGCATATGTCTAATTGGGAAACAAAAAAACCTAGTTGAGAAGCGTAATAAAGAGGTTGTTACATGCCTGGCTGGATGAAAAAGAGAGAGAAGTGTCACATGAAGCCTTAGAAAAGTGTGTGAGATGATGATCTACGAGATTGGGGCTCCTGGAGAGGGATAGGGGCACCCATGGGTACCATAGGCCTATTTCTCGGGTGCTTATGTTTCATGAAATGCTAAGAAAACCTCCTCTGAGTGGTCATTAGTTCTTCGTTCTTATTTTCCTTTGGTTGCTATGAAGTCACAAAATGATTGCTGAAGTCATTGGAAACTTGCAATGAAACAATGACCTACAAAACCCTCAAATAGACATCAAATACTAAACAAGAAAGATGCAGAACTAGGGGTCGACTCGCCCTCAATCGTCGTAATGGTGATCTCGATTTATCGAGTGTTACACTCCATCTCGGACCTAATGTAGTTCGTGTGTGTGTGTGTGTGTGTGTGTGTGTGTGTGTGTGTGTGTGTGTGTGTGTGTGTGTGTGTGTGTGTGTGTGTGTGTGTGTGTGTGTGTGTGTGTGTGTGTGTGTGTGCATAATCATGCCCTAGGTGGCTCTTGTGCATGTTGCACTTGATAGTGAGTAAGTAAGCTAGATGTACATAAATGTAATAGATGTGTGCATGGAATAGAATGAACTTCCCACATATGAAGTGTATGCAGAATAACCAGCTCTTGTGTCCCTTGGATGGTGTTAGATGGATGCAATGGAGCTCTTAGATGCTTGATGGATGCAACCTTAGGTGGTAATAGCTAATGCTTAGTGCTTGGTCCTTTATTATGACCACATAAATTTATATTATATGATTCCCTTGCTTGAATTTTGTAATTAACCCAAAAAAGATGAATTCCAAAAAGATAAGATGCTCAAAAATAGCTAGTAAGGACCCCAAAGATATGAAAAAAATATATTGAGGTAAGGGGGCCTGATGCTAACATCCTAGCTGAAGGCGTTGGTGTTCAAGGATGATAAATGTTGGGTATAAAAATGCATGCTAAGCAAGTAAGGGTGCAAGATAAAAAGTGGAAACAAAAAGCAAAGAAAGGTGGCCAAAAACATGGGTTAATTAGTAATTTTCTTACTTAGGAATCATATGAATAGTAGTATACAACTAGGACTAAATAGATACCCAAAGTGTGTGATTTTGTGTCTACACTATCACCATGCCCCTATGCAAGTTGGGCCCAAAACAATCCCCATTGTATTCTACATCATGGATATACCTTTTCGGTTTAATTGTTTGTTTGGTTGACCATGGCTCCATGTTATGCACATAGTTCCTTCTACGGTTCATCGATGCATCAAATTTTTACATAATGGCTATGAACATACTATTCCCACCAATCCTAACCCATTCAAGTACTTCCACCTAGACCCGGCCATTACATTTCCTATGCCCTCATCTACCCCAATTCTATACCATAATATAAAACCATACAATGTCGGCTACTCCAAAGGCTCCTCTTACTTCTTCAACCCCAACATCTACCTCTACTACCCCTACACATATCATTAATCCCATTTCCCCTATCATACCTCCCTTTATTACTACCACTATGCCACCATTTACTACCCATTCTAGCACCCCATCTACCACCCATCCTCTCAATATCATTGATAATGTTATATGGCATGACAATGTTTCCACTGATAATTTTGATGATGAAGTTGATGTCGTAGACTTTACCAATGCAAATTTACATAACCTTAACTTCACTCCTATTGAGGTAGATGCATCTTATTCCCAAAACACATTTGTTGATACTACTCTTGATGAATATCAACTCAAGAAATATCCTCCCTCTACCACCGCCATGATTCCTTTCTAGGGAACAATTTTTACACTTCGGATATCATATCACCTCATTTTTCTACCCTGCATAACTCGCTTCACAAATGGATTTGTTCACATGTACCTTATTCATACATGACTCTTATTGGCCTCATATTCCATTTGATCCCACTTTTCCTGACACTGTGTGCACAAATAAAGGTTTGTCCCACTTAGGATTCACATTCGATGATCTCCTTCCTCCATCTCACTCACCTCACCTATATCATGGATATGTTCTCATTACTACTTCCTATGGACTCCATGTCTTCCACTTGTCAAGTATTTATTACACGTACACATCGTTCCTCTCCACTCACCCTTGGGAAATCTTGGCTTGACTACATTGGTGGCACTCTTGATCCCAATCACATTGATATCTCATTTCCAATGCCTTTTGGTCGTGTTTCTATATGCAATGATTCATTCCTTGGCTATACAAAAATTTCACTCGGTATACACATGATCGTCCAAAATGTCCTTTTACTAATGAAGAATACACTATGGACATGTATAATTTACATCGTGTCTGGCTCCCTCTATGATTAACCTCATACTATTTCCTACCATGTCTCTAATCCAGACCTTGTTAGTTACAACCCTAAAACCGGTGATCTCGACGAGTTTAATTGATTCTCGAACCTCACACACTGGGGGCATCACGCTTTCTCCCCATTTTAGAATTATCAATTGTCTCCAAAGTGTCTCTCTTACACTTCACATTCCGTGCTCCATGTCTCAAAATTTTTGGTACACACATTGTATCATCATTACTCGTTGATGTACTTTAGTGCTATGGTTCACACTTGATTGTTGAGGGCTACCACATCAACAAACCACACTTCATGCTTAGTTATTGATGATATATCTTTCTAGCATTTATTCTCACATGCTATACTCATTACCCTATGACGAAATCTTGTACTACAGTTCACACTTGAATGTTGAGGGAACACCACATAAATTAACCTCACATTTTCACACTTCACGCCTATGTTTCATGACATATCTTTCAAGCACCTACTCACACACGATAGACCCATTTCCCAATGACACACTTTATTCTATGGTTTATTCTTGACTGTTGAGGGGGAATTTATAAATGAATCTCATTTCATACACATCCACTAGGGGCAATGCGAATTCTTCCATTTTCACATCTTGCATACCATGACATCATATCATCATAGCATTTACATATCTTGGTTGCATTTAATCTTGTTTGCTTGTACTACTTATATGTTGCACTTTTCTTACTATGTTAAACATATATTTAACATGTTATTATCTTTTTCTATATACACATGCGTGTTCACTTCATCTATGAAAGTGAATGCATACCTCTTACAACTCGTTACATGATGCATGATTCCCGACACTGAATCCCTTTCTAGTCCCTCCGAGGATCCTAGGAGAATCTACCTTTAGTAATCTCACACACTACAGGTTCTATTGTTTCATCATTTACTACTTCTTACTAGCACTTTAATTTTCACTGATATATACATGATTTGACATACTATTTATCTTTCTAACATGCTAATGGGTGCTTCATGTGTAGCATTTTCCTTGTAGAACTATATGCAACCATGGTTATTTGATACATTTTGTTTGATCCTGTTTGATATTGTATATAATTGTTTGCGGGCTATGTCTTATGTCTTGTATGATCATTGTATGCTTTTGGCCACTTTGGCCTTGATTGTCTTATGACATTATGACTGATGTCCCATGTATGAAACCTAATTTTCATGGTCTATCTTGTTTGTACACTTGATTGCTACATTTTTCTATTATATTCTACTTTTACTACTAACACTTTACATTAGCCCACTTTGTTTTTATGTTCCTTGGTTTCGCAAGCACATCCCTACATTGTGCAAGTATCCACTTTAGATCAACATCAAGTCCTATCCTTTAGGCCACATTCTCCTACACACACGTCACATACACCCCAAATGAGGGGGCATACATTGGGTGAACAAATCACCCCTACAATAACTCAAAGCTACAGTTCATATCAGCACAATACATAAACAACATAGGTATACACTCACAAAACAACCCATAATCCAACTTGGACTTCATACACATTACATATACTAAAGACTAGACCTAGACACTAGCACATGGGTGCTCATGTCCTAAGGGTAGAAACATGAAATTTCTTAGTACAACACAGTCTTCAACACAAGTCTCCATTAGCAGGAAATTACCTCCAAATATAAAATGCATTCTATCTCCTACAATCAAGTAATAATAAGGAACATACAGTAATAATATAGAACAACACGGGATGTATCGTCTATTGTGGTGCTCATTCGAGAGGAACTCATAGAAGGAGAGTAAAAATATACCTCTCTCCCAAAAATCTTCTCCTCCTCGGCATGAGATCACCTAAAAACTTGCACTTGGCGTGAGACCATGCAAAAACTCGCACTTGATGTGAGATCTCCTAAAACTCGACTCTTGGTGTGAGATTAACCAAAAACTCACCATTTACAACATTTCAGGACATATTTCTATCCTTTATACTCTTATACATTAGGTGCACACTTTCCTTTTAAACATTTTCACACTTTTACGTACTTATACATGCTTTTCTTAGATTATTTTTATACAACACTTTGATTACTCTCTCACTCTTCTTTTGCAAGTCCTGTCCTTAATACGCAAACAAGAAGCAACCTACAACATCAAATATAAGATTACAATAATAGGTACAAGTCACATATGCTTCACCCCTACAGATCCACTTCCCTTTCCTAGTCTCCATGCTTTATATTACAATCTCTTCATGCTTCACTTGTCCACTTTGGGCACTCTATTCACACACTCTCTACAAGATCATAAGGTATGCATCTTTGGACTCATTTATGCTATCGAGTATTCACTCAACAACATAGATTTAGGAGAGAACTAGACATCAAGGATCTAGTCAATACCATAGATCAAGGAAAGAATTAGTCAATACCATAGATCAAGGAAAGAACTATACCTAACAACTAGATACTATCTCCTAATATCTAAATAAGATAAAAGAAATATCCACACACATAAGTGGGTGAGGATAAATATAATAAAGGTAAATAAAGTACCTAGGTGAACATGAGCTAAGGTAAATACCTACTCTAACACCCCCTTCAAGTGAAGCTAGGGGCCAAAATAGAAGTGGCATGTCCACAATGAATGATAACCAGATCGTACCAAGCCAAGAATACAAATGCTAATCAAACACCACGATCAATAAGATGAAAGCAATTCGCTAGAATAGCTTTACATAAAACCTTTGCAAACAAATGAGAAACAATATCATATATTATTATGGAACTCAATGCAATACATTGAGAATGGGCCTTGCTTAAATAGATAAGGAATAATAATCTAAGAATCAGTCAAGGTCGTAGATCAAGCCATAAATCAAGGAAATAACTAGTCATCAAAGAACTAGTCAAGACCATAGATTTAGGAGAGAACTAGACATCAAGGATCTAGTCAATACCATAGATCAAGGAAAGAACTATACCTAACAACTAGATAATATCTCTTAATATCTAAATAAGATAAAAGAAATATCCACACACATAAGTGGGTGAAGATAAATACAATAAAGGTAAATAAAGTACCTAGTGAACATGAGAAAAGGTAAATACCTACTTTAACACCACCTCAAGTGAAACTAGGGGCCAAAATAGATGTGGCATGTCCACATTATGAGTCTCGACAACTAGGCCTGATGAGGTACTCATTTACAATAACTAGGAAAAAGGGACACCGCAAGGTACCCAAAACCAGTAACAACAAAGTAAAGAGAGTAAAGACCCGCTCCAAGGCATCCCAAGAAGCTCAACTCAAAAACTCGTACAATGTTGAAGAAGTTTGGTGTGCACTATGGTCTAAATCCACTGCTCGATCACAAAACTCAAAAACAACTAACACTGGGCTCACCAGAATAGCTCCATACAAGGAGATCATAACGGAGTGATGTCGAAAGTGTAAAAAAAACACCAAACATAATTCGATCAAGTACTACAAATAGGTGTGCCACGATCCAAGAACAATAACCAAAGCAACAAGGCAAGGACACAAAATCCAGAGTGTCACGATCTAAGAAAAGCTAAGGTAACAAGGCAAGGACACAAAACTTGAAGAAGTAGGATCAACACCACACCCTCCCATATTGCTGAATGGGTGGAGTGATGCTACAAATATGTATGAGGTGCCCAAAACAACTACTCGAACACTGACAAACTAACATTGAAATGCACCAGAATAGATTCCCCATAAGAGATACTGTCAACATGCCAAAAGTGTGAAAATACAGTATACAAAATATCTCAACAAACAAGAGAGATACACTACACTGCTAAAGAGAAATGTTCAAAACAAGAAGCATCACAATGCGTAAGGTATAGAAAGTGGAGAAAGAGGCCAAATTGTGGAGGAGCCACGCCGTAGAGTCCTCTCAACGAATGCCTATGTTGTCTCTACGAGTGATCAAATATCCACCCCAAATCAACACATGGTGGATGAAGAAGATGCCTGCATATGACTTGGTGTAAAATACACAATGGATGCATGCGAAGAACATCGGAATGTGTGTCGGGTTGATCATGTCTGACAACTGAAATCTTAGGTTTCTCAAGCCTGAGTGAATATGTAGAACTCATGTGTTGCTCAAGATCCTCGAAAGAGTTGTGCAAACAAAAAAGGAGCTCACAATGTGTGATCCCAATGAAGTATCTGCTCAAAAACCAATGTCATGACGAGAATTCCACTTAACATGTGGAATAAAGGAAACAATACCCTGTGAATGTCTACCAATGACTCGCTAGTGAGACCCATAGAATGGAGCATGCGAGAACTGAATGCAGTAGTATGCTTCTCAAAAAAGCCATGCAACTGAGCAGAAATAGGATACACAACATGTGGTATTATAATAGGCACAGATGTGGAAGAGCATGCAGTAACAAGCTTCATAGGTGTATGAGCATCAAGAGCAGGAACAAACTCAAAGACTGACAGATCAATGTCAATGGGTTCAGGAGCAATAGCTGCAAGTGGACTAGAAGCATGGTTGTGGTTGTCCACAATATGATGGTGATGCTGTAGGCTAGCAAGTTTGTTCTGCAGGAGTGTATTATTGTATCCTTATCGTGAATGAGTGATTCAGATAAGAGAATTTCACTTCTTGAGCAATCTAAATTTTCTTCCAAAATTTTTACATTATCCTCTTGAAGTCCACACAC
Organism: Taxus wallichiana var. yunnanensis; assembly: GCA_018340775.1. Lineage (NCBI taxonomy): Eukaryota > Viridiplantae > Streptophyta > Pinopsida > Cupressales > Taxaceae > Taxus > Taxus wallichiana. Next base: position 850,704,566 of record CM031242.1, on the reverse strand, counting down.
TTTAGAGAAAAGCATATCATTCTCAGAATCCATGATAGGTACAAACTGCAACTCCCAAAAGTTTAGGATGTCAGGCTCAGCCGAAATTACGTCCACAATTGATTACAACACTCCTCCATATTTGGTACTTTATAATTATAGTGCAAGTCTCAAAATAAATATTTCCACCTTTGGAAAGAGCACGAAAAAACATGCACTTTTACAAAAACGACACTCAAAACCGAGTTACCGATCAAAAGTTATAAGCTTTTAAATATTTATTTTAGTTGCCACTAAAACTAAATAAATTGTTGTTGCCTTCACCACACAAATAAAATTAAAGGGCGCTAAAATTAAGCACCTACTAGTAGGAATCACAAGCTTTAAGCCCTCATATGACCATACCATATGACCAAGGGCTAACAAAGAAAATTGCCCAATCATATATTATTATAGAACTCAATGCAATACATTGAGAACGGGCCTTGCTTAAATAGGCAAGGAATAACAATCTAAGAACCAGTCAAGGTCATAGATCAAGCCATAAATAAAGGAAATAACTAGTCATCAAAGAACTAGTCAAGACCATAGATTTAGGAGAAAACTAGACATTAAGGATCTAGTCAATACCATAGATCAAGGAAAGAACTATACCTAACAACTAGATAATATCTCCTAATATCTAAATAAGATAAAAGAAATATCCACACACATAAGTGGTTGAGGATAAATACAATAAAGGTAAATAAAGTACCTATGTGAACATGAGCTAAGGTAAATACCTACTCTAACAGATTTAGACGAGATGCGGCAATGTTTGATTGTAAGCTCACTCTTTTGTGTGACCGTGAGTCACCGACTCCCCATTCTACATTTTAATTTTTAGGTTTGATGTGGTTTGTGGGTATGTGTAGGTGAACTTATTTCTTGAAAGATTAGTCGAACACTCATGAATAAGGAAGTGCATATAGAGTGACACACAAAAACCAACATCGAATCTTATGCGGCCCCGAAAGATCCAGATCCAAAACACCTCCTGGACACCAAAGTGCCCATATCCAGACACTAGCACTAATTATTCTTGTCCTCTCCCATGCGCTCCGTCGTCTGAAAAGTTCTAGATCTCATAACCTCCAATTTACAAAGACGACGTTGTTTATAGTTTGTTTCAACATTTCATCTACTAAGATCACTTCTTGTCCACTTCGGAAATAAGCTAAGACCATTATCTCTCCTTTTTCTTAGGTTTCATATGCACATGTTTTATTTCTTACGTATTACTATTTACTAAAGCATTTGTACATAATTTATTACAAAGTGCTTAATCTAATAATAATATTTAATAATTTAATTTACATTAAATTAGATAGTTATAATGGGCGCTAAAGTAACCCACTTTGGTGGTTTTATCCTAAGGAAAAGTAAGATTTGATGATTGGAATAGTTTCTTACAGATAGTCTTATAGGGAATCTAGAAATGTACACTCATCTTCATTTTACTATCTAGAATATAGAAACAAAACCAATGTCATGTTTCATACTTTGGGAAAGGGAACTAATTACTTTTCTTTGTTAGTTCAACTTTTTCCTACCTATATCTTAATAAGGATTAACACCTAGGACTTATGTAGGGACAATGATATTCCTAGAACAAAGTATCATCTATAGTCGATTACTATTAGGTTAGTGACCATTTGCAGTTGCACTTATCCACAGGGGAAGCATCATAGACGAAGAAGGAAAAAATGACCGCTCTCCCAACACTCTTCTTATGGTAATTAAACACCTATATCCTTAGAGTATTCACATCGGTTTGGGTATTGATCGCTCCCAACCCCTCTACCATCTCTAAGGAAAAGTTCTCCAAGGAAACCGTTGACGATTATCTTTTACGGATGAACCGTCGAGTCGTTGGATACCTTAGGTTAGTGGGACATGTGCCCTAAGGTAACCTCTAGGTTTTAAAGAAGTTGTCTCTTCTCTATGGTGTGAGATGAGGGTTAGAGAAAAATGAAACATAACACAAAACTAACAGAAGCGATGCGCCGAAAAGAAGAAGTTAATCAAGAATCCATCTACCTGAAATGGGAAAAGGTGAGCACTGAAAAGGGTGGATGAAATGCACCATAGGCTAGAGATAGATTCACACATAATACCACTTCAAACTCATTAAGCACAACTTCCAAAACCCGTAATGAACATTTAGAGATATGCACAATATACCAACAGTGAATAAAGGCTATTAGAGATAATAAAACATGCAAAGGATGGACGAAATGCATCACATGACATATTATATTGCTCCAAAATTGTGCACAATACAACAATCAACAAGGTAAGAGGCAAGAAAAAATGCCATTACAAAGCCTTAGGAAGAAGGCTTGAGCTCTATGTTCCTACCCTAGCAGAGAGAAGAAACAGGACCCCAAATTATTTTTAACTCCCGATCCACTATAATGAGCCCCCAATTACAATATATAGAATGAGAAGAAGAGAAGAGAAAATCCTAGAACTACTTTTCCAACCACTTCTTAATTGTAATAAATGAGATGAAGTGACAGAAATAGATTTGTGAAATCTATCTCATACTGCCCATGATCTTCCTGAAGAAATGAGAGCCATGTTCATTCAATGCATTCTCAACTACTTTCTAACCACCTCCCTTGAAGTAGGCTCGTATTTTAAGGAATACACCCTCAAATGTTTATTACATATATGAACTCCTTGATTTTTGTGCATTAGATTTTGAGCCATGATTCCAACGACACCTATTTTAGGGCGTTTTGTTAAGAAATGATCCATTTGTGGCCCTTTGAATGTAGGTGGAATTTCCTCTCCCCTTGTACCTTTTGAAATATCGAGCATTTAAAACTTCTAGGTGGTCTTTATTACTGCTTCACACATGGAATTGACTTGCCACCAATCTTTTGCAACTTGCTTCAAGCTTGGAGTCCATTCGCGTCGAGCTCCACGTAGAGGCCAAGTGCATCCCGTGGTCTCGTTTTTTGCATCTTTTGAAAGTGAGATGAGCTAACACGTGACGTATTCCGCATCTCCCTCTATTTTTCTTGAGTTTACAATGGGACTCATTGTTCATTAATACAAGGATCCTTTCCTTGGCGGGCCCCTTATCATTGACTCCACGTGGAAGTCCCACATGGGGTTTTGAGATTTCATTCTTCCCTTTCTTTTTTGAATCGCTACTGAGCTAACACATGACACCTTCTCGTGAGTCCATTACTTTTCTTTGAGTTGACTCGTTCCAGGATCAACTTTCTCACCATGATTTGGCTAAGTCCCTCCTTGACTCCTTTCGTATTCAGTCTGAGACTCTCAGAACTACCTTGATTACTCACAGCAGGAATCTACTTGTTATCTAATTTCAATGGGTGGTGGAGGAAATTAGGTAACATAAACAATACACAGGAACATCCTATCCTCTCTCTCTCTCTCAGCATTAAGGTGTACTCTATCTTTGATTCACTTGTTTATCTTACACATTTTATTCGATATTTCTAAGTTAAAGTTCAATTTCATAAACTATGAGCATTGACTACACTTTTCTTCTTTTACAATTCCATCCTTATCCCAAAAAAGGCAACGCACCTAGAACAAGGAGTAATCTCAAGCATAAAATGCTCAGGAAAAGGCAATATTCGATAAGACATAAGTGTCCTTTTCACTATGTACACAAGTCACCCCTAACATTTTAATACCCTCTTAGACTCCACGATGCACATCCTAGTATTTTCATTTGACACATTATTGGTTACAATATTATTTGGTTCTCCACAAGGTATGCTCTTCCTATCTAGTTTATGCTACTGAATATTCATTCACCAACATATAGTGGGGGAAATGTAGACACAAAATTGTGCACTTACTACTATTACATTACACCTTTAGTATGTCATTATATGCATGATTCCTAAGCAATAAAACTAGACATTGATAACACTTGTTTGTTTTGCATTTGATATTGTTTTATCTTTCATTCTTTTGTCTTCTACTTTTCTGGAATCATCGCTTTACTTTTGGACATCATATAATGCATTACTCGGTTGAATGTTTCCGATTTATCTTTGGATCTTTATGGACATTAACACCTAGTAAGGGATAGTAGACCCAGCTGATAAAGTGTCCCCCTTGTGGGTGTTTTTATCCCTTCACTTGGTTCTTATATTTAAAAATGACCCATCACTTGTTTATCTTTTCTAAGTTTGTATTGATCACTTTTTTCAACTTCTAGTGTTGTTAATGTCAAAATTTAAGCAAAGGAATCATATATATACACAACCTACTAACTATTCTAAGGGGAAATTAGGTTACTATTTTCTATCTACTACTTGGGAAAAAGGAGAAAATTAAGGACTACATTTGGGTTGCATTATTCACTGCATAGGAAGAGTAAATTATGAATTTCATGACACACATTATCTTGGGGAAAAGTAGTTGTAGCCCACTATCTTGGTGTAAATTGCACAAGGGCAAGTTGACAACCTAGTTTCAAAGGACACAATTTCTATCTCTCACACACACAATAACTAAATTGAGTTTGAAATGTAGTGCAACAATCGGTGATAACCACATTGGGGTGACTGCCAAGGTTAGTCCAAATCAAGTATATGAATTTTTAATTCCATATAATATGTGCTTGAGCCTTGTACATATGTAGCTAGGGTTTGTTTTGTAGGTACATGTGTGACAGGAGAACCCTATAGGGAAGTGGTGTGACATAGAGAGAAGTGAAGGAAACATCATCAAACACTTAAGGAACTAGATATGCACACCTTTCAAGGACACTAACACCCCATGTGATACTAGCGAGTAACCTTTAGATCACTATTTTCCAGATGAAGCATTTACAATCTATCTGAGCCTATTCCATCATCATTCCAGGCCAAATCCACTCAAAATAGTTAGATATCAACTAAATAGCTCTTATTCTCTTGTTGGTTGACTTGAAATTATCATTGTATAAATTAGTATATCGCATATTTATGATGTCTCCGATTTAATTCAGTCTTGATTAAGATTATTTTTGGTTAAAATAGAAGATAACACTAATGCAGATAGGACACTTCTTCGATCACCTAATGTAATTGAAGAAGCTTTGAATGACCTTTGTGACAAATGGATTTGAGAGGAGATTAATAAGGTTCAGGTAAGTTAGTTAACTTAATTTATGATATATGTTTTTTTAAAGTAAATATTTAACAAATATTATAATTATCTCTGGGAGGAAAAGTAACCATCTATTAGGTTACATAAAGCACGAGTAAGAAAAGGAGCACAAGTGACCCATCGAATGGGACAACACAATTTAACAAAGTTTGTAAACAAATTTGTACTTTTTTAATATAAGTTATTCTACAATTTTATTTCATTATAGAAATTGTCTTACATAAATTATTAATACTCATAATATTTTTTGATTCACTATTTTCGCAGAAACCCACAACAATAGACTTGCAACAAAAGAGGTGCAAACAACGTTAAAACCAATCGGTTAAGAGTCAACTAGATTCATTAATTCCACCAAAGTGAGAATGGATTTTGTCAAGTAAGATGTGTTGTTTAATTAGTTGTGAGTTACATAAATTTTAAATACAAACAATTGTAAATTTTTATCATTATATATTTACATGCCGATAGAAAATGGGAATCAAAGAGGAAAAATGGGAGATAAATTATTTTGAAAAGAACGATGAAGAGGATTGCATGGAGGAGGAGGAGAAGGAAGAAGAAGAAGAAGAAGACAAGGAGGAGAAGGAAGAAGACAAGGAGAAGGAAGAGGAGGAGGACTAGTGCCAGGCACGTATTGACTCATTTTGTAATTTGGAAGGGAATTAGTCTCTTTTTCTCATTCCCAAATGTAATATACTATAATTTATTGTATAAAAACATCACAATATAAACCATATTATGATATTTTGCTAAGTTTCTAATAAACCCATTTCATTTTATATTAGGAATCTTTAATACAATATACATAATAATGTAATATAATATATAATTATAATTATAATTATAATTACGTAGAAAATATACTTAATAATAAAATAAATTCAATTTTAAATAATATAATTACATTTAAAAAAATAAAAACCTATAAAAATTAATACAATATGGTGATTAGGAAATTAATTATATTATTCTAAAAACATTGTTGCTTAAGGTTTGATCATATTTGCACCACATAATAGATGGCCCAAATTTGGCGCAAAAATGGTGCTAAAGTGGTGCAAAATCGACACATTCAAAATTTTCTACTTGCGTCATTGTTTTCAACACAAATTCCCAATAGAAGCACATCCAAAGAAACCTTTAAAATGGTGATTTTCGATGAAAATTGACTCAAACAATGGTGATAATAATACTTTATGTTGTAGTGTCTTGATGTTTACGAAATCCATCTCTTCTTAGATGGTATATCACACATTGAACTATAATATTTGAGAATTATGTGCATTTTATGTGTATGAACTTTGACAATAAGGCTTGAAACTCTTTGGTATAGTCTTGTAATGTCTCGTCTTGGCCTTGGTAAAATTGATGATATTTATTGAATTGGTCACCATAATAATTTGCCATATAGTATGAAATTCTTTGATAACTTCCACAAAATTATCCAATGTTTCATCACATGTGCTTCCTTGAGAATCAACTCATCATCATATTCATCTTGAAGATAATATTTAATTCCCAACATTTTGACATGCAAATAATATTTTGAGAGTGCAAATGTTATCTTTTAATTATTAAAAAATATTCATAGAGAAATATGATTTTATCTAGTTTATCCATTTATCCAACTCATCAAAATCATTTTTTCCCTTAAAACTGATGAATGTAAAAATTTACTTGTACCTTGAACAATGTTATATCCCTCAAAGGCTTACTTGATGATGGTGGGGGTACATCCCCAAGTACAAATCGTGAGAGAACATTAACAAAATATGGTATCGTCTCTTTCCTTCTATTTGGAGGGATTGATTGTCGGAGGTTGTTTGAATCAACAAAGAAGATAATTTAAAAGGTGAAAAGTCTTATGACATGCTTTTTGCATCCTAATTTTAAGCAATGTGACATGCATGAATGAAATGAATTACTTTGAGATCAACATTCTAGATTAAGTATGCAATTGAATGGACAACACATTAACTATGTATCTTAATGTATTATAGAAGTAGAACTAGAATTGACAAAACAAAAATTGTAAAAAATAGTTTATTGCCATTTTTTTATACGATATGGAAATCTTTGCGGAGAGATTATGCCTTGAACTATGTGTTTTGTATTCTATATTATCTACTTTATAGCTATACAATATAAAAACTTAAAAGTTAGTAAAATAATAAATAAATGGTTCTAAATGGGAACCGAAAGGTCACCCCTCATAGAGATGACATATATCCACCTTGGAATTGGAAATAAACATACACAAGTTGAATAGTTATAGTCGATTTTGATTTATGCCATTATTTGGAAGTGCCACTTATGGGGTTCATACGAACTTGCTCCAAAAAATATCTAAAATTGAAGAAATATATTTTTGAAAAATGTCATCATTATGCTTCAAACGACTATTTAGATTTCCCAAGCCGACCTCTAATAGTAAAAAATTAAAAAAAGAATAACAATACTCTTGCCATAAAAACCCCTGAAACACTTACGTTATACAACTACTAGGAGCAGTCAAATGCTTCATATATGATAGATAAAATACCGAAAATACTCAAGTGAAAAAGATAGAAACACAAGAACATTAATAGATAGATAATACCAATAATATTAAATTTAATTATAATTTTCAAATACATATACTAAAATTGTACTATGGTACCACTTCTAATAAATTCCTTAGGGACCCGTTTTAGGTATGTAGACTATAGGGGCATATGCCGCATTCCAAAAGAGAACACCTTGTTGCTTGTTACAATTTCAAGGGATACAATTTCTATCACACACACACACACGAACTACATTCAATCAAATGTAATGCAACACTCGGTGAGAATCACATTGAGGTGACCCCAAGGTTAGTCCGAATCAAGTATATGCATTTTTAATTCAATCTAATATGTGCTTTGAGCCTTGTGCATGTAGCTAGGGTTTGTTTTGTAGGTACATGTGTGACATGAGAACCCTACAGTGAAGTGGATATGACACAGTAGATAAGTGAAGGTAACATCATCAAACACTTAAAGAACTAGATATGCACACCTTTCAAGGACACTAACGCCCCAGTGATATTATCCAAAGTAACTTTTGGATCACTGTTTTCTAGGTGAAGCATATGTAGTCCATCTGAGCATGTTCCATCATCAATCTAGGCTAGATCTAGTCCAAATAGTTAGATATCAATTGAATCAATCTTATTTTCTTGTTGGTTGCACTTGATTATCATTGTATATTGGTACATTGATATTTATGATTTTTATGATTAGTTCGGTCTTTTGATTAAGATTATTTTTTTGTTAAAATAAAAGAAAACACTAATGTAGAGAGGAGACTTCTTTGATCACCCAATGTAATTAAAGAAGATTTGAACGACCTTTGTGACAAATGGCTTTGAGAGGAGATTAATAAGGTTGCGGGTTAGTTAACTCGATTTATGATATATGATTTTTTAAAGTAAATATTATAATTAACTATGGGAGGAAAATTAATCATCTATTAGGTTATAAAGCATGAGTAAGAAAAGGAGGACAAGTGACCCATCGAATGGGACAACACAATTAAACAAAGTTTGTAAATAAATTTGTACTTATTTAATATAAGTTATTCTACAATTTTATTTCATTATAGAAATTCTCTTACATAAATTATTAATACTCATATTTTTTGTTTCACTATTTTTGCGAAAACCCACTACAATAGACTTGCAATAAAAAGGCCCAAACACCATTAAAATCAATGGGTTAGGAGTTAACTAGATTCATTAATTCTGCTTAGTGAGAATGGCTTTTTTGTCGATAAGATGTGTTGTTTAATTAGTTGTGAGTTACATAAATTTTAAATTCAAACAATTGTAATTTTTTTATCATTAAATATTTGCATGTTGATAGAAAATGGGAGTTGGAAGAGGAAAAAGAGGAGATAAATGATTCTAACGAGAACAATGAAGAGGATTGACCGAGGAGGAGGAGGAGGAGGAGGAGGAGGAGGAGGAAGACAAAGAGGACTAGCACCTAGGCACGTATTGATTTGTTTTGTAATTTGGAAGGGAATTAGTCTCTTTTTCTAATTCCCAAAAGTAATATACTATACGCTATAGTATAAAAACATAAAAATAAAAATATTATGTTTTCCAATTATGTGTAATATGTGTTTATTGTATTATTCATATACAAAACCATATTATGATATTTTGCTAAGTTTCCAATAAACTCATTTCATTTTATATTAGGAATATTTAATACCGTAAACGTAATAATGTAATATAATTATAATTATAAACACTCTTACCATAAAAACCTGGAACACTTAAACACTTGCTTTATACAACTACTAGGAGCGTTCATAAACTTCATATAGCGAAAAAACTCGAGAGAAGAAAGATGGAAACACAATAACATTGAGGGATAGATAGATAAAACCAATACTATTAAATTTAAATATAATTGGCAAATACATAAACATACTAAAAATGTACTGTTGTATATTTTCCCCTCCTGTAAATATAGACAAAGCAAAAGGATATGGTGCTAACATCAGAAAGTTGCGCCCGCGCACTAAGAGGCGCACATGCCAGGAGGTGCTGACACCGAAAAAGTTGCGCCCTTGGCGCACAGAAATGGCGCACAGCAGGAGGTGCTGACACCGAAAAAGTTGCGCCCTTGGCGCACAGAAATGGCGCACAGCAGGAGGTGCTGACACCGAAAAAGTTGCGCCCTTAAGCGCAAGAAATGGTGCACATAAGCAGGAGGTGCCGACATCGGAAAGAGTTGCGCCATGGCGCATGGAAATGAGTGTCGATAATGTAAAGGATGCGCCGCGCGCACGGAAATGGCGCATACAATGAGTGTCAACACGAGAAAGTTGCGCCCTTGGCACACAGAAGAGGCGCACAGCAGGAGGTGCTGACACCGGAAAAGTTGCGCCCATGGCGCATGGAAATGAGTGTCGACAATGTAAAGGATGCGCCCTTGGCGCACGGAAATGGCGCATGACAATGAGTGTCAACACGAGAATGTATGCGCCAAGGCGCAGGAAAGTGGCGCACAGAAAGGAGGTGCTGACACCGAAAAAGTTGCGCCTTGGCGCACAAAAATAGTGGCGCTGATAAGTTCCCGTCGACATCTGTCAAAGGTGCGCCAAGGGCGCTGATTCAGAGGCGCAACATTTTGAGCGGCCGACAGAAGCGGACACGACGTAGATATTCAAATGGCCATAACTTTTCACAGAAGCTCGGATTCACGCAAGGTTGGACTTTTGGAAAGCTTACGAGGTCCTCTATCCAACTACAATCGGATATCTTTAAATGGGTGAGAAAAAGTTCTTCAAAATGCAAAAATACGATTCGCCACTTTGGGCTTGTTAGGGTTCTCACCTACCGCCATAATGATATGATTTAAATGCAGATCGGAGGTGGTTGGGGTAGATTTGGATTTCCTCTCTCTTCCCTCTCTCATTCTTCCTATAAATGTAAGGAGGGGATTCTTTCTAAATGGTTGTTCATCTTTTCGCTCTGCCCTCCCCCTTTTCTTCTCCGGGGTTGAGAATGGAGTTTGAACCTCCTCCCCGCTCTGTAATGGCATTTTTGCCTTTTACTATTTAAATGATGTTCAGTGCAAACTTGGAGCAACAAAAACGTGTTTCGTGATGCATCCGTCCATCCGCTCGTTCTTTTGCTTGTTTTCTTCTTGCCTTTCTTCATTCAAGAGTATTTGTGCATGCTCTAATGTTCATTACGGGTATGGAGTCGTGTTTATGGAGTTTTGGGACATTTTCTCGTGTGAAATCTATCCTTGGGTTTGTGATGCATCCTGTCCATCCTTCCCATTGGTCACCTCTCTATGTTCTATGGCGTTTTGATAGATGTTCGGCATTCTCCTTCTCTCGGTGTATCACCGTTTTAGTGTAGGCTTTTTTTGTTTTCCCTTTTCTCTCTCTCTCCGTCTCCTCGCATGGTTAGATTAGGTTAGATTGGCTTGCTCGCACACTGGAATAGCTTGTGGCGGGTAGTTTAGGAGCAGAACTGACCTTCCTGGAGATTCCTTTCTCATTTTACAGTCCCACACGGAGAAAGGATTCAATGTTGTGCAATCACACTGGATGCCCGAGTGATCAACCTAGAACCCCGATCCGCATCCAGAGTGCTTTGTGATTTTGCATAAACATGTACTATGGGACCACTTTTAATAAATTCCTTAGGGACCCGTTTTAGGTATGTACACCATAGGGGCATATGGTGCATCCCAAAAGAGAACACCTAGTTGCTCGACACACTTCACATCAAGAAAGGTGAAGGATTATCAATAGTCTTGTTTTTGGTGGCCAACTTACTTGCTGGCCGGGGGCCGGTATGGTACAAAGAACATGCTGCTATTAAGTGAATGGCTAATTACGAAAAACAAAAGGCGAGCCGACCCCATAAAGGTCGGTCTCAGCATCCACCTATTACGATGCTATTGCTATAAATATTTCCAGACCAGAAGTCAGCTTGTCGTTTACGTGCATGAACATCACATAATTTCCAATGCAGTGTAAGAACGCTGTAATTGTCTATGTCCACAGTACATTCTAAGATGGAAGGATGCTTTCCCGTATAGTAAAAACGATTGCAGAGGTGCTGAATTCCACGACCGTAAAGTACGTTGTTTTAGGTGAACAAATTACCGAACAGAGAGTCGGTACTTACTCTGTAATCACTCCAGAAAGTGGTTCACAATGTAGTAGAAAATATTTGTCAAATCTTGCTGGCTGCTTTTATAAAAATATTACGAAAGTTTTTTTAATTAGAAATTGCGTACCTAAAGATTGTCAAGTCCCGAGTAGTTTTATGGTTGGTGAAATCGAAAGTTACGGCGCAATCAAAGCATTGGGACGTGTGTTTTCCGAGAATCATTTTATCGTCACACCTGTCGTTACTAAAATAAGTTGAACGCGGTTTAACGTTTTAAGTAGTGGGTTGTTTATCATTTTTATATGTATTTGACTATCATGATCACTCCTTAATATAGTGATAATGTTTCTTCACTATTCACGTAGTAAATTGAATTTTAGGTTCATTGATTAAGTAAAATTGTGTAAGTGAGAGTGTCTATGTAAGTGTGGGAGTGTCATGCTCCCACGCAAAATCTAAAATTCTAAAATACAATATTAATAATATAAAACCTTTAACTTAATTTATCTTATGCTATTTTAACTAAATATATTCTTTTATTTTATAATTATAAAAATAATAATAATGAAGTTTTAAAATAAAAATTATTAAGGTCAAACCTATAAGAAGTGAAAAGTCCAAGAAGTATATTTACATTCTCACATATACTTAATTATTATAAAATGGTTTTTTTGGGTGTAATTTTGATTATTCGCGAGGCGTTTACTTTGAAGAAGGCATTGCTGGAAAGTGTCAAATTCCGGTGGCTTAACTTTACAGGTTGCCGGATTTTAGATATTTTTGTAAGTCATAGATATTTACTATTCTTTGACTCCACATCCTTTAAATGACATTTTAGACTAGGCAATAACCATTCTTTGGTGCCCTTGCTTTTGGGAGTGGCTGGCCTGAGAACATCATGAGTGACCGCGGTGTTAACTCATGGTTCTGTTTTTTATTTTACTTTACTGGCAGCCATAGCTGGCCGACAGAAGAACCGACTCTCTACACCTTTCCCTTCTTTATCTTTACACTGGAATTGTTCTTTGAGTAAAATTATACACATAAAATTGAAGCCCTCTCCGGCGTAACTTGCAACTCATTTGCAATTGCTAGTTTACGAATAGTAAAAAAGGGGTAATTGTAGACCCAAAAAAAAAAAAAGCGTATAATTTTATTAATATTCTTTAACAAAAATATTTATAATATGTAAAAATAAATTTATTTGTATTTATGTGAAGAAATTATGAAAGTATTGTCATTTCTGAACTTATTATCATTTCTCCATAAAAATTAAACTCGTATAAACATACCATTTCCCAATTAAATTTGAAATTGGGCGAATTGGCTCGTATTGGTTTCCCAATTAAATTTGAATTTGGGCCAATTAATTTGTAATCGTTAAAAATTCTCCTTGGGGTGATGCCCACACGCGGCTCCACAAAACTTTTATTAATTATTAAGACCGTTATCGAAATTGCTTTCCATTTTTCCCGGTTTCTCACTATCCTAAATCCCCGTTTATTTGCTGACCGCGGCACGTTGCCACATTATTTCGCTCGGAATTTGCATTGCGATCCTTCTTGACTTTGTTATTGCCAATGCCCACTCCTCCTCAATGCTAGTGGCCCACCGGGTTTAGTTTTGTAGGTAAATTCATTATTTATTATAAAATTAAAACATGAGAATACGGACGAAGTTGGAGAGTCGCTGTCGCGGTAGAGAATCAGTTTTTTTCATAAAGATCTGAGAGAATTTTCTTAGGCAGTCGGTCAGTAATGGAGAAACAGTGGCTGGCCGTGCTGGTTGTTTGAATCCGTTAAAAGCTAATGAAGGCTTCCGACTATTCGGCCAACAATCTCGTGACATGGAAACTCCATTGCCCGGAGGGTTGTGGATATCGTTAACTATGGTCTGTGTATTTATTAATGCAGCAATGCATATTGTCCTCTAACATTTTTTTCGCCAGATCAGTTACAAAGATTAGATGCCTCAATAAATAACCTAACTACTTCTGTACAAACTAATTTATTTTGCTGCCCATCTGCAACGTTTCAGTTAATGTGAACTTATAGCCTGCAGTGGGGAAAAATTTGTAAACAGTGGTTGTTCCAGCGGTAGAACAGAGGGCCAAGATTTTCATATCCGGTTAATATTGCGTAGTTATGAAGAGTCCAATCAATCTGGGTCGAAATGCCGTTATTATAATCATATTGGGAAATTTTGGCGTATTGGTTTTGATGACCCTGGTGTTTCTTTGCTATTACCGGAGAAAATACTGCAGAGATGGGGGATGAAAAGGCTGCTAAGATATTTGATACAGAGAAAATGGTGTCTTCGGCCTACAGCCGCAATATTTCACAGCAAATCCGTGAGGAAAGTCGAGGCAGACTGGTTTTCTTGCATGGGCCGAAGCAGTTTGAGGTGGAGGATCTTCTCCGAGCATCTGCTGAGATGTTGGGGAAAGGGAGCTTTGGGAGTGCCTATAGATCTGCTCTTGAGGATTCGTAAGAAGGTAAAAGAGGCTATTGTAAGTAGTAGGAATGATTTTGAGTAGCATATGCAGCTGCTAGGGAGTCTGAAGTATGTCGATCTGGTGAGCTTGAGGGCTTATTATTATGCTAAAGATGAGAAGCTGCTTGTTTATGATTATCATCCCAATGGCAGCCTTTGCTCTCTTCTTCATGGTATGTTATGCACATTACTTACCCTGAAACTTCAATGTTTCCTCTTTATTGATTGGGAACTTTTTAGTGAACACCCACATGTCTGCACTTCCATTGAAACACTGATATTTTTTACAGGCTGCTTTTAGCTCTGTGTACTGATTTTCTTAAGGTTTGATAAATTAGGATGGGTTATTCCTTGGCAAAGTTCAGGTGATCACCATCAAGTTTAATGGTTTCTTTGCTTCAATAGCACTATTTCATCAATGCAATGTAATATGTGCCATTCAAACTCAGGAAGATGGGTTCTTCTAGTGGAGTACTGTTCATGGAAAATGAAAACTAACTTTTTTGTTGGCTAAAAGTTGGCTAGATTATCTTCTTGTGATGGTAGTTAACAGTGGAAAAGTGATTATATCTTCTCGGGGTAGTAATTAACTTGAAAAAATGATAGAACATGGTAGTTAGAGACCATTCTTTTCTATGCACTGTTGTTCACAAGAAACCAATTTTTTATAAACCTGAAGAGTTTGAATGGTTCATTTAGTAGAAGTACCCATCACCCTAAAGATTGAATGGCTCACCAGGCACTCTTTAATGATTGGATTTTTTGATTGAAGGTTGAAATCGAAAGCATTGAAGGATATCCATTCTGCTAAATTTATTTGAGTTCATCCCTTTTGTATTTTCATGGATAACATGATGAAACAAGTTACCACTATCACTGGATCTCTCAATAAGTGGATCAATAACAGTTCACAAAAACTATCACTATTGAGTTTGAATTTACATCTATTGCCTCTAAGAATCATTTTAACATGGAATCTTTATTTGGAATGTATGTTTTCTTAATGATTAATGGTTCATTAGAGGCCATCTCTTAGCAACATGAATGGACTCTTATTGTCTTTTGGAATATTGTTAACGTTGAGTAAGTCTTTATTGGAGACCGTATTTAGTGAGCTTCCCACTCTGGCACTCATAGTCTTGAGATGATGGTCACCAATAGAGTTTCCTCTGCAATTAAAACATCTTCCCAACTTTGGTTGCAGAACCTTTAATAAGTTTTGAATCCTGTGAATCCATGTAGCTGTATTATTTTGAGCATGATAAAATTAAACATACATTGAAGAGAAACTTTTAATGTTCAACATTGTTGTGTGTTTTGCAACAACAAACAGGGGTCCAAACAGATCACCCTTGGACTGGTGCAAGCGAATGAAGATAGCATCGGATGCAACAGTAGGTTTGGCCTTTCTGCACAGTTCAGGAATGGTACACGGAAATCTGAAATCTTCCAACATTCTGCTGGACGATAAGGGAAATGCATGCCTAACAGATTTTGGTCTGGAGGGGCTTGTAAATCCCTCTGTGGCTGCTACAAGATCGGCAGGGTACAGGGCACCAGAACAGAAAGCACACAAGAAAATATCCCAGAAAGGAGACGTCTACAGTTTTGGAGTGGTGCTTCTCGAGTTTCTCACAGGGAAGAGCCCTACACAAAGCAACCTACAAGAGGAAGGGCGCGGCATGGATCTTCCCAAGTGGGTTCAGTCTATTGTGAGAGAAGAGTGGACTATGGAAGTGTTCGATCTGGAGCTGATGAGGTATCCGAACATTGAGGAAGAAATGGTGGCCATGCTTCAGATTGCATTGGCTTGTGCCCTTGAGGAAGCAGATGAAAGGCCTAAGATGAACAATGTTGTGAAGATGATCCAAAACATTGCAGGAGATCATCACGTTTCCATCGATTCTCCTCCTCCTCTGCCCTAAACCACTTACTATTGAAATGATTTTGGAGGGTTTGGCAAAATTTGTATACAGGTTGGGCTTAATGTAATGCTTTGAAACGGGCTGGGATTTTGTATTTATTAAAGCCCTGTTTCTCGTGGGTATTAATACCTCTTTAGGGCAGCTGACATACCTACTCTGAACCCTGATTTATATGCAGATTTTGCATGCATGTGTAGTTTGCAGCTGACGACAAATAAAAGCGTATCTTGAATACGGCAAAACTTGAAATGTTATTTTGCTTCACTGCAACTCATTTGAGTCGATTGGTGGGTTGTGACTAAGGCCTGGAAAGCTACAGGCCGTGGACTGTTTTTTTGGATGATTTTAACAGTATAAAATCGATAATTTAGGTGGCTGAAGATAATGACAGCTTGAAAATTTATAAAAACATATAACTTTTCAAAAAGTTGTTAATAAATATAAATAAAATATATGAAAATATATAATTTGTTTGTATACATGTAAAGAAATTGTAAAATTATGTTAAAAAAAATAAAATTTCCAGGGAGAGGGTTATCTTCCTTATTCTGTGCTGTAAAAGGTTGCCAACCTTTAGGCCATGAGACAAACACTTTTTTTCTTTTTTTTGAGACTTATTGAGCACGCAAGCCTCTTGCAGGTGACTAGTTTGGTGGCATAATCTGCATAGGAAGGCTGTATTCGCTGGTCTTTTTCTCACTCCATGGTTTGAGGATTTCGATCCCTTTACTATGGTAGTCTCCAAAATAACGGTTTAGGTTCGTCTCCTAATCTTTCTCTCCACTTACGGCACCACTTGTTTTTGATGTTATTAGTAACTCGTTGGTCGCTTAATTAAAACGGATGAGCAGACCTTAACAAGGGTCTTCTGATAAGATGGAGTTACTTCGGATAGACTCAATAAATTTTGATTTGACAGGCACATATAATTTGAAATTCCAATCCTGATTGGGAGGAATCACTTTTAAGATTGTTTGGTAGATGTTTTTCAACAATTATTGTTTGATAGATGTATTTTTTAATTTATTCAAAATTGTAACAATTTTCTAAGTGAAAAGAGTAAGGATCTCACAAGTGCATAATCAAAATATTATTTAATGATATTATTTTAAAATTAATTATAATATAACACAGATTAGGGTAGCATTCATTGCACTCCTTAAAGATTAACTCACAACTAAATATTACAAATATTTTTAAAGAGATATTAAATATAAATCCATTTCAAACATTCATAAGGTTAAAATAGGGTTTAAGTTTGATTATTATTTTTAATTATAAAATATTTATAAATTTTTGAAATAACTGTAGTACACCTTGCATAATTAAAGTATGGCCATTATTTTTATATAAAATTATATTACAATCAAAAAATTTATATTAGATACATTGTACATAGTAATGATTCACCGTTCACATTTTTTTAAAATTTTAAAACCGCCAAATACATCCGAGAAGTTACCTTTCTATATACAGAGGTATTAAAGAAGAGTGACGTTTTAAGGCTATTTAAGGTGAGATTAAGTATGCTTGTGAAACCCGTTAAAGTGACATCATGAAAGGTGAAAGGCCTTATCAAACATAGGTACCAATGAAGAGTAGCATAGCTGTTCCCAACTCAACGCAGGATTAAAAGAAGATGTGGACACGATTTACACTTAAGCAATGACGGCTAAGATAGGGTGGTATAGTAAGAATTAAGTTCTTTATTACACATGCATCAAGGCAAATCTACCATGATATAAATGAGTTACTTCCCACAACAGTAAAGACATAATTTCCAATATTAAAACAACATGAGAGGGAGGCTTAGACGGTTCACATTTTCTTTCTTCACGGATTTCAAATACTCTTCCCTTCGAGTACCTTGCAAACTTATAATCTTATGGGTCTATTGCTAGCATGTACTTAACTCTTCTAAATAAGTAATTGTATATAAGCGTAGTGAACAGAGAACAATATTAGTTTAGATTAGTTCCGTAATCATTCAAATATTTGTTCACTAGAGATTCACAATAATTCAATGATTAAGGTGTTAAGAGTGTGAGAGAGCAATAACAATCTTTCACAATAGATTTAATATTTACGGTTTGGAGAGAATTGTTTTCTTTTATACAAGCATCATTTCATTCAAGTAGTGAGGGTTTGGTAGAGAGAAACATCACAACATTTCATTCAAGTATTAAGTGTATTGTCATTAAAAGTTATTTTATAAGTAGTGACCATGTCTAAATATAATTCGTAATTTGTAGTACACTTTCTACTATTAAATAATTTAAAAATTAGATCTTAAATTGTGACCACAAAATACTTGAAAAATAACCTTGCAAATCACCAATCAAAATAGCATGCAAGAAAGATTAACACCATGACACATGCAACAACGATTGATAATGGAGTTCGGCAATATGCCTACGTCTTCGGGTCCACTAATGTGACCGTTCCATTAAAAATCTATTGCAAGTACAATTTAAAAACTTACAATACCATAATGGAATCAAAAGACCTACAAAAATTATACCATCGAGATCTTGGAGGGCTCAGATTACGTCTTGTCCTCCACCTTCTTGTAGTAGTACATGCACGGTTACTTTCCCATAGTTTTCTATCAAAAGCAAGCTGCAAAATGCTTACAATAACAACAAATAAACATCAAAATGGGAAAATACTAGGTTCTGGGAGCATTGTCTTGAAAGTCTCAACATATCTCCAATTTACTCGAGGCTTGAAAATGTCATATGATTGCTCGAAAATGACAAAATGTGAAAATAGTCCCTTACAAGACCGGACACCATCCTCAAGCAATGTGCACTTTGCACTAAATGAGCTTTGTTTATGTCCATATGGCTCTCCTTTATAAGCTTCACGAACTCTCGAGCTCATTGTATTACCTAGAGTGAGGCTTGAGTGCCTTGGAAACTCCAAGTCTTGCTTGCAACTTACTCCACGCCTCGAAATATGGGTTAACACACATATCCTATATACTAATATTAACATATGCATCAGTGGTGTAAAGGTTATGGCTATTGGATTGCAAGTGGGAGGTTGGGTGTTTGAATTTGCCACCTCTGTTTTGCGTTGGGATGCTTCGTTCCACATGCTTAAGCTAACCATTATCGCCGACTCATTTGGGTTGTTTTATTATGGTGTGGATTTTGTCCCACATTGTTCGTGGGACTATCCGGGAGGGATTAAAATAGCTCCCGATCATTGGGGTAGTGTGGCTTCGGCCACATCCACATTTGTTTTTCTTGGGACTTAGTCCCCTCCGTAGGCTTGCCAAGTTGTGTGGTGAGTTGATTGGTGAGATGGTTAGACGGGGATCCTTATGACTCGACCAAAGCAAGGTGTATGAGTGACAAGTGTGAAAGATAAAAGCAATAAAGACCAACAAGACAAGCGAATGGACTATGGAATGGGTCATCAGTGAATACTTTTCTTACGCAAGATCCATATATAAAACAACATACTTGGCGGTATAGTAAATAGTAGTAAGTGCGTGATTTTGTGTCTACATTTGCCCCCACTTTATGTTGGTGAGTGAAAGTTTGGTAACATAAAGTAGATAGAGATGCATACTTGAGAAGTCCGGAGAAGCCCATGTCGCTGAAGTACACGAAGAGTGTAGTAGAAGTACATGCCAAGTGAGAACATATAGCGACGCAGCCATGGATCAACTTGTTGATCCATGCAGTGTAATGAGAGATTTGGGACTGTTTTGAGGAGCGCTAAGCGAGATTGATGATTGTGGTGTTGAATGATTTGAGATTTTGATTTTTGTTAATGGAGATGTGATGGGGTAGGGAGTGATTAGTTCCCAACCCGATTGTGTGTGTGTGAAAAATTAAGGATTTGGGCGTCTGGCACATTAGAGGAAGAGAGGTCTCGTTTTACCCTCTTAACTTTAACTACATCCTCAAAAGATCTAGCCACTGTAGATGGAAAAAGATTGGATTTTGTTGATTTGGATCCAATTTTTGATCAAATGTGATAACCCATATAGGAGTAGTATAGGAAAGGAAATGATTGTCTTATTGCCCCCACTCTACAGGTGTCATCGAAATGTGTATCTGATGGCTTCCATGTTAGGTCATCTGGAAGCAATCACAAAATGTAGAATAACTTCCCATGTTAGGTTATCTAGGAAAGTGGTGATATAACCCCAACTTAGGTCATCTGGGAGGATAAATATGTTGTGTTCGTGTTGATTGATTGATGTGATTTGTGTTGTCGAGATTTGAATGTATGTGATTGATTGATTGGTTACTCATGGAGATATTTTACACTTGTTTCCCCTAGGTTAGGTCATTAGAGGAAATCGATAGAAAGTGATGTGAAATGTCGCATGGTGTACGAGATTTTTTTTGATAATGATGGGTTAGAAATGTAGATTGATTGCGTAATGGTGTAAGGGGAATTATAAGATGACCCAATTGTATGCCCCCTTTCGGCGAAAGGGGAGTGGTGATGAAAACAAACACTGAGAAAGTAAATGCACAATGATATAATGGAGAATGTATGATAGATATCACAAAAGTATGTGTATATTGAATGTGAATGATGTCAAGGAGGAATATTATGTGTGAAATGTACGATGCGATAGTAGGCAAAATTCTAAATAAAATGACGTGAATGGGATAGAAATCAAAGTAAGTATGCTCAAGATATGAGTGAAATCATGCAATTTGTATTAGTTTAGAAAAGCGGTCATGAATAATGACTATAGTAAAGTAGGTAATGGAGAGTTACTATAAATAGTAATGTGAAAAGTGAATAGGCAATTCATTTGATTATTGCACTAGTGTGATTATGAGGTATGGGTGTGCGAAGATACTCGAAGTGAGAGCACCACGATTAAATCAAATTGAGATGGTGGTGGCGGATGTGGTAGCATGTACGACAAACAGAGCTAGTAAGTGTGATTTTTTCAAAAAATGTGTTGATATTAGCTATTTTTGATGAATTTTATTTTTGAATTTCTTAGTGTTTTAGACCCAAACAAGAGCCATGAAGGCGATAATGACCCTCGGGATACTAATACCCGGACATGGGTGTTAGTGACTGCTCCAGCGCTCTGTCCTACTTACGGGTGTTAACGTCCTAGAAAGCATCATGGGTTGAGTGCAGAGTGTTGTAGATGTGAAAATGGATGTTTGTTGATGTTGTTGGTGGTTGAATTTACATATGTATGATGTTCTAACATTGTGTTTGTTTCATTTTTTGTGAGTAGAGGGACATCCACTCAAGAGAGTTTCGTGGTGGCCATCATTTGAGTACCTTGCTAGGGTTGGGGTTATCAGACGATGAGTGGGATATTCTAGACCATGCTGGCCTGTGGCACATAGCGAGGATGGGGGATATGCCCCATAATATGCATATGATCACAACTTTTGTAAGCAAAGCGGTGGTGTGCAAATACTCTCACCTTATGGTTACCTACAAGGGAGATGACCATTACTCTAGAGGATGTGTAATACATATCAGAATCGCCTATCGCCAGTGAGAGGGTTCAAGTTATGGCCATGGAGGATGCAAAGAGGTAGATGAGGGACGCTAAATGGTACTTTATGGGGACATGAGTTTATACCAAGGTCCACATTAGCCTGGATGTTAATTTGAGATTAGGGGTTTCGTGATTGTGGAAGTTTATTGCTATTGTGTTTTCTTCATCGATTGCAGTGGAGGGTGGTGGTGTAGGCATCTTATATAAGATGCATGACATATGTTGTCGGATAGAGGAGGAGAGTATGAGGTATTCTTGGGCACGATGTGTATTGGCCCACCTGTATAGGGATCTATACAGATTTACATAGGAGGAGCATGGGGTGGTATTGGAGCTACCACATTATTACATGTATGGGCCTATGAGCATATTATAGTATTGAGGCCAGTTGGTGGACCATGAGGAGAGTGGGCTAGGATGGATATATTTGTAGGGAGATGGGTAGGTGTTCGTGGCAGGAAGATGGATACAAATACCTATAGATCTATGTTAGATCGTATGGGGCTAGAGGCCATGATATGGAGGCCATACGAGGACTACGAGGGTGAAATATCCCTTGTGGGATACCCCTTAAAAATGCAGCAAAGTAAAATACTGATTTTTACTGTTAATGACCAGCTAGGACAACGAATGGTATTTAATTGATATCTCACAAAATACTTGCTCAAAGTGCATGAAATTACGAGGGAAGCTTGCAGTAATAATAATAAACACTAGAACAACATTTTTGGAATTTTATATTGCTGCTAGAGAATTACAGAGTGCCCTGGGTGGTTGGAAAACTTCTAAAATCCATAAATCACCAAATACACGAGCATAAATTTAGGGTCTTTAGAAATACATTAACAGATACAAGGAATAATATTTCCACTAACAGATCTATCAACGACCAACTGGAAAACCCCCAAATAAAGGCTGAGAGTCGCCACGCTTGGGACAGGGGTCGAGAAAATGATGGACGCACCTCAGCGTGCTGCCATGCCCAACCCAAAAGGCTGCCATGAATCTGATTTGGGCCCCTCTGCTTGTCTTCCCCAAACGCCCCCAAAACCCGCGAGATCCTTCTTCGAGATGCCTTCAACGAGCGGCCACACTCTGCCCCAAATGGCTACCGTGGATCTGATCTGCTTGTCGTGATTCTGATCTGGAAGCCCACTGATTATCCTCTCCAAATGCCACCAAGAATCTTTAAAACCCTATCTCTGAGACCTCACGATATTGTCTCGCCACACAACCCCGAAAATGAATCGGAGCGATAAACTAGGGTAGATCTCTCACTACCATCAAGAATGCCATGCTAGCTAGGGACGAGTCTCTCAACACCGAAGCTAGGTTCATTGTGGGATTTGACTCCACAAAGTGTAGATGTGCGACAACAACCGCACATGAAGGGGTCAATAAAATGTATGTCAAAAATTGCCGTCTCTTTCTCCCTCGGCTCCTTATATACTTTCCAAGGCAAAAGAGCCCCAATAGACCAAGTCACGTTTCATTCCATGGAGGGGTCAATAAAATAAAAGTAACTAAAGTTAATTTTTCCCGTTTAAGTCACCAAGGTCCAAAGTGACCCCAAATGCCAAACACGACTATTAATACCATGCGGCCCCTTCTCAGTATCCCCAGCGTCTGCAGCCCCTTGGGTATGACCCGGCTTGGACTCGACTTGACCCTTAGCCTTAGGTGTAGAAAAGGGGACATTACAGTCCTCCCTTCCTAAGAAATGCTTGACCCCAAGCATTATCCTATCGTCTTTGCCCGGATGTTGAATACCACGCCACAAGTTTCTCCACCTCGCCACTGCGATCAACTAATGATTAGTGTGATGCGAAGTAACCAAGAAACCCCATGTTGTAACGCATACGATTTTGGAAGTTATCTTGGTGATTATTTTTTTCATCTTGTTGTAACTACTAAAATGAAGGCAAACATGTTAAGATATATTTTGGTCTTAAGGGAATGTGTTGCTAATCCTGGATTCCTGCATCTTTGTAATTTGTTTACATGGGACAACATTATTATTGCTTGTATGTTTTTGATGTGACGACAAATTTGTCGTATGCTTCTTGAACTCTATATCTTGGGCCTTCTTGTAATCGCTTTGTCGATTTACTCTTAAACAGATTGAAGGTTGATATAAATGTGCAAAGCACGATTTGGTATGAGCAGTTGTACGTAGATGCCAAGCGGAATAGGTTCGATTCACGAACCATACACTGTCATAACGTGAGACCTCGTAAGGCGAGAAATGCCTGGATACGGGTGGCTCAGGTATGTTAACGAAGGACGAAATGTCCTGTACAGTGTTGAAATTGGAAGTCAGTCGGGAAGACTTGACTGGAAGTTGATTGATTAAGTGTTAGGTGCTAAAAGGAAATTAGATCCTAATCTAATCCTAAGTTCTACCTTACATCCTAAACTACTATCCTAAGTGGATTTTTAAATTCTAAATGGTGAAAATAGACCTAAGTTCTATTAACCTAAAGACTAGGCGGTGACCTAGGTTTGAACACTATTATGAATCCTAAACTAATCCTAACCTAGAAGGGGCCACAGACCCATGGGAAAGGATAAGGATGAAAGGGAATTTAATGGCAATTAATGTAAGTCCTTGCGTGGACAGCGCCAAGTTTGGCGGGAACAGGAAAAGCTAGAGGTATCTAGTTAGTTATGCACTAAACTTGGTTTTGCATGCAAAATTTGAAATTGGCAACTCGCCAACCCAAGTCGGCGGTGGCGTGAGAAAATAGGGAAAAGGCAGAGCCTTTAATGCAATTAATTTCTCGGTCTTCGCGACCAGCTCACCTTGGAAAGAGTATGGAGGAATTTTGATTGTTTATTGTGTTGTTCGTTTTTGAGAAGTTGCTCTGCATTTGGTTTTTGCTTGGTTCAGTCGAACCAGTTGCGTTTGGTTTTTATCACTGTTTCTTTGGAAATCGGAGGCTGTTTGCTGAGCCTGTAGAGGAAGGTGATTGTTGGGAAGCTTGTTGTCGCCGTGGAAGGAAACACCTTCTGTAGACGTGGTTTTCTTCGAGTTTCGAGGAAGAATACCAGGCATGTTAAGCCCTTCTCTTTAAAACACTTGCTTTATTTAAGCGTCTCATTAAAACAACCCTGCTCTTCTTCTTCTGAACGGGTTTTGGGTTTATTCAATTTTGTTGTCAGTGTGGAAATGAATTGGGTAGAATCGTTTCCTTGCTATTGTGATTTGATCTGTCTTTGCATAAATTTGAGTTGGAAATACGAACTTGCTGTGTTGGTTTGTTTGACAGTTTTGGGGAATTCGAAATGGGTATTCTCTGATAATGTTTATATATAAAGATGAGTTGTTTTCTTCACTGCGGCAATCGTCTTTTCTTATATGAACTTCAATGATGAAATTCTATATATTGTAAGCAGGTTGAAGTTGACCGAATTGTTTAAAAGGAAATAAGACCCTTTTTCCTTCTGCTGTTTTGGGTTTAGAAGGAAATAACATTTTTGGATTTTAAAGGAACTGGCATTTGAGTTTTATTTGAGCATTACGATTAGAAGGAAATGATAGTAATATAATTAATGTTTTTATGTATAAATCTCTATATCTTTGTGCGAAGTTGTCTTGAAGTTGACCATCCTCATAATGACCTAGTCCTAACCCTAAACTAACCTAATTAAGACCTATAACTTGGTCTACATCCACACCCATGACTAATGACTCCTCACCCGCACCTAAAACCAACCTCATAATGACTTGACCAAGCCCGCAACTAATCCCTCGGGAGAAAAGGAGGGAAAGTTGGCTATTTTACTAAAAATAGCCTACTTTGACTTGACCGATACCGGTTCCTACTCGACCGACGTCGGTTACGTAACCGCCATCGGTTCCCTGTAAATGACCACTCCCAACCAAAAACAAGGGTTGGATTTTCATTTGATCAAAAGGAGAAGTCATTGAAAAGATCTGGAATTGACTTGGCTGAGCAGAGACAAGTGAAGGAAGGAGAGAAGTTCGCAGAGAAGGACATCAAGCCCAAGACTGCAACTGAATAACCAGAGTCCAGTGACACTCATCCGAGCATCAGGAGAGGAGATAGCTCATCTTGGATTGTCAGATCATCCTACTTGAGCCCTGTCTTCATCATCACAGTCCAGAACCTGCATTTTCCATCAGGAACTAGTAAGTAAGTCTTATACGTTCTTTTAATAATATTTCTTGGATTTCTGAATCATAGTAATTACAAGTCTACCCCCAGATCCACTACCCGGTAACACTCTCCACCTAACTTACATTCCTCTACCCCTACTTTGCCCCAAGAACAGCCCCCATACTCTCTGAGTCTTCTCCATCACCTCATTACCTATCCCCAGTCATTTTATCAGCCTTATAAACACCATAGCTATCATATAGCCATCTTATAGCCAACCTTCACCCAACCCCTTAAATCACTACCCCTACCGATATCGGTTATCATCAACCGGTACCGGTGACACTGACCGGCGTCGGTCACCGTGATTCAAAACCAAAACCAGCCTTTCCTCTACTTGTTTCAACGAGGCAATTAAATTGTGATTTTACAATCATTTGTGTTAATTCATATTAGCAGGGGAACTGACCACCTTCGAAAGGAAGTTTTATATTTCCTGGGCCTAAGGCAGCTCCCTCATTTATTGTCTAATTAAAATCTGGTGGTCTTGTATTCTTACTTGCAGGTAGTCCTTCCAAGACAAAAAGGAGTTCTTCGCAGTTGATCTGATCTTTCTCTACGGTACGCGCACACCCTCTCAACATTCAACAGGTATTCCTCCTAGCCCTAACCCTTATCTGTTTCTCAAAGGAATGAAAGGATAGAAGCAACTCTATTCCAAAAGCTGAAACATTTCTGTGTGAAACATTTTGGCACGCCCGGTGGGACCCATTTCGGGTTTCTTTCTTTCTTGCTTGCTTTCATATAAGGAGCATACTTGCTGTTTTCTTCTCCTAAAAATTTCACACGATATTTTCTTATATTTGGTAAAAGAATTTGTCTTGCTTTCCCAGCTTTGCATTAGTGAAAGTCATCTTCTTTGCTTCATCGAATATCATTTTCGATTTGGGTTTAAAACACGTGCATTACATTCTTGCTTGTTGTTTTCAATTCTAGTGAACGTAGATTAAGTAACAGGTCGTACACGTGGGGGTGATTTCCACGGTATTGACAGGAAATTAATCTTACTTTCACTGCACAACACATACCGAATCACTTCATAATTAAACAACAATGACTCAAAACATCCCCCTTTTCCGCGGTATTCTCGCCTTTGATTGAGGTAACCTTATAAGCCAAAACAAACTTGACATTTCCCCTAAGTCTTTTGTTTAGGATTGACATCATTCTGCATCTAAAGGCATAAGCCCACAATAATTAAAACTAATCCTAGGGTTAGTCTCTGGATTTGCGTGTACATCTTGCTTGTTTTTAGCTCTGTTTCTCTGTCCTATACTAACAGTGATCACTTCAGAATAGTTTGATAGATGTACTAAGTATTGTTAAAAACTCAAATCAGCAGCTTCTTATAGTTTCTTATACCAGTCCTATTATACCGACATCGGTTATTTGACCGACGTCGGTTACAGTCTAACCGACATCGGTTAGAAGACCGATATCGGTTACTGTCTTCTACAGTCCCTGATAAACCAGCAACCTACCAATTTCACCATTCTGAGTGCTGTTTCTGTTCCTGATAGATTGAAACCCTACTGTGTACTCTTGTCCATGGTTGTTATCACTCGAAAGCAAGCCACCGCCATGGTTTCACATGCCTGCTCTGTGCCTTTGCCTGAATCACCCCCTTCACATTCTATGGGGAACCCTACGGACACCAGTGAGGTTCCTAAAATCCCTGTAGGAGATAAGGAATTTGTAAAAATTTTGGATGCTAATCCTAGCGCTGTACAATATTATTTGTCTCATGCCCCTGACCGTACGCCGATGGTCAACTCCTTGTTGGCATGCCTATTAGTATAGCTGCTCATTTAGCTCCTTCTCCGCCTGATAACTCCGCTTTGTCCTTCTGCATCCTTAGCCCCGTCTCCCAATCCAGCGGCTTCAGGGGTTCATACGGCACAGATTGGCTTTCCTTTGGTTAATCTTGGGCCCCACATATCATTACCGCCGACTGCTCCTACCTCGTCTCTCTTACAGACTGCTCCTTTCATGACTTGCTCTCTGCCACCTATCCACATGAGCTTTCCTTCTCAGGCTCCGCCCACCTTTTCATTTCCACACACGTATCCGGTGACCTCAACATCTTATATCGGACATCCCTATTCGGTCGCCTCAACACATTCGTCCTCCATACCTTATCAACATTTAACCCCACCATTGTCTAGTGGTGGCCCTTGGCCCAATCTGCCTCCGTTTACCGCAACCGCACCATCATCTCATCCAACTACTGATTTAATCAAACAAATGATGGACAAAATGCAAAATATGGAGGCTTCTGTTTCAGGAAGTCGTAGCGCCCTGACATACGAGCAAGTTTGTCGGGAGCCTATCCACCCTTCTGTCCCCCTTCATTCATATCCTCCTCAATGGGAATTACCAAAATTTACTCGTTTTAATAGTAAGGAGGATCCTCAACAACACTTGCGCTCATTTAGGCATGCCTGCTATCTAATTGCTCATGACGATGCCTTACTACTCCGCACCTTTCCCATGTCCTTATCAGGACCCACCTTGGAGTGGTATAGTGCTTTAACCCAGCACTCAATCTTCTCTTTTAACCAACTAGCCCAATCTTTCTTGGATCATTTCTCCATCAACATTGCCAAGAAAGTATCTATCACCGACCTCTATGCCATCCGACAATTTGAAGATGAATCTATCGCAGATTTCGTTGGACGATGGCGGGGCCTTATCAACCAACTTACATATGCCTTACCTCAGGCCGAACTTATCGAACTTTTACGGGCTGCTTGCTTAAGCACATCTCTCCTACCCTCCAAATTCAAACTTTCCACACATTTGATGAGGCCTTTACTATGGCTCGAAAACTAGAGATTCGAGCCTTAGAGGAAGAGAAATTGCGGTTGCGCAACAAAAACCCCAATTTCGAAACCAAGATTCCACCAACAAACCTAACACCACCAATCCTCACACATCGACGGCTTCGAAATCAAAAGGAGCTGTGCACGCGGTGATGGTCAAATCCCAACCACCGTCTAATACCCCGCCAAAAACCACCTATAAGTATAAAGCGGAGCCCATCAACTACACTCCCTTGGGAGAAACTTATGGTGTGATATTGGAAAAATTGCTTAAAGCAGGAGCCATTACCTTACCTCCTGTTAAACCTCACTCCGGGTTTGATTCCACCCGCGCCATACCTTCTTGGTACAAAGAAAATGACTTCTGTAACTTCCACCGCGTGAAGGGACACAGTCACGAAAACTGCAAGATGTTGAAAAACATAGTGCAGGAAATGGTTGATGCAGGGGATATAACCCTCGATAATCCTAACGCTCCTGCTAACCGAAATTTGAAAATTTTCAACAAACCGTTCCCGAATCACTCTTCTAACAGTAACATAAACCAAGATATCTTAGCCGAGGAGAGTGTTCATGAGATCCATGCAGTCTTCGACTCCCAGCCAAAAGCCTCTATCGAAAAAATTCTGAATCAAACTTCTTCACTAACGCAGGAACCCGAACCCCCTTCCTCACCATCAAGACAAGACGAAATCCTTGCCGTTCCTTTACCCTTCAAGGAATTAACCACCCAGAGTTCTCTTCTTACAGATGAAACTTCTTACACCACATCCTTGCAAGACTGTGAGCGGATGTTATCTAACTTATCTATTTCCCAAACGTCTCCTTCTACCATTCTTGCTATACAAGAGGAAGGCTCGCCACTTCTTTTGTCATCCTTAGACGAGAAACCTCTTGCACCGACATCACCACATTCTTTAAACATGACGGATCCTCTCAAACACGCCCTCCTACCTATTAGTTCTTCATCGCCTAAATCTTTTCAGTGACCGGTTGACCTCTTAACGCCCATTGATACAGTGCCTCATTTACCCCCTGTATCACACCCACAGTGGACCGGAATCACAACCCACATTTCTTCCATACAAAAGTTCCTATTTACACGTGAGGATTGTCATCCCTCAGAAGATAGACGAGTCCTATGGGAACGTTTGAGTACCCCATATTCTACTCAAATGCAGATGACCGATCCAGACGCCTCTACCATATACCCGAAGTGTTTACAGAAGCTTAAAATGCCTATGTCCTCATCTTCACTCCCCTCATCTCTACCAAATACCTCATCCACCTCTATTAGCCTAACCAAATCTTCCCCTACGCTTGAGACCTCACCAATACCCAGTCTAACACACCCACCTAAGCGGCTAGATTTATCTAAAAATAAAGTCGTCCATCCACCTAGGAGACAAACCCAATCTCCTCAAGTTCAATCTATGCCTCGGTCACAACTAAAACCATCATCGTCACACCTACCTTCCATATTGGGACCTCATCCCTCCACCTTGCATCAATATATCATACCTCCTGCGTTTTCTTTAAAAGCGACCTCGCCTTCTGCACCCATACGAGAGATCAAGGGTATATCAACACCATCATCCGCGTATCTATCACTCTCGCCTATCGACCCTAAACAAATTCCATCATCAAAAGATTTGTTTCTTTGTCACTCCTATTGCTCCATGGTTGTTTTACGATACCACGTCATCGGTGGCCTCATCATCTAACCAGACTAAGCATAAGCCATGCGCCCCAAAGAAGCCACGTTTAGTTAAAACCCATTATCAAAATCCCTTGGCTAAACCACCACCCATACAAATCAACCATACCCCGTCATTACCAAAAACTACCCAGTCAATAGCTTCATCTTCCTCTGACTTTGACCCACTCAAAGGGTCTTACGCCAAAATCCTTGCTATATTGGTGGAGAATGCGACCATTTCCCTACCCCCACTTAGACCTTATGATCCATCTAAACCTCGACCTATAGGTTATGATGAGTCTAAAATCTGCGCTTACCACCGCACACCAGGACATGATGTAGAGGGATGCAAAGCGTTGAAAGCCATACTTCATCAGTCACCTCTTTCAGACAGAAAGGTTAAACAAAACAACTTACGAAGGGAGAGACCTTTAGCTTCAATTCCCTCTCCTATACCACCTGTCCCCACCTCACCAAGATCTATCATTATTACAACCCCACCTCTCGAAGACCATGGCTTATCCCTACCATCCTCCTCCTCTCGTGTTCACGAGATCAACATGATTAGTGTTGCCACTCGAGGGCAGAAAAACAATGAGAAAGCTAAAGGAAGCACACCTGCGGCCTCTCTTTCTCCGTCCGCCATCCCGATCACACCACCACCTAAAGTGGTTATTCGTGGACCTGCCTACCCCGTCTCTGATGGAGTTGCCCACCGTACCATGATCAAAAAGCTTCACCAATCACCTGTAAAAATGACCTTTGTATGATCTCATTCGGACTTACGAATCTCATCGACAAGCTCTCGTTGAAATCCCAAGGGATAGAGGTCTTACCTAATGAAACCTTACTGTTACCTCCATTCTCACAAATCACGTTGCTTCGCTCACCAAACAACCTATCTCCCCAACCATACGTCTGCACAACAAGCCACTTTATCGGTTTCTCCGAAGATGAAATTATCGACTTTGGTGCTGAAGATCCTGACCCTGCTCTTTTCATCTCAGCTTATGTCCGGGACATTCGGGTGCGTCGTGTTATGATTGACGGGGGTGCTAGTCTAAACATCATCTCTTCAAAAGCCTTCCAACAAATGAATATCCCTTCTAGTTGCATGTGTGCCAACCCCATCATGTTGCGGTCATTCAATGATGCTATTACTTCTACCTTAGGTACCGTGATCCTTAACATTCGTGTAGGGCCACGCACTTTACCCGAACTCTTCT
Source organism: Taxus wallichiana var. yunnanensis (assembly GCA_018340775.1). Taxonomy (NCBI): domain Eukaryota; kingdom Viridiplantae; phylum Streptophyta; class Pinopsida; order Cupressales; family Taxaceae; genus Taxus; species Taxus wallichiana. Next base: position 850,672,887 of record CM031242.1, on the reverse strand, counting down.
ATGTCCTTGAGGGAGAGTTCCAATACAATATGTTGTTAGGCCGCCCTTGGATCCGGGCTATGGGATGCGTTCCCTCCACCTTACATAGATGCATAAAATTTGAGTACGAGGGGAAGTCCTACACCGTAAAAGCTGATCCTCCCCCCTTCAAAACCTGCAATATGTTATATCGCCCTAATGATGTGCTTGTACCAGTCAAGACACCCATTCATCCAACCCAACCATCCACTTCAACCACACCTCTACCATCCACTTCAACCGCACCTACACCTTCAACCAATGAAGCCGCCATCGCAAATACCACTTCCTTTTCCGCAGACAACATCCCAACCTCAGACCCCTTAGTAGATGTTTTTCAATGCCTTACGCTGGGGGAATACCACCTATATAACGTTAGTTCTTTCCATACCCCACAGGAGTACGGACAGTTACATGCGCATCCTACCTACGACCGTCGCGTGGGGGAGGTAATCTCTTACGGACCACCTAATTGCCGCACAACCTAACGTATGGGGGTGTCGACGCACCCTCCGTTACCCCTGAACCTCCTCTTGGTGTGGTTCCCTTCCAATCCGATTTTCAATAATACGACAAATCGTCGTTTCGCCCTCACCTTCTTGACTCATTTGTCTTGGAAAGGCTTTGGTTTTGGTCTTTATGAACAAGGCCGACATACTGATAATTCCCGTAACTACACGCAAGCACAATGATCGTAGTGGTCTCGGATTTCCTGAAACACTTACACCGAAAGAACCTTGTGTCAGTTGTATTCTGGAAGATGATGCGTCACCCCTACCAAACCATCATCACCCATTCTGCCATCGTCACCCACAGAGTCGATAGACCCTGAATCTATCCCTCCTACCTTTTTTTTTCATAAATGCTATCTTCCTAGGTCCTCTCACTTATCAACGCGATAGTGAGGACCCATCTTCTCTTCCCTTTACGTATCGGACATGATCGAAGAGGATTCACCTTGATTAATGTTGTTGAGTGCCGGGATGATGACTCCATCCTCACTTACCTTAGTGCGGATGACTCCTATATTCAACGCGCGCCTTACCTTCGAAACTCAAACCATGTTGAATGAGTCGACTATAGAAATCAACATCCACACGGAGGAGGATCCTCACATTGTGAAGATCGGACAATCCCTTAACACATTAGAACAAGCCGCCTTTACTACCTTTCTCCGTACCCATGACCAAGCTTTCGCTTGGTCCTCTGTTGACATGCCGGGAATTGATCCACGACATTGCTGTCCATAACATTACCCTAAAACCGATTCAAACAGTCAAATAGAAGCTGAGAAAAATGCATCCACGCATTGCCCTCTTAGTCAAAGAAGAGCTTCAATGACTTCTTTTGTTTCCTTCATCTTGCCTATTGACTATCCTCAATGGATTTCTAACATCGTACCTGTCACTAAAGCGGCGGGGGACTTCGGATATGCGGATTTTTGAGACCTTAACCTCGCTTGCCCCAAGGATGACTTCCCCCTCCCAGTATTGATCAACTTGTTGATCTCACTGCATGAGCCATGAGATGCTTTCTCTCATGGATGGCTTTTCGGGATACAATCAAATTTTGGTAGCCCCGGCCGATCAACATAAAACTACCTTCATCACTCCTTGGGAACTTACATTATCATGTCATGCCGTTTGGCCTTAAAAATCTTTGGTGCGACCTATCGGCGGGCTATGACTTACATTTTTCATGACATTATGCACACTATTCTTGAAGATTATGTCGATGATCTTCTTGGCAAATCTAAACATCGCAGTGAACATCTCGATGTTTTAACCATTATTTTTGATCACTGTTACAATATTCTATCCGGCTTCAACCAAAGAAATGTGTCTTTGGTGTCCTTTCGGGAAAACTTCTTGGTTTTATCGTCTCTTTGCGTGGCATTGAGGTCGATCCATCTAAAGTCAAAGCTATCCTAGAAATGCCCCCACCCAAAAACCTCAAACAATTGCGTAGTTTGCAAGGTAAACTTCAATCTATCCGGCGTTTCATTTCCCAACTCTCGGATCGATGTCAACCTTTCCATCACCTTCTTAAAAAGGACATTGCCTTTGATGGGCGAAGAGTGTCACCAAGCCTTTGAAGCTCTCAAAGCCTATCTCTTGCAGCCACCCGTGCTTATCCCACCTCAGGATGATCGCCCTTTCTACCTTTACCTTTCTGCCACTGACCATGCTATAGGAGCCATGCTCGCACATCGGGACTCGGCACGTCGAGAACAAGCCGTTTATTATATAATTCGTACTCTTGTGGATTATGAGACTAGGTATACACATGTAGAAAAATTGTGCCTAGCCCTATCATTCGTAGCCACCAAACTCCGACACTACCTCCTGAATCATAAAACTTTTGTCATCACCAACACGGACCCCATTCATTATATGTACGCCAAACCACATCTAAACCAACGCATCGCCCGATGGCTTATGCTCCTCGCTGACCTCGACCTTGAATTTATACATCAGAAGTCAATCAAAGGACAAACTATTGCGGACCAACTCGCGGAGGCCCCTTTACCTAGGGAACAATTTACCAATTTTATTTCCCGACGAACTCATCGCCACTCTTTCACTCAGGGAGGAGTCCTATCCAATGACCCTCTTCTTTGATGGATCCAAATGCCAGTGCGGCGGAGGAGCCGGTGTTGTTCTCATTCCTCTTGATGCGGAGCCTATGCCTCTTTCATTCCGACTCGATTTCCCCTGCACTAATAATACAGTGGAATACGAGGCCCTTGTTTTGGGTCTCCAGGTTGCGTTACACTTAGGTGTCAAATCTATTAATATTTTCGGTGACTCTCAATTGGTAGTCAATCAAGTTATGGGCATCTACCAATGTAAAAATGAGGAACTTCAAAAGTACAAACATTACGTGGATTCACTTTTAACCTCATTTACTCGTTATTCTATCCAAACCATTCCCCGCTCCACTAACAAATTTGTGGATACTATGGCTTGCTTAGCCTCACAAATTCTTGCCTCACCAACTGACTCTGACATATTCGTCTTGGTCCAACAACTCTTTGCCCCATCTTACTCGGCCCGGTTGTTTGTATGATAAATAATGTGTCTGCTAATTCGCAGGATACCTGGTATCACCAATTTCACGACTACCTTACAACCTCTGTTCTCCCACCTGACCTTACTAGTAACGGAAAACGTGCTTTTCTTAAAAGTGTTTCTCGTTATGTCGTCATGGGGGGACTCCTCTATAAACGTGGCTTTGATGGCATCCTCCTTCGATGTCTAACGGGCGGAGATCACCTATACCATCCAACAAGTTCATGACGGTATTTGTGGTGGACATTTTAGTGGCCTTGCCGTGGCTAAACGGATCCTTCGCCTAGGCTATTATTGGCCTACTCTTAATAACGACTACTACGAATATGTTAAGCGTTGTGTTATGTGTCAACAACATGCCAACCTTCAACATACTCCTAGCCATCCGCTACAGGTTGCACGAGATCTTTGGCCTTTCTCACAATGGGGTTTAGACCTTATTGGTGAGATTCATCCACCCTCTTTGCAACGTCACCGATGGATAATCACAGCAACAGAATATTACACTAAATGGGTGGAAGCCATTCCACTCATTTCAACCAAAAAAGAAAAAATCGTCGAATTCATTAACCATCACATTATCTACCGTTTTGGTGTTCCTCATCGCCTGATAACAGATAATGGAAAATATTTCAAAAATAAGTTGTTACAAGACCTTTGTGACAACTTTGGTATCAAACTTAGTTTCTCATCACCTTACTATCCACAGGCCAATGGTCAAGCTGAATCTTCTAATAAAACCCTAACCAAAATCCTCATGAAAGTTGTTAATGATTCTGGAAGAAATTGGCCTGAGCACATCCCTTTTGCTCTCTGGGCTTATCGGACTAGCATTCGTACCTCTACTAATGCCACCCCATTTTCTTTGGTATATGGTAGCGAGGCTGTCTTGCCTCTCGAAATACAAATACCCTCCCTCAGAATATCTCTTCAGGATATTCTCACCAACGATGATTTCCGCCAAGAGCGGTTAGCCCAATTAGAGCTTCTTGACGAGCGTCGTCTTACGGCTCTTGACCACCTTCAAATCTATCAAAAACGCATCAAGCGTGCTTATGATAAGCGACTTCATGAGCGTACCTTTAAGGTTGGTGATCTTGTCCTCAAAGAGAATCAACATGTAACCAAACTAGAAAAGAGCAAACGTGGAAAATTTGCTCCTAATTGGATTGGGCCTTACATTATCACTCATACTTATGGATCAGGCACTTATCGTTTAGCTTCGCTTAATGGTAAACCTGAGCCTGAGCCCCTTAATGCCTTGCATCTTCGACCATTCTACTGTTGAATTCAGTGTTATATCACTTCTTATCTACCTTGCGCTCGTCCCTTGAGCTCATTTACCACCGCATACACTTTGTTTCCTACATCTCAAAATCAAATCAAGCTCACATGGTTTGATTATCACCTCCCCTTAAAGAAGCCTTCCCCTTTTTAGTCTAGTCCATGACTTCAAAGTATCAAAATGACACATTCTTAATTAAACACTTATGGGATTTTCTTGAGTCAAACTTCCTACAAAACTAGATGCTTTATGCCCAACGGACATCTAGACCTCTAAATTATACATAGACTGCTCCCTCGAAGGACAGCTATATGCCAAACTATTCTCTTTATTATATATACTGCTCCCCCGAAGGACAGCTATACACAAACGCCGCATCTGCTACTATAAATAGACTGCTCCCTTGAAGGACAGCTATACACAGTCAGCCTTTATCAGAAGCTTCTCGCATTGATCAGCTTCGTGAAGACCTCAAGAGTAACAAAATACATATCCCTTGTAGACTTCCCGCATCGATCAGTCTATATTCAGCAAAATAAAAGCCGCATTCAAAAGCACTTTTGAGTCATGGACTTGTCTATTTAGGTTTGGTTCTCTTTCGTCAGAATAATCACCTTGTAACAAGCTCTCAGCACCCTCGCCCATATCTACCACCTCACCTCACCATTTATCAAAGCAACAAAACTCAAGGGATGTGACGTATATCCGATATATTGTGATTATACAACTCTTTTCACCTATCGACTTCTCATCTATGCAAGGTACCTAGAGGTTCAAGCTCATTCTACGTTATTATGTGGTTTGTTTAGCTCTTCTAAACTACGGGACACTTTTGCCTCTTTTGCTCGACTCTAGGATTGTGTGTTGACCTTAATCAGGATACGGTTCCCTACCACTTGGGTAGGCTAACTTTCGCTTCACCTATACCTTACCAACACCAACAACATTACCATATCAACGTCAAATTCTTATCAAACAACACATTGCCTAACTACAACCAAATTGCCTGAATTCACCTCTCCCTGGTCCTAAGGGAGAACTACATCGGTCTGAGGCCCCTCCTTGCTTTGTGCAATGGGCTATGTAGGCAGCACTTAGGAGACATGGGGTCTCCCAAGGTTAGCTCGACCATCCCCTACCATACCCTATCATGTGTTGTAAATATAAATATTTTTGTGTATTTCTATTTTGACAACATTCATCTTTATCCTTTTTCAAAACAAACAAAAACAACATTCAAAACACAACCATTCTTAGTATTATCATCCCTCAAAACAACATACATATTTCATTTTTAGATGTTAAACAAATACATCTTCTCTATCATCGACTCGCAGGTCGGCATCCTTATTTATTCTTATACTCCTATGAAATTCACTTAGACCCTTGCGCCTCCTCCCGAATCCGGTGGTGATCGTGCTCGTCGACGCCCCTCACTTGGCCTTTCCATCCTCAAAGGTGCCACTGCTATTGGTTCCTCCCACTGATCCGCCAACATCTCCTGTAACATACGAATACGTCCTCTCGCGTGGAGGAATCTTGCCTCTAGTCTCTCTACTCGTAACTGTGAAACCTCTAATAATCCCGTTGTCTCATTCACCTGTGTTTGAAGCTAGTGAACCAAATCCTGCAGACGATCTCTCTCCGCTGTAATCACAGCTATGTCAGGGCGCTCACGTGCACCTCGCAGCTCTGCTACCCACCATACTCTATAGGCCTCTGTCGTTCCCACATCCATTACCCTACGATCGGCTGCTATCTCTTCTGGCCCTTCTGGAGGTGTCGGCTGGGGAGGTGAGAATACTGCCTCGGCATCAATCCTCATGTATGGTCTATATGTCATAGGTATATCCTGAACAAACCCAAATTGTCGCCGCACGCGATCTAGAGGAATCCTCTCGTACTCACCGGCCTGTGCCCTGTGATCCACCTCAAGCGCTCTACACCCCTCAACTCCTCAGCTATGTTCTCTGTCACCATGTAGTTCCGTAAGGCCTCCAACAAATATCCGCAATCGTCACCATCTCCCATACCTGTCTATAATACTCAATGTCATCTATCACGGCCTGGGATCTCGCCTCTTGTTCTATCTGGACCCATCATCTGAATCCCAACCTCTGCACTCCTGTCTCTCCCGACTCGATGGGTCGGCCTATTGGGCGCACACAAACAATGTGCTCATAGGCCCAACAATGTAATAAGTATGAACAATCCAGTGTCGTCCTGTGTTTTCGCCTGCAAGCCCATAAACCCCTATATAACTCTGCCGGGATATCTGGGTGCCCATGCGAAGTCACGCTCATTTCTATCATTTCCCAAATAACACTCATCAATGCTTTTGGAAATCTTCCACCATCCGCCCTCGGTAATGCATAATACCCCACCGCTATCATTAATACTACTGCCAACCTTGTTGCCTCAGGGTGTGCTGCATACATTATACCATAAGTGAATGTTAAACCTCGCTGTGTCAAATCTCGTGCGTATGGACAAAAATCTACACATTATCGCTCCCCCCTGCTAGGCTAGGCAATATCACGATATCTTGGTCTTCTGTAATTGGGAGTCTCAAAATACGGAACACATCTTCCAACGTCTTTGTCATCTCCCTGTTGGCGGATAGAAGGTATTCTTTTTGGATTCCATCTCTCAATCAACACTGCAACATAGCATGGTTACGTGCGATTCGTGAATAATAGCGAATTCCACTTAACCCCAAATGATTTATCAATGCCCATTCAGCTGGTGTTACATCCGCTCGGATTCGTGACAACAACGCTGGCACAATATCATTCATCCTTAACCCTGCTTCCCTGCATACATCAACACGACACATAATTATTCAATAAAACAAATCTCCACGGTTTTTTCTCACATTCTGGAAACTCCTACAGTAACCGGTATCGGTTATAGATAACCGATACCGGTTAACTAACCGATACCGGTTATCTCTAAACGATACCGGTCACTGTCAAAAATATACACCCTGCTTAAAAACATACACCTACGGTAATTATTTTGCCCGTTTACTCCTATCTATACCTAACAACATACGTGAACACCCTACTTACCTACCCCATAGCACTCACCCCATCCCAAACCCTTGCCTATCACCTTTTCTTTCTCATCTTTACCCACTTACTCTCTCTCATCCTATTCATAAAACATGCAAGAATCAAATTACAACCAAACAGTTTACCTCTTGGGATGCAGTGCTTGAGGTGGAACCTGTCTTCCCTCTTGTCTCTGCCTGCTGGATGCTTCTCCTCGTTCAGCCATGTTCACCACCCTCTTCAAATGTAACTTGTCTTTCTACCTTCTGAATCTCAGCCCACACTCACTTCACCTGTCTCTTTCCTCCTTATCACTCAATTCTTTCATGCAATTACCTGTCTCAGTCGTCAAACAACGTCGCATTCGCGTATTTAACTTGTTGCATGCTTCTAAAAATAAGAACTTAAGTTACAACCAAGCGGTTCTATTTTTAGGAAATATAATTTTGGAATAACCGATATCGGTTTCGTAACCGCTATCGGTCATGTAGCTACCGACATCGGTTACATAACCGATATCGGTCATGTGCCCCATTTTGCTTAAACCTAGGCCGTTTCTTCGTTTTTACAAATTTTTGTGGCGCCCGCCTCTTTTTCCTGCATCACAACACCATTACCAATATTTTCATCAAAATCACATCAATATATTATCGCTATTTCATCAACATCATCTATCATTAACTAAAACAAACCATCGACAAAACACATACAACATTTCATATACACCATGTAGATCAAACTCATCATACATTAAAAAACAAACCATCGACAAAACACATACAACATTTCATATACACCATGTAGATCAAACTCATCATACATTAACTAAAACAAACCATCGACAAAACACATACAACATTTCATATACACCATGTGGATCAAACTCATCATATATTAAATTTCACAAACCATCAACAAAACAAATAAAACATTTCATATACACCATGTGGGTCAAAATCATCATATATATATATATATATATATATATCAAAGGTTTCAAATATACAACTTGCCCTGCATAGGGGCCTCTGTGATCTCAAGATAATACAAAGCCGGCACACAGGCCGCAATAACTGTCAAAATCTCGACTCGGCTCACAGGGCGGTCTCTCATATCAAAAATATACTCGGCTCGCAGGCCGGTATCAACTATACAACCCGTACTCGGCTCATGAGGCCGGTATATACAACAGATGAATAAATGAATGAATGAATCATATGTGGGCACGCAGGCCTCTATATACATAACCGGTTGAAGACCGGTGCCTATATCCAATTTACAAACAAAAACACCTATCTCCGCTCCAGGGATGTCTCAACTCTCCCCACCACCCTCAGCTCCTCTCCCTGCGGGTCACTGGGAGCTGGCTCCGCCGCCTCCTCCTGTCACCTGACCCACCGGTGTCGCTGCACCCCACAGGATCTCGACTCTAGAGGTCTCTCGCTGTGTGCGCCGCATATGGCTGATAGTCAGCCCCGGTACCATCAAGGACGTCCTGATAGTACCGGGCCTCGCTCTCGCCTCCATATAACGGGCCCGTGCCACCATAGTTGTTGGGGCTGGTCCCCGACTCCTAATAACAATGGCCCCTGTCCTACCGGTACACACCCTATGCTGTGGGTGTCTTTGGTGCCGGTGGCGGTACATGCTGCGTGGCTGTGGCTGTGGTGGTGGTACTGTACTGTGCGTGGCTGTGCGGTGCCATTGGTGGTGCACGTGTGTGCTGTGGTGTACACGTGTGTAGTGTACTGTGCACTACTGTACTGCTGCTGGGCTAAGGCCTACCTGTAATACACCTATGTGCTGTGTGCAGCAAGCTGCCCTGTAATAACCGCACTTTGTCTAGGAGGCGGTCCCTCTCTCTATAATGCCAGTGCCAAATGCAGGCATGCGGGGTGTGCTTATCCTCATTGCTCTCGACCAGCCCACCAAACAAAGAATGAACTGTACACCGGCGTCATCCTTTGTATCATCTGCTGGCCTCTCTGCTACCCAATCACGGGTCAGCGGGGCTGCGGGGGGCGGTGGGGCCTCTACATCATCCCTCGGTCTTGAAGGAGGGGAGGTGGCTCATCTGTCGTAGTGACTACCGTCGTACCCTCTCCAGGGGTATCGCTCATACTCTCCGGCCTCGTCTGCTTATCCGGAATGTATCTTGGATCCAGCGCATCGTGATCGGGCTCCTCCTCGGGGTGATGGCCTCTGTAAGGCCTCCATACAATATCTAATGCGGTCAGGCCCTCTAGAAAATGACGGTAGTAAGCTACATCCCATCCGGCGAGCACCGCTCGTGGCTGGCCCACGACCCCCAACCACCTCTGAAAGCCATATCTATATATCACCTATGGCCCAGTCTGCTTTGGGCAGCCCCTCTTGGTCGAATACATATGATATGCTCATATGCCCAATGAGTGTAACAAAAATGTGGAACAAATCCCGAATCGCCTCATCCGGTGATAGCCCCACACTCTCTGTATAAGCTGCACCAGGTATATTGGTGCCCAAGCATAACACGTATGCTCCTCCACCATCTCGTGTAGTACCCCCATCAGCGCACGTGGAAAGCGGCCTCCCTCTGAGTCGGGAGGGCAAAGCATGTGATGCTATCATCATCAACACGCCAGCCGTGTCTCATACGTGGGCACGATACATGTCCCCATAGGCAATGCTCGCACTGTGATACGTCAATAGCGTGGCTGCATCCCCAAATACCTGTAGAATGCTGTCCATAGCTGTCTCTGCGTCTACCTGGAATACTGCCTCTCCATCGATCGGCAGTCTAAGGATGCGATACACATCCTCCAGCGTGATAGTCATCTCTCCAGTCGGGAGATGGAACACATTGGTCACGGATCCCATCTCTCGATGAGGGCGACCATAAGACTGTGATCCCTCTCTATAGCCCTATATCACTGGACTCCGAGTCCCACCTCGCGCATGATGGCCCACTGCGCTGCGGACACGTGTGGCCGCATCCGTCTCAACAATGCGGGGCATCCTATCCCGCATAGTCAGCTGCTGACGTGCCTGCACAAATAACCCACTTCATTAGACCTACCCTTTCAAACGAAAACTACTTTAACCTTCTATACCCCCTTTTAACCACCCGACCACACCCCGACTCTATAACACACACCTACACCCACCTATTTTACCCTAAAAACATTTACGATATCCCCTTTCCATTTCCCCCCACCCATCACCCCTCCTATCAACCTCTCCCCCTTCCCTCTTCACCCCCACAAACACAAAGCCCAACAATAAAACACAAAACCCAAACCACTAATAACAAAACACCCAACAAAATGAAAAAACCCAAAACCAAAATAATCCTAACTAGGGACCGGTCACCGGTCACCCATGACCGCCACGGTCCCCTCTCCCCATCTCTCCGCCGTCGGCACAACCGACACACCGGTCAACCACAAACCCCTTGCCGAAAACTTCGTGACCGACGCCGGTCGCTTAGTGACCGGCATCGGTCACTGAAAAATCACGGAGCCGAACCGACGCGGCCCCCCAACCTCATTTTTGCCTATTACCCACCTTTTACCCAATGAAAAACCCTAAAAACCTACCCACCCTGCCGCCTTGGCCTATTTCACCCATCTATCCTCTCCATTTTTCAAATAACTTCAATTTCTTCATTATTTTCTCAAAACATTGAATTCCTACCCAAAACCCAAATCTAGCTTAAAAACATTAAATTCACACAATGAGAGGTTTCGAACCTACCGGTACGACGACACGTCGTCGTGGTGGGATAGGTGGTGGTGGTCCAGCTGGTCCAGCACCTCCTGCTCCTCCTGGCTGTGCCATGGCTCTAAAACTCCTCTGCTTTGGGTCCCCCAATCAAATCAAATGCCTCCTACTCGCTCGGGCCTACCAACCACTCACTTCTCCACTCAAATAGTGCCACCTCAGCCGAAAAATTCAACAATTTCACTAATACACCTCAGACAACTAAAATTGGTTTTCAAATTGACAATATGACAATGACAGGCCGTATTTTTTCTTTTTATAGGTTTTTCGAACTATAACCGATATCGGTTATATAATGCCCTAAAGAACCGGTATCGGTCATTTAACCGGTGTCGGTCATAGAGAATCGATATCGGTTTAATCCCACCTTCCCCAATTTCGCCCTTATTTACTAATCGCCCTTTCTCACCACATCACCTATATCCGCCTTCATTTGAAAACCCTTTGTTGACTTCATTGGCCCACTTCAAGGCCGTAACTTGACCATTTGGCCCGACCCGAGGCCGCAACCAACCATTTGGCTTGACCAAGGCCATAACAACCATTTGGCTTGACCCGAGGCACAATCACTTGGCCCGACCCAAGGCCATTTAACCTAACCATTTGGCTCGACCCAAGGCGCGCCAACCATTTGGCCCGACCCGAGGCGCTGACCAACCATTTGCCCGACCCAAGGCGCAACCAACCATTTGGCCCGACCCAAGGCCATAACCAATCATTTGGCCCGACCCAAGGCCGCAACCAACCATTTGGCCCGACCCAAGGCATGAACAACCAATCAGGCCCGACCCATGGCCCTCACTCATCAATCGGCCCGACCCAAGGCCGCACCACTCAAATACCTCACCCAAAACCAACAAATTACAATTTTATCCACCCAACATGTAGCTTTTTGTTCAATCGAGCTCACCTGTTCGTGTTTTAGCATGATTAGGGTACTTGACTTGATCAGTCGACCAACTTTGCCTAGACCAAGACCGTGACGTTTATCTCGACCAAACCAACCATTTGGTACTACCGAACATGCCTAAACGTTCCTGTACCTTACCCGTTATATCCCCTGGAGCTACTTCCTATGCCTTGGATACCAGGATTATATCACCCTTGTTTGGATAAACTATCGACCTTTGCCTATGAATTGCTTGTTTGCTCTTCAAATCATGTACCCTAGTCGCACTACTGCATTTCAACGTGCGTCTGCTTCCTTGGACCTACCCCACCATCTTACCATCATCTAAACACCATTTACCCTTTATCAACCCTATCCCTAATTTCACGCTACCTCAATCTGCGATAGATTTGAGGGGGATTACCTATACCCTTAACATGGGTAACCACTTCTTATTATTGTCCGTGCAGCTTTACAAGACAAGCTACACGACAACAAGGGGCTAATGTAGACACCAAATTTGTGTCTTACGACCCCCTGTGCCCCGCATCTCATTTTGCAACCTAACCTCATCACCTAAACCTTACACAATTATTTATTAATTACCCTATAATTAATAAATCCACATCACCATACCTGCCACCTCATTTCGCCACCTCATAATGACCTAGTCCTAACCCTAAACTAACCTAATTAAGACCTATAACTTGGTCTACATCCACACCCATGACTAATGACTCCTCACCCGCACCTAAAACCAACCTCATAATGACTTGACCAAGCCCACAACTAATCCCTCGGGAGAAAAGGAGGGAAAGTTGGCTATTTTACTAAAAATAGCCTACTTTGACCTGACCGATACCGGTTCCTACTCGACCGACGTCGGTTACGTAACCGCCATCGGTTCCCTGTAAATGACCACTCCCAACCAAAAACAAGGGTTGGATTTTCATTTGATCAAAAGGAGAAGTCATTGAAAAGATCCGGAATTGACTTGGCTGAGCAGAGACAAGTGAAGGAAGGAGAGAAGTTCGCAGAGAAGGACATCAAGCCCAAGACTGCAACTGAATAACCAGAGTCCAGTGACACTCATCCGAGCATCAGGAGAGGAGATAGCTCATCTTGGATTGTCAGATCATCCTACTTGAGCCCTGTCTTCGTCATCACAGTCCCAGAACCTGCATTTTCCATCAGGAACTAGTAAGTAAGTCTTATACGTTCTTTTAATAATATTTCTTGGATTTCTGAATCACAGTAATTACAAGTCTACCCTCAGATCCACTACCCGGTAACACTCTCCACCTAACTTACATTCCTCTACCCCTACTTTGCCCCAAGAACAGCCCCCATACTCTCTGAGTCTTCTCCATCACCTCATTACCTATCCCCAGTCATTTTATCAGCCTTATAAACACCATAGCTATCATATAGCCATCTTATAGCCAACCTTCACCCAACCCCTTAAATCACTACCCCTACCGATATCGGTTATCATCAAGCCGATGCGGTGGTGGCGTCGGCGTCGGTCACCGTGATTCAAAACCAAAACCCGCCTTTCCTCTACTTGTTTCAACGAGACAATTAAATTGTGATTTTTTGTGTTAATTCATATTAGCAGGGGAACTCGACCACTGAAAGGAAGTTTTATATTTCCGGGCCTAAGGCAGCTCCCTCATTTATTGTCTAATTAAAATCGGTGGTCTTGTATTCTTACTTGCAGTGTAGTCCTTCCAAGACAAAAAGGATTTCTTCGCAGTTGATTTGATCTTTCTCTAATACGCGCACACCCTCTTAAAATTCAATGTATTCCTCCTAGCCCTAACCCTTATCTGTTTCTCAAAGGAATGAAAGGATAGAAGCAACTCTATTGAAAAAGTGAAACATTTCAGTGCAAAATAGATGGAAGGTTGATTTTGTTGTGTTTTATGGAAGCAATTTGATCTTCCAGTGACTGTAGTCGTGAAAACGAGCTTGGCTTGTATTTCTGTGCAATGAATGATTATATTTTCTTCTTGCTGTGATGGAAAGTTGATTCCATTGCGTTTTGTGGTTGCGGTTTGACCTTCTGATTCGAACTATTTTCGTGAATACGCACTTGACTTTGGATTGCTGTACAAAGGAAGAAATGCATGGGAATTTGTCTTCTTTGTTTGGGTCTGTCTTGACTGTACCTTGTTGTGCATCTGATATCCTATGTGGGTTTTCATTAATAAGGGTATTGTTGTATGAAAATTGCATTTTGGGTTCTGCACATCATTGTGAATAGAAAAATGGATTTCGGGTAAAAACATTTGTTGGTAAGGAATTCAAATTGGGTATTCATTGCTTATGGTATATTGAATTGAAACAGTTAAGGTTATGTGAGTTTGCTATTCATTGTTGAACGATTGTTCAGTTGTCATTATGAGTTGAGCTGTCATGGAAAGATAAACACGATTTGGGTGTTTTATTACATTTTTAAGAAGATGATTGTTTCTTTATTGAAGGTAGAGGGAAACGAGTTCTTCCTTCCTCTGCTGTTTTAGATTTTGATAGAAACAGTAATTGCGTTTATTGAACTTTATAAGTTCGGATTGTTGGAAGTGACAGCGGTATTTAGATTATTTTCCTGAGTGCTGTGTTTTTCTGTACAAATGGAATATTTAAATGTTTCATGCGGATTCTGATTTTGCACAGTCATTTAAAAGAAATGAAATCGACCTGAATAATTCTTGTGGAGTTTGAAGAAAATGGTTGTTTTCTTATTGAAAGGTTAAAGGAATGAATTCTTCTCTTCTTGCTGTTTGAATTCTGGAAATAGCAATAGAGCTTTACTGTGCATTATAAATTGGTCTTGCTGTAGGTAACAACAATGTGCAAATTGTTATTATGAACTGTATGCATTCATGGATATAGAAGGACATGTGAATAAGTGATTACTTGGCTGTATAACTGTTTATTTGGTTAAAAATACAGTGAAAGAAGTATGGAATCTTCTAGTACAACAAGTACATAGTATGCATCTTGATACTGCTTGTTCTATGATAATAAGATGTTTTACTAACCTGTTTATGGCATTCGTATGAGCCTGAATTAAATGAAGTATTGATAAGGACGATAAGTTCTTCCTTGTTTTCATTTAAAGCTGATTATGAATGAAATTATTCTTCTTCCTTGGAAAGTGAATTCGAATGGATTTTGTAAGTTTCACTCTGAACTGTTATCTTGATTTGTGTCTCGTTTGGATTCAATTTTTAGGACAGTCATGAGGAAAGAAATAGGAATGTGGATGGATAACTTGGAAAAATGATCTTTTCTTCTCTCATACAGTTGGAAATCTGTAATCGTTTAAGAACGAATTTTGTATTGCTTGAGTATAAGCAACTATATTTATTGCTGTTTGCTTTCTCGTCTGTACTTGATTGCTTGGAATCAAATGTGATGCATGAACTGAAAGGAAGGTAATGGGGTTACATTTTAGTTAGATTTTATCCTTTGCATTTATTACTAATGAAAGGAATGGAAAGGATAACAGTTATGTTATAACAGCAGTATGCTTACTTATATTCCTAGTTCTTACAAATGTTGTAATCTAGAACTGTTGAAGGAAATTGCGTCTTGCATGGTTATGTGGGAAATAGGACAGCAATTCTTTGGCTGATTGGGATGGTATTTTGATGGTTCAGTTGTTATGTTGTCCATTCTTTTTGATGCTTAATTTTTGATTGATGTTCATACTGTCATTTCATAAAAGCAGGGTTCTTTTATTGAGACAGTTAATTGAAGCACCTCATTTTAATGACAAGTGCTTAATATGCCTCGATTCATTGAATCGACCGTGCAAGTAATTTTTGAGATGAAATTTGATTAAAACGAAGACATGGCTGTTTTTTGATGCTTCTTTTGATTGTCTGAAGATGAATTGTATTTGTTAGTTATTATTCCTCTACGAGGAATTGTGAAAAGAAGAAAGTACATTCTTCTATCTATGAGTTGTAACGTTGTTTAATATAAACAAAGTCCAGTCATTTGGACTGGCAGATGTATGGATTATGAAATGGATTGATGAATACAAATACAAGTGTGATATTTTAATGACTATATCAGTTTGATATTGTTGATTAATTTGGAAATATAATGTTATTTCTTGATTTGGAATTATTTAATTGTCCTTGGATGGATTTAAAAGGAATTGATATCTATTCTTACCTAAATGCAACTTTTAAGTTGAAATGTGCAATTAGTTCATACTTTGGGTTAAGATGAATTTTTAATTGACATTAAAAGGATTAGGAAGAACATGATTCCATAACTGATAGGTATTCAGGATTAGCTTGGAAGCTAAGGAATATCAATTAACTTAGGAGCAACCGAACTTCGTTTTCGGACTCCGTTAATAGCCTCGTATGTTAAATTCAGAAAGAAAGGATATGGGATAAATATATCCAGGGCTGATAGACCTTAACTATGTAAGGTTAAGGAGAATAAATGAATACATTTATTGAGAATTAGACCTCGTTTAAATGATGTCTAATAAGCTGGAATTATGAATTTGGTTACAGTTATGAAAACTTGGTTAAGTTTAATAGGTTAAACTTATCACATCCGTCGGTAATGGGCTGCTTAATCCAATGATTAAGAAAAGAACCAAGTAGAATAAATGCAACCCTTCGGTATGAAGGAGAAGATGCATAGTAAGCTAGAAGACGAATTTAGTCTCTCTTAGCTACATACAACCGTAACTTGAACGAGGATAAAGAATCAACATGGTTGTTGAAAGTTGATCTTAAATATTAAGATCATATCCAAATCAATTGAGCCGGGATGTGTACTCTCGATGGGAGGATTACGTAGGACATTGACATACGCGATATAAAGACGCACGGTGTCTTCATGAAGATGAGGTCTTCATGACGACACAATGTTATAGCTAACATATTACAATGCCCTCCCGAATTAAAACATCAAGAATACATAGGATGAATGTTAAGTTCTTGGCTGGGGATAGGAGTATGATCACGTATACGGAGTGACTCTGGAGGACTAAAGATAACTAGACACACGGAGTTGTGGGGAACGACACCGTATGTCTGCGTATCTTTAGTTACCATGAGTGCCTTCCTATATTCGTTCATATTGCTAGTTGGAAATTGGAAGTTAGAATTTGACCTTAAATTGAAAGGACTGGTAGGAACCAGGAAAGACCATTCTAGATAACAGGTGAAGTGAGGTGAAGGACATATTCCATTGGTGTGTATCACATCCAGGAATATGATCATGCAAAGCATGTGAAAATCTTTGGCCAAAGTATCGCAAGTGCTGGTTGCGTTGTCCTAATCACTTAATTTAAGATGCAGGATGTCAGATGAATATCAGTAACAGATATTCAGATAGGCTTCTTAAATGGATCACTTCGATAACCGGAAATGGTTAAGAGAACTTGTATATATAATATACTATGCATGAATGAACATGAAGGATCGGTAGTTGCCGAGTCATGAAATGAGAGATCGTTGAAACTCCGAGCCATGAAAATGGGAGATCGGCAGTTCTTCGAGTCATTTACAGCAGCATATAGAATCTGTTATAAGATTGAATGGCACTGAATGTGTGTTCCATATTGCAAATATGTGAACAGAGAACATTAGTTTTAAAAGGAAATTGTGTGTTCCAAACTGTATTGTTTGGGCAGAGAACAATTATTAAAACTTGAACGTGTGTTTGAATTATATAATTCATAACAGAGAACGTTATACAATTTTTTTTTTTCCCTTGTTCTAGTATCTTAAAATGGGGATGTTACACATGTAGTGATCATGCTCTCCATGACCGGCAGAGAACAATGTTGCTCTTAAAGTAGTATGATGTCCACACCGACTCTCCCCTGGTACCCACGCCGAAAGTGCCAATCTGTCCAATCCTTGCCGATGCAGCGCTATCATCATGTGATCACTCACTGCCTCTCCAATCGACTCCTAGGTATGAAAGTTATTTGAGGTCCGGTAGAGTCCTTGAATCCACCTGTGGAACAACCTGTATACGTGCAAATTGTGCTAACTCTCCCACATGACCTGCACTCATGTGAGAGCAAGGCTCCTCATAATGTATCTCAATGTGTCCCATGGAGGGAAAGTCCCAAGACTCCAGTAGACAGTCAACCGGCAATATCGGCTCCACATAGTCCACCTCGTTGAATGTGAACCTACTGAATAACCATGAGTCAAATACGTCTCTCCACTGACTAACACGTGGGTGAAGTGCTCACCGGGCATAGAAGTAGTAAAATACATAGGAGTGTTATCCAATGTCGATTCAAAAAATGATGAACCCACAGGTTTTGACTTGTCACAGTGACAAACCGTATATACTGTATAAAGTTGGGGATATCCTCCCTCAACATGTGCCATATGAACCTCTCTGACATGAACCTATAGGTCTCATCATAGCTCAAACGCCTTGATCACGAAAAGACAATACACATGTCGCAATATCTCCATCCTCAACCATGAATCTAACACAAAGCTCAATCTTCCTAATAGAAGATCATCTCATGTCGAATCTGTAGCTATCATCTCTGTATCGACCATCCAAAATCTTGCCAATGTGTCAATTCGGGAGTCCTCAACAAAAATGAGGTCTCCAGTCTCACAAACTTCAGATAACTAGCATAATGATGAGCTTAGATGATGCGAACTGTAATCGACCTCGATAATAGTCTCATGTGCACATTCTTTGCCACGGCCTACATCCATCATAATCCACATCGATCTATAACAATAAAACTCCTCACCATGCTGGATCCTCCTCTCAATCCCTCATTTTGCCTATAACCACCCTAGGTGCTCATGTAGATATCACATTCCTTCCCTTAGATTTAAAATTCAGCTCCATTGTTTGAAAGTTAGTCTGAAGCTCACCAAGAGGGTGAAGCCTTTGCACTCCCTGAGCATTATGTTGGCCACTCCCATACCAATCATGTGGAGATCATCGGTAATTGTATAGTTACCCATCATGATGCTCTCTTGGGGACCCGCCGTGTGCCCCTCATAGACTCTCCATTGGCTATAACCCCATTAAGGCCCTCAAAATTCTCTATCTGTAATCCTCTCCTTTCGACCAATGAGGCATCAATACGGTTGTGGGTTTCCCCAATCTGATGAGTGCCCCAAATTTCGACCCTGCATAACTCCTCTAATCCTAAATTCCTTATACATAAGATTACTAGACAATGTGGCTATAATATCCCAAGGAAAATTTTCCTCCTCCTACTTCGCATCGACACTATCAACGCAACCCCATCTCCATCATCCACCTCGTGGGTCTCTATCTCCTCACCTTTTTGCCCTTTCTCTCCTCAAAGACCTCAATGAGTTGGGCCTTTCTTCCTACCTCTACAATCATGTTATGGAATCCAAGGCGTGTGGCAGTGAAACATAGTTTCTCTTAGCTTGACTCATCTCTGTCCTCTCGGGAAGTGATTGGCTTCTTAGCCACCTCTGCCTCGGTGAAGGCTCCCTCTGCTGAATTTCGTATGATCCGGATGGAGGTTCCCTTCGTTATGTCGCGTGGGGAGCCCTTAACTTTGGAGTGGATAACTCTAAGTCTCGAGATTTCCTAACAGCCTCGTGCAAAGAGGAAGGATCGGATGCCTTTACAAACCTAGTGAGAGCATCATCAGTCAAACTGCTGTAACAGTGAAATCAACCTCATCTCTGTGACTTTGGGTACCATTATCGATAATCTCTAAAAATATGTGATACACTTGATCGAGTGGGCCGGTTTGTCTCAAATGAGTCAACTCACGAAATACCCATCAGGTCCTCCTATCAAATATGCTCCCGGTCTGCGTGAGCTCTGTATAAGTAGTAATGCATATGCATCCCTGTGTAATTAACCCATGATGCCCCCAATAATGAGCGTCTCCCTTGAGATGTAAGATTGTAAACTTAATTGCATCTTCCTCATGTGTAGGGTTCAATCGGAGTATGTCTTCAACTTCTTAACCAAAGATTGTGAAAGTACACTTCTTAGAGCCATCAAAGTGTGGAAGGCAAATCTACCCCAATCTCTCTCTGTAACTCACGGTACTTGTGTCTCATGATCTCTCTTGGGTCTTTTGCCAATATTCATTTTGCAATATTCGTGGTATGGCATGTTATTCTGAAGGCCCTCATTGAGGCACAGTACCTCTCCCAACAAGAATCCTCATCCGAAATATCTCGTTGGTTGATGTACCTATGAAACTCTTTGAAGCCCCAAGGGCCTAGCGAGAAGAATGGGAGGCCCTTTACCCGACTATCCACTCTCACCTCTTTGACCCTGTTGTCCCATACTGCTAATTTCTCCTCTATTTATGACTATTGTTATACACAGTCTAGCAAGTCTGTAGATGATTAAAAAATATTCTCTTCCCCTTTTTAGCAAACATAGAACCAACGCTAGTACCTGAGAGGTACTCTCCTTCTTATCTTGGAGTCTCCAATGAAGAAATCATGCTTTATCAACCCTTGTAATCCCATAAGACACATTTGAATTCCTTCTTTGGCTTATGAAGTCAATCACAAAGTTTTTACAATCAGAATAGATAGTTTTCGATAATGGCCACATATTACTAGGATCCCATAGCTTATAATGCACATGAGCCCTTGTATCTATTAAGTGAGCTAAAACTTGCCACCATATATCATCCACTAGATGCTCATGTACACATAGTTGGAGCAATGGTCAACAAGCCCCATGATGAAGACTACATCATTTACCTTACTATGCATCTCTTGATGGAAATAAATGGGAATAGGCCACCATAAATAAGACACATTAGTGTGCTCTTTGTACCTTTCAAGGCCATCAATGTCCTCCGTGTGTTCAAGATAGACATATGTTGAGCTGCCCCCAACATTGTTGTCTGAGTGCTGTTGAAAGTATCTGAAAGATGATCAATAGTTGTTGGTTTGGAAATTACAACAGGCTGCAATTTTACACAAGTGTCCATGTGAGGCTCCTCCTCATGTGCCAGCTGCTCCATAGAGTCTTCTTTCATGGGTGTAGGTTTCCTTGCATCATTTTCCCACATCTTTTCCTTGAACTCTTGTTGGTTTTATCTCACTTGGGCCGCTATCAATCTAGCAACTCTAGCTCCACTATTCCATTCCTCACACCGTTTTAGAGTTTCCATTGCATCCTCTTTGCTTGTATATACAAATTCCTTCTCCGAGCTAGAATAATTTCTCCAACAAGAAAATTTTCACTAATGTGATTATTTTCTCAATGGAAATCATACCTTTTTATCTAGAAGCTTCTTCTTCTTCAAGTGAGTTCCTTTGTAACGTCAGTCGACATATGATGATCTTGCTTGGGCTTCTACCAATCTTCATTATGTAATAACGGAAATGGCATATTATCTCTGAAATCCTTACTCAAAGATTGATATTTCCTCAATAAGAATACTCATCAAACACCTCTATTTTCTGCCATTTATCACTTTGTTCTCACCATGTTCCTTATTGACCCTAGATCTGTTTTGATTCACATTTTGAGTGAGTGACTCAAATAAAGGTCGGTGGCTTCTGTTGTTTTGCCATGTTGGTGAACATTTCCTTCATAAACCCCACATTGAGATCTTTCCAAACTACGATATTGAAGCAACACAGTGGAGGAACAACAACTACGATACCACCGAAATATCCCTTGTGGGATACCCCTTAAAAACGTAGAAGATATAGAAAAATGCAGCAAAGGAAAATACTAATTTTTACTATTAATGACTAGCTAGGACATCGAATGGTATTTAATTGATGTCTCACAAAGTACTTGCTCAAAGTGCATGAAATTATGAGGAAGCTTGCGGTAATAACAATAAAAACTAGAACAACATTTTTGGAATTTTATATTGCTTCTGCTAGATAATTATAGAGTGCCCTGGGTGGCTGACAAACTTCTCAAATCGTAAATCACCAAATACACGAGCATACATTTAGGGTCTTTGGAAATACATTTATAGATATAAGGAATAATATTTCCACCAAACGGATCTATCAATGAGCACTATAAAACCCTCGAATAAAGGCCTAGAGTCACCACACTTGGGACAGGGGTCAGAAAATGATGGACGCGCATTAGCGTGCTACCACCTTGACCCTAAAAGGCTACGAAGTGAATATGATCTGGGCCCCTCTGCTTGTCTTCCCCAAATGCCCCCAAAACCCATGAGATCCTTCACGAGATGCCTTCAACAAGTGGCCACACTCTACCCCAAATGGCTGCCATGGATTTGATCTGCTGCCATGATTCTGATCTAGAAGCCCACTGATTATCCTCTCCAAATGCTGCCAAGAATCTTCAAAACCCTGTCTATGAGACCTCTGATATTGTCTCTGCCACACAACCCTGAAAACAGATCCGGAATGATAAACTAGGGTAGATCTGTCACTACCAAATAATTCCGTGCTAGCTAGGGACGGGTCTCTCACCACCGAAGCTAGGGTCCCTGTGGGATTTGACTCCACAAGTTGTAGATGCGCGGCAGAGTGATAGCTACACATGAAGGGGTCAATAAAATATATGTCTAAAAAATTGTCATCTCTTTCTCCCTAGGTCCTTATATACTTTCTAAGGCAAAATATCCCCGATAGATCAAATCGTGTTTCATTCCATGGGAGGGTCAATAAAATAAAAGTAACTAAAGTTACCTTTTTTCGTTTAAGTCACCAAGGTCCAAAGTGACCCCCAAATGCCAAACACGACTCTTAATACCATGCGGCCCCTTCTCAGTAGCCCCCAACGTCCGCATCCCCTTGGGTATGACCCGGCTTGGACTTGACTTGACCCTTAGTCGTAGGCATAGAAAAGGGGACATTACGGAGGGATGGCCAAAGGATGTAGTAGAGTTCTGATGTGTTTGGCGGACTATGTGGCTAGAGGATCAGTTCTAGGGTTGGCTAAGTTATTTGAGTGAAGCATGCATTATGACAGTTTGGTATGGCCCATGATGTTCCCCAGATCCATATATATGGTTGAGAAAGATTAGGGCACCAAGGAGGGATGGAGTTAGACCAAGGACCACATGAGCGCAACTAGTACCTCCAGGGGCCGAGGCGAGGCGATGCATCGATAGAGCCGATACATGTGGATGAGCAGGGTATACAGAGGCCTACCATGATTGGTGGGGGTCACAAGGTGGGTATTTTGTGTCGATTTTTGTAGATACGATGGGAGCACCGCCAGGGAGGAGGAGTAGAAGGGTAAGCACATGCCCCTAGTAGCCTAGCGATAATGATAACAACGCATCAATATTTGTATAGTGGTGTTTGATGATTTGTTATTTGGTTGTGTAATTACCATTGTTGTCTAATTCCTTGATTTATGGGTGTAGGTGATGCATATTGGTCATTGATTATGGACACATCCATCCGCATGTTGGTTGAGAATGTGCCCACTGATGTACTTGTGGGTGGAGGTATGTTAGAGCATGTGATGATATTGTGGGCAAGCATGCCCATTTGTTCAAGCTAGTGGTGATAGTAGTAACGACATGTACCATGCTACTCGTGCAAGAGGAATGAAGCATGCGAGGAGACATAGTGAGCTAGAGAAGCCGTAGGTGGTGGTCCCCTAGCACAAGATGTATTTACTCGATTCATCGAGTTGTAAGGCCATTTCGTAGGGTAGTTGATTAAGCTTACTATATTGTGTAGGCAAGTAGAGATATATATGTGCCGCGACTAGCGGCTACAAAGTGAGTTGTGAAGCTTCTAGTTCTAGAGCTCTCGTAGTGGTAAATAGTGATAGTGATGACGAGATATGATATGTATCGATGCATTAATGTAGGGGGAGTTGCCTCCCAACGATGTTATGTTTAGTAAGCTGTGATTGTGAACTATATATATATATATGGACTTATTGGTGTATGATCATTATATTTGTTGTTTATTGATGTGATGATGTGATGATGATGTATGATTCATTGATTATTGTTGTTATATGTGATGCATGATGTTTTGAATATTGTTTGTAATTGTTGAATTGATTTGCAATGGGTAGTTGTTGATATTGGGTAATGTGATTATAGGTAGATAAATGATGATATAACATATATGATGATTGTATTCATGTGTAAGTTGGTATAGCTATGGAATGAAGCTTAGAACACTCAAGAAAGCTTCAAAGCTTGCCAAACTTCAACAATGAACCATCAATTTAGAGATAAACAAGAACTATCTCTTTGCATGCATATATAAACTTGAAATAAACATTCAAACCCTAACATATCTAGATATTTCTCTACTCCATGAAAGCTATGAAAGATGAACCTATTAAAGCTCCTAGCAATCAGTTATGCTTGTTTGATAATCAAGGGTTTGAGAGTGAGATCTCACCATTAATGGCTTCAAGGCCAATGGTTCATCCCATTTACTCAAGCTTGATGTTTAGAAATGCAAATGGTTAAAGCAAAGATAGCTCAAATGACAATGAAAACTACTAAATCTAAAGATGGCATAAGCTAGTCTAAAATGGAGGAGTGTTCTTAGAAAAAGGGGAGGGGTATGCTTGTATTTATAGGTTTCTAATCCTAGGAAGAGGAAAGGGATGTTTTGGACTCATGTGGGACTAAAGTCCAAACTCAAGTGAAACTCAAATTAGAAAGGTGAAATTGACATTTGGAAGCTAAGTCTCCCTTTTAGAAAGTCAACAAAGGTTTAATTATCCTCAAATAGGCTAATTAATAGGATAATGACTTATAGAATCCATTTAGAAGGGTGTTAGCATGATTTAGGGTTTTAGAAGAGGTTAGAAAGGGTAATTAACTAGCATAGTGTAGTCAATTAGCGGGTATTGGGATAATTAGTGCAATTTTAATAATAAAGTTGCGTAGACCAAATTATAGGTGTCTACATTTGCCCCTCTTTGAGGTGGCATAAGTAACATAACTTCAAAGAAAGTAAACAAGAAAAAACAACTAAAATTTTGAAGGGGTAGAAGAAAAATTAGTAGGTTGGATAAGTGCCCCTCGATTGTCGATGGCGTGATGGAATAAGTCGATCGACGATTTAAAAGATGACAAAAGAAAGAATAGTGTGAAAATAGAAGAAAGGGGATGGGAAAGGGATTGGATAGAGGAGAAGAATGATAAAAAGAAGGTACTGAGAAATCAATAAACCATTGCATATAGTAAACAATAACATGTCATCATATTGCTAGAAATCTTCATCATCGGTTCTTATTAAAATGTAACCATATGACAAGGGTGTAAAATGACATAAAAATTCATAACACGACGATGTCCATTCTAAATTTCCAAATTTGTGCAACATACAAAATGCAATGCAATGCGAGAAGCAAAAAAATCTGACCTAACAGGGAAACAAGTGCACACACACGCACACACACACAAACCAACTATGTTTAAGAAAGTTGCGAGAATGTTTTGTTATCGAGCTTGGTTCCAAATGTTTGTGACAAACCGAAAAGGTAAAAAATGATTCCGTAAGAAAGGATATATGCGAGGGATTTTGATGAAGGACATAGTGTCCAATGATAAAACATTATGCGCATAACAAAGCAATACCACACAATTTGTATGTGCCAAAATAGTACATTTGAGCAAGCAAGCCAACTAGATTTGTTGATGGGTGGTAGATCTAGATGATCCGAAAGTTGTTGTGGCGAAACAAGTGAAAACATCAACGAAATATGATGAGAATACCATGGATGAGACACAAATTTCAGTTGCGTATCAATGTTTTACCACGTTTTGTGATTTTTGATTTTTAAATAATTTTTAGGAAGATTATGATTTTTGCAATTTTTAGATTTTTTCATCGAGTTAGAAGAATTTAGAAAGTGGAAGATTTACCTAAAAGCACACGAAAATTCCCCAGGGCGACGAAATGGGTGTTGAGTAGCAAAAGAAATGCCACGATGAGAAGAAAATGGGTTAAAAATGACTATTTAAAAACATAATCATCACGATGAGTAGAAAATGTTTGATCAATCACAACCAGTCAAAACATGCCCCAAGGGCATCATGGCGAAGTTAAAAAAGCTAAATATACTCCTTAGGGGGTAAATCATTACGACAAGTTCATTTGTTACTGGAGCTCTACTAATTTTTACCGCAAGTGATTTGAAAGCTATGAGAGAGATGTCACGAGTTCGGAGGCACACAAGTGGGCTGACACCATTTAGGAGTATGCATAGGAGGAGGATGATCCTCCATTTGTGAGTGTTTTAACCCTTAAGTTTTGCATTTAATAGCTTTTATTAGCATTTATTAGCATTTATATGGTTTATTAGTCCGGAAAAATCGTGTACACATGCCCTAGGGCGTCTGCAAGTGCTCAAAGGGGTGTGTAAATAATTTTTTTATATGTACACACACACGCATATGTCAAAATATCCATACTAGCACATGTAGGCATAAAAATTGGCACGTATGTGCCCTAGGTCAAAAATGAGTGCACACTAGCACACACACACAATCCCACGTGTAT
Source organism: Taxus wallichiana var. yunnanensis (assembly GCA_018340775.1). NCBI lineage: Eukaryota > Viridiplantae > Streptophyta > Pinopsida > Cupressales > Taxaceae > Taxus > Taxus wallichiana. Next base: position 850,646,341 of record CM031242.1, on the reverse strand, counting down.
GCGGCACAAAGGGTGCACATGCGTGAGTTAGTCAAGTGAGTAGGGCGTGCACACACAAAAACATGGGCACGAAAGTGTCCAAAATGGTGCGCATGCGTCTGGGGCGCACACACACTAGGAAGGACACACACACATGCCCAAAAAGGCGCCCATAAAAGAAATGATAACCAAATCATACCAAGCCAAGAACACAAATGCTAATCAAATACCATGATCAATAAGATGAAAGTAATTCGCCAAAATAACTTTACATAAACCTTCACAAACAAATGAGTAGCAAAATCATATATTATTATGGAACTCAATGAAATACAATGAGAATGGGCCTTGCTTATATAGGCAAGGAATAACAATCTAAGAACCAATCAAGGTCATAGATCAAGCCATAAATCAAGGAAATAACTAGTCATCAAAGAACTAGTCAAGACTATAGATTTAGGAGAGAACTAGACATCAAGGATCTAGTCAATACCATAGATCAAGGAAATAACAACTCAATACCATAGATCAAGGGAAGACTATACCTAACAACTAGATAATATCTCCTAATATCTAAATAAGATAAAAGAAATATCTACACACATAAGTGGGTGAGGATAAATACAATAAAGGTAAATAAAGTACCTAGGTGAACACGAGCTAAGGTAAATACCTACTCTAATAACGCATGTGTTGAAGAGAGGAAATTTAATACTTAGAAGAATGTTAGGTAGATGACTAGGATAGTGTAGATGAATTTTGATTTAGTGTAATAGAAGAATAGAAGAAGATAGAAGAAAAATTAGTTCTAACACATGTCGTGTTACTTTGTAGAGGCAATTGTTAATATTGCAGGTGAGGGAGTGACATGGTCGTTTAGCGACCATAGAGGCGGGCTTCCATGGATGTCATAGACGGATGATGGATATATTGCTGGAGGTGACTGGGTTGGCCCATGTAGTAGCGGATGCCGCTGATTACTCTTGATCATGGGCTACTTACAACCTTGGTAGAGAGATGACATAGTGAGAGCCAGTGCTTCCGGCTCCCGACAAGCGAGATGACAGTTACCCTCGAGGATGTTTGGCGCATTCTATGTGTACCTATCAGAGGAAAACTCATCGAGTATATTAGTGCTGAGGCCAAGATATTAGACTGCCTTATCGAGGTATTTGGACATGATGATATACCTCGGCTGAGGTATGCTAATTTATCTACACCGATGCATCACGAGATCCTAGCTTTCATCACATGCCACTATATTTGATGTCTCTTTTCGGTGGCTTTACAGTCACCTTTGACAAGACAAGTTCCTCATTTCCTCTTGGCTTGATTAGTGTGATACATGGTATATTCCGAGGGAGTGATACTATTGGGGCAGTGCATTCGACACATTTATACTGGGACTTACATCTTACCACATACCACGGTCAGAAGACCATGGGTCCTGCCATGTTATTGCATATATGGGTGTGGGACCACATAGCCATTGGTCACCCTACAGGTGTTCTTCGAGTTTGGGATCCAGAGGAGCCTTCAGTTATGGGATGGGTCCCCATTGGAGATGATATCCATGGGCACATGGGTGTACTTATCATTATCGCAAGCAATTTGATGATATTGTGCAACATATGATAGTGTGGAGGCTCTATTGCCATTATCAGTTGGCCGAGGATGGAGATGAGCTCAACATAGCCATGGTTGAGCACTTTTTATCGGCAATCGAGGCTATATTATAGAGCTCTACTGGGGTAGCCGATCTGAGACAGTTTGGCACAATACAAGATGTACCCCGTCCTAATATGTGGTATGCACGTAGAGTTACAAAGATATTTGACATGGGGTCGCCTATATCTGATCATATAGGGTTCGAGCCGGTTTGATGGGATGGTGCTACATGTATGGGTGCCTTTGAGGCAGGACCGGAGACCCTAGAGTCACTCTTGAGTATGGACCTTGGTATTTGACAGTCTTACCACGCCGTCTTACCATTCCATAGGCTTTATGGGATGTAGGGAAGAGGCGCTGCCTAAGGAGTACAACGATGATGATGATGAGGATGGTGATGATGATGATGGGTTTGATGGAATAGGTCATGATGTAAGTGGTGGACAGGGTCCTCCACCATTACCGTGACAGAGATAAAGGAAGGTACCCATTGTTTGATAGATACAGATGATGCCTTGAGTGGGCATACGAGTCGGTGTTCATGTTCTCATACAATAGGTGCCAACATAAAGAGCAACACCACAGGGTCCTCCTCCGGGGAGGAGTACCATAGTAGGGTTCTCCATAGAGATCAACACTACATAGTCCATCGAGAGGTGGAGGGGGTGGAGATGATGGCGGCGATGTTGATGAAGGGAAGGTAACTACGTTACAATAACAATTATAGTAGGTTATAGTTGTTCGAGATCTAGGTGACGACCGAGAGAGATCGAGGCTAGGGCATAGTACATGTTGTCACCCGAGAGAGATCAAGCCGGAGCACGAGCTAGCCACGAAGGTGGCGAGAGATGGTGCCACTTGGTTTCAACAAATTCAACAGTGGCTGCCGATGTGGCATAGATTACGAGCCTATCGCTAGATCATGAGCCCAAGTTTAGACCATTGTTATAGAGAGGGACTGATTGGTGGCCGAGAGGACAATAGGTTAGGCTAAGCTACCGAGATTATAGGCGAGATGGCTTCTTTCTAGCGTATTGATGGAGCTACCATGACACCGCGGATATACATGGACTTGGATACAACCAATGATAGGGATTCCTAATACAAGGCCCTGTATTATGATGTTGTTCTAGAGGGTCAGAGAGTACCCAATTTTAGTGAGAAGTTGATGGTAAAATAACTAGAAGTCACCGAGACCATAGGCATCAACGAGATCTATGGAGAAGCCACGAGATCCCGGACATGGTGACAAAAAGGAGAGCGAGTACATAGGTGATGCGCCCTCTACTAAATCGTAGGCCTTCGAGTCCCCATGAGGGATCGAGTCAGACATGACTTGTTTTTTTATTATACACATATGTATGTATTTTTGATGTACGCCTCTTATGAAGGCTCAATTTTGATCAATGATGTATGATGTATCATTTTGGATTATGCCTCCTGATGAAGGCTTATTTTTGATTCATGCCCTTGATGGAAGATTTTGTATCGATGATGTATATCTTTTTGAGACAGACATTATATATATGTGATGGACATTCAATGTTATATTGGTCATGTATTTATATGACTTATGATGATGATTATGATTATGGATGATGATTATATCATGATGTTGTATGATTTTCTTCTTATGTATGTATCCAGGATGTATTTTGATGATGTACGAGATAACATTGTTTAGGTGACATCATTTTCTTTGATTAGATGTTTTAGTGTTGTACTTTATCATTTTATCGTGTATGAGATAACGAGTAGATGATGTCACTCTTTTTGATGAGATACCATGTGATTATAAACTATGTTTTTATCATGGATCTTTGGTGTGGGGGATAAATTTGTGATTATGCGCAACCCCTCTTGCCCCATTGATGATATGGTACATGATGATTAGCTTAGTATACATGCTTGATGTAAAACTTAGCATTTTTTTGATATATGATGTATAGATGATGCTTAGATGATAACAAATGATGTGCATGAAACAAGAAAACACAAGCAAAAGTTAACAAAACTAAACAAATATACACATGCAAAACAACAAAACTATATGCAAATAAGAATGAACTCAGGCATACTTAACAACAAATTAAATTGGTATTTAATCTAAGTAAGTGAATGAATCCTAATAAATGCATATAATCGATGATGAAAACACACCAATATTTACAAGTATGAAAGTTTAAAATGAACTCAATGCAACATACAATAGATCAAATAATATTTAATCTAATTCAAGCAAATGAATCCAATTTAAATCATATAGCATGAACATGACACAAGAATCAAAACTCTAAAAGGTTCATCCATCTTTGTTAAATACTTTTTCTTTATTTAATGATTGATTTTTTTAATTATTTAGCTATATTTATAAATATCGTTAAGTTTCAATGATCTCTATAATGTTGCGAGTTATATTTATATTGAATGTATTCATAGTGACAATGATGGTTTTGCCAAGTTCTTTCAAGTCAAATAGGTTGGACTAAGAATTTTGCAAATTATAAAATATGATTAAAATAGGTAAAAACATCCACAATGCAGACGTCAAATCTCAACTCTATTTCTAACCTTCTCGAAAAAATATTTTATTCATTAAAAATATTATCATAATATTTACAAATATAAAATAGTATAAACATATCACCATTCTAAAAACAATTATTCACTCTTATAATACACCTCAAATTTTCCTTTTAACTCAATTCCTATATTCAAAATACATGAGAGATGGCGAGTGTAGTCCGAGTGGCGAGTGTTGCATGTTAAATTTGAATACCAAAATTGATAGAGAGGCAACCCGATTCTAATACCATATATTAGAAAAAAGAAGCTGTACCATTTGTGTCAATAATATTTGAATTAAGTTAATAAATTTTCAAATGAAATATATGGTTAATTTGAAATTGCCAACCAAAATTTGACAAGCATAAACATCTTATAATAATAACAAATGCGGTATTTGTCTCACAAGTCTATTCTTGGAGCTACTGAGTTTTCCAAATATTTTTGTGGTGAATTGGCCACATGGATGATGAAATGTTTCAAACTTGCGTTGGAAATTTTTCTTAAGAAATACACTATTCTTGTCGAAGAGTGTTTTGATGGCAAGGGCTTGAATGGTTACTAACATACTACGGTCTAATTCCTAATATCCCGAGTTATTGGTTTGAAATTTTGAAAAAAAAAATCGCTATAAATTTTGTTAGGTATGCGAGAAGTTTCCATTATATCAAATTTGTTTGGGGTTCCATTTCGATTGTATTCCTTATTTATTAGTATTTTCTCAAAGTGGAACTGTGATGAATGATTAGACAATACAATTTATGAATTGAATGGTCTACCTACACATTTCAATGATGGAGATAGCTAGCATGAACTAAAAATAATTAAATAATATTCCCCTATTATGCAAATATGGAACTCGTGGAACTCGACCAAGGCTTTATCAATGTTTGAAGTAAATATGAGGTTCTAACCAAGACTTCCCCTTCCTCAAGTTACAAGTTGAACACAATGAACCCTTCAATATTCTATTTAACGAAATGTTTAGTGAAGTGGAAAGCCTATAAATTCACAACCGTTGATTGAAAACTTGAGCACAATGAACAAAGTCTAAAGAACTATAACAATTTGATTAGACATTCACATAGACTTTTAATTAAAGCATTACAATTAATGATGGAGCGAAAAGGAAAACAAAATAGAACTCTATAGGATTAGTGAATTAAAGATGACAAGATCTTGACGGAGGATATTTTCCATTCGGGGTTGGTGATATCCCAAAATATCCAACGTAGTGGCAAGTTAAAATATAAGGGTTAACCATTAATTGATTAGTTATTTGAATTGCTAACTTTCAATGCATTTTAGGAAGATAATTTTAACTCACAATGTGCAATATTGTTTGGCTTACATAAGGGCTGTTGGAACAGATATATATATATTCTAGATGAATGCATATAGAGGTGTGCATGCATTTAAATTATTCCTCACATGATGCCATCTATTGGTATGTCACTTGGATCAAAAGGAAAAACAGTTTAATGAAAATTACATGTTGAAGGAAAACACATTCAATCATTCAATGCTAGCAATGGCACAAAATAATTTACAAAAATAGACTCTGGTTCCAAGTGGCTAAAACACACAGCACCCAATTTTTTTGCCATGATAGCAAGTAAATCTATATAACTGCAATGGTAAATGTATAATACTACCAAAATTCTGTGCAAACATACATCATGTTTCAAATTATTATAAACATCAATAATTATTTAATTCTGGTAAGTTAATGAACACTGTCATATTCAAAGTGGCGAATTCATACCATCCCAAAATCCAAAAATGTCTACTGATTACATTAATTTAAAAGGAAAAAGAATCAACTAAAAGAAAAGAAATGAGCAAAGCAGAAAACAAGGGGTATATTTTCACACATTTTTACTCCTAGCTGGTAAGGATAGGATAATCTTGTACGCCATCTTTGCCCAAACAATAGTTACCATTTATTGTATGCCCAAAAACATTATAGTCTACATATTAAACTGAACTTGCAGTTGCTGTCATGAACTTACAGGTAATAAAATTGAAAGCAGACGAACAGGGGACTGCAAAGGCCGAGGATTTGGAAACCTACATTGGTATATCCAATAAGGCAGTTTCAGGGAAGATAACCAGAATACTTAATAAAAAATTATTAATAAAGCAGAAGGAAAGCAAAATGAACATAAAGGCCTCTTCAGGCCTGAGAATCCAAGAAAACAACAAAAAGAAAACAAGATGATAAAATAGGATTTCTTTGTATTGAAGGCCTCTTTAGGCCTGAGAATCCTTAATATTTTGAAAATTACACCACGGCTGTCAATGATTGGGGCTACAGGAAAACTCCCCTCAGAATATAATTTCAATAACAATGTACATCTATGTAAAGAATTTCAACTACAAAGAATCTCATTGCTAACAATGTTTTGTTGCTCTGTGGAATAATTAATGACCATATTTCTTCATTTGATACACCGGTGTTTTCTTTTTGTTGGCTGCTTTTAGATGGCGAAAAACTGAGTCGAAGCTGGTGGAGCGTGAAGCTCCCTCCTTTACATGACATCTCATCAAGCTCCCAGCCCTCTTTTTCTGATCTTTCACAAGGGTTTTGGAAACCATCTCCTCCGTCATAGCAGAACCAGACTCGCCACCTTGCTCAATTTCTTCTGAATTTGAACCGTTTTTCAGACCTTTTGCAAGGGTTTCAGAACCCATGGTCTCCATCAAAGCCGAACCAGATTCAACAATGTGAAACATCTTCAATGGGTGCTGCGAAATGTCTTCAGATTGCGGAAGGGATCGCTTGAGCTTGATCTTTATAGTTGTACGAGGAGGAGGGGTCCTCTGCTCATTGAGTACAGAAGGCAGAGTAGGGGGCCCTTTCTGCTAAGTTTTCTTGGCCTGTGAACGAATGGATGGAGTCCCTGCTCGGCCATTTCTCGCAGTCGGTGCTCAATCATTACTTCCGCCATTGCTGCAACAAAAGAATTACAAGTTACTTTTAAAAACTGCAACGACACAATTTATGCAATCGAGTCCTTGTTGAATTGATATTTTTAGCTGGGAAAGAGAAATTCTAAAGATAGCCTCTTACATCCAATAAAAGGAAAATGTCGCTTTGATGTCTAATTATTATGTCGCGTTGACGCCCAAGTATTTTGTTACAATTTTTAATTTTGGTGATGTTTTTTCTTGGCTTAAATTTTACCTTGAAAAGATTAACGCTAGTTTCACACATTCAATCGTATATCCCAAAACATCGACTATGAACATTTCTACTCAATCAAGTGTAATTGCTACACATAATCGGTCATTCACATTAGTATAAACGGTTGAGCCTAATAGTAGATGTGTATATAGATTTAAATTACTATGAATTACGTGGGAATTGTGTAATGGAAATGTCGAATGAGATGTATTGAAGTAGTAAGATTTGAGGAGCAAAAAAAGCGGCAAAGGAAGTAGGGCGAGGAAGAAGGTGTTTGATGGAGGAGGAATCGAACGGCGGGGAAAATGCAACAGGGAACTTATGAGAATTTTTGTTTTCCTACAACGACGTGTCATTTTTTTCATTCACTAGTCATTTTTATATTTATGTATTTTTACGGTGTCAAGGATTTCGTTTGGGCGACATTACATATGTTAGATAAGACAAAGACATCAATAAAAACTTGTAAATGAAAATGCATGAATTAAATACTTGCATGTCCTATTGTCTCTAGCTCACTTACATTTGCCACTTGAGTGCAATTTGTGTTTAAAGGGGTTAAAATAATAAATGACAAAAATCATATAGATCTCGGGTTCAAAGCAACACAATGCTTGCCATAAAATGGGATTTTGCACTTAAAGAGGCAAAAATTTAAAATGGGGAAAATCCTAAAGGTTTTGGGTTCAAAATCCAAGCTGGAATGCGTGATTCTAGTAGCGAGTTTGTAGCCTCCCTAAATCCAATTATAAGTGTTAGTAATCGTTAGAAAATAAGAAAATCACTAACAATCATCAATAATTGAGCCCCTCAAGTGGATGAGCATTGGATGAGCATATTAGGGACACCTATTCCACGTATGACATTGTTCCTACCAAAAATAAGCTATTTATGCTTTACTTTATTGACTCAATCTCAAAAGAGTACAAAAAAATGGCGAAAATCAAAAGATTTTGGTTTCAAAATCCAACTACAATGCTTATCTATTATAGCTCTTTCTAGCATCCTTTCCATTTTTAAGCTTGAAAGTAATTGTAGGAGAATAGGCGACGCACACACAATCATGGATAATTGAGCCCCTCAATCGGGTGGTCATATGAGTAATAGGTAGATTTTTTTGTCAATCAAGCTTGGCTAATTTTTTTATTTCATGGCATCAAGGTTTTTGATTGGACGAAATTTAATTTGATATACAAGACATACACATGAATGCAACATTGGAAATAAAAAGGTGGGAATTGAATATTTGCATGTCCTACCCTTATTCACGGATAGGATTGTTCCAACACAGAAAATATTTGTTATTTGTGTTTGACTTAATTACCTCAATCTTGTGTGCACTATTCACGTGAGTGCAATTTAAACTCGAAGGGTTCAATATAAAATTAAAAAGAGAAAATTCAACAATTTCCAAGCTTGAAACATAACCACACTCCTTGTTTCTTGTAACACATTGTACAACACTTTTCATTTTTAAGCTTGAGTAGTTGTAAAAAAGCATGCAATATAGCAATAATCATTGATAATTGAGCCCCTCAAGTAGATGGACATATGAGTGTTAGGAAATATAATTTATTAGTGCTCCATTATTATTGATATTGTAAAGAGAATAATTACGTGAGTAATTATTCACATATTTAATTGTATTATTTGATAGTTGTGATATTGTTGTGAGTTAAAACAATATCACGTATATAGGTGTTGAGAGAGAGATTTGAGGAGTGTTGTTGAAACTGACCTCCTTGTTTTTAGGAATACATATTCCTATATATGTGTAATCCGAATCAATTGATAATGTGAGAAGGAATTACAGTTTGTGTGTTTATTCCTGTGTGTATCTGCACCTGCTCTTTCATTTCTATCAGAGCGTGATTAGTTCCTTTCAATGATGGATGCGTAGCTGATTTGTGTGGGGGATGTTATATTTGTCTTCGCCCCCTGTGGATGTGAAATTATTTTTTGAGAAGAGTTTATACGTCATTGCCATTAACGTAACCTGTTGTTATTAAGTTCATTAGATCTTCTGTACACATTTACTCACCCAGCAGGTCGGCTTGCCTAGCTTCAAAGGAATTCATCGACATTGGACATCTCTCCATCATTAAGAGATAACAATCAATCCAACGACCAGACCAATGTGTGATGCCCAACAGTCGGTTAATTTTGTAGCAAGCAAGATATCTCTGATGTCTTCTCAACACTGCTCCACCTAAGCACCAGCACGTCCCCTCCAAGCTATCAGGTCTGTGACGTGTTCAATAGTTTCTATGCAAAACAGGTGATGATCAACGTTTTGTCTCAAGGTGGAAGACAATGGTAATATCTCAACCTACCTCCTCACTGTTCGTGATCCATTTAGAGCTCACCACGTGAGTTTTCTCCTACGCAAGTTTTAGGACAGCGAGATCATTGTACCTGACATCCACCCCGGCTCTCCACGTGGAAACAATTGCATGCATATATTGCTTTGAAATCTACACGAGCCCAGATCAGATCTCTCCTTCCTCCGTGGGATTTGAAGGACTAGTAATTTCTACACGGGGCTGAAAACTTCTGATTATTAGTCGCCATTGCATGAATATTTGACCACAATTATTGGGCTTCCAGTTGTATGTGTATGCCGGTCAGATTTGAAAGAATCGATCTCATTAATGAGTGGCTTCCAAGTGCTCTGCAAATTAAACCTGCATATTGTATCCATGCACTTCAACTCTGGATCCGCTTGCTTCGAGTTTCACCCAACGATACTCAACACTGAACACGACATTTTGGATTTGGTTTTGGCAGCGACCACATTGCAATCTCAACTTGCATGCATAAGAACTTTTAACTTCAATATTGCTCCAAATCATCTTCACCGGGCCACCGTCCACTCTTCATGCCACGTAAGAAGTCCACGTGTCTTAGGATTATTTAGACATATTATTCATTAGATAATTAGTTTTATCTTTTCGACCTTGGTTTGTAATTAGTTTAGATTACAAATCAAGTATTTAGTGTCCATTAATATTAATGCGTGCTTCAATTTTTAATGTAATGTGATAAAATAAGAAAGTGTTGAGTAATCTTATAGTTTGATTAAATGTCTGAAATTGTGTCGTTAAAAGAGTCAAAAATTGTTGTTGTAAAATTGTTATTTGTCGTCTCATTTATTGTTTAGTCACTATAGTCAAATTGCTTAGTTTGAAATTATCTTTTCATTATTTTATAGAGTCTTTGTCGTCTTTGAGTCAGTTTTAAAATATGTCATTTTATTAGTATCTTGTATTAGAGTCTTAAATTGTATAAGTTTTTATTCAATATATTTGGCCATGTTTTAATGTAGTTTTTAGGGTCTTTTTGTCATTTTTGTATCAGTGTCAAAATCAATACCGAGTCAAAAGTCGTGTCATTGTAAAAGTTTGAAAAATAAAAAAATTTGCCTGCATTTCAATTTTGGACACATTTTCGCTTGTACGCGACGTCCAAATTAGTGAAGGTATTTTTTGAGCTTCATGATCACATCCGGCTAAACTAGCAGCATGAAACTGGAGGCAGGAGGCATCGGAGGTTGGAGGTCATTCAGCGACCTCTCGTCAGTTGCCAACGAAGGGGCCGCATATCAGCTTTGGTGACATGTGTGTGTGTGCAGTTTGATTTCAGTGCTTCCAGTGTGGTGTGCCTCAGTTTGCAATGATCTTGTTTTCAATAAGTGGAAATTTCACATTGAGGGGGGAACATCATTCCAATGTTCCATTTCCAGTATGTCAGCTTTTTCTATGTATGTATGAGCAACAGATTTCAGCAGAATTTCCTATGTTATTCCCTACAGTGAGATGTGATGAGGGCTGAGAATAGTACTTTGCATATCATGATGTGGTTGTAGGTAAACCACTTGAAAACCTTCATTTGTGGTTTGTGGTAAACCAATAGCAAAACCACCATTCTTGGTTGTTGGTAATCCATTCGCAAAACCATCACTTTGTGGTTTGTGGTAAACCAATTGCAAAACCACCATTCTCGGTTTGTGGTCAACCGTTTGCAAAACCATCCCTGAGGTTTGTGATCATCCTGTGAAAATCACCAGATCATGAGTAGGTGCAAGTACAAAGGTAGGTTTTCCCCATGTTCGCACTAAGGGGGGGAATGTTAGGAAATATAATTTATTAGTGCTCCATTATTATTGATATTGTAAAGAGAATAATTACGTGAGTAATTATTCACATATTTGGCTGTATTATTTGATAGTTGTGATATTGTTGTGAGTTAAAACAATATCACGTATATAGGTGTTGAGAGAGAGATTTGAGGGAGTGTTGTTGAACAGCCTCCTTGTTTTTAGGAATACATATTCCTATATATGTGTAATCCGAATCAATTGATTATGTGAGAAGGAATTACAGTTTGTGTGTTTATTCCTGTGTGTATACTGCTCTTTCATGAGCAACAACAATTTTCATCCACCAATTGACCTTAGTTTTTGTGTTTTTTAAACATTTTACGACATCAAGGTTTTTGATTGGATGACATTTAATTTGTTAGATAATGCGAAAACATGAATGGAATGTTGGAAATAAAAAGGTAGGAGTTAAGACCCTACATGTCATCCTCCTATTCCATGACTCAAAATGTTCCAACCTAAATAAAATTTTCTATTTTTGGTCCATTGTATCGTCTCGATCTCGCTTGCATACTTCACATGAGTGCAAATTTTGCTTACATAGCCCGAAAGTTAAAAAAGCCAAAAATCTAAAGGTTTTAAGTTCAACATCGATAAATATTTGCTTATTTTTATATATCATGGAATTGAGATTTTTGAACGGATGGATTTTTCTTTGATAGACAAGAAGTAGACTTGAATGGAATGTTGGAATTGAAAAAAAGAAATTGAGTTCTGCATGTGCCACTCTTATTCCACATATTAGATTGTTCTTACTAGAAAATATATCGCTATCTATGTCCAATTGATTCATTTCAATCTCACATGCATTATTTGAATGTGAACTTGCACTTTGACCTTAAAGTAGCCAAAATATAAAAAGGTGAAAATTCAAGAGGTTCCAAGTTTGAAACATAGCTACACTCCTTGTCTCTTATAGTACACTGTAGGCCCACTTTTCAATTTTAAGCTCGAGTAGTTACATGAAAGAAGACAATGCATGAAAAATCATTGACAATTTTCCCCTTCCAATGAGATGGACATATGAATGACATGAAGATTTAATTCACAAATCAAGCTTTGATTTTTAAGAAAACTTTTAATGGTGTCAAGGTTTTGATTGGATAACGTTTAATTTGTTAGGTAAATTTGAGACATGAATAAAAAGTGGGAAATTAAAAGGTGGGAATTAAAACCCCGCATGTCATGTACCTATTCTATGGCTCAAAATGTTCCAATCTAAATAACATATGGTATTTTTGGTCCATTGTATCATCTCGATCTCACTCGCATACTTCACATGAGTGAAATTTTTGCTTAAATGGTGCAAAATAAAAATGCCAAAATCCACTGGGTTTGAGGTTGAAAGCGATAAATATTTGTTATTTTTCAATTTCATGGAATCAAGGTTTTCGATTGAATGACATTTAATTTTGTAGGAAAGAAATAGAATTGAAATGGAATGTTGGAAATAAAAAATAGAAATCAAATACTCGTGCATGTCGCACTCTTATTCCATAGATCATATTTTTCCGCCCAAAAATATATGTTATTTATGTTTGACTTAATCATCTCAATCATGCAAACATTATTCATGTGAGTGCAATTTGAACTTAAAGGGGCCAAAATTAAAAAATGGTGAAAATTCAATATGTTCCAAGTTCAAAACCCAACAACATTTCTTGTCTCTTATAGTACATTAGAGCTCGACTATTCACTTTTAAGCTTGAGTAATTGTAGAAAAGAAGGAAATGCAGGAACAATAATTGATGATTGAGCCCCGCAATGATGAAAATATAAACAATAGGAATATTTTATAAGCAAATAGATATTTGCTATTTTATTTTACTTTTTTAGGGCGTTAAGGTTTTTGATTGGACGAAATTTAATTTGTTAGATAAGGTGACACATGAATGAAAAGTTGGAAATAAAAAGGTGGGAATTAAAACCATGCGAGATAATGCACTTGTTCCTAGCTCAGATTGTTCCAACCTAAATAACATTTGTTATATGTGGTCCACGAGAATGTCTCCATTTTGCTTGCATTATTCACATGAGTAAAATTTGTGGTTAAATGGGGAAAAATAAAAATGGCCAAAAATCTAATAGGTATGAGGTTCGATACCAACCAAAATGCTTACTTCTTATAGCATATTGTATCCCCACTTTTTGGTTTTTGAGTAATTATGGGATACACAAACAACTATCGTTAATTGAATATCTCCAATTTAAGCTTGATTAATTTTTTTGAGAGGTGACAAATTTTGGAGGATATTTTGATATATGTGTAGGCCTTCTTAAAATATATTCCACATCACGGATAAAAAAGGAAAATATTTTTGGGATGGATATGATCAAATACATATTAGAGTAAAATGTATCCACTTAATCAAAAATATTTTCGTGAATGCGTTTCAAGAAAGATGGTGATGGTGACGGGGACACAACTATACAAACAAGACACGAAAGATGAAACCTCTAGAGGGGTCTCCTAATTAATACTTGTAATTTATCTCTGTCACTCTAGAAACATGGCATTGGGCCTTTTCTATGAAGAAATCAACGTCAAATGTATCGGTATAGTTGGAAATGCTTCACTATCTATGGTTGTTGAGTTGTCATAGGTGATTGCCATGCCTAAAGTTTGTGACTCTTTGTAAAACATAGATTTGTAACTATTTTGTACTTGTTGGTGGGTTGCTCAACTATCCACTAGTATAGAAAATGACTGGAATTGATGGATGCCCAATAAGTGATAGAGTATTTGTTCGGATAGGATCCTTCGATCTCTACATTGAAACGCATACATGAAATTAAAATAGTTAAATTTCAACTATTCACCATGCCATCAACATGAATGGTGAGGATGGATCCATTTTTCAACATATTTAAAATTAGGGTCCCATCCATGCACTCTATCTATATTCGGACATACGAACTATGGATCCAATAGAGAAACAAATAATGTGAAAATATTAGTTTTATTTTTATAAACACGATATATCTAGTGGTGGTGTTGGTCATCTTCTAAATAGAGTGGCAAAGCATTGGTGGTGGTGGTGGAAATATTCTAGAGAGAGGGATGATTCTTCATTGTATAACTTGTGGGCATAAACATCATGTGAGGCTTGTGCATCATCATCGCCAAAGCATGTTAGTGAAGTCTCACCTAATAGAACCATTCAATTACTAAGTAATGGGGTCCAAAAATCTATATCACGTTTAGAATGCTTTGAATAGGTTGTGGAAGCTACCTATAGACACCCCAAAATAACCACTACACGATGTAACAGAGTTCAAACTCTTATCAAGACATTGTTCATCTCTAGCGTTAATTTAATTAATTATAAATTTGTACCCTATCAACCCCTTAGCTAAATTAATATCAAATTAGTTAAATATCCCCAAATCCTATCCACCTTCTCAACTCAATTTGACTAAAAGTCGTGACTAAAGCTAAAAATCATTATTAAATTCAAGAATATATGTTTAAATTAAATCAAATCACGTATTTGAGTTGATTGAAGATATCTCCCAAGTCATGTCAATACAAAATTAGGTCGCATCCTTTTAAAAGAAAATCATCCACGACACTTTTTAGGTGAATAAAATAAAGGATATGGAATTAATAACAAAAAAACATGTGCAATTCCACGCCAACTCAACAATGACTCGTCTATGCAAATCTAGAACAACAATTCAACTCTTCAATCAATGTAGAAACCCAACTAAACAAATTAGGTATGTTTAGTTATCTCTAAGTCAACTCAATCTAAACTTAGCTTGAGGATTCACCTTCCTCGGCTATAAATCAATGGTCTTTCCTTTACAAATCATCCACAAACAAGCTTGAGAGTTCATATTGTTATTCTATCTAATTGCTTTGTGAATCAATTATTCATACCATTATTCGCTCATATCATATCAAATCACTGATCTTTCTTGCTCGTAGTTTGATCTATATGCTATTTGGAATACTTCTCGGAGCATCCACAAAACTACAAAATCTTTCAAAAAAATCGGTTCCAATCGGAGCATCAATCAATCCTTCTCTTACAAATGATCTAATCGAGGTGTCTTTGGATCTTATCAAAGGAAGGTTTCTTGTATAAATGTTTCAAATTTCACCATTTATGTAATTTCCATGGTTTACTAGGCTCAGATTTTTAACCCCATTGTGATATGGTACAACCCTTTACTCCTGAGTACAATGGTCATTTTAGATTTCCATTCTTGGTAGTTAAAAGGTGTAAGTGGTTTGATTGTACTTGTATCCATTAGTGTAGAAAGTAAATTTGTGGTAGTTTTTACAGAAAACAATGAAATGTGTGGAAATAAAGAAGTGATCAAAAAAGAGGAAACACATTGTACTTCTGAAACTATATTAGGAAGCCTCCCCCATAGTTTTGGAACTTTATAACTTAGTGTGTTTTACAAAATGAATAGGTCCAATGCGTGGGAAATGAAAAATAATTAACTTTTGCAAAAAGTGACACTCAATTTCGAGCTATCAATCAAAATTTATTACAATAACAATTTTCGTAAATAATCCCTATTTTAAATGAAATTGCACTAAAACTTGAAATGCACTCTTTTACTAAAATATAGTTTTAGAAAAAAAGGAGGTGGGGAGAGATGAACCCAAGATTTAGTCTCAGATATTAAGATTTGGCCACGTTGGATCAAGGAGATCTTCACCGCGGCCCTTAAATTGTCACTGATCCGAGTGTAGCAAATAAATATTTCTCAATAAAAAAATGCCTTTCTTTGTAAGTCCGAACATGCATACAAAGCACCACCATAGGTGAAAATGCCCTTACAGTCTCGCAACTCATTCTCTAGATCTGGATACACCCAACAATCAAATTTGATTTGACTATATGAGACATCCAAACACCTTTAAAGGTCTGCAACATGATTGTGGGATATGTCTAACTCTTATAGGAGCCCGTAACAATGCTATAAGGCCCGTAAAATACTTGAAGCATGTAAAACAATATCCATGACTATATATACGCTATACGGGCCTACAAACCTAATAAGATTGTAAATAGGCTATATACCCACAAACTAAGAAAACCAACACCAAAAAAACCCAAATACTTTGCATATAATGACCTTAAATGAAAAAAACTTACAGAATAATAACCATATAAGCTCAATATCAGCTCAACTTTGATACCATATTCGAGCAAAGCACCATGGATTTTTCGGTTTGAAGAATTTACCAAATGAAAATGCGAGACATGAATTGTTCCAAGACAAAACAAATCACACATAAAAGACTCGCAAATTACTTAAAATACAAGAGAGATAATTGCAATAATGCGAAATATCTCCAACTCAATATAATCAAATAGAATAATGCAAGATATGTACATATAGGAGGTGAATGTGTAACCTCCTCCTAGAATCATGGCAACCTCCACCTAGAATAGTGGTAACCTCCATACCCAAAATAGTCAATCAACAGACAAGTGGCCAAGGTTAGTAAATACCACTAACTAAAATAGTGTGGTCAAACGTACACTTAAAAGCATATCCCATACATGTAGAAAAATTAAGTGAGGTGGAATGTTCGAGTGGGATAATACAAATAAAGCAAGGAAAATAAATCCTACAATAACACTCTCTACCCCAAAAATTGACAAAAACACATAAAAATCCACCTTCTATTAAACTTTGGTGATTGCTTACATCTTTCTCTAAGCTCCCATTTTGGAGAAGCTAGGAGGATGATGGCACAAGTTTGAAACAAGCCGATGAAATGGTGTAATAGAAAAATAGAATAAAGATATACCATCCCATACGAAAATTGGAGGATGTTAAAAAAATCCATGGGATCGCGTGAAAGAGGTTGCCAAAATTATGATAAGAAAGCATTATTGTTGGCACAATGCATATGATTAGTAGAGGATGCAACATAATCTCAAAATGTGTAACCCGATTTTAATGTTCAACAAATATTGTATTAAACAAAAAATGTAGCGATGTTAAGAAAAATGACATGCAGTCCATATGTGACTTATTAGAAGAAAAATAGGATCACATATATTCCCTCTAATAGAATCCCCAACCAAATTATTCTCCTCCTCAATCCCCTTCTTCATCACAACTCTTACCCCATCCAATGTTATACATTCAATCCTTCACTTTATCTTCTTCAATGTTATCCCTATCGGCATCTCTAGTGCACTTCTCAAACATGGTTACTAGTTACAATAGACTTGCCTTTTCCATTATGATATATATTGGAGTAGAAAATATTTTGTTTGTTTGAAATCCTTTGTTGAGTAAGCTTATGACATCAGTAAACCGTAATTTTCTTAATTGAAGAACAATACCCAAAGAAAATAAAATAAATGTAATGTTTAAATTAAGAAAGGATTATGGGTGTATAAGTCAACATCAACAATAATACAATATAGTGGGTGGATTCATTATAGTATTTCATGGATGAGAGATGATTTTTAACTTGAAAGTTGGAAAACATGAGTAGATGAGATAAGGATAGAGATACGAATAGTCTATGAGGCCGCACCAAGTAGGTAATGGTAAGAATCACAGAATCATGCATGACGCATGTATTTCCATTTCTACATCTAGATATGTATTACAATACAATGGTTTACCATGAATGGCTAGGGATCATCGGGAACAAATTTTGATCAATAAAGTCACTAAGGGAGATCTATTTCCATGTTAGCGGTGTATAGGTAAAAGATGAATGCATTAAATTGGTTATTAGATCACGAAGTATGGGGGCCAACTTGAATACAATCCACTATCTAACCGCCAATCCTTCATGTTCCAGGTGACTTGACACTTTTAGTAATAATAACGAGAAAACTTCCATGAGATGTTTTGATGTTGTCATTGGAGAATATATTGGGCATTGGATGCAGAAGGTAGGAAATGTGGACATTTGGTGAAATGATGTTAATGCTCCTTAAAGTTTCCACTCGACCACATTTTAGAAAAATTAATGAACAAGGAAATTAAATATTATTATGTCGTTGATGCACGAAGATTTTCAGTTTTGGAAACTCTAAATTTAATCTGCAAAATCAAATTGAATAAAGTATTTTGACTAGATCCATATAATTAAAAAAACTAAAACTAAACATACAATTGATCAGAACTATAGTGTATATTTCTCACAACTACAAAAATTACAAAATGGATTTCATGATCATGTTCACATACTCTTGATATTCATAACCTCACTTGTTTCTATAAAATTCTACGTAACTCATTGGGAAACTCATCTCCTTGCTTGTAACCTAACATTGCAACAACATCATATAGAAACAAAATACTAATAGGGAATGCTTTAATCGGAACATGTTAAATATTATGAGGTCCTTAATGAGAATAGTTATTTGAAGATAGAAAACTAAATATACCTGCGGTAAAACAAGGAATCTAGTATAATGGAAGTGTTTAACTTTCTGCACTTCAATAATGATATTATTGATGAAGTTAATGTTATATACTCTTCATATTTATTTAAATTTTTAAATGTTTTTTCTAAATTTCTACATTTATTTTAACACGAAAATATTATTCTCTCTTATTATTAAATGAATTTTATCAATTTAATATTATAAATGTAATAATACATCTATGTATTTATATACTAAATGTAATAATCATAATGGTTTTGTAATGATGTGTATAACGACACAAATGAAGGGATACAAATAACAATGAAGGTGACACACTCTAATATGTATGTATGTCTATGCACAAACTAGTATACCTATCTTATAGAAATCTATGTAAAATATGTCGAGAGGTATAGTTTATTATATTAAATTTTATTCTAATAATATTAATTATTATAATAAATATATTATAATTTATTATACTTTATAATATTATAGTTTATGTATGTATTTTTTCTTATGTACTAAATTAAATTTGTGTTCATTTTTTTCAATGTAATTATTTAAATGAAGCAACTAAAATTACATTTGTATTTGTTTGTATTTTCAAAAAGGCAAGTGGGCCCCAAATTTTATTTTATGGGTAAAAATTAATTTTATTTAACATGCATGACATGAGACTCTTTCATTTCATAAATACAATCTGTAGATGCCGCTCGACATAATAAGTCACTTCTCAATTATATAGAAACTATTATGAGTTTTAGAAGTCGTGTGAGATTAATGGTGATATGAAATCCAAAAAGAGTGTTCGCTTTATTTCTACACTAAAACACAATAAAGATTCAAAAATGTAACATTCATGTTTATCAACCATATATAAGGATAATCTGTCCTTTGAATATATAGATAAAACTACTAAGTGAATATGTCTATGTATTTAGAAATCAATGGAAATTTAAAACACAAGAAAAATTAGTTAGAATGCATACACCTACCCTTATGAAATCCAACCAATTGTAATATGTATTAAATTTAATTGTATCCCGTGATGGTAACCAATTTTGTGTGTTGTAAGTTTCTTCAATTCAACACAACAATTCATACACCCATGAGAACAAAATAATAGAGAATTTCCTATGTGTCATATTGTTGAGTTAAAAATAAGTAGAATATATGTCCATCACTTGAGCCATGCAATGAACTTGTGAATCATATACATGTTAAATTTAAATTTAAATTTAAAAATTAATGTCTAGAAGTAACCAAAAAGGTTAATGGGACTACAAGAGGAGCAAAGAGAACAAGACAATGTAAGAAAGCAAAAACAAAGACAAAAAATACAAGAAGCAACTAGAAAGAGACAAGATACAACAAGTCTATGTGCCATGCTTAAGAGGTTCTACGCCTGGTAGATCGTGACTGTTGTGTGGAGTCATGAGCTCGTTTATGCCACCGATGTTGTGTAGAAGGCTGAAGGAATGAATCAATAGTCTGAGACCCAAGGCTGCCATGATGATGTTTGAGGAGGCCATATCTATGTTGGGTCATCTCCCGATAAATAAAGCTACACACCTTTGGTCTTCATAATGGATAAGGGCCCATAATGAGCCTTGAGTTTCTTGGAAGAGACAATAGTACTTGCTACAAATCTCATAGTATCAAATGAACATAGATAAAAATTATGTTTAAGATAAAAGAAATGAAATCACTTGGTTAAGTGTCATGTAGTAAAATATCACCATGAAAGTAATTATCATAATAAGTTATGTTCACATGTAAGCATCTCGATGCAATCTTTATATGGAAACATGTAGTATGTACAAGTAAGTTAATGTAACAATGTCATTACTCATATTGGAAAGGTATAATCAATTAGAGTGAATATGTTGTATGACTCTGAAGTGGAAGAATATATTGAATGTGGTGATATGAGTAACATGATCTTTTGAGGTAAATATGAGTGTTTATGAGGAAAGTGCTATTAGACTAATAATTAACTAAAACTAGAATCGATACTTAAAATGTGCTTGTGATGGGCTAATAGACCCTATATATATAGGTTCATTTATGAGAGATAAATGTATAGGGCTTGACTATTTCGTGCGAATATTTAGTTGTTGATTTTATCTTATATATAGAGACTTGGGTAGATATATTTGAAGTTTCACGAAGAGAAAATAGAATTACTTAAGAGACATGTCTTTGTGTTGAGTTTGGTTATTATGTATAATCAACATTTCCCTTTTGAGATAAAGAGGCCTATAGATATGATCATTGTTTCCTAAAGGTTCTGCAAATGATCTACGCACATGG
This sequence comes from Taxus wallichiana var. yunnanensis, assembly GCA_018340775.1. NCBI lineage: Eukaryota > Viridiplantae > Streptophyta > Pinopsida > Cupressales > Taxaceae > Taxus > Taxus wallichiana. Next base: position 850,625,100 of record CM031242.1, on the reverse strand, counting down.
GTTGTTTCCTTCTAAAAATAATTGATGCAATCATACACACGACATAAATTGTATATAATGGAATACCTTTGTTTGTAAAATAATACCGTCTCTAGAACATCAAAAACATGTACAAAGTCATAAATCACATCAACACAACAAGATAGTCCAACACAAACAAAAAATACTATATATGTAATGATAAAATACTATATATATATATATATATATATATATATATATATATATATATATATATATATTGTAGAAACTAAATCATACACTTTGGGTATTATTTAGTCCCGGTCTCATATTACTATTCATATGGTTTTTGAGTGAAGAAATTACTAATTAACCCATGTTCTTTGGCCATTTTACTTTGCTTTCTATTGTCATTCCCAACCTTCGTAACATACATTCCCAGCCTATTTCTGTCATTCTACTTTATTTTACATCCGAGAGGGGTGCCCTGCACCCCGGTCCCATTTGTGGTGCCTCGATCCTTTTCCTACTTTACTTCCATCTTTTAGGAATTTTCTAGCCATTTGAGATTTATATCTTTTTAGTGGTCAACTTTTCGAGGTTAATTACGAATCTATATCAAGAGAAACCATATAAATCTAAAATTATGAGACCATAATGAGGGACCAAGCACTAGTCACTACTATCACCACCTAAGGTTGCATCCATCCAATGATCCAATGCATCCATCTAGCTGCATCACAAGGGACAAGGTTGGTTAATTTATATCACACTTAATAGGAGGGAAGTTTATTCTACTCCATCCACCATTTACTACATTTCTACATCTAGTTATAGCTCGCTACTTTACAAAATATGATCAGAACAAGAGCATATAGGAAACGATTCACACACACACTCATAACTACACTTGGGTATAAAATGCAGTGCAACACTCAGTTAGTAAGTCCACCATTGTGGCCATTGAGGATAGTCCGACCCCTTCATTTGCATTTTTATTTTTTAGATTTTGATGCTTGTTTTAGGGTTTTGCAGGTCTCTTCTTCATCTAGGATTATCAACAACATATGGTGTAACTCAAGAATATTGATGCAAAAACATCGAGGCTTCCCATTACCTTATAACCCTGTAAATCTGGTTTCTGGACTTCCTACAAAAACCATGGCGTCAAAACTAAGACTAGGGCACACTAGGTGCCCCGATCCTCCCCGTGTTCCCTAGTCCACCTAGATAGCACAATTATGTATTTTATGGAGCTCCCTGTGGTGGTCGCATATGCAATCTGTTCACTGGTCTGCTCTGTGACATAGTCTCGAACAATCGTCGAATTAGTTAAGCTCTTTCCAACCTTTCTTTACACATTAGGTTTTGTATTTCACCTACTTAGTTGTTTAGGTCATTTTACTTATTTAGATTAGACATCGATTGCATTGTTGTACTTCTTATATTAACTCTAAAATATTCAAATTTTAGTTTATTATTTTGGTGAACCCGATCTCCACACTTATATGATTTTCATTCATTACTTATTATCCTAGGGTTTATTCTCCTTTCACCATGTCCCACTCTCATGATGATTTTACTGAAGCACATCTTAAGGCCATTAATGATCATATTTCTAAACATCCCCAAGATCTAGACTTGCTTTTACATGTTGCTCATGAGGAAGCTACTAATTTGGTGGAGCTCAATGCTTCCGCGGCCATATCGACTTTTGTTTTTGTTGCAACTCAATCACTCATTTTTAACCCCCACCTATTTCTACCATTCATGTTTCTATCAATACTCCTACCAATCACTTTACTCCACCCTTAGTTTCTCATATACAACATGTTTCATCCATTGGTACTCAAGACTTAACTTCTCTTTATCAGACCTTCAAGCTCAAATTCGTAAGTTACAACAAGCCACTTCATATACATCTCCATAGTTAGACTCTAGCTTTTTATTACATACTCCATTCACACCATCCATCTCCACTTATCCACTTACTCCTAGTTTTTTCACCCCTAACATTCCCATTTTTAATGGGCATGGTGGCCCGTAGGAACATATTAGAGCATTTCATGTCGCTTGTCTTGATTTTCATTGATGATCATATACTCTTGGCCATAATCTTTCCTCTTAGTCTCCAAGATTATGTGATGCGTTGGTTTTATGACCTACCTGTTCACTTAGTAATTTTATTCATGCATCTAGTGATTCCTTTCTTACTCATTTCTCCATCAATATCAACTCTAAGATCCATTATGCTCAACTAGCAAAACTTAAACAGGATCCAATGAACATCTAGCCAACTATGTTTTAAGGAATAAGAACAATCTAGATAAGATGTCAAATGTGCTCGAGGACTTTGAGCTTTAGGAATTGTTTATTCAAAGTCTCTTACCACCTCTTCAGAGAGTGTTCTCTTTGATACCTCTCCTTCATTTTATTAATTTTTTCATACTCTAAATCTTCATGAGACCAAAATCCTATCTATAGGAAAGCTTAAGTATCGTGAAAACACTGTCCTCCATTCATTTAAAAACAAAACGCCATTTAAATCACCCCAAAATAAAACAACCAACACTAAAATGATTGTCAACGAGGTTACTCCTACTAAATAAGTTCAGTCACACCACCTTGACGTACGTTTACTAACTATCCTATGGCTCCACATTTTATGTTGTAATAACTTCTCGAGAGTAATATTATTACACTTCCTCCACCACTTGAGTTAGACCCATCATGCCCAAAAGTTAGGAACTACAATGATAACTTCCATCATGATGCAACTATCACAAATGTTTGGGACATTCTACAAATCGATGTTTCAAACTCCAATCAACGATCCAAGATCTTATTGATAACAACAAACTTGAGTTTCCAGAGCCTACATACTTTACACTAAATAATGAGAAAGGTAAAATCAAACTCTTTAATAAACAATCCCAAAATCATGACAACAAAGCTTTTGAATCTTCTACAAATCATGCATATCATGTAGTGCCTCGCCCGCATTGGGGGCTCTGGACTTCTTAGTTGCAAAATATTGACACTTCGTCACCAATCATATCTTTCTTCAATCGTGATTACCATCCAAATTTCACATCTAATCATTTATATACCAATGCATCTATTGGATCCATCCCCATCAATAATACTAAGGTTGACCCATCATGGCCCATTAGTGCATGTTCTATTTCACTTCTCAAAACTATAGGCTACCTTATATCACGAATTACATACTCCATGAATAAACCATATGGTGTCGTCAAACTATACATTATCGTTGGTCCTCTTACGATGCTTGTGCCTTTCCTCATTAGAAACATAGTTGATGGGTGTGACATGCTTCTTAGTATCAATTGGATTTTTCGATCTCAATCTATCATCTCTATGAATCACTTGTGACTCCAATTTATTCACAACAACAAAGTTATTTCTATTGACGGTATCCCCCATCTATTCCATGGTTGTCATCTCCTCACAAATTAGTTAGCACATCATCTACCTCCTCTAACTCATCACATTATATATTACTAAAAGTGTAATCTACCCCTATTTCACCTACTCTTGCATTATCTACACGACTCCATGACTATGTTGTTCCTACACATAGGCATATGCCCATTCATAGGACAGTTATTGCATCTCAACATAGATCACCACCTTGATTTATTACACATAGGTGTCCATCACCTTCACACTCAACATCACGTAGATCTCTATCGCCGAAACATTTTGTTATGCCACGTAATTCATCATATATTCATCCATCACATAAACATATACTTCATTCACCAACACAATGTTTTTCTATTATACCACCAATGTTAGTTTATAGTCATACACTTTCATCACCACATGCATCGATGGAGTAAATTCGTCCTTCATTGTCATTGGTTAGTTCTTTCACTCATGTACACTTGGGGGCATAACATCTAACACATTCCCCCATCTCATATTAGTAGAGCATCCATCATATTTGCATTATCATACATCAATATCCTCTAATAGGTATAATCATCACATGCTTTAACGTCGTCATTACCCTATGACACACTCTTGTGCTTCATTTCACACTTGATTATTGATGGAACACTACATATGAATCCCAAAAGTGTGAATTAGGGCTACACATCGAATCTCTTCACACATCTTGCATTATACATTCTATATTTAGTCTATATCATCTCAACCATTGCATATGTACATATCATACACATTTTACACATCGTACTAGTGTTCATCACATATAAGTCACACTCTTATTTGTCTACAAGTATAGTATTGCATATTACTCATTCTACGTATGCTACATAACACGCATTTCATACTTTTAGCCTATTTACACATCTTGCATTACGCATCGCATATTTACACATTTTATTCATCACGTGGTCTTCTATTATCATTATGCATCCTATATTTACTTCACACATGCAACACTCACTACCCTATGACGCACTTTAGTTCCTTGGTCTATACTGATTGCCGAGGGTTTAAAATTAGATGGACCTTATCTTCATCACACATTCATCATTTGACCTTTAATTGTGCAAAATTCCTATGTTAGTGATATACGCTATATGCTAAATGGTAACCTACTCTATCACCTTATAGTGGTATACGCTTTAGGCTACATCACCACTCCCTCTATTCATTTAGTAGTGATACACGCTTTAGGTTAAATCATCACTATTATGCTCATCTTGTCGTGACATACGCTTCAGCTATAAGATCACTCATACGCATCGTATCTAGGTCATATATCATCAACACATACATACTTATCAAATTACGTTTAGACACAACACACACTTTGACTATTTCTCGAAGACGCACTCTTGTTTACGGTTTATTCTTGGTGATGAGGGAGAAAACTAAACGAACCTCACTGCATATAATTCCATTCATTTGGGGTACGCGTGGCTCCTACCATCCATATTTTATTCCATTACATCCATCCATAACATGTTGCATAAATTTGTTGCTTTTACTCTTGCTTACTTTTGCTTGTATATAGTCGCTTATTACACATACTAGTTAGATCTCTTGTATGTCATTTATCTATACCATACACCCATGCACATTCACACCTTTGTCTAGTTGTAATCATAGATACAAGTCTCTTACACACATCGGGATGCTTTCCTTACACCACTCCTACAATGATCGTTGGGGACATCCACATTCATACACTACATGTGCTATTGTTTAATTTTGTACTTAGCACTTTACATTACTTGATTATAAATGCCTTTCATTTACTAGTTATCTTTATAACATGCTAACGAATGCTTCATGTGCAACATTTTTTTGTAGAATTATTTTCTTTCATGGCTATCTGCTTTTTTATGCTTGTTTACTATCGACTACTCTTGTATATGGGATTTTCCTTTGTTTGGTGTGCACACTTGTTTGTTGTATGCAGACACCATGGCCTTGAGTGTCTTATGATATCCTAAGTGATCATCTCATACTTTTACACATTATTTATTTTTAATTTATCATTAATCACAACTTTATTCATAGATATAACACACTTTGTCACAATCATATTACATGCATTATCTATCATCATATACATTATATCATCATCACCTTACTTGATTGCTCAAAACTATGCATTACAAACCAATTCAACAAATACAAACACTATTCAAATGCATGAAGCATTAGCCATCAAATGCATCATACGTCATCATCACATCAATAAAACATCAAATACAATGCTCATACGCCAATAAATCCATCTATATATATTGTTCATAATCATAGTTACAAGACATATCATCACTAGGAGAAAAATCCCTAGCATCAATACATCAATACAAAGCATATCTCATTATCACTATCACTGTCTGCAATTGCAAGAGATCTAAAATTAGAAGCCTTTTCGCTAACTTAGTATTGTTGATCGCAATCTTAGTATCTCTTTACTTGTCTACACAATAGTTTCACCTCTGTCGAATGCTCTATGAAACATATTTATAACTTGACAAAATATGCAAATATATCATGTACTTGAGGACCACCACACACTACCTCTCTAGCTCATTGTGTCTCCTTATGCACCTCATCCCTATCACTTAGTAGCACGGTACATGTCACTATTGCTATTTATTCATCGGCTCGAACAAATGGGCATTCTCGCCAAGAATATATCTACATGCTCTAGCATGTCTCCACCTGCGAGTATGTTAGTGGGCACATTCTACATCAATGTGCAAATAGATGTGTCCACAATCAATTACCAATAGGCATAAACTAAAACCATAAGAAGAACATGTTAGATAATAATGACTATTACACAACCAAGTAAAAAATCATACAAAATAACTACATAAAACTCATGTTTTGTTATCATCGTTGTTATGCCATGGGGGTAGGTAATTTCCCCTACTCCTCCTCCCAAAGGTGCTCCTTCGCTGACATAAAGACCAAAAATAAATATACCCATCGATGAGAGGCACACCATGCACCATATGCTTCAAGACACCCTACATTGTCCACATCTATAGACTTTATTGTCGCATCGGCCTCATCTATCCCCTCGGAGGTACTAGCTTCTCTCTTGTTGGCCCTAGTCTTGCTCCAACCCTCTTTTGTTCCCTAATATCTCTAACCCATACATATGGCTCTGGGGGCACATCTCGGGCAATACTAAATCTGTCAGAAACCCGCACACCTTGAAATAATTTAGTCACGCAGTAAAAACCGCTCCTCTAACCACATCGTCCATCATATGCATTGTATCTCTACTTCATCCTATGGCCATCCTCTGTAGTCTTGGTATAGCCTCCATATCAAAGCCTCCGGCCCCATGCAAGCAATCATCACTCTACAGTATCCGTATCCATTCTCTTTCCATATACACTGCCATCTCCTAGCAAATATGTCTAGCCTCACGTAATTTCCACTAGGTCCACAGATCGACCTCAATACTGCAATATGCTCATAGGCCCATACATGCATTAATGTCATAGCTCCAATACCACCACCATACTCCTCCTATGTAAATATGTATAGATCCCTATATAGGTGGGCCAACACACATTATGCCCAAGCATACCTAGTGCTCTCCTCCTCTATCTAATGACATATATCATGCATCTTATATAAGATGCCTACACCACCACCCTCCACTGCAATCGATGATGCTATCACCATGGAAATAAACTTCCATAATCGTGGAACCCTTGATCTTAGAATAAAATATAGGTTAATATGGGCCTCGATAGAACTCGAGTCCCCACAAAATTCTACCTAACGGCCCTCATCTGTCAATGCATATCATCCACTGCCATAACCTATAGCCTCTCGCCAAAAATAGGTAATCACAATATGCGATACACATCCTCTAGTGTAATCAGTAATCTCCCCTTTCGGAAACCAAAAGGTGTAAATATCTATACACCACCACTCATACAATGTTGTAAGTATAAGCACATTATGGGGCACATCCCCATCCTCATTATGTGTCGCATGTCCAAACGGTCCAAAACATCCCATTGCTCATCTAACAACCCTAATCTAAGTAATGTACTCAAATGGTGGCCACCTTGAAACTCTCTAGAGTGAATATAACTATACACACAAAAAAACCACAACAAATATAGCATTTGCATTGAAATATGATAATTATAGATTAAAATTTGAATTGAATACATATTTTTATTATTACGAGTTAGAGGTGAGGGAATCAACCACAACCAAACCCTATTTATTCTGTCATCCCTCCCGAACACTCCCACTGATTTCTCAACATCCCCGGGTAGTCAAGAAGATTTAGCAGCCCACATAGTTGAAAACAAAATTGAAATTGAGGATTTAATCAAAACAATGAGGGATTCACAATCTACAAACCCCCACCGCGCCTCTCTTGCAAACACATTGGAGGCATTACTTGTTCAAGTTGATGTGGAAATGGGGAAAATTGATCATTGGACAACTTACAGAGAGGGTTGTAGGGTTTATTATTCCAACAAATTGTCATATGTGGATGTAAAGAAAAAGAAATTTCAAAAGACCTCATATGCGCCTTATTCACGGACCCCCGCACTAATTTTCCTGTTCGTTGTCATGTAAATGGTTTCCCATCCATTGGTGCAATAATAATTTGATTAAAAATAATTTTTGGGACCGATGGTGGATGGTGTTTGATTTTCCACCTTGTAATAACAACGAGGTGCCACTATACTTTTTGAGGAAACTCTATTGTGAGTTTATCCTCAATGAGATCCCAAATTATTTTGATTTCTGAGATTTCCAGGGCGAGGAAAAGGATCTACATAGGATCGACCAGGTGCACAACGTGCACCTATTCAGTAGGGTAGATTCCCCACACAGAAGCCCCCTCACCCTGAGATTGTCCCTCAAGTAGTGAAGGAGACAGTAGAGATTGATACACTCCACGTGCTTCAGGGGCTATCTATGACCCTTGTTTGACATACGAGGGAGATTTTTGAGCCAGATGCTCGTGGAGGTACACAGAGTATTCCCTCAGGGAGTACTAGCATGAGGCCACATCTTTTCTCGTCATGTGGTAGCATATGTTTGGGGCCCATGAGGAGGACGATACTTTCATGCGTACTTGATTTTGGTGCACTGGTGCTAGGGGTGCACATGATAATGTCACTATGTCAGATGTCCTTTTGAGTGAGACATTTGGATTACATTCATCGGCGTCACCTTCGTAGGTAAATTTGTTATGTTTTGTTATGTGTGTTACAAAAAGTTTGGAGTACTTGATTTACTTATATATGTTAAATTTTTGAAATAATTGTATTTGTACATGTATATGCATTGATATTATAGTGCGGGGGTGCATCTTCATCCCGACCATAGGTGGTGAGCACCATGCGTACACATACATTCACAGAGGTAATTTAGAATGTTAATTATGTAAAATTTTCACATACATGTGTGTGTACATGTATGTGTGTATATATGTGTATATATATATATATGTGTATATATATATATATTAGTTTTGAAGTCAAATATATGTATGTTCTTGTATGTCCATCTAACTCACGTGATATACATGTTTGATAAAGATGTTGACTTCACTAGACACCCCACCATCTCTGACAAGTAGATAAAGGTGTTGCCGTTGTGATTTCATCTGTGCAACAACTCACTGAGGTATTCAAACAACACGTAAATTTTGTTAAATTTCTCGTGTAATTCATATTATGTTAAATTACATGTTAGTAATGTCTTTCATTGTAGAATTATTAAATTATGTTAATAATGTCCTTCATTGTGTATATGTAGGAGTTACTTGTGACATGTAGTAGCCCTGTTCATTTGATTCACAGGCGTGGCGGGGTAAAAACAATAGTTCTATATTGATAAAATTAGTTAAAATATTGTCATTATGTACATACATGTACTTAGTTCTATTTTTGCTAATTTTGATGTTAGATTTTTTGATCTTATGTGTATGTAGGGAACTTCAACCCCCTCCATTTTGACTTCGAGGGCACGGACTCCTCCATCTCATCGTCTTCGTACCCCCGTTCATCTTGCGAGGAGCTCGATGACTCATCTGAGCATGAGATGCAAATTCGGCGTGATGAAAACTTGCGGTAAGTTTGTGTATTTATGTAAATACTTTCATTCTAGCATGGTCTTAAATACATGTTGAAAACATATATAAATTAAGTTTTGAAAAAAAACATTGTTTGCATTTATAGGCTCATCTACAGGTGAGTATTCAGTGGAAGAGGACTCGAAGCATGGGCTCGGATGATCCAAAGTCATCTCATAGATCTCCATCTTCATCTAAGGGAGGGCCTTCTTCGAGCAAGGCCAAGAGAGGGATAGATTTTGATGAGTAGGAAATATATATGTCTTACATGACATTGTTTTTGTATGCCTATGTGCATGGCATTGTATGTACGCCTATATGGCATTTGAACTTGATGGTATATGACCTATTTGGGCATTTTTGTATTTATTATGCACATTAAAATACTATTTGGAACTTGATAATTTTGTATGAGACCTTACATTTCTGAGATTATTTTTGCATGAAACTAATATGATGTGCACTTGACAATATTTAAGACATTATGGATTATTTTTTCATTTATTGGTGATGTACATGTACTAGCATTTTCAATGTATAATATGCATCAAACTTTGGAAATCAATATTTATATAATGTATGTATATAAAGAGTTACCTAATCTGAGTAATTATTCATTCAATTTATCAATGTGTATATGTGTATTTACCTTACTTGTGCTTCTTCTTGCTCATGGTCTCTTTTGTCTTGGTTCTATCTTATCATGCACTTACTACATTCTTCTATGCTTCTTATTCTTCTCCCTGTTAAAACACCTAGAGAGTCATCACAATTTGATGCCTTTCATCTGTTGATATTTTGAGAATGTCTCTCCATATACATTACTCAATGCTTGAGAATGTCTCGGATGATGACATTCTGATTCAGACACTCAATGATTCTTGATTGTCTAATCCTATCAATTCGTGTTATTACCTTTAAATCTGTAGGCATTTCAAGTTATTTGGAAATCACATCACACCCTTCACTAGGCTTGATGACTACCCCTATCCTTTTGAAGGCGCTTTTGAAAGCATCCATGGGTTTATCATAGCATAAATTATCAATGAATGGAAGGTCACTAAGCCGTAGGCAGCTGACTCCCATCAGAACTAAACAAGAAAGATTTACTAGGTGATTGATAACTCCCGTGTGTTCTTAGACATACCCCTATCAAATTCATTCTTAAGCCAATCTAGTCATTCAGGGCTCTTAAGGGACTACGCCTGGATGAGGTAGCCTGAAAAAGCATGGGTAGTGTAGGGAACCAAAAAAAATCCTCCACTAGTGTTCACTAGCCACCCCGATGTGTTGGCGTAGTTGGTTCGGTCCCACGAGCTTCCGTTTGCAAACTACAGCGTCTGGGAGCCCTACATTGACTCAGACTGCAGTATTTCACGCGTTTGCAAACAATAGGACAACGAGAGAACCGAATGGAGATGGAGAAAACTGGGAGAGGATTTTGTAGAGGGCTTCAACATGGAGGTTTTGGATCTGATGAGATCTCTAGGTGCCACGGAGTCGAGAAATCACATGTCGAAGATATAACGTGTTTTGGTCTCAGGGCTCTTAAGAGACTACGCCCGAACGAGGTAGCCAAAAGCACGGGAGCGTAGGGAACCAAAAAAATCCTCCACTAGCATTCACCTAGCCACCTGATGTGTTGGCGTAGTTGGTTTGGTCCCATAAGCTACCGTTTGCAAAATACAACATCTAGCTGACCTTACTGTTTGACTCGAGACTACACTATTTTCATGTGTTTGCAAACAATAGGACAATGAGAGAACCGAATGGAGATGGATAAAACCATGAGAGGGATTTTTGTAGAGGCCCCGACATGACATGGGTCTGGATCGATGAGAGATGTCTCTAGGTGCCGCGAGTGAGAAATCACCGTCGAAGATATAGCGTGTTTTGGCCTCAGGGCTCTTAAGGGACTACGCCCAGACGAGGTAGCCCGAAAGCATGGGTAGCATAGGGAACCAAAAAAAAAAAATCCTCCACTAGCATTCACCTAGCCACCCCAACATGTTTGGTGTAGTTGGTTTGGTCCCACGAGCTTCGTTTGCAAACTACAGCATCTCAGAGCCCTACGTTTGACTTTCAACTGCAGTATTTTTCACGTGTTTGCAAACAATAGGACAGTGAGAGAACCGAATGGAGATGGAGAAAACCAGAGAGAGGATTTTCATAGAGGGCCCCAACATGGAGGTCTTGGATCTTGATGAGACATCTCTAGGTGCCACGGAGTGAGAAATCACCCGTCGAAGATATAGCGTGTTTTGGCCTCAGGGCTCTTAAGGGACTACGCCGGACGAGGTAGCCCGAAAGCACAGGGAGTGTAGGGAACCAAAAAAAATCCTCCAATAGCATTCACTAGCCACCCCGACATGTGTTGGCGTAGTTGGTTTGGTCCCATGAGCTTCCGTTTGCAAACTATAGCATCTGGACCTACTGCTTTGACTCGAGACTACGGTATTTTCGCATGCGTTTTGCAAACAATAGGACAACGAGAGAACCGAATGGAGATGGAAAACCATGAGAGGATTTCATAGAGGGCCCTGACATGGAGGTCTTGGATTTGACGAGACATCTCTAGGTGCCACAGAGTCGAGAAATCACCGTCGAAGATATAGCGTGTTTTGGCCTCAGGGCTCTTAAGGGACTACGCCCGGACGAGGTAGCCCGAAAGCATGGGTAGCGTAGGGAACCAAAAAAAAATCCTCCACTAGCATTCACTAGGCCATCCAGATGTGTTTTGGCGTAGTTGGTTTGGTCCCTGAGCTTCCGTTTGCAAACTACTGACATCTGGAGCCCTTACACTGACAGACTCATTATTATTTCATGCGTTTGCAAACAATAGGACAACGAGAGAACCGAATGGAGATGGAGAAAACCATGAGAGGATTTTGTAGAGGGCCTTGACATGGAGGTTTGGATCTGATGAGACATCTCTAGGTGCCATGGAGTCTGAGAAATCACATGTCGAAGATATAACGTGTTTTGGCCTCAGGGCTCTTAAGGGACTACGCCGACGAGGTAGCCGAAAGAAAGGGGGGAGTGTAGGGAAAAAAAAAATCCTCCTCCACTAGCATTCACTGGCCACCTTGATGTGTTGGCATAGTTGGTTTGGTCCCATGAGCTTCCGTTTGCAAACTATAGCATCTTCTGGACGAGCCCTACATGACTGACTAGACTACACTAGTATTTCACGTTTTGCAAACAATAGGACAGCGAGAGAACCGAATGGAGATGGAGAACACGATGAGAGGGATTTTTAGAGGGCCCTTAACATGGAGGTCTTGGATCTAATGAGACATCTCTAGGTGCCATGGAGTCTAGAGAAATCACCGTCGAAGATATAGTGTGTTTTGGCCTCAGGGCTCTTAAGGGACTACGCCCGGACGAGGTAGCCTGAAAGCACGGGGAGCATAGGGAAAAAAAAAAATCCTCCACTAGCATTATTCCTGGCCACCCGATGTGTTGGCGTAGTTGGTTTGGTCCCATGAGCTTCCATTTGCAAACTATAGCGTTGCTTGAGCCTATACACGACTTGACTTACTGCTACAATATTTCGTGCGTTTGCAAACAATAGGACAACGAGAGAACCGAATGGAGATGGAGAAAACTATGAGAGGATTTCGTAGAGGGATTGACATGGAGGTTTTGGATATGATGAGACATCTCTAGGTGCCACGGAGTTCGAAATCACATGTCGAAGATATAACATGTTTTGGTCTCAGGGCTCTTAAGAGACTACGCCGAACGAGGTAGCCCGAAAGCATGGGGAGCGTAGGGAACAAAAAAAATCCTCCACTAGCATTCACCAGGCCACCCTGATGTGTTGGCATAGTTGGTTTGGTCCCATGAGCTTCCGTTTGCAAACTATAGCATCGGCAGCCCCTACTGACTGACTTAGTTGTTTTTTATTTCATGCCTTTGCAAAACAATAGGACAACGAGAGAACCAAATGGAGATGGATAAAACCCGTGAGAGGATTTTTCGTAGGGCCCCTGACATGGAGGTCTTCTTGGATCTAATGAGACATCTCTAGGTGCCAGAGTCGAGAAATCACCGTCGAAGAAGATATAGCATGTTTGGGCCTCAGGGCTCTTAAGGGACTACACCGGACGAGGTAGCCCAGAAAGCACGGGGAGCGTAGGGAACCAAAACAAAGACTCCACTAGTGTTCACCCAAAATCCATCGGATGTGTTGGCTTATGGTTTGGTCCCATGAGCTACCATTTGCAAAAATATAGCGTCTCCAATGACCTTTGATCTTTATTCACTGACTCTTCACTTGCACTATTTATTTCACATGTTTGCAAACAATAGGACAACGAGAGAACCAGATGGATATGGATAAAACCATGAGAGGATTTCGTAGGGCCCTGAAAATTTTTCCATGTTAGTACTGAAGAGCTTCAAACTTTCATTGAACGACTACATAAATCTAACCTAAATAGTTAGAGTAATAGACTAAATCAACATTCTATTTCTCACATATAAAATGAATTTCTTCCTTCAAAAAAGAAACTATGGGTGAATGCTCAATCAAAAAATAAATTACAATTCTAAATGAGTTTTCAGGCTCAATTATCAATACTTCATTGCAATTTTTTCTTGCCAGTATGTTGCTTTTGGAACTACCTGGTTTGATTTGTGAAGTTGAAGTAGTTGGGATTAATAAAAATAATCAACTTGGCATGTTGTCCTTAAGATTATCCATGATTCTATTGACAACATCACATAGATCTTCCATTCTAGTTAAGTTGTGATCCTTCCACGCTTCCCATTTTTCCTTTTCTTCTACTCGTATCTTCTCTTTAAGTTCTTCCAGATGTTTTTGGGTAATCAAATTGACTCTTTATGACTTTTAGGAGGCATTTCTTCTTGAATCATAGTGACATCTTCACCTAATTTTTTTTCTTCATGATGTTCATTGTCATCTAAAGTTGAAGACTAAAAATTTATATGGCCTTTGGCTTCTTTTTGGGCACAAACAACCTTTTGTAATGTCAAAAAAATTCAGGCTCTTCATTCTCTGTTTGATTGAAGATATTCATTCTTTCAAAATGAATAGTTGGAACATTGGTGGTCTCCCAACAAAACTAAGTTCATAGTCTACATAGTTGCATCTATGGAAAAATCATTGAACATTGGTGGTTTCCTCCACCCGTGCTTTCGGGCTACCTCGAGGCGTAGTCCCTTAAGAGCCCTGAGGCCAAAACATGCTATATCTTGATGGGTGATTTCTCGGACTCCATGGCACCTAGAGATGTCTCGTTAGATCTGAGACCTCCATGTTGGGGCCCTCTACAAAATCCTCTCGTGGTTTTCTCCATCTCCATTCGGTTCTCTCGTTGTCTATTGTTTTCAAACGTATGAAATAGTGTAGTCTGAGTCAGTGTAAGGCTACTAGATGTTGTATTTTGCAAATGGTAGCTTGTGGGACCAACCAAACCATCTGGGCCAACACATGTCCAAATGGCTGGTGAATGCTAGTGGAGGATTTTTTTTGGTTCCCTACGCTCCCCGTGCTTTCGGGCTACCTCGTTCGGGCGTAGTCTCTTAAGAGCCACGAGGCCAAAACATGTTATATATCTTCGACATGGGTGATTTCTCGGACTCGTGGCACCTAGAGATGTCTCGTTAGATCAGAAACCTCCATGTTTAAGCCCTCTACAAAATCCTCTCATGTTTATCCATCTCCATTCGGTTCTCTCGTTTGTCTATTGTTTGTAAAAATGTGAAAATAGTGTAGTAGTCGAGAGTGTGTAAGCTTTGCTAGATGTTGTATTTTGCAAAGGTAGCTTGTGGGACCAAAACCACTAGGCCAACATGTGAGGATGGCTAGGTGAATGCTAGTGGAGGATTTTTTTTTGGTCCCTACTATGCTACCCGTGCTTTCGGGCTACCTCGTTCGGGCGTAGTCCTTAAGAGCCCTGAGGCCCAAAACGTTATATCTTGATGGGTGATTTCTCGGACTCGTGGCACCTAGAGATCTCGTTAGATCAAAACCTCCATGTTGGGCCCTCTATGAAATCCTCTTCATAGTTTTCTCCATCTCCATTTGGTTCTCTCGTTGTCTATTGTTTTGAAATGCGTGAAATAGTGTAGTCAAGTAGTGTGTATTTTGTTAGATGTTATATTTTGCAAATGGAAGCTTGTGGGACCAATCAACCAAACAACACACACAACATGGGGATGGTGGCTTGGTGAATGCTAGTTTTTTTTTTTTGGTTCCCTATGCTGCCCGTGCTTTTTGGGCTACCTCGTCAGGCGTAGTCCCTTAAGAGCCTGAGGCCAAAACACGTTATATCTTGACGGGTGATTTCTCGGACTCAAGTGGCACCTGCACATGTCTAGAGATGTCATGTTAGAGATCGAGACCTCCATGTTGGGGCCCTCTATGAAATCCTCTCATAGTTTTCTCCATCTCCATTTGGTTCTCTCGTTGTCCTATTGTTTGCAAACACATGAAAATAGTGTAGTTAGTCGAGTTGTAAAATTTTGCTTAGATGTTATATTTTGCAAAGCGGAAGCTTGTGGGACCAAACCAACTATGCCAAACATGTGGGGTGGCTAGGTGAATGCTAGTGGAGGATTTTTTTGGTTCCCTACGCTCCCCGTGCTTTTGGGCTACCTCGTCGGGCGTAGTCCTTAAGAGCCCTGAGGCCAAAACACGTTATATATCTTGACGGGTGATTTCTCGGACTCGTGGCACCTAGAGATGTCTCGTTAGATCAGAACCTCCATGTTGGGGCCCTCTATGAAAAATCCTCTCGTTTTTTCTCCATCTCCATTGGTTCTCTCGTTGTCCTATTGTTTGTAAATGCGTGAAATATGTAGTTTGAGTCGAGTGTAGTAGGTGTAAGGATGCTATGTTGTAGTTTTGCAAAATGGAAGCTCGTGGGACCAAACCAACTATGCCAACACGTCGGGGTGGCTAGGTGAATGCTAGTGGAGGATTTTTTTGGTTCCCTACACTACCCGTGCTTTTGGGCTACCTCGTCCGGGCGTAGTCCCTTAAGAGCCCTGAGGCCAAAACACGTTATATCTTTGATGGGTGATTTCTCAGACTCGTGGCACCTAGAGAGATATCGTCGTCAGAGATCGATACCTCCATGTCATTTGGGGCCCCTCTGAAAATCTCTCATGGTTTTCTCCATCTCCATTTGGTTCTCTCGTTGTTTACTATTTTTTTGCGCATGTGAAATCTGTATGAGTCGAGTGTAAGGTTGTCCATTGCCAATCACATGAATAATATAGGTGGTTCATACAATATAGGTGGTGAAATGAGAATTTTAATTTTAATAAGATATTTTTACAATATAGGTGGTGAAATGAGAATTTTTTTGTTGTTCCTTTTTAATATTTAATTTCTCTTAGCTTCACTTGGCTTTGAGAATAATAAATTCTCTCTGTGAGTGCCCGACCACGTGAAGGTGGAATTTTTTGGCACCACTAACCTACATAAACATGTTAGTAAGCAATTAAATAGAATTTTAAATCATACAAAATTTAAACAAAATCATTTAAGTAAATATTCAAATTAAATTCATGAAGAACATACCTTTGCAAATTCAATCCAATGAACCGCAAGGATCAACTCTATTCTTGATAGTAGCAAGAATTGCTTCATGATCTGATTCACGAACCTTCCACAGATTCTTGTTTGATGGCCGACCTCGATATTTGATCAATTTAATATTTGTTGCAAGGACCAAATGTGAATAGTGAAGTATCTTCGATGTACTTCATAGTCTTCAAACAACCAAATGTTTGATTTTTTGATAGGATATCATCGAAGCCAAGTTCAGTGACTACCATTGACCCAGTGGGATACTCAAGGTCTTCACCATCAATGATTGTGGAAGTCAATTTTTTCCCCCTCTACACAATGAGACAAGAAGTAGTATGTTCCCTCTTCGTTAAATTCCATCGCAATAACTGTAAAAATGTGCCCTATGTATCACAAAGTAAAATTGTTCAGTCAATTTAAAAATACATTAAGAGTTGACCATTTAATAATTTATAAATCTAAAACATGGCATGTACATATATGTATGTACCTTGTTGCACTAAATCAGAGACTTGGTCAAAGTCAGGTGATGTTGTCATTTGATCTGAAGACCCTGCAAGTTGTAATGCTCGTGGAACTTGATGTGTGTCGAGTGGAATTAGAGGTCTACAAGTCCATTCATCCACCCATTGTTGTGACTCACATTCATTCCATGTAAAATCAATGCATGATATACAAAAACATGTCATGCACCTAGTATAAATAGTCCAAGCATTTGCATCTGAACTACGGAATGAGTGCATATCACTTGATCTTGCAACTATCATACAATCTTCAAATTTTTCCAGATGTTGTTCCTCTATCAACCAAAAATATCTATGAACCATTGATCTCTCTTGAGATTCATGGCCCATATTCTTGACACACCAATCAAACAATATTTTTTGCATCTATAAATTTAGCACCATCCTTGAACTTTAACTCTTCTCTTGCAAGTGCTCTTTTCACACATGCTCTACACCATCATGCTCTCCTTTTCCATGCCCTGCCTCAGTAAAACTCTAGATATGTTGTACATTTTTTTTTTTGCATCTTCTTAGCCAATAAAACATCTGTGCATTCTTGAATTGTGATGTGCAGTTGTCTGACCAAATGTAATGTTTATTGAAACTAATGTTCCTCTCATTCAAGTTTGCATAAAACACCTAGAAACACCCTTGTACATATTTTGTAGAATGTGTCGATCATCACTGATGTAGAAATGATACTCTCTTAATATTTTTGATCTTTCTCAGTGCTTTCAGGAGAGTGCATGAATGTTATATGCATGAAAATAGAAACTTGCATTGAGTTATAATATTGAGACTGAACCTCCATTTGTGGCTGTAATGTGTAATTCTCTGTGAAGTCAACTACTAAAACAATAGTACCAAGTGGGAATGTGTCCTTTCTTAACTTGAATTGTTCATCCAACCATCGAGCTCTATGTGTGTGCCTTGCATACTCATAAAAAATTTCTCTCTGAATTTGACCATATATTTTGATACTAGGTAATTTTTTCTAACAAGCTCACACCTCTTAGATTCTTTTCCATCTTTTAATTGATATGCCACCGATTTATATTTGGTGAAATCAACCAATTCTTTTCCTATTGAATATGTACTCTCCTCATGGATACAACTTTTCAGATTTGGCAAGCCACCACATACATTGCACATTCCATCCAAACATGCTTTGTTATAAAAAAATTGTCTTGTTGATTTTTCACAAAATATTGTTGGAATAAATTCCCTTGAAGATTTTTTGTGGGACATTTAATCCACACTCTGCAACATGATGTCAGTATGCAAAAACATGCGTATTTGACAAAAAAACATCATAATGCATTGAAAATTCAACATGATGCCTGCAACAACAAGTGGTACGTGAGTGATTGATTTTCACATAAAAGGGTTTGCTCATTTCAAAGAATCTTTGGCTAATGTTAATTTGTGGATTTTCATTCTTAAACTTAGAGAACAATTCTGTTTGAGTCATATCTAAGAAATGTTTTGCACATGATTCATGATTACGAGAACCTATTCTTCTTTTTACTGTATCTCTTCTATTCGGTGACACCCTTGTGTTCTCATTCCAAAATTTTACAATTAATTCTTTTAGAATATCAGATGTATTCTTGTCTTTTTGTGGAAGTCTGCTAGAGAAATCCCAATAGTTAGTGTTATTGAGTGACTCAAGACGTTTACGTCTCTCTATTGCTTTCATTAGTGTTTTTTTGTTTAGCTTCAAAGCACTGCTTGTTTTTCTAATCAAGCATTTATTAACTATTTTATCACTTACTATACAATTAGTAAGTGCACACCATGTAGCATTACTATCTTTGGTGTGTCTTTTGCCACCTACAGTTTGGTATGCTTTATGTATGTTTTCAACAATTGACGCATTTTGATCAACAACATTAGATGTTCTTAACCCCAGGGTCTTCATTATAGGTCTCATCTTAATTAATTTCATCAATGTAACAAATAATTGACATCTTTGTGTGTCATTTAAATTCTCAAAGTAATTATCCCAAATTCCACTAGCTTTTCTTCTCGCATTTCTTTCAGACATTTTGTTAGGCATTGGTTTTATAATGTTTTCATCAATTTCAATTAAGTGAATTGGTTTTCTTCACAAAATGGAAGGAGGTGTTCTTAGAGGTGAAGATTCATTTACAAGGTTACTTTCTTCATTTAGTGTTTTCATACAAATTTGGGGTTAACATTTGGATTCTCAGGTAAGGGTTCAACAATTGGATTCATATCAATTTCTTCATCCATACCAACATTATCATTCAATTCAATATCATTCAATATCATTATTCATTGCAAAATCATTATTCTCTACATTTTCATTATGTATTTCATCCCCATTTTCTAATACATTAGCTACATTTGATATAGCGGATGTACCTTGCCCTGCTCGAAGTTTTTGCATTCTCTTCAATTTCTTTATTCTCTTCTCTTCCAATTGCTCGGTGTCTTGTTCTTGACTTTCCTCTTGTCCTTAGCTCGACGTTTATCACCCATGATTAGAAAAAATCAACTAGTGGGGTAGGGGACAAAATGAACTACTAAAAAATCGTGCAAGAATGTAGAGAAAATTACAGACAAAACAGAATGTTTGTAGAATTCCCGTGAAAGAGATGAAAGGGACGTTGGGGGCCCATATATATAAAAAAAAAAAAATGTACGTTATACGTGTATGTGTTATAAACGTACATACACGTTTTGTATTTTCTCTTTTTCCAAGCCATGCCTCAAGGCTTGGGATCGGTTTGGATCCCCAAGCCTGAGGCATGGACTATCAAACACAACAAACAACGTGTTTTTGCAAGAAAATGTAAAAATGCCACTTCCTCTATGATAAATCAAAATAAAACAATCGATCCATTTTTAAAAAAATTATACCATGACGTAGAGTAGAGTTTCTTCTTTCTAAAAATATAATTTTTCAAATTTTCTAACTAATATAAGGTTTCCATATTATTTATTTTCTAACTATGCCTTTTTATAGCTATTTTTTGAAGTGTAAATATGTCTATCTTTCATGGTGTATCTTTTTTTTTGGGTGATGAAATTTTAAAAAAAAATTATACTAGCCCAAACTAGGCATAATTCTATACATATTAAAAAAAATCTAATTTTTGATATTTTTGAGGTAGTTAGGGGGGCACGGTCGGAGCTCCGTTATTTTTCAAAACATAAAATTTATGTACTAGAAAAATCATAAATAAAAAATATATTGCTATAAAAATCTAAAAAAATGGAGCCCAAACTAGATGCTCCTAGCTATCTTTCTACTAAAGGGTTTTCAAAAATACTAAATGGTGCTCAAAAAATGGTGGGGGGCACGAAAGTCACTCTATTATGTTTTTAACAAAAAAGTATCTTTGAAACTAGAGCATACAATTGTTGGTATTTTAGTTGTTTGACCCACTTAAACTTATCCAAAATGGGGGCATATAATTGGTGTCATCCTATAATTTCCACACACCATTACATGATCATTATAAAATTATAATTCATCATCATCGAACACTTACTCATACACCATACGGTATTTCGCATCACTTTCTAGTGATTCCCCTAATGACATTATTTGGGGGCAAAAATCATAAAATATCCGCATGAGTAACCAATCAATCAATCACGTACACTTCAATCTCTATAACAATAAAAATTAAATCAACCAACCAGCTAGAACACAACACATTTATCCTCCTAGATGACCTCACTTAGGAGTTATATCACCATTTTCCCCTAGATGAACTAAGATGGGATGTTATTCTACATTTCGTGATTGCTTCGAGATGACCTAACTTGGAATCCACAACATATACACTATGGTGAAACCATTGGATTGGGGTTAATGAGACGTCATTTCCTTTCCTATATTGGTCCTATATGGGTCAACACATTTGATCAAAAATTTGGATCAAAAATTGGAAAAATTTGAACTTTATCTGTCTCAAGCGACTAGATCTTTTGAGGATGTAGTTAAAGTTGGAGAGTAAAAATAGACCTCTCTCAATACACTCTTCCCTCGGTGACAAAATTCCCAAATCCTCAATTTTTTGTACACATTCAATTGGGTTGGGAATGGATCACTCCCTTTCCCATCACATCTCCATTGATGATAAAAATCAAAATCTCCAATCATTCAACACCACAATCATCAATATTGCTTAGTGATCCTCATAACAATCCCACGTCTCTCATTATGCCGCATCGATCAACACATTTATCCATGGTTCATCACGTTATATGTTATCACTCGGCACATACTTCTACTACACTCTTTGCATACTTTAGCGACACAAAAGTCTCTAGACTTCTCAGGTATGCATCTCTATATACTTTATGTTACCAAAATTTCTCTCACCAACATAAAGTGAGGGTGAATGTAGACACAAAATCACACACTTACTATTATTAACTACCAAGTATATTGTTTTATATATGGATCTTGTGTAATAAAATTACTCATTAATGACCCATTTCATAGTCCATCTGTTGTTTTGTTGGTCCTTATTGTTGTTTTTCTTTCACACTTCTCACTCATACAAATAGATCGGTCACGTCTTAGGGATCCCTGTTTTTCAACTCTCACTCATTTAGACCATCACTTGTCTATGGACACTAACACTGGCACTCTTGTCCATCTTGGGTGCTCCTATCCTATTTGTATTTGATTTTATTTTTGACATTTGAGGTTGATATTTATGGTTTTCCCTCTCATTTCCAAGGTACTAGTTGGCATGTTGGGTCATTATTGTTTAAATTCAAATAAGAGATCCCTATATAAACACAACATACATATCATTATATGGGTACAATATTCTTATAAAGGGATATATATCTACATAGAATGAGGGATTGCATTTGGGCCATTATTCGCATACACACTACATAGGAAGGGGACTTGACTATTTCATCCACACATTTGCATTTTTATCTAGCTATTTCCCACTATCTTGGCATTATTGGCGTGAGAGTGACCTAGGAGCACTATTGCACACAAAAGCACACAAAACTACATCATGTTTGAGATGTAGTGCAATGCTTAGTTGTAAGTCCACCATCGTGGTAACTAAGGACAATTTGACACCCGATTTTGCATCTTTCTTTTTAGGATTTGATGTCTATTTAAGGGTTTTGTAGATTCTTTCTTCATTACATGTTTACAGGTACCTCGATGATCCAAGTGTGACATACACGTGACAAAAGGAAAGCAAGTGTGAAGTCTTAATGACCATATCGAAACTAGAAACCGACCTATTCTCGCAAACCCGGATGCCCAGAATTAGTACCAGGTGCCCTGTTTGGCCGAGTTCCACATCTACTACACGTTTATGTGGTTTGTTACGATGGTATATTCTGCTATTACATCACACTTATCAATCACAGTCACCGTGATGTAAGAACGAGTCCGTGTAAGTGTTTTATCCCCTTAGTTCCTTTCATTTATAAAATCAAATAAATTGTTTAGGATTCATATTTCATTTACAACAATTCTATACATTTAGATTCATATAAAATAAATCATATTTTATTGAATTAGATGATATGAGAAATTTTGAAGATCCTCTAAGGTGGGTTGTAGCCGGCACTTAGTGCTCAAAATGCCTTATTCAAAAATGATAGCAAAGTATGGATTACATATGCACAAATTGACATCTTTTTCCCAATAATCATTAAAAACAACTAATTGAAATATAAGAATGAATTTTAAGGAAATAATCATGACATATACTCTGTATTTCATCCTAAATAAACCATAAGTTCGAGAGACTACACTTATATCCAATGTATATATGTAGAGAAAAATAATGTCAAATATTTTATAAAATAGGCTATTTCTTGGGTTCATCACCACCTAGTATTGCCGCACATTCTATTACTCGACATTAAGATCAATCCCTCAATATTATATGTCCCAATGTTTCTCAAAATATTCCTTCCATGACTACATTCACTATACCCATGATGTTGAGGGCGTATCCCATTCCACTTCAAAATGTCACTATGACTATGGCCTTTAAATGAATCACTTGAAACAATTCTCAATTCATATCTAATGATTTTACACCACCTAAGTTTCATAACCACATTTACACTACTCATGATACTAAACCTTTGGGTTCCACTTTAGCATTAATACCTCCTATCGATGCACATCATGTTATGGCTCCTCTTATTGATCCCATTACACTCTATACACCGATGCATACCATTTCTATGGGTACTCCTATATCTCTGTGATTTACGTACATTCCAAACCCTCATTAGGGATTTGCACCTACCATATACACCTCTGGGGGAGTTCCTGTATTACATAATCCCCCCAATATGTCTCTCACATCTCTCATGACACAATCTATCATTGGTTTCACCTTCCCTTGATACATGACATGATCCTTTCCCTGATTATCACAATGTGGTCAGATAATAATTGAAAACTAATTTATAAATTTCATCCTACACTACCAATTCAATCGAACAAATCATTGGATTACTTCAATATTGTAATATAAAATTTCTAGTTATGTAATAATTGAAAAATAAATATCATTTCCAATGCATATTGGGTCATGTGCGGTGATTTTAATATGGTTGAGCTACCCATGGAAAAATGTGAGAACCTTCCTATAAGACGAACAACTAGAAAAAGAGAGGCATGGTTCTATATGTACAATAGATTTGGGTTTTATGACCCAAATGCCTCTCGCACTACCAACTTCAAGCTTGGTTCACTTTGTGAAATCTTTGAGGTGGATCCGATCGATTCAAACAACTCAATCATGTCATGTTGTCTACTCAAGATTACTTTGAGTTTGACAACATTTATTCCCTCCATGTGGAGGTTATGCCAAATTTCATCCTTTCGGACCACTCCTGTGCGATTTAGTATCACTTGGCATGTTAGGTGCCCTTTGTCATAAAGTCTCAAATTTTCCTCAATATTTCCTTGATGGAAAATGGGACCACCCTTAATCACATCGGGAAGGTGTGGAATTTAATTCCACGACCACGTCACTTCCAGATTATCATCCACCCCTACAAGCTGGTTGGATTCAATGGTGGGAGGATACCCTAACTTAAATAACCAACTTTATTAGAATATATGACCACTAGCTAGCCAAGATTCGACATTGCTCATAATCTGCCACATCCTCCACTCTTAGCCGAGTGGTGGTGGTACCTGGAAGGGAATCCCTTCTCTAAAATTACGTAACTCCAAGTGGAAGAGCTCTATCATAAGATCAAAATTGTAGCTAGTTACAACACTCGTGGTGATCCAATCCATGCCTAGATGTACTGGGTCAAAGTGGGGGATCCTCTTTCTAAGGATTTTTTTCTTTCCCTTAGAGCCAAATGGCCTTCTCAGAAAATTTAGGTCATTCAAGATGGTGATGTTTGGGTCTCATATTGTCGGTGTATGTTTCAACCTTTGCTAATCATTACAAGTTGGTCTTCCAAAGTTAAGGTCCCTTCAGAGGAGCGTCAAACAACCCTAGACTAATGTTTGGCATTCATGCCTGTAAAATCACTCTATGGCATGTGATTGAATGTTCTCCATTGAAGACCTACATGAAGCAACCATGTAAATGGCTAATGATAAATCCATTGCGTGTGATGTCTTCTCATGCGAGTTATACAAGTCGATCTTTAATATGGTTGGCCCAAATATTCATCAGTTTACATCAAAGATTTTCAAAACCGACCACGGGAATGCACGTCAATAAAGGGAACATCAAACTCATTCCTAAATCATGTGACCCTAAGAAGATTACTAACTAACTAGCGGCCTATTGCGTTGCTTAATGTTTTTTGTCAAGGAATGTAAATGCTCAAATTGTAAATCAATCGAGACAAATTGAATCTTGAAATCCTTCTTAAATCCTTCTAAGAATAATTCTCCATGTCTATTTGACATGTTGAGAGAGGGAGAAGATCAAATTGAACAAATCTTATAAGTTAAAATTTACCAATTGCATCTTGTAAAATCCTACAAGACGTTTCCTTGAAATTGACACCTTAAAATTTGTAAAAATGAAAAATTGATGATCGTTGAGTAAATAGGATGTCGAGAGCTTTTAAATTCCTCATTTCTGAAACCCAAGCTCTCTATCAAAAGTTATGGCCTTATGAAATTTTGTCTTCACTTGGTGGTAAAAAAATATTTGGGAAAAATTCCCCTAGCTGGTCAGCGGGCCCAAATTTTTCCATGGAGCTTTGGAAAAATTTTGGGAAGTAGGCTAGCAGGTGGTGGGGAGCACTGACGATTGGGTCAGTAGGCTAGTGGGGTGGTGGGGAAAATTTTCAAATTTTCCCCACCACCCCGCTAGCCTACACCCAATCGAGGCTACCACGTGGCACCATGAGGTGTCACGAGGGGCGGATCTCTTTTTAAACTTAGCACTCTCGAAAATTTTTAGGAAAACTTTCCAAATTTTCTCTGCTGCCCATAGCCAATTAGAGGTGGCACATGGTACAATGAGGCATCGGTGGAGGAGCGGGCCCATTTTTACCTTTGAGCTTCAGATAATTTTTGGGAAAATTTTCCAAATTTTTCTTGCCACTCGCCAACCCATAGCCATTCAAAGGCGCCAAGTGGCATCATGAGGCATCGACATGAGTGGCATGGGTGAATTATCCTTTTACCTTCGGGGCATTAAACCTTATTTCTCCCCACCACCACAATTTCTAGGCATTGTCTTAGGAGATGCCACATGTCCCTTGCCGACTCGCGGGGTGCGGGCACAAAAGTGAATTTTCACGTAGTGCAATTTTTCCAAAATTTTCCTGCCGCTCTGTTTTACCTGCGTTGGCTTAGAAGGTGCCACGTGTCCTGGAGGACTCGCGGGGGTGGGGGTGAAATTTTTTTCACCCCACATGGGAAAATTTCCAAAAATTTCCCGCCACCCCACAAACCCACCCTTGGGGTAATTTTTCTTCCCTAGCCCTGCAGGCCGCCCTTGGGGAAAATTTTCACCCCAAGGCCCGCTAGCCCATAACTTAGAAAATATGAGGAGTTAGGAGGACTTCTTTATATCATTGGAAAGGTGAAGAAATTTCCTATCCAATGGGAATGATTTAGGGAAATTTTGAATGCATTAATTTTGAGAAAAACCAAGTTGAATATTTAAGCTTGTTAGAGAGTGGGTATGGTGAGGAATTACCCTCTGACCCTAATTGAACCTTCTAACCCTAAAATTCTGAACCTTGTGACCTCTAATAACTGTGAGAAAAAGAAAAGTATTCTCTTTTGGATTAAAATTGATTTGGAACTTGTTAGTGACAGTTGTTGTCTTGTAACTTGGTTGTAGACTCTTTTAAACAAAAAAAAATATTCATCACACTAATCCTAACTAATCCTAGGTTGTTCTTGGGTCTCAAGTGGGGTTTTTTTTAACGGGAATCACACTAAGTATCGAGTAGTAGTTCAAAAGCTTGGGCCATTTGGCACACTAGAAACTTGAGACATGAACCTAAACCTAGCACCCTTTTAAATCTAGAAAATAACTTAGTAAGAAATTACATATTTTAGTAAACATGGAAACTGAATGAAACTTAGAAGGATGAACTAACTCTCGCCTTGGTCTATGCAGGAGGCGCAGATGGGACAAAGGGTATTTTCACATAGACCTAGAATTACCACCACTAGATCATGTTGTAGCAACCATCCTACCCCAAATTTTGTAGACTCTTCAGGATGTTAATGCCGCTCTATGTAGAGGATCAGTAGGAGGGCATGCAACCAGACATGATAGAGTCCCTTCCATTGAGGGTCATGTATCTCCTCGACCCAGCAAGGAGCATGGAGGAGAGAACTCCCATGCAGAGTCATCCAGAGTAGAGTCACCATAGAGGGGATAGGGAGACCTGAGTTTCAGGACATAGAGAGAGGTCTCGAAGCCCTAGGCTTAGGGATGAGCATATAGAGAGACCTAGAGGCCGTCAGACCACAATGCAGAATCACATTAGGGAGATCTTGAAGCTTTAACCATCACATTATTCTGGTGACATAGGTGGATTTTAGGTAGAGGCCTGGTTAGTGAGCTTGAGCGGATGCTTCAAGATCTATCCTTGTTCTAGCAACACGAAAGCTTGTGTTGTGATCCATCTACTGAGGGATGGAGCTGGTGTCTAGTGGCGAATAGAGGAGCAGAAGCTCCATGTTGATTCTGAGATAGTTACCTGGGAGCTCTTTGAGGAGCGTTTCCGGAGTAGATATTTATCATGGATATTCATTCAGTAGTGGAAATATGAGTTCCATGCCCTCGACAGGCATCCCTTACGGTGGTTGAGTATGAGAGTAGATTTCTGGATCTACTCCAAAGTATGTTGATTACATACGGGATGAGCAGTGCAGATCCACAAAGTTTATCCAGGGGCTGAACCTAGACATTGGAGGTGGAGTGTGGATTCATTGTCCACAGACATTAGTTGAGGCCGTTAAGAAGGCCTATATAGTAGAGGAGACTTGGGGAAAGACCTAGAAGGCTAGAGACGAGTCCAGAGCCTCATACTGATAGATGCATGACAATAGATCGAGGGGGTTAGTACCTCTCCTCGAGGTGGGTATGGTTTAACACATTCATCCTTTAGGCCACAAAAACAACAAAGTCCTGGCCCACCTTATAGAACTCCATGAATATTTGATGAACAGAGAGGTCGGAGTATGGGACCTCCTCCTGGGGTCCCATCGGACACAAGGTGCCCAGAGAGCTCACTCAAGAGCACAGGAGCTGCCACAGAGACCTCAGCAGACCGGAGTTGGATCATCAGATCCACACCAAAGACCTCTCAGTACCGATCGGACTGCTACACAAGGTAGAGGATCAAGCGGTTGTTTTGGGTGTGGTGTTACTAGACATTTTTGGAGAGACTGCCCACAAAACCCTAATAACAAGGGTAAGACACAGATCTCAGAGCCTATTATTGGTGATATAGAGTGTAGTCATAGGATGTATATGCAGTGGTCAAGAACCACCAAGTAGAGCATAAGAGTATAGTTATTGAGACCACAGGTAGCATTGGTGGTATTCCTACCTCCATTTTGTTTGATTTTGGTTCTTCTTATTCTTTTATTGAACCATCTTTAGTAGAGAGATACAGGTGGTGGTAGTTAGGCAGGGTCAAAGTTAGAATGTTGAGATGGCTTCTGGATCCAAGATCTCTGTAGACTCCTTAGTTAAGGAGTGTGTTGTAGATTTGGGACCTTTCACCACTACCTCAAATTTCCGTATCCTTCCTTTGGGCTCATATGGAGTCATCTTGGGTATGGATTGGTTGTCGACACACAAGGCTAGGATGGATTGTTACCACAAGATTATATCTTGTGCAGATGATTTGGGAGTTGAGTCGGTAATATCGGGGTGAGGAAACCCATTTCTATTCACACTATTTCATGCTATGCAGATTTAGCGGTGTGTGCTGTGGGGTTGTCGGATGTATGCTGTTGTACGGTCAAGTGTGATAGATCAGAGGATGGGTCTAGTGGACCATCACTAGATGAGCACCCCATTTTGAGATATTTTGTAGATGTCTTTCCTGGGGAGATACTAGGGTTACCACCCATACGTGAGATTACTTTTCATATAGATCTACTTTTAGGAGCAGAGCCTATCTCACGAGCACCTTATCGGATGACCACCCCAGAGCTTGTGAGCTCAAGTTGTAGCTGGAGGGCCTCCTGGAGAAAGGCCTTATCCATCCTAGTGTATCCCCTTGGGTGCACCAGTGATTTTTGTGAAGAAGAAGGATAGATCCTTGTGGTTGTGTATTTATTTTACATGCTAGTTGAACAAAGTAATGATCAAGAGTCGTTATCCTCTTCCACGCATTGATGAATTATTTGATTAGATGAAGGGAGCTACAATTTTCTCAAGAAAGAACTTAAGTAAGGCTATAATCAGCTAAGAATTTTGGAGGTGAACATTCATAAGACCACCTTTTGTATGAGATATGGCCCTATGAGTTCGAGTGGTACCCTTTTTGGCTTGACTAATGTCCCCCGTAGTGTTTATGAGTTTGATGAATGGGGTATTTAGGACCTTATTAGATCACTCCGTGCTCATCTTCCTTTATGACATTTTGATTTACTCACGTATGCATGAGGAGCACGAGGGCACCTTCACCGAGGTTCTTCGGTGTCTCGAGAGTAGCAACTTTATAGGAACTTGGAGAAGTGTGTATTCTTTCAGATAGAGGTGCAATATTTGGGTCATATCATTTCCGGGGAAGGTATTGCCGTTGATCCTTCCAAGATTAGAGCTATTATGGATTGGCTAGAAACCACTACTATTGTGGTGAGGTGTGCAAGCTTCATGGACTAGCGGACTCTACATAGGAGATTTTTTAGGACTTTCTCTCGGATTGCAAACCCCATCACTTCTCTTTAGTGGAAAGGGAAGAATTTTGTTTGGTTGGATAGGTGTGAGTAGGCCTTTAGTACTCTGAAGGAATGTCTCACTACAAGCACCTATTCTTGCAGTGTGGATCCACAGGGTGAGTTTTTCATCTACACGGATGCTTCTTTAGTAGGGCTTGGAGGTGTATTGATGTAGGAGGGAAGAGTAGTGGCTTTTGAGTCTCGCAAACTCAAAGATTATGAGCTTAATTATCCGAATCATGATCTTGATCTTGCGGAAGTTGTGCACGCTTTGGTTTGATGGAGGCACTTTCTTCTTGGTCAGAGATTCACACTCAGGACTGATCATTTGAGTCTTCACCACCTCTTCACACAACCCAACCTCAACGCTTGTCAGCGGCATTAGATGGAGTTACTTTGTGAGTATGATATGGAGATAGAGCATGTGAAGGGGAAGGAGAATGTATGGTGGCAGATGCTCTCAATAGATGGAGACATGTGGTTATGGCTACTTCAGTGGGCACAGATTTACGGAGCAGGATTCTTCAGTAGCTTCCTCTTGACAACTTCTACATTGCAGTTTGAGTATAGATCGAGTCTCAGAGACCCCTCGAGGGGAATTTTGATGGTTTCTCACTAGAGGTAGATGGCCTTCTCGAAATAGAGGTCAGCTATATGTTCCTAGAGATGATGGCATGAGGCAGGACATCTTGGAAGAGGCACATCGTGCACCCTATTCCACCCATCCGGGGTTAAGAAGATACACGCAACTTTGAGAATGTTGTATCATTGGAGAGGACTTTCAGAGAGACGTGGCCTAGTTTGTGTCATGATGTTTAGAGTGTCGAGAAAGTGAAGGCCGAACATCAAGCATCCAACCTGGACTTCTCTTTCCTCATGCTATATCTTTGGAATGGAAGTGGGACAACATTTCCATGGAATTCATTGTTGGGCTACCGATGTCAAGATATCACCATCACGTAGTCATGGTCACGGTTGATAAATTGAAAAAAGTGGCTTACTTTTTTCGGTGAAGACCACTTATATACAACTAGTGCATGGGTATATTTAGATGATATTTTCAGGTTACATGGGATTCCATGGAATATCATTAGTGACCACGATCCTTTGTATACTTCCATTTTACGGACTACCATGCAACATGCCCTCATGATGAGAATCAAATTCAGCACAACATATCACCCCGAGAAAGAAAAATAGACTGATTGGGTGAATCAAATTTTAGAGGACATGCTCGGGATGTACGTAATGGATCAGCAATTTAGATGGGAGGAGTACTTGTACTTGGTGGAGTTTGCCTACAATAATAGTTTTCAGAGTTCTATAGGCATGGCTCCTTTTCAGGCTTTGCATGACAGAGAGTGCATGACACCTCTTAGTTGGGATAGGTTAGAGGATAGGGTTTCTCTTGGACCAACTTTATTGAGGAGGACATGGAGAAGCAAGTAATTTTGATTAGAAAAAGACTACGAGAGGCACATGACAGAAGAAGAAGTATGTAAATCAGCATTGGATGGACCGTATTTTTGATGTGGGTATGAAGGTTTTCATTTGTGTCGAGACCACACAAGAGCCCTATCCATTACGGAAAAGGTTCTTAGTTAGCTCCTAGATTCGTGGGCACTTTCGAGATCTTGGAGCGCATCGGCCCTTTTGCCTACCATCTTGCATTGCCACCTAGCTTATCTCGCATACATGATGTGTTTCATGTTTCATTTCTTAGAGGTACGTTGAAGATCCTTCTCATGTGTTAGATTGGACATCATTGCGGGTGAAGGATTAGGGACAGGTGATGGTGGAGCTGTTCGTATCATAGATCGCAAGACCCCGGGCCTTAGGTAGAGAGGTTGACCAGGTAGTGCAGTGCAAATATGACTTGATTATGGACCTTATTATAGTGATGATGATAGATGTTAGATCATGGATTATTGTTGACTTGATTGGTTATGATCATGATGATTATTAGAGACATGATTTGGATATTATTGATGATGATTATACTTGATTCGGTTATATGATGCATATGTTTGATATGATGATGATATATTTGGTTATGTTATGGATGTTGGACATGTGATATTTGGATATTGTGAGTAGACCTAGAAATGGAAATTATTGGATGATGATATAGTTGTTGATAAAATTGTAAATGATA
Organism: Taxus wallichiana var. yunnanensis; assembly: GCA_018340775.1. Classification (NCBI taxonomy): domain Eukaryota; kingdom Viridiplantae; phylum Streptophyta; class Pinopsida; order Cupressales; family Taxaceae; genus Taxus; species Taxus wallichiana. The sequence continues at coordinate 850,592,955 of CM031242.1, read as the reverse complement.
TTGTTAGATTGCTTTGATGTTGTTGTGATTCATATATCTAGATGATTTTGGGAATTATATTTATATTATTTTGGATGTTCTGATATGGCCATGAGGCCGAAAGGAGGTATTTGTGTTTTGCAGGTTAAAATATCACAACAAACATCGGGGATTGGAGACCAACCACATTGGAATTCTAGATGAATTCAACAAGGTCACCATGGCAACTTGTTTTTTTTGTGTGGTTGTTTTGTTAGGGGTACCCATGGGGGAACCACCTTTAAATGTGACCAAGGGGTTATGTGTATTTATTTATTTGACCCTTTTGTTTAATGATTGCATGTGTTTATTTTGTGATGCATTTGCCCCTTTCTTTATTTATTAAATGTTGTATTAATATTGTGGGTAAGCATGTTGTTAATATTAATTAATTAAAAGATATCATGAGAAAGTAATTAATTGAGTTGTTGGCCTTGAATTAAAGTGTTGTAAGAGATGTGTAAGTTAACTTTTGAGTGTGAAACACTCCACCTTCTTGGAAATTGAAATTGTCCTTGGAGGCTGATTTTGGAGGCTTGTGGGACAAGTTAAACTTGTCCCATACCTCTTAAATTTATTTACCAACCATACCTATGGTTTGGAGAGTTGAAATTTGACTTTTATAATGCATTTTTTGAGAAGATAAATTTGTAGGTTTTAATTGCACTTTTCTTACATGTTGTAATTTCAGTCCTTTGGGGTGTGGGTTTGTTTTGGAGTATGTAAGTAAACTGTCATATTATTCACCCACCTATTTATTGTGCTTTGGAGAATGAAGTTGACTGGGGGTTGGGGTTGAGGATGTGTGATGTGGCATCCTACATGGATCCACCTCCTCCTCTTCCCTTCCCTCTTCTATAAAATTTGAATTCCTTGCCTTGTTTGGGGTTGCTTGATTTTGGAGACTTCATTCTTGGGTGAATTCTTTTGTTGTTTTGGGAGCTCTTGCTTGAAGGAGTTTTTGGAAGATTGTTGCATGCTTGTGCTTGGCTGATTTTGGATTGCTTGCATTGGGATAAAGCTTGTTGTTTTGGAACTTGGAACAACTCCATCATGGAGAGGTAGGAACTTGGCTCTTGAAATGCTCTTCTTGTATGAATGTAAATGTTAATGTATGAATGTTTGATATGTTTGTGGGTTGTTGGGTAGATGGCCTAGGAATGGTGTAGGAGAAGACTATGGGGTTTAATTTGTGGGAGGCACAAGTGTGTTTTAGGGAGGTATAAGTGTGGAGGGAGTTGGGATTTGGGTTCCACCTTACAAAGAAATAGCTTGCATTTATTTACTTGTTATGGGGTGCCATAAGAGGTTGGGGAGGCATAAGGAAATGTGAGGAATAAGGGGTACTTTGGGGGAGGCATAAGGAATGTCAGGGCTGTGATATACTATATTTTGGTGGTTTGTAATTCAGGTGGTGATACCCATTTCCCCTTTTGGGAGGCATAAGAAGCATCCCCATAGTTTCTTTCTCCTTTGGCTTGCTTGATGAAAGCCTTAGTATTGTTTGTCATGTTTTAATGTAGTTGTAAACTACATTCTATTTTTGGAACTGTGTTTTATTGTGAAAGTGTTGCTTGTGTGTTTGTGGAAGCTATTGTTGCCATGAGTTGGATCACATCTTTTATTGCATTGTGGTTGGGGCTCGGGGGCCAATGAAGAAGGATGGATTCTCCTCTTCATTGGATGTCTTGGTTGGGTGGAGAGCATTGCCTTTCCCCTACTCTTGTTGTGATTACAACGTGGGAGAATGAGATATATGCACTTGTTGTTCTGGAGCTGAGAAAAAGATAGTTTGACAGTCCCTTGCTGAGATAAAGTTTATTGTAACCTTTCCCACTTGCAAGTGGAGGAACTTGTAAATGTTTTGTAATAGAAAGATGTGGTATTGTTTATGAAAGTTGTGAAGTGAAATGTAAAAGAAATAAACTCTGTTTTCATCCTTTGAAAGAATGTGAAAGAATTGTATTTTGTATGATGAACTCGAAGAATGAAAGAAAGGTTGTAAAGTTGTATTTTGGAATCAATAAAGGATTGCATTACCTTCTCAATTTGCGTTGTTGTTTTAAGATTGAACATCTAAATGTGAATTGAAATCTCTGTTTGAAAGAAGTAAATGCGTATGAAGGAAAATGCAAAACTCTGTCTTTTGAAATGTGTAAAGTTGGAAATCATAATTGTATTTTTTCTTTTTTTCTTTTTGAATGGTTGGAATTGAATCAAATAAATGTATTAGATTTGAATTGGAACACATTATAATACTTGGAAGAAGAAAATGGAAATTAAACCCTTTTAAATTTGATCTCTGCTATGTATTTTCAAAATGGCAAATTACTTTACCTAAAATGCACAATTCAAACTGCAACAATGAAATAATAGATTAAATGATTAAATTGAAGTAGTGTGTCCTAAATGAATTCAATTGGACTATAACACTTAAGGATAAATCCTTCAAAACCTTGCAAAATCGGGCTCAACCCTCTTACAGTCATTTTTTTTGTCAAGGAATGTAAATGCTCAAATTAAAATCAATCAGAAAAATTGAATCTTGAAATCCTTCTTAAATCCATCTAAGAACAATTCTCCATGTCTATTTGACATGTTGAGAGAGGAAGAAGATCAAATTGAACAAATCTTATAAGTTAAAATTTACTAGTTCATTATAAAATCCTGCAGGACATTTCTCAAAATTGACCCCTTAAACTTTATCAAAATCAAAAATTGATGATCCCTAAGTAAAGAGGACATGAGAGATTTCCAGAAAGTCCTCATTTTCCCAAAACGAGCTCTCTATCAAAATTTATGGCCTTCTAAAGTTTTTCTTCACTTGGCGTAAAAAAAAAAATTTTGGGAAAAATTTCCTTGGTGGGCCCGCGGGCCTGAATTTTTCCCTTGGAGCTTTGGAAAAATTTTTGGGAAAATTTTCCAAATTTTCCCACCACCCCACCAACCCGTAGCCAATCAGAGGCTGCCACATGGCACCATGAGGTGTCAGCAGAGGGGCGGATCTCTTTTTAAACTTAGCGCTCTCGAAAAATTTTGGGAAAATTTTCCAAATTTTCTCCTCCACCGCCCACAACCAATCAAGAGGCTGCCATGTGGCACAATGAGGCATCGGCGGAGGAGCGGCCCCTTTTTCCCTTTTGAGATTTGAATTTTGGGAAATTTTTTCAAATTTTCCCCCTCGACCCTTAACCGACCTGACCAATCGAGGTTGCCACGTGGCATCACGAGGCGTCGGCGGAGGCGGGTGAATTTATCCCTTTTTGCCTTTGGGGTGTGAAACCTTATTTCTCCCCACCACCCCACTTTCCCTGCATTGGCTTAGGAGATGCCACGTGTCCCTTGCGGACTCGTCGGGGGGTGCGGGGCAAAAGTGAATTCTCGCCCAACATGGGAATTTTTCCAAAATATTCCGCCGCTCTGCATTTTACCCGTGTTGGCTTAGAAGGTGCCACGTGTCCTGGAGGACTCATGGGGGTGTGGGTGCAAAGTTGGTTTTTCACCCCCGTGGGAAAATTTCCAAAAATTCCCCCCCCGCAGACCCCACCCCCCTGGGGAAAATTTTTCTTCCTGGCCCCCGTGAGGCCGCTCTTGGGGAAAATTTTCACCCCAAGGCCCGCCTGACCCATAACTTGGAAAATATGAGGAGTTAGGAGGACTTCTTTATATCAATGGAAAGGTGAAGAAATTTCCTATCCAATGGGAATGATTTAGGAAATTTTGAATGTGTTAATTTTGAGAAAAACCAAGTTGAATCTTTAAGCCTGTTAGAGAGTGGGTATGGTGAGGAATTACCCTCTAACCCTAATTGAACCTTCTAACCCTAAAATTTGAACCTTGTGACCTCTAATAATTGTGAAAAAAGAAAAGTATTCTCTTGTGGATTAGAATTGATCTGGAACTTGTTAGTGATAGTTGTTGTCTTGTAACCTAGTTGTAGACTCTTTTAAAAAAAAAAATTATTCCATAATTTTCCTAACTAATCCTAGGTTGTTCTTGGGTCTCAAGTGGGTTGTTTTTAATGGGCATCACACTTGGTATCAGAGAAGTGGTTCAAAATCTTGGGCCATTGGGCACACTAGAAAACTTGAGACATGAACCTTAAACCTAGCACACTTGTAAATCTAGAAAACAACTTAGTTAGAAATTACATATTTTAGTAAACATGGAAACTGAATAAAACTTAGAAAGATGGACTAACTCTCACCTTGTGTATGTAGGAGGCAGAGATGGGATGAGGGTATTTTCACATAGACCTAGACTTACCACCACCAGATCATGTTGTAGCAGCCATCCTACCCCAGATTTTGTAGACTCTTCAGGATGTTAATGTCGCTCTACGCGGAGGATCAGTAGGAGGACATGCAGCCAGACATGATAGAGTCACTTCCATTGAGGGTCATGTATCTCCTTGACCCAACGAGGAGCATGGAGGAGAGAACTCCCATGCAGAGTTAGCCAGAGTAGAGTCACCATAGAGGGGATAGGGTGACCAAGTTTTAGGACATAGAGAGAGGTCTCGGAGCCCTAGGCTTAGGGATGAGCATACAGAGAGACCTAGAGGCCATCAGACCACAGCTGCAGATCACATCAGGGAGATCCTGAAGCTTGGCCATCACATTATTCTGGTGACATAGGTGGATTTTAGGAAGAGGCCTGGTTGGTGAGCTTGAGTGGATGCTTCAAGCTCTATCCTTGTTCTAGCAACATGAAAGCTCGTGTTGTGATCCATCTACTGAGGGATGGAGCTGGTGTCTGGTGGTGGAGGATAGAGGAGCAGAAGCTCCATGTTGATTCTGAGATAGTTACCTAGGAGCTCTTTGAGGAGCATTTTAGACAGAGTAGATATTTTTCATGGAGGTTCATACAACAGTGGATAGATGAGTTCCATGACCTCGATAGGCATCTCTTATAGTGGTTGAGTATGAGAGTAGATTTGGATCTACTCCAGTATGTTGATTACATGCAGATGAGTAGGTGTGGATCCACAGGTTCATCGGGGCTGAACCTAGACATTGGAGGTGCGTAGTGTGGATCCATTGTCCACAGACATTAGCTGAGGCCATCGAGAAGGCCTATATAGTAGAGGAGACTTGGGGAAAGACCTAACAGGCTAGAGACCAAGTCAAAGAGAGCAGCGCATATGACAGATGTAGGACAACAGATCGAGGTTAGTACCTCTCCCTCGAGGTGGAAAGGGTTCAACATAGTCATCTTTTAGACCACAGCAGCAAGTAGCAGTAGTAGTCCCACCCACCTTATAGACCTCCACAGAGATTTGATGCACAGAGAGGTCAGAGTATGGGGCCTCCTCCTAGGGGTCCCATCAGGACATAAGGTGCCCAGAGAGCTCACTCAATAGGAGCTCACCTAGTAGAGACCTCAGCAGACCGCAGCTGGATCATCAGGATCCACACCACAAGACCTCAGTAGTACCGGTGGACTGCTACACAGGGGAGAGGATCAGGTGGTTTTTGGTTGTGGTGTTACTAGACATTTTTGGAGAGACTACCCACATAACCCTAATAACAAGGGTAAGACACAGATCTCAAGAGCCTACTATTGTTGGTGATATGGGGCGTAGTCATAGGATGTATGCAGTGGTCGAGAACCACTAGGAGAGAGCATCAAAGTATAGTTATTGAGACCACATGTAGCATTGGTGGTATTCTTACCTCCATTTTGTTTGATTCTGGTTCTTTTGATTCTTTTATTGCACCATCTTTAGTAGAGTGATGCAAGGTTGGTGGTAGTTAGGTAGGGTCATAGTTGGGATGTTGAGATGGCTTTAGAGCCAAGATCTCTGTAGACTCCTTAGTTAAGGAGTGTGTGGTAGATTTGGGACCTTTCACCACTACCTCGGATCTTCGTATCCTTCCTTTGGGCTCTTATGGAGTCATCTTGGGCATGGATTGGTTGTCTACACACAAGGCCAGGATGGATTGTTACCACAAGATTATATCTTGTGTAGATGATTTGGGAGTTGAGTCGGTGATATCAGGGGTCAGGAGACCCATTTCTATTCACACCATTTCCACTATGTAGCTTAAGTGGTGTGTGTGATGGGGTTGTCAGATGTATGTTGTTACAATCAGTGACAGATCAGAGGATGGGTCTAGTGGACCATCACTAGATGATCACCCCATTTTGAGAGTTTGTAGATGTCTTTCTTTGAGGAGCTACGGGGTTACCACCCCCACGTGAGATTGATTTTCATATAGATCTAGTTCGGGAGTAGAGCCTATCTCACGAGCACCTTATCGGATGACCACCCCGAGCTCTGTGAGCTCAAGTTATAGTTGCTAGAGGGCCTCCTGGAGAAAGGCCTTATCCATCCTAGTGTATCCCCTTAGGGTGCACCGGTGATTTTTGTGAAGAAGAAGGATGGATCCTTGTGGTTGTGTATTGATTACCGCCAATTGAACAAAGTAATGATCAAGAATCGTTATCCTCTTTCGCGCATTGATGATTTATTTGATCAGATGAAGGGAGCCACAATTTTCTCTAAGATAGACCTTAAGTCAGGCTATCATCAGCTGAGGATTTTGGAGGTGGACATTCATAAGACCACCTTTCGTATGAGATATGGCCACTATGAGTTCACAGTGGTACCCTTTGGCTTGACTAATGCCCCCGCAATGTTTATGAGTTTGATGAATGGGGTATTTAGGACCTTCTTAGATCACTTCATGCTCATCTTCCTTGATGACATTTTGATTTACTCACGTATGCGTGAGGAGCATGAGGGGCACCTTCACCAGGTTCTTCAGTGTCTTCGAGAGCAGCAACTTTATGGGAACTTGGAGAAGTGTGCATTCTTTCAAATGGAGGTGTAGTATTTGGGTCATATCATTTTCTGGGGAAGGTATCACCATCGATCCTTCCAAGATTAGAGCTATTATGGATTGGCCAGCACCCACTACTGTGACTGAGGTGTGTAGCTTCATGGGATTAGTAGGTTACTACAGGAGATTTGTTCAGGACTTCTCTCGGATTACACACCCCATCACTTCCCTTCAGAGGAAAGGGAAGAAGTTTTTTGGTCGAGACAGGTGTGAGTAGGCCTTCAGTAAACTGAAGGAATGTCTCACTACAACACCTATTCTTGTAGTGTCGGATCCTCAGGGTGAGTTTTTCATTTACACGGATGCTTCTTTAGTAGGGCTTGGAGGTGTATTGATGCAGGAGGGTAGAGTAGTGGCTTTTGAGTCTCGCAAACTCAAATATTATGAGCTTAATTATCGACTCATGATCTTGAGCTTGTGGAATAGTTGTGCACACTTTGGTTGATGGAGGCACTTTCTTCTTGGTCAAAGATTCACACTCAGGACACTGATCATTTGAGTCTTCGCCACCTCTTCACGCAACCCAATCTCAATGCTCGTTAGCGGCGTTGGATGGAGTTGCTTTGTGAGTATGATATGGAGATAGAGCATGTGAAGGGGAAGGAGAATGTGGTGGCAGATGCTCTTAGCAGAGATGGAGACATGTGGTTATGGCTACTTCAGTGGGCACATAGATTTACAGAGCAGGATTCTTCAAGACTTCCTCTTGACAACTTCTACATTGTAGTTTGAGTAGAGATCGAGTCTCAAGAGACCCCTCGAGGGAAGTTTGATGGTTTCTCACTAGAGGTAGATGGCCTTCTTAGGCATAGAGGTTGGATTTATGTTCCCAGAGATGGAGGATTGAGGTAGGACATATTGACAGAGGCACATCGTGCACCCTATTCAGCCCATCTGGGGTGAAGAAGATGCACGCTACTTTGAGATAGTTGTATCACTGGAGAGGACTTCATAGAGATGTGGCTCAGTTTGTGTCATGATGTTTAGAGTGCTAGAAAGTGAAGGCCAAAGCATCAACATCCAGTTGGCCTTCTCTTTCCTCATGCTATACCTAGAATGGAAGTGGGACACCATTTCCATGGACTTCATTGTTGGGCTACCGATGTCGAGATATCACCACGATGCCATCATGGTCACGGTTGATAAATTGACAAAAGTGGCTCACTTTTCTCGGTGAAGACCACTTATATAGCTAGTGTAGTGGCATGGGTATATTTGGATGAGATTTTAGTTACACATGGGATTCCATGGAAGATCATTAGTGACCGCGATCCTTTGTATACTTCCCATTTTATGGACTACCATGCAGCATGCCCTCGGGATGAGAATCAACTTCAGCACAACATATCACCCCGAGACAGATGGATAGACTGAGTGGGTGAATCATATTTTAGAGGACATGCTCAGGATGTATGTGATGGATCAGCAAGTCTAGATGGGAGGAGTACTTGTACTTGGTGGAGTTTCACCTACAATAATAGTTTTTAGAGTTCTATAGGCATGGCTCCTTTTTAGGATTTGTATGGCAGAGAGTGCAGGACACCTCTTAGTTGGGACATAGGTTAGAGGAAAGGGTTTCTCTTGGACCAGCTTTGTTGTAGGACATGGAGCAAAGAGGTGGTTTTGATTAGACAGAGATTGCAGGGAGGCACATGATAGAAGAAGAAGTATAGAGATCAGCATAGGATGGACCATAGTTTTGATGTGGGCATGAAGGTTTTCCTTTGTGTCAGGCCACATAAGAGCCCTATCCATTATGGAAAAGGTTCTAAGTTAGCTCCTAGATTCATGGGTCCTTTTGAGATCTTGGAGCATATCGGCCCTTTGGCCTACCGTCTAGCATTGCCACCTAGCTTGTCTCACATACATGATGTGTTTCATGTTTTAGTTCTTAGGAGATATGTTGCAGATCCTTCTCATGTGTTAGATTGGACATCATTGTAGGTGCAGGATCAGGGGTAGGTGATGGTGGAGCCCATTTGCATCATAGATTGTAGGACCCTGGGCCTTTGAGGCAGAGAGGTTGATCAGGTCCGGGTGCAGTGGGATATATATGATGAGACTAGTAACTACATGGGAGGATGCTACTTTGCTACGAGTTCAGTTTCCACATTTGTTCAGTGACTTCTAGGAGGAATTCGAGTCTAAGGGGAGGGGATGTAGTGCCCACTTCCCTTTGACACCTTTTGATACTAATCATGATACTGCTGATTATATTATGGACTTGATTATGGACCTTATTATAGTATGATGATAGATGTTAGATCATGGATTATTGTTGACTTGATTCAGTTATGATGCATGATGATTATTAGAGGCATTTTGGATATTGATGATGATATATTGTTTGACATGGTTATGTTATGGATGTTGTTTGGACATGTGATATTTGGATATTGTGAGTAGACCTAGAAATGGAAATTATTGGATGATGATATAGTTGTTGATAAAATTGTAAATGATATTGTTAGATTGCTTTGATGTTGTTGTGATTCATATATCTAGATGATTTGGGAATTATATTTATATTATTTTGGATGTTCTGATATGGCCATGAGGCCGAAGGAGGTATTTGTGTTTTGTAGGTTAAAATATCACAACAAACATCGGGGATTGGAGACCAACCACATTGGAATTCTAGATGAATTCAACAAGGTCACCATGGCAACTTGTTTTGTTTGTGTGTGGTTGTTTTGTTAGGGGTACCCATGGGGGAACCACCTTTAAATGTGACCAAGGGGTTATGTGTATTTATTTATTTGACCCTTTTGTTTAATGTTGCATGTGTTTATTTTGTGATGCATTTGCCCCTTTCTTTATTTATTAAATGTTGTATTAATATTGTGGGTAAGCATGTTGTTAATATTAATTAATTAAAAGATATCATGAGAAAGTAATTAATAGAGTTGTTGGCCATGATTTAAGTGTTGTAAGAATGTGTAAGTTAACTTTTGAGTGTGAAACACTCCACCTTCTTGGAAATTTGAATTTGTCCTTGGAGGCTGATTTTGGAGGCTTGTGGGACAAGTTAAACTTGTCCCATACCTCTTAAATTTATTTACCAACCATACCTATGGTTGGAGAGTTAAAATTAGACTTTTATAATGCTTTTTGAGAAGGCAAATTGTAGTTTTAATTGCACTTTTCTTACATGTTGTAATTTCAGTCCTTTGGGGTGTGGGTTTGTTTTGGAGTATGTAAGTAAACTGTCATATTATTCACCCACCTATTTATTATGCATTGGAGAATGAAGTTGAATTTGGGGTTGGGGTTGAGGATGTGTGATGTGGCATCCTACATGGATCCACCTCATCCTCTTCCCTTCCCTCTTCTATAAAATTTGAATTCCTTGCCTTGTTTTGGGGTTGCTTCATTTTGGAGACTTCATTCTTGGGTGAATTCTTTTTTGTTTTGGGAGCTCTTGCTTTGAAGGAGTTTTTGGAAGATTGTTGCATGCTTGTGCTTGGTTATTTTGGATTTCTTTCATTGGGTTAAGCTTGTTGTTTTGGAACCTGGAACAACTCCATCATGGAGAGGTAGGAACTTGGCTCTTGAAATGCTCTTCTTGTATGAATGTAAATGTTAATGTATGAATGTTTTGGTATGTTGTGGGTTGTTGGGTAGATGGCCTAGGAATGGTGTAGGAGAAGACTATGGGGTTTAATTTGTGGGAGGCACAAGTGTGTTTTAGGGAGGTATAAGTGTGGAGGGAGTTGGGATTTGGGTTCCACCTTACAAAGAAATAGCTTGCATTTCTTTACTCGTTATGGGGTGCCATAAGAGGTTGGGAGGCATAAGGAAATGTGAGGAATAAGGGGTACTTTGGGAGGCATAAGGAATGTCAGGGCTGTGATATACTATATTTTGGTGGTTTGTAATTCAGGTGGTGATACCCATTTCCCCTTTTGGGAGGCATAAGAAGCATCCCCCATAGTTTCTTGCTCCTTTGGCTTGCTTGATGAAGCCTTAGTATTGTTTGTCATGTTTTAATGTAGTTGTAAACTACATTCTTTTTTGGAACTGTGTTTTATTGTGAAAGTGTTGCTTGTGTGTTTGTGGAAGCCTGTTGTTGCCATGAGTTGGATCACATCTTTATTGCATTGTGGTTGGGGCTGGGGGCCAATGAAGAAGGATGGCTTCTCCTCTTCATTGGATGTCTTGGTTGGGTGGAGAGCATTTCCTTTCCCCTACTCTTGTTGTGATTACAACGTGGGAGAATGAGATATATGCACTTGTTGTTCTGGAGCTGAGAAAAAGACAGTTTGATAGTCCCTTGTTGAGATAAAGTTTATTGTAACCTTTCCCACTTGTAGTGGAGGAACTTGTAAATGTTTTGTAATAGAAAGATGTGGTATTGTTTATGAAAGTTGTGAAGTGAAATGTAAAAGAAATAAACTCTATTTTCAGCCTTTGAAAGAATGTGAAAGAATTGTATTCTGTATGATGAACTCGAAGAATGAAAGAAAGGTTGTAAAGTTGTATTTTGGAATCAATAAAGGATTGCATTACCTTCTCAATTTTGTTGTTGTTTTAAGATTGAACATCTAAATGTGAATTGAAATCTCTTTTGAAAGAAGTAAATGCGTATGAAGGAAAATGTAGAACTCTGTCTTTTGAAATGTGTAAAGTTGGAAATCAGAATTGTATTTTTTTTTTTTTTTGAATGGTTGGAATTGAATCAACTAAATGTATTAGATTTGAATTGGAAGAAATTATAATACTTGGAAGAAGAAAATGGCAATTAAACCCTTTTAAATTTGATCTCTGCTATGTATTTTCAAAATGGCAAATACTTTACCTAAAATGCATAGTTCAAACCTACAACAATGAAATAATAGATTAAATGATTAAATTAAAGTAGTGTGTCCTAAATGAATTCAATTGGACTATAACACTTAAGGAGAAATCCTTCAAAACCTTGCAAAATCGGGCTCCACCCTCTTACAGTCATTTTTCTATCAAGGAATGTAAATGCTCAAATTGTAAATCAATCAGACAAATTGAATCTTGAAATCCTTCTTAAATCCATCTAAGAACAATTCTCCATGTCTATTTGACATGTTGAGAGAGGAAGAAGATCAAATTGAACAAATCTTATAAGTTAAAATTTACCAGTTCATACTATAAAATCCTGCAGGATGTTTCCTCAAAATTGACCCCTTAAAATTTATCAAAATAAAAAATTGATGATCCCGAGTAAAGAGGATGTCGAGAGATTTCCAGAAAGTCCTCGTTTTCCCAAAAATGAGCTCTCTATCAAAAGTTATGGCCTTTTGAAGTTTTTTCTTCACTTGGTGTAAAAAAAAAAAATTTTGGGAAAAATTTCCTGGCGGGCCCGTGGGCCCGAATTTTTTTCCCTTAGAGCTTTGGAAAAATTTTGGGAAATTTTTTCCAAATTTTCCCCCACCACCCCACCCCCTAACCAATCAGAGGCTGCCATGTGGCACCATGAGGTGTCGCGAGAGGGCGGATCTCTTTTTAAACTTAGCGCTCTCGAAAATTTTGGGAAAATTTTCCAATTTTCTCCGGCCCGCATGACCAATCAGAGGCTGCCACGTGGCACAACGAGGCATTGGCGGAGGAGTGGGCCCCTTTTTCCCTTTGAGCTTTGGAAAATTTTGGGAAAATTTTCAAATTTTCCCTCACGCCACCCCTGACCCGTGCCAATCAGAGGCTGCCACGTGGCATCACGAGGCGTCAAGTGTGGAGGCATGGGTGAATTTATCCCTTTTTGCCTTGGGCGCAAAACCTTATTTCTCCCCACCACCCCACTTTCCCTTGCGTTGGCTTAGGAGAGATGCCATGTGTCCCTTGCGGACTGCAGGGGGGGCGCATGCAAAAGTGAATTCTCACCCAGCGTGGAATTTTTCCAAAATATTCCCGCCGCCATTTTACCCGTGTTGGCTTAGAAGGTGCCACGTGTCCTGGCGGACTCGTGGGGCATGGGGCACAAATTTGGTTTTTCGCCCCCCATGGGAAAATTTTTCCAAAAATTTCCCGCCCCCCAGACCCCCTTGGGGAAAATTTTTTTTTCCTGGCCCCAGCCCCCCGCCCCCTTGGGGAAAATTTTCCCCAAGGCCCCTGCCCATAACTTGGAAAATATGAGGAGTTAGGAGGACTTTTTTTTATATCCTTTGGAAAGGTGAAGAAATTTTCTATCCAATGGGAATGATTTAGGGAAATTTTGAATGTGTTAATTTTGAGAAAAACCAAGTTGAATCTTTAAGCTGTTAGAGAGTGGGTATGGTGAGGAATTACCCTCTGACCCTAATTGAACCTTCTAACCCTAAAATTTGAACCTTGTGACCTCTAATAATTGTGAGCAAAAGAAAAGTATTCTCTTGTGGATTAGAATTGATCTGGAACTTGTTAGTGACAGTTGTTGTCTTGTAACTTGGTTGTAGACTCTTTTAAACAAAAAAATTATTCCATAATTTTCCTAACTAATCCTAGGTTGTTCTTAGGTCTCAAGTGGGTTGTTTTTAGATGTTATCTTGTTTCTGCAGAGGATCAGTAGGAGGCATGCATGCATCCATACATGATAGAGTCACTTCCATTGAGGGTCATGTATCTCCTCAACTAAGCTAGGAGCATGGAGTAGAGAACTTCCATGTAGTCGGCCAGAGCATGGAGAGTCACCACAGAGGGGACAGGGTGACCAAGTTTCAGGACATAGAGAGAGGTCTCGGAGCCCTAGGCTTAGGGATTAGCATGCAGAGCGGACTAGAGGCCGTCGGACCCCAGCTGCCGAGATCACATCGGGAGATCCGAAGCTTGAAAACCATCACTATATTTTGGTGACACGGGTTGGATTTCACGGGTAGAGGTTCATGGCTGGTGAGCTTGAGCATATGCTTCAAGCTCTATCCTTGTTCTAGAAACACAAAAGCTCGTGTTGCGATCCATCTATTGAGGGATGGAGCTGGTATTTGGTGGAGACAGAGGAGTAAAAGCTCTATGTTGATTTTGAGACAATTACTTGGGAGCTCTTTGAGGAGTGATTCAGCAGTAGATATTTTTCACGGAGGTTCATATAATAGCAGATAGATGAGTTCTGTGACCTCCTACAGGAATCTCTTATAGTGGCTGAGTATGAGAGTCGATTTCTAGATCTACTCTAGTATTTTGATTACATGTAGGATGAGTAGGTATAGATCCATAGGTTCATCGAGGCCTGAATCTAGACATTGGAGTAAAAGTGTGGATCCATTTTCCAGATACATTTGAGGTCATCAAGAAGGCCTATATAGCGAGAGGAGACTTGGGAAAGACCCAAAAGGCTAGAGACCGAGTCCGAGCCATATACAAAGCAAATGTAGGACAACAAATCAAGGGGTCGACTTACCTCTTCCTTGTGGTGGAAAAGGTTGGCCACACTTTCATCTTTTAGATACAACAATAGTAAGAGAGGAAGCCTCACCCACCTTATAGACCTCCGGAGGTTTGATGCAAAGAGAGGTCGAAGCATGGGGCCTCCCCCTAGGGGTACCATCAGAACATAGGGTGCCCCAGAGAGCTCAATCAATAGGATCTCACAAGAAAAGACCTCAATGAGACTTGACAGGACATTAGGATCCACACCACAAACCTTCAGAGTACCGACCGGACTTGCTACAAAAGGGAGAGGATCATGTGGTTGTTTTGGTTGTGGTGTTACTGGACACTTTTGGAGAGACTACCCACAGAACCCTAATAACAAGGGTAAGATGCAGATCTTAGACATGATAACCTTCCGAGGGTCATGTATCTCCTTGAACCAATGCGAGGAGTATGGAGGAGAGAACTCCCATATAGAGTCAACCAGAGTAGAGTCACCATAGTGGGGACAAGGAGACCACATTTCGGGACATAGAGAGAGGTGTTGAAGGCCTAGGCTTAAGGATGAGCATATAGAGAGACCTAGAGGCCGTCAGACCACAACTGTAGATCACATCAGGTAGATCCTAAAGCCTCAACCATCACATTATTTTGGTGACATAGGTGGATTCCAGGTAGAGGCTGGTTGGTGAGCTTGAGTGGATGCTTAAAGCTCGTCCTTAAACTAGCAACACGAAAGCTCATGTTCCGATCCATCTATTGAGGGATGGAGCGGTGTCTAGTGGCGAGACGAGGAGAAAAGCTCCATGTTGATTCTGAGATAGTTACCTAGGAGCTCTTTGAGGAGAGTTTCTAAAGGAGATATTTTCATGGAGATTCATTCAATAACGGATAGATGAGTTCCATGACCTCCGACAGGCATCTCTTACAGTGGTTGAGTATGAGAGTAGATTTCTAGATCTACTCCAGTATGTTGATTACATGCAGGATGAGAAGGTGTGGATCCATAGGTTCATCTAGGGCCTAAACCTAGACATTGGAGGTGTAGTGCAGATCCATTGTCCATAGACATTAACTGAGGCCGTCGAGAAGGCCTATATAGCAGAGGAGACTCGAGGAAAGACCCAGTAGGCTAGAGATAGAGTCCGAGCCATACTGATAGATGTAAGAAAATAGATTGAGGGGGTTAGTAACTCTCCCTCGAGGTGGACAGGGTTCAACACAGTCATCTTTTAGACCACAGCAGTAAAGCATCGTAGTCTCGCCCACCTTATAAACCTCCACGAAGATTTGATGCATGAGAGGTCACAGTATGGGGCCTCCTCTGAGGGATCCCCATCAGACATGGGGTGCCCAAAGATCTCACTCAACAAGAGCTTTCTAGTAGAGACTTTAGTAGATTGGAGCCGGATCATCAGGATCCACACCACATACCTCCAGTAGTACGGCCGGATCTACTACAGAGGAGAGGATCAGAGATGTTTTGGGTGTGGTGTTACTAGACATTTTTGGAGAGATTGCCCACATAACCCTAATAACAAGGGTAAGACACAGATCTCAGAGCCTACTGTTGGTGATATGGAGCGTAGTCATAGGATGTATGCAGTGGTCAAGAACCGCCAGGTGGAGCATAAGAGTACAGTTATTGAGACCATAGGTAGCATTGGTGGTATTCATACCTCTGTTTTGTTTGATTTTGTTTCTTCTAATTCTTTTATTGCACCATCTTTAGTAGAGTGATACAAGGCTAGTGGTAGTTAGGAAGGGTCATAGTTGGGATGTTGAGATGGCTTCTGGAGCCAAGATCTCTGTAGAATCCTTAGTTAAGGAGTGTGTGGTACATTTGGGACCTTTCACCACTACCTCGGATCTCCGTATCCTTCCTTTGGGCTCATATGGACTCATCTTGGGTATGGATTGGTTGTTGGCACACAAGGCTAGGATGGATTGTTACCACAAGATTATATCTTGTGAAGATAATTTGGGAGTTGAGTCGGTAATATCAGGGGTGAGGAGACCCGTTTCTATTCACATCATTTCTGCTATGTAGCTTTAGCGGTGTGTGCGGTGGGGTTTTCGGATGTATGCTATTATGGTAGTGACAGATCAAAGGATGGGTCTAGTGGACCATCGCTAGATGATCACCCCATTTTGAGAGAGTTTGCAGATGTCTTTATTGGGAGCTACAGGGTTACCACCCCACGTGAGATTGATTTTCATATAAACCTAGTACAGTTCCGGGAGTAGAGCCTATCTCACGAGAACCTTATCAGATGACCACCACAGAGCTTTGTGAGCTCAAGTTACAGCCTGGAGGGCCTCCTGGAGAAAGGCCTTATCCATCCCTAGTGTATCCCCTTGAAGTGCACCGGTGATTTTTGTGAAGAAGAAGGATGGATCCTTACGGTTATTTATTGATTACCGCAAGCTGAACAAATTAATGATCAAGAATCGTTATCCTCTTCTGTGCATTGATGATTTATTTGATCGAGATGAAGGAGAACAATTTTCTACGAGATAGAACTTAAGTCGAGTTATCATCATTGAGGATTTGAGAGGTGGACATTCATAAGACCACCTTCGTACGAGATATGGCCACTATGAGTTCACAGTGGTACCCTTTGGCTTGACTAATGCCCCCACAGTGTTTATGAGTTTTATGAATGGGGTATTTAGGACCTTCTTAGATCACTTCATGCTCATCTTACTTGATGAAATTTTGATTTACTCACGTACACGTGAGGAGCATGAGGGGCACCTTTGCTAGGTTCTTTCTTGTCTTAGAGAAGAAGCACCTTTTATGGGAACTTGGGGAAGTGTGCATTATTTTAGACAGAGGTGCAGTATTTGGGTCATATCATTTCTAGGGAAGGTATCACCATCGATCCTTCTAAGATTAGAGCTATTATGGATTGGCCAAAGCACCCGCTATTATGAATGGCGAGGTGCAGACTTCATGGTACTAGTAGGCTACTACAGGAGATTTGCTTAGGACTTCTCTCGGATTTCACACCCCATCACTTCCCTCAAAGGAAAGGGAAGAAGTTTTTTTGGTCGGACAGGTGCGAGAAGGACTTGATACTACGAAGGAATGTCTCACTATAGCACCTATTCTTGCAGTGTCGGATCCACAGGGTGAGTTTTTTGTCTGCACGGATGCTTCTTTAGTAGGGCTTGGAGGTGTATTGATGCAGGAGGGCGAGTAGTGGATTTTGAGTCTCACAAACTCAAATATTATGAGCTTAATTATCGACTCATGATCTTGATCTTGTAGAAGTTGTGCACGCTTTGGTTTGATGGAGGAACTTTCTTCTTGGTTGGAGATTCACACTTAGGACTGATCATTTGAGTCTTTGCCGGTGCCTCTTCACACAACCCAACCTCAACGCTCAATCGGTGGCATTAGATGGAGTTGCTTTGTGAGTATGATATGGAGATAGAGCATGTGAAGGGGAAGGAGAATGTGGTGGTAGACGCTCTTAGTAGACGGAGACATGTGGTTATGGATACTTTAGTGGGCACAGATTTACGGAGCAGGATTCTTTAGTAGCTTCCTCTTGATAGCTTCTACATTACAGTTCGAGTAGAGATCGAGTCTCAAAGACCCCTCGAGGGGAAGTTTGATGGTTTCTCACTAGAGGTAGATCCTTCTCGAACACGAGAGGTTGGATATATGTTTCTAGAATGGAGGCTTAAGGTAGGACTTCTTGGAAGAGATGCATTGTGTGCCCTATTCCACCCCTCCGGGGTGAAGAAGATACACACTACTTTGAGACAGATTGTATCATTGGAGAGGACTTCAGAGACATGGTTGAGTTTGTGTCATGATGTTTAGAGTGTCAGAAAGTGAAGGCCGAACATCAACATCTAGCTAGCCTTCTCTTTCCTCATGCTATACCAATTAAATGTATTAGATTTGAATTGGAACACATTATAATACTTGGAAGAAGAAAATGACAATTAAACCCTTTTAAATTTGATCTCTGCTATGTATTTTCAAAATGGCAATTACTTTACCTAAAATGCACAGTTCAAACCTACAACAATGAAATAATAGATTAAATGATTAAATTGAAGTAGTTTGTCCTAAATGAATTCAATTGGACTATAACACTTAAGGATAAATCCTTCAAAACATTGCAAAATCAGGCTCCACCCTCTTACAGTCATTTTTCTGTCAAGGAATGTAAATGCTCAAATTGCAAATCAATCAGAAAAATTGAATCTTGAAATCCTTCTTAAATCCATCTAAGAACAATTCTCCATGTCTATTTGACATGTTGAGAGAGGGACAAGATCAAATTGAACAAATCTTATAAGTTAAAATTTACCAGTTCATACTATAAAATCCTACAGGACGTTTCCTCAAAATTGACCCCTTAAACTTTATCAAAATCAAAAATTTATGATTCCTAAATAAAGAGGACATCAAGAGATTTCTAGAAAGTCCTCATTTTCCAAAACCGAGCTCTCTATCAAAAGTTATGGCCTTCTGACGTTTTTCTTCACTTGGTGTCAAAAAAATATTTGGAAAAAAATTCCTTGGTGGGCCCGCTGGCCCGAATTTTTCACTTGGATCTTTGGAAAAAATTTGGGAAAATTTCCAAATTTTTCCCACCGCCCGTCAGCCCACAACTAATCGAGAGGGCTGCCACATGGCACCATGAGGTGTTAGCGGAGGGGTGGATCTCTTTTTAAACTTAGCGCTCTCAGAAAATTCTTGGGAAAATTTTCCAAATTTTCTCCATGCCCCGTAGCCAATCAGAGGCTACCACATGGCACAACGAGGCATCGATGGAGGAGTGGGCCCCTTTTTCCCTTTGAGCTTTGGATAATTTTTGGAAAATTTTCAAAATTTTCCCGCCGCCTGCCGACCGTGCCAATCGAGAGGTTGTCACGTGGCATCACGAGGCGTTGACGGAGGCGCGGGTGAAGTTATCCCTTTTGCTTCGAGGTGTAAAACCTTATTTCTCCCCACGCCCGATTTCCCCACATTGGATTAGGAGACGCCACGTGTCCCTTGCGGACTTGCGGGCGTAGGCACAAAAGTGAATTCTTGCCTAGCACAGGAATTTTTCCAAAATATTCCCACCGCTCCGTTTTACCCACGTTGGCTTAGAAGGCACCACGTGTCCCTAGCGGACTCACGAGAGGCATGGGCGCCAAGTTTGTTTTTCACCCCGCACGATAAAATTTCCAAAAATCTCCTGCCGCCCCACGAGACCCGCCCCGGGGGCAATTTTTCTTCCCCGGCCTCGCAGCCCACCCTTGGGGAAAATTTTCACCACAAGAACCGCCACCTATAACTTGGAAAATATGAGAAGTTAGGAGGACTTATTTATATCAATAGAAAAGTGAAGAAATTTCCTATCCAACGGGAATGATTTAGGGAAATTTTGAATGCACTAATTTTGAGAAAAACCAAGTTAAATCTTTAAGCCTGTTAGAGAGTGGGTATGGTCGGGAATTACCCTCGACCCTAATTGAACCCTCTAACCCTAAAATTATGAACCTTGTGACCTCTAATAATTGTGAACAAAAGAAAAGTATTCTCTTGTGGATTAGAATTGATCTGGAACTTGTTAGTGAAAAATGTTATCTTGTAACCTAGTTGTAGACTCTTTAAAAAAAAAAACTTATTCCATAATTTTCCTAACGAATCCTAGGTTTTTCTTGGGTCTCAAGTGGGTTGTTTTTAATGGGAATCACACCTTTCCTTAACAAGCAATCCTTGTGGTGGTCACCTGTCATTCAAGCCCAAGATGGGTGTCTTACAGAAGTATCTAAAGCTCTGGTGCTCAAGCTCATCGAGCGCAGAATTCACTCTATTAAAGATATTTTCTGCCAGCACAATCACTCTTGGTACTCTTAGTACGATCTTTGTGCTAGATACCAACTCACCACCCAGGATCTTGTCATTATAGATGAAATCATTGAGGTAGTCCCCAATTCTATGTTGCATGAGCTTGTTGTGCTTCCATCCCATCCGTGGTGGTTAGAATGGATGTGGTATGTGGACACCCCTTTTCGGAATTATGCAGAAAATAAGGGCTACCGTTGGCTCTCACCACATTTTCCCATGGGTAAAAACCTAAATTCTAGGTAGGGGATTCATTCTTCTCCTTCTTGCTTTAGAGAAGGAGGCTCGAAGCAGTCTAGTCCGCTGTGTGGAGACTAATATTACGCATTTTGTGTGGTGCATTTTGCATCGGGCCTCCCTATATGTACCTAGATGGTTAAAATTAGTGTCCAAGCTCCCAAATGTCCCTTATGTGGGCACTGAAAATTCTTTTGCATCTATTCGGTATTGTTCCAAAGCCCAATGGGTCTGGAATTGGATTCATTCATTCTTTATCCATTTCAGGCCAGAGTCTTTCACCTGGCACCATATTCTTTTAGAAGATAGCCCCAAGTTTCCTCATATGTTCACCTAGATTTGACATGCTTTTAGAGGGGAAATTTTGTTTTGGTTATGGAAAGAATGGAATGCTTTTTTTTTTTCCTAATATTGAGGTTGATCATCATTTTACCATTTATAATAAATTGATGGTTATCTCTAATGTGCTACTGCTGCATATTCAAGTCTAGGCCAATAAAATGGCCTTGGAGGTGGAGCATTTGTAAACTATTCTTTGACATTGGGGTGACTCCTCATGTAACATTTCTTGGGAGCCACCTTCTCCTTGTCGCGGGTTCTCTCCACCTCGTGGTGACCATCCTTGTGGAGGTCGTCATAGTTGCTCCTAATGGTGATCTTTCAGCCATGCTCACTAGTCTCACGTGTAGTCAAACATAGAGCTCTCTCGGCTCACCAACAAGGGTGAGGCTCCCCCACCGGCTTGCAACCTGGGCTCGGTTGCATCTCGCCGCTGCATCCTAAGCCAATTACCGGGGACGGATGGAGCTTGCCACTTTCACCTCCATCGCCATCTAACAAGTTTTATTGATTGTCTATGGCTATTTCTCACACTCGAGATGTCACTGAGAAGGAAGAAGACAGCCCTTCGGGCTCGGGATGGGAGTTTCTAGACACTGGCAAGGATTTTTCCAGCTCTGGGTGCCAAATTATCATCATCCCCCCTCCATTGGCATGTTTGTTACTACTGTTAAGTCTCATCTTTTATTTTTATGATGTAATGCTTTGATGCTTTCCTAGGAACTGCCTAGTGTGTTCATTTGCTCATGGTTTTGAGGCGTGCTCTCATACCGCCCACTTTTTTGTTGGAAAAATCTTGTATCATGTTCTATTTAATGTTATATAAGATCTTTTTCATCAAAAACAAATTATTAAATATAATTTATAAAAAGTAAATGATAAAAAATTAATGGTTTCAATTGTTTATGTACTCGTCATATTTTTGGGATTTTACAACACCAATTCAAATGAAAACATACAAGGGGCCATAAACAGTAAAATTCGATAATGCAATTTAACCAAAATATACGAGAGAAAGACAACAGAACATAGTAAAATGAAAAAAAGACATTTAGTTTGGTGCGAGTGGCCCAAGATAACATACTAAAATTGATAGAGACGGATCCAAGTATTTTTTAGTTTGAAGACTTGCTCGTGGTGGTAATATTTTCAAGTCGCTCTTCTCCAAATTATTTCTATGCAGAATTAAACGGTCCACTTGTTTGTCAAATTTGGATGTAAATATGAGGTTCTAACAAAGGCTTCCTCTCCCTCACGTTTGATGTGAAGTCAGAGCCAAACGAAATGCTTAGAGAAGTGAATAAACCACAAATTCATGAGCGTTCAAACTGAAAAGTTAAGCACAATGAATAGAGTCCAAATAACTATAACAATATGTGAATTGAGATGATTCCACACCCGCTAAAGTTTTCACGTGCACTCACATATTTTGACTTTGTATTGTGCAAATTTGAATGCTATTTTTATGTCTTTATGAATATCTTAAATCCAATTTTATTGAATATTGTTGCTGAAGGAGCACCATAGGAAAACTAACATTCCTTATAACTTATAATATTTGTTTAAGTGTTGGTGCATGCAAGGTTGACAAAGGAAGACACGATATAATATTTTGATGATTGCGTGGATTTTTTTGTAATGGTTTGAAGTACGAAGTGCCTAGCTAAATTGATGTCTAGCTGGATTGCGAAGAAGGGTGCGTGCAATAGTGCACAATTTTTATCGGCGGAAAGGCATATAGGAATTTTGAAGGAGCATGCAGGTGGCATATGAAGATTGTGCAATAGATCAATTAAAATGCACAAATATTTTTGAAGGTCAATGCGTGGAACTAAGAAATAGAATGATTGCACAACAAATTGAGGGTACAAAGGGAAAAATTAAAGAAGCAATAAAGGAGTAGGAAACAATCAATGGTTAGACCATGTTTTAAGGGGACAAACAACCGATGAAGAAGATGACATAGATTCTTCTAGACCAAGGTAGTTCAATACCATTAATGAATAAAATTTGAGTTTGAATTCAAGTGGGTTGAGGAGAATTCTATGGAAGGATATTATAATAAGGATGGAGCGGGAACAAGCGCATATAAAATAAGATGCAACATGTCAATTGGAAGTTAAATTGAAGTGTTGAGAAGGCTAAGAAATTCATTAAGGAGAAATCTAGAACCAAAGCTAGTAATCATGTGGGAGTCCCAAATGTATACACCATCTTTGTATTATTCTAGAGTTTTATTATAACTCTATAATAGCCCCCTTAGAGAGTTAATATTGTAGATGTCATTAAGGATTTTCAAGTTAATAGAGAAATTTGTTTTGTCTTGAGTTTATTTCATCGTGTATAGCTCTATAAATGGTGTAATATTATTTTGGTTTGATATGTCTATGCACCAAGTGGTATTAGAGCATAGTTACAACTATTGGAATGAATTTGAGAGGAGTGTGAGGATTGGTAATTTTCCCACCATGAGG
Organism: Taxus wallichiana var. yunnanensis; assembly: GCA_018340775.1. Lineage (NCBI taxonomy): Eukaryota > Viridiplantae > Streptophyta > Pinopsida > Cupressales > Taxaceae > Taxus > Taxus wallichiana. The sequence continues at coordinate 850,569,865 of CM031242.1, read as the reverse complement.
TGAATAGTAAAGAAGCAAAGATGCCACAAGTAAGAGTTGTTAATGGAGGTGCAATGATTATGGGTGCTTAGAACAAGTTATGAATGAACTAAGGGGTGTGAGGACCAAGCTTGTTGTTGTTGAAGAAGATTGACAAATACGCGTTATGGCTTAAGATGTTCAAAGGGATAATGAAGGAGAAACATGAGGTGAATAAAATGAGAAAGAAGTTGTAGATTTTGGTGAAGAGTGAATCTTGAGAGAAATTTTGAAAATGGGTCAAGGAAAAAAATGGGTATTTTGTCTTTCTCAAGGAGATTGGAACCAAAACACTAGTAGATTGGATTACAAATATGGAGGAATACTTTGACTTTGAGGATATCAATGAACCATAAAGAGTCAAGGTAGCACAAACCAAGTGAAAAAGCATACAACATTACGGTTGAAAAGATTCGGATTCGAATGTTAAATAAGTGAAAAAGACAAAATAGTGTATTAGAACATAATGGCAAGTGAAGATGAAAAGTAAGTTTCTATACAAAAATATCCAAAACATTTCTAAATATTCGTGATAATCATATAAACATAAAATTCAATATTCAAATTAAATACAAAGACATCCAAACTAATATATCTAAACTATATATAAAATATTTTTAATTATTCATAATAATTATAGAAATGTATAGTCAAACATTCAAATTAAAAAAAAAAACATCCAAATTAAATAATATTTCTAGTGAAATAGTCATATCTAAAGAGTGTATAAAATACAAAAATTTCAAACCATTGAATCACAAAACAATTGTCATCACATTCAATATTTCTTAAAAATAGACTCGCCTCTTTAAATTGTTTTAAAAAAGCAACCATAAAATAAAAAAATACCAACACTTTTAATATATGTAAACAAATGCACACATCGATCATTTAATTGTATAGAAAATCAATATCCATTTGTTCAACGTAATCACATCTATTTTATATTACATTGAACGTTATAAAGTTGACAATTCAATAATTTTTATTTTAATTATCTAAAATATACTATTAAAAAATATATCCTAATTATTACATTAAATATATTTCCTAATCATTAAATTAAACATTGGCATATATTTGTATAGTATAAATAATTGATTATAAAACTACAAAAATACTAATATCATAAAAAAATTAATCAAAATATGAAAAAGGAGTATCATTAATAAAGTAATAAAAATAATTGTTAATTGTTATAAATAAATAATAATTAAACAATGGAAAAAATGACTTTAAAATAAACTCTCCTACTAGTCATAGATAGTCTTTCTTCAAGGTTTTGGAAGTTCTTTCCAACTACGGATGAGATTTGATTTGATCCCATCCACCAAAAAAATATATGATGTTAAAAGGTTTTAAACAAAGTCCATCCATCTTTGTTAAATAATTTTTATTTATTTAATAATTGGAAAAAATATTCTTTTTAGTTATATTTACAAATGTCGTTAAATTTTAGGGATCTCTATAAGGCTGCACTTATATTTATATTGAGTGACAATGACGGTTTTGCCTAGTTCTTTGACGTCAAATAGGGACAGATGAAAAATTTGCAAAATGTAAAATGTGATTAAAATAAGTAAAACGTCAAATCTCAACTTTGTTTCTAACCTTCGGAAAAGAATATTTTATTCATTAAAAATATTATCATGATAGTTACAAATTTAAAATAGTGTAAACATATCACCAATCTAGAAACAATTATTCAGTCTTATAATGCACCTCAAATTTTCATTTTGACTCAATTCCCATATTCAAAATACATGAGAGACGAACCCATTCAGCCTAGTATGAGTGGAAGTGTGGCATGTTGGTTCAATACCAAAATTGATAGAAAAAAAAAGAATTGTACAATTTGTGTTAATAATATTTGAATTAAGTTAATAAATTTTCAAATGAAATATATGGTTAAGTTGAAACTGTCGACCAAAATTTGACAAGCATAGATATCTTATAGTAACAAATGCAGGAACTGTCTCACAAGTATATTCTTAGATCTTCAACTTTCCAAATATTTTTGTGGCGAATTGGCCACATGGATGATGAAACGTTTTATCTTGTGTTAAAAATTCTTTCTTAAGAAATGCATCGTTCTTATTACAAGTTGAGCACAAGGAACCCTTTGGTAGAGCCAAACAAAATACTTAGTGAAGTGGAAAACCAATAAATTCATGACCGTTTAGACTAAAAAGTTGAGCCCAATGAACATAGTCTAAAGAACTATAACAATCTGTGAATTGAGATGACTCCACATCTATATAGACTTGTAATGTTGATTGAAAGAAAACCATATAGAATTAGCAAATTAAAGATGCCAAGATTTTGACAAGTTAAAATAGAAGGGGTTAAACATCCATAGTGAAATTATTAATTGAGTAGTTATTTGAATTGCTAACTTTCAATGCATTTTAGGAACATAATTTTAACTAATAATGTGCAATATTGTTTGGCTTACATAAGGGACAGGTATATATTTTGGATGCATGTAATTAAATTATTCCTCACGTGATGCTGTCTATTGTGTAAGGCAAACAATGTTGATAGCACAAATTTGGGAATTGGTATATCAAGGAAACAGTTTAATGAAAATTACATATTGAAGGAAAAGGAATTCAATTTTCAATGCTAGCAACAACACAAAATAAGTTAGAGAAATAGAGTCTGGCTCCAATTGGCTAAAAGCACACAACACCCAATTTTTTTGACATGATAGCCAGCGAATCTATATAACTACAATGGTAAATGTATAACACTACCAAAATTATGTGCAAACATACATCATGTTTCAAATTATTATAAACATCAATAATTATTTTATTCTCGTAAGTTAACTAGCCCTATAAGTTAACGAGGACTGTCATATTCGATGTGGTGAATTTATACCATCCTAAAATCCAAAAATGTCTACTGATTACATTAAGCAAAAAGGAAAAAGAATCAACTAAAAGAAATGAAATGAGCAAAGCAGAAAAAAAAAAGGGGGTTATATTTTCACAGATTTTTTGTAAGGATAGGACAATCTCGTACATCATCATTGCCGAAACAATAGTTACCATGTATTGTATGCCCAAAAAACATTATAGTCTGCATATAAAACTGAACTTGCATTTTCCGTCATGAACTTACAGGTAATAAAACTGAAAGCAGACGAACAGGGGACTGCAAAGGCCGAGGATGTGGAAAGCTACATTGGTATATCGAATATGGCAGTTTCAGGGGAAGATAACCAGAATACTTATTGAATAATGATTATTAACACATAAGGAAAATGAAATGAACATAAAGGCCTCTTCAAGCCTGAGAATCCAAGAAAACAAGATGATAAAATAGGATTTCTTTGTATTGAAGGCATCTTTAGGCCTGAGAATCCTTAATATTTTGAAAATTACACCACGGCTGTCAATGATTGGGGATACAGGAAAACTCCCTCAGAATATAATTTCAATAACAATGTACATCTATATAAAGAATTTCGACTACAAAGAATCTCATTGCTAACAATGTTTTGTTGCTCAGCTCTGTGGAATAATTAATGGCCATATTTCGTCATTTGATACAGCGGTGTTTTCTTTTGTTGGCTGCTTTTAGATGGCGAAAAACTGCGTCGAACCTGGTGGAGCGTGAGACTCCCTCCTTTACATGACACCTCCCAGCCCTCTTTTTCTGATCTTTCACAAGGGTTTTGGAAACCATCTCCTCCGTCATAGCAGAACCAGACTCGCCACCTTGCTCAATTTCTTCTGAATTTGAACCGTTTTTCAGACCTTTTGCAAGGGTTTCGGAACCCATGGTCTCCATCAAAGCCGAACCAGATTCAGCAATGTGAAACATCTTCAATGGGTGCTGCGAAATGTCTTCAGATTGCGGAAGGGATCGCTTGAGCTTGATCTTTATAATTGTACGAGGAGGCGCAGGAGGAGGGGTCCTCTGCTCATTGAGTACACAAGGCAGAGTAGGGGGCCCTTTCTGCTAAGTGTTCTTGGCCTGTGAACGAATGGACGCAGTCCCTGCTCTGCCATTTCTCGCAGTCGGTGCTCAATCATTGCTTCTGCCATTTCCGCTCCAAAAAATTACAAATTACTTTAATTAAACTGAAATTCTAGAATTTATAAAAACCCATTTCACTATTTATGAAATCGATTGCTTGTTGAAGAAGACTCCGTATGTTTTCTTAAGCTGAAAACGGGAAAATCTAAATATAGCCCAGATCCAAGAAAAGAAAATGTCGCTTGGATGTCTATTTTGTTAACAATGTTATTTTTGGTGATTCTTTTTTGGCTTAAACTTTATGTTGAAAAGATTAACGCTGTAATTAAGTGACATTAGTTTCACACACATGGACACTCGTATATCCCAAAACATCGACTATGAACATTTCTACCGAATCAAGTGTAATTCCTGCACATAGGTACTTTGTCATTCACATAATGATTATAAAGGGTTGAGTTTAATAGTACAATTGTATATAATTAAATAGTATATCTAAGTTCACGTGATTGATTTTGGTGGAATTTTAAAATAGAAAAAATTATATTGAACAAAGTATTTTGACTAGATCTGTATAATTAAACAAATTAAGCATATAATTTCTAAAATTTACTAAACGGATTTCATGACCATATTCACCCACTTTAGAGATTGAACATGGTGTTTTTTTCCGAAATTCTACACAATTCCATGGGAAGCTCATCTCTTTGCGTGGAACCTAACAATATTGCAACAAGATCTTACAAAAATAAAATAATAACCTGGGATGCTTTGGTGGGCACATGGTCAATTTTATGTGGTCCTTAATGGAAATATTGGTGTCTTTATGTTTAATTTAATATCCTTAATGAAATAATGCATCTATATATTTATAGATTCTTTGAGTTTAAATTATAATGATTGTATTGGTGTGCATAACAACACATAATCAAGAGAAAAAGCTAGCAAAAAGGGGCTAAAAATCTCAGGACTCAAATAAAAACGTACACTAAAAAACTAATAGAATTTTAGGTTATTAACTACGGAAAACAAACATAGAAGTCCATAAAATAAAGGAAAGAGATATTGAAAATAAGATAATTAATAATATAACTAACATAAACAATAAAAGCCATTTTAGAAGATGATTAAAACAAGAGTTTTATGTAGACCAATAATCAACTAAAACACAAACACAATATATCAATGCAAATTTATTTATTTTTAAATTCTTGTACTTAAATAATTCTCTAGAATATGCCCCACTTTGATGTGTGTGTATAGCTATTAAAATATATGAACGAAAAAGAATTACTAATTATTTTGATGAAAACAAAATGTTAAACAATTTATAAAAGTGTGGGAAATCTAATTATAGCCTCACCCAAAATATTTTGTTTATGTGGAGATCTATTTTGTTAGCATGCTAATTACATTGTTTCTTCAAATAGGAGCTAAGGTTTGTTTTCCTTACACCGACACATATATGAATGGTTGCATTGTATTGGTATTTGATGCACGACCACATCACTACCATTCACGTCGGTCTTTGAAGATCTCTATAATCCAACATAATGTCTCTATTTTTATTAGGTAAATTTCCATCAATGGTGATGCGTTGGACGATGAAGTTGTGGATGTAAGTTTCGTGGTCACATTGGGCCATGATTGTCTAGATGGAAAAGTGGGATCTATCAAATAGTTATCGATTTTTGTGTGAACGGAATCTATGATTACGATACCACCACCATACACATTGGTGTCCAACATGAAATACTGAAGTGTTATGTTCTAATAGAAAAATTGGGATGTATCTAATAGTTGTTGATTTGTTTATGTGAACGGAGTGGATGATTATGATACCAACATCGTGTACATTAGTGTCTAACATGAGGTAGACACCAAAGTGTTATGTTCTAGTAGGACGCCAAATGATTTTTAGTCTTAAATTCCCACTAAATTGTTTCCCAAAACTACACACCCAAATTGTAGATTTCAACAATTAATTTGGATACCAAAATAATGTTTTCCATACCAAGCATAGGCTAAATCAGTTGAATCACATATATTTACACATTTCACCAATGTTTAAAATAAAGTTCATTATTTATGAATTCAAGATTGGGTGTGTGTGTGTGTGTAATTTTTTAAATTAAAAAAATATTTAATTTATTAAAGGTGTTGTTTTATTCTATTTGTTTGAAATCAAATAAATAAATTATATATAGGTAATCTTGTATAATATAATGTGTTTAATTTGATTATTTTTAATTTGAAAGATGCCTTCCAAATAAAAATTAGGTAGATGGCTGCAAATTTTTATTGGTTGTGTGTCGGGAGTTAATGTCTCATATGTTGTGATGTATATGACCTATATTTTACTAAAAATATTTAATGTTTTTGAATTTTCTACACAAGCACAATCACTTTCTTGTAGCTTATTTCGGTGAAGGAAACAATCCATCGTGGATCATTGACATGGAATAAGAGGAAGACTAAATCACATCCCTTACATCAGATGTGGACTCAATGAACCCCTCATGAAATTCCACGAGAAAAAAAAAACGCTTTGTCATATTACTATCCATGAAGTCATTGATTGATACAAATTTTCAAATTGGTCAATTTGAAAAGGTTTCTCATAAAAATATGACCTTTTTCAAATCTCTTTCAAGTGTGGAAAGATCTTTGATGTTTTTTTTTTGTTGTAAATGTCATGTAATGATCTCTAGTTAGGATATGTTTGAGGTATTACACAATTTGATCTTGTCAAGCACAACATTTTTGTAGAGCAAGTGATACAATGGGATGTGAAAATAAAAACATCATATCATTTAAAAGCATGGTCATAGATTCCACTTTGATTGATGAAGGAAAAATTGAATGAAAAAAATCCAAAATTTCACTTCCTCCATGTCCTTCAAAGCTCAAACCCTAACGAAATTTGTTATATATACTAGAAAATTTAACCATAGGTCCTTCAAACCCATTCAATCCTCCTACAACCTACAATCTATAATTTTGTGTCTAGTGCTTATTACACCATACGACGTGTTCCAAATAATAATTGTGAGGATAATACTTGACAATGCAAAGTAAAGACATTGATAGCTACACTTTCTCGGCCATTGACATACCATCTTTTTCCAGTCGTCCATGTTGAATGCCACATATAAACCCATTCAAGCCTCCTATAACCTACAATCTATAATTTTGTGTCTAGTGCTTATTACACCATACGACGTGTTCCAAATAATAATTGTGAGGATAATCCGACAAGCAATAAAGACATTGATAGCTACACTTTTCGGCCATTGACATACCATCTTTTTCCAGTCGTCCATGTTGGATGCCACATATAAACCCTCACAACTAGCCATACACATTAAATTTCATGTAGGCTACCCTTTTCCCCATAACATTTGTATTTGTGTCTGCAAACACACTCGGAAGGAGGTTCTTTTCTTTATTGAAGTTATGTATGGATCATTGCATTCCCATTATGGTTTCCTTATTTTCTTTTGTAGCCAAAAGAAACCACATGAGAGAGGGTGCAAGTTGCAGATGGTCAATTTTCAACCCCTCATAAACAAGCGAGGAAAAATTTGATCCAAGGAAGCTCATCCATCACGTACGTAGACTCCTTATTTTTACTAGAATTAAAGGGTGGTTGTAAGCTCACAAACAAGTGGTGTCAACTTTTTGTTTTGAGTTCACCAACTATGGCACTGAAACCTCAAAGGTGGATACGGAATGGACCATAATGCATCTCATGCATGACGCCAAAATTCATTCCATATACCAATTTTTTTGGGTTTTGTATTATTTTCTAGTTTCAATGCTTGTGTTATTAAAAAAATAATACTACTAATAAGAATTTTTGGATGTATCAATCCAATGTTTATGTTGTTGAAACACATAGTAAAATAATTAGAGCAATCCTAAAATATTGCAAATCCATTTAAAAAGTAGGATTTATAATCAATGGTGTAAAGATGGCTTCCATAGCCTATTGTGTTTCCCTAACATAAGAAGCGATCAAACATTTTGCTATCAAATTAAAATTTAGGGTAGATAATACATGCCTAAAAAAATTCATCATAATTTTTAAGTTACAAATCAAAATTAAACTCCATAAAGTTTCAAGTCCCTTATCAAAAATAACTCCACATAGTTCTAGGTTCCATCTTTGAATGACAAATTGTGTTATGAATAACCACAATTATAATGAATCCATTTTTAATTTTGTTGGAAGGAAGAGTGACGATGTAAATGATCAATGGACCATTGATTTTAAGATCAACATATTTCCATATGTCCTTCATTGTATATGTACTCAACACATTTTACATTTTCCTTTTCTTTGTGTAAACAACCCATCATTACGACTTTTTCATAAAGGACAAATAAAAGAATGAAAGAATCATATAACTCTTTCTTCTACATCTTCTTGTTCTTGTGTCACACACAACAAACCATGTCTTCTATCAAATTATTATTCTACACTATATAGTATTATTTGTGTAATTAGCATCCCTAGAATAAGAGTAATTGCATATTTCATCACTAACACAATATTAATTGCATAATTATATCATGCAATGCCCACCTGCTTAAAATATAGCCTCAAATCTACAAGTGACATTATATGGCCCTATCCTTCCTCCCAATCATGATGTATGGAAGATAGGGCACAAACAAAGTTTGATGAAAATGGAGTGGCTCAAAATTACGATCCCTAGATTAGATAAAATGTATTTTGGATCCTAGCATAATGTCCTATTTGAGACTATGGAAGTTACACATTGTGTTTGTGACATCGCACATAAGACTTTTATCTATACACAATAAATCCTTGCATGTTATCTCAATATAGCTCCAATACTTATGGAATTCTAATGGTAGAAGTGTGTTATTGAATAGATCAAAAGTTTCTAATCCGAACTCTTAGAAAATGTTAATGTGTGATTGTAAAAACAAAACATGTGACTTTGTTATGCATTGGACCGAGGTCATCTTACTTTGTGCCAAGTGATGAAATCTTGCATTGATTATGTGATGATCCTTTAGATCCGTGGAACTCAATTCGAACATTATAATATACTACGACCCTCAATGATGTCCTCTAAAAATACAATAACTACTGTAGCTTGACAATACCACACATATCAATTGAAAGCAATATAGAACATTACTCACTCTATTATGCACTAGAAACATATATTGAAAATATAACATAAAACTTACTACCTTAGCACATATGCAAGTGGACATGCAACATTATAATTAATAGAAACACAAAATTTTACTCGCACAAACCCTACAACAAGACTCTTGTGTAAAACATCATGTGTGTGAAGCACATAACAAAACAAATTCTTGTGAAAATAACACTTGTTAGGTGGAACTACACTATATTGTTTTTGGGTTATGCAGATCAATATAAACTTGGATGCTCCAACATCATGAATAACATGTATAACTATCATACTAAAATTATTACCCCCTCTTTTTGAATACTACATGGGAGGATGATAAAGTGTATGAGTAAAATTTGGGCACAAACGGATGATGGTGAAAGGATAAATGAGTTTTTTTGTCAAAATGATCCATAATAGATCATGTATCACTTTTAGGAACTTCATTGAAAAATTATAGCATAAACAAGGAGAATAAATTTTCATCACTTATTTTTGGCTAACTTCAAGTAAGCAATTTACATGGTGCCCAAAAAGAAAACGTTGAGTAGGATGGAGGAGTTGGGAACTCCATATGAGTATAAAGTGGAGCTTGAGGGGCTATATGACCAAGTTATAGCCAAAATCAAAACATTTAAAAGTTTTTTGAAATGTTTATAAAGGGACATCGATTTCAAATATGGTTGTTCTCTCTTCCCCATTTTGTTTGAGCTATACATGGACAAGCTAGAGGAGTGGATAGACAAAGTTCAAGGTGGATTTTTTCTCTTAATTAGGTATGTGGTAAAGATACTCCTACATGTATATGAATTTATCTTAATTGTCAAAACAACATATAGTTTTAGAGATCACTTGATGGTTCAGAGAGAGATTTTTTCAAAACAGAGACACATTTGAACAAGGAAAATCAAGTTCATGATCAATAGTGTCCCCTATTTCTACTCCCAATCTAATCTAATAGACTTATTATTTCAAGGAAGTCCTCTCCAATTGTGGTTGTATATAAGTTACTAGGTCTTTATTTCCCACAACAAGATAACATGGGAGACTTGTTAGACAAAAAGAATACAAATAGAATGGAAATTTATATCTCATTACAAAATAGATGTAGGATTACATACTTTATTGGATTAAAGCACACGAACCTTGGTTGGGGTACTTTTCATGCTAGTGATGCTCTATGGTTGTGAAATTTGAGGTAACAATATGTAAAATTTGAAATGGAGACATCTAGAAAGAATTCAAAAACACTTCAATGGCAGGTAGTTTCAAAACTAAAACATTAGTGTCATATGAGGTCTTATAATTAGCTAAAGCATGCAGTTTTTCATTGAAGGCATTAACTATGATCCAAGCATTAACTTACCTAAAGGAGACAAAGAGTATGGAGAGTTATTGCTGGTCCTAAATGGTATTGGGGAAGAGTTAAGCAAAAGGAGGAAAATGAATGAGTAAATGAGGCACTAACTTTCAAGATTTTCCATAACACCAATAAGGAAATAAAAAGGTATGTGAGAGAAAATTTAGGTTAACTATGTGGAAAAAGGTGGAACAAGAGATTGAGTAAATGAGACATTAGCCTTGAAAATTATCCAAAATACCAATGAGGAAATAAAAAGATATGTGACACAAAAGGTTAGGCTAACCATGTGGTAAAAGCTTCTATGGTGAAAAAGAGTACTATGTCAAGGAATTCAATCTCGTTTATGATCATGAACAAAAATATACTTAAATGGAAGGTGAAAATATTTATAAATCTTGAGTAAGGACTAGCTCACACCATTTTAAGTGTGAGATTGACACCTAGACAACACTTAAAAGAAAATTTGAAAAAGAAAATATGTTTTGACGTAGGTGGAGACAAAAATTGGCACACCATAAAATATATCTTGAAGTGTACAATTTGAATGACACCTAGATATAGTACACTCTCACCTTCAAAGTGACACAATGACCACCTTGATTGAAAAAGTGATATTAACAACCAAAAAAAAAAAAGAAAAAGAAAAGAAAAGAAGAAAGAAAAAGGAAAAAGAGAGATAAACACTATGTTAGAGATTTATTTGGGGATAAGCAAATACCAAACGAATAATGAAAGGTGAGTAATGCTAAGTGAGCCCTACCCCAAGACACATGAAACAACTATGTTATCATCCTATAATCCAATAGGATGTCTAGTCTTGTAGATATTATTAAAAATAATAAGACAGAGATTACAATAAAACAGAGATACAATAAAAAGAGATTTTATTGATGTAAGAGCAAAACTCCATTACAATATTCTTGTCATGAAGTGCTTTACAGAACTTATAAGGACTGATTTAGAATACATAGAAGATACTAGAATACTTAGATGACACTACTACTAGCCAATGCCATTCGATGTGTAGAATGAGTCTTTCGTCTCCTTATATAGGAGAAGAGAGAGGTTATTCATCAAATTACCGGATAACCTAAAGACCGGGAACGGGTAACTTAAGTCACCAAGAGATTCCCGAAAGACAGAAGATGAGTACATGCCACCCATCATAACACCTTTTAAAAGTGGGGAGGTCCACTACTTTAGATAAAGTGAAGTCTCTTCACTTCTTTTTACATGTGATGACAACAAGCCTGTCATCATAGCTTTACGGGTCATATTGAACACTGGGTCCAGTGTCATCAATGAGGAGCTGAAGATTCCTCTCTATCATGTCTTTCACCAATGTGGAGGTTCCGTGTGTTTCTTTCGTACCCATAATCTAGAAAGTGATCTGGATCCATCGTATCTCTTTGAAGATATTTGCATGAGTGGGAGCGGTGTATTGGTTAGGAATCAAGAAAGAAAGTGGCCCGGTCTTTGGAGGAGGTACATTCATTGTGTGATGAATATAGATTTTGTGCCACAGTTGTCCATTTGGATTGACATGATGTCCCTGCAGTGGATTAGTGCGAACATAATAGCACATTTTGACATACCATGGGATCTTACAGTTTATCATGATATTTCTAACAATATCTTGACTAACATGGATTAATGGACTATCAGAAATTTTAGTAGGCAGAAATTTAGATAAGAAATATTTAAAATGGTTGGCAATATACTGCCTGTCACCAGGGATACTGGGGCGATTCCATGCATCATTTTCTAATGGATGTCCTTCAGGCCATGTCCTGGAAAATTCGAACCTCCATAATGTATGTGGTCTAGGGACCAATTTTCTGAGGCGCCGTCCTCTATCATTGGAATGTCATCGGTGGGGGCTCCATGAATCTGAAATGTCGCCATTGCCATTGAAGTGTGCAGAACACCATAGGCTCATGCCGAGAATGGAATTCTGTTGTAGGGATCTCAGGATCCACAAATCTGCAAGCGACTTCAGAGGTCTGATAAGGAGATACAGAGATTATTTCTCGAGAGAAAGAAGGATGTGTTGTGCTTCACAAGACATCTGATTATCACATCTTTCCAAAGACCTTAAATAATTTGTGCAAGTGGAAGTATTCCATATTGGTTCAACAAACTCATGGAATACCTGAGTGACATTCACATTTTTAGTCCGAATTAATTCTCTGTTGCAAAATCAGCAAGAGAATTCTTTTTACCAGAGATGTGCTCAACATAAAACTCATAACCATCAAACCATTGAGCCCATCGTTGAAGACGACCATAAGTTGTTTTGTTGGTAGGGTCACCCTTATACAATTGTCCTTTAAAATGCTGCAAATCTGTTCTTAGCAAAAACTTTTCATGTTGTAGGAAAAACAGGAAAGCCTGGATGGCCTTCTTAGCAGTAAGTATTTCTTTATGGCTAGAATGGTATTTTAATTACGGACCTTTAAAAGACCAGAAGCATACCTACATATTTTTTCAAAGACCATTCTCCATTCTTTCCTTGAGAATTGCTCCCCTGTATTCTTCAGAGGCATCTGTCTCAAGAACTTTTAAACCAGTTCCTGGTAGAGATAGAGAGGGGAGAGACTGGAAACTCTGCTTAATTCTTTGAACAGCTTTTGTCATGTCAAAGTTTCATATGGGAACATTAGAGCGGAGTCTCTTATTAAGCAAAAGTCTATCTCACATGCAACATTTTTATAAAATCCTGCAATATAATTAACACAACCCAGAATCTCTCGGAGTTGGGTTTTATCGATAATCTCATGAGGAAATAAACTAATCTTGGATACAGATATGGTCCCGCATGAGAATAGCTCCGTCCTGAGAGTAATGCCAAGAAATTGTATCAGAATCTTTAAATGTTTCCATTTTAGTTGGACTGAGACAAAGTCCATTGGCATACACAGTTTGATAGAACTGTTCAAGGTGCTCCAGATGATCTTTCGTATTTTGAGAGAAGATCAAAATATCATCAATATAAACAATTAAAAATTTTCCTAAGTGGCCAAAGATTTCATCCATTTTCTTTTGAAAAATAGAGGGTGTTGTCTTAAGACCGAATGGAAATACATTCCATTCATCTTCGCACTGGAATATCGAAAGTTGTTTTATAAGTATCTTCTTTGTGAAAGAAGATTTTCCAAAAGCCTAATTTTAAATCAAATTTACTATAAACCTTACTTGCGATTCGAGCTAACAAATCATCTTTGCTAGGGATAGGATCTTCGAATCGGCAAAAGATATACTTATTGAGTGGTTTATAGTTCACTTACTAACCTCTTCTTTACTATGACTATTTCACTTCTCTTATTTACATAGAAAGCAGGGCATGACCATGGAGACTTAGAAGGTTGTATGAATCCTCCTTTGAGTAGATTATCAATCTCTGCTTGACATTCAATTTTTTCAGAGGGAGGCATGCCTATATGATGAGCCTTGAACTTTGGAGAAGTGGAAGTCTAAAATCTATTTGACAGAATGCTTCTTCCTATGGATGAATGCATGAGGATTATCTCGAGTGCAATCAACTTTGATTTTATTAATAATGGTTTCAATAGAAGAGGTATTCATAGAAATAGACTTATGTAACCAGTCAAGATTAGATGCTTTTTGTGGCTTAGGTGCAGAGGGCACAATGGACTGGTAAGTCTCGTAACTGGGAATAGATCCTCGGGGAAAATGGATTTCATTTCTACTAATAGTATAGGGCATGCAATTGTTCAAATTGTCGAGCGAAGCAACATATCATAATGTAGAAGATCAAATTGGTGAACTTTGAAGGTAGTACGCATTTGTCCTAATTTAACAAGAATGTAGGCGTAATGGTGAGAAAACACTTTCTTAGAATCAAAGCTTATTTGTAATGGCTCAGGGGACCCAACAGTCTAGGGATAGCATTAGCTTTTAACAGGCTAATCTCTGCGCCTGTGTCATCATGGCATCTAGAGAATAAGGTTTTATGTTGGGGATACAAATTTGGATTCTACAGAAAGGATTGCAGGAGGTTTTGACAGTGCTTACCTCTCGCTTCATGTTCCGCCTCATACCGGTCATAGGCTTTTCCAAGATAAGCCTATGAATGGCTTCTTGATGATACTTGGTTCTGATGCCGATTCTTCTTCTTGGAGCAAGGCTTGGAATTCTCGCAAAGAGCCTTACGAATGACTCTGCTCTAGGAGAGATAGTCGTTGTCTCCAAATTCTTCGCCTACGGTGATCCAATGCCCAGAGTGGAGACAGTGATGGTTGGGCCGGACCTTGGATTAGTTCTTTGGCTTCAACTTTGCCTTCTTCTTCTAGAAACAAAATGGAAAATGTCAGTGGTCCAAATCCTCGACCTTGACTTCTACTAGAAGAAGGATACTCGTGTTCTCATCCTCGTCCTCGTCCTCGTCCATGTCCTCTCTGGGGAAAGAGAAAAATGATAGGGATCATTTTCAGGGAGAGGAGCAGAATGTTGAGCTAGACGCCTTGGTCTTCGGCAATCTCCTGTTTAAGATTTTCTTCAAGCCGATTTTGAGATCATAAAAGTGGACTGAAGAGAATAGTGATAATTGACGAGATAAGGAGGGTACTCAAAGAAGGTTTTTCTTTACTTGATCCAACTTTTGCTTAAGCACAATGGAGTTGGGTGGTATGAATGGATGTTCATAAGAGCTACGGATCATGTTGCGGTGAAAAATATGCAAAGTATCATATCTTGAGTCGAGTCGAATAACTTCCATCGGAAGAGGATTCATTATAGTTTGCTGCAAATTTGTTAGCTCAAAACTCAATATCTAAGATATAGCTTTCATCATCGAGATATGAAAACATAGTCATCTTCATTAAGAAGATGTTCTTGAACAAAATTAACTTTTGCCTTTGCCTTGGCCTTCTATCCCTTTTGTGGGACGCTTCTTGTTGTAGTGATTTCCCTTGCAAATGAAACATTCAATAGATTTGGACTTAGGGAAATACCTTTTCTTTCGAAGAATTTTCTTTTGGGTTTAGTAGATGGATGATCTATACAATCAAGGAACTTCTTTCTACCTTTAAACTTCTTCTTGAAGCTTTTATGCTTAGAATTCCTTGGGGTAGAGCATCTGAATTTTTAGCAATTTGGAACTTACAGAACTTAACTCCTAAAGCCTTTTCGGCTTTTGAAGCTTCTTTCTTATGCTTTTTCTCAAGGCGAGCCGTGTGTTTCTTTCATTAATGATCCTGGTTAATACGGCCAAAAGTTAAATCTGCTTCTTCAAACCCATGCATAGCTTTTTTATATTCAGTGGCAAAATATGGAGGATATGATTCTACATATCTGAGCTTCATAGTAGAATCAAAAGGCATACCTGCGTTGTAGAACAACTTCTGCATGTAGCATTGGTATTCCTGTACTTTGGACATATCACGAGTTGGGCTCGTGAGGAATTCGGTAACCTTGAGTCTTCTTTCGTCTCTATTGTGCCAATGAATTGAGAATAATGTGAAGCAGATTAAGCTAGCAGTTCCTCCACCTTGGCGATCGGGGCCTTCGCCTTCACCATTAATAATGGTGTCCTTCTATTTCTCGGGAATAGCGTCCCACCATTCCTTTAAGATGCCTACAAATCCATTAGTGATAACACTTGCAATGTCTTTGTCATGCTTATTGAATTGTAGGACTGAGTATTGGACCAACCAAGCATACCATGTAGCATCTCCTTGATTTCTTTAGGAGATTTACATTCAATTTTATAAAAATTGGGCTGGAAATTTTGAGTACGCATGGTGGATTGCAAAGGAGGAGCTGAATTATCTACGCCCAAGACGCTGCTTCGGCTTCATCGTAAGTTTGGCCATGCCAATTTTCTTTTCTTTTTCTTTCTCGTTCTTGGGGAGACTTCATAGCAAAAGCAACTTGAGCCCATGAAATAGCCTTAGACCAATCAGAGTTAGAACCATAGGAGCTCGAAGAAATACTGCTTTTATCTGAATGTGAGCATTCTAGCTTATTTACAGCACTAGTAAGAGCAGGAAAATTCTGCTCAAGCTCAGAGACAGAAAAACATAAATTACTAACTTTATCATTGACGATATCGAATACATCGCCAATTACCTTTTCTTAGTTCCTTCAAAGAATAACATGAGATAAATAGATTGTTGAATATGAGACCGTAGGTCGTTACTAACCTGATCAGAACTTGATGCAAATTTGTAGATAGTTGTTGTACATTGGAGGATAAGCTATCTACCTTTTTATTTAATAAAGCCACAACAGAATGAATATCTCCTCTTTGATGAAGCTCAATAGCTTTGAGAGTGTCTTGCATTCTTTTAAGCTTCTCATTCTGGGAGAGAACTTGATCATGAATGGCCTTTGTAGCTTTGTTGTTCCAATTCATCATTCTGATGGACTCAGATCTGTTTCTATTTTTGAATCTAACTCGATTTGGCCAGATCTTGATCGGCATTATTGCCGATCGATCATCTATATAGACGTCAAGGTCTTTGGCAACAGGAAGTCATTATGGTCAGCTTGGGAGGAAGTGGCTTCCTTAGTATCCATAGAGACTTTGGATTTTCTGAGCAAAGACTGGGCTTGCTGAAGAGTCTGATAATAAGTATTTGGGGAACAACTATTCATATTTATGTGAGGGCCATTTTTGGGAATGTATTTCATGCTGCACAAGAACTCGGCAAAGTGTTCACACCATAAACAATCGGTGTTGGGATCATGTACAAGAGATGGATGGCTACATGGAGGAATATCTCGTTCAGGACTCTTCTCTTTATCAGATAAGAATGACTGGGTAGAAGAAGAGGTGGACAATCTAGGCTTGACAGAGCTAGATTTTCTGAAAGATATAGTAGCCTTGCCTTTGTCTTCTATAACCTTAGAGGCAGATTGGATAGATGAAGTGGCTGCAGAAACACATTTGGTAGAAATTGTCCATTCTCTAGGCACTCTAATTTTATCCCAACTGACAACTTCTGGCTCAATCTTCTGAGTTGTCTGGACTGGCATGCATCACAACACTGCTCCCCTTGGAGGGTCCATGCTTGATGGCAGGATGTGCAGTATTAGTCAATCTAAAAATAATTCTATAAAAAATAGCAAGAGGGGAAGACCCTGGCTTCATATTGAGACCCGTGGTTTGCAAATGGAGCTTTAATACTTGATCTAACAAATTATCAGTTTGGATGGACACGGGATAGTTAGGAAACACATTAAAGTGTATTGGTCCATTACTGAGGCTTGTCTGTAGAGCAGCTAACAGACAGTCTTTAAAGCTCTCATGGCGGGTGTCAAGTAAACAACACAAAACTGAAGCATTTAGACCTTGTCTAAACAAAGGGGTTATCCCTATTTGTACACAACCAATATGCACAAACTTATAAGTAGATTGCTTTTTTAAGTATTGCAAGTCTTGAGGAGAAATCAGAGGAATATCATATTCGATTTAAAGAGAGGTTTTGACTCGAATACATGATTCTCTAGATCTAATAGCAGTACTAGCAATCAAATGGAATGACTTAGATTTATGGTAAACTTCGTTATAGGAAGTTTAGGGAGTTTCCAACCCGCAATGGATTCTCTCTCTTTGTGATATGTGTTCGTGCGTTGACTAGAATAAGATCTCGACAAATTCACGAACGCATCATCGCAGCTATCATCTTGCCTTCTAGAGGTCGATGCAACCCATTCTTTAGTGTCCATGTCGGCTGGAGTTCTTCTATCCTTCACAACGACTTATATGAGTATATGACCACAACACGCCTCACCCGGGCAAAAAGGCCGTACTCACTACTGCGCGTCTTACGGATTCAGAGACCAGTAGAGAAAACACTGGAACTTAAGAACAGGGTGAATCTAAAACAAAGAGACAAGAACTCGATGGCAGCTTTTGAATTTGAGACACAATAGCCCATAATTTTACAAATAAAGCAGAAACAGCTCTGATACAATTACCATGTTTTACCTACATTGCACACAGTAGTAAGATCTGCAATTGTTGTAAATAAACGCTTAACACCGAGCAAGCAGGAAACGATATGCATACAGAACTGAAACAGAGGAGAAATTCATAACAGGGGATTACTCCATCTGTTTCCCAAACACCACAAACCCTCATGACTAAATCCTTGGACTATAAAAAGTCACATCTTTAAAGATATGCAGGAACAAAAACTCACACCGCATTACATAAAAAAAGCAACAGCTGCTGCTGGTTGGAGATGCAGCTGTTCCATTTCTGAAATAATGTCTAGTGGAGTTTTAAACTATGAAGCAGTTTCACTAAATCATCTACATATTGGTTTCCACATCCTTGGCTTCTTTCATCATCCAATATTTTAGTGTTGAACAAATCTCTCATTTCTGCGGCCTTGGATTTCAATTTTTGCCTTCTTCTTCAATCATAACCATCCTCACAGCTCTGCAGACATCCCCTCTGCTAATAGATCCATCGCTTCCTCTCTCCACTTCAACACCCACCTGTAATTCATGGACAATCAGTTGGGCATTCAATCCCTGATCCAAGTGCATGGGAAAAGCAATCAGAGGCAATCCAGCACCCATTCCCTCCATCAATGAGTTCCACCCACAATGAGTTACAAATGCCCTGTACATGGATGGCACAGAATCTCCTGCTGAGGCGCCCACCAGCTCAAAACCATTCCTCTAGTGGCCACTCTGGATTCAAAGCCCTCAGGTAATGAAGCTGACGCCCTTCTTTGAACTTCATCTCTGTCTTCATCTAAGTTGTTTGGAAAACGCAGTATCCACAGAAATGGCTGCAAACTGGCCTCCAATCCTTGGGCTATCTCCTCTATCTGCTCCTCCGACAGAAAATATTCGCTGCCAAACGAGACATAAACAACAGAAGCAGGCCTTTGCCTTTCCAACCATCTCAGGCACTCATGCTCTGATTCTTCAGGACTGTTCTGTTTCACAGGATAAGGGCGAGGAAGAAGGGCACCAACAGGAACCACCAGACTTCCTGTGATCTGCCGAATATACTGTATAAATTTTCCCTCTAATTCATTGCAAGATTTTATGGCTATTGCAGCGGAATCATAAAAACAGTCAACAAACAGATCTATAAATTTCTCACCGGTGGGAGTTGTGTAGGTGTAAATGGGCAGTACAGAGTCGACTTCAAATGGTCGATATCGAATTGCAGTCGACGGAAAATCGGGAGGCGGTTGAATTACATCGTCGGCGGTGATTTCTTTAACTTGAGATCTTCTAGCAGGGGAAAAACAATATCCCATGTAGGCCGCGCCGTAGGTTGTGAATATAACCGATGGGATTTTCAACCTGAGAGCCACTTTAGAAATCCAGGGTAAAATATAGTCGAAAATTACAATATCTGGTGAGATTTGGTCAAGTAATGTCTGCAAAGGCTTCTCCAATCCTCTTGCTGCCTCGTGGAAAAGAAAATAAGATGGGTTGGAAGATGAGACGTGTTTTCGATGCCAGTGGGCAATCCTTCCACGCAAGGCAATGGCAGCGCCACAAGATTCAGATTCCCCTGCTTCTCTGGGAAGGAGAGCTTGATCTTTGCAATATTAAGAGGAGTCGAAACAAATGAGATTTTGATATTTTGTCTGTCTAACAGTCTCTTGGAAAGTTGAATGAATGGAGAAATGTGGCCATGAGCCAGCCATGGCATCATTACCACGTGAAGTTGACTGCCATTGCTGCACTGATCGGAGCTGCTGCAATTCATCGACTCCATTAATGAGGGTTTAGAATGCAGAAAGAATGCAGCAAAATAAAGCAATCTTATCCGGTGCTGAGAAAAAAACTTTTTGAGATAGAAATTTGGCTTCAGACCAAAGTAGAGCATATTATTATAATATGGGCAGAAACTTGTGGTCCAAGATTCTCTTTGTATTATTGAATGAAAGTCTCTCCGCGTTTTATTTTCATAGAATTAAATAAACCAGTGGTATTATATTTTAACTCTTATCTTTGAGCAGGACAAAAAAAAACCACGTCAAAATATAATATCATCCCTATCTCTAAGAAGAATTTAATTCCGTCAAAGCAATTACAAATATGAACACGTAATTTTCTTTTAGAACTTCGCAAATTTTGGACTATAAATGGATTGTCGTTTGTTGAGAAGTATTTTGCTTTTCTCTTGATATTAGAGTTTTGTGGTGTTATGTATTTATACAATGGTAGTTGAATATAGCTTGATTATTGGAGTAAATTATTTGGTATTGTATATTGTTGGTTTTTTCTGGATTTGTAAAATGCTTATATAAATAATTTCGGGATATTGAAATGTCATGGTTTCATAGAACTAATATATATTTTTATTTAACTAATATATTTGATATTATCAAATTAAACAAGACATTAATGTTGTTATTCACAAGGTCGGTAATATTTAGTTTTCATAATTAAGATGAAAGACACCTAACACTTTTAGTATCAGAATTTCACTTCCCTTCATAGACAATTTCTAAATGTCTACGTATGAAGACATTTACAAAGAAAATTATTGCTAGTTTGTTAATAATTAAATATATGTTTTTATATAAAAATATAGGCACACTTTATACTTCACAATGGATATTAAAGTTTATTAAACTATAACAAATTGTAATTTTCATAGAGCTAAAAAAACCTTTACTAAGCCATGGCACGTGACTTTCTCGCGTTATTTTCCTCTAGTTGAATGATATTTTATTCTCCTAATAGGAAAAAGGCTTGATGGACCTTGGTATACATCAATAGATCATTTGTGTCTATTACCCGAAAAGTTATTCATATATTCTTCCCGTGCATGTGTAAGACTTGATATTGTTTTTTTCTAAGAATCATTACGATAGGAATCTTCAACCTTTTCTTTGCAAGTGGTTTCTTAACATTTCTAGTTGGTTCTTTAAAAAAGTTATGTGCTTCAACTATCTCGAGGTATGCAATTTCATTTGTACACTTTCATATATTAAATATATTTTATTTTTACAATCTATATTTTATATTATTTTTTCCCATTTGTATAATTAATTATGTTTGAAGTATTAAATTTGGGTCACCTTTTTTCCCAAATAAAACATAAACTAAAACAGGGCTTGCCACATGATTTTCCATTTTTCTTATAGGAATTTCCACTATAAAGATCTAGTAGTCCAGTTATTTCATAAGGCCGAATTCACAAGGTTCTCATTTCGTCAACATTGCCCAAAATTTTGATTTTAGACCACTTTATAGACATTTCTTAAAGTTCAATATAATTATTTTGTTAAGATAATGATCACATGTAGTTTTAACTTAATAATAAAACAAGGCACCAATCAAATTTTTTTATTTCTTTTAACTTTAAATAAATTGAAAGTTTTGAATTGATTTATATATTTAAATATTTAATATAATAATTTATTTATTTTTAGATTGATGTTTAATATACAATTTTATGACAATTTTTTTAAAAAATTATCTTTTTTTTTTTTAAAGTGAAAAATGAAAATATATAAATAAATTAGTTGATGCCATATATCCACATGTTTACATCTTATGGCATACTAAATTAGCATTCATACAAGTCAAAGTTTAAATAATAATTTTAAAATGATAGCTACAATATGTTGTATGACTATAAATGCACTTACAAAAATATCTACCATGACACAAAATGCTATAATAACAATGTCACAGTTCCTTATATATACTTTTAAAATTTATTGGCAAGTTTCCTATATGCTTTTAAATTTATGTTGTAAATATGATCTATAATTTTTGATATTATTTTTAGAAATATTTAAAATAGTTTTTTTAGTGAATCCAAAGCTTACGTGAATTAGGTGCACACAATTCTTAAGCGTACCTTCCAAGTACTGGAGTTTCCATTCCACTAAATTCACCTAGGCACACCCCGAGCCTTGTCCATTATTATTTAGTATCTTATAGGATTTGTACTTTAGTAGATGGATAGGCAACACCTTTTATACCATCGCATACATTGTTGGACTACTTTTAATATTATATCAATAAAAATGCTAAAGACAATCTTTATTCTATTTATATATGTATAATTTTTACAATTCAAATGAAATGAAACAATAATTGTAACCATTTGCAACCATTTTACAATGAAAATCATCTAAACGACTTTCAAATTTAAACTCTTTCCGGAAAAATTAATCTCAAACAATATTAGTCTCCCATATATTATAAATAATGATACTAGTGCTAGCACGTATCTTCATATTGGTTAATAATTTCATGCAAAATCACTCTTATGAGTTTATATTCCCATGCAATGTACCTCCTATCCTTTGTTTCCCCCTAAACAAACATAAATTTTATCTACTTACGTTATAGAATCAAGAGAGATGATCAAATATCAACACACAATCAACGCACTTTCAGTTCTAAGACCTTAAGAGTTCAATAATATTGTATTATTAAGTATGGAATTGGAATTGTGGTATATATAAATATGTTTAAAATGAATTGGCAAACAAGCATTAATACTACGGTATGTTCAAATATACACATATAGTTGTCCTTACATTTCATTCTTATTATTTGCGGTGTGCCATTTTCCTATGAAAGTACATTATTATTGGAGATGTGATGGGGATTGTTGAGGCTCGTGAGAGTTTCCAAAGAGAGCATGTCTTATTATTTTGTTGGTTTTAGCCTATTTTGTTGATTTTAGTCTATTTTGTTGGTTTTAACCTATATAAAGAGGTGATCGACCTAAAGAGCGAAGTGGAAGTGGAGCGAAGTGGAAGTGTTGTTCAATCTAACTTAGCATATTTTTCAAGTTTCACCGAACTATGTTTAGGCTTAACTCTAAGGAAAACTTCAGTTCACAAATTCCATGTTTTCATCAAAGCTCATAAAATTTTGTATATCTCTCCAGTACCAGAGTATTTGGATCATCACTTAGTGGCATTATCATCAATCAACAAGCACTTTCAGGCCATTTTTGGAGCTCCTGTGGATCAACACTCCATCACTCAACCTACAGATTGCACCAACTACATGCATCACCCTTCATCAAGGTTACACACTTCATTTAATTCCATGTCAACATATAGTTTTACAATGGAGGAGGGGTTTGTGAGCGTTTATTTCGAGAGGTTTTGGCTGCATAATGTCTCATTATTTGAGCCAAAACCGATTATTGAAAAGCCCGTTGCCTAGACTACACTTGCTAGGACATCTATTGCATCTGGTGCTTGGGTGGATATTTTCAAAGTACCACCTGACATGTGGGTCCTCAATCACCCTCGATTGTGCAAACTCATTCTTTATTCAAAAGTGCTAAGGACAAAGAGGGGTGACCCACATCCATGTGCCAGATGGGTGTTTGTATCGGCAATGGGAAAAATAAATCTTGCACTTGTTGGTAAGTTTCTAGGATCTAGACCCAATATTGATGCGATTAGGAAATGGGCCTTAAGAAGATGGCAACAAGGGTGATCTAGTTATTACAAACATTCCCCCGTGGTTTATTCCTTTTGCAAAGTTTAACCAACATCTAGATTTGAGAATCGGTTCTTTTGGGTGGACCCTAGTGCATGGGTAATATGGGACTTTTCTTAAAAAGATGGTACCCAAGGTTTGATCCAAATACTGAAAATATACACACCATTCCCATATGGTGTAGACTTCCTGGTCTCCCTCTTCAATACTGGGATGATGAGATCTTGCTAAATATAGCTAAATCTATTGGTTTTCTGATTGGAGTGGATGGACCTATAAGAAACAGATCCAGGATCACTTTTTCCAGATTTTGTATCTCATCGAAAATGGAATAAGAACTCCCAGAGCATGTTATTCTGCAATCCAAAATTGGCACATGGAAACAAAAGATTGAATATGAAACTTTTCATTTGAGATACAAAAATGCCATAAACTAGGGCATTTCACCAGAAACGTCCTACTTTGACAAAGCATAAGGAAGTAAGGCATCACCAGGATAGAAACCTTGACAAAAATCATTATGTCTATGATGGATCGATAGAACCACTAGAAATAAGGAAAGAGAATGAGGCTAGGATTCCACAGATGGTTATGCTAATCTGGATAAGGAGAAAAATCAAAAAGGAAAAGGAAACAATGTTTCAATCCACCAAATCTAAAATAAAAGAACTTAAAAAGGGATTTAGAACCCCCATAATGTGACCACTGGTATGTAGAAAACTTTGGTGCCCTAAAACTCATTGCATAACCAATAGGAGAGGCCATAAAAGATCAGGGAGATAAGGAAATGGAAACACTAGTAAAATTAATTATGGAAGTGGATGAGAAAAATTCTAAAGTGATCAGCAATCTTATCTCTAAGGATGCAGAGTGAATGATGAATATGATTGAAGACTAGACTATCCATAAGGTCTCAAAGTTTGTGGAACAATCACAAGACAAAAATTTGAATCTGAGATGCAAGAGTTAGCATCGGGGGATAATATCCAGGATAATTGTCTAGATACCATAGAGGAAGAACTATCTAATGATAAAGAGAATAAGGATCTAGATATTCACACTGAGGGAAATAGAACTCCGTTGGAGCCTACCTCTTGTAAGAGAACAAATTCTCTTCAGCGACAAAACAACAATTTCACAACTGCACGATGAGCGGGAACAAAGTGAAAAGGAGGAGGGGGAGCTTACCCTGTTCTCACCAAAGGTACTTTCTGACTGTGATAATGATTTGAATAATGGTTTTATTGAGGTCAAATCAAAGAAAAGAAGAATGAAAGGATTTGAGGAGATCCCTGATACCCTTTACAATGATAAAAAGAAGAAAATAGGAAATTGGGAGGCTTCCACTTCCAGAATAACCAGATCATCTACTAGGAGGGTAGTAGATTTTGGAGGCAACAATAAAAAGGGTAGACCTTCTAAAAAGGAACTCAGAAAGAAAGAAACTAGAAAGATATTGCAGATGGAACTCAAAGTCAATTGATCCATGGAAAATGCCTCCCCATCCTTTTTAGATGAAGATTATTTCTTGGAATATTAGAGGTCTGAATGGAAGCACTAAGCAAAGAATTCTTAAAGAATTAAGGAAATCTAGTAGACCTGGTATTTTGATTCTTCAGGAAACTAAAATGAAAGAAAATGTTCTGGAGGAATGCAAAAAGAATTTTTGGGATAGCTTGGAATTTTTGCTTTTGATTCTTAGGGAGCGTCAGGAGGAGTGGCCATATTTTGGGACAACAACCTTCTTACCGGTATGGTGATTTCTGCTTCTAATACTCATATTGTTGTTAAGTTTCATGCTATTAATAATGATTTAATGTGGATCCTCTCAAACATTTATGCACCTAACTCTATGGTGGAAGAAGGAGACTTTGGGAAGATCTAAAACTTTTTAGAAATAGATATAAGAATGATAATTAGTTGGTTATGGGAGATTTCAACTCCCCACTCAACCCTGGTGAAAAGAAAGGTGGTAATCCTGATTTCTCTACTGGCATGGATGACTTTTCTGAATTTGTTTTTGCTTCAAATCTTATGGATGTGGAACTTCATGGAAATCAGTTCACCTGGAAAAATAGAAGAGTTGGAAATGACATGATTCATGTTAGATTAGATAGAGCTCTTATATCTACTAACTGGATTTTAAATCAAGATTTTCATCTATCTTCTTTACCCATAATTGGCTCTAATCATAATCTGATGGAGCAAACCTTCACACAACTCTTTCAAATTTGAAAAGATATGTGGCTGGATCATGAAGACATTTCAGATCAGATTAAAGAATGGTGGAAATGGGATGGAGAAGGAACTGCTCAATATAGGTTAATTTAGAAATTTAAAAATGTTAAAAAGTAGGTGAAAACTTGGAATAAAGAGGTTTGGTAATATTTTTGAAAAGAAAAAGGATCTAAAGTAGCAGATTCAGGAGCTTGAACTGAAAATCTCCACAAAAGGCATGATCTCTGATGATCAAATTTTAGAAAAGAAACTCTTGTTTGAGTTGCATACGTTATGTAGTAGGGAGGAAACCTATTGGAGGCTCAAATCCAGGGCCATTTGGCTGAAAGAGGGAGATAGAAATACAAAATTTTCCATATGACCACTCTTAAACATAGGGCCTACAATAGGATCACAGAAGTCTCAAAAGGAAATGGCATTGTTACCAAAGATCAGAATGACATCAAGGTTGAAGCTCTTAGATTCTATGAAAATATGCTAATGGAAAAACAATGCTTACAATGAAGAGGTTGCCTCTTTTTTGTTAGAAGCCATTCTAGGAGACATTATTGTTGAAGAGAGATTCAAGAATCTTACCAAATTAGTCACCATAGAGGAGATCCAAAAAGATGTATTTTCTCTTGAAGGTGATAAGGCACCAGGCCCGGATGGTTTCTCTACAAATTTCTTCCAAAATTTTTGGGAAATATGTTTGGAAGACCTTCTCAAGGCAGTAAATGAATTCTACATAACAGGAGACCTCCTCAAGGAGCTGAACAATACTCACATTGTACTTGCCCCCAAAATATGGATGCCAAAGATTTTAAGGACTTCCATCCTATTAGTTTGGTAAATGTGATTTATAGAATCTTCACTAAGATTATTGCTACTAGAATCTAGCCCATCCTTTCTGACCTAATTTCAAAGCAACAAAGTGGCTTTATTAAAGGGAGGATAATACAAGATGGGGTGATTATGGTACATGAAACTATTCATTCAATGGATAAAAATAAAAAATTTGGTATGGTAATGAAACTTGACATGAAGGCTTTTGACAAAGTTTCTTAGCATTTCCTTGATAAGGTCCTTGCCAAATTTGGTTTTTAGAATAAATTTAGGAAGATCATTTAGGATTACACCTCTACGACTAGATTTTTCAGTTGTCATCAATGGTACACCGATGGGATTCTTCACCAGTAATAGGGGCATAAGACAAGGGGATCCTATATCCCCTCTTCTCTTCATACTCATGGTTGATAGCCTCAAAGCAGATCCATTACTAAATCTATTAATGAAGGTCTGTTAAAATGAGTTAGACCCACATCTATAAATCAAACAACCTCACATCAAAAATTTGCTGATGATATAATTTTACTTTTGATGGCATCCATTCTTGAAGCTAAGGCAATCAAGACTATTCTAAAATTCTATGAGGCTTCCTCAAGACAACAAGTTAATTTTGATAAGAGTTTCATCTACTTCTTCAATACTCCTATGGAATGACAGAAAAGAATTGCTCATATTTTGGGCTATAAAATCATCTCATTACCTACAACTTATCTTGGGGCTGCCTCTTGGGACTAATAAAGTCCCCATAACGGTGTGGAATGCATTACTTGATAGGTTTCAAAAAAAACTGGCTGGATGGAAAGGGGTTGTTCTTTCTAGTGCTAGAAAGTGTCTTCTTATCAAAAGCACACTATAAAACCTACCTATATATATTATGTCTATGTTCAACATTCCTACAACAATTATTGACAGAATTGAAAGAATCCAAAACACTTTCTCTAGTAGGGAACTGAAGAAAAATTCAGGTATCACTTGGTGGCATGGGATCAAGTTTGTATACCTAAAAGAATAGGTGGGCTTGGTATCAAGGACATTAAAAAAATGAATATTGCTTTAATTTCTAAAATGGGATGGAGAATGTTAAAGGAGGAACAACCCTAGATTGATTTAATCAAATCTAAATACCTAGCTCAAAAAAATGTGAACTCACTCCTCTATGATGACCAACTTCCTCATGGATCTATTTTCTGGAACAACTTGATTCAAATGAGGAATTTTATTAAGAAAGGATGTAGATGGAAAGTGGGCAATGGAAGTGATATAAAATTTTGGAGGGATAGTTGGACTAATTTCAGTTTGAATGATAGATTTGCCTCTATTAAGGATATCCTAGCTGATAAGTATGGTACTAAAGTCAAAGACTACATTGATATAGAGGGAAATAGAAGAAGATGGAAACAACTCAGTGTGGATGTGCTTGAGCTAAACCCTATGGTCTCCTCTCTCCAAGAGCAGCTAGATATCATACCTCTTAATCAATCTGATGTCAAAGATGAACTTGTTTGGAGTAATTCTTTTGATGGTGAATATACTGTCAAATCTGGGTACAACTCCTTTTTTGAAAATGTTCATTGTGATTTCAAATGGAGTAGAATTTGGTTTCCTGAGCTAACTCCCAAAGTCAACTTATTTTTTTGGATTGTTCTTAAAGGAAATATTCTCACAAATGATAATTTAATCAAAAGGGGTTTATTATGCCAAATATGTGTTGCATGTGTAAAAAGGAGGTTGAGGATATTAAACACATTTTGCTTCACTGTGAGTATGCTTAAAACTTTGGAGTTTCATTTTTTCAAAATTCAATATTTGTTGGACCCTGCCAAATGAGTTCTTACAAACTTGGGAACAATGGGACCCCCATATAAACACTGCATGGTTCAAAGACTCTAGAAATTGATCTTTCCTCATACCATCTGGAGGCTCTAGAAAACTAGGAATGATATAATATTCAGAACAAGAAAAATCTATTAAAAAATCTTCAATAAGATTGTCAATGTTGTAAAAGATAATATTGAGAGATTTAAACCTCCCAATAACAAACAATATCCTAAAAATGAAGAGGTTATTCTTTCAAATTGGAAAATTGATATTGGAAACCTTCAGAGACAAAGGAATTCAACCATTGACAGGTCTTTAATACATTGGATCCCTCCTCCCAATTCTTGGTATAAGCTCAAATTTGATGGTGCTTCAAAAGGAAACCCAGTGTAGTAGATCTACTGGAGGAGGAATCATAAGGGATCACAAAGGTTGTTTAATTGTTACTTTTGCAAGAAGAATGGGACATCAAACAAACCACTATGCTGAAGCCTTATCAGCTCTATGGGGCTTAAGAATTGCTAAGGAATGCAATATTATGAACATTATTATTGAAGGAGATTCATTGAATGTTATAAATCATCTGAATCAAATACATCCCCCTAGTTAGACAATACAATATTTTATTCATGAGTCTATAAACATTTTTCATGCCTTCAATACATTTAAAATTGTCCACACCTATAGAGAAGGTAATAGGGCAGTGAAAACATTGGCAAATTATGAGATTAATAGAACTTTACCACTTGGTGTAATGAGGATAATTGTAATGAAATTATTTGATTAATTATGATTATCACCAGTAATAGAACACCAAATAACACAATATTGCGAGATAAATTCTCTCAATATGAAAGTATAATAGCTTGGCCACTTGAGGGCAACCTTGAGAACATATAATAAGACTCAAATACTCAACATAATGATCATCCACTACCTATAACCCGTATTTATACTATTCCTATGATATGGCTACTAGCAAGGCCGACCAACCAATGATAATATATCATATATAAAAGAGATACATCATGATATTAAGTTATGATAACAACAAGTTGGCTATATCCATCCCATGTAAGATATATAATTAAGGGTGTAACATGCCCCTCCCCTTCAAAGCAACATTGTCCCCAATGTTGGGAAGCCCTAGATGCTACTGCATGAATGCTTCATCTTCCCATGATGCATCCTCAATATTCATATTCTTCCACTTGATCAGGTACTCGGTAATGACTCTGGTCCTCAATCTTTTGGTGCATGTATGAAGAATGCCTTCAGGTTCCAATATGATCCTTCCTTCCTCGTCTAGTTCTGGAAGCACTGATTGGGTGGAAATGTGCTGCCCAATAACTTTCTTTAAGCAAGAAACATGGAAGACTGGATGTATTCTACTTCTTGGAGGGAGCTCTAGCTTATATGCCACACTACCAATTTTCTGCAAAACTTGGTAAGGACCATAGTATTTAAGAGCAAGCTTATTATCCTTTTGCTGTTGTTTTCAAGGATAATTACTTATATGGCTGTAACCTTACAAAAACAAAGTCTCCCTCTTCAAAGTTTCGCTCACTCCTATGTTGATCACTTGTTACTTCATACGGTTTTGTGCCCGTGCCAAATTTTCTCTAAGACTAGAGAGTACCTCATGTTGATGCTGAATGTGATCTTCGACTGCTCTCACCTTTGGTTTGACCTTCAAGCTAGATATGAGTGATGGAGGATGGTACCCATAAAGTGCTAGAAATGGAGACATTTTGGAGGAGGTATGAAATGAAGTATTGTACCACCATTCTACCAGTGGCAAACCATTGCACCCAACGTTCTTGTTTATCTAAAGTAAAACATTGAAGATATCCCTCTAAACATTTATTTACCACCTCAGTTTTCCCATCGATTGGGGATGATAAGAGGAACTCTGGGCTAGTTGGGTACCTAGACAAGAGAACAAATCAGTCCAAAAGTTACTTGTAAATATTGGATCACGATCACTTACTATAATTTTTGGCGTGCCATGGAGCTTTTGAACTGTATCCATAAAAGAGATGGAAATGGTACTAGCTGTGAAAGGATGAGCCATGGCACAAAAATGAGCATATTTGGTAAGTCTGTCTACCACGACCATGATGACACTTTTCCCTTCTGATTTAGGTAATCCTGTGATGAAATCCATTGATACCTCTTCCCATCTCTCACTAGGAATAGATGAAATGGAGAAGACCAGTGTCTTAATGGTCTCACCCTTATTTTTGGCAAAACCAAACATTCGCCACAAATTTTTGAACATCTCCTTTCACCCCTCCCAAAAGAAATCCTTCTTAATCGTATGATATGTTTTCAGGACCCCAACATGGCCACCTATTGGAGAAGAATGTAGCTCTGAAATAACATGATGTTTAAGTGTAGAGTTCTTACATAGATATAACCGATCTTTGT
This sequence comes from Taxus wallichiana var. yunnanensis, assembly GCA_018340775.1. Lineage (NCBI taxonomy): Eukaryota > Viridiplantae > Streptophyta > Pinopsida > Cupressales > Taxaceae > Taxus > Taxus wallichiana. The sequence continues at coordinate 850,538,581 of CM031242.1, read as the reverse complement.
ACCACAATATATGCCCCATCCATATAAATTGATATGATATGGATGGATATTCCTAGAGATTTTGAATGAGAGTATGTGTGGTTGCATATTTCTTCCATTCTTCTCATACTTGATCTACCCAATCTACATGTAGTATAGAGATGGCACATAACAATGCTTTGGCGGACTCATCCCTCCTGCAGACGAGGCATCGGCGACCAAATTTTCCTTTCCTTTCTTATAAACAATCTCAAAGTCATATCCCAACATCTTAGTGACCCATTTTTGTTTTTCTTCTAAAGATAGATGTTGTTCTAAGAAATATTTCAAACTATCATGATCATTTTTTACCTTAAAATGTCTACCCAACAAGTATGGTCTCCATTATTTCACTGCATGTAGTATTTCCATCATTTCCTTTTCATATGTGGGTTTTAAAAAATTCTTTCCTTTTAGTTGTCAGCTCTCAAAAGCAATGGGGTGTCCTTCTTGCATTATTACTGCTCTGATTCCATTTCCTGAAGCATCGCACTCAACTACGAAAGTTTTGGAGAAATCTAGGGTTTTTAATACTAGAGTGGTGCACATAGCTACCTTCAATTTTTCAAATGCCCTAGATGCTTCCTCATTCCACTAAAAGGAGTCCTTCAATAATTTTTTGAGTGGTGCTACTATACTGCCATAGTTTTTGACAAATCTACGATAATACCCTATGAGACCTAAGAAACCTCGTAATTGTTTGAGGTTCTCGGGGTTTCTATTCCACCATGGCCTAGATCTTGTGAGGGTCCACCTTAACACCTTCATGAGAAACAACATGGCCCAAGTATTCCACTTCATGTACCCCAAAAGAATACTTTGAAGGCTTGACATAAAGTTGATGTTTCTCTAAGACTTCTAAGATAGTATTGACGTGATGTAAGTGTTTCTCCCATGATTTTTTGTAGATGAGTATATCATCGAAAAATACTAAGACAAAATTTCTTAGGAATGGTCTGAATACTGAATTCATCAAGCTTTGGAATGTGGAGGGAGCATTGGTAAGACCAAATGGCATCACTAGGAATTCATAATGGCCTTGATGATTTCTAAAAGATGTCTTATGAATATCTTCTTGCTTTACTCTAATTTGGTGATACCTTAACGCGGATCTATTTTTGTAAAATAAATGGCACCATGCAACTCATCTAATAAATCATCAATGACGAGAATAGGAAACTTATCTTTGATAGTGAACTTGTTAAGCTCTTTGTAATCTAGACACATGTGCCATCTTCCATCCTTACGACACACCATCACCACGGGAGCAGAATAGGCACTTGACTGTGACGAATAATACCCATTTCCAACATTTCCTCCACCATCTTCTCAATCTCACTCTTTTACACATATGGATATCTATAAGGCCTGATGTTGGGGGTTGGATTCCTGGAATCAACTGAATAACATGATCATTCTCTCTTTCAGGTGGCAATCCTCTTGGTTTCTTGAAGACAACTACATGTTGATTAATAACCTTTTGAAGATCAGGATGCAATACCTTCATTTACGGTTAGACTTCTATAGAGAATAATCATGCTACAAAACCTTCAGACCCCTTTTTAAGAATCTTCTGCATTTGGTGAGAACTCACCACTAGATTATCTTTAGCTTGTAGACCTCGAAGTTCAAATTTTTTACCCTCAGAATGAAATCGCATGAACAATTCCTTGAAATTTATCTCTATGGTGCCCAAAGTAGTGAGCCACTGAACACCTAAGACAATATCAGCTCTACCCATGGGAATAGAAAACATCATAGATTCCAATGTGTAATCACCCATCATGATTTTGACTTTATGGAATTTACCTAAACATTGGATTGTGCCACCATCTGCAATCATTACTTGAAATTCAGGTGTTGGGTAGATGAAACAATTTAGTCTTGTTTCCAACTTATGATTGATGAAATTATGTGTGCTCCCTGAATCAATCAATATTGTTACCTTCTGCTTCTTAAGATAACCCACAACTTGAAGGGTTTGTGGAGTACTAATACCTGATGGAGCATGGCATGAAATAGTGGGTTGAGGATCTCCAAATTCTTCCTCTAATTTTTCAATTCCTCACGTTGATGTTCATTCATATTCTTCCTCATCCCCATCCTTCAATGTAGAACAATTTTTCTCGTAACATTTATGATTTGGTCCATATTTGCTATCACAGTTAAAGCATAACCCTTTGGCTCTTTTTTCTTCAATTTGTTGAGGTGTCAACCGAATTAGCCGAGGGTACTAAGGAGACAAGGTGTTATGATATTTTATGCTAGAAAAGGATTGCCTTCTACTGGAAAGAAATTTTTCCTCTACTCGACGTGCCATGATAATAGAATCAAAAACCTTGAGTGGGTTAAACATGCATACCTCATGCTCAATGTGGTCCTTAAGACCCCCAAGAAATAGGTCATTCAAATACTTTTCTGTAATATCCTCCACACACAAGGACAAAGTTTGGAATTGATGGACATACTCCTTAATCGAACCGCTTTGGGGTAACTTTGCTAATTGGATAAAGTAATTCTTAAACACTAGAAATATAGTGTAATTGAAGCTCTTCACAAAAATATCCAGTGACATTTAGGCCATTCTTCCGCCTTTGAGCACATTACCAATAATACCAAACAAATTGATCGAGTTCTAGGTATAAGGATGCCACAGATTACCTTTGTCCTCTCTAGGATCCGATGGGGATCAAAGAAATTTTCCATTTGGGTAATCCAATTGAGTGGATCCTTTCCATCAAATTTACGCATTTCAAATTTTGGAATCATGCCCCTCCATTGGTGAGAAGATCCACTTGAATGATTAAAGGATCCTCCCTGATTTGAGTGATTTGGATCTATGTGACCATTTCTAGTAGAACCCATATGACTAGCATTGGAAGTTGTATTAGAAATAACATTCAATAACTCCTGTTGCATTGCATGAAAATCCTTCTGAATCTCACTCCTAAGGCTACCTTTCAGTTGATGAAGCTCAACATTAAGGTCATCCTTACTCACCATATTGTTTACCCTTTCTTGAAGTTGGATGACCACCTCAAATACTCCCGAACTAGTAGAATCTAAAGCCATATCTTCCTTATTTGGGGTCATTCCTGTGAAAGAGGGTTTGAAAACCCAAAAGTGAGGATCATGAGGGACGACATGCACATCACAGACGTGCGAATGACATCATGAAGAGATCTCGGGAGGAGTGAGAATCAATCGAATGTGCATACAAAGATTTGACAAACACAGGCAGAACCTGGTTAAGCCATAAAACTCTCCTCTATCTCATAGATCAAATGGGGTGTACATATAGGAGGTGCTGAGTAACCCCCAGTGCTGTAATCATGACAACTCGAGTAGAGAGGGGGAGTTACATTCCCAGAATAGAAGTGTAACTCCCAATGACGTATATGACGCACTGACGTGCTGACGCACTGACGCGTAAGGGAATCTCATAATGACCCCTAAATGACACATGGACCTATGATCTCACCTAAGTGAGATGACTCACCTGATGATGTGGAAAATACACACACCAACACCCCCCCTTCATCATAACTTAGGATGAGGCGGCAAGTCAGAAACGAGAAATGGGTCCTGGCACAAAGCCTGATGAGGTACCCATGTACAAGAAAGAATTCCCAAGTAGTGAAGGAAAACCTTTCGCCTCACCACAAAAAAAAATGTAGAAAAATTCGCTACCAATCTTGAGATATAGCCAAACCTTTAGAATTAGGGTTTGACGTCGTCTTAGCTGAGATCAAGCTCTAATACCACTTGTAATGAAATTACTTGATTAATTATGATTATCACCAACAATAGAACACCAAATAACACAATATTGCAGATAAATTCTCTCAATATGAAAGTATAATAGCTTGGCCACTTCGAGGGGGAAACCTCTAGAACATATAATAAGACTCAAATACTCAACATAATGATCATCCACTACCTATAACCCCTATTTATACTATTCCTATGATATGGCCATCAACAAGGCTGACCAACCAATGATAATAGATCATATATAAAAGAGATACATCATGATATTAAGTTATGATGAAGCAAACAAGTCTGCATATATCCATCCCATGTAAGATATATAATTAAGGGTCGCAGAACAATAATATCCCCATCAAGTACAAAATTCTATCATTAATGATAAATGTGAAAGATCACTTCCTACTCAAAATATTTTCTGAGATATCCTCCACTTTATTGGGAATGCAAGCTCACACATGTAGGAGGAGTACAAGCATTTATTGCCATAAACTTTTGCATGCCGTTGGGTTTGTATAAGGATGGTTAAAAAGTGGATTGGGGAAGAAAGAAACATATTTTTACTGTTTCGAGTAGCTTAAGTGCAAACATGAAAGAATGGGTGGAGCTCCTTGCCAAATTGAACCTCACTGTGACCCTGCATGGAAGGATAATGCTGATATTTGGAAATTTTTACAGCTAGGAGGGGTTGCCAATTTCATTGAGAAGATTCAAGGGTACGATCATAACATTACCCTACATTTTTCCACATATCTGGAAGAAAATAAAGGTGAAGTATGGTAGGAAATACATTCAGATAACAAAGGAGTTAATAGCTGAAGTTACGGGCCTTAGTTTAGAAGGCATTAGATTCTTCAATAAGAGACCGAGATAAGAACACGAAGGCTAGAAAATTCATCAAAGTAGGGAGGAACTTTAGTTTGTCACAGCGGGCATAAGGTAAATTCCATCCCTGCACCATTTGATGAACTTGCCAGGATGATGGTTTGTTTCATTACCCTTGAAGGTAGGTATATCACAGTTCCCATAAAGAATTTGGTATTTTAAAACCATTTTCATAGGAGCCTGCTTGTTTGCTTCCCACATTATATTCTAAACTCCATGGAACGCTCCATCCTTGAGTACCAAAACCATACCTGTACCATTCCCCTCCACTAGGGCTTAATCTTCCTCCTTCACTTGCATTGTGTTGCCCATCACCCTACCATACCTGCTACTCCTATCATTCTACCCATTCCTGACTCCCTCAACCCTGTTCATATCATCATCCCCACCACTATCCCTAGGCAGAGAAAAATAAGAACCAAAAACCCCTCTTTTTCTAAAACACACCCTTCTCCTCCGGAAGAGTACTTGCGGCAGAGCAAGGACATGGAAACCGAACCTAACATCTTGCACATCGGCACCACAAGGCACAACAATACTACTCGGAGGAGGAGGATCTTCTAAAGAGAATTGAAAACATGGAAAAGAGCTGGAAAGTATCAAAAGGAAATGCATCAGTTGACTAAACAAAAGGGAAAAAGGAAATTGAATGATGATGTTGGCATTGGTGAAGAACACATCAATGAAATCTACAAGAAGTTGAATTCCCTTGATAACAGATTAGGAATTCTAAGGACAAACATGATCATAACATTTCAGTTTTTAGAGCTATTTGTGAATTCATAGAATAACAGGTCAGAAGTATTAGCATGCTTAGTAGTATCTCTGAAGTAATTTGGGTCACAGATGTTAAAATGGGCCATGTCCTTTCTCAATTGGATGCCAATGATCCTACACATGTCATTACCCTGGCTATTTGTACCTCATTGTAGACTGTTAAGTCTAGAATTGATAGGGATTCTAAGAAGTAATCTACTTGTGGAGCTATCTTGGTGTTGTTCTCAACATTGTTGTTTACTTATTGCTTTTTTGGCTGCTTTTATACATATCTTGTCTCCATTTTGTAGTTCCTTTTTTGACTACAGCTAGGCTTATTGTAATATCTGGATTTTGATCCATTTTTGCTATTTCCTCCTATATATTTGGTTTTGAGCCTTTTTGTAATAGGGTATAGTCCCTTCAAAACTATTTGCCAATAATAATAAAAACCTATATAAAGAGGCACAACGCAAGTAATAAGTTTCTAAAAGTTTTTATTTTTATTATTCATGTTTGTGTGTGTTTTTTAATATTTATTCTCTTCAATTTTATTGAAAGAATATTTTATATTTATAAGTATTTATTCATTAAGTGTGTATATATATAGAAAAACAACATATTTGTTTAGTTTTCAATATTATATATAATTGAATTTAAATTGTTAGCAACTTAACATCATATAAATGCATATATATTAATTTTATGATGTTTTAGATTTGAATTCGAATCATATAATTATAATACGCATCTTTTCTATATCATAGTAAATAATTTGTCTTGACTAACAATTTTTTTAATCTTTTTGATATGCCAAAATTAGTGCTATAATATTATCTCAGAATCGCATGAAAATAACATGATATTATAAATCCAATAAACAAATTATGTCCATAAAATAAAACATAAAACAATATATAATTACAAAAGTGGAACATAAGAAAAATTTAGAATGCATAATTAGCCTATCCCTTACCCATTTAAATTGGCCATACCTATAGAGAGGGAAATAAGGTGGCAGATACCTTAGCCAATTATGGAAATAATAATAATTTCACCACTTGGGATAGTGAAAAAACACCCCCATGAAAGTACATAATGGTATTACCAAGGATAATTATGAGCATTCACGTCTTAGATAGAATATCTCATGAGAATGCGTGGGAGTGGATGGATAAGAAATATGGCACATGCGAGAGGGGTTACTCCAATTACCAACATAAAATCTCGCATGCTTATCAAATTTCTAGCTGGATTCTCAAAAATTGGTATAAGCAAGACAAAAACTACCTTTTCACAGGTGGTTTGCAGTAGAGCATTAACGGAAATAGTAGAGGAAAAAATATGGGAGGAGCTCCATGCCAATTAGAACCGGTTGCGTAATCCCGCATGAAAGGATAACGTGGAGCTATGTAATTTGCTTCAAATTGGGGGTGTCTCCAACTTTATTGAGAAAATCCGAGGCCATGATCAACACATTTCAAAGACGTTTTGCCACAAATGGAAGGACAAGAAGGTTGAATATGGAGGGAAAAGGGTGTTGATGAATGAGGAGATAATTGTAGAGGTCATGAGGCTGGCCTTGGATGGCATCCAGTTCTTCAGCAAAAGGATTGACAAAAATGCGGAAGCTAAGAAGTTTGTTGACGCAGGGGAGGAGATCATCTTTGTTACATCTGGCATTCAGGTAAGCTCCATTCCGAACCTTTTGATGAAATCACTAAAATGATGGTGCGGTTTATATCCCTTGAAGGCCGTTACATTACTATTCCCACCAAACACCTGGTTTTCCTTAATCACTTCAAGAGAAATCTTGTTGTCTGTTTCCCACACTACCTGTTGAATTCTATGGAACAATCCATTCTTGATTTCCAAAAACACTCTAGGGCCATATCCCTTCACCAAGGCTCATCTTTCTCGCTTCACAAGAACCGTCCTTATCAATTTCCCGCCATTCTTGTTTCCCCAACATCCAGTCCACTCCTTCACACACAACACACCCAATCCCAACTCGGCCAACTCTCCCATTATCAGGAATGTCAAGGATAAGAACCTTGCGCCCCATAGAGTGACCCCACCTACCTCTAGTCTTGTCCTCCAGTAACAAGGATATGGAAATGGTTCAAAATATCTTGCATATCGTAATGCAGGGAAGGATGAAGCTTCCCAACAAGGAGAGGGAAAATATTATCCTTAGAATAGAAACACTGGAAAATGAGGTTGAAAATATCAAGAAAGAGATACAGTAGCTAAACAAGCAAAAGGGAAAAAGAAAGATAAATGATGATACAGGATTTGGCACTGATCAGACTAAAGAGATTTATAGAAAATTGAACTCTCTGGATAATAGACTGGGAAGAAATAAGGATAGACACGACCACACCATGGCCATCTTCAAAGCAATTAGTGAGTTTCTTGAACAACATGTCAGAAGCATCACTTTGCTGAGTGGAGTCCCTAAGGATATTTGGGGCATTGAAAAGGAGAGAAATTAGGTCATATCACAACTAAACGTTAATGACCCAACACATGTCACCACCGCGATATTTACCTCCCTGCAGATGATCAAATCAAGGATTGAAAGGGCCTCAAAGAAATAATACCTTCGCAAGCGACTGGAGGAGTTCAAGTTGTTTTATTTCTGTTAGTTTGTTGTTTTTTTGTTGTTTAGTAGCAGTTATGTCCTTGTTTTGCTTTATATTAGTAGCTTTTTTTTTACTATTGTTGGACTTATCATAATATCTGGATTCAGATCCTATTTTGATGCTTTTCTTGTTGATTTGGTTGTTGAGCCTTTGTTGTAATAGGGTATAGTCCCTTCAAAACTATTTTCCTTTAATAAAAAGTAAAATGATAAAGGGTTAAATGTTTACAATCAGCACAAACCCTAAACCCTGCTTTGATTAAATTTGTTTAGATTTTCACAAAAACAAGGGAATGGTAACTATATATACCCTTCATAAGGCACTCCAACATTATATTGTAACACTATTAATAGATAGATTATAGTACTACAATCAAAGACCAAAACAAAGTGGTAATAACAACTTTAAATGAAATAGGTCAAATAAAGGCTTTTAAACCATCGACTAGTTTCACCAATCCTTTACATATCTGTGAAAAAGAGCTTGATCTCGGAAATATTAAGAGGAGTTGAAATGCATGAGATTTTGATGTTTCTTGTGTCTAAAATCCTCTTGGAAAGCTCAACAAATGGAGAAATGTGATTGTGAACAAACCATGTGATCATCACCACATGAATTTGACGAATATTGCCACCCTTCTCGAAAGTTCTTTGAATTCATAGACTCCATAGAATGGAATGAAGAAATAATGCAAATATAATAATGTAATTATTAACATAGAAAGGAAATGTTGGTGAGGGAAAAGAAGGCAACCTCAAATTTTAAAAATCATGTAGCTTCAACTTCATCGGTCACTATAATTTTACTTAATTATTTTTTATCATAAATCATTGGCATATTTCTTATTCGATATTACAATATTTACCTCCCTACCAAATGGTCCGACTTCACAATTTTTATATTAAATATTTCATTGGTTTTTTTGCATTTCTATTTTGAATGTTAAAAGTTTGTTTGTTCTTTAATTTCATTTGACATTTTTGTAATTATTACAAAGAAGGCGTTTCCAAATGGGAATGAAGGTCCATGATAGATGTTTGTCAAATGGATGTATGGTCATGATTCATCATTTTTGGTTATTGATGTTCGATAGGTTATGCTTCATAGATACTAGCAATCGTACGTGAAATGTACGATGGAAACACCAAAGGGGATCTATTGAGGAAGTCAAATTGGAGGGAGAGAAACAATGGGAGAGGAAGAGAGACAAAGATGAAGGGTTTGAGAGAAGACCAAGGAAGAGGAAAGTGGCTTTGTGGATAAATGGGAAAGTGTACCCTTGAATAGTGACGTGACAATAATGACTATAGTTCAAAAAGGAGAAAATTCATGTTATGTAAGACGTTGAGGGAATTGTTTCCTGAGATATATCATAATGTAAGGAGCGGTGTAAAAGTATTCTTGAAGCAAACAATTGTTTATAAATATAGCTTCTCGTAGAAATTTTTAGGGACCCTTTTAAATTTTAAGTTGGAGCAATTACAAAGAGGAAGGCAATGCAAGAACACTCAATAAAATTGAGCACACCCAAAAGATGGACAAGAGAGTAATTATCTACCGAACATACTTTGTATTTTTTTGAATTTATTATTTTACACCTTCAAGGTTGTCAACTGAATGATGTTTAATTTGGTTATGAAAAGGGAGCATTTCAAATCGAAGAATATAATTTGGTTGATTGTTTTGAAGATTATAATTCATTTGATTAGTTTGAAGATTATAATCTATCGATAAGCTAACAAATCTCAATAATTGGAATGTATTGAATGCATGGATATTGGTCGAGGATTGTATTGAGGTTGAGTAATTGTATAAAAGCATGTGATGCAGGAAAACTAGTGAACATCGGTCCCCTCCAATGGATGGACATATGAGCAAAAGGAATATTTTATCCAACATTTACACTTTTGTATATACATCAATGACCAACTAAGCAGAGCCCTCTGATGTCTATAGTGTGTCAAAATATTTGTTTCTCAATTTGTCTTCATGAATTATGGGCCTCTATGTCCCAACAATAGTTGTATAGTTTCAGATGGATCGTTTTTTATTGAATCAGACTGACACATAACAGGGTATATAGCTTGTAGGTTATCAGTACTATCAATATCCTTTTATCTAGCCCAAATCACAACATAAAAACCTAACACAATGAAAAATTCTCCCACCACACTACAAATGCAACAAAGAAATAGAAACTATCAAATTAAGCTCAAGATAGGCATTTCCCAAGATATTTCCTTATATTGTACTCTCTCTCTTGCTTGTCAAAACGTAAAAAGGTTAGCTGAATCTGAAGAATGCTAGAAGTTAGACCTTCCAATGTGAATTTTGTCACCAAGAAACATGCTCAATGCTATAACTACGATCATCCTACAATGGGCTTAAACATTGCCACAAATAAAGGTCCTTTCTTGCCGTTGCACCAAGTTTGCAAGGTATAAGTAACCCTTGTACCAATAATTGCCTACAAGAAAAGGATTATTATATTGATTGTGAATGATGATGTTTTCACTGCAATATAGTCATGATCTAGATACAAATAAAATATTATGACTAAACCCTTATACAGGGTGACTATCATTGCTCCTATGAGAGAAATGAGGGTACCTAGAACTTTTTCTGGATGGCTAAGCTTCTTATATCTACTTTCTCCAACCTGAATTTAGGTCACGACAGAAATTATTGTACACATAGTGATGGATATATATAAAGACCCTATAAGGAGTTCTAGTATGGGATACTTTTGTATTCAATGGAGCTTCACTCTGATAAAAATTAAGATAATTGTTGGGTTTTTTTGGGATAGAAAGACTTATAAGATTTTTTAATGTTTCCACATTCCATGAAAATTAGAAGATGATTTTTGGACTCAATTGTGTTTTTTTTTTTCCTACACATTTTGCACAAAAACAATACACAGTTGATTCCAGAAATCATCTTCTAATAAAAGGATTGATTCATCTATATGTAATTTGCAGAGATGTAGTCTATATACCATCAAACAAGAAAATTCATACTGGTAAATTGAAATGTGAAAAATGTTTACAAGCATGTTGTACAAAAACATATGGCATTTAAAAGCCATAGATACCCAAAATATCCTCCACTGAATCCACTCTAGGGTAAGGAATACAAGTATATATATGAAGAATACACAATTATGTTCAATGTAAATTGTTGACTGAACTTGGTACCTGCAAATAACAGATGATATAAAGGTAAATGCAGGGATCAAATTCCCCATTGTTGGGGTAGTATAATTTACACTGTGAAGGTGCAATTCTACATGATAGTAATCCTGCAAATCCACATACACTTACTAAAATGAGAACTTGAAATTAATACATACATAAGCTTCCATAAACTATAATTGCTTGATTAGGTAAATAGATAGTGCTAGAAGAAGGCCTTCATTTTCATAGGAGTGGTTACTGCGCATAGCAAAAGGTAAAGTGATTTTCTTCCCCATCATTTAGAAGAGACCATTTTTGTGGGATGTTCATTGATGCTAACCTTGATCATTCTTTTGTTCTAAAAACATAGTGCTCACATATAGCTTCTCATTTTGATTAATTATTATATTCAATATTGGGGCTTCTCTCAGTTGAGATATTGGGTGTCAATTTCTTCTTTGAGAATGATAAACATCCAATCTCTTCCGCATGGCCAAGAAATTAAAAACAACCCAATAGATAATCACGATTTTTACAATGGGTCACCTTAGGTTTCCTTTTAATTCAATGAGATTGAACTTTAATTTCGAGGACTGCTATTACAATATTAAATAATAAAATATCCAATCGAATTTAATAGAAACACATTGCTAAACGAGGCATTGACTGTGGAGAGGAAAAGGCTAAAATTCCTTCTTCCTTTATTGAAGCTCAAGCAGAAATTGTACATAACATAGAAATAGAAGACATTTTTGAGTAGGGAAAATGGAAGAAATTTTCTATCTCTTTGCTCTCTTCACAAGGATATCTCTCTCATGAATTCACAAAAAACAACTCCAATATCTAAGAAGTCTAAGAAATTTTTCTAAGAAGAAGTTCAAATGAGGAGCTTGTTACAATTTATAGAAGAGAAGGAAACTCTTCATCTTCTTGGTGACTTTTCAAATACTTTAATTTGACTTTAGACTATTCATATTCCACTTAAATATTTAAGTCCCTTTTATAAAATCAAGGTGACTTAAAGTTTACATTATGTTTCTAAAGTCACTTAAAGTTATATTAAAAAGTGCAAACCTCAACACAAAAATATAACATTGATGAGAGAGAGCGTTGGGTGAGAAAAGAAGAGAGAAAGAGAAAGAAGAGGAAGAAGAAGAGAGAGAGAAAGGAAGAATTATGTGGAAGAATGAGCTACATTATAGTGGATTTGATCTCGCTTCCTAACTGGTTTCCACTTCGCGCTCCTGAGAAGGCCTCTGTCCCTCAAGCTCCTTTCTAAAACAAGTTGCTTGTAGGTTCCACTTTGTTGGCATGAGGAATGTAAAATAGCTCAAGGTATTTATCCATCCATTAGCCACACTGTTGATGTCTTTGCACTTCCCAAACCATGATGAATGTTTCTCTGTGATAAGTGCAATAGAGGCCCAAATCTTTGAGAGGAAGTCGAGGGTATCCTTAGTGAAGGAAATGGGTTGCCTACCTCTTTCTTGATGTATTCTTCAAATGGACCAATCAACTCATCAATAGTTGTATCCTCGCCCATTGCAGGTACTCCAAGTTTATGAGTTTTTTCGATTTACACTATCCTGCAATTTGTATGTTTGTTCCTCTTTTTCCTCCTAGCTCTTTGTGATGGCCGATTGATTCCTCAAACCTGATTGCCAAGGCCCTTGCCCATACATGTGACAAGTCTTCTAAGGAGTTTCAAAATCTTCTTGTCGATCAACTCCTAGTGATGAGTGTTGCTCATTTCATCTACTACTGGGCCCAAAGGTTCCCAATAGTCCCTTTCTTTCTCAAGTCCTCCTTGAGTGCCTGTGTCCTATTTTTTGTCACACACATGTAAGTGAAAGAGTTTGACCACTTCTTGGAGCATTGACTTCCCTTTTAGAAATTGAGTTAATCCATTCATTATTCACTCGCCCCTGCATTGTGAACTCATGTGTCCTTGATGGATTATGGATTGAAGCTATTGATGGGTGTAACTTCCTTAGTGGGAATTTTCATGGCATTAGGATCAACTAGATGTTACACATAGAATGAAAGAGTTCACACTTGCTCTTTTAGTTCATCAATCTTCTTCTTATACTCCTTATTCCTTGCCACCATGTGAGTGGAAGATTGTTGATACATGTGCAAATCCCCTTCATGAGTTTCGGTCCTAGTTGGATTGTGCTCATCTCATAGTCAGCTGGTGTCATCTCATCCACTAGCTTGATTACCTTGGGCTGAGCTACTTTGATGTATTGATTACCTGTTTCCCCATTGTAGAACCGTGAGGTTGTATGTGTGAGATTTCTTGATCTTTTTTTCTTTGGCCAATGAGACAATCATTGATAGATCAGGGGTTGCCACTTGTTACATAGTGTGGGTGTCAGGGAAAATTGTTTCTTGCATCCAAGGAAACATCTCATCGATTTAGGCTCAATGATAGGTGCACCAACCAGTTCCTATTTTGAAGGAGGAGGAAAATCCTGAATGAGAGAGGTATGGGTGTCAACAAGAGGTGAGACCTCTTGTGGTGGCTCGAAGACTGGATCTTGAACCATGTGTTCTTCATCCACTTGTGTCTCTACCATTAGATTTTCTTCCTACATTTTTGTGATCAAGTCTTCCTCTCACAGTGATGTAAATGAGTCTTCTTCTACCCTGGATTTCTTTGGCATCTTCTTGTGAGGAGAAGCTTCCAATTTGTGGCCTTCCTTTTGAACTTTCTCTGGAGTGTTTAGAACTGGAAGTCACCTCTATGACTTTTGAAGATGATTGATGGGAGGCTTGCTTCTGACTTGGGGAATTCCTCATGATTGGATGATCATGGTTCTCTTCTTTTGAAACCAATTTCTCATTCTCCTTACCACTTTCTCAGTCCGCTCCTTTATATCCCCTGATTCATGAACATACCAGTTGATTGGAGACAAAGGGGACATCTTGACTACCACATACTTAGGATCATACATCTTTGTCCCATCATCATGTGAAAAATATCTTCATACCAAGGAGAACTTGAATTTCTTCATCTCATTGATTGTCATCCTCATATGGTCCTTTTCACGCACTTCAAATTCATCAAGCACAATTGGCCTAAGTAGTCCTCGACTTGTGGCTCATGTTGTAATTCTAGGACATAGAAAGAGTTAGGATCTTCTCGGATGTCAAAATTAGGCTGGAAATGTAGGAATGCAAAGTCAAATGAGTGAAAGCAACCTCCAGATGAGATGCGTCATTTGAGCTCTTGCACGTGAATACCCCGAGAGAGATAGGAAATGGAATCAACTTCTTCCTCCTACTTCTAAGCTTGTTATTCACTTGAATGATCTATCTCATAGAGCTCAAACAATACAATTTGGTCACTAAGGTACTTAGGAAGCCTTAGTGGAGCTTGGTGAAGCCAACAACTCGCAGGTAGGAGAAGGTCGAGAATTGTATGAAATAAGAGCCATATTTCTTGATCACATGGATGCCACTTGTGATGACATCCTAGCTCTTTAGATCTCCTTCTAATATTTGGACCACATACATTGTGAATGCATCATTCACATGAGTGAAATTCCTATGGCTTTCCTCCATCACCAACTATGGAAGTTTCTCGAATGCGTAGGCACCTTGGCAATAATGTTTTTGCATGAGAGCCAATCCTTTGAATGATCTTGAGCTAGCGAGGAGATAGACCAAGTAAGAAGTCATGTGGAACTTCTTCATCATGGGTACTTGGAGTAGTTGTAGATGGAGATTATCATTGATGATCTGCCCCCTAGTCAATTCTCTTCTTTCCTTTATCAATGTCAAGATGAAAAGGCCCATCAGTCTTGAAGTCTCTTGTGTTTGCTTCACCCATAACTCTGTCTGAGGAGAGTGATGGCATATGAATATCCTTCTGAAACTCACACCTTGGAAGGTTCTTGGGCATCCTTGAGGATTTCTTCCTATTTTCAACCATGAACCAAGTACAACCCCTTGCTACATATGCATCCATCATTTCCCAATCATGCAAGGCCCTATCTTTGAGATGATGACCATGTTGGGTGATGTCGGTATTTGCAGAGAAAGTGAAATGGTTCTAGGGCTAATGACCACCATTGTTGTACCATTTTCAGCTCGGATGGTTTGTGTTTTGGGCTCATAGTGGTGAGAGTAGGCTAGGACCAACTCAAGACTTTGCACATAGACATTGGGTGTCCTGTGGTAGTGAACAAGCCACTTGTGAATATCTGATCTTCAATCTTCTTTTGGTCCTTGGCTACCATGTGAGTTCTAAGGTCATTTAGGTCCATGTACAAGACATCATTGTCTTCTATCTCATACTCATAGGAGGTGAAGGGTTGTGCCGGCTTTGTCCATCCACTTTTGCTTCATGTTTTCCTTAGAAAGAAAAACTTACTATTTTTAGTAAGTATGAAAAATAACTCCCTCGAACCTCAACTGAATGTTGTGACTCTGATTTCCTCTTCTCCCATGTTTCTCTCTCTCCTTTTGGATCAACTTTCTATTTTTGGTAGGTGCTGTGGGACCACTTACTATTTTTAGTAAGTGCAAAAAAATGCCCATTCTGATGAATTCTCAGCTGCAGTGCATCTTAATGTCTCTGTCTCCTTTGCAAGTTCTTTGTTGATGACTTTCCCAAAATAGTAGTCCCCTATGTAGAAGACCTACTATTTTTAGAAAGTGGGCTTTTGGAGGTTGGATTGATGTGGAACAATTTTTTCCAATATGGGTTTTTCCCAATATCGCCCCTCTAAAATTTTAGACCTACCCGCTCAATAGTTTAGGAGATTTTAAACTTTTAATTTTTGACTCTGACAGTGCTTCTGGACACAGCAACCATTAATGGACCTGAAAATTATAGGTCTAGTTTTTCTCCTCTATTTGTGAAAAAAATTTATATTTTGATATGGGTTTTTTCTTCTTGTGCTTCAGGTGAAATCTTGTTTTGATCTAATGCCGTGCCGGTTTGATGGGAAATAACTTTTTCTTCGTTGAGGCGGAAAGAAGATTTCTTTTGTGAATGTTTTATGGCATGAGAGGAGGGTTTGAAGGTATTTTTTGATGGTTTTGGATAGAGGAATGAACAAAAAAAATGGTTCATGTTTCGTGCATCCGTTTGCAAGATTTCTCCAAATTTTGATTTCACGACAATGGGATTTTCTATTTTCTTCTCTCTTGTTCTTCGTTTCTTCTTCCTTAGTTTGATGAAATCTCCTTTTGAGACCTGCATATCACCATGGGAAAGGTATTTTAATGCTTTGATGGAGCTGGTTTGAGCTTTGGAAATGGTGGAGTGATGGTAGGAAGTTGCGAGAGGAGTGTGCAGATATGGTTGTGCATAGGAATGTTAGAAGTTAGAAGCGGGAAACAGGTGGGTATTTAAAATTTTAAAAAATAAAATGAGAAGGAGATGGGTGAATTTTTCAATGTTTGATGTCCCTCACCTCAAAGGGATGTGAGGGACATCAAATTCCATGGTGAGCAAGGTGACGACACGTGGCGGAGATCGACGACAGGGAATGAAGGCTAAAAAATCAGCTTTAAAGCATTGGGGGGGGAAGCTGGTCATATGGGTGACCAAAAGTCTCCCTTAGGGGGGGCTGGGAAAATTTTTCCATGTTTGATGTCCTGACCTATGAGGGACATGAGGGACATCAAATTCCATGGTGCTCCTGGTGATGACATGTGGTAGCGATCAGATGGTTGAGGCTTTGAGCTCCCACAAGCACTGGGGCTGAATTGGTGATCTGGAGGTTGCATGAGGATCCAGAGGTCATATGGGGGCTAGGGAACATTTTTCCATGGTTTGATGTCCCTGACCTTGAGGGATGTGAGGGACAAAAAAATCCCACTAGGCTCCTGGAGATGACACGTGTCCTCCCAAAATTTGACTAACTCCGAACTCGCTCAAGAGGACAACTTGAAATGATGATAACTTGAGCTCCGATGGAATTTTTTGATGAAATTTTATATGATCCTGACTATGGAAATGACATTTTGAATCCAATG
This sequence comes from Taxus wallichiana var. yunnanensis, assembly GCA_018340775.1. Classification (NCBI taxonomy): domain Eukaryota; kingdom Viridiplantae; phylum Streptophyta; class Pinopsida; order Cupressales; family Taxaceae; genus Taxus; species Taxus wallichiana. The sequence continues at coordinate 850,521,342 of CM031242.1, read as the reverse complement.
GTGGGGTATATCAGGTCTTGATTCTTCCATTTGATCCTTGAAAAATGGATTTTTGATTTGGTACTCCACTTGTGCATGAGAAAACTACTTACTGAAAACCTAAATGCCAAAGTGTTGTGAAAAAATAATTTCACCATATTTTAGGGCTTGGAATTCCTTTTTGAATGATGTTTTTTTTTCTCCTAACTCCATTTCAGAGCTCCGAAATCACCTTTGGAAGTTCAACAATTGTTTTGGCATGTGCACTGCCTAGGCTGTGAACCCTAATTTTGGTGAAATTGCCCAACTTCTCCAAGTCCTTCCAGAATCTTCTGAATCACTTCCATGATGTCCCAAGGCCTTTGAATCACCTCCATGTCTAGTTTTTGGATTTTTTTCTCACTCCATGGGGTTGCTCTAGTCCTAGGAAGGCCAGTGATAGCCCTTCCCACAACTTACCTGAAGCTTGCAACTTTTAATGAACTCCTAAAATCACCTAGGGGGAATGAATGGAATTTCCTAAATCACCTAGGGGATGAGATAACATTAATCGATTGGGAGGTCACTTGGACTGATTGGATAGACATGGGGTGCCTTGGAATGATAAACTTGAAAAAATTAACACAGGGGTATAGTTGTCATGCTCGGAAATTGTTAATTTCCTTGTTGCACATTTGCATGACAAAAATTTGGCTCTAGCTTGGGGACATGACATGGACTGAGTGTAGTGAAGACATGACATGGGGAATCCAAAATCTCAACTTTAGACCATATGATTCATTGACTCAGTGCCTTATCCATTGGGCCCTGTGGAGTCATGTACAATTTACAAGAGAGGAAGATAATGAAGAAGGAAACACACACACACACACACACACACACACACAACAATGGAAAAGAAACACATGACACACAACAGGAAGGGAAACACATGAAACATAAAAGGGGAAACACACCTAGAAATCACCTATGGTACAAGGTGGGGGACAACCCACTTTCACTGATGATACAATTTTAGGTATTTCCCCTACTGAGGAAATTCCAGTGGCGTTCCATCCAAATATGAGAGTAGAAAAACATTCTCACCACAAGCTTCATGAACCTAGAATGGGCCAAGCCATAATGAATCAAAATTTCCATGGCTTGCCTTTTGGTTCCCTTCTCTTGTCCCATAGTAGGATGAGGTCTCCAACTTTGAATTCTCTCATTTTGGCTTTCTTGTCGAAGATCTTCTTTACTTTCAATTGGTGCTCCTTGATATGGTCCACCACTCGGAGTCTATTTTCTTCTAGCTTCTCAAGAAAGAGGATCCTCTTGTCAATGGAATCCTTGTATATATCCATCTTCTATTCCTGGAGCAACTTGAGAGTTGACATCTCAACCGTGATGGGAATTTCTTCTTTGACTCCATACAATAGTTGGAATGGTGACATACCTATTTCCTTTTTGGGGTGATCCTATCCACCCATAATGCATCATATAACTTCTTGTGCCAATTCCTTTGGTTTTCATCCATGAGCTTACGGACAATGGTCATGATGTTCTTATTGCTTGATTCATCCTTGTCCATTTCCTTGTGGATAGTAGTCTGATGAATGAGACAAGGAGATTTATAGCCATAGAAAAACTCAGTCAACTCCCTTGAAGAGAAATAGGTAGCATTGTCGCTATAATATTTTGTGGCACTCTGAAACATACTATGATATTCTCCTTGATGAAGTTACATATTATTTGGTGTTGGCTTGCTTGGTGCAGAATGGCTTCCACCCATTTTGTGAAGTAGTCATTTTGTGAGCACATAGGTGTGCCCCACACTTGAGTGAGGATTCAAGAACACCGATGAAATCTAGTCCCCACTGTTGAAATGGTTCTTCAATAACAACTTGGCTTGAGTGGTAGTGCTTGTAAGTTGGGGTCTCCCAATGAATTGTTGACATGCTTCACATTTGGAAACCCATTCTTGAGTGTCTAAAGAGGGTGGGCCAATAATACCTTCCTCGAGGATCTTGTGTGTAGTGACCATCGCGAGAAATGTCCACCACATGCTTGGTCATGGTATGCTTTAAGAAAATTTTCTTGTTGCTCTTTGTCTACACATTTGAGGAAGCATCCATCAAGACCTCTCTTGTAAAGTGTGTGGTTCAGATTACAAATTTTTTTCCTTCAGCTTGAGTGTTCTCCTTTTCTTATAATCAAGATGAGAAGGGAATTCTCCATAAGTTAGGTAATAGGAAATATCAGCATACCACTCATCAGTAGTGGTTACAAAGAGAACATGTGGATTATTTTCAGAACAAATTGGGCAAGCACAATTGTCTTCACCATGTTGAGCCTTGAGTGCTTCATCTTCAGCAGTGATCAACCTACACAAGCCATTTCCTCATACCAAATTGGAGGGCTGGATATCCAAATCATACTCTTGAATTTTTGCAACCCAGTTTCCTCTTTTAGCTCCAGGATCTTGTTGTGTCAAGATGGACTTGATTGCACTTTATGGGTACCATTACCACAATATGAGAGTTTAGTATGTAAAATCTGAAATTTTTATAGCCTTGACTATGGCATAGGCATGTTTCTCCAATTGGATGTAGTTTAGTTCATGCTTCTTCAATGGGAAGCTCATGAAAGCAATGGGTGCCTCCACACCTTCATCATTCTTTTGGACTAGAATGAAAAGAGAGGTGTGTTCGATGCATAACAATACATGATGAAATTTTCTTGAAATCTAGAGACACGAGAGTCGGGAGCTTTGGCAATGGATTTTTTGATTTCTTCAAAATGTTTATTTTCCTTCATTATTCCATTTGAATTTTTTATGGTTTCATCATGGTGGTGATGTGCTTTGTCAATTCAGCAAACTCTAGAACAAAGTGACAAAGAAAGTTTCACCTTTAAAGAAGGAATGAACTCCTTTCTTGCTTGTGGGTAGAGATAGTGCTTGAATGGATCATACTCTCTCAGGATCAATGTGTGCTCCATGTTTGTTCACAATGTGCCCCAACAACTTGCCTTCCATGACTCAAAAAATGCACTTTTTTTGGGTTTAGTGATATGCCATGTTTTCTACACCTTACAAGTACTTATTCCAAGTGATGGATATGGTCTTCCCTCTTTTTGAAAATACCATGAGATCATCAAGATATATGATGATGTAATGTTTTAAATATTTGAATTCCAAATCCATCACCCTTTGAAATGTAGCTCCTTGCATTGATTAGGCCAAAAGGCATTCTGTTGTATGAAAAAGTGCCCCAAGGCATTGTGAAGGTTGTCTTGGTGTGATCCTCCTCTACCACTTTGATTTGATTATATCCTGAGAATCCATAAAAATGAAAGCATTTCAGATCTAGTGACTTCTTGCAAAATGTGGTCCATGATAGGAGAGGATAATTTGTCTTTCAGTGATGCCTGGTTCAAGTTGTGGAAATCTACACATATTCTTATTTCACCATTCTTCTTCCACATCGGCACAATGTTGGCCACCCATGTTGAATGATGGATGGGAAAGATAATCCTTGCATTAAGCATCTTCATTACCTCCTCTTTGATGGTATCAACAATCTTTGGGTTATATGGCCTTTTTTTTTCTGAATGGCTTGACATCCTACTTCAAGGGAATCGAGTGATGCATTTCCTTTGGTTGGAAGGATTTGAGTTCATCATAAGAGTAGGCCAAAACATCTGAATATTTCTTGAGTAATGCAAAAAACCTTCTCTTCTCCTCAAGTGAACAACATTTTCCAATATTGACCATCCTTGGCTCCTCCGGGGTGTCGATGTTTTCCTTCTCAAAATCAGTTGGGCACCGAGAAGATTGTTTTTCTTTCTCTTGAATGAATTTGTCGTGTTTGTCAAAGAGGTCTCTAGAGAAACTAGGCCTTTGGGAATCTTGTTTCCTTTCAATTTGATCACTCCTTCTTCATTGATCCCTTCAATTCCTTCTTTCTCTTCTTCAGCTACCACTTCTCGGTGTGGATTCTCACTTCCTTCAAAGAAGAGATTATTGAAATTATCCCTTTGTTCTAAGAATGCTAGATCTGATTATCATCATTGAAGACTGCCAATGATTTACATTATCTGGTACACTAGGCCTGAACACCATTTCAATGGTCACTTTTGTCTTTACCAAAAGAAGGATGAGGTGTCACTAGGGAATCCTGACACTTGCAAGAGAATCATCCTTTTCATTCTTTTCTCTTGGGATAGCTTTGATGGAAAATGCATCGAAAGATTCAATGTAGTCCCATACTTTGTTTCTATAATGCAGAGTCTTGATTTTCACCTGATATTTTTGTGGACTTGCTTTACTATCACCTCTACATCACCCTAGCATCTCAGCTTCTTGATTCCCATATCTTCTTCCATGCCCATGCCTAAGAGGAGAGCTTCATATTCCGTCATGTTATTTGTATTATCAAATTGCAACTTGTAGGAAAATGGGTACAATTCACTAGAAGGAGAGTACAACACCACGCCTGCTCCCAAACCTGCACTAGAATGACTACCATCAAATTCCATTCATCCAAACTTGATCTTCTTCTTCTTCCATAAGAAGTGGAAAGTTCTCATCTTTTTTGATGTGAGGAAGTAGTTTCCTAGCCCATTATCTTGAAAAATAATGTTTTCCTTTGGATCATCAAAATTTTCATACTATGAACTTCATCTTCCTTACTGAAAGCAACTTCTTCATCTCACCTTTCACTGGAATAGTTGTAGATGACCAATCCATTTTTATTTCTCCACCCAAGTCTCTGCAAAAGCTTGGCTCAGTAGCATGCCAAAGGATGTTGGGATGTCTACCACAGGATGGTTAGAAGCACCTTCTTATCTAGAAAATCAGCTAATGTTACCTGTGCATCTTTGATTCTTCCTACCAATGGAACTTGTTTGGATTCCATTGAATAATAGGTGCCATTTTTGGGTCAAGGTGAGGCCTAGGGAATTTGTAACTTTGATGGGCATCACATTATCTGAGGCTCTGGAATCTATGATGTAATTATTTAGTTGGAAGCCTTTAATGAGGAGTGACAGGTAGAAAGGTTCAACCTTGTTGGTTTTGGAGGCATTGAGGGCTACATGTTTTGAGAAGGTGGTGTGGATGGTGTGGGAGTAAGCCTTTGGAATTTGGACCTGAGGTTATAGGATTACCACCATGGACTACATCAATGAACCTATCAAATTGGGTAGGATGCGTTTGTAGGTATTCTATTTATGTGAGTTGGACTTTAGTTTTTCTTTGCATGTTCCACAAATTCAAATGGGGTTATGGTGGGCAAGGTAGAGGTTCGGGAATGAAAAAATATTTACATGGTGAAGGTTTTCTACTTTGGGGGTTGGATTTTCCTTCACGGGTGTAGTAACTGGCTTGGAAGGAGAGTGGGGATGTAGGTTTTGATGGAACCTTAGATGTTTTTGTAGAAACAACATTTGAAGGAGAATTATTTTTAGCAATTTTTGAGCTGGGAGAAGGACTGGATGACTTACTTGGTATGGAAGCATGATCCTTGCTAACTAGTGGGTCTAATTTTTCTTTAGCCGACTCCATCGAAGGTGGTAGTGGTGATCCTTTATTGATGATTTTATTTTGTGGAACCTCCACAAGAAGAATCTTCTTTCTTCTTCTTTTCCTTCACTACAACCATTGAGGATGGAAGCACCTTTCTTGGACTGTGTGTGAGTGAAAAATATGCATGAGAAGCTTGGATCATTCATCATCATCATCATCATCAATGTACTCAATTAGGCCATTGTGCGTATCACCATCAACTTCCTTGACCTCAAGATAGTTGTCATCATCACCCACATTTCTTCTTTAGGTTCTTCAATTTCCACTTCCTCCTCTTTGGTTCTTTGGTGTCATAGGTGGCATTGACTGGTGGTTCTTTGAGAGCAAAGGTGAGGAGGTGGAGAAATCCTTGGTCTATTGGGAGGATTTGGCTTCCTTGGATTGTTCTACATTGTGATCTATGGGACAATTGTTTCTTCAAGGAAACCAAGTCATTTTCCATTTTTTGGAACATTGGGTCCATGGTGATTGAGCCTAAATTCTAGAATCTTTTTTTCTTTCCATTTGGGCCTTTCACTTTACTAGACAAGATTAGATCATCATCATTGGTTTCTATCGTGGAGTCTTGAGCTTCCCTCAATGTTCTTGGTTGGGTTCTTCTAAGGAAGAAACCTACTTCTGATGGCAAGGCATTGATGAAGAATCTCTTCAAATTATTTTTAGGAGGCACCACATCTTTAGGATTCTTCTTATCACTCTGTTATATCTTTGCTATGAAGTCTCTCATTGATTCAGAGGTTTCTTTCTTCATTTGTACCAATTAGACCAAGAGATCTTGACAGTCTTCCATGGTCTTGAACCTATGTTTGAATGCACTTCTTATATCTTCCCAGTAGGTGATAGACCTCGGGGGTAGCATGTAGAACCATTCGATGAATTTTTTCTTGAAGTGATTCCACAAAGAGATCCGAAATGACACATCTTTTTGCTCAACGCCCAATACACATCGCAAAACGGTGATAAATTCTACTACATGTTCTTGGGAGTTGAGAACCATCCCTTTAAATTTGGAAATTTTTTTATTAAGACTTTTGGTAGCTCATGAAGTGGTTGAGCAAGGGCAAGTGGGGGTGTTTCCCCCCATGGTACATTAGGCCTATGGTCCTCATGATCATGATCTGCCATTCCATTTCGGATTCTAGCTTCCAACCTCTCTAAGGATGGGGCTTCTATTGCTGCTCTTGCTTCCACCTCGGCTTGAAGTCTTTTAATTTCTTCAATCTGAGCTCTTATTTCACTTCTGCTCTTTCTTCTCTTTCTCTAGCTTCTTCGTGGTCTCTACATTAGTGAAATCTTCAAGATTCTTGTTGATGTATGGGAACTCAATGTCTAATGGATTGACAATGCTGGACTCCCAATGTGACCAATGTGTGATGACAAAAAGGAGACCTCGAATTTGGAGCAGCTCTTGTCTTCTTTAAAGTTCTTCAAAAGTAGGATCATTTTGTACTCCTTGTCTTTGTTGTTGGGTGTACCTTCTATCCTCCAGCTTGGAGATTTATGCTCTTCTCTACATTTCTTGAAATTGTCTTTGTCTTTCAAGTTCAGTGAAACATTCTTCTTCAAGTTTGAGCTCATAGCGATGAAATAATGGTTGACACTTTTTCATGTTATGCTAAATAGGATCTCGCTTATCCGAATCAATATCATCTTGAATGTGGAAGATAAATTCATATATTTCTAAAGGAGGATTTCCTGAAATAGCCATGATTTGTAGACATGAGGCTCAGATAGCTATTCAAATTCTAGAATTTTATTTTTGAAAATTTGAATTTTTAGATTTTTTTGTATTTTTGTGACCATCTGGTCACATTCATCAATGCGAAGATGCTTCTAAATTTTCCCACATTGGGTGCCAAAAATTGTTAAGCAAAAAATTTTTGGGGGAAAAATTGGTGGTTTTCTTGTCAAATCTCTAGAGTCTAAGTCCTCTACTTAATTGGTGCAATTACCATACGTGAATGCGTGAGTAAAATTGAGTTTTATCCTGGTGGCCTTTCGGCCGGGATCCAATAGGGACACTCCACTAACCCTGCAAAAAATCTTGCATATATCTACAAGAGAGTAATTTTCTAAGAAAGCGAGAAAGGAGTGACAAAGTTAGAAAAGAGAAACTAATGCTGCAAGTAGAAAATCGAGACTTGCATACATCTACCGGAAATTTCATTATATGCACTTAAATTTAGAAGAAATCAAATTTGCATAACAACAACAAGACTAAATATCATTTAATGAGCATAAAGTACCACTAAACTCCTCAGTCAAAAAAGGCTAAAATTCCTTCCTCCTTTATTGAAGCTCAAGAAGAAATTGTACATAACATAGAAATAGAAGATATTTTTGAGTAGGGAAAATGGACGAATTTTTCCATCTCTTTGCTCTCTTCACAAGGTTATCACTCTCATGAATTATAAAAAAATAGCTCGATATCTAAGAAGTCTAAGAATATTTCTAAGAAAAAGTTCAAATGAGGAGCTTGTTACAATTTATAGAAGAGAAGGCAACTCTTCATCTTCCCGGTGACTTTTCAAATACTTTAATTTGACTTTAGACTATTCATATTCCACTTAAATATTTAAGTCCCTTTTATAAAGTTAAGGCGACTTAAAGTTTACATTATGTTTCTAAAGTCACTTAAAGTTATATTAAAAGTGTAAACCCCAATGCAAAAATATAACATTGATGAGAGAGAGCGTTGGGTGAGAAAAGAAGAGAGAAAGAGAAAGAAGAGAGAGAAACAAATAATTATGTGGAAGAATGAGCTGCTGCAGTGGATTTGATCTCACTTCCTAATTGGTTTCCACTTTGCACTCCTGAAAAGGCCTTTGTCCCTCCAAGCTCCTTGCTGAAATGAGCTATTGCAGGTTCCGTTGGTATCCAAATTGATTCTCCCATGAGGGCCGAGAAACATCACGAAACTGACTAGGATGCTTAGAGATAGATGAACCATGATATTAGTTGTTTTATAGCCGGGGATGGGATTCAGTGACTCTTTTTCACTCAGGTGTTGGAGAAGTGGATAGCACCTCACTGAGGGTTTGATCTACCCTCACTACTTTAGGTTGTGCCTTCAACTAGGGTGAGAGGACCCATTTTGTAACCCGTGTTGGTGAAGGACATCAAGAGATCCTTCTTTGCACAATTTTCATGAGAACCTTGAGGAAATATGATCAATACAACACAATCTAACTCTCATGAGTTGTCACACTAGAGAGTGGAGATGTTTCCTAGACAAAGGTTCAGGTTACTAAAGACAATAATTGAATCCTGATTGTCCTTGCATACTTTGGCACTAGAATTTGTTCATTTGTGGATACACAGTACAAACAGGGTAGTTCGTGTAGGATTCGTTGTTTGAGAAATTTATTGGTGGGAAGTTAAGCAAGATAGAGTGGATTATACCAGATCTTTGAGAGCCTTTACAAATATTGGGAAACTCACGTAAAAAAATGCTTCAGAATAGCCAAGATATTGCTCCAGCCCAAAAGGTGTGCATCAATGGAGGCCCAGAGAAGCACGATTTTAAACACTCTTCGAGAATTCAACACAAAGGCTTGTGCTAAAGACTCAATTAAATGCTAGAAATCCCTGGTTCATCATGCCTAAGATACACTCATAGGCTTACAAACAATCTTTATCAACATAGTGAGAGAAAAGTAAATTGTTTATTTCATTACCAAATGAAGGCTCTTCTCATAATGAAATTGTAAATGCCGCAATACTAACACACATATGAGATCTTGTGTGACTCAGAGAGATTTTAACATAATATTACAATAGGAACAAGAAAAACTATTTGAAAACATTTTGAAAGAAAATTAGACACAATAATGCACATGATCAATACAGAAGTCATTCAAGGTTCACAAATTCATCAACAGGGGAAAGTTTCCTCAACAATCTCAAAGCCTGTTAATGGTTTTACACTTGCAACCACCTTGATGTGATTGAATTCAAAGACAGAGGAAAGTAAATTGGTCTCTTAGACGGCCTCTCAGAAAATGGTTTCTCTCAAAATTTCTCGTAAAGGTTAACTCGCGACCCTTATGTAAGAGTATTCTCATTGCATTTATACAATTCACTTGCTCACTCATCCCAAATTTTCCCCCCAAAAAGAAGAATATTCGAGGAATCCTTTACTTGTTACAAGTTTTTCCTAGAAAGTGATGTTTAACAAATTTACACCCAAAGCTGCCAGGTGGATAAATCATGAACAGATCACATTTCTCAGACCCTCAACTATGACTGGGATGTCGTATCATAATTCTTTGATAGTCCATCTAAATCATTCTTTTACTCTGTCATGCAGAAATTTCCTTTTAATCATTTTCAAGTGGCTCCATATGGCTTGATCTGAAAAACAATCCCTTTTACCTTTGAGAAAACACCTTGAAATATGATTACCCTCACATGGGTACTTGTATTCGTGTGCCGTGAGTTCGAGTGATTGACCAAATGCAAGGAGAAGCCAACGGAAGCCTCCACATGTTTCCTTGGCACAACTGCAAAGGTGAAGTCCAGAGGTAGGTTCCCAAATAAGTGTGGGCCTTCCATGTGTTTAGAACCCTAGAGAGTTGCACCAGTTACTGAAAAGTCAGAGTCTAGGAAGGCCCAGTGGAAGCTTCCATGTGTCTGTTCGGTGCAAATTCAAAGATGAAGTTTAGAGGCGAGACTTCAAATGAGCACAGGATCTCCATGTGCCATGGGCCCAAGAAAGTTTCCTTGGTCTTTGAAAGAGTCTCGAAAAAGAGAAGCCAATAGAAGCCTCCACGTGTCTCCTTGGTGCACTTTTGATATGGTGCCCAAAAGCAGAGACCTGAAACAAGTGCAGATCTCCACGTGTCTCAACTCAAAATTTGTTGAAAGTGTTTAAGGACCAATGAAAAGTGCCACGTGCCTAAGGTCCGAGAAAGTTTCCTCAACCGTTGAAAAGTCTAAGTATGGGCAGGGCCAACGGAATCTTCCATGTGTCTCTTCACCATTTTTTAGTATGAAGCTCAAAAGAAGGACTCCCAAACAAGCGCGGGCCTTCCACATGTCTAGGGTCCGACAAAGTTGCACCAGACACTTGAAAAAGCTAAGTATGGGAAGATCCAGCAGAAACCTCCATGTGTCTCCTGGCACTCTTTCAAAAGTAAAATTCAGGGGCAAGTCCCCAAATAAGCACAGCCCTCCACATGTCCCAGCTTAAAAATTTTCTTGAGAAGTCTAAGTATAGAGAGGAGCCAATGGAAGCCTCCATGTGTCTCCTGGCACAATTGTAAAGGTAGGACCCAGAGGCAGATCCTCAAATGAGTGCAAGCCCTCCATGTGTCCATGGTTTAAAAACGCTGCACCAAACGTCAAGAAAAGTCTAAGTATGGGCAAGGCCAAAGCAGAAACCTCCACGTGGAAAATATTTGAGTATAAACGGGCCAAAAACTTCAAAATTCTCCAACAACTCGCCTTCTCCACTTCCAACTTTTGATGTGGGCCCCATCAGAGTCGCAACTCACTTTTATACCTTTACATCATTTGAAAACAAAGCTTAAAAACTCCAAAGTGCTCCGCCGACCCGCTTCCCCGCTTTGACTTTTCAAATGCTGACTCAAACATGTGACATCACTCGTCCCTTGTGGGGTTATGGATCAATTTATAACTTTTCTCCTTTTTCACAAAAAGGCAAAAATATTCAAAATGTTCCAACGATCCACCTCTCTGCCTTTGTCTTGAAAAATGGCCACGTGTCCATCTTCGGGGTCAAAGTAAGAATTTTTCCCTGCCGCTTCATGTTTGTTGAATAACCAATTAGATACTATCGGGGCCGCAGGGCCAATTTGGTATTTTTTACAAATGTGACGAAAGTGACAAGTTTCACCAAAAATACTCACCGGCCACATCCAATCAGAAAGGACCATGTTTCCACGGATGTTGGGACAAAATTTGACAAGGAAAACATGACTGTGGAAAAATAGAAGGAAGGGGAAACCTCGAATTCACGCCCAAATTACAAATTCTTTCTCATGGACAGAGAAATGGTAAACAATATCTAGACTCAATGTGATCCTTGACCAAAGGAAAGGATTGACCATGACAACCAAATGAAGGAGAAAGATTTCACACATCAATACAGGAGATAGAGAAAACTTCAAACCATGCGGAATGATAAATATTTTGAACAAACAAAGCGAGATTAGATTGAGCACCAACAGTTCCATTTTGTCTTGCATGAGGAATGTGAACACAGCTCAAGGTATCTCGTCCATCCAAACCACATTGTTGATGTCTTTGCACTTCCCAAACCATGATGAATGTTTTCATGATAAGTGTAATAGATTCCTAGACCTCTAAGAGGAAATCGAGGGTATCCTTAGTGAAGGAAAATGGATTTCCTACCTCTTTCTTGATGTATTATTCAAATGGACCAATCAAATCTTTAGTAGTTGATCCTTTCCTATCACTTCTGGTACTAAAAGTTTTTGAGTTTTCTGATTTACACTATCTTACAATTTATATGCTTGTTCATATTTTTTCTCCAAATCTATGATGGCTTGATTGATTACCTTAAACCTGATTGCCAAGGCCCTCACCCACACATGTGAAGATTCATCCGAGGGATTTTCAAAATATTCCCGTTGATTAACTTCTGGGCGATGAGTGTTGCTCATTTCATCCACTTCTAGGCCCAAAGGTTCCCAATAGTCCCTTTCTTTCTCCAAGTCCTCCTTTAGTTTTTGTGTCCTATTTTTTGTCACACACATGTAAGCAAAGAGTTTGACCACTTCTTTGAGCAGTAACTTACCTTTTTAGAAATTGAGTTAATCCATTCATTATTCACTCTCCCCGCATTGTGAACTCACGTGTCCTTCTTGATGGATTATGGATTGAAGCTATCGATGGGTGCAAATTCTGGGAATTTTAATGGCATTAGGATCAACTAGATGTTGCACATAGAATGACAGATTTCACACCTAATCTTTTAGTTCAAAAATATTCTTATTAAACTCCTTATTTCTTGCCACCATGTGAGCGGAATATTTATGATACATGTGCAAATCCCCTTCATGAGTTGTTGGTCCTGGTTGGATTGTTCTCATCTCATATTCAACTTGTGTCATCTCATCCACTGACTTGATTACCTTGGGCTGAGCTACTTTGATGTATTGATTACCTGTTTCCCCACTGTAGGAACATGAGGCTATATGTGTGAGATTTATTGATCTTTTTCTTTGGGCAATGAGACAATCACTGATAGATCATGGGTCGCTACTTTCGCACACTTTGGGTGTTAGGGAAAATTGTTTCGTATCCAAGGAAACATTTCATCGTATCTGTGGATAAATGATAGGTGCACCAATAATTGCCTATTCTGAAGGAGGAGGAAAATCTTGAATGAGAGAGGTATGGGTGTCAACAAGAGGTGAGACCTCCGTGGTGGCTCAAAATTGGATCTTGAACCATGTGTTCTTATTTATGATTCTGGTTCCCTAGAATAGTGTTTTTGCATTGTTTATGGTTAAAGAGTTCAAATTGGTTTTCACCTTTGGGTAAATGGGGATTCTATAAATAGTTGGTTGATCTTCAAGCAAATGGCCCCTCAAAAATTGCCTCTCATCTTCTCATTTCATAGTTTTAGTCTTTCAAGTTCTTAGGAATTCATAGTTTTTATTTGTTACATGCATAGTTAGTGTTGTTTTGTTGTTTAGAAGCCACATAATCTTCTTGTGCTAGTGTTGTTATTGTTTCATACAATCAATTGAGATAGGATAGTTTCATTTTCAGTCTGAAGCCATTAAAGTTGTAGGTTTTGTTCGTCAAAAAGATAGTTTCAGGTTCTGGACGTTTTATGTGTATGACTCGTAATAAATCCCGCTAGGAATTACATAAGCCAAGCTCTGTTCTCTTGCGCTATCCCTCTCCTACTCGCATTGTATTTAGTCTACATCCAAAGCTGCCATTGTTCCAATACCTACTTTTATTGATGCTAGCATTACATGCTTTTCTGGATTCACGTGAGCACGAAGGAATGAGGAGATCACACTGAGGGGACAAAGCCACACACAATCGGATTCGCCACTATTCTGCAAAATCCAGGTTCAAGCTATCAAAGTTCTAGTTAAAATATATCAAATAGAATAGTGAATCATTTCATTTCAGTTAATCTCACTTTCGATATTTTCCGGGGAAGCTATGGGGATTGATAGTTTCTGAGAAACTATGATTCATTCCTCACTTCTGAGGTAGGATCGAGAGTCTTTCAAATAGATTAGATCAGTTATTTGTTATTTAGAATAGATTTACAACTACACAGGCAAGTAGCTATACTCGACTGCCTACTTTGTTTGTTTTAATTTCGTTATTAGTTTAGTTGTCAATTTCTAGATATTTTAAATAATTGCTCTTTCAATTTCATTCAAATAGTTCATCAAAAACACAAAAATAGAGAAGTTATATATGTTGTAGATATACTTTACATAGTTAGTTTTACTTTGCTTCAGTTAGATTTACATTGTTTCTTTTGTATGACAATCACGGGACCTAGGGAGCCCAGAGAATACGTATTCGAGCCAATCGTGCCTCAACCCAATCTTGTTGCAGCAATAACTGATATAGATCAAAATCTTAGAATCCAAGTCTTCCAAGTAACAACAGACCTACAAGAAATTAGCTCACAATTAAGAGGATTAAACATAGAAGACGACAAAGCACATACGTTTTGGTCAAACCAGCCAAACTACAGATTACCCTAGATAAATATCCACATGACTGTAGAAGGGCTTGAAAGAGAGAAAACATTTTGGTTGTGATCCTTTGGTCCCACAGCCAGACGCAGGAGACATTCTAACCGACATAGACACTAGCTTAAGAATTCAAGTTGCTAGAACGCCTATAAGATACTCTGAGAAGATTACACAACTGTTAATTCTAAATATAGAGGCCGAAAAGGCATACGACTACTGGATACTAGGGATTAGGGATTGATTCCACACATGACCATAGGAGGTCCACAACAACCATGAATCTATGGTTGTGATCCACAGGTCCCACAACCCAACGAGTCCACAGGTCAATCAGACGTTGATGTTGGTTTACACACATTAGTATTTAGATCCACTCCACTTCCACCAATCATTATCACACAATTATCCTTGTTAGACATATAGCTAACTAATCAAGCTAAGGATTTCTGGACTAGACCAGAGAATCACCCATAGAATCCACCATATATCCATCATCCATCTTATGACCCTATCTGGAGATATACACGAAACAATCCCAGGTCATTTTCCCGTATTCCACAACCTATAGATCGGATCACGCCAGAGCTCGATATTGATTGGAGCCTTGAGCAGTCATCCTCGCCGACCGATCTATCACGCTAGTTTAGGTTAGGAGGGCCTTCTTTTGCCTTAGATTCACAGATTCCATTAGTGTGTGTCGAAGATATAAGATTACCTAACTAGTTTTCCTATACCCCACGTATATTCCATCCCCACCGGCTGTCTCGGCATGACCTCGGGAGGTCGGGTGTGAGGAAGAGTTACTTGTAGATTCCCATGCTCGCTTGTCACTTTTCCATCATACAAAATTGGTGAACCCGACGTGAACTTGAAACAAACTTCTTAACTTTTTCTTTTCCTCTTTTATTTTTTTCAACAAAATTCTTCCATCCACCTTCACTCTTTTCCCATTTTTTTGGGTATTCATATACCCCCATTATTTGTGGGTAATATACCCCCGAATATGTCAGGATTCGATGCATATGGCAGACCTCTCCTAGGTCTTGAAGCATACTACGATCAATTGAATAGACAACCATCACCCTCGCTCTCAGCATGGGGTGACAACTATTCAACTAACCGATTGTCAACACAAACTCCACCTCCAAGGACTAGATATAGTTCTTCTTTCCAAATAGAGGAGTTGGACCAGCTCACTCAAAATGCAACAACCAGAGCCTTCAAGCTCGAACAACATGACGTTTATGGGAGAATCTGGTTCATCTCCTCAGGTGTTGCTTAGACCACAAATTAGTAGACAATCAGATCCATATTTTTAGATGATGAACATTCAGTGCGTTATGCCAGAGTGAACAATGCTCTCGGAGTATGTACCCACCTATAGGAAGTTTACAAACATGACCCGAGGTCTCGTTTCAAGAAAACACCTCCATGCCGCTACCTATAGGAAATGCCCTCGGTGAAACTTGGCAGGGCAACGATCAATTCATAGTGGGGTACCACATGCCTATACAACCTCAGGATATACAACAAATGCCACTAAGGAAAAATACTGTGACTTCACCAAATGAAGTCATCTCAACTTTAGTAGAAAAAGTTAGAGGGTTAGAACTTGCTCAAGCAAGTCAAAATTCTCAATTCATGCAGGTAGGAAATTCCAATCCTCCACATCATCCTAGCCAAGTAGACCTCCTCACAGGAATAGGCACGTTGGGCATGCCTCCTCAGTATTCACAACAAATGCCAACTAGAACCATGTTTTCTAACACCATTCGGTGGAAAATATGATACCTCCCGGTCTAGTACAAAATAATCCATTCCTGGGCAATACTCCTCCATACTTAAACATGTATTCCAAATCACCACAAGGAGATATGTTCTCTTCTCCGGCATATTCACTCAACCACAAGGATTTCCTTATGTCCCCTGCAAATGCATATGCTACGCCATATCAACAACCCATTCCACCTCCACCCCCTCAAAGCAGCACCATCGATGGTCGAAACCTATGCGATAGGAACTTATTCAGAATATTTGAAAGAACCCTTAGACTTCACCATACGAAGCATCATGCTTCCAAGACCTCTTCCCGATTTTCCCAAATACAAAGGGGAAGGAGACCCGAATGCACACATTAAGGCCTATGCCATAGCCATTCGAGAACTGCTCCCTTGGGATGGGGTTGTTGCCAAAATATTCCCCAAAACTTTAGAGGGCATCGCCCTCGATTGGTATTATGAATACCTGAAGCTTCCATCCATTCATTTAAACAACTCATTTCAGAGTTCATCAAGGTGTTTGACATGAACAAACTATTGAGAATAGGAATCAGGGAATTCTTGCACATTAAGCAAGAACACAATGAATATGTTGCTCATTTCATCCAAAGATGGCGTATAGTCCTTTATTCTTCAGCAAGTGCTCCAAACATGGACCAAATGGAACTATGTGATTTATTCCTTCATTCTCTCAGCAGAGAGGTAAAGGAAGAAGTCCAGAAGTTCCCACTAAGGACTTACGATGAAGTACTTGAGAGCCCTCCGAATAGATCAAGCGGCAATAGATAGCGGTCGCAAGACGTATGGAACAAATGGGAGGTTAATCATCCCCAACCAAAATACTACGACTTATCCTACTACCACAAATGTCAATCAAGGACCTAAAATCCTTAACAAAAATCATGGCGTAACAACAGATGGAGTAACTGACCAAACAAAAAAAAAGCAAATGTTGTAAATACTCCACCACCAATTAACAATCAACGAAACAACAACTTTACCCCGACAATCAACTCTGGTGGATTTTAATCATCCACAACAACAACAACAAAGGTAGACCTGCATACGGTCCAAGTCAAAATTCAATGGATATCAAAACCAAAACCAAAACCAAAACAAAAATGCAAAACTTTAATAGTCAATGGTTTAATCAAGAGTTTTGGACCACAATACGTGCCAAACCAACAACCTAGGAATTACAATCCCAACTCGTATTGTGGTTTCCACAAAATTGAGGCCATGACACTAGGACTTGCCATGATTACAATAAGTTCATGCAACGTCTGCCAGAAGAACAAAGACAACTTTTCATAGATATGTTCTTAGCAGATCCTGCATCACCTGCGCCAAATACTTTCATGGGAGCAATCTCCCCTCAAAATGCACCCCTCAAGATCTTCAATGATCCACTCCCAAATCACAATAACAACAAATTAAATCCAAATGGGATGAACAAGAGTGTAATGATAGGAAACAATGATCATGAAGCCTCGACTTCACTAAATCCACCTGTCGCACCACAATTAGGAAATCAGCTATGACCCAAGATAGTCAGTTTAGTGGAGTTAGACACTGAGCTACACGTGGAAGCCGTAACAAGGACACGAGAGTATTCCTCTCAGCCAAGTCCAAGTTACCCGCTAGAGACAGATAACATTCAACAACCATTAGTAAAACCCGTAGGTGCCTATGATTTAATTAATGACCTAACAAAGACCTTCTCTCATATCTCCTTTTTGGACTTATTAAAGAACTCTCCTACCCATAGGGCTGCTCTTTTAGAAGCATTAGGTTTAGGTCATTTAATTAACATCACTCCACCTCCCGAAACACAGGTAAACCATATAGACTTTGATATCCACCCTCTGGGGCAGCCGGATAGGGATACCGAGTTTATATTTGACATAAACAAAATGCCAACAGACGCCGAGATTGCACGAAGAGGTGATCCGGCCTTACATTTACAAGTGTGGGTTTATAACAATTACGTTAAATGTGCAATGGTTGATGATGGGGCAGCAAAGTTAACATAGTTCCCTTCTCTTTCCTTCAAAAGCTAGGGTATGGAGAAACAAATTGTTCCACGACTCGGAATACACTAAGAGGCTATGATAGCCTTAAAGCCACTTCGATTGGAACTATAATACTACCAGTCACCTTAGGACCCAAAACAATCCTCACTGAGTTTTATATTATAGATCGGGAAACCAACTATAATATGATCCTCACCGACCATGGATACACCGTATGAAGGCAATCCCTTCTACGTTATTTCAAGAAATAAGATTCCTACACTTGGGAAAGGTATTCATAGCAAAAGGTGATCCAAAACCATTCGATATACACCTAGCAGACCTGAAGAAAAGACCAGGCATTCACTCTGAGTTTGAACTCCCAACAAACCAACTTAACAAACCAACCGACTCAAAACCGAAGAAAAGTTGGTACCTACAATGGAACTAGAAGTTATGAACCTAATCAAGAATATCCCAGCCCTCAAAGGATGAGGCTAACATTGTAGAAACAATATCATTAGGAACTACGCAAAAATTGTCGAATTGCTAGAACAGGATCTACCAATTTTCCTGCCATTTGATTCTGTAGGTATGGGATATACCCTAGGAGTTGGTTCTCTTCCAGCAGAAGAACTCTGCATGGTAGAAGTAACCAAAGCAGAAGAAGTGGACGTAGCAAATGTCCCAACATCCATCTTCCCAACTAAATATTGGACTCTCCATTTCGATGGAGCTAGATGTCATTATGGGGCTGGGGCAGGTGTGATCTTTACTTCTCCCAAGGAAAGATCCTACCATTCACCTTTAAACTAAATTTTGAATGTACAAACAATGGCGCTGAGTACGAAGCCCTCCTCCTTGGCCTCATCTTAGCTAAGAGGCTCGGTGTTAATGACATCAGGGTGTTAGGAGACTCAATTAGTAGCAAACCAAGTCTCTGAGGTGTATGAGACTAGAGTTGAACATTTACAACTCTACAAAACAACAAGTATTAGATTTGAGCAAAGGATTTAACTTCATATCAATTGAAGCAATCCCGCGAGAACAAAATCTTCTCGCAGATTCGATAGCAACCTCAGCTTCACGTTTCACTCCAAAGCAGTGAGTTGGAAGACACCCGTTTCATGGTATCCCTTCGTACACGAACCATTAGTAAAGAAAATGTCAAACCCTCTTTTAACAAACATAGCTGAGAATAAATCTACTATCTTAGATCACGTTGATAGTGATAGAGCCACTCTTGATTACTTAAACACCTATGCAGCGTTACATCTCACCCATCACGTGGTAGATTTGTCCTTAATCCCACATTCATCTTCTTACTTTGGAAATCCCATGATAGAGCTTCCCCCACAAAAGGAACTCGACATATACGTGGTAGAGAATGGAGAAGATCTAGAACTACCTCCAGCCCCACCTGAGTTTGAAGAAGGTAATGCTTCTTTAATCGAAGAAATGATTGATATTAACATCGGAATGGAGGAAGAACCAAAGATCTTAAAACTAGGATCTTCGTTAACTCTAGAAGAGATAGAAATACACACTCGAATCCTCAGAGAACATCAAAAGGCTTTTGCATTTAATTATAAAGAAATGATGGGAATTACACCACACATCGCGGTACATAACCTCATCACCAAATCAGATGCAAAGCCAATTAAACAAAAATCGAGACCAATGAAACCCAAGGTAGCTCTCATGGTGAAGGAAGAAGTAATGAAACTCCTCCAAGTAGGATTCATCAAACCAGTTGATTATTCTCAGTGGGTATCTAATATCATCCCATTCTCAAAAAGAATGGGAAGATACGCATTTGCATAGATTTTCGAGACATTAACAAAGCGTGCCCCAAGGATGACTTCCCATTACCATCCATTGACATCATCATCGTTGATGCAACAACTGGATTTGAGCTTTTGTCTCTCATGGATGGATTCTCGGGATACAATCAAATCAGAATATCTAAACAAGACCAAGCCAAAACCACGTTTATAACTCCTTGGGGAACCTATTGCTACGTTGTTATGCCATTCGGTCTCAAGAACGCTGGCGCTACATACCAATGGGAAATGACATATATATTTCATGATCTTATTCATAAAATCATGGAATCCTATGTAGATGACTTGTTAGCTAAAGCCAGGAAGTGTTGTGATCACCCGAAGTGCTCCGCATCATTCTTTCACGTTTGATAGAATACAGAGTCACACTAAACCTAGAAAAATGTGTATTTGGTGTGACAGGAGGGAAACTCCTAGGTTACATCATATCATCATGAGGGATTGATGTAGACCCAAACCAAAATCAGGTTGTTCTTGAAATGATCCCACCTTCGGATGAATCTGGAATCAGGTCATTTCTTGGGAAACTCGGTGCAATCCGAAGATTCATCCCAGATTTAAGCTTTTCCATTCATCCAATCAACAATCTACTCAAGAAAGATTATAGTATCGATTGGACCAAAGACTGCAATGAGGCTTTCAAAGTAGTTAAGCATTTCTTGTTGTCACCACCTACGCTAATGCCTCCTAAGCTAGACCACCCTTTAATCTTATATTCACGAGCTACCAATGTCTCGCTAGCCTGCATGTTGGCTCAAGAAGATGATGACAAAAGAGAACGTGTGATCTATTTCATTAGCCAAACATTACTTCGATTATGAAACATGTTATACGCAAGTAGAATGAGAATGCCTTGCCATAGTCTTGCAACCAAATGCTTAAGACATTACATGCTAAATCAAGAAACAAGGGTCATTGTAAAAATAGACCATTTACAAACTTTCCTCACGCAAGGGTCCTTGTCTAAAAAGGTTGGATGCTTTATAACCTTAATGGGTGAATTGAATTAACTTTTGTAAACCAAAAGTCCGTTAAGGGACAAATCATTGCAGATTGGTTAGCCGACAACCCGTTAGATGGAGGTGATCTAGTAGATCTAGATTTTCCCGATGAATGCATATATTACATCGAAACCAGACCTCCTATCTCTGAATGTCCTTGGTATACTGATATTATTAATTATATCATGGACCATGCATATCTAGAAGGTGCTACACACCCAAAGAAGGTGGTTACGCATTATCGTAGCTAAATACGTTATTATAGAACAAGTGCTCTATCGTAAGGCTTTCGATGGAATGCTTCTAAGGTGTGTTGACACAGAAGAATCCAAGAAGATTCTCTACGAATCTCACAAAGTGGAATATGTGGCGGCCATTTTGGAGGTCATGCCACTACCCACAAAATACATCGGATGGGCTATTTCTGGCCCACTCTAGAGAACACGACGCAGTAGAGTTTGTACGCAAGTGTCATAAATGTCAAGAATTTTCCCACGAGATTCACATGCCGGCACAAGCTCTACAACCAATCGCTACTCCATGGCCCTTTTCTACATGGGGCCTAGATTTGATAGGGAAATTCTCTCCCTCATCAACAGATGGCCATAACTTCATAATCACGGCCACCGAGTATTTTACCAAATGGGTAGAGGCTATGCCTCTCACCACTGTACCAGGTTCCGTGATCGCCAAGTTCATTTTAAACCAGATCATTTGTAGGTACGGTGTCCCACAAATCATTATCTCAGATAATGGTACTTCCTTTAAGAATGACGAAGTCCATGAGCTATGTAGTAAATTTAAAATAAACCATCATACAACCTCCCTGTATTACCCTCAAGCCAACGGACAGGCTGAAGCAACAAACAAAACATTGAAAGCTATTCTCCTTAAAATGGTAAAAGAAAACAAATGAGATTGGCATTTAAAGTTATATCCGGCCTTGTGGGCCCACCGAACCTCAATAAGAACACCAACAGGAGCAACTCCTTTCTCATTGGTATTCGGAGCAGAAGTAGTTCTCCCACTTGAGGTTGAAATACCCAGTCTCCGCATCTCACTACAAGGGATTCTGGATGAAGAAGCTTATAGAGAAGCACGTCTCTCCCAACTAGAAAGCCTAGATGAGGCCAGGTTAGATGTTGAACAATGGCATAGAGTCTATGTTGACCGGATGTGCCGGAAGTATAATAAAAAGGTCTATGAATGAGATATATATGAAGGAGATCTAGTTCTAAGACTAGACAGCTGGATCGATAAAAAGACCGGTGAAGGAAGGAAATTCAGCCCAAATGGTTGGGCCCATACCGAGTCATGAAAGACTATGGAAATGGTGCATATCTCTTATGTACACTGGAAGGTGAGGAATTAGTGAAACAATCAATTCCTTGCATCTTAAATGATTCTATGCATAAGCAACCAGCACTACTTGTATAATTATATCTACATTGCATCTTCATGTAGTTAGGTTCATTTTGTCCACTCGTTTCGTAAAATTTTGTGATCAAGGAACTTATTCTCAAAGCAATTCATTACAAACTTCTGATGGTATTGGCATAATCCTTCCAATCATACTTCTTCATTTTCATAACATCATCACCTATTTCTGAATCATTTCATCCATATAAAGCTAGATATGACAAAGTCTTAATGGTAACCATACCAAGGTCTGCATGCTTGTTCTCACTTTTGGTTTCTTCCTAGGATAGGTGTCTTGCCTATGGTCTATTCTAGAAGCTTCATAGTGTCACATCTATCCCGTATATATATCTCTTTGGAAATAAGAACATACTGACATTTTGCTCAAATAAATAAGTCAAATGTAGATCAAACAGAAAATTTTATTTTTACACATTTCCTTTCCCTACCAACCTTCGGTGATGAGCTTGCATCTCTTACTAGTGACGTAGGGTTGGGAAAGGATGGGAATGCCCTTACTCGCCTATGCCTTGTCCATGGTGATAAGCCCATGCTTCTTACTAGTAGCATGGGGCAAGGTGTGGGGGTCCTCTTGACAATAAACGTTGAAGGTCATAAGCAAATAGTTCAAATAAACCTTTGAAATCTTGAGTCAAAAACAAATGAATCAGATGTCCAAAATTCCAAGAGAGCTCAAAACCCCGAAAACCAGATTTTGTCTACCATGTGGCCATCTACGGATCTAAGTCTAGATAAACCGCAAAGCAAGTCACATTCTAAACTATGGAGTCACTTGAGTAGAGTAGGTTTGTAGCATCCTAATTTGGTTCCACCAAATCTTTGTCTATCTCTCATCACTACCATTCAACAAATTTCATAGCTTGTGCCCTTTCTAGCTCTCGGTGGTGAGCCCTCGCATCTTACTAGTTGCGTGGAGTTAGGAGTGGGGCAAGTTCATCTGCTCATCATACCAGTTTATCATCTCATTTTGTCAAAACTATATGAAGTACCGGAAAATTGCTTATAGAAGCTAAAGTTCAAAATCACATTGTGTCTGCATTATCATATATCAGCATCACGAAATACAAAAAGAAAGAAAGCATTTGTATCATTTGTTCTCCATTGCATACATTCTGAAAAGCATATAAAAACAACATTATAATATACATGTGGAAATGAATCACAAAAACCTAGATACCAAGAGTCTGATCCAAAAAATATATATATATAAATATATATATATATATATATATAATCAAGTTTCCTGTACAATGCCATCATGCGCTAGGCATGGTCAAAATGCTCAATGAGCGGGAAATACAAAATAAATCATATAAACAATCTAAGAGAGCCAAGTGGCCTCTCAACCCCTATGAGACCCCTCTAAAGGTGCACGACCACGTCTAGGACTCCGGCTACGCCGGCGCTCTGAATGCACCGAGGGCTCACGGTCCCGAGGAGCAGTTGTGGCCTCGCTATGAGAGTGACTCCTCATCAGGTGCTCTGCTGTCCTATACCCAGCCAACTCAACTCGGTATGGAGGGTAGTCACCATCTTGGCCACATGCCAGATAGGGAAAAAATGTCGGTATGCCTACCGGCTATTGAAGGCTCCCCTGCATCCATGGATAGCTCGCGTGAGTCCTCTCCATGGGGATCATCAGGGTATCAGTGCATACCCGGTGAATCAGGTCTCGCCACTCATCAGCAGTCTCTGCAAGCAAAGGAGAAAACAAATTAGAAATAGTCAAAAGATAAAAACAAAAATGAACAAAAGGAGAGATAGCAACTAAGGCAATCCTAACTAGAAACAAACATTAAAGAGAAGGATGATAACTCACTCGGATCTCGGGCCTCCAAGAGGGATCCCTAGGGTCAGCACCTACCACAGATGCCACCACTGATTGATGTCCTCCTCCTGTGTCCTGGGGCAACATATCATCCTACTATGGACTCATCCTCCCCACCTAAGTCCTGAGAAGGTGGCTCCTCTGAAACTAGAGTCACCCTCTCCACACTCTGCTCCGCCTCTCTCCCTGTA
This sequence comes from Taxus wallichiana var. yunnanensis, assembly GCA_018340775.1. Classification (NCBI taxonomy): domain Eukaryota; kingdom Viridiplantae; phylum Streptophyta; class Pinopsida; order Cupressales; family Taxaceae; genus Taxus; species Taxus wallichiana. Next base: position 850,496,983 of record CM031242.1, on the reverse strand, counting down.
AGATATCCTGAGTGTCATGCCACTCGGGATCACTGTCCTCCTCTCCACCCGACTCACTGACCTCAGCCTCGGTCTCCTCCTCCATCTCTCCCCCTGTGAACTCCTCGGACTCAGAGTCTATATCAATGGGGTCGTCATCGTGCTGTGGGTGGGACCGGTGGCAATCTGAAGTAAGGGTGCCTGAGGAGCACCGGCTCTCCCTCGAGTGCGTACTACCCACCTAGCTGCAATAGGGGACACCAGGAGTAACAATGGTCCAACCCCGGCCTCTAGGACCTCCCCTAGCCTCCCGAACTGATCTGAATACTGGCACCACTGGGGGAGCATACCGACGTAAGGAAGGCCAAACTGCTGAGGCACTCGATCAAAGGGGTGTGTCTCCACCTTCCCCGTCCTATCCACAAGCTGACCCTGTGGTAGAGCAAGAGATCAAAGTGAGGGTCTCCTCGCCCCATAACCCTGCCATGGCCTGATAAGGTGTGGCCTCCATATCATCAGTAGTCAAGGAGGTGACTGGCTGGTGGGGTGCTCTAAGCACCGACATATCTATCCATCTGGCTGCCCTCACGGCTCCGGGATCCGCCACCTCTACACCTCTCCCATAAGGGATGAAACGCTCATAGACCCAACTCATAACAGGGTCGGATGGCTCAAAATGATGCCTCGTAAATGAACCACCCAGTACAAATCATGATAGGTGGTCCCAAGAATATCGGCTCCCCAGGCATAAATCCGGCCATGTCCCTCAATCTGTAATAATGGGGGACCAACAATAAAGTAAAGTGTCTCCTCCCTTGTCCCCGATCAATCTCGAGGCAAGGATCCCCATAATGGCCTGATGAATCAAGGGGATAGGCAAGCTAGGAATAGAACGGACCCTCACCCCCTTCTTCGAACCAGTGGAGATAACTGTGTCTCCCATGTATGAAGCCCACTGTGCTATCTGAGCCCGTGACCCTGTTGTCTCAAGTGTAAGCCATCTCCCGATGATCGGGACCCCAAGATATGGTAGACATCCTCCAGGTGATAGTCCACTCACCCCTGACTCCTGGAAATCGGAAAGTGTTCCGATCAAGCATCCCAATATGAAAACAAGTCACAAAGTATGTGACTAGAAGGTGCAACATGTGGGACCCGTGATATACGCAATATACCGGCCCTCTGAAGAGTATCCTGCTCATCCTGAGAAAGTGCATCCAACACTGCTGGAAGCCAATCACACTCTCTCTCTCTCTCGGCTCCATCTGATATATTCCTCCTTCACCTGCATACACCCAAAAACATGCAAAAAGGAGTAAGTTAGTATTCAAATGACATTGGAAAAATCATTAAAACATATAAGAATGCTAGAAATGCAAAAATGAATTCAAACAAGTATTATTTTGGCATTTTGTAAAGGACCGCCGCCCTGAGCAGGGTGGCGGTTCCGTAACCACCACCTTAAAGGTGGTGGTCCTGTAACCGCCGCCCCGAGGGTAGGCGGTCGTGTAACCGCCACCCCCCCGCTCAGGTGGCGGTCGTGTCCCAAATTTCCACATGGGTCACGTGCCCTAAAAATGCCTAAAAACACAAAAAAAATGACTATTTTGACCAAAACAAAGCCTACCCATTAGGCGCCCCCTAAGTGACCCTATTAAAACTAACATTTTCAAAAATAATCCCCCCATGACAAAGATTTCATCATTTTAACATTTTGGGGTAAAAACGTTAAATCAAGAAAAACTAACCTGTGATCTCGCGGGTCGATGTTCCGTTCTCACGTGGAGGCATGATCACTATCTCATCACGAATGTTTTGACTATACTCTCATCAAAAACCATCACCGTGGGTCCCAGAGCTCAAAATCAATCAAATCAACACACGCAAATGAATAGGAAAATGGGCCCATTTTTACATATATAGCATCTTGACTTGTTTTGAATGCCCTTTTCGTAGGTTTGGAGCACCGACGGAGGTAAGTTCTTATCCCCGCACAAATGGTAAGTCCTCATTTCATATTATTTTAGTATTTATTTTTTGATTTATTTTATCTATCTGCACTTGAGTCCTCTTTTCATTTTGCAGGTAGGGAATTTTGGATGGCGTCATTTCGACACACGGACGTGTCAGGTATAATTTCTAACCTCCCATTTTGGGACCGCCATACTCGGACCCACCATTTTACGCCTCTTCATGGCTAAAATGCTTCTCCGAGGGGGCAATATGTACGTACCCAAAATTGTAGGGTACTGCACCACCGAACAATGTTACACGTGCCCCAATGATGATACAGGTCTCCTCGCAAGGTGTTTGGGATCCGAAAATCTCTCCAAGTATGCGTTAACATCCCGCATGTCCCGCTTAGCCCCTGTGTGCTTTTTTTTCTCTTCTCCCCTCTTTTTCTTTGTGTTTTGGTCTTCAGTTATGAAACCACCGCCCTGCCTGGGTGGCGGTCTCGTGACCGCCACCCAGGCAGGGGCGGGTCAGAACCGCCGCCCCGCTCGGGGTGGTGGTGGTCCTTCACGCATTTTCTAGAATGTTCTTTTTAACGTGACTCATGTAAAATTTCAACGTTTACCAGCTTTTTTCACCGCCTTTGCTCGTATTTATGATTTTGGTTCCCTGGAATAGTGTTTTTGCATTGTTTATGGTTAAAGAGTTCAAATTGGTTTTCACCTTTGGGTAAATGGGGATTCTATAAATAGTTGGTTGATCTTTCAAGCAAATGGCCCCTCAAAAATTGCCTCTCATCTTCTCATTTCATAGTTTTAGTCTTTCAGTTCTTAGGAATTCATAGTTTTCATTTATTTACATGCATAGTTAGTGTTGTTTTGTTGTTTAGAAGCCACATAATCTTCTTGTGCAAGTGTTGTTATTGTTTCACACAATCAATTGAGATAGGATAGTTTTATTTTCAGTCGAAGCCATTAAAGTTAGTAGGTTTTGTTTGTCAAATAGGATAGCTTCAGGTTCTGGACGTTTTGTGTTGTATGACTCGCAATAAATCCCGCTAGGAATTGCATAAGCCAAGCTCTGTTCTCTTGCGCTATCCCTCTCCTACTCGCATTGTATTCAGTCTACATCCAAAACTGCCATTGTTCCAATACCTACTTTATTGATGCTAAGCATTACACACTTTTTCGGATTCACGTGAGCACGAAGGAATGAGGAGATCACACTGAGGGGACAAAGCCACACACACAATCGGATTCGCCACTTGTTCTGCAAAATCCAGGTTCAAGCTTTCAAAGTTCTAGTTAAAAATATATCAAATAGAATAGTAAAATCATTTCATTTAGTTTAATCTCACTTTCGATATTGCCGGGAAGTATGGGGATTGATAGTTTCGAGAAACTATGATTCATTCCTCACTCACTTTGAGGTAGGATCGAGAGTCTTTCAAATAGATTAGATCAGTTATTTCGTTATTTAGAATAGATTTACAACTGCACAGGCAAGTAGCTATACTCGGCTGCCTTGTTTGTTTTAATTTTGTTATTAGTTTAGTTGTCAATTTCTAGATATTTTAAATAATTGCTCTTTCAATTTCATTCAAATAGTTCATCAAAAACACAAAAATAGAGAAGTTATATATATGTTGTAGATATACTTTACATAGTTAGTTTTACTTTGCTTTAGTTAGATTTACATTGTTTCTTTTGTATGACAATCACGGGACCTAGGGAGCCCAGAGAATACGTATTCGAGCCAATAGTGCCTCAACCCAATCTTGTTGCAGCAATAACTGATATAGATCAAAATCTTAGAATCCAAGTCTTCCGAACAACAATAGACCTACAAGAAATTAGCTCACAATTAAGAGGATTAAACATAGAAGATGACAAAGCGCATACGTTTTGGTCAAACCAGCCAAACTACAGATTACCCTAGATAAATATCCACATGACTGTAGAAGGGCTTGAAAGAGAGAAAACATTTGGTTGTGATCCTTTGGTCCCACAACCAGATGCAGGAGACATTCTAACCGACATAGACACTAGCTTAAGAATTCAAGTTGCAAGAACGCCTATAAGATACTCTGAGAAGATTGCACAACTGTTAGTTCTAAATATAGAGGCCGAAAAGGCATACGACTACTGGATACTAGGGATTAGGGATTGATTCCACACATGACCATAGGAGGTCCACAACAACCATGAATCTACGGTTGTGATCCACAGGTCCCACAACCCAACGAGTCCACAGGTCAATCAGACGTTGATGTTGGTTTACGCACATTAGTATTTAGATCCACTCCACTTCCACCAATCATTATCACACAGTTATCCTCACTAGATATAATAGCTAATCAAGCTAAGGATTTCTGGACTAGACCAGAGAATCACCCATAGAATCCACCATATATCCATCATCCATCTTATGACCCTATCTGGAGATATACGAAACAATCCCAAGTCATTTTCCCGTATTCCACAACCTATAGATCGGATCACGCCAGAGCTCGATATTGATTGGAGCCTTCGAGCAGTCATCCTCACCGACCGATCTATCACACCGGTTCAGGTTAGGAGGGCCTTCTTTGCCTTAGATTCACAGATTCCATTAGTGCGTGTCGAAGATATAAGATTACCTAACTAGTAAAATTTGAGATATTACACGTGAATACCCCGAGAGCAATAGGGAATGGAATAAAATTCTTTTTCCTACTTCTAAGCCCATTATTCACTTGAATTATTTTTCGCAGAGCTCAAAAATACAATTTGGTCACTAAGGTTTTTAGGTAGGCTTAGCGGAGCTTGGTCAAAGCCAAAAATTGTATGTAGGAGAAGGTCAAGAATTGCATGAAATAAGAGCCATATTTATTTATCATGGATGTCGTTTGTGATGACATCCTAGCTTCCATATCTCCTTCTAAGCTTCGGACCTCATAAATTTTGAATGCATCGTTCATGTGAGAGAAATACCTATGGCTTTCCTCCATCACCAACTGTGGAATTTTCTCGAATGTAGGCACCTTGGCAGTAATGTTTTGAGTGAGAGACAATCCTTTGAATGATCTTGAGCTAATGAGGAGATAGAAAAAGTAAGAAGTCATGTGGAATTTCTTAATTATTGGTACCTAGAGTAGTTACGATGGAGGTTGTCACTGATGATTTTCCCCCAATCAATTCTTTGTTTTCCTTCTGTCAATGTCAAGATGAAAAGGCCCATCTAGTCTTGGAAGTCTCTTGTTCTTTCTTCGCCCATAACTCTACTAAGGAGAGTGATGGCATCTAAATATCCTTCTTGAAAATCACACCTTGGAATGTTGGAATGTTCTAGGGCATCCTTAAGGGATTTCTTCATGTTTTCAACCATGAACCAAGTGCAACCCCTTATACATAGGCATCCATCGTTTCCCAATCATGTAAGGCTCTGTCCTTTGAGATGACGACCATGTTGGGTGACTTTGATATCTACAGAGAAAGTGAAATGGTTCTAGGGATAATTACTACCATCATTGTCATTGTCAATTCTAATTGTTCATGTTTCGGCTCATAGTGGTGAGAGCAAAAGCTAGGCTACGACTCAAAACTTTGCACATACATTAATTAGGTGTCCACGGTAGTGAACAAGCCACTTGTGAATATCTAATCTTCAATCTTCTTTCGGTCCTTGGCTGCCATAAAAGTTATAAGGTCATTCAGTCCATGTACATGAAATCGATGTCTTCTATCTCATACTCATAGGCAAAGGGTTATGTCATCTTTTGTCTTGTCCACTTCTCGCTTCATGTTTTCCTTAGAAATAACAACTTACTATTTTTTGTAAGTATGAAAAATAATTTCCCTCAAAGCTCAATCAATGTTACGAATCTGATTTCCTTTTCTCCCCGCATTCCTCTCTTCTTCGGATCAACTTTCTATTTTTGGCGGGTTTTGTGGGACCAATTACTATTTTTAGTAAGTGCCAAAATGACCGTTTTGATGAATTCTCGGTGCAGCGGCATCTTCAATGTCTTCGCCTCCTTCACAAGTTCTTATGTTGACGAATTTCCCAAAATAAATGATGCCTCCCTATGTAGAAGACCGTAGTTTTAGAAATTGGACTTCTGAAGGTTGTATTGACATGGAACAAAGTTTTCCGACATGGTTTTTTGCCCAATATCTCCCTTTGAAATTTTAGACCTATTCATTTAATAGTCTAGGAGATTTTAAACTTTTAATTTTTCAACCTAACAGTGGTTCCGGATATGGCAACCATTAATGGAACTCAAAATCAAGGTCTTGTTTTCTCCTCTATTTATGAAAAATCATATTTTTGATATGCGGTTTTTCTTCTTGTGCTTTAGGTGAAATCTTGTTTCAATCCGACAACCGATTTGATGGGAAATCCAACTTTTTCTTCATTGAGCTGGAAAGAAGAGTTATTCATTGTGAATGATTTATGGCATGAGAGGAGAGTCTGAATGTATGTTTTTGATGGTCTTGGATAGAGGAATAAACAAAAAAATCATCAATCCGTGCATCTGTTTGCAATATTTCTCCCAATTTTTATTTCACGCAATGGGGATTTTCTATTGTTCTTCTTCTTTGTTCTTCGTTTCTTCTTCTTAGCTCGATGAAATATCTTTCGGGACCTGCGTATAGCCATGGGAAAGGTATTTTAATTCCTTGGTGGATCTGGTTTGATATTTGGAAATGGCAGAGTGATGGTAGGAAGTTGCAGAGGGAGTGTGTAGATGTGGTTGTGCACGAGAATGTTAGAAGTTAGAAGCGGGAAGCAGGCGGGTATTTAAAATTTTGAAATAAAGATGAGAAGGGAGATTTGTGGTATTTTTCAATGTTTTATTTCCTTGACATGTGAGGGACATCAAATTCCACAGTGAGTAAGGCAACGACACGTGGCGGAGATCCGACGACAGGGAATGAAGGCTAAAAAATCAGCGTTTAAGCACCGAGGGGCTGGAAGATGGTCATATGGGTGACAGAAGTATCCCTTAGGGGATGGATGCATTTTTCCATGTTTTATGTCCCTAAATTGTGAGGGACATCAAATTCCACAAAGGCTTCTAGTGATGATACGTGGCAACAATCAGACGGTTGAGGCTTTGAGCTCCTGCAAGCACCTGGGGGCTGAATTGGCAATCCTGGAGGTCGCATGAGGATCCAGAGGTCATATGGAGACTGGGTGCATTTTTACATGGTTTATTTCCTTTACATTAAGGGATGTGAGGGACACAAAATCCCGCCAGGATCATAAAGTCGACACGTGGCCTTCCAAAATTTGACTAACTCTCAAACTTGCTCCAAGAGGACAACTATAAACGACGATAACTTGAGCTCTTGATGGAACTTTTTGATGAAATTTTATATGATTATGAATGGAAATGACATTTGGAATCCAATAGTGTGGGTATATTGTCTTGATTATTCCATTTAATCACTTAAAAATCAGATTTTTGATTTGGTACTCCACTTGTGCATGAGAAAAACTACTTGCAGACTAATGCGCCAAAGTGTTGTGAAAAACTAATTTCACCATATTGTAGGGCTTGGAATTCCCTTTATGAAGTTTTTTTTTCTCCTAACTCCACTTGGAGCTTCCAGAATCACCTTTGGAAGTTCAACGACGCTTTGCCCCGTGCACCGCTTTAGGCTTCAGAACCCTAATTTTGCAAACTACCCCAACTTCTCCGAGTCCTTTTAGAATCTTCCTTAACCACTTCCATAATGTCCCAAGGCATTTGAATCACCTCCACTGTTTTGGATTTTCTTCTCTACTCCATGGGGTTGCTCTAGTCCTAAGAAGGCCGGTGATAACCCTTCCCATAATCGCTCAAGCTTCAGTAACTTTTAATGAAATCCTAAAATCACTTAAGGGGAATGAATGAAATTTTTGAAATCACCCATGGGAATTAATTAACACCAATTGGGAGGTTAGTGGACTGAATGGGTAGATTCAAGGTTCCTTAGAATGATAAAACGTGAAAATTTTGGTATATGGGTATTGTTGTCATGTTCAGAATCTGTCAATTTCCTTGTTGCACATTTGCAAGACAACATGCTAGACGAAAAACAATATGCAAATGCATTAATCTCTGTAAATTTTCAATCAACAGATAAATGCACATTTTTCTTGTTGCATCTATACATGTATGTTTAATATATCTGTACACCACAAAAACCCATGAAATAAAACTACTGCCCCTGTGATCCTCCATCTCCACTTTCCACATCGGGAAAAACTTTTCTGTCTCTTCTGAGTTCTCAACATCCTCGAAAGTGAACAAAGATGGGAAGAAACTAGCAGAGATTTCCCAGACCCATTTGGAGACAACGAAAATGTATCGTTTCTCCTCCTTGGTATATCAATAACAATCTATAGAAGTGGTGTATTTATTCAACCCTTGCTAGTTCTCCTTCCTCAAAATTCATATCGCTGCAAAAACATCCTCTATTTTAGCGGATTTCTGAGCTTTAGATTCTTGATACTTGCGCTACTTTTGTAAAGAGGGAACATAGAATGTGAATGAAACCACATATCAATGCACTCTATGTGAAAATTTTTCTTATGTTTAAGAAAAATCTCCTTTATCATTCTTTGTAAAGTCAGACAAACAACTGGACAATCCATGCCAGCGGTAAAAGTATCCACCTTGTAAACAAACATCGGCAATGAATCCAAAACCAATTTATCCAAACCACGCTACGGAGTCTCGCGGGATCTTCCTTTTGTAAAATAAAACCACGTATGGAACAAAAATCTCTACCGATGCCTCGAAAATCTAGCAGAGTATGTCCAAAACCACCTTGCAAAAGATTGAGGATTAGGAGGAACTTCATTCAAGCGTAGTGTCTAGTTGTATTGCTTTTACAACTTCTTCTTCTGAGCACCTGTGCCACATGCATTGTAATATTTGTATAATGATTCTCGATGTGCATGATAGTGTAGGGGCAAATAATATCCATCTGATTTCAACCCATGTGATAGGAAAGCTTTTCAGCGATTGGTTTCCTCTAATATGTTAGAATCAGTCAGAGGTTAACCCAACTGGGGTATGCCTTCTGACGTAATAAGAACTCCCAAATCACTTTAATTTATTTGTTAAAGAAAACAAAATCCCATATGCTTTTATGTGTTTTAGACACTTGAAGAGTGGTAGCCTTGCTCACTTCACCAATGTTTATGTGGCAAGGTTTTTTCGATAGAGTGGTGATGCCAAGTCAATTCCAAGTTAGTTCAAGTTGCAATGAGTGTAATTAGTATTAGCACCAAGTTGGGTCATTTCAACCTGCAACATGGAGAAAATGTAGAGATTGAGCCATGTGGTTGATATTCATTGCAAGATAACAAATCATGGGCCACTTTGGGTAGCCACATCAAATTCACCTTGTTATTATTACACATAAAACATGGAATAATTCGTTGAGGAGATTGTGACAAGGTCAACGAGTCAAGTTAGGGTTGATGTGGTTTTTTCATGATAAAATCTTGGAGCTCAGCATGTTGATTTCAAAGAACTAGGTCCGACTCAAACAAGATCTACAAACTAGTTTGGATATGAGCAAATGATTCTAAAATTTCATTATGCCCATTCAATTTGTCATCAAATTCATTGGGTTTGCCATGGATGCTCAAGGCTTTGCTCGAGCATTGAGATAGGGGTCAATAATTAAATAACAATTTGATCTTGTTTAACCAACTAGAATCAAACCCTCAATTGTATGTTTTTAATAGGAATATGCAACTTAAGGTTTATCTCTACCATCTCGGTAAGATTCACAAATTGGGTAAAGATTACTTTTCTTTATTTTTGCATTTATTGAGGATTTTTTAATTTTGAATTTTCCTGAATGAAAGCCTTCTAAGTCAGTATCTAAGGGATTATATGCTAAGACATTTTATATAGCTTCCACATGAAAAATCCCATGATGAGAAATTAGTGATACTCATTCTCGCCCCAAACCCAGGTTTAAAGGACATCTTACAAAGACCCAAAAATATGTAAAGAAGATGCCAATTTTATTTAGGAATAATTGGGATGCATTCTCTCTTCTCTTGGTGTTGATAATCGAGAATAATGAACCCCATGTTTCTTCCATCCCCAAGAAACATAAATCAAATATTTAGGTGCATCTTCTAATTCTTTATTTTTTTTTTTGTAGGAAATTATAAGGCACGCCCTCTTATCATGAATTTGATTACTATCATAGTTACCTAGGCCTCGACATGAAATGGAAAATTCATCATCAAATCTAGTACAACATTTGGATTCAAGCCATACCCAAAAATGTATGAATGAATCATATCACCGATGTTGTGATTAAAGGGGTGATTTTGTTAGGTCCTAACATTGTCAACATGTTCTTTATTCGTGTATAATATATGATATTCTTTATTTTTTTCATAATTTAATAATTTCAATCTAATTTTCTATGTATTTCATTGTAATTTTTTATTGCTCGTAATTTCATTGTAATTTGTGGTGCCAATATTTCCATTTTCTATGGGATAGGTACCCCTTATGGGTAAGCAAAGATCCATAAAAAACTTTGGAGAATTATACCAGTGCCTCCAAATATAACTCCAGTCACCCTAAATCAGAACAATATAAGGTCACTTTCTACAAATGCAATCATTTAATGATGTGGTTTTTGTGTGGTGTTTGTTTTTGTAAGAGAATGTATTTGAGACTTGCCTTGTTAATGGAAAAGTGTGTTTTCTATTTTGGAGAAGAAATATATTTGATATAGCTTTGTCACGGTGACAAGTGTGTTGTGTGTTTTTCGGAAGAAATACTATAGTCACTAAAACCTTGTGTGAGGGAAGGAAAACATGTGATGATATGGGTGCTTTGTAGTCACAAAATCATGCACTTACTATTATATTTATATCTTTGTCAGTATGTGTTGGGAATTCGGGACTGCAGAATAGTGCTATGATTAAATAACAAACCTAATCATGTACACAATATATAAACAATTCCCCAATATCTATGGTAGTGGAAGTATAAACTAGAATAATCCAAATCAAAACAAAGTACAAACACATAACACAACATCTACTATGGTTCACCCAATGTGGGATACATCTACCAAAGACAGAGATCTCATATATAAAATATTACAAGAGTACAAACCAACTCTTTAAGAGTATCTACTCTCGTCTAGATCTCTAAAAGGATCTACATAAGTGCACTACAACCGTGCCTCTAAATGCCACCAAAAATCTCACATAACCAAGAACTACCGCATCTCCGAACTGCTACCAAGTTCTCTATGGATCTATGACAAGACCTCTTGCATGGGTCTACCAATGTGCAACCATGAGGTGTGTACCAAGAAGTAAGTTTTCTCTCCTCTATGCATAACCCGTGCAAACATGAAGACAACCTCTCTCTACAATATCTAGATACTATATATATCCACAAGCTCTCCAACGAGCTACAATACTAGATTCTTATGGATCAAAAATACAATATGATCTCATGGATCTACAATAAAAAACTAGATCTACAGAGATCTATAATACAAGATCTCACCAACATGTGGATCTACAAGAAGAAACTCTATATGTTTTGCATACTATGCAAGCCATTACTATGAGGCAATAAGTATACAAAGGAAATACAGTAGGAGATATTACCCTCTTCTCACCATTTAGATGTACCTACTATTTCCTTTTGTTCAACACCTCTCCATGGAAGCTCTGTCTTCATGTAACCTGTTCTTTCTTTCTCTTCTTCTTCATCCTCTCAATCTAGGAGAATCAAGGATCTAACTCAATCCTTCTCTTAATTCTACTTCTAACCCTAGGTTTCATGCTTATATAGGCATATAAAAATTTAGGCCACGTAGCCTATGCAATTACAATCAATAGATCTTCTTTAATAATAAATTTAGATCTAATTCCCGTGAGTTAAATAAAACACTCACGCATAGGTAATCAATGTTGGTTAGCCCTAACCGATAGCAGTTCATACTTGCTTGACTGATGTCGATCATAGGTGACCGATGTCAGTCCCTTCATGACTGATTCTAGTTAATTCTTTGTCGACCGATGTCGATCACTTTGTGTAACCTAGTCACTTTGTAATACATGCTCCAATGAAGCTATTTAGCTCCACAACCTAGCAATATGTTATTTTATATATGGATCTCACATAAGAAAAGCATTCACTAATGGCCCATTCCCTAGTCCTATTTTCAGTTAGTTGGTCATCATCATTATTTATCTCGCACAATCATCATTTATTTACACATTTTCACTGCGTCTCTGTGGAGTCTCAACTTTCGTTATTTGGTAATTTTTCATTTCTAGTCTTTGACTAGGCACCTAGGTAGTAATCGGGTGCCCATGGGTAGCTCGATCCTTACTTTTAGGAAACTCCTGGTCCCGAAGCACTTGTGTCTAATTTACATGCCTTTAAGGTTAGTCTTTGTGATTTGTTGTCTCATTCCCCTAGGTACTAATCGGCATGTTGGGTCATTGGTGTCGAAATTTGAGCAAGAGATCCCTATATAAGCATAACATACCTACTATCTTATGGGCAAACTATCTACTATCAAGAGTTAGCTATCTACTAAGGCAAAGGACTGCATTTGGGCATCATTTACATCTGCATCACACAAGCATAGGGGAAAGGGTTGTATTCATTCTATTCCATCCACCATTTGCATTTTACATCTAGTTATTGCCCCCTACTTCTACGTCATTGATTCATGTCCTTATGCACCCAAAATTGCATGTGCTACATTGTCAAAAATGGTTACAAAAGTCCCCAATGATGATTCATGTCCTTTCAAAAGGTGTTAGTTCCTAAAACCATTCGCAGTGTATATTTGTATCCTAGACATCCTTATTCATCTTTTCCATGCTTTCTTCTAGCTTCCCACTTCATTTTGTGCATGTTTTGGCCTTTAGTGCCATGATCGCCACCCCCGCCTAGGCGGCGGTTCTGAAACCACCACCCCGCATAGATAGGCGGTGGTCCTACGCACTTTTTCCATAATCCTTCATGTGTAATTTTAACATGTGTGGTTTCACTTAACTTGACTTCTAGGGCACGTTTATGAACCAAATTGCCTAAAAATAGTCTTGATTTCTTGGTATTCCTTCCCTCTTCTATTTTTAAATAGATTTAATTATTTTGAACTACCTCTTCACCCAATGATTTGGCACTCCAAGGCTGCCTTGTGCATGAAGGCACATCCCAACCAATTCCTATATATTCCATGCTTGTATTCAAGCAAAGGGCCTGAGAATTTTGTGTATCTTGCATAGTATTGTTGCCACAATCCTACTAGAAATTACATAGCCAAGCTCTTTTCACTTGTGCTATCCTCTTCCCCCTGCATGGCAACTAGACTTCATTCAAGATGTCATTGCTCAAATGTTTTCCCCTGTTGTTTCCTTTACATTTTCTTTTCCTTGGAATCATATGGACACACAGAGAAAGAAATGATGAATTGAAGGGACATATTACTACATAACTAGATTTACCTCTGTTTTGTGAATTCCATGTTGGATTTTTTGTTTACTTTCCTTCATTCCTATAATTTATCATTGTTACATCATATCAAATAGAGTATAAATCAATTTCCTTTCATTTGCAAGTGATTAGTTAATTCCCAAGAGGTTTTGAATCTTTCATAGCAACCCCCGGCGACAGATCATTTTCTTCCCATCCATGTGGATGTGAAGGAGAGAATATCTGTAGGAGGTTGTCTACATATCATAGATCATATGGAAAATATCTTATTTTAAGATTATTTTAGTTTCAATACACTCAACATAGGTGAATAACCACATTGGGTTATTTTTCTTGTTTAGTTTTAGTGTAGAGATATTTTAATTATTTAGAATATAAGCAAATTGTTGTTTGTGATTGTAATATTTTAGTTTGTGATTTTTTTAGATTAGTTTCCTTTCAAGTAGTAGCATCGGTTGTTAGTTTCACTTAGTTAATTTGGACACTTCAAACTACATCAAAACTTAGATCCAAGTTAGGCAAACAAACAATAGGGAATTTATGCCACCCGTTCATAGCCTCTAAATCTCCCTTGCCAACTCAGCTACCAAGAGATCACACTACAAAATCTTAGTTAGTGATCATCCTATAGTTATCCACACACATTCAACATCGCTCTGCTCCGACATGACCTCGGGAGTTGAGTGCGGTTGAATGTTGCATGTCAATTTTCATCTCGTGCATAAATTGGTGAACTCAACGTGAAGGATTAATTCCTTCTCGTTTCCTTTTATTTCATTGCTATTACCTCACCTCTCCATTTCTTCCCCTATTTTGGTATGTATTTTATACTTCTAAAATATGCCTAGAAGAGAGTTTGGTGGGCCATTTGGCTCTGATAGATATTACACCAATGTGCAACACAACAAATCCCCTTCTCTTTCGAGATGGGGAAATAATTACACAAGAAACATCCAAACCTCCCTACTTACACTTCAAACCCCATTAACTATGTAAGGATGGAGGAGGTTGATCAAATCTTAAACATGTAATAAAGTCAACCCAATGAAAACCACGTTGTTATCACAAACGAAACAATTTCTTACCATAGAGTTTTGTCAAGACCTCACATTGCCATGCAATCAACAAAGATGATATATTTGCATGAATAGGTAATTCTCTTTGTCGAGATAGATGAGTATTTAGATAAAATGAAGGCTACAACCTCGATATTTTGAATGCCTATCCTAAGATTTTACTTTTGAGGAAGTCAAGAGTTATAACACTGAACAATTCATGACAGGGTATCATGAGCCTGCTCAATCAAACCCTACACCACAGGAACCCCAACAAGGGACTCAATCCTCTCCCAACGATCTCATTTCTACTTTAGTAGGGAGGATTAGAGAACTAGAAAGTTCCAGAATTCATAACCAACACATATAGTAGGGAAGAACATGGGGTATCTAGTTGACAACAAAGGATACATCCCTTCCAATGAGCAACCAATGCAATATCATGTATAACAAGGTTATCTAGTTCATTCAAATCTAGGTGATCTTATCATGGGTTTAGATACACTAGGGATGGGTCCTCATCCTTATCAAGCTTATCCTACGCAAGGGATGGCTAGAAGTGTGTTCTCAAATGCCACCACAACAGAAATGTGACGTTCCCTAGTTTTACACCCGCTAGTCCATATCTTGGTACTATCCCACCTTACATACACATGTATTCAAAAAATTCCTATATGGATCCATATGCCATTCCCGCTCCCTACATGCCATATCAAGGGACCCCATACGTTCATGTCAACACTTATAATGCATCTTATCCAACTCCTCCTCCTCCACCTTCTCATCAAGGATCTTCAATGGTGGAATCTTACGTAATGGGTACATACGTTGAGTACTTAAAGTAGCCTCTTGAATTCACCATATGTGGTGTCACGCTTCCACACCCATTTCGGATCTTCCAAAATTTAAGGGAGAAGGAGACCCGAATGCTCATATCAAGGCCTATGTTATTGCTATCAGGGAATTACTTCCTTGGGATGTTGTAGTAGCTAATATCTTTCCAAATACTCTCGAAGGAATCACATTGGATTGGTATTACTATATTTTGAAAGCTTATATACATTCCTTTAAAAAACTTGTTTATGAGTTCATCAAAGCATTTGACGTGAATGAACAAGCTATTGCGTATAGGGATTAGGGGAGTTCTGAATATTAGACAGGAGAAAAATGAATATGTCGCCCATTTCATCTAGAGATGGTGCCAAGTTCTTTATTCTATGCAAGTTCACCCAACATGGACCATATCGAGCTTTTTGATCTTTTTCTGCACTCGCTCAATCAAGATACTAAGGAAGAGGTCCAAAATTTTCCTTTCCGTAGTTATGAGGAAGTTTTGGAAGGTGCAATTGGAATTGAAAAGCCACTATATATAGTGGGCATAAGATCTATGGTCCCAATGGGAAATTGGTATCCCCAAATCAAAATAATGCAAATTATCAAAACAATGGTGCCAAAAACCAAGGACCTAAGGGTGTGAATCGCAATCATGGTGCTTACCACGAATAGTGTACTATTGATCAAGCCAAAAATTCTAGTAACAAAACAACAATAACAATAACAACAACTTGGGAAATTAAAGAGGCCCTAACATTGTGTCATATGTCAACAAAGTTGATGTAAATCATCCATCAAAAAAAAAAATCAAACCCAATGCCCAAACCAAGTATTAAAACTCTGGCCAAGGGGTAATGAATCATGGTTATAACAACCAATTTCAAAATTATAACCGAGGTTATAATCAACAATAAAAACGCTTATCAAAGGCCAAGAGATTACAATCCTAGCCTATATCATGGTTTCATTAGGTTTGAGGTCATGATGATAGGATTTGCCATGATTGCAACAAGTTTCACAAGTAGAGACTTCCTGAAAACCAAAGGCAACTCTTTGTAGACATGTTCCTAGAAAATCTTGAAACAAAATCCGCAACCTAATCATACCAAACCTCACATACCTCAAAATGTGAACCCTAAACATCATGAGGATTCCCAAGTGAATCCTCAAAATATAAACAAGGGTATTCCTATAGGAAACAACAACCATGAAGCCTCAACTTCTGAAAACTCTGGGTTGCTCCTAACCTTGGTTCAAATGATAATACAAAAATATTGGGATTAGTTGAGCTAGAGGTTGAGCGTGAAATTAATGCAACAACTTGGACAAGGGAATACGTTTCACAACCCCTACCCACTCTTTCCTTCCCACAAGATGATGTTCCTACAATATCAAAACTAGTAGGAGCCTATGATTTAATATCGGATTTGAACAAGACCTTTTCTCACATTTTGTTTCTAGATTTTTGAAGAATTCACCTATACATCATTCTGTGTTTCTCAATGCATTAGGTCTTGGTCATCTAATCCATGTTACGCCACCTCCTAACACTCAAATAAATCATATTGACTTTGACATACATCCTCTAGGATAGAATAATAGGGATACTAAGTTTTTACGATATAGACAAGATGTCATCTGATGTTGAAATTTCCTGAAGAGGTGATCTGCCTTATTTTACAAGTCTAGGTTTATAACAATTGCATTAAGAGAGCCATGATTGATGAAGGGGCTGTTATAAATGTGGTTCCCTTATCTTTCTTGCAGAAGTTGGGATATGGAGAGACAAATTTTCCTCTACAAGAAACACATTACGGGGGTACGACAGTCTTAAAGTGACCTCGATTGGAACCATAGTTCTTCCAGTCACGCTTGGTCCAAAAACCATCTTGACATATTTTTACATTATCGATAAGGAAACAATTTATAACATGATCCTTGGGAGACCCTGGATTCATCGAATGAAGGCTTTCCTTCTACCTATTCAGGAGATTAGATTCCTCCGTTTGGGGAAGGTCTTCATCATTCAAGGGGATCCTAAGCCCTTCGATATACACTTAGAAAACCTTAAGAAGAATAAAGGAGTCCATACGGAGTATTAAATTCCTGCTAATCAATTGAAGAAACCACCTCCATCAAAAGAGTTAGTCTTGTTCACCTTGGGTATTTTAGAAGGTGAAGTCATTGACCCAAAAACATTTGAGGTGGCAAAAATAGATAAGGGTAAATCAATATTTGTGGAAACAATGTCCACTAAAACCACAACAGAAATTATGAAACTCTTAGAGAGTGATGATCCAATCTTCCTCCCATTTGAACCACAGGGGATGGGTAGTCTTCTCGGTTTAGCATCTCTTCCCTCCGATGACCTAGGTCTAGGTGTAAACATGATAGAATTAACAAATGAAGAAGGAAATTTAAGATTGAAATGATGCCCATCAAAACCATCTCTGAGGGTTGTTCTATTCTAAACCCTGGTTTCAACCCATGTGCATCTAAAACTAAGCTTTCCATATCCATGGGGCAAGGCCTCATCATTCAGCAAGTGTCACAAGTAAACACAATGCTCTACATATGAAACAAGGCCAAGAAACATAGTCATGCTCACCCACACACCATGTCTCAAGAACATGACAAAGAGATGCACGAACGCCTCTTTAAGACAAATTATTTTAATGATTAGACATATAATCTTCTGGGAAAGGGTTGTAATTTTAAACTTAGAATGGTAGTCCTTTGTCAAAGAATGGAAATTTTGAGGATCATGGTTCTTCACTTTGTACTTTTAGGGGTGAAGAATTTGATATTCATCAACTTTCTTCACCTTAGCCATCATGACATGTAGTTTCACCTACATTTACATGTATATTACTGCATCCACATTGAATTTTCATCTTCCAGTTCATTTCGTAAAATTTGTAATCAAGGGATTTATTCTTATGGCAATTCCTAAAAACTTATGAAACCATTGGCAAAATATTCAAAAATATCTCTTCAAATCTTCATGGGTTCATCAATTGTTTCCAAATCATTTCATCAATCCAAGAAAGATAAGACAAGCTTTGACAATAACCATACCAAGGCCTACATACTTGGTTATACTTATAGTTTCTTCTAGATTAGGTGTATTTTCCTATAGTCTATTCTAGAAGCTTCATGGTGTTGCATCTATCCCATATACATCTCTTTGGAAATAAGAACATTCTAGACATTTTGCCTAGATAAATAAGTCAAATGAAAATCCACAAAAATTTTTTATTTTACACATTTCTTTTCCCTACCAACCTTCGGTGTTGAGCCTGCATCTCTTACTAGTGATGTAGGGTTGGGAAAGGAGAGAAGTTCCCTTACTCGCCTATGCCTTGTCCATGGTGATGAGCCCATACTTCCTACTAGTAGCATGGGGAAAGGTGTAGGGGGTCTCTTTGACAAACTTGAAAGTTAGAAACAATTCATTCAAATGTTGTGAAATCATAAATCAAAACAAAGTGAGTTAGATGTCCAAAATTCCAAAAGAGTTTAAAACCTCAAAACTAGATTTTGTCAACCAAGTAGCCATCTATGGATCTAAGTCTAGATAAACTAGAAAGAATTTCACATTTTAAACTATGAAGAAAACTTGAGTAGAATGAGGTTGTAGTGTCTTAATTTGGTTTTTCCAAATCCTTGTCTTTCTCTCATCATTACCATTCAACAAATTTATATGAATTGTGCCCCTTTTGGCTCTTGGTGTTGAGCCCTCACATCTTACCAGTTGCATGGAGTTAGAGTGGGGAAAGTTTTTCACTTATCATATCACTCTTTCGTCACATTTTGCAAAAGGACTACAAAGTACCAAAAGTTGCTTAGAGAAACTAAAGTTAAACATTACAATGTGATTGCATTATCATATATCGGCATTACAAAACACAAAAAAATAAATAATTTTGTTAGCATTCATATCCACTGCATACATTTTGAAAAGCATAGAAAATCAGAAATTCTAAACATCTAAGAGTACACACATGAATCAAATCATAAATGGAAGCCAACTCTATACAAGGAATAACCGAGCCAAAAAGAGATATCGTATATCTGTATATATCATGGTGTGTCATAGTTTGTACAATGCAATCGCACACAAGGTGTGGTCAAAACACTCGCAATGAGCCCAAGATATACAAAAAATCATATAATGCCTAAAAAAATGGAAACTAAGAAATAAAGGAACTCTACCTATCTGCCTCTTTGAGCCCCCTTATGACCACTCTAGCTATGAATTTCTTAGGAGTTATTCTCAAAAGAATTCAAATAGGAAAGAGCCAAACCTAACGTAAAATACCATTCCTAAATCCATTCCAATTCAAACACACTCACAAATGAAATGGTCACCGTGGGCCCAGAACTTTACAAAAAAAATAAAAAATCACCAAATCAATACATGTGAATGAATTGGAAAATGAGTTTGTTTATATATATATATATATATATATGTATGTATGTATGTATGTATGTATGTATGTATGTATGTATTATATGTATGTATGTATGTATGTATGTATGTATGTATGGTTTTATAACTTCGTTTTGAGTGCATATGATTCACATGGATGGAGCACTTTCGTAGGTATATTTCTATATCCCCGCACAAATGGTAAGTCCTCTTGTCGTTTTAATTTAGTGCTTATTTTTTGATATTTTATCTATTTACACTTGAGTCTTTCTTCTGCCTTCAGGTAGGTAGATGAATTTGGACAATGACATTTCAACACACGGGAGTGTCAGGTATAGCTTCTAACCTCCCATTTCAGAATGCCATACTCGGACTCTACATTTTACGCCTTTTCATGGCTAAGACACTTCTCCGAGGGGGAAATATGTATGCACCCAAAATTGCATGTGCTACATTGTGGAAAATGGTTACAAAAGTCCCCAATGATGATTCATGTCCTTTTAGAAGGTGTTTGAGTTCTTAAACCATTTACAGTGTATATTTGTAGCCTAGACATCCTTACTTAGCTTTTCCATGCTTTCTTCAGCTTCCCACTTCATTCTATGCATGTTTTGGCCTTTAGTGCTAGGACCGCCACCCGCCTAGTGATGGTCCAGGATAGGCGGGCAGCCACCTATGCCATGCATGGGTGGCGGTGGTCATGCATGCCTTTTCCATAATCCTTCATGCGTATGATTTTCACTTAGCTTGACTTCTTATAGCATGTTTATGAACCAAATTACCTAAAAATAGTCTTGATTGCTTGGTATTCCTTCCCTCTTCTATTTTTAAATAGATTTAATTAGTTTAAACTACCTCTTCACCTAATGATTTGGCACTCCAAGGATTCCTTGTGCATGAAGGCACATCCTAGCCAATTCCTATATATTCCATTCAAGAAAAGGGCCTGTAGAATTTTGTGTATCTTGCATAGTATATTACTGCACAATCCTTTTAGGAAAAGTGCATATCCAATTTTTGTTCACTTGTGTTATCCCTCTTCCACTGCATTTCTACCAGACCGCCTTCAAGCTACCATTGCTCAAGTGCTTTCTCCGATGTTGCCTTTGCATTCCCAATTCCTTGGACTCATATGGACACACAAAGAAAGAAATGATAAAGTGAGGGAAAATTACTACACATCTGAATTTACCTCTATTATGAAATGAGTTGGATTTGATTTTTGATTTCCTTCATTCCTACAATTTATCATTATTACATCATATAAAATAGAGTAGAAATCATTTTTCTTTCATTTTGCAAGTAATTAGTTAATTCCCAAGAGGGTTTCAATCTTTCATAGAAACTCCCGGTGATGGATCCTCTTCTTCCCATCCCTATGGATTGAAGGAGAGAATATCAATAGGAGGTTGTCTACATATCATAGATCATTGGAAAAGTTCTTATTTTAAGATAGTTTAATTTCAATACACTCAGCACAGGTGAATAACCACACCGGGTTATTTTTCTTGTTTAGTTTTAGTGTAGAGATATTTTAATTATTTAGAATAGAAGCAAATTGTTGTTTGTGATTGTAATATTTCAGTTTTGTGATTTGGTAAGATTAGTCTCCTTTCAAAGTAGATAACATAGATTGTTAGTTTCATCTTAGTTAATTTGGACACTTCAAACTATATCAACACTTAGATCCAAGTTAGGCAAACAAACCATAGGGAATTTATGCTACCCATTCATAGCCTCTAAATATCCCCTCCAACTCAGATACCAAGAGATCACACTACCAAATCTTAGTCATTGATCCTCCTATAGTTAGCTACACACATTAAACATCGGCTTCTCCGGCACGACCTCAAGGAGTTGAGTGTGGTTGAAGGTTGCATGTCAATTTTCATCCACCATTGTGGAAGCTAAGGTTAGTCCGATCCCATCATTTGCATCTTTCTCTTTTTAGGGATTTGATGCTTTATATGGGGTTTTGCAGGTCGTACATTACATTTCAAATCACACATTTCACTCATCACATGGTTTTCTATCATCATGTATATTACATTCTCTTCTATGCACCGCACTCACTACCCGATGACACACTTTAGCTCCTTGATGCCTCTCCACTTACTTATGCAATAAAGTGTTCTCCATAGATTGCTATGATAATCGATTTAGATGTAAGTCCATGTATAGAGAAAATACATCATGCACTAGGGGACCACCACCCAACACCTCTCTGGATCATCGAGTCTCCTCGCATGCCTCATCCTTCTTGGATAACAATACAATACATGTCATTTCCGACATGGCCATGGGCTCAAATAAATGGGCATGCTCGCCGCGATCTCATCCACTCACTCAAGTATGCCTCCACCAAGTATATCGGTCAACACATTCCGCGTCAAGGTGTAGATGGATGTGTCTACTATCAAGGACCAATACACATCACCTATAAATAACATAACACATTAGACAACCATTACTACTACTAGGTAAGCCGACAACAACATACATAACACAACCCCCACACACACACACACACACACACACACACACACACACACACACACACAAACACACAAACACACACACATATATTTACGATCTGCTATATTTGTGGCCACATCATCAAGGACATGTGCTTCTCCTCTCCTCCTCCTCCTACATGCAAAAGTAACCCTCTAGACATGAAAATAGTGAGAAAATAAATACCCATTAATGTGCTGCCCACCATGCACGGGTACTCTCTGTACTTACCAAGTATTGTTTGAATCTGTCACTCTATCATTGCTTCTATATCATCCAACCTAGGAGGTACTAGCTAATCTTTTGTGGGCCCTAGTTTGGCCCTAGCCATCCTCGAGTGCCATAATAGCTCTTAACCATATATATGACTCTAGGGGAACATCCTGAGCCATAACAAATTGATGAGATACCCCCTCCACCTATAACAGCTCCGCCACACTTGGGAACAGATCCTTTAACCACATAGTCCTCCGAATACACCACAACTCTATAGCATCATTGAGACATCTCGCCATAATTATGATATGTCCTCCATGTAACTGCCTCGAGCCCCATCATGTCTATCAGTTCTCTTTAGGTATCTGTATCCATCCTATGCCCAAACATATTGACCCACCTCCTCACATATATCTCGGGTCTAAACCACTCTGCTTTCGCAAAATTCCAACTAGCTTTAATAATGCTATGTTCTCATACGCCCACACGTGTAATAGCGTATTAGATCTTATCCCACCTCCGTGATCATCATGAGTAAATCAATACAGATATTTATATAGGTGGGCCAACACACACCACGCCCATACATATCTATACACTCGACATATATCGTGCATCTTATACAAGATGCCTACACCCCCTCTCTCCACTACAATTAATGATGCAATAACAATTGCTATGAACTTCGGGAAGTGCGAAACACAAGACATCAAAATACCATCTAGATTGATATGGGCCTCTGCAGCACTTGAGTCCCCACAAAATAATCTCGCATCTCGAGTCTCCATATCCTCCAATGGCATCAATTTTACTCTCTCACCAAAAAGGAAACTACAAAGATATGATACACATCCTCTAAAGTCACAGTCATCTCCCTATAGGAAACCAAAATGTACATGTATCTACACACCATTTCTAACATAGTGTTCTCAACATTAGCATATTATGGAGCACATCTCCCATCCATGCTATGTTCCCGCAGCCGAGCAGTCCATCACATCCCAATCCTCATTTGAAAACCTAGCCCAAATAATGTACTCAAATGACAGCCTCAGTGGAATTCACTCGAGTGAATATTTCTCTTCACAACAACAAAAATGAAAAACTCAACATTGGAACACCTTACAGGTAAAAATACACAAACACATTACATTCATTTACATTACAAATCTAATTTTTCATCATTATGTGCCAAATACACAAATTTTGGACTAGGGCACCCAGATGTAGGACGGGATATCTAGAAGCAAGACAAATGTGCATTTATGGGTGCTCCTTTCCAGGGTAACTAGCGCCCTCATAGCTTTTGTTCGTGCGTAAAATGTAAAGAAAATTAAAATTCTAAAATTTGCAAAAATCAATACAAACGAATACTATACCATGTATTTTTCGAAAAACAATGCACTTACCAACTCCATAGTCATGCGTGACGCTACGATGGTCACCACCCTCTCAAACTGACTAGGACACATTGCTCTCACTTGCGAAATTTTCACTCACTTCATGCTCAATCTCACAATCACGTAAACAAAAAATAAAGTGACTAACTACTTTTTCACTTCACTACTTATCATTACTTTTTCAGTTACTTTACTATAGTCATTATTTCATCCTTATTCTCGTAACTAATACAAAACACACCATTTTTTCATATCTTGAGAATTTATACTCGATTTACACCCCATTTCTAGAATTAATTCTAGAATTCTTCGTACCACCGTAACATACACATTATGCATAAATTATCTCTCATTGACATTGGCATCCATCCGATTCATACTCATTTTTGGTAATTTCTATTACTTTCTATCTATTTCGTGTTTACTGGCTTTAGAAGATAGCATTCATTCTTTCATTAATCCCCCTTTCACCGAAAGGGGGAATATCATTG
This sequence comes from Taxus wallichiana var. yunnanensis, assembly GCA_018340775.1. Classification (NCBI taxonomy): domain Eukaryota; kingdom Viridiplantae; phylum Streptophyta; class Pinopsida; order Cupressales; family Taxaceae; genus Taxus; species Taxus wallichiana. The sequence continues at coordinate 850,472,627 of CM031242.1, read as the reverse complement.
GGGTCATCCTATAATTCCTCTTATATCACCATGCATTTAAAACACTACCGATGCGACAATTCCAAAACATTTACTAGTTCATTGCAACATTTCACCATTAATTCCCCTAATGACCTAATCTAGGGCAAAAATATAAAAAAATTTATATGTAGCATTACATTACTTCCCCTAATGACCTAACCTAAGGGAAACAAGTGATTATAAATATTTCCTTCGAACCATTCACCAATTTCCATTGATTCCCCCTAATGACCTAAACGAGGGAAACTAGCTAGCATAAAATTTCTCCACAAGTAACCAATCAAAATACATCAATCAATCAATCGATGCATTCAAACCTCTAACAATTGAAATCATATCAATCAATACAAATTCAATGTAATTGGCCTCCCATATGAACTAAATTTTGGAGTTATGTGTGTAGGCTCCTACATTACCTAACATAGGAGATTACATTCATTGATTTCTCGGATGACCTACTTTGGGAAGTTGTTCATACATTTCACCTTTTCTTTCAGATGAACTAATTTGGAAGCCATCTTAGATTGGGTGTTTGCTTCCAGATGACCTAACTTGGAAGCCATTACATTGCGGTGACACCTATGGAGTGGGGGAAAGAGTGCCTTTTCCTATACCACTCCTATATGGGTCAATTGTTTGATCAAAATTATTTGGATCCGAAACCACAAATATTTTATCCGAGTTCATCTCGTAGTGGCTAGATATTGAGGATCTAGTTAGATATTGGAGAATAATAAACCTTTCTCCCTACACTCTTCCTCTTGCGGTAGGATGCTAAAAATCCTCTCGATTGATTATTCTTATGTGCACAATCGGTTCGAGAACCGATCACTCCATACCCTATCTCATCGCCATCATACAACATTCAAAATAATCAAGCATCTCTCTCATTAAGACCACTTCACCACGATATTATCATTTTCACTACATTGCATGTATCAACTCATTGATCCAGGTGTTTGGTGTGTTAATTGCTTCTTTTGGCACACTTTTTACTACCACATCTGCATGTTCTACTACAACATGCACTTCTTTGGATTTCTCTTAGGTACACATCTCTATCTACTTTATGTTACCAAGATTTCACTCACCAACATAAAATGGGGGAAAATGTAGTAAAAAAATCACGCAATTACTATTACATTTATACCACCAAGTATGTTATTTTATATATGGATCTTGTGTAAGAAAATTATTCACCAATGGCCTATTCCCTAGTCATATCATCGGTTATTTGGTCATTGTTGTTATTTGTCTTGCACATACATCATTTAATTGCATAGTTTCAGCTTGTCTCTTAAGGAGTCTCGGGTGTTGTTATTTGGTCATTTGTCATCTCTAGTATTGACTAGGGCACCTAGGGTAGGACTGAGGCCCTCATGGGTGCCTTGGTCCTTATTTTTAGGCACCTTGGTCTTGATAACACTTGCTTCCAATTTAGATTTTTGAGGTCAATATTTATTTCTTGTTATCTCATTCCCTAGGTACTAGTCGGCATGTTAGGTCATTAGTGTCGAAATTTGAGCAAGAGATCCCTATATAAGCATAACATACCTACTATCTTATGGGCATACTATCTACTATCAAGAGCTAGCTATCTACTAAGGAAAATGAATGCATTTGGGAATCATTTACATCTACATCACATAAGCATAGGGGGAAAGGGTTTTATTCATTCTATTCCATCCACCATTTTCATTTTACATCTAGTTATTTCCCCCTACTTCTGTGTCATTGACGCTAGGGAACCCTAGGCACACAATTGCACACACAAACACACATAACTACATTGGGTCTGGAATGTAGTGCAATGCTTAGTTGTAAGTCTACCATTGTGGAAGATAAGGTTAGTCTGAACCCTTCATTTGCATCTTTCATTTTTAGGGATTTGATGCTTTGTATGGGGTTTTATAGGTAGATCTTCATATTAGGTCTTTGGCGACATAAGTGAGGCTACTGCGACAATAACATGACAAGGATTAAGACATTGTGAACATCTAAACAGTTCTAAATTCAAGTTCGAGCTTTTCTATAGACTAGAGCACCCATCGTAGACTACAACACCCACAGCACCTGAGTCCCTCTCTAGACACCCTAGTCCAAGTAAAACTTCAACTATTACAATTTCTTGGGTTATGTCATCATACTCTACTTCGTTTGCACACCGCTTGTTCTCACCGACATCACAAACAAGGTAAGTCATTTTTCAGGTTAGTACCTTATCCCTCCTATTTCAATTATTTCATTTCATTTAAATATCAAATAAAATTATTTAGTATTTACTTTGTACTTCACATCATTTATTTCAAAATTATTACTAGTTTAGATTAAGTTAAGATAGTATGAAATTCCATATTTTAGTTAATCGGTGTTGACCATGTTTTATGTGGCTACTAATGACCTCAATAGTTATGGCCGAATTCACACTTAAAGGGATTTTGACACATGGATTAATGTAGACCATCAACATGTCTCTAGTCGAGTAAACCCTAATTTCTAAAAAAATGTGATAAAAGGTACGATGTTTATGATTATTTGCATTATAGCAACATGGTGATGACGACTCTGATTACACGATGATGTGAAAAACCAAGACACCGAATGGAAATGGGGCATCGATGAGGAGCCCATGTGAAAGTAAACAATAAAACACAACCACCACCACCTAAGTATGGTCATATGTAATGGGCATGGAAGAACATGTCATGTATTTCTATCTACTGTGAATGCCCTTACCAAAACACACACTTTTTAAGAATTTCTCCACACAATCATATCTTTTGGTTCATGTCTATGTTTGTGCTTGTGACTATCATGAACCCACAACCTTCACGTAATAGGTGCATCGTGCATCATGAATATGACACTACAGAAAAATATACGAAGGAATTTTTCATGTTTTCTCACTCAAATTTATTATTAGGTACTGTAATTTGCAAAGCCTTGATCTAAATTTCATCCACAAGCCAAGAATTTTTGTTGCGAAATCACCGATGTGGACATCTAAATGTTTTGTAGATATGTTACATTTTGGTCAAATCCATAAGTTTTTTGGACATGGAAGAGATTTAGGGATAATGTTACTTTGTTGTTCTGTATTGAAATTTGGAATATCGGGACTCTTGAAATTATTTTTCACATCAACTTTCATGTCTCAAGTACTATTTTGTAATTTTAATGTAATAACTAAGCCTCAATTTTAGCATGTCACTAGAATTACCCATCATCACAAATATCCAATAATTTTTCATTTAATTCCATTACTTCCTTTTTTACAATGCCTTCATGTTTTTCAACATATCATGAATAACTTTGAGGGCTTGCGGTTGTTTTCTGAAGAGGCTATCTGCCTCAGTTGTTCCTCTCATAAGGGTTCTAATCAATGTTGTATTATTTTACTTTTTTATTTATAGTAGGAGAGAATATACATATCTCTGTAAATCAGATCTAAAATAATACTCGTGTAGCCTCTTGCGAAAGTGAATATGTATACAAGTTTTCTTTGTGAATCTTTAAGTAATGTTGAAGATTCAATACTATAAATATTGCAGTTCCATTAATTTTTTATCTGGTTTTGTTGGGAGTTTTTGTCCCCTAAATAATGTAGTCACAAAATCACACACTTTAGACATTATTTAGTCTCCATCTCATACTACTATTCATATGGTTTTGAGTGAATAAAGTGATAATTAACCCATGTGCTTTGGCAGTTTAATTTTTTTTTGTTGTCATCACTACCGACCTCCCACATCTACTTTCCCAATCAGTTCTTCTATTGGGCATTGTTTTATCTTTGAATGGGGTGTTTGGCCCCATATTGGGGCACCCTAGGTGCCTTGAACCTTTTTACACTTTCTTGCCATTTTTTGGGCACTTTCTAGCCATTTCAGCTTTCTAGATTTTTAGTGGTTGGCCTTTTCAGGGTTAATTATGAAATTAGAACAAGAGAACCATATAAATATAAAGTTATGATACCATAATGAGGTACCAAGAACTAAGCACTACTATCATCACCTAAGGTTTCATCCATCAAAGGCTCTATTTGCATCCATCTAGCTCCATCAAAGGGCACAAGCCTGGTTCATCTACATCACACTGCATAGGAGAGAAGTTTATTCTATTCCATTCAACATTTTATTACATTTCTACACATAGTTATTTCTCAATAATTTACAAAGTGTGACTCGGCACAAGAGAACCTAGGGTATGATTGCACACAAACACATATAGAACTACATCAGTTCGATATGTAGTGCAATGCTCATTTAGTAAGTCCACCATTATGGATGTTGAGGATAGTTCGGCCCCTTCATATGCATCTATATTTTTAGGGGTTTAATACTTGTCTTAGGGTTTTACAAGTCTCTCCTTCATCACGGATTTCCAAAGCAACATAGTGCATAGTCTAGAAAAGCTAGTGTGATAGAAAGTGAAGGCAAGAAAACATCTAGCGACACCTCGAAGGAGGTTTTAGAACTTTTTCATAGACTAGGCACCCATATCTCGAGTAGGGTGCCCACATGATCCCTAGTACCTCTTTAGGCATCGCATTCCAACTTACTATTCTAGATCCGTGCTTTCGGAGCTTCGTATGTTTGTTCCTGAATTTAATTCATCCAGTTTATTCTATAACATAGTCCAATGCCTTCATTGAATCATCTCAGCTCTTTCTAACTCTTCTTACGGATCAGGGTTTCACATTTCTAGTTTCTTAGTTTCTTGGGTCATTTCCTTTATGTAATTATCTATTATTTATTGTTGTTCTTTATATTAGATTAACTTAGAATAATCCCACATTTTAGTTAATCATTTTGGTGAACCCCACGTTCGACACTACCTTCCCCTTAGGGCTCTTTTTCTCTTCTTTACTATGGCTCACTCTTCTAATGATTTTACTAAGGCTCATCTTAAAGCTGTCAATGACCATATTGTTGAGCATCCCCAAGATCTAGAATTGCTTTTTCATGCTTCTCCTAAGGATGCCACTAATTTGGTAGAACTTATTGCTTTGGTGACCATCTCTGCTTCCATAGTTTCCCAATCACTTGTTTCCACTCTTCCACCCATTTCCACAATTCTTTTGTTACTACTCCTACAAATCATTTCACACCACATATTGTCTCTCATACATGACAAGTCTCTTCCGTTGTTACTCAAGACCTAACATCTCTCTATCAAGACATTCAAGTGTAGATTCTCTAGTTGCACTAAGTTTCTTCTTGCACATCTCCATATTTATATTCCACCTTATTATTGCATGCGCCATTCGCACCTTCCATCTCCACTTTTCCGCTTCCTCCTAGTTTTCTCACCTATAAGCTTCCCATTTTCAATGGGCATGGTGACCCATAAGAACATCTTAGAATATTCCATGTAGCTTGTTTTGAATTTGTGGATGATCATATTATGTTGGCTAAAATATTTCCCCATAGTCTCTGTGATTATGTGATGTGTTTATTTTATGACCTACCTCTTCATTTGGTAACTTCATTTATGCATTTAGTCGATAATTTTACTACTCATTTTTTTTTTTATCAATATCAGCTCCAAGATATCTTATGATCAATTAGGACAACTTAAACATGGCTCTAATGAATACCTCACAAATTATGTTTTGAGATACAAAAACACTCTGCTAAGATGTCAAATGTGTTAGCAGAATCGAGCTCAGGACTTGTTCATTCAAAGTATTTTACCCCGCTTTAGGAGAGTGTTCTTTTGAAACATTTCCTTCATTCGAACAATTTTTTCATACTATTAAGCTTTGTGAAACCAAATTTCTATCCATAAGCAAGCTTGAATATCAAGAAAAAGCTTCCTCCTCGTCTCATTTTCTAAATAAGACACCATTCAAGCCATCTGCAACTAAACCAACTGACACCAAAATTACTGTCAATACAATCACTACTCCTAAAGAGGTTCAGTCACCACCACCTAGGTGTGCATTTACTAACTTTCATATGGCCCCACATCTCATATTACAACAAATTATTGAGATTAACCTTATCATGCTTCCTCCACCTCTCGAAGTAGACCCATCACGACCTAAAGGTAGGAATTACAATGAGAACTTTCAATGTGACTATCACACATGTGTGGGACACTCGAAAAATTGATGTTTCAAGCTCAACACATTCATCTAAGAAATTATTGATAACAACAAGCTTGAGTTTCAGAGCATATTGACTCTTCACCTAATATTGACAAAGGTAAACTCAAACTCTCTAATAACTAGTCCCAAAAACATGACAAGAAAGAAGCTAAATCTTCAGCTAATCATGCATACCACATAGTGTTTCCTCCTTACTTCAGGGGACCTTGAATTTTTAGTCACACATATTGACACTTCACCACCACTCATCTCTTTTTCTAACCATGAATATCATGCAAATTTTACATCTAATCACCTACATATCAAAACATCTATTGGATTGATCCCATCATTAATAATACTAAGGTTTATCCATCTTGGCCTATTAATGCATGTTCTTTTCCATTTCTTCATGCCATTTTTACCCACTATCACAAATCAAATACCCTCTAAACAAATCATATGGTGTTATCAAACTACACGTTAAGGTTGGTCCTCTCACTTTGTTTGTCCCTTTCCTTGTTGGGAAAGTAGTTGATGGTTGTGACATGTTACTTGGACTCAATTGGATTTGTAGGTCTCAATCCATTATCTCTATGAATAATTTGACTCAAATTCATTCATAACAATCAAGTTATCTCTATTGACATGGTGTAACCCCATCCATTTTATGGTCATCATCTTATCGATCATTGATTCACACATCTTCCACTTTTTCTAGCACATCACAATTTGTGTGCTAAAAGCACAATCTACTCCTAGTTCACCTACTCGTACACCTTATGTGTGACATCACCGCACCGCTAGTCTTACACATTGGCATAGGCCCATTCCTAGGGTGGTTATTGCATCTCAACGTAGGTCACCACCTCATTTTATTCCACGTGGGATTCCATCATCTCCATTCTTTACTTCACGTAGATCTCCATTGCCTACGCATTTTGTCACACCACAACATTCATCATATATTCATCCATCGCATGCACATATCGACTTCACTCACCCACATAATGTTTACCTACTATACCACCATTACTAGTACATGGTCATACACTTTCATCACCACATGCATTGGAGGGATGGACCTTCGTCCTTCACTTTGTCATTGGATATCTCAATCATTCATGACACACTTGGGGGCATACCAATCACCCCCTAATGTTAGTATTAGAATATCTCTCTTCTTTGCATTTTCATACATCAATCTCTTGCATAGGCACATTCATATATACTCTATTCGACCATTACCCGATGAGACACTCTTGTGCTTCAGTTCACACATTTGACTCTTGAGTGCATACTACACATGAACCCCACACACTACAACAATCAACTAGACATTGTGACTCTTCATACATATTACATCATACATTCTACATTTAGTCTATATCATTCCGAAATTTTTGCATCTACACATCATACATCATATTAGTCGTCATCATACATGGAACACACCTTACACTATTAGTCTATCTATATATATTTTATTACATTCTACACATTGCATATTTACACATTTTTCTCATCACATGGTCATTTAATCATCACACATCTTACATCTTCTTCTACATGTTGCACTCACTACCCTATGATGCACTCTAGTTCCTTGGTCCATACTCAACTACCGAGGGTTTACAAATCAAATGGACCTTATCATACACACACGTTCATCACTCAACATTTCATCATGTGACATTAATAGGTTAGTGACATACGCTTTAGGCTAAATGGTCACCTCTTACTTTATCTTGTAGTGGTATATGCTTTAGGTTACATCACCACTCCCTCTATTCATATTTTAGTGATATACACTTTAGGATAAATCATCACTCCTAAGATCGTCTTGTCGTGATATATGCTTTGGCTATAGGATCACACAAACACTTCATATATAAGTTGTATATCATCATCACTACATACATTCACACATTCACCCAACACACGTTAGATACACCGCATACTTGACCATTTCCGGATGACACACTAAATGAACCTCATTGCATACAACTCCATTCACTTGGGGGACACATGGCTCCTATCATCTATATTGCATTCCATTCCATCCATCCACAACATGTTGCATATCTTGGTTGTTTTTTCTTTTTCTTACATTTTCTTGTTCATGTTCACTTAATACACATGCTAGCTAGATCTTTTCTATTTCATTATCTTTACCATACACATATGCATGTTCATGTCTTTCTCTAGTTGTGATCATAGGTACAGGTCTCTTACACGTAGAATGGATGCTCGCCTCTACCACTCCTACAAAGGTCATTGGGGCATCCACATTTGTCTCCTACAAGTGTTATTGTTCCATTTTGTACTTATCATTTCTATTTCTTGCTTATACACACTTTTTACATATGGGTTATCTTTCTAACATGCTAGTGAGTGCTTCATGTGTAACATTTGTTTTAGAGGATTATTTACTTCCATGGATATATGTTTAGTTTTCTACTATTGTTTATCATGTATTTGTGGTATGTGGGCATTCCCCTTTGTTTGGTATGAACATTTATTTGTTGTATATGTCCATTATGGACTTGAGTTTCTTGTGATATCGTGAGTGATGTCCCATGTTTGTAACCCACTTTGGCGGTCAATGATTGTCTTCTTGCGCGTTTACTTGCATTCTAGTTTCTACATGTTTTGTGTAGTGTACACTTGTCTTCTACATGCATGCTTATTCATACTAACACTTGTTTCTAGCCACTAGTTTATGTGCACCTTGGTTTATACCAAACACTTTCCCTTCCACCCATAGGAAATAATTTATGTGGTTGGTCCTCTTTTGGGGCCACACTCTCCTATCACCAATGTCGCATGCCCCCAAATAGGGGGGCATCATTTGGGGTTTTACATATTACAAAATGCTCTTTTACTTGATACATTTCAGTTTAGTTTTCCATCCTTGACATTGTGGGTTATAAACGAGTAGGTTCAGATCTACAAACCCCTGTACACTGTGATTTTTACAGGAGATGGTCATCCTTAAAATTTTGGGAGAGATTACACATTAGAGGATACAACAAATTTCCTCTCTACACTACTTCATCCAGTGGTGTCGAATCACCCAAAAATAAGGCAGTAGAAAGATATCTTCATATATCTTTAGGGAAGCAGATTACTGAGTTGGAGAATAATGCAGATTTCTCCTACACTTCTTTTGGCCAGGGTGGAATGAGATCGCCCAAAAAAATTGCAGATAGGATATCCTTTCTTCACCCTTTCTCTCATCACAGATCAGGTGCACATGTTCCTTTTACATTTTTCATTTCCATTACATGATTTTTACTATATACATGCATCTTTACATACATTTTTGACATATATACATGTGTATTTGACTACTTGATCATCTTCTCCTTGCAGTCCGACCGTATGAGAAGCAAAAACCAATAAATAACAACTATACCGTTTTTGTGGTAGCACACACCCCATACTTGCATGTAGGTACATCATACACATCGGAAACTACACACATGTTTTTTCTCTAGGTTGACTCACACCATGTTTTTGCACTTTTACATCTTTAGTTTCCACCCTTCACTATTTTCTTATTCCACACTTTCTCTAGTCCATCAACATGCTTTCTACATCACTCTACATGGATTATCAATTATGCATATCTATCTACTTTATGTTACCAAGCTTTCCACTCACTCACCAACATAAAATGGGGAAAATTATAGTAAAAAAATCACACACTTTAGACCTTTTTTCACTCGGTCTCATACTACTATTCATATGGTTTTTGATGAAGAAAGTACTAATTAGCCCATGTCCTTTGGCAATTTTAATTTTCTTGATTTCATCACTTCGGACCTCCCACATCTACTCACCCAATCAGTTTTGCCATTTGGCATCATTTTATCATTGATTGAGGCACCCTGTGCGCCCTAGTCCGATTTGGGGTTCCTAGGACTTTTACACTTTCCCGCCACTTGTTGGGCACTTTTCTAGCCATTTGACATTTCTATTTTTGTAGTAGTTTGCCTTTTTAGGGTTAAATATGAAATTAGAACAAGAAGAACCATATAAATATAAACTTATGAGACCATAATGAGGGACCAAACACTAAGAACTATTATCATCACCTAGGGTTGTATCCATCAAAGGATCCATTTGCATCCATCTAGCTCCATCACAAGGCATACGGTTGGTTCATCTCGCATCACATTTCATAGGAGGGAAGTTTATTCTATTCCATCCACCATTATATTACATTTTTAGACATAGTTATTGCTTTCGCTACTTTCACAAAGTGCGACTAGAACAAGAACACCTAGGGAATGATTACACACACACACACAAAACTACATCAAATATGAGTTATAGTACATTGCTCGGGTTTAAGTCCACCATTGTGGCTGTTGAGGACAATCCGACCCCTTCATATGCATATTTATTTTTAGGGTTTGATACTTGTCTTAGGGTTTTACAGGTCTCTCCTTCATCATTGATTTCCAATGACATACTTTGCGTAGTCCACCAAAGCTAGTGCAATCGGGAAGCAAAGGAAAGCGAACATCCGGTGACACCTCTAAGGAGGTTTGAGACCTATTTCATGGACCATGGTGCCCATATCTCAGACTAGGGCACCCACATGTGCCCCCTATATCTCTCTAGGCATCCCATTCAATCTTATTGTTCCAGATCCGTGTTTTACGGAGCTTACAGTATGTTCATTCCTAAATTCTATTTGTCTAGTTTCTTCTATAATACAGTCGGTGCCTTCATCAAATCAGCTAAGCTCTTTCTAACTCTCCTTGCACATTAGGGTTTTACATTTCTACTTTCTTAGTTGCTTGGTTCATTTCCTTTATGTAATTATCTATTATTTACTATTGTTCTTTATATTAGATTAACTATATAATTAGAATAATTCCACATTTTAGTTAATCAAATAACGATGATTATGACATATTTAATAAATTGTATTTAAAGTTATGAAATTTGTTGTGGCCCTTACAACACATGTCAAAATTTACTTTTAATATACCATGTTTTCTTTTCTAAAGTATTTTTATTTTCATTTCCTTTACATTTTCTCTATTAACATGAGTTTGAGAACGACCAGCTAATATCAAAATCAATAGGAATGAAAATGATAAAATGAAAAATAAAGGCATGATGTTTTTATATTCTATTACTATTTAGGTGTGAATTTTTTCTTTCTTATTTATACAAGTGTCCATCGAAATTAGATGTTTTTGATTGCAAAATTTCATTCATATGGTTAAGTGGCTATTAAAATAACATTATATTTAATTTTATCACAATATGATTAAGATGATGTAGTGGCGGAAATGATCAAGTCATGTCTTTATCGTATCTAAGAATTAAATGTCTCTAGGCAAACACCTTGACATCGTAGAAAATAAAATAAAAATAGTGAAACCCTTTTTCCATGTTTTCTCAAAAAAATTCGTTCCTTTCAGTTGTGTAAGTGTAATTTGTCATCACCCTTAAAGTGAACTATAAGTTAATGTCACAGACTATGTAAGCCTTCTATATGGGTAAAAATAAATGCATTACAACATTATTTTTTAGGATCATTACTATTTTTTTAAATCATGTTACTCGATACTTTTCTCAACATATTTACACATTCCCCTATAAATATTATCGTTGGCTTCTTCTGAATATGCAACTCATTTTAATAAGAATTTCTACATATATTTAAAAATATCTTTGCAATTTTTTCACCTCTCAAAACTTTAAAAAATTAATAACTAGATCAACTTATCAAAGTTATTATATCTCGTGGATATCACATGGACCACTTCATAATTAACTTTCTAAAATAATGACATTGTTGTGTTGTACAAGTTCAAACATCATCTCTTGTTGCCATAAATATTGCAATGAATGGACCCACCATAGTGTATTATTGTTGATGTTGGCCTACATACCCAAAAACCTTTAAAAACAACAATAAAATTTCCTTGCTTTGGGTATTTTTATTTAATTAATAAAATAATGCATTATGATGTCTTAAACTTACTCAACAAGGCTTTCATGCCAAAAAATAAAACATGTTCCGCTCTAATGTGGTATGCAAGAAAAGTTAATTTTAGTTATTCATTACAACTAGAAATTGCACCTGTATGATGCATAGGACCTGTCGATAGGGCATTTTGAAAAGTTAAAGTTAAAGGACTGAAAGTGAAACATTGGCATCGAGAAGATTCGTGATGATGAACGGGTTTGAGGGAGCAGAATTTTTAGGTATGGAATCAAATCATTATGTGTTTGTTCAATAATGAATATGTCTTAATCGTCGCCAACATGAAAAGCCCTACTTTTTATTCAATTTTTGACTTTTACATATAGTTGTAATCACATTGTTATGTGTTTTAATAACACAGTCTTGGTATATAAACAAAGAACAAGCTAAACACAAGAGAAAACATAGTATATAATCCTCGTAGGTGTCTAAAGTTCCTTTCATTCAGACTTCACCCCTTTCTCCTTCGAATGATTGACACAAATGAGACGTTCTTCATAAACACTTCACTGTAAGAAAGGAAATTTTTATTTGCTTCCACGGCATTTCACCCCCTTTGACTTCTCCTCCCTTAAAATCCTTCTTCACTACAAATCCTCCTCCGTCCATTTTTCATTCCTCTAATTTATCCATCCTCACTTCATTCATTATTTAATTACCTCAATTAAAACCAATTTCCACCTCACCCCACCACCTCACCTAGACACCTCACCATAGACCTATTCATAGCATGCTTCCATAACTAACTAAGACTTAGCCCTACTTACCTTAATGAACTAAGACTTAGTACAACCCTAAAAGCACATGCCTATTCTCCCTCTAACCACTTTCCCACGTATCTAAGTGCAACGTTCCATTTAGACCCGGGAAAAATGAGAAAAAGCTGGAAGAGGATAGCCAAGATCTACTATTTTAGGCAACCTAGGATATCCCACCTTAACCGACGTCGGTCAACCCGAAACCGATGCCGGTAACCCTAAACCATCGTTGGTTACCATATAACCATTTTGGTAACCTTGTTTGAGAGGTTAGACACATTCTCAAGTTTTGGAGAAAAGGAGATCTGCATGCAAGCAAGAACCAGAGCTCTTTCACACATCCAGGTAGCCATAACCAACACAACCATTGATCAGAAGGTTTTGCATTCACAGAGCACTCGGGAAGCACTACCACGACATTGATCACCATTCCCGATCGATCATCACCACCACCCCAACCATTGAACCACACATATAGTAAGTGTGTCTCTAAATGCACCACTTCATTTCATTCAGTTTATAAAGTTCTTCACCTTTGTTTATCAATCATCAGTTATATTTTCACCCCACCACTATTGCCTTCTTGTGAAACCAACCATTCCCATCACTCATAACCTTTTAATCACCTCTGTCTACCCTGAGCACCTTTGAATATTCCCAACATCTCCCTAGACCTAAACCAACTCCTCACCATCATTGATCTAGTCTTAGACAAATCCCCAAAACCATGAACTATTGAGTTATTACCATCCCCATACCCAGTCGTCATGGTTACCCATATCATCATCGGTTCCTTACTAAACCATCATTGGTCATATATATCGAGCGTCGGTCTCGTGTTTGGTAATCCTATCTAATACCAGATCCCAATAACCCTTTTTAAGTGATTCAAGTGACCCAGAATCTGACCCTGACCTATTCCAACACCTTAGTTATTTACCTTATTTCCAGATCTGATCATAGCCTAGCTTGTTATGTTAGATTTTCTTATTGTATTTGGATGAGATACCTAAATCATATCAACTACAATAGGATTCTATTTACTTACGTTATTTCTTACATTAAATTGTATTAAATAGTGGGTTGATTGCCCACCAGAGGAAGTATCACACTTCCTGGATCTAGCACATGCTAGGCAGCCCACTGACATATATTATTTAATCCTCTTTTTGTGGTCTTGTTTTGTATTTTAGGTAGTTCCTCCTAGCCAAAAGGAAGCTCTCACAATCAACATTGGATCAAGAAGTCAGAATGTGTGCAACAACCTTCAAACCACCATCACTACATGTATTCCTCCTTGGCCCACACCCTTATCTATTTTGTCAAAAACTTAAAGAAAATGGTGAAACATTTTGGCATGCCCGGTGGGACCCTCTCTTGGGTTCATTGCATTTTCTTCATATAGGAAAATTTTTTTGTGTGTTTCTTTCATTTCAAAAATTACACATTTAATCTTCTCCCTAGTAATATTCCTTTCTTCTAATTGTCTAAATGACATTTGTCATTTGGGGCTTAAAATGAACCACTTCTTCTTTCTTGCATTGCATTAGTGAAAAAGCATCCCTCTTCTGTTCATCATTTGTTACATCGAATATCATATTTTGATTTGGGTTTAAAACACTTGCATTGCATTATGATTTTGTGCATTATAGCTCACATTAAAAATGAGGGCAACCTATATTTGGAAGTCATGCCCGCTGATGGTTGACATAATTGAACCATAGAAAAGCACTTCTCTTCTCTCTCTCTCTCTCTCTCTCTTTCCAAACTACACAAAAATTGAATATACACACCTTCTTAAATGACATCTTACCTGGGAATGCCTGTCAATGATCACACGATCAGAGGATTGATAGGTAATCCCCAACCTAGTTATCTCTTGTCTAGTACCCCATCAGAGGAAGGACCCCCCGCCATAACATAACCTGAAACCTCACCCTTTAGATTTCCTTTTTTAGTAGGATGCCTTCCCAACCAAAAACTCTGTTCTAAATTCATGTGTTAGTCATAAATAGCATAAGCTACAACAAATATAAAATTCACTTTTAGGACTACGTGTTTTCATAGCTTTGTGCTTGACTTGCATTTTGAGGTGAGAGGATACGTTTTCTTCATCTTTATTTTTCCTTTCACACTCTACCATCATAGTTGGAGTATTCTGACTTTCTCTGAGTGTGTCAGGGCCTCATCCTATCATACCCAGACTTTGGGTTGATTCTTCATACAATCTAAATTCACAACACCTCATTTTTCTTCATTCTTCAGATTTCATAATAATCGAGCATCGGTCATGACCATCATCGGTTTATCACTACATTGGTTTACCTAACGGTGCATCGGTTCCTTGTTTTTTGGTTAATTTTACCCAAGAACACATTCATCTCATCTTTTTTCTATCTAAAGTTTTTTGTGTGTCACCATACTCTCTGTATTCTGATCATAGTCCTCAATATACCTCTCTCTCTCTATCTAATCATCATCAGTTTTTTTACTTTATTTTTTTGAAACTATTATTCTTCACAATAACCATCATCGTCATCGGTCTTCTTGTGTCGGCATCGGTCACACCTTACCACATCATTAGGTTTCTTACAATGCGGCATCGGTCACCCTGATTTTGATTTTTATCAAAATATTTACCCAATTTTCCTCTCGAAATCTATTTTTTCCCATCTCTATTGTCCCTTGTGTCATTTACAAGAGTATAGTTCACTGATTTACGTTGATTCACATGGTGTTGACTCACAAGCCAAACTAACACCCTCGTGTTTCATGCTAGCCTTATCACCACTCCCACCTAGTCCATCACCATCATCCATCCATTTTGTCACCTATGGATCTAACTCAGCTTATCCCCATCACCACTGGTGATGAGGAGTTTGTGAGACTCCTCGACCAGAATCCATTGCCCTCAGTACTACCTTGCTCATTCTTCCACCCGAGATTCCTCAGGATAGTTAATATATGACATGCCCATATCTATCCCCTCTAGCTCCCCCCCACTTTATATCAAGCTAGCACTAGTTTGGCACTACCGTCATCCACTTTATCACATGTGTGGTGTCGGCTAAATCCCCACACTATTATAACTATAATCAACATCGTCATCATCGATCACCCATGACATCGATTGTCCCTCGATAACCTCTATGAGTATAGCTCCATCTACACCCACCACTTCCCATATACCCATTGCATCACAACCACCTCCAGTGTCGGAAACTTACACCCCTTTCCAAAACCTCATCCTTTCTATCCCATCAATCCTTACCCCTAATCACCACTAGAGTTATTTATGACTACCCCACCCACTTACACATACTACCAACAACCCCTGACCTCATCTATCACTTATGTTGGCTATGTGCCACCCACATCTATTCTCTCTGCGTAGTTTCTCATATTCAGCACCACCATACACCAACATACCACCTACCTTGTACATTCAACATCAACCCCCTTTTTCTGTAGGGGCACCCATTCATCCCAACCTACTAATGACCTCATTAAAATGATGGAGAAGATGAGACCTTAGAAGCATCTGTTTCTAGCTCCGTAATTCTTTAACATATGATGAAATTTATAATGAGCCTATCCATCCATCTATTCCCATTCATCCTTACCCAGTGCATTGGGAAATGCCTAAATTCAATCACTTCAATAGTAAAGAAGACCCACAACAACACTTGCGGTCATTCAAACATGGGTGTTACCTAATCACCCATGATGATGCTTTGCTCCTACAAACTTTCCCAATGTCCCTGATAGGACCAACATTGGATTGGTATAGTGGACTACCTCGACATTCTATTTATTCCTTTAATCAAGTAGCCCAAGCTTTCCTAGATCATTTTTCAATCAATGTTACCAAGAAAGTCACCATGACCGATCTCTATTCAACCTGACAAGTATGAAGATGAATCTATCATAGATTTTGTTTCCCGCTGGTGGAGTCTTATTAACCAATTGATGTTCCAACTACCTCAGAATGAACTTATTGAGTTGTTCACTAGAGCTTGTGCCAGACACATCTCACCAACTCTACAAGTCCAAACCTTCCAAACCTTTGATGAAGCATTCACCATGGCCCGAAAACTAGAAATTCATGCCATTGAAGAAAAGAAAATCCAATTACGGAACAAGAACACCCCATTCAAATCAAATGATTCTTCTTCATCTTCAAAACCCCAAAATAACTATTCAAATCCAAAAGGATCTGCCAATGTGGTAGTCCTCAAGGTGGGTCCACCTCATCCTTCTAATCAGGCCCAACCTTCTTCCAATCTTTTCTCTATCCAGGCTTTTCAGCTCTGGTGGGAGCAATGGAAGTACACTTCGATCGAGAGAGCCCTATTCTTTGGTCTTGGAAAAACTTCTTAAAGCTATGGAGCCATTACACTTCCTCCCATAAAACCTCATACAGGTTTTGATCCCACTCATCCTATGCCGCATGGTATAAAGAACATGACTATTGTAATTATCATTGCGTTAAAGGACATAGTGATGGTAACTACATAACTTTTAAAAACATTGTTCAAGAGATGATAGACAATGGAGACCTTGTTGCATAGACAACCCAAATGCCAAAAAATCAAATTTTCACATCTTCAAAAATCCATTCCCTAATCATAAACCATCATCTAATCAAAATAGTGAACCTTCATCCAATGACAACAACATCCATGAGGTTCACGTAGTTTTTGATATCATGCCAATTGTTCCTCAAAACCTACCTACTTCATCTATTGAGGAAATCTTGGCATGAGCTCCTCCACCCACAGAGGAGCATACCTCTTCTACTCCTCCACCCACAGAGGAGTCCCCCTCATCTCCCCTTTCTCTCATGGAGGAACCCACACTTTCTACCGATGTTGTGTCATCATCTTCTTCCCAACCTTTTGAACCATCAACACTTGTTATTCTCCCATCCACAAGAGAATCATCATCACCTTCTCCTCCACCGAGAGAGAAGTCTACCTCACCCGACCTATTATCTCTCCTACCCATGGGAGATTCTTCAGACATGTCACTACTACTGGGGATAGTTCTCCCCTAGCATCCCAGGACCCTATTGACATGATCTCGGCTCTTTTACCTATAGAATATGAGGCCAGCCAATTCCTGTCTCACAGACATATTTTGAGGATTTCCACCCAACCCATTCCATCCTCTTCTTCTGTAGTCCCATTTTCATGGTTGGTCGATCATTTGGATTACGTTGATCATTCCATGCTCTGGGGGATGTCTTGGCTCCCCGTTTGACCCAAATGCAAATGTTTCCTGAAGATACTTCCACGATCTACCCAAAGGTATTTTTGGAAACCAAAACTACACTATTGACCATGCCGATTGAAATGGATTCCTCTTCATCATCCCTACCTCCATCCAAACTTCTACCCATCACTACAACTATTCCCAAACCTAAAAACCTACCCACACTTATCCCCCCCCGTATCTAGACCCATCACTACTTTGGGTGTTATGCCGACATCAAGCCTTACTCACCCACCTGTCAGATTGGACTTAGCCACATCTTCCAAAGTCCACAACAAGCATTATCCCCACCTAAAAAGAAAACCCAACCCTCTAGGCCATGTACACCGGTCTCACCTACCACACCTTTGTCACCTTCCCCCTTCCATCCATCCTAGGGCCTCATCCATCAACCTTGACCAAACAATCTCATACCCAAGGCCTAGTCAAAAGCTAAACAACCTACTACTATTGCATCATGAGCCTTTGTTACACCTCATTCACCCAAAAACCAAACTCCCTCACCCTCACCCACTTGCACTTCTTGCCACCTATACCTCCACCAGTTACTATAACCCCAACCTTGCCTATATGACTTCAACCAATGCCACCTACCCAACCTCTACCAACCACCCTCCACCCAACTCGGTTTCCCCCATGGGTAACCCATCCTCTTCCACCATTTTTTTCCTTCTACATCCCATACTCCCGTGTCACCTTTACCAAGAAGGTGCAACCCAAAGCTAAGAATCGCTACCCTCCAATAAGGTAGTCAAACCAACCAAACCTTCCATCGCCAGCTCTTCTACCCCACCTTTACCCAAACAAGATGCCAACAAGACCTAAGACCACTCCACATACCAAACTAGTAGACCAACCCATTCCCCCTCCTATAAAGCCTCTTCCTTCACAATCAACCACACCTATACCCAAACCCACACTCACCTCCCATTGTGATCCATTAGCGGGGTCCTACGCCAACATTTTAACCAATCTCTTGGAGACTTCCATCATCACATTACCACCACTTCGACCTTATGATCCTCTCAAACCCAAACCAAAAGGGTTTGATGAAACCAAGATTTGTGCCTATCATCGTGTGCCAGGACATGATGTTGAAAATTGTAAGGCTCTATGAAGACCGTTCTTCTTCAACTTTTCCTCTGAACAAAATTTTGATGATGATGACCTTCTTGATGAGGACCATGCTCCACCTTCACCTATCACCATACATCATCATCCTTTACCCATTTCAATGATCAATATCCACCCCCACAACCATTTTTCCCACCTCCAAAATTTGAGATCAACATGGTCGTATAAGAGAGTTGGCCAAACCACCACCCAAATGTCAATGTGCCCTACTCATTTCACAAGGCTCTTATCCACCACTAGGATTTTTCCCCTCATGCCATTATACCTTTCATGACACACCCTCTCCATCCACCTCCCCTCATATTAACATGGTTCATGTTGTTACCCGCTCAGAAAGACAAAGGAAAAGAAAAAGTAACTAGCCCATCAACCAACCCTGTACCCAATATACCCATCACCCACTCCCAAAATCACCATCCCCGGACCTACATACCCTATCTCTCGATGGGGTCACCCATCCCATCATGATAATGATAAAAAACAATTACATCAGTCTCCTCTAAAGATGTCTTTGTATGATCTCTCAGACTTTTGAATCCCACAGACAAGCCCTTATCGAGGTTTTACAATCCATTGAAGTTCTACCCAATGACCCCACACTAGTGGCCTCGATTATCACCCCTCACCATGTGGCCTCGCTAACCAAATCAGCTCCTCTTCTACCCCCATGACCCCTCCTCACGTCACCACCCTAGCTTCTCTGATGAGGAGATTGTACCTCTCAGTCAGATGACCCTGATCCCCCTATTCATTTTATGTTTATATCGATAACATATATGTATGATGTGTCATGATTGATGGTGGTGCTAGCATTAACATCATCTCCTCCCATGCATACAATCAAATGTGTATTCCTTCTAATTGTATGCATAATAACCTAGTTATGCTATGCTCCTTCAATGACGCCATCACCTCCACCCTTGGCACTATTATCCTTCATGTTCGCGTAGGCCCTCGCGCTTCTATCTCGGAAACTATTCATGTCTTAGAGGGGAATTCTAGTATAACCTATTGCTCGGAAAGACCCTGGATTCATGTCATGGGTTGTGTCCCTTCAACTTTACACCGTTGTGTAAAATTTGAGCATGAGGGACATAACTACACCATCCCCACCAACCCATCACCATTCAAGACTGTAACATGTTGTACCTGACCCAATGATGTGCTTGTACTAGTCAAGGCATCTTCCACTACCCCCACTTCACCTTCACCCACAAGCCCATCCACCAATGCTACCACCACCTCTCCCACATCTAACCCTACTATTCCTACTACCATCATAGCCTCTACAACTGACTCATCTGCTTCCCAATCATCTAGTGAGTCATTTATCCCCACTACCCACATATCGACTATTGATCCCTTAGAAGGTGTTTTTCAATGCCTCACTCTGGGGGAGTACCACCTATACAATATCGACACATTCCTCACTCCACAAGAGTATGGGAACTGCATCAACACCCTAGTTATGACTACCACGTAGGTGAGGTTTTCCTTATGGTCCTCCCCACCTTTGCACTAATCTAATGTATGGGGACTTGATATTGCCACTTATTCACCTGAACCTCCATCCCAAACATGACCATTTTCATCTGACCTACAATCCCTTACTAACCACCACTTCACACACTTTCCTCCCCACCATTGCATGGAAAGGCTTTGGCTTTGTTTTTATGAACAAGGCCACCATACTATCATTTCTGTACCACCCGTAAACACAATGACCGTAGTGGCATTGGCTTTCACCACACCACCTCCCAAGAAGGCCCATGTCGACCTCATTGAGGAAGACAAACCTTCTCCACCTCATTCACCCACATCACCATCTTCACCCATGAGAGTCCATAGATCCCGAATCTATTCCTCCTAACTTTTTTTTTTTGTAAACACAATTTCCTGGGACCTCTGACCTATCAACGTGATGGTGAGGCTCCCTCTTCTCTCCCCTTCCTATATCCTGACATGATCGATGATGATACACCTTCTATTAATGTCATTCAATGTAGGATGATGAGTCCATCCTCACCTACCTTGGTGTGGAAGACTCTTATATTCACCGGTCGTTACCCTCTGAGACACGTAAACCATGTTGAATGAATCGACTATGAAATCAACATTAATACTTAGGATGACCCACACATTCTAAAGATAGGCCAATCTTTAGATGTTATTGAACATGAAGCTTTTACCTCTTTCCTTTGGGACCATAGCAATGCTTTTTCCTGGTCCTATGCCGATATGCCCAGTATTGACCCTAAAATCATGGTCCACAATATCGTAACCATTCCTAATGCCAAACCCATCAAACAAAAGCTATGGAAAATGCATCCTCGCATTGCTCTTTGGTCAAAGAAGAACTTCAATGCCTTCTCTCAGTTTCCTTTCATCCTACCCATTGATTATCCCCAATGGATTTCTAACATCATTCCTATCACAAAGGTGATAGGGGGACTCACATTTGCATGGACTTCCGTGACCTCAACCTAGCTTGTCCCAAAGATGATTTTCCCCTACAGGCATTGACCAACTAGTTGATCTCACCACCTAGCCATGAAATGCTATCACTCATGGATGGTTTCTCGGGTTATAATCAAATATTACTTGCTCCAGAAGATCAACACAAAATTACCTTCATCACTCCTTGGGGGACCTTCTGCTATCGAGTCATGCCTTTTGGCCTTAAAAATGTTGGTGCTACATATCAATGAGCCATGACTTACATCTTCCATGACATCATGCATCACATATTGGAAGATTACGTAGATGATCTTCTTGCCAAATCAAACATCGAGCCGAACACCTGACCATCCTTAAGGTCATCTTTGACCACCTCATCAAGTATTGTGTTTTTCATCTTCAACCAAAGAAGTGTGTCTTTGTGGTACTTTAGGAAAACTCCTTGGTTTCATCATTTCTTTGTGTGGCATAGAAGTCGATCTGCTAAAGTAAAGGCTATTCTAGAAATGTCCTCCACCTACTAATCTCCATCAACTTTGAAGCCTACAAGGTAAGTTGTAATCCATTCATCATTTTATCTCACAACTTTTTCGACCATTGTCAACCATTTCATCATCTTCTCAAGAAGGATGTTTCATTCAAATGGGATGATGAATGCCATAAAGCCTTTGAAGCCTTAAAACAATACCTTCTTCAACCACCAGTGCTCATTCCTCCTAAGGATGACCAACCCTTTTACCTATATATTTCTGCCACTGACCATTCTTTAGGTGTCATGCTTGCTCATCGTGATGAGCAACACAGAGAGAAAGTGGTTTATTACATAATTCATACCCTTTTGGACTATGAAACTAGATACACCCATGCCGAAAAACTCTTCTTAGCCTTAGTTTTTCATCACCACCAAACTCCGCCATTACCTACTCAACCACAAAACCTTTGTTGTTACCAATATTGACCCCCTACACTATATGTATGCCAAACCCTATCAACATCAATGTGCACACATGTTGGCTTATGCTTCTTTTTGACCTCGACCTCTTGACCTTGAATTCATTCATCAAAAAGTCCATCAAGGGCCAAACCATCGCTGACCAACTAGCAAGATGCACCTCTTTTCGGGAATCAACCCTCTAACTTTGATTTCCTAGATGAATCCATAGCTACCCTCTCCTTAGATGAACCCACTTACCAAATGACACTCTTCTTGATGGCTCCAAGTGTCAGTGTGGAGGTGGGGCTGGTGTTATCCTCATTCCTCTTGATGGTGAACCTATGCCTTTATCTTTCAAACTAGATTTTGATTGTACAAACAATATCTTTGAAATATGAAGCACTCTTGTATTGGGTCTCCAGGCTGCTTATGCCTTAGATGTTAAGTCAATCAATATCTTTGGTGATTCCCAGCTGGTCGTAAACCAAGTCAATGGTATATACCAAGTGTCGTAATGAGATACTTCAAAAGTATAAACATCATGTAGACATACTTTTGACCACCTTTGACCATTATGAACTTCAAACCACCCCACGTTCTACCAATAAATTTTGTGGATACCATGGCCTGCTTGGCTTCAGATACCCACTTCACCTGCCGACTCTAAAATATTTGTCACAATACAAAGGTTACAATCACCCTCTTACTTACCTTGTGAGGTCTACTCCATCGGAACCATTACACTTGACCCACGTGACCTTTGGTATAAGTAGTTTTATAGACTATCTTTCCCTTTCCATTCTACCCTGATCTCACTCGTAATGGACAATGTGCCTTTCTTAAAAGTGTCTCTCATTATGTCATCATGGGTGGTCTCCTTTATAAGTGTGGCTTTGATGGTATTCTCTTATGATGCCTTACAAGTTTTGAAATTCCCTACACTATCAAGGAAGTTCACGATGGAATTTGTGGAGGTCACTTTAGTGGTTTAGCTATCACAAAACACATTCTTCACCTTGGCTATTATTGGCCAACCTAAACCATGATTGTTGTGACTATGTCAAATGTTGTGTAAAATGCCAACAACATGCTAATCTTCATCACACACCTAGTCATGCCTTATAGGTCACACGAGACCTTTGGCCTTTCTCTCAATGGGGCTTAGATCTTGTTGGTGAGATCAATCCCCATTCTTCACAATGCCATCAATGGATTATAACCACTACTGAATATTACACTAAATGGGTAGAAGCCATCCCCTCATTTCTACAAAAGTTGAGAAAATATGTGAATTCATCAACCATCACATCATTTGTCACTTTGGTGTTCCTCATCATCTCATCACTGATAATGGAAAGCAATTCAAAAACAAAACCCTACGTAAGTTGTGTGATGCTTTTGGCATCAACTCAGTTTCTCATCACCTTATTACCCACAAACCAATGGCCAAGTAGAATCGACCAATAAAACCTTGAACAAAATTCTTATGAAAGTAGTTGATGATACTGGAAAGGATTGGCATTCACACATTCCTTTCACCTTGTGGGCTTATCGCACTAGTATTCACACTTTGACTGCTTGCCACACCTTTTTCTCTGGTCTACGGTACCGAGGTTGTCTTGCCTCTCGAAGTCTAGATTCCATCTCTCTCGCATCTCACTACAAGACATGCTCAATGATGATGACTTTTTCGCCAGGATCATTTGGCAACTTGAGTTATTAGATGAATGTCATGTCTCAATGCTCTTGACCATCTCCAAATCTACCAAAAATGTATCAAATGTGCCTATGAAAAATGTGTCCATGAATGAACCTTTCAGGTCGGTGACCTTGTCTGAAGGAAAATCAACATGTAACCAAAGAAGAGAAAAGTAAACGGGGGAAAATTTTCTCCTAATTGGCTTGGACCCTATATCATTACCCATGCCTATGGATCAGGTGCTTATCATTTGTCTTCACTCGAAGGTAAACCCAAACCTGAGCCTCTCAATGCCTTGCATCTTTGACCATTTTATTGTTGACATCAAGTCCTATATCACTTTTTGTCAATTGATCGCTCATCCCTTGAGCATTGTTCACCTTCCATATTACCCATTTTTGAGGATCATGACTAAACAAGAATCATGTGATTACCCATCACCTTTCAGCCTTATCTTCAATATGAGTACCATGGCTCTACTCATGGAAGCATGATTCTCATGGATACTTTTCATCTTTTAAAAAGATGGAATCCCATGGTCATTCATCACTCAAAACTACCTCTTTCATAGTTAACCTCTGTGTGTTATGGTTTTGTCTTCTAAACAAGAACCTAATCTTCCTCTATAGTCTTGTCCATGACTTAAAACGTCCAAAAAAAAAAAAAAATGGGATTCAACTCCTTGAGTCAAACTTCCAGCAAAAGATGACTCCCTCAAAAAGGGACATCTCTTCTCTCTATCTAGCTATAAAATAGATTGCTCCTTGAAGGACAACTATATAAAGTCATTGCAAAAATATAATAAAATGTTTAGAAGCTTCCTGCATCGATCAACTTCATGAAGACCTCAAGGAGAAAATATACTCATCCCACATAGACTTCCCGCATCGATCAATCTATCAAAACAAAAAAAAAAAAAAAAAAAAAAAAAAAAGATTAACTTTTTTGTCATGGACTTGCCTATTTTGATCTTGGGTCTCTTGCTAAGTAAACATGTTGTTATCTACACTAGGTTACACTAAACCATCCACTTTTCACCTCTTTCACCTTTTTTCACCCTATTTTCTCTCTGCTCAAGGGACTTTGCCCAAATGTGACATTTCGTGATCATGTGACTTTCTTCACCTTTAGAATAGTCCATTATGCAATGCCTTTAGGGTCTTACGTTCATAAGCCCATCTTGGGTATGGTAGACTCATTAGGGTTCTTATCAATTAAGTGGCTCTTTTACCACCTCTTACCATTCACCTTCCTCATTACTTATTGATTATCTATACATAGACATCTAGATCTCGACACCTAAATTTTAAATGACTCAACCATGCCTATGACTATGACCAACCATGCCTATGACCTAAACTCAACCATGCCTATGACCTAACTTCAATGCCATGACCCTAACCTAAACTCAACCATGCCTATGACCTAAATCAACCATGCCCTACAAATCATGCCTAAGATCTACCAACCCATTCCTCATATTCTTCCCTAGCTTATGGGAGAACTACATCGGCTTGAGGCCCCTTTTTTCGTTGGGGCTATGTAGGCAGCACTTTGAGGGCATGGGGCCCTTGAAGGTTAGCTCGACCACTCTTCACCCTAACCTATTTTCCCCTTCATTTCCCTATTCACATCCTACCTTAGTTGTTTCCATTTTATATCAACAATTGGAAATTAAACCAAACAAGCAACAATTGATAAACATTTTTACCACATCATCACATCGTTCATTTATCATTTTCACATTTCCACTATAGAAAATATTTGGAAACTTAAACCATAACACACATATACATCATCATTTATTTCCCATGTTACCAATGACTTGGACATTAAAATCAAAATTATAACCTGACTCCATCATGCCTATAACCTGACTCCATCATGCCTACTATGACCTCATCCATCATGCCTATGATCCTGACTCCACTCCATGCCTATGACCTGACTCCATCATGCCTAATGACCTGACATGCCTAACCATGACCAACAACCTAACTCAACCATGCCTACAAGACCTCGACTCAATCATGCCTAATTCACCTAGTTTCCATCACATACACAAATAATAATGGAAATTAAAACAAGTACACCATCCATACTATAAATATCATCATCTATATAAATGAGAAAGTCTGTGTATACATACATATGTACACATATACAAATAAATACAAATATCTCAAATCACTCAGATACATCCTCACCATCTTGACACGTAGGCCGGTATATGATCAAAAAATCTCAAAAAATCTCATATACATCCTCACTCTCTTTGCACGCCGATATATATACCAAAAATACACAAAAAAATGGAAGTATGTATAACTATCAGGCATCCCCCATCGGATATCCTCCATGCCTGTCTCACCTGTCTCCTCCTCCTCCTCTACTCTCGTGTGGCATCCGCTAGCATCTCACCACCCTCCATGGGCCTCGACCTGACCTCTACGTGGGTACCTCACCTGGAGTTGGCCTCGTGAACTAGTGGCCTCACCTGACCCTATCTCGGGGCTCGCCATCCCCCTGTACTCTCCACACATTGTGAGTGTGAGACCTGGTCCTCTCACTCGAGGCTGTTGTGCTCTATACTCTGCATAGGTAGGGACATCTATCCCTGTGGCCATCAGGTGATCTGATAATATCTCACCTCACCTAGGGCATCCCTGAACCTGGCCATGGGTACTATCTGTGGTGGTGCCATCCTCTGACCCTATACCTATACCATGGGACCTGTCCCACCCCTGCTCTGTAAAATGGGACCCTATCCCGAGCTGTGTGGGATCTGTGCTGTGCCTATACTGGGCTGAAGGGCCATAATCTACATGCTGTGTAGTGGCCAATGGCCCTGCCTAAACTACTACTACTACACTATGCTGTAGGGTGGCCACCTACCCCATCTCCATCCCCACCTATGTGGGCACCTGTCCCTACGCTACCTGGGCTTGTGAAGGGCTACTACCTGTGCCTGTAGTGTGGCCACCTGTGCCTCTGACCCTATCAGCTGCCCCTGCACTATCCCCAACTGTGTCACTAGGGTAGTCACCTACCCCTGTAGGGGTCCTCTTGAACTGTGATAGTGGCTAAGTCAGGCTGCCCTGGCCTCGGTGGTACTTGCCCTGTAGTTGTGCTTCCCACCACTATCTATACCTATCTGTAACCCTGACATCATCAATCTTCTGGTCTACCACTCCTCCTCCTCCTGCCTATAGGCACGCATCATGGCTATGGTAGAGGCATAGGCCTCTCCACGTCATCCCTCTATCTTTGGAAAAATGGTGGAGGTACATCTGCAACCCAACCAAAAACTCATCATCGACCACTGTCAATAGGTATCATCTCGTGCTCTGCTCTCTGCACATGCCCCCTCTATCCATCGAGAAATTGTAGCTCATGTAGCTCCATGGCCATCTACCTATATGATGGGAAGCCCACATATGACCTCCAAATGATGTCCACACCTAGAAAACCCCTCTAATGCATGCACTGTAATATGCTACATCGTGTGTAGCCCTATAGCACTCGGTGCTCTCCAACAGTAGGTACCCATCACTTGTAGCCCACCCGAACCAAGCCCACCTCGAATGCATCAGGTTGGGGCATGCCCACTAGACACACACACACATGATGTGCTCATATGCCCAGTAGTGTAGTAGAAGAATGCAACATAAGCTGAACCTCTGTAGCCTCCCATAGGCCCATAACTCTCTATATTTACACCAAGAATGTTGGTGCCCATGCAAAATGGGTCTATCCTCCATCATGTCATGAAGAACCCCCATCAATGCCCATGGGAATCTCCCACCCTCCACATCTGGTAGTGCAAAAAAAAAACAAACTACCTCCATCATCAACACCACTAACCTCATCTCCTCTGGATGGGCCTGTACATATCTCCATAACTCATGTTGGCACTATGGAACCTCAACTCCACCAACCCCTCACCAAAACACTGTCAACATCAACTCCTCAGATGCCTCTGAGGAAATGGAATACACATGCATGTCCCTACTATCGGTAGCCACAGGATCCTATAAACATCCTCCAAGGTGATGGTCATCTCACTGTCAGAAAATGAAATGTGTTGGTCATGAATCCCATCTATCGATGAGGGTGACCATCAAACTCGGCTCTCCAGACTACATCATGGTAGTAAGTTCTAACCCCAATCAAGATGACCTCTGCCACATGTGCCACACTCACTCCTCTGGTTTGTCACTGCTCCTCATATACCACTAATAATAGGGGTGGTACCCTATCACACATCCGTAACTGGTCCCTCACCTACATCCAACAAACCATAACATCATTAGACCTCGACCATACTCCACTTCACCCTTGAACCCCAACCTATTCCCCAGACCCCCTACTCATGACCTATCTCCCCACCCCAACCCTGATGACTACCTTTCCCCCATCTCAATTTCACACCCCTCGAACTCATTCCTATTTATACCTCTTACCCATGCTATTCTCCATCAACACCATCTTCCTATCTCATGGCTTATCTCCCCCACCCACCCCCCTCTCATCTCTGGCCTATTTTTTCCCTAATGCCAACCGACATCATTTCTTATTAATTACATTGTCGGTGTCAATGGTAAAAAAAAAACCGGCATGGTCACCTCATCCATGACCGATCTTTGGCTAACTCCCACCGATGTCGGCCAACCAACCTTTGACATTGACGTCGGTCACTTGTCATTGTGAAAAAATCCATGAAACCCTACCCATTTTCTCTAAAAAATCCCATATTCTACCCTCCCTACCTACCCTTCCCTCCTCAAATCTCCCCTCACCCCAACCCCACTCCTTCTTACCCTACATCAACCTTCCCCCATTCCTATTTCATCCATTTTCTTCCCCAATTTAAATTTAATTTTCCCCCAAAACCCATTTTACCCTAACCTGATTTCTACAAACAAATTTACCTACCACACGTAGAAGGGGATCAAATCCTACCTCATCGCGATGATCATCATCGTGGGGCACATGTGGGCCACACTGCACCGGTGGTCCACCCGACCCCTCTCCTACCTCTGCCATCACCAAATTCCCTCCTCACCTCCACCCAATCAAATCATCACACCGATCTCGTGGACCCACCTATCGAATGACCGATCACCCACTCGAGGCTAGCCAACTCAACTCTCTCATCTCGCTCTCATCACTTTCCACTTTTCCACCACTCCTTTGTCATTTTCTACTATTGGAAAATGAAAATGATTCCAAAAAAGTGGAATTTTCTTTTTTAATCCCAATCCGCTATGACCGACGTCGGTCATATTGGTGCCCTAGTCAACCATCGTCGTCGGTCAACATGTAACCGCGTCGGTCACACTTCAAACTAGTTTCCCTTACCCCACTCCCTTTTCACCTATCGCCACTCATGCTCACCCACTTTTTATCATTTCGGCCACCCATTGAAACATACCTACAAACCCAACCTACCCCTACATTTCCTTTGTTACATCTTAGGAGTTGTTATTTTACCTATACCTTGGCCTTACCCATGCCATGACCTATTTTCCTAAACTTGACCTACTTGGTGTGACCATTGACCTTATGTACTCATTATACCTTGTGATGTTGTTACCTATGTTGTTTTAGCCTAACAACCATACCTTGCCTATTTCATGTCATTTATCCGACCAAACCTTTGGTGTACTGGAGCATACCTAAACGTTCTGCACCTGACCTATGTTGTGTTTCTTGACCATATCCTATACCTTGGATACCTGAATCACTTCACCCTTGTTTGGATAAACCTATCGACCTTGGATGATGTAGAGTTTGCAAGCTCTTCAACCTAGTACCATGTTGCAATCTATATGTGTGTGTGCATTTGATTGCCATTACCCATGACCCGATTTTGACCATGACCTACTACCCATTACCCGAGTTGACCATCACCTTTTCCCTCAATACTCAAACCTTCCCCACCTATCTTCCCCACCTACACCTTTATCAAACCACTCACCGATTCCATCTTACACCTCATCAGTGCCCGGTTTGAGGGGGATCACCTTCACCCACACATGGGGCAATCACTTCCTATTTTTTGTCAAGCATCACTT
This sequence comes from Taxus wallichiana var. yunnanensis, assembly GCA_018340775.1. NCBI lineage: Eukaryota > Viridiplantae > Streptophyta > Pinopsida > Cupressales > Taxaceae > Taxus > Taxus wallichiana. Next base: position 850,442,169 of record CM031242.1, on the reverse strand, counting down.
ACCAATACAAGCTACACAACAAAAAGGGGAAAAATGTAGACACCAAAATTGGGTCACACTCCCCTTGGTCCCCTTTTGAATAACCAACTTAAACACATTCACCTAACCATGACCCTTATACCCCACATTAATATTAATTTAATTATTTACAATTAAATTAATACTCATCCTCACTTCATTCATTATTTAATTACCTTAATTAAAACCAATTTCCACCTCACCCCACCACCTCACCTAGACACCTCACCATAGACCTATTCATAGCATGTTTCCATAACTAACTAAGACTTAGCCCTACTTACCTTAATGAACTAAGACTTAGTACAACCCTAAAAGCACATGCCTATTCTCCCTCTAACCACTTTCCCATGTATCTAAGCGCAACGTTCCATTTAGACCCTGGCAAAAATGAGAAAAAGATGGGAGAGGATAGCCAAGATCTGCTATTTTAGGCAACCTAGGATATCCACCTTAACCGATGCCGGTCAACCTGAAACCAACGCCGGTAACCCTAAACCATCATCGGTTACCATATAACCATTTTGGTAACCTTGTTTGAGAGGTTAGACACATTCTCAAGTTTTGGAGCAAAGGAGATCTGCATGCAAGCAAGAACCTAGAGCTCTTTCACACATCCAGTAGCCATAACCAACACAACCATTGATCAAAAGGTTTTTGCATTCACAGCACTCCGGGAAAGCACTTGCCACATGACATTGATCACCATTTCGATCACCAATCACCATCACCACCACCCAACCATTGAACTGCACACAAGTAAGTAAGTGTGTCTCTAACTGCACCACTTCATTTCTATTTAGTTTATAAAGTTCTTCACCTTTGTTTATCAATCATTAGTTATATTTTCACCCTACCACTATTGCCTTCTTGTGAACCGACCATTCCCATCACTCATAACCCTTTTAATCACCTTTGTCTACCCTGAGCACCTCTGAATATTCCCAACATCCCCAGACCTAAACCAACTCCTCACCATCTCTGATCTAGTCTCAGACAAATCCCCAAAACCATGAACTATTGAGTTATTACCAGCCCATAGTAATCATCGTCGTTCTTACTAAACCATCATCGGTCATACCAGACCAATGTCTGGTCTCTGTATTTGGCAGTCCTACTAATACCAGATCCCAATAACCCTTTTTAAGTGATTCAAGTGACCCAAAACTAACCCGACCTATTCCAACACCTTAGTTATTTACCTTATTTCCAGATCTGATCATAGCCTAGCTTGTTATGTTAGATTTTCTTATTGTATTTGGATGAGATACCTAAATCATATCAACTATAGTAGGATTCTATTTACTTACGTTATTTCTTACATTAAATTGTATTAAACAGTGGGTTGACTGCCACCGAGGAAGTATCACACTTCTGGATCTCATGATTGTGCACCAAGAGGTAAGTTTGTCTCTCCATCACTTTGCATCACCTATACAAACATGAAGAAAACCTCCTCTACAATAGCTAGATCTACATGGATCAACAATACAACATGATCTCATGGATCTATGAATACAAGATCTCACAACAACTTGTGGATCTAACAATACAAGATCTCACAACAACATGTGGATCTACAAGAAGAATCTACAATACAAGATCTCACCAACATGTGGATCTACAAGAAGAAAATCTATGTGCTTTGCATACTATGTAAGCCATTACAATGAGACAATAACTATACAAAGGAAATAGAGTAGAAGATGTTACCCTCTTCTCACCATTGAGATGTACTGCCATAGCTATACATGTTATTTCTTTCTTTCCAACTTCTCTCCATGGAAGCTTTGTCTTCATGTAACCTATTCTTTCTTTCTCTTCTTCTTCATCCTCTCAATCTAGGAGAATCAAGGATCTAACTAAATCCTTCTCTTAATTAACCTTCTAACCCTAGCTTTCATGCTTATATAAGCATATACAAACTTAGGGCACCATAGCTATGCATTTACATCCATCTGATCACTTTACAATCAACTATCAGATTAAATCCCGCATCTAAAATAAAAACATAAACATATAGGTAACCGGTGTCAATTCCTTGATGTTGATCGGTACCGGTTCCTAACTAGTGCCAATTCATCCTAGGTGATCGACGCCGGTTAGCCAATCGATGCTTAATTCCTGTGTAAACCAGTAAACCTCAAATGCATGCCTTTGTGAAGCAATTCAGCTCCACAACCCAACATAAATCACCGCAACCCCTGGCGGATATGTACGCTATTTCCATCCAAAGGTTCGAGAGAGGCTTACTTAGATGTCACATCTTAGATGAATTTAATAAACTTATTAAAGACTATGCTAAACAGATTGAACAATACAAATGACGGGGATTTTTAAAAACATGTTTGCCAATGATTGTTATCGCATTGCTTTAGAGTGGTCCAAGAGCTAAAGAATAACACATTGGCAAACAAAATAATAAAGTTGTGTTTTTACATACCGATAAAGTGAGGTGAGAAACAAGTCAACAAAGATGAGAAGCTCCTAAAGTTGTTGAGGGTAGTCGTAAAGAATCCGCCCAAGAGAGAGACACCATGCATGCATATTTATATGTCCATTAGAGTCTTAATTTGGAATCGAAGAAAACATTTCAAAATAATGAATGAGGTGTGATGGGGTTTTAAGAGGCTTGTGAGCCTCCAAAGAGAACATTTTTTTATTTGGTGGTTTTAATGTACAAAAGAGGCATAACTCACGTAATAAGTTTTTAAAATTTTCATTGGTAGTTTGTATTTTAACATATACATTATGTCATTTATGCTTGTGTGTTATTTTTATAGTTTGTTTTTTATTATTTTTTATTTTATTAATACTAGACTTTTTATATTTACAAGTGTTTATATATATATATATATATATATATATATATATATATATATATATATATATATATATATATATATATATATATATATATATATATATATATATATATATATTGAATCAATATTTGTATGAAGATTTTCATTCAATCAATTTTATCCTTGACATCTTTTACACCATCATACACACCCTTAAATTACAATTCATTTAATATACTCATAAAATATTTGATATATATACATCTTTATTTATCAAAAATATATACGTTTAAAAAATTAAAAAAATTTGTTTTCAATATTATTATTTTTAATTGCATTTCTAGCAGAGCCCAACACCATATAAATATACGCATATTAATTTTAATTTTTAGTTGTTTAAGTTTATAATACACATCAAATCAATTTTAATTGTCGAACATATAAACAATTTTTTTAATCTTTTCGATATGGCACAACCAGATCTATGATGTTATCTTGCTTCAGAATCGCATGAAAACTAGTAGGACACCGCAAATCCCGTAAACAAATTATGGGCAACTAAAGAGAGAACAATATGATTGTAACATCGAAACAGGGGAAAGCTTTAGAATGGATGATTACCCTAGCTATCATCCACAAAAACCACTACCCTATTTTTGATTAAATGATGAAAGGCTAAATGTTTTCAATCGCGTAAACTGACTCGTTTGAATGATTAAATGTATACAAAGAACAACGGAATGGTAAATATACATACTCCAAGGTTGTATTATAACACTCTTAGTAGATAGATTACAACACTACCATTGGAAGACAAAAACACAAGAATCAAGTTATTAACAAATTTTTAAAGGAAAAATGATTTGATAGGAAATTAAGAGTAGCGGAACAACTTCCTACGCTAATCTTGAGGAGAGATATTATGCAAAACTTTCAACATAGTAAAACAGTTATAGAAATCTCAACAACACATTCATAACAAGAACACAAACACCAGATATACATGGGGAAAATCCTTTCGGATAAAAAACCCCACACTCCAAAAGCCCACTCAATGTATTTCAAATCTAATAACAAGATTACATACACTTGCAGAGCAAGTTTCTTACAGGAGTATCACCAGAAACAATTCTAGGAGGATTCCAACTTTACAGTACTTGCAAAGCTCACCACACCAATTGCTTCTCCAAGCCTTCAATTTATAGACCTCCGGTTATACAAGAAACCATCTATGGTTTACAAAACCATGTGCAAAACCTCTCATGAGGTGGACAACATTAAAGAGCAAGATTTCGGTCTAAAATTAGGCTCTCACGTCCACAATATTCTCCCCTATTTTTGACCCTTATAGATGTCATAAAATTTGTCATAATATCTCTAAAAATAGCCCTTCCATGATATACTATCATATGGGAATCTTTTGACAACTCCTATTTCTATTTTTAGAGCACTGACAATGCGAAACGGTTGTAAGAAAATCTTGACTGAATAAACCAAACAAGGTTAAGACACCTTATTTCCAACATAATTAACTATTGGCTTTTAAGCTGCGGAATAGTTTCATCAAATCCTTTGCATATTTGTTTTCATATCCTGGCTTCCCCATCATCCATTATTTTAACCTAGAACAAATCTCCCATCATGCAGCGTTGGACCTCACATGTTTGCCCTCTTCTTCAACCATAACCACCCTCACAGCTCTCGCAAACATCCTCACCGCTTATACATCCATCGTTTCCTCTCCCCACTTCAATACCCACTGCAACTCATGCACAATCAGTTGAGCATTCAATCTCGATCCAACCGCATGGGAAAAGCAACCAGAGGCAAACCAAAGCACCCATCCCCTCCATCAATGAGCTCCACCCACAATGACTCACAAATGCCCCCTGTAGATGTGTGCGACAGAATCTCTCCTACCGAGGAGCCCACGTACTCAAAACCATTCCTCTATTCGCCACTCGGATTCAAACCCTCGTGCAATGAACCCGACACCCCTCTCGAACTTCATCCGGGTCTTCATCTAAGTAGTTTGGAAACCACAGATCCACGAGAAATGGCTGCAAACTAGCCTCTAATCCAAGGGCTATCTCCTCTATCTCGCTTCTTCGATGTAAAATATTCAGTACCAAACGAAACATAAACAATGAAGTAGGCCTTTGCCCTCCAACCATCTCGGACACTCGTATTCGATTCTCCATGAGTACTGCTTCAAAGGATAAGGGCGAGGAAGAAGAGCACCAACAGAACCACCAAACTTCCTGTGACCTGCTTTAAATACTCTAAAAACTTTTCCTCTACCTCATAACAAGTTTTTATAGCTATTGCTTAGCAATCATAATAATGATCTATCAATAGATCTATATTATTCTCGCCGCCAGAGCTCTGGCGTTGTAAATGGGTAAGACAGAGGCCACTTCAAATGGTCGATATCGAATTGCAATCGACGGAAAATTGGGAGGCCGTCGAAGCAAATTATCGCAAAGTGATTTCATTGCCTTGAGATCTTCTCATTTGGAGAAAACCATACGCTATACAAGCCGCGCCGTAGATAATGAATACTATGGACGGGATTTTCAACACGAGTGCCACTTTAGAAACCCAGCATAATACATAGTCAAAAATCACAATTTCTGGTGAAATTTGCTCCAGTAAAATCTCCAAAGGCTTCTGCAATCCTCCGCCGAGTGTGGAAAAGAGGGCTGAGATGGATTGGAAGATGAGACGTGTTTTCGATGCCTGGCGGCAATCCATCCACGGAAGGCACTGGCACCTCCACTAGATTCAGATTCCCCCGCTTCTCTGTAAAAAAAGCTTGATCTTGGCAATATTAAGAGGAGTTGAAATGAATGAGATTTTGATATTTCCTGTGTCTAAAAGCCTCTTGGAAAGCTCCACAAATGGAGAAATGTGGCCGTGAGCAAGCCATGGGATCATCACCACATGAAATTGACTCGCCATTCACACCGCTTCGGAGAGTGCTTTGTAATTCGAGACTCCATCGAATAGAACGAAGAAAGAATGCGAAGTTTCGAGATAATGTAATTATTAACCGAGAGAGGAAATGCGGGTCTTTGGAAAAGAAGCCTATTTTTATAAATGTTATTTTGGCTTTACAATGTGAAACATTGAAGATGCTTACACGTAGCCTCAAATATTTAAATATCATGTAGTTTGTTTATAGTTTTATTTACATGTTTTTGATGTTAAATTATTGATTTGTTTTGTTTTGTATTGGAACGCATCACATTAATTAAAAGAAGGTCACAGAAGTCATGGTAAAAATGAGGCCGAAAAAACACACATTAAACAACTAAAAATAATAAGATTGGAGGAAACACGACACCTAGGGGAGAGGACCTAATAATCGTGCACATAACTTTAGGGGCACCTAGATATATGTAGGTATGTTCGTAGCGTAAAAAGAAAATATCATAGTGTAGTGTATGATTGTGCCATATCAATATTTTCGTTTCGCGTGTTTATTTGGAGGGAAAAGAAGTTTTTGAATTGATTTAATATGAAGAAAATCAATATAAAGCATTTGAAAGAGGGACCAATGACCAGCGCCATATATGTCACATTCTCATCAACTCTTAAAAGTGTAATTAACCAAAAAGTGAACAATTATTGGTGTTTTTGTCAACAACCTATGGTGAAAAGAGATGTACATGTTTTGGTGCCTGCTTGGTTATAGGGTCCTCTCCCCTACACAAAACGCCCTAAAAATAGTTGAAAAAAGCGTCACCAAAGTAGTGTGTCACAATAATAATCAATGTGGCATATTCTTTAGTCAGCAATTCGACATCATATTTCATAATGTTTACCTACACAAGCTAGGTATTAATTGTACATGAGTCAAAAGTATGCTTCAACGGAAATAAATAAATCAACAAATAAACTCTCAAATATTCTCCACATAATTGTGTAAAAGAGGCCTGAAAAAATAAACTCCCCTGTTTTGACAAGCCATTGGATAGAAAATAATATAGTAGATGTTTTTTATGTTGTTTTATATCTTAACAATATGTGGTCATAAGCCAACATTAAAGAATTACCTTCTCCTGTGGTAGACTACACGCCCAAGAAGATAACCTGCCTAAGATGAAAAATTGAGGCATTGAACCTACTCTTGCTACGATGCACATGCATATGGGCTCATATTGGAAGGGTGGAGAGCATGCAAAATATAGAAATGTATGCAAGGATTTATAGTACGCTGATGGAACTATTGTACTCCACAGAATATTGCGGTCATTAATATGGTATTTTGAGGGCCGTGGATACAATATTAGGCGAACAAATGAGTGAGGCAAACAAAATAAGGAGACTCTAAAACAAAATATGGAGACTCTACTATTACTATAATGTTGAAAGCAAATATAAATATGGTGTTTTGGTTAGTTAATGGCGCAATTGTATACTCCAAAAAAATTCTAACTCAAAACAAAAAATTCCATAATACTTTCCAACCCGGAAAGGCCTATCCCTCATGTAAATTTACATGGAGTGGTGAGGTGGTTGTTGACTAGGCACTTTCCACTATTTTAATGGAGTTAAAAAAAGTTAACATAAACCCTGTCATTTTAATGCATCCCGAGTGATTTCTCCACGTTGCTTGTCTATTCACATTCATTGTTGTGAATTTGTTGCGCTTCATGTCAATACATCATTTCAATTATTTATTGAATGCTACGTAAACAATATCCTCTCCATTAAATTATTTACTCCACATTTTGGCGCTATTACTTTGTTTTTATTTTTTATTTTTACATATGTGAATTTATTTAAGTATTGCAAAAAAGAACAACGCTCATATTTCACCCAGTTTTATGGAAGTTAATGAGATTTCTGAAGGTGGGCTGTGAGAAAGAACATTGCTCAGGACAAGCAAGTTTGGAAACAATCTGTACATTGCAAATCTAGTAAGAACATTGCATTTTAAAAATCAATAATAGCAAGTTGGCATAAAATTCATGAACTTTCTAATTACTACACTATAAAAATCTCAAGAATTATAAAATGTTATCTTAGAGCAGATGTTCGATGATAATGCTAAATAATTAAAAAAACTAGAGCAAAACAATATTATTATAGCTTCAATTCTTGCAAAGAAAACCACATAAAAGCTCTTGTTATCTATCTTTTGTTCCTGCTAAGTGCATAGAGTTTTTTTCCGTCTTTTGTTTCATTCAAATGAAGATTGGATAATGCAAACTCTATTGTGAATATCTATTTATAATAATTTCATATTTTTAAGTCAATTATTAAAGCCCAAGCTCAAAATAATCCATTTCCCCGTAAAATGTTAGAGTAGGTATTTACCTTAGCTCATGTTCACCTAGGTACTTTATTTACCTTTATTGTATTTATCCTCACCCACTTATGTGTTTGGATATTTCTTTTATCTTATTTAGATATTAGGAGATATTATCTAGCTATTAGGTACAGTTCTTTCCTTGATCTATGGTATGACTAGATCCTTGATGTCTAGTTCTCTCCTAAATTTATGGTCTTGACTAGTTCTTTGATGACTAGTTATTTCCTTGATTCATGGCTTGATCTACAACCTTCGTGGTTCTCGATTGTTATTCCGCCTATTTAAGTAAGGCCCATTCTCAATGTATTGCATTGAGTTCTATAATAATATATGATATTGCTGCTCATTTGTTTGCAAAGGTTTATGTAAAGTCATTCTGGTGAATTACTTTCATCTTATTGATCATGATGTTTGATTAGCATCTGTGTTCTTGGCTTGGCACGATTTGGTTATCGTTCCTTTCATAAAATGAATCTCTTTGAGGAATTTTTTCAAACAATTCATGTGTCTTTTGTATGCTTCCACATTTTGTATACGTCTACTGGGGCACTTGCAATTAAATATAATAGGAATTAGATTTCTATTACACTCTTAATAATGAAAATATGTAAGAATTTCTTGTGGAAGTTCTAAATATACAACAATTTTAACACTCTTTACCTACTTCTTTATAAATGTTTTCTCATACTTATTTACATGGCAGACAACTACCCCACTCACACACAATAAATTGTCCAACACTACACTTTATTTCCAAATATATTAGGACCATTTCAACAAATTCAATTCCTATGAAATTTAGTTTCTCTCATACTTATAGCTATATATCAACAATTTCTTGTTTGTGTTATAGTCTTCATTGTAATGGGATGTTCTTTGTTATGGCAGACTTTGGTAGTTCATTTTAAAAGCTATTCAGGAAACACCAAGCTCATAATAATGAATGTACTTTTTTTTTTCCGAAATTGATTAGTTGTCCATGGATTGTGTCAAATGTCGTGAGGGTTAAGAGATGGTATCCCCACCATCCCAAATGTAGCCTAGTCATGGGTCTTTGAATCCATAGTCAACATTTGAGCATAAACACTGAGTTATGATGTGCCTAAGGTAAAGCCGAAGATGATTTATTTACAATGTGCCCAAGCTAAAGCCGAAGGTGATTTTTTTCTTCAACCCAACATAAGTACAACTCATCTTGTTTATTAATTTATTAATTTTTTCAACTACTTTTCTATTTATTTATCACAACATCAAGTCTTATAGTCATCTATCCAAGCTCAAAGGAGTAACAAGTCTAGTTATTGTTTCCTAGATTTATTTGAAAAAACTAATTGAAAACAAATACATTATAAGTTGAATGGTGATTCGAAACTTAAAGCTAATATTCAAGGTAGATTTTTCCTGAGAGAGTTTTGATTACAATAGTACAAATATTTATTACATTGTCACCCAAATTAAATGATGGAACACATTATTTTTACAAGATATATATAGTCATTATAGTGTATAAAATTGTGATGCCACATTCTTATATTCCTACATGATCTATATCAAAGTAGGTTGCTTTCCCACGCAATACATTGTTGGGTCAACGACATGCATTTCTAAATATTATTTTGCACGTCATAGTGTTATGAAATTAAAATTTGTTTCATTCAATTACTTTGAAATAATTTCCAATTCATTCCCTCCTACTATGAGTACAACAATTTAACAACATATTATGTTGTTACCTCTTATAACACCGATCGTCTTATTACTAGATTACGAAGATACACGTTGTACTATATAAAACTAAAATTTAAGATCTTAGTGTTCTATAGGATCTATATCAAAATAGGTGGTTGCTCAACGTAATACGTTGTTGCTTTGACAACCTATATTTTTAATGTTTGTTTTGCACTGAATAATCTATCCAAAGTTGTTTCATTCAATTAAATTGGAATATTTTCCAATTCATTCCCTCACACTTTAATTAGAACAATACAACAACATATTACATTGTCACCCAAACTAAATGATGGAACACAATATTTTTACAAGCTAAAGTCATTATAGTGTATAAAATTGAGATGTCGCATTCTTATGTGCCTACATGATCTATATCAAAGTAGGATAATTTCCCACGTAATACATTTTTATGTCAACGATGTGGATTTATAAAGATTTTTTTCACATTATAGTGTTCGAAACTATTAAAATTTGTTTCATTCAATTACTTTGAAATAATTTCCAATTCATTCCCTCCTACTATGAGTACAACAATTTAGCAACATATTACATTGTCACCCCGATAAAAATGATCTGAATCATTACTATATTACATAAGATACACGATGTACTATATAAAACTACAATTTCATATCTTAGTGTGCCTATAGGATCTATATCAAAGTAGGTGGTTACTCAACATAATACATTGTTGCTTTGACGATCTGCATTTTTAATGTTTGTTTTGTCTTGAATAATCTATATTCCAAAGTTGTTTCATTCAATTAAATTGGAATATTTTCCAATTCATTCCCTCACACTTTAATTACAACAGTACAACAACGTATTACGTTGTCACCCAAACTAAATGATGGAACACATTATTTTTACAAGTTATAGTCATTATAGTGTATAAAACTGCGATGCCACATTCTCATGTGCCTACAGGATTTATATCAAAGTAGGTGGTTACTCAATGTAATACCTTGTTTCTTTGATGACATGTATTTTTTTATGTTTGTTATGCACTTTGAATAATCTATCCAAAGTTGTTTCATTAAATTAAATTGGAATAGTTTTCAATCCATTACCCCACACTTTAATTACAATAGTATGATAAGAAGATATTGCATTCACCCAAACTAAATGATGGAACACATTATTTTTACAAGCCATAATAATTATAGTATATAAAATCGTGATGCCACATTCTTATGTGCCTACATGATATATATATCAAAGTAGGTTACTTTCCCATGTAATATGTTGTTGTGTCAATGACATGCATCCCTAAATATTGTTTTGCACATCATAGTGTTACGAAACTATTCCCTTTTGTTTCATTCAATTACTTTGAAAAATTTCAAATTCATTCCCTCCTACTATGACTATAAAAATTTAGCAACATATTATGTCGTTACCCCTGATAACGATGATCTGACTCATTACTAGATTACAAAAGATACACGATGTAATATATAAAACTTCAATTTCAGATCTTAGTGTGCCTACAAGATCTACATCAAAGTAGGTGGTTGCTCAACATAATACGTTGAACTATTTTGACAATCTACATTTTTAATGTTTATTTTGCACTGAATAATCTCTCCGAAGTTGTCTCATAAATAATTAAATTGGAATATTTTCCAATTCATTCCCTCACACTTTATTTACAACATTACAACAACGTTTTACATTGTCACTAAAACTAAATGATGGAACATGTTATTTTTACAAGCTAACATTACATGTGATCGGTTAACATTACCAATTCACCATTTTCAAACATTTACTAATTCAATGTGGGACATTTCACCACCAATTCCCCCTAACAACCTAATTTGGGGGCAACAAACATGTAATTTTTCTATGCGACATTGCATCACCTCCCCCTAATGACCTAACTTGGGGAAAACAAGCGATTAAAAATATTTCCATGTGATTATTTACCAATTTCTATCGATTTCCCCTAATAACCTAACACGGGGCAACTTGCATAAAATCTCTCCATGAGTAACCAATTAAACAATCGACCAATCAATCAATCAATTAACATTCTAACAAATCAAGATCATTCAATCAATACAATTTCAACACAATTGGCTTCCCTAATGACCTAACTTGGGAGTTACGCATGGCCTACCAAATGACCGACGTGGGAGATTATATTCATCACTTTTCCTAGATGACCTAACTTGGGAAGTTATTTTACATTTTGCACTTGCTTCTAGATGACCTAACTTGGAAGCCCTCTCTCACATTTTGTGCTTGCTTCCAGATGACCTAACATGGAATTCTTCATACATTTTACATTTTCTTCCAAATGACCTAACTTGGAAGCTATCACATTACGGAAACACCCATGGAGTGGGGAAAGAGTGCCTTCCCTATATCACTCCTATATGGGTCAACTGTTTGATCAAAATTATTTGGATCCAAAACCACAAAAATGATCTAAATCCATCTGCAATGGCTAGATCTTGAGGATGTAGTTAAAGATTAGATAATAACATGTTTTTCTCGCTACACTCTTCCTCTGGTGGTAGGATGCCCAAATCCTCCGGTTATTCATTCGTATACAAATGTTCGGGTTGGGAACTGATCACTCCCTACCCCATCTCATCGTCATCATACACATTCAAAAATCATCATACATCCTAATCATCACTTTCATTTAGCACACTTCATCTTGACATTTACACTTTTTCACTACGTTACATGGATGAACATGTTGATCCATGGCTCGGCAAGTTGCATGGTTATTTTGGCACACTTTTATTACACATCTATGTGTTCTACTACAACATGGGTTTCTCTAACCTTTCTTAGGTACACATCTCTATCTACTTTATGTTATCGAGCATTCCGCTCACCAACATAAAGTGGGGGAAAATGTAGTCACAAAATCACGCACTTATTATTACATTTATATTGCCAAGTATGTTATTTTATATATGGATCTTGCATGATAAAATTATTCACTAATGACTTATCACATAGTCCCGTAATCAATTATTCAATCGTTATTGTCATTTTTCCAGTACAATCGTTAGTTTTCTATATAGTTTTGGTCATCTCTCGGGAGTCTTAGGTGTTGTAATTTTCTTAATTTTCATCTCTAGTCCTCGAATGGGGTGCCTATGGTAGTGCTAGGGCACCCATGGGCGCCCGGTCCATGATTTTAGGTGTCTTGGTCCTCGTAACACTTGGGTCTAATTTATCTATTCGAGGTTGGTCTTTGTCATTTTCCCATTCGTTCCCCTAGGTACTAGTCGGCATGTCGGGTCATTAGTGTTGAAATTTAAACAAGAGATCCCTATATAAACATAACATACTCACTACATTATGGGTGGACTATCATCTATCAAGGGCTAGCTATCTACTAAGGCAAGTGACTACATTTGGGAATCTTCTACATCTGCATCACACAAGCATAGGGGGAAAGGGTTGTATTCATTCTATTCCATCCACCATTTTCATTTTACATCTAGTTACTACCCCCTACTTCTGCGTCATTGACACTAGGGCACCCTAGGCACAAAATTACACACACAAACACACGAACTACATTGGGTTTGGAATGTAGTGCAACACTTAGTTGTAAGTCCACCATTGTGGCAGCTAAGGTCAGTTTGACCCCTTCATATGCATCTTTTTAGGGATTTGATGCTTTGTATGGGGTTTTGTAGGTAGATCTTCATATCAGATTCATGGAGACATAAGTGAAAATATTGCGACAACTACGTGATAAAGATAAAGACACTGCGAAGATCTTCAGTAACACTTTCAAATTAAATATCTCGAGATTTTTGTAGACCAGAGCACCCAGATCACGGAACAGGGTGCCCATAGGTGCCCCAGTCCTCTCCCAGGTGCCCTAGACAGTCAGATCTTCAACTGTTGCAATTTCCAAGGTAGTACCTTCACATTTTGTCTGTCTGCACATCATCCTCGTTCATGTCCAACACACATCGAGGTAATTAATTTTCAAGTTAGTATCTTATCCATTTTATTTCATTTATTCTACTTCATTTAAATACTAATATAAAATATTTAGCATTTGTATTTCGTCTTATATTGGATATTTCTAGTATTGTTTCTATTTATATTAACTTAGATAAATTCCACATTTTAGTTAATCAAGTAGATCTTCCCGGAGAACAACAAGTCACCTGGAGTGAAGTGTGATTATAAAACCAAGACTATTCCTAAAGAAAAAATGAAAGACACAAAGAAACATTAGTTTTCAAAGGCTACAAACAAAGGCCTTAATGTGATGATCTTGAAACATTTTCTCCAAAGAGTAAGGCTAGAGATTGTGAGAACAATTATCGCCATAGTTGCTCATCATAAGTAGAATGTCCATCAAATAATTGTTAAGTTGGCTTTTATAAATAGAGTGTTAGAAGAAATGTATGTAGGTCAGCCACTGGTTATGAAATTGCAGGGCATGAAAGAAAAGTATACAAGTTTAAGAAATTTTTGCATGGACTCAAACAAACACCAAGATCTTGGTACAATAGGATAGATTCTTATTTGATTAGTAATGGATTTGATAAAAGAAGCGTTGACCGCACACTCTACATCAAAGAAAACAATGGTGGTGTTTTAATTCTTGTCTTGCATGTAGATGACTTAATTTTTTTGGAAATATAAGTAAAGTAATTGATAAATTTAAATCAGCCATGAAGAAGGAATTTGAGATGACTAATTTGGGATTGTTGAAGTATTTTCTTGGCATTGAAGTAAAGAAAACAGAGCATGGCATATTTTTTTCTCAAGAAAAGTATGCAAAATAAATCTTGAAAAGATTCAAGATGTTGGATAGCAAATCAACATCCACACCAGCAGAGATAAGTCTAAAATTAACTAAATATGATTGTAGCAACAATGTAGAACCTACAATGTATAAGAGCATGGTAGGAAGCTTTATGTACTTAAGTGAAACTAGACCGAGATATAATGTATGTAGTTGGTCTAATTTCTAGGTTCATGGAGATGCCAAAAGAGGCACATTGGTAAGCAGGCAAGCGTATTTTGAGGTATGTGAATGGAACACGAAATTATGGAATTTTATATGTTGATGATAATGATTTGAAATTATTTGGCTACATAGATAGTGATTGGTAAGCTAGCCTTGATGATAGATAGAGCACATTTGGATATTTGTTCAATGTTGGTTCATGAGCTATTTCATGGGCTTCGAAAAAATAGTTAGTTGTTTCATTGTCTACTATCGAAGCGAGTATATTGCAGCAAATTTAGCCACTTGTCAAATGATTTGGTTATGAACAATCCTCTCATATTTGCATGAAGAGAAACAAGGAGGTTTTGTTATTTTCTATGATAATATGTCTTCAATTGCATTGTCTAAGAATTTAGTCTTCCATGGCAGAAGCAAAGCATATAACAATCAGATATCACTTCATTTGTGAACTAGTTGAGAAATGTGAAATTGACGTTAAATTTTGTAAGCGAGCTATAGTTAGCTAAAAATTTTACCAAGCCTTTGTCAAAAAAATCTTTGAGCATTTAAGATAAATTCGAGCATTATAGATGTTCAAGACTTTAAAATCAGTCCTTGAAAAGATTTTGTTTGGCTCAAGATTAAGGCGGAGTGTCAAATTAATGGTTTGATAATCTTGAGCCACACACAAATATTCAAATTTGCTTTCCCTTTGTTTCAACCTCCCCACTGATGAGCATTTAATTTTGTGGCCATTTTCTATTTGGTTTTTCATATTTTTGAAATGCCCAATAAAGCCATGGGACAAAGGAAAGCAACGTAATGAAGAAGAGCCGCGAAACCAAGATGGACTTGAAGTCTATGAAATAGCCATAGTTTATATTTCGTTGGGTCCGGTGTTATACCGACTAAGTCAAAGCCTGCATGGCTTCATCTTTATGGGGCCATCAACTAAGTTTAGTAAATCTCATAGTTACGATGTGAATCAGAACCAATCAAATGCAAGCATGAAGTCCGAGCAGACTCACAAGTATGAAGCGCATGGAGCTTTCCCATTGAATGAGACTTTACATTCTAACAAAGTCTATGGATGAAGTCCGATAGCTGATTCACTTGTTTGATCAAAGCTCAAAATCATTGTTTCTTGATTTAATTGATTTCCCAATTTTATCAATTACTAATTATAGTTGCATCCATATTCATATTTTGAATTTAAATTACTTACAAATATCAGAAACTGAAAATAAAAATAGAAAGAAACACCAGATTGTTTACGGGGTTCGGAATTCCTACGTCCCCGGGTTTGTGGTGAACCGATCCATTAATAATGTTAAATATGTAAATACAATAACCTTTACATTAACCAATAATGAATCAAAAAACTGAAAAACTATGTTTCAGACCTTCGAAGGATGTTAATGGAGCTCAGCCTGTCCTTCGCCTTCCTGATCCACTTGCAGTTGTGTCTCCCTTTGGTTCTACGCCTTCGTGTGACTTTAAAAGCACATAACTCTGTCAAAAAGCTCCAAATTAGATAAATTATCACACCATCGCGATCATCTCAAAATTTTGAGAAACTTTCATATATAACTTGAGATCTGGAAGTGAGTAGAAGTGCCCCAAAATTGCACTTTTCCAAAACTGCCTCCTTATTCCTTGACACAGACCTGACACTTTTTCCATTACAAATACAAGTGAGCTTTATTTATACCACTTACAAGAGGGTGGTGGGTTGGTAAGGCCGCTTATCTTTTTAGATGAGGTGTTGGGTTCAAATCCCCCTTCCATAGGTTTAAATGCCCAATTTAGCCATTGACCCCACATTTGGTGGGAAAGGGATAGGATAAGCCTTTAAATAGCTTTTTGTCCACAAAATCCTCCTTATCCCATGGGATTAGGCTTATTTCGTGGAATGGATTAAATAAAATATTATTATTATTATTTTAAATCAAATCCACTAAAACCTGCCAAGTTTCATGCCCATAATATGCCATTTGTCCACGTCAGAGTGTGCCACATCATCATTTGACCACAACTTTGACTATGCATATCTTTCACATATGAACTTAGATTTGGTCCATTCAAAATGCTTTAAGAAAGCTTGATGAGCTCTATACCATGGAACTAATTTTTAAAAAAATTACAAGACCATCAATTTTTCCTTGTCACCAATTTCCACGTGTCACCTTGCCATTGGTCCACTTGTTGACTGTTGACCAAAGTTGACTTCCATGTTGACTAAACTTTGACCGGACATAACTTGAGCTCAGAGTGTTTTTTTCACGTTCTTACAGTCGTTGGAAAGCTCTTTGAAGGATCTACTACATTGAATGGTTTAGGGAAGTTTAGGAACTTTTGACACTAAAAATATCCCCGATCACTCCTCCCTACTGAGAAGGCTTTTTGTCCACAAAAAGCTGTGTATCAACCCACAAAACATGCTATCTCTTCCTGCATTGCAAAAACACATACAAGAACCCAAAATAACATTATAGGTTAATAAAATGCAAATAGTTGATTAGCTAATTACATAACCGATCAGATAATAACACCCAATTAAGCTAGTGTTCAACTAAAACGTTGCAACCCTATCAACTCTACACACAATTGTGAACTGTCATACCCCACTGTAATGCCATCACAAATAATTGACTAGATAATAACACCCATTCTATTATGGAAATCTAGTGTTCAACTGTCACTTTGTGATATGGTTGATTACTTAAATTACAATTTCATAACACAGATCAGTATACTAGACATCTAAACTGCCCACAATTAGGCTAGTGCCCACTGTCCATCTGAAACTATAACAACTGCAAGTATTCACTATCCAGAATAAAATAGACTATCAACACCCAAAAATAGCTATAGTCAACAACTGAATCCACGTGAATCTTCCCAAAAAACATTGTATCGCCATCACAAATAATAAGTCAGATAATAACACCCATCTATAATGGAAGCTAGTGTTCAACTGACACTTTGTGATTATGTTGATTACAACTACAAATATTCACTATCTAGAATAATTAAACCATCAATGCCCAAAATGGCTATAGTCAAAATCTGAATCAACGTGAATATGCAAATATTCTATCCATACACTGAACTGTAAAGGGATAGATTATAAATTGTATGCTTACCCAAATTGGTGAACTGCCATAATCTGCAAAATGATCACCTGGTGCCTTTGCAAACTAGTTTGTTAGTGTAATAAATTTACACCCTAATTGCAACCACATATGATAGTTACAAAAATCAAATTTTCCCAAAATAAGGGTCTTATAAATTAGTGCAAATAACACATGTGGATACAACAAGTTTGTCTATTTATTACAATATCAAACAAGGTGCCCGAATGGGTCTTATAAGCATCCATAAATTTGCACAAATGACAACACTATAAAACTACAAGTTTCAAAATAGACATTTTGATGATGCCCATATCCATGCATATTGTTGTCAGAAATGGAATAACCAACCAAAATGTGAGAAGATGAATATGAGTATGATGAACCTATCACTCAAATCTTCTCTATGAATGCTTCCAAATTATTTCAAAGCTAAATATAAACATAGGATCAAATCCCTAAAATATAGCTTTGAAAATGTTTGCATACTATCACCAGTTACTGCAATGCAAACATAAAGTTGAGGAATGTTTTACCCATCCAATTACTTGGATTTCTCCGTTTAGGTGGTTTTACTTCCCCAGTACTAGAATGAGCATTTACATGAGTTAGATCAACAAATTTTGGTTTGACATTATTTTCCTTTTTAACAACTTTCCAATGTTGCACTGAAGGAACATACCAACACATCTTAACATCATGACCATTCCTTTTACAATGGGAACAAAATTTAACTTCCTTATTTTTAGGAGTCTTACCCATTTTCCATTTTGAACTCTGTCTAGGAAAATGATTCCTCCCCTGTTTAGGAGAGGTAACCTTTTTGCCATTTCTCACCTTACCAGAGTGAGATTGGTCTTTTACACCTGCCTTATCATTCACAAAAGGCATTAACTTCTTTATCATATTTTTCCTCTTCCAACAATATGTTGTAGAATGATTAGTACCTTCACAAAACGTGCAAGGAAAACCATACTTTTTTCTACCAAAGCTATATTGTTCAAACTGAAAGAGTGTTTTAGAAGTCTTAGGATTTAATTTCCCCTTAGTGCTATTTTTAGTGTAAGTGGGAGGAGGTGGAATTTCATTACCTCGTTTACCTATTTTCTTACACCTTTCATTGTTCCTCTTGATGGCGGAATCCTGCAATTCTAGAGGCGTAGATCCTTGGTTGTTGGAAGCTTGTCTTCCTTCAGCTGCTTTGGAACTTTCTCCAATTTCCATTTCCCACTAGAATAACCCAAACCTGCAAACCGAGGTTGATCCTCTACCTGTATTGGGTTAGCATCACCTTGTTCATTTTTACCAAGGCCTTTTCCATTATATCCCATCTTAACCATTAGTTTAGACCCAATTCCCTTAGTGTGTTTTTCAAACTGACCCAAAGGAATATCTGAAACTAAATGAGAGGAAGAATTAACATGTGAACAACTTATAGTGCATTTTGTCATAGTACCTACATCTGATTTGGAAGGCATTTCCTTCTTGTGTTCACCTTGTTGCATAGCTTTTCCAAGAGGGCATCCTTGGTCCGTATTTCTTCCTGCAACTCTTTAACAAAGCCCATCAACTTCTTGCTCTCTGTGCAAGCATCTCATTGACATACTCCTCTTTCTTGGTTATAGAGGATTGTGGCTCAAATTTTAACCACACTATTTCCTCTTCCAAGGAATAAAAATTATCTCTTAGGAAAGAGTTTTCTTCCTGGAGTTGGTGGTTTATGGCTTCAAGCTCATCCAGTTGCTCCTGTTTGGATGACTTGCCCATGATTCCCTATTCCTGCAAACACAACCTGTACTTCCAAAACTGCACACGAAAAAAGAAGATTAACAAGCCCCAAAAATGTCTACACACTAAAAACTGAAAAATCAATACTAAAATGAAGCCAAATTTTCAAACACAATTAAGCAGCATCTAAACTCGATATCAAAACTTGCTCGGAAATTAGCAAGTTTCAATCGTAATAACCGCTTTCGATACCAAACTTGATCCGAAAATGGGTGTTTTATTTTTTCCACTTTTAAACATTTTCAAGGATCTTCAATTTTTAATCAACTTAAAAGGATTTTATACTTCCAAAAATTGATCAAAATATGATTTAGACTGAATTCAAACTGAAATTAAGTTTGCAATTTACTCAAAATTTCATTGTTTGATCAAAGCCCAAAATCATTGTTTCATATTTAATTGATTTCCCAATTTTATCAATTACTGATTATAGTTGCATCCATATTCATATTTAAATTTAAATTACTTACAAATATCAGAAACTGAAAATAAAAATAGAACACAACACCAAATTGTTTATGGGGTTTGGAATTCCTACGTCCCTAGGGTTCGTGGTGAACCGATCCATTAATAATGTTAAATATGTAAATACAATAACCTTTACATTAACCAATAATGAATCAAAAACCTAAAAAAACTATGTTTCAAACCTTTGAAGGATGTTAATGGAGCTCAGCCTATGTCCTTCACCTTCCTGATCCACTTGCAGCAGTGTCTCCCTTTGGTTCTATGCCTTCATGTGACTTTAACAAAACATAACTCTATCACAAAATCTCAAATTGGATAAATGATCACACCATCGTGATTGTCTCAAAATTTTGAGCAACTTTCATATATAACTCGAGATCTGGAAGTGAGTAGAAGTGCCCCAAAATTGCACTTTTCCAAAACTGCCTCCTTATTCCTTGACATAGACTTGACACTTGTTTATTACAAATACAAGTGAGCTTTATTTATACCACTTACAAGAGGGTGGCGGGTTGGTAAGGCCGCTTATCTTTTTAGATGAGGTGTTGGGTTCAAATCCCCCTTCCATAGGTTTAGGCGCCCAATTTAGCCATTGACCCCACATTTGGTGGGAAAGGGATAGGATAAGCCTTTAAATAGCTTTTTGTCCACAAAATCCTCCTTATCCCATGGGATTAGGCTTATTCCCGTGGAATGGATTAAATAAAATATTATTATTATTATTTTAAATCCAAATCCACTAAAACACCTTGCCAAGTGTCATGCCCATAATATGCCATTTGTCCATGTCAAAGTGTGCCACGTCATCATTTGACCACAACTTTGACTATGCATATCTTTCGCATACGAACTCAGATTTGGTCCGTTCAAAACGTGTAGAAACCTTGCCATTGGCTCTATACCATGACCAAATTGATTTTTGAAAAATTACAAGACCATCAATTTTTCACCTTATAGTTGTCGGAAAACTGTCTCACGGATTTGGTCCACTTGTTGAATGGTTGACCAAAGTTTGACTTCCACCTTTGAAAAATATCCCCGAACTTTGACGGACATATTGTGAGCTCGTGAAGTGTTTTTTCAATTCTTATAGTGTATTAGTCAGGAAAATCTCTCAAGGAAGAAGCGTGGAATGGTTTAGGGAAGTTTAGGGACTTTTGACAAGCTTCGCGTCGGAGATTTAAATTTTTATAAAGCCCAACAATGCAACCAATTAAAGTTAGACACGTGGAAGAATTTTGGAAATGTATTTGAGCAGATTTAAAATCTGTGAAGAGATGGATTTAATATATGTTCGAGTATGTGTTGAATTCAACGAAGTTTGATAGACATGGGGAGCTATATAATTAGCAAATGAAAAGAAAGAAGACATGAAGAAATATATGCAATAGCATACAAAGCAAAAGCTTAAAGGAGAATATAGTAGAGGTAGAGAGCCATAGTTCAAGGTCTTTCATAGAAGAAGAAAGACATGTGTAGTAGCATGAGGCAACAAATAATTTTTTAAGAAAAAAAAAAAAAACGACAAAAGAAGAGAATAAAAAAGAAAAGAAAATTTGCAAAGTCATAACTTTGAGTTTGTAAAGGCTTTCTAAATCAAATATATAGTTATATTTTGTTTCTTATTGTGTTTCGGCTTTATCTTTCTCCTATGTTGGTTGCGAGTTGACACCAAATTTTGTCAACATTTGATAGCAAAAGAGTGAATGACCCTTCATATGAGAACACATCATTAGTGATGAGGATTTTCTACATAGGCAACAATTTAGTGCTCCTACATATTTAAGACATGCGATCACTAAATGTAAATTTACCAATTTCCTTAAATTTTTAAGAAGTTTCTATTTAAGAAATGACTTTCCAACCCAAGCAACGAGAGGAGCCATAAAAATCAACTAATTGTTTTTTGAATTTTCCTTGCAACGTGACACACTTATTAAAACTTCACTCCCAAATTTTCCCCAACTCTATTACTCTTAAAATTAAGAAATCTTTGGCATCATATTACTCTCGAGAAAACATATTTTTCTATGCAGCATCTGAGGAAATAATTTAGTTTTCCCTACGCATGGGCCCGCAACCGTAGGCCATGGTCCTATGTTGGGGCTTGCTATTTTTATTGAGAGGGTGCTGCTGAGCTAAAATAGGAGCTTAAGCTAGTTTGGGGTCCCATGCAAGTTGTTTTCAGCGGGCGCTGCTAAGCAAAAATAGGAGCTTTAGCCAGTTTGGGGTCTCATGCAAGTTGTTTTCCACTATTGTTGCTTTGTGCATAACCCTGAAGAGCTCCCGAATAGATTTTTGGAGGGAAAAATAAAGAGGGAAACTAAAATGTGAAGCCAAGTGGCAGCAAATCTAGAGAAAAAATCTAAGCGGGTGAATGAATTTTTCTGCTCCCCACTACTTGCTAGCGCTGGAAATGGTCTTCCTATCCTTCAATGGGAGAGATTTTTATGGATGTTTGTCTGGGAGTAGCATTAGCGGTTGCAAATAATCTACATGGGATCCGATCTGCACCCGATTTGCAGGAAAATAGGAGCAGTGACCCCAGCCTGGGACCGCGTTCTTAGATTTCACTTTTAACACGGAGGCAAAGTTAAATATGATGAACTATCAACCTCGCTCTTTAGGGAAGTCTCCATGCGGAGACAATCTTCCCCAATCATGACAAATGTATCGCCCATTTGAATATGCAACGTTAAAATTTTCTGCATTAGATTAAAAGTGAGGTGATACTTTCTCCTACAAAAATATGCACCAAAGTATATTGTCTAAGTTTGTCTATCTAGATCATTATGTCAGCTATGAAATTAACAATGGATATTATGACGCTGAAAATCTATGTCAAGCATTTGCAGTTGCAGAACAATATTCCTTAACAAGGCTGCCAGATGGATGAAATCCAGAATGATAAAAATAGAGACCAATTATATGATTAAAAGCTGAAATAAAAACAGAGACAAATTATGTGGTTTTGAAAACCGACAGGGGGCAAACTGGTGAAAAGATAGTTAATAGCCATTAATGTTCATGGTAGCAACAGATGGTATATCAACACAATAAATCTTTGTCCCCACCTTGCAATATCTTTATTCAGAGAGTATTTACAGATGGCAACCAGTTGTAGGATTTCATGAACTAGGGATACAACGTTTTTAGTCCTAATTACAAGAAATGAAACCTATTTCTGTGTACAAAATTATCGGCCAAGTAACAAAATTTTGAAACGGCAATTACAGACCAAAAAAGTTACCCAAATAATACATATTCGCTGTTACTCTAATAAGATCTGCTCGTCCATGGAACAAAAAAACTTTGGACGGATGATCTGCTATGATGCTATCGTATCTGGTAGCTACTGTCAACTGATCTAATTGCTAGTTATGGTTGGTGAGGGTGAACAAGGCCGCCGCACTCTTAAGCTCGTGGTCTATCACATGATCCAAACAATGTGTTTCTTTCAAGGAAGACTCTGCACTGCAGCACAAATCATAGATCAGAGATCAACAATCAAAGCATGGATTATTATGATTACAATTATATAAAAATTTCAATAACATTCAATAATAATTTCAATACTATATAAAGTCTAAAATAGGACATTCAAGATAGCAACTTTCGTATGAATAGTAATAAGTAATGCTCTTTATGATTTTACAGTATATGATAATTATGATGATATCAATAATTTTGGGTGTCTTGCTACCTTCAGGATAGCATCATAGCAATGCACACCCAATACTAGTTTCAACCATTGAAGCAGTAACATTACCTGTATGGTTCAGTCTAAACTTCACATATATGTACAATGCATGCCAAAAGAACCAGGGATTCAGTTACAGAGTAAATGATTACTCATAAAACATGTGTCATCGGAGAAATCACATCCTATGCTATACACCCAAAAAAAAAAAAATTAAAAATGTTGCACCCAAATTTCATTTGGGTCAGATCAAAAACATACCTAGATTCATACGCTTCCTTGGAATCTCTATACGCTTGTTGCCTTTGTTCATATTCAAAAAATTTATAGCTGGGCCGGATTAGATCATAGTTAGATTGGCGATAAAGGGCCTGCCCCTCATAAGGAGAGTGGTGCATGTAAGGATAAATCCAAGCTGCAGTGGAGGTAGGCATTGCTGCATGCTGTTGCGACACAGACACGGGGGTCCCAGAGACTGGATCTGCTGCTGAGCCATAGTCTGTTGTTCTAAAACCAATAATTGGCTCCTCACAAAATCAAGCTCTTCTTTGAGCCTGTCAACCCGAGTGTCAAGCATAACGATGATGCCAAAGCAGCCATGGACGGGATCCTTCTCGCGGGCATTGGCCTGGTAAACAATAGATTTCATGGCGTCGCTCTTCTGAGAATCATCCAGCTGTTTGAGAATCCGCAAAATGTTGCTCACCCCGAAAAGTTTGTGCACATTCAGAAACTGCTTGGGCTGATCCGGCGGGAAGTATGGCGCCAGCGGACACTCAGGCGAGCATTTTCTTCTCTGGTACTTGCATACAGCGCATTCCTGACCCGTGCCGCCCTTTCCCGTCATAATAATACTATGTGTGCTCCTACTGCAAAATATATAACACAGACTTTTTCACACTAGAAAACAATGGAGGATAATATGGATATTTATATGTATTTGTACAACCTGCAAACAAACCGAGACTTTTTCTCCGACGAGGACGATACGGAGCAGCAAAAAAATAAATAGTCAGAAGAGAAAGACCCGCTCAGCCTGCATGCGTGTCTACGCTTTTCTCTCATCAGGATTTTGCCAAAATTAGTTGTGTTTCTTGGTGTTGCAGAAACCGAGGAGAAGAGAAAAGATTCAAGAAAATATAGGGACCTCGTATGCTTTTTTTTTGGGTGTTTGAGTTGGCAGGCAGCGGCGAATTTTAACGGACACGTAGAAATGTGAGGTCCTGAAAATGTGCTGGAGAATTGCACGAGTTGAACACCTGTCGTTGTGTTGCAGCGAGACACACTGCAACGCATAATCCTAACTGATCGGTAACATGGCGGCGTTGACGCGCAAATCTTCCTCCAATCATATTCCATGCAAAATACGCGCATACCCCTAACTAACCATATTCCCCGCTATCTCTGCATTATCATCTTCTTAATTTTAATGGCGTTGTTTATCTTTTTATGACCCAACTACTCATTATCAGTTGCCATACCTAATTGTCTTGTCTTTGTATTTGGGTTGTCCTGCATTTCCTACAGGTGTACGCCTCGAAGAAATTTACTGTTGTAACTGAAATTTCTTTTCCTGACATGGCTTTCAGTGCCATAATGTGCGCTGTTATGAGTTTTTAATAGCATAATCATTGCAAGCTTTTCTCCAGGAAACTTTGAGATACTCGTTTCGAATTCAAACAATTTAATTTGGTGGACTGTGGAAGCTTATTCAATTCTACGTTATAGAGATGGATAAAATTGTGTGAGCCATTTTTTCATCAACAATTTGGTTATAGGTAACATTAAATGTTGATAGATAAAATTGTGTAAGCGATTCTTAGATCACCATTTCCAATCATAAGAACCTTGATACAATGCAGGGGAGCAAGGATATTCGTCCAAGCTTATGATACACAGAAATTGAGAATCCATCCACACCAGGAGTACATGGAAACTGTTGCTATACCTTGCACATTTGATAAGCTGTGCCTCTTATAACAGATTGCATATTCTATAAATTGTCGAAATTGTTAACCAAAAGTCGATTCCCATTTTAATACATATGATGGAAAATGGAAAATATGATAATGCCATGTGTAAGAATTAATTATTGCTCTACAATGCAGAAAACTAATCGCTGTTTTCAAATGGAAATTTCCATGGCCCCTTAGATATCAGTTTCACTGTTTTGGAATTTATTTTTAATTTAACTCTTTTTGGTAATTTAGAGTAATTGGTGAATACCTGGCAACATGGAATTTTCAAAAGTGTGCCTCTAACATAAAATCAAGCACTATGAATCAATTTGTAAATGTTCTTGCTCCATATTTTTAAGATAAACCAAAAATCAATTCACCACCAGAACTAAAAATGAAAACAAGAATTAAAAACTATCATTTTATTGGGAGTAAATTTATCGTAGACTCTTGTCATAAAGAGCTCGAGAAAAGATATGCTTCCATAAGCGTAGGGCTTATGTATAATCACTAAGAATGGTGGAATAGTTGAATAAAATAAATGCTTCCGTACATGAAGGGCCAAATGTTAACAAATGTGAAATTTGATGGTGTAACTGTTTAGGGAGTAAATATGTTGTATAAATGCAGGCCAGAAACAATTTTTTTAAAAAAGCACTTGCTCATTACTTCGATGGTCGATATGATTTTTACGATGTTTCCTTATCTCAGATGAGATATATCACTGATCCAAAGATGAATACTTCAAGTGACCCGTTAAGATGGCAATAGTTTGTGCCATGTGTTATATTCACAATTAGTTTTAGGATTATTTATACTTATTATATTGGAAGTTTTAATTTTAATTTTGTTTAGGTTGAATAATTTTGACAAAGGTAGTATAGTACATGTAGTTATGTACTAATATTATTATAAAAATGACATAACAATATGTCAAAACAATGGTAAAGTGTTTTTCATTCTCTACACATATACTAGCAATCGTACGTGAAGTGTACGATGAAAACGCCGAAAGCTATCATGCGAGGAAGTCAAAGTGGAGGGAAAGAACAATGCAAGAGGAAGATGGGCGAAGAAGGGGTATGAGGGCGGAGACGTGTAAAGGTGGGGAAATCAAAATTGGGGAAGCAATCTGAAACTTTACATGTAATGCCCGTTGGGCATTGACTTCTGTTTCTGCCACCTTGCCCCTACTTGTTTTTCATTGAACGTTTATTTGAGCTCCCTTTTTATCGTCAGGTGACTTTGACCTTATTGCGGAGTTATTTTGGAATAGTTTCTTCCCTTCTTTCACTTTGTCTCGCCATCTCGTTCTGTCGTAAGTGCTCTTTTGTTGCCGAGGGTCATTTCTAACTTTCGTCTAGTGAGCTTATCATGATTTTGATCAGTGGAATGCGTAATGACTTTTTGTTAAAAGTTCTAATGGAATATTAAAACCTTTTCAAGGCATTTGGGCATTTTTTTTTAGGTACCTAAAGTTTTTTTTTTTTTTTTTTTAGCTAAGATTGGCATGTTAGTAGTCATTTCAGCCTTGGTTTACGTGGAAGGGGAGAGAGGTTTGGTGGTGGTACCTTTGTAGGAGGGGACTATTTTTCTATGTTGAAGGGCCCATAATAAATGCACAACTTAATGTTTTATCTACAACTTTTGTTCTCCCTGGCAAGTAACCTTACCTCATGCGTGGGTGCCTTGAAATTAAATAATACAAAAAGACTCTTGTGTTGATGTCAGTTGGAAGTTGGGTGAAAATTCTGGTCTTTCCTTTAATGATCTTTAATGCGTATTGTTGACATCGACGGGTTTGCTGTTCCACCGTTCTCCTGTTCAACAGTGCTAGTACCATTAGTTCTCCATTAAGGTTCTCAGATTTCTGTTGTACGCATTCGGCGTAAAAACCAGGGAGAAGAACAAAAGAGATGATGTTTGAAAAGTTGATAAGTTTTACAATTTGATGTCTCAACGTTACAAATTGGGTGAGGAAGTATCTAGTTGCAACTGCTTTTAACATTTTGTAATAGACGAGGAAATTGGTGCAGACACCAGTGCAGTGGTGGTGTAGAAAACATGCCGCGATGCTACCAACAAGCCTGTAGCAATCAAAATGTGAACCTCTAAGCCTGTGTCTGTGTTTCAGTCAAAGTAGAAAACGCGGATGCGAGCTCTCATCCACACCAAGTCTTGCACAGTTTGCAGAAAATCGAGAACAACAATGAAATAACCTTGATGAAAAATCGAGAAATGGTGCACAAATATCCAAATGCCATTGCGTGTAAAGGTGTATTTCAGAGGCAATTAAATATATTGAAGTGTGCAGAGTTTAGGATCGTTGGCTGTATTTAAAGAGTACTTTTGGTAGTAGCTGGTATACATATCAGAAACGCTGGGGTCAGTAGATGGCAAGTGTCAGGGCCTTGCGGACCAGAGAAGGGCATGCTGCGTGTTGTTGGACTGCGTGCGGAGGCGTGTAAGAGGCGTTCCCTTCTGAGTTGCGTGGGTTTTGATGAAGCTTCAAGCTAGTGAAGCAGGCGTGTTACCTCCACTTTTCATTGGGTGCTGCGAGGTGTGTTTTTCTGCGAGCGAGTGAAGACGGTTCACGAAGAAGACGGGCATTTTCAGTTAATGAGACAAAGTATCCAATACTTGAAGGGACACTGAAGTCATCTGATCTAGAGCCACGATTAGCAGGACATTATGGGATCCCAACAAATCGACCAACTTGGCCTTTGATTCAATCCAATGCATTCTTGCTATAGCTTCAGGGGATGGCAGAATCAAGTTATTTGGTGGCGATGAAGCTCAAATGTTATTGCAATCTCCCAACCCAACCTCTTGCAAGTTTTTGCAGTTTCTTGAGAACCAAGGTATCCTACTGAGCGTAACATCACAGAATGCAATTGAGGTATGTTGGAGATGAGAAAGGGAATGTGTCTGTTTTACAGTTTGATCAAGAATCAAACAAGATATTGTGTATGCAGTGTTCTGTTCCTGTGTCTGTCACTCATGGGGTTGTTGCTGAAGGGATTCAGGATCGTTCTGTCATTTGTATCTTGCCCCAACCACCTTATGAATTTAGTAGGGTTCTTGTTGTCTTTAAAAATGGTTTACTTATTTTGTGGGGTATTCAAAAAAAAAAAGCATGGTTATAGCAATAGGAGGCAATGAAGAGATTCAACAAAAGAAAAGTGTTACAGAAACATATCAAGGAGAGGTTCGATCCCTGGACCCCCTAAAAGAAAAGATGATGAAAAAGAAAAAGAAGTATCATCTGCATGTTGGGCATGCTCTAATGGGAGTAGGGCAGCTATCGGTTATATTGATGGAGACATCTGGCTATGGAGTGTGCCAGTAATGTCAAAACTGAAGTCCATTTCTGATGCTAAAGGTTTAGAATCATGTGATCCTCAATCTTCGTCAATATCCAAATTGCAACTTTTCACTGGCAAAAATAAATAAATAAATACCCATAGTTTCAATCAGACGGCAGCCAAGTAATGATAGCTGTGGACGTCTCTATGTTTTGGAGTTGTTGATTCCACCTCTTCAAATGTTATTCGGGAGTTAGCCAGGCAGCAGGCTTGTTGCAGTATAGTAGAAGCCTTTTTGAGCGCTTCCAACAAGCGGGAGACCTGATGAAATTTATTACAAAGATTCTCTATTGAGACTTTACTTGTTTTACGATGCAACTCATGGAAGAGGCAGGAGGGGCGATGTTGAACCAGGAGGAACAGGCATGAGCTGTTTTTCCCCTTTTCCAGCTATTTCTTTTATAATGATTGCATGATTATTGCTTGTTCTCCTGGTAAATGTGTGTTGTTTTTGTTTTGGGATAGCTTTGCGTGTGAAAATATCAATTGAATTGTTGTGTGGTTGTGGTACGCCTTTCCCGCAAGATTGTAGTTTTTTTTTGGGATAAAATGTGCGTGGAGTCTTACTGGATACATCTATGTTATGCCTGTAAGAGTAGTTTTGTCCTTTTTCGACCTGGTAATGGACCATCTTCAGCGTGGCAATGAGTTATTGTTTGCTTAAGTTTTGTCCTCCTTTGAAATAATAATAATAATAATAATAATAATAAATGAATAAAAATATTTACCTCATGAGAAGTTGTGTTTTTATTGCCTTTTGATGTTATCAGATCTGGTATTAATTTTGTCTTGGAAATGATACTAGAGAGACCCTTGCTCATCCTTTTCTTTTAAGCAATCTAATTTTGGTATAATCTCATCCCAATTTCAAACTTGGGAGGTCGACTGCAAGGCTGGAACATCATAATTTTCTATTCTTTTAGAAGCTTTAGCAAACTATGTGTTATGCTCGTCGTTTGTGACCGGCTGTGACTAGAAAGTGGGTTTTCGACAAGGTCTTATCCGAAGGTTTTCTTGGCCAAATCTAACTTGCTTACCCTAAAATTTTAGTACCCTAGCCAAGGGATAACATTGTTAGTCCTACATTTGACTTATCTCCCTAACTGGACTTATGAAAGGTCCACCGACTGCTTTGTGACGGAAAATTGGAGGGATTGTTACAGGAAAAACTTTACTCAAACCTTTGGAGAGAATACCTACAGTACTCGAGGCACTCTCATTTTGTACATGGGATATCCTATGCGCCTGACACAACTGTGTAAGTTTTCTTAAATTTTTCTTTATTGTAAGAAAAGCCTTTCCTTGTCGGATGCATCCACGGTAGTGAGTGTATGAATAGAGTTTTACCCCCTTCCGAGTAATAAACAATGATGTATATGTTGGATGTGGTTAACATGAACTAATTCTGTGGCTTGAGATGCTTTTGGGGACCCGTGAAAGGGAAATTACAATTACCCCAAAACAACAATGTCTTATGAGACCTTTCTTCGTTATTTCAGCAAGTAAGTTAACAGTGTATAACATTGAAATATTTATTATGTTGGGAATGAAGGGTTTTTTTGTTGAGGGATGTGCGGAGTTGATACTTGCGGCTTAATAGTGCTTTCAAAGTTTCAACTTATCGTATGTGGACGTTGTTTAACCTTGAATATATATATATATATATATATATATATATATATATATATATATATATATATATATATATATATATATATATATATATATATATATAAACAATAAAAAAAAACATCAGCTGCATTCTTTAAGGTGTACGCATGTGCAATGCATTCCTTTTTACATGATCTTTGAATTGGGTCCTTGAGTGGCCATAACCCCCCCATAGGCTGTATGAGTTTTAGTGGACTTGTGTGGCATTCTTGGTCTGAGTAGGGATGTTCGGAATAATAAAACTTGTTACCTTTTTTTTGACATTATCAGGAGAATTTACTATTCCATATCGGGTGGTTGTTGTACGATTCCTTTATTCTGTTTTGTGAATGTGAAGCTGCTATCGCTATTTTACTTAAGGAAAATAAAAAGGTGTATTATGTGGGAAATTTGTTATAATTTAGAATGTATGGTGTAAGAGTAACCTTGGATAGAAAATGCACAATTTTGGCTTTCATATGTCCTGCAGTGTGCCTTTTGTTAACTAGATATCTATTTTGTTTACATTCATACAAATTACTTTTGCTTATGCCTTGGAATGGAAATCATGCACTAGTCATTCAATTAATTTTGATGAAATATCTGGGAAAGAGGGAATGCATGCTCATGCCAGTTCTTTTGAACTGACAAAAGCTAACATGTTTTTACAGGTTGTTTTCCGAGCTCAAGTATGAAAGAAGTGGCTGTTGTAGTTGCATAGATGATATCCACTTTGGTGCTTCAGACGTTGTTTTTATGGTTATACTATTGATAACATCTAGTGGAAAATTTTTAGAAGAGGATCAATGTCTTAGTAATTTTGTATCGTGGATTATGTCGTCTTAACTTTAGAACCTTGAATTGTCTGTCTATCTTGGAAAATATAAGAAAATTTGTTTACCACTTGTTGAGTGACCTCAGTGGATTATCGGTATTCTAAGAGTTGATGTAACCTTCTTTTTTGTTTTCGTAAATGAATATTGTTAAACTTTATCCCTGCGATTAAATGTTGAGTTAAATCTTTCTAATACTTAGTCATAGTGTGTTATAAGTAAAATAAGATGGGTTGTTTATACTTATAGAAGTTAAACTAAAATTTATATTGCAAATAAATTGGTGCAGAGGTGACCAACTTGAGAGCATGTAATTCCATAAGTGATCAAGATGAAACTATCCTTTGTTAAGTAGCATTATATAACCTGATTATCCCTAGCTACACTATTGAGCATTATCCCTTTCATGGTGAAATTCTTAAGTGAACTTTCAGGAAATCTATGGTTAGTTTTGGAAGATAATAAGATTTAATAAGCAAGATTTAACACTTTAGAAACCATGCAATCTATCTCTCTCGCCATTGGAAGGCAAATTGTTTTATTTTTATAAAACTCTTTTAGTAAAGCCTAAGTAAAATCTTTAATAATTCTAGTTAAGTTTTCAAGTCTCAATTATATCTTGGTAATAATTAATGAGGTCTTGAAGATGTTTTCAACTCAACCTTCTCCCCTAACCTCTTTCCAAGGTGCCTTGTCTTTCTTCTCCGAGTTTGTTGAACGCAAACCCATGTTGTCATATGGGCATGAACAAGTTCTAGTACCGTAAGTGTAAATAGATGGCCTTGTGGAATTAAAATTTCTCCTTTCTCTAAATAAACGAATTAAGCAAATAAATGTCATAATAGAGAAGGTTTAAGGACGATTACTCGAGTGTAAAAAAAAAAGAGAATAAACTTAGCTTGGTAAGATGAATTGTATAAATCATATCTTGAGCCTCCTTGAAAACGTAAGCTAAGAATTGCAAGATGTCCTTTTAAAATAAATAACCCTCAAGAATATCTCATTATAGTTGGCCTTATTTGTTAGAGTGTTCTGTGGTTGGACTTCTATGTTGTCATGTCTAAAAGAAAAGTAAATTGTCCTTGATAGGTGTGAACGCTTCCGTGCTGCCTTCATGTCCATCCTTGTATCAAGTTGTTCATAGTGTTAGTTGTATCCTTGGTGATGACATGTTGCGTCATGTTATGTGTCAAGCAAGTCAAAAAAATCCTGTCTCTTACTGTGTTGTTCTCGTGTGTGATTAGTTGGGTCGTTACATTACACATCACTAATTGAACACAAGGTTGTTAAGCATTTGAAGTCGAAAAGGCATGTTGTGCTAGACGAGAATGCACTGTGTACTTCCTCTAGCACTTTTCAAGCATGCTTTTAGTTGTAAGCTCGAGTAATTGTAGGGAAAACATGTGATGTAGGACCACCCTTTAAGGATTGACGTAGTAATGAAAGTAAGATTTTATCAATTGATTGAGAATTTCTTTTTTACTATTTTTTTAATATGGAATTTAATAAACTAAATTCGATATATCGGTTTACTAAAATCATCTCTAGCATCCATGCTTAGGTAATTTTCCGAAGTGACGGAGCATTCGCGCATAAATGCCTTTCGGCATAATAAAATTTTACGATTTCCAAGCTATATAAATATTTTAGATTTATCCTCATGTTGAGTGCATACGCTAGGACTTGTTCAAATGGTGTCCCATTAGTTGTCGGATGGGGTGGAGTATTCGCATGTGCAAATGTCTCATTGCATAAATCTCACCAATACTCGGGAATACTCGACAACTTAAAAATACTCAAATTTCATTAAAAAAATTTGCAGACCAAAACTAGTGTATTTGCAAAGCATTTTCTTTCATTGTTATTAATGCTTTCTTTTTGTTTGGACCTTTATGATAGCCTTTAGTCTTGTGTCTGAGGATGCGCAAATTGGAGTGTAAACACTAAAAAAACTCTTAAAATAGCAACAAAAAAACCTACGCATTTGTTGATATGTGAAGTCAACATTTGAATAAGTTTTTGCCTGCTACATTTGAAGGATGCTCAATAATATTATGTGTGATTTAAATACAACTCTAATTGTCTTATCAAATGACATTAGGAGACACCTATAAAAATCCAAACTCACCAAGTAACTACTAAATCCAAAGAACTTCATGACCAGCCTTGATCGCACCTCTACACTTTACCTCGGTGGATGACAAGGGCGATCAATGTTTGTTTCTTACATGCCCATGCAACTGGATTAGAGCTAAGGTGAAATAAAAACCATAAGTAGATTGTCATGTATGACAACAACATCCCTCATCAAAATATGTAAATCCCTCAAAATTACAAGATCCATATGGTGAATAATGAATGCCAAAATCAAAGTCCCCTAATATAGCGTAAAATATGTTTTACTACTTATCAACGACTCTCATGAGGCTCATGAAAAAATGAGAGACAAGGATTACAAAAAAATTATATCGAGACGAATATGAAAGAGGTACAAAAGACTCCTAATTAGTTTTTAATACAAAGTGTCATCAACTAAGTTATATGTAAAATCAATAGTCAATTCAATACCTTACACAAATAGAGTGGGAGTGGGTTACAACTATAAATATTGAATCACTGAAGTAAATTTGAATCATACTTCCTCTATCTAATTTATATAGCCTCTACAGACATTGGATTTGGAGGAAAAGGAAATAATGTAATGAGACCCAAGTATGTCATATCAAAAATTTCCTTCAACTTGTTATAAATGTCATGAATAAGAGAACCTAAACTTTCAAAGTGAGGATGAAATCATCAACATACAAAACTAATATAAAAAAATCAACCACTCTTTAGAACATATACATTATGGTCAGCTTCACAATGATGAAAACTAGCACACAAATATAAA
This sequence comes from Taxus wallichiana var. yunnanensis, assembly GCA_018340775.1. NCBI lineage: Eukaryota > Viridiplantae > Streptophyta > Pinopsida > Cupressales > Taxaceae > Taxus > Taxus wallichiana. Next base: position 850,407,562 of record CM031242.1, on the reverse strand, counting down.
TCATCCATATTATTATACCAAGGTTATGGAGCTTGCTTGAGACCATTAAAAGAATGACGAGTCCAAAAACAAATGAATAATTCGCACAAAGTCCTAAGGTTCATCTATATAAATATCCTCATGGAGATTACCATATTAAAAATCACTTTTCACATCTATTTGATATAGTAATCATCGGTGAAAAGAAATAAGGGTGAGAGAAAGTAACATAGAATCCATCTTTACTAAAGGAGAAAAGGTATTAGAGTTATTCACCCCTTCACTTGTGAAAACCCTTTACCAAAAAGACGAGCCTTATATTTGTCAATCAATTCATCAACTACATACTTGGTATTATAGACCCATTTACATCACACAATCTTTCTTCCCTTAGGAAGAGGCACCAAATCCCAAGTGTTATTCTTCAAAAGAGAAGAATATTGCTCCTCCATAGAAGCATCCAATTCTTGATGCCCAAATTCTCTCGAAAAAGTGATAGGATCACTAGAAATAGCTTGACTCAAAAGAGCCATCCCTGAAGGCATAAAATGAGTAAATCGATAAGTAATGAAGGCATAAAATGAGTAAATCGATAAGTAATACCACCATAAGTATGAGTTTTAGTACATCAAGGATTACTAGTACCACCAACCAAGCCATCGAATACTTGCATAGTAGATTGGTACCACTTGGGCATGTGTGGAAAAGGAGGAGGAGTTGGAGGAACAAATTCCACAAGATGAGCATCATTACGATCAACAAGAATCTCCTCTATATGGGATGAAGAAGAAGGAGGTTAAGAAGGAGAGATATAATGATCCATGGGAGTGTCAATCTCATCAACCCAAACATCGAGCTCCAAAATACAACCTCATGGGTAGAAGGATCAAGAAGATGATATTCCTGCACATTCTCAAAATATTCAAAATAATTGATTTCTTTGTTGTTCTTCATGGATTTCCTCTAGTCATTAGGAACAAAGGCCCATGCCTTGCTCCCAAAAACATGAAAATATGAGACATTATGTTTTTTCGCATGATCATGCTTCTTCATTAGTAACTCCTTGAATTGCCTTATGTGGAACTTTTTCCGAATGAAGTTTATACAATTCAAAGATTCAACCCTTTGAAAGTTATTGGGACTGGATCATGCAACTAGTTATTTCCTTGAGTGTCGATTCTTATTTTAGTAACACCATTTTATTGAGGAGTTTAAGGAACTATGTAATGATATAAAATACCATTTTTAGTATAAAATCTTTAAATGCATTATTAATATACTCCTATCATTACCAATATGAAGATTTTTATGTACATGACCTAAGTTTCCTCAACAAAGGCTTTAAAAATATAAAAATTATCAAATACACCACTCTTATATTCCAAGTTATTCTTGTGAAGTCGTTAACTAAAGTTAGAACATATCTAACACCAAACAAATGGCTAAAAGGAAAGTTCAAAATATCACTATGAGCTAACTCTAAAGGAGCCTTAACGCGAGTAGCCCACACCTTTGGAAAGGGATCTTGATGTTGTTTCCCAAGGATGCACCATGGGAAAACACTATCATCAAGAAAATTTTGGAATCCCAATAAACATGTCATGTGAAGTGAGCTACTACAAGTACCCATAATTGAGATGACCAAACCTATTATACCACAATATGCTCTCTGAATTAGAATGAATAATCAAGGATGATCATGCACTAGTGTCAAAATTGTGAAAGAGATACAAATGTGAATATGTGTCCATGACACCTATAAATACAAGCTCATCATGATTTTTTTATTAAAGAGTTATCCATTTTGTCAAAATTTTGAAAAATCTGGGTGAATCGGATATTCAAGGAATAAGTGAAACAAGCACTCTGTTTTACGTGTTTCCTTCTTTACCTCTAAGACCGATGTACTTAAGGGAATCAATAAAATAGACATTTATTGAGACTATGGGAAATTTTCCAATGTTCTTTTAGTTCTCTATAAATATGCTATACCAGACTTTGGCACAAGTAGAAATGTATCGGTAAAAAGTGGTCCTCGATGGCATTGCTTGAAATTTTCCCAAGTTCCGATTGTACCTCACAGGTCCACATACACCGAAAAAGGTAAAGGAAAGAGGTTGGATCATTTAAGTCAGCAACTGTAAGAACTCCCGGAAGAGTTCACATGTTCCACCATTCCACCAAAACACTGCAACACCGAAAAAGGTAAAAGAAAGGAGGTTGGATCGGTAAAGTCATCTTTCTTTGGAACTTGGTGAATTGTTCCTCTATTTCACAGATGCTTCGGAAATCCACCCAAGCTGTAAACGGTTGAATTAGTGATGGAAGGACCAGTAATAACATTCCAATGTTCCTTCAGTTCTTTGTCTACCCGTCTAGATCATCTCAAATGCAAATTTTCTCAAAAACTATCAATTTTCACCAAATGGAGGTGGTTATGAAGGTTTCAAACTCAATTATTGTAATGAAATGTTAAAAAATAAATGTATTTATGCCCAAATTGAATATTTTAACTCAAGTTATGGAACTAAATTGAGAAGTAGTTAAAATAACTACTTTTGGGCCAAATGAGCCTATAAAAGGGTGAATTATGATTGTAAAGGGGTTGACTCCCTATCTTTGACACTTCTTATGGATCTCTCTCTCTCTCTCTCTCTCTCTATATATATATATATATACACTTCTATCGGAAAGGAATGGATGTAAATTTGTGCACACTATTTTTCTCCATTATATAATAATTCAATGGTTTTCTTATTCTCACATTTATGTTCTCTAATTGTAAATTCTACAATTTTGTTTATGATTGGATGATATCATTGATGTTGTTGCTCCTTTGTGGTGTGTTTGATGCTTTGATTTTCAGACTTTGTGTTGGTTGTCAAGGTATGTGGACTTTGTGCCATATCCACACATTCTGGAGGTGATGAAGACTTTGTGCTTTATGGATTTGAGTTCATCATTGTATTTTATTCTTCCTACAAGATAGAGGGTTCCCATTCCATGTCCGTATGTGGGACATTTCGGTAGTTCTTTGCTTCTATTATTCGTAGATTCATCATCTTTCTCATTTACCCTTCTCTTTGTTCCCTTTCTAGTTTCGTTTCCCTTTTGTGCTTTCCAATTAAAAGAACCAAAAATACAAAAACCATCATACGAGGGAATTTCCCCACTCAAACACAAATTAACGTCACATTGTTAATATGTGATTTTCCCTTATTGTTGTTGGTTTTTATGTTCTTCCATTGGCTAAGAAAAAAATACTTACAAAGTGACATAAAATCCAACCGACATTTTTTGGCAACTCTACTAGGAACAAACTTCTGTCACTTTCGTTTCCCATATCAAAGAACCTTCTCGAGAATAGAGGCAAAATGTCAAACACTTATTGGCACTATTATGTCAACAATTAATAATGACAAAGAATGGGGAAGAGGAAGGAAATGTCCACTATAAAACTTTTAAAGCTCCAGATAATTTAGAAAAGGTCAAGTTTTTGAGAAAAATTTATGGAGGTATGGATCTATAAACACTAACAAATATATCTACAAATTTGGTTGAAATTATACACCCCAATAAACAACAAAAAACAAGTTTCCTTGAATATCCTAATATGCCACAAAAGAAGGTCATTAATACACATAAATCAATAGTAGAACTGGATAGAAAAGTGTAGGCATGTGATAAAATGGCCTAAAGAAGAATCCTTGGATTAGTTCAAGACATCGCATAATGAAGAAGAGAAAAATCAAATACCAAAAGAAGTTCCCGATGATTCTTTGTATTGTAAAGTATTTATTCCAGGATGTTACCTAAACTTCATAGGTGGATGTATTCTTCTTGCACCCTAATGAATGTTAGATTGACACTACTTCGATGTTCATTTGCTTCTGCATTCATTCTAAAATAGAAAATATATCATACATAGGAAGTAAAATCCATTGTTTTGAAAGAAGTGATCCCATGCTAGAAGAGGTTGTTTCTCATCATGGAAACATGGAAATGGATAATCTCTTTGATTTAATAAAAATAGATTTTATTAACAAGGTATTGTAGTGTAATTGATGTAAAAATGATATACAAATTTTGAAGTACAATACAACATACGAAAATAAGTATGAAACCCTAAGAGAGAGAGAGAGAGAGAGAGAGAGAGAGAGAGAGAGAGGAAAGGACTTAGATTATTTATGCACAATCTAGATTGGTAAAAGCTGTTGAACATATTGAGCAAAGTGTTGTAAATGCTCAGTATAAATCATGTAATTCATGAAGAGATCCGGACATGGGTGCCTTGGATAGGGAAAGGGCACTCTGGGTCTACAGGAGACTATTATTAGGCGCTCGTGACTACATAAAAGGTAAGAATTTCATTTTCAATATGTCATACAAGTGTCATGCTTATTACTTGTTGATCGCTTCTAAGTTGTTCATTGAATTTTGAATGTACATGTAACCCACAAAAGATAAGTTCACCTACCGAAGCCCACAAACGACATCAAATATAAAAAGAAAGATGCATATGGGGAATCAAACTAACACAAAAAGACGGTCACACGATAGAGTGAAATTAAGATACAGCGAGCGATGTGCTATTAAAAACAAAATTTTAGCTGGTTTTATATCTCATACTCAATGCAGTTCTTGTGAGTATGTGTAAAAATGGTTCCCTAAGATGCCTTTGTGCAAGACATTAGGAAATTATTAGTTAGTGTGTACATGTAAGAATAATATTGTTTTGGTTATGGAAATACGGCGCGCCCACCTAAATTAAGTTTGAATTTTCATAGAGGTTTCATAGGAATCCTTATTTTAAGGAGATCCTCTGTTGGTGCTCAAAAGTCTCGTCTCGCCCCATCCGTGCGTTTAAAAAATTATTCATTCACGACCTCTGTCATTTTATCCTTCCCCATATTGTGTTTGGCAGTCTTTGTTGCCATTTTAATATGCTCCTGGGTCAAAGATCATGTGTGGGTCCGTATTTGTCTCATGGTTCCTTTGTTCCTCTAGAAAATCTCTGTATTTTGAGTCTCTCATGCTCTGTTCCTTCAAAACTCATGTTTTCCCATTTTCTCCATTCTCCATAGTCAAAATTTTTTGTTCTTTCCATTTTTTCCCTAGGTACTCGAGGAGAAATGAGTTGATGTGTCCCTAAGGGTCGTGTTTGAGCCTTGCAACAGTCTAAATTCTTTGTCCTTGAAGAAAACCTCATTTTCTGGCTCGAATGGACATTTCTCTATGTTTTATGGTTTGACAGATGTTTCTCCTGGTCAAATTTGCATCATTCAATCAATAGGGAAACGTGGCACCTCTTGGTTGGATGCGGATTGGCTTAATACTTCTGAAATTCCATGAAAAGTCTCATTTTTAAAATGTGTCCATGTGGAGGCTTCCACTGGGTTTCCCATACTTAGAAAAATTTCAAAAGGTTTTCGGTAAGTCCAGGACATGTGGAGGAATGACGCTCATTTGAAGATTTGCTTTTGGGCTTTGCCTTGAGTAGTGTTGGGAGGATACATGGAGGCTTCCACATCTGCTTAGCCCGGAATTAGATAAATTTTATGCAAATGGATGCATGGTTTGGCATGGAACTGTCGACACTAAATTTTCCTCCATAATTTCTATTTCATTAATGTATGTATTAGGAATAGGATGTTGTTAAGTATAATTAGTAGTAGCGTCCGATAGAAGATAACGGCACTTTGCACAAGATTACCGCCAATAATGTATAGTACGGAAATAGTCAAAAGTACAATAGGAATGTTGTGGTAAAAAGTAAATAGTTTTCGTAAGTGGTCCAGTAATGTTAAAATGTCAAAGTTGGGGTAAGTAGAGAAGTAGGGTCTACATGATTAGGAATTAGAAATATTATATTGGTAATAAGGACAAGGAGTGAGGTCATAAATATTTTGTATATTTTATTTGTAAAAAGTCTAAAAATGTGGAACCCATGTGAAATGATAAGGTTTATCTTATCTTAAAAGATAAGCTTACATGTACAGATAAGAGTTAAGGTATGGAATATGATTCGTCAGAGTGGATTTCTTATCCTATCTTAGAGATAAGATGGATAAGCCTAGAAGTCTATAAATAAAGAGGCCACCCCCCTCATTTAGCATAGAAGGAAGTAGTGAGAAATATTGTATGAGTAAGTGTGTAAAGGAAGCCATCAATTTAAAGGTGTGTTAAAGAAGCCATTAAGAGGTGTAATTGTGAAGTTTCTCCCATAGTATTGGTGGAAGGCAAGTGAAGTCAATAACACTTGAAGTACCTCATGGGTGAGATCAGAACAATTTCATGCTAATATTATAATTTACTCGATATTTCAGATTTATCATCATTCCTTTTATCATAGTCTATGGTATTCTTATGTTATGTTTGTTGTTGTGTTTCCAGATTACATCCACCAAACTAAAGGTGCATTAGTAAATAATCATAAGACGAGGAGTTCCCGTGAAGAATTATCATAGTGCCGGATTGGTGATGACATTTTGGTTCCGCTTGCCGACCATTCCTCGTTGGTGGATTTTTAGGAGAGATATTCCCACTTAGTCAAAAATCAATCGAGGGTAACCTTATTTTTATCAGGCATAGTAGTTACCATGGTAAAGTCATTTTTGCCATGAATAGTAGTTACCATGGTAAAGTCATTTTTGCTATGAATAGTATTTATCACAAGAAAGTCACTTTTACCGTGAATAGTATTTACCGCAAAGAACTTCACTTTTATCGTGAATAGTGTTTACCACAAGAAAGTCGCTTTTACCGTAGTAAAGAAGTCAAGTTTTACCATAGTTTACCGTGGTCATTTCTATTTTACCGTAGAAAGGTGTAAAGTCACTTTCTATTACAGTGATTCCAATTATTTGTGCACATAAGTCTTGTTGATTGTACTTGTGGGTTGGTATTTTATGGTGGTTACTTTTGAAAATGGGGAAGATTCCTATTTTTTCAGCCCAATCTAATGAAGATGCTTCCTCTTTCATTCAAGAGTTTAAATGATCTTGTATTTGTAATGGCCTTATAAGAAGGGAACAATGGACTGAATTTTTTCCTACCTTTTTGGATGGTTCAACACTTAGGTGGTTTGAAACACTAGGTGAAAATGTGAAAAATTCATGGGATTTATTAACTGAAAGTTTTCTTGAAGAATTTGGTGAACAACAGAAATATGCAGATCTCATGATCGAGATCACAAAGCTATCCCAAGGAGAGAAGGAGAAGATAAGGGATTATCATGCTCGTGTTCTAGAGCTAAGGAGGAAGCTCGATGCCCAGATCCGGAAGGAAGGATTAGCGGATGGGTTGATGAATGGCATGGATAATCTCCTATGTAAGCACTTCATTCTTGGGATGAAGCAGAGATCAGACAACGAGTGAAGTATGACCGCCCAGCTACCATTGAACAAGCAAAGGAGATTGCAAGAAGGCAAGAAGAAAGCATGGAAGAGGAGCCCAAAGAAATTGTTATAAAGTAGAGCCTACACCAAAGACCTTTGGTCCGTAATCCACAACCACTCCCGGTGAGCACAAATATTTCTCCTAGTACATCTACTGAGTATGAAGATCTGCTCAAAAAGATGGGTCAGTTAACTATTAATCTTCTTCAAGGAAAAGAATTTAGTTCTCAGGGAGGAGATAGAGGTCCAAAAAGAAATATTTTCAAGTTATATGTTATGGTTGTTATAAAAAGGGTCATTATAAGTATAATTGTCGTAGATAGAGCTTCTACATCCGGTAAAGGAGATAATGATAAAGGAAAAGCACTGTGAATTCTTTTTGATGTAGTAGATAAGAGCATAAATAATGAAGTAGATGTGTTTGTAAAAAAAGAAAGAAAGAAAAAGATAATCAAGATGGAAATGATCCTAAGAAGATGAAAGGAGAAACTAGTAAGAAACATAGGAGAAGAAAGTTGGGTGTGCAGGATTTTTGATTTCACAGGGCAAGGACCATACTCCATCTTGGAAGATCTCGTCCAAAAGGCCTCGCAAATATTACATATGGTCAACTCTTGGCTATGTCTTTCGAGAAGAGGTGGGAGTTGCGAAGTGGACTCAATGCTCGACGAAGGAAGGAGGTTCGAGGTCCCCTGCTTGGGAGGCAGAGGCAGATCCCTATGCTCCACAAGCCGAGGTATTATGTAATGGTATTTCAATTCATGATGTCTTAGTTGATGGAGGTGCTGCAGCTTAATGTAATGACCGAGTCAGTAATGAATATGTTGGGTTTAAAATTGATCGCCCTTCAACACTTATGTTAAGGTCATTAAATAAGGGAAAACTAAACCAAGGTGTAGTTTCAAATGTGGCAATATCTGTTATGGGTGTTGTATGTGTGGTAGACTTTGAGGTGATGAAAATGGTACTGTTTGTGTACCCAATCTATTTGTCTGCTGGGAAGACCATGGCTAAGGAGAGTTCATGCAAGAAACTACCGGAATGAAGGTTTCATGACACTTGGACGTGGTAGAGAGAGGGTGAAGATAAACGTGATCCCTCGACATCATAAAGCGTAACCCGTGGATTCAAGTGATGAAACCGATGATCGACATCCTCTCGATTACTCTAGTACTAGTGAAGTGGACATCAAGATGAAGAAAGTGAGGTTGATGTTTCAGCCATGGATATCCTTCCATCACACCAACTCATGACCCCATAAAATTATCTCAAGAAGAAGTTGATGATCGTCTCCAACAAATAAAGATTGGTGATGTCGTGATGGAGAGTGAGAAGGAATCCTACCTCATCTCTTTCAAGGTACATACACATATTCACTTTTGATTACAAGGAACTCCATCAAGTAAGTTGGGTAGAACATTCTATTGAGCTGGTAGATGGTGCTAAGCCCATAAAGCAAATGCCATATAGAATGAATCCTAATTTTTCCAAGACTCGTAAAAGAAGAAATAGATAAGTTGCTTGATGCAGATTCATATTTGTGTGGAGAATTCGTAATGGGTTTCTCCCATTGTGATCTCAATAAAAAGAATGGGAAGCTACGCATTTGTGTTGATTACAGAAGCTCAATAAGGCAACAAAGAAGGATCATTACCCTCTTCCATTTTCGATCAGATCTTGGACGAAGTAGCTGGCCAGAGTGCTATAGTTTTTCGATGGATATAATGGCTACAACCAAGTTCATATAGCAGAGAAAGATCAGTCAAGACCACGTTCACCACTCCTGGGGGAACGTTTGCTTATAGAGTTATGCCTTTGGGTTGTGTAATGCTCCGGAAACATTCCAGCGTTTGATGAATAGGTGTTCGAACCCTACATCGGGAACTTCATCGAGTATTTCGGATGATTTTTACATCTATGGGAGCAAGTTAGACCACCGCACCAAATGGAGACAACATTTCAAAGGTTAGATGAAGCACAAGCCTCACTAAACCCTACAAAGTGTGTCTTTGGATGTTCTAAAGGTTTTGTTAGGGCATGTCAGATCCAGAGATGGTATTGGTACCGATCCCGATAAAGTTTCAAAATCAAAGAGTTACCATTTCCTATGAATAGAAGTAAGTTGAGATCATTTTTAGGCCATGGGGTACTATAGAAGGTTCATCAAGAATTTCTCAAAGATTGCACAACCACTAACCCAGCTTCTTGAAGAAGGATGTTACTTATGAACCAGAAATAAGGCGCATGAAGCTTTTGGACAATCAAGGAAGCCCTGGTGTCTTCACCACTGCTTTAAAGAATCCAGATTGAGCAAGCCATTCATTGTGTACACTCGATGCCTCGATGCAAGCACTAGGAAGTACTTTGAGCCAAAAGGATGAAAATGGGAATGAACATCCAATTTACTTTGGGAGAGTGCACAAATGAGCAAGCAGGCTTTGAGGTAAATTATATCAGAATCGAAAAAGAGGCTCTAGCTATCATTTCATTTTTATCAGTAAAGAAGTTTAGGAATTACTTGCTAGGGAAAAATTTCTAGTCAGAATAGATCATCATCGTGCTCTAAAATATATTGTCAATAAGCCTAACCCATCGTGAGGATAGCAAGATGGATAATTTTGCTACAAGAATTTGAATTTGATATTATAGATAGGCCAGGAAAGAAGCATGTCAATGCAGATGCACTCTCTCGAGCCTATGATGGTTTAGGATCATCTTGTGATGATGATGATTTCCCGATGCAACATTGTTATCCCTCGACACAATCCCTAGTGAATACATAGATATTTGGAATTATCTGAATGAATTCAAGTTTCCTGATGGTGCCAATGCAAAGACTAAGAGAAAGATTACTCAAGCCAGTCGTCCATATTCTATTTTGCATGGAGTATTATTTCGAATAGGACCGATGGACAAGACAAGAGGGCCAGTTGGACGTGATCAAGGGAAGGAACTGCTAGAAGAATTCCACAATGGTACATGTGGAGGGCACTTCTCTAGACAACTTACAACAAGAAGGATCTTGGATGCAGGTTATCACTGGCCCACTCTTTTTAAAGATTGTTATAATTATTGTAAGACATGTGATATTTGTCAAACACATGGTAACCGTAAGACTTCATCAGCTCCATTATGCCCTATTCTTCCACTTGGTCCCTTTGAAAAGTGGGGAATAGACATTGTAGGTCCACTTCCAACTACCTCACGCCAAAATAAGTATATTGTAGTTGCACGATTATTTAACCAAGTGGGTCAAGCTAGGCCATTGAAAACAACTTCCATGGATGAAGTGGCAAGGTTCATATATGAACGCATTGTCACCAGATTTGGTTGTCCATTAGAAATTGTAACAGATCAAGGAAGCCACTTCATTAATGAGGTGGTAGAAGCCCTAGTCAATAAGTTTTCTATTAAGCACAGGAAGGCAACAACATACAAGCCAAGCACAAATGGATAGGTGGAATGAACAAATTTTGTGTTGTGTCAAATTCTAGCAAAAGATGCAGCCTTGCAGGTACATAAATGGGATAAAAGGATTCATGCAGCATTGTGGGCATATAGGGAAACATCAAAGTCAGCAACAGGATACTCCCCATTTCAGTTGGCTTATGGCATTGATCCAGTTCTTCCTATTGAGTTTGATATTCCCATGGTCAGAGTAATGAAAATGAAAGAATGGATGAAAGTGATTCAGTAAAAGAAAGGTTGGTACATCTTCATTTGCTAGAGGAAATGAGGGAAATAGCTAAGGATACAAGCTATAAGAAGAAAATGAAGCAGAAGGAATACTTTGATCAAAAGATCCGGTGGTCTCCATTTCATGTGAATGACTTGGTTCTAGTATATGATTCCAGATACAAAAAAAGAAGACAGAGAAAATTTCTTCCAAAATGGATGGGGCCCTACAAAATAGCAGTTGTGCATGAAAATGGTATGTACCGACTGGAGGAATTGGATGGCACTCCCATTATGAAATGGGTCAACCACGACAAGTTGAAGATTTTCCAAGCACCAGAATAGTCTACTCCGAGGACGGAGTAGAAGCTAGGAAGGGGGAAGATGTCAACACTAAAATTTTCCTCCGTAATTTCTATTTCATTAATGTATGTATTAGGAATAGGATGTTGTTAAGTATAATTAGTAGTAGCGTCCGATAGAAGATAACGGCGCTGCCAGTACGATGCCGCCAATAATGTATAGTACGGCAATAGTCAAAAGTACAATAGGAATGTTGTGGTAAAAAGTAAATAGTTGTCGTAAGTGGTCCAGTAATGTTAAAATGTCAAAGTTGGGGTAAGTAGAGAAGTAGGGTCTACATGATTAGGAATTAGAAATATTATATTGGTAATAAGGACAAGGAGTGAGGTCATAAATATTTTGTATATTTTATTTGTAAAAAGTCTAAAAATGTGGAACCCATGTGAAATGATAAGGTTTATCTTATCTTAAAAGATAAGCTTACATGTACATATAAGAGTTAAGGTATGGAATATGATTCGTCAGAGTGGATTTCTTATCCTATCTTAGAGATAAGATGGATAAGCCTAGAAGTCTATAAATAAAGAGGCCACCCCCCTCATTTAGCATAGAAGGAAGTAGTGAGAAATATTGTATGAGTAAGTGTGTAAAGGAAGCCATCAGTTTAAAGGTGTGTTGAAGAAGCCATTAAGAGGTGTAATTGTGAAGTTTCTCCCATAGTATTGGTGGAATGCAAGTGAAGTCAATAACACTTGAAGTACCTCATGGGTGAGATTGTAACAATTTCATGCTAATATTATAATTTACTCTGATATTTCAGATTTATCATCATTCCTTTTTATCATAGTCTATGGTATTCTTGTGTTATGTTTGTTGTTGTGTTTCCAGATTACATCCACCAAACTAAAGGTCTGTGGCATTAGTAAATAATCATAGCACAAGGAGTTCCCTGGTGAAGAATTATCATAGTGTTGGATTGGTGCCATGGAGACACGTGGAGGCCTCCGATCACTTTGCATTTTACTTAGACTTTTCAACGGCCAAAAGGAGACTTCTGAAGCATGACACTTGGCGCCTTCTGCTTAACTTCAAGCATTCAAACAAATTTTTCCATAGCAGGACATGTGGCGAGCCCGCACTCATTCAAAGTATCAAATTTTTGGGACCGCCTCAAGGTGCATTGTGGTGACATGTGGCAATTTGAAAATTCATAGGGGGTGGGGAGGCAGACCATTGGAGGCAATTCAAAATTTTCGCCTCTTTGCTTCATAAAGGTTAAAATAGCAAAAATGGCCCGCGAGCCCAATGGGAAATAGTCAATGTTTTTTCCCGATCAACGACAAAGGTGCGGTCCTGTGGAGGAAAATTGAAAAATTTTCCTTTAAGAAAAAAGAGTTAAAAGTAAAAGGGGAAGCGTAGTTCCACTAGGACCCACATTGGGACACATGTCAAAAGTATTTCTCAAGGGCAGAGCTATGGGGAAAACTTGGAAAATTTTCCTTTTTCCAAAAGAGAGTCAAATGGCAGAATTTATTCGCATTTGTTTTGAGGCCCACCTTAGGACACGTGTCAAGACCATTTTCAAAAGTGGAGGTGTGGAGCAAAATGGGAATTTTTTCCATTTTTTCAAAAGGGTCAGAAAAGGTCAAAGGAATCCCCAAGCCTGTTTTTGCATCTTCCACGTGGACGACCCACATTCAAAATCAAAGATCAACGGTTCTTTGAGCATCTAATAATTATTTTCCCCCATTTTTTCTATAAAACTCCTGGGAGTGTGAGTATTCATGATTTCTTGCTATTTTCTACATGCCAAGCAGAGGAGTGAGTTAATTTTTATATCTAGAGTTTGGTGGAGGAGATCTGGAGGCATCTTTCACCATTAAAGTAGTTTGACTCTCGGCCCTGATCTAGTTTTCTGCTTTTTTTCGCTCCTAAGCACGCAAGGGGCCAGATTTGATAGATATGGGGTGGAAGTGGTTGGCAAATGGATGGAGGCATGTTTTACCCAAGAATGGAGTTGAATGCGGGAGGAAATCGAAGAGATTTTCCTCGAGCACTGGAGACTTTGCAGATCGATTCTACGAATCATGAAAGAATCATGGCAAGCATTAGTGCATTTAATTTTTTTGTATTTTGGAACGAAGGGGCTATGTTGGAAATGCTATAAAGGGAATGAATTCATCGTGTAAATGGGTTGGAAGTTGGGATTTTTTGGAAAGATCGGGACTGATTTTCTCGAGCAGATAAAGCTTGACATAGCCCATCCATTTTGAGAAGTCATCTAGAGAAGCATGTATATCTCTCTTTGTGTCAAATTTGATCATGTTAAGGTGGTTACAAGTGTACAACCATTGAAAAACTTTGAGATTGTTCTAGAAACTTTCTCTTGCTAATAAATTTGATCAAACTTTGAGTTATTCGTGTCAATGTTGAGTAAAGTGTATTTATTTCATTTCTGAATGCATACGGGTAGTTTTTCTTGTTTCTATTACAATCTTGTACCAAAATATAGTCCAATCACATAGGTCTTAGTCCTTGTGATAGTTTAGTGGCATCTACAATTTCATTTCTTAGAAGATCCTTCATCTGGGAATGGGATAAACGGTTTAAAATCACTTTTCTTTCATTTTGTTGATAGAGATTATCTGTAAGCCTCTGGGTGTACCTTAGGCATGACTTGGTTTAAATCTTGGTGCTTTATTGGGTCCTCTGACTCGAGCCTTCGTGACAGAATCCCATAGGTTGTGTGAAAGAGTACTGATCTGGGCCTCCATTGAAGCACATATTCTAGTTGAGGAAATAATTTAAATTTTTGTGGCATTTTGTTGATTGAATCTTTCCATTTCGCATAAGCTTTCAAGGATCTGGTGAGTCAAATCCATCATGTCTCTACTCCCACCACAATTCATTTAACAACAACCAATCCTACCCATACTACCCCCTTTTTTCTTTGTATACCCACCCTAGACCAAAATCCTTTTACTAAAGTATGCAGAATGATCAGGTTTCCAAATGTCTTTAGTAACCTTTGCCTTGTTGTGAAAGTATCTCCATGATCTGGAAGTGACAACTCGTGAGAGTCAGATCTAGTGTGTTGATCATATTTTCCCCAAGGTCTTCTCTACAAAATTTATGCAAAAGAAGGGTACTTGTATCTCCTTTCTGATAATAGAGGTTACAAAATAGGTTCTCTTACCTTGGTTGAAAGGCACAACCTAAAATAGTTAGGATAAGATCATATCCTTTTAAGGTGTTACCCATCTCTCCAAAAATCCAAGTAACAAAGGGACAGTCAGACCTCCTCCCGGCTACAAAACGACATATATTTATGATCTGGCTGCCTCTAAGCTCCATGTTGAATCAGTGTTGCTGCTTGGCTTGAAAAGGAGAACAAATTTGGGTACCAACACTCTCCCTATAAATTTATATTGTGTTGGAGATTAATCAATATATCAAATCATTATTCTATTATATCGGTTTCATTAGTACGAGTGATTTTACTTATCCCAAATTGATGGAAATATAATTCGTATATGGGGGTAGCCTTGATTTCTTCATTGCCCCAAGTTTGATATCTTCAAAATATTCACACTAGTTATTTTTAAATGCCTGAGAGAAGCTCCATTAAGTAGTCCTTGTAGAATCTGTAACTTAAGCATGAAGATTGGTTGGATTCAAATTTAATATCTCGAAAGATTTGACGAATCACATCGGAAACTCTACACCATGATGAAGTTTCACTTAGGTTGAATCGTAATGGCTCTAATGTAATCACAAGAAGAATCAATCAATAAGCGAACAATCTTGCATAACGAGAAAAAAGCTTACACATAGAGAAAGACAGCAGAGTGTCTTGGAATGCTCATAAATGAATAGAAGAAGAGTACATATAGGGTCTTGAGTAAACCTAGTGCATGACTCAATAACAAACCCTAAACCTAACCCATGTGAGATGACCCTCCAATATGAGAGGAGGACACAGGATAACTCACACCAACACCCCCCCTTCATCGATGATGGGGTAGTGGCTAGGATGAGTTATACTGAAAGAGAAGACACTCCTAAACAACTAAGAAAGATGTGTCAATGGGGCCCGACAACTAAAGGCCACGATAAGGTGCTATCATCACCAATCCGGCACCATGATAATTCTTCACCAGAACTCCTTGTGCTATGATTATTTACTAATGCACAAATTTGACCTTTAGTTTGGTGGATGTAATTTGGAAACAAAACAACAAACATAACACAAGAATACCATCGACTATGATAAGACGGAATGATGAAAAATCTGAAATATCAAAGTAAATTATAATATTAACATGAAATTGTTACAATCTCACCCATGAGGTACTTCAAGTGTTATTGACTTCACTTGCCTTACACCAAGACTATGGGAGAAACTTTACAATTACACCTCTTAATGGCTTCTTCAACACACCTTTAAACTGATGGCTTCCTTCGCACACTTCCTACAATATTTCTCACTACTTCCTTCTATGCTAAATGAGGGGGGTGGCCTCTCTATTTATAGAACTTCCAGGCTTATCCATCTTATCTCTAAGATAGGATAAGAAATCCACTCTGACGAATCATATTCCATACCTTAACTCTTATCTATACATGTAAGCTTATCTTTTAAGATAAGATAAACCTTATCATTTACATGGGTTCCACATTTTTAGACTTTTTACAAATAAAATACACAAAATATTTATGGCCTCACTCCTTGTCCTTATTACCAATATAATATTTCCAATTCCTAATCATGTAGACCCTACTTCTCTACTTACCCCAACTTTGACATTTTAACATTCTTTGGACCACTTACGACAACTATTTACTTTTTACCACAACATTCCTATTATACTTTTGACTATTTCCGTACTATACCTTATTGGCGGCATCATACTGGCAAAGTGCCGTTATCTTCTATCGGACACTACTACTAATTATACTTAACAAAATCCTATTCCTAATACATACATTAATGAAATAGAAATTACGGAGGAAAATTTTAGTGTCGACATCTTCCCCCTTCCTAGCTTCTACTCCGTCCTCGGAGTAGATTATTCTCAGTGCTTGGAAAATCTTCAACTTGTCGTGGTTGACCCATTTCATAATGGGAGTACCATCCAATTCCTCCAGTTGGTACGTACCATTTTCATGCACAGCTGCTATTTTGTAGGGCCCCATCCATTTTAGAAGAAATTTTCTGTCTTCTTTTTTTGTATCTGGAATCATATACTAGAACCAAGTCATTCACATGAAATGGAGACCAACGGATCTTTTGATCAAAGTATTCCTTCTGCTTCATTTTCTTCTTATAGCTTGTATCCTTTACTATTTCCCTCATTTCCTCTAGCAAATGAAGATGTACCAACCTTTCTTTTATTGAATCACTTTCATCCATCCTTTCATTTTTCATAACTCTCACAGTGGGAATATCAAACTCAATAGGAAGAACTGGATCAATGCCATAAGCCAACTGAAATGGGGAGTATCCTGTTGCTGACTTTGATGTTGCCCTATATGCCCACAATGTTACATGAATCCTTTTATCCCACTTATGTACTTGCAAGGCTACATCTTTTGCTAGAATTTGACACAACACAAAATTTGTTCGTTCCACCTGTCCATTTGTGCTTGGCTTGTATGTTGTTGCCTTCCTGTGCTTAATAGAAAATTTATTGACTAGGGCTTCTACTACCTCATTAATGAAGTGGCTTCCTTGATCTATTACAATTTCTAATGGACAACCAAATCTGGTGACAATGCATTCATATATGAACCTTGCCACCTCATCCATGGAAGTTGTTTTCAATGGCCTAGCTTCAACCCACTTGGTTAAATAATCTGTGGCAACTACAATATACTTATTTTGGCATGAGGTAGTTGGAAGTGGACCTACAATGTCTATTCCCCACTTTTCAAAGGGACCAAGTGGAAGAATAGGACATAATGGAGCTAATGAAGTCTTACGGTTACCATGTGTTTGACAAATATCACATGTCTTACAATAATTATAACAATCTTTAAAAAGAGTGGGCCAGTGATAACCTGCATCCAAGATCCTTCTTGCTGTAAGTTGTCCAGAGAAGTGCCCTCCACATGTACCATTGTGGAATTCTTCTAGCAGTTCCTTCCCTTGACCACGTCCACCGCCCTCTTATCTTGTCCATCGAGTCCTATTCGAAATAATACTCCATGCATAATAGAATATGGATGATAGTGACTTGAGTAATCTTTCTCTTAGTCTTTGCATTGGCACCATCAGGAAACTTGAATTCATTGAGATAATTCCAAATATTTATGTATTCACTAGGGATTGTGTCGAGGATAACAATCTTTGCATCGGAAAATCATCATCATCACAAGATGATCCTAAACCATCATAGGCTCGAGAGAGTGCATCTGCATTGACATTTTCTTTCTGGCCTATCTATAATATCAAATTCAAATTCTTGTAGCAAAATTATCCATCTTGTTATCCTCCCGATGGGTTAGGCTTATTTACAATATATTTTAGAGCCGATGATCTTACAACTAGAAATTTTTCCCTAGCAAGTAATTTCTAAACTTCTTTACAGCAAAAATGATAGCCAGAGCCTCTTTTTCAGTTATAGTATAATTTACCTCAGCACTGCTCATTTGTCTGCTCCCAAAGTAAATTGGATGTTCATTCCCATTTTCATCCTTTTGGCTCAAAGCACTTCCTAGTGCTTTGCATCGAGGCATCGTGTACACAATGAATGGTTTGCTCAATCTGGATTCTTCAAAACAGGTGAAGACACCAGGGCTTCCTTTAGTTGTCCAAAAGCTTCATGCGCCTTATTTCCTGGTTCATAAGTAACATCCTTCTTCAAGAACTAGGTTAGTGGCTATGTAATCTTTGAGAAATTCTTGATGAACCTTCTATAGTAACCCACATGGCCTAAAAATGATCTCAACTTACTTCTATTCATAGGAAATGGCAAATCTTTGATTTTGAAACTTTATCGGGATCGCATACCAATACCATCTCTGGATACAACATGCCCTAAAAAAATTCCTTTAGAATATCCAAAGACACACTTTGTAGGGTTTAGTGAGGCTTGTGCTTCATCTAACCTTTGAAATGCCGTCTCCATCAGTGCGAGTGGTCCAACTTGCTCCCATAGATGCAAAAATCATCCGAAATACTCGATGAAGGTCCCAATGTAGGGTTCGAACACCTTATTCATCAAATGCTTTGGAATGTTCTTTGGAGCATTACACAACCCAAAAGGCATAACTCTATAAGCAAACGTTCCCCAAGGAGTGGTGAACGTGGTCTTCAGCTGATCTTTCTCTACTATACGAACTTGGTTGTAGCCGCTATATCCATCAGAAAAACTATAGCACTCTAGGCCACTACTTCGCCCAAGATCGATCGAAAATGGAAGAGGGTAATGATCCTTCTTTGTTGCCTTATTGAGCTTCTGTAATCAACACAAATGCATAGCTTCCCATTCTTTTTTATTGAGATCAAAATGGGAGAAACCCATTCGAATTCTCCACAAGACAAATATGAATCCTGCATCAAGCAACTTATCTATTTCTTCTTTTACGGTCTTGGAAAAATTAGGATTCATTCTATATGGCATTTGCTTTATGGGCTTAGCACCATCTACCACTCAATAGAATGTTCTACCCAACTTACTTGACGGAGTTCCTTGTAATCAAAAGTGAATAGGTGTATGTACCTTCAAAAAGATTTGGAGGTAGGATTCCTTCTCACTCTCCATCACAAAGCATCACCAATCTTTATTTGTTGGAGACGATCATCAACTTCTTCTTGAGATAATTTTATGGGGTCATGAGTTGGTGTGGTGGAAGGATATCCATGACTGAAACATCAACCTCACTTTCTTCATCTTCGAGTGTCCACTTCACTAGTACTAGAGTAATCGAGAGGGTGTCCAATCATCGGTTTCATCACTTGAATCCACTGAGTTACGCCTTATGATGTCGAGAGATCATGTTTATCTTCACCCTCTCTCTACCATGTCCAAGTGTCATGAAACCTTCATTCCAGTAGTTTCTTGCATGAACTCTCCTTAGCCATGGTCTTCCCAGCAAAGCATTGGGTAGATGCAATGCAGTACCATTTTCATCACCTGAAAGTCTACCACACATACAACACCCATAACAAATATTGCCACATTTGAAACTACACCTTCTGGTTTAGTTTTTCCTTTATTTAATGACCTTAACATAAGTGTTAAAGGGCGATCAATTTTTAAACCCAACATATTCATTACTGAGACTCGGTCGTTACATTAACTACAACCACCTCCATCAACTAAGACATCATGAATTAAAATACCATTACATAATACCTCACTTGTGGAGCATAGGGATCTACCTCTGCCTCCAAAACAGGGACCTCAACCTCCTTCCTTCGTCGAGCATTGAGTCCACTTCGCAGCTCCCCTCTTCTCAGAAGACATAGCCAAGAGTTGACCATATGTAATATTTGTAGGCCTTTTGGACAGATCTTCCAAGATGGAGTATGGTCCTTGCCCCTGTGAAATCAGAAAATCCTGCACACCCAACTTTCTTCTCCTATGTTTCTTACTAGTTTCTCCTTTCATCTTCTTAGGATCATTTCCATCTTGATTATCTTTTTCTTTCTTTCTTTTTGTTACAAACACATCTACTTCATTATTTATGCTCTTATCTACTACATCAAAAGAATTCACATGTGCTTTTCCTTTATCATTATCTCCTTTACCAGATGTAGAAGCTCTATCTGGACAATTATACTTATAATGACCCTTTTTATAACAACCATAACATACAACTTTAGAAATATTTCTTTTTGGACCTCTATCTCCTCCCTGAGAACTAAATTCTTTTCCTTGAAGAAGATTAATAGTTAACTGACCCATCTTTTTGAGCAGATCTTCATACTCAGTAGATGTACTAGGAGAAATATTTGTGCTCACCGGGAGTGGTTGTGGATTCTGGACCAAAGGTGCTGGTGTAGGCTCTACTTTAGCAACAATTTCTTTGGGCTCCTCTTCCATGCTTTCTTCTTGCCTTCTTGCAATCTCCTTTGCTTGTTCAATGGTAGTTGGGCGGTCATACTTCACTCGTTGTCTGATTTCTAGCTTCATCCCAAGAATGAAGTGCTTACAGAGGAGATTATCCATGCCATTCATCAACCCATCTGCTAATCCTTCCTTCGGGATCTGGGCATCGAGCTTCCTCCTTAGCTCTAGAACACGAGCATGATAATCCCTTATCTTCTCCTTCTCTCCTTGGGATAGCTTTGTGATATCGATCATGAGATCTGCATATTTTTGTTGTTCACCAAATTCTTCAAGAAAACTTTTAGTTAATAAATCCCATGAATTTTTCACATTATCACCTAGTGTTTCAAACCACCTAAGTCTTTGAACCATTCAAAAAGGTAGGAAAAAATTCGGTGTGCATTGTTCCCTTCTTATGAGGCCATTACAAATACAAGATCGTTTAAACTCTTGAATGAAAGAAGAAGCATCTTCATTAGATTGAGCTGAAAAAATAGGAATCTTTCCCATTTTCAAAAGTAACCACCGTAAAATACCAACCCACAAATACAATCAACAAGACTTATGTGCACAAATAATTGGAATCACTATACTAGAAAGTGACTTTACACCTTTCTACAGTAAAATAGAAATGACCACGGTAAACTATGGTAAAACTTGACTTACTACGGTAAAAACTAACTTTACTGTGGTAAACACTATTCACGGTAAAAAGTGAAGTTACTGCGGTAAATACTATTCACGGTAAAAAGTGACTTTACTGTGGTAAATACTATTCCCAGCAAAAATGACTTTACCATGGTAACTACTATTCATGGCAAAAATGACTTTACCATGGTAACTACTATGCACAGTAAAAACAAGGTTACCCTCCAATTGATTTTTGACTAAGTGGGAATATCTCTCCAGAAAATCCACCAACGAGGAATGGTCGACAATGGAACCAAAATGTCATCACCAATCCGGCACTATGATAATTCTTCACTGGGAACTCCTCGTGCTATGATTATTTACTAATGCACAGCCTTTAGTTTGGTGGATGTAATCTGGAAACAAAACAACAAACATAACACAAGAATACCATCGACTATGATAAGACGGAATGATGACAAATCTGAAATATCAAAGTAAATTATAATATTAACATGAAACTATTACAATCTCACCCATGAGGTACTTCAAGTGTTATTGACTTCACTTGCCTTACACCAAGACTATGGGAGAAACTTTACAATTACACCTCTTAATGGCTTCTTCAACACACCTTTAAACTGATGGCTTCCTTCGCACACTTCCTACAATATTTCTCACTACTTCCTTCTATGCTAAATGAGGGGGGTGGCCTCTCTATTTATAGAACTTCCAGGCTTATCCATCTTATCTCTAAGATAGGATAAGAAATCCACTCTGACGAATCATATTCCATACCTTAACTCTTATCTGTACATGTAAGCTTATCTTTTAAGATAAGATAAACCTTATCATTTACATGGGTTCCACATTTTTAGACTTTTTACAAATAAACTACACAAAATATTTATGACCTCACTCCTTGTCCTTATTACCAATATAATATTTCTAATTCCTAATCATGTAGACCCACTTCTCTACTTACCCCAACTTTGACATTTTAACATTCTTTGGACCACTTACGACAACTATTTACTTTTTACCACAACATTCCTATTGTACTTTTGACTATTGCCATACTATACCTTATTGGCGGAGCATCATCTTGGCAGCGCCATTATCTTCTATCGGACACTACTACTAATTATACTTAACAAAATCCTATTCCTAATACATACATTAATGAAATAGAAATTACGGAGGAAAATTTTAGTGTCGACGGTTCCCATATACAAACACAATCTTCCTAGAAGAAGAAGAAGAAAATAAGGAATACATAGCCACAAGAAGATGAGTAGGCATGAGAAGACTTCACCCTAAGAAGAGACCATAAGTGAAGAAACTTCATCTTAGTGAAGGGCTTGGTAAATAAATCTGTAATCTAATCAATTATGCAATGTCTTGAATGTAGATGATACCATCATGAATAAGATCCCATATGAAGTGCATATGGATCTTGATGTGCTTCATCCACTGATGCTAAACTGGATTTCTAAAAATAGACATAGTGCTCATGTTATCATAGTGGATAATGGTAGGCCTCCGAAAGTGGATGCCAAACTCTGTCAAAATACCCTGTAGCCAAATAGCTTCTGTGGTAGCATTGACTTCTCCTCTGAATTTTTCCTCTATAGATGATATCACAATTACATTCTGCTTCTTGCTAGACCAACTAATAGGACCCAAACCAAGAGATAAAATGTATCCGAAGTAGATTTCGATGATCTAAGTCACCGGCCCAATCGAGAATCTGTGAACCCAAGCAAGTCAATATATACCCTTCCATGATAGTGAATGCCATCAGTATAAGTGCCACAAACATAATGAAGGATCTATTTAGCTACTTTCCAATGCAGCTCATGTGGCTCCTACATGAATCTAGACATGATCCCAACAACATATGATAAATCGATGAGTGTGAGTCAAGTAAATCAAGCTCCCCACCAACTGTCGATAAAGAGTACCATCAACCAAGGGAGTAGAGCAATCTGAAACCAACTTAACCCCGAAAATAAAAGGAGTAGGAGAAGACTTGCAATCGGACATCTGAAAACAAGCTAGCAAATCAAGAGTATACTTAGGTTGTGAAATCAAAATTCCTGAGTCATATTGTGAAATCTGGATCCCAAGGAAGTAATGAAGCACACCTAAGTCAGTCATGGAAAACTTGTTGGCCAAGGTGATCTTCACAGAATCAATAATAGAGGAAGAGCTGCCTGTGATCAACAAGTCATCAACATATAGAACAAGAATGAGTATGGAGTCATCTTGTTGTAGAATATAAACATTTGGATCTGAGTGACACCTAGTAAACCCTGATGTAAGTAAAAAAGTGTCCATCTTGGCATACCAAGCCCGAGGTGCTTTTTTAAGGCCATAAAGAGACTTATTTAACTTACAAACGAGGGAGGGATCTTGGACATAACTTGGAAGTTGTTCTATATAGATCTCTTCCTCTAGGTCACCATGAAAGAAGGCACTCTTAACGTCCATTTGATGGACTTTCCATCTATTCACTGCGGCAATGGCTAGGGTCAATCGAATAGAAGTCATCTTCGCAATCGGAGAAAAGGTTTCAATATAATCAACCCCAGCTATCTGGGAGAAACTCTTAACTACTAATCACGCTTTAAAATTTTTGACGTCTCCATCTACTCCATACTTTGTTTGGAACACCCACTTACACCGAACAATTTTTCTTCCTTTCGAAAGAGGGTGAGATCCCAAGTATCGTTCTTTATAAGAGAGGAATACTCCTCATCCATGGTAGAATCCCACTCAAGAATACCAGAAGCCTCCCAGAAAAGATTGTGGATCAGAAGCAGAGGTGAAGAAAGAGTGGGGTCCAATGAAATTTGAGTGAGTACATATCATATCCAAAGTATCTCCAACTAAATCTCCAGCACTTTGTAAATTTTTCCTAGCCCAAAGAGGACCAGGAGGATCAGGCTCAGAGTTAGAAGATTCTTCACTTGAGTGAGAAGGGACATAGTCATCATCATCACTACTATTAGAATTAGAAGACTCAAATGTCTGATGGTCGGGAGGATCAGGAAGAGGAGCACACTCAACAACATCATCATTTGATGAGTCGAATCGAATCGGTGAGTGAAGAACCTCAATAGGTGGAGAAGTAGAAATCAAAAAGACTCATGAACTTAACACTTCTCTCGATATATAACTTATGAGAAGTAGGATTCATCAATCGATATCCCTTCACGCCATCAGGATACCCTATAAAGATACAAGGTTTGGATTGTGGTTCTAAGGCCTTGCATTTCTTCTTAGGAATCTAAGCCATAGCCTTGAATCTGAAGACTGAAAGTGCTCAACATCAGGCTTGCATCCAAACCAGGCTTCAAAGGGTGTCATCCCTCTTACTGCCTTGTGTGGAACACGGTTCTGAATGTAATTTGCACAATTCACTTCGGCCCAATGTACGGAGGAAGAGACTTGAGTGAATCGTAAAATGGCCATCTCCTTCAGAGTACAACTCTTTCTTTCTGCGACTCCATTCTGTGAATGGCTATAAGCAACTGTATGCTGCAAAGAGATCCCTTTAGAAGTACATAAATCCATGAACCTATTGTTTACATATTCACCTCCATTGTCGGTTTGAAGAACCTTGATAGACCATTCCGCCTATTTCTCAGCAAGAGCCTTAAAGTCCTAAAAATGTTCAAAGACTTCAGACTTAAGCTTAAGAAAATATACCCAAGTATATCGTGAAAAGTCATCAATGAAGGTTAGCACATAAAGAGCTCTAGTAAACGAAGGAGAAGGAAATGGACCAGAAACATCGTTGTGAACAAGATCCAAAGGACGAGTGGCTCTCCAGGATTTTCCTTTGTCAAAGTTCTTTTCAGGATGCTTTCCAAGGGTACAACCCTCACAAAGACCCTTAGAAAACTTGATGCGAGGCAACCCGTTGACCATTTTGTTTTGGCTCAATTGTTCAAGGTAGCGATAATTTAGATGTCCAAAACGCTCATGCCATAACTTACTAACCTCATTTGCATGAGTGAGCAAGGTAGTGGATGTATAATTAGAAGTAAAGTGGGAGAAGGTGTACAATCGTGAATGGTGATCTATCTTTCCCTCACCCCTTTGTAGTGTCATCATTAAGCTCATGAATAATCACCGAGTTAGGACCAAATTCCACTCACATTCCTTCACCAAGGTGAGTAATTTGGTAAACCAATAGGAGATTGGTAGAGATATCAGGAACACTCAACACTTGGTTAAATGTTCCCCCATCCATCTCTACCGATCCACTACTGGAAACCTACACTGTCGTGTCATTACCCATCGTGATTTGGGACATCCACAAGGTTCGATGTTGGAAAACTCAACATGCGAAGAACCCATGTGGTGCGAGGCACCGAAATCTATAATCCACATCGATGAAGGAACAAATATGGCTACAAGGGCCTTTCCTTTTTTCTTATCATTTTTAGTTACTTTTTAGCGAGAAGATTGACCTTCTGAGCACTTTGTTTTATGGATTCAGGAACACTTATTTTATTTTTCTCAAGTAAATGAGATAAGTGATCAATCTATTTCCAAAAACAGTGTTGCTTGTCATGACCAAACTTCTTGCAATAGGAACACAAAAACTTGCTTTTCTGTGCCTTAGGCTCAGAAGTCGAAGTGTTTTTCATTTTTAGGTTTGGTCTTGGTTTCTTTCTTAGGTTGATCCTTTGTTTCTTTCTTCTTTTCAATCTTCTTTCCCTTGCTAGTACTTGCTACAAAGGGCATGTGACTTGGACTTGAGAGACCCCATTTGAATGAGTTTGTCTTGTTCTCGAATGAGTTGGGACGAAAAATAGTCAAAGGAGGGCATAGTCCAAGTATCACCCAAAGCATATTTGGTAGCGTAGAAAGTTGACACGAAGACATAAAGACCTAGCTTAGAGAGAATATTCGGTTGAGAATCTTTCTTCTCTACTTGACATCCTTTTAACAACAATCTAATGTGGACAAATTTTGAGAAGAAAGCTTATAGGTTTTCAAAGTTACTAGGATTTAACCCTAGTAGTTCATTTTCCAACTCATGCGCTCTCATGTCATCTAGTTGTCCAAACATTGCATCCAACATTTTCCACGTAGATTTAGGTGTTTCAGACGCCTCAATGTGGAAGAGCAAGTCAGGAGAAATAGACATGTAAAGAAGACCTAAAGCTTCATCAATATGGTTTAACCACTTAGATTTTTCAAGGTCGTCATTTGGTTCAGTCTCAGTTCCCATGGTGATGCGAGAATAACCCTTTACCCCTTAGTTTCATTATTATTTTTGATCTCCATTCGAAGAAGTTGAATGGCATAAGAAAAGGAATTGAAAGTGCATCCATAGTGAAGAGAGAGAGAAAGAAATGCAGAAAAGAAACACAACCACCCAGGACAATATAACAACCCCCGCTTTCGACACTTTATAGTTTAGTGCGTTGATTACAATCGGGTCCATGCGTGCGGTTGGAAACACTTGGTAACTCGACTTGCAATCAGTGTAATAACGCGTAAGAGAGGAGACCACAACAGTGTTTCATGGAGCGCAGCAAAAATAGGACACCATAAACAAGCAAAAAAAAAAAACAAGGAAGGAGGCGAAAGAAAATCCTGGTTGTGAGAAAAAGTGTCTCACGTCGCAAAGAGTACCCCCTTGCTGTAGACTGTGGTGGACGCGCTCACTAGTCGCAAGCAATAATAAGGGTAAAATACAATTTGACGAACTCAAGATGAGTCTAGATGATCTTCAGAACGCCAAAAGGCACGTGGAAGACTAAGTGGTGCTCAGAGTGATTACTGCACACTTGAGTGCATGATTAGTAAAAAAATTGACACTAACACTTTAAAAATTTATCTTTTGAAATGTCAGATTGAGCTAATTTAAGAGCTTTTGGAGTTTTTTCTTTTTAAAAAAAAAAGATAAAAATGTTAATTTAAAAATGTTTTTTTAAAACTTTATCTAATCATAAATTATAATCGCAAAAAAAATTAATTTAATTAATTACGATTATTTAATATCTAATTTAAAAAACTTAATTAAATATAATTAATTAATTAAATTTAAAAAATCCTAATTAAATATTAAAAAATACTTTCCCTTTTTAAAGAAATGAAAACAATTTAAATTATTCCAACTAATTTAAAACAAATCGGTTGAAAAAAAAACATCTTATTAAAAGAAAAGGAAAAATATTCTTGTTTTAAAAAACTTAGCAAAAAGACTAAAAGCTTTTTGTGTTTTAGAAAGTAGAAAGTATTTTTAAAAAGAAAACTTACCAAAAACTCCCACGTTTTAAAAAAGTTAAAAAGCTCATGTATTAAAAAAGAAAGTAAAGAAATACTTTACCAAACCGTGAGAAACTTACCAAAAAGGTGTGGAGTTTTAAAGTAAGAATTTTAAAAAAATTATGTGTAGGTTTTTGAAGAGGAGAAGCACGCGGCAAGGAAGGGATGGACAGATGGCATGCATCCAAGAGCGGTTGGGAGGGCAGTGAGGAGCACGCAGAGGCCACGGCTGCAAACACAATGAACTCCTCAAAACAACAGCAAACACGTCCTCAAAAATGTAGGGCAGAGGGGGCAGCTACGTGTAGATTTGACCCACAATTTTGTGCTAAATTTGTGGTCTCTATTTTAGCAGCGTATAGGAGCTTCGAACGGTGATTCTCGCCAAAACGACCTAGAAGAACTCGGTTCAAGGCGAACGAGCAAATGGAATGATTCGGTTGTGGAGGAGGAGCTCGTTGGAGAACACCAAAACACCAAACTGAGATTTGAACCTCCGAACCACAAATGAAAAACTTGTATTCTGCAGAAAGACATGCAAAAAAGAACACAAAGAAACTAGAAACAGAGATCTAAAAAAATTCAGTTTAATAAAAATATAAAAACCTCTATTTGAACAGATCTCCAAATGTAGTTGCAGCTAACTAATTTTAGTTGCAAAACTCTTGAAAGACTCAAGGAGATTTGCACATGCATGAAGAACACAACAAAATGACAAATTTCCAAGAGCAACTTGTTAAATACATTAGCAAGGAAAAACCAGAAAATAATGATCGAAAACTTGGAGGAGTTAAAAAAATAAAAATAAGAGTAATCACAACTCAAAAAAATGAGTGCATGTTTACCCGATCTCAGCTCTGATACCATGAAAGAGTTGATGAATCGTATCGGAAACTATGCACCACGATGAAGTTGCACTCTGGTTGAATCGTAATGGCTCCAACGTAATCACAAGAAGAATCGATCAATAACTAAACAATCTTGCATAACAAAACAAAGCTTGCACATAGAGAAAGACATCAGAGTTTCTTGGCATGCTCATAAATGAATAGAAGGAGAGTACATATAGGGTCTTTGAGTAACCCTAATGCATGACTCAATAACAAACCCTAAACCTAACCCATATGAGATGACCCTCTAATATGAGAGGAGGACACATAGGATAACTCACACCAATAATATCGACATTTAATCTTTTGAACAATATCTCTCAATCCGGCACCAATACTCAACATGTAGTGTGTGAAGAATGAAGAATTAAAACACGCAAATTTTCTCAAATATTGTGTTCCTGGAATGTATGTGTCACTCACCACCTAATCAAATTATCATACACCATGAACATTTGTCCTATTGAGGACATCTGTGCAAGTGAATTGTGGGCATTTTGGGTAAGATCCTTAAAAAGAGTGGGAAGATGTTTTGAGGTGATATACCAAAGGAAAGGCATTGATTATGGTTGATAAAAATCATCGTAAAGTTTCTCAACAACCATACTTGAATTTTTCCATTGAAAAGGAATTTATCTATGCTTTGGGTGACCTTTCAGGACTCATATCTATGGTCTAGCGTACTACTCGCTTGATCTATTCTCTAAATCTGCATTGCGAGTTTCAGGTAAGATGAGAAAATTTCAATTCCTTCATTCACGCATTGGATTCTTTGAGTTAAGCTCACCCTTGACACCTGTTATGATCTCCCTCCTCCCTAGACACTATGTTCATTGTTTCATAACTATTTAATGTGCAAGGTTTCACTTCTCCTATAGTCGTCAATCTACTTGCCATAATTTTTTATATTTTTCAACATTATTAATTTGTCTCATATTAGGATAGGTATTTAATAATGTGTTTAACGACGTGTCAAAGAGAAGTCAAGTTATAGGATCTAGGTTAAGTAGAAGCCACTTGTCTTTGCTTTAAAATAATAATTCATCCTAAGTCAAGTCATTAGGTAACCATAAGAGATTTTATATTTCAATTTAAGTCTCGGTATTTTATGAGTTTATTTTAAAGTCATAATTTGTTTGTCAAGTATGTTATAATACTCAAAGTTGTGAAAATGTGTCATTGTGTTTAATTAGTATTAAGATTTGAAACACTTTTAATAGTATTTTCATAGTCAAAGTCATTTTCATTTAAAAAGTAATATCATTTTATTACTTTTTAAATTTGTAGTTGAGTCTTCTTGTTTGAGTCAAAAGTGTCGTCAAATTTGTGAGTTGTTGTCAAAATTCATGACTTTGTAAAAGTTCCAAAATTAAACAAATAAAAATTCCTCATGGACATATTTTCGGTGTTACCCAACATCCAAGTCCAAATCAAGGGGGCATTTTGAATTGAGCTCCATGATCAAATTCAGCTGAGTTATGCAAAGTGCATCTATATGGGAGGATGGAGGCAATGGAGGTAGGAGGATAATCAGTGTCCTCAAGTTTGTCACTACCTCAGAGGCCACAAAATGCTTTAGTGACACCTTTTGTTGTGTGTGATGAATAAGAACAGATGAGCATCCTTGTTCCTGTGTGCAATACAGTGTTTTTGTTTCCCATGTGATGATGATGTGGAGATTTGTACCATTGATACTATAGCAGGAAGTGTTCTTGATCAGATTGACTTGATGGTTGATGTGAATTGGTTGATGGGTCCCAATTCATGTATTCACCTGGATAGGTTGATGGGCCCCTATTCATGGATGATGTAGTTCCCACAATCAGTGTTGAGGATCGAGACCATGTGCAAGCTATGGAGCGACATGTTGCTTGGTTGAAGATGGTGTTTTTCCCCATGTTTGCACTAGGGGGTGCGATGTTAGGAAAATATTATTTAGTGCATGTATATGTAAGAATACTATTGTTTTTTTTGTTGAAACATTCCACCTAAATTAAGTTGGAATTGTTCATGGAGGTTTCATAGGAATCCTTATTTTAAGGATATCCTCTCCTATAAATTTATATTGTGTTGGATATTAATCAACATATCAAATCATTATTCTATTATATCAGTTTCACAAAATGCACTAGATAGTGGGATATATTTTCTAAAAGATTTAAATGGGTGGATAGAATAGAATAAACTTCCCCTTCTTATGTAGTGTATGTAGAGTATGCGGTCCCTTGTCCCTTGAATGGATACTTTAGAGTGCTTTAAGTTCCTTTTGAATGCAAGATTAGGTGATAGTAGTAATGATTAGAGCTTAGTCATTTTTATCACATACCTATGTATTTATATGACTCCCTAATTTCGTAATTGACAACTAGAAGGAAAACCCATAACTAGAAAAGATATTAAAAATATTAAAGAGACCCAAAAGGAGTGAGTAAGATAGAAAAGGGTCGGGGTGCCTAGAGGGGACAAGAATTCCTAGGAACTTCTATCATGGCTGGGAGTTGGTGTCTAAATCCATGAAATGTAAACAAGTAAAGTTTTGACTAGGTTGTAGGGTGCGTAGGGCCAAATAGAAAACAAGAAACAAAGAAATGACACCAAAGATAAATGTTAACCAATAGTTTTATTGCTTATGAATCATATAACTACTAGTATGCTTTTAGGACCTAGAAATGTACCCAAGTACATGATTTTTTGCCTACATTTTCCCCCACTTTATGTTGTTGAGTGAATACTTGGTAACATAATGTAGATAAGAGATACATCTCTTATGTTCTTGTAGAGTGTGTGATGAAAATCATGCTAGGTAGACAAGTGAAGCATGGAATGATTGCAAAATGAAGCGTGGAGACTAAGAAAGGAAAGTGACCCTAAGGGTTAAGTATATGTGTTGTGTTATACCTATTTTTATACTTGTAGTTGCTTTTGTAGGCTGATTCTTGTTGCATATTGAGGACGGACCTGTAAAAGAACATAAAAAGAGTAGTCAAAGTGATGTATATGAAAAATTAGAGAAAAATGTGCATAAGTATGTAAAATTGTGTAAAGGAAAGTGTGCACTTGATGCGAAAAAGTGTAAAATCATATAAATTTGTCTTGAACCGATGTGAAGAGTGATTTTTGGGAAATCTTGCACCAATAGTGATTTTTTGGGCGATCTCTTGCCAAATGTGAGTTTTTGGGGTGATCGCACGCCAAAGAGCAAGTGTTGGGGAATGAGGTATAGTGTTACTCTCCTTCTATGAATCAGCCCAATAAGTACTATTACAGATGGTACATCCTTGATTTGTTATTAATGTCTTGAATTATTTAGAATTAGTTTCGATTGTTCCATATTTTATTCCAAGTTGTACTGATTGAAGGAGATAGAATGCATTCTATTGTTGGAGGATTATGCCTATACTACGAAAAATTGCTCCAAAGAATTCTGAACTATGTTGATATGAGAGACTTATTTTACCTATCCCTAGGAAATTAGTGTTTATGAGAGGTGAGGAGCACCAAGGCGCTAGTGTTTGAGTCTTGGAATTGGTGTTTATGCTGTGTTGAGGACCCAAGTTAGATTCTGGTTCATTCTATGACTATTTTCTTGTATTGTTCCTATACTGTACAAATTTGTATTGTAGTTTTGAGCTACTATAGGGATGATTTATTCACCCAATGTATTCCCCCTTTTGGGGTAAATGCAACAATTGTAGGATTGATGCAGCCCAAAAGATAGGAATTGAAGCTATTACTGTAGGGTGTAGAGGATGTGTATTGTATAAACCGAGGCACATAAAAACAAATTGGCTAGAAACATATGTTGGTTAGAAAAGTAATAAGCATGCAATAGAATAAAATGTAGAAATTAAGTTTGTAAACAAAGTAGACTGCAAAAAGTGGGTTTCAAACATGGGACATCACTTATAATGTCACAAGACAATCAAGGCCGAAGTGGCCAAAAACATACAACAAGCATACATGACATAGGACATAACCCGCAAACAATGGCATATAATTGAAAATAATGGAAAGAAAAGTGTAGCATATAATCTTGGTAATCCTGTAAAGAAAATGATGAACATGAAGCACCGTTAGAAAGATAAAAAGTATGTCAAAGCATGTATGTATCAAGGAAAAGTAATGTGATAGGAATAATAGAAATTAGTATATAATGAGACAATAACACCTGTAATGTTTGAGTAGTAATGGTATATGCCCCCATGAGCCTTGGTGGGACTGAAAAAGGATACAGATGTCGAGCATCAATGCACCTTGTGAAAATATGTAAGAAATATACGTTCATAACTAGAGATGAAGTGAACGCACATGTGTATATGATAAATATAATTACATACTGAGTATCTAAATAGCATAGTAAGAAAAGTGCATCATGTAAGTAGTATAAACAAAAAAGTGTAAGTGAAACCAAGATATGTACATACAATGTATGAGTGTGATGGAATGGTGTGTAATATGTGAAGATAGAGGGAGTAGCATGCCCCCCAACAGATGTGTATGAGATGAGGTTCATTTATAAAAGACCCCTCAATAATCAAGAATAAACCATAGAAAAGAGTGTGTCATCTAGAAATGAGTGCGTTGTGTGAGTAGATGCTCGAAAGATGTACCATGAAGCATAAAACATGAAATGTGAAGGATGTGAGTTCATTTCAGATTTAGACCCTCTGCAGTTGAGTATGAACTGTGGAACTAGAGTGTGTCATAGGGTAATGACGATATAAGGTGTGTATCAAGGTGTGTTAACAAATATTAGATGTGTATCAGGTTCACCAAATTATTTAACAAAAATAGATGTTATTAAACCTTATTGTAGAGAAATTGATGCAAACAATGATATATAGATGTTGAAGTACAATACGACATAAGTAAATAAGTAAAGTATGAAACCCTAAGAAAAGAGAGGAAATAACTTAGATAATTTATGTGTGATTTGGAACTGATATGAAATGGGAAAAATGTTGAACAATCCAGGTAGAGTTTTGTAAATGCTCAAAATAAACCCTTTCTTTAATTCATGAACGAAGGCGAACATGGGCACCTAGGCTAGGGAAAGGGTGCTTGAGTAGTGGAGAATTCAACTACGCACTCCGTGATTTGTGAAAAATGTCATAATCTAGTTTTATTATGTTGTACAAGTGTCACAATTGTTCCCTTTTGATCACTTATAAGTTGTTCCTTAAATTCGAAGGTACCTGTAACTGTAAAATATAATCCCACCTACACAAGCCAACAAACCACATCAAATCTAAAAAGAAAAATGAAATATGGGGAGTTGGAATGATCTCGGTTGTCACCCAACAGAGTGAACTTACGACCGAGTGATGTATTACATCACATACTCTATGTAGTTCTTGTGAGTGTATGAAGAAATGGTGCCCTAGGATGCCTTTGTGCAAGATTCACTAGATAGCGGGCTAGATTTGCTAAAAAATGAAAATGTATGGATGGAATAGAATAAACTTCCCCTTCCTATGAAGTGTATGCAATCCTTTGTCCCTTGAATGGATGCTTGATGGATGCTTTAGATTGCTTTAGGTGCCTTTTGAATGCAAGATTAGGTGATACTAGTAATGCTTAGAGCTTGGTCCCTCATTTAAGTCAAATAACTATGTATTTATATTATTTACTTGTTTGAATTTCATAATTGACAACTAGAAGGCTAACCTATAAGTAGAAAAGATGCTCAAAAGATAAAAGAGACCAAAATGGAGTGAGTAGGATAAATGGTTCAAGGGATCCTATAGGGCACATGAATGCCTAGGAATTTCTGCCTTGGTTGGGCGCTATCGTTTAAAGCCATGAAAGATAAACAAGTAAAGTTCTGACTGGGTTATAGGGTGTGTAAGACCAAATAGAAAATAGGAAACAAAGAAAAGATACCAAAGATGGTTTTCAACCACTGGTTTTCTTGCTTAGGAATCATATAAATGCTAGTATACTTTTAGGACCTAGAATTATACCCAAGTGTGTGATTTTGTGTCTGCACTCTCCTCTTTTGAAATACCTTCAAGAAAGAAAGATCAAGGTAGTTATTAATGATTTTGTTATTGATTTTGATTATTTAGATGATGAGAATGGAAATGAATATATGGAATCTCCTCAAACTAATGAGGATGAAATCAATCTTGTTTCTTCCCATCCTTTGGAATATCAACATGAAGAGGAGGCAATTGTTAATCATTTATTATATTGTCTCACAACTGTTGATTTACTCGTAATACTGAAAATAAATAAAAATGTAAATAATTTTAAAGATCATGAAATTGGGAGTTGAAATGTCGATTTTGCAAAAACAACATATTGGTTTTCTAAGGACAAGATATGAGTTGTAGAAATGATATAAGGTTATAATGGAAAAGCATTCATTGGTAACATCCCAAATCCTCTTGTAATAAGTTATGCAAATGAGTTTAGGGAAGTACATAATTCTCCCATGTTATGTCATGATGTTTTCTTTGACTCATACACAGATGTTACAAATGCTTCATTGGGATAAGAATATTGTGCTATAGTAATCAAAACTCCTCATGAAATGAGATTTCAAGGATTAGTGGTTTACGGACCTTAGGAAAGAGATAATCAAGAATCGTAAAAATTTAGTGCTTGATTATACTACCCAATTTCTCATTTCCAAAAGAATATAATTTTCACACGGATATCAAGCTCTTTACTTGCATTAGGAAATTTCATAATGGAGTCTCAATTTTTGGATATATCACTTGTTTCTATCATTCTTCTCAAACCATGCAATGCTCCCACAAAGTTTTGGTTTAACCAGTTGATCATCTTCAATTTGTGGAAGCTTCATACCTTTTGCACTGTTTCACAAAGGTACCTATTTTTCTCAACCTATTTCTAGGTTTGTGTAAAATTTGTATATCCTTCTCCCTCCTCTATAAATACTTTCTTCTCCTTTGTACATAGTTTCCCAATTTTTCCTTATTTTCCTTCTCGTTTCCATGTGTTGGTCTATGTGTTTGTTCAATAATCATTGCAGAGTGAGAGTGTTTTCCTATATTTGTGTTGAAGCCTAGTATGTTTCCCCATGGATAAAACACTAGTCTAATGAACCTTGAGATTATGGAGTCTAAAACTATGCCTTGGTTTTAATTCACCTAATCGAAGTCATGTCCCTAGAAAGAGCAAATTGTTTTCATAAGATCGGTAAAAACTTCAAAAATTTAGTCATGGGACTTTTTTAGGGTTTACTCATGTTTCTACCTTCTAAAGATTCTTACATTAAAGAGTTATCCATTTTTGCCAAAAATTGGTTAAATCCACGTGAATCATATATTTAAGGAACAAGTGAAATAGTTCATTTGTTCCCCTTTACCACTAAGACTGGTGTATACGAGGAATCAACAAACTAGGAATTTATTGACATTTTGGGAAATGTTCCTATGCTCCCTTAGTTCCTTGAAACTCTTTCATACCCAAAATTGGCACAATTAACAATGTATCGGTAAAAGAAGTCCTCGCAGCACTTCTTGAATTATTCTCGAGTTTTGATTGTACCCAATAGGTCCACATACACAAACAAAGGAAAATAGAGGAGGTTGGATTGGTTTATTTGGATCTTGTAAGAACTCCCTGAATAGTTCACACGTTCCACCATTCCACCAAAAGCACACAACACCAAAAAAGGGTAAATGAAGTAGGTTAGATCAAGTAAAGTCATCTTTCTTTGGAACTCGGTGAATTTTTCCTCCATTTCACATATGCTCTAGAAATCCTCCCAAGCCACAAAAAGGTTGAATCGGTGATAGAAGTCCCATCAAGAATGTTCTAGTGTTCCTTTAGTTGTATGTCAACCCACCAGGACCCACTCTAATGTAATTTTTCTCAAAAACTCTCAGTTTTCACCAAATGGAGGTTCTTATGAAAATTCTAAACTCAATTATTGTAATGAAATGTTAAAAATAAATGTATTTGTACCCAAATTAAATATTTTAACTCAAGTTATGGAGCTAGAGTGAAAAGTAGTTAAATTAAGTACTTTTTGGGCCAAATGAACCTATAAAAGGCTGAAATGTGATTGTAAAGGAGTTGAATCCCTATCTTGGACACTTCTTATGGGTTTTCTCTCTCTTTATCTCTCTCTATCCACTTATGTTTGAGAATAATGGTTGTAAATTTGTGTACATTATTTTTCTCCATTATATAAGAACACAATTATTTTCTCATTCTCACATTTTTGGCATGGTCCTAATAGGTGTTGTCATTGATGCAAAACCACATTAATGAAAAATTTAATGTTGGATGATGATTTCATGATGTTTTATATGATTCTAACATACTGGTTCAGATGTGTTGGAGTTGATACAATGAGATTAGTGAGGCATCCTTGCTCTTGCAAGCCCATACAGTGCCTAGGTGATGAGGCGTAGTAGTAGGAGATTCTTGAATAATTGGGAAGAATTTTGACATGATGGATAGAATTTTTAATGGTTCTTGGGAACTCACAACAATGGCATGGTGCAAGTACAACTAGTTCACTTTGTTACAGGTGTTCATTGGGAGAAGGTATAGTAGATTGGAGGTGTGATAGAGTGGTTTGGAGCCATATGAGCTCATGAAAACATGCATTCAGGTATATAATAACTTATCATGTATTTTTGGTTCATTTTATGAGGTTTCATGATCAGTTATTGCATTATTTTAGTTGGTCCTAGCTTCTTTAGTGAGGATCTAACATGCAAGCATATGTAATTCTTAGTGACTGGAGAGATTGAGGTATGGAATTCAAATTATTATGATTGGATATATTATAGGGATGATTCAAGAAGCTTTTAAAATAAATTAGGTGCCAATGATATGTATATTTCTAGATATGACTGATTTTGTGAGACAAGGTGAAAATCAAGTCAAATTCCAACTCGAAGTTCAACTTTAGATGCTCATTGTGAACAATGTGCTTTGCATGGGACATTATTCCTTTCACGAATTCTTCTATGGTGAGTTTATAATGTTTCAAGAAAATAATTAGGTCAATTTATCATTGTGTTTTTATGAGAACGAATGTTAAGAAGGTAAAGTGGTCCAAACCCTAGTTAAACCGTAGCTAGGAGAAGTTTGCAAAGAATGATGTCTAGTGACCTATTTTTGATTGGTTCATCAAAACCGATGATTCTATATTTTATAGGACTATGTTATATTTCCAAAAATTATGGTTGAGGTCATGATCATGAGTGGGCCCCGCCTAAAAATACAAGTTTCGGAGAATAATGTTTTAGGAAAAGATGGCCAAAAAAAGTAGCATGAAAAATTGATGGTGCATGATTTATGAGAGTTTATATTAATTTTCATGGATTTTTCAAGATTATTTCATGCAAGTACATGGTTTTTGAGGTCCAAATAGGTTGGTGGTCAAAGGGCAATTTTGGGATCTCAAATAGTAGGGTTTAGAAAAATGGTCATAACTTGAGCTAAAGGTGGAGTTCGAGAATGATTAACATTGTTTTGGAAATTATATTCTAATATATTTCTATTGATATATGTATTTCCTCTTCATAATGTAATCGATAGGGTTTCCATGTCATTCTCTCGAGCAAGAATATTTTTGGTCGTTTAAGCCACGATGTGTTTTAGTGAACGTTTCATGTCGCTTTTCAAGCATGATATGGATTGGGTGTAATGTGAATAGGTACTAATTTTTAATCCAATGAATCATGTTATAAGTATTGAATGTTTTTATAAATTATTTTATGAGCTAACCTTTTGAAACAATGTTTTTGGGAGGTTGATCTCGTGAAAGAAAATGTATCTATGGTTTGAAGGGATGGCTGTTTAATAACTTATAACTTGATTAGAATTGTTTTATAGGTTATTAAATTTCCATTTATGGGTCACATGGCATGGTTTGGTTGAATAGAAGTGTTTTTTTGGCATTATGAAGTTTACTGGTGGTGTCAAGGGTGTAGGAAACAATTGTTTTGAGAATTGTAAAGGGAATTGGGCCCATTAAATGAAATAATATTATTGGTTAAAAAAATTATGACCATGGTTAATGTTTAAATTATTTATTACTCATGTTTGATGAATATTGGAGCTTGAATAAGCATGGTTTATAAATGAGGATAATTTTGGCATCCCAATGCATGTGTTTTAGTGATTTTTGGTGCATAGAAAGTGTGATTTTACTAGGCCGACCAATATGGGTATTTTGTATTTGTTGTGAAAAATTTATGGGATGTTTTTTATTAATGCATTGGTCGAACTAAATTTGTATGACCGATCTTCCTTTGGGTTGGATGAAATAAAATCATATAAAAGTGATGTTTTAGATTCATTTTTGAACTAGTGCTCTTAGAGGGAAGAAGTGCGACCTAGAGGAAGATAAGGAAATATTTAGTACTGATTTAAGACATGAGATCAATAATTTAGAGCAAATACAAGTGAATAAAGAGAAAGAGTATGAGAGTTTGAAGACCTAGTGTGTGAGCTAGGGTTTGTGAGTTGAATAAGTTATCTCCATCAGTTGTGGCAGAAAAAATGTCAAAGATAATATATCTTAAGGTGGATGAGTTTTTTCTTCGTCATCTTTAGGGGGTTTTAACCTCCTTGTGGAGTGGATGCTTCAAGAATTTAGGGGTTGGTGTTCCTTGTAGGGTTGGTGTGGAAAAGGAACGATAACCAGATCGTACCAAGCCAAGAACTCAGATGTTAATCAAACACCATGATCAATAAGATGAAAGTAATTCGATAGAATAACTTTACATAAATATTTACAAATAAATGAGAAGCAATATCATATATTATTATGGAACTCGATGAAATACAATGAGAATGGGCCTTACTTATTTAGGCAATGAATAACAATCTAAGAACCGGTCAAGGTCGTAGATCAAACCATAAATCATGGAAAGAACTAGTCATCAAAGAACTAGTAAAGTCCATAGATTTATGAGAGAACTAGACATCAAGGATCTAGTCAATACCATAGATCTAGGAAAGAACTAGTCAATACCATAGATCAAGGAAAAAAACATACCTAACAACTAGATAATATCTCCTAATATACAAATAAATAAAAAGAAATATCCACACACATAAGTGGGTGAGGATAAATACAATAAAGGTAAATAATGTACCTAGGTGAACATGAGCTAAGGTAAATACCTACTCTAACACCCCCTCAAGTGAAGCTAGGGGCCAAAATAGAAGTGGCATGTCCACAGTATGAGTCCCGACAACTAGGCTTGATGAGGTATTCATGTACAATAACTAGGGAAAAAGGACACTGCAAGGTACCCAAAACTAGTAACAACAAAGTAAAGAGAGTAAAGACCCGCTCCAATGCATCCCAAGAAGCTTGGCTCAAAAACTCGTACAATGTTGAAGAAGTTTGGTGTGCACTATGGTTTGAATCCACTACTCGATCACAAAACTCAAAAACAATTGACACTGGGTTTCACCAAAATAGCTCCATACAAAGAGACTGTCAACGGAGTGATGTCGAAAGTGCAAAAAAACACCAAACATAATTTGATCAACATCTGTAAATAGGTGTGCCACAAACCAAGAACAAAACCAAAGCAATAAGGCAAGGACACAAACTCCAGAGTGTCACGATCCAAGAAAAGCCAAGGTAACAAGGCAAGGACACGAAACCCGAAGAAGCAGGATCAACACCACACCCTCCCATATTGCTGAATGGGTGGAGTGACACTACAAATCTGTATGAGTTGTCAAAACAAGTACTCGAACACTGCAAACTAACACTGGAATGCAGCAGAATAGATCCCCCATAAGAGATACTGTCAACATGTCAAAAGTGTTGATAATACGGATACAAAATATCTCAACAAAATAGAGAGATACACTACACCCGCTAAAAAATGGTCAAAACAAGAAGCATCACAATGCATAAGGTATAGAAAGTGGAGAAAGAGGCCTAATGGTAGAGGAGTCATGCCTGTAGAGTCCTCTCAATGATGCCTATGTCGCCACCATGAGTGATCAGATATCCACCCCAAATCAACACGGATGGATGAAGAAGATTCCTGCATATGACTGGTGAAAACTGCATAATGGGTGCATGTAAAAGAACATCAGAATGTGTGTCAGGTTGATCATGTCTGACAGTTGAAATCTCAGGTTTCTCAATCCTAGGTGAAGGTGCAGAACTCATGTCTTTCTCATGATCCTCAGAAAGAGTCGAGTGAACAAAAAAAGGAGCTCTATCAATGTGTGATCCCAATGAAGTATCTTCTCGAAAACCAATGTCATGATGAGAATTCCACTTAACATGTGGAATAGAGGAAAAAAGACACTGTGAATGTCTGCCAATGACTCTGCTAGTGAGACCCATAGAACGAAGCATGCGAGATCTAAATGCAATGGTATGCTTCTCAAAAAATCCATGCAGTTGAGCAGAAGTAGGATACACAACATGTGGTACTTGTAATAGGCACAAATGTGGAAGAGCATGTAGTAACAAGCCTCACAGGTTTAGAAGCATCAAAAGCAAGTTCAGGCTCAAAGATTGGCAGATCAATGTCATTGGGTACAAGAGCAACAACTACAAGTAAAATGGGAGCATGGATATGGTTGTCCACAATATGATGGTGATGCTATAGGCTAGCAAGTTTGTTCTGCAGGAAGTGTATTATTGTATCCTTATCGTGAATGAGTGATTGTAGAAGATAATTTCACTTCTTGAGCGATCTATTTTCTTCCACAAATTTTATAATATCCTCTTGAAGTCCACATACTTTAGAGAAAATCATATCATTCTCATAATCCATGATAGGTACAAAATACAACTCCCAATAATTTAGGACATCGACTCACCGAAATTACATCCACAATTGATTACAACACTCCTCCATATTTGACACTTCATAATTATAGTGCAAGTCTTAAAATAAATATTTCTAGTGGAAAAATCACAAAAAAACAAGCACTTTTGCAAAAAACGACACGCAAAATCAAGTTACCAATCAAAAGTTACAAGCTTTTTACTATTTTACTCTATTATTTATTGTAGTTGCCACTAAAACATAATAAGATGTTGTTTCCTTCACCACACAAATATAATTAAAGTGGGCTGAAGTTAAGCACCTACTAGTAGGAATCACAAGCTTTAAGCCCTCATATGACCATACCATATAACCAAGGGTTAAGGATTTTAATGGGGAGAAGGGGCCTTGCTTATATAGGCAAAGAATTTAGTCAATACCATAGATCTAGGAAAGAACTAGTCAATACTATAGATCAAGGAAAGAACTATACCTAACAACTAGATAATATCTCCTAATATCTAAATAAATAAAAAGAAATATCCACACATATAAGTGGGTGAGGATAAATACAATAAAGGTAAATAATGTACCTAGGTGAACATGAGCTAAGGTAAATACCTACTCTAACAGTGCTCTACTAAAATAGGGGTTGGTTCTCATTGTGAAGTTGGTGCTTCACTAAATTACTTTTATTTAAGTAATATAAGAAAATTTTCAGTGGGTTATCTTCCCCATGAGGATTTTCCACTTACATATTGTTTTCTTGTGTTTATTACTTTACTTTCTTTCTCTTGTGGTTGATTTTGCATATCTTAATAAGCACACATGATCATGGATGTTGTATAAGAAATATAATGGATGAATGTATGTTTTGGTAAATGAAAATAAATTTATTTAAAGGATTGATTCATCCCCCGCCTTAGTCCCTTTTTCTTCTAACAATTGATATCGAGTTGGTCTTTTTTGCAGAAGTTTGACAACTTGAAAGGAGATCCTTTGAAGCACAAGCAATGGGTAAGTCTGCAGACATTGAGGCTATATTGAGAAGAAGGAATGAAATATCTCAGTCATGTATTGAGGGATATCAAATTCAGGTCAAGGATATGGAAGCCAATCATAGTCAAGCCATTCTTGCTTTGGAATCTCAAGTTGAAAGTTTGACCAAAGCCCTAAAGGAGAAAGAAGACTCTCATTTCAGGTATGAAGAAAAATTGAAGGCTCTTGAATCATATTTAGAGGATTCTTCTAACAGATTGAAGATGTATGAGAGACTTGAGAAGATATCCAAAGATCTTGATGATGTTCTAGAATGTCAAAAGGCCATAAATGACAAAATTAGACCAGGGTTTGAAGGAAAGGATGATGATGAAGTTGGTACAAGTACTAAATTAGTTGAGAAGGTGATTAAAAGGGAAGATCTAATAAATTATAACGCAATTAGACAACGTAATGCTATGAGGTATGTTTCTTTATTCAATGGATATTGTTTCACTTGTCATGAGTTTAGTCATAGAAGGATTAAGGTGAATTGCAAGAGCTAAAGATTGCAAGAGAAGGCCTCCTAAGAATGATGTAGATATCTTAAAAGGTGAATGTCACTCAGGTTGTGAATATGGACATAAAATAAGAGATTGTGGTTGGAATTTAAATGTTTTTTAGCCTAGAAGAAATATGAATGTTGTTTGTTTTGAATGTCAACAATCCAATCATATTGCAAGATTTTTTGAAAGCATGAAGAGGTTCATTGTAAGGTTTGATCCTATGGTCAAGAGGGAATTTAGATCATATTTTAAGGGCAAGGAGATGGTTGATCAAGCTAACGATGCCAAGAGAACTGATGCTTAGTCCACCATGCACATTATGAAGTTTGTTAAGAAGGATCCTAGTAGGATCAAGGTTGAAAACAAGGTCACCATGCCTAAGTCAGCTCAAGAAATCATGTTTGCACTTGTTCAAGAGGATCACATGTGTTTTAATTGTTTTCAAGTTCCCATGCAAGACAAATTGAAGAAACTTGGCCTATGGGATACCACAAAAGTGATAAGGTATGGAAAATGACTCTTCCCATGCAAGTTTTAAGTTCTTACTACCGATAGGTGTCCGATATGTTTCGAGTTCTTAAATGTACCGAGTCTTACATTGTTACTATTATAAGCAAGTTAACTTATATGACAGTCTCGAAAAACCTTTTTGAATTCTTATCTCAATATGTTATGGATCTTCACATCTTAGTTCTAAGTGTTTGAAGTCCGTGACTATCAAATAGTCTAGTATGTAGCATTTGTGTCATATTTATTGTAAATCTCGAATCAAAATATCCTTCTTAAGGTCATTATCAACTTTGAAAATTATGACTCTTTGTCTTGAGTCACTTTGGTGGCACAAGTTTCATGTTCTTAAAGTATGTGATTTGCTTCATTATGATATGTGGTCTGTGAGAGGTGTTTGAGTCTTATATAAGCTTTAAGGGTGTCATATGGGGTTGTCAAAAGAGTAGAAGATATTGACTTGTGTATCTCTTTTCCATCTATGATTTTATAGCTACAAATGTGTTCAATGTATTGAAAGAGGTCACCTAGTCTACCATGAGTTGTAAAGTATTGGGAATGAGTTATTTCATGATGTACACTGTCTATGAAGGATGTTTTGGAGTCTATAATCTATCCAAGCATGATGGTTGTAACAAGAATTTGTTGATGATCTATGAGACTCGTTAATCCATAAGGTAATGTTGATCCTTAAAGAATGTAAGTTCTGCTACATGTTTTTGAATGTATTATACAATATAAAGAGTTGTTTTTGAAACTATGAGTCCTTGAGTGTGAAATTCCTATATTATCATTAATAGTTTACTAAATCTCTAAATTTGGTATTTCAAGGTCTATGACATTGTGCCAAGTTGTAATCAGTTTTCTTGAAGGGTATGAGTTAGTAGGTATTTTCATGCAAATTATCTTCATTGTCTTGTTGTGTTCATAGTTCGGATTGTATTGGTAAGGTCATGCATCAAGAAGATCCATATCTAGACCTGTATATGACTATGGTGTGTTTCAAAAATCAAGAAAGGGTGACTGTGAAAATGTCAAAATTGTAAAATCAAACCGAGTTGTCTTGAGTTTTGAGTTTATAGGGACTATAACATTATGTTCAAATGTTTAAGTCTTGCAAGATGTTTTTGAAGTATATTGATTCCCACTCAAGTCTATTACCTGTAATGAGAATTTTCAAGAGTCTATAGTCTATCATTTAGAACCTTGTAGGCTTTTCAAAGTCAACCATGCCATGAAGTTAATCTTTGTGTTATAGCACCAAGTTCAAGGATGATATGTCACTGAAGAAGTTTTTGTTCTTCTACAAGGATATTAGGTTTGAAAAAATAGCAACCTATAGGTTGGAAAACGTCTCAAGGCCAAAATGACAAGTGAAAATCTATCTCAGAGCTTGATTAATGATCTATGAATATGTCACAATATTTTGTGAATGGTCTGAGAGTTCAAAGAAGCATGATAAGAGGTATCATAAGCTTTTGATCACCCATATTAGCTCATCAAAGGTCTATGTTTGTATCGAAGGGTAAGATGGTTTTTGACAGAGTTGTTGAGGGGGAAC
Source organism: Taxus wallichiana var. yunnanensis (assembly GCA_018340775.1). NCBI lineage: Eukaryota > Viridiplantae > Streptophyta > Pinopsida > Cupressales > Taxaceae > Taxus > Taxus wallichiana. The sequence continues at coordinate 850,362,986 of CM031242.1, read as the reverse complement.
TCATCTCTTCCTTGGAGAAGTGTATAAGGATATCCTTAAAGGATTGGAAGGCATAAATCATAATGAAACAACCAAATTCATGTTTGAATAATCTATGTTAATAGGATGAACTCTATTTCAATGCACCAATTATTATGTTGCATAGATGGAGGTATCTCAAATGTAAGATAAGGTCAAGTTTTGCTTCAAAATGACAAAGTATGGTGATCTAAAACATGGAAGGTTTGAGTTGATGATGATCTACAAGTATCTTATGATCTTTGTTTGGCTCCTTGAATTGTAAGTTTATGACATCATTTTATCTCAGGATTCATGAATGCATAGACCTCGACATCGTATTGGGATTTGAGGAAGACTATTGTAACTAGCGGTGTGTGGCGAGAGGTAGAGTAGTGTTGATTTTGAGGTATCTTACCTCATACTACAGGTATACTTGTGCATGAAACATATTTTTGAAAGAAATATGGATCTTGGTGATGGATCACAAATATGTACAGAGGTAAGCAAGCTACATGAGTATGAGTGAGAGGTAGGGCATTTATATTTACAAGTTATGAGAAGAATCTGATTTAGTTTAAGAGTGCTACAATGGTCAATATGATGGTGATGTTTTCATGAAGATTATTGATGGTATCAAATGCCCAAAGACATTCAAACATGAGGACAAAGGTTGATTTCATAAGAAGAAAGGGTTTTAATTTTTGAAACCCTAACTAGTGGTGACTCGAGAAATCAAATCTATAGGTCATTAAGGTCCTTTACCATCTCGGTTGCCTAATATAAAATGAAGTATGCTACAGTTGGATCTGTCATGTTGGGTATGAGCAAGTTTTTGGTGTCTTGAATGATGAATATGGCTACATAGGAGTTCCATAAGTGATCTCAAGGATTATGAAAGTTTCTTAGCGAATTAAAGATATTGTGCAAAGTATTTCAATTATGCAAGTATCATGGTGATGAAGCATGCTCAAGTACTCAAAGCATAAATTTAAGTTTCTAAGTGTCTCAAAATCTGTGAAGACTGTATCTTCAGTGGTTAGACCTACATATGTCCTAGAGATTAAGAATCATTATATGTATCTATTAATGACCTTAGTAAGCTTGAGAAGATGGATTGTAGGAGAGTTCAAGTGTGTGAATGAATAGTAGGTCATATGACTTTGTTTCATTATGTTATAGTGTTGCAATATCTTGAAGATGCTCCTATTGGTATGTATATCTTTGGGCAAGGTGTGTACATGAGTGTTTATGTTAGGGGGAGCTTGAATAAGGATTATAGAGGGTAAAAATGATCTTAAAAATGCTCATAACGTATGATCTTAGTTGTTTATGCCAAAATTTTCTTATCTTAGTCAAATATGACTCGTACAAGACTAAAAAAGTTGTTTTGGACCTTGAGAAAATCGTAAAGTTTATTTCAAGATATCTTAGCAAGGCTAGTAGCTCCAATTTGTACACTTGAGCTAGAAATGGAGGTATTATGTCCAGGGGGAGTGATAGTTTCTTGAGTCAAATATTTTTTGACCCATTGTTGCATGTTCAAATTGCTCAAAAATGCTCTAAGAAATCTATTTTGGGCTCCTAGTGTTTCTTTTGGTATGAAGAGCAAGTATATGCCTAGTTTTGCATGGATTTTGCCTAGATAAGCTGGTTTTTTGGTCAAGAAAGGTGGAAAAATGGTGTACCTTCTTAGCTCATCTATTTCGTCATTAGCATACTATGTTCAATATCAATACTAAATCCATAGATATCCTTTATGCATGTTTAAGAATATGACCAATGAAGCTTGGATCTCTTAGTCATCAAAACAAGTTAGGTCTTTAAAGAACATTGATATTCATATTGTATATATTTTACCACCTCAGTTTGGAAGGGTTCTTAAATGGATCTTGTTCCCTATGGTAGGGCAAGTCACAATAGGAAGCACAATGACCACTACGGGTATATCATTCTTGTATATAATAAGAACAAATTCAAATGTTGTTTTCTCATAAGTATTCAATATAAAATATCATTCAAGGGACCCTTATAATCTTATGTGCTCTGTAGTTGCACTTTCCATATGCCCTCATATGCTTGACTATCATATATATGCCTCACAACAATATCTCTCCATATGGTCTATTCATTGGTTCACTAGATAGTGGATTCATACCTGAGATAGTGGTCTTGAGGGTTCTCTTCAAATGATGCACCATGGGTCTATTCACATTTTTATTTTTCCTGCAATTTTTCTTACTCTATCACAATTCACCATAGAGTGAATTACAATAGCAACATCAGCAGACTCATCCACCATATAGACGTCCACAGATATTTTATGCTCAGAGGGGACACATTATGGTGCCTCCTCGTAGGGGACAAGTCAGGACTCATGCATCATCTAGAGCTTAGTCCGCAGGAGCTCGTAGTAGTGGCCACAATAGTCTATGGTAGGATCATCGGGTTTTATGTCTCGACCTCTAGAGTACCTACAGGAGCCGCTCGTTGGAGGGGACCAGGTAGTTGCTACGGGTGTGGTGTACAGGGGCACCATTGGAGAGAGTGTCCACATAACCCTAATAATAAGGGTAAGGGACCTATTTTAGAGCCTACAGTAGGAGATATGGCTAGGAGCCATAAGATATATGGAGCGATCGAGAACCGCCAAGCAGAGCACCAAGGCACGGTGATTGAGACTACAGGTAGCATTGATGTCATTTCTATTTCTGTTTTATTTGATTCAAGCTCCTCAGATTATTTTATTTATCCATTTGTATTAGAGCGATGGAGGATGGTGGCAGTTAGGCAGAGCCGTAGTTGGAATGTGGAGATGGCTTCTAGAGCCAAGCTCACAGTGGACTCTGTTATCCAAAATTCACCCCTCAAGGTAATTTTGATAACATGTACCAAATTATTCAGTCTCAAGTAAGTAGAATTGATTCAAGGCCCAAAATCATGTTTTGGGGTCCCTTTGGTTTCTCTCTAACTTCCCCATCTAAGGAAAAATCCAACAAGTTAGCAAAAATTTGAAAAAATCCAAAAATGAAGTCACAGGCTTGTTTTAATGCATTACGGGTCTGGAGGTTGCGGGTCATACCAAGGTTCGTCGTACCATGTTTGGGGCCAAAATACAAAGGAATCAGCTAAATCAGAAATTTTTGTCCCAAGTGGTCCGTGGGACATTTGGGACGTAGGGACGCACAGGATGCGCGAAGCCGAAATGGCCGTAGACAGTGAAAATCGGCAAAATCGGAAGTTTTAATTCCGCGCGGTTTGAGATAGTCGAGATAAAAGTACACGCGGGACATGAATCTTTTGATTTTCCACAAGTTAGTCTATTGCGGGTGGTGCAGAGATTTTTTCCGGGGATCGGGGCCAGACGCACGTGACGCGTGGGGTGTAGAAAGGTGAAAAGGGCGCAAAAGGGACCATGGGATGTGGCGAATGCGGAAGTCAACGGCCCTCACGACCCAGTTAATGGCGGATGCATAGGGAAAAGGAAGCCTGAATCGGCTGATGTAGAAGAATGTGTCTGGGACAGCCAGGACATGTGGACATGATTTTTCTGAAATAGCCGCAGCAAAGAGAAAAGTCCAAACTTCAAACGGCCATAACTTTTGACTCGAGCTTTGATTTTCATAAAATTGGACTTTCTGGAATGAGCACGATGTCCTCTGCCTCACAAAAATTGGATTTATTAATTTTAATGAGGGTAGATATATTTAAATAAAATAAAAATATTCGGCTCCAGTCAATTAATGCTCATTCCCGCCAGATGACAAAAAACACTTGGCAGACCCAAAATAGTTGCTCGCACTCAGATGGCCATAAATTTTGCATTTCTCAACAAAATTGCACAAAATTGGTACCGTTGGAATCATGGATTTGAGACCAATGCAAAAAAATCAATAAATTTGGTATTTGATGAGAAATAAATGGATATTTTTCATAAAATGTGGCCGGGTTAATGGAAATGTTTTATTTGGTAGTTGGGAGTGCAATTAAGAGGTATGGTCATCATTCTTTCTCTGCTTTGCACCACTGGGATAGTATGGGGAGAATTTTACAAGTAACATACAATCATTTCACTCCATTTAATGCATCTTATAGGTGGTTGAAGGATATATTTTGGGATTTCCATTTCCCCCTTCTCTCTCTCTCTCTCTTCTCATTTTCCTATAAATTGGAGTGTTAAGCTCATTGTAAAGGGGAATTTTAGTTGTAGCAAAGCTCTGTCAAAATTTCTTTGTGAAGCCAATGTGCTGTAGGCCCTTGTAGTGGACTCCTTGCATGGTGATCTAGGCCCTTATCTTGTAATAGATTGAATTGTGCATATCATGAAGCAATAAAATACAAGTTTGTGGATGCATCTTCCCCTGCTATGTTTGTTTGCACTCTTCTTTCCCTTTCAACCTTCATTACAAGAATACTGTGTCTATTTTTATGCTCTTGCAGGGATCCATTATCATTTTGTATGTTTGAGATGTTGTTGTGAATGCATTTTGCTAGATTGTGGAGAACTGTCATCACCCCTTCTAGTGTGCACTTTGCTTATGTATCTCACGCATTGGAAGACTACTCTCCCACCCCCTCCTTTTCTGGTGTATCACCATTGTAGTGTAGGCTTTCATGTTTTATGCATTCTCTCTCCTTGGTCCCTTGGAAAGTTATATTAGGATAGTTAGTTTTGTCTCTGCATTAGAGTAGATTGTGGTAGGTAGTTTAGGAGCAAGAACCAGCTTTCTCTGGAGGTCTATCTCAAGTAGCAAGTCCCAAAACTTGGAGATAGTACCCATGTTATCCAATCACACCATGAGCTCAAGTATATGCACTTTTGTAAACATAAGGGTGTTGTGATTTGGTGAAAACAGAATCCTTATTCAAGGAGTGCATAGTTAACCTAGGACCTTTTTCACAACCTTAGATCTTCGTATCTTTCCTTTAGATTCTTATGGGATTATTTTGGGCATGGATTGGTTATCTACACATAGGGCTAGAGTTGATTGTTACAGTAAGGTAATATCATGTGTAGATGATTTGGGAGTGGAGATAGTGATAGTGGGAGTTAGGATACCCACCTCTATTCACACCATATCCGTTATGCAACTTAAGCGGTGTGCACGACGAGGTTGCCAGTTTTATGCTATCATGGTTAGCAATAGGTCAGAGGATGAGTCTAGTGGGCCATCACTTGATGATCATCATATCTTGAGGGATTTTTCGATGTCTTTCCAGGGGAGTGTCTGGGGTTACCTCCCCCACGTGAGATAGATTTTCACATTGATTTAGTTCCGGAGCAAATCTTATCTCACAAAGTGCCATATAGGATGACTACCACTAAGTTATGTGAGCTCACGTTATAGCTAGAGGGCCTTCGAGAAATGCCTAATCCTTCCTAGTGTGGTATCCCCTTGGGGTGCAATGGTGATTTTTGTAAAGAAGAAGGCTGGATCTTTGCGATTGTGTATCGATTACCATCATTTGAACAAAGTAATAATCAAGAATTGTTACCTCCTTCCATTTATTGATGATTTGTTTGATCAGATGAAGGGGGACACAATATTTTCCAAGATAGATCTTAATTATGGATACCATTAGCTAAGGATCACAGAGGTAGATATTCATAAGATAGCCTTCCATATGAGATATGGCCACTATGAGTTCATAGTAATGCCTTTTGGTCTGACGAATGCCCCCGCAATATTCATGAGTTTTATGAATGGGGTATTCTGGACATATTTAAATCACTTCATACTCATATTTCTTGATGAAATTTTGATTTTCTCACACATGCACGAGGAGGACGAGGAACACCTTTGATAGGTTCAAGAGTGTCCTTGTGTGCATTCTTTCATTCAGAGGTGTAGTACTTGGGTCACATCATTTCTGGGGAAGGTATCGCAGTCAAACCTTCTAAGATTAGATCTATTATGGATTGGCGCATGCCAACCAATGTGACCAAGGTGTACATTTTCATGGGGTTACCAGTACTATAGGAGATTTGTTCAAGACTTTTCTCAGATTGCACACCCCATCACTTCCCTTAAGTGGAAAGGGAAGAATTTTTTGTTCGATGGATGTGAGTAGGACTTCAATACATTGAAGGGATGCCTTACATCATCACCGATTCTTGTTGTGCTAGATCCTCGGAGGGATTTATTTGTGTATGGATGATTTATTGGCGAGGATTAGGTGGTGCTCATGTAGGAGGGCCATGTGGTTTCCTTTGAGTCTCACAAACTCAAGGATTATGAGCTCAATTATATGACTCATGACCTTGAGCTTGCAATATTTGTGCATGCTTTGGTTTGATGGAGACATTTCCTTTTGGGCAGGAGGTTTATTCTCAGGAAAGACCATTTGAGCTTATGTCACCTCTTCACACAACCCAATCTCAACGCTCGTCAACGGAGTTGGATGGAGTTGTTATGTGAGTATGACATGGAGATAGAGCATGTGAAGGGGAAGGATAATGTTGTTGTCAATGCTCTGAGTAGATGGAGACATTTGGTTATGGTTACTTTAGTGGGTACATGATTTACGGTGTAGGATTTTATGACAGCCTTCCACATTACGCTTTTCTTACCTGCAACTAGATCAAAGATTGAGTCTCAGAGACCCCTTGAGGGGAAGTTTGATCATTTTGCATTAGATTTAGATGGAATTATCTAACATAGAGGTTGTATCTATGTACCTAGTTATGGAGATTTGACATAGGATATCTTGTCGAGGCTCATCGTGCACCTTATTCAGCCCATCCAAGGGTGAAGAATATGCATGCCACCTTGAGACAGTTATACCATTGGAGAGGTATTCAGAGAGATGTAGCTTAGTTTATGTTGTGTTTTTAGAGTGTTAGAGGGTGAAGGCCAAGCATCAACATCCAGTGGCCTTCTTTACCCACATGTTATACCGAAGTGGAAATGGGACACCATTTCCATGGATTTCATAGTAGGGCTACCTGACATTGAGATACCACCATGATGCCATCATGGTCACGATGGATAGATTGATGAAAGTGGCTCATTTTTCTCTAGTGAATACCACCTATATAGCTATTCCAATAGTGACAAAGTGTACTTGCATGAGATTGTTAAACTACACGGATTCCATGAAAGATCATCTACGACCACGATCCCTTATACACATCACACTTTTGGACTACCACACGCAAAGTATACCCTTTGGATGAGCATCAACTTTAGTGTAACCTACTACCCAGAGATGGTCAAAAGAGTGGGTGAACCATATTTTAGAGGACATGCTTCAAATGTACATCATGGATCATCAATCAAGGTGGGAGGATTACTTGTACTTGGTTGATTTTGAAAACAAAATCAACTTCCGAGTTATATTGGGATGACACCATTTCAAGCACTTTATGGCAGGGAGTGTAGGACACCTTTGAGTTGGGACAGACTTGAGGAAAAAGTATCTCTTGGGCCAGCTATGTTATAGGACATGGAGCAAAGAGGTTGTTTTGATATGATAGAGGTGCAGGAAGCACATGAGGAAAGTAAGAAGACCGAAGTATGCGAGATCGAGAGGAGAGTTGACCATAGTTATGAGGTGGGAACGAAGGTGTTCCTTCATGTCAGACCTCATAAGAGTCCTATCCATTACGAAAAGGCTCTAAGTTATCTCCTATATTTGTGGGTCCATTCGAGATCCTGGAGTGGATCGGTCCCTTAGCTTATCATCTAGCCTTGCCACCTAGCTTTTCTCACGTGCATGATGTGTTCCATGTATCTGTTCTTAGGAGATATATCCCAGAGATACTTCTCATGTATTGGATTGGACCGCATTACAAGTGAAGGAGTAGGGGCAGATGATGGTGGAGCCCATGTGTATTTTAGATCGCAGTACTTGGGCCTTCGAGGCCGAGATATTGATCAAGTGCGAGTCCAGTGGGATAGGTATGATGAGATTGTTGCTACATGGGAGGATGTTACATTGTTATAAGCCCAGTTTCCACACCTATTTTAGTGACTTCTAGGAGGAATTCGAGTCTAAGGGGAGGGGGATGTAGTTCCCACTCCTCTTCGACACTTATTATATTTTGATTTCAATTACTATTGACTATAGACATGGATATTATCATATCATTTTGGTTTAGCATGATGTTAGATGATAGAGATATTATGACTATTAATGGGTTGTGATCCATAGTATGATCTGTGTGGATTCTTAGAGATATAGAGAGAAATTTTATATTGATGATGATGATGTGTTGTTAGCATATATATTTACTAACATTCAGAATTATCGTCATATTGACTATGATTTAGTGTTTGAACTAATCTCGTGATCTCATTGATATCGATGAAATGGTAGAATTGAGATGTTGAAATTATAAACAAATGATAACATTTTTAGTTTAGATGATGATTTAGATATATGAGGATGTTTATTGAAGGATGTGCATATATTTTATCTTTGATGTATTGGATGTGGCCACAAGGCCTAAGGAGGTATTGTGTGATTTTACAGGTAATTGTATCACAACAAACAAAAGGGGGTTAGAAGACCAACCACATCGGAATACTCGATGAATACAATGATGGTCATCATGGAAACTTGTGTAATGTTATTGTTTTTTTTGTTGTTAGTTTTCTTTGGGGGAGTCTCCATGGGGGGATGACCTCCAAATGTGATCATGGGCTATGTGTGTAATTTTTTCCCTTTTATTTATTTTTATTGTGGAGTATGTAATTTATTTTGTGATGTAATTCATTTAATCATTATTGATTAATGTGCCTTAATTAAGTGGAATAATCATGTTTATTAAGTTAATTGGGGATGTGACAAAAGGGGTCATTTATTAGAGTAGTTTGTCCTTTAGATCTTGTGATTTAAGTTGAGTGTATTTGACTTTGAGTGTTATGCACTCTACCTTGCTTGGGAAATTCGACTTTGGTCTTAAGGGCCATTTTTTGAGGCTTGTGGGACAAGTTAAGCTTGTCCCACACCTATTAATTTCATCTAACAACTATAATTATGGGTTTGGGGGTCAAAAATAGACCCCATTATGTGAATTGTAAGGTAAAAGGTGATATTTATTGCACCTTCTTACATGATTTTTAAATTATGTCCTTTTGAGGTGTGGATATAAGTTTGTGTGTGTAAGAGGGTTTTCATTCCCTCCAACCACCAATTTATTATCCTTGGGGTTGATCTTTCACTTATGATGTGGAGTTATAGATAAGTGATGTGGCATCCTACATGGAGCCACCTCGCCCTCCTCTTATCTTTTTCTATATATGCAAGTTTATTTGTTGGTTATGGGGTTACTTAATTTTATTGTGCACTTGTATTTTTGGAGTTAGATTTTTTTGGAGTGCTTTTTGAAGTCTTGGAGCTTGTTGGAGTTGGATTGAGCTTGAAGGATCTTGGAGTGTGATTCTTTAAGCAAGTTCTTACTATAGAAAGGTAGGAACTACACCTTTGTTTTACTTTTTTTTATATGTGTGTATTGCATGCAAGTGAATGGTTTGTGTGCTTATTGGGATCATGGGTAGAATGCCTAAGTATGGTGTAGGAGAAGGCTATGGGGATTTTATTTTGGAGGGAGGAATAAGATTTTTGTTTCATGTTTTGGGAGGGAGTTGGGTTGGGTGCCCCACCTTTTTATAAAAAAAATGCTTGCTTTTCTTATATGGTTCATTTGAGGGAGACATAATAGATTTTAGGGAGGCATAAGAGAATGTGAGAGGCATAAGAGGATGTTGAGGGAGGCATAAGAGTTGTGTATGAGTTTTTTTCTATTTCGGAGTCTTTTAAGGTGGGTACCTAATCCCATTGGGAAGCATAAGTGATCTCCACATAGTTCCTTGCTCCATTGGCTTTAAGTTTTCAAGCCTTGTGTATTTTGCAAGTTACATTCTTGTGATTGTTATCTTTGTGATTGAATGTGTGTTAAATGGTTATGAAAATGTGTATTGTGACGTGGAAACATTGTGTTTCGGCATGTGTTGTATCCATTTCTTATTGCACTTTGGTTGGGGCTCGGGGGCCAATGAGGAGGATAGCTTCTTCTTCTCATTGGATTATTGGTTGGGAAGAGAGCGCTGCCTAACCACCCACCCCACTCCCATGTTTTTTTCTTCTTGAAGTGAAGAAAATGGTGGAGATCTTGTTGAATATTTAGGACTTGGAGTATTTGTAGAAGTCAAAAAGGATATCCTTTATTGTAAATTTTTTCATGTAGTTCCCACTTAAGGTGGAAGGCTAGTAATCTTGTATTTTAAATAAAATTTGTATTGTATATTTTATTTATCAAGTTGTAATGTATTGTTGGAAAGAAAGCTTTTGTATTGTAAGAAAATGAGCTATGCTCAAGAAAAAAAAGTTCATTGTTACTTTTATAATTTTGCATTATTGTAAGAATGAAGGAAGAACTTGGAAGTTGTAAATCATTAAGAATGTATTCCTAGCAAATCTGAAATGTAATATAGTTGCTTGTGCTTTCATTGGATAAATGGTTGTGGTTGTAATGGAAGAATGCACTAAGTTATAGTGAATTACCTTGTTGAAGGATTACATTATTGTTGTGGAAAGGAAATCAATGATACTTAGAAATAGATTGAATTTTCATTCCGTCATTTGAGCTTGAAACAATTTTATTGGAGAATTATTCTTGTAGTTGTATTCTTATATACTATTGAAATAGAAAATGTATGTACTTAGTGATTTAATTCATGGAATGAATAAATGTTAATAACCTCTCAACTAGTGACTTTAGGCATACAAATTTAAGCTAAGGTTAAAATATAAACTACCCTAGTAGAATTTTTTTTTGGAAAAATTGTTGAATTTAAGGTTTTGTTTCAGAAGAACATGACCTCCACCTGTGCGAGAGCGGCGGTCTCTGGGACTCCCGGCTTGATTAGAGAAATGGTCTATGAACGCCACCCAAGCAAGACGGTGGTTTTCGAATCGTCACCCGGGAATGGTGGTGGTCATAGGACCGCCGGCCTCGCTCGGGGTAAGCGATTTCATCACTTTCAAGCGAGAAAAGTAAAATTCACTTTGTGCAAATTTAAACTTGATTTAATTAAATTCTAAGCCTATAAAACATAAAAATGAAACCACCAACAAACCATATGGGAACAAACCCATTGTTTAATCATGTCAATCCTTGAATGGGAATTTAAGTGTATTAAATATCATAGGTTCAATGGTAATGGTGTTTTTCTGAAATACAGAACTCAAAAATAGAAATAACTAAATAACTACTCCAGATTAGGTGGAATCTCTAAAATCAACAAATAAAAGACATACAACAAAAAAAATCCATGAATAAACTAAAATAAGCTAGATCTAAATGAATCCCTCCATGGTTTCACTCCTTGCTTTCATGGCTTCCACTCCTCCAACCTACAAATCAAAGAAAAGAAAAGAGACCAAATGAGGAGGCTAGGGCAAGGGAAAAAGGTTAAATGAAATTTCATAAGGATGGTTAGGGTTAGTTTGGAACTCTAGGATCTAGTGGCCACAATTGATTTAATCCAAGGGTTAAGAATCAACCCTAAAATTGTTAGGTGAGAATATATATTATGGGATTTTAAATAATTTAAATGTATGTGAAAATGGGTGAATGGGGCCACTTAGTACCCCAGCATGCTAAGTTAATTATGTAAATCTCCTAGTATGTTTTAGTAAATGATTCAATGGAAATTAAAGCGAATAATTTAAGGGGACTAAGGTAACTAAGGATAAGGGTTTAATAAATGTGGGTTTGAATGTTAATTTGAGAGGGGGAAACTATTTAACCAAGTAAAAGAATTAATGGACACATTTCTAGAGGATTGTAACTGAAATTGACTTTAGAAATGGGTTAAGAATATTTAATTATTAATATAGACTTGATCCATCCAATGTAATGTAGTAGATTTGGTAGGAGTTAATTAATCATATTATAGGGTTTGACACCCTTGTAATCTTTTAAAACGAAAAAAAAATCTACAACTTTCTAGATAATTATTTAAGGTTTAATGTGGTTTTAGAACGTCAAAATTGTGGGTGTTACAACATTGACATAAAGCCACACTGAAGATAATCTAAAACTTGAGGACTGGAAGAGAAAAGTTGAAGAATACATGAAGGCAATCTAATTCTAGGACAATGGGAACCATGTTTCAGAGGTAAAGATTTAAAATAGTTCATTACCACATAGTAAAGCAACAAATTTGATGGTGGACTGGTAGTACAAAATATATCCTTGAAATGAACTATTGATAATGGTCATTTTCATGCACTTGTCTTTCTTTTTAATAGGTTCTTGCAGAAAATGATGTTGAATGTGATGATCTGGGTAGTATTTGCTTTGGCGACACAGTGCTTCTCTGTAATTGTGAGTTTTTCTGGAATTATTTTCTTCAAATGGTGTGAATGGTATTGTATTGTACTTCACCTCAAGTGTTCCTTTCTATACCAACAATTTTTCTTTATATATATTGAGGAAATTGTGGTCTCTGCAATAGCCCACCACTTCATGAATACAGAGGATCCCAACTACCATGGTGGAAGGCTTATTATTTCTTCCCAAAGGTTTCTCTCTAATCTTGTTTCCCTCTAGTAAATTTCCTAAGACTTTTTATTTTGCCACTAAATACATGATATTTGATGTAATGCATAGTTTGGGGCATGGACTAAGCATTTTCCCAACAGGAGAGCTAGGCGACAAAGACACGCTACAAATGGAATCTAATGGAGAACCTCCATAGGTTGGACCAATTTGTTCTTTGTTCTCACCCTTGGAATGCATTTACTATTGTTAAAGATGTTGTGATGTTCATCTTCCTTCTCTATTTCTATGTTGCAAATGTTTCGCTTCAGGACCCAACAAATGGGAAGGCCGAAGCAAAAATGGAACCTTCTACAGAAAATAAGCCTGAAGGAGAGAAATCAGATGTTGCTTCTAAAGGGGATGCTTCTAAGAAAGAAGCAGATAACAGATAAAGACGGGAACCCTCCTGCAGCTCCTCCAAAACCAGTAAGTTTGCTACTACTTCCTTAGTCCCAAGAATTGAGATCTCTAAATACTTCTAGTTATACTAAACAGATGGCCTAATTTGTGAAAGGAGGTTGTCCCAGACAATGATTTTGAAAAGCGAATCAGGCCAGAAGTCATTCCTGCAGGACAAAATTGGCATTACATTTGATGATATAGGTTCACTGGAAAATGTTAAAGAATCATTGCAAGAACTTGTAATGCTTCCTCTGCGACATCCAGACTTGTTTAAAGGGGGCTTCTCAAGGTAAAGCCCATGATTTTGTATTGAAAGGAAATTAACTTTTCCATTTTGGCATGAACACTCCTTGTTATTTGTAATTTATAGCATTTAATAGTAGCCCTTTTTTGTTTACCATTTGCAGCCATGCAAAAGCATTCTACTTTTTATACCTCCTGGGATAGGAAAACGATGTTGGAAAAGGCCTTGCCATTAAAGCCAATTCTAGTTTCATCAATGTCTCGATGTGTACCATAACTTCAAAGGTAAGACAATGATGCTATATGTAGTCTAGACATTTCTTTGTCTACTACTTGCTGAAAAGAACAAGTCTGTGAAGCCATATGTGAACGAGAAGTTCTTAGTTCTTTTAAAATGGGCATGACAAATTACCCTCTAATCTACGGTGGTTTAGAGAAGATGAGAAAAATGTAAGGGCATTGTTCACTTTAACTACCGAAGTTACTCCTATTTTTATCTTCATTGATGAGGTTTTATCATTGCCTTTCTAAGCTTCCAAGATCATTGGCAATATTCACCGATTTGAACTTCTTTTTTAGGATGGGAACTGGATCATTTTTGCAATGCATATTTTGGTTTGACTATGCAAGTTGATAGCATGTTAGGCCGAGGTCTAGGTATGGTGAACACAAGGCTATGAGAAAGATAAAGAACGAGTTTATGGCTCACTGGGATGGTTTGCTATCAAAGTCCACAGAGCGCATTCTTGTTCTGGCTGCAACAAATAGGCCTTTTGATTTGGATGAAGCTATAATCAGACAATTTGAGCAAAGTTGATCCGAATATATTATATCCATCTGCATAAAACTTCCTAGCATATTGTTTTAATATATTGTATAGATTTGGTGATTTTAGAAGTATGTTAGTTAAGTTAATCGCATCTAATTTCAAAGTGTTTGTCAATTTGATGTCCTTTTTACAAAATCATGGTGGGACTCCCAACTATTAAAAATAGAGATAAGATTCTGAGAACGTTGCTAGCCTCAAGGCGGGTATTCATACCCCTCGACTTACCTTATTATGTCTAAGCAAAATTTTGTGTTTACCAAATAGTGATTTTTCTATCTTATTTGTACTGAGAGGCACATCTTAGAGACCAAGTAGGGGGAGATTATAAGGCAACATTGGTTGATTCCTGTCAATACACCCAGGTTAAATAAATAAAACATAAACCCTAACACTTTTTCTTTTTCTTTTTACAAGTGCCTTCCACAGCACAATCAGAGTAAAGGTAAAGCCTAAGGCACCTTTGTAGAATTCAAAAGCAAAACCAAGGAAAAATAATTCAAAAGTAAAAATCTCGATACTATCTTGTTGATGTTCGGTGCATACATATTTCTTTCATCCACATAAAACAAGTCCACCGTCAAGTTATTTGAGAAGGGACATAATTCTAAAAGGAGGATTGAGGAGCTACCACGGATTTGGTTTAGAGAACATCATTGAGAATCACTTAATTCCGCATACGGGAAAACCCTACTAACGGAGCGTTCAGAGAAAGATTTTAGAAGTTTGTCATCTTGAATATTGTAGAGCTCTGCTATAAAATAAAGAAAAATATGGAAGGTTCGAGAGGTAGACCATCATGTTAACATCTCAGTGTGGCAAAGTGCATGGAGGCGGCCCACTTGCACCGCCAAATAAAAATCGAGATGATACTAGGGAATCCCATCTCCAGTGGGATCTCTCATCCAAAACCCCTTCTTTTTATTTTTGTCTAAATCTCCTTGTGCTGGATTGCTCTTCATCCGCTATGTGGCCATACTCGGCATTCCCCATTGCTTCTCAATGTTCTCATAGTTTCACTCATGAAACCCCTTGCGTTACTGCAAAAATAAAAAGGTTTAAAGTTCAAAATAAGAAGTTTAAATATCAAAACCCTAGATCATTTCTTAAACCTATAAGTTTAAATATCAAAACCCTTAATGAGTTTTCACGTGATATGTTTTATGAATAAGGGAAAAGGCGTGTGAGATGCAAAGATATGAAGCACACCATAAAATATATAGGCGGTGCGCGAGGATCAAATCGGATAGTAAGCGGAAGACCAACGCTGGTGCTAATTTGGGGAATCTAACTTTTACAGGCTAAAAATACAAAAAAATGTGTAAACACCAGTCAAATTTAATCCCGTAATGTGAACGACCGAAGGCCCTTTACCATAAGGGGAACACCTTCGACATAAAAATCTATTGACAAATATAATGTATAATATTTATATTAAAGCGAAATTACAAACTAACTTTTATTTAGCACTCATCATACATACTTTAAAACTCATGTACAATACTAGTATATACATTGTAAAATAGGATGCCGAATAAGGAATATGCCAGATTGATTATTATTGTGAGGCTCCGGTTGCTTTTTTTTTTCAACTTCTTTTGTCGGGCGTTTTGTAGGTGCCGTGCTTCATCGTCAATCTTATCCTTATTTTTAATTGTTTCGGCCTCATTTTTCAAGAGACTTCTATAACCATCTTTTTCCTAATATGATGCGTTGCAATACAAAACATATCAATAATTAAACATCAAAAACATTTAAATAAAACTATTCACTCCATGATTATAAAAATTTGAGGCTACGCGTAAGCATCTTCAATGTCCGCCACAATTTAAAGCCAAATTTACATTTATAAAAATAGGCTTCTTTTACTACACCCGCATTTCCTATCTCGGTAATAATTACATTATCTTTAACTTTTGCATTCTTTCTTCGTTCCATTCGATGGAGTCCGTGAATCGCAGCAGCTGACCGGCAGGTGGTCGCAATGGCGATCACTTCATGTGGTGATGATCCCATGGCTTGCTCACGCCACATTTCTCCATTTGTGGAGCTTTCCAAGAGGCTTTTAGACAGGAAATATCAAAATCTCATTCATTTCAACTCCTCTTAATATTGCCAAGATCAATCTTTTTTACAGAGAAGCTGGGGAATCAATCGGTGGAGGTGCCATTGCCTTCCGTGGATGGATTGCCTGAGCATCGAAAACACGTCTCATCTTCCAATCCATCTCAGCCCTCTTTTCCACACTGCTGACAGAGGATTGCGAAGCCTTTGGAGATTTTACTGGAGCAAATTTCACCAGAAATTGTGATTTTCGACTATGTATTATGCTGGGTTTCTAAAGTGACACTCGTGTTGAAAATCCCGTCCATAGTCTTCAGTATCTACGGCGCGGCTTGTATAGCGTACGGTTTTTCTCCAGCGAGAAGATCTCAAGGCAATGAAATCACGCGACGATTTGCTTCGACGGCCTCCCGATTTTCCGTCGACTCAATTCGATATCGACCATTTGATGTGGCCTCTGTATCGCCCATTTACAACGCCTTGAGCTCTGGCGGTGAGAATAATATAGATCTATTGATAGGTATTATTATGATTGGCTGCAATAGCTATAAAAACTTGTTATGAGCTAGAGGGAAAGTTTTTAGAGTATTTAAAGCAGGTCATAGGAAGTTTGGTGGTTCTGTTGGTGCTCTTCTTCCTCGCCCTTATCCTTTGAAACAGAGTACTCATGGAGAATCAGAATATGAGTGTGTGAGATGGTTGGAGGGGCAAAGGCCTCGCTTCGTTGTTTATGTTTCGTTTGGTACTCGAATATTTTCGTCGAAGAAGCGAGATAGAGAGAGATGGCCGAGGATTAGAGGCTAGTTTGCAGCCATTTACGTGGATACTGCGGTTTCCAAACTACTTAGATGAAGACCCGGATGAAGTTCGAGAGGAGGGTGTCGGGTTCATTGCACGAGGGGTTTGAATCCGAGTGGCGAATAGAGGAATGGTTTCGAGTATGTGGGCTCCTTAGCAGGAGATTCTCACACACATCTACAGGGGCATTTGTGAGTCATTGTGGGTGGAGCTCATTGATGGAGGGGATGGGTTTGGTTTGCCTCGGTTGCTTTGCCCATGCGGTTGGATCAGGATTGAATGCTC
The DNA here is from genome assembly GCA_018340775.1 of Taxus wallichiana var. yunnanensis. Classification (NCBI taxonomy): domain Eukaryota; kingdom Viridiplantae; phylum Streptophyta; class Pinopsida; order Cupressales; family Taxaceae; genus Taxus; species Taxus wallichiana. The sequence goes on along the minus strand of CM031242.1, from coordinate 850,345,818 downwards.
AAGCGATTGTGCATGAATTGCAGGTGGGTATTGAAGTGGAGAGAGGAAACGATGGATGTATAAGCAGAGAGGATGTTTGCAGAGCTGTGAGGGTGGTTATGGTTGAAGAAGTGGGCAAACATGTGAGGTCCAAGGTGCACGAGATGAGAGATTTGTTCAAGGCTAAAATAATGGATGGCGAGGGAAACCAAGGATATGAAAAAAATATGCAAATGATTTGGTGAAACTATTCGCAGCTTACAAGCCAATAGTTAATCATTTTTCCTTTTCTACGTTGTTAACGATTCTTTGTGTTTTTGTCTTTCAATGGTAGTGCTGTAATTTCTCTACTAATAGTGTTATAATACGAGTCTTGGAGTATAAATATTTACCATTGCGTTGCTCTTTGTACAAATTTAATCATTCAAACGATTCTAGATAACATCGTAGATTTGGTTGCGCCATATCAAAAGATTAAAAAAATTGTTTATATGTTCACCAATAAAAATTGATTTGATGCGTATTATAAACTTAAACAACTACTGAAAATTAATATGGTGTTGCGATGCTTTATCAATCTAAATTTAAACTAGCAGCTTGCTCCCTTTTGAGGGGAGCAAATATATGCCGTGGAGGACGGTGGGAAGGCCGTTTCTGCGATGGAGACAAGTGAATGAATATACGGCCCAGATTCAATGTGTCCCTTAATACCACATTTATTACTATATTTTAGGGGCAACACAATTGAGTATAGTACAGAGGTAGGGGACAACATGAGAAGGGGATATTTACACAATGTTTTTTTTTAATGAAAAGGGCCACAATAGTAATCCCGATATAATTTCATATAGTTGGGCCTTAAAAATACCAATGATCAAATATGCTTTTATTAAATTTGTAATTTTTTTGCTTTGTCTTTTCAAAGACATCTAAAATCCTTAATGATATTGTATTTACAAACACATACGTAAGAGCTGGAATCTGCAATTGTTCGCTTTCGGTTCTACGGACCTATTTCTATACATACCCACTTCCTGATTTTCTTGTTTATCGGGGTTCTCAAGTATATGGTTATCTTCCTTTATCGATTTTCTTGTTTATCAAAATTCTTAGGTAAATGTTTATTTTGTTGTTGCAAATCAGTAAGAGATTTCCGTTATTGCCAAATCAAAATCCTAAGAAATGGCTCTAAAAACATAGAGAGTTAAATCTTATTGCAACTAGAATCTAAGTACAAAGGAAATAGTGGACAAAGTACCATAGCAACAAAATTACAGAACACAGGCCTCATATTGAGCCTACGATGAAAAAGTGTGAAACTGTAATTGATGAGGCCTCCAAATTTAAATTAGTTGTGCTTATCAAATCAAAATTAGCTGACGGTTTAGTTGTGTCAATTGGCTATACATTCCAGTAATTTGTATACATATTTGTATATTCTGTTCATACCTCCTGCGTCTAAATTTTTTCACTTGTAATATACAATTAAAATGACATAAAAACGGCCTACAGCCTTGGATCACTAACCGAAATGTGTTAAAAAAGTAATCGTATCTTGTCTTATAGTAGCAATATGAATAACAAAAGACTATATCTGATAAATACTCTCAGGATAGCAGTAAACACTATACAATTTTATTGCACAGATAAGCAAACGAGTGCTTGCAAGTTTCATATGCGAATTACAGTAAGCAGAAAGTTTGTTAAATACAAGTTGTTCCTCTTTTGCAGGAGAGAGTACAATTATTACAGCATAATTGGGAATCAAATTACAACATGTACAACATAACTGAGAGTGTTGTATTTACACATATTTTGTCACATGTAATTAACAGTAATATTGCTCATAGGCCTTGTTGCGCACAATGTCGTATGTATCTTTGATGGTGATCGTGGCATGTAGCAATATTTGAGCAGTATCTTGGAGTTTGCCAATAGCAAGTTGGAATGTGTACACATCTTCTGCGGCTACAAGCTCCGTGCTACGTGCATGGGCTTTGATTGACTCGCACACAAGCTGGTGGAGAGTATTGGTGTCTTCTTCCAGTTTGGTGGCTAATTTGTAGTAGACATCACTGCGGCCTCTGTGCATGCGCTGTTTTGGTGCTTGGGTAGTGGCGATGCTTGTGAACAACGGTTAGACAAGTGAATTGTTTGAAAAAATGCCTCAAAGAGGTTTCTGCATAACATTGACAGAAGAAACAATAATAATTTCTAACCATTAATGAAATTAAAAATACATCTTGTAGCTTGCAAAACAAAACTACATGTAGCTGTAATAGATGGAAGCAACATAGAAAAAACTGCAGACTTTGGGCTGAGAACATCTGTGGATGGCTAAACCTGTTTCAAATAACAGTTTCTGCAGAATTAGATCCTTAGACATTTAAAGCCTTAGGATTTCCTCAACCGTTGCACTCTATGCCATCGTATTACCTCAAGACATTTTGTCAAACAGATTCACAGGCCTTGTGCTTTGGCACACAGTTGTAGAAAGCGGTGAGAGTTGTAAATATTGAGATAAAAAAAAATGCATAGGTGGCCAGAGGTATGGAAAAATAGAAGTCCTACTAGTAAGGGAATACAACTAAATAATCTGCCACCAGATAATTTTACATTGTGATGTCACAAATGAATTTATTCAGAAAGAAAACTGATATTGCAATGGTCATAAAAACCTTCTTTTGGATAGGAATTAGATATTGTCTATTTATCTAATAAAAGGATATTTGATCACTGATACAGAGCTCTTTTTGCTATAAACTGACTGTAGATTCTTCATTGTATATATTATGTTTCAATCTTAATTGTTTTGCATCTTGAATCACTGATACAGAGCTGTTTTTGCTATCAGTTGTTCGTAAATTCTTCATTGTATATTATGTTTCAATCTTAATTTATTTTCATCTTCTTATCTCAAATATTAAATTAACTGTCTCATTGTTTTTGCGATCAACTGACTGTAGATTCTTCACTTTTTGCTATAAACTGACTGTAGATTGTTCACTTTTTGCTATAAACTCACTGTAGATTCTTCATTGTATATTATGTTTCAATCTTAATTTTTGCATCTTCTTATCTCAAATATTAAATTAACTGTCTCAAGGGACTTCCTATATTGACGAATTTAGATTCTTTTTGGAGCAGCTGGAGCGACGGCCTGCAGACAACCAAAAAAAGACCCACCCACAAAGGACTGGAACCCTGAAATCATATTAACTTTTTCTTTGTTGACACGTCTATTGGAAAATTCAAAGCAAGACAATTACAAATTTAATAGCTATGTTATTGTAAATACAATATTATTAAGGTCCTTCACGAGGTAGAGTCGGAGTGTGTGGTGAAAGTTAAGAAAGGTGATGCAATGCAGTTCCCATGGGAGTATTGGTGTGGGGGATACATCAAAAGCACACCGTTCGGGGAGTATATTAGCATTTACCATTGGCTCAATTTCACTTTGGAAAAGTATAAGAAATATTAATGGTGTTCTAATTTTTAGCTGATGAGTAGACTGTAATACTTCAAAATATGAAGTCGCATAGAGTGTATAAATCTTGTTGACACTATGGCCTACTCGGTTGAAAAATTTTCATAAAGGCTAACAATCAGCAAGATCAGACGAACTGTGAAGTACCACACAAATCAGATGTGTTTTGCATATGTGGTGAGGACAAACACAGACCTGGAAAAAACACACAAGATGGTACAAGAAATGAAGGATTTCTAACCATGAATTAGAGTCTGCAGATATCGGGAAAAACATAAGTAGCATAGGAACAGACAATATTTGTCATGGACAGCCAAAATTGTGAAGCGGGTATTAAAGATGAGAGGACGCCTATCAGCCAAAAGTTGAAGCATCTCTGTAATTCATTCAATGCAGCCATCTCTGTAATTCATTCAATGATTCACTAGAAAGAAAGATGTGGAGAAATTGAAATCAAGTGGCTCTTTTCTCATGTTGCTCTGTTAGCTACCTGTACTTTTTGGGTCAGATTTTGGTCAGTTGTGCACCTAATAATTTCTCTTTATAGATTTTCAGCTTCAGGGCGGGAGTAGTTCAAGGGTGGAAATACAGAAGGGAAAACTGATCTCATTTACATGGTAAAATTCTAATTAAAAGATCCTTATACAACCTCCTCTCGAGAATTTTTTTTAATGAAACTTTACTGTAAATTGATCTCAAAATATGCCAAGGAAAATTATGGGAAAGCATAAATATTTTTTCTAATATACTCCTAGCCTGTGTTGAAATGGGAGCTGTGGAACAGGGTATGAACACCCAAAAAAGCATAAAGGATAGAGGAATTTTATCAGATATTGTAGTTCTGAATGCCAAGTACACATGTATGCAAAACGTGGAAGCAAGAGGAGACAAGTGAACTGTTTGTGACGGGAATGCTGGCCGATAGAGGTTTCTCGCATAACATGATTTGAGGATATGGGAAAAATGGATTTGTTGAAAAGGCTTTAGAAACTTTCAAGCAAATACAATTGTCAGATTTAAATCCAAACTCCAGAACCTTTTGCAGCATCCTACATGTCCATTGCAACCAAATAAAAGAAAAAAAATCAACGCAAGCTATACAAAACACTGAAGATTCTGCAATTAATTGTATATCTATAGAAGATTCACAGCCATAATCAAAACAAATGCAGAAATACTATGGATAGAACAAAAATCCAGGTAAATACCTGTAAACCAAACTGCAGCAGATAGACTGGAATAAACCCTCACAACCTTTGCACTGTCAATGTATTTGACCAGCATCCGCCACACAATTTAAATAACCAAACCCTCGGAATTTGGGCGGCCACCGATGATGCAGGAGGGAAAACTGAAGGGAAACAGCAGGTGCAAGCAACCTACAATGACAGAGCCATAATGTATACGTTAAAATACAAACTACTAATGAAAACTTTAAAAACTTATTAGATGGGTTATGCCTCTTTTTCTACATTTAAAGCACCAAATAATAAAAAAATGTTCTCTTTGGAGGCTCACAAGGCTCTTAAAACCCCAATCACACCTCATTCATTATTTGAAATGTTTTCTTCGATTCCAAATTAAGAATCTAATGGACATATAAATATGCATGCACACAGTGTCTATATCTTGGGGCGGATTCTTGATGACTACCCTCGACAACTTTAGGAGCTCCTCATCTTTGTTGACTTGTTTCTCACCTCACCTTTGCCAGTATGTAGAAACACAACTTCATTATTTTATTTGCCAATATGGTATTCTTTAGCTCTTGGACCACTCTAGCAATGCGGAAGTAACAATCATTGGCCAACATGTTTTTTAAAATCCCTGTCATTTGTATTGTTCAATTTGTTTAGCATAGTCTTTAATAAGTTTATTAAATTTAGCTAAGACTTAACATCTAAGTAAGCCTCTCGAACCTTTAGATGGCAATAGCGTACATGTCCTGCAAGGGGTTGTAGTTATTTCGACTTCATCAATGTCAAAGCTTGAATTTATCTTACAACTTCTCTAAGAATATATCCATTTTTACCCTTTTTCCCCCTTTTCCCTAATTTATAGATTGTTAGAAGGCCTCCATATATCTTGTCATTTAATAGGGAAAAATATAGATGAATTTTTTTATGTGTAGTGTACAAAATAGGACACTAGATTACATAGATTGTCAACATCTCTACTCATATTTTGGAGGAAACATTTATATTACAAAGATGATTTGATCTTCCCTTACAAACAAAAAGAGGGAAGGGGAAAAAATATGGAGGAAACAAAGGCATGGAGGTGGCCTTTTTTCCGTTCTCAATTCAATGCTACCCTCTTAACAATTAAGGAATGGAAAAGCAAAAAAACCAAAAAAAAATCATCACTTAGTTTTCATCTTGTACATTTTCCTTTAGTTTAGTTCACTTCAATGATTTAATTTCCACTTCCTCTTCTTTAAAACGTAAACATATTAGTACTTGTCGTGGTAGGATACTATTGTTTTCATTGTGGATGATGAATTGTGAAGCGGTGGGCGGTGGGTTACTAGTGGCAGATTTTTTCGAATTTGATGGCTTTATGTAAGGTGAGATTCCATATTTGATGGCGAGTATAGTTTACCTTAGCGGAATGTTTTATTTCCTTCACTTTTGATTGGTGGTTGTTTTTCCTTCATTTTCTAACTTATATTTTATTGACAATTTATTTGTTTTCCCTCACTCACGTTTCTTTGTGTTGTTGTCTATTCGTTATATGCATGACCTCCACTTGGTCATGCGGTTAGGGTTTTCTTTTTCTTTCTTCTGTTCTATTGTTTTAAGTTCTATTCATGGTTGAAGGGGTTTCATAAATATTTGTCTACATGGTTGCATTTCCAAGGTCTACGGTTGTGGTTGTGGTGGGTGGATTTTGCTTAGATAGCCTTTCCTCTCTGCCTTCTTCTGTTCCTTTGTATTAATCATGGCTTATTTTTTGTGTGACTAATTGGATGGTTGGGGAGAATTGTGGAGATTTTTTATTTCCTTTATCCCATCGTTTCTCTTGCTTTATACATTTAGCCTAACATTTTAACGTTCGACATAGGACAACAGGGTTTTGTTTTTGCCAATGGTTGGTATAGCCAAAAGACCTGCAGATTTTGGGAAAGGGGGCCATTGTGATCGTTGAGGACCTACGTAATTAAATGCCCAATTTTTTGGACTACAAAAACACAAATTTTCTAGTATATAAAAAGCAAATTTGAGGCACCCGAAATTGTTTCTAGCGAATGCTCTAATTTCAAGCTATAGATTTTTCTCTTAAAACATCCCTTGAACCTTTACAAAAGTACAAGAAGAGAGAGGTCAGCCTCTAATTGATAAAAGATCAATTGGTTGAATCAAAAGCAGAAATAAAACAATTGACATACCAAAAAGTCTATAAAATGGTCCAGAGAAAAATATGACCTGTTATAGACACTAAATCATGCACTTTGGGTATATTTCTATTCTTGATCACATACCACTATTCATATGATTCCTAAGTGATAAAAGTACTAATTGACCAATGTCTTTTTCCTTTTTGTTTTCTTTTTGGTTTCCTTCTTTGCCTTACACACTCCACCACCCAATCTGTCTTTTATTACTTCACCTTTTCTGGCTCTAAACACCAGCGCCTAACCAGGACGCCAACGCCAAGGCACTCACATCCCCTCTGGGTGCCCCCGACCTCTTTTTATCTTGCTCACATATTTTGGGTCCTTTCTATTCATTTTGGCATCTTATTTCTTATGGGTCTGCCTTTTAGTGGTTAATTACAAAATTCAAACAAGGAAATCATATAAATACAAATCTATGTGATCATAATAAGGGACCAAGCTCTAAGCATCTACTACCATCACCTAAGGTTGCATCCAAATGCATTCCAAGAGCATCAAAGCATCCATCTAGCATCCATTCAAGGGGTGCATACACTTTATAGGAGGGGAAGTTCATTTTTCCATGCACACATCTATTTACATCTTCTACATATATCTACTTGCTTGTTATCAAGTGAATCTTGCATAAGATCCACCGAGGGCACGATTCTACACACACACGTAGAACTAAATGGAGTCTGAAATATAGTGCATCACCAAGATCACAAGTTCACTCAGTCGGGTGACCTCCAGAGTCGTATGACTCCATATTTACATTTTTTTGGGATTTGATGTGTTTTGGGGTTTTGCAGGTCATCTCTTTTATTGTAGTTTATAGGTGTTATATTAGGGCATCCAACGACATCCAGAGAAGGACATCGAACATCTAATGACCTCAGTAAAAACCAGCTTTTTGAGGTTTTACGTAGACCCTAGCGCCTAGATAGGGTCTTTGGTGCCTAGGCACCCCAAGAATGCTCCAGGAACCCTTGTCCGACCTTCTTCTACACTTCTGCAATTTTTTGGGTTTGGTTGCGACACTCTATGTTCCAGTTCCAACAAGTTTCCAGCTTCACACACCTCTAGATTATTTGTGAATCAGCTAAGTCATTTCTCCTCTTTCTTGCACCTAGGGTTTTAATTCATATTGCTTATTAATTGTGTCACATTCTGTATTTTATTGCTATATTATTGCGTTGTGACTTTGAAATATCCTATCTAGGGTTTTACAAAAATTTCATTTTTGTTAAATCATTTCAATGAATCGGCTCATTCGGACACTCTTGGATCCTCATTGTTTTCTCTCATGGCTCATAAGGTCTCTCAAGTCTCCTTGCATCAGTTTTTTCAAATGCACCCATCTTGGAAAGATGTTCTTCTAAAATCTCTAAACACTATGTATCTTCTTAGCGATACACCGCTCGCTCAATTCAATGTTATCTTCAATTGTCTTTCGATTACTCTCTTGGTTCTAATTTCAATCAATCTATTTGCAAATCAATTAAAGATTTACATTATTTATTTCAATATAAATTTCCGGATATGGAATCCACAATCACATCTCTTAAATCTGAAATTCAAAATCTTAAAGATGCTTCTCAGGATCATGTTATTTCTTCTTCTCATCCTCATTCTATGTCTTCTACATGTGCTCATATCAGTGAGCTTCAAGTCTTTGCATTATCAGAGCCTCTCACGTTTGATGGCAATTCTAAGCAACATGATATTCTTACTAAGCTCCTTAGTCATCAATTAATCACTTTTCCATCTACTCATGTTTATCCTCTTTATGGTCTTGAAAAATATCAAGGTCATCCATATTGAAATTATCATCAAATCAATGGACATAATGAAAATAATTACTACGATTTACAACGAAGAATCAAACATCATGAGCGTCAAGGATTTATCTCATTCGTTGCACAACATTCTATTACATGCTCATCTACAAATGCTACATCCAAATGGGCTCCTAAATTTACTCATTATCTATCCAATAAGCCTCATGCCACCACTTCTAACGCACTTTTTCGGTCTGTCAAGCAAAACCTATTCCACCCAATCAATCATCTCTTAAGGTTCGTCTTCCATCACCTCCTCCTACTAAGTCATATACAACATTACTGATTCATACTAAGAAACCTCCTTTAAATATCGATACAACTCCTTCACCTCTCAATTATTCTACGGCAAAGTATAAATCCCAAATAATCAACCACCCACTACATAAGACCAACAAAATCTAGCTGGCCTCTTTCGACTTCGATGCTCAAGGATCCTAAGCCATCACCACTTCAGCGTCCAATCACTTTTTTCAAGGAAACTACTCCTTACATTGATCCACTTAGCATCATCAACTAGATCTCCATCACTTACATACTTGGGGGAATCATAGCTTCTCCCCCTTGCATTGCTATCAAATGTCTCTATCATCCCATGTATTTGGTGCTCGTGCTTAGTGTCTAATATATCCCAACGACGCACTCATGTTCTCTAGGTTCTTACATGACTTGTTGACGGATCTTTTACAAAATGAACCTCCTCTCACTCATTCTACATGTTTCACACTTCACACTATATTTCTAGTATTTCTATCAGGACACTTGGGGCATCACGCTTAATATTCTCCCCCTTCTATTGTCCTTAAGTTTCTTTCATTACTAATTGCACGCTCAAAGTGCTTCACTTATAGTTTTCCTCATTCATCATATACAAATTGATCCTGACTTATACCATCATTACCCGATGATGCACTCTTGTGCTACGGTTCACACTTGACTGTATTAAGGGTTCACTACATTCATGATCCTCACATCATACACAATACACATTTCACACTTGGAAAATTTACGACACATTTCTCATATCACATTCACACACAACACACTTCCCTATGAGGGACCAAGCACTTGCATTACTATGAACACCTAAGTTTGCATTCCAAAGGCACTAAAGCACTTAAAAGGAATCCATCTAGCATCCATTCAAGGGACAAGGGTTGCATACTTATGCATACACAACATAGGAAGGGGAAGTCTATTATATTCTATCCACACATACTATTACATTGGTACATTCTATCTATAGCCCGTTATTAAGTGTAACTTGCACAAGGGCATCCTAGGGCACCATTTCTACACACATGCACTAGAATTACATGGATTCTGAGATGTAGTCCAACACTCGACAGTAAGCTCACTATTCGAGTGACCGTCGGGGTTAATCAGACTCCCCATTATGTATTTTCCTTTTTAGGTTTAATGTGGTTTATGGGTATGTGCAGGTGAACTTATCTTTTACAGTTAGGTACTTTCATCAATCAAGAAACAATTATTAGGTGACCAATAGGAACCAACAGTGAAGACCTTACGCCACAAAAGAAGTTAGTTCCTAATATTTTACACATTCACACCGCACCCAAATCCAATCATCTTCACCCAAGCGCCTCTTCCCTACACTTGACGCGCTTGTATGACATTTTCATGGATTCCCTAATTTACATTGAGCATTTATGATGTTGTTTGTAGTCCGTTGAGCACTTTCACTTGCTCGATCACTTCTGTCCTCCACGAAAATAAAATAATTCTTACAATCTCCCTCTCTTGCTTAGGTTTTTACATTATTGCTTTCTTATTGTATATTATCATTTTATATATTAGTAGGAATAATAGTTACTCTGTAATATTATATTTAATACAAATTAAATTAAATCATTTGGTGAACCCGCATTCAAACACTCTTGGTTCCTTATTTATTAATAGCTTCACTACCCTAACATCCCACCACCATGAGTGTCTCCATCCCCACCTTTCTGAGACTCATCCGAATGTGAGAATAAAATCAACTCTTTTTGGCTAATACTTACATTCATCCTCATACTTCTCCTGAATATGTGTATCATAAATTTACTACTACATTATCTTTTAAGGAAGAACATATTACTTTTACATCTGATGAACTTCCTTCTCAAATTGTCTTAGATAATGACCCCCCCTTTATATCCATGTTTGTATCAATAATGTTGGGGTTAGATGAGATTTATTTGATAATGGATCCAGGATTAATATATGTAATCTAGCATTCCTTTACCAAATCATATTTTCTGAAGCCTCCTTGATTCCTTGATTCGGTGGCTTTGATAACATTCCTAAACGTGTCTTAGGTATTATCACACTTCCCATTACTATGGGGTCATGCACTTTACTTACCCCATGCCATGTGATACTCAATAATCTTAATTGTAATGTCCTTGTTGGGTGGCCTTAGATCTATACCACGCATGCAGTTCCTACCAATCTTCATACACATCTTAAATTCCTCTATCAAGGTGTTGTCTATAAATCCTTAGTTGACCCTGCCCCATTCACCTTTTTCAATACAATTAAAAATTAACCAAAAATTCCCATTTCCTCTCCATCTCAGCCTTATTTCTCTAAATATGGCCTTGGCTATCAATATATGCTTCGTTATGGATTTTCTCATACCGGGTTAGGCCAACATGGTCAAGGAGTCACCGAACCATTGTCTATCCTCACCCAATCTACCAATGTTAGCCTCATATATCATCTCATGTCCACTTCTTTAAGTCTTATCAAATATTATATGGAGGTTTTCACTATCTCCCATACTTCCATGCTTCCTCTCTTATACCTAGAGCTCATTAGCTATCATGATTCCTTTGGTTGGTCTGATCTAGATATTTTCACTACTGATGATTCCTTTTATAATACATGGGGACCTATGATCCCTTCCACTCTTATCATGACAAAAATTATTTCCATATATTATTTCTAATACTACTTACTTTGGTGAGTATGATCCTTCTAATGTCAATACGAATGCTCCTAATACCATTCCTCCCGATCCGTTCATCAAATACTAGTCAACTATTTTAAATGAAGAAACTATTCAATACAATATTGGCCCCACCGACAACCCTCGTATGGTTTTATTATCTAATTCCTTCTCACCTTCTCGAACACGCTGACATTAAACATGTCTTTCGTGAATTTTTAGACATATTTTCCTAGGACTATAGCGATATGCTTAGTATAGACCCTTCTCTTCTTGCCATGTGCAATATCATCCTCAACACAGGTGCTAGACTAGTTCAATAAAAATTCACAAAATGCATCTTAACGTCACTTTACTATCAAGGAAGAAATGCAACGACTCTTGGATGTCGGCTTTATTTGTGTTCTCGACTATCCCAAATGGATGTCTACCATCGTATCTATTATGAAACCGGATGGCAAAGTTTGTTGTTGTACCGATTTTCATTACCTCAATAAATATTTCCCTAAAGAAAGCTTCCCATTGCCACACATTGATCCCATCATCGATTCCACTAGTGGATATGACATTATTTCCTTCATAGATGGCTTTTCATCCTATTATTAGTGCTCACATTATTATAAAAGTTAGATTATAATTATGTTGAGTTGATATTACAATTGTTAAAATATATTGTTTTAACAATATATTATTTTAGAGTTTTGTTGTACCCGTAAAGTTATAAACGGGTAAGTGGTTTGTTGACTTTCCTATTTTATAGGAAGTTAGTTTTCTATGTATATGGCTATTTAATAGCTTTGTGTATGTAATTCAAACAAGCTGAATATAATATCAATTTATTTTTTCTGTGTGACAATATTGTTGTCCCAATATTTGGTATCAGAGCGACTCGATGCTCTGTTAAATCTGTGAAGGGGCAATTCTGCATATGAGATTTAGTATCAGAGTCATCCTAATCTGTGATGATTTGTTAAAGTGTAGCCAAGGGCAGCTTGCTATTTGCTATTGCCCTGTGTATGAATTGATTTGATATGATATGTGCATTTTGAATCTAAACATACCCGTACGATCTTTGTGTAATCAAATCTCCAGCCAGGTTTTTGGCCACGTTTAAACCTACAGCCGTCGGAAGGAAAGAAAGCATTATTATTATTTTTTCAAGTTTGGCGCATTCTATATAAGATCAAAAGATTATATTTTTTTACATTGGATCTTGGCATGTTTGAGTTGTTTAATATTGGCATGACCCTTGGTCTCAGCTGCAGTCAATGCCAGAATAAAGGAATATGTCTCATCTTCATGAGGAAATCCAAATTTACCATTATCTGCTGCATGTTATGGTGGGCGCACTGTTTTTTCCCATCAATCTTGACGCATAACAATCTTGACGCCGACACAAATAGCTTGGAGGCATCGAATTTGGTTAGACAAGCATTGGATATTTATTTTTTGACACCTAATCAGAGTGCCCAGCTGTTGAAGTCGATATTGAAGTGATTGTTTACAAGTCTGCGCCGTTGTCAAATATATACAAATCTCTATGAGCGTATATGGTGCATGTTTTCATTGTTGTGTGTATACGTGTTGATTCGCAGATACATATCTTCTGACATTCACATGTGCAGTCGACCAGTCTCCACGTCAAAGTTAAGTATAGTCTTTGTTTGTTTGAGTCAAGTCCAGTTTTTATTAAATTTAGTCATCTAAGACGATACTTGTGTTTGTAATTTGTAGTCTTCCTTCAAAAAATCAATGTCATCCTTTTAAAGTTGGAGTCAAAAATACTTTCTAGTATTTAATTGGTTTTTGTAATCTAAAATTTGAGTCGTAAAAATCTAAAAATTGTAGTGTTTGTGTCAAAATAACGGGTCTTTTTCAAAATTTGTCATTGTATGTCGATTGTATATCGTCAAAGTCATTTGGTATTGACAAAAGTCAAATTCAAGAGTCGTATTTTGGAAGGTGAAGAGGTCATTATAAATTTTGAATCATTGTGTCAATTTAAGTGTTATTGTCCTTCAATGTCATATAGGTGATTTTAGGATTTTTAGTTGTTATCAAGAGTTAGAGTCATCTAATTGTAAAAATCGTAAAAATAAATTTTTTTGCCTCACGGATGCATTTTCGGTGTTACCTGACGTCCGGAAAAAATAAAGTGTTTCACATTGCGGGAGGGAAGAAAAAAATAAAGTACAATGTGAAACTTGATGAGCTTCAAAGATATATTCCACTGAGTTAGCAGCATGTAAATGGAGGATGGAGGCATCGGAGGCTGGAGGTCGAACAACGACCTCTCGTCAGTCACCAACGACGGGGCCGCACAAAATGATTTGGTGGCACAGGTGTGCAGTGTGAGTACTTGTTTTTTGAGTTTTGCCGTGTTCCTGTTTTGTGTGGTATTTGATGGATGTTGGAAAGAAAGTTGTGTTGGAGCGCAGATGACTGCCGTGATCTGTGGTCGACATGGTCCTCTCGACTGCCATACTTCGTTGGAAGATGGTCACTAGGAGAATACGTTCACTAGCATTAGTGACCATGTGCAAAGAAGACCTAACTAGCAAGATCCATTCAGAGTATGTTCTTCGATGCGTTTGCTTCTCAAGTATCTATATGAGTGGAATTTCACATTGTGGGGGAATAAATACCAATGTTCCATTCCCATTCTGCACCCAAAATGACTTAGTCAAGGAAAGCTTCCAGTGGCAGTGGCAGTTTTCTATGTTGTTCGAGATCGAGTGGCAGCGATCAATGACAGAGACTACTATTAAGAACATTACGATTCTTATAGGAAGTAATGTGAAATTTTTTCAATATATCTTCTATTGTGCTGTTTTGAGATATGCATGTTGTGTTTCCTACATAATTCCCTGATGTATAAGCATAGTGGTGAATAAGAGCACCAGAGTAAGTCAGTTCATGGATCTTGAAAGGGTTTGTGGGAGGATCCAGAAAACCACACGAGGTCGACAGTTGATGAGGTTCCTGTCACTTCAAGGTTTGTGGTAAGCCTGTTTAAAACCATGGAAGGAGAGAGCCTTTCTTTTGGATCAAGGTCATGAGTCACAGAGTTGGACATGCCACAGGGGTGAGCATACTGCAGAGGAGTGTGTGGATGTTTTTCTACCATGTTCGCACTAAGGGGGGGAATGTTAGGAATTATTATTAGTGCTCACATTATTATAAAAGTTAGATTATAATTATGTTGAGTTGATATTACAATTGTTATAATATATTGTTTTAACAATATATTATTTTAGAGTTTTGTTGTACCCGTAAAGTTATAAACGGGTAAGTGGTTTGTTGACTTTCCTATTTTATAGGAAGTCAGTTTTCCTATGTATATGGCTATTTAATAGCCTGTGTATGTAATTCAAACAAGTGAATATAATATCAATTTATTTTTTTCGTGTGACGATATTGTTGTCCCAATAAGATTGTGGTAGGTAGTTTAGGAGCAAGAACCAGCTTTCTCACGGAGGTCTATCTCAAGTAGCAAGTCCCAAAACTTGCGAGATAGTACCCATGTTATCCAATCACACCATGAGCTCAAGTATATGCACTTTTCTAAACATAAGGGTGTTGTGATTCGATGAAAACAAAATCCTTATTCAAGGAGTGCATAGTTGACCTAGGACCTTTTTCACAACCTTGGATCTTCGTATCCTTCCTTTAGGTTCCTATGGGATTATTTTGGGCATGGATTGGTTATCTGCACATAGGGCTAGAGTTGATTGTTACAGTAAGTTAATATCATGTGTAGATGATTTGGGAGTGGAGATAGTGATAGTGGGAATTAGGATACCCACCTCTATTCACACCATATCCGTTATGAAACTTAAGCGGTGTGCATGACGAGGTTGCCATTTTTATGCTATCATGGTTAGCGATAGGTCATAGGATGAGTCTAGTGGGCCATCACTTGATGATCATCATATCTTGAGGGATTTTTCAGATGTCTTTCGGGAGCTGTCAGGGGTTACCTCCCCACGTGAGATAGATTTTCACATTGATTTAGTTCCAGGAGAAAATCCTATCTCACAGGAGTGCCATATAGGATGACTACCCTTGAGCTCTGTGAGCTCAAGTTATAGCTAGAGGGCCTTCTTGAGAAATGCCTAATCCATCCTAGTGTATCCCCTTGGGGGTGCACTGGTGATTTTGTAAAGAAGAAGGACGGATCTTTGCGATTGTGTATCGATTATCATCAGTTGAACAAAGTAACAATCAAGAATCGTTACCCCCTTCCATGTATTGATGATTTGTTTGATCAGATGAAGGGGGACACAATATTTTCCAAGATAGATCTTAAGTCTGGATACCATTAGCTAAGGATCACAGAGGTAGATATTCATAAGATAGCCTTCCATACGAGATATGGCCACTACAAGTTCATAGTAGTGCCTTTTGGTCTGACGAATGCCCCGCAATATTCATGAGTTTGATGAATGGGGTATTCTGGACATTTTTAGATCACTTCATGCTCATATTTATTGATGAAATTTTGATTTACTCACACATGCATGAGGAGCACGAGGAACACCTTTGATAGGTTGGTAGTGTCCTTGTGTGCATTCTTCGATCAGAGGTGTAGTACTTGGGTCACATCATTTTTGGGGAAGGTATCGCATCAAACCTCTAAGATTAGATCTATTATGGATTGGCTCATGCCAACCAATGTGACCGAGGTGTACAGTTTCATGGGGTTGGCAAGTTACTATAGGAGATTTGTTCAAGACTTTTCTCAGATTGACACCCCATTACTCCATTCAGGTGGAAAAGGAAGAAGTTTTTTGTCCGATGGATGTGAGTAGGACTTCAAGATATCTTGAAGGGATGTCTTACACCATCACCGATTATTGTTGTGCTAGATCCTCAGAGGGATTTATTTGTGTATGGATGATTTCTTGGCAGGATTAGGTGGTGTCTTGATGTAGGAGGGCCATGTGGTTTCCTTTGAGTCTCACAAACTCAAGGATTATGAGATCAAGCAATTATACGGCTCATGACCTTGAGCTTTGCAATATTTGTGTATGCTTTAGTTTGATGGAGACATTTCCTTTTGGACAAGAGGTTTATTCTCAGGAAAGACCATTTGAGCTTATGTCACCTCTTCACACAACTCAATCTCAACGCTCGTCAGCGGCGTTGGATGGAGTTGTTATGTGAGTATGACATGGAGATAGAGCATGTGAAGGGGAAGGATAATGTTGTTGTCAATGATCTGAGTAGATGGAGACATTTGGTTATGGTTACTTTAGTGGGTATAGATTTACGGTGTAGGATTTTATGACAACTTCCACATTACAGTTTCTACCTTGCAACTAGATCAAAGATTGAGTCTCAGAGACCCCTTGAGGGAAGTTTGATCATTTTGCATTAGATTTAGATGGAATTATCTAACATAGAGGTTGTATCTATGTACCTAGTTATGGAGATTTGACATAGGATATCTTGTCGAGGCTCATCGTGCACCTTATTCAGCCCATCCAAAGGTGAAGAATATGCACGCCACCTTGAGATAGTTATACCATTGGAGAGGTCTTCAGAGAGATGTAGCTTAGTTTATGTTGTGTTTTTTAGAGTGTTAGAGGGTGAAGGCCAAGCATCAACATCCAGCTGGCCTTCTTTACCCACATGTTATACCGAAGTGGAAATGGGACACCATTTCCATGGATTTCATAGTAGGGCTACCGACATTGAGATACCACCATGATGCCATCATGGTCACGATGGATATATTGATGAAAGTGGCTCATTTTTCTCTAGTGAATACCACCTATATAGCTAGTGCAATAGTGAGAGTGTACTTGGATGAGATTGTTAGACTACACGGGATTCCATGGAAGATCATCTACGACCGCGATCCCTTATACACATCACACTTTTGGACTACCATGCAAGTATACCCTTTGGATGAGCATCAACTTTAGTGTAACCTACTACCCAGAGACAGATGGTCAAACAGAGTGGGTGAACCATATTTTAAAGGACGTGCTTCAAATGTATGTCATGGATCATCAGTCAAGGTGGGAGGATTACTTGTACTTGGTTGATTTTGAATACAAAAACAACTTCTAGAGTTCTATTGGGATGACACCATTTCAGGCACTTTATGGCAGGGAGTGTAGGACACTTCGAGTTGGGACAAGACTTGAGGAAAAAGTATCTCTTGGGCCATCTATGTTATAGGACATGGAGCAGTAGGTTGTTTTGATCTGATAGAGGTTGCAGGAGGCACATGATAGGAAGAAGAAGTATGCAGATCAGAGGAGAGTTGACCATAGTTATGAGGTGGGAACGAAGGTGTTCCTTCATGTCAGACCTCATAAGTGTCCTATTGAATACTGAGAGAAAAGGCTCTAATTTATCTCCTATATTTGTGGGTCCATTTAGATCCTGGAGTGGATCGGTCCCTTAGCTTATCATCTAGCCTTGCCACCTAGTCTTGTCTCACGTGCATGATGTGTTCCATGTATCTGTTCTTAGGAGATATATCCCAGATCCTTCTCATGTATTGGATTGGACCGCATTACAAGTGCAGGAGTAGGGGCAGATGATGGTGGAGCCCATGTGTATTTTAGATCGCATAGGACCTTGGGCCTTCGAGGCCGAGATATTGATCAAGTGCGAGTCTAGTGGGATAGGTATGATGAGATTGTTGCTACATGGGAGGATGTTACATTGTTATGAGCCCAGTTTCCACACCTATTTTAGTGACTTCTAGGAGGAATTGAGTCTAAGGGGAGGGGGATGTAGTTCCCACTCCTCTTCGACACTTATTATATTTTGATTTCAATTACTATTGACTATAGACATGGATATTATCATATCATTTTGGTTTAGCATGATGTTAGATGATAGAGATATTATGACTATTGATGGATTGTGATTCATAGTATGATTTGTGTGGATTCTTAGAGACATAGAGAGAAATTTTATATTGATGATGATGATGTGTTGTTAGCATATATATTTACTAACATTCGGAATTCTCGTCATGTTGACTATGATTTAGTGTTTGAACTAATCTCGTGATCTCGCGTTGATATCGATGAAATGGTAGAATTGAGATGTTGTTGAAATTATAAACAAATGATAACATTTTTAGTTTAGATGATGATTTAGTTATATGAGGATGTTTATTGATGGATGTGCATATATTTTATCTTTGATGTATTTGATGTGGCCACAAGGCCGAAGGAGGTATTGTGTGATTTTGCAGGTAATTGTATCACAACAAACAAAAGGGGGTTAGGAGACCAACCACATGGAATACTAGATGGATACAATGATGGTCACCATGGAAACTTGTGTAATGTTTTATTTTTTGTTATTAGTTTTTTTGGGGGGTCCCCATGGGGGATGACCTCCAAATGTGACCATGGGCTATGTGTGTAATTTTTTCCCTTTTACTTTTATTTATTGTGGAGTATGTGATTTATTTTGTGATGTAATTCATTTAATCATTGTTGATTAATGTGCCTTAATTAAGTGGATTAATCATGTTTATTAAGTTAATTGGGGATGTGAAAAAAGGGGTCATTTATTAGAGTAGTTGGTCCTTTGGATCTTGTGATTTAAGTTGAGTGTATTTGACTTTGAGTGTTGTGCACTCTACCTTGCTTGGGAAATTCGGATTTGGGCTTAAGGGCCATTTTTTGAGGCTTGTGGGACAAGTTAAGCTTGTCCCACACCTCTTAATTTCATCTACCAACTATACCTATGGGTTTGGGGGTCAAAAATAGACCCCATTATGTGAATTGTAAGGTAAAAGGTGATATTTATTGCACCTTCTTACATGAGTTTTAAATTATGTCCTTTTGAGGTGTGGGTATGAGTTTGTGTGTGTAAGAGGGTTGTCATTTCTCTCAACCACCAATTTATTATCCTTGGGGTTGAGGTTTGACTTGTGATGTGGAGTTGAGGATAAGTGATGTGGCATCCTACATGGAGCCACCTCACCCTCCTCTTCTCTTTTTCTATATATGCAAGTTTATTTGTTGGTTATGGGGTTACTTCATTTTATTGTGCACTTGTATTTTTGGAGTTAGAGATTTTTGGAGTGCTTGTTGAAGTCTTGGAGCTTGTTGGAGTTGGATTGAGCTTGAAGGATCTTGGAGTGTGATTCTTTGAGCAAGTTCTTACTATGGAAAGGTAGGAACTACACCTTTGTTTTACTTTTTTATATGTGTGTATTGCATGCAAGTGAATGGTTTGTGTGCTTGTTGGGATCATGGGTAGAATGCCTAAGTATGGTGTAGGAGAAGGCTATGGGGATTTTATTTTGAGAGGAGGATAAGATTTTTGTTTCATGTTTTGGGAGGGAGTTGGGTTGGGTGCCCCACCTTTTTATAAGAAAAAATGCTTTCTTTTCTTATATGGTTCTTTTGAGGGAGACATAAGAGATTGTAGGGAGGCATAAGAGAATGTGGGAGGCATAAGAGGATCTTGAGGGAGGCATAAGAGTTGTGTAGGGGTTTTTTTTGTGTTTTGGAGGCTTTTAAGGTGGGCACCTAATCCCATTGGGAGGCATAAGTGATCTCCCATAGTTCCTTGCTCCATTGGCTTTGAGTTTTCAAGCCTTGTGTATTTTGAAAGTTACATTCTTGTGATTGTTATCTTTGTGATTGAATGTGTGTTAAATGGTTATGAAAATGTGTATTGTGATGTGGAAGCATTGTGTTAGTTCCATGGGTTGTATCCATTTCTTATTGCACTTTGGTTGGGGCTCGGGGCCAATGAGGAGGATAGCTTCTTCTCCTCATTGGATTATTGGTTGGGTGGAGAGCGTTGCCTACCCCCCCATTTTTTTTTTTCTTGAAGTGAAGAAAATGGTGGAGATCTTGTTGAATATTTGGGACTTGGAGCATTTGTAGAAGTCAAAAAGAAATCCTTTATTGTAAAAACTTTTCATGTAGTTCCCACTTAAGGTGGAAGGCTAGTAATCTTGCATTTTAAATAAAATTTGTATTGTATATTTTATTTATCAAGTTGTAATGTATTGTTGGAAAGAAAGCTTTTTGTATTGTAAGAAAATGAGCTATGCTCAAGAAAAAAAAAAAAATGTTAATTTTTATAATTTTGCATTATTGTAAGAATGAAGGAAGAACTTGGAAGTTGTAAATCATTGAGAATGTATTCTAGCAAATCTGAAATGTAATATAGTTGCTTGTGCTTTCATTGAATAAATGGTTGTGGTTGTAATGGAAGAATGCACTAAGTTATAGTGAATTACCTTGTTGAAGGATTACATTATTGTTGTGGAAAGGAAAGCAATGATACTTAGAAATAGATTGAATTTCATTCCTTCATTTGAGCTTGAAAGCAATTTTATTGGAAAATTATTCTTGTAGTTGTTTTCTTATATACTATTGAAATAGAAAATCTATGTAATTAGTGATTTAAGTCATGGAATGAATAAATGTTATTAACCTCTCAACTAGTGACTTTAGGCATATAAATTTAAGCTAAGGTTAAACTATAAACCACCCTAGTAGTAAAATTTTTTTGGAAAAATTGTTGAATTTAATGGTTTTGTTTTTGAGGAACATGACCTCCACCTACTGTGCTGAGCGGCGGTCTCTAGACCTTGCACTTGATTAGAGAAATGGTCTATGAACTGCCACCCAAGCAGTATGGTGGTTTCGAATCGTCACCCAGAATGGTGGTGGTCATAGGACCGCCGGCCTGCTCTCAAGTAGCGATTTCATCACTTTTGGTGAGAAAAGTAAAATCTGTGACTGTGCAAATTTGAACTTGATTTAATTAAAATCTGAGCCTATAAAACATAAAAAGGAAACCACCAACAAACCATATGGGAACAAAACTCATTGTTTAAGCATGTCAATCCTTGAATGGGAATTTAAGTGTATTAAATCTCATAGATTCAATGGTAATGGTGTTTTTCCAAATAAAGAACTCAAAAATAGAAATAACTAAATAACTACTCCAGATTAGGGTGGAATCTCTACAATCAACAAATAGAAGACATTACAATAAAAAATCCATGAATAAACTAAACTAAGCTAGATCCAAATGAATCCCTCCATGGTTTCCTCCTTGCTTTTCATGGCTTCCACTCCTCCAACCTACAAATCAAAGAAAAGAAAAGAGACCAAATGAGGAGGCTAGGCAAGGGAAAAGGTTAAATGAAATTTCATAAGGATGGTTAGGGTTAGTTTGGAACTCTAGGATCTAGTGGCCACAATTGATTTAATCCAAGGGTTAAGAATCAACCCTACAATTGTTAGGTGAGAATATATATTATGGGATTTTAAATAATTTAAATGTATGTGAAAATGGGTGAATGGGGCCACTTAGTACCCTAGTATGTTAAGTTAATTATGTAACTCTCCTAGTATGTTTTAGTAAATGATTCAATGGACATTAAGGCTAATAATTTAAGGGGACTAAGGTAACTAAGGATAAGGGTTTAATAAATGTGGGTTTGAATGTTAATTTGAGAGGGGGAAACTATTTAACCAAGTAAAAGAATTAATGGACACATTTCTAGAGGATTGTAACTGAAATTGACTTTAGAAATGGGTTAAGAATATTTAATTATTAATCTAGACTTGATCCATCCAATGTAATGTAGTAGATTCTGGTAGGAGTTAATTAAACATATTATAGGGTTTGACACCCTTGTAATCTTTTAAAACGAAAAAAAAATCTACAACTTTCTAGATAATTATTTAAGGTTTAATGTGGTTTTAGAACGTCAAAATTGTGGGTGTTACAACATTGACATAAAGCCACACTGAAGATAATCTAAAACTTGAGGATTTGGAAGAGAAAAGTTGAAGAATACATGAAGGCAATATAATTCTAGGAGAATGGGAACCATGTTTAGAGGTAAATATTTAAAATAGTTCATTACCACATAGTAAAGCAACAAATTTGATGGTGGACTGGCAGTGCAAAATCTATCCTTGAAATGAACTGTTGATAATGGTCATTGTCATGCACTTGTCTTTCTTTTTAATAGGTTCTTGCAGCAAATGATGTTGAATGTGATGATCTCTGGGTAGTATTTGCTTTGGCAACACAGTGCTTCTTAGTAATTGTGAGTTTTTCTGGAATTCTTTTCTTCAAATGGTGTGAATGGCATTGGCTTGTACTTCACCTCAAGTGTTCCTTTCTAAACCAACAATTTTTCTTTATAGATATTGAGGAAATTGTGGTCTCTGCCATATCCCATCACCTCATGAATATAGAGGAGCCCAACTACCATGGTGGAAGGCTTATTATTTCTTCCCAAAGGTTTCTCTCTAATCTTGTTTCCCTCTGGTAAATTTCCTAAGATTTTTTATTTTGCCACTAAATACATGCTATTTGATGTAATGCATAGTTTGGCGCATGGACTAAGCATTTTCCGAGAAGGAGAGCTAGGCAACAAAGACACGCTGCAAATGGAATCTAATGGAGAACCTCCACAGGTTGGACCAATTTGTTCTTTGTTCTTACCCTTGGAATGCATTTACTATTGTTAAAGATGTTGTGATGTTCACCTTCCTTATCTATTTCTATGCAACAAATGTTTCACTTCAAGACCCAACAAATGGGAAGGACGAAGCAAAAATGAAATCTTCTACAGAAAATAAGCCTGAAGGAGATAAATCAGATGTTGCTTCTAAAGGGGATGCTTCTAAGAAAGAAGTGGATAACAGAAAAGACGGGAACCCTCCTACAGCTCCTCCAAAACCAATAAGTTTGTTACTACTTCCTTAGTCCCAAGAATTGAGATCTCTAAATACTTATAGTTATACTAAACATATCCAACCTAATTTGTGAAATGAGGTTGTCCTAAACAATGATTTTGAAAATCCAATAAGGCCAGAAGTCATTCCTACAGACGAAATTGGCATTACATTCGATGATATAGGTTCATTGGAAAATGTTAAAGAATCGTTTCAAGAACTTGTAATGCTTCCTTTGCGACATCCATACTTGTTTAAAGGGGGGCTTCTCAAGGTAAAGCCCATGATTTTGTATTGAAAGGAAATTAACTTTTCCATTTTGGCATGAACACTCCTTGTTATCTGTAATTTATAGCATTTAATAGTAGCCCTTTTTTGTTTACCATTTGCAGCCATGCAGAAGCATTCTACTTTTTATACCTCCTGGGATAGGAAAAACGATGTTGGAAAAGGCCTTGCCATTAAAGCCAATTCTAGTTTCATCAATGTCTCGATGTGTACCATAACTTCAAAGGTAAGACAATGATGCTATATGTAGTCTAGACATTTCTTTGTCTACTGCTTGCTAAAAAGAACAAGTCTGTGAAGCCATATGTGAACGAGAAGTTTTTAGTTCTTTTAAAATGGGCATGAAAAATTACCCTCTAATCTACAGTAGTTTGGAGAAGATGATAAAAATGTAAGGGCATTGTTCACTTTAGCTACCGAAGTTACTCCTATTTTTATCTTCATTGATGAGGTTTTATCATTGCCCTTTCTAAGCTTCCAAGATCATTGGCAATATTCATTGATTTGAACTTCTTTTTTAGGATGGGAACTGGATCATTTTTGCAATGCATATTTGGTTTGACTATGCAAGTTGATAGCATGTTAGGCGGAGAGGTCTAGGTATGGTGAACACAAGGCTATGAGAAAGATAAAGAATGAATTTATGGCTCATGGGATGGTTTACTATCAAAGTCCACGGAGCGCATTCTTTTTTTTGGCTGCAAAAATAGTCCTTTTGATTTGGATGAAGCTATAATCAGACAATTTGAGCAAAGTTGATCCGAATATATTATATCCATCTCGCATAAAACTTCCTAGCATATTGTTTTAATATATTGTATAGATTTGGTGATTTTAGAAGTATGTTAGTTAAGTTAATCGCATCTAATTTCAAAGTGTTTGTCAATTTGATGTCCTTTTACAAAATCATGGTGGGACTCCCAACTATTAAAAATAGAGATAAGATTCGAGAACGTTGCTAGCCTCAAGGCGGGTATTCATACCCTCGACTTACCTTATTATGTCTAAGCAAAATTTTGTGTTTACCAAATAGTGATTTTTCTATCTTATTTGTCTTGAGAGGCACATCTTAGAGACCAAGTCGGGGAAATTATAAGGCAACATTGGTTGATTCTGTCAATACACCGAGTTAAATAAATAAAACATAAACCCTAACACTTTTTCTTTTTCTTTTTACAAGTGCCTTCCACAAAGACAATCGAGTAAAGGTAAAGCCTAAGGCCATGTAGAATTCAAAAGCAAAACCGAGGAAAAATAATTCAAAAGTAAAAATCTCTCGATACTATCTTGTTGATGTTCGGTGCATACATATTTCTTTCAGCCACAAAAAACATAAGTCCGTTGTCAAGTTATTTCAGAAGGGACAAAATTTCAAAAGGAGGATTGAGGAGCTGCCAAGGATTTGGTTCAGAGAATATCATTCAGAATCACTTAATTCCATACAGGAAAAACCCTACTACCGAGAGCGTTCAGAGAAAGATTTTAGAAGTTTGTCATCTTGAATATTGTAGAGCTCTGCTATAAAATAAAGAAAAATATGGAATGTTTGAGAGGTAGACCATCATGTTAACATCTCAGCTGTGGCAAAGTGCATGGAGGCGGCCCACTTGCACCGCCAGCGAAAAATCAGATGATACTAGGGAATCCCATCTCCAGTGGCAGGATCTCTCATCCAAAACCCCCTTTTTTTTTTTTTGTCTAAATCTCTTTGTGTCGGATTGCTCTTCATCTGCTATGTGGCCATACTCGGCATTCCCCCATTGCTTCTCAATGTTCTCAGAGTTTCACTCGCAAAACCCCTTGCGCTGCAAAAATAAAAAGGTTTAAAGTTCAAAATAAGAAGTTTAAATATCAAAACCCTAGATAATTTCTTGCAAACCTATAAGTTTAAATATCAAAACCCTAAACATTTTTCGTGTAATATGTTTTATGAATAAGGGAAAAGGCGTGTGAGATGCAAAGATATGAAGCACACCATAAAATATATAGGCGGTGCGCGAGGATCAAATCGGATAGTAAGCGAGAAGACCAACGCTGGTGCTAATTTGGGGAATCTAACTTTTATAGGCTAAAAATACAAAAATGTGTAAACACAGGTCAAATTTAATCCCGTAATGTGAACGACATCAAGGCCCTTTACCATAAGGGGAACACCTTCGACATAAAAATCTATTGACAAATATAATGTATAATATTTATATTAAACTGAAATTACAAACTAACTTTTATTTAGCACTCATCATACATACTTTAAAACTCATGTACAATACTAGTATATACATTGTAAAATAGGATGCCGAATAAGGAATATGCCAGATTGATTATTATTGTGAGGCTCGGTTTGCTTTTTTTTTTCAACTTCTTTTGTCGGGCGTTTTGTAGGTGCCGTGCTTCGTCAATCTTATCCTTATTTTTAATTGTTTCGGCCTCATTTTTCAACAGAGACTTCTATAACCATCTTTTTCCTAATATGATGCGTTGCAATACAAAACATATCAATAATTAAACATCAAAAACATTTAAATAAAACTATTCAGCTCCATGATTATAAAAATTTGAGGCTACGCGTAAGCATCTTCAATGTCCGCCACAATTTAAAGCCAAATTTACATTTATAAAAATAGGCTTCTTTTACTACACCCGCATTTCCTATCTCGGTAATAATTACATTATCTTTAACTTTTGCATTCTTTCTTCGTTCCATTCGATGGAGTCACGTGAATCGCAGCAGACTCCGAGCGTGGTCGCATGATGGCGATCGGCTTCATGTGGTGATGATCCCATGGCTTGCTCACACCACATTTCTCCATTTGTGGAGCTTTCAAGAGGCTTTTAGACACAGGAAATATCAAAATCTCATTCATTTCAACTCCTCTTAATATTGCCAAGATCAATTTTTTTACGAGAGAAGCGGGGAATCGAATCGGTGGAGGTGCCATTGCCTTCCGTGGATGGATTGCCGCGGGCATCGAAAACACGTCTCATCTTCCAATCCATCTCAGCCCTCTTTTCCACACTGCAGCCGGAGGATTGCGAAGCCTTTGGAGATTTTCTTGAAGCAAATTTCACGAAATTGTGATTTTTGACTATGTATTATCTTTGGGTTTCTAAAGTGACACTCGTGTTGAAAATCCCGTCCATAGTCTTGATGATCTCACTTGGCGCGGCTTGTATAGCGTGCGGTTTTCTCCGGTGAGAAGATCTCAAGGCAATGAAATCACTGCTGACGATTTGCTTCGACGGCCTCCCGATTTTCCGTCATTGCAATTCGATATCGACCATTTGATGTGGCCTCTGTATCGCCCATTTACAACGCTTGAGCTCTGGCGGTGAGAATAATATAGATCTATTGATAGATTGTTATTATGATTGGGCTGCAATAGCTATAAAAACTTGTTATGAGCTAGAGGGAAAGTTTTTAGAGTATTTAAAGCAGTCACAAGAAGTTTGGTGGTTCTGTTGGTGCTCTTCTTCCTCGCCCTTATCCTTTGAAACAGTACTCATGGAGAATCGAATATGAGTGTGTGAGATGGTTGGAGGGGCAAAGGCCTGCTTCGTTGTTTATGTTTCGTTTGTCTTGAATATTTTTCGAAGAAGCGAGATAGAGGAGATAGCCCGAGGATTAGAGGCTAGTTTGCAGCCATTTCTGTGGATACTGCGGTTTCCAAACTACTTAGATGAAGACCCAGATGAAGTTCAGAGGAGGGTGTCAGGTTCATTGCGTGAGGGGTTTGAATCCAGAGTGGCGAATAGAGGAATGGTTTCGAGTATGTGGGCTCCTTAGCAGGAGATTCTGTCGCACATATCTACAGGGGCATTTGTGAGTCATTGTGGGTGGAGCTCATTGATGGAGGGGATGGGTGCTTTGGTTTGCCTCGGTTGCTTTGCCCATGCGGTTGGATCAGGATTGAATGCTCAAGCTGATTGTGCATGAATTGCAGGTGGGTATTGAAGTGGAGAGAGAAACGATGGATGTATAAGTAGAGAGGATGTTTGAGATTTTGTGAGGGTGGTTATGGTTGAAGAAGTGGGCAAACATGTGAGGTCCAAGGCTGCATGAGATGAGAGATTTGTTCAAGGCTAAAATAATGGATGGCGAGGAAACCAAGGATATGAAAAAAATATGCAAATGATTTGGTGAAACTATTCCGCACTTACAAGCCAATAGTTAATCATTTTTCCTTTTAAATTTGTTGTTACTTGATTCATTGTGTTTTTGTCTTTCAATGGTAGTGTCTTTGTAATTTCTCTACTAATAGTGTTATAATACGGTCTTGGAGTATAAATATTTACCATTGCGTTGCTCTTTGTACAAATTTAATCATTCAAACGATTCTAGATAACATCGTAGATTTGGTTGCGCCATATCAAAAAGATTAAAAAAAAATTGTTTATATGTTCAGCCAATAAAAATTGATTTGATGCGTATTATAAACTTAAACAACTACTGAAAATTAATATGGTGTTGCGATGCTATCAATCTAAATTTAAACTAGCAGTTGCTCCCTTTTTGAGGGGAGCAAATATACGCCGTGGAGGACGGTGGGGAAGGCCGTTTTCTGCGATGGAGACAGTGAATGAATATACAGCAGATTCAATGTGTCCCTTAATACTGTTTATTACTATATTTTAAGGGGCAACACAATTGAGTATAGTACAGAGGTAGGGGACAACATGAGAAGGGGATATTTACACAATGTTTTTTTTAATGAAAAGGGCCACAATAGTAATGCCTGATATAATTTCATATAGTTGGGCCTTAAAAATACCAGTGATCAAATATGCTTTTATTAAATTTGTAATTTTTTTGCTTTGTCTTTTCCAGTACATCTAAAATCCTTAATGATATTGTATTTACAAACACATACGTAAGAGCTGGAATCTGCAATTGTTCTGCTCAGTTCTACGGACCTATTTCTATACATACCCACTTCCTGATTTTCTTGTTTATCAGGATTCTCAAGTATATGGTTATCTTCCTTTATCTGATTTTCTTGTTTATCAAAATTCTTAGGTAAATGTTTATTTTGTTGTTGCAAATCTGTAAGAGATTTCCGCTATTGCCAAATCAAAATCCTAAGAAATGGCTCTAAAAACATAGAGAGTTAAATCTTATTGCAACTAGAATCTAAGTACAAAGGAAATAGTGGACAAAGTACCATAGCAACAAAATTACAGAACACAGACCTCATATTGAGCCTACGATGAAAAAGTGTGTAACTGTAATTGATAAGGCCTCCAATTTTAAATTAGTTGTGCTTATCAAATCAAAATTAGCTGACGGTTTAGCTGTGTCAATTGGCTGTACATTCCAGTAATTTGTATACATATTTGTATATTCTGTTCATACCTCCTGCGTCTAAATTTTTTCACTTGTAATATACAATTAAAATGACAAAAAAAACGGCCTACAACCTTGGATCACTAACTGAAATGTGTTAAAAAAAAGTATTGTATCTTGTCCTATAGTAGCAATATGAATAACAAAAGACTATATTTGATAAATACTCTCAGGATAGCAGTAAACACTATACAATTTTATTGCACAGATAAGCAAACAAAGTGCTTGCAAGTTTCATATGCGAATTACAGTAAGCAGAAAGTTTGTTAAATACAAGTTGTTCCTCTTTTGCAGGAGAGAGTACAGTTATTACAGCATAATTGGGAATCAAATTACAACATGTCAACATAGCGAGAGTCTTTGTATTTACACATATTTTGTCACATGTAATTAACAGTAATATTGCTCATAGGCCTTGTTGCGCACAATGTCATATGTATCTTCGACGGTGATCGTGGCATGTATCAGTATTTGAGCAGTATCTTGGAGTTTGCCAATAGCAAGTTGGAATGTGTACACATCTTCTCGCATGCTATGTTTTCTACGAGCTCCGTGCTACGTGCATGGGCTTCGATTGACTCGCACACACGCCGGTGGACGGTATTGGTGTCTTCTTCCAGTTTGGTGGCTAATTTGTAGTAGATATCTTTGTGGCCTCTGTGCATGCTGTTTTGGTGCTTGGGTAGTGGCGATGCTTGTGAACAACGGTTAACAACAGTGAATTGTTTGAAAAAATGCCTCAAAGAGGTTTACGCATAACATTGACAAAGAAGAAACAATAATAATTTCTAACCATTAATGAAATTAAAAATACATCTCGTAGCTTTGCAAAACAAAACAACATGTAGTTGTAATAGATGGAAGCAACATAGAAAAAGCTGCAGACTTTTGGTGAGAACATGTGGATGGCTAAACTATTTCAAATAATGAGTTTACTGCGAGAATTAGATCCTTAGACATTTAAAGCCTTAGGATTTCGTCAACCGTTGCACTCTATGCCATCGTATTACCTCAAGACATTTTGTCAAACAGCAGTTGTGCCACATGAGGCCTTGTGCTTTGGCACACAGTTGTAGGCAAGTGAGAGTTGTAAATATTGAGATAAAAAAAAATGCATAGGTGGCCAGAGGTATGGAAAAATAGAAGTCCTACTAGTAAGGGAATACAACTAAATAATCTGCCACCAGATAATTTTACATTGTGATGTCACAAATGAATTTATTCGAAAGAAAAAACTAATATTGCAATGGTCATAAAAACCTTCTTTTGGATAGGAATTAGATATTGTCTATTTATCTAATAAAAGGATATTTGATCACTAATACGAGAGAGCTCTTATTTTTTGCTATAAACTAAACTGTAGATTCTTCATTGTATATATTATGTTTCAATCTTAATTGTTTTGCATCTTGAATCAACGATACAGAGCTGTTTTTGCTATGAGATTGTAGATTCTTCACTTTTTGCTATAAACATAAGCCTAAATTGTAGATTGTTCACTTTTTGCTATTAATGGTCATAAAAACCTTGTAGATTCTTCATTGTATATTATGTTTCAATATTAATTTATTTTCATCTTCTTATCTCAAATATTAAATTAATCTGTCTCATTGTTTTTGCGATCAATGATGTAGAGATTCTTCACTTTTTCTATAAACTGATGTAGATTGTTCACTTTTTTGCTATAAACTCATTGTAGATTCTTCATTGTATAGTATGTTTCAATCTTAATTTTTTTGCATGTCTTCTTATCTCAAATATTAAATTAAGCTGTCTCAAGGGACTTCCTATATTGGACGAATTTAGATTCTTTTTGGAGCAGGTGGAGCTACGCTGCAGACAACCAAAAAAGACCCACCCACAGAAGGACTGGAACCCTGAAATCATATTAACTTTTTCTTTGTTGACACGTCTATTGGAAAATTCAAAGCAAGACAATTACAAATTTAATAGCTATGTTATTGTAAATACAATATTATTAAGGTCCTACGCCCGAGGTAGAGTCGAGTGTGTGGTGAAAGTTAAGAAAGGTGATGCAATTGCAGTTCCCATGGGAGTATTGAGCTATGGGGAATACATCAAAAGCACACCGTTCAGGGGAGTATATTAGCATTTACCATTGGCTCAATTTCACTAGAAAAGAATAAGAAATATTAATGGTGTTCTAATTTTTAGCTCATGAGTAGACTGTAATACTTTAAAATATGAAGTCGCATAGAGTGTATAAATCTTGTTGACACTATGGCCTACTTGGTTGAAAATTTTCAGAATGGCTAACAAACAGCAAGATCAGACGAACTGTGAAGTACCACACAAATCAGATGTGTTTTGCATATGTGGTGAGGACAAACACAGACCTGGGAAAAACACACAAGATGGTACAAGAAATGAAGTATTTCTAACCATGAATTAGAGCCTGCAGATATCGGGAAAAACATAAGTAGCATAGGAACAGACAATATTTGTCATGGACAGCCAAAATTGCGAAGTGGGTATTAAAGATGAGAGGACGCCTATCAGCCAGAAGTTGAAGCATCTCTGTAATTCATTCAATGATTCACAGAAAGAAAGATGTGGAGAAATTGAAATCAGTGGGTCTTTTCTCATGTTGCTCTGTTAGCTACCTGTACTTTTTGGGTCAGATTTTGGTCAGTTGTGCACCTAATAATTTCTCTTTATAGATTTTCAGCTTCAGGGCGGGAGTAGTTCAAGGGTGGAAATATAGAAGGGAAAACTGATCTCATTTACATGGTAAAATTCTAATTAAAAGATCCTTATACAACCTCCTATGAGAATTTTTTTAAGGAAACTTTACAGAAATTGATCTCTAAATATGCCAAGGAAAATTATGGGAAAGCATAAATATTTTTTCTAATATACTCCTAGCCTATGCTTTGAAATGGGAGTTGTGGAACAGGGTATGAACACCCAAAAAAGCATAAAGGATAGAGGAATTTTATCAGATATTGTAGTTGCAACTGCCCCAGTACACATGTATGCAAAATGTGGAAGCCAAGAGGAGACAAGTGAACTGTTTGACAGAATGCCTGATAGAGGTTTTCGCATAACATTGATTTGCAGGATATGGGAAAAATGGATTTGTTGAAAAGGCTTTAGAAACTTTCAAGCAAATACAATTGACATATTTAAATCCAAACTCTAGAACCTTTTGCAAAGCATCCTACATGTCCATTCTGAACCAAATAAAAGAAAAAAATCAACGCAAGCTATACAAAACTTGAAGATTCTGCAATTAATTGTATATCTATAGAAGATTCACACCATAATCAAAACAAATGCAGAAACACTATGGATAGAACAAAAATCCAGGTAAATACATGTAAACCAAACTCATGCAGCAGATAGACTGGAATAAACCCTCACAACCTTTGCCTTTGTCAATGTATTTGACCAAAGATCCGCCACACAATTTAAATAACCAAACCCTCGGAATTTGGGCGGCCACCGATGATGCAAGAGGGAAAACTGAAGGGAAACGGCAGGTGCAAGCAACCTACAACGACAGAGAGCCATAATGTATACGTTAAAATACAAACTACTAATGAAAACTTTAAAAACTTATTAGATGGGTTATGCCTCTTTTCTACATTTAAATCACCAAATAGTAAAAAATGTTCTCTTTGGAGGCTCACAAGGCTCTTAAAACCCCATCACACCTCATTCATTATTTGAAATGTTTTCTTCGTTTCCAAATTAAGAATCTAATGGACATATAAATATGCATGCACACAGTGTCTATCTTGGGCGGATTCTTGACGACTACCCTCGACAACTTTAGGATCTCCTCATCTTTGTTGACTTGTTTCTCACCTCACTTTGCCGGTATGCGAAACACAACTTCATTATTTTATTTGCCAATATGGTATTCTTTAGCTCTTGGACCACTCTAGCAATGCGGAAGTAACAATCATTGGCCAACATGTTTTTTAAAATCCCTGTCATTTGTATTGTTCAATTTGTTTAGCATAGTCTTTAATAAGTTTATTAAATTTAGCTAAGACTTAACATCTAAGTAAGCCTCTCTAAACCTTTGGATGGCAATAGCGTACATGTCCGCTAAGGGTTGTAGTTATTTTGACTTCATCAATGTCAAAGCTTGAATTTATCTTACAACTTCTCTAAGAATATATCCATTTTTACCCTTTTTCCCCCTTTTCCCTAATTTATAGATTGTTAGAAGGCCTCCATATATCTCGTCATTTAATAGGGAAAATATAGATGAATTTTTTTATGTGTAGTGTACAAAATAGGACACTAGATTACATAGATTGTCAACATCTCTACTCATATTTTGGAGGAAACATTTATATTACAAAGATGATTTGATCTTCCCTTACAAACAAAAAGAGGGAAGGGGAAAAATATAGAGGAAACAAAGGCATGGAGGTGGCCTTTTTCCCGTTCTCAATTCAATGCTACCCTCTTAACAATTAAGGAATGGAAAAGCAAAAAAAACCCAAAAAAAAAATCATCACTTAGTTTTCATCTTGTACTTTTTCCTTGAGTTTAGTTCACTTCAATGGTTTAATTTCCACTTCCTCTTCTTTAAAACGTAAACATATTAGTACTTTTCGTGGTAGGATATTATTGTTTTCATTGTGGATGATGAATTGTGAAGCGGTGGGGGCGGTGGGTTACTAGTGGTAGATTTTTTCGAATTTGATGGCTTTATGTAAGTTGAGATTCCATATTTGATGGCGAATATAGTTTACCTTAGCGGAATGTTTTATTTCCTTCGCTTTTGATTAGTGGTTGTTTTTTCCTTCATTGTCTAACTTATATTTTATTGACAATTTATTTGTTTTCCCTCACTCACGTTTCTTTTTGTTGTTGACTATTCGTTATATGCATGACCTCCACTTGGTTGCGGTTAGGGGTTTTCTTTTGCTTTCTTCTGTTCTATTGTTTTAAGTTCTATTCATGGTTGAAGGGGTTTCATAAATATTTGTTTACACGGTTGCATTTCCAAGGTCTACGGTTGTGGTTGTGGAGGGTGGATTGTGCTTAGATAGCCTTTCCTCTCTACCTTCTTGTTCCTTTGTATTAATCATGGCTTATTTTTGTGTGACTAATTGGATGGTTGGGGATAATTGTGGAGATTTTTTATTTCCTTTATCCCATCGTTTCTCTTGCTTTATACATTTAGCCTAACATTTTAACGTTCGACATAGGACAACAGGGTTTTGTTTTTGCCAATCGTTGGTATAGCCAAAAGACCTGCAGATTTTGGGAAAGGGGGCCATTGTGATCATTGAGGACCTACGTAATTAAATGCCCAATTTTTTGGACTATAAAAACTCAAATTTTCTAGTATATAAAAAGCAAATTTGAGGCACCCGAAATTGTTTCTAGCAAATGCATGGAATTTCAAGCTATAGATTTTTCTCTTAAAACATCCCTTGAACCTTTACAAAAGTACAAGAAGAGAGAGCTCAACCTATAATTGATAAAAGATCAATTGGTTGAATCAAAAGCAGAAATAAAACAATTGACATACCAAAAAGTCTATAAAATGGTCCAGAGAAAAATATGACATGTTATAGACACTAAATCATGCACTTTGGGTATATTTCTAGTCCTGATCACATACCACTATTCATATGATTCCTAAGCGATAAAAGTACTAATTGACCACTGTCTTTTTCCTTTTTGTTTTCTTTTTGGTTTCCTTCTTTGCCTTACACACCCCACCATCCAATCTGTCTTTTATTACTTCACCTTTTCGGCTCTAGACACTAGAGAGCCTAACCAAGATGCCAACGTCAAGGCACTCACATCCCCTCTGGGTGCCCCGACCTCTTTTTATCTTGCTCACATATTTTGGGTCCTTTCTATTCATTTTGGCATCTTATTTCTTATGGGTCTACCTTTTAGTGGTTAATTACAAAATTCAAACAAGGAAATCATATAAATACAAATCTATGTGATCATAATAAGGGACAAAGCTCTAAGCATCTACTACCATCACCTAAGGTTGCATCCAAATGCATTACAAGAGCATCAAAGCATCCATCTAGCATCCATTCAAGGGATTGCATACACTTTATAGGAGGGAAGTTCATTTTTCCATGCACACATCTATTTACATCTTCTACATATATCTACTTGCTTGTTATCAAGTGAATCTTGCATAAGATCCACCTAGGCACGATTCTACACACACACGTAGAACTAAATGGAGTCGAAATATAGTGCATCACCAAGATCACAAGTTCACTCGGTCGGGTGACCTCCGGTGTCGAGTATGACTCCATATTTACATTTTTTTGGGATTTGATGTGTTTTGGGGTTTTGCAGGTCATCTCTTTTATTGTAGTTTATAGGTGTTATATTAGGGCATCCAATGACATCCAGAGAAGGACATCGAACATCTAATGACCCCTGTAAAAACCATTTTTGATGTTTACGCAAACCCTAGCGCCTAGATAGGGTCTTTGGTGCCTAGTCACCCCAAAGTAATGCTCCAGGAACCCTTGTCCGGCCTTCTTCTACACTTCTGCAATTTTTGGGTTCGGTTGCGACACTCTGTGTTCCAGTTCAACAAGTTTCAGCTTCGCACACCTCTAGATTATTTGTGAATCAGCTAAGTCATTTATCCTCTTTCTTGCACCTAAGGTTTCAATTCATATTGCTTATTAATTGTGTCACATTCTATATTTTATTGCTATATTATTGTGTTGTGACTTTGAAATATCTTATCTAGGGTTTCACAAAAATTTCATTTTTTTAAAATCATTTGGTGAACCCGTCTATTTCGGACACTCTTGGATCCTCATTGTTTTCTCTCATGGCTCATAAGGTCTCTCAAGTCTCCTTGCATCAGTTTTTTCGAATGCACCCATCTTGGAAAGATGTTTTTCTAAAATCCCTAAACACTATGTATCTTCTTAGTGATACACCGCCTGCTCAATTCAATGTTATCTTCAATTGTCTTTCGGATTACTCTCTTGGTTCTAATTTCAATCAATCTATTTGCAAATCAATTCAAGATTTACATTATTTATTTCAAGATAAATTTCCAGATATGGAATCCACAATCACATCTCTTAAATCTGAAATTCAAAATCTTAAAGATGTTTCTCAGGATCATGTTATTTCTTCTTCTCATCCTCATTCTATGTCTTCTACATGTGCTCATATCAGTGAGCTTCAAGTCTTTCCACTATCAGAGCCTCTCACATTTGATCGCAATGCTAAGCAACATGATATTCTTACTAAGCTCGTTAGTCATCAATTAATCACTTTTCCATCTACTCATGTTTATCCTCTTTATGGTCTTGAAAAATATCAAGGTCATCCACATTGAAATTATCATCAAATCAATGGACATAATGAAAATGATTTCTATGATTTACAATGAAGAATCAAACATCTTGAGCGTCAAGGATTTATCTCATTCGTTGCACAACATTCATTACATGCCCATCTACAAATGCTACATCCAAATGGGCTCCTAAATTTACTCATTATCTATCCAATAAGCCTCATGCCACCACTTCTAACGCACTTTTTCAGTCTGTCAAGCACAACCTATTCCACCCAATCAATCACCTCTCAAGGTTCGTCTTCCATCACCTCCTCCTACTAAGTCATCTACAACATTACCGATTCAAACTAAGAAACCTCCTCTAAATATCGGTACAAATCCTCCACCTCTCAAGTATTCTACGGCGGTATAAATCCCAAATAATCAACCACCCACTACATAAGACCAATAAAATCTAGTGGCCTCTTTCGACTTCTGATGCTCAAGGATCCTAAGCCATCACCACTTCAGCGTCCAATCACTTTTTTCAAGGAAACTACTCCTTAAATTGATCCACTTAGCATCTTCAACTAGATCTCCATCACTTACATACTTGGGGGGAATCAAAGCTTCTTCCCCCTTGCATTGATATCAAATGTCTCTATCATCCCATGTATTTGGCGCTCTGTGCTTAGTGTCTAATATATCCCAACGACGCACTCATGTTCTCCGAGGTTCTTACATGATTTGTTGACGGATCTTTTACAAAATGAACCTCCTCTCACTCATTCTACATGTTTCACACTTCACACTATATTTCTAGTATTTCTATCAGACACTTGGGGCATCACGCTTAATATTCTCCCCCTTCTATTGTCCTTAAGTTTCTTTCATTACTAATCACACGCTCGAGTGCTTCACTTATAGTTTTCCTCATTCATCATATACAAATTGATCCACTGACTTATACCATCATTACCCGATGATGCACTCTTGTGCTATGGTTCACACTTGACTGTTAAGGGTTCACTACATTCATGATCCTCACATCATACACAATACACATTTCACACTTGGAAAATTTACGACACATTTCTCATATCACATTCACACACAACACACTTCTCTATGAGGGACCAAGCACTTGCATTACTATGAACACCTAAGTTTGCATTCCAAAGGCACTAAAGCACTTTAAAGGAATCCATCTAGCATCCATTCAAGGGACAAGGGTTGCATACTTTTGCATACATTGCATAGGAAGGGGAAGTCTATTATATTCTATCCACACATACTATTACATTGCTACATTCTAGCTATAGCCCGTTATTAAGTGTAACTTGCACAAGGGCATCCTAGGGCACCATTTCTACACACACGCACTAGAATTACATGGATTACGAGATGTAGTCCAACACTGGCGTGATAAGCTCACTATTCGAGTGACCGTCGGGGTTAATCGGACTCCCATTATGTATTTTCCTTTTTAGGTTTAATGTGGTTTATGGGTATGTGCAAGTGAACTTATCTTTTACGAGTTCTGTGTACTTTCATCAATCAAGAAACAATTATTAGGTGACCAATAGGAACCAACGGTGAAGACCTTACGCCACAAAAGAAGTTAGTTCCTAATATTTTACACATTCACCTACACCCAAATCCAATCATCTTCACCCAAGCGCCTCTTCCCTACACTTGACGCGCTTGTATGACATTTTCATGGATTCCTAATTTACATTGAGCATTTATGATGTTGTTTGTAGTCTGTTTAGCACTTTCACTTGCTCGGATCACTTCTGTCCTCCACGAAAATAAAATAATTCTTACAATCTCCCTCTCTTGCTTAGGTTTTTACATTATTGCTTTCTTATTGTATATTATCATTTTATATATTAGTAGGAATAATAGTTACTCTGTAATATATATTTAATTCAAATTAAATTAAATCATTTGGTGAACCCGCATTCAAACACTCTTGGTTCCTTCTTTATTACTAGCTTCACTACCCTAACATCCTACCACCATGAGTGTCTCCATCCCCACCTTTCTGTAGACTCATCCTGAATGTGAGAATAAAATCAACTCTTTTTTGGCTAATACTTACATTCATCCTCATACTTCTCTTGAATATGTGTATCATAAATTTACTACCACTTTATCTTTTAAGGAAGAACATATTACTTTTACATCTGATGAACTTCCTTCTCAAACTGTCTTAGATAATGACCCCCTTTATATCCATGTTTGTATCAATAATGTTGGGGTTAAATGAGATTTAGTTGATAATGGATCCGGGATTAATATATGTAATCTAGCATTCCTTCACCAAATCATATTTTTCAAGCCTCCTTGATTCCTTGATTCGGTGGCTTTGATAACATTCCTAAACGTGTCTTAGGTACTATCACACTTCCCATTACTATGGGGTCATGCACTTTACTTACCCCATGCCATGTGATACTCAATAATCTTAATTGTAATGTCCTTGTTGGGTGGCCTTAGATCTATACCACGCATGCAGTTCCTACCAATCTTCATACACATCTTAAATTCCTCTATCAAGGTGTTGTCTATAAATCCTTAGTTGACCTGCCCCATTCACCTTTTTCAATACAATTAAAAATTAACCAAAAATTCCCATTTCCTCTCCATCTCAGCCTTATTTCTCTAAATATGGCCTTGGCTATCAATATATGCTTCGTTATGGATTTTCTCATACCGGGTTAGGCCAACATGGTCAAGGAGTCTTTGAACCATTGTCTATCCTCACCCAATCTACCAATGTTAGCCTCATATATCATCTCATGTCCACTTCTTTAAGTCTTATCAAATATTATATGGAGGTTTTCACTATCTCCCATACTTCCATGCTTCCTCTCTTATACCTAGAGCTCATTAGCTATCATGATTCCCTTTGGTTGGTCTCGATCTAGATATTTTCCTCTTGATGATTCCTTTTATAATACATGGGGACCTATGATCCCTTCCACTCTTATCATGACAAAAATTATTTCCATATATTATTTCTACTACTACTTACTTTGGTGAGTATGATCCTTCTAATGTCAATACGAATGCTCCTAATACCATTCCTCCGATCCGTTCATCAAATACTAGTCAACTATTTTAAATGAAGAAACTATTCAATACAATATTGGCCCCACCGACAACCCTCGTATGGTTTTATTATCTAATTCCTTCTCACCTTACGAACACGCTGACATTAAACACGTCTTTCGTGAATTTTTAGACATATTTTCCTAGGACTATAGCGATATGCTTGGTATAGACCCTTCTCTCGCTGTGTGCAATATCATCCTCAACCGGTGCTAGACTAGTTCAATAAAAAATTCACAAAATGCATCTTAATGTCACTTTACTATCAAGGAAGAAATGCAACGACTCTTGGATGTCGGCTTTATTTGTGTTCTCGACTATCCCAAATGGATGTCTACCATCGTATCTATTATGAAACCGGATGGCAAAGTTTGTTGTTGTACCGATTTTCATTACCTCAATAAATATTTCCCTAAAGAAAGCTTCCCATTGCCACACATTGATCCCATCGTCGATTCCCTTTGGTGGATATGACATTATTTCCTTCATAGATGGCTTTTCATCCTACAATCAAATCAAAATCAACCCCATAGATCAAGAAAAAACTTCATTCACCACACCATGGGGTACATTTTGTTACACTATTATGCCCTTCAACCTTAAAAATGTCAAGGCCACTTACCAACGTGCGATGGCGCATAGCTTCCATGACTATATTCATAAAATCCTTAAATATTATGTTGAAGACATACTTTCCAAATCACAACATCACTCCACCAATGCCAAAGATATCTTAACACTCTTTGAATGCTTGCAAAAATACAAAGTATGTCTAAATCCAAAGAATTTTGTTTTTGGTGTCATAACTAGAAATATCCTTGGTTACATCATCTTCCAATGTGGAATCGAAATTGATCCCAAAATTATTTGTTCCATCGTTGACATGCCTCCACTATGCAATTTGCATCAATTACACTCATTACAAAGTAATATCCATGTCATTCTCCGCTTCATTGCATATCTCACTGACAAAACTCAACCATTCACACATCTAATGAAGAATGACATTAAGTTCATTTAGAGTGACCAGTTCTAATGTACTTTTGATGATATTAAATCATATATGTTAAATCCTCCTATTCTAATACCACACAAGGCTGGTCGGCCCTTCCTATTGTACATATAAGCTATATTCCATGTATTAGGGGCCCTTCTAGCACAACATGATGATTCTCAATGTGAAAGGGATGTGTATTACATTGTGTAGACACCAAATTTAGGTCACACTCCCTTGGTCCCCTTTAATCAATTAACATAACATGTTCACCTAACCATGACCCCTTTACCCCACATTCATATTAATTTAATTATTTACAATTGAATTAATGCCCATCCTCACATTATTTATTAATCTAATTACTTTAATTAGGTTAATTTACACATCACCTAGACACCTCACCATGGACTTATTCTTAGCCTATTAATTAACTAAGACTCAGTCTCCACTTATCCTAACCACCTGGGACTTAGTCTAACCCTAGCATTAAATTCCTATTCCTTCTCAACAATATGCCCGCTTATCTAAGCATTAACCATCACTTGAGACACTGGGCCAACAAGCAGAGCACACCAAAAATAGCCAAGATCTGCTATTTTTGGTAAACCTAGGATATCCCGCCTTAACCAACTCGGTTAACCCTCAACTAACGTCGGTCACCTTGACCATCGTCGGTCACCATATATACAATTTGGAAACCTTTTTCCGGGTTGGTCACTTCGAGTTTTGGGAGAGATATTTGAATTCAAGCATGAACCAGAGTTTTCTCAGCATCAAGACGATAGAATACATCCATCTAGAGGCCCAAGAAAGTACCAGGACTGATATGAAGGCATTGGCATTCATGGTGACACTCTGGGAAGCACTACCACGGCATTGACCACCAGGTTCACAGATCGACCATCACCTTCCTTCACCCACCAATCTTGTAACAACAAGTGCATTTGATTCTGTATCATTTTTGTACTTACTCATTAGGTTCTTTATCCTTTTATCATTAGAACTTGTTATTCCCTATATTCCACCATCCCCATTTTCTAGCCCATATCCCTATCTAGCCACCACAACCTTTCAGATCTTTATTCCTAACCTTTTACACATTTATGATTTTTTATCACCTTATCACGAATCCAACAGTCCCCCTTCATTCTCTGTGCAATCACAGAGAAGCCCAAAACCACATGTTAATCAACTTTCACCAAATTTCCCCTACCGACACCAGTTACCTTAACCATCGTCAGTTTCCCTTCACCGGTATTGGTCACTAAGCGACGTCGATTACTATATCTCATGTCATACTTTTACTAAATTGACCTTAACACCCCAAAACCTCACAAAATCCTCACCCAGTGGATACCCCACCTATAACCTCACCATAGACCTTCCCAACTCTTTTGCATACAGAGAGAGCCTAAACACATGTTTCGACATTTGAACACACCCACAAGAACCAATATCGGTCATTTTAAATCGGTATCGATCATACCTAGACCATCATTGGTCACACTATCTCAGTGTTGGTCTCATGTCTAGTAAACTACTTGAGACTGAGAAGCTTCCCGGGTTATCCAAGACCAGCCCAAACTCCACCAAGTCTTACCCAGACCCTTCCTGTGACCTCCAAACCACCTACCTAGCCTACAACCTGACCCGGGACCTTCATCAGTTTAATTATTAAAGCATCTAATTGAAGTACCATTGATATTAATCTGAGATACCTAAATCAGAACACTAACATTAGATTCTTTTAGTTGCATGTTCATTTACTTTATATTGAATTATATATATCAGTGGATTGACAACCATCGAGGAAGTATCACACTTCCTGGATCTAGCTCACGCTAGGAAATCCACTAACATTTTGCTATTAACTATGTTTTGTGGTCTTGCTTTGTATTTTAGGTAGTTCCTCCTAGCCAAAAGGAAGCTCATGCAATCAACTTGGATCAGGAAATTAGAATGTACACATAACCTTCAGCCGACATCACAAACAGGTATGCCTCCTTAGCCTTCTACCCCTATCTGTTTCATTAATCTACTAAGAATCTAGTGAAACGTTTTGGCACACCCAGTGGGACCCATCTGGGATTCCTTGAATTTATTCATTCTCAGGGAGCTGTTGTATGTTTGTTTCTTTTCAAAAGGAAGTTAACATTAAATTCTCTCCTTGGAAATATTCTCTCTCTTCTATTTGTCTAAGTGACATTTGTATTTCGGGACTAAAAAGAATCATTATTTTTCTTCTTGCATTTACATTAGTGAAATTAATTCTCTTTCCTATTCACTCATTGTTTACATCGAATATCACATTTCGATTTGGGTTTTAAAATACTTGCATTTCATGCTTCTATGCTTGCATTTTTAGCTCACATTAAAACTAAGGGAAACCTATACACTGGAAGTCATGCCCATCGATGGTTGACATAATTGAATTGTAGAGCACTTTCTCTTCTCTCTCTTTTCCAAACTACACAAATATAAATTTACACATCTTCTTAAACAACACCTTACCTGGAAGAAGCATCAATGATCATACAATTAGAAGATTGATAGTGGGTGCCAACTAGTTTCTCTATCCATTCATTATCTTAGAGAAAGGACCACCCCACCAAAACATAACTGAAACCACCCTTAGATCTTGCCTCTTCATAGGACACCTTTCCACTGAAAAACTTTGTTTTGTTCATAAGTCAGTATTAAATAACATAAGCTAAAAACATAAAATTCACTTATAGGATTTCATGTTTTTCATAGCTTTTCTTTAGTTGTGTTTTCAGTTGTGAGGCCACGTTCTTTATTTTCTTCTTCCTTTCACACTCTGCCATCAGATTTGGTGTATTCCACTATTTTAAGCGTGGCAAGGTTCATGATGATCGAAAACGTGTGTTGTATTTTTTTCACTTTTAAAAGTTTCCAAAGATCGTGATTTTCTTAATCAATTTTAAGTATTCTAAGATCCAAAATTGATTAAATTATGATTATTATGCATCCATAGAAGTGTGGAAAACTTGGGTAACAAATAAATAATCAGAACTGAAAACACTCAGATAACAAACAAGATTGTTTACGGGGTTCGGAAATTCCTACGTCCCCGGGTTCAGATTGAACCGATCCATTAATAATATTGAAAAGTAAGTACAATAACTCTTACAAACAACAAATAATGAATTGCAACCTGCAAATGAGC
The DNA here is from genome assembly GCA_018340775.1 of Taxus wallichiana var. yunnanensis. Classification (NCBI taxonomy): domain Eukaryota; kingdom Viridiplantae; phylum Streptophyta; class Pinopsida; order Cupressales; family Taxaceae; genus Taxus; species Taxus wallichiana. The sequence goes on along the minus strand of CM031242.1, from coordinate 850,302,286 downwards.
TGATCAATGTCCCAAGAACTCGAAAAATAGCAGAAACTATCCCAAGAATGATCCAAGTGGCTCCTACGGTGTTTTCACAATGTGTTCTCCCGCAATTTGTGTTATAAAAAAACCTACAAGTGGAGATTTAAAAAATTATATGAAAAAAAATCATATATCTGAGATCATCTATGAATTTTTAACACTTTTCATGTTTACACCAAGTCACATTTCGGACCAGAAGTGCATTGAAATTCATGTTTTCCAACTAGTTGTCTTGTAGATCCCTGTTAAAAACTGCATTCAAAGCTTCCAAAACAGGTCAAAAATCAACAAAAAATATCAAATATTACATTTTTGGAATCGTCTCAGAATTTCCTTCATTTCATCTTTTTACTCCGAGTTCCCAATCTGAGTGCAAGGCCTTCAAAAATGGCGTTTTCTGAAAATTGGTCCTTATGTTGCCTTGCACAGACCTGCCACCCCTTGTATAAGTTGAAGCGACCCATTTTATAATCCGCCCAAGCCTCTAGGTGAGTTGGTCAAAGAACTTTTCTTGGGGGCATAGGTTTTGGGTTCAAATCCCTTCTCCTTCTCCTATGCCGCCTCCTTTTGATTTAATCCCACATCCAATTTGCATAAAAGGTGGAGTAGGTTTTAAAAGATAGGGCAGTTTTAGTTTATAATTGGCTTTTGAGCCGCCATTTAATGTGGGTCTATGTGGAATGCGCCATATTTGGGCACTATGGTTATATGTTATGAGTTGTGGCTGTTTGGAGGGATAAGGAGATAAAGCGATGGAGTTGGAATAAAATGCGTGGCAAATAATGTAATGCGCCAAAGGAGATATTGGTTTGTTTGGATATATATTCATACACCGAGTTGATAGGACATGAGATATCCTTGGTTGTTGATAAGGTAATCCCCGAACTTAGTGTTATATCCTCGAGCTCTCCAAGTTGGATAATAATAAGCCCAAACATAACAAATAATGTGGCTTGGTAATTAACATGGAAGTTAATATCAAAGAATTACAAAGGTAATAAAAATGGAATTCGACCCAAGTAGTATAATGACATTCCAAATGAAATATGGCAATAAATACCACTTGTCAACCCTTGATAGGCAAATCAAACTTGTGGTGGCAAGCCATATGGTGGTTTGAGGACCCACCATGTTGGCGATATAATTTATCGTCCTCATGGTGGCCGGGCTCCCCTCCGTAACAAAAGTTGAGCCTCTTATTCTGGCCTGCTTTTACATGTGTCGAAGACCAGAGGTTGCAAAAAACTCAAACAACCTTCATTTTTCCCTTTTCTTATTTTGCCACTTGCCGATGCTGACTGAGCCATTTTTCCATTTGTGCACGCGTCCACGTCACCATGGACCTGTTGACCAATGTTGACCTTCCGGTTGACCAAACTTTGACTGGACATATCTTGAGCTCGAGTGTCCATTTTTCACATTCTTATAGTTATCAGAAATCTCTCTGAAGGCTCTATTGCACTAGCATGGTTTAGGGAAGTTTAGGGAACATTTGACACTAACATTGATCCCCTGATCAGTTCATTACTATCATACTCAGGTTTTTGGGTTGATGTTCCATATGACTTAATTCACAAAATAGTTTTTTCTTCATTTTTTCCAAATTTCACAAAGTGACCAACATTGGTCTGTGATCATCATCGATTTACATCGACCATCATTGATTTACCTAACCGTTGTTAGTTTCCGGCTTTTTTGGTCATTTTACCAAAAACAACACTCATCACATCTTCTATTCTTTTTGAAATTCTCAGGACATTATCATACCCCGAAATTTTAAAATCACATTCAAATACAACTTCTTTACTTCATTTTCATTGGTTTTTGCCTCATTTACAAAATTGTTGATTTCCCACAAGAACCGATAAGCGGTCACCCTAACCATCATCGATCACCCTATCACCGTCATCGAGTTACCTAGCCTCTCGTCAATTCCTATGTTTTAATTTTTAATTAAAATAGTGACCAATTTCACCTCCCAAAATCTATTTTTCTCCATTTCGTTGTTTTTCTATGTCATTTACAAAGAACAGATTACCAAGTTTACACTAACTCACATGGTTTTGACTCATAGCCAAGCCAACGCCCTTGTGTTTCATGCTAGCCTTCAACCACTTTTGCCTAGCCCATCATTGTCTTCCATCTCCTGTCACATATGGATCCAACTCAACCCATTACTATTAGTACCGGTGATGAGGATTTCACACAAATTCCTTGACCAAAATCACATTTCCCAACAACACTATCTCACCCACTCATCTACTGGGACTCATCGAGATAGTTGGTATATGGCATGCCCATGTCTATCCCTCTTGCCCTTCCCCCACTTCCACATCAACTACCACTAGCTTGGCATTACCTTCATCCAACTTACCACCTATGGTGTCTCAACTGGACCCCACATCCTCTATAAGCTGTTGTACTATGACATCTATCATCATCCACCCATGGTGTCAACTATTCCTTTTCATCACCACCTTGCGCACCTAGCCCCATCTACACCCTTCACCTCATATATACCTATGGCATCGCAACCACCCATGTTGTCGACAACCCATACCCCATTCCAAAACCTTGTCCTTTCCATCCCGCAGTCCCTACCCCCTAATTACCACAAGATTCATTACGACTACCCCACCTACTTATACATATCACCAACAACCCCCAATCTCGTCTATCACCTATTCAAGATATTTTCCACCTTCATCTATTCCCCCATGAATTTCTCATACTCGGAACCACCATATACTGGAATTTTGTCCACATCATACATTCATCATCAACCTCCTTATACTACAGGGGGTTCCCAATCATCACAACCCACCAATGACCTTATTAAAATGATGATGGAAAATATGCAAACATTAGAAGCATCAGTTTATGGCTCTCACAACTCCTTAACCTATGATGAAATATGCAATGAGCCCATCCATCCATCTATTCCCATTCGCCCATACCCTGCGCATTGGGAAATGCCCAAATTTAACTAGTTCAACAATAAAGAAGACCCACAATAAAACACTTTGGTCTTTCAAACATGGGTGTTATCTAATCGCCCATGATGATGCTTTACTCCTACGAACATTCCCCATGTCTTTAATGGGACCTGTGTTAGACTAGTATAGTGGTTTTCTCGACATTCCATTTACTCATTTAATCAAGTGGCTCAAGCCTTCTAGACCATTTTTCAATCAATATCGTCAAGAAGGTCACTATGACCAACTTGTACTCAACTCGACAATATGACGATAAGTCTATCACCGATTTTTTCACTCGTTGGCGGAGCCTCATCAACCAAATAACATTGTAGTTACCTCAAACCGAGCTTATAAATTTTTTCACTAGAGCTTGTCAAGCACATCTCACCAACTCTTCAAGTACAAACCTTTCATGTACCTTCGACAAAGCATTTACCATGGTGCGAAAATTAGAAATTTTGCCATTGAAGAGAAGAAAATTCAATTACGTAACAAAAATGCCACATTTAAATCAAATGATACTTCTTCCTCTTCAAAACCCCAAAACAATTATTCAAAATCCAAAGGATTTGCCAATGTGGTAGTTTTAAAGGCTGGCCCATCTCACCCCTCTAATCAATCAAAACCTACCTCCAACCTTTCTCCCATTCAAACTTTCAGTTCAGATGAGAGCAATGAAAATACACTCCAATCGGGAGCCTTATTCTTCAAGTATTAGAAAAACTTCTTAAGGTCGGAGCCATTGCTCTTCCACCCATAAAACCACATATTGGTTTTGACCCCACTCATCCTATGCCTCGACATGGTACAAGGAACATGACTATTGTAACTATCATCACGTAAAAGGCCATAGTGATGGTAATTGTATAACCTTCAAGAACATTGTCCAGGAAATGTTAGATAATGGAGATCTCATCCTGGACAACCTAAAACACCACCAATCAAAATTTGCATATCTTTAAGAAGTCATTCCCTAACCATACCCCATCATCAAACCAAATTGGTGAACCTTCAACTAATGACAGTAATGTTTCATGAGGTCCATGTTGTGTTTGACACCGTACCATCCCTTCCACAATTTCCTCCTATCCCCTCTATCGAGGAGATTCTAGCACGAGCTCCTCTACCCATGGAGGAGCCTACTTCCTCTACTCCTTCACCCATAGAGGAGTCCCCTTCATCTCCCCTTCACCCATGGAGGATTCCACAATTTCCACCAATGCCATTTCACCACTTACCTCACAACCTAACGAACAAACCTATGGTATTAACTCTCCTACCCATGGAGATTCATCCTCGCTTTCTTCTCCACTGAAAGAGGAAACTATCTCATCCCAACTGTTATCTCCCCTACCATAGGGGATCCTTTAGATGCACCACTTCCTATTGGGGACAATTCCCCATTAGCATTCCAGATCCATTGATTTACTCTCTGGCTCTCTTACCCACAGAGTCCAAAGCCAACCAGTTCCCTATCTCACAAACATATTTTACAGGGATTGCTACTAAGCCAATGTCATCTTCTCTTACAACAAAGTGTCATTTTCACGCTGGCCGATCACTTGGATTACATTGATAATTCCATGCTTTGGGGATGCCTTCGGCTACCCTTTTCAACCCAAATACAAATGTCACCTGTGGATACCTCCATGATCTATCCAAAGGTATTTCAAGCAACCAATCAACCATGACCATGCTTGTTGAAATGGATTCTTCTTCATCACCCTCACCTACATCCAAACCTTTACCAACAACTAAACCCATTCCTATGCCTAAGAACCTACTTGTATCCACACTTCCCCACATCCAGACCCATCACTACCTTGGGTGTCATGTTGACATCAAGCCTAGTTCATCCACCCATCAAATTGGATTTAGCCACATCTTCCCAAACCCACACAAAAACCATTCCTCCACCTAAAAGGAAGACCCAACCTTTTAGGCCGCACACACCAATTTCACCCACCATGCCTTTGTCACCTTTTCCCCTTCCATCTATCCTAGGGCCTCACCCATCGACCTTGGCCAAAAACCACCTATCCAAGGAAAATCAAAAAGCGCAACAGCCCACCTCTTCATCACAATCCTTTATTACACCCAACCCTACCAACAACATACACCTTTGCCATTACCCGCATCTTTCTTACCACCTATACCCCCACCACTTATAGTAACAACATCAGTACCTATGAGATTTCCTTCTCTTCAACCCATACCTTCTACCTTGCCTCCGCCAACAACCTTCACCACACCTCCTTTATCACCTTGGCTAACTCATCCTCTGCCACCATCCACTTTCCCCTCTACATCATGTACGCCTCCTTCACCTTTACCTAGAAGGTGCAACCTAAATTGAAAAACCCACTACCCTCTCAAAGAGGTAGTTAAGCCTACAACACCTTCTATCACTAGTTCATCTACTATACCTTACCCAAGAAGGTACAACCCAAGCCTAAAATAGTACCACCTACCAAACCAGTGGTCAAACCTATCCCACCTCCAATTCCACCTCCTGTAGTACCTCACACATCACAATCACCTACACTTCAATCCAGACCCACACTCACCTCACATTGTGATCCATTGGCAGGGTCTTACACCAACATTCTAGCTAACCTTTTAGAGACCTCTGTCATCACATTGCCACCCCTTAGACCTTATGACCACTCAAACCCAAACCAAAAGGGTTTGACGATACTAAAATTTTGCCTACCATCGTGTGCCAGGACATGATGTAGAAAATTGTAAGGCTCTAAAAACCATTCTTCTCCAACTTTTCCTCTTGAAAAAAACTTTGATGATGATGATCTTCTAGATGAGGACCCAGTTCCACCTCCACCTATCACCACACATCCTCACCCACTACCTATTCAATGACCTGCATCACCACCTCCACAACCCTTTTATCCACCTCCAAAATTTGAGATCAATATGGTCCGTATAAGAGAGCTAGCCAAAACCCCACCAAAATGTCCAGTGTGCCCTACTCATTTCACAAGGTTCTTACCCCTGCACTAGGTTTTTTTCCATCATGTCATTATACTTTTCATGACACACCTTCTCCATCCACCTCTCTTCCTTAGATTAACATGATCCAAGTTGCCACTCGCGCCCAAAAAGACAAAGGAAAGGAGAAAGTAAACTAGCCCATCCACCAATCATGTGCCCAACATACCATCTACACCCACAAAAATCACCATTTAGGGACCCACATATCCTATTTTTGATGGGGTCACCCATCGTACAATGATAAAACAATTACACCAATCCCCTCTAAAAATGTCTTTTATATGACCTCATCCAAACTTTTGAATCCCATCGACAGCCCTCATGGAGGTTCTGCAATCCATCAAGGTTTTACCTAATGACCCAACACTTGTGGCCTCCATTATCACCCCTCACCATGTGGCTTCTCTCACCAATTCATCCCCTTCCTCTACACCTACCACTACTCACCAAGTAGCCGCCCTCAGTTTCTCTGATGATGAGATTATACCTCTCCAATCAGATGATCTTGATCCCACCCTTTTCATCTCTGTTTATATTGATAATATATGCATTCGATGCATTATGATGATGGTGGTGCCAACATCAACATCATCTCCTCCCACATATAATCAAATGTGCATCCCTTCAAATTACATGCATAATAACCTAGTTATGTTACATTCATTCAATGATGCCATCACTTCACACTCAACACCATCATCCTCCACATTTGTGTGGGCCCTCATACCATTCTAGAACTATTCTATGTCTTAGAGGGGGAGTTCTAGTACAACTTGTTGCTTGGCCGACCTTGGATCACGTGTCATGGGTTGTGTTCCTTCAACCTTACATCATTGTGTAAAATTTGAACATGAAGGACATAACTATACCATCCCCTATTGACCCTTCACCATTCAAAACTGTAACATGTTATACCGACCTAATGATGTCCTTGTACCAGTTAAGGCATCTACCACTATCGCCACTTCTCCTTCACCCACAACCCCATCCACTGATGTTGCTACTACCTTTTCCACACCTACCTCCTCTATTCCCCCATTGTTGCCATAGCCTCTGTAGCTGACCCATCCACTAACCCATCTACTTCTCAACCAACCAATGCTTCTTCTTCCCAATCACCTAGTGATTCATCTATTCCCACTACCCATATACCAACTATTGATCCCTTAGAAGGTGTTTTTCAATGTCTCACTCTGGGGGGAGTACCACTATACAACATCGACACATTCCTTACTCCTCAAGAGTATGGTAACCTTCACCAACATCCTCATTATGATCATCACGTAGGTGAGGTTTTCCCTTATGGTCCTCCCCACCTTCGTACAAACTTAACATATGGGGGACTTGATACTTCTACCTACTCACCCGAGCCACCTTCCCAAATGTGACCATTTTCTTTTGACCTTCAATCTCTCACCAACCACCACTTTCACCCACACTTTCCTCCATCGTTTGTGCATGGAAAGGATTTGGCTTTGGCTTCTATGAACAAGGCCACCATACTATCATCCCATGTACCACACGTAAACACAATGACCGTAGTGGTATTGGCTTTCCAAACCATCTTCCAAGAAATCCCATGTCAAACTCATTGAGGATGAAAACCTTCTTCACCCCATTTACCACCTTCACCACCTTCACCCATGGAGTCTATGGATCAAAATCCATTCCTCCTAACTTTTTTTTTTTGTAAACACCATTTCCTGGGACCTCTGACTTATCAACGTGATGGTGAGGCTCCCTCTTCTCTTCCCTTCTTGTATCCTGACATGATCGATGATGATACACCTTCTATTAATGTCATTCAATGTCAGGATGATGAGTCTATTCTCACCTATCTTGGTGTGGAGGATTCTTATATTCATCGGTCATTGCCTTTTGAGACACAAACCATGTTAAATGAATTGACCATCAAAATCAATATTAACACTTAGGATGACCCACACATTCTAAAGATAGGCCAATCTTTAGATGTTGCTAAACAGAAGCTTTTACCTCATTCCTCCGAGATCATAGCAATGATTTTTCTTGGTCCTATGCTGATATGCCAGTATTGACCCAAACATTGTGGTCCACAATATCGTAACTATTCTGAAGCCAAACCCATAAAATAGAAGCTATGTGAAAAATGCATCCTCGCATTTCCCTTCTTGTCAAAGAAGAACTTCAGTGCCTTCTCTTGGTTTCCTTCATCCTACCCATTGATTATCCCCAATGGATCTCTAACATCATTCTATGTCACAAAAGTGATAGGAGGACTCACATATGCATGGATTTCCATGACCTTAATTTAGCTTCCCTAAAGATGACTTTTCCTCTACCTAGTATTGACCAACTAGTTGATCTTTACCACCGCCATGAGATGTTATCACTCATGGATGGTTTCTCGGGTTATAACCAAATATTACTCACCCCAGAAGATCAACACAAAAAACCACCTTCATCACTCCTTGGGGGACCTTTTGCTATCGAGTCATGCCCTTTGGCCTTAAAAATGTTGGTGCTACATATCAGTGGGATATGACTTATATCTTTCATGACATCATGCATCACATATTGGAAGATTATGTAGATGACCTTCTTTCCAAATCCAAACATCGAAGAACACCTTATAGTCCTTAAGGTCATTTTTGACCATCTCATCAAGTATTGTGTTCACCTTCAACCTAAGAAGTGTGTCTTTGTTGTTCTCTCTAGAAAAATCCTTGGTTTTATCATTTCTTTGCATGGCATAGAAGTTGATCCCACTAAAATCAAGGCTATTCTCAAAATTCCTCCACCTACTAACCTTTTCCAACTCATGTAGTTTACAAGGAAAGTTACAATCTATTCATCATTTTATTTCACAACTTTTCTGACCACTGCCACCCATTTCATCATCTCCTCAAAAAGGATGTCTCCTTCAAATGGGATGATGAATGCCACAAATCCTTTGAGGCCTTAAAATAGTACCTCCTCCAACCACATGTACTCATTCCTCCTAAGGATGACCAACCATTTTACCTTTACATTTCTACTATGGATCATTCCTTGGGTGCCATGCTCGCTCATCATGATGAGAAACACAGGGAGAAAGTGGTTTATTATATAATCATATGCTTTTGGACTATGAAACCCGATACACCCACCCCAAAAACTCTACTTAGCCTTAGTTTTGTCACCACTAAACTTTCCATTACCTACTTAACCACAAAACCTTTGTCATCACCAATACTGACCCCTTACATTACATGTACACCAAGCCCTACCAACATCAATGTGTTGCATGTTGGCTCATGCTTCTTGCAGACCTAGACCTGAATTCATCATCAAAAATATATCAAAGGCCAAACTATCACAACAACTTGCAGATGCACGCCTCTCTCAGAAGATCAATCCTCTAACTTTGATTTCTCAGATGAATCCATCGCTACCCTCTCTTTGGATGATACCATTTACCAAATGACCTTATTCTTCGATGGTTCCAAATGTCAGCGTGGGGGTGGTGCTAGAGTTATCCTCATTCCTCTCGATGGTGAGCCTATGTTGTTATCTTTCAAACTAGATTTTGAATGTACTAACAATATCATTGAATATGAAGCACTCATATTAGGCCTTCAAACCGCCATCACCTTAGATGTTAAATCAATTAATATCTTTTTGTGACTCTCAACTAGTTGTAAATCAAGTCAATGGTATATACCAATTGTCATAACAAAATACTTCAAAAGTATAAGCATCATGTAGACATACTTTTGACTACCTTTGACCGCTATGAACTTCAAACCACTCCACATTCCACTAAAAATTTGTAGATACCATGGCCTCATGCCTGCTTCTCAAATACCTGCTTCACCCTCCAACTCAAAAATATTTTTCACAATACAAAGGTTGCAATCACCTTCCTATCTATTTTGAGACATTCAACCTCATCGGTAAACCATTCAACCTGACCCATGTGACCTTTGGTATAAGAAGTTTGTTGATTACCTTTCCCTTTCAATTCTACCTCCAAACCTTACTCGTAATGGAAAACAACGAGCCTTTCTCAAAAGTGTCTCTCGCTATGTCATCATGGGTGGTATTCTTTATAAATGTGGCTTTGATGATATCCTCTTATGATGCCTTACTAGTTTTGAAGTTCCTTACACCATCAAGGAAGTTCATGATGGAATTTGTGGAGGTCACTTTAGTGGTTTAGCTTTTGTCGCTAAAACACATTCCACCTAGGTTATTATTGGCCAACCTTAAACCATGATTGTTGTGATTATGTCAAACATTGTGTGAAGTTCCAACAACATGCTAATCTTCATCACATGCCTAGTCATGCCTTACAAGTCACACGAGACCTTTGGCCTTTCTCTCAATGGGGTTTGGATCTTGTTGGAGAAATCAATCCCCATTCTTCACAAGTGCCATCAATGGATTATTACCACTACTAAATACTACACTAAATGGGTAGAATCCATACCTCTTATTTCTACAAAAATGAGAAAATATGTGAATTCATCAATCATCACATCATTTTCACTTTGGTGTTCCTCATCATCTCATCATTGATAATGGAAAATAGTTCAAAAACAAAACTCTATGAGAAGCTTTGTGATGCCTTTGGCATTCAACTTATTTTTTCTTCACCCTACTACCCTCAAACAAATGGCCAAGTAGAATCAACCAATAAAACCTTGAACAAAATTCTTATGAAATTTGTGGATGATACTAGAAAGGATTGGCATACGCACATTCCTTTTTCCTTATGGGCTTATCGCACTAGTATTCATACATCAACTACTTGCCACACCTTTCTCTCTAGTCTATGATATAGAGGTTGTTCTACCTCTTGAAGTCTAGATTCCATCTCTTGTATCTCACTTAAAGATATGCTCAATGATGATGACTTTCACCAAGACCATTTGGCACAACTCGAGTTATTAGATGAACATCATCTCAATTCTCTTGACCATCTCCAAATCTACCAAAAATGTATCAAACATGCCTATGATAAATGTGTCCATGAATGAACCTTCCAAGTCGGTGACCTCATCCTGAAGGAAAATCAACATGTAACAAAAGAGAAAAAAGTAAATGGGGAAATTTTCTCCTAATTGGCTTGGACCTTATATCATTACTCATACCTATGGATCAAGTGCTTATCGTTTGTCTTCACTCAAAGGTAAACCCAACCTGAACCCCTCAATGCCTTACATCTTCAACCATTCTATTATTGAATTAAGTCCTATATCACCTTTTCTATCTATTTAAACACCATCCTTGAGCACCATTCACCTTCCATTTTACCTATTTTAAGGATCAATGACTAAACAAGAATCATGTGATTACCCATTACTTTTCAACCTTATCTTCAATATGAGTACCATGGCTCTACTCATGGCATGATTCTCATGGATACTTTTCATCTTTTTCAAGATGGAATCCCATGGTCATTCATCACTTAAAACCTCTCTATCATAGTTAACCTCTGTGTGTTATAGTTTTGTCTTAAAAACAAGAGCTTATTTTTCTCTATAGTCTTGTCCATGACTTAAAAGTCCAAAAAAAAAAAATTTCAAAAGTAAAATGGGATTCAACTCCTTGAGTCAAACTTCTAGCAAAAAGATGACTCCCTCAAAAGGACATCTACACTTTCTATCTCACTGATGTTATAAATAGATTCTCCTCGAAGGAAACTATATACAAAGCTAGCCATATATTGTACTACTTAGTCTATCATCAAAAGAAGACTATTCTTGTAAAAACTAAAATAAAAATATTCTGAAGCTTCCCACATCGATCAACTTCATGAAGACCTCAAGGAGAAAATCTACTCATCCCACATAGACTTCCCGCATCGATCAATCTATCAAAAAAAAAAAAACAAAAAAAAAAAAAAAGAAAAAGATTAACTTTTTTTGTCATGGACTTTCCTATTTTGATCTTGGGTCTCTTTCCAAGTAGGCATGTTGTCTCACACTAGGTTATGCTAAAACCAACCTACTTTCACCTCATCACCTTTTCACCCTAATTTCCTACCCGCTCAAGGGATGTGCCGTAAATGTGACATTTCATGATCATGTGACTTTCTTCAACCTTAGAATAGTCCATCATGCAACACCTTTAGGGTCTTACATTCATAAGCCCATCTTAGGTATGAAAACTTGTTTTGGTTCTTACCAATTAGGTGGCTCTTTTGGTCACCTCTTACCCTTCACCTTCTTCATTACTTGTTGATTATCCTATACATGACCAAGCCTTCGACACCTCAATTTAACCACACCTAAATGACCTCAATTCACCTGACCTACCTCATGACCTAAACTCAACCATACCTAACTGACCTAGAATCAACCATGCCTAAAACCTACCAACCCATTCCTCTACCTCATCATATTCTTCCCTAGCTTATGGGAGAACTACATCATCCTGAGGCCCCTTTTCATCTGGGGCTATGTAGGAACACTTTGAGGGCATGGGGCCCTTGGAGGTTAGCTCGGCCACTCTTTACCCTAACCAATTTTCCCCATTTTTTATTCACATTCTACCTTAGTTAGTTTCCATCTTCTACATTACTTGGAAATTAAACAAACATACAAGTATATAAACATACATACCTACCTATTTATCATCATCATCATACATCAATCATTCCACATTTCCATGATATCAAATATTTGGAAAGTTTACACCATAACATACATATACATCATCATTTATTTTCCATGTTACCAATAACTTGGAAATTAAATCAAACCAAAAACATAACTCCACCATGCCTAACTGACCTAGACTCAACCATGTCTAACTCACCTAGACTCAATCATGCCTAAATCACCTAAACTCAACCATGCCTAAATGACCTAACTTAACCATGCCTAACTAACCTCGACTCAATCATGCATATACTTGACTCCACCATGCCTAACTGACCTAACTCACCATGCCTAACCATACTCAACATGCCTACCTGCCTACTCTAACTCATGCCTACATGACCTGACTCAATCATGCCTAATTCACCTAGTTTCCATCACATACACAATAACAATGAAAATTAAAATACAAGTACATCATCCATACCATAAATATCATCATCTATAACAATAAGAATGTCTTTGTATCAATACAAATGTACACCAATACAAATAAATAATTAAAATCTCAAAACCCTCATATACATCCTCACTATCTTGGCACAAGGCCGGTATAAAATCAAAATCTCAAAACCCTCATATACATCCTCACTATCATCGGCACACAAGCTGGTATAAAATCAAAATGTCAAAACCCTCATATACATTCTCATTATCATCAGCACGTAGGCGGTATATACCAAAAATCAATACACTAATCATATCAGGTGACTAATCATCACCCCACCTGATATCCATACATGTCTCATTTGTCTCCTCCTCCTCTCCTCTAGCCTCGATGACCTATCAACATCTCTCCACCTAGCATGGGTCTCGTCTAATATTTTCCTAGCCCTCACCTAGGACTAGCCTCCATGAACTCATAGCCTCACCCTGACCCTACCTCTAGGCTTTTGGCCCCTGTGCTCTCTCAAACTATGAGTGTGGGATCTAGTCCTCTCACTCACTACTTCTGTTGTGCCATGTACTCAACATAGGAAGGGACATCTATCCCGATGGTTGTCAAATGATCCTGGTAATATCATGCCTCATTCATGACATCCTGAACCTCACCATCAACACCATCTATGAGGTGGTGCCATAGGTCTCACAACAACTTGTGAGCTCTTCGACTGCTAACATTCCTCAAACACTCTAGACCTTGGCCTTAGACCATGACCTCTGATCCTCCCCTCCATGTACCATGGGACCATGTCCCACCGTATCTCCTAGTAGTGTGGACCTGTCCTTAAGCCTCTATGGAATGTGCTACAACCTATAAAGGCCACAACTGAGCCTATGCATATGGCCAACTGCCCTACAAACCTACTACTACCTACATATGTAAGGTTCCCACCTATCCTCCACCTCCATCTCCACACCCTACGGTGGCGGTCCTGTGCTACTGTGCCTGTAAGGCCACCACTGAGCCTATAAAATGGAAACATGTGCCTCTAACGGTTAGTAAGTCCCTATAAAATGGTAATCTACACTTGAAGGGCAGCCACCGACCCGTAAGGTATCCCTCTACACTATGATGGTGGCTAAGTCTAGCTTACCCTAGTCTCGGCCATGGTTCACCATAGTTGTGCCACCCACCACTACCTATATCCATCGGTGACCCCAACATCATCAATCGCCTATCCTGCTGCTTCTCCTCCTTCCTTGTCGGCACACTCGGACATGGTGGAGACATAGTCTCTCCACATCATCTCTCTTGTATTGATGGAAAATGGAGGCATCCTATGACATCCCAAACTGTCGTCTCACCCTATCTATAGGAATTAGCTCATGCTGGTCGGCACATCGGCCTTGTATCCACCTCAATAACTAAATCTCCTCTAGCTACTCTATTCCTATGTAGGAGGATAGCCAATATAGGGTCTCCACACAATATCAACCTGAAATCCCCTCTAATAACCATCTGTAATACAAAACATCACGTGTGGCCCTAAACCACTCTATGTGTTACCCACCAACTAGTACCCACCATCTATATCCAACTCTAACCCGACCACCCCCGAACCAATCATGTTGGGGAAAACCAACTAGACATACACATATGATGTGCTTGTATGCCCAACAATGTAGTAGAAAGGTGCAACACAAGCTAAACCACCACAATCTCCCATAAGCCCACAACTCCTTGTATAGTTGCACTAGGAATGTTGGTGCCTAGGAAAAATAGATCCACTCCTCCATCATATCCTAGAGCACTCCCATCAGTGCTCGTGGGAATATCCCACCCTTAGTATCTGGTAAGGCAAAACAACATACCACCTCCATCATCAAAATGACCAACCTCATCTCCGAGGATGGGCTGCATACATGTCTCCATAGCTAAGGCTCATGCTATGGTACCTCAGCTCACCCATCACCTCCCAAAATATAGCCACTATCGGCTCCACTGATGCCTTTAAAGAAATATAATACATTGGCTCCCAATCAATAGTCATAGGATCATGTACACATCCTCTAGGGTGACAAGTCATCTCACCCATCGGTAAATGAAACGTTTTGGTCATTGAATCCCATCTATCGATGAGTGTGACCATCAAGCTAGGATCTTGAGCTATACGCCTATAGCATCGGATCCCAATCAGTCCAACATCCATCATATGCTCCCACTCCTCCACAGTCACACTCGACCACAATACTACTAACATAAATGGTACTTTTTCATACATATAGAGTTGGTCTCTCACCTACATCATCCAAACAAGACATTGTCAAGACTTTCCCATATCAACACACCCATTACCTGACTTACCTATTATACACCATACCTATTACCCAACACACCTATTACCTATTACACCATACCCACAACAACCCTACTATTACCCCTTTTACACGACTAAATTTTTAACATTTGCTCCTTACCATCCTCTCCTATTCTAGTTCAGTTCACCTACTTCCCCACCCCACATTGCTGACATAACATGTTACCCTACTTCCTCTACTTCAACCTTCATTTACACCTTCGTGCCTATTTTCCCCCTATATATCCCTTTCTTTTACCTATCTTCTCCTCAACTAAATGCTTTTCACTTGACCGTCATCGGTCCTTCCTTACTGGTATCGGTCACCAAGCCTTGACAATGTCGAGCAAGCGATAATCGACATCGGTAAAACCTTCACGATCTTTGGTCTCTATCACATTGTCAAAAACTAAAACCTATCCCCCATTTTAAAAAATTGACAAAAAATTACCTAAAACCCTAATCTACCCATCCCACCCTATCCCAACTTAATTCCCAAACCTATTCACCCTATTTTTGTGACCTTCCCACTCCTCATTCCCTTCATTTTTACCCACTTTTAACCCACATTTCAAAATGAAAACCCCCCACCCCAATTTCTTCATTTTTCACCAAATGTTTAGCAAATAACAAGTTAAAACACCCCTTACCTCATCATCACGGTATCACCTACGTGGTGGCACGTCTAGCCACTACACGGTGGTCCACCCAAACCCTCTCCTACGCCTCTACCATTGAAAAATCTACCCACCTCTTCCACCAAAATCAATCACTACCTCAATCAATTCACTAATAAAATACCTCTCCTCTACCACTTGGACCTCCGTCTATCGGCTCCAATCACCCTTAGTCCAAAAAAACCTCACTCTCTTGTCATTTTCTCAAGTCAAAAGACAACAATGATTCCGTAAAATATGGAATTTCAACTTTATAACCCTAACCCACATCATCCACAAGTCACATACCAAACCGTCATTTTCTCCAACCTTATAATGCATGATTCCATCAAATACGTAATTTTCTACATTTTTCCCATTTTAACCTAAACTACCGACATGCCACATACCGGTCATGGCCCAAACCAACACTTATTACACCCTACCCAAGCCTAAATTACCCATCATTTCCTTAATTTCATTTAAATTTTTCCCATATTTGACCTAAACTCATTATTGCCACATACCTATATACCTTACCAACACTAAAGGTTTGTACACTAAAACTTTATCATGATAAACCTTTAATGTACTAGATCATACCTAGTTGTTTACACCTAATGACCTTACCTTGCCTATTTGTGTCATGTTTATCTGACCAAACCTTTGGTGTACCATCATACCTAAACATTCTCGCACCTAACCTACGCCATGTTTAGACCATATGTACCTAGATACTGAATCACTTCAACCTTGTTTGGATAAACCTATCAACCATGGATGATGTAGAGTTTGCAAGCTCTTCAACCTAGTACCATGTTGCAATCTATACATGTGTGTGTGCATTTGATTGTCATTAACCATTACTCGATTTGACCCTTACCCATTACCCAAAGTTCCCATCCCATTACCTACAACTCACCTACCTTCACTTTCATCACTTACCCATTTATCAAACCACTCACTAATTTTGTCTCACACCTCATCATCTCCTGGTTTGAGAGGGATCACCTTCGCCCACTGTACTTTTTTGGGGAAACCCCCCACTCACCTATATTTGGTATAACCACTTCTTGTTTTTGTCAACATCACTTACCAATACAAGCTACGTGACAAAAAGGGGCAAATGTAGACACCAAATTTGGGTCACACTCCCCTTGGTCCCCTTTAATTAGTTAACATAACATGTTCACCTAACCATGACCCCTTTACCTCACATTCATATTAATTTAATTATTTACAATTGAATTAATGCCCATCCTCACATTATTTATTAATCTAATTACTTTAATTAGGTTAATTTACACCTCACCTAGACACCTCACCTAGACACCTCACCATGGACTTATTCTTAGCCTATTAATTAACTAAGACTTAATCTCTACTTATCCTAACCACCTGGGACTTAGTCTAACCCTAGCATTAAATTCTTATTCCTTCTCCAACAACATTCCCGCTTATCTAAGCATTAACCATCACTTGAGACCTAGGCCAACAAAGCAAAGCATGCCAAAAATAGCCAAGATCTGTTATTTTTGGTAAACCTAGGATATCCTGCCTTAACCAACACCGGTTAACCCTCAACCGACACTGGTCACCTTGACCATCATTGGTCACCATATATACAATTTGGAAACCTTTTTCTAGGTTGGTCACTTGAGTTTTGGGAGAGCTATCTGAATTCAAGCACGAACCAGATTTTTTCTTAGCATCAAGATGATAGAATACATCTAGCCAGAGGCCCAAACAAGTACTCGCTGATCTGAAGGCATTGGCATTCACGGTAACACTCAGAAGCACTCAATTTTGTGGCGACCACCAAGTTCACAGATCAACCATCACCTTTCTTCACCCACCAATATTGTGGGAACAAGTAAGTGAATTTGATTTTGTATCATTTTTGTACTTATTCATTAGGTTATTTATCCTTTTGTCATTAGAACTTGTTATTCCTTGTATTCCGCCATCCCCATTTTCCAGCCCATATCCCTATCCATCCACCACAACCTTCTGGATCTTTATTCCTAACCTTTTACACATTTCTAAGTTTTTATCACCTTATCACAAAACCTAACTAGTCCCCCTTCATTCTCTGTGTAATCACAGAGAATCCCAAAACCACCTATTAATCAAATTTCACCAAATTTCCCCTCTACTGATTACCTTCAGTTTCAGTTTTTCCCTTCACTGCATCGGTCACCAGACCGACGTCGGTTACTGTATCTCTGTCATAATTTTACTAAATTGACCTTAACACCCTAAAAAACCTCACAAAAGCCTCACCTAGACCAAAGATACCCCACCTACAACCTCACCATAGGCCTTTCCACTCTCTCGTGAGACACAGAGAGATCCTAAACACATATTTCGACATTCAGCCACCACCACAAAATTGATATTGGTCATCTTAAACGGGTATCGACCATACCTAAACCGTCATCATCCACACCGACCGGCATTGGTCTCTATGTTTGGTAAACTTCTTGAGACCAACAAGCTTCCTAGTTATCCAAGACTAGCCCAAACTCCGCCAAGTCTTACCCTGGACCCTTCCTGTGACCTCCGGACCACCTACCCGACCTACAACCTGACCGGGACCTTCATCGATTTGATTATTAAAGCATCTAATTAGATTACCATTAATATTAATCTGAGATACCTAAATAAAAAAACTAGCATTAGATTCTTTTAGTTGCATGTTCATTTACTTTATATCAAATTATATATATCATTGGATTGAAAACTAACATGAAAATATCACACTTCCTAGATCTAGCTCACGCTAGGCAATCTACTAACCTTTTACTATTAACTATGTTTTGTGGTCTTGCTTTGTATTTTAGGTAGTTCCTCCTAGCCAAAAGGAAGCTCTCGCAATCAACTTGGATCGAAAAAAAAATTAGAACACGCACACAACCTTCAACCGACATCACAAATAGGTATTCATCCTTGGCCTTCTACCCCTATTTATTTAATTAATCTACTAAGAATCGGTGAAACACATTGGTCACACTTTGCTTTCTTATGAATAAAATTATAGCTACATAAATAAATTATGCCTTGGCCTTATCTTTGTTGTGGATAAGTTATGACACTTTGCATTATAAATAATGAGGTTAATATCATAATTAAGAATATCCTTTACGATACCTCTTATCTAGCACACACATCTTTGGATGCCTTGCATGATGGGTCATGTTGCTCATAGATTTTGATTTAAAATTCACCCCACAAAAATCAATGAAAGGCCAAGTTATTACTGATCACCTATTTGTCACCCCTCTTTTTGATGTTTCACCTATTTGTGATACTTTACGAGATGAATTTACTACTTACGCCATCGAAGCCGACACTTGAATTATGTATATTGACGGGTCTCATTGATTTTATCTATTGGGATTGGTATCTTATTCATCACCCCACATGATGAGTATTTTCCCTTTTATGTATCGTTTAGGGTTCTCATGCACTAATAACCTCATTGAGTATAAATCCCTCATTCTTGGCCTCACTATCAGCCACAAGCTTCTCATTCACAATATTTGAATTCATGGTGACACTAAGCTCATTATTAATCAAGATAATGTTTGATTCTTACTCTCTCACCGCCATTCCTCACAAAGACAATCGTCATGCAGATGTCATGGCTAGTGCAACATCACTTATCCTCAATACATCAGCGATGATTAGGCCACCTTCATCATTTGTCACTTATGACAACCATCTACCGATAATCAAGATTTAGAAGCTTGTGTTATCACACAGCGAGCAACGGTTGTCTTAAATGGTTCACTCACATCTATAATTTCCTATACCAACAAACAATTCCCAAAAACTTTCAGCCTCACGAATATCATCATTTTTTATAAGAGGCCATGAGATATGTAATCATTAACACCTCATTATTTAAAAAATTGATGGTCATTTGTTACGATGTTTAGGCCTAGATAACATCCCCACGGTTGTATTTCAAGTTCATGATAGTCTATGTGGTGATCACTTCTCTAGCAAAGCTATGTCTCTCAAGTTCCTATGCTAAGGCTACTATTGGCCCACTATGGAACAAGATTGCTTAGAATACACCAAAATTTGTGATAAATTTCAAAAACATAGTAATATCTATGATGCACTTACATATGACCTTCAGCCCATTGCCCCATCATGGCCCTTTTCCTTATGGAGTTTTGATCTCATTGGAAAGATTAATATTGAATCGGATGATGGCCACAAGTTCATTATTACTTCTCTTGAGCATTTTCCTAAATGGGTCAAAGCCACACCTTTACAATTCACCACTAGTCTTTATATCTGTCAGTTTATCACCACTCACAGTATTACATGCTTTGAAATTCCCTCTACCATCATCATTAACAATGGATCTCCTTTCAAGAATAAGGACGTCAAAAGGCTTTGTGAAAAATTCAAGATCAAACAAACCTTTTCCACTCCTTATTATCCACATGGAAATGGCTAGTAGAGGCCACTAATAAAATAATTGTTAAAATATTATGAAATATTATTGATACTAGTGGCGATGATTGACATAGTAAAATTCTATACGTTCTTTTGGCTTAGCACACTACTATGCACACCCCCACCAATGTTACCACCCTTTCTCTATTTTACGGCACTAAAGAAGTCATTCCCTTAGAAACGGAAATACCCTCATTTCATGTACCACTTAAAGGAATTATCAAAGAAAATGAATATCGTGAACACCGACTGCATGAACTAGAAATGCTCGATTCTCACCATGTGTAAGCCCTAGAACATCTCCACATATATCAAGTGTGCATTGCACAAGCTTATAATAGAAAAATTCATCCACATGAATTCAATATTGGTGATCTAGTTTTAAAAGAAAATCAAAATAATACAAAAGTTGAGGCTCATCTAAAAGGTAAATTCAAACCTAATTGGCTTGATCCTTATGTCATCATCGACAAACATGGAGATGGAATCTATTGCCTTACCACTCTCCATGGAAAAACCCTTAAGAACCCACTCAATGTCATGTATGTCAAACACTATTATGCGTAAAAGCATTCATTACCCTATGACACACTCTAGTTCCTCGTTCATAATTGTTGCTAAGGGTCTAATTCTGAAATGAACCTCGCATCATTAACACATTTCATGTTATGTGCTTCACGATACATATTTTTAGCATCTATTCGCATAACACGCACATTACACGATGACACACTCTTGTTCTATGGTTCATTCTTGATTATTGAGGGTCCCTATAAATGAACCTCATCTCATACACATCTATTGGGGGGCACATTGCTCCTATCATCTTCACATCTTGGATTTCATTCCATCATACTCATCTTTGCATTTTCATATCTTGGTTGCATCTACTCTTGCTAGCTTATTCTATTTATATGTTATACTTTTTTTCCATGCTAAATGGATTCGTAGTATGTCATCATATTTTTACATACATACACATGTGTATTAATTTGATATGTTGAGGTGAATGCATATCTCTTACAAGTTCTTACATGCTGCAATAATGTTTGGCATTGTACCTTTTATTAGTCCCACTGAGGCTCCTAGGGGCATCTATTTCCCCTTTTATCACATACTATACAAGTTCTATTGTTACACCTCATTACACTTACTTTAATTTTCGCATCTATATACACGCTCTTGACATACTATTTTTATTTCTAATAGGATAACGGGTCCTTCATGTGTAACATTTTCCTTGTAGGACTATCTGTCACCATGACTATCTCGATACATTTTTTTACTATTATTTGTTAATGTATGTTATTGTTTTGCGGGCTATTCCTATGTCTTGCTTGATCACTATTTTCTTGTTTATGGCCATTTTGGCCATGATTATCTTGTGATATTGTGAGTGATGTCCCATGTTTGAAACCCACTTTTCATAGTCTATATTATTGTTTGCACACCTACTTATTATATTATTATTTCTATTACAAGTTTTTCTTGCACTAACACATATTTATATCTATCTTGTTTGCATATGCCTTTATTTCTACCATGCACATCCCCTATCCCTACGGTTATCCACTTGAGATCAACATCAAGTCCTCTCCGGTGGGCCATATTCTCCTACTGGACATCGCATGCACCCTAAATGAAGAGGGCATTTATTGGGTGAAAAAATCACCGCTACAATAGCTCAGATCTACTACATCTGACAACATAGAACAAGTATAGAAACAACATAGGAACACACTCACACAGAATGGCCCGAGAATTAGACTTGGTTTAGAATCACGAGAGAAGACACCGGTGCCCAAAATTAGACACTAGCATCTGGACACTCCTATCCTCCCCTGGGCACTAATTTATTGGGGACAAACACAATCATTTTCTCAATACAACACAATCTCCAACAATTTATAGAGCAATTATATAGTAATGAGAACTAGCCTTCAATCAAATAATTCATTTTATCTCCTACATTTAGTATAATCGAAACAATTAGAATAAATCGGGATGTACCATCTGCATTGTGCTTATCGGGAAGATTTGTGAAAGGAGAGTAAAACTAGACCTCTCTCCCTAACACTTGCTCTTTGGTGTGTGATCACCCCAAAACTCACTTTTGGTGTGAGATCTCCCAAAATAAATCAATCTTGGCATGAGATTGCCTTAAAAACTCACACTTGGTGTGATATCGCCAAAGAAAATTCACTTGGTATGAGATCGATCTCGTAAACCTCTAGCTTTGGAAATTTACAAGACCACAAAAGAAATTATTGTTCTACTTTCAATTTTGAAAATGACAGATTGTTTGAAGTTAGTGAAAATATCTTTGTGCTTAGAATTATTTGTAGCAAAGGAAATAGATTAAACCAATGAGACAACAAGATTTTTATCCTAAAACCCCCAACTTGAGGGAAAACCAATCGGGAAGGGAAATTTCTCTTTCTTCCCACTTATATGTATTGGCCAATTCAAAAGATACAGATTACAATAAGATGAAGGAAAGTAAACAATGTAAACACTTCCCCTCTATACTTGTTTTCTCTATTCTCACACACCTTGCTCCTATAATTCAACTCCAACACTGAATTCTTCTTACTTACTTCTCTCATGAATCGATATCGAACTCCACTTTCTCTCCATGTATTTCAATTTACTTCTTATGTCCTCCCATGCATTAGAGAATGAGAAGGGTCATACAGAGGAATGGACACAGTCTGGATGCTCCAAATATGTGAATGTTCATGGATCTTTTTATTTTTCCATCCATTAGTGATAATACTTCCTGTGTCTACGAGATCGGAGGTTACACAACCATCGTTCTATGCGGGGACGGTTACACACAACCGCCTCTCTACATAGAGGGGTGGTTATGTAACTTACTGATCTACTCTACATTTTTCTAACTTTTCCTTCTGGTATTGGTTGTTTTTTATGAAGTGGTGCTCCTTTTAGATCCCTATGGATCACACCTCCCCTACTCATGAGGCTTTTGGTACCACAAAATATTAGTGGGGGAGTAGATGAGGAAAAATTCCCTCACTTGCTCCTTTGAATACCACGGGCCTGCCTTGGTGTCTTACCTTTATTTCAACTTCTAAGACTCCTGTGGACCTCTCCTTGTCTCTCTAATCTTGTTGCATCACTTCGTCTTCCTTCAATTCACCTCATGAGTCTAAGATGCAATCTTCTATGGAAAGTAGCAACTGAAAAATATTTCTTCCTCATCAAGTATGGATGGCTCATATAGGTGTAAGTTCTCATAATTTACTATTAAGTACGTCCACATTAATGGTGGTGAATCAAGCCATAAGGCATTTTCTCCAAACTGCTCCAGTATATTGAATGGTCCATACCGTAATGACTTGATTTTCCTTTCTTGGCCTTGTGTTCTCTCCTTGCTCAAGTAAAGCCAAACTTTGTCTCCAACATGAATTTTTTGTTCTCTCCTATGTTGATCATGTCTAGCCTTATACTTTTCTTGAGATCTTTCCAACTATTCTTTTACCTTGAGATGGATTTTTTGGATCCTCTCAATGAATTTTGATACTCTTATCACCTATGAATCATGTATCTCCCCTTCCTCTTTTTGACCAACTGCTATGTCCAGTGGATTTGTAGGTAGATATCCCAAGCATGCTTCAAATGGTGACTTCATAGTGGATGTGTGTACTTTCTGGTTTTAAGAATTTTGAATGTAGGCTAAGGAATCATCCCAAGTCCATGGATATTTTCTATTATATCCTCTAATTAGTTGCACCAAATTCATGTTCACTATCTCTGTTTATCCATCTATCTATGGGTGGAAGGGAATGTTTCTCTGTAACTTGGTGTCTATCTTGTCCAAAAAAGTAGTCCAAAACTTTCCCAAGAACTTGGAATCTCTGTTAGAAACAATAGACTTTGGAAAACTAAAATGCACCCATACATTAACAAAGAAAAGTTCAGCTACCTCATATGCTTTTATCGTCTTTTTACATGCCATAAGAGCACACATCTTCTATGAATATAAAAAAAAACATATAAATAGTCATGGCCATGTTTAAACATAAGTAGTCCTCCTATAAAATCGATAGAAATATCCTCCCATGGACGAGTAAGGATTTGGTAAAGGCATATACAAACCTTCCTTCCTGATTTTAGGCTCGCTTATACAACATAGTTTACATCCTCTTATGAATTTAGATATTTTTCTTGCATATTGGGCCAATACACGTACCTTTGTAAGTGGGATAAGGTCTTACCAACACCTTTGAAATGTCCCACTAATTTTGACGTATGTGTTTCCCTCATTAATAGAATTCTTTCTTCCTTTGGAAAACAAAGCTTCCCCCATCGGTAGAGCAACCCATCCTTTCAGCCCCTGGAGACTAGAATCTGTTGATAAGTTACCGCAAAATCCTTTTCTTGAGCATATGCCTCTCCATAAGCTTCCTTTGTGAAGGGCTCAATCGAGAGATAGTGGCCAAAAAGATATTTTCTCTTGTGTGGGCAACCTAGACAACATTTCTACCACCAAAATTGTGCTACCTTTCTTATACTTAATCACTAAATGGAATTTCTAAAGGAACCCATCCACTTATAGTGCCTTTCCTACTACAATTTAGATTGTGCTTGCAAATACTAGAGAGGTTTGTGGTTAGTGTGCATAATAGTTTATCTTCCCAACAAATAATGTTTCCATTTCTTTATTTCTTGAACTAGTGCATACATCTCTTTATCATAAAAAAATATCCTCTAACTACATAAGTGAAAGTTTCTGAATGATAACATACTAAATTACCTCCCTATAGCAACACTTCTCCCATAGCATAATCACTGGCATATGTCTCTACATCAAATGGATGTTACAAGTTAGGAAGAGCAAGTACTGGAGCATGACTAATCTTGTATTTCAACAACTCAAAATCCTTATCTTGTTCCTTACCCTGGTCAAAACCCTTACTCTTTACAACCACTATGTGTAGAGGTGTTGCGATAGAGAGAATCCTAAAATGAACTTCCTCATGTATTATATTGCTTCGAGAAAAATTCTAGTCTATATTTCTCCCGTTGGTGTTGGACGGTTGGGAATGGCTTCCACCTTCTTAGGATCCACTCATATCTCTCCTCCTCCAACCATGTGCCCAAGATAGACAAGTGACTATTTGGAAAATTCACACTTCTTCATATTGCATAGTAGTTGTTTCTCTCGAGAACTTGCAAGACTTATTGCAAATGTGTTAGATGTTCCTCCCATGTGGCACTAAAAATCATAATATCATCCAGATATACAATGACATATGAATCTAGGAATTCCCGTAATACATCATTCATCAATCTCATAGATGTAGCGGGTGCATTACATAAACCAAATGGAAGTAATAACCACTCATACAAACCGTGTTTTGTCTTGAAGGAAATATTCCATCGTCCTCGTCCTTCATCCTCACTGGTGATACCGACTTGAGATATAACTTTGTGAAGAACTTTGAATGTTAAATTTGGTCTAAGAGGTCATCTATGCATGGGAGTGGGTATTTGGACTTTATGGTGATCTTGTTTAAGGTGCGAGTAGTCAATGCACATTCTCTAAGAAAAATCCTTCTTTGGCACCATCACAATAGGTGAACTACATGGTGAGGTGCTCGAGCATATCACCCCTTGGTCTAGTGGCTCTTGAAGTTGTCTCTTTACCTTTGTACTCTCCAATAAGGATTGCTGTCATACAACCTAATATTTGGTAGAGGAGACTCGGAAATAGCTTAATCTCATGCTCTATCTCCCATTTTGATGTAACCCACTAGGAGTCTGAAATACTTCCTAAAAATATTTAATAATGTTATCTAAATCCTTCATCCCTTAGTTAGAAACATCTACAATTTAAACCAAATATTGTTTATCCTTTAATAAAAGTAAATTAAATTGATCATGATTTTCCTAAATAATTCTTTTTGCTTGGTTAGAAATTAATTGAAATTTTTGCCTTGTCTTTAGTGGGCTCGGATGTTGTAATTGATTCCATCCTTCACCCATCTGCATTGGTTCTTCCTTCTCGTGAATATGGCATCCTTGATATACAAGTAAGGACACCAAAAACAATATCAAATGCATCAAGTGGATTTACATCAGCTTCCATTACATCTATATACTTAGAATTTATCCCAAACTTGAACCTACATCTTCCTGTTACTTGAATGTATACACCCTTCTTCACCCATCCCAAAGGATATGGATTTGGATGCTCATAATTTTTACGACCAAGATTCTTTAAAACCGCATCATAAATAAAGTTAGACTAAGAACCAATATACACCAAAGCATTTACCTTAGTTCTCTTTATTTGAATTTTGATTTGGAATAGCTTCTCATCTCTTCCTCTTGTTCTTGGTTGTTCATGTTGGTAGCCATGCATCCAAGTCTCTCGTCTACATCAGAAGCATCCTCTATCTCCACCTCTTCATCTATCTTTACAGCTGTCATGGATTTATTTGAATCCTTGGTTTGGTTCTTTTAATGTAACTCCCAACATGTAGCATTAGTATGACCATTGATATCACAATTATTACAAAAATTCTTGGCATCTTTACAAGTATTCAAAGTAGTGGTAGTTTTTTTACCTTTCCTTTTCATTTACCTTTGTTACTAGTTTTTCCTTACTCTTTCTTTGGCTGATTTGTTGACTGCTTTTCCCTTGAATTTGTTTCTCCTTTCATCATCAATATAGTAGGCTTGCACACAATCTTCCTTGAGATCCTTGTTCTTTATGGAGATAACCTTCATTTGAAGGTGAGTGTGACGTCCCCCAAATATTTGGTCAGAATATCCTCATCCTCCAAGTCCATATTAAGCAACATGGCTTGTCTCCGAAACTCCATAGTATAATCCTGCACACTTTGACCATTGCCTTGTCTAAAGTACTTCCATTTAATCATCTGGTCAGTCTTATGGCCAATAGGATAAAAATTAGCTCTAATAAATTCCTTAAAACCCTCCCAAGTACTTGATAATAGGAAGTTTATTCTTCTCACAGTGGCTAGATAGGTTTCCCAAAAACCAGAGCATGACCTTCCATTTTGAGACATGTAAAGGTAATCCTTTGTGCCTCCGTGACATTATGTACACTAAAGTAAACTTCCAATTGCTTTAACCATTTATATAATAACTCTACATCTACTTGTCCTTCAAAGCTCTTAATTTCAACCTTAGTCTCAACTTTAAAAGGAGTATGATCAGATTTTACCTTCTCAACTGGAGTTTCTTCACACTCTTCCATATCTTCTTCCTCTTCGTGGCTCTTCCCTATGCAAAACATTTCGGCCAAGGCTTAGACCACGATTCCATGCAATATTTCTTGACTAAAGCTGTCTTTTGCAAATATGAGAGTTATTGTTGGTGTGTATACAACCTATTCGTCATGGTCTCTAGCATCTCAATTCTGAGACGAAGTTCTCTTCCTCTATTTGATCTCGGACTCTTTGTTTCCACTTCTTTGTAGATATGTGCGGATCGCAAGGTAAAACTTATCCACCTTTAAAAATTTTCACTATCATATAAAACCACAAGAACGAATACCATAGTCCTTGATAATAATCAGCTCTGATACCAAAATGATTTGTAAACCTCTACCTTTGGAAATTTACAAGACCACAAAAGAAATTATTGTTCTACTTTCAATTTTGAAAATGACAGATTGTTTGAAGTTATTGAAAATATATTTGTTCTTAGAATTATTTGCAGTGAAGGGAAAAAAATTAAACCATTGAGGCATCCATAATTTTATCCTATAAACCCCCAAATTGAGGGAAAACCAGTCGGGAAGTGAATTTTCTCTTTCTTCCCACTTATATGTATTGGCCAATTCAAAAGCTATAGATTACAATAAGATGAAGGAAAGTAAACAATGTAAACACTTCCCCTCTATACTTTCTTTCTCTATACTCATACACCTTGCTCCTACAATTCAACTCCAACATTGAATTCTTCTTTCTTACTTCTCTCACGAATCGATATCTAACTCCACTTTCTCTCCATGTATTTATAGGTGTTTCTCATGTCCTCCCATGCACTGGATAATGAGAAGGGTCATACAGAGGAAGAGACATATTTCGAACGCTCCAAATCCACAACTATTCATGGCTATTTTTCATTTTTCCATCCATTAGTGACATGACCATCGGTGTCTGCAAACTGGAAGTTACGCAATCTGTCGGGACGATTACATGCAACCACCTCTTTGCTATGAATTTTTCTAAATTTTCATTTTGGTACTAGTTGTTTTTATGAAGTGGTGCTATTTTTAGATCCCTATGGATCAAAATCTCTCAAAAACTCACCTTCAACATTTAAATAAAAAGCTGTAGACACCGGTTTTCGTATATCTCCTCTCCTTCATCCTATATTTACTCTCCTTCATGCAACTTTCCTTCTCACTTTTATTTTTCCCTAAATTTGAATAAATTCCATCCATTTACTCACCGAAATTTTAATTAATTAATGGGATCCATGTAAACCCATTTAATAATTAAAATTTGGCATCATCTCACATATCCCAAATTTATTCAATTCATGGGAAACAATACAGACATCTAACATCTCATTCCTAAATTCAAAAATGGGATGCATTATTACACCTAACCATTTCAATCATGCTCCCAACTCCATATCATATCCTTATCTCTTTGACCTCATAATTCAAATTGTGAGCCCACTTGATAACATCATGTCTCTTAACAATGGTTATTTTACCCAACCCAGATTACCTAATAATCTGTAGTCTAGCCTCACCCCTAGCCTATATATATGGGTCTTCCCCCTCGTCCAAATAAGTTGAAAATTTTGGGAAAATCTTGTTTTGAATTTTTAACCGCTTGTTTATCATATTATCCTCATAATGTCCTTGTCATGACACTGAAATCCCCACAATAATTTTCTCATGATTTGGTAGTTCAATTAGCATGGTTCATGTTGCAAGATGTGTCTGGATCAGATCAGTAGCTCCATCTGCATACTAGCATCTTCAGGTTTCTTTGTTCATCAGCTTGCATGTTATCCGTTTATCTTTCATTTTATCATTATTCTTTATCACACGGGGTCGCATACCACCGAGGAATTGAATGCTTCTTGGGTTCGCTTTGTTGGGAATCCCCACATAAAATATCTAAGAAAATTTTCTCTATTATTTTTGAGTTGCAGGTTTGTTGAGATAACGTGAGGAGCTCATCATCTACTTTGTGCCCATATCAGTCATCACCATCTCCAAGGTACTAAGCCCTTACATATTCAACATTGTTTTATGTTTATTGATTTCTCGTACACTAATCTAAACAGAAGCATAAAAATCTGATCAACAACAAATTTAAGAAACATGACACTTTTCTATCCTTTACTCTTTTACATATCAGGTGCACACTTTCCTTTTTACACACTTTTACATGCTTTATTTATATTTTTCATATATAGAACTTTAACTAATATTTTTCTTTTCTTTTGGAGTTTTGTCTTTACAAGAAGAAACTAACACAAGCTACCGTAGTATGCCACAATGCATACACTTCACCCCTAAGGTCCACTTCCCTTTCCTAGTCTCCATGCTTCACTTTGTAATCACCCCACGCTTCACTTGTCCACTCGAATGCTATCACCTACACTCTATAGGATCATAAGGTATGCATCTCTTATCTACTTTATGTTATCAAGTATTCAATCAACAACATAAAGTAGGGGAAAATATAGACACAAAATCATGAACTTGAGAGTACATTTCTATGTCCTAAAAGCATGCTAGATTTTACATGAGTCTTAAGAAAGAAAACTAGTGGTTGAAAACTATCTTTGGCCTCTTTTCTTTGTCTCTTGTTTTCTATTTGGTCTTACACACTCTACAACATAGTTAAAACTTTACTTATTTATCTTTCATGGCTTTAAACACTAGAACCATCCTTCACTGTGCAGCGCTGGGTGATCTTGTCCCTCCTGGGCACCCCTAACCCTTTCTTACCTTACTTACTCTTTTTGGGTCTCTTTTATCTTTTTGGCATCTTTTTCACTTGAGGGTCATCCTTTCAGTTGTTAATTAAAAAATTCAAACAAGTGAATCATATAAATGCATAGTTTTGTTTTCAAAATTAGGGACCAAGCACTAAGCATTACTCTCAACAATTAAGATTGCATTCCAAAGGAACTAAAGAACTTCAACAGAATCCATCTATAATCTATTCAATGGAAAAGGGATACATACTTCTACATACACCGCATAGGAAGGAGAATTCTATTCTATTCCATCCAGGTATGCTATTACATTGCTAAATTCTAGCTACAACCTATTATCAACTGTAACTTGCACAAGGGCATCCTAGCACACCATTTATACACACACACACACACACACACACACACACACACAGAACTACACATATTCTCGAGATGTAGTTAAGCGTTTGGAAGTAAGTTTACTCTTTAGGTGATTGTTAGGGTTAGTCTAACTCCCCTTCTACATTTTAATTTTTAGGTTTGATGTGGTTTTTGGGTATGTGCACATGAAGTTCTATTTTTCAGTTACAAGTACCTTCATCAATCAAGCAATGAATATCGGGTGACTAACAAGAACTAACATTAAATAACGGTGAAGACCTTATGACATAGAATAATTTATTTCCTTAGCTTTTGCACAGTCACCAATGCCCTGATTCAATTGCCAGCGCCTAGGTGCCTCTTCCCTACACTAAGCGCCCTTATCGACACTCTTCCTAGATTCCAAAATTTAAAGTGAGAATTTATGATGTTGTTTGTAGTACATTCAAGACCTTTGTCACTGCTCATATCACTTCTTGTCCACCCAAAAATTAGCTAAGTCTTACTATCTCCCTATCTTGTTTAGGGTTTTACATCATTTCTTTCTTATTACTTGGATATTCTGTATATTATCATTTTATACATCAGTAGGAAACATAGTTAGTCTACAATATTGTATTAAATACAAATGAATATAATTCACTATTAAACTCGTTGTTCTCATTTGTTGAAATTGTTTAAGTGAAAATGGGATCTAATCATTTTATGATTGATAAATTGTAGATGTTGAATGTAACTAATTACAACATATGGAAGATAATAATGAAGGTGGAATTCATGGCTCACAATCTATGTATAGTTATCAATGATACGAGAGAAATCTCTTACCAACAGACAAGAAACAATAGAAAATGTAGATACATATCTACAAAAGGTGTAGGAGGCAATGTCTATTATATTGTAGAGCATGCAAGATGACTTCCTTCTTCATATCAGGAATCAAGAAATTACAAGTGAGGCTTTGACATAATTGGAATCAATGCATGCAGGTACGTGGCTATAAAAAATTATAAAGTTGATTTTAGAATTGATGACGACTACCATTAAGGGAGATGAAAAGGTAATCAATTTTTTAGAAAAAATTAAATCTGAGTTGGATGGATGTAACTGCAACTTAATTCAATATAAATTATTGTATTTCATTATTCAATTTAATATACATGAAATATTTAGGAATTTCATTTCAATATTGAATTCTAAATACCAAATTGAGGATGGCATCCCTAATTCACAAACTCTCAGTTCTCTCATTATCCATGAAGAGAGAGTTATGACTAATTTTGATTCAAAAGAGAATGTCACTCAATTACTTCTCACTCAAAAATCTAAAAATCCTTCTAGATTTAACAAGAATCAAAAACCAAACTTTAAACCACCTAGTAAAGATAAGAAACCTGGAAAATTAAGAGTAAGTTTTGATGGTAAATGCCATAACTGTGGAATTTTTGGTCATAAGAAAGAAGACTATAGACTCAAAATCAAAACAAATTTTAAAAATTAAAAATAGAATAAACCAAATCAAAATTGAAAAGAGAATGAAGAGAATAATCATAGATCTAATGTAGTAACTCCATCAACTACATCTATCACTACTAATGAAAAGCAAATGATTTTTGTGTATGGTATTGAATTGAAAAATAATTTGCTTTCATTCATAGTTAACTCATAATAACTATAGTGTAATATTGTTGAAAGATAAAATGGTTTATTAAAAATTAACTTAATATCACTATAGTTGAAAGCATACAAAAGAATGACTTATATGTGTTTAAAGGTTTTGCTTCGGCTTCCTAGTTGTTTACCCAAAAATGAAAGCATTGTTCAATTTTGGAATGAAATATTGGGATCATTTTTTTGGAGCATGTATGACATGTCTTGGCTTAAATTTATTTAATTTAATTTGAATTAAATCTTATTGTAGAGTTGTTATTGAAATAAATGATGTATAATTTCTGAAATACAGTAATGACACAAGAAAAATAAGATTTAAAATATGAAAACCGAAGAAAGAGAGCGAGAGAGAAGAAATTAGATAATTTATACCTAATATGGAACTAATCGGATAGAGAGAAGTGATGAACATGATGCAAATAATCTCATAATTAATATTTGTAAATTCTACAACTCACAAACAATTACGAGATAAGGGTACCCACGGAAGGACAAGGGTACTTGGGCATCGGTGACTAGATATGGGTGCCTATGATTGTGCAAAATGTCTGGATCTAGTTTTTGTTTTGTTTCAAGGGTGTCACAATTGATCTCTATTGATCTCTTTTTGTTCACACTATGATCGCCAAAGGTACTTGTAAACTGCAAAAGATAAATTCACTTACACAATCCCAAAACCACATCAAACCTAAAAAGGAAAATGTAGAATGGGGAATCATAATGACTCTGGCGGTCACCCTAAGACTGGAATTATGACCAATTATTGCACTACATATTATAATCCATGTTGTTCTTGTGTGTGTGTGTATAAATTGTGCCATAGGATGCCCTTGTGCAAGTTGCACTTGATATCAAGTTGTAGCTAGAATGTGGCAATGTAGTAGAATGTGTGGATGGAATAGAATGAAATTCCCCTTCCTATGGTGTGTATGAAGAGTATGCAACCCTTTCCCTTGAATAGATGCTAGATGGATGTCTTGGAGTGCTTTGGTGCCTTTTGAATGTAAGCTTAGGTGATGATAGTAATGTTTAGTGTTTGGTCCCTTATTTTCAACACATAACTATGTATTTATATGATTCTCTTATTTGAATTTCATAACTAAAAAATATAAGGCCGACCCATAAGTGAAAAAGATGCCCAAAAATTTAAAATCTATACAAAAGAAGCAAGTAAGATAAGAAAGGGTTAGGGTACCCGGAGGGGACAAGAGTGCATGGGTGTTGCTTTATCTGGCTAGGTGTCATTGTCTAAAGCCATAAAATATAAAGTTGTAAAATATGGACTGGGTTGTAGGGTGTGTAAGATCAAATATAAAACAAGAAACAAAGAAAAAATGCCAAATATAGTCATTAATTACTAATTTTATTTCTTAGGAATCATATGCATGCTAGTATACTTTTAGGACCTAGAAATGTACCCAAGTGTAAGATTTTAAATCTACATTTTCCCCACTTTATGTTGTTGAGTGAATACTCGATAACATAACTTAGATGAGAGATGTGTATGTTATGATAATGTAGGACATGTAGAAAAACATGTGTTGAGTAGATAAGTGAAGCATGGAATGATGCAAAGTGAAGTGTGGAGACTAGGAAAGGAAAGTGACCCTAGGGGGTGAAGTGTATGTGTTGTGTTATACATGTTGTAGCATGTGGTTATTGATTCTCGTAATGAAAAACCGTAAGATAAGAACAAGAATGTAGTCAAAGTCTTGTATATGATAAATCGAGAAAAATGTGCATAAGTATGTAAAAGTGTGTAAAGGAAAGTGTGCACGTGATGTATAAGAGTGAAAAGGATTTAAAAATGTCTTGAAATCTTTGTGAAAAGGATGTTTTTGGGTGATCTCACACCAATAACGAGTTTTAAGGTGCTATCATGCCAATGGAGAGTTTTTGGGTGATATCATGCCAAAGAGCAAGTGTTGGGGAGAGAGGTCTAGTTTTACTCTCCTTCCATGACTCTACTTAATAAGCACCAATATAGATGGCACGTCCCGATTTGTTCTTGTTCTCTAGATTGTTTTGAATTAGTTCCAAGTTGTATTGATTGAAGGAGATATAATGTATTTTGTAACTAAAGGATCTGTGCATGTAATCGTAGAAATGCTTTAAAGGCTTATGTGAACTATGCTAATCTAAGAAGATGATTGTGTGGTCCCCTAGGAAATTAGCACCCAAGGGTGGACACAAGCACCCAAGCACTATTTTATGAGTCTAGGTGCTTTGGTGGTTGTGTTGTGTTGAGGACCCAAATCAGATTATGGGTCGTTATGTGACTATGTTCTTGTTATGTAGTTGTATTATTCTGGTCTCGTGTGTTGTATCTCTGATATGTTGAAGGAGTGATTTATTCACCCAATGTATGTCCCCCTTGTTTGGGATTCATGTAACGACTATAGGAGTGTGTGGCCCAAAAGAGAGGACCTGATTCTAAGTTGATATGTATACTTGCAGGGGGTGGGAATGTGTATGGTAAAGACCAAGGCACATGCAAACAAAGTTCCTAGTAACATGTGTTAGCTGAAAAATTAGCAAGCATGTAATAGAAGACAATGTAACAAGCAAGTGTGCAAACAAAGCAAAGCAACTGTAAAAAAACAAGTTTCAAACATGGGACATCACTCATAATTTCACAATACAATCAAGGTTGAAGCATCCAAAAGCATAAAATGAGAATTCAAGACATATGATATAGCCCACAAACAATAACATACACTAGAAAACAATATCAAGAAAAATGTATCATATAACCATGGTGGCATATAATCATGCAAGGTAAATGCTACACATGAAGCACCCATTAGCATGTTAGAAAGATAAAAAAGTATGTCAAGATATGTATGTATCAATATAAGGTAATGTGCTAGAAAGTAGAAGTAGCACATGATGAAATAATAGCACCTGTAATGTGTGTGAATAGTAAAGGTAGATGCCCCCAGGAGTCTCAGTGGGACTAGTAAAAGGTATAGTGCAAACATCATTCTAGTGTGTAAGAAACTATAAGAGATTTGCATTCAGTCCAAAAGACCAAGTGAATGCTCATTTGTGTATATAGAAAATTAATGACATACGGAGTATCTGACTAGCATAGTAAGCAAAGTGCATCATGTAAGTAGTATAAGCTAATAAGAGTAAGTGCAACCAAGATATGTAGATGTAGTGTATGAGTGTAATGGAATGGTATGCAATATGTGAATATGGAAGGAGTAGCATTCCCACCAGTGGATGTTTATGAGATGAGGTTCATTTATAAAATACCCCTCAACAATCAAGAATGACACATAGAACAAGAGTGTGTCATTAGGAAATGGTCTCGAGAATGTTTTCTATAAAGATAGATCATGAAGTATAGAGCGTGAAAAGTGAATGTGGTGAGGTTCATTTTAGATTAGACCCTCGGCTGAGTCAAGTATGAACCATTTAATTAGAGTGCATCATAGGGTGATGGTTTGAGAATATGTGCTAGAAAGATAGATCATGAAGCATAGAGTGTGAAAAATTAATGTGGTCAGAGTTCATTTCAAATTTAGACCCTCTACTGATCAAGTATGAACCGTGGAACTAGAGTGTGTCATAGGGTAATGACGATACAATGTTTGTATCAAAGGGGTTGAAAGTGCTTAGAAATATTAGACATGAAGCATAGAGTGCGAAGTATGGTATCAGTGCTAGAGACAACTACTAGTGATATAATGCGGGAAGTACGATACCCCCAAGTGTGCGAGGAATGGGGATCTATGTGATGATGTGGGAGAGACCTTGTCAAGGTGGTGGAGTTTGAAATGTGTCAGAAGAAAACATATGGTTGTCACAATGGTAGTTAGGAGCAAGAGTAGGACCAGGTTGGAATTGGTTGATAGGAGAAGGTTGAAAAAGGTTATCTAGAGTATTTTGGTCAAACCTTAGATAGTGGTTGATGATTTAGAATTTTTAACACCGTAGAAGACTAGAGAGGAGGGGATGGACTGGTTTTTAGAGGGGGTTGCTTAGTGGGATGGGGTAATGTTGTAGAATACTTGAGAGGGAGGGGATGGAATAATTTTTAGAGGAGGTTTCTTATTTGGAATGGATAACGTTATAATATACTCTTGGGGGAGGAGGAGATGGACAGATATTTGAAGGAGGTTTCTTATTTGGAATGGGTTGGATAGGCGACTCTTGACTTACCAAAGAAGGAACATTAGTGACTATGGAATGATGCTCATTAGACATGGAGGGATTGGATTTGGGAGCCCAATGGGAAGTAGTAATTTTATATGTATTAGAATGATGTGAAGCAAATGAGATAAAACCCTAATGCTCAAGGTTCTTAATTATTTATTTTAAAGCATAGCAATCATTGTCATGATGTCCATTAAGTCTATGATAATGGAAAAATGGGATCTTGATGTATTTTGCAAGTGATAAGGATGATAGCAATGAGTAGTTGGTAAGTTGATCAATTGGTGACTAAGGAGTTGAGGAAGAATATCATGTTGCTTAGCATTTGGATCAAACTTGAGAGGCATGGGGAGCGGTAAGTCTTGGGGTTCACTTATATGAGCACATTTAGGAAACATAGAAGTAGGATGAGATGTATAAGAAATATCATGGGCTTGAGAAGCATCCTTGAGATGTTGGATTTCATCTTTAAGAGATGTAATCATTATTTCCATAGCTTGAATTTTGTCTTGAAATAAACAATATAAATCTTGAATTGACTCTAAGATGGGTTTATTAGATGAAGTATTAGGACCAATAGAGTCATCAGATAGACTATCGAAAATGGCACTTAATTTTGAAGGCTTTGTATTGCGAGGGAGATACATAGTGTCTAGGGATTTTTGGAGAACATATTTACAAGGTGGGTGCATTTTAAGTAAGTCATGCAAGGAGATTAGATGTTCTTGAGGAGCCATGATAGAACTTTACGAATGAAAATCAACACTTGAAATTCAACCGCACTCGAATCCCCGAGGTCATTTTGAGGCGGACGATGTGGAAATGTGTGGATGGATATATAAATCGAAACGTGGTATGTGGACAAAAGTATGTGTAAACAGGGTGGGCAAGTTGTCAAGGCAAAACAATTTCCTCGATGTGTAGTAACGAGATCTATTCATCAAGGGCAAGGAAGGCCTCTCTAACCTAAATGGGTTTGATAGATGGATCTGAAAGAATAGCTACATAGAGACTCCAATCAATATCAAGCTCTATTGAGATACTTTCTGGTGGTTACAAAATGTGTGGAAAACCAATAGGTGTTTCGTAATGGTTTCCATACAAGGTTTTGGAATATATGAGGGAGTGTGGATCCCGATAGCTCTATGGTCGATTGGTTGTAGCAGTCTAAAATGTGAGGGTTGGTTGAGCTTATTCATCCGTAATGATTAGTTGTCGAATGATGTCTTGTGGAAGTGGTGATGACCTAAAAATAAATGAGTGTAATCTTGTGTCTAGGTCTAACTGGTCTTTGGGTCCTTGTGGTTGGGGAACCTATCGATCATAACTATAAAATCTTGGTGGTTGCAGCCCTTATATGGTCATGTATGTTTAAACTCTATTTCTAGGGGTGGTCTAGTATTCATAGGATTTATCATCGTGATATTCAAAACATTTAATTGTTCAATCTTCCCAGCTTTTTCATGCTAGTGTTCGAGGTCAAAAAGATAGAGTCCCGTATCTATGTCCATAATTAATTCAGGCCCGTTCGGTTGTGGGACCAAAGAATCATTGGCATATGTTTTTTTTTTTTGGTTCATTTATGGTCATGGATTGCAAATATCTAATTTAATTAAAAAATAATAGCTAATCTAAT
The DNA here is from genome assembly GCA_018340775.1 of Taxus wallichiana var. yunnanensis. Taxonomy (NCBI): domain Eukaryota; kingdom Viridiplantae; phylum Streptophyta; class Pinopsida; order Cupressales; family Taxaceae; genus Taxus; species Taxus wallichiana. The sequence goes on along the minus strand of CM031242.1, from coordinate 850,263,982 downwards.
TGTAGACGAATTATTCTAAGTTTTGGTATTTTCAAAATATGAATGAAACAATACAATACAAAACAACTACTCTAAATAAAATAAATGCTTTTTTGATTTTCAAGGATAACAATATGTACAAAGGAAATAATTTTCTTCTAATTTAATTAATCAATTCTAAAACAAATAAAACAACTGGATGTAGTTTCTTAACTGCAGAAGAAATATAGTCTATTTTAAACAATTGACGCTTCTCTAATCTATTTTAATTAAATGAAATCTTTTAAAATAAGTAATTTTGGATTTTTTAAATCCTCTCCTATCTCAAACACATGGGAAGATTGAAAGATTCATAATCTTTACTTCCCTATAACCTCCTGGATAGAATTTGTGAGAATCAAAGGGAAACCACAATATATAAAAATATATTATCTCTCTATGCCGACAAAGAAAGCTTCCTCTAGATATACTTCCCTCCAAACCCACAGGGATAGGGAAGGAAGAATATATTAGCAGAAAATCCTATGAAATATGTAAAGATTCTTTGAAATTGATTAAACTATTTGTAATGAAGAAACTAGCTTTTTCTACTATATTTGATATATGTTTGTGTGTGTGTGTGTGTGTGTGTGTGTGTGTGTGTGTGTGTGTGTGTGTGTGTGTGTGTGTGTGTGTGGTGCGCATATGTGATTAACTAAAATTAAACTAAAATATGAAATTATAGTCATTGGTTAATCAAAATAGGAGGACTAAAACATTGTATAAATTAAACTAAAACAATGTGGAACATGTTAGTGCAAAATCACAACACCCCTGAATGGCCAAAGATGTGAAGTGGTTAAAATGGGGCATTCGGTGTGATTGCATAACATTGGATCATCTCTCAAGTTGTGGGACTTGCAAACCTAAGATGATCCTCCAGAGAAAGTTGGTTCTTGTTCCTAAACTACCTGCCACGAGCTACTCTAATGCAGAAAAAACTAAACTATCCTAATCTAACCATTCCAAGGAACCAGAGAGAAAGAGAGGGTGAAAGAAAAGCCTACACTAAAGCGGTGATACACTAGAGAAGGAAAGGGGTGAGATGCTCTGTTGAGGGAGGATGAAATAGGGGAGAAAGGAAGATGGGAAGGTCAAACAGAAGTGACACAAACCTAGACCCTAATCCATGATTAAAAATCCATGAAACACAATGCCTTGCACCTGCAAATGTGAAATACATGCACAAAAAATAAATTTGAAAGGGAGAGGCACGGAGAGACAACAAAACAAATCAAAGGGTTGAATAAACACCACAAAAACATGTTTTATTGCTCTATATGGGTGCACAAACCATTATGTTTCGCTTAGAGGCACACAAATTATTGCCAAGCATAGGAGAAGGTTTTCAACTCAAAACGGATTCAAGAAACAAATTTGACAGAGTTTCCCTACATCTAGAATAATATCCTCTTCTCAAATGAGAATTTTTACACTATATAGAAAGAATAAGGGAGAGAAGAGGGAAAAGTCAGATCCTGTTTCAACTACCACGGGATATGCATTGAATCCTACCTTGAAGACTCAAATGCTATCAATCAATTCCTTTCTCAAATCTGCCCCAAATTTGTCAATTCTAGCTCCCTCTGTCTATCCGGCGTATTGAAGAAGAATGACGGATCGAATCGAATCAGATCTGGTAGTTAGAGAAATCGGGCTCTGTATTAATGGCTTGGAAGACATTTTCCCATTTTTCACCCACCAACGCCTACAAAAATGATATTTTATGTTTCCAAGGCATAGAGGGCATTGAGACATTTCCAAAAATCTTCTCGCGCCCAAATCTAAGTTCTTAGTCAAAATATATATTCATTTAAATTTTTGGGTCGCGAGCGCATAATATTTAAATGATTCTGTCTATACTGGGTCCATGTGGTAGCTCTACACTCATTTGAGATTTGAATCCTTCTTTCGCTTCTTCAAATACCACTCACTTGACACATGATAGCATCCGTAGGTTTCCCTATTTCCTTTGTATTCTTCCTAAGTCTTTTCCGCGGGCGGAGGCACTGTATCCAACCCAAGACATGTGGAGGCTTTGCACATGTTTATAAAATGCCCCAGAATTTACCTTTGGAGTAGCATGGATACAACACATGGAGACATTTGTGGGCCTTGGGACTTTTCAACAGTCACCCTTACCTTTTCACTTTGGGACATGTGGCAAGTTGGCGCTCGTTTGATTCTTCGCCTAGGGTCCCACTTTTGAATGTGCATTTTTTTGACACTTGGCACCTTCCACCTACATTCATTACTTAGCCATTTTGGGCCCATTCTCCTTTTGACCTCTGTTGACCATTGGCTACATGGAGGGCTGGCACAAGTTTGAGCCTCCACCTTGGGCTCCCATTTTGGAATTCTTGTTGAGCCGACACTTGGCACCTTCCGCCTAGTCGAAGACTTTTCAACGGTCGTGTAAATTTTTGGGGCTCTAGATGTATGGAATCCTAGCACTTGTTTGGGTCTACCCTTTGATTTTAATCTTTGGAGGTGCACCGTTTGAACACGTGGAGGATTCTTTGGATCTCTATACTTAGTCATTTTTGGGCCTATTCTAAACAATTTTCGAAGCCCAAAGACTTTGAATCTTCGTCATTTCTTTTCCTTCTCACTCCTGGCTCTTTTGACACCACTCCTCCTTCCCCAACCCTACTGTTCCATTTCTAAGCCTGCCTATAATTTGTTTAATGGATTTAAGGTACGAATTTTCTCGATAGAGCTGTTTTTTGAATTTCTCTGTGCAAGGTTGTTCGATCTTTCGCAGCCCCGCCACTTCCATCAGAGTCTCCGCAAATTGTTTGTAGGATTCGAATGTGATTTCTCTGGTTCTTTTTGTGTGGGGTCATGGCTGATCCAATATTTTGTTGGGGGGGCAAAATATGGATAACAGTTTTGGTAACTCGCAGGGGTATCTACCTGCTAGATGAAGAGACCAATAGCCTTGAAGCATCCATTGGGCATGGAGTCACAATTAATGGCTTGCAGATCGACCCTTCCTTCAAAATGAAATCCCCAACTAGCTGCACTTTCTATGTTCTACCTGTCCATGTGTCTGCACTCTCAATTTTCATAAGAAAATATTGAAATGGAGTTTCTGAGAGTAGAAACTTGTATTGACTTGGGGATTTCATTTGTCCCTGAATGGACTGACTTAAAAAAGTGTCCTTTGGTTTCTCTTTATTTATTTCATTTTTGGAACTTTGCAATCACATTACAGAAACTATGAGTCTTCTACCATGAATAGTGAAAGGCCCGGCATCGTAGCTCGGAGCAATACGAACAAAAATTATGTACAAAGGCAAAATAATACATGCCTCAAATGAGACATGTAGAGTGTGCACAAGCACTTCTTCTGCTGGAAAAAATTCTACTCCTACTCCTAAACTAACCAAAGAGAAAAGGGGCTAAATAAATCCTACTATAGGCAGGGAGAAGTAGCTTCCCTTTCTCAAGAGAGGCAGCCATGCAAATGATTTGACACTAAATATGGCTGCTTATATAAGTGAAAACTCGACTTTAAGTCGATCCTCCACCCATATCGGAAAGGTATCAACATTAATGGAAAATACCTCCTCAAGATGATTTACATTGGACTCTTGGAGGTGTTGATGGTGACCCTTAGTGCTTTGATACTCATCCTCATGCCCTAAAGTAGGCATGACTAGTTTTGGATTCTCCCTTGGCTCCAATGAAGCCAAATATCTAATTAGGAAAGGTATGGTCCTTTGAATCTACCCATGGTTTTGAACTCTAACTCCAAGAATGGAGCCTTCTTGCTGACCCTCATGGATGGATGGTGTGGGAGGAATGATAGCCTCATACTCTTTCTCTTCCTCTGCAGCAGGTGTGACTTTTGGAAGATCAAAATCTTCCAACTTTGATTCAGGAGGCATGTTGTAAACTGTAGGTTGTGCTTGCATGTTCTCTTCCATGGTAGTAGGATCTTGTGATTGAAGAATGAATGATGGGGGAGAAAATATTGTAATTTCAATCTGGCTCCCTCTACTCAAAACATTCTTTTGAGTCTAGTAGGAAATCAAACTCTTTACTATCCTGTTGTAACAAGGTCTCTCCCTTTTGCATGGTGATCTTAAAATCTTCGTTATCTTCACCATATGAAGCTTCATCTTCAAACATGAAGCTAATGAGTTCAGGCTCCTCCAAAAGATTAGAATTTTGGAGAGGTTGAATGGGAGAGGGGGCTATATTTTCTTGTGCAACTGGCTCATGGCTCAAGTGCCTCTAAATTTGTCTTGGTCACCCCCATATGTTCCTATTTAACTGGGCTTTGAGCTGGTTGTTCTTCTTCTTTCTCTTGTGAAGAACATGGAAGACTCATATCTTCCAACCTTGGTTCCAAAGATACATTATGAAACATAGGCTTCTACTCTTGAATTCCCTCCTTCATGGAAACAAGCTCATATTCTTGGAAAATGGATGATGGAAGAGAAAATAATGTGATCTCCATGGGATTTTCTCATCAAAGCAATCCTCCAAGTTAGAAAGATAATTTTCCTCGTTGTTGTCCTGTTGCATGTGCTCAACCTCCTCCATGGTGTCCTCCTGATTTGAAAATTGCTCACCATGGTTTCCCTCTTCCTCAAACATGAATTTTGAAAGATCAAACTCTTCTTCAACATCAGATCTCGAAGGGGATGAAGTGGGAGGAAGAACTGAAGGTTCTTATATAGCCTCGCTCTACACTTGGGGCCTTTGAAACTATATGCTCCTCCCTCTCGTGTAAATTCAACCTCAGCCACCACTGGCTCTTCAACCTTGACCTCCTCTATTGGCTTGACCATAAAGGGGATATTTTTAAACATAAATTTAGCATCCCAACTCATCTTATTATCTCTGTTATTTCTTCTCTATTAGGCTCCTCTTCTTGTTGTCCTTGACTGGATTCTTGAGTATCTTCCCAACATGGACTTGGGAAAGTAAGAGGAGTGGTAGGTTGGGGTTCAATCATCTTTGTAATTGTTTTTGGTGGGGAAGGATGTGTAACTTCTTGTTTGTTCGGAGGGGATGAATGTTTGGAAGGGAAAAGGGTAGAAGAACTAAAATGGGGTGGAAGACTAGGGAATGGAGAAATGGAATCAACACTTGGGGCAGAAATTGGGAAGCTTGGAAATTGGAGCTTGGGTTGAGATGGTGTTTCTTGAGAAAGAGAAAAAGAAAATCTATGAGATGGTGGACTTACCCATTGACAAGGTTGTCTTGAATCTAACTCATAAGCCTCGATCTCCTCAGTCCATTGTGCAAGTTGGGGCAGCAATTCAACCATGAAGTCTAGCTTCTCCTTACGGTTGTAATGTCTTGGAAAAGGGCCTCCACATGGATAAGGTGCCCTAAAACTAATATTGAATGCCTTAATTTGTGCTATGGTACTAGGATGCACCATGCTAGCCTCCATTTTTTGAATCTTCTTTAGCAGACCAGCATCCTTTGTGTAGTTGTTACCATTATATGTGCCCCCTTGTTCTTGATACACTCTATGGCCAAACTAATTTTGACCCTTATCATATGGGTAAGCATAATGGTTCTGGATCTGATCATAATGCTGATTTAGAGGAGTTGGGAAATGCATTGGAGGTGAATTGCATTGTTTTTGCTGCAAGTGTGAGTTCCATGAAGGGAATGAAGTCATGATTACACAACTTCATGGAATGGGAGAAAATGAAAGAGATGGAAGAATAAAATAGATGAAAATGAGTGGAAATGGATGGAAAAGGTCTCCAAATTAGAGGATGGGTTATTGACTAGATGGAGTTGCCAGATATGCTTGCATGTGCCTCAAAAGGTTGAACCTTAACAGGAACACACCAACCTGCTAAGATGAAGTGGTAAGGTGCTTTAAACCTGTCCCACTGGGTGTGCCAAACTGTTAGTGCAAAATCACAAAGCACCCCCGAAAGGAAAAAGATGTGAAGTGGTTAAAATGGGGCATTCGGTGTGATTGCATAACATTGGATCATCTCTCAAGTTGTGGGACTTGCAAACCTGAGATGATCCTCCGAGAGAAAGTTGGTTCTTTTTCCTAAACTACCTACCATGAGCTACTCTAATGCAGGCAAAAAATAAACTATCCTAATCTAACCATTCTAAGGAACCGAGAGAAAAAAAAGAGGGTGAAAGAAAATACTACACTAAAGTGGTGATACACCGAGAAGGAAAGGGGTGAGATGCTCTGTTGAGGGAGGATGAAATAGGGGAGAAAGGAAGATGGGAAGGTCAAACAGAAGTGACACAAACCCAGACCCTAATCCATGATCAAAAATCCATGAAACACAATGCCTTATAACTACAAAAGTGAAATACATGCACAGAAAACAAATTTGAAAGGGAGAGGCACAGAGAGACAACAAAACAATGCAAAGGGTTGAAGAAACACCACAAAAACACGTTTTATTGCTCTATATGGGTGCACAGACCATTACGTTTTTGCTTAGAGGCACAAAAATGCTTGCCAGGCGTAGGAGAAGGTTTTCAACTCAAAATGGATTCAGAAACAAATTTGACAGAGTTTCCCTACGCCCAAAATAATCTCCTCTTCTCAAATGAGAAGTGTTACAATATATAGAAAGAATAAGAGAGAGAAGAGGGAAAAGTTGAATCCTATTTCAACTACCATGAGATATGCATTGAATCCTACCTTGAAGAATCAACCACTATCAATCAATGCCTTTCTCAAATCCGCCCCAAATCTATCGATTCTGGCTCCCTCTATTTGTCTAGCGTATTGAAGAAGAACGACGGATTGAATCGAATCAGATCTAGTAGTTGGAGAAATCGGGCTCTATATTAATGGCTTGGAAGATGTTTTCCCATTTTTCACCCACCAACACCTACAAAAATGATATTTTATGTTTCCAAGGCATAGAGGGCATCAAGACATTTCCAAAAAATCTTCTCCCGCCCAAATCTAAGTTCTCAGTCAAAAGATATGGTCATTTGAATTTTTGGGTCACGAGCGTGTAATATTTAAATGAGTCTGTCTATACCAGGTCCACATGGCAACTCTGCGCTCATTTGAGATTTGACTCCTTCCTTCGCTCTTGGAATAGTGCTCATGTGACATGTGGTAGTGTCCACAGGTTTCCCTATTTCCTTTGTATTCTTCTTGAGTCTTTTCCACGGGTGGAGGCATTGTATCAACCCAAGACACATGGAGGCTTTACGCATGTTTAGAAATTTCCCCCAGACTTTACCTTTGGAGTAGTGTGGATATGACACATGGAGACCTCCCATGAGGCTTTGGAATTTTCAACAGTCACCCTCACCTTTTTGGCTCTGGGACACATGGTGAGTTGGCGCTCATTTGATTCTCCGCCTAGGGTCCCGCTTTTGAATGTGCATTGTTTGGACACTTGGCACCTTCCACCTGCATTCACTACTTAGCCATTTTTGGCCCATATTCCTTTTGACCTCTGTTGACCATTCGCTACATGGAGGGCTAGCGCAAGTTTGAGACTCCACCTTGGGCTCCCATTTTGGAATTGCGTTGAGCCAACACTTGGCACATTCCGCCTAGTTGAAGACTTTTTCAACGGTCAAGAAAATTTTGGGGCTCTTGACTCGTGGAAGCCTAGCACTTGTTTTGGTCTACCCTTTGATTTTAATCTTTGGAGGTGCGTCGTTTGAACACGTGGAGGCTTCCGTTGGATCTCTATACTTAGTCATTTTTGGGCCTACTCGAATTTTTTTGAAGTTTGAAGACTTTGAATATTTACCGTTTCTTTTCCTTCTCATTGCTAGCTCTTCAACACCACTCCTACTTCCCCAACCCCGGTGTTCCATTTCGAGCCTCGCTTGTAACTGCATTTAATGGATTTAAGGCATGGATTTTCTCGACAGAGCCATTTTTTGAATTTCTCCGTGCAGGGTCGTTTGATCTTTCGCAGGCCCCGCCACTTCCATTATAGAGTCTCCCTACAACCTGTTTGCAGTATTCGAATGTTATTTCTTTGGCTCTTTCGTGCGAGGTCATGGCTGATCCAATATTTTATCGGGGGTGAGGAATATGGATAACAAAACAATTGTAATTAATTATACTAAGTGAAATAAAACCCTAAGTATGCAAGAGAATGAAAGGAAATGGTTTAGCTGATTCGAACAGATCATTTGTAAGTTGCCACAAGTTTGAAAATAAAATCTAAAAGTGTAGATGATCATTAAGAAGTCCTATGAAGACCAGATTTGGAAGATATGAACTGACTGCGGTGCCTGGGAAGTTATTGGGGCACCCGAGGTGCTTTAGTCTATAAATTAGGCACCCTAGTCTCTGTAAATGCTCAAAATATAAATTTTGTATGGTCGTAGGATGATCCAATCATATGTCTATCTATCACATTAGATTTTTGGATTGCATCGAATGTGGTGAATAATCAAATGACAACCTGCAATACAAAAGGAAGTATCAAACCCTAGGAAAAATAAAGATGCATAATGAATGGGTCAGATTGACCTCATCCGTCAAACTAGTGTTCTTATCATTGAGTGTTGCACTACATTTTAGACTTAGATGTAGTGTGTGTGTGTGTGTGTGTGCGCATGTCATGCCCTAGGTGCTCTCGTGTCAGTCACACTTTGTGAAGTAACAAGCAACAATAACTATAGAAAATGTAATAACATATGTGCATATAATAGAATAGAATCCCTCCCCTATGTTGTGTGTGTTGATGCAGATCTCCTAGCCTTGATGCATGACACTATGTGGATGCAAGTGATGTAATGGATGTAACTCTAGATGGAGTGATAGTAGTATGTGATGCTAGGACCCTCATTATGGTCTTATAACTTTATATTTATAGGGTTCTCAAGCTTAATTTTGTAATTAACCCTAACATGGCCAAATGGGAAAAGGATAAGGATGAAAAATGAATATAAAGGCCCCAAAAAGAAGCAAGAGAAGAGAAATATAGACTGGGGTGCCATAGAAGGGACAAGGCGCCCAAAGATAGGCCCGAGCGCCCTGATTTTGAGCTAGAATGATGGGGTGGTTGTGAAATAGGTGGATAATTATAGAAAAATATGTAAGAATGACGAAATAAAATATAAGAAAAATATGGCCAAAAGGTGGGATTAATTAGTACTTTATTCACTTGAGAACCTTCTAAATAGTAGTATAAGACCAGGCTAAATAATGCCTAAAGTGCATGATTTTGTGTCTACATTTTCCCCCACTTTATGTTGGTGAGAATAAAGCTCGGTACCATAAAGTAGATAGAGATGCGTACCTGATATCCATATAGAGTGTATAAGAATATGTGCTTTGATAAAATAGACTCAAGCATGGAATGACAAAAAGAAAAATGTGGAGGAGCATGGATTCTAAAGATGAAAATGCACATTAAAAATTGATGAGAGTGAACCTAGAGAGGAATGCATGTGTGGTTGTTGTTATGTGTAGTGTACTTGCATGGGTAGTAAAGACAAGTTCCTATAGTAGTGTTTTGTTATTTTTGTTGCCATTATTGTTGTTGTTTCCCCTAATGTGATTTCTTGTTTCTCATACGATCGAACCTGCAAGGAGGAAATGATCAAGTAGTCAAATATTTATGTATGTAAAAATGTTGTGTAAAATATGCATGTATATAGAAATGTGTAAAGTACGCAAATGTAAAATATGCTGAAATAAAATTCTAAATGGAACATGTGTATCTGATTCATGTTAAGAGAAAGGGTGTAGAAGGATAACCTATACTATCGCGAGTTTTTTGGGTGATCTCACACCACCCCGATTGAAGAAATATATGGAGGAAATGTTTCTATGTCCTCCAACCTTTAACCCTTCTTCCGAAATGTGTGTAGAGATATATGTGTTCTCCTAGTTTTTTGAGTGATCCGATGTCACTAGAAGGATTAGTGTAGAGAAGCACACCCATTGTAACTCCCAAGCCTGTCACCGCTTCTCGTAGAAATACCGAAGGACATCATGTCCTATAGAGGCATTGTGTATGGATTTTGTAGACTAGTCTGAACTCACTTGTTGTATGTAAACCCATAATGCCAAGGGCAGAAAGTTCATTATACTAAACTAGTGTAAATATGGTGTGTTAGTATTAAAACCCTTAATGATGCCCCCTCTTTAGGGGCACATGTGACGTTGTTGAAATGAGAATGCGGCCCCAAAAGAGGACCAACCACACTCGACATGTAGAAATATACCGTACATAGGGAAAGGGGAAATGCTTTGTAGATACCAAGGCACGTACAAAAGGGGATGGCTAGCCAAAACAAGTGTTAGTCCAAAAACACATGCATGCAAGAAGACAAGTGTAAAATATGTAGATAATGTAAGAACTACCAAACAAAGTAGTGTAAACATGCAAGAAAACAAGTAGTCCGCATACAGCTGGTTACAAACATGGGACATCACACACGATGTCGCAAGACATGCAAGGCCATCATGGCCACAAGCAATATTCAAGTGTGTACACAAGCAAAGGGAAAATCCCACATACAAAGGCAAACAAAGCAAACAAGTAGAAACAAAGAGGTAGTCATGGAAACATGTAATCCTACAAAACAAGTGTTGTACATGGAACAACCATTAGCATGTTAGAGAGATAACCAATATTTCAAAGTGTGTATGAACAAGTAGTATAAAATGTAAAGTATGAAATGAAACAATAGCACCTGGATAAGATGAATGTGGATGCCCCCAACGGCCAAGATAGGAATCCCGTAATCCATGCCACGTGTAAATTCTTGTATCTACGATCACAACAAACAAAGCCATGAATGTACATGTGTGTATGATAATGATATATAGGAAATTAGTCTAACACGTGTAATAAAGTGAGCATGCAAAACACTAGTAAGAAAAATTAAATGCCCCAAGACCATGTAGTATGTTATGGATGGATGGAACGGAATGCAAGATGGAATGATAGGAGTAACATGCCCCACGAGTGGATGGAATGTGTATATAATGAGGTTCATTTTTTCCCCTCAACATTCAAGAATGAACCGTAAATGAGAGTGCATCATCGGGAAATGGTCGAGTAGTGTTGGTTTTGTCTAGCGCGTTGTGAGGAGTGTGTATATGAAATGGTGATGAAATGCGATATGTGGAGAGATGTGCGTGAACCCTATAGCCAAAGTGTATATCATGACTTGTTGAATGAAGGAGTGATGATTTATCCCTAAGTGTATATCACTATAGAATGAGTGTATGGGGATGAGACATATGGAAAGATGTGTGTGGACCCTATAGCCTAAGCATATACCACGACTTGTTGAATGGATGAGTGATGATTTAGCCCTAAGCGTATATCACTATAAGATGAAAGGATGAAGATGGGTGATGATGTAGCCTAAAGCGTATGTCACTATAAGATGGAAGGAGGGAGTGGTGATGTACCCTAAGGTGTATGCCACTACAAGATGAGAATGGGGGTGGTGATTTAGCCTAAAGTGTATACCACTACAAGATGATAAAATAGGTGATAATTTAACCTAGGTGTATGTCACTAACATTATGTTGGTGAGAAAATTTGTCTTGTGGACAAATTTGTGGATTTTAGGCCAACGCTATGGGAATCTAAGTCCCTCTACATTTGAATGGTGCAGCTACCATTGTTTAGCATGTAAAACCAAAGTGGATTTATGGTGGTTTTTCAACTAGAGATCCACAAGAACACTCCACTGTCCCTATGGCAATAATAGAAACTCCTTACTATAGCAGAAAATCAATCGAGAAAGGGGAGGGAGTGAGAATGAAGGAGGGGGAAATCAATGTTGTGGGTAGAGTGTCAGATGCCCACACACATTAACTAGAAGTTTCATTACATGCATTAACTAATAGAAGAAAGACAAATTTACAATTTCTAAGCACAAGATAGAATAAAACGACTGGTCACAAAGCACCAATCAATTTTTCCATTGAGGGGACATAAAATTCCTTCCTTTTTTGTTAATCTCAGAGTTGAAACTTGTACAACGAGTGGGAATAGAAGAAATAATGCAAAGGAGGAGAATAGAAGAAGACTAACAATCAGTTTTTTTCCTCTGTTCGTAAAAATGTGCTTCTAGTTTCCAAATTCGATTGCCCCTTACAAAGACTTCAAAAAACCATTAAATCATTTGACCCAAAGCCATTACAAACAAATTTGATCATTTCCCCTCTTCCAGATTCCTCTACCACAAATAAAATGCTTCGACGAGCCCAAAAAGAGCTTCTACATGAAAAAATGTGTTTTATATTTCAATTTTCCAGTTTGCATATGAACCGTTTGATCCTTTGCCCTAATTTCTTTGAAATCGGGCCATCCACGTGGTAGGAGAACATTGGAGCGGAGTCGGGGAAAAATTTTTGCGTTTTTTTCATGCTAGAGATGTTTTCTCAATTTTCTCCCACAAAACTCCATCAAAATTTAAAATTGAAGTGTCCATCATGTGGAGAATTTCACCAACTTTCCATTGATACCAAAAATGTGAAAATATGAGCTCTAGATCGAAAGATATGGCCTCTTGAAGATTTAGGGCAAAACTGGCAAAATTAGGGCAAAATTCAGGTCTGTGGGCCAAAATTTGACCTTTTCCCTCTTTTTTCAAATTGGGAAAATTTTCCTGAAAATCTTTGTGCCCCCGCCAACCGAGTGACACATGGTGTTGTGTGATTAAATGTGGGGACTTCATCAATTTTTCTCCATTATCCTTTGTGGGCTTCGGGTGAACTTTTTACCTTTGAGTTTTTTAGCCAAAAGGCTAAGTGTTGAATTTCTATTTGCACCTCCACCAACCCACCAATTTTCTTACCAACATATTCTCCTTACCTCCACAGCCCGCCTGTGGAAAATTTCCCCTCCAAACTTCGCTGAGCCATAACTTGCAAAATACAAGGAGTTAGGAGGACTTCCTTACCTTTCTGGAAAGGGGAAAGAATTCTCTATCTGATGAAGCAATACCCAAAAAATTTGAGTGCCTGAAATGTGTAAAAATTTTGACTGAGGCACAAAAGGAAGCTAGTTAACCCAAAATAAGAGGGAGCTTATTTTGGTTAACAAGTATGATCAAAACATGGAAACTTTGAGATAGGAGAAAGTTGTCTTGCTTGAAAACTTGTAATTTTCCCCTTTACACATTTGCAAGACAACAACTAGCTCTAGCTTGGGGACATGGCATGGATTGAGCAAGGTGAAGACATGACATGAGGATCTAGAATCACAGGTTTCAAAACATATAACGTTGACTAGTGCCTTATCCATTGGGCCTTACAGAGTCATGTACAATACTGAAGGAAGGAAGAAGGAAGGAGGGGAAAACACAACAAACCAAAACCACACCAAAATAGAAAACAAACCAAAACACACACAACAGAAAAGGGGAAACAACAAAAACTATGGTATAGGGTGAGGGACAACTCACTTTCATTGATGGTACAACTTCAAATATTGCCCACTTCTAGGAAATCCCAATGGAGTTCCATCCAAGTATGATAAGAGAAAGGCATTCTCACCACAAGCTTCCTAAATTTGAAATGGACCCAACCACAAAGAATCTAACTTACCATGACTTCCCTTTGGCTCTCTCCTCTTGTCCCAAAGTAGGACCAAATCTCCATCTCTGAACTCCCTTGCTTTGGCTCTTCTGTCAAAGAGCTTCTTCACTTTTAGCTGATGTTATTTGATTCTGTCCACTACCTGGGATCTACTCTCTTCTAGCTTCTCAAGGAAAAGGATCCTCTTGTCAATTGAATCTCTGTATTAGTTGTCTTCCACTATTTTAAGCATCTTGAGAGATGGAATTTCAATTATAATAGGAATCTCTGCTTCAACTCCATATAGCAGCTGAAAAGGTGACATGCCTATTACCTTCTTAGGAGTGATCCTATCAGCCCATAATGCATCATATAATTTTTTGTGCCAATTCTTCCGATTCTCATCAATAAGATTGTGGATAATGGTCACAATATTTTTATTACTTGACTCAAAGTTGACCATTCCCTTGAGGATAGTAGTAAGAAGAATGAGAAAGAGAAATCCTGAAGCCATAACAAAATTCTGTCAATTCCTTTGAAGAAAAATAAGTAGCGTTGTTTACTATAATCTTTCGAGGAACTCCAAAACGAACAATGATATTCTCTTTTATGAAACTGCAGACAACTTCAGAGCTAGCCTATTTGGTTGGAATGGCCTTCACCCACTTAGTGAAGTAATATGTGGTGGTGAGCACATAGGAATGCCCTACACATGAATGAGGGTTCAGAACGCCGATAAATTCCAGCCCCCATTGTTGAAATGGTTCGTCAATCACCATGTATCTGAGTGGCAAGGCAGCTAGCTAAGGCTTTCCAACAAATCGCTGGCATGCTTTGCATTTGAAACCCAGTTCTGTGCATCAACAAAGAGAGAAGGCCAATAGTACCTACCTCTAAGAATTTTGTGGGCAGTCACCATGGCTGAAAAGTGTCCACCACAAGCTTGATCATGATAGGCTTTGAGGATTTTTTCTTGTTGTTCCTTGTCAACACACTTGAGAAAACAACCATCTATCCCTTTCTTGTAGAGTGCATGATTCCAAATCACATATTTGGCTACTTTTAGCTTGAGATTTCTTCACTACTTGTAATCTAAATGAGGAGGGCAATCCCCATAGGTAAGAAAGAAAGTGATGTCTGCATACCATTCCTCTGTAGTGTTCACAAAGAGAACTTGTGGGAAATCTTCTGAGCAGGTTGGGCAAGTGTCATCTCTTTCTCTAAGCTGAACTTTGAGAGATTCATCTTCAGAAATCAACTTGCACAAACCATTTCCTCTAACCAGATTAGAGGGCTTAATCTCCATGTCATACTCTTGGATCCTTGCAATCCAATTTCCTCTTTTGGCTTTGGGATCTTGTTGTGTCAAAATGGACTTGATTGCACTTTCGGGGACCATCACCACGGTGTGAGAGTTGAGTATGTAAAATCTGAAATTCTTCATGGCCTTGACCACTGCGTATGCATGCTTCTCTAATTGAATATAATTTAGTTCATGCTTCTTCAAAGGGCATCTCATGAAAGCAATAGGTTCTTCCAATCCTTCATCATTCTTTTGAACTAGGACAACAGAAAGAGTGTGCTCCGAGGCATAATAGTACATGATGAATTCCTTGCTGAAATATGGAGATACTAGCATTAGAGCTTTGGTAATGGCCTTCTTGATTTCTTCAGATGTTTATTTTCCTTCACTACTCCATTTGAAACCTGTTTGGGGCTTCATCATAGAGGTGATATGCTTTGTTAGTTCAGCAAATTCGGGGACAAAGCGGTGAAGAAAATTTACCTTCCCAAAGAATGAGTGCACTCCTTTCTTGCTGGTGGGAAGATATATTGCTTGAATATCACTTACCCTCTCAGGGTCAATATGTTCTCCATACCTATTCACGATGTGTTCCAAAAACTTTCCTTCTATGACTCCAGAGATACACTTCTTGGGATTTAGAGAAATGCCATGTTTTCTACATCTTGCAAGAATCTTCTCCAAGTGGAAGATATGCTCACTTCTCTTCTTTAAAAACATGGTTAAGTCATCAAGGTATATGACAATGCAATGCTTGAGATCTTTGAAATCCAGGTCCATGGCTCTTTGGAAGGTGGCTCCCACATTGATCAAGCCAAAAGGCATCTTCTTTGTAAGAAAAAGTGCCCCAAGGAGTTGTGAAAGCCATCTTGCTACAATATTCTTCACCACTTTAATTTGATTATACCCTGAGAATCCATCAAGAAAATAGAGCATCTTAGATCCAATAACTACTTGTAGGATATGATCCATGATCGGAAGAGGGTAATTTTCCTTGAGAGATTCCTAATTCAAATTTCTAAAATCTACACATATTCTGATCTCCCCATTTTTCTTTCTGACTGGTACAATGTTGGCCACCCATGTTGAGTGGTGAATGGGGAAAATGATTCTAGCATTCAGAATCTTGTTCACTTCTTCCTTGATAACATCAACAATATTTGGATTATAGGGTCTTTGCTTCTATCTCAAGGGCTTAACATCTTCAGAGGAATGGAATGATGCATTTCCTTCGATTGAAAATATTTGAGCTCGTCGTAAGAGTAGGCCAGCACATCAAAGTACTTTTTAAGCAAAGCAACGAACTTCCTTTTCTCTTCAAGTGAGAAGCATTTGCCAATGTTAACCATCATTGGATCTTTAGAAGTCCCAACGTTTTCCTTGTCAAAATCAGATGGATAGTGAGAAGATAGCTTTTCCTTTTCACGAATAAATCTATCATGCTTGTCAAACAAATCCTCCAGAGAGACTAGACCTTTGGGGATCTTGTTACCTTTCAATCTAATCATGCCTTCAACATCCACTCTTTAAATTTCATGTAATGCATCTTTAGCTATAACTTCTCTATGTGGATTAACACTTCCCTCAAAGAAGAGATTATTGAAGTTGTCTCTTTGCTCCAAGAAGGCTAAAATCTGATTGTCGCCATTGAAAAATTCCTAGTGATCTACGTTATAAGGTAAATTTGGTCCGAGAACCATCTCAATGGTTATCTTTTCCTTGCCAAAAGAAGGATGAGTCAATAGGGATGCTTGATAATGCAAGAGAATCAACTCTTTCATTTTTTTATCTTGGGATGGCTTTAATAGAGAATGCATCAAAGAATTCAATGCAATCCCACACTCTATTCCTGTAATGTCTGAGCCTTGGGTTCTTCACCTGGTATTCCTAGTGGATTTGCTTCACTATCACTTCTGCATCACCAAGGCATCTCATATTTTTGATTCCCATGTCTTCCGTTATACTTATGCCCAAGAGGAGAGCTTCATATTCTGTTTATTGTTGTGTTGTCAAATTGCATTTTGTATTCAAAAGGATGCATCACATTGGAAGGAGAGTATAACACAACACTAGCCCCTAAGCCTGCTTTGGAATGGCTTCCATAAAACTCTGTATTCTAGACCTGATCTTTCTATGATTCCGAGGAAAGTGGCAAGTCTTCTTCTCGTTGTGAAGTAAGGAAATAGTTTCCTAATCCACAATCTTGAAAGAGGATATTAGCTCTTGGGTCACTGGAACTTCTTACTGTAAACTTCATTTTTCTTACCGAGAGTAGCTTCTTCATCTCACCCTTTACTAGAATAGTTACAAAGGTCCAATCCATCTTTATCTCTCCACCGAGGTCTCTACAAAAAATTCTACTTAAGAGAATGCCAAAAGATGCTGGAATGTCTGCCACTAAGATGGTTAGAAGTACTTTCTTATCAGGGTATTCAACCAAAGCCACTTGTGCATCTTTTATCCTTCCTACTAGTGGTACTTTCTTAGACTCCATTGAATAACAAGCTCCATTAACTCGGTTAGTGTCAAATGAGATAATTGGCAATTTTGAGTGGCATTACGTTATCGAAGCTCCGGAGTTAATGATGCAATTTTGAGCTCGAAACCATTCATGAGAAGAGACAAGTAGAAGGGTTCCACCTTATCTATTTTGGAAGCACTTAGGCCAGCATGTTTTGAGAAGGTGGTGTAGATGGTGTCGGGAGCATACCTTTAGAATTTAAACTTGAGGGTATATAAATCGCTACTCGAACAAAATTGATTAGTCTATTAAATTGAGTAGGGTGTGTTTGCAAGTATTCAATCTCGAGAGCTGCACTTTGGTCTTACTTGCATGTTCCACAAAATCAAATGGGAGAATGTTAGATGAGGGGGAAGTTCCAAGAGTGAGGGAATGTTTACATAGTAAGGGTCTTTGAGGAACTTTGGTTGACTTGGAAATTGGATTGTCTTCATTGGAGGGAGGAGTGTTTTTAATAACTTGTGAGCTAGAAGAAGGAAAAGGTGACTTACTAGATATAACAGACTGATCTCTAGCAGCCATTTGGCCTGGTTTCATTTTGGCTGAATCCATTGAGGGTGGTAATGGTGAGCCTCTGCTAATGATATTCTTTTGTGTGGCTACTGGAGTGGGATCTTCTTTAGTTTTCTTTTCCTTTTGAGCCACGAAGGGTAGAGCATATTTCTTGGATTGAGCTCGAGTGAAGACAACACATGAGAAGCTTGGGGCTTCTTCTTCTTCTTCCCCATCATCAAAAAACTTAAATAAGCCATTGTGCATATCAACTTATTCAATTTCGAGGTAGCCTTCGTAATCCTCTGCTATTTCTCCTTCAAGTTCATCAATTTTAACGTCCTCTCTTGATTCTCTAGTGTCATAGATAGCATTGACAAGAGGTGCTTTAAGGGAAATTTGGTGAGAAGGTGGTGTAATGCTTTGTCTATCAGGGAAGTTTGGCCTCCTTGGAGCATTTTTCGTTGTCATTTGGGACAACTATTTCTTCAAGGAAACCAAATCATTTTCCATTTTCTAGAACATAGGATCTATAGTTACTGAAGCCAAACTTTGACCCTTTTGCTTCTCATTTGGGCCTTTCACCTTTCTAGAGAGGATTAAGTCATCATTAGTTTTAATGGAAAAGTCTTGAGCTTCCCTCAATGTGTTTGGTTGGGCTCTTCTGAGGAAGAAACCAACTTGATGGCAAGGAACTGATGAAGAATTTTCTCAGGTTGTTCTTAGGAGGTATCACATCTTCAAGGATTCTTCTTATTAATCTCACAAACTCGCTAAAAAGTACCTCATGGATTTAGAGCTTTCTTTCTTTATTTGGACTAATTACACCAATAGCTCTTGACCATCTTCAGTGCTCTTGAATCTATTTTCAAATGCTCTTCTAATATCTTCCCAACCAATAATAGATCTTGCAAGAAGCATGTAAAACCATTCAGCAGCCTTTTCCTAAAGTGATTATACAAATAGTCTTACTGACACATCTTCATTCTCAACTCCTAATACACCACAAGCAAGTGATGAATGCTACTACATGTTCTTCAGGGAGTTGAGAACCATCTCCCCTGAATTTGGGAAAATTCTTTCTACATCCTCTTGGAAGATCATGAAGAGGTTGTTAGAGGGAAAGCGGGCATGTGTTTCTTCCCATGGCACAATAGGCCTACGTGCTTCATGTTCATGGTCACCCATTTTGTTTCTATTTCTAGTTTCTGGTTAGCTAAGGCTACCTCTCTCTCTCTGTTGAGCTTGGAGTCTTGCAATTTCTTCAAGTTGAGCTCTAATCTCTTCCTCTCTCACAACCGAGCTATAACCTCTACTTCTTCTCTCTCCAACTCCTCGAAAAGTGGGGTCAATCACTCCCGCTTGCCTCACTGGGAGTATACCTTCTATCAGCCAACTTGAAAGTTTATTGTCTTCTCTTTCACAATTCTGAATTTTGTAGCACTTGTGAGATGATTTACACTCTACCAAATATGCCTAGTAACCTCTTTCAAGTCTGAAATGATTTCCTTTAGATATGACATAGCAAAGAAGGTTTTCTAGAAGGATTTGTAAGAATTTTGGGTTAAATCCATGTTGTTCATATGGCTTCTCAATCTGCAGTAACTCTTCTATTTGAATATTTTTGTATTTTTGGATCAAAAGGAATTTCAAACTTCAAAGTCAAACTTAATGATATTTTAAAACCTTTTGGTCATTTTTGGGTGCAAATGCCGCAACACTACCCCACGATGGGCGCCAAAAACTATTGGTGAGAAAGTTTGTCTTGTGGACAAATTTGTGGATTTCAAGCCAACGTTATGGGAATCTAAGTCCCTCTACATTTGAATGGTGCAGCTACCATTTTTTAGCATGTAAAACCAAAGTAGATTTATGGTGGTTTTTCAACTAGAGATCCACAGTAAACACTCCACTGCTCCTATGGCATTAATAACAACTCCTGTCATAGCAGTAAATCGATCTGAGAAAGGGGAGGGAGTGAGAATGAAGGAGGGGAAAATCAATGTTGTGGGTAGAGTGTCAAATGCCCACACACATAAACTAGAAGTTTCATTACATGCATTAACTAATAGAAGAAAAACAAATTTATAATTTCTAAGCACAAGACAGAATAAAACACGTTGGTCACAAAGCACCAATCAATTTTTCCATTGAGGGGACATAAAATTCCTTCCTTTTTTATTGATCTTAGAGTTGAAACTTGTACAACGAGTGGGAATAGAAGAAATAATGCAGAGGAGGAGAATATAAGAATACTAAAAATCATTTTTGTCCTTTGTTCGCAAAAACATGCTTCCAGTTTCCAAATTTGACTCGCCCCTTACAAAGACTTCAAAAACCATTAAATCGTTCGACCAAGCCATTACAAATAAATTTGATCATGTCCTCTCTTCCGCATTCCTTTACCACAAAGAAAACAGATTCGACAAGCCCAAAAAATAGATTTTATGTGTAAAAATGTGTTTTATATTTCAATTTTCCAGTTTGCATATGAACCATTTGATCCTTTTCCCTAATTTCTTTGAAATCGGGCCATCCACATGGCAGGAGAACATTGGAGCGGAGTCGGGGGAAACTTTTTGCATTTTTACATGCCAAGGACGTTTTCTCAATTTTATCCCACAAAAATCCATCAAAATTTAAAATTGAAGTGTCCATCGTGTGGAGAATTTCACCAACTTTCCATTGATACCAAAAATGTGAAAATCTGAGCTCTAGATCAAAAGATAAGGCCTCTTGAAGATTTAGGGCAAAACTAGAAAAATTAGGGCAAAATTTAGGTCTGCGGGCCAAAATTTGACCTTTTTCCCTCTTTTTTCAAATTGGGAAAATTTTCCCAAAATCTCCATGCCCCCACCAACCCGATGACATGTGGCACTTTGTGATTAAATGTGGGGACTTAATCAATTTTTCTCCATTCTCCTTTGTGGGCTTCATGGGTGGACTTTTTACCTTTGATTTTTTTAGCCAAAAGGCTAAGTGTTGAATTTATCTTTGTGCCTCCGCCAACCCACCAATTTCCTTGGCAAAATTTCCTCCTTACCTCCGCAGCCTACCAGGAAAATTTCCCCTCCAAACTCCACCGAGCCATAACTTGCAAAATACAAGGAGTTAGGAGGACTTCCTTACCTTTCTGGAAAGGGGAAAGAATTCTCTATCTGATGAAGCAATACCCAAAAATTTTGAGTGCCTGAAATGTGTAAAAATTTGATTGAGGCACAAAAGGAAGCTAGTTAACCCAAAATAAGAGGGAGCTTATTTTGGTTAACAAGTATGATCAAAACATGGAAACTTTGAGATAGGAGAAAGTTGTCTTGCTTGAAAACTTGCAATTTTCCCCTTTACACATTTGCAAGACAACACACCGGAAATGTCTTGTGAGAAATATATTGTAAGAGAGAATGTCACATGATGAGTGTAAGGTCCATTTGATTAGTAAACCCTTAGCAATCAAGTATGGAATGAGGAAATAAAGTGTGTCATAGGGTGATGAGTGTAGCGCGTAGAAAACAACGTAGTATATAAATGACCAAGTGATGAATATGGTATGTAAATGCGCAGTGTGGGAAATGCAATGTAAGATATGTGGTGTGTATAAAATATGTGATGTGTGAGATGCAATAGTAATTGTATATAGAAATGGAATATGTAAAGATGATAAGATGAAACTAGACCCATATGTAAGGGAATCTAGTGTAGTATGTAGAATGTATATGATGAATAAATGTGCTATGTGACTCATGTAATGTAGGAAATGTAGGGTGTGTAGACTATGGAAGATGCAGTAATAGGTGTAGATAGAATATGGAGTGATAACATGTAAATCTAGACCCATATATAATGTAACCTAGCGTAAATGTAGAATAGGTGGATGAAAATGGAAAACTAGACTCATATGTACTTGACGACTAGTGTAGTATATGAAAAATGTATGCTATGAAGATGTGTGATGTATAGGTGTAGGATAAATGGTGTGTACGATAGAATGTAAGTGTGTAGACCCTATAGTGCAATGTGTGGGGTTTAGTGTAATGGTAATCCCTCAACATCAATGTGAACTAAAGCACAAGAGTGTGTCATCGGGTATTGAGAGGGATAGGACGTATGAGAGTGATGACTAGGTAACTATGCGGAGGAAAGTGGTGGGGAACGTAAGTGTACCATATGATGGGTTTCCCCGACGATAGTGCAACTAAGAAACGCCGCCAATTAGATCATTGTTGTGATGATCAAAATTTCATTGGATCCGTGTCATAAACTTGATAAGTGATAGAATGAGTAGGATTGTAGAGGGATGTAGTGTGATGAAGGGTATAGGAATTCATCATGTATTATTCATTTGTAAAATTGATTGTTGGGTAGCCATGGGTGTACTAATGTGAAATGTTAAGAACATATACAGGAGAGAAATCATTAGTAATAGATGTAGTGTCGAAGGGCATGGGGAATGAAAGTGAAGAATGGCGTAGGTCAATTGTACGTCCAATATAATCGAGCCAAGACTTTCCTAGTGTAAATCATGAATCACGAGGGGTGAGTGCAAACGCATTTGTGAGAAGAAAAACCCATAAGCCATAAGCCATTGTGGTATGGAAGTAGCCGTGATAGAGATGTGGTGAATGAAGGGGTGGTAAGATGTCATTAAGCGTCAAGTCAAACCTAGGTAAGCAATCATGTGTACATATAGTATCAAAACTAGTGAGATCGAGAGGGATATGTTCCTAGAATGTCCTATTGATGTATAATGTGCATGTAAAGGGGGGTCATGAAACTATTTCTAATGGAGAATGAGACAAATTGTATTGAAAATGTTAAAAGGTCCCTTATATAGGACCATAGCATTAGTGGATGGAGGGTTTTTGAACCGGTATTCACCTGGGCCATCGCACAAATGTTTCTTTGAAATAAGAATTGTCCACACCAAGAGGAGTAAAATCAAGTTGTCGTAATGACTCATCAGTGAGTTCTATAACATCAACCTCATCATCATACTCGGTGGAAACATCAGTATGTGCGTCATCGGTTTGGGTAGCACTATCAAGGACATTAGTAGGTGGTGTGGGAGTGGGAGGGTAGCAGTAGAGGATGGCGGAGGTGGAGCACTAGCAGGGACAAATATAGTGGGTGAAATGATAGCCAAAGTGTGAGTAGATATAGCGGGAGGAGTAATGTCAGGAGTAGTGGAGGTGGGTGCACTAGATTGACCAACATCATATTTATTGAGGTTAGCATACGGGATGTGTTGTGGTGGTGGAACATGCATAGAGGTGATGGGATCAATGTGACAATATTTGAATGGTTCCGGATCAACGGTGATAGTGTGTTCATAGCCATCATGAAGGAATTTGACACATTGGTGCATAGTGGATGACATGGATTGCATGGTGTGAATCCAAGGTCGACCTAATAGGATATTGAATTAGAAAGAAGCATCGAGGATGTAGAATTCAGTGAGAACGGTTTTAGGTCCAACCCAAATATGGAGGGAAATAGTTCCTAGACATGTGTGAGTGGAAGAATCATAACCATGGATGAGGGTGGAGTTGTGGGAGATGAGATTATCATTGATACCTAATTGTTGTAAGAGAGAGTGGGCACAAAGGTTAACTGCAAACCCATTATCAATGAGGACACACTTAATACAAGTAGTACTAATGACAATGGTAATGAGAAATGGTGCACAAGGGTTATGTTTGGCAAAGGGAGATATATCCTCATCTATAAAGGAGATAGAATGGGGAAAACTATAGAGAGACTAAATGAGATGCACAAAAGCTTTGGTAGAGTGGTCACATTCAACGTGAATAGTGTGGAGGGTAGCCTCGAGTGTGGTTCAAAAATCTAGCGCATTGCGCAATAAGTCATAGAGTGATATCTTAGCTGGTGTATTCTTGAGTTGATCAATAATGTCGTAGCCTTTGGAAGTAGCTAATGGAGCAGCAGGTATGATGGGTGGTGGTAGAGAAATGGGTGGAGTGAGTTGGTGGAGTAATGCGAGTGTGACGAGTAGTAACTACATTGATAGATGGGTCGATTTGAGACGCGATAAAGTGAGGAGGGTGTTTTATACACACATGCATAAAGTTGGTGGTGGTAGTAACTATATTGGTGACTTTGGTAGGTGTATATGTGGGATAAGAATATTGGGCCATAACTTGGTAAGGAGATGACATGGTGCAAAAAGGTGTGAAAAATGAATGCAAAACCCTAGAAGGTGCTAGAAAGAGACGTCGGGTTCACCAAAATGATTAACTAAAATTAAACTAAACTATGAAAGTATAGTCACTAGTTAATCTAAATAGGAGGACTAAAACGTTGTATAAATGAAACTAAAATAGTATGGAACAATTGTAATTAATTATTCTAAGTGAAATAAAACCCTAAGTATGCAAGAGAAGGAAAGGAAATGGCTTAGCTAATTCGAAGAGACTGCCGTATGTCCGGAAATAAAACTGGAAGTGCAGACGGTCACCGAAGTCTCACAAGACCAGATCTGGAAGATCTAAACTAGCCTGGGGTGCTCAGGAAGGTACAGGGGTGCCTGTCTCTGTAAATGCTCAAAATCTAAATTTTGTATGGTCACAGGATGATATGATACTCTGTCTGTCTGCTGTCAGACTGGGTTCACTAGACTACGCCGAATGTGGTGAATAATCAAATGACAACCTGCAATACAAAAGGAAGTATCAAACCCTAGGAAAAATAAAGATGCAGAATGAATGGGTTGGATTGACTCACCGCCAAACTAGTGGTCTTATCACTGAGCATTGCACTACATTTCAGACCCGGATGTAGTTCTGGTGTGTGTGTGTGTGTGTGTGCGCGCGCGCATGTCGTGGTCCTAAGTGTTCTCGTGTCGGTCGTACTTTGTGAAGTAGTAATGAGCAATAATAACCATAGAAAATGTAATAAAGCATGTGTGCATGGAATAGAATAGAATCCCTCCCCTATGGTGTGTGTGTGTGTTGATGTAAATATCCTAGCCT
Organism: Taxus wallichiana var. yunnanensis; assembly: GCA_018340775.1. Lineage (NCBI taxonomy): Eukaryota > Viridiplantae > Streptophyta > Pinopsida > Cupressales > Taxaceae > Taxus > Taxus wallichiana. Next base: position 850,239,179 of record CM031242.1, on the reverse strand, counting down.
TGATGCATGGCACTATATGGATGTAACTCTAGATGGAGTGATAGTAGTATGTAACGTTAGGACCCTCATTATGGTCTTCTAACTTTATATTTATAGGGTTCTCAAGTTTAATTTCATAATTAACACCGACATGGCCGATTGGGAATAGATTAAGAATGAAAAACAACTAGAAAGGCCCCAAAAGAAGTGGGAAACGAGAAACATAGATTAGGGCACCTAAGGTGTGGGACCAGTGGTGGCCCAAAGATAGTCGGGCACCCGATTTTGGGCTAGAATGGCGAGCAATTACAAAACAGTGGATAAGTATAGAAAAAAATACGTGGGAATGGAGAAATAAAATATAAGAAAAAGATGGCCAAAATGTGGGATTAATTAGTACTTTATTCACTTGAGAACCTTCTAAATAGTAGTATAAGACCAAGCTAAATAATTCCTAAAGTGCATGATTTTGTGTCTACAAAGTATGATTCAAAAACAATAATATGAAGAAATGAAGAAAACTAACATCAACCCCAACCTGAAAATATAGAATAATGGAAAATCTAGTTGTGTTATGTTTTGTCCCCTCGGTTTGTCTTTTCAATCTCCTGTGTTCACATGAGTCTAAGGGATTGGGAATGTAGTAAAAGTAGAAGTGAGAAGGCGTTGGAGCAATGGCAACTTTATAGCAAAGATGATAACAATGAAGGTGGAAGAGAGATAGCATAAGTGAACAAAGCTTGGCTATATAATTTCCAAAGCAAGAATGTGGTAGCTCAACAATACAAGATTACACAAAATGATCTCTAGCCTTTTACTTGAGAACAAGCAATGATTTTATAAAAGGTTGGCTAGGTTGTGCACTAACACACTTGGTAACCATGGGGTGCCTCATCAACACATGAAAGCATAGTTTGAACAATCAATTACAAATCACAAGTGGAAGAGGAAATTTCCACAAGTCACTCAAGCTTGAAATCAGTTAAAACGGGTTAGAAACATGCTCAAAAAGTGAACTTAAGTGAAATAATCACATGTCAATTCTTGGGTGAAGATTATGGAAAAAGTGAATAGAAATGCCACCCTGTACAAAGCGGTGGTTACAAACCTTCGCTTTCCCGGGAAGCGATTATAAGATCGCAGCCTAAGCAAGGTGGTGGTTTTGCAGCTAAAGGCCAAAACCAAGGTGAAATGGCGGAAGTTGAGACCATGAATAAGTGGTTAAGTAAGGAAAACTAAGCTACAAATATAAGTCAGTAATGAGGTTTAGGAGATTGAACACCTTTGGAAAAGAATTGAATCATCATTGGGGACGTTTTGTAACTATTTTCCACAATGTTACATGTGCAAATTTGGGTTCGTATTAAACCCTAGGAAGAATGATGCATATCGAATAAATGGAAATAGGAACCTTGATGTAACTAGGCATTGGGAAAAGTTTGAAAGAATAGGTGGAAGAAATATCCGAATTTATGATCAAGAGTTGGGTTTCACCAAATGATTTAATTTAATTTGAATGAAATCTTATTGCAGATTCACTATTGAAATAAATGATTTATAATTGTTGTAATACAAGAATGACACAAGAAAAATAATATATAAAATATTAAACCCTAGCAAGAGAGGGAGATAGAAGAACTTAGCTAATTTATTCATTATCTAGAACTCGATATGGGTTGGGAGAAGTGATTAATAAGATGCAAAGAATGTTGTAATTAATCTCTGTAAAATTTTCAACTCACAAACAATGACAATGGATGACAAGGGTACCAACAATGGGACAAGGGTGTTTAGGTCTTGGTGACTCGGACTTGGGCTCTTGTGACTATGCGTAAATCTCTGGATCTATTTTATATCAGACGCAAGGGTGTCACATTTGATCTTTGTTAATATCTTGTTATGCGTATTATCATCGCCGAAGGTACTGTGAACTTGTAAAAGAGAAATTCACTTGCACAAGCCCACAAACCGCATCAAACCTAAAAAGGAAAATATAGAATGGCGATTCGGATCGACCCAACGGTCACCCCAAGAGTGAAATTACAATCGAGCACTACACTACATCTCATACTCCGTGTAGTTCTTGTGAGTGTGTGTAGAAATTATGCCCTAGGACGCCCTTGTGTAAGTTGCACTTGATAGTGGGTCGTAGCCTAAAATGTGGCAATGTAGTAGAATGTGTAGATTGAATAGAATGAAATTCCCCTTCCTATGTTGTGTATGCATAGTATGCAGCCCTTATCCCTTGAATGGATGTTAGATGGATGCCTTGGAGTGCTTTAGGTTCCTTTTGAATGCAAGCTTAGGTGATGATAGTCATGCACTTAGTGTTTGGTCCCTTATTTTAAACAGATAACTATGTACTAATATGATTACCTTGTTTGAATTTCATAAGTTAAAACCTGGAAGGCCGACCCATAAGTGAAAAAGATACCCAAAATGATAAAAGAGACCCAAATGGATCAAGTAAGATAAGAAATGGTTAGGTGCACTCAGAGGGGATAGGAGTGCCTTGGCATTGTTGTCCTAGCTGGGCACTAGTGTCTAAAGCCATAAAAGATAACTCAATAAAATCTCGGCTGGGTCAGTAGGGTGTGTAAGACCAATTAGAAAACAAGAAACAAAGAAAAAGAGGCAAAAGATAGTCGTCAATTACTAGTTTTCTTGCTTATGAATGTTAGTATGCTTTTAGGACCTAGAAATGTACCGAATTACGTTATTTTATATCTACATAAATATGTCACCTACCTTTCATGAAATGTGTGAAGGGTGCTTACATAGTAAGCTATCACCAAAAACCCTTCCTCAGTCATGTTTTGAATCAAAAATCCACATAATCCATGGAATATTTCCATAATATTATTAGAGTAACTTTTTTTTTAGTGTATACTATGTTTATTATTGCACAATTTGGTCATGTTTTCATATATGTTATCTATCATTCTTATCACATTTAAAAAGGCTTAGAATAGATAATGAAGATATATATCATATATGTTTTTGATAAAACATTTCTAAATTCTAATTTAGTATGTGATTACTAAAAATAGTATTATATGCATATCAAATGACAATTGGAGATGTCTTTGTGTTTGTATTAAAGACAATCAATACCAATCGCATCTAATATATATTTTGTAAAATTAATATGAGCTCACATTATTCAACATATTAGTAATATAACATGGTTAGTTATTAATCATAATGTTATTTAAGTTGTTATACAATTTGTGTTTAACCTATATATTTAAGTCTTATAAATGGTTAAAAGTGAAATCAATACTCGATTTATATTATTCTTATTATATGATGTATATATGGATACTATGACTCTAACCATGTTGATGTTGTGTTAGATATAAAATATACAACTGGATATGTGTTCAAGTTTTTTGGTACATGTGTCATTACTTGAGCGATTAAAATCAACCAATAATATCCATTTCTTATGTTTAATAAATTATTTTATTGGTTGATTTAATTGCTTGACCTCACAAGACTCGCTTTGGAGTGTAGGACTCACCTAAGCATTAGCATGGGACTCATCTTAAAGTGCAAGACTCACACTATGGAAGCGTAGGACTCATATGAAGGAAGCAAAGGACTTGGACATCAAGGATAAGAGTTGATCTAGTTAGCACATGGGTTTCATGATGAAAGGAGCATTGAACACATGTTATCATCTAGTCATCATGTGATTTGCATGGATTATGAGAGTCCTTGATATAACATCAAGTTTGATTAGAAATGTGGAACAAATGGACAACACAAACTAGTAGTCACCATTATTCAAGGGATTCAAATGCATGAGCCTTTGACATCCTCTGAAATTGCTAAATCATCTCAGTTGAGCGTTAATCAAGGACTCCACTCAGAGTTAACAAGACAAAACCTAAAAGTGTGACATGCACTTGTTCTTTCAAAGTTGTAACTCCTTAACAAGTAGTTGTTCTCGTAGAAATTTGTTAGTTAATTAGTAGTTAGTTATTAAAAATAATTAGTCCTCTTTTAGAGTGACAAGAAATTTGTTTATTATAAAAATCATTTGTAGTAGAATTAGTGTGGTTGGTTGTTGATGAAAGAAGTATTGTATTACATTCAATAAAGTGCATGATTCTGAGTTAAATCATCTGGTGTAATTCTCTATCTTGAAATTGGATCAAAGGGAAGGAGCAAGGGCCACTTGTCCCCAATGTGAAGGGAAGCATTACTTGTTTGTTCAAATCTCTGTTTATTCAACATTTGCTTAGTTACAAGAATTCCAAAGCACTTTCAACATTTCAATTCATGAATTTAGTAATCTTTGTTTTATCATAGAAGTCATTTCTTAAATACAAAATTAGAAATAGTATTTGATTAAATTCAATAGTTAATGCATGTTTAGAACAGTTTCAATAATTGTCTTTTCATTGCAAACAATAGAGGAGACTACCTTAGACCGACAATTATGAGATAATTAAAATACAAATATCAACAACGCTCATCACCATATATATAAATATTTAATAGATATAATTTTATAAATTTATTTAATTTAACAAAAAAATTAAAAGTTTATCCCTCACTTTCATTCCCTGCCCACCCCATTTTCTAATCTCTATATTAAAACATTTTAAAGGTATGATTTTACACAGAAAAATAATAAATAAATAAAAATGAATTATTAAAAGAGAATTTACAATAATTATGGAAATCTAACTCGGCCTTTTTAAATTTATGGTTTTTTGGGATAATATTTAAGTATTTTGTAATATTGAGGTTAGGTTTGTTGGATGGATAATTTTTGTGACTTGTAATTAAATTATTGTCTATAAGATTTGTTAATATCTAAAAATATCTTTAACTAGTATATATATCTGAAATATGTATATCTAAAATATGTTAGTATATATCAATTTTAAAGATTTTTATCTTAAGTTTTTTTCATATTATATTAAATAATTCATTACATTTTAATTTAGATTCGATTAGTGACGTATGACATCAATCTAGTTACATTATTATGTTTTGAAAAAATGGTTTTGAAAAAAATGGTCTCAACTTTACCATATGGCAAAGTTAATGCTTCTCCAAGTAAAAAAATTAAAAATATAGTTAAATGAACATCAAATATGAAATTAAAACATTCAACACAACATCCTACCCTTACTTTCGTTATAGTACTCCTTCTAGTGTAAGTGTAATTATAAATTTTTTGAAGAAATTTAATTTTACAATCTTTATTATTAACTATTTTTTTAAATAGTAATTTAAAAAACTAAAAATATGATTAATATATTAACTTACTTTTAAAAAGAATCAAAATTTGCACTCTATCATTATATTGTTCTCATCTTAATGATGGCTAAATGTGATCCGAAATGTTGATTAAATAAATTGTACATAATTTTACTCTAAGAGTTCCTTTTCGAGTCTCTCTATACTATATAATTTTTTGTTGTAATAAATTGATAGATTTCTGAAATGTTGATTAAATAAATTATATACAATTTTATTCTAGAAACTCTTTTTCTAATTCATATAAACTCTAGATGTCTTGTATAACTTTTTGTTGTAATATATTGAAAGATCTTTGATTAAATAAATTCTATACAAAAAAATTTCCAACTCTTTTTGGTTGTATAATTTATTCTTACAATATATTAATGAATTTCTTAACTTAATAAAAATGTTAATTAAATGAGTTGTACAAAATTATATTGTAGAAACTCTTTTTCTAATTCATATAAATAAAATGTTGTATACCCTTTTTTTTGCAATACTTTTATTTTATAAATTGAAACTATTTTCCTAATTTATATGGACTCTCAAAATACTATATAACTCTTTTTTTTTAATATATTATATATTTAATTATAGAAAATTATACACCGTATTTTTATAATATATTTTATATTTAATTATATTAGTCCGAAAGTAGACTTCAAAGTGAAACAACAAACAATGATATTACCTACCCACAAAACAAATAATATTGGAAACCTCTTAATCTATTAAACTTATACAAGGAACCATTCCACACAACCAAAAACAATTGTAAATGTCATTCAACAAGACAACGACAATGTCACACGTCTTACTAAAATAATGTCAACCACCTCCGCAAACTTATATTATTTTTTGCCATTATGCATAAGCAATGACGCATTCCAGGGTTGACCGTCCAGTTAATTCATTGCTTTCAAAAAAAGAATTGGCTAACATGAGCCAAAGAAATGCTAAGTTAAGTTATGTTAACTGTTTTGTTTATGTTTTAAAACATTTATGGAATGTAGAAATGTGGGATTTGAGTTGAGAAAAATACATTTGAATTCTAACATTTGTAGGAGCTTCTTTACCATTTCTCCACTCTTATTTAAATGGATAGAGTCGACGTCTAGGTGAATTTCCATGGTTGGTTTTTGTCATTTCTCCTCGTGGCCGTATTTTGTTAATTCCATGGAGCAAAAAGAACAAAGAAGATGAAATTGGGTGGGAACCCATCCCATACTCAACTCATCCTAGTTCTCGCTAGGGTGATAAGCCCAACAGCCCTCCGCCTCCTCCTCCGTCCGCCATGTTTGCCACCGCTGCAGCCTAGTTGTTTGGGTCCTTGTTTTGTTTCCTCTTTTTTATTGGTGTTCACACTTTTATTGTGGTTTTGATGTAGTCTCACCTTTTCTCGAAGCCTAGCTAGCTCGATTTAATTGGCATTATGGGGTGTGACTTTCTACCCATTTTTGTGCGATCAACGTATATATATATATATATATATATATATATATATATATATATATATATATATATAATACATTTTTCAATCAAAAAATCTAAATAATACAAAAACGTACTATCATTTTGTGAAATGATTATATATACACAAAACCCAATCAATTTTACCGAAGTGATTAAAATTAAATTATATTAGCTTCACAAAATAGAATTGATCACTTCCAATAGTCAATCACTTTACTGTAATTAAATCATAGATAAAATCGATTCCATCACTTTACTGAACTGAATAGTAAATACAAAACCTAATTCACTTATCAAAATTGAACTCAATTCGATTCTAATCACTCCGCTCAAATAAATAGGGTTCACTTTACAAATTTGAATTAGGTTTTGTGTAAATCTCGTAGAAATTGGGATCCCAGCCCCCAAATGCCTTTTTGTGGACATATGGAAATGATCTTGCATATCTTTTGGTTTTGTCCCAAAGCTCAAATTCCCTGGAACTGGATCTATTCATTTTTCTTTCCTTCACGGCCTCACCGCTTCACTTGGCAAGTATATCCTTTTGGGAGATAATCTCAAACTTCTACCTATGTTCACCCAGATTTGGTATGTTTTCAGAGGGGAGATTTTGTTTTGGATATGGAAAGAAAGAAATGTTTTTTTTTTCTTTGCTAATTCTGCAGTTGATCAATCTTTCTTGGTTTATAATAAATATATGATGATCTCCAATGTGCTTCTGCATATTCAAGTTTAGGCCAACAAGGTGGCGCCGGAGGCGATCACCTCTAGACCTGTTGCACAACCGGGGAAGCCCCATGCAATGTTGCCAGAGTGCCTCTGTCTCCCACCAGCGTTCCTTGCCTTTCGCCCATGGTGGCCGGGCGCACTGGTCTCAAGTCTCAACGACGTGGTTTCAATCGCGCTCGTCGCTCCCGAGGCCATTACATCATCACAATTACTCACCAGCCGCCGCTATGGCTGTGGCTCTCCGCGCAGATCGTTGACTCGTCATGTGGTGGGGCTCGCCACCTTGCCAACATGGGTGGGGCTCTCCTCCTATCGCCGCCGCACCAAGGCGCATGGAACCCACCACCACCATCAAACAAATTCCCTCGCCTCAACCTTGCCATTCCTACTCGCGGGGAAGTGGACTCGGAGGAAGAAATTGTTGCTGGTTGGGAGCTTCCAGATGTTGGCAAGGACTTGCCTGGTTCGGGGTGGCCGGATGATCAGGATCCGCCCGCCTCGGGCATGTTTGTTATGCTGCTTGATTGTGTTTTTGTATGTTTTTAGGCGATGCCTATTTTATTGTACTCTCCTAGGCTCGGCCTAGTTTGACTCTCGTTGCTCTAGGCTCGGCCTAGCTTTGTTTGTGGTTTTGGGGCGTGCTCTCATACTGCCCGCTTTTTTGTTGAAAGTCATCTTGTATCGTATTGAATTGAATTAATATAATAAGAAAAAATATATATTCCGCACAACTGTACTCCAAGACCAATCTCAAAATCGAATACCAAGATATCAACCCCGTATACCTAAATTTTAGGCGGAACTACAATACCATTTAACAACAACAAAAAATACATTATAAATTACCACCAACTGGTAACTTCTAATCAACACCAGCGGTGTTTTGTTAAACATATTTTCAATGGCATATACTGAATTGTACATCAAGGGACAGGCATGCATAATAATTAATCTCAGACTCGGTAATATATGCTTTCAAAAGCTTATAATCAGTACTACACATACATTACTCTGGTCACCTGTGGAAAACAATGGCTCATTCATGAGGGTCAGGATTGAAGGAGCAGAAGAGAACTCTGATTCCATCTTTAAATCAGGATATAACATAAGGAATAGCCAGTATATATTACTGCTATTAGGACAGAATACCCTGTTTTACATACAACTGCATCCCATTTTCAAATGGATGCCTATTATATGAGAAGATTCAATCTGTGCATTTATGGATTGAATCAGTTAAAAATATACAACCAGAGAAAGAGAACAGGTATATTGATGATAATAAAACTAATATCAAGGTTGGGGAGAACTAGAAGTATCAAATGATTTCCTGCGTACTAACAGGCAGGTTATTTTGGTAGGGTGTCCAATAGCTTTATTCAGAGTGCAAAGCACATAATCTGGCTTATGTAAAGTAAGATTCAATTGGTCTTCCAACTGTGAGTTCTGTTGCATCCAAGAGAACATGCCAAGTGCTTCTGTGGGCCTCTGAAACCCAGTGCAAGGAATACCTGATGCCTTTAGCTTTGCGGGATAAGCAAACAATCCCTTGGGTGAATGTTTACATTTTCTTCTGAAATATTGGCTAAGCATTGACCCTGCTATCCTCAGATTCAACCAGCTTGCAGGAGCAGGAATAACCTTGGCTTCCTTATATGCTGCAAATTCACGGATGCAATCCACATCCTCGTCTAAAATAGTCATGTAGAAGTTTCCCCTGAAAAAGGGATAGCTCTCGCCTACTAACATAAGGGCTTCTTTGTGACCTGGTGTAAAGACAACCATATAATCATCATCTGTCAGTCCACAGTGCCTGAGAACTCTGTTTCTGGCATGAATCTCTGGTATTGAAATGGAGCTTTCAGGAAGGAGGCCTTCTTTGTGAGTATGTCTTGGAGTCTAGAAGGCTCCAGTTGGGTTTTTCCCAGATCAGGAGATTGCTCCCAAAGGTAGGAGAAATGTCCCTTGAATTTCTGGGGGATTTACGTCTGTCATCAGACATGGATCCATCATCGGAACTGGGTGTTGTTGGCATGGAAAGATTGTTTCCGTTTTCAATAATCCATCCTTCATATTGTTCTGGGTAACGAGCAAATACATACTGTTCTACATACTTCATTTCTGATGGAGTGATAGGACCAGACCACCTCAAGTCCAATCCATGCAAGGAAGACATGGCCTCTGCAACAATGTGTGGTGGTATTATACACTTTTTGGCTGCAAACACAAGTATAATCAGAATTCATGTAGCTTTGCATCACAAATCAAGCAAACAAATCTAGATGCTTTAAAAGCATTGCCCATCTAGAAAGAGGCTATAAGGTGAGAAGTCTAAAAGGGTGGACTATAATCACAGTTGCTCCCCCTACTAACAAATTTTTATGGTGTTTGTCTGATTATTGTAAAAATTCTCAAGAAAAAAATCATTTGACTTATGTGTACTCGTAGAAGACATCTTGAAATGAGCCTTACACCCAAAAAAGGGAAAACAAAATCCCACCGAAATTAACAATCTAAATTTTCCAGATGGGTTTTATGAGGTCTTACCCCTACAATCAAACTGTTGGTTGCTCTTTCCATGTTGTTTGATCTTTCCACCAACTTAACTCTGTGATCCAACTGCAAATGAAAAAATATATTAATAATTTATCATACCACTATGTATACTCAACCCATGAGTTGTGGGCACTGGTAAGTAGTTGAGACAGATATAATTCAAGTTTTGAGATTCATCAATAAAGACCCTTTTTCCAGTCAATGTCTGTCAAAACATTGAGAGGTCCACTGATAGAGTGGAATAGACACCTAAAGTTATAACTAGCTCAGATCCTTGTAACTCTGTAACCCACAGCTCCTGGTCTGAAACTGACTCAAAAATGAATATACCATTATGCATTTTTGCATTCCTAACATCGTTTAGTATTCATCCATATCTGCACTCTATTCTCAATATACTCATAGATAAATAGCTGCAAAAACAATGATGGTGGCTTGGAAAAGTTCAAGCAATGACCCAAATAATTACGTCTGAAACTCACTAATAGCAGCCAAAACAAAGCTGACTGAAAAAAAACATTGAGTGTGGATATAATCTATTGAACAAGGCTGAAATCTATTTATTTTACACTGCAAATTCTAGATTTCAGCAGTTTAGCTATACCTTGGATGCTCCTCCATCGCCGAGTACAGATTTAGGAGAAGTGTCTAAAGATCCCATTTCTCCACAATCCACTGTAGGAGCTTGTGCTTTCAATAAAACAATTCGAGCCTAAAAATTCAGTACCAGTTTCTATACTTTGAAGGAATGAAATAATGGAATTGAGTGCACACACTATTGTGAAAGAAAATAAGATTTGATGGGTTGGAGCCGGCTGAAAGGATTGGGTCAACAGCACAAAGAATCAATCTAGCTGCAAAACTTGCTCAATTTCAGACATGTCTTTCATTTGCGAGTCTCAAAAGAGACAAAAACAAGCCAAAATAAAGTGTGTTGAAGAGAATATAATATGACAGCCATTTGATGAGTGGGTTAATGGTATACTGGTAAGAATTATGCTACACTAGGTAAAATTATGCTATAGTATTTATGTTTTTTTTTTTTTTTACGATATTAAATATGAAAGAATATTTCTAATTATCATTTTCACTTTTCAATATTAAAATTTTAAAACTTTTTTACTACATACTGTTTTTAATTATATATTTTATGTATTTGAAAGTTCCAAATAACATTATATATTCATGAGTTATAAATTAGAATAACAAATTTCAATATTTATTAGTCATGTGAAAAGTTGTTTTTAAATTTCAGTCCATTTGACTCTCTTTTTTTTCTTGAAGTCAATTAAAAATAGTAATATTGAATTATATGGTAATGTTTAGGCCTTTTTGTTTTTCAAGATAGATTTATTTTGAGACCGACACAATGGTGCAACTATATTATTGATGTCATTTTCTAAAAATTAATGGGAAATTGACATAGAATGTAATTTAGTTACTAATCAATGCAATATATGAAAAATCTATGACATTCTTTCTCCCCTTCAAACTAGAATGTTTTACCTCGCATCATATTTTGTTTGGAGAAAACCCTCGAATGCCTCACATGTTTTCCCAAATTTGGCATGCTTTCAGAGGGGAAATTCTCTTCTGACTTTGGAAAGAACGAAATTTTTGTTTATTTGTTAATGTTGAAGTTGATCAACATTTCTCTATTTATAATAAGTTAGTGGTAATCTCCAATGTATTATTGCAGATTCAAGTGCAAGCGAACAAGGTGGCCCTCAAGGTGGAGCACCTCCAAACTCTTCTCCGGCATTGGGGCGACGCCCCTTGCGATGTTGCTCGTGAACCGTCATCCCCTCTCGGTGTTCTCCACCCCATGGTGGTCATCCCCGAGGTAGTTGTCAAAGTCACTCACAACATCACTCTTTCAAAGAATACTCGTAGGTCCCCCCACACACGGTCAATAACCTCCACGGAGGAGCTTTTCTCCTCCACCTCAAGCTCGCCACTAGGGTTGGGGTTCCCCTCATCACCCCACCAAAGACGAACGGGGCTCAAGCCGCGCACTGCGGCGATACTGGAGCCTCCCACCTCCATTGGATAAGTACCCTAGGACATCTCTTGCCATTTCACCCGCTCGAGGCGCTGCTGATGATACCGAAGAAGGGAGCCAACCTAGGTCTGGTTGGGATGTGTCGAACATCGACAAGGACCTCCCTAGATCCGGTTGGCTTGATGATCATGATCCACCCTCTATTGGTCAACTCTTTCAGGCGGCATCATAATATCATTGCTTCAATGTTTATTATTATTTTGTTATAGTTGACTTTCCTAAGCTAGGCCTAGTTTGATCGTGTGGCTTTGGGGCGTGCTTCCATACCACTGTTTTTTTGTGAATTATCTTGTATCATTTTACTTGTTAATATAATATAAGATCCTATTCATCAAAATTGATATGTACCAACCTTAAATTTGAAGTCTCTTTTACCATCACAACACAATTAACTACCTTCACTTTTTGTTGATTGAAAATCAAGTCTTTTGTTAATAAGAAATTAAAGTACACAACTAACCATTCAAAAAATCTTAGTATAACTAAACAAAGTTAATCCAAAACTTTCTACGCGAAGAAGTGTAGAATTTAAAACAATTTTGTTTCCAAATAATGTAACTAAATTAATGTCATTTACCACTACTCATATAAGAAATTAATAATCAAGTGAAAACTCTAATATAAGAGATCTCTAAAGCAAAATCTCTAAACATATTAGAATTAGATATGGTTAAGATATATAGCATTTTAAAAATAAACAAATATAATCTCAACTAAGATCGAAAAAACCTTCAAGGTATAACTAGTAGTGGCTGAATACTCTGGATCGACTCCAACACTAAACATCTGTAAAGAATCAACGTTTTCACACTCCACAATATAAATCATTATTAAAATAACTACGCAAAAGTGACATTTCATATCAAAACAATGTGATTTATCATCAACTTCAAAAACTATGATTTGAGTCCAAAGAAAGTCTAACCTTTGAGCTGTCAAAAATACACATTAATACATGTCACTCTTAATCACCCACTAGTAAAAATTTTATGACAAAAAAAAAAACTAATAATCTAATTTGTGAGTATAGTAGCTATTCCATTGTTGGCAGTTTTCACCAACGTATTCCTTGATGTTATCCATGGGTGACGAACCAGTGGGCCACATAACTTTGTCATCCATTCGACCAGAGAACAGCTTGGGCCCTAGGATTTATAAAAATACTCTTCCAAACTGTGACTACATAATATTAAACGTTAGATTTGGGAGTGGGTTGGCAAGGATGATGCGAAAATGGCGCTGTCATTTGGCTCCACTGAAGTTTCCCTCGAGGTTCCTCTTTCCTATTTTCTTGAATATACAACATTTTATGTTCACAACAGGCTAAATTGGGCTGAAATAATCTTGTGCATAACGCGTGAAATTAGACTTACTTTCAAGAGTTGCTTTCAAAATCTTGACACCAGATCAGATGATGAAGGAGGCGGTGGTTATGCCATGGTTTTCATTTTTATTTTTTTATTTTTTTATTTTGTTTTTCTTCCTATTGGACCAGTCCTCCATAATTGATTGCTTTCTTTTATTTTCGTGATCCAAAAAAGGACCTATTGGTGATTAAATCAATGATTACAACCATGGTGCTAGATTTATTGGGAGCCAAACCCAAAGTGATTGCAGATTATTAACCTCAATAAAATCTTATTACATATTATATAGTTACTTGCAAGGATGAGAGAAGTTCAACTTGATGCAAAGAATATTGAACTTTTGACTTTAATCATAAAAATATGAGAATAAATAATGATTCTTTCTTGTAAACAAAAGTTTGGGTCATTTTCTCGTAGACAAAGTCATAGGTCATCTTGATATGAATTTTAAAAATGTTGGTCAAATTTATTAAAAAAATTAATTTTTTTTAAAAAACATTTTTAATTTTTAAAAGTTATAAAAGAGAATATTTTAAATTGGTTTTAAACAATTAATAATATTCAATCTAATTTATTGTTTGTATGCAAAGAATTATGTAAATATTTATAATATCTTTCATACACACTTCAAAAAGACTCTATAATATTTATTATTTGTTAAATGGTATGATTTTAGTGTCTTTTATTTATGTTGAGTTTTGAGACATGTTATTTGGAGCACCCTAGTGCTAATGGGCCACACTTGTGGTCATTTCAAGTGAGAATGTCTTTTTCACCTTTTGATCATTAGATATCAGTTTGTGTTTATAAATACACAAGTATTATGGTTCTTTATACATATAGAGATTACAAAAGATTTTGGTAGAGCGTTGTTGGGAACTCATAGACATTTTAGAGAGATCAAAGAATCATTAGAGAATTTATCATTCTTTAAACATTGTTTTTACCATGAAGCACCTTTTGACCCACGACATAAAATTATGTCTATCACTAAATCATTGTCAATTATGTAGTTTAATATTTTGTACCTATTGTTTATTTCTTAGGGATGTAACAATTAGACAATGATTAAAAGTTTGGTGGCGGTCATGGAAGACCCCTAAACATTTTGCTTAAATTTTAAATATTGTTGGCAATTTAGGGAAGTGGAAGAACCTTTTTCGGGAAGGTCACATGAATCATGACAACACAAAATCATAAAAAAGGAGTTCAAGACCTATCTAGCATGAAAATACATTCATCAATTCAATTGACCCTTATTTTTAAAAATATTTGCATCAAACCCCATGTTTTGTACATGTCTAGGGTGCCCTAGACATTGTACATGTGTCTGTAATCACTTCCATATGTCTTAGCAAGGTCTTTATCACTTCTAGGTGTGCTTTTCTCTGACAAATCAAATTCAATCAATTGTCACAAGAGTTCACAATATTCAAGACTTCTTTATTTAGAAATATCAATTAGGTATTATTGTTATTTTTTCACATATTTGTTATGTTTAGTTGAAAATAATTGAGTTATTTGTGTTAAATTTAAGTGTAATCCACTTATCCCGGATACATTTTGGTGATCTTTCATTATCTTACAATTTTTATAGTCTATTAGATTTGAAATTCTCTTATTTTTCATAGCAATTTCATTACAAGCTCTTATATCTAATTACAATGGCTTCTATTTTACTTGATTTTTTTACGTCACAAAATTTAAATTATTTCCATAGTTAAAAATTATGACAAACCCTAGTATATTATCGAATATATGATTTTATTTAATGTGTATATTGCAAAATCAAAATAAAATTACATCATGGTGTATAATGTTCATTCTAATGTTTCAAATGCTAACAAATGTATATTTTCAAGAATGTCCCCTAGAATATTTTTTTCCTTAAAGAAATAATGTAAAGGATGAATGTGCTTCTAATGTTATAGAAATGTATCAATATGAATATTGTTTCTCTATTGCATTGTTCATGTATGTATCATTTACACTCTAGTTCCATTAGTCAAGCATTTCATGGTGATAGAAAAACCATAGCGCATCACCCCAAATTACAATAATTGATGCATGGTGGCTTATAAAGAGGTCAACCTTACACTCGAAACAAGGGATAGAGTTCAACCTATAACAAATCCCTCACCAAGTGTCGAGTTACCAAAGTACCCACAAAAATTCCTCAAGCACCGAGCCTTAGATTACAAGTGGAAAAATATTAAAGATAAATTATTGTGGATCAAATTTTTTTATTGAAAAGCATAACCATATATTAAATAATGAAGTACAATGCTAATCATACAAAAATGGGTGGAAAAGATCACACCCCGTATGCAAGATCAAAGTAGCCATAAAGGCTACGAGTAGCAAAGTGTCATGTCAAAAGACACATTTTCAATCAAAAAAGCTTAAAACAGATAAGCGAGAACAGAAAAACTCCAAACATGGAGCTAAGTAGCAACAAAAACATGGAGGAAGGTGGCGGAGGTGGTGGGATCTTTGGACGGTCACCCCAACCACCAAGAGTAGTATCAGGGGCTTCATCAAGCTGCTCCCAGCCATCAATTCTGTTGTTGTTCCTCCTTGTTTCCCTACTTGGGAAGGTGAAATAGCAAGAGAAAGCCGCAGAAACTTTGATTGATCAGGCACTTACCTCCTCGGAGCCACCACTGCCAGAGCCCAACCGACCAAACACCCCGGGAGCAGGTGGAGTCCAAGATGGAGGCAGAGAGACCCGCCGATGGGGGGAGGCACAACGCGCCCACGAGCTAGAGCCCAGTAAAATTTGTGCCACCCATGGGACGAACGGCGGCTTGCGAGTGGGAGTGATGGCGAGGGGAATCAGGTGGGACGTGGCTAACCACACAAGAGGCACTCCCCAATGATCCAACAACATTTGTAGGTGTTCAACTTCAATGCGAACTTTCTCCACTTTGAACACGGATCGAAGCGAAACATTGGAGATGACAAAGAAACTTGTTAGAAATAGCAAAAAAATGATCTACTATCTCTTTATTAAAAATAACATTTCTAGATTTCCAAATGTGATTTAAAATAACCACTCGAAATAATGCCAAATGTTGTAAAATTTTGCAAGAATAAAAGCCGAGATCCCCCAAAAGAACCATTTTCCATGTGAAGAAGGTGGGCAAAAAGGTTGAAAAAGGGTATGAATCCAACACCGCAGGGCGGACTACGCATGAGGGAAAAACCAAAAGAGATGAAGAAGAGTCTCAATATGGTTGCAGAATGGGTAGCGTGGCAAGGGAGCTCCCAGGAGAACAAGGTGTTTGCCCACAAAAAGCTCTTGATGAAGAATGCTCGAGAGAAAATGTGTAACTTTGGGCTTTATAGGAATGGCCCAAACAACTTTGACGGCGTTGCTTCCACCCAAAACGAGTGGAATGCGTGCTCCATCGAGCATTTAAATTTTGGAGAGGAAGTTGCCTCTGGGTGAGAAACTTGTAACGCAACCGAGGTTTATAGTTTCTGAAGGGGGAAGGCGGAGGGCCGGTGCCAATCAAACCACCATGGGTCTTTGCATAGTAACACCAATTTTATGCAAGCAATCACTAGTTATGAGATCTTGTATGATAGAGATGGCTTGTTTGTCATTGTCATGTAGAGCAAAATTAGCTTTTAGGCTATCCCATGGAAGCCAATCCCTAGTGATGGGACAAAAAGGGTCCTAAATATATTGAATCCCTTTTTGAAAAGATGCAAACCCTTGATCTGTAAGGAAAGAGAAAGGGGTTTGTCATGAAATTGAAGCACCGATTCCACCAAAAATTAAGATAATCAAGATGGCTCATTTGAGAAGATGGGGTGAGAAGTCCCAAGCTTTCCATATGCTTTTTTTCCACAAAAGAACCACTATTTTAACAGTAGTAGGGCATAGAAGTAAGGAGTATTGGTTCAAACCCTGCCATGCCTTTCGATTAAGTGGAGACCCTTGCGATATACAGTTTCTGAGAAGAATTTTCCAAGATTCCTCACCTTCAAGGCTACTAATAATCCATAGTGAGAGAAAACCCTTGCATATGAATGTTCATTAGGCCAAGACCACCAATGTCCTTGGGTGTACAACATATGTCCCAAGCAACTCTGTGAAAACCATGGTTCCCTTCAGAGTTGGCCCATAGGAAATCACGCAGAATTTTCTCCAACCTATGATAAGTGGCTTTAGAGGGTGCCCAACATGATGAGTAATACACAGGAGTGACGGATAGAACCTTGGAGCAGATTTGGAATTTTCCAAAGAAGAGCATGAGATCTTGGTAACCCAAAAAGATATTTTTTGCTCAACTCGCTGAATCACATAATTCCAAAGATCAGAAGGGATGTCATAAAGGCAAAGGGAATGCTTAAAAATTTGAATTGAACACCAGGTTCAAACCAAATCCATTGGAATCCCTCAAGCCAAGGAGGTTTAGGACCCATCCCGTGTCTGTAACATTGGGTTTTCTTCCATTGGATAGCAGAACCAGAAGTAAGACAAAAAAATATCAAGGCATTTCATGGTATTAGTGACAGAGGCCTCCGTTTCAGCCAAAGTGAGAAAAGAATCATCAACAAAGTGACCATTAATCAACTGCTTAGGAGAGGAAGGTAGTTGAATACCTTGAACAAGACCAACATTGGCAACATTAGCAAGTAAGTAGCTCAGACCTTTAGCAATAATGACATAAAGAGAAGGAGCAAGAGGACAACCTTGCGAGATAGAACTCTGTCGACACTAAAATTTTCCTCCGTAATTTCTATTTCATTAATGTATGTATTAGGAATAGGATGTTGTTAAGTATAATTAGTAGTAGCGTCCGATAGAAGATAATGGCGCTGCCAGTATGACGCCGCCAATAATGTATAGTACGGTAATAGTCAAAAGTACAATAGGAATGTTGTGGTAAAAAGTAAATAGTTGTATAAGTAAGTGGTCAAAGAATGTTAAAATGTCAAAGTTGGGGTAAGTAGAGAAGTAGGGTCTACATGATTAGGAATTAGAAATATTATATTGGTAATAAGGACAAGGAGTGAGGTCATAAATATTTTGTGTATTTTATTTGTAAAAAGTCTAAAAATGTGGAACCCATGTGAAATGATAAGGTTTATCTTATCTTAAAAGATAAGCTTACATGTACGAGATAAGAGTTAAGGTATGAATATGATTGTCGAGTGGATTTATTATCCTATCTTACGGATAAGATGGATAAGCCGGAAGTTCTATAAATAAAGAGGCCACCCCCTCATTTAGCATAAAAGGAAGTAGTGAGAAATATTGTATGAGTAAGTGTGTAAAGGAAGCCATCGGTTTAAAGGTGTGTTAAAGAAGCCATTAAGAGGTGTAATTGTGAAGTTTATCCCATAGTATTGGTGGAAGGAAAGTGAAGTCAATAACACTTGAAGTACCTCATGGGTGAGATTGTAACAATTTCATGCTAATATTATAATTTACTCGATATTTCAGATTTATCATCATTCTCACTGAAATTTGTTGCTCATACATACATACGTAGAGAAAGCTGACATCTTTGGAAATAGAACATTGGTATGTATTCCCCCACAATGTGAAATTCCACACATATAGATGCGAGAAGCAAGCGCATCGAAGAACATACTCGAATGGATCTTGCTAGTTAGGTCTTGCTGCACATGGTCACTAATGCTAGTGAACGTATTCTCCTAGTGACCATCTTCCAACGAAATACGGCAGTCCAGAGGACCAAGTCAGTCAGAGGATCAGCGCAGGTCATCGCACTCCAACACAACTTTCTTTCCAACATCCATCAAATACCAAACAAAACAGGAACTCTGCAAACATAATCACTCTGAGAAAATGGAAACCACACTGAAAATCATATACTCACACTGCACACTGTGCCACCAAATCATTTTGTGCGGCCCGTCGTTGGTGCTGACGAGAGGTCGCCTTGTCGACCTCCAGCCTCCGATGCCTCCTTCCTCCATTAGATATGCCGCTAACTCTTCGGCCGAATGTGATCATGGTGCTCAAATTTATATACTACTGATCGGGACGTCGGATTCCACCGAAAATGCGTCTACGTGAGGCAAATTTTTATTTATTTTTAGACTTTTTCAATGACACAACTTTTGACAAGTACAATTTTTACAGTAACATTGACCGTATGACCATTACAAAATGACCATTAAAAATAAAACCTAAAATCACCTATACGACTCAAAACTTGACAATTTTATAATGACTCTATTTTTTTACTTTTGACTCTAACTCACAATGCTTTTTTTTACAAGACTCTTGACACCACCCGACTCGTGATTTTGACTTGATTTTAATAAAAACAACAATTATCTAAAACATACACGGAAAACGACTTGGCCACTTTAGAGACAACATTGAATTGGTAAAGGAGTTTACTAACAAAACCAAAAAAACAACTAGTGGACACACATAATGGACAAAGCGTATAATCAAAATTAAAACTATAAAAATGTTGACCCTAATCCTATTTGAAGGACAAATAAAACTTTAAGAATACTTATTGACTTACACGAGTGAACTCACTCTTATTTATATTGCAAGCTTTCCAATTTGAAGGCCTTGGGAATTAAAAGGCGTGCACTTTTACGCTGGAAAAATCTCGAGCCATTCCACGTCACAATAATAAATCTACAACTCCTTATTGACGTGTCTTTCATGCACAGGGACTCTACGTTTTCTGCACAAAGATTTGAGCAACTGAGGACACGTTTGCAGAATGAATGTTGATTCTTTTGGAGAAGCCAATGAAATTCTTGTGTAGGAGATCACGCTGAATTGATTACGCACGAGTCTTTTAATGGTCCATTGTTGCGCCATACCTTCAACAATAATATGCTCCGTAATGTAAAATCTGCCCAAGACAGGGAAAGGGGTCCGATATAAGAAAACGCCAATTTGTTTATTCCACGTACAGGCCGTCCTATCTCTAAAAAAAAACATCTGTTTGCATAAGATCGATATATGTGGCGCTATAGGAGGATCTCCTTTTATTGGTATGAAAGACCACGTGGAAGAATAAAAATTTATGCTAATCAGGTCTCCAAGGTTGTAGAACGAGATCTGTAGCATATGTAAAATGACCAGGTGGGAGTCGTTGTTGATGTAAAGCCAAAATTATGCAATTATATCTCCTCCGAAATCTAATACAGAATGCAGCGAATCAAGCCATGAAGACTCGAGTAGGTAGAACAAAATATGATATATATATATGTACCAACAGAAAATAATAAACTCACAGACTCCAAGATCTCAGAGAATCTCATAACTCGGGGCAAGCATGGATTTGCATAATAGCCCCTTCACAGATTTAATAGATCATTGATCGCTCTGATACCAAATCTTAGAGCATCAACAGATTAACAAAGGAAATAAATAAATTGATATTGTATTCAGCATACCAATTACAAATAATACTGAGGCTAATAAATAGCCATAGAAATAGAAAACTGACTTCCTACAAACCAGGAAGTCACACAACAAAACACCCGTTAATATCATTACGGGTACAACAATATAACAAACCTAAATTATTAATAATGAGTTATAATATAACTCATATTAATAATATTACAATATAATAATGAGAGCACTAATTAAATAATATTTCCTAACAAAGAGGTGTAATTGTGAAGTTTCTCCCATAGTATTGGTGGAAGGAAAGTGAAGTCAATAACACTTGAAGCACCTCATGGGTGAGATTGTAACAATTTCATGCTAATATTATAATTTACTCGATATTTTGATTTATCATCATTCCTTTTATCATAGTCTATGGTATTCTTGTGTTATGTTTGTTGTTGTGTTTCCAGATTACATCCACCAAACTAAAGGTGTGCATTAGTAAATAATCATAGACGAAGAGTTCGGTGAAGAATTATCACAAAGGTGCGGATTGGTGATGACATTTTGGTTCCTTGGGACCATTCCTTATGGTGGATTTTACGGAGAGATATTCCCACTTAGTCAAAAATCAATTGGAGGATAACCTTGTTTTCATTGCATAGTAGTTACCATGGTAAAGTCAATTTTGACATGAATAGTAGTTACCATGGTAAAGTCATTTTGCTATGAATAGTATTTACCGCAGTAAAGTCACTTTTTACCGTGAATAGTATTTACGCGAAGAACTTCACTTTTTCTTGTGAATAGTGTTTACCACAAGTAAAGTCAGTTTCAAGTGAAAAAACAAGTTTTACCATAGTTTACCGTGGTCATTTCTATTTTCTACTATAGTGATTTCAATTATTTGTGCACATAAGTCTTGTTGATTGTACTTGTGGATTGGTATTTCACTATGGTTACTTTTGAAAATGGGGAAGATTCTTGTTTTTTCAGCCCAATCTAATAAAGATGCTTCCTCTTTCATTCAAGAGTTTAAACGATCTTGTATTTGTAATGGCCTTATAAGAAGGGAACAATGGACTGAATTTTTTCCTACCTTTTTGGATGGTTCCGCCCTTAGGTGGTTTGAAACACTAGGTGATAATGTGAAAAACTCATGGGATTTATTAATTGAAAGTTTTCTTGAAGAATTTGGTGAACAACAGAGATATGCAAATCTCATGATCGATATCACAAAGCTATCCCAAGGAGAGAAGGAGAAGATAAGGGATTATCATGCTCGTGTTCTAGAGCTAAGGAGGAAGCTCGATGCCTAGATCTGGAAGGAAGGATTAGCGGATGGGTTGATGAATGGCATGGATAATCTCCTATGTAAGCACTTCATTCTTGGGATGAAGCCAGAGATCAAACAACAAGTGAAGTATGACCGCCCAGCTACCATTGAATAAGCAAAAGAGATTGCAAGAAGGCAAGAAGAAAGCATGGAAGAGGAGCCCAAAGAAATTGTTGCTAAAGTAGAGCCTACACTAGCACCTTTGGTCAGAATCCACAACCACTCTCGGTGAGCACAAATCTTTCTCCTAGTACATCTACTAAGTATGAAGATCTAAAAAGATGGGTCAGTTAACTATTAATCTTCTTCAAGGAAAAGAATTTAGTTCTCAGGGAGGAGATAGAGGTCCAAAAAGAAATATTTCTGAAGTTGTATGTTATGGTTGTTATAAAAAGGGTCATTATAAGTATAATTGTCCAGATAGAGCTTCTACATCTGGTAAAGGAGATAATAATAAAGGAAAAGCACTGTGAATTCTTTTGATGTAGTAGATAAGAGCGAAATAATGAAGTAGATGTATTTGTAACAAAAAGAAAGAAAGAAAAAGATAATCAAGATGGAACCGATCCTAAGAACATGAAAGGAGAAACTAGTAAGAAACATAGGAGAAGAAAGTTGGGTGTGCAGGATTTTTTGATTTCACGGGGGCAAGGAACATACTCCATCTTGGAAGATCGTCCAAAAGGCCTGCAAATATTACATATGGTCAACTCTTGGCTATGTCTTCTAAGAAGAGGTGGGAGTTGAGAAGTGGACTCAATGCTCGACGAAGGAAGGAGGTTGAGGTCTGTTTTAGAGGAAGAGCGAGATCCCTATGCTCCACAAGCCGAGGTATTATGTAATGGTATTTCAATTCATGATGTCTTAGTTGATGGAGGTGTTGCGATTAATGTAATGACCGAGTCTATAATGAATATGTTGGGTTTAAAATTGATCTCCCTTCAACACTTATGTTAAGGTCATTAAATAAGGGAAAAACTAAACCAAAAGGTGTAGTTTCAAATGTGGCAATATCTCTGTTATGGGTGTTGTATGTGTGGTAGACTTTCAGTGATGAAAATGGTATGCATGCCCAGGTGTTCTTTGGGAAGACCATGGCTAAGGAGAGTTCATGTAAGAAACTACTGGAATGAAGGTTTTATGACACTTGGACGTGGTAGAGAGAGGTGAAGATAAACGTGATCCCTTGACATCATAAGGCAAAACTTGTGGATTCAAGTGATGAAAGCGATGATTGGACATCCTCTAATTACTCTAGTACCGGTGAAGTGGACACCTCGAAGATGAAGAAAGTGAGGTTGATGTTTCAATCATGGATATCCTTCCACCACACCAACTCATGACCCCATAAAATTATCCGAAGAAGAAGTTGATGATCGTCTCCAACAAATAAAGATTGGTGATCTTTGTGATGGAGAATGAGAAGGAATCCTACCTCTAGCTCTTTCAAGGTACATACACATATTCACTTTTGATTACAATGAACTCAAGTCAAGTAAGTTGGGTAGAACATTCTATTGAAATGGTAGATGGTGCTAAGCCTATAAAGAAAATGCCATATAGAATGAATCCTAATTTTCCAAGACCGTAAAAGAAGAAATAGATAAGTTGCTTGATGTAGGATTCATATTTCTTTGTGGAGAATTCGAATGTGTTTCTCCCATTGTGATCTCAACAAAAAAGAATGGGAAGCTACACATTTGTGTTGATTACGGGGAAGCTCAATAAGGCAACAAAGAAGGATCATTACCCTCTTCCATTCTCGATCAGATCTTGGGACGAAGTATTTGGCGGGAGTGTTATAGTTTTTTGATGGATATAGCGGATACAACCAAGTCCATATAGCGGAGAAAGATCAGCTGAAGACCACATTCACCACTCCTTGGGGAACGTTTGCTTATAGAGTTATGCTTTTGGGTTGTGTAATGCTCCAACAACATTCCAAATTTGATGAATAGGGTGTTTGAACCCTACATTAGGAACTTCATCAGAGTATTTCTGGATGATTTTTGCATCTATGGGAGTAAGATGGACCACCTGCACTCAGATGGAGACAACATTTCAAAGGTTAGATGAAGCACAAGCCTCACTAAACCCTACAAAGTTTGTCTTTGGATGTTCTAAAGGCGTTTTGTTAGGGCATGTTGTATCCAGAGATGGTATTGGTGCATCGATCACGATAAAGTTTCAAAAATCAAAGATTTACCATTTCCTATGAATAGAAGTAAGTTGAGATCATTTTTAGGCCATGTGGGTTACTATAGAAGGTTCATCAAGAATTTCTCAAAGATTGCATAGCCACTAACCCAATTCTTGAAGAAGGATGTTACTTATAAACCAGAAATAAAGTGCATGAAGCTTTTGAACAATCGAAGGAAGCCCGTGTCTTGTCTTAAAGAATCCATATTGGAGCAAGCCATTTTACACCGAAAGCAACACTAGGAAGTATCCATTGGAGCAAGCCATTCATCATAGGTACACCGATGCCTTAGATGCAACACTAGGAAGTACTTTGAGCCAAAAGGATGAAAATGGGAATGAACATCCAATTTACTTTGGGAGCAGACAAATGAGCAAAGTCTTGAGGTAAATTAAACCATGAAGCGAAAAAGAGGCTCTAGCATTGTCATTTTCTTTGTAAAGAAGTTTAGAAATTACTTCTAGGGAAGAAATTTATAGTTGTAATAGATCATCGAGCTCTAAAATATATTGTGAACAAGCCTAACCCATCGGGAGGATAACAAGATGGATAATTTTGCTACAAGAATTTGAATTTGATATTATAGATAGGCGGGAAAGAAGCATATCAATGCAGATGCACTCTCTCGAGCCTATGATGGTTTAGGATCATCTTGTGATGATGATGATTTCCCGATGCAGCATTGTTCTCCTTGACACAATCCCTAGTGAATACATAGATATTTGGAATTATTTGAATGAATTCAAGTTTCCGATGGTGCCAATGCAAAGACTAAGAGAAATATTACTCAAGCCGGTCATCCATATTCTATTTACGCATGGAGTATTATTTCGGATAGGACACGATGGACAATATAAGAGGGCGTTGGATGTGATCAAGGGAAGGAGCTGATAGAAGAATTCCACAATGGTACATGTGGAGGGCACATACGTGGACAACTTACAACAAGAAGGATCTTGGATGCGAGGTTATCAACGGCCCCTCTTTTTAAAGATTGTTATAATTATTGTAAGACATGTGATATTTGTCAAACACATGGTAACCGTAAGAATTCATCAGCTCCATTATGCCCTATTCTTCCACTTGGTCCCTTTGAAAAGTGGGTAATAGACATTGTAGGTCCACTTCCAACTACCTCACGCCAATATAAGTATATTGTAGTTGCCTATTATTTAACCAAGTGGGTTGAAGCTAGGCCATTGAAAACAACTTCTATGGATGAAGTGGCAAGGTTCATATATGAATGCATTGTCACCGCATTTGGTTGTCCATTAGAAATTGTAACAGATCCAGGAAGCCACTTCATTAATGAGGTGGTAGAAGCCCTAGTCAATAAGTTTTCTATTAAGCACAAGAAGGCAACAATATCTGAAGCCAACACGAATGGTGGTCCAAATTTTGTGTTGTGTTCTTTAGAAAACAACTTTTGGAGAAAGGTTCATATATGACGATATTGTCACCCGATCAAGGATCAAGTCATGAAGCCACTTCATTAATGAGGTGGTAGAAGCCCTAGTCAATAAGTTTTCTATTAAGCACAAGAAGGCAACAATATACAAGCCAAGCACAAATGGACGGTGGAACGAACAAATTTTGTGTTGTGTTAAATTCTAGCAAAGATGCAACCTTGCAGGTACATAAATGGGATAAGAGGATTCATGTAGCATTTTGGGCATATAGGGCAACATCAAAGTCAGCAGTTTGATACTCCCCATTTCAATTGGCTTATGGCATTGACCCAGTTCTTCCTATTGAGTTTGATATTCCCACGGTTAGAGTAATGGAAAATGAAAGAATGGATGAAAGTAATTGAGAAAAGAAAGGTTGTACATCTTCATTTGCTAGAGGAAATGAGGGAAATAGCTAAGGATACAAGCTATAGGAAGAAAATGAAGCAGAAGGAATACTTTGATCAAAAGATTCGGTGGTCTCCATTTCATGTGAATGACTTGGTTCTAGTATATGATTCTAGATACAAAAAAGAAGACAGAGAGAAAATTTCTTCCAAAATGGATGGGACCCTACAAAATAGCAGTTGTGCATGAAAATGGTACGTACCGACTGGAGGAATTGGATGACACTCCCATTACGAAATGGGTCAACCACGACAAGTTGAATATTTTCCAAGCACCAGAATAGTCTACTCCGAGGATGGAGTAGAAGCTAGGAAGGGGGAAGATGTCGACACTAAAATTTTCTTCCGTAATTTCTATTTCATTAATGTATGTATTAGGAATAGTATGTTGTTAAGTATAATTAGTAGTAGCGTCGATAGAAGATAATAAGTCTTTGCCAAAGTGCACGACGCACGATACTAATAATGTATAGTACGAAATAGTCAAAAGTACAATAGGAATGTTGTGGTAAAAATTAAATAGTTGTCGTAAGTGGTCCAAATTAATGTTAAAATGTCAAAGTTGGGGTAAGAGAAGTAGGGTCTACATGATTAGGAATTAGAAATAAGGACAAGGAGTCTCAATTTTGTGTATTTTATTTGTAAAAAATCTAAAAATTTGGAACCCATGTTGTGAAATGATAAATGATAAAATGTCAAATTGGGGTAAGTTAGGGTCTACATGATTAGAGATAAGAAATATTATATTGGTGACAAGGAGTGAGGTCATAAATATTTTGTGTATTTTATTTGTAAAAAGTCTAAAAATTGGAACCCATGTGAAATGATAAGGTTTATCTTATCTTAAGAGATAAGCTTACATGTGTGCATAAGAGTTAAGGGAAATATGATTCGTCAGAGTGGATTTCTTATCCTATCTTACAGATAAGATGGATAAGCACTGGAAGTTCTATAAATAAAGAGGCCACCCCCTCATTTAGCATAAAAAGAAGTAGTGAGAAATATTGTATGAGTAAGTGTGTAAAGGAAGCCATCGGTTTAAAGGTGTGTTAAAGAAGCCATTAAGAGGTGTAATTGTGAAGTTTCTCCCATAGTATTGGTGGAAGGCAAGTTAAGTCAATAACACTTGAAGTACCTCATGGGTGAGATTGTAACAATTTCATGCTAATATTATAATTTACTACGATATTTCAAATTTATCATCATTCCTTTTATCATAGTCTATGGTATTCTTGTGTTATGTTTGTTGTTGTGTTTCATTACATCCACCAAACTAAAGGTCATGCATTAGTAAATAATCACAAAGACGAGGAGTTCTAGCGAAGAATTATCACGGTCTTGCGGATTGGTGATGAGTAATGAGCAGTGAAGAGAGAATATCTCGGACTATTGATGCTGATAAGTAATACAAGCACTTGCATTTTGAAAGAGCATATTGACAGAGCGTATGAATGGGACCAAAACCAAGCAGCCTCTGGCAACATGGCTCGAATGAAAGGCCACTCAACTCTGTCATAGGATTTTTCACAATCAATTTTAACAAACAAAGTAGGTTGAGAAGTCTGACGAGCATATTCCATGCCCTCCCAAACTACAATAATGTTTTCCAAAATGTATATGTTCTTGATAAAGCCGAGTTTTCGCCTTCTAATTATCGGGCGGGGAGATTAGTGAGCTTGATAGCAAGGGATTTGGCAATAATTTTTCATGAGTTATTGGGCGGTGATTTTTCATTTTCATGAGAGATTGAGCAGAGTTATTAGCTCGCCAACATTGGTGAAAAGCTCGGGATCCTTAGACTTGGGAATGAATTTGATGTTTCCTTGGTTGATCAGATCACCTAGGGTGTTGGAGGACATCGTTTCCAGATAGACTTGATGTAAATCCGGACCAATAGTTGTCCATAGAGACTGGTAGAACTCACAAGGAAAACCATCAACACCGGGGGCTTTATCAGAGGCCATCGCATGACGACTTCATTCAACTCATCAAGAGTGAGATGTCTATCACAGGTGATGCGCTGAATTTCAGAGAGCTTGCAAGGAACAACGTCAATGCATTGGAGGAGAGCAGCCTCACGAGCAAGGGTAGCAAGTTGAGTAGTAAAAACAACATGATAGTGATGCACAAAAGCTTGTAGAATGTCAGGTAAGAGAGTAAGCCTTTGATTGCCATCCTTGATTGATTTAATTTTGGTGAGATTTTGATTAGTTTTAAGGGAAGAAAAGAAATCTTTAGTAACTCTCTCACCAATGCGGAGCCAGTGAAGACGGTCTCAAACTTGGGCTCCTTTATCCTTATAGTGCTCCTCAATTTGAAGCTTATACTTCCAAAGTGAGCAGCTTGCACTTGTAGGTGGGTGTTGAAAGGAGACATATTAAGCTCTTGAATAGCCCTCAAATATTCAACAAGGGATGCTTCATGAGCATTCTTGCAAAATAGAGAAACTTTTTTCCCATAAAGCCGAAGGAAATAAGTGGTATGAGCGATGGCATAAGACCACCAAATAATCAATCGGCTAATCCCATCAACAGGTCTCGGATCAAGATTCCAAATACGTCTTATGTAATCCAATGTCTTGGGATGAGAAAGGTGGGACGTATTTAAATAGAATTGGGTGGACTTTGGCTTGGGTACTAAAAGCTCCATTGAATCCCAAAGAAAATAGGCTTATCGTGAGAAACCAAAGCATTATCCACCACCGAGACCAGAAGTTGTATGAAGAGTCAAAGGAAAACCATTTTCTAACGAAAGTAGAGCTTTGTCAAGACGCTTATAAACTCTGTCATCACTAGCTCTAAAGTTAGACCAGTGAACTAAGGAGTGGTAGCAGAGAAGAGTGCTTAAAGTGGTTAGGATAAAAAAGACAAAGCTTATTGTGTAAATAGAACTAGGCTTCACATTTTATAGTACACCACCGCATTAGAAGTTGGTCTAATTTATCTTTGTAAGATTCAACCATGTTGAAATCTCCACAAAGAAGCCAGGTAGTAGAGGGCAGATGATCAGCCAACCACCGCCAAAAAGAAGAATATTCAAAGGCATCATTGGAAGCATAAATATTGGCCAACCCAAGAATGTGGTCTCAAAATCAAAAAGGGTCCACACCACCGGATGAGTGGGGGCGAACCCCAAGATATGATATTGGAGCTGAGGTTGGGGCTTAAAAGAGTGACAACACCCTCGACCATTATCGTGAGCTGACATCTGGTAGAGAGAACTAGGCCGGATGGTACACATAGCAGCAGAAAGATGGAAGCCAGAGATTTTGACTTCCTGCAGACACAACACCTAAAATTTTGCAAAATGCTTGCAACTGTCTCTGACAAGATATCTATGAGTCAGATCAGTAAGCCCCCTGACATTCCATGAGTAAACTAACATGGAGAACTATCAAGGTGCATGGTTTCCTCTTCGAGGCTGGCTAATGCTCCAAAGTGGTTAGAGAAAGTGACTTGCCGCACATTCCCATGAATAAAATCACCGAGTTTGAACTACCGGTGGGGTCTCTGTGAGAAATCTTCCTCGGAAGGAGGGGAAGGACTTGGGAACAACGTAAGGAAGCCTTTCTATCTAACTGTGGAGCCGAACCACCGGCCGTGAGATCTAGAAAGCTTGAGGTCTTGAGAAATGAGGGGTGTGAAAGAGATGAGGGGTGAGGGCTGATGACAACTGCAGTGCACTTGCAAAGACCAAGAAATGGCAAGCGTGGGCTTGGGAGGGGTCACATTAGATGGTTTTAAAGGAGCAAAAGCAGGGGTGGCCACCGGTTTATAAGTAGCATGTTGGTGCTTATTTCAGGTCGAGGTAGAAGGTTTTACGCCATGTGATGAGTCCATCCATCGAGAGGAGGGAGTGCTAAATTTAGGGTTGATCGGGGCTTTCTCTGAAACTGGCGGTGGGCTTGGGTTCATAAGAGGAAAATCCTTGATCATATGGTCAACAGATTGGCACTAGAAACAAGTTTTGGGTAGATTGATGTATATAACTTTCTGCGAAAAGAACGTATCTCCAACTGGATATCAAGGGTATCTTTGAGTTCTTTTGAGAGATTAATTTCTACATGACTTGTTTTGGGGTCGAGCCGAGTAGAAATTACTTTGCTCATGGCAGATGAGGTGACCCAAGGGTTTGATAAGTTGATCAACGAAACCCCACAGAGGCAAAGGGAGGCACGGGAATTTGACCTATACATGATTTTTTAGTTTGGCTTGCTCGTAAACTTGAAAATCGTGATTCGTGAGGGAGAAAACCACAAGGGTATTGTGAATAAACCATGGACCATGGTTAATAATGGCTTTGCAGTGTTCAACATTAGTAAAGCGGAATAGGAAAAAACCCTTGGTCATGTTTTGGACTCCCTCAACCTTGACTCCATGAGGTTGCCAATGATTATGAATCCATTGGTGGAGTATACCTTCAGGGGGAACTCAGCCCACAAAATAAGTAACAAGAGAAAAAGATTCAAACCAGTTGCAAGCTTTGTCAAAAGATGGTAAATCAAGAACAATATCCGATGAAGGAGTATCAATATCCTTACCTCATCGAATACCTTCGAGAATGAATTTCCTCACTCGTTTTCACATCATTGTCCAAAGCTCCTGCAATAAGACCAACATCAATAGATGCATGGCCCGAGGAGGTGGTCATCTTATAAGCCACCGCCCAAAGGGCGGACTGGCGATCAATACAAAATTAATGCAGATAATCCCGCTTGGATCTGCAGATCGGTGGTGTGACACGATGGCTGTGTATGGCAAGGCCAAGCATTCACTGTGAAAATAACTCACTCAAAGCTAAACCCTACAGCGAGCTCTAACCCTTAATTCCTGGATCAACTTTAAAACAATCGAGAAAATATATCTATTTTAGAGTTACTTACAAGATGATATGTCCTTAAAAGATAACATATTTAAAGCCTAGTTAGGAGATGCTACTAGTCCAAGACATATTCAATCATTTTTCTTTGTGTTTATTGTTGATTATTTCTAATGAAATAAAATTTATATTACTAAAAATAAAAGAGTACAAGTAAGCATAAAAAATAGGTAGTATGGTAGCATGTCATGAAAGTCCAAGCCAATTTGAAGATAAGGGAATCTAGATGATTGTATGTAATATTCATAAATATAGTGGGCTTCACGCTCTCCTCTAATTAAAAAATCAATACCAAAAAGTTTCGAACATTATTTATTTTATGATTGGTTAAGAGACATGGGCCCCACCAGGTTTGTGAGTGTTAGATAAGGATTGCATGGGAACCCTAGACAAAATCAAACTAGCCCGAATTCATATAAAAATGATAAACTTATCAACCAAAAAAACATTATTAAGGCAGTAGCCACAAAGAGAGCATAAATAGGAGTGTCTCTATCTTTAGGTTTTCCTACCTGCAATCTCGAAGATCTAGCCCTTTAGAAATGGGCTTCCAACCGATGGCAATGTTTTTAGTGTCCTCGTAGAATCTTCATTATATTTTTCTTGGCCTTGGGCCAAAGAAATGGCTAGATCGAGTGAGCAACCTTGTTTGTCACAGGAACTAGAGCCAACTGTTATGTCACGTAAATGGTAAATCTCGCCATTTGCATTGACGTTGCATAGATGAATAGTTGTGATCGGTGGAGAGCCCCATCCAAATTAATTGTGAGAGTGACAACCAAACTTGTTATGGTGTCACCCCTACTAATCGGTGAGTAGCCATGAGAAGAGGAACACGAGACCTATGCAATAGTACATGGGGCATTGCCTCAATGGTCCAAAAGAGTCTAGAGGTGTGCAAACTCTAATGCCACCTTTTGTGCTTAAAATTGAATCTAAAAAATTACATTAGAAATAATCATCATTTTATTGAAATTTGAAAGATTATAATCCACAACAACATGAACAACAATATCTAATTTTTCTCTCTTTCCAAATGAAATAAATAACTTCCACTTTGAAATCATGCAAAACTTGGGTAAAGGTCATATGGATACCAAACTGATCTCTTAACGGTATATGTTTCAATGGAAAGGATTGGGCCAAAAGGGTTGAAATAATTCAAGAATCCAAGTCCAAAAGGTTTTGGCTTTTGCGCAATACTAGAAGAGGTGCATGAGGGTTTTAATTCACCCCAAAAAAGGTGCATTGAGGATGCGAGACACCTAAATGAATGAGGCTTTAACCAAGATGAAACCTTTGATATATAATACACCAATCGAAATGTGCACGGTTTCACAATGATAGACTATAGAGTGGTAAATTTGTGTTGCCTATAATGTATTGAGGAAAACAAAGACTGAAAAAAATGAGCTTGTGCACCCCGGGAAGCTTGAAAATAGAAGTTCACATCTTTTGTGTGGCAAGTAATTATGAAACGGTGTATCGGGATACCATTTTCAATCTTTCCACCAAGGGTGGGTGAGTGAACCCAAATCTTGTGGATCGTTTCCTTAGAATAGTGTCATAATTTCTTGGAAAGATTTCTTGTCACTATTGGCTAAATATAATTCAATCTTTTCTTCTAGACATGAAATTAGTTATGTGGTATGTCTATAGAAAATGTCTTGCATAGTGTGAATCCATCGTCTAAAAATACCGAGGGCATACACCCATGACACCTCGCGCCAAAGGAACATTATGGAAGTTAATAACTAGCTACCACATAATCAAGTGAGAATTAATGGATATATGTCATATTTGAACCCATATCCATCTTATAGAACCCAAGTTTTGTTTTCAAGCCTTTCAAAATCTTTTGATAACAAACAATCCCACCATTTTCAATAAGGTTTTTAGAATAAGAAAGTTCTGAAATCCTAGCTCCTACCACGTCTTTCACCCTTGCGAAGTACCTTTGAAATATAGTTCAACAAGAGAACTTTCCAAGATTGCTTCCTTCAATTGCATGAATAATCCATTTAGCACATGAGGTTGTGCCTTGATGCCCAATGTCCAATAATTTGAGACTCGGACTCCTTGTGTAGGCCACAAAACTCCCAAACGACTCTTGTAATCTATTTGAAGCTCCAAGCTATCGCATCAAAAATATCTTATCAATTTTGTAATTTTTTGTAAGAGGATTAAGAAGGATCCCAACAAGAAGAGTAATAAACGTGGCAAGAAGAACTTTAGAGAAAATTTATAATTTTCTTGCCAAATAAATAGGCTTTATGAACCAATAAGAGTGTTTCTTCTCAAACTTTTCAACCTTATATTTCTAGAGGAGGGATGGGGTTACTTAAAAAGTAAAGGATATGCTAAAAATTCTAAAAATTTACATCATTCCTTGTTCTTGCAGTAAAACCCTATATTGGGGAGACTAGTCGGTCTTTCCATACAAGACTCAAAAAACATACAACCGACATGCATAATTTGTGTGTGGAATTTCACATAATCAAATTAATACACTCTAATACCAAATGAGAGCTTAAGACAATATTTACAGAATAATCTTCATTATTTTCTATTTTTTATGTAGGGAGGGAGATCCTATAAAATATGGAGTCCTTAAAATCTCCTCAAACCTATAATAGCTCATTATCTTAGTCATGTAATTCTAGTCAACCACCTTAACAATTCACATTATATAACTTGTTATTACAACTCAATAATATTATATTTACCATTGTAAATATAATAAACCCATGTAATATTTCCACAATATAAATGGAGCACTATATTTCCTAACAAAAACACCAAATTTGCATTAAAGAGGCCAAACTTATCGTAAAGGAGGATTATTATTGGAAAAGAAAGATCAGGAAAACTATTGAAATTGAGAAGAGAATGGAGAATCTAAATAGAGATAGTAGAATCAGTATTGGTGATTCATAGCATCCCATTGTTAATAAATTATGAAGACTTCACTATATTGAGGAAAGCTAAGGATTTTGTATTAATGAATTTTCAAAAGGTAGTTGAATTGTCTCCCTTCAATTATGCTTATTATTATTTAAGGGGTGACATTTTCTATAATTATTCAAGAAATTTATTATGTTTTATATTCCTAAGATGGGTACACTTAGTGTAGTCACAAAATCATGCACTTTAGACATTATTTATCTTGGTCTCATACTACTATTTAAAAGGTTCTTGAGTGAAGAAAGTACTAATTAATCCCTGTCTTTTGGCCATCTTATTTTATTTTATTTCGTCATTACCACCTATTTTCGTCCACATGCCCAGTCTATTTCGGTCATTTCCCATTATTTTAGCCTTGACCAAGGTGCTTGAGCAAGATACTTAGGGCGCCTATGGGGGCCCTAGTCCCACCCGGCGCGCTAATCCTTCTTGAAATTTCCCACCACTTTTGGGCTCTTTCTAGCCATTTGACATCTTTATCTTTCTTGTGGTTGGCCTTTTCAAGGTTAATTATGAAATTAGAACAAGAGAAACCTATAAATATAAAGTTATGAGACCATAATGAGTGACCTGGAATCACTTGCTACCATCACTCCATCTATATATTTGCATCCATCTATTGCATTGGAGATCACTTGCATCCACGTAGCTCCATCATCAAGGCACAAGGCTAGGACATCTACATCACACTTCATAGGGGAAGGGATTTTATTCTATTCCATGTATAAATTCTATTACATTTTCTACACATAGTTATTATTCGCTACTTCACAAAGTGCAATTGGCATAAGAGCAACCTAGGCATGTTCGCACACACTTGCACATAGAACTACATCGGGTATGAGATGTAGTGTAACACTTAGTTAGTAAGTCCACCATTATGGCCATCGAGGACGCCCGACCCCTTCATATGAATTATTATTTTGTAGGGGTTGATGCTTATTTTGGGGTCTTGTAAGTTATTCTTTCATATTGGAATATCGGTGACATTCAAAGACAAGACAACGAAGTTGATGTGACACACCGTGAGGGTTCCCGGACCACCTTCGACCCTATAAAAACTAGTTTCGTAACTTTCGTACAAACCAGGCACCCATATTTCATACCAAATCACCTGTAGGCACTCCATGCGTCTTCCAAGCACCCCATTCCAACTAGATCCTCCAGATCCACCCTTTTCATGGCTCCCGCACAATCGTTCTTACTCCTAATTTTTCCAGCTCTCCTGGAACACTCTCTACGATAGACATCTCTTATCGATTGAGTTCTTTCCTCACTCTCTTTTACATATTAGGGTTAGAATTTCCTTTTTCATAGTGGTTAAGCTTATTTATATTTGTATTTACTGCATTCATTTACTTTAGTATACTTTTTCATAGCTTATATTAATCATCCCCGCACTACTTAGTTAGTCCATCTTTAGTTAATCACTTAGAGTACCCAAAATGTTGGATCTTGTTTCTCTTGATATGGTGTTTCTAGAAACCATTCCTTATTACTCTCAACACCATGAAAATTTAAACACAATTTCAATCTAAACATTTATCCATTTTGTATCAACTTCCATTTCAAAGGGTGTCTAATAATGGAGTTGGAGGCATAAAGGATTTCCTATAGCATTGATTATTTTTCCATTGTATCCTCAAGCCAAAAGCTAGGCAATATATGTTGAGGCAATGCATAGAGTGGTGTATATTATTCTCATCTTCCAGCAAGGTAAGAAATGATTTGTACGAAAAATAGCCATTGAGAATTTGTGTAGGATACTCAGTCATAAGAGATATTCTCTTGAAAATCCCTTCACGAGTGGCATTGGCAAGGAGGTAGGAAACATCTTGAGTGGCTAAGACATACAAACCTGGGCATCGAGGGCATACTTTTTGAATTAAGAAAAAAGGAAAATTTCTTAGAGCTAACTTCATAATATGGAGGTAGGTTGTGTGTCTACACCCTTATTAAGAATTAGAGATTATTGAGTTCAATTTACTAAAAGGATGTCAGGGGAGCTACAAGAGGTTATTTTGATTAAATAACTTCCAAGATTAATTATTCAATATTAAAACAAAAAATTCATTCTTCCAAATAGTGTATACAATATGTTATGAGCTCAAAAACACAAAAAAATGAGTGCACTTGGTTGATTACATACAAGGAAAAATTTAGGGACCCGTGGAAAAAAATATAGAAATGGTGGCAAATCTATCTAGAGCCAAATTCATACGGTTGGTGAATTGTATGAAATCAGTCTTCGTCATATTGGAAAAAATAATATAGTTTTTAAATTAATTTGTGAATGTAATGGTGAATGTTGGATAATTTCTACCAAATTTAGAAAAAATGTTGAATAGAATTTTTATTCAACTTGTCATTTGATATAAGTGAATTTTTATTAGATTGAATTTATTAAATTTCTTTTCATTTAAATTGGTGTTTTTATGACCTAATAGAGTTATCAGATACTATGGACTCCATGAGATTGCAGCCAAATCTAATTATCTTCGACTAATTGTTAGGAAAATTAAAAATGATTAGACAAGTTGAGAATATAATTAGCTTGGAATAGTTATTAGGATGATTAAAATTTTTGATACATGTTTTGTAGTGAACCCTTGGTTGTTTACCAAATATTCAACAATAAAAAATTAATCGCCATGAGCTAACATCTGCTGTCTTTTAGTCAAAATTTCCAAACTCATCCAACACCTTCAGATTAAAAATGCTAGTTTAGGAGTAAGATACTTTTAAATTTTACATAGATAGTTTCATGAATCATGAATCATAAGAATTCTTGTGTATTAAAATGAGGATCTATTGAGGCCCTCACCCTTGGAACTTAGTAACTTACATACATCGTGAAATAATGGGAGTATTCCGTTCTCGATATTTGAAAATTACAAGACATAAGGAAAATTGTATTGACACGATGACATATGACCCCAAAATATAAACACATTAGGAAATATGGATCTTCAAATGTGAGTGAGAGGACCACAAACTGGTTCACTAGCTAGATTCACCTCCTCATTTACACAAAATTCCTCCCTGTAGAATAGAGGACACAATTGGAGAACCAAAGGTGTAGAGTAATTTATTCCTTCTCTCATGGAACTCCTGATAATCATCCATAGCCCCAAAAACATACATGATTTGATGTACAAGATGCATACATTCCCATCTCGATCAAACTCCTACAAGAGGGATGAGGTCCACTTAAAACCTTCAAAATTTGAGTCTTTCCTTCATCAGTGGCCAACCAATCTCTCATCAATATTCCACCATGAAAGAAGGGTTGTTTTCCTTTTCCTCCCGCCACACGAAATTCTTACTTTTTCTTAGTCGGGCCACAAGAACAATATTACGTTTGAAATAATTACCGATTTTTTTTCAATTCCTTCAACCTTATTTTCAAACGAAGAATGGATTATGTTAGAAAATATTGATGAGGACTTATGCTTCCCTCTCCGAAAGTTCAGGTGATGATTGTCCCAATTAGGTTTCAGGACATCTCAATTGAGGTGTCATACCCTTAGAAAAAAAGCTTCTAAGAAATAAATTTATACACATAAAAATGGGATAAATACTAGATAACCTAACTAGAAAACCAAATCGATATCACATTTCGAGAAGTCCTCAACTGACTCCATAGGATTGGGAAAAGCTAGAACATGACGGACCAATTGCAATCTAGACTCATTGGAATAGAAAAACTTGCACAATAAACTTCCTGTGATATTGGCTATAGTGAGTGATAAAAAATTATACCTCAAAAAGAAAATTTTGGGAATACCACAAAATCAGAAAATAAAGTGAGAACTCAAATTTGCATACAATTACAACTTGTACCTTCGACCAACTATCCCTAGGGCCTATATATACAATTTTCCATGACTCTATGATCAAAGTAGTTGGTGAACTTAATGATAACTTGTGTGAGATATTAACAGAGGGTACTCATGTGAACTTAATGATAACTCATGTGAACTTGTTACTTAAGGATTATATTTTTTTTAAAAAAAATAAATGTTGCTTAAAATAGACTTTGAAGGATCATTGGTTAAACATAGGAAACATTTATAACAAGTATCTCCATGAATTGAATAATGAAAAGAAAATAAAAGATTTAATTTACCATGTGCATCAAAAATAGGTGAGTAATAATTTTGATCGGACAAGAGTATGAGATGAAGGAGAGGGCACACAAAAGATTCACACATAGGAGTAAAGCACAATCATAGGTGCATAAGGATAGGGAATGAAGCGCATGTAAAAGACAAGGGCAAATTCAGACTTAGTTTTTTTCACATGTACGGGGCTATTTTTGGAGATGACATGCAGAGCACACAAACTGGATAAAGAATTGAGCGTCACGCATAGGCTATTTTTGGGAGAGAAACTATCAAGAAATTTACATGGGTTCGAATTAAAAATAGAATTGCTACTTCTAGTTAACCAAAAGAGATCTATTATTAGCACACTTGCATGTGTGGCTATTATTGTAAAGGCGCATGGCTATTTTCAGCATGCGACCTATTTTGGGAATTATGTAAGTAGTGAAGGGAAAGTCCCCACCCTTATAAATATGTAGTGATCTATGTAGTATGGAGGGACTATGTGTGAGAATTGAATTATTGTGAGGTTATGCTACCATATCTGATGCGCACATGAGCTTATGGTATTACTTATTGTAATAAGCTTATGTGTATTTATTGTGTTTAATATAATGGAGTGTATTGGTTGAATCAAGGTATTAATCATGAGTATAATTGGTTCTTGCATGATTGACTTCATTATGGTTATTATTTAAATCTATTACTCTTTAGATCTAGATCTGGACATGCTCTGTAGAATGTTGTATTAATTATGGATTTGAATGTATTAAGTCTTCATCATGCTAAACACCATGTAATAGCAACCCTAAAGAAGGGTCCAGTACATTTACGTGCTTGGTGAGTGCTCAATCTAGGTGAGTGATGTACCAAAGTGCCAAGGTTATTACTAGTAAATTCTAGGCTACATCATTGGTTTCGTTGTCGGGACCTCTTTTTCGATTATTTACAGGATGGTTCAAGATGAAGATGTACAAAGTTGACCCTAGTAAGTGTTGAGGAGTGGATACATGATTAGAAAAAGAATACACATGGAGGTTTTGCATTGGATCTGAGTTTAATGCACGATATAGGAGGAACAGAATCTATATGACAGTTTGTATGAGATATTTTTCACTATTTTTCCAGTAGAACTGTACGAGTGGTGGTTGCTTATGCATCTAAAAGGGATTAGAGGTATCATGCACTTGTGAGGACACATGAAGAATTTCACATCCTATATGATGTTGATCTAATTTGGACACGCATTATGAATACTTGATTTCGTGGTGTTGAACAGGCTTATAGTATAGAGTACTCAATTTCCACTTATTCTTGCCTAGAGGTAGCGGAATTCCATTTTTATGATATCCCAGGGGAAATTACCTACAAGGCATTCCACTAGAAATCAAAATCTTGATGGTAACCTTGAACTTGGAAATCAAACCAATGGCTAACTAAACTCCACCACGTGGGAAAGAGCAAGTTTGGTTAAATATGGCAGACCTAGCGGAAGAAAGGTAGAGAGAATAAAGGTGGCTTAAGTATAATGAGGCACACAAGAGGGAGATATATAATCAAATTGAATGGTGTTGAGGAGAGAGAATGGAATTGAGGATTTGGAGCTCACGTAGAAGGCATGCAGCCAAAGCATGAGGAACTCCCCCATTTGGGAAAGCATGGTAGGGAACCCCACTCGCCTCATGTATAAGTGCGCCAAAAAAAGATGACCTAGGCCTCGGGTGCATCTGAATCTACTTGGAAACCTTTCCCTTGTGCTTGGTTTTCTAGTATCTAGTACAAAAAATAGTCAGCAAGCTAATTTAGGCAGTGGGAGAGCAGGAGTAATTCATATAGCAAGTACATCGATGGCAGGGAAAACATCTTCGTTGTTGTTTGGAGGTACCTTTTCAGGTGCATCATCTGCACATAATTCAAGCGTGTAGAATTTTGGACTCACTTCTAGGAGTGGTAACACTTTGCAGACTATAGGGGTATAGTTCAAGACTACTTGTTGGAACATAGGAAAGTACATCTCCGGTCGTCTCTCTAGCTATAGATGGAGGATCAGGAGGTATAGGTGGTTCTAGTTCCGATGGATCTAGTGGTTCTATAGGTAGAGGAAACACAAGAGGTTCTGGATTAGGTGGGAAAGGTCCGCACAAACCCTAGAATATTTACATGGAGATGTCTCTTTGTCTTCTAGAGTATAGGGGCATAAAAGAAGTTGTTGAAAACGTGTACATGTGTGAAATCTGTGGGGCGCAAAAAGAATCACAACTTCCGAGCATAGGAAATTCAATTCGCCACTACGTTACAAGGACACACACACATCTTGTACGAAAATTTTGACCTTGATCAGACTTGTGTAGACGTGTTACTTTAAAAGATGTTTTCCTTAAATATTTTCATATCCCCGAGTTCGAGTAGAAGAGTATAAGTGCGCTCAATAATATTAAGCAAAGCACTACCGAGAGTGTCGAGAGTATGATGACCATTTCAAAACATTTTTATCTAAGATTTCTTATGATATTCATGTAATCCATCATGCGCAATGGTTCATTGGAGGTTTGATTACCCCTTTTAAAAGGGCATTATCACATAAGACATACACTAATCTGCGTGAAGCACTTGAAGCAACTTTATGCACTAAAGTAGTCGGAAGTATAACACTAGGGTGAGCCCATTTTTGGAAGCACAGATCGCGGCCATGATGAAACAGTTGGAGAAGCTATTGGAAAATTCAACACATGAGATGCACACAGGGATTTGGTGTATAGATTGTGAAGTGTAAGGCCACACCAAGGATAATTGTCCCCATAGATCAAGATGTTCATTTCTATTGGAATATGAGATATGTCATTTAAACCATGATGTTAGCCATTGCCCATTATTACAATGCGTAATAAGGAATAATGTATCTTGCCACTATAAAATTTGTAGGTCCATGAATCATGATAAGGAGGACTTCTAGGTGATTGGTTAGATCCATGATGCTATAGATATTAGTGTGAGATAGACAATCATATCAGATAACTCTAAAGGCAACAATGAGCATAGAATCGGGATCACAATCAAGAGCGCTATGATCAAAATGAAGGGAGTTTTGAAGGATGGCGTGGCAAAGGTTGAGGGTACCATGGTGGATTCGGAGGACGAGGCCATGGTGGTAGACGAGGTGAGTTTCCTCGCAGAACATGTTATACCTATGGATCTCCTAACCACTACAGGCACAAATGTCCTCAGAATCTTGCATGTTCTTTCTATGGGAAGAATCATAGTTATGAGGAATGTCTGCACTTATATGAGCATCTTAGTAAGCAACATAAATAAGAAAACAAAGGTGCGTGAATGGTTAGGATACAACGCACTGTGGAAAATCAGTGGATGCCCAAGTTGGAACCGAGAATCCGAGGCATTTCATGTAAAGACCACTACTCACACTAAAGCAACGCATGCGAGAAGTGTTACAATAGAATCATACCATCACTAAAGAGGAGGTTCTACATACACGGTACCCAGATTTTGTCCATCGAAGGAGGTTTATCAGAAACCATGGAGGTACTCGAAATCTTCTTGAGGTGAAATATAGTGTTTAAAGGAGCATTCACGGAAAATGGAGCAAAAGAAAGTAGCAGAGATAGTCCAATCTAATATGGATGACTTGAAAGAGGTGTATAAGATGTTGCATCGGGATAATATCATTGCATTGTTAAGGAGTTGGCTAAAAGGAAACACTCTACACATAAGTATTGAGACCTGGATGAAAAATATTGCATGTAAATCTTCCCCTCATAGCTTAGACTACGACAAATAAAAATCACTCTGAATTTTGTTGTGGATTGATGGATTTTGAGTAATATATTGATTGATACAAGTGTAAAAGTTAATGTTCTTACTTTCGATGCATGGGTACAGATGGTGAGACCCCATTACAACCATCTTCAAATGTATTATTCATGGCTAACCGAATTAAAACTACTCACATCGGAGTTTAAAATATGCATCCATTACCATACAAGGAGGCAAGTTCACCGAGGATTTTGAGGTTTTAGCGCTGCAGCGAGCGGATAACTTCCTAGCTCTACTTGGGTGCCCTTGGTGTTATGCAAATAATGGTGATCTTCGGTTCAACAAGGGTTGTATTAGTTTTGAAATCAAGGAGGAAAGAGTTATTATCCCTTTAATAGATGAAAAATCTGTGCTCTATGTTGAGCCTTTGAGTGAGGAAGATCTTAATAAGATTTATGTACGTGTCATCCGGGACCCAGAGGTGCTTGAGCCATCTAAAGAAGGAATCCTTCAGTGGGAAGATGCATAATCTATTAGCGATACTACAAGTGTTGCT
Organism: Taxus wallichiana var. yunnanensis; assembly: GCA_018340775.1. Classification (NCBI taxonomy): domain Eukaryota; kingdom Viridiplantae; phylum Streptophyta; class Pinopsida; order Cupressales; family Taxaceae; genus Taxus; species Taxus wallichiana. Next base: position 850,196,734 of record CM031242.1, on the reverse strand, counting down.
TGTGATAATTGGGCTCATAGTACTTATGAGTTAGTAGGGCATGAAGTAAAGATCACATTTGCATGGAGAAGTAGACCTCATTGTATTAGGAGAATAAGTAACAACTCGGTACCTCGATACACTGGAGAAGGAGATCCTACAAAGTGTTTCTACATGTCATGGAGGAATAATGGATAGACCACTTGGAGAGATAGAATATTCTAGTATATACCCTGCATGGATAACAGTGCGCTGGTGGGTAGTTCACAAGGATAATCTTGTAGGATGGAATGAAATCAGGATTTATCTTTGTAATTAATTTTTCAAGAGTAATTCACCGCTCAAATCTACACTTATCATGGTAATCAACTTGATTAGTACCATGTTCAAAAGGTGAGAGACTCTAGATAGAGGGGTGGGAAGCTTTACCACCTTCGCTCCGGGTGCACAAATTTTATTCCACTTTACAATGATACGCATATGCTTGGTATGTATATGCAGAACTTCATAGAGAGACTAGAAATTGGCAGGATTTCATTGTAAGAATGATCCAGGCATTCGACTATTTCTCTACTAAACCTCTATTGGAACATAATGATTAAGTGGTATGGCCAACCCTTAATGTATATGGGTCCATCACTAATATAGGTTAATATTTAATAATATGAAATATTTATATTTCTATTATTAAATATGCTAACTTAGGTATATACTTTAGGTTAAATATTTAATATCATGAAATGATTATATTTCTAATATTAAATATTATAAACCTAATTGTATGTGTCAACCATTTTATGTTAAAAATGTGGGTCGTGAGACATACCCGATCACCTTATATAAAAAGGAATTTAGGTCCTCATTTGATATATTTGAGAAATATATCGAGGTGTGTAAATCAAGTGAAAATCACATGTTTACTTACGTTAAAATCATATAAAAAAGGAAATGATTTATTACTATATGAAATAATTTTCATGTTTTCTATAATTTTAAATGTTTGCAGGTTAAATATTTTGGAAGGTAAATTCATACCCGTATTCTTTGGTCTCCTCTAAAAGGATTTGATTTGAAAAATTATAGTTTATAGTTAATCTATAACTATATCATATATAATTTAAAAACTATATTATTATTTTTAAATAAAATATATATATATATATATAATATAGAATAAAGTTTATATAATAATTTATATAAACATCATATTAAAATTTATATAGTTTTGAAAAAAAAACTATATATTAAAAGTCTTAAACCATATTAAAATTACATGGGATTGAGGGAAGAGTCAACAAACCATATTCTAAGCCTAAGTTTAAATCATATTTAAATTTAACTTATAAATCTAGGCATATATAGTTTTTTTTTTTAAAGAAACAAACCTAAGTTTGAATCATATTTTATATATATGGTTAGTTTAAACCGCTTAAAATATAAATTTTATTAGATTTGGTTTATATATGTTTTAAAAAAAAACCTAAGTGCTTACTTTTTTTTTAGTAAGGGGGCCATGTTTATTTCTTAGCCATAAAGGGATTATTTTTAAATCTTAATAATTATTAAATAAAACCTAGTATGTGTCTCAGTAACCATTTATATTATCCATGTAAGGGGTGGCCCCATTCATTTATATCTTATAGTTTATAAAAACTATATAAATAAACATATTTAAAGGTTTTCTTTTATATAAGAGTGGGAGTGGAGAATAAAATGAGATAATATCTCAGGTATAAATATAGAATTCGTAAGTATAAATGGAGAATTAAAAAAATGGGGGCTAGTTTATTGGTGGCCCATGTGAAGTGTAGTAAATATTTATTAAAATATTAGTAGTTATAGCCATATAAAGTTTTAAAGTTTTTAGCTTGAATTATATAAAATATTTTACAATATTTCCATAGTTTTAAATGTGTGTGGGGTAAAATTAAGAGTAAATGAAGGGAGGAGACAAGGTTCATGAAAATAGGAATTTCAATTTATTTCATTGGTCGGGTGAAATTACTTGTCCCCTCTTTAAAATATGCAGGTTAATCTATACTTTCATAAATCTTGCACACTGGTAAAATTCTTTTAAACCCCTTTAATAAGGGTTATGTGTTTTTATATAAAAACAATATACTATAGTTTATAATTTTTATGAACTATATGTTGTTTTTTATTTACATTCTATAAACTATATACTCTTTTTTTTTTAAAGTGTATATATTTTTACATTATAAATTATAATAGGTTATTATAATGTATTAAAATATAACCTCCCTAATATTATAAAGAAGAAATTATGGAATTTCACATTCTGAAAATACACAAGTTTTGGCTTCATTAAATTTGACGGTCAAATGACCGTCACGGTAGACCAAACATAAGATAATATGATGGTCATTTAGATGTCAAATTTAAGCTCCTAAGTTCTAGGAAACTTTCACTGTGTTAAAATTGACGGTCAAATGACCGTCACGACATAACAAAAAAATTAGATGTCAAATTTAAGTTGGCCGGATCTTTGTCTATATTATTTTTTTCAAAAATTGATGTTATGCATTCTTAGGGTCTCTTCTTCACTTCTATATGGTCGGAAATATTTTTTATATAAATCATGGGTATAATGCAGAGCCCTTTATATTGTGGGTTATTATTTTGATCATGGGAGGTTAATTAGTATGCATTGTAATGACATAATTAGTTATGATCAAATAGTTTATTTAGATTTATAAAATTTAAATATGATTATATTAAATGTGTTATTTTTATTATCGATAAATATGTATCTAACTCTATGGTACATTATATATTATAATGGGGTGTGTTTTACAAGTTTAAGAAAACAATGGCATCCAACTATTTCTGTCTTGACAAAACCCAACTCCTAACAAAAACCAACTACAATATTTGGGTCAAAATAGAATTTTTACGATGAGGAAACTCTAGACTATTTTTTCTAGATTTAAGGTTGCTCCCACCGGTTGTCAAACAACCGTAGATAACATGAATGCATTCTTGCAACGAATGCAAGAGCCCTTTCTATGATTTTATAAAATGTGAACATGAGTACCTTCTACATATTGGTAATGTCAAACATTCGAAAGAGGTATGGACACAACTATAATCCATGCATGAAGGATACTTAGTATATCAAGGATAGTAATGAGAGTATAATAGAAGAAGGAATTCAAAGAAATGGTCTTTATATTTTTTATGATTTCTTTTCTACATCTTGTTTTAGATCTCAAAATTTGAATAATTTAAAACTATGACATAAAAGGTTATGACATGTTAATTATTGAAGTTTATATGAAATGTATAGATATAATTTAGTGGAAGGTTTACATGTGTTGTCTTCTTCTCTTGAAGTTACTTCATTAAATGCTTCTAAATGATGGTTTTGATTATGATTTAGTAAATGGTCATGATGATGTTTTGATGCTATATAGATGTTTCTGAAACTCTTACCTTCCTAGATAAGAAATTAAAATGGGCTCAATCTATGTTAGAAAGTTTAGAACTTATTAACCTTAGGAAAATGATCGAAGCCATCATATGTACCATCCATTAATTACCTTATATGAACCTGAGCCACAAAGTATTATAGGGTCTAGGTGGATATACAAAGTAAAGTATAATGTTGATGGTAATATTAACAAACATAAAAATAGACTTGTTGCTAGAGGTTTCAATCAGAAATTTGGTATTGATTATGTTGAGACATTTTTCCTGTAGCTAAAATGAATACTGTTAGGGCCTTATTTGTAATTGCCACTCAATTTGGGTGGAAAATCCACCAAATGGATAAGAAAAATATTTTTTTGAATTGTAATTTAAAATAAGAACTTGACATGTTTTAACCTAAAGGATTTGAAGAAACTCGTAAAAAAAAAAAAAAATGTTTGTAAGTTGAGAAATCTCTTTTATGGTTTAAAACAAGCTCTTAGAGCTTGGTATGTGAAAATTGTTTTCTTCTTTAAACTATAGGTTTTGTTAATTGTTCTTCTAACAATGATATATTCATTAACAATAAGGCTCACATATTATTATTATATGTATATATGTTGATGATTTGGTTATGTTTGGTGACAATTTCGATTTAATTCATATGATTAAAGAGAAATTGAAGTAGTACTTTAAAATGAATGAGTTAGGTCTCTCACATCATGTTCTTTTTGTATGATTGTATTTCATTCTATTTTTACTTTTCAAAACAGAATATGCAACCATTGTATTGAAAAAGTTTCTTATGATTAATTGTAAACCATTTTCTACTTTAATAGAAGTTGGAATAAATATTGATCCTAAATCGTATATGAAAAAGGTTGATCCTATTTTATATATGATGTTAGTTGATAGTTTGATTTATTTAACTATAACTAGATCAAATATTTCCTATACAATAGGAATTACTTCAAGGTTTATGCAAGAGCCTTTTTTAAGATCATTAAAATTTTGCAAAAAGAATTTTTAGATATATTAAATGAACAATCAATTATAGGTTGCATTATACTAAGAATGAAAATGTTATCTTATATGGATTTTGTGATTCTAACTATCCTGATGTTGTGTTATAAAATATACTAGATATGTGTTCAAGTTTTTTTGGTGTAGAAACCATTACTTGGAACAAAAAATGAAATCAACAATATCCATTTTTCTCTTGAGAAAGATAAGTATAATAGAAGAAGTAAATAATCCATGTGGCTGCAGCGACTATTGGTAGAGATACACATGGAAGTTAAAAGAAGTATTCCTCTTCTATGTGGTGTCTAGAGTCGTATTACTCTTGATTAAGAATATGGTTAAACATCAAAGGAAGAAGCACATTAAGATACATATATGCTTCACCTGTGAGAAGGTGTTAAGTGATGACATAAATCTCAAGTTCATGTTGACTGAAGAGTAGGTTGCTGACATCTTCACAAAGTCCCTGAGTGCTACAAAGTTTTGTCACTTTCGTAAAAAGCTTGGATTATCAAGTTTCCATTGAGGGGAGTGTGCATGAAAATTTCACCTCCTAATGGAACTTGGTTTTTGTAAAAAGACCTTCAAAAATTTGTAAAAGACCTCGGGAAAGTGTAAAAAGACCTTCGGGCATGTATACCTCCTCGATTCTTTTTTAGAAAGAAGTGTAGAAAGATCTTAAAGGCGGTCTTCAATAAACTCTTTAGTGCTATTGAGTTTACTAGTAAACATCCAGTACAAGCATATTGTTAAGGAGGTCCTTGGTTGTAAAAGGATCCTATATGCTTGGGTTCAATAACATTTTATGAGAACATGTAAAACTCACAAATCATACTTAGCCATTGATCATGGGATGATCTTTGGGATTCCAAATCCTTTTGTACCAAAAAGTAAATTGAGTATGATGAAGGTGTTATAATTCCTTCAAATGATATGCTAGCCTAAAACCTTTATGGTTTAAGGATTGTAAATCATGTAGTGTACCACAGGTAGATAATTTATTGGCATATGTTATGTTATCCCACTTAACATTAAGGGGGAGTGTTGGAACATAATGATTAAGTGGTCTGGCCAACCCTTAATGTATATGGGTCTATCACTAATATATAGGTTAATATTTAATAATATGAAATATTTATATTTCTATTATTTAATGTGCTAACCTAGGTATATAATTTAGGTTAAATATTTAATATCATGAAATGATTATATTTCTAATATTAAATATTATAACCTAGTTGTATGTGTTAACCATTTTAGGTTGAAAAGGTGGGTCGGGAAACATACCCGATCACCTTATATAAAAAGGACTTTAGGTCCTTATTTGATATATTTAGGAAATATATCAAAGGTATGTAAATTAAGTGATTTAGTTTTACCTTTGGTAAATAGGGTTTCAAAGGAGGAGTTGATCTTACTAGATGTAAAATAAGTTCTCTCGAACTAAAATGTTATTTTCAAAGTAGTTTTTACCCTATTGGGGTTTTCCACTATAAATATTTTGTCTTTTTGTGTTATTTATTTCATGTAAGTATTTCTTTATTTACTTATGTTATGATGTAATCTTTATTTAAATATTTATTATAGCATTATGTAGTATGTAAGTTGATTAAATCCGTATTTATTAGAATCCTTAAATTCTAACAACCTTTAGTAGAAGAGGCGTTAAGGGTTATACAGTTCTTAACTATGGAAGATAGTGGCAAGATGAAAGAACTCATTTAAGATTTATTTGATGACAAAGACTCAAAAGCATGTTTTGTTGAAGAAACGGAGACAAATGTCACACTACTTAATCACACTTTCCTTGAGAAGGAAAAAGAAAGATGGTCTACTTAGTGGATGGTGAAGAAGTAGAAACCTTGGATGTAGACTATTCAACAAGTAGGTGTGATGTTTTGGATAGGAAGATAATACCACGCGCGCACCTATCATGAACCTATGAAAACAAAAAAGTGAATATTGGATCAGATGTTGAGCCTAAGGAGGCCATAATTGGGGACTATTGGTCTGACTCTAAAGTGGAAAAAATCATCGAGTTACTACAAGATTATTAGGACTTATTTCCTAGGGGATACCATGAACTCAAAGGCATTCATGAATCATTAGGAGAAATGAAGATCAAGCTTAAGGAAGGTGCACGACTGGTCAGGAAGAGACCCTACAAGATGAACCCTAACTTGCGTGAAAAGGTCAAAGAAGAAATTGACAAAATGTTGAAGTTTGGAATCATCAAGCCCCTAGATGAGTCAGAATGGGTTAGCCCAATGGTGATTAGTATCAAGAAGGATGGTCGGATTAGGATCTATGTGGAATACAAGGAGCTGAATTCTGCATGTGTGATTGATCTCTTCCTATGTTATTCACTCGAGGAAACACTATAAGGAGTTGTAGGGTGTAAAATATATTCATTTATAGATGGATTCTCTAGGTATCATCAAGTTAGGATTACACAAGAGGATCAGGAAAAAAGACTATGTTTACTAATGAATTGGGAAACTTTTCCTATACTATGATTCCTTTTGATCCGAAAAGTGCGCCTACCGTATTTTCGCCCATAGTTGTTCAAGCGTTCAAAGATTTTATTCACAACTTCTTACAAGTTTATTTAAATGATTGGACGGTGTATATAATTGTTAAGGATCATTGTGACAATATACCCTTAATGTTTGATAGATGTAAACAATTGAGTATTTCTTTGAACATCAAGAAGTGTGTATTTGCTACACCATTTGACACTTTTTTAGGGCACATTATCTGCAAGGATGGTTTGTTGGTTGATCCAACTAAGGTTGCATTCATTATCAGCCTAGAAGAGCCTACCAGTCAAAGTGAGGTGCGCGGATTCTTGGGTCATACTTGGTACTATAGAAAATTTATAAAGGTGTATGCTAAGTTTTCTACACCCTTGGAGGAGTTACTAAAAGGAAAAGGGATGTTCTACTGGGAGAGAACCACAACAGAGTGAATTCGAGAAATCAAGGAGAAACTTACTACAATGCCTATTATGTGCTTTCCTTCATGGGACCAACCATTTCATGTACATATGGACGCCTCTGGCATGGCCATTGGCACGGTGTTGGTTAAGCCTAGAGAATGTATTATAGGTCATCCTATCTATTTTTCTAGTAGAAATTTGACTCTCATGTAGAGCAGAATTATATAACTACAAAGTGTAAAAATTTGTCAATGATCTATGCGCTACATAAATTCAGATAGTACCTGCTAGCAACACCATTTTTATTCTATACCGATCACATGACATTGAATTATTTGGTAAATAAGCCCGTTTTATAGGGGCGCATATTCGATGGGTACTCTTATTCCAAGAAATTGATTTTACAGTTGTGGTCAAACTAGGGAAGAGTAATTCTGGACCGGATCATCTATCCAGAATATAGTCAAGAGAAGATGCACAGGCAATTGAAGATACCATGGCCGATGCACAATTATACATGTTATATGCACACCATTGAAATTAGAGGATAGTGATGTATTTCTACGTACATGTATGGCTCGAGAAGGAATGAAATCCTTAGAGAGGAAACAAATTTCCATTCATGCGATGCCTTTTATGTTAATTAGTGGTTACCTATACAAGTTAGGTAGAGATGAATTATCGAGTCGATGTGTATTGGAGCATGAGCACTTAGATATTATGGAGGAGGCTCATGGTGGTATTGCAAGTGGGCACTATGTAGGTGATGCCACCGTGCGTATAATTCTACTCATTAGATTGTGGTGGGAGACCTGTATAAAGATTGTAAGGCATATTACAAGGCTTGTGATCATTGTCAGTTCCTTAGAAAACCATGTCAAAGAGATGAAATGCCTTTAAGACCTATTTCTAGTGCAGAACCGTTTGAGAAATGGGTGTAGATTTTTTAGGTCCTATTTCACCACCATGTGTAGGTCTAGATCATGCTACATCATCACTTGCACAAATTATCTCGACAAGGTGGACAGAGGAATCAACTATAAAGGATTATACAATAATTACAACAACGATCAGGTTTCTATGGAAAAATATTATTACAAGATATGGATGCCCGTTGAGTTTGACCAATGATAGGGAAAACATTTTTGAATGAGACAATCGAGATATTATTGGATGAGTTTGTGATTGCACACCATAAGACTACACCCTATCATCCTCAAAAAATGGCACTTTGCTTAGGTATTCAACAAAATTTTGAGCCAGACATTGACAAATATTTGTGATGTTGGAATGAAATATTAGGATGATAAAGTTTTCGCCATTCTTTGGGCGTATTGAACAACATATAAAATGTTGAACAAAGCCACACCATTTCAATTAGTGTTTAGCACATAATCGGTTCTTCCTATGGAATTCATGTTACCCTCTTTACGTATTGCATGCGTTGTGGGTCTAGTTGATGAGCAAGTATTATAAGAATGGATTGAAAAGTTGATTAAGGTGGATGAGTGACACGTAATATTACGTTAGAGTCATAAGCAAGAAAAGGATATGCAGAAAGCATGGCATGACAAGGACATCAAGGATAAAAAGTTTGAGATTGAGCAGATGGTGCTTTTTTATGATTTTAAGTTTTTGCGCCATCTAGGAAAAGTCAAAGTACACTAGTTGGGGTCATATGTTATCACTCACATACTTTAAACATGTGCTTGAAGGTTAGAGGCGCTTGATAGAATACGATAACCCGGTTACTTCAATGAGAGTAGGTGAAGCCCTACTATAAATAAGTCTTCTTGGTGTTTGTAATAAGGCGGTTTGTCATTTAGATTATAATTTCAATTACGTATTCCCTTAATGTATTTCCTTCTTCATCACTAGGATTTGTCATTTTAGTTGGTATTTTTTGTGTAACAAGTGCATTTGCACACCGAAAGATAATTACTATTTGAAGAAGTTTTATGCATAGAGGGCTGCACATACCATTTGTGTGGGGTGGTTATTGATAACTAAATAAAATACTGTTGGAAAATGGGTACACATAAAGGACCAAACTATTATACAGTGCTATTTCAAGTTTGGAGAGTTGTTAGAAAAGAGATTGTTTCTAAAAACGAGGACCATAGATGGAGGTAAATGAAGGAACAAGTATAACAAAAGGTAAGCAGAGGCCATGGAGACTACCAAGGGAAGGCATAGAGGTGAGGTACTAGGGTGCATAGAAGCACGTTGAAGATATGTTCGTGGCCAAAAGGTAGGAAGGCACGCTATAAGGTTATAGCTTGGGTGTGAAGATGTACCGTGCGGAAAGAGTGAAAATGGTCAATTAATGAGAAGATTATTGGTAGGTGAAGGAGCAATAAATGCACTAAATTTTTGAAAATCCATATAAAGAAGGGGTGCGAGTTCATTTTTACCATTATAAATCACAAGAATTTGAAAGAGCTAAGTGTGGATGAGATGAGCGAAGAGTGTGAAACAAGACATGGCGAGAAGATTTGTGTGCATGAGAAGCTTACATCCCCATTGGTGAAGGGTTTGAGTTAAGCAGAGCATTTCGAAATATCTAGGCACATAGATTCAAACTAGGGTTTGGGTTTTGATGTTGCAGAAGATAGAAGGTGACCATTTGAGGACAGAAAGTTGAGAGTTACAGATGGTACCAAGAAAAGCACCTATTGCAGGACCTAAGGGAAAGAAGAAAGTGGAAGTAGAGGTTGAAATTACTCCTGAGAGTAATTTCTCATAAATGCAATACCCAGAAGGTGTGATAGTGGGACAAGAATGGGAGTCTCACATCCATAAGTGTAAAATCAGTGATTATAACCACCACACATCAGATAACAAGGAGTTAGAAGCATTGTTGAGTACGAAGACAAACAAGCACACAAAAAAGACATGCTAGTATATGATGACGCTGGAGAGAAGTTACTAAATTAGATTGGAGTCTACTAGTTGTATGAGCTCCTATATTTTGGTAATATGAACCTTTGTACCAGTGGTTAATGAGAAAGGTACATGAAGAATTTTTCTATTTCGCGGACACGGTGGTAAGGATTACAACTGCTTTGATTTCAACTATAATAGGATTAAAAGGCACAGGAGTGGATCTAAGTAGTGACTTGACAGATAAAGCAGCAATCTTGGAGACATGGAAGGAGTTAGGGTATACCAAGGGTCCACATGGAATGGATATCGACAAGTTGAAGAAGTACCCAGTGGTACAGGAAGCTGCACATCTAGTGACCAAATTGAATGATCAAGAGTGATGGTTGCAGGTGAACACAATGTGGCTCCATGTCACAAAGAAGATGTCACAGGGGGTAATCTATAACATTATAGGCTACATTGTAGAGACCATCGTTGAGGAAGCGTGAACCTGTGAAAGGATTAGCTTTTGCGCTATCCTAGTGTCTTTGGTATTTATAGAGATCGGAGTTCCTGATGGGCCAAAGGAAAAGACTTGGGAGTACCCCACGGAAAACAAGTTACTTGTGGAAAGATTTGACAAGTACTTATGTGAAGGTTCAATGGGCGGGCCATTCAAGAAATAGGTGGAGATGTGGTATGATAGGCTCCACGTGGCGTTTGAGGAAGAGTCTTTGCGCATTACAAGGAGTTTTCTTCGATGGTGGGAAAGGTAGTGTAGTTCATGATATACCAACACTTTTGCATCGCATGATTTGCAATAAAAGATGGGACTTGGAGCCCTTGGTGTAAGATTCCATCTACCTTCATAACACACTACTTCCAGGCATTAGTCCACCTTTTTGCGATGCGCGCCACTAAAACTTCATTACAGACAAGGTAGATTGTGACTACCACACCTTGAGGAAGACTTATGTATATCTAGGCTGGACTGCCTATGTTGAGAGGCTAATTTCAGATATGATAAATGTGAAGCCTGTGAGTTTTTCAATTGGAGACAAGTGGAGTCATGCATGTATAACTTCAGCTTAAGCCTAAGTTGGAGGGTAACAAATATGTAGAGAATTTTTTCACGCTCCTAGGGATGCCAAAGGGTAAACATAAATGGAGAATATTCCAACCCCATAGCCTTTGTAGAAACCATAGTGATGGATGGGGAGGAAGATGAATGAGAAGAGAGTAGTGGCCTAGAACATGAGGATGAAGGTGACCCACGGATAAGGTGGAAATTGAAAATGCGACCACTCCACCTAGGTACAAGAAGAAGGTGATGAAGACATGAATGTAGTCCAAGGAGAGCATCATTTCAAATGGGTATTTAGGAGAACAAGAACTCAAGGTGCTACTCCACAATCAGTATGGATATCACCATGACTGTCTCCATAAGGAGACAACTGAGAAGAGAAGGAGAAAATTGAAGTTGGACGAAGAGCTAAAAGAGTCTCTGCAGAAAGCATGCCCGAATCTCCTACACAACTAGAGGACATGGAAGAGCCAAGGGATGAAGAAATGAAAGATGAATATGTGAAGAATGGAGGAGAAGGGGTAAAGGAAGGAGAAGTAGGACTAGATAATGCTCCAGACATATAAGAGATCCAACTCCAAATCTTGGCGCTCTAGTTCCTAAGGGGCCAAGAACTAAAAGAACAAGTGGAGAGTATATTGTTCCGTCTTTGGTCTATGTTGAGGACATAAGTAAAATTTTCCATGCCCATTTTCAAAGTATGGTGAGCCCTAAGGAGTTATATGGATGGGAGATGATGGATGAAGACATGGCCACCACGCGCACAAGGAAGCAACTATCTTGGTCTATGCACACTCACATGGACAAGCCAGACTTTGACGTATGCGAAGAATCCTTGTGTGTCAAGAATATTGAAGAAGGCACCTCAGGAAAGACATATAACTATAAATCTCACTGTTATTTTGATGAACAGGTGAGTAATGCCTTAGTAAAAGTATCTACAGAGGTGGCGCGGAGGAACATAGAAAAATCCTCTACTATTAGGACACTAAGAGAAGAAAACAAGGAAAAGGATGTTGAGATAGCACACTTAAAGGAGAAAAGGACTTGGAGAAAAAGAAGAATGAGGTTTTTGTTAGAATGGAAAAGGATATTGGAGACCATGTCCTGAAAGCGAGACCACACTTGGAGTCCAAGGTACCTGAAAGGTTCCCTTTGGCTATGCACTATGTGTATACCTTAGTCGATTTGGTGCTTGAGGATGGACCTATATGTATGCCAACACCAAAGGACCCTAAGTAGGAAGCAGAGTGAGAAAAGGCTTCAGTAGTGTGAAATATTTCATCATACGAGGCACTACTCCAAACCTTGTGGGAGGAGCTAAAGAAAGCAGACCAAGTGTTGAATATTTGTGCAGCTCTGGAGGCAGTCATAAGAATAAGGACCATGGTAGAGGACAATGAAGTCCTGAAGGAAATGAAGGATGAAACCTTGGGGTGTGCGCAGAGAGATTGACATTGGTAAAGAAAAAGCACGAGGCCCTTGTAGCGGCCCAGGAGCCCCATAAGAACAAGTTGGATGAACTTGGGAAACTTATAGCGCAGAAGATGGATCTTCTGGAAGGGAGAATGTATGTAATGTCTAACATTATGTTAGTATTACATAATGAAAAGGAAGAAATTTCCCAGGATGAGTTGGAGTCTATTATAGTAAATATTCTAGAAAGGTAGAGGTTGCGTTGAATGAGTGACAAACATTAGAGGTAGAAATAAAAGAAGAATATCCATAACTAATTCTTCCAGTTGAAGCAAAGGATGGTGCAGAGTAAATAATTATTCTTGTATAGTAATTCTTTACATTCATCCATTCCTTATTCTTTATTCTTTCCATATTAGAAGGAAACCATTTCCGGGGTGGCAATGTAGTTTAGTTTGGGGTAATGTTGAGCGGACAAGAGTATGAGATGAAGGAGATGACGCATAGAATATTCATGCAAAAGTAAAGCACAATCAAAGGCGCAGAAGGATAGGGAAGGAAACGCGCGCAAAATACAAGGGCAGATTTGAGACTTAGTTTTTTTCACATGTACGGAAATTTTTGGAGATGGTGTGGAGCACACAAACCGGATAAATACTTGCGTGTCACACATAGGATATTTTTCAAAGAGTGAATATCAAGAACTTTGCATGGGTTGGAATTAAAGATAAAATTTCTACTTCCAGTTAACTAGAAGAGATCTATTATTAGCGCACTTGCATGTATGGATATTATTGTAAAGGCGCATGGCTATTTTCAGCATGTGACCTATTTTTGGAATCATACAAGTGGTGAAGGGCAAGTCCCCACCCTTATAAATATGTAGTGATTTGTGTAGTATGGAGGGACTATGTGTGAGAACTGAATTACTATGAGGTTATGCTACTAGATTTGATGCACACATGAGCTTATGGTATTACTTATTGTAATAAGCTTTTGTGTATTTATTGTGTTTAATATAATGGAGTGTATTGGTTGAATCAAGGTATTAATCATGAGTATAATTGGTTCTTGCATGATTGACTTCATTATGGTTATTATTTAAATTTTTACTCTTTATATCTAGATTTGGACATGCTCTATAGAATGTTGTATTAATTATGGATCTGAATGCATTAATTCTTCATCATGTTAAACATCTTGCAACAACAACCCTAAATAGGGGCTTGATACCTTTGCGCGCTTGGTGAGCACTCATTCTAAGCCGAGAGATGTGTTGAGACGCCTAGGTTATTACTGGTAAATTATAGGTTGCATCAAATAACTACAGACTAAGACATATGACAAGTCTAGAGTTTGACACTTTAAAAACTGTATATACGTGGTGTTTTCTTATTAGTTCACACTTCACGATAAAACATACCCGATAGAAATATCATATAATACTAAGGGCCTAAATAATCTTACATATATGAATTCTTATTATTGGTATATTAAGAAATTCATAATATATTAAAAGAAATTCTTAATAACCATATCAAATTATCAATGTGGGGTTTTGGGTACTCTATGTACCTCTTAAATTAGGTTTCACATTACAGAGTCAATTTTCAATATACAATTTACATGCCAATTACTGGTTCTACCTTATAATTTTTTTAAAATATAAGATAAGAAAAACTTGAGCTATATGTTGGTTCAAAATTTGTGATCCTATATGGCATACAATTGATGTTATGAGCCCTTTATCTTAGGTTTCACTACTTGCCGCCCTTTGTCCCCTATTTCAGATCTCATTAGCTTGGAAATTTTTTAGTATGTGTTGTGAACAACACCTCCCCATGCTTTAAAAATGAAGGAATGGGGACCCTCATGTTTAGAAAAATATTGAGGCCATTTTTACTTATAAGAAACCATGTGTACTAGTTGTAATTTTGTCACATTGTTTTATTTAAATTATGATTTTGGACTAAAATTCTTTTAAGAACATTGGTTGTAAGTATGACATAGTAGGATTTTATTTCCAAAGGAAACAAGTATTTTCATTCTATGAAAGTCTACAGACTATCATCACATTGTTAGTTGACCCCTCAATGTTTATTGATGCACCAAAATTAGCAAGAACTTGAAAAGGTCATAACTTGTGCTCCGGGTGTCCGTTTGAGTCCGTTTTTTAAACCACCTGTTTCGATGAGACAAACACACTACTCAACCTACCTTGCTAGTTGGAGCACATTGTGACACATTTTCGGGCCAAAAGTCCGCCATCTTGAGGTCAAAAATTAGGATTTAAGTTATAGTTTGATTTTTTCCTGTTTTAGGGCATTAGTTAATTTTTGTCTCTTAGGTGCGTTATGAGTTGAAAAGTTGGCATTTCCTCTAATTTAGGCATGTAGAAGATGCATGGAAATTTTGTGTCCGTCAAATAAGCATGTGTACTTACTAAGAATGTGATTCTAGTAAACTACTAAAATAGTAATTTCTTACCGATTTAGTCAAGTAGATTTAGTCAAAATTAGTTAGAGTTTTCTTACCAACTTGAGTTAGGAGTTGTTTTCCTATTTAGGAAAAATTGTAATTCATGATTCAATAATGAATAAGGAGATCTATTTTCTTTTGGAGTTCATATTATTTGTAGTATATTGAGTTTGTTTAGAATTTGGCTACATTATCTGGTATTAAAATCGGTTCGAGTCTAAAAAAATTGGCATGAAGAGGAAGAGGAAAAGGAGGTGGTATTGCCCAGATGAATAGAAATATGCAAGATCTACAGAGGCAAGTTGTTACACTTGCTGCAATGATAACCCAGAGAGGAAATCAAGGTGGAGATGACACAGATGAAGAAGAAGTTTGTGAAGAGGAGGAAACGCAAGTGCCACCCTTAGCTTTTGAAGAAATGATGCTTCGATAATTAGAAGGAGAGAATGATGGGATAAGAGTTTATGTTTCAAAGTATGGAGGTAGTCTAAAACTAGAGGAGCTGATAGACTGGTTGACTAGAATGGGAAAAAAATTCATTGAAGGCTATGTCATAAGAAAATAAGGTAAAAATTTCATGCACATTGTAATTGAAATGTCATGTTATGTTATGGTGGGATCACCTATAGAAAGATCATCAAGAAAGGGGAAAAAAAGAATTAGGATGTGGAATAAGATGGAATATAATTTGAAAGATAAATTTCTCCCCTGTGGATTATGCACAAACCCTTTACAAGAGGTTTGAGTAATCTCGAGCATGTGAAATTACAAACTGTGTAAGAATACAAAAATGAGTTCTACAAGTTGTCCATTCATGTAGAGCATGAAGCAACCGAGGAAAAATGGTTGCAAGGTATGTAAATGGATTAAATTTTTCTATTCTTGATGAGATAAGTATGTAGAGGATTAAGACCATGGAGGATGCCTATCCATTAGCCTTAAAGGCCGAGGAAAACAAAGTCATCAAAGTTTTAGGAGATCTGCTAGAATGAATAGGGGTCTCGTATTGATTTTGGGGATGAGCTGGTTTTAGCCAAGGTATGGGAGAATCACATCATGGAGTGGAAAAGTAAGAAGATACGAGACAAGATTCCCAAATCAACAAAGAGGTAGAGGATTTTCTAGGGGTAGAGGATATGTTGGCGATAGAGGATGGGAGGCTCCATGAAGAACATTTTTGTTACACATGTGGTGAAGAGGAGAATCGGGATTTTGAATGCCCGCATTATTATACACATGAAAAGAGGCAAGAAGATGCTCCAAGAGTAAATCTTGTTGAATCTGAACAAGTAGAAGATGAACATGACCTAGAAATTCCACCAGATGTTGGATAAAATATGATGATCAAAAGGATAATGATTTCTCCAAGAAAGGATATCAAGGGGAATGCATGGCTACATATAAATGTTTTCAGAACAAGATGCACTTTAGGAGGAAAGGTAAGTAATGTTATTATTGATGGTGGTAGTTGTGACAACATGGTTTCAAATGATATGGTTGAAAAATTGGGCTTGCATTATAAGAAGAATCCTAACCCTTACCATATTGCATGGTTTAAGAAGGGTAATGAAGTTATTGTTGATAAGAGATGTTTAATCATTTTTTCAATTGGTGATATTTTAAGTGTTAAGGAAAGAGAAAATCTATACAAATATGAATAAATACACATTTATGCAAGAGAGTTTGTTATTCTTGGGCTTTATTATTTCAGAAATCAGTACAAATGGACTTAGAGAAGATAAAGGCAATTAACGAATGGCCTACTCCATGGAGCATAACAAAGGTATGAAGCTTTCATGGTTTAGCAACATTTACTGAAATTTTATTCAAAATTTCAGCAAGTATTGTAGCACCTATAATAGATTGCACAAAAGGAAGGGAGTTTTTGTGGACAAAGGTAGCTAAGGATAGTTTTCAGTTCTTGAAGAAGAAGGTGATAGAGGCAGCCATTTTGGCACTACCATATTTTGATAAAGTGTTTGAGGTTGATTGTGATGCCTCACATGTGGGTATTGGTGTTGTCCTAAGTCAAGGTGGAAAGCCGTAGCTTTTTTAGCGAGAAACTAAATGAGGTAATAAATAACTACTCTACTTATGATGTGGGGATTTTATGTAATTGTACAAGCATTGAGGCATTGGAGGCATTACTTAATGCCTAAGGAGTTTGTGTTATTTATAGACCACATAGCCCTGAAGTATGTGAATACACAAAAGAAGTTGAATAGAAGGCATGTAAAGTGGGTATCATTTTTGCAAGGTTATAATTATTCTCTAAAACATAAATCGGGAAAATAGAATCAAGTTGTAGATGCATGGAGTAAGCGTGTGACAATATTTACCGCTATGGAAAATGAGGTGATAGGTTTGAAGCAATAAGGGGTTTGTATTCTTCGATTCTAATTTAAATAATATTGTTGAAATTTTAATTTATCCATTGTCGGATGATGTAGGAGACATCTAGGATGAGTACGTTTTATAGGATGGCTATGCATTCAAGGGACACCAATTATGTATTCTAGTTGGGTCTATGAGAGAGAATAAATTGAAAGAGTTGTATGGCGGAGGATTGGTGGGCATTTTGTAAAGATAAGACAATAGCCTTGGTAGTAGAGAAATAATATTAGCCAATGCTCAAAAGAGATGTGGTAAGATATGTGGAGAGCTATCAATTTTGCTAAGTCTCGAAAGGCCATGCACATAATATAGTGTTGTATATTCTATTTCTTGTTCCTAAAGGGTCGTGGATAATTATGAGTATGGATTTTGTTTTGGGATTACCAAAACACAACCGAGTAGTGAATCCATTTTTTTGGTTATTGATAGGTTTTCTAAGATGGTTCATTTTATTTCCTATAAGAAAACAAGTGATGTGACAGCATAGAAGAATTTTTTTCGAGAGAATTTCTTCATTTACATGGTGTTCCAAAAACCATTACTTCAGATAGGGACACAAGGTTCTTAAGTCACTTCTAGAGGACTTTATGGAAGAAGTTGGGAACTAAACTACAGTTCAACAATGCCTATCATCCTCAGACCAATGGGAAAATAGAGGTGGTAAATAGGAGTTTGGGAAACCTGTTAAGGTGCATAGTTGGGGAAAATCCAAAACAATGGGACTTAGCATTACCACAAGCCAAGTTTTCATATAACAGTTCCATAAATTGATCCACAGGAAAGTATCCATTTTCTATTGTGTATGGGAGTAATCCAAATGAGGTGTTAGATTTGGTATAGCTACCGGTTGATGGAAGTTTCGAGTGATGATGCGAAGCATTTGCTAAACATAAACAACAATTACGGGAAGAAGTGTAAAAGAAGTCACAAAATAACAATGATAAGTATAAGGAAATAGTAGATGTGCACGAGATGGAGAAAGGTATTTACAGGTTGGTGAGTTGGTTATGTTATACCTATGGAAGGAAAGGTTTCTATAAGGAACCTATAACAAGTCAAGTACAAGAAGATTGATCCTGCAAAATCATGAAAAAATAAATGATAATGCTTATGAGGTATAATTTCCAAGGAATTTTGATATTTTTCCACTATTTAATGTTTTATACTTGTATCCTTTTCATGGGAATGGTTCGAAGTGGATGTTATTGACGAAATAGTAGATTGGAGGCGTAGATTCCAAAGTAAAGATGAAAGAAAAAGTGTATCGATTCTAGATAAGAAAATAATGGACATGACATGGGAAATACAAAAATATTTGGTACATTGGAAAGGAATGGAATAAGAGGAAAATACTTGGGTCATAGAGTAGGAGATTAAGAAGTGGATGTAGATAAATGGAAGTAGTTTGAAGAAAAAAACTTACGCAGAAGCTGCGTTTTTTTCAAGCGAGGAGAATGATGCGCCAAGATTATCAAGAACTTGAAAAAGTCATAACTTGTGCTCGTGGTGTCCGTTTGATTCTATTTTTTTCAAACCACCTATTTTTTGAGAAGAACACATCGGTCAACTAACCTTGTTGGTTGGAGCACAGCACATTTTTGGGCCCAAATTCCACCATCTTAAGGCAAAAATTAGGATGTAAGTTATAGTTTGGTTTTTTCCTATTTTATGACATTAGTTAATTTTAGTCTCTTAGTTGCATTATGAGTTAGAAACTTGGAAATTCCTCTAATTTAGGCATATAGAAGATGCATGGCAATTTCTGTGCACATATGGATAAGCATGTGAACTTACTAAGAATAGCAGGTTCTAGTAAACTGCTAAAAATAGTAATTTCCGCCACCTAGAGTAGATTTAATCAAAGTTAGTTAGAGTTTGCTTGGAAAATTGAGTTGGGATTTTTTTCCTATTTAGGAAACATTGTAATTCATGATTCAATAATGAAGAAGGAGATTTATTTTCTTTTGGAGTTCATATTATTTGTAATATATTTAGTTTGTTTAGAATTTGGCTACATTATCTGCTATCAGAGAAGGTTTGAGTCTTAAAAAATGGTAGGAAGAGGAAGAGGAAGAGGAGGTGGTATTGCCTAGATGAATAGAAATATGCAAGATTTATAGAGGCAAGTTGTTGTGCTTGCTTGCTTGTAATGATAACCTAGAGAAGAAATCAAGGTGGAGATGACACAAATGAAGAATAATTTTTGAAGAGGAGGAAACGTAAGTGCCGCCCTTAGCTTTTGAAGAAAGGATGTTTTGAGCATTAGAAGGAAATAATGATGAGATAAGAGTTGATGTTTCATAGTATGGAGGTAGTCTAAAATCATAGAAGGTTGATAGACTGGTTGACTAGCATGGGAAATGTTTTTGAGTAGAAGGCTATGCCAAAGGAAAACAAAGTAAAATTTGCATGCACAAAATTGAAAGGTCATGCTATGTTATGGTGGGATCACCAACAGAAAGAGTGGTAAAGAAAGGTGAAAGAAAGAATTGGGATGTGGAGTAAGTTGGAGAAGAAGATGAAAGATAAATTTCTCCCGTGGATTATGCACAAACCCTTTACAAGGGGTTTAGAATTCTCAAATAGAACTTACAAACCGTGCAAGAATACGCAGAGATGAGTTCTACAAGTTGTCCATTCATGCAAAGCATGAAGAAAATGAGGAACAAATGGCTATAAGTTATGTAAATGGATTAAAATTTTCTATTGAAGATGAGATAAGTATGCACGAGATTAAGACCATGAAGGATGCCTATCAATTAGCCTTAAAGCCGAGGAAAAACAAAGTTGTCAAATTTTTAGGAGATTACTTGGAATGAATAGTGGGGCCTCATCTTCCTTTCGAGGATGAGTTGGTTTCATCCAAGGTAGGGGAGAATCACCTCGTGGAGTGGAAAAGTAAGAATATATGAGATAAGATTCCTATAATTAGTAAAGAGGTAGAGGATTTTCTAGGGGAAAAGGATATGTTGGCGATAGAGGATGGGAGGCTCCATGAAGACCATTTGTTTATTATAGATGTGGTGAAGAGGGGCATCAGGATTTTGAATTCCTGCATCAATAAACACATGACAAGAGACAAGAAGATGCTCCATGAGTAAATCTTGTTGAATCTCAACAAGTAGAAGACAAACATGACCTAGAAATTCCACTAGATGTTGGAGAAAATATGATGATCAAAAGGATGATGATTTCTCCAAGAAAGGATATCAAGGGGATGAATGGTTACGTACATAAATATTTTCAGAACAAGATGCACTAAGGGAGAGCATGATTCCGTGTATAACCTCAGCTTTATTAACACCAAAGAAGGATGGAACATGGATAATGTGCATGGATAATGTGAGCAATCAATAAAATTACAATCAAGTGTAGGTTCTCAATACTCACCTTCAATATATGATGGATGTGCTTTCCGGATCTAAGTATTTCATCAAGATTGATCTTTGAAGTGCTTACCATCAGATTCGGATCGAGAGAAGGACACGAGTGGAAAATAATATTCAAGACAGAAATGGATTATATGAGTTGTTGGTGATGCCATTTGGGTTATCCAATGCACTTGGGTACCTTTATGAGACTAATGAACACTTTGTGGTATGGGAGTATAATGGTAAGTTTATTGTGGTTTATTTTAATGATATCTTGATCTTTAAAGTTAAGGAAAGATAAACTTTATGCAAATATAAATAAGTGCACATTTAGGGAAGAGATTTTGGTATTCTTGGGCTTGTTATTTCGGAAATCAAGTACAGATGGACTCAGAGAAGATAAAGACAATTATTGAATGGCCTACTCCATGGAGTATAACAAAGGTAAGAAACTTTCATGGTTTAGAAATTTTTACAGAAAGTTTATTAAAAATTTCAGCAGATATTGTAGCACCTATAACAAATTACAAAAAAATGAAGGGAGTTTTTCCGGAGTAAGGCGGTGATGATAGTTTTCAATTCTTGAAGAAGAAGGTGAAAGAGGCACCCATTTTGGCACTACCAGATTTTGATAAAGTGTTTGAGGTTGATTGTGATGCCTCACATGTGGGTATTGGTGTTTTCCTAAGTCAAGGTGGAAAGCTATTAGCTTTCTTTAGTGAGTAACTGAATGAGGTAAGAAATAACTACTCTACTTATGATGTGGAATTTTATGCAATTGTACAAGCATTGAGGCATTGGTGGCATTACTTAGTGCCTAACGAATTTGTGTTATTTCTGAGACCACATAGCCTTGAAGTATGAGAATACACAAAAGAAGCTGAATAGTAGGAATGAAAAGTGGGTATCATTTTTGTAGGGTTATAATTTTTCTCTAAAGCATATATCAGGAAACATAATCAAGTTGTAGATGCATTGAGTAGGCGTGTGACTCTATTTACCACTATGGAAAATGAGGTGGTGGATTTTGAACCAATAAGGGATTTGTATTCTTTTGATTCGATTTCAAGAATATTGTTGAAAGGTTAATTCATCCAATGTCATATGATGTAGGAGATGTCCAAGATGATTACATTTTATAGGATGGCTATTTATTCTAGTGACAACAACTATGTATTCCAATTGGGTCTATGAGAGAGAATATAATGAAAGAGATGCATAACAAGAGGATTGGTTATGCATTTTGGTAAAGATAAGATGATATCCTTGGTAGCAGACAAATAATATTGGCCAAATCTAAAAATATATGTGGTAAGATATGTGGAGAGGTGTCAAATTTTCTAAGTCTCAAAAGGCCATGCACAAAATATAGGTTGTATATGTTGTTTCCTGTTCCTTAAGGGTCATGAACATATCTGAGTATGGATTTTGTTTTGGGATTACCAAAAACACAACGAGGTAATGAATCAATTTTTGTGGATGTTGATAGGTTTTCTAAGATGGTTCATTTTATTTCCTGTGAGAAAATAAGTTATGTGAAGGGTGTAGCAGATTTATTTTTTAGAGAAGTTCTTCGTTTGCATGGTGTTCCAAAACCATTACTTGAGATAGGGATACGGGGTTCTTAAGTCACTACGGAGGACTTTATGGAATAAATTGGGAACTCGAACTACATTTTAGTAGTGCCTACCATCCTTAGACTGATAGGAAAATAGAGGTGGTAAATAAGAGTTTGGAAAACATGTTAAGGTGAATATTTGGGGAAAATCCAAAACAATGGGACTTAGCATTACTACAAGTTGAGTTTGCATATGAGTTGCCCAAACATAGATCCACATGAAAGTATCCATTTTTGATTGTGTATGGGAGTAATCTAAATGGGTTGTTAGATTTGGTATAGCTACAAGTTATGGAAGAGTCGGTGATGATGCGCAGATGCATTTGGTGATTATATACAACAATTATAGGAAGAAGTGTGGAAGAAGTTTCGGAGAATAGTAATGAAAGGTATAAAGAAATAGCAGATGTTCATAGATGGAGAAAGGTATTTATAGTTGGCGAGTTGGTTATGGTATACTTGTAGAAGGAAAGGTTTCAAAAGGAACCTATAACAAGATGAAGTACAAGAAAATTGGTCCCTACAAAATTATGAAAAAAAAATGATAATGCTTATGAGGTAGAATTGCCAATGAATTTTGATATTTTCCACTTTGTTTAATGTTTTAGACTTGTACCCTTTTCATAGGAATGGTTTAGAAGGGGATGTTATTGACAAAGTAGTAGATTGGAGGTAGTAGGTTCCAATGAAGATGAAAGAAGAAGTGGATCAGATTCTAGATAAGAAAACAATGGACATACCACATGGGAAATAAAAAAATATTTGGTACATTGGAAAGGACTGGAACAAGAGGACAATACTTTGGTCATAAAGTGAGAGATTAAGAAGCTAGATGCGAGATAAATGGAAGAAGTTTTAACAAGAAAACTTACATGAGTTACATTTTTGTAAGCAAAAGAGAATGATATGCCAAAATTATCAAGAACTTGAACATGTCATAACTTGTGATTCAAGTGTCCATTTGAGTCCTGGTTTTTTTAAACCATCTATTTGATGAGAAAATGCACCGATCAACCCTCCCTACTAGTTGGAGTAGATTTTGGCACATTTTTGGTAATGCCCACATTTTACACACACAATTACAACAGTAAAATACCAAGATAATGTTTTTGACTTACATTACTCACTACACACAACATAGCAAGGGCTCCAAGTATAGAAACTTGACTCACATATGACAATCACATAAGTCATCGACTCACATAGACACATGAAAACAACATAGGCATGTCGATGCCACACTTTTCCCAATGAACGAATACTAGCATTGCCCTAACAACAAAAAGAAGACTCAAGGATGGGCAAACCCACAACACATCTTTTCTTTAATTGTATTTTAGTTACGATTAACACTCCAAGAACATTATTGCACAAGGATAAATTTCTTGATTGGCCACCTACAGATTTCTAAGTTCATTCCGTGGTTAAATTATGTTGGCTTCTTATTCTTTACAAAATTTTCCATAACTTGCATACTTATTTGGCATTATTTGAATGCATATAAAATACTTAATTATCTTGTTCTTATGTTAAGAATATTCTTCTCGAACATATATTCAATATCTACTTTTTTTTACTCTTACAACTCAAGTGAATGTGACTTGGTGTTTATATAGTGATATTAGGATTT
Source organism: Taxus wallichiana var. yunnanensis (assembly GCA_018340775.1). Classification (NCBI taxonomy): domain Eukaryota; kingdom Viridiplantae; phylum Streptophyta; class Pinopsida; order Cupressales; family Taxaceae; genus Taxus; species Taxus wallichiana. The sequence continues at coordinate 850,172,509 of CM031242.1, read as the reverse complement.
AACGAAGACTTTAGATACAAGATAGCTTTTTACCAAAAAAATTCCTCGATCACGGTATAGTTTTTTCCCTACCATCGTTATTCTAATTCAATGACTTGTGGAATTCCATTTTGATTTATATATGTATTTTGTTTTCTCAAAGGTTGATCACACCAAGGCAATTCATATTCCTTGAAATAAAAGAAATATTTAATTGAGATATAAGGTCTCCAAGAGTGGCATTATTCCGAACCTCAATCTCGTTTTTACTCTTATATACTTTATTTTCTACATCACATTAGGATCTTATTTTTAGCATTGTCTTGTAAAAGGAGTTACATAGTGTTTATCTAACCTCTTGAAGACATAAAGGATTAGAATACTTGAATCTACACATGAATCCTAAGTTAACATCCGAATCAACAAGGTTTAGATTTATTCCAACTTCACCTAAGGGTCTACACCTCAACTATATATGATTTTTAAGCGAGAGGACAAATTTATGCTAAACCACCTTCCAAAAAGGACCAAGGTGTTATGTTGAGAGAAACCAAGGGAACACATTTAGCTGAGTGGAGCTAAGGAGTTCATTAATGAGAGTTTAAGACCTAAAACAACTAAGTCACAACCTCCGCTTATGTCATCTGGATCCAATAAGGATTTCATTCGATGAAGAAAAATTACTTTTAAATCTATCTTCGGATGGCAAGGTAGTCCGCTAGGCTACCTTAGAGAAGTTAGCTCTACACACTCCAATAAAATTTTGATTGAGTCACTCCTATCAGACGGGTTTATGAAAATGTTACTAAACATATTTGACTAAGACGATAAACCCATTCTTGGGGTCTTGTTTACTCAAACTAAGAGATTTCCATTGAGTGCAAAGTTTAATTTCATTCTACGGTTTTCAATGTATTCTACGGTAAGGAGTATCACACATGAAAACAAGTTGTTATATTGAACAAAGGGGTAGAGTGTTTCAATTAAATCTCTTTATTACATTTACAAAGTATGAATGCACAAGATGACTCGTTAATCACTTATTGAACACAAAATATGCACTACAAGATTTTACTTCAAATTCAATTACCTTATATAAATATCAAACCTTTTTACCATGTGTACTATGAATCAAAATTGAACCTAAGATTAAATGCACATTTCCTAAATGTCCTTGAAACTAGCATCACATACATGTCAAAAAAATTATCAAATATAACCTTCGTAACATGAGACTACATTATACATTTATTCATTTAACAATGAACTATATAAATTACAATGATAACAAATGAATTACACATCGCCTTTTCGTCATCATTCTTTCATCCTGCAAAACCACGTGAGCATGATATCAACGATAAATTGCTGGCATGGCATCCACCGTAATCTAACATAATTATCTTTATTCAGTTTCCCATTTACATATGATAATAATTACAATTTGCAATCAAAATAAACGGTTTAGAGACATGTATTCATTGCATTTCATTTTACTTCATATTGTAATCTAGGAGAGAGAAAAGAAGGGAAGAGAGAGAAAACACCATTTTTTCAAAATTTCTATTTCACACAAGTTACACTATAGAGTTTTAAATAGTTATTTATATGTGTCAAAAGTATCTACGGTGGTTTGGCAACTTTCGATGAGGGTCCCATGACTTTCTATTTTCACATTTTCTTACTAGCTACAAAAACGTTCAAGACAGCTCGAGAGGCTAAGAAATTGCTTCCAAAAGTTATCTTCCGATGAGAACAAATGCCATGATTAAATTTATACGTGTCCACCTATATACCAGAGTTCATATCAAGCGACGGAATTTGGAAATAGCGAATGGTTTATGTTTGGCGAAATGTTAGTTTTCCGGGGCCACTAGTCGTAGTTGACCCAATTGCAAATGAATAAAAGTTAGTTCGAGGGCTCAGAAATCCATGTCCAAAAATGACGTTTGATGGATGACCATGCAACGAGAAACTTTCTACAAATTTCCCAATACAAGGAGAATTCAACGAGTCGATGAAACTTGGAACTACAAAATAGTCTTCAAACGGCGACAAATTTATGAAGCCATTTAGTCCTAATTAGTCCAGTTTGACCTTGTAAAGCTGCAACCAGAGGCCTACAAAATATCATCGTCAAAATATATAGAAAAGTGTTTTTCCCTAAACTGAAGGTTCCATGCAATTGTCTAGTAAGAACACTAGAGGTTTGAAAAGGTGGGAAATAATTTCTCTATCCAGGTTTCAAATGGCGGTTCAAAATGAAAGCCAACTTTCTAGATTTAACAACTTTTTTGTTGTAAACCGGTCTAACAAGGCTCTTATAAGAGCGTAAAAAAGATCACATATGTTCATTCGGGGTCAATCCAGAGGTCAAGGTGACTCCTCACATAACAAGGTACATGAATGAAGCTTAACATCTTGTTTTTAGAGTTACGAAGGGTACTTAATGAGTCTCCGAAAAATACAAAAATTAACTATTTAAACCGGGAGATGATCAACGCGTTATTCTTTGGAAGTCAATTTCATCCAGTCGATAAAACAATGTTGTGGTGATCCGGTTGGGTAGGAATTTTTCTAAATCACCTCAAAATGAGGGTGGAAGTTCATGGTTTAATGCAAACAAGTGATTTTGACTTCGTGAGTTATGGCATGGCATTTCATTGTTTTTGCAATGAGTTGATATAAACAATTAAGCGTATTATAATCCTAATGTTTTAAAATTCCATTAAGTTTCAAAAAGAGAACTAAAGCATGAGAATTATGAAAGGTAAGGGTAGATGAACCATGCCTAGAGGGATGAATTGATCAAACCCGTAGGATTCGGTTCAAGCATCTCGCTTGGCACTTCGACAACCAGTTCACGAGCATCCACAACTCCACCATTTTTCATACACGTCTATCATAAAATTTGTGAATGCAAATTTGAAACCATTCCTCTACTCTTTATAGTTTAAAGGATGTCCATAATGTGTTCCACAACTCACATCCGGCATAGGATGAGAGATGCTAGCAAAGGTTATGGAAATTGGCTTTAGATCTACCGATTCACGGTTTCTCAAAAGAATTTAAAGCCTTTTCAAAAACTCATTTCATTGATAACCTGCAACTGCTGTAGATCACGAACTCACATTTATCTTAGAAGCTATTTTTTTAAAAAAATTTCCTTCCTTCTTATGCTTCCACCCGGTTGTAGGTCGATCTGTCAGGCACTTACAACTACAAAACTCGGTAAAAAAATCCCCATTTTAGCTTGGTGGGGTAGGGGAGCTAGCAAAGTTAAAAAAAAAAGATTTCCAATATGATTTTATGGATGTCCATACCCTTTTCTAGAGCTCGTATTTTGGCATAGGCCAAGAGTGCACTGGCAAATGTAAACTCATTAGGTTGGAGACCTATTTGTTGCATGGATGAAACAGTGTGACTGTCTCCTGAGGAAACCCCACATCTTCTGAACACTGTCGTAATCATGTTCCATGAGAAGTTATCTCGTTCTTTCATTTGGTCAAACACTATAACAACGTCCACCAAAGCATTTGTAACTACAACATCTCAAAAAAAAATCATGTTCATATGCTTTGATATTAGCATGCCCATGCAAGTTCAAAGGCTCATTTTTTTTTACAGGTTGGGAGGATGCTAGCACGGAGTTGTAGCCAAGGCACTCCATGAGATGACATGACGGTGAGGCATTTATTTGGAAAAAAACAAAGGTGTCTTGAGCAAAAGGATCACATGTAAAAAAGCTGCGACCAACATTACGTGAAGCCATGTTTCCTTCAAGCATTTAGGCACACCGTTCACATGCCAAGAACATGCTTTCACGTTTATCTGAGTATTCAAATGTAAAGTGATCAAGTTAGAGATTTGTTTTATTGCATAGTGAAATGTGTATCTGTCTTAAGAGTAAAGCGCATCCCTTCCATTTTGTCATCGCTGCAGTATCCATTTTCTTCTAACTTTACAACATGAGCCAAAGGTTTGAATGGTCAGAGCCTCCATATCTTGAATAATGTGCTTAGATTATTCTATAAGGAAAATGGCTTGTTTGAACTTCTTGGATTCTCAAATACAGAGCTTGTATTAATGAGAAAGGGGAAAAGACAAGTGTGGAATATTTTGAAATTGTTGAATCTATTCAATTACTTCTAAATTACATTGCTAACTTGGGTTTCAACGTGATTTATACTTCTAGAATTAAATAATGTGGTTGAATTTTTTTGAAAGATAATGATAGGTTTTAATGGGTGGTTGAGCTTCCACGTGCTCCACCAAACCCACTTTATCCTCCACTTGCTCACGCCACTTCACTCCTATTATACTCATTAACTACCCCCTTTTTTAATTTTTAAGTTTAAAAAATTGTGAGATTGGGTTCTAGATTGACTCAACCAAAGTTGTCTTCGAGATTGACAAGGTAAGATTGAAACCACGCCTTAGCAATAACACTTATGTGTACAAGGTTCTCGAGGTCCGTGACTCAATTTAATAGAATATGGCATCAAGAAGGTAACTAGTTCCTGAATGAGGAATTAAATTTTATAAGAATAACTAGTACTAAGAATCCGCAATGAACTAATTTAATAATTTGGCATAAAATGTTTGAAATAGTGACAAAGCCACAAGTTGACCCTCGGAAAACTTTCCAACCTAGTGTGGCAGGCAGGGACAGTACAAACACGAACACGCCAGAGACCAACTTGCTACAAAAAAATGCAAATGGCAATGAGAATAAGGGGAACTACATCTCCCTCCCCTTACAAGAGCATCATCCTCGATGTGACACAACACCGAAGCTTGGAGGGTACGTAGGTAAGAAGCTAATAATGAAACACGTTGGGTAACAAAACAACTAGTTGTTAAAACATGACCACAAGGAAGAAAACTAATTTTGGCAATATCTTAACTTATAACGTTCTGTGAAGATTGGTAGTTCTAGTTTACCATGTTACTTTGTTTATATTTTCCTTTATAGTACTTCATATCTTAGGATTATAATATCCATTGTTTAGAAATTTTCAATTTTCTTATGTTTGTGGGTGCCCAACAGTAACTAACATCAAGACGGCACACAAAACTTAACACAACACACGCAACCCATGGGACATCTTGCTACCTACTTTCATGACTGTATCATATTACAAGGTCTTTTAATTCCTCCATGGAATGACAACAAGTAGTCCACATAGCAAATAATTTCCAACAATTACGTCCTAGACATAGATCTAGTACACACATATGAGTGACAAACATAATCATCACACAGCGATATAAAGGTAAATGGTATCACATGACCCAAATAAATCCATGACTGTACCAATGTAGTGCAAGACAATATCCAATAGTTCATACCAGCCAAGAGAAGAGTCAAACCTCAAACATAACAAGGTGTCAAAAAGACTCACAAGTTACACACATATACTCACATCTATACAATCCATATCTGCAAGCATCACAAAACATCCACACCTCAAACATCCATATACCTCCCAAACCATCACAATCTCCATATATCTCATGAAGCATCACAAAACTCAAAATCCATATCACCTCAATAGAGGCACTCCATATAACCAATAACTCCGTATACCTCCCCCAATTAACTGTCTTCACGATTCACAATTCACTCCATAACCTACAAAGGAGAATTAATCATAGTAAAACCAAGTTGGGTCACTTAACCATAGAGCCCCCTTAAAAATATTAGGTCACTCAACCATGGACTGCTATAAAGAATATTAGGTCACTCAACCATAGAGGCATGAGGTCGAGGTTATTTACTAAGTGACATAATAACTCATGGTTCAACAACCTAGTTAGTAACTTGGCATCTTTGTCATCACCAATTTGGATGATAATTCTTCACCGGGAACTCCTCATGCTATGATTATTTACTAATGCATAGCCTTTAGTTTGGTGGATGTAATATGGAAACAAAACATAACATAAGAATACCATAGACTATGATAAAAGGAATGATGATAAATCTGAAATATCGAGTAAATTATAATATTAGTATGAAATTGTTACAATCTCACCCATGAGGTACTTCAAGTGTTATTGACTTCACTTGCCTTCCACCAATACTATGGGAGAAACTTCACAATTACACCTCTTAATGGCTTCTTTAACACACCTTCAAACTGATGGCTTCCTTTACACACTTACTCATACAATATTTCTCATTACTTCCTTTGTATGCTAAATGAGGGGGTGGCCTCTTTATTTATAGAACTTCAGGCTTATCCATCTTATCTCTAAGATAGGATAAGAAATCCACTCTGACGAATCATATTCCATACCTTAACTCTTATCTGTACATGTAAGCTTATCTTTTAAGATAAGATAAACCTTATCATTTCACATGGGTTCCACATTTTTAGACTTTTTACAAATAAAATACACAAAATATTTATGACCTCACTCCTTGTCCTTATTACCAATATAATATTTCTAATTCCTAATCATGTAGACCCTACTTCTCTACTTACCCCAACTTTGACATTTTAACATTACTGGACCACTTACGACAACTATTTACTTTTACCACAACATTCCTATTGTACTTTTGACTATTTCCATACTATACATTATTGGCGGCGTCGTACTGGCAGCCGTTATCTTCTATCAGACGCTACTACTAATTATACTTAACAACATCCTATTCCTAATACATACATTAATGAAATAGAAATTACGGAGGAAAATTTTAGTGTCGACATCTTCCCCCTTCCTAGCTTCTACTCCGTCCTCGGAGTAGACTATTTGCAGTGCTTGGAAAATCTTCAACTTGTCGTGGTTGACCCATTTCGTAATGGGAGTGCCATCAATTCCTCGGTCGGTATGTACCATTTTCATGCACAACTATTATTTTGTAGGGCCCCATCCATTTTGGAAGAAATTTTTTCTGTCTTCTTTTTTTGTATCTAGAATCATATACTAGAACCAAGTCATTCACATGAAATGGAGACCACCGGATCTTTTGATCAAAGTATTCCTTTTGCTTCATTTTCTTCTTATAGCTTGTATCCTTAGCTATTTCCCTCATTTCCTCTAGCAAATGAAGATGTACCAACCTTTCTTTTACTGAATCACTTTCATCCATTCTTTCATTTTCCATTACTCTGACTGTGGGAATATCAAACTCAATAGGAAGAACTGGATCAATGCCATAAGCCAACTGAAATGGGGAGTATCTTGTTGCTGACTTTGATGTTGCCCTATATGCCCACAATGCTGCATGAATCCTTTTATCCCATTTATGTACCTGCAAGGCTGCATCTTTTGCTAGAATTTGACACAACACAAAATTTGTTCGTTCCACCTGTCCATTTGTGCTTGGCTTGTATGTTGTTGCCTTCCTGTGCTTAATAGAAAAATTATTGACTAGGGCTTCTACCACCTCATTAATGAAGTGGCTTCCTTGATCTATTACAATTTCTAATGGACAACCAAATCTGGTGACAATGCATTCATATATGAACCTTGCCACTTCATCCATGGAAGTTGTTTTCAATGGCCTAGCTTCAACCCACTTGGTTAAATAATCTGTGGCAACTACAATATACTTATTTTGGCATGAGGTAGTTGGAAGTGGACCTATGATGTCTATTCCCCACTTTTCAAAGGGACCAAGTGGAAGAATAGGGCATAATGGAGCTGATGAAGTCTTACGGTTACCATGTGTTTGACAAATATCACATGTCTTACAATAATTATAACAATCTTTAAAAAGAGTGGGCCAGTGATAACCTGCATCCAAGATCCTTCTTGTTGTAAGTTGTCCAGAGAAGTTCCCTCCACATGTACCATTGTTGAATTCTTCTAGCAGCTCCTTCCCTTGATCACGTCCAATTTGCCCTCTTGTCTTGTCCATTAGGTCCTATCCGAAATAATACTCCATACGAGAATAGAATATGGACGATCAAAGCTTGAGTAATATTTCTCTTAGTCTTTGCATTGGCACCATTAGGAAACTTGAATTCATTCGAGATAATTCCAAATATCTATGTATTCACTAGGGATTGTGTCGAGGATAACAATCTTTGCATCGGGAAATCATCATCATCACAAGATGATCCTAAACCATCATAGGCTCGAGAGAGTGCATCTGCATTGACATGCTTCTTTCCTGGCCTATCTATAATATCAAATTCAAATTCTTGTAGAAAAATTATCCATCTTGCTATCCTCCCTGATGGGTTAGGCTTATTGACAATATATTTTAGAGCCTGATGATCTATTACAACTATAAATTTCTGCCCTAGCAAGTAATTTCTAAACTTCTTTACAACAAAAATGATAGCTAGAGCCTCTTTTTCAGTTACAGTATAATTTACCTCAGCACTGCTCATTTGTTTTCTCCCAAAGTAAATTGGATGTTCATTCCCATTTTCATCCTTTTGGCTCAAAGTACTTCCTAGTGTTGCATCTGAGGCATCAGTGTACACAATGAATGGCTTGCTCAATCTGGATTCTTTAAAACAGGTGAAGACACTAGGGCTTCCTTGATTGTCCAAAAGCTTCATGCGCCTTATTTCTGGTTCATAAGTAACATCCTTCTTGAAGCTGGGTTAGTGGTTATGCAATCTTTGAGAAATTCTTGATGAACCTTCTATAGTAACCCACATGGCCTAAAAATGATCTCAACTTACTTTATTCATAGGAAATGGTAAATCTTTGATTTTGAAACTTTATAGGATCGCAGTACCAATACCATCTCTGGATACAACATGCCCTAACAAAACACCTTTAGAACATCCAAAGACACACTTTGTAGGGTTTAGTGAGGCTTGTGCTTCATCTAACCTTTGAAATGATGTCTCCATCAGTGCGGGTGGTCCATCTTGCTCCCATAGATGCAAAAATCATCGAGAAATACTCGATGAAGTTCTCAATGTAGGGTTTGAACACCCTATTCATCAAACATTGGAATGTTCTTTGGAGCATTACACAACCCAAAAGGCATAACTCTATAAGCAAAGCGTTCCCCAAGGAGTGGTGAACGTGGTCTTGACTGATCTTTTCTCTGCTATACGAACTTGGTTGTATCCCATTATATCCATCAGCAAAACTATAACACTCCTGGCCAGCTACTTTGTCCAAGATCTGATCTGAGAATGGAAGAGGGTAATGATCCTTCTTTGTTGCCTTATTGAGCTTCTTGTAATCAACACAAATGCGTAGCTTCCCATTCTTTTTTATTGAGATCACAATGGGAGAAACCCATTCTGAATTCTCCAACAAATATGAATCCTGCATCAAGCAACTTATCTATTTCTTCTTTTACAGTCTTGGAAAAATTAGGATTCATTCTATATGGCATTTACTTTATAGGCTTAGCACCATCTACCAGCTCAATAGAATGTTCTACCCAACTTACTTGACGGAGTTCCTTGTAATCAAAAGTGAATATGTGTATGTACCTTCGAAAGAGCTGGAGGTAGGATTCCTTCTCACTCTCCATCACAACATCACCAATCTTTATTTGTTGGAGACGATCATCAACTTCTTCTTTCAGATAATTTTATGGGGTCATGAGTTGGTGTGGTGGAAGGATATCCATGATTGAAACATCAACCTCACTTTCTTCATCTTGGTGTCCACTTCTTTGGTACTAGAGTAATCGAGAGGATGTCCAATCATCAGTTTCATCACTTGAATCCACAAGTTACGCCTTATAATGTCGAGGGATCACATTTATCTTCACCCTCTCTCTACCACGTCAAGTGTCATGAAACCTTCATTCCGGTAGTTTCTTGCATGAACTCTCCTTAGCCATGGTCTTCCAGTGCAACATTGGGTGCAATGAGCAGTACCATTTTCATCACTGAAAGTCTACCACACATACAACACCCATAATGAGATATTGCCACATTTGAAACTACACCTTGGTTTAGTTTTCCCTTATTTAATGACCTTAACATAAGTGTTGAAGGGCGATCAATTTTTAAACCCAACATATTCATTACAGACTCGGTCATTACATTAACTGCAGCACCTCCATCAACTAAGACATCATGAATTGAAATACCATTACATAATACCTCAGCTTGTGGAGCATAGGGATCCGCCTCTGCCTCCAAAATAGGGACCTCAACCTCCTTCCTTCGTCGAGCATTGAGTCCACTTCGCAGCTCCCGCCTCTTCTCAGAAGACATAGCCAAGAGTTGACCATATGTAATATTTGCAGGCCTTTTGGATAGATCTTCCAAGATGGAGTATGGTCCTTGCCCCTGTGAAATCAAAAATCCTGCACACCCAACTTTCTTCTCCTATGTTTCTTACTAGTTTCTCCTTTCATCTTCTTAGGATCATTTCCATCTTGATTATCTTTTTCTTTCTTTCTTTTTGTTACAAACACATCTACTTCATTATTTCTGCTCTTATCTACTACATCAAAAGAATTCACAGGTGTTTTTCCTTTATCATTATCTCCTTTACCAGATGTAGAAGCTCTATCTGGACAATTATACTTATAATGACCCTTTTTATAACAACCATAACATACAACTTCAGAAATATTTCTTTTTGGACCTCTATCTCCTCCCTGAGAACTAAATTCTTTTCCTTGAAGAAGATTAATAGTTAACTGACCCATATTTTTGAGTAGATCTTCATACTCAGTAGATGTACTAGGAGAAAGATTTGTGCTCACCGAGAGTGGTTGTGGATTACGGACCAAAGGTCTTTGGTGTAGGCTCTACTTTAGCAACAATTTCTTTGGGCTCCTCTTCCATGCTTTCTTCTTGCCTTCTTGCAATCTCCTTTGCTTGTTCAATGGTATTTTAGCGGTCATACTTCACTCGTTGTCGATCTCGGCTTCATCCCAAGAATGAAGTGCTTACATAGGAGATTATCCATGCCATTCATCAACCCATCCGCTAATCCTTCCTTCCGGATCGGGCATCGAGCTTCCTCCTTAGCTCTAGAACATGAGCATGATAATCCCTTATCTTCTCCTTCTCTCCTTGGGATAGCTTTGTGATATCGATCATGAGATCTGCATATTTTTGTTGTTCACCAAATTCTTCAAGAAAACTTTCAGTTAATAAATCCCATGAGTTTTTCACATTATCACCTAGTGTTTCAAACCACCTAAGGCGGAACCATCCAAAAGGTAGGAAAAAATTCAGTCCATTGTTCCCTTCTTATAAGGCCATTACAAATACAAGATCGTTTAAACTCTTGAATGAAAGAGGAAGCATCTTCATTAGATTGGGCTGAAAAAATAGGAATCTTCCCCATTTTCAAAAGTAACCACAATGAAATACCAACCCACAAGTACAATCAACAAGACTTATGTGCACAAATAATTGAAATCACTATAATAGAAAATAGAAATGACCACGGTAAACTATGGTAAAACTTGACTTCTTTATGCGGTAAAAACTGACTTTACTGTGGTAAACACTATTCATAGTAAAAAGTGAAGTTACTGCGGTAAATACTATTCACGGTAAAAAGTGACTTTACTATGGTAAATACTATTCACAGCAAAAATGACTTTACCATGGTAACTACTATTCACGGCAAAAATGACTTTACCATGGTAACTACTATGCACAGTAAAAACAAGGTTACCCTCCAATTGATTTTTGACTAAGTGGGAATATCTCTCCAGAAAATCCACCAACGAGGAATGGTCGGAAATGGAACCAAAATGTCATCACCAATCCGGCACTATGATAATTCTTCACCGGGAACTCCTCGTGCTATGATTATTTACTAATGCACAACCTTTAGTTTGGTGGATGTAATCTGGAAACACAACAACAAACATAACACAAGAATACCATAGACTATGATAAAAAGGAATGATGATAAATCTAAAATATCAGAGTAAATTATAATATTAGCATGAAATTGTTACAATCTCACCCATGAGGTACTTCAAGTGTTATTGACTTCACTTGCCTTCCACCAATACTATGGGAGAAACTTCACAATTACACCTCTTAATGGCTTCTTTAACACACCTTAAACTAATGGCTTCCTTTACACACTTACTCATACAATATTTCTCACTACTTCCTTCTATGCTAAATGAGGGGGGTGGCCTCTTTATTTATAGAACTTCCAGGCTTATCCATCTTATCTGTAAGATAAGATAAGAAATCCACTCTGACGAATCATATTCCATACCTTAACTCTTATCTGTACATGTAAGCTTATCTTTTAAGATAAGATAAACCTTATCATTTCACATGGGTTCCACATTTTTAGACTTTTTACAAATAAAATACACAAAATATTTATGACCTCACTCCTTGTCCTTATTACCAATATAATATTTCTAATTCCTAATCATGTAGACCCTACTTCTCTACTTACCCCAACTTTGACATTTTAACATTATTGGACCACTTACGACAAATATTTACTTTTTACCACAACATTCCTATTGTACTTTTGACTATTTCCGTACTATACATTATTGTAGCGCCGTTATCTTCTATCGGGACGCTACTACTAGTTATACTTAACAATATCCTATTCCTAATACATACATTAATGAAATATAAATTACAGAGGAAAATTTTAGTGTCGCAGTGCCCCATACAACGAAGCGGGCCCATAGGTTCAACCACTCCATGGTTAATCCTATGACCCTATTTCAACACATTAAGACATTAGAACCAGCATAACAATCCATTCAAATTCCAAGTGGCCAAATCAAAAGCCTTGGGCTAGGCTACTACAAAACTTTTAAATATGAAAAGAAAGTTTTAAAACTAAGAAAAACAAATGGCTAATTAGCCATGGTTAGTGAAAAATCTAAATGTTAATGCAACAATTAAATAAATGCCCAAAATATAAGAACATGTCAATCAAGAAAACGATTGCTTCTAGTTGAAAGAGATAATGATCAATTTACGAATAAAAATATGTATAGAGAAATAACACATTACAATCACTATGTGGCCTCATACCACCACCAAAGGGGTACTCATCGAGTTGTTGGCACTTGGACATCGAGCCTCAGCTCGTAAAAATATACATGTAACTAGAAATGAGTATATCAAATAATGTATTTGTCATCATCTCTGCCTAAATCATTCCTCCAAACTCCCACAAGGATCAACATATTCAAAATTACATAGGATTTTCAATGAATAATCTAATAAGAAATAACAAAGAACTCTAGTTGCATAAGTTGAGCCTAAGGTGGTGCACACCCACAATATACTGAGAAAGCTCAAAGTATACTAAATAGATAGAAGTGGGTTTTCAATCTATATAAGACTCCACTTCCTCACTCGTACTCGGCTCAAGATTATGAAAACCTGGTCCATGCCTCCTCTCTCCACACATACACTCTTGACAGTTTATCCCCTTAGGGTCGTCTAGTGTAAGGTTCACAACATACACATAACTACATCACTAACACAATGGTGATTCACGCACATTAACCATTATATCTTATGTATGGTATTTATATACATGTTATAACATAATCACTACTTTCATAGGTTATGATACATCACATTACCTCATTCTCGCAACCGGAGTGCAATCACTATACCATAGGGATCATACACTCACCATATGCCCATAAATCATGACGTAAATCATTACATATTACACAAATCATAAGTATGATGAACACAATGTCTAACATTATAAAATATAGTCGATTGCAATACAACACAACGATGCACACAACTAATCACAATACGGTGATGACATCACGATAAGCGTGATTCACTTTACATCCATTTTGTCATGCAATACATCAATACACCTTCACATCACAAAAATCCAAAATGTTTCAACCTCTACTATCCACAATAACATTCCGTTCTCACAAACAACAAGGAAGTACATCACACATGGATTCCTCATCGAATCAACAACATAGAGAGTGAATACTCTCATCAAAAGCACATCAATATGATAACAAATACGCACTAAGTGACATGAACCTCATGTGCTTCCATAAGGTCACAATTACGACATAGTTCACATATAAACATATATCTCATTACTCTTCCAATATCCACCACCATCATGCGAGAATATTCACAACTCCAATCCATCCCGGAGGTTCGAGAGCATGAACATTCACTCGATACCATATGTAGTGCCCACATTTTACACACACAATTACAACAGTAAAATACTAGGATAATTTTTTTTTGACTTACATTGCTCACTACACACAACACAACAAGGGCTCCAAGTACAGAAACTCGACTCACATACGACAATCACATAAGTCATCGACTCACATAGACACATGAAAACAACATAGGCATGCCGATGCCACACTTTTCCCAATGAACAAATACTAGCATTTCCCAACCATAAAAAGAAGACTCAAGGATGGGTAAACCCACAACACATCTTTTCTTTAATTGTATTTTAGTTACGATTAACACTCCAAGAACATTATTGCACGAGGTTAAATTTCTTGATTGGCCACCTCCAAATTTCTAAGTTCATTTTGTGGTTAAATTACCGTTCGATCCTTTTAAGTTGGCTTCTTATTCTTTACAAAATTTTCCATAACTTGCATACTTATTTGGCATAATTCGAATGCATATAAAATACTTAATTATCTTGTTCTTATGTTAAGAATATTCTTCTCGAGCATATATTCAATATCTGCCTCTTTTTTTTACTCTTACAACTCAAGTGAATGTGACTTGGTGTCCATATAACGATATTAGGATTTAACGAAGACTTTAGATACAAGATAGCTTTACCAAAAACATTCCTCGATCACGGTATAGTTATTTCCTTACCATCATTATTCTAATTCAATACCTTGTGGAATTCCATTTTGATTTATATATGTATTTTGTTTTCTCAAAGGTTTATCACACCAAGGCAATTCATATTCTTTGAAATAAAAGAAATATTTAATTGAGATATAAGGTCTCCGAGAGTGGCATTATTCGAACCTCAATCTCATTTTTACTCTTATATACTTTATTTTCTACGTCACATTAGGATCTTATTTTTAGCATTGTCTTGTAAAAGGAGTTATGAAGTGCTTTTCTAACCTCTTGAAGACATAAAGGATTAAAAGACTTGAAGCTACACACAAATCCTAAGTTAACATCTGAATCAACTAAGGTTTAGATTTATTCCACTTCACCTAAGGGTCTACCCCTCAACTATATATGAGTTTTAAGCGAGAGGACAAATTTATGCTAAACCACCTTCCAGAAAGGACCAAGGTGTTATGTTGAGAGAAACCAAGGTAACACATTTAGCTGAGTGGAGCTAAGGAGTTCATTAATGAGAGTTTAAGACCTAAAACAACTAAGTCACAACCTCCACCTATGTCATTTGGATCCAACAGGATTTCATTCGATGAAGAAAATTTACTTTTAAATCTATCTTCGGATGGCAAGGTAGTCCACTAGGCTACGAAGGAGGAGTTAGCTCTACACACTCCAAGAAAAGTTTGATTGTGTCACTCCTATCAGACGGGTTTATGACAATGTCACTAAACATACTTGACTAAGATGATAAACCCATTCTTGGGCTCTTGTTTACTCAAACTAGGAGATTTCCATTGAGTGCGAGTTTAATTTCATTCTATGGTTTTAATGTCTTCTACGGTAAGGAGTATCACACATGAAAATAAGTTGTGCTCGATATTGAACAGGGGGTAGAGTGTTTCAATTAAATCTCTTTACTACATTTACAAAGTATGAATGCACAAGATGACTCGTTAATCACTTATTGAACACAAAATATGCACTACAAGATTTTACTTCAAATTCATTTACCTTATATAAATATCAAACCTTTTTACCATGTGTACTATGAATCAAAATTGAACCTAAGATTAAATGCACATTTCCTAGATGTCCTTGAAACTAGCATCACATACATATCAACAAATTATCAAATATAACCTTCTATAACATGAGACTACATTATAAATTTATTCATTTAACAATGAACTATATAAATTACAATGATAATAAAAATGAATTACACATCGCCTTTTCGTCATCATTCTTTCATCCTCAGCAAAACCACGTGAGCATGATATCAACGCTAAATCACTGGCATGGCATCCACCTAATCTAACATAATTATCTTTTTCAATTTCTGATTTACATATGATAATAATTACAATTTGTAATTGAAATAAAAGGTTTAGAGACATGTATTCATTACATTTCATTTTACTTTATATTATAACCCGGAGAGAGAGAAAAGAAGGGAAGAGAGAGAAAATACTATTTTGTCAAAAGTTCTATTTCACACAACAAGTTACACTATAGAGTTTTAAATAGTTATTTATATGTGTCAAAAGTATATACGGTGGTTTGGAAACCCTGACGTGAGGGTCCCATGACTTTCTATTTTAACAATTTCTTACTAGTTACAAAAATGTTCAAAACAGGCTTGGAGGCTAAGAAACCGCTTCCAAAAGTTATCTTCCGATGAGAACACACACCACGATTAAATTTATACATGTCCACTTATATACCAGAGTTCATAAGAACTAACATAATTTAGAAATAAGCGAGCGGTTTACGTTTGGTGGCTAGTTTTTCGGGGCCATTGGTCATAATTGACCGATTTACAAATGAACAAAAGTTAGTTCGAGGGCTCAAAAATCCATGTCTAAAAATGACGTTCGATGGATGAACACGCAACAAGAAACTTCCTACAAATTTCCCTATATAAGGAGAATTCAATAGAGTCGATGAAACATAGAATTGGAAAATAGTTTTCAAATGAGACAAATTTATGAAGCCAAAGGTCCTAATTGGTCCAATTTGACCTTGTCAAACTACGACCAGAGGCCTACAAAATATCATCGTCAAAATATCTAGAAATTTTTTTTCCCTAAACTGAAGGTTTCATGCAATTTTCTAGTAAGAACACTAGAGGTTTGCAAAGGCGGAAAATAATTTCTCTATCCAAGTTTTAAATGGTAGTTCAAAACGAAATCCAACTTTCTAGATTTAACAACTTTCTACCAAGTAAACCAAGGTGTAACAAGGATTCTATAAGAGCATCAAAAAGATCACATATGTTCATTTGGGGGTCAGTCCAGAGGTCAAGGTTACTCCTCAAATAACAAGGTACACGAATGAAGCTTAACATCTCATTTTCAGAGTTATGAAGGCTACTTAATGAGTCTCTGAAAAATGCAAAAATTAACTATTTAAACCGAGAGATGATCAACGTTATTACTGGGAAGTCAATTTCATCTAGTCGATAAAACAATGTTGTAGCGATCCAGTTAGGTAGGAAGTTTTCTAAATCACCTCAGAATGAGGGTGGAAGTTCATGGTTTAATGCAAACAAGTTATTTTGACTTCGTGAGTTACGACACAACATTTCATTGTTTTGCAACGAGTTGATATAAATAATTAACTGTATTATAATCCTAATATTTTAAAATTCCATTAAGTTTCAAAAGAGAACTAAAGCACGAGAATTATGAAAGGTAAGGGGAGATGAACCATGCCTAGAGGGACGAAGTCAATTAAACCCACAGGATTCGGTTCAGCATCTCGCTTGGCACTTTGACAACAGAGTTCACGAGCATCCACAACTCCACCATTTTTCATACATGTCTATCATAAAAATTTTAACTGCAGATTTGAAACCATTCCTCTACTCTTTATACTTTGAAGGATGTCCATAATGTGTTCCACAACTCGCATCTGGCACAGGACGAGAGATGCTAGCAAAGGTTATGGAAACTAGCTTTAGATCTGCCAGTTACGGTTTCTCAGAAGAATCTAAAGCCTTTTCAACAAACCCATTTCGTTGATAACCTACAACTGTTGTAGATCACGAACCCACATTTCTCTCAGAAGTTGTTTTTGTTTAAAAGTTTACATGCCCTTCTTATGCTTCCACAAGTTGTAGGTTGATCTGTCAGGGCACTTACAACTACAAAAACTAGTAAAATAAATCTCCATTTTAGCATTGGTGGGGGAGAGCTAACAAAGTGAAAAAAAAAAGATTTCAATATGCTTTGATGGATGTCCATACCCTGTCCTAGAGCTTGTATTTTGGCACAGCTAGGAGTGCACTAGAAAATGTAAACTCATTAGGTTGGAGACCTGTTTGTTTCACGGATGAAATAGTTTGATTGTCTCCGAGGAAATCCCATGTCTTTTGAACACCGTCATAATCATGTTCCATGAGAAGTTGTCTCATTCTTTCATTTGGTTAAAACTGTAATAGTGTCCACCAAAGCATTTGTAACTACAACATCTAACAAAAAAATCATGTTCCATATGCTTTGATAGTTGTCCACGCAAGTTCAAAGGCTCATTTTTTTTGACAGTGGGAGGATGCTAACATGAGTCATGACAAGGCACTCCATGAGATGACATCTGGTGAGGAATTTCTTTGAAAAAAAAAAAAATAAAGGCACCCTAAGCAAAAGGATATGTGTAAAAAAGCTGTGACTAAGCAGACGTGAAGCCATGTTTCCTTCGAGCATTTAGGCACACGCTTTAGATTCCAAACACATGCTTTCATGTTTATTCAAGAATTCAAATGCAAAGTGATCAAGTTAGAGATTTGTTTTATTGCATAGTGAAATGCGCATCTGTCTTGAGAGTAAATTACGTCCCTTCCATTTTGCCATCACTGCAAGTATCCATTTTCTTCTAACTTTATAACATGAGCCAGGGTTTACGTGGTCAGAGGCTTTGTATCTTGAATAAAGCACTTGGATTATTCTACAAGGAAAATGGCTTGTCTGAACGTCTTGGATTCCCAAATACAGAAACTTGCATTAATGAGAAAGGGGAAAAGACAGGTGTGGAAGATTTTGAAATCATTAAAACTATTCAATTACTTCTAAATTACATTGTTATCTTGGGTTTCAACGTGATTTATACTTTTGGAATTAAATAATGTGGTTGAGCTTCCCACGTGCTCCACCAAACCAAATTTATCCTCCACTTGCTCACGCCACTTCACTCCTATTATACTCGTTAACTACCCCTTTTTTTTTAATTTTTTTTTTTAAAGTTTAAAACTTGCGAGATAGGGTTCTAGATTGACTCGACCAAAGTCGTCTTTGAGATTGACAAGGTAAAATTGAAACCATGCCCTAGCGATAACACTTGTGTGTCCCAAGGTTCTCGAGGTTCGTGACTCAAAGCAAAATATGGCATTTGAGAAGGCAACTAGTTCCTGAATGAGGAATTAAATTTTATAAGAATAACTAGTACTAAGAATCCACAATGAACTGATTTAATAATTTGGCATAAAATGTTTGAAACAGTCACAAAGCCACAAGATGACCCTCAGAAAGCTTTCCGACCAAGTGTGGTAGGCAGGGACAATACAAACACGAACACGCCAGAGACCAACTTGCTAGCAAAAAAATGTGAACAACAACGAGAATAAGGGGGCATACATGGGCCCAAAGTCCGCCATCTTGAGGCCGAAATTAGGATTTAAGTTGTAGTTCAGTTTTTTCCTATTTTAGGGCATTAGTTAATTTTAGTCTCTTAGTTACATTATTAGTTGGAAAGTTGGAAATTCCTCTAATTTAGGCATGTACAATATGCATGGAAATTTATGTACCCATACGAATAAGCATGTGAACTCTTACTAAGAATAATGAGGTTCTAGTAAATTGCTAAAAAATAGTAATTTTGGCCACCTAGAGTAGATTTAGTCAAAATTAGTTAGAGTTTGCTTGGAAAATTTATTTGGGATTTTTTTCCTATTTAGGAAACATTGTAATTCATGATTCAATAATGAAGAAGGAGATTTATTTTATTTTGGAGTTCATATTATTTGCAATATATTGAGTTATTTTAGAATTTGGCTACATTATTTATTCATGGTTTTACTTACAAGTTCGACATGTTTTACAGGTTTCTAAAGTAACGTGGCAACTCTTGTTTTTTTCTTCGACACTGATAAGTTTTGATAGTTTCAAAACTATGTGGATCTTGTTGATAGATTTACTATTTACAAATTAGAAGGACAAATATCTCACAAATATTATAAACCTTGACTTCTTCGAAGAATGGTAACTTCACAAAATCTATTCATTTGTGTGCTCTTTGCTTCACTACATATTCAAAATTCTTATTGAGGACTAGAATTATAGTTAGTAGAACAATATGGAGATATCTTTTGGCTCGCTTATGACTATTTCTAAGAAAATCTTAGTAGAGATTAGTTATGTGAAATGTGAAGTAACATGGAGTATTCTTATTAGTTGACAACTAACAAGGTTATCAAAGGACTAACAATATAAATTTCAAAGTAACTTGAAGCTTTCTTATTGTATCACAATTTTGAATGATTGACAAGACCTACCAAACAACTTGATTATCTAAAAATGTAATGTAGATAGTATAGTTAATTTAAGCTATGAACAACTATAAATAAACTGAATAAATACAACAAAGAAGTATGTAAATGATCGAAGCCCTTAAACTAATGGAAATAGAAACCTAATATGCAAGAGAGAAGAGGAAAGAACTCAGTTGAATAGAGGATGCTTGTGGATCGTGTCGCAGAGGTGACTGGAAAATAGTAAAGTAGGAATGATCGTGCAAGAGCTTCAAAAGGGATGGATATAGAGTATCTAGCTAGACTAAAGTTCTGGAGAGGGACGGGGCACCTACGAGTGCTTCAGTCTACAAACCTGGGTGCCCTAGTCTATGTAAAATCTCTAAAACCCTCATTGTTTGTCACATTAAATTCTTTGTCTTCGCTTCTAGATGTCATTGATATTCCAAGATGATGAAAAGACCTGTAATAGACCAAGAAGGAGTATCAAAACTCTACAAAAAGAAGAATGCAAATGAATGGGTTGACTGACCTTAACTACCAAAATAGTGGGCTTACTAACTTAGCGTTACACTACATTTGAGACCCAAATGTATTTATGATGAGTGTGTGCATAATGTACCCTAGGTGTTCTTGCGTCAATAACCCTTTGTGAAGTAGCGAACAATAACAAGACGTAGAAAATGTAAAAATATGTATGCATGGAATATAATAGAATCCTCCCCTATGTTGGGTGTGATGTAGATGACCTAGCCTTGTGCCTTGTGCCTTGTGATGGAGCTATGTCGATGCTAGTGATCTCCAATGTAATAGATGGATGGTAGTAGTGACTAATGCTTGGTCCCTCATTGTGGTGTCATAGCTTTATATTTATAGGGTTCTCTTGATCTAATTTCATAATTAACCCCAAAATGGCCGACCACAAAAACGATAAGGATCTAAAACAGAAAGAAAGAGCCCAAAAAGTGGTGGAAAAGTGTGAAAAGGACCAGGGGTGCCCTTGGTGGGATCGGGGAACCCACGGGCACCCCATTACTAGCTTGGGCACCCCATTACTAGCCTAGGCACCCCATTGGAGGCTAAAATAACAAAAAATGACCAAAATAGACTGGGCATGTATGTTTAAAAGGTTGGGAACGATGAAATAAAATAAAGTAAGATGGCCAAAATATGGGTGTTAATTATTACTTTCTTCACTTAATAACCTTCTAAATAGTAGTATGAAACCTGGGACTAAATAATGTCTAAAGTGAATGATTTTATGTCTACATTGGCCACCACTTTATGTTGGTGGGGGAAAACACAGATAACATAAAGTAGATAGATATATGTACCTGATGGTGATGTAGAGTAACAAAGAAGGCATGCCAAAGGACTAGACAAAGTGTGGAATGACAAAAATATGATGGAGTATGAAAACTAAAGATGAAAATGTGTAAAAAAAAATTTAGACCGAACCTATGGCGGAACGTGTGTGCTGATGTTGATGTGTGTTGTGTACTTGCATGATTAGTATGTAAAGTTTGATTCTATGAAGTTTTTTGTTGATTTCATTGTTGTTATTATTGCCCCCATTTGACTATTTGTTTTTCATATGGACCGCAAGGAAAAAACAATCAAGTAGTCAAATATATATGCATATGTGTGTAAAAACGTAATGTAAAAGACACATGTAAAAAAATGTAAATGTAAAATTTACAAATGAAAGATTATAAATGGAACATGTGTACCTAATCTCTGTCAAGAGAAATAGGGTAGAAAGGATTTCCTTTATTTCTAGAGTTTTTGGGTGATTTGATGTTGTATCTGAAAAGTATATGGAGGAAATACTCTATGTCCTCCAAAATTTAATTGCTTCCCCTGAATCTGTGTGTGAGGAGAACTCTGTAATATCTTGGTTTTTTCAGAGATCCCATGCCACCGGACAAAGTAGTGTAGGGAGGCACACCCACTGTAACCTCCAATCCCATAACTACTTCCCATAATACTAAGAACTCTATGTCCTGTAAAAGTTGTTGTGTATGGAGTTCGTAGACTAGTCTGAACTCACTCATTGTATGTAAAACCACAATGCCAAGGGTGGAAATTACACTAAACTAAATCGGTATAAACATGTTGTGTATATTGTAAAACCCCCAAATTATGCCCCCCTCTTTAAGGGCATATGCGACGTCACTGATAGGAGAATACGACCCCAAAAGAGGACTAACCGCATGTACTTTGAAACTCTACCCTGTAGGGGAAGGGAATGCACTTGGTAGAAACCAAGGCACACACAAATAAGGATGGCTAGCCAAAGACAAGTGTTAGTACAAAAATCATGCATGTAAAAATATACAATGTGTAATCTACACAAACAATGTAAAAGCTACCAAGAAAAGTAGTGTAAACACACAAGAAGATAAGTAAGCCACAAAAAGTGGGTTGCAAACATGGGACATCACTCACGATGTCATAAGACATGCAAGGCCAACATGGTCACAAATAAAAAAAAGTATACATACCAAACAAAGGGCAAGGACCACATATAAAAACAAGAAATAGCAGACAATGGAACAAACAAGTATGGAAGCAAATATCCATGCAACAAATGTTACACATGAAGTATCCATTAGCATGTTAGAAAGATAACTAGTATGTCAAAATCATGTATATCCAAGTAATGTATAGTGCTAAGTACAAAATGAAACAATAGCACTTGGAAGAGATGAATATGGATGCCCCCAATGACCAATGTAGGAAGGGTAGAAGGCGAGCATCCATGTTGTGTGTAAGAGACATGTATCTATGATCAAAAATAGAAAAATGTGTGATGGTGCATGTGTTGATGATATAGATAGATGAAATACAAATAAGATAACTAGCGTGCGTAATAAAGTGACCATAAACAAGAACAACTAAGAAAGAGTAAAAACATCCATAATATGCAATATGTTGTGGATGGATGGAATGGAATGCAAAATGGAGTGATATGAGCCACATGACCCTTGGGTGAATGGAAATGTATGTAGTAATGTTCATTTGGTTTCCCCTCAACGAGTCAAGAATGAACCGTAAACAAGAGTGTGTCATCGGGAAATGGTTGAAGTGTGTGTTGTGTCTAACGCATTGTGATGAATGTGTATGTGTATTGATGAGGTGTGAGCTAGAGATGATGCGTGCGTAAACCCTATATCCGAAGAATATATCATGACCAAATTGAACATGTTAGTGAATATTTAGCCTTTGAGCGTATATCACTATAAGATGAATGGATAAGTGATAATTTAGCCCTAAGCATATATCACTATGAGATGAAAAGAGGGAGTGGTGATGTAACCTAAGGTGTATACCACTACAAAATGATAGAATGGGTGATGATTTAGCCTAAAGTGTATGTCACTAGCCTAGGAATGTTGCATGATGAAAGGTCAAATAGTAAATATGTGATGAGTGTAAGGTCCATTTGATTTATAAACCTTCGGCGTGATCAAGTATAGACCGAGGAACTAAAGTGCGTCATAAGGTGGTGAGTGCAACACGTAGAAGACAATATAGTATATGTAATGATGAAAGACAACCATGTGATGAGTATAATTGTAGACACCAAAATTGGGTCACACTCCCCTTGGTCCCTTTTGAATAGCCAACTTAAACATGTTCACCTAACCATGACCCTTTACCCCACATTAATATTAATTAAATTATTTACAATTAAAGTAATACCCATGCTCACAATATTCATTATTTAATTACCTTAACTAAAACTAATTTCCACCTCACCTATACACCTCATCAAAAACCTAATTTTAGCATATTTCCCTTTATTAGGACTCAACATTCACTCACCATAACTAACTAAGACTTAGTCATACCTACCTTAATGAACTAAGACTTAGTGCAACCCTAAATCACATGTCTATTCTTCCTCTAACCACATTCCTGCTTATCTAAGTGTAACATTCCATTTTGATTTGGGAGAATAGATAAAGCTAGCCAAAAAGATTGCCAAGATCTGTCATTTTCAATAAAGAAAGGATTTCCCTCCTTAATCGATGTCACCAACCATAAACCAATGTTGGTCACGCTAAACCATCATCAGCTACCATATATTCATTTTGGTAACCTTGTTTGAGAGGTTGGCCACATTCTCGAGTTTTGGAATGAAGGAGATCTACATGCAAGCAAGAACCAGAGCCCTTTCACACATCCAAATAGCCATAACCAACACCAAGATTGATCCGAAGGTATTTGCATTCATGGTAGCATTCCGGGAAGCACTATCGTAGCTTTGAGCACCATTCCATAGATCAACCATCACTATTGTCCAGCCATAAAATCTGCAAACACTAGTAAGTGTATCTCTAAGTTGTATCATTTCATACCTATCTAGATTACAAAGTTTCTTCATCTTTGTTTATCAGCATCCGTTTTCATTTTTCATCCAACCCTTGTTAGCTTACTATGAACCCAACCATCCCATCACCCATAATCATTTAATAGCCTACACTTGATTCGTGAATAGCTCTGCATACCCCCAACACCTCCACAAACCTAACTATTCCCCTTACTATCTCTATTCAATCTTAGACAAACCCCAAAACCTAGTTTATTGAATTTCTACCATCCTGACTTAACTGTCTTTAGTCATACCTCACCCACGTTGGTCTCTATATTTGGTAAACCTTCCAATAATAGAAACCTAATAGCCTACACCAAAGAAATCCAAGCTACCCAAAATCTGACCCTGACTTGTCCCAACATCTTGACTACCTACCCTACTTTCAGATCTAATCATAACCTAGCCTGTTATATTAGATTTTTTATTGTATTTGGATGAGATACCCAAATAATATCAACTACAATAGGACATCATTTGTTTACTTCATTTCTTACATTAATTTGTATTAAATAGTGGGTTGATCTAACTGCACTAAGGAAGTACCACATTTCTGGATCTAGCACACACTAGGTAGCCCACTAACATATATTGTTTAACTCTCTTTTGTGGTCTTGTTTTGTATTTCAGGTAGTTCCTCCTAGCCAAAAGGAAGCTCTCACAATCAACATTGGATCAAGAAATCGAGAACACTTGCAGCGACCTTTAAACCATCATCACAATAGGTATTCATCCTTAGCCCATACCCTTATCTTTTCATCAAATCCATACAGAAAATGGTGAAACAATAATATGTAAATATGTGAGTTTTAGAATGCAATGCAAGATGCGTTGAATATGTAGATAGACTAGTAATGTGTGTCGACAAAATAGTAATGTAGTATGTAGGATGAGGAGTGTATGATGCTATATGCATAATGACAACTAGTATGATGTATGATGTATGACACATGATATGTGAATAGATGTAGTGTGTATGTGTCTTGTAGTGAAGTGTGTGGATTTCATGTGCAAAGTAAGCCATCGATATTCAAGTGTGAACCAAAGCACAAGAGTGCGTCATTGGGTAATAACAATGCTAAAACATGTGATGAATATGCCTATGTGAGGATATGAATGTATGATAATACAAAGATGAGAGATGTACCTATGCTAATATGATAAGGGGGTAGATGGTATGCCCCCAAACTGTGTGAATGATGGAGGTCTAGTCAAAAGAAACTAAGTTGATCAATGTAGGGAGTAGTTTCCATAACAAAAGTAATGATACACAGCGAGGTGGTAATGTTGTAGACAACTTGAGTGGAGAGGTATTTTCTATAACAAAATGATTAGGAAACGGAAGTGGAGTAGGATGGCAAGCAAACTTGAATGGTGGTCACTTTGGCGGTATTGATGATGCTATCAAAGGAGAAGGTTGATTGATTTTGAGAGGTGGTTGTACACCTGGACTCGGTAATGTTGTAGATGTGTTGGGAGGAAGAGGTGTTATATTAGTTTTGATGGTTGGTTGCTTAAGCGGAGCTTGTCTTTACAAAGAAGGTACATGAGAAATGATGGTATGATGATCATTAAGTGGAGGATAAGTAGTATTAAAAATAGGAGAATCATGTGATGGAACTATAGTAGTTATCTGACTAAGAGAAGAATCATTATGCACATGTGAGTGATTATCAATAGAAAACATGTAATCAATAAGAGGATCATCTAGAAATTTTTTATAAATATTTGAAGGAGGAGCACTTCTAGCCATATAGCATGGTGTAGTAGTTATAGATGGGCATGCATTGAATGAGATAAAACCATGATGCTCAAGATTTTTTATCCCACGTTGTATTTCATAACATATTATCATTATGTCCATTGATTCTATAATAGTTGCAATATGGACAACCTTGATATTTTGTAAGTCGATAAGGAGGATAACAATGAGTAAGTGATAAAGTGATCAACTGATGACTAAGGAGTTGAGTAAGAATGTCATGTGGCATAGTATTATGCTCAAACATAAGAGGATCAGGTAATGGCATGTCTTGAGGTTCAACTAGATGACATGTAATGGACATAGATTACATATAAGATGTAGAATGAGCACAAACATGTGATTGAGAAGAATCCTTAAGATGTTAAATTTCATATTTGAGGAACTAATATTTGATTCCATAGCCTCAAATTTTTCTTTAAATAAATCATGTAGAGATTTAATTGAGTCTAATAGGGGTTGATTAGATGGAGGATCACTATGGTCATCAAATAAACAATCGGATATAGGACTTATTTCATGCGACAACGTATTGTCATCCAGATACATCATGTGTCTAGCTATTTTTCCAAAACATCTTGGAAATGGGGATATCTCTTAAGTAAACCAAATAAATAAACTTGAGAAACCTTACGACCCATAATAGAATAAATATGAGGATCCTAAGCGTGAAAGATGGCGGGTTCATTAAAATGATTAACTAAAAATTTATTCTAGATACTATAGTTAATCTAAGCTATGAAAAGTTGTAAATAAAGTGAATAAATGTAGGAACGAAGTATGTAAATGAACCAATCCCTTAAACTAATGGAATTATAAACCCTAATATGTAAGAGAGGAGAGAAAATAACTTAGATGAATAGATGATGCCCGTAGGATTGTGTCATAGAGGTGACTAGAAAATCTAGAAGTAGGAACAACTATGTAGGAGCTATAAAAATGATGGAGCTAGAGTATCTAGCTAGACCGGAGAGGGACTGGGGTGCCTATTGGTTCTTTGGTCTACACACTAGGTGTCATGGTCTATGCAAAATATCTCGAAACTAATCTTCACAGGTTTAGAAGATAGTCTAAAACCCTCGTTGTCTGTCACATTAACTTTGTTGTATCGCTCCAAATTTCATTGATATTATAAGATGATGAAAAGACCTATAATAGACCAATAAGGAGTATCAAAACCCTAAAAAAATAAGAATGCAAATGAATGGTTCCGACTAACCTCAACTGCCACAATAGTGGGGTTACTAATTGAGTGTTGCACTACATTTTGGTCCTAATTATAGTTCTGGTGAGTGTGTGCATAATGTGCCCTAGGTGTTCTCATGTCATGTCGCACTCTATGAAGTAGTGAGCAATAACTAGATATAGAAAATGTAAAAAAAATGTGTGCATGGAATAGAATAGAATCCTCCCCTATGTTATGTGTGATGCAGATGACCTAGCCTTGTGCCTTGTGATGAAGCTATGTGGATGCAAGTGATGTCCAATGTAATAGATGGATGCAACTCTAGATAAATGATAGTGGTGACTAGTTCTTAGTCCCTCATTATGTTCTCATAACTTTATATTTATAGGTTTATCTTGATCTAATTTTGTAATTAACCCCGAAATGGATGACCACCAAAAAGATAAGGATCTAAAACAGCTAGAAAGAGATCAAAAAATGGTGGGAAAATTTGAAAAGGACTTGGGTACCCTGGTGGGACAAAGGCACCTTTGGGCGCCCCAAGACTAGCCTAGGTGCCCCAATCGAGGCTAAAATAATAGGAAATGACTGAAACAAACTGGGCATGTAGGTGTAAAACGTTGGGAATGATGAAATAAAATAAAATAATATGACCAAAAGATGGGAGTTAATTAGTACTTTCTTCACTCAATAACCTTCTAAATAATAGTATGAGACCATGACATAATAATGTCTAAAGTGCATGATTTTGTGTCTACACAACTAACATTTTGAAAATAGTATAAATATGGATATTTCTTATTAGTTTTCTCTTTGTAGTGACTAATAAAGGTTGTCTATAGTATGACACTTGTGAAAACCATATACATATGTGGAATCTTATTATTGGTTCATGTTTTGCGTGAAACACACTAGATAAAAATATCATATAATATTAAGGGGCCTAAATAATCGTAACTATATGGAGTCTTCTTATCGTCTCACCTTTCGCACTCCAACATGTTTCTAACTTATTACAAAGGGAAACAATATGCAAATCTATCAAAGTTCTCCATGTGGTATTAATAGGACTTAGAGGTGAAAAGACATTAAAAATACATGGGAATACGTGGAGATTCGGGAAAATTGGTGAATTAAAACCACATCATTTGTGTAAAAATCTATTAGTAGATCAAAGCCTCAAAATCAATGAAAAATGTGTAAATAGCCAACTAACCTTCAATGTTACAACTCTATACCACCATTTTAGCATGAATGCTATGGATTTACACAACTCTTGAAAGGATTTCATGCTCAAGCACTTGGTATTCAAGTTATAAATGAGTGTTTAAAGTATAAATTCAATTAATCACATAGTAAAACAAATTATTACCATTTTTGAGATTGGTATATTTGCATGCCTACAATTTCTCAAGTATTTTAAATCTTATCATCAATTGAGGCTTATGATCTGAAAACGTGTGTTGTAATTTTTATCACTTTTAAGAGTTTCCAAAGATCGTGATTTTTTTAACCAATTTTAAGTATTCTTGATCCAAAATTGATTAAATTCTGATTATTTTGCATCCATAGAAGTGCGGAAAACTTGTATAGCAAAGAAATAATCAGAAAAACTGAAAAAACTCAGATAACAAAAGAGATTGTTTACGGGGTTCGGAATTCCTACGTCCCCGGGTTCAGATTGAACCGATCCATTAATAATATTGAAATGCAAGTACAATAACTCTTACAAACAATCAATAATGAATCAAAACCTGCAAATGAGCTGATCAATGTCCCAAGAACTCTGAAAAATAACAGAAACTGTCCCAAGAATGATCCGTGGCTCCTACAGTGTTTTCACAATGTGATCTCCCTGCAACTGTGTTAGAAAAACACCTACAAATGGAGATTTAAAAACATTCCATGAAAACAAATCATATTTCTGAGATCAGATCTGAATTCTGAACACTTTTCATGTTTACACCAAGTCACAATTCGGACTAGAAGTGCATTGAAATTCGTGTTTTCCAACTGGCTGTCTTGAAGATCCCTGTTAAAATCTGCATTCAAAGCTTCCAAAAACAGGTTAAAAATCATCAAAAAAGATCAAACCTTATATCGTTGGAATCGTCTCAGAATTCTCTACATTTCATCTTTTTACTCCAAAAGCCCAATCTGAGTGTACGGCCTTCAAAAATGGAGTTCTCTGCAATCTGGTCCTTAAGCTTCTTGCACAGACCTGTACCTTCTTATTCAAATGCAATATAGCTCCTTTTATATTGTTTCTCAACAAGTGGCGTGGCGGTCAAAAGCCTTATCTTTTTGCATGGAGGTCACGGTTCAAATCCCCCCCATATCTCCTCTTCCTTCTCCTTAGGCGCCTTTTAAGAGTTTTATCCCACATTGAGCGCTTGGGAGCATATCTCATGGTTTAAAATAGGTGAAGAGGGCGCATTTAAAGTGGCAAGTAAGCCACCTAAGCCTATATAATAGGCGCTTTGACCTTGGGGCGCATTGGGTGGCGCATAGCATTTATTTTAGGCGCCTAAATCCCTAAAAAGGTGGACAGTACCATATATGGCGTGGGTAAATTAATGTATGCTTGGACAGTTTGGGAAATGTAATATATTTTTTTGGATATAATTTCGACCCATGTAAATAATTAACACTTGGTCAAATATATATATTCCACTTGTCGTCTCCTGATAGGCAAATCGAGCGAAATCGACGAGTGTTGGCAAGCCACGTGTCACAGTGCGATTGGTCCAAATATTGACCAGTTGACCATAGTTGACTGTCCCATTGACCGAACTTTGACCGAACATATCTAGAGCTCCCGATGTCCGTTTTTCACGTTCTCACAGTCGTTGGAAAGCTCTCGAGATGATCTACTGCACTGACACCATTTAGGGATGTTTAGGGAACTTTAAAAAATGATCCCCGATCACCTTACCCGCACACTTTCTACTTGGGCCACTCTTTGGAGACACCATTTTTGAAAAAGAATTCATCAATGTATAACATTGTACAACCTTAAAAATGGAGGTACAAGGAACTATATTAATAGATGAGGATGATGATGCAAACCATGACACAAAACTATGTATGGATATTCTAGTGTCCATTTGACGACATGGCCCCGTATATTTGAAAAAAAAACCAAAGGTAGTGCCTTGTATTGACTTTCTTTGGGGCATATTGTGTGATAATGTAAATTGTATAGGAGGAATTCTAAATTACAAAGGAGGAAATGTAATTGGTAATATAACTTAAGCCATTATTTCTTATTACTACCATCTCTCTCCATCTAATATTCAGTTCAATCAAGAAATAATGGAACAATGGGGAAAGAGCATTAAAATTATGACTGTGCTTAAAGATTGGGTAGAGGACCTGACTAGTTTCAATTCCAAAGTCTCCACATACAAGATGAATATAAGATATTTTAGACATGGAGTGAGATTAAGGATGACCCTAATGAATAGGCTCTTTTGAGCACCATATATTGTGCATGTCAATCAAACATGGGTACCCCTACTATCCATGATCATCAATGATGAAAGGATACCTAATATGGATGGAATTATAGCTTAAAACCTCTACAATAATCTTGTGAGTGCTAGGGAGAATAAGGACAATTTTTATATGATGTCTTACTTGATGCCATGTGTGTAGTCTAACAATTTTAGGGAGTCCTCAGTTGGTCACCACAACACCAACATATAGTCCTCAAGGTCTTTAGCAATATGCACATGCATAACTATAGGAAGAACATTGATTTGATTTATAATAGCTACCACCCCGTGATCTTTAACTCCATACATGACACTATATTCCTATGGTAAGTCAAATAACATAAATTCATTGAGAGATTAGGGATATTTATGGTGTTACCTAGACTATACAATGATAATATTAGAGGATATTCTCTCTATCCTATTTAGACTACTAATATATGTTTTAGAAAAGCTAGCTAAGAAGGAGATTGTATATCATTTTATTTGTGGCATTAGCTATGTGGAAAAGGAAAAAAATAAGTAAAATTTTATTTATCCTCCTCTTTCTTTCTCAATAATTTTAGTGGTATGTATTGATTGGAAAATGGAAAAAGGTTGGTAGTACATAGAAATCATTCCACTTTGAAAGTACCATACCTTAAGGGATTTTGACTCAAAGAGGAAGGGTAGCACAATTTTGTAAACACACCCCGACATGCACACTTATAACTATAGGAATCAAAGGAAAAATATGAGTTGGTTTATATGAATGAAACCAATGATCAAGTATTGGTCGTTCACATGAGGAATTTTAGAGTCACATATGTACATATTGAAAAACCCTCCAGATTTTGAGGAATAGAGCTTAGGCCCATGAAACAAGTACAAGTAAAAACAAGTAGAATTAAAGGAAGAGGAAGATTCATATGATCATGGTATAGACCTAAGAAACTCAATAAGATTCTTGTTTAAGTTCCTCCATCTAAAGGGATAACCTATCCTTCTCACACTACTCTTCTAAGCACACACAATTTTCAAGTCCTACAAGAACCATAGGGGTATTTTTAAGTTCACAAGTGACCATTCCTAGTAAACTTTCCCCCTAGTAAGTACTATTACAACTATGGTTATTTCTCCTTCATTTTCTCCTTCATCAGTTCCTAGTTCTATAGGAATGGTTTCTCCTTCTTCCACTCCATTTTCTTTAGGACCTTTCACTAGTAGTACTCTCATTTCTACTAGCTCTTCTAGAAGATGCGGTAAGGGGTGGCCATGGGATATTACCTCCCCCTAGTTTTCAAATTCCTACCTCTTCCCCTAATTTTTAAAGTCCTCCTCCCCCTTCCCTTTGTTTTCAAGTTCCTCCTCCCTCTTCCTATATTTTTCAAATTCCTATTCCCACTTCCCCTAGTTTAACTACTCCTATTGTCTCCCCTTCTTTGCTTTCCTCTATCTTGGCACAATTTTCAATTCTTATTTCTTTTTCTTCTTCACGCATTCCTTCAATTGAATCTTCTTCTCCTCTTTCATTTAAAACGATTGCATCTTTGTCTCCCTAATACATTGTAGTCACATCTTCTCATCTTGACGTAGTTATTACAACAACATCGATTCAATGAATGTAGCTTCTACAACCATTGTTTTTATTTCTTCAATCATTGTTTCCATCCCTCCCACTGTTGTATTCTTTCCATCTCCAACATCATCTTGAATTCTTGTCGGATGACCTTCTAAATACAAGTTGAAGGCACCAATAGATACTTTCTCCCCTTTTCAGACCCTTCCTCTAATTCCTCCTCAATTTGGTTGGTATCTAAATCCATTTTTGCTTCCTCCCATCACACCTTATGTCTCTCAAACATTTCTACCAGAATGCTTATGTTACTTCTTCTAGTTTATTCTTTCACTCGATTTATTATTTCCAAACTTCCGTGTCCACTCATATTTTTATGGGACATCTCTTGTCTCCTCTGGAACTGTTCAAACTCAACCAAGTTTACCACAAGTGGTAAGGCCTTCTTCTACTTTTCCTTTTATAAGTACAATTGTATCTTCTAACCCAAAAGGAATGTGGACTCATCCTAGTGGGAAAAAGGAAATCTCTTCTATTATGGCACATATTGAAGATATAAAGGTATCACTCAAGTTTGAATATCCTACATGAACTCAAGAGGGTTACCCAAGGAAAAAACCTATATATAGAAATAAAGGAGGAAATATTAAGAATATATATGAAGGTATATACATGTGAGGAAGTCATGGATGCAGATCCTCAATAATTTATTGATTTCACTCCGCAAATGTGTGACGAATAAAGTGAAAACATGAAAACACGAGGATCTACGGGATAATGCGAAGATCAAATGAGTTACATTTGGCAGCATGATAAGGTTCTATGGGGAGAGAGAATCAACCATGAATGTGCATGCAAATAAAAATTATGGGTCACATCTTAATTAACATCTCATTCAACTCTCATAGATATGAAAAAGGGAAGGGGTACAAATAGGGGTGTTGTGTAACCCCACTACATGTAATCATACCTTTTAAATGGAAAAGGGGAGCTACATTCCCGTGATGGAAAATAGCTCACATATGATGCACTAATTCACAATAATGCATGTGACGCACAAAATATGTCATAACCCCTATGAAACCTAATACCTATGATCTCACCTAAGTGAGATGACTTACCACATGATGTGGAAAATGCATACACCAACATCCCCTTCATCATAACTTAGGATGAGATGGAAAGTCAAAAATGAGAAATGGCTCATTGTAACTAAGCCTAATAAGACACCCATGAACAACAAGGATCTCAAGCAATGGAGGAAAACCCAATGGGAAAAACATCCACAATAACATATTGAAAAAAATCTTTAACAATCTAAGAAATATGCCAAAAAAATTTCCTAACAACCGAGGAACATAATAAGGTACCCATGAAAAAAAGGAAAATATCTTTAGAAGAAGAATAAAAGAGGAGAAGAAGGAGACAATAGGAATGTAGAAGAAGCCATATCTGATTTGAACTTTGCAACTTTAGGAAGTCTTAAGGAAGAGTGTCGATGATTTGGTCCTTTTCCTGTGGACTAAAGATTAACCACCCACATAAACAGTGTGCCTACCCTTAGGAAGGAAAAAAATGGTGTACTCGAAGTCCTCAAACTCGTGAAGGAATCCAACAAAGTAGTAATATGAAGAAATTTGAGTTTGGTCCACATAAATGTGACATAGGTCTAGCGAATGAGTGCACAAAAATGAAGGTAATGTCACGAGCATAGAACTATCAAAGTATGAAAAGAGGAACATCCACCAAAAGGATGCTCAAGTGAAGTGAAGGCAATGCAAAAACCCCCACAATAGAAAGAGGATCCACAAAAATATTGGATCAATGATGGTCTCGAGTAAAGGTGTAAGTGATAAGAGTCCTAGAAGGGGAACTCCCAACAAAGGAGATGAATGACTCCTTTGACTTCCCATGTTGATGAGAAGGAGATAGATGCAATGACACTAGGAGGGTGGGAATCAGAATTCCCATGTATGATGAGAAGGGAGGAGTGTCGACATACTCTAAGATAGGGTGAGAGAAGGAGAGAGGAGTCCTCGGTAGTACTCTTTTCATCATAACTATAAGCACAATCCTAGTAATTAGGAAAAGAAACAAGTGAATTTGTGTCAATGAAACTATCATCACATGAAGCGAAGAGACAATTATATAAAGAGTGGTAGTGGTAGTAGACATCAGGTTTTTGTCATCCACCTACTCCCCACATATGCACATTACTTTATCAAAACCTATCACTATAAAAATTACCTAAGTCATCCTTCTCATCTCATAAAATCAATTTTTAATCCTCGTAAAATACATTCTCTTATCCAAATTTACCTTAAAGCCCCTAAAACCACCTAACCATCTTTAAACTATCCCTAACCCATTTCATCCTAACCTCCCAACTCACCTAACCTCTTTCCCCAACCAATTTCCCTCATTCCATACCCTATTATCCCATTTCAAAAGTGGTTGAAACCACTTCCAAATGCATTCCCAAATTTTCCAAATCACTGCGATTCTAAAAATTGCAGTGATTATAAATAGGAATTAAAACTTTTATTTCACAGATCTCTGAAACCTTTTGTATGTTTGTGTATCTTTGTCTTCAAGCCAACTACGAATCCATGCAACTCCAGATATCCTCAAGTCCAACAATAGAATTGAATCCCCTAAAGGAGAAACAACATATCAATTTATGTATCAAAGTCATCGTAATCTATTTAGGCATCCAAAAATCAATGACATCATCCTTTGCAGAAATTCCACAACATATTTTTGCACTACAAGTTAGTCCTTAATTTTTTATTGGTTTTATCTCATATCGTTTACAAAATCATCAACTTAGATATATGTTTATATTAGTTTTCTATTTTTGAGAAAATCAATATTTTACGAGGAATGCTGTGATTCATTTGAATCACCCATGATTCCCTAAATCACTAGTGATTCTTGTGAATCACCTATGATTTTTTTATTATCTTATTTTATTCAAATCATAGCATTTTTCAACTTTAATATATATATCTAGATTTAACTTTTCTATTACAAGCATGTATTTGTTATAGATTATTTTTCTAGGACAATCACACCTAATCACAAACATCTACGATCTCCCAATCATCTAGCAACCATTCTTGTGGGAACAATTTGACATCCTCCACGAGCTCACCTTGTGCGCTATCCAATTATCACCTAACATCGACGACATTGATAATAATCTCAAGTTCCTCCATGAAATCTAACAAGAAACTACGAACTACTGGTATGATTACTTTAAATTTGTCAGATTATCACCACCTTAGCATACACAAACTTACAAATTAGAACATGATCTACACTTTGACTTGATTTTTAGCTCCATCCTTATCATTATGATTTCTTATTTTATTATTATAAATCCACTTAATTATATCAAAATGAGTTGACATCCTCCAAGGAATTCCCTGTGGATTCCGGAATAATCCTTTCACGAGTAGCTCATAATCCCATTTTATCTCAAATTTCTTGTTTAGTTGTCTTTTCTTGCAGGTATCTTCACTTGGCAAAAGGAGGAGTGCTTATCCATTGTTATAATTTTATCATCCTAACATTGTGACTGGCAACACAGGCATTGCTAAAACCTATCATGTTTTGAGTTTTAGGTACTTTCTACATTTAATAGCATATGCCTGAAATCTACCTAATACATTCTTGACACGATCGTTGTGACATGGTCCCCTTATTTTTCCATTAAAATCAACTTATACTCTTTTTTAGGTTGTCTTCTCGTGATCGCTAACAATTATGTAGAATTACCTTCACTTTTAGTAAATCGCATGTGATTCCTTCAAATCACCGACAATCTCTATGGTCTGTTTTTTATTACTCATCCAGTTTACCTTTAAGATTTTATTCATTTTTGTTTCCTTGTTTCTATCAAACTATTGTAGGTTTTTTTCCCTTTGGAGTTCCTTTCTGCGAACCAAGAATCAAAAATAAAACAAAAATAGAAAATTAAGAAAAATCAAAATCAATTATAGGTATGTTTCCCTTTATTATTTTCCTTTCTTTGCATTGCATTTGTTTTATGTCTTCATCGAACTAATATTTCTTTTCAAGAATTTAAAATAACCCTTCGTATTTTTCTGATCACATAGTCTAATTAGGAAGTTAACGAATTACATTGACTTAATTTCCCTCACACACGACCAAACCTCCTTCAACATAATCTTCATCAAAACACTATTTCCTAGGTGGACCTACTTGGATTTCATCACTAAGAGGATAATATGACTCAATGTTCTAGATGAGTATAAATAATTGGTGGGTGGTATATTGGCTAAGCACCCAACACCCTTATCATTGCAAGACCGTGAAGTGAGGGGGTAGGCCCCAATACCATGTCTTGTATCTGAAACCAAACCAACATGATTTTGGCCTTATGTACCTTCGGGTATATCGAGGACTCCATACTTTAACATTTCAAAACCAACCATATATTTCCATTTCCTAGGACCTCATAAACCATTTTTCACATTTCATCCTTTTTAATTTAATCAAGATAATAAAAATTCTCTTGTGTGACTTGCTTGTAATCAACTCTCTAAATTTATTTTTCATTCCATTGATTTTTTTCTTTCATGGTCCTAACTCAACAACAATCCCGTCAACAAAACTTTTAAAAATGATAGAATGTTTCTAATGATCTATAAAAATATCCAAACCCACATTAATGACGCTATGCTTCTAATTGACCAACATTGAGCATATTTATCACCTCCAATACATGATCAACATTTTGCACACTCTCTTACCATTCAATCTACCACATCAGAAATCCCTAACCCATATATTCCTTGTATCTTCAATAGTGGGGATTTAGTCTTCACCTATATTTTGGATTCAAATCCCATCACCCTCAATTATTACCTAGTTACTTGGGCTATTCTTCTTCAAAAATGACCCCATGTCACCAACACTACCTATGAATTTTCCCAAATCATTGACCCTAACCATGAGTCGGTCATCCAACAAGTCCATCCTTATCTCGCCACTAGAAAATACAAAACATCAAATCCCATGTCTTACATTGTTATCATCACTTTTGACCTTAATGTTGTTTCCTCATAGGATACAACTCACAAAAATAATCATTCTCATCAGGTCCCTCATAGGCCTCTGCCTCATCTAAAAGTAACACCAATGCATCCTCAGCTACATTGAGAGCCTCTAGTCTCCTCCAACATCCAAACACCTCCTATAAGCTAAACAACCATCCCATCCTATCTCATCTCAACAACCCACATCATCTATTCAAAATGTATTCATGTCTATCCCAACATCAACACCACCCATTAATATGAGTTCCATCTATATTGTTCACCCTTCTTCACAACAATAATCAACCACCCCTATCTTCTCTCAACATATACCTCAACAATCTCAACCTCTCATTCATACTTCTATTCCTTTCTAGTATGTACCTCAACAATCACACCCTTTAACCCATGCTTCAATCCCCTTTCAACATATACCCTAGCAATTACAACATTTCTTAAACACATTCATTCCCATATAGTATTCAATCTTCACAACCCATAGCCTCACAACCTACATATAGTGTTCATATGAATACCCCTCTTCAACATAACATTCCTTTACCTTACCATCCATACCAAAAACAAAATCCATCTACATATAATCAACCCAATCCTTCATCTTTTACCCCAACAACAACCACAAAATGACCCTTTGCAGGCATTAATGAACAAAATTTCTAGCCTTGAAGTTACCTCTATGGGTCCTAAAAACACATTATCCTATGAATAAATCTGCAACAAACCCATCCACCCATCCTATGCGTACCATATAAAGTGTATCCTCCACATTGGGAACTCCCTAATTTCCTCAAATTTTAAGAAAGAAGACCCCTCGACATCACTTGTTACCTCATAGCACATGACCAAGACCTTATGCTGAGAACATTCCCCATGTCCTTAGTCAGACCTACCTTAGATTGGTACAACAATATTCCTCAATACTCACTTTTCTCATTCACTCAGCTTGCACAAATTTTCTTGAACACTTCTTGATCAACATTGTGTGTAAAATCACTACCACCAATATTTATGCCATCAAGCAATTTGAGGATGAATCTATCACAAATTTCTTCACCCATTGGAGGGGTATTATTAACCAATTATCCTTTTCCCTCCCATAGACCAAGTTAATCTATTTATTCTCTCGTTTCTATGCCAAGCACATATCAGCTACATTAAAAATCTAATCCTTTCTAATGTTTGATGAAGCCTTCGCTATGACCTGAAAACTCAAGCTTGGAGCTCTCAAAGATGGTAAGGTCAAACTCAAATCAAAGAATCTTAAAATATAATCTTTGTTTAAACCATCCTCCAATCACGATAAATATAAGACATCAGCAAATGAAATCGTTGTGAAAATTTCTTCCAAAGAACATTCGACCTTTGAATGCACTCGTCCAAAATGCAATTACATACCTATTGGTGAACATTATAATGGTTTTTGATAAAATATTGGTTGTGTGAATATGATCATGCTTCTTCCAATCTATCTTATTGACATATATGTTTCAAAACCCTATTGGTATAGAGATAATGATTCTTTGGAAATACATTAGGGTCAAATGCCAAAACATCAAAAGGTGTTGTTCATTCATAAACATCCTTCAAGATCTTATCAACAAAGGTGAGTTGTAATTGGATAACACAAATGCGCCTCCCAATCAAAATTTGGATTTTTTTAAATAGCCCTTTTCAAATCACCCCCATATAATAGTCAACCACAATCTAATGTCATCTACTCCCATCACACTATCAACATGATCAAATATCAATCATTTTCACCCTTATCATCTAGTGCTCCCATCATAGAGGCACCAATAGCATCATCTACAAATAATCATATCAGAAAAACAAAAAAATGAACCGTCTAATACATCTTGTGTTTCCATGACAGAAGCACCCATGGAATTAGGCATGTCCCGATCTTTCCACTAAAATAATTACAAACACGTTCACATCTATTTCATCCCCTTCGAACCCATCTACAATCTCTTCACTAGTTCGAGAAAATAAACATATTTTACAATATGTTAAAATATCTTACGATGATTATATCACTAAATATAAACATACGCAACCTTAAAAAATTCCATCACACGAACACATACCCCTTCATTTAAAAAAGTGACCATCACGTCACGTGACCATTCCACTTCCTTGACAAAAAATCCAAAATCTATGCCTTCCATTTTAGGTCCCCACACCTCCTCAAAATCATCAGTCACTTTCACACAATAAAAAATCATTCCCTAGAAGACATAAAAATATCATACAAAATGCAGTCCCTTCAACGTCTATAAAATCAAAGGAATCATCATTTCCTTTAACCTATGCCTTGAATGGAAATTATGCATTGAACCTTGAAAGGATCATCCAACACTCTATCATGAATTTACCTCCTCTTAATCCATTTTTCTATCAAGGGTGGAAACCCTCTTCATACGATTTTGAATCTTTTTGTGATTATCATCACACACTAGGACATTCTACGGAGGAATGTAAATCACTACCCATTTTTATCAAAATCCTTACTAACAAAGGCCTTCTCCCTACAGATCTAGAACCGTCAAAGACAACCCATCAAGAATCTAAAACTATTACTTCCAAACCATTATTTACATTCACATCGACAAAAAGTGAGGAATCTTCCAACAAATCCCCTCTCCATCAAATCAAAATAGTATTTATCACCACTAGAAATTGTACCCATGACCCTAAAACTACCTATCAAAACAAATTCAAAGTTTCCATCTCACTTGCTCCTAAATCATCGATCCAAGCACCCCTGTTAAGGCTAAGGTATCCATCTTGTCCGCTCCACAAACGTAATCTACCACCACCTGTAAAAAACACCACTCTAATAAAAATGTCCCTTTATGAGCTTTTTCAAACTTCACCTCAACATTGAAAAGCCATGATTGAAACACTACAATCTATATAGGTACCCTTAGACTTTTACAAACTTATTCGGTACACTCGGAATGACCACTTTGCTATTTCTTTTGAAAACTCAAAAATCCCATCATTACAACTAGAGGACCATGACCTCCCACTTTTCATCACTACCCAAATCAATGATACTCTCATTAAGAGGGTCACAATCGACAATAGTGCCAACATAAACATCATATTATCACATGCATTTGGTCAACTTCAACTACCCACTACTGTATCACTCATTCATGGCCATCTAAGAGCCTTTAACAACATCGTCACCCCTACATTAGGCATGGTTATCTTACCAATTAAATTCAACGTTAAAACCCTCCATGAAATCTTCTATCTAGTGGAAGGAGAGTTTTAATATAACATGTTATTAGGTCACCCTTGGATATGCACTATGCATTGTATTCCATCTACACTCCATCAATGTCTCAAATACAAACATGAAGGTAAACCTTTCACGATCCCTATAAATATGAACCCTTTCAAATCATGTCACATGACATATCAACCAAATGATGTGCTTGTTCCCAAAACTAACTCAAGATCCTCTAACGAAGCCTCCACTAGTTCATCCATTGCCTCATCAAATTTTTTAGATGATACTTCCTCCAATGATGTTATGTAATGCCTTTCACTGGGAGAGTATCTTCTCCTTACACTTAATTATCTTCCTACGCTAACGACATACAAAAAACCCAACAAACATCCCATGTATGAACCTAATGTTAGATATATTATATCCTTCAGCCCACCACATATAAAAACCAACCTTGTCAATGGAGGGATTGTCGACACTAAAATTTTCATCCGTAATTTCTATTTCATTAATGTGTGTATTAGGAATAGGATGTTGTTAAGTATAATTAGTAGTAGCATCCGATAGAAGATAACAACACTGCTGGTATGATGCCGCCAATAATGTATAGTATGGTAATAGTCAAAAGTACAATAGGAATGTTGTGGTAAAAAGTAAATATTTTTGTCGTAAGTGGTTCGGTAATGTTAAAATGTCAAAGTTAGGGTAAGTAGAGAAGTAGGGTCTACATGATTAGGAATTAGAAATATTATATTGGTAATAAGGACAAGGAGTGAGGTCATAAATATTTTATGTATTTTATTTGTAAAAGTCTAAAAATGTGGAACCCATGTGAAATGATAAGGTTTATCTTATCTTAAAAGATAAGCTTACATGTACAGATAAGAGTTAAGGTATGGAATATGATTCGTCAGAGTAGATTTCTTATCCTATCTTAGAGATAAGATGGATAAGCTGGAAGTTCTATAAATAGAGAGGCCACCCCCCTCATTTAGCATAGAAGGAAGTAGTGAGAAATATTGTATGAGTAAGTGTGTAAAGGAAGCCATCATTTTGAAGGTGTGTTAAAGAAGCCATTAAGAGGTTTAATTGTGAAGTTTCTCCCATAGTTATTGTTGGAAGGGAAAGTGAAGTCGATAACACTTGAAGTACCTCATGGATTACATCCACCAAACTAACACTTTTGCATTAGTAAATAATCATAAAGCACGAGGAGTTTCCGGTGAAGAATTATCATAGTGCAGATTGGTGATGACATTTTGGTTACATTCGTTTGGGACCATTCCTCGTTGGTGGATTTTCTAGAGAGATATTCCCACTTAGTCGAAATCATTTTAAGGGTAACCTTGCTTTTTTTTGTGCATAGTAGTTACCATGGTAAAGTCACTTGTTATAGTAAATAGTATTTAGCGAGTAGTAAAGTCACTTTTTACCATGAATAGTATTTATTGCAGTAACTTCTCTTTTATCGTGAATAGTGTTTACCACAAGTAAAGTCATTTTTTATCGTAGTAAGTCAAATTTTACCATAGTTTACTATGGTCATTTCTATTTTATTGTAGAAAGGTGTAAAGTCACTTTTCTATTAAAGTGATTCCAATTATTTTTGCACATAAGTCTTGTTGATTGTACTTGTGGGTTGGTATTTCACCGTGGTTACTTTTGAAAATGGGAAGATTCCTATTTTTCAGCCCAATCTATGAATATGCTTCTTCTTTCATTCAAGAGTTTAAACGATATTGTATTTGTAATGGTCTTATAAGAAGGGAACAATGGACTGAATTTTTCCTACCTTTTTGGATGGTTCAGCCCTTAGGTGGTTTGAAACACTAGGTGATAATGTGAAAAACTCATGGGATTTATTAAGCGAAAGTTTTCTTGAAGAATTTAGTGAACAACGAAATATTTAGATCTCATGATCGATATCACAAAGCTATCCCAAGGAGAGAAGGAGAAGACAAGGGATTATCATGCTTGTGTTCTT
The DNA here is from genome assembly GCA_018340775.1 of Taxus wallichiana var. yunnanensis. Taxonomy (NCBI): domain Eukaryota; kingdom Viridiplantae; phylum Streptophyta; class Pinopsida; order Cupressales; family Taxaceae; genus Taxus; species Taxus wallichiana. The sequence goes on along the minus strand of CM031242.1, from coordinate 850,129,587 downwards.
GAGCTAAGGAGGAAGCTCGATGCCCAGATCTGGAAGGAAGGATTAGCGAGATGGGTTGATGAATGGCATGGATAATCTCCTTTGTAAGCACTTTATTCTTAGGATGAAGCCGAGAGATCAGATAATGAGTGAAGTATGACCACCTAGTGACCTTGAATAAGCAAAGGAGATTGCAAAAAGGAAAGAAGAAAGCATGGAAGAAGAGCCCAAAGAAATTGTTGCTAAGGTAGAGCCTACACCAATACCTTTAGTCCAGAATCCACAACCACTCTCGGTGAGCACAAATCTTTCTCCTAGTACATCTACTGAGTATGAAGATCTGCTCGGGAAGATGGGCGATTAACTATTAATCTTCTTGAGGAAAATAATTTAGTTCTCGGGGAGGAGATAGAGGTCAACAAGAAATATTTCGAAGTTGTATGTTATGGTTGTCATAAACGAGGGTCATTATAAGTATAATTTTCTAGATAGAGCTTCTACATCCGTCTGTACAAAAGATAATGATAAAGGAAAAGCATATGTGAATTCTTTTGATGTAGTAGATAAGAGCATAAATAATGAAGTAGATGTGTTTGTAACAAAAAGAAAGAAAGAAAAAGATAACCAAGATGAAAATGATCCTAAAAAGATGAAATGAGAAACTAGTAAGAAACATAGGAGAAGAAAGTTGGGTGTGTAGGATTTTACGATTTCACGGGAACAAGGACCATACTCCATCTTAGAAGATCTGTCCAAAAGGCTGCAAATATTAGATATGGTCAACTCTTGGCTATGTCTTCGAGAAGAGGTGGAAGCTGTGAAGTGGACGCAATTATCAATGAAGGAAGGAGGTTGAGGTCCATATTTTAGAGGCAGAGGCGGATCCCTACGCTCCACAAGCTAAGGTATTATGTAATGGTATTTCAATTCATGATGTCTTATTTGATGGAGGTGCTGTAGTTAATGTAATGAGTGAGTTTTTAATGAATATGTTGGGTTTAAAAATTTATCTCCCCTCAAAACTTATGTTAAGGTCATTAAATAAGGGAAAAACTAAACCAGAAGGTTTTATTTCAAATGTGGCAATATCTGTTATGGGTGTTGTATGTGTGGTAGACTTTCAGGTGATGAAAAATAGTATTGTTGCGTACCCAATGTTGTTGGGAAGACCATGGCTAAGGAGAGTTCATGCAAGAAACTATTGGAATGAAGGCTTCATGACACTTGGACGTGACAGAGAGAGTGAAGATAAATGTGATCCCTCGGCATCATAAGGCAGAACCTATGGATTCAAGTGATGAAACTGATGATTGGACATCCTTTGATTACTCTAGTACCAGTGAAGTGGACATAGAAGATGAAGAAAGTGAGGTTGATGTTTCGGTCATGGATATCCTTCCAGTCACTGACTCATTAACCCATAAAATTATCTAAATAATAAATTGATGATCATCTCCAACAAATAAAGATTGGTGATGTTGTGATGGAGAGTGAGAAGGAATGCTACCTCTAGCTCTTTCGAAGGTACATACACCTATTCACTTTTGATTATAAGGAACTCCGTCAAGTAAGTTGGGTAGAACATTCTATTGAGCTGGTAGATGGTGCTAAGCCCATAAAGAAAATGCCATATAGAATGAATCCTAATTTTTCTAAGACTGTAAAAGAAGAAATAGATAAGTTGCTTGATGCAGGATTCATATTTGTTGTGGAGAATTCAGAATGGGTTTCTCCCATTGTGATCTCAATAAAAAAGAATGGGAAGCTACGCATTTGTGTTGATTATAGGAAGCTCAATAAGGAAACAAAGAAGGATCATTACCCTCTTCCATTCTCAAATCAGATCTTGGACAAAGTAGCTGGCCATGAGTGCTATAGTTTTGCTCATGGATATAACAGATATAAACAAGTTCGTATAACGGAGAAAGATCAACTAAAGACCACGTTGATCACTCCTTGGGAATGTTTGTTTATAGAGTTATACCTTTTGGGTTGTGTAATGCTCTGGCAACGTTTGAGCATTTGATGAATAGGGTGTTTGAACCCTACATTGGGAACTTCATCAGAGTATTTTTGGATGATTTTTGCATCTATGGGAGCAAGATGGACCACCTGCACTAGATGGAGATAGCATTTCAAAGGTTAGATGAAGCAAAACCTCACTAAACCCTACAAAGTGTGTCTTTGGATGTTCTAAAGGCATTTTGTTAGGGCATGTTGTATCCTGAGATGATATTGGTAATGATCCTGATAAAGTTTCAAAAATCAAAGAGTTACCATTTCCTATGAATAGAGGTAAGTTGAGATCATTTTTAGGCCATGTGGGTTACTATAGAAGGTTCATCAAGAATTTCTCAAATATTACACAACCATTAACTTGATTCTTGAAGAAGGATGTTACTTATGAACCTAGGAAATAAGGTGCATGAAGCTTTTAAAACAATGAAGGAAGCCTGGTGTCTTCACTTGTTTTAAAGAATCAGATTGGAGCAAGCCATTCATTGTGTATACTGATGCCTCAGATGCAACACTAGGAAGTACTTTGAGCCAAAAGGATGAAAATGGGAATGATCATCCAATTTACTTTGGGAGCAGACAAATGAGCAATGCTGAAGTAAATTATACTGTAACTAAAAAAGAGGCTCTAGCTATCATTTTTTGTAAAGAAGTTTAGAAATTACTTGCTAGGGCAGAAATTTATTGTTGTATGAGATCATCGAGACACTAAAATATATTGTAAATAAGCCTAACCCATCGGGGAGGATAGCAAGATGGATAATTTTGTTACAAGAATTTGAATTTGATATTATAGATAGGCGGGGAAAGAAGCATGTCAATGCAGATGTACTCTCTCGAGCCTATGATGGTTTAGGTTCATCTTGTGATGATGATGATTTCCCGGATGCAACATTGTTATCCCTTGACACAATCCTAGTGAATACATAGATATTTGGAATTATCTAAATGAATTCAAGTTTTTGATGGTGATAATGCAAAGACTAAGAGGAAGATTACTCAAGCCGATCGTCCATATTCTATTCTCGCATGGAGTATTATTTTGAATAGGACACGATGGACAAGTGAAGAAGGTGGTTGGACGTGATCAAGGAAGGATCTAATAGAAGAATTTTATAATGGTACATGTGGAGGACACTTCTCTCTGGACAAATTACAACAAGAAGGATCTTGGATGCAGGTTATCACTGGCCCACTCTTTTTAGAAATTGTTATAATTATTGTAAGACATGTGATATTTGTTAAACACATGGTAACTGTAAGACTTCATCAGCTCCATTATGCCCTATTCTTCCACTTGGTCCCTTTGAAAAGTGGGAATAGACATTATAGGTCCACTTCAAACTACCCCATGCCAAAATAAGTATATTGTAGTTACCAAAGATTATTTAACCAAGTGGGTTTAAGCTAGGCCATTGAAAACAACTTCCATGGATGAAGTGGTAAGGTTCATATATGAACGCATTATCACCGATTTGGTTGCCCATTAGAAATTATAAAAGATCAAGGAAACCACTTCATTAATGAGGTAGTAGAAGTCCTAGTCAACAAGTTTTCTATTAAGCACAAGAAGGTAACAACATACAAGCCAAGCACAAATGGACTTGTGGAGCGAACAAATTTTTTTGTTGTGTCAAATTCTAGTAAAAGATGCAGCCTTGCAGGTACATAAGTGGGATAAAAGGATTCATGCAGCATTGTGGGCATATAGGGCAACATCAAAGTCAGCAACAGGATACTCCCCATTTCAGTTGGCTTATGGCATTGATCCAGTTCTTCCTATTGAGTTTGATATTCCCACTATGAGAGTTATGAAAAATGAAAGGATGGATGAAAGTGATTTAGTAAAAGAAAGGTTGGTACATCTTCATTTGCTAGAGGAAATGAGGGAAATAGTGAAGGATACAAGCTATAAGAATAAAATGAAGCAGAAGGAATACTTTGATCAAAAGATCCGTTGGTCTCCATTTCATGTGAATGACTTGGTTCTAGTATATGATTCTAGATACAAAAAAAGAAGACAGAGAAAATTTCTTCCAAAATGGATGGGGCCTACAAAATAGCAGTTGTGCATGAAAATGGTACATACCGATTGGAGGAATTGGATGGTACTCCCATTACGAAATGGGTCAACCACGACAAGTTAAAGATTTTCAAGCACAAAATAGTCTACTCGAGGACGGAGTAGAAGCTAGGAAGGGGAAGATGTCGACACTAAAATTTTCATCCGTAATTTCTATTTCATTAATGTGTGTATTAGGAATAGGATTTTGTTAAGTATAATTAATAGTAGCATCAATAGAAGATAACGGCGCTACCAGTATGAAGCCCAATAATGTATAGTATGGTAATAGTCAAAAGTATAATAGGAATGTTGTGGTAAAAAGTAAATATTTGTCCTAAGTGGTCGGTAATGTTAAAATGTCAAAGTTAGGGTAAGTAGAGAAGTAGGGTATACATGATTAGGAATTAGAAATATTATATTGGTAATAAGGACAAGGAGTGAGATCATAAATATTTTTGTATTTTATTTGTAAAAGTCTAAAAATGTGGAACCCATGTGAAATGATAAGGTTTATCTTATCTTAAAAGACAAGCTTACATGTACTAGATAAGAGTTAAGGTATGGAATATGATTCGTCAGAGTAGATTTATTATCCTATCTTAGAGATAAGATGGATAAGCCTGGAAGTTCTATAAATAGAGAGGCCACCCCCCTCATTTAGCATAGAAGGAAGTAGTGAGAAATATTGTATGAGTAAGTGTGTAAAGGAAGCCATCATTTTGAAGGTGTGTTAAAGAAGCCATTAAGAGGTTTAATTGTGAAGTTTCTCCCATAGTTATTGTTGGAAGGCAAGTGAAGTTAGTAACACTTGAAGTACCTCATGGATTACATCCACCAAACTAAAATTTGTGCATTAGTAAATAATCATAGACGAGGAGTTCCGGTGAAGAATTATCATAGTGCGATTGGTGATGACATGATCAATTACCCTTCTCTACATCTTACTAATCAACATTATGCCAAACCATTCATATCAGAATTTACATTTCTACATAACAAAGATTTTATAGAAATGTATCTCCATCATTGCACCTAGAAAGGATTTAAACTCAGATGTTATGATCGGGGTATCCAATACTTAATCATTGACCACTCTTACAAGCCTCATGAAAAATATGAGTTATGTTTTAAAATACCATCCTCTCGAGTCTTTAACGAGAAATACATATGAACCCATCATATAATCGGAACCATCTTCCCCATCTACTCACGATGACCCCATGGATATAGATGACACTTTTTCCATCCCATCTAAATTTTTTTGTCAACACTATCACTTTAGGACCACTGACTTATCAAAATAACCATGGTATTGAAACCCTTCCTCTTATTTGGCTTAAAATGATAAAAGAGGATTCACCTACTGTTAACATTCTTCAATGCCAAGATGACCAAGCCATTCTCTCTCATATGGGAGTAGAGGACCATTACCTTCAAAAAAATCTACCACCTAACACATCAACACTTCTCAATGAATCCATTATCGACATTAATATTTGAACTGCGTAGGAGCCTCACATAGTTAAAGTAGGTCAATATTTAGATTCATAGGAGTTAAAGGACTTCATGACTTTCCTATCTAAACATAGTTAAGCCTTTGCATGCTCATATAGTGATATGTCGTATTGACCCCAACATTGTTGTTCATAATATCATCACTTATCCTAACACCAAACTTGTTAAACAAAAATTATGTAGGATACATCCTTGCATAACTCTTCTCATCAAAGAAGAGTTACAAGGTCTTGCTCTCCACTAATTTCATCATACCCATTGAAAACCCATAATGGGTCTCTAATATTGTGCCCATGAACAAATCCTTAGGAAAATTATGCATTTGTACCGACTTTTTGTGACCTCAATCTCACTTTTCCTAAAGATGATTTTCCCTTCCAAACATCAGCTGTGAGATCATTAATCTAATTGTCGACCAGAAATGATCTCCCTTATGGATGGGTTCTCTGACTACAATCAAATCCTTATCGCCACCGATGAGAAAAATAACCATCCTTCATCACTCCTTGAGAGACTTTTCTGTTGCTATGTAATGCCCCTTGGACTTAAAAATGTTGATGCTACTTATCAACGTGCAATGACATACATCTTCCACGATCTTATCCACAAGACTATAAAAGACTATGTTGATGATATTTTAGGTAAATCTAAGAAATGAAAATATCATCTCATTTTTACTCGACACAATATTCGCCTACCTTATCTAGTAATTTCTTTGTCTCAACCTTGTTAAGTGTGTATTCAGTGTTCTCACCGGAAAACTCCTAGGGTTCATTATTTCTATTTAGGGAATTGAAGTGGACCCACGAAAATCAAATCCATCATCAAAATTCCTCCTCCATCAAACTTAAAACAACATTGTAGCATTTATGGTAAAATTTAATCAATTTGTCGCTTTATCTCACAACTTTTAGATCATTTTTAGCCTTTTCATCACCTCCTTCAAAAGGATGTAAATTTTAAATGGGATCACAATTATCAAAAGGCCTTTGATGACCTCAAAAAATACCTCCTATTGCCACCTATTCTTACACCTCCATGTGAGGGGGATCCATTCTACCTCTACATATCTGCTACTAATCATGCCTTGGGTGTCATGCTCGCTCATCAAGACAAAGCAGGTCGTGAGTAGGCCATTTATTATATAAGCCACACTCTCCATGACTATGAGAATCATTATACGGAAGCCAAAAAGTTGTGTTGTTCCTTTTACTTTGCAACTTCCAAAATTCATCATTACCTACTTAATAACAAGACTTGTGCATCATTACCAACTTTAATCCTCTTAAAACTATGCACTCCAAACCACATCATATCAACCAAATCACTCGGTGGCTTATGCTCATGACTCGAGTTTCACCTTGAATTCATCTCACAAAAATCTATTAAAGGACTAGCCATATCCAATCAACTCATTGAAGCCCCTCTTCCGACAACCAACTACCTCGCGAATAATTCCTTGATGAATCTATCAATATTATCAATCATGAATACAGTCCTCTCAAAATGACAATTTTATTTGATGGATCATAGTGTCGGTGAAGGGGGAGTTGTTGGTACCATTATTATAACTCCCTGGGGACTCTTATCCCTCTATATTTCAAACTAAACTTTGAATGTACTAATAACATGGCCAAATATGAATCTCTAATCATGGGCCTCCAAACCACCATCATGTTTGGTGTTCAAATCTTTGACATATTTGGAGACTTGCAGCTTTTCATGACCTAAATCAAAGGGATTTATCAATTTAAAAATGATATTCTACAAAATACAAATTTATCGTCGAATTCCTCTTAGAAGCTTTTGATATTACACCATCAAAACATTTTTCATGATCTTCTAACAAATTTATAGACACCATTGCTTCTCATGCATCACTTGTCCCTTTATCATCCAACGATTCTAAATTATTTTGGTGTACATAGACTCAATTAACCATCCCACAAGAATGAAATACCTTCTATCGAGTCTCATTGAAAACAATCCAGACCTTTAGTATACGAGATATTTGACTATCTCTTAGAATAAAAAATTCCCTCGACTTGTCTAGAAATGCTAAGTGATATTTCCTTCAAAGCGTTACCCAATATGTGTTGGGGTGTGGAGCCTATTTTTGGTCTTCTCAAATTAGGATTGAAGTGTGGATTTTGAATTGGGAAGTTGAAAGGTCATGACCATTTATTTTCCATCCATGGGAAGATGAAAGGTCATGACAATTTATTTTCCAGCCATGGGAAGATGAAAGGTCATGATCAAACTTCTAGGGTCAGCTTTTGGACTTCTTAAAGGATTGCAATCCTATAAATAGAGGTGTTAGGGTATTTTGAAGATATCTTGTGTGTTCAAGAGGTCTTGAGTCTTATGGATCAAGAGGTGATCAAGAGTGATCAATGTTAAGCAATTGGGTGTCAATTGTGGTTTAGATGTGGTTTAACATCTTTGGAATTCATTGTGAGTTCATAAGCAATGATAGAAGACTATGATATTTGTTTTACTCTTGTTGATAATAAAATATGAGCAAGTTCTTGGTGGATGAATCTTACATTGGGTGAACCACGTTAGAAAGTCTTGTCTTGTATTCTTTTTGTGCATTATTTATTTATGCTCTTATATTTACGTATGTATACTTCTTCTATATAGTTTCCTACTTGCAATTATTTGAGGAATTGTTTCCACATATTTTTCTCTAATTCCTAACAACTTGTATCGTAGATTTGGTTGGTTTTGCTGAAGTGGTAAATCACGGAAATTTTGTCTTGAGTGGGAGCTATGTCGGATGAGGGCAAATCAAGGGTTAAGAAATTCAATGTGTAACATCCTCATTTTATAACTTAGAACAAGTGAATTTTTTTTTTTTTTTGATAATTGCAATCTGGTTCTAAATACATAATTTAGAACTCACAAATCAAATAACCATTCTTATAACAGACAACCATATGCAGCTGTAATGACTCGGAGTACCTCCGATCTATTCATTCCATGACTCGGTAATCTACCGATCTATTCATGAGTAATAAGAGTTGGTGTTTTTATTTAACACTTTACTCTTGCGGTTCTCTTCCCTACTCGGGATTGAGAATGCTCGTCGAGGAACCTAATCGAATAATTGTTACCATTATTCATCGGCATCTCATCCCTTAGACTAGGTGAATTAGGACAACGCAATCAACAAACTTGCGATACTTTGGCCAAAGATTTGAAACATCTTGTTTATGTCTCGTATTCCTTAACGGCATACTCGCCAACTGAATACGCCCTTCACCCCATTCTTATGTTATATAGAATGTATTATACCGACTCTTGTCGGTCCTTCCTTTCACAACTTAATCACTCTGAGACAGATTAACAAGGTGATAATGTTATAGGGATGCCCATGAGTATTAGGGATACGATGACATACTGGTTTAACCCTGCAGTTAGACCAGTGTGTCAAGATACCCCGAACCTCCTAGGCAGCCTTATAACCTGATCACATTCCTAATCGGTCCCTGAGTAACTCGTTCGAACAAGGTGTAGATCTTAGCGATCAATGCAAAGGGTGTCGTCATAAGTCCCCTGCATTGTTGTAACTTCGAGAAGATCCTAATCTTCTCGGAGGTACAACCCTGCAGTTGACTTGTGTCGTCAACCTTTAATCCGCCTCGAAAAGATCTACTTTATAATATGCGTTACGCACTTTGAGTTTTAAATTACTTAAAGACTTTTCCCCTAGGGTTAGTCTTTCCCGATCCCTGGATTCTTCATCTTAAGATGACCTTCCTCAATAAAACCCATTGCATGGTGGAGATATTAAGGCTAAGGTCTCATCAAGGAGTTATTAGAATACACATGATTCTAAAACAACAGAATTGGACAATATCTCATAACCTACATATGAGATTGCCATCTGAACCCTATTAGATTTATTTCAGTTCCCTTAACTGAATTTATATCATACTTAATAGTATAAAGATATAAATGGTTAAGAATCCAATTTAATGTTGTCCTGTCATACTCAGGACTAGGGATTAGTAATTTACCTCAGCTTGATTAGTGTTCTGCTTAGGTTCATTTTAACCCTATCTTTTAAAAAGACAATGATTTAAACTTTAATTTAGCTTTCGATAGAACAAATGAGAACTACTAAACACTCATAAGAATTCTATCACATTTTCTTAAAGCTTTTATTGACAATCACAAAAGCATCCAAATTACACAAAGATAACATTGCCACTCTGGTATATAAACCGAAGAAGGTCAACTATCAGAATAAGAATACAACACATAAGTATCAAATACTTATTTCAATTCCTTTCAGAACTATACAATTACATTTTATGCAAGCAACATACTTGATACAATGCTTAACGGAAAAGAAACATCTTTCCACTTTTTGTACATTTAGATAATCAAGCTGTAATTCATTATAAATCAAATAAAACAATCTGATCATCCTGTCAGATCTGCATTGCTTTTACCACTTACGGCAACCATCTGCAAAAATAGTCAACATGAGTCAGTTCGATGAACTGAGCATGATAAGCACTAACTTTTAAAACAATTGCAATCCGTCAATTGTTTTCATTAAACACCCTGTTTAAATGAGATCAATTATCCAAACAAGTAAACATAATCAGACTATGCCTTTGTAATACAAAAATGACTACAAACGTGTAACTCTATCATCGTTACAGAATAGTCCTAAACACTTCTCAAATATTTCATCAAATATTAAGAATCAAAGAACGAAAGTATCCAAACAATTATCTTGAATCCAAGATCAGCAACATTGAACAAATCGTTACTTTCATCAGAATAAGGAATATCATAGCAAATCAATAAGATACAAAAACAATTCCAACTGTTAAACAGATATCGGCATGCATTGATATAATTAAAGAGAAAGAAACAAATCATTCTCCTTTCCCTTCACACAAGTTCACTACTGTACCGTCTCCACATATGGAAAGCAATCATTCAGTATGTATACGAACAAGTCCGACAAACCACAAGAAGAATCACTGTCTTAATAAAAATCGAACACAGCAAAAACTCCTGTACAGTGGCTAACACGTCAATAGTGAAGTCTATCAACCAAACAGACTCTACAAGAAGCGTTAAACAACATGATAATCACCACATTGCCTGTCGAGGTGCAGTCGACGGCTTAAGTTCAGTCTAGCTTAAGACAGGATAGCTATGCAACAAAGACTAACACGCTAACAATCCCACACATAAACCTATAGCCCAAGCTTGTCCCTTCTAAACACAGTAAGGTTTTTCGACCCAAGGTCGAAATCAAGAACTTTTATTATATCGCGGCCAATCAACAACTTCATCGCATTAAGCAATTTGATGTTTCCATAAGACCATGCAGAGATTATCTTACAAATACCGTAACATACACAGCCTCATCCAACTAGGAAAATCAGAAAGGAAACATATTGTCCTGTATTTACATCTGTACGCAATCGGACTCAGACATATAGCATTCACGATTCATTTATACAGAGCCGCGTTACTTGATATAAATCATTACTCGGGGAATCCCACAATGTCAAAACAACAGTATACCAAGTCAAGTTTTAACTGAGGCAAAAGAAAATACAGGTTAACTTCCACGAATTCAACTGAACCCGAACAACAGTGGCAAGACAAATTATTGCAAATGATTCCATCTGGGCAAATCAATGGTGTACATATTAAAATCAGGCAAAAGCAATTTTAATTACTGATTTCAAAACAAGAAACCCGACTGAACCTTTGCCAATTCTTCGCACAAGATTGCACAGAATGTAAACGTAAAAATACACCCAAAGAATCTGTACCACAAAATCCTTGCAACACGAAGGTATTCCTATAAATAACAGAGGTCTTAGTACATGTTATTCCCTCAAGTCACTGGCTCATCAATCACCAATATTCAGTTATATTTAACTTGAGCAGAGGTCCAAGTATAAATAAATCATTCAATCGACTCCACAGAGTCATTCTGATTACAACAAAAATATGAATATATACATATTGCATACTGCTAACGGGTTGAAACCCAGAACCACAAAGCAAGGAATACACAATTTCCAAAAAGGGTCGCAACGAAATACAGAAACACAATAAGTTATTCGTTCAAAATAACTTAAATACCAAAGCGAAGCCCTACTAGGTTCTGTATCCTTCACCAATGATAACCACCACAAACTTGCAAAGAAGTCCAACAGTACCTCTTCCGACAAGAATCAACAACAAGCCTCATCAACAAGTTACAATCAACAAGTTTCTATAAACAAACTTCTATCAGCAAGTTTCTACCAACAAGTTTCTACTGTATCCTGAACCCAGCAAGAGAAGCATGCACGGGTTCTCACGGAGCAGGAAGATACCCTTCAAGCACATGTTTCACAAACTTACGCCGGAATGTAAAGCACAATAAAACAGTGAACCGTTCGAAGTACAACACACACCCATTAAGGGTTAAATTTGAAAAACGAACAGCATAAAGATACAGTACCAAATCACACAAGACAACCATAGAAAATCATCTATTCCATAAATCATTTGAACAGAGTTGTTCTAATGAAATCACTTGAAAGACAACAAGATTTTTAAAGGTTAGGGCCTAACATGCCTGGATTTTTACTCAAAATTCCGAAGCAGACCACTGGAAGAGCTCGGACTTCCTTTTCCTTTTCCAAGTTAGAGCGACCAACAAAATTTTGCTATCTCCATGACATATATATTCCCCTTGCCAGAGAAAAGAGCTAGATACCCTCATACTCGCCATGCAACTCCAAGAAGACTGGTGCGAAGAACCAGTGAACAGGCAGAAGGAAAACCGAAATTCGCGATAAGCCAAACAAACCAACAACTTCCCAGTTTGCATGCCTTCACGCGAGTTCCGAGCTCGACTCACCGAGCACATTGAATGCATTTGGTTGGTTTTTTGCTGAAGTGGTAAATCGAGGGAAATTTTGTCTTGAGTGGGAGCTATGTCGGATGAGGGCAGATCAAGGGTTAAGAAATTCAATGGGTAGAATTTTGGTTTTGGAAGATGCAAATGGAGGATTACTTATATCTAAAGGACCTCCATGTTCCTTTGGTTGGAAAAGAAAAGAAACCTACAACCATGTTGAATGAGGATTGGGAGTTCTTTGGATAGAAAGACACTAAGGGAAATTTGGTTATGCCTTGCATATTCATTTGCTTTCAACATATCGAAGGAGAAGACCATGGAAGGTCTCATGAGTGCATTGGGGAAGTTATATGAAAAACCCTCTGCCTCTAATAAAATATTTTTGATGAAAACATTATTTAATATGAAGATGTATGAGAATGGTTCTATTGTTGTTCATTTGAATGAATTTAATATGTTTGTGAGTATGTTAAACTCGGTAAAAATTGACTTTAATGATGAGGTCAGGGATTTGTTGATTTTTTTGCTCCGTACTCAAATAGCTAGGACATCTTGGTTATGACCTGTAAGTAATTCGAGTCTCTAATAATTCAAAGTGAAGCTTTAGGATGTAATAGGTGTGATCCTAAGTAAGGAAATGTGAAGGAAGAGCACCAGAGATTCTTCTACTTCTGGAAACTCTTTGACGGTGGAGAGAAGAGGGAGACAAAAGAACAAAGGGAAAGGTAACCGTGGGAAGTCAAATGATCGCAGAAGGTCAAAGTCCAAGAGTAAGTTAGAATGTTGGCACTGTGGGAAGGTTGGTCATGTTAAGAAATATTGTTGGGCTCTTTGGGATAAGAAGAACAAGAAGGAGGAAACTAAAGAGGTAAATGTGACAACAGGTGATGTTTGTCAGGATGCCTTAATTATTTCTTTAGATAATATTACTAAGTCTTGGGTGTTAGATTCAAGGGATTCTTTCCATGCCACCTCACATAGACATTACTTTACTAATTTTGTTTAACGATATTTTGGACGTGTATATCTTGGTGATGATGAACCATTTAGAATAGTAGGGAAATGTTATGTTCGGGTGAAAATGCAGAATGGGAACACATGGCTACTTAAGGATGTCAAGCATGTGCCTAAGTTGAGGTGGAACTTGATATCAGTGGGTTAGCTAGGAAGTGATGGTTGTACGATCAATTTATAGTGGATTCTTGGAAGGTTACCAAGGGAGCTCTTTTGGTTACAAGAGGTAAAAAAAATGGTCCTTTGTATTTAACTAGTGGTGTTGATTATTGTAATTTAGTTGCTACATATGGAGATGTAACTTTGTGGCACCAGAGACTCGGTCATATGATTAAAAAGGGCATGTAGATTATAAAGGACAGTTGCTCAAATTAAAGGAGTTAGATTTATACTTCTATAAGGACCTGTGTTTATGGAAAACAAAAAGGTGATATTCCTCATGGTTGGACCTACTAGGAAGGATGGTAAGTTGGATTTAGTACATACAAATGTATGGGGGGCAGCTAAGGTAAACTCTATTAGTGGTTCATGTTATTATGTCACTTTCATTGATGATGCAACTAGAAAATTTTGGGTATATTGCATTAGAAATAAATATGATGTGTTTGAAACCTTCAAAAGATGGAAAGCCTTGGTTGAGAATGAAATAGGTCTCAAGTTGAAATGTATCAAGTCGGATAATGGAGGGGAGTATTACAGCAATGAATTTCTTGATTACTATTCGGTAAATGGGATTCACAGAAAAATAATGGTTCCAAATACTCCACAGGAAAATGGAGTGTTAGAGAGAATGAACAGGACAATCATGGAGTGTGCTAGGTGCATGAGGTTACATGCGGGGCTGCCACTCATGTTTTGGGTGGAAGAAATGAGCACAATTATTTATCTGATTAACAGAGGACCCTCTATGGCTTTGGATGGAGGTACACCTGAGGAGGCATGGTCTAGTAAGAAAATTGATTACTCAATTCTTAGAGTATTTGGATGTGAGGTATTTGTTCACATTGATAAAGATGATAGGAACAAGTTAGAGGCTAAGTCTAAGAAATTCACCTTTGTTGGATATGGTGAGGATGACTTTGGTTTTCGTATTTGGAGTCCTAAGGACAAGAAAATATTTCGGTCTAGATACATTATCTTTAATGAAAAATTCATGTATAAAGATCAATTGCAGGAACAAAAAGAGGAATCAAATAAAGAATACAAAGTGTTAGAGGACATTACGATGACAACAAGGTGTCAAAGGGGCTAGTTCGGGTGCCACATGTTCCGTCACGCCAATTAAGGAACCTACTCACAGAACCCCAAACTCCTGGGTGAGAAGGTCTTTATGGTAAGAAGGGAACCTAAATGATTTAGTCCATATTTGAATTATTTATTACTCACTGACACGGTGAAGAGCTAGAGTGCTTTGAGGAAATAGTGTAGGTGGATGCCAGGAAGAAGTGGGAGTAGGCCATGGATGAAGAGCATAGATCTCTTATGGAAAAATAGACTTGGGATCTAGTGGAGCTACCCAAGGGCAAGAGAGCATTGCAGAACAAGTGGGTGTATAGAATCAAAGAGGAATATGGAGGCAGGAAAAGATACAAGGCCCAGTTGGTAGTCAAGGGATTTGCATAGAAGAAAGGTATAGATTTTGATGAAATTTTTTTCTTGTTATTAAAATGACTTGTATTAGAATTGTTCTTGGTTTAGTAGTAGTAGAATACCTACACTTAGAGTAGTTGGATGTGAATACTACATTCCTTCATGGTGAGTTGGAGGAGGAATTGTATATGTAGCAACCACAAGGTTATGAGGTCAAAGGGAAGGAGAGGTTAGTGTGAAAATTGAAGAAGAGCTTGTATGGCCTAAAACAAGCTCCATGGTAGTGGTACAAGAAGTTTGACAATTTTATGCAGGAGCAAGGTTACTCTAGGTGTCACTCAGACCATTGTATGTACATTAAGAAGTTTCTTGATGGTAGTTATATTATTATGTGCCTATATGTGGATGATATGCTTGTTGCAAGGAAGAACATGCAGGAAATAAAGGTACTCAAGAAGCAAGCTAGGTGACTCCTTTGCTATGAAGGATTTGGGGTAGAAAAAACAAATCCTTGGTATGAGAATAAATCAAAACAGGAAAGAGAGGAAGTTGGTGTTATCTCAAGAAGAGTACATAAAGAAGGTCTTGGAGAGGTTTAGTATGTAGGATGTTGAACCAGTTCGTACCCCTTTGGCATGTCACTTTATGTTATCAAAGGATCAAAATCCAAAGACTAAAGAGGATAAAATCCAGATGTCCAGGGTAATGTACTCATCAATGGTTAGTAGCTTGATGTATGCTATGGTATGTACTCGGCTTGACATTGCCCATGCAGTGGGTGCAGTGAGTAGGTTTATGAGTGATCTAGGTAGAGAGAACTAACAGGTAGTGAAGTGGATCCTTCGTTATTTGAGAGGGACCATGGGAGCATCATTCTATTTTAGTGGATCAGACACTACATTATGTGGTTATGTAGATTCGGGCATGGCAGGAGATTTGGATAGTAGGAGGAGCACGAGAAGTTATTTATTTACGGTTGGTGACATAGCGGTGAGTTAGATTTCATAATTACAAAAGGTTGTGGCTTTTCATCAACCACAGAGGTGAGTATGTTGCTGCCTGCCACAGAGGCAAAGCAATGAGATGATTTTCTATAGTAGTTGCTTGATGAGTTGGGTCATAAGCGAGGAAGTTGGGAGACTACACGGTGATAGTTAGAATGCTATTCCTTTAGCGAAGAACAACACTTTTCACTCTAGGATGAAGCACATTCAACTAACATATCATTTCATCAGGGTATCTTTGGAAGAAGATAAGTTGAAGCTCAAAAAGATTCATACCATTCAGAATCCTACATATATGATGACCAAGGTGGTCACAAGGGAGAATTTGAAGTTTTTTCAACTTTGATTAGCCTTCATCGTTGATAATGAAGGGTTGAGAACTTTTCTAAATCTAACGAAGCAGTCTCTAATTGGGAGATTGTTGGGGTGTGGAGCCTATTTTTGGTCTTCTCAAATCATTATTGAAGTGTGGAGTTTGAATTGGGAACATGAAAGGTCATGACCATTTATTTTCTAGCCATAGAAAGATGAAAGGTCGTGACACTTTCTTTTCCAACCATGGGAAGATGAAAGGTCATGACTTTCAAAATTCTAGGGTCGGATTTTGGACTTCTTAAAGGATTGTAATCCTATAAATAGAGGTGTTAGGGTATCTTGAAGATAACTTGTGTGTTCAAGAGATCTTGAGTCTTAGTGATCAAGGTTAAGCAATTGGGTGTCAATTGTGGTTTAACATCTTTGGAATTTTGTTGTGAGTTCATAACTGAGAGAAGACTGTGAGAGTTGTTTTACTCTTGTTGATAATAAAATATGAACAAGTTCTTGGTGAACATAGCCCGCATTGGGTGAGCCATGTTAAATCTTGTCTTGTCTTCTTTTGTGCATTATTTATTATGTTGTTATATTTATGCATGGATACTTCTTCTATATAATTTCCCTCTGCAGTGATTTGAGGAATTATTTCCACATATTTGTTCTCTAATTCCTAACAATATGTCATCATAAGTGGTGTTTTATATAAACTTGGTTTTGATGGCCTCTTGTTAAGATGTCTCAACTCTCATGAATCTCTGAATCCATTCAAGAATTGCACAACGACATATATGGTGGACACTTTAATAGGACAAGCTGTCACTAAGTGTATCCTTCGAATGGCTTATTATCGACCTACTATCAATCAATATTGCTACGTGTATGTCAAAAAAATGTGTTAAATTCCAACAACATTCTAGTCTCACTCACATTCCTAGCCAAAATTTATAGCCCACTCAATATCTATGGCCTTTCTCATAGTGGGGTTAGACGTTATTGTCCACAACAACACGGTTGGACAGGAAACCTCATTCTCGTGTAGGTGAATGCACTGATACTGAAAGCCACCAACAACCTCGAAATATGGAGGGCTTAAGGAGCCTTGAATGTGGATGTAGATCTGCAGGCACCAAATAGATGGATCTATGATAATGTTTGCAAAACTGAAACAAATACGATTAGATAGATATATGTGGGGGTTTCCCAGACAATGTCGGTTCTAAGAGGTTGTTAACTCCCTTGGAGGATGTCAACCCCATGTCTAGAAAGATAGAAATAAATGATGAACCGTAGATAGCATGTAGAAGTAAAAAGAAGTATAGTATGCCAAGTAAATGGGATGATGAGGGTACTTCAAGGGCATGTGGATGACATTATGGTGCCATAAGTGGCATCATAAGAGCAACATGAGGATGATATGAGAGAATCTATAATATCAAAAATTATCCTTTCTTACTTGTTCAAAATGAAGGGGAAGGCTTCTATAGTGGAGAGCTATAATGGAAGAGGTTTTCCTTGACTTCAAAACTTACTTCCAACCTCAAAACTCAAGACTTCAAACTTCATGTTTCTAAAAA
The DNA here is from genome assembly GCA_018340775.1 of Taxus wallichiana var. yunnanensis. Lineage (NCBI taxonomy): Eukaryota > Viridiplantae > Streptophyta > Pinopsida > Cupressales > Taxaceae > Taxus > Taxus wallichiana. The sequence continues at coordinate 850,111,623 of CM031242.1, read as the reverse complement.
CTTCTTATTTATAAAACTTACTTCCAAAAAATTCAAAAACTTTGTTTCAAAAATTTCCAACTTGTTCAAAAGACTTCTAACCTACTTATTATTTTTGAAAGAGGGGGGAAGGCCTGTATTTATAGCCTAGAGATGGGGTTATCGGGTAACCAGGGTTTGACAAAGTGACCTGGTTAGGTGAGTGGGGGGACATGATTTGAGTGATTAGGTGAAATAATAGATTTGATTTGATTAAGTGGGGTTCATGATTTAGATGGTGGGGGACATGATTTGAGTGATTAGGTGAGATAATTGATTTGATTGGATTTGATTTGATTGAGTGGGGTTCATGATTTGGATGGGTTTTGGATTATTTAATTATTAGATGGGATGATATGAATTAATTGGAATATTTGGATAATGAGGTTTAAGGGGATCAATTAATCAATTATGATTGATTAATTGAATATGTATTTTTGTGGGAAATTATATTTATTCAAATTCAAGGGTAAGCCTATTGAAGGAGAGAAAATGCGGGATGAATGGGATGAACGATACTAAAAATTGGTGTCTACATTTGCCCCTTTTTGATGAGTGGTTTGCGTTGGGAAAACTGTGAGAAAAAAATGATGAAAATATTATTGATTGAGTGTTCCCCCTCAAACTTGGGATTGACAACATAAAGGAAGTCAATCACGAGTTTGAAAGAGATAAATGGTAAAGATTGGATGGGTGAAGAAAAGATGGATGAAATGCATGACCAAGGCAAGATGCCCCAAGAAAAAATGATCACAATAATAATGAAAAATATGGTGGTGACTTCAATATCACATTAGTAGAGGACAATTATGGTCTCAACAGAGACGGATGACAACGTTCTATGGACCAGTGAGTGGGTGAAGACCACTGCCGTATAGATACAAACTACGATGACCAATGAGTTATAGGAAAACATAAAAGTATGGGACTAAATGCGAAAGGTATGTAAAATAATTCATATATGAGGAATCGAGTGAAAAATGCGTCTGCAAAAGGGACGAGGATGAAAATAATGATTTCCCATCACAGGGCACAAAAATGAAAAAGTGGAAGATGGATGTGTAAATAAAATTCCCCAAAGGGGGAACGTGTATGGGCACAAAGGTGGACATGAAGAGAATATTGGGAACAAAGGGGGAGAATATTTTTGAAGAGATATTTCCTAAGGAAGATGTTTCATTGACAAGAAAAAAGAAAAAGTGTGATTCATGGAAATAGGGGGAAGATTATGATCAATGTTTTCCAATAAAAAAGTAGATCACACACTTGAGGGAAAAGGTGATAGGTGATGGTCATCATGGTATCCTCAAAGAAAAAAATACCATGGGAAGAAATTCTTAGAAATGGATATGATGATGCCCTTGTGAGAGGGCTGATGAGGATAGAAGATGTGACAGATCTCTTGAAAAGAGGAGAGGTCAATGTTGTAGAGAGAAGGACGAGAATGGGGTGTAATGAAATGGATTGGCGTTGGTGCAAAATGGATAAATATTATAATTGATTATGAATGATAGGTGTGAATATGTGTTGAAGGATGTAATGAGAAAGAGAAAAGGGAATGGACATGAGTAGTGGTTGATTATGAGAAAAACAAGAAAGTTCAAAGGTGAAGGAGACAAGGGTGTGGAATAGAGTGGACAGAGATGGGGAGTATAAAAAAAGGAATGAAAGAGGGAGAAAAGAATAAAATAGAGGGATGATATGGGAAGGAGGAAATGGTGAAGGAAAAATAAAGAGAAGATAAGAAAATGATAGAGAAAAGGGTGGAATTATGAAAAATGGATAGAGATATTCAAAATGAAGGTAGTGAAGAAGGGTGAAGTAGATGAAGGGAGAGAAATGATGGAAAATAAAAGAGATGACAAATAGGAGAAGATTGAAGGACCTAGGTTACCCTAAGGAAAACCAAGGTAAATAATATGGAACATATCACATGGAAATGCATGTGGATGGTGGGATGATAAAAAAATATGGGACAAAGCGCAAGAGCTAGGTTATCACTTGGGAATTAAGAAGGAAACACGAAGGAAAAAAAAGGGGATGGAAATGATACAGAGGAAGTGAAATAAAACGAGGAGTAGAAATAAGGAGAGGACAATAAATAAAATGACATAGAAGGAAGGAAACAAGGAATGGAAATATTTAGTGAAGAGTGAGCAGTATCAGGAACGTAAAGAGAAGCTAGAGGGGAGGAATGACACAGATTGGAAAATATGTAGAAATGCATGAGAAGAGGATACAAGGATTACATGATAATAGAAAAAGGATGTATGATGAAGACAATAAAGAAATGGGCAAGGAATAATGGAAGATGGAGAGGTGGCAAATAAAAAGAGAGGAAGGGATAGAAGAGGAAATGTCAGTGAAGGGATGTTAAGAGGAGTCCACCGATAATTATTAGTAGGGAAGGATGGGAGGAAAAGTGAGAAGAGGGAAAAATTAAATGAGGAATGGAAGAGGAAACACCAATGAAGGGATGTTAGGAGAAGTGCACCGATAATGATCGGTGTACACATGGGAAGGAAGGAATGGAGAAAAAAGGAGAAGTTCAAAGAGAGGGAAGAAGGTCGTGTAGAGTAGGGATGAGGGAATTTTAGAAGTTCACTCATAATAATTAGCGCAAAAATTAAAGATGATGATGAAATAATGTTATATGGATATAAAAAAATCGTGAGTAGTAATGGGGGTAGATATGTGGGAGAACTCAACAAGATGGAGTGGAAAGAGTAAAGAAAGGAGGGATAATAATTTTTGTGAAGATGAAGGTGAGGAGAGGATGTAGTGGATGAGAATGAATGAGAGAAATATGAAGAAACAAGACATGAAAATAATGGAAAGAAATAGTAGGAAGGATGATGGATCAAGAAGGTGAAAATGGGGGAAAGGAATGTGATTACAGGTGGAAGATAGTAGATGCGATCTGTGATATGATAGGTGAGAAAGGGATATGGTAGGGTGAAAATGTGGTTGGCAGGAAAGGCCGGGGAGGAAGAAATGATAAACAAAGAGATTGAAAAATAAGGCAAAGGATAATTCAAGAATGATGAGTTCAACTTAAGGGGACCCTTAAGTGAGACTATCTTGCGATGAAAGTGGTTAAGTAAGATTTCCAAGTGTGGGATGATCGAGCTAATGATTAGGGAAATCAAATATGGTGTGTGTGAAGAAGAAAGAAGAGGTAAGAGGATGTGATGATGGGGAATGAAGAGAAAATGTGGATGGTTAGGATGTGTAGTCATGGGCGAGTTCAGGATGACAAATCATCCTTAAGAGGGACTCTTAACTAAGATCGCCATGTTGTAGGAGTGGTTAAGTAAGATCTCTAAACTAACAATATGGAAGGTGAAAGGTATGAATGTATTGGGTATAGGGGTGGAATGGTTGGTTGGAGAAAAGGATTACAACAAGATTTGAGAAAAATAATATGAGGGAAATATGATGGGATGGGGGAAATCTATATGGCATATCATCCTTAAGAGGGAATCTTAAGTAATATTTCCATGCAACATGAATGGTTAAGTAGGATCACCAAACCGAAGAAAGATACTAGGAAGAATGACAAAAGAGTGAGTGGTGCATGCTAGAGTGGAATAAGAGGTGAAAGGAAGTGATAATAAGGTGATAAAAAGGAAATAAAGGAGTGTAACATGAATGGATGGAGGAATATATGCGGTGTAGGATGGAGAGTGTGAGAGGAATCCTTGATTGGGATGCCCACATAGGGAGAGTGAAAATATGTTTGTGGTGGTGATTTTTGTCGATGGAAGAGGAGTTGGTGGAGGAGTTTCTACAGTGGCAAGATCTAAGGAAGATGGTATATCTTAACCAAGATGCCCATGCGAAGGGATGATTAAGTAAGATCGTCAGTGAAAGCGAGATGAGTAGAAATTGGGAGTGAGGATGAATGGATAAAATACATGGTGACCATGGTGGGGAATGAGGACTTGTTGGATAACAAATTCTACTTAAGAGATATCTTCAAGTAGGATTCACAAACTGCAATGGAGATCAAGTAGAATTCCCAAACTAAAAAGTGTATAGATAGTAACAAAATTCATGGGATTATAGATGATGGTCAGATATGCCATCCTTAAAGGTAAAAAAATAGGTATAGAATCCATGATTTGAAAGGGAGTAATGTGATTTTGATAAATGGTGACCTTAATGAGAAAAAGACATATTTGTAGTAAGGGGCATACAATGAAACCATGCTTCAAACCAGATTGGAGTTAAACAAGAAAGGGTACCACTCAAGGAATTGCACTTGCAGCCTATAGCAGGTGTTAATATATAACTAATGACAATTAGTTATACCTAAATATCATGAGGAAAAATGGATTTAAGAATCTCATAAGCCTAATGTCAACACAACAAGGAGTTTGAGATGTAACTTTTATGTGAGAAGAGGATTATCCATTGGTGGTTGCTCCTAGAATTATGCCCCAACTCTAGGAAGGGGGAGATGAAAAATGATCAATGCGGGAAGTTTGTAATGTATGTGAGAAAGTTGATGGATGTGGGAATATTTCTTAGGATGTTATGATATATAGAAGGTTGATCGATGGGAAGCCTTCACTACCATGATATAAGAAAGTAGTCATCCTTCGAGGGTATGGTCTAATTTGTGCTTTTTCTTTTGGATTTTTGACATTTTCTTTGAGATGATAGGATAATATATGCATGATAGATGTCCTTTGAGGGAGCAGTCTAATTTTATTATATGATTTTAATGAACATTTTTCCTTCGAGGATCAACCTATTTTTTGATAAGACGGTAAGAGATAGGGCCATCCATAATTTTTACTTTCATTTCTTTTTTGATGGGGAAGAGTTGGACATAGCTAGGTAGACTAGTTAGGATGGGATCAATATGTACAAGAAATATATGTGGACCATTTTATGTGGTTTCGATAGGTAGATAGGAGGGTGATGGGTGTAATGATTGTGGAGTTCTCACCAATAAGGGAGAACCTATCCATAAGGAAAATGTTATGGAAAAATCCGTGGTGCCCATATTTAAGGTCATGTCTAGGAAGTGATAGTAGAAAACATAATTCCATATCATTACAGTGATATATGGGAGAGATTCATGATGGAGGAATGATCTAAGGATATAACTAAGTGCTCATTGGTAGATATGATAACAGTAGAATGATTGCAAGTGCAATGCATTAAGAGGTTTAGTCTCTAGTTTAATAGCAAGGGAAGCCAAACGATAAACCCCAAACCCATACTAGAGTATGATTGAAATATAGGATAAATTCTTAGGGGAGGAAGATAGGATACAATATGATACATGATATAGATGAGAAAAGATAAAAATTCTACACTATCCTTGAGGAAGCAAAGAAAACATATGCCCCCTAATGAGGTGAATAAATGGCCACAAAGGTGGGCTTAGGATGAAAATAAATGGTACCCCAAGAAAAGGATAAATATGACCACGATAGTGGACTTAGGATGAGAGGATAGATTGGATGAAATTGGGTAAGGTAAAATATGCCGAAGATCTCAAAAATGAGGAAGCAAGAATCATGCATATTAGAAGACAAGAGAACAACTATAAGAGTGAGCTTAGAGTGAAAATAAATGGTCCCCCCAAGAGGGGTACAAATGTGGATCTTAGGATAAAGAGAAATGGTCCCCAAGGAAGGGAGAAATATGACCATGAAAGTGGACTTTGGACAGAGGATTGGATGAAATCGGATAAGGTAAAATATGTGCAAGATCCAAAAAAATGAGGAATCAAAATAAATATGGCACCCCAAGTAGGGACACGTATGGCCAAAATGGTGGACTTAAAATTAAAAACATGGTCTCTCAAGGAGACATGAATATGGACACAAAATTGGGCTTTAAAAAGAGATTAAGATTTGGACAAGATTAATTTGGATTTTAGATTGGATGAGATGGATTAGATGAGACGATATCAAAAGTGAAGTCCCCCAATATCAAAGAAATTTTATGGATATATAAGAGATGAATTGATGTGGAAGGGATGTTAAGGATGAGGGAAGGATGTCCCCCTAATGAGGGAGATTATATTAGATGTGGATGAGTTAGTATATGTCGAAGGAGTTTTCATAGGATTGTTTTGGATTTGGATTGGATAAACGATCGAGACCAAAAGGGTGATTGGAAAGATAAATAGTATCGATGAACAATGAAGGACCTTCTATAGGAGGAATGTCATGTGTAGGAGAGATGTTAAGGGATGATGTAGATGGAGGAATCAGGTATGAAACCCAACGGGTGGGATACGAATTGGATTAGATGTAGATGGAAAAGGATGTTTCCCTGAATGAGGAAATCATATTTCTCAATAAGATTATGGATGCTTGTTTAAAAGACCTTACAATGTTCAATATCATAGCACGGGAGTGCGATGATAAGCATAAATTAATTGGGATTGAACCATGATGGCTTTGGACTATGGCGGTTAAAATCTTTAATGAGAGGAAGCGTGATGGCATAAATTCGAATTAAATGTCGAAAAATTTCTGCGTAAGACCCAATCAAAGTGTCATAGGAAAGGTAACTCTTATGGGTTTTGATAGAATATTTTCTCTTAGAGTGAAGGTAAGAAGTGGACATATATCAGATGGGTGAATTAGATTTCTTAAAATACGAATCAATTTTGAGAGGATGGTTAGATTGTTTGGATTGGGATTTATCATTAAAAGGTGTATGAAATGAAGGGACTAACCTAGATGTTGCGATATTGGATTGCTAAAAAGAGGAATATTTGACTTCTTATGAGGATGTGCAGGATATTGTTGGGATGTTTACCATGATCCTTAGATATTGAATGAGAATATTTACCATTGGTGGGGATGATAATAACCTCAACCTGGAGGGTCTAAATATTTGCAGTGTAGGGGTGGATATTGGTAGAGAAAGACATGTTTGTATGATGTGATTAATAAGTTCTATTTGAGATTTGGATTGTGTAGTTTTGGTTTGGTTAATGTTGAAATAGTTGACTTTTTAAAGGAGAATGGATCCCCTTGTGTTTGTCTCGAGTGGAGTTGTTTGCTCCATAAATGTTTGGGGTATCATCGATAGAGTTTCTAATTGAGAGGATTTGGTTAGTGTGATAGAAGGATTAGGTAAAGAATATTGGGATAAAACGGGTGATGTGGCCATGGGCAAGGATATAGGTATAGGTGATGAAGATGTCAAGGTTGAGATAAGTGGATTTGTTGATATGATAGATTTAGGGGTAGTTGGGATGGATAGGTATGTGGGCATAATTGGGATATTACGAGATGTAAGTGATGTGGTGATGGGTATGTTTGATATAGATGTGGTTAACTGATTGAATATGATAGGTTGGGAGTACGATAGATGTGGATGAAAAAGTATGTATAGTCAAATTCAATGTGGATGTGATAAAGGTAGTTTTTTAAGGTTGGTATGGAAAAACATAAAGAAGGAGGAACTGGGATTGACTCTAACTATGGTAGAATGGGTAAAAGTGGAATGGATGTAGGTAAGATAGAAAAACCTAATGAAGGGGATGTGGTAACCGATCGAGTAGATATGATAGGTAATGAAGTAGGTGTAGGAATAATATTGGGTGTAGAAGTATGTGAAAATGGTTATTTCATAAAAATTTCGAGGGGTAAGAATGATATGTTTGCAAATGGGGTTGATGTTGTAGGTGTGGATATATCGATAGGTTTGTTTGATGTAGATGCGGGTGGAGGAATAAATATGAGAGATGTAGGGATATGTGTGTATATAAGTGGGACCGAAATAGGTGCTAAGGATGAATCGATGTGATATATTAGGGTATGATGAAGTGGATGAAGTAGATGACATAGTCAAATTTGATGTAGAAGTGGTAAGGGTAGGAGCAGGTATACATATAGGACAAGGAGTAAAAATTTATATAGGTGTGATAGTTATGGATACGATAGGTTACGAATAAGGAGTGGGAATAATGTCTAAGGTAGGAACATGTGGAGTTGGTAATGAGATGATATCTTGATCGATGGTTTTAATGGTGTAAGCATTGGATAGTTGAGATGTAAAAGGGGTGGCTTGATTTTTGGTGGTTTATTAGGAAAAAGTTGTGTAATTATGTCGAGGGATTGGCTAGGTGAAGTGGTGGAGCTATCAAGTTGGATATCCCCTTGATTTATAAGTTGTTGGATATAATCTTTGAAGGAATGAAATTTCTCAATGTCGTGTCCTTTGACTTGATGATATTTAAAATAGTGGGCTTTATGATACCAAATAGGCTTGGGTCACGAGTCATCTACGGGTTGTATGGGAGGAAGTTGCATGAAATTCACCGCCATCAACTTGTCAAGTACAGAACTATAGGATTCTCCCAAGGGGTAATAGTTTGTTGTTGATTGAGGGGCTCGTTGTTGAGGCCATGTACTGGATGTAGATGTGGATGAGGGATTACTAACCACCGCATTGGTCGTACCCTTAAATATGTCGTTATGTGTGGATGATTTAGTAAATTTAATTCCAGGTTTGGTCAATCTTAGTCTAAGACGACCTTACTCAATGGCACAAGTTTTGAGTTTCATGAGTCATGGTAAAGGATTCATCAAAGGTTTGGAATGATTGGATTTATAAGGTAGATGATATATGTTTCACACATGAACATGAGAAGAGTTCAATGAGTTAGGTTTACGGAAGATAAAATGATAGTTGGTTTATAATGCCATGCCACCGCATGAAAAAGTATGTGATGGAATCATCTATAAATTATCGGATAGTGTATAGGTCAGCGATAGTGATTTTGCATGCAATGTTAATCAAAAAGTGTTATAAAAATAATTGCGTAAGTTGGGTGAAGGAAAATATAGAATATTACGGGATATTGTTGTACCGGTCCAACGTAGGATAAGATAAGGACATGGAGAAAGTGCAAATCAAGTAGGTCTTCATCATGTACAATAATATAATGTGCATGTTTAAATGTGCGAGAGATTTTGTTGGGGATCTTCCTTGTTGAATTTAATAAACTTGAGAATATCGCAATGAGGAGGTAAGGTTTGATATGAACCAATGGATGAATCAGTTCATTATAGATTTGTTTGTAGGATAAGGTATCATTGGGTGCCAAGGTAGCAACTTCTAGACTAGCCAACCTATTCATCAAAGCATGAATAGGATCATTTGACGAGATGTTAGGTTGGGATTGGATTGGTTGTGTGGCATGAAATGTAGCTTGATAAGGTGGATGATACATTTGTGGTTTGGATTTTTTTGGAATTATTTGATAAGGTAATTGATTAATTTGTATATAAAAGGTGTTTTTGAGAAGACATTTGATAAAGTAGTTCATTAACTTGTGGATGCGATGTCCGTGGAATCGTTTGACAAGGATTAATATATGTCATTGGTTTAGATTGGATATGTTGCTACAATGATTGATGTTGTGAGACAAAGACATGGTATGATTTATGGGATTTGGTAGGTTTTTATGGTAAATGATAACTTGGAATATAGGTGTTAAGAGGTTGAGATTTTTCTATGGGAATACTAGTGATGACAATAGATGGTTTAGAGATAAGGTTAATATGAAGTGATGTGGGTTGAATTGGATCCACCAAGTTTGTAGATTGATAATATTGAGATATTTTGGAAATTTATGAAGTAGGAAATCATAAATAGGGTTATGAGGTTCAAGAGTTTCTAAAGGAGTCGAGATTGGGGTGTGGTTGGTTTAGGAAGATTGGATTCTTTGAGAGATACGAGAATTAGTTTCAAGATAGGAATTATTATGGGTGATACGGTTTGCATGAAAGCGAGGCCACAGAGATAGGGGGTTAGGTGGCGAAGGTGTGGCCTCAAGTGTAGAATCTTATTCGGAGAGATCATTAGGGTAAGTGACATCATTTGCTATAGTGGATTGTTATTTTGTTTTGTCTTGAGTAAGAGTGACTACACATGCATGAAATATAGAAAAAAATTGTTTATGAACCTTGTTAACAAAAAAAAAAAAATTTATCATTGAGATTAATTATGAGATGTGAAAAGAAAAGAAAAGTTGATAATGAAGGTGCCTAGAGAATGGCAGTCTAAAGCTGGTTTCACTAGTTTTGGCTAGGAAATGTCTAAAACGGTTTCATGTTGAGTGATCAAATCACAATTAATGAACCAGGTGAAAGGAATGTTTCGATATGTTAATTGGTTTATGAGTCAAGGTTATGTGTGATAATGTGAGATGTAGAGAGTTAAACCCTTATTTAAGCTATGTGAGAAGGTAGGATGCACATGGTTCTTTTTAGACCAAAATTGAAATGTGAAGTTCGATGTAGATAATCGCCTAGGAAAGGGAAATTACAATGCAAAAATGAGAAAATAGGAAAAAATGAGGAATACCTTAAGAAGGTTTTCTCTTATTATTTGACCGCACATGATAATGATGTCTTTGAAAGTAATAGTCAATGACCTGTGCACATCTAGGTACCTTAAAAGTGCACCATGCATGAGGAACAATATTGTGAAGAGCATGGTAAAAGAGGTTTGATTTCAATGAATGAAGGTGGCCATAATGGATGGGGTGGATGTGAGAATGGCCATAGGAGTGGATACAATGGGATTAGAAGATGAGATGGAAAGAAATGGAAGTGTTAGTGGTAGTGAAGAAGAGATGGGCAACCCAATTATTTCCCCTATTGAGAGAACTGGAAGAGATGAGAACACTTGGGCCATAGAAGGGGATGGGAAAGAATAAATGATTATAGAGGTGGAAGGAAATGATGGAGGAAGTGATGATGAAAGAGGAGATGGCAGATCCTGTGAGACACTTGGAGAATCAACAACTTCCACTATTTTGAAGTTGATATTACTAGAGGCACAACCTTGGAAGGGGGAGTCTTTGAGAGAGAGGAGCTACCAACAACAAATGAGATCTTCTTTTGAACTTTCTAGCCCCTTTGGATGGATTTCTTCCCTTTTATAGGTGTTAGAAGACTCACGGTTGGTTGGGATCCTATATTTGTAGGTTGTTCTAACCCTTTGGGTGAAATTCCCAAGGTGGCCAACCAATTATAAGTTCTCTCGTAGAATGGGCCCCACCCTCTCCTTGGTATTGCACATTCTTCTACATACTAATCAATCCATGGTAATGGTTGATTGACAATGTTGTTATCTTTGTAAGTTGCATCCAAAACATCATCATCATCTTGTATTTCCTTTGGAACATCGGCTATACCAAACTACCAAACCTCATCCAGAGTAAACCTCTCATAATCCCTTTGTCTGATGATGATTTCATCTCAACAATGAATCCAAATGTCTTCCAACTAGGGAAAGTGGGAACTAGAGAGGCATGTTTTGCCAAATTTACCCTAGTAGTTGAAACTGGTCTGAGGATGGAAGGTCAACAAAGTTACTTCTGACATCTCTGCATCTATATTCTTTTCCTTATAGATATTGGGACAAGTGTATCTACCAATCGAAATAGGGAATTAAACTCCCACCTTGTGCCATTTATTTTGAATCTTATGATAGTCCAACAACTGCTGAACTAATTCTAGTAAGATCCACTTGTCAGTGGGACATCTTGGCGCTTTCTTTGGGAGCACCTACGAAACCAAGAATCCAAATATATGTAAATGTAGGGAATTGTAGGTAGATATCTCCCCACTCACGTACTTCCTTAAAGGATTCATCAAAATTCTTCGATTGTATAACTCTTTATGGAAACAATACGAGAATGACAAAAAGAAAGAATCGTTAATTCTATGGAAGTGCTTGCTTCCCTCATCCAAAGTGTAAGATAAGGATAGAAATCATAAATTTGGGAAGTACTTCAAATACCCTTAGTATTCAGTCCAGTAAAATCCCCTATAGCAGTTGTTGCATAGACCAAAAAGGATGTCATGTAGAAACTCCTAGAAGATGATATCTTTCTTAACTAAAAGCAAATGGAGCTACTGATATGCTCCCCCATCTAAGAAATTCTTTTTTTTTCTTGATGGTGGGTATATACAAGAACATCCATTCCTAAAATTCCTTTGCAGAGGGAAGGCCTGAAACTCTTCTTAGTAACACAATAATATCATTGAATTCCTGAATGAAGTCTAACCGATACATAGTCTTGGGAAATTTAGTAACATTCTTGGCTAGATAGATTTTTAACATGACCCTTGTGCATACTTCTATTTCCTTGTCCCAATGCTCTACTACCAATTCTAGTGAAATTGTTGCATAATATTCGACGTCTAGAAGTTTGAACAAGTCCTCAAAGAAATCTAGGTCCAAGTGGATTACAACCTTGCCATCAACATCCTTAATTGTCCTGGAGTCTTCATCGAAGTGAGTTGCTGCAGCTAAGATGAACTCGAGCAATGCTTGGACACAGAAAGCCAACATCTAAAACAAGTCCCTTTTGTCATATATGGCTTACATCAAGGATTTCTTGTTTGGGGATTTCACCCTTACCCATAAGTCTAGAAAATCAATCTTTCCGAGATCAGTGTCTCCTATATTCCCCAAGTTTGAAGACATACAAGAATGGGGAGCCACTCCGAGGAATGTATACTTCATATTTTCCTTACCCTTTGGCTGTAGAAGTTGACATCAAATTTTGATTTTAGAATCTGAAGAATTTTCAACAATTCCAAAAACCCAAAAAGGAGAGTTCCGAAAACCCGAAAAGGAGAGTTTCAAAAACCCAGAAAGGAGAGTTCTGAAAACCCAAAACAATAAGTTCTAAAAATTCAAAATGGAGAGTTAAAACCGAAACAACAAGTTATGAAATAAGAAAAAGGCATGATTTCCAAACAAGATAAACCTCTTAACATACAAGCCTCGGAACTCGAAAAGAAAATCCTCCAAACTTCGAAAAGAAAATCTTTAAAAACACCAACCTCCAAACTCCGAAAAGAAAATGAGAAGTACTAAGAGGTAAAATTCAAACACTTAGGAGGATCTTGAGAATTGTGATGAAATTTACACTAAATGCCTGTAGAAAATCAGATTATTAAAGGAAACATGGTGGGAAATGAGATTTTCATCTTCCAAGGTATACAAAAGAGGAACAAAAAGAAAAAATATGAACAAGGAGAAAACAAACCACAAGATCTTAAACCAAAAAGAAAATAACCTAAATAAAATACCTCGAAAATAACATCGAAATGTATAAGATATAGTAAAAACCATATCATCGAGAGAAAATGTCAAGTGAAAACGATAAGTAGAATATCAGTGTTTAAATAGGAAAACCCGACACTAATGCCTAGATTTTTATACGTATGTAAGTAGGTAAGAATCAAATGCACAAAGAACTCCAAAAATCTGAAACTCGAAAGTCTGAAATTCTGAATTTTTAGAATTTCAGATTTTCAGGCTTCGAGAGATCAGGAAGTGAAAATCATGGAATGGTCATGGAAAAACTCCAAAACTTGAAATCCTAAAAGTCCAAAATTTTAGAATTTTGGACTTTCAAACTTCAGTCAAGCTTGAAAATGAAAAAAAACTGAAAATGGTTGGGAAAGTTCCAAAACCCAAAAGTCTGAAATTTCAAAATTTTAGACTTTCAGGTTTTTGAATTTCGGAACTCCCAAATGAGATTTTACCTAGAATGCGACATAGGATTCCAAAACTCGAAAGCCTGAAATTCTAAAATTTTGAACTTTCAGACTTCGTAAGTCTGAAAGTGAAAATCACCAATTACCTAAGGAAAAATCCAAAACCCGAAAGCCCAAAATCCCAAAATTTCGACTTTCGGACTTTGGAAATCCAAAAACACAATTTCAAATTTTTGTCATAAATATTCGAAAAGGAGAAATCCCAAAACCTAAAAAATCCTGAAATTTTGGACTTTTGGGATTCAAAGAATCTCTAGAAACTATTAAATACTTCCGAGTGAAATATTTTCATTTTTTTTGTTTTTATTGGTTTTGACATCTATTTCTCAAGGTAGATTTTTAAAAAAATTGGCAAACTCCAAGGAATTCTTGCCTACTAAGCTTTTGATCGGTAGCCTTATAAAAACCATTGGGAAAAGGAGTCATGGGAGAAATAATTACATTCAAGATGCACAAAAACAAAAGGAAAGAAAAATGAAAACAAACAATGTGTGAAGCACTTGGAGGAAAATACAAAAGAACACTATACAAGGGTGAAATAATCTCAAAAGAAAGCTTTGAGATGTATCCCATTCACGTGAATGGGAAATTATTCTCCGTTGAGTCTGGATATTCGAAATGAATTCACCTCTTTGTAACTTGTGATGATATATGGGCCACTCCAGAGAGCATCAAGCTTGGCATGCCTGGATGGTTTGGCTTTATCTTCGTCCTATTTGAGAACCAAATATCCCTCCTGGAAACACCTATCAGAAGAGTTCTTATCAAAGGATTTCTTGACTTGAGTTTGATGTTGTCCTAAAGTTTTCATAGCCATGCTGCAAACTTCTTCTAGCTCCATGAGTTCAACAAACCTTACCGTCAAGGAGTCATTTTCCATAACTTCAAGCTAATGAGCCAACTCCAAGGAAGGTAATTCCAAGGAGAGCGGAAGCTTTTCCTCCCTTCCATATACAAGCACAAAAGGTGAACTCCCAATTTCTCTTTTAGGTGTAATTTGATCTACCCATAAAGTGGTCTTAAGTTGTGTATGTCAGGTCCTTTTGTTAGCCTCCATCATGTGTTTGATGATCCTTATGAGATTCTTGTTACTAGACTTGGCCAACTTGTTCCCCATGGATAGTAATTGGATGAAGTCTTGAGGTAGACCTCGTTCTTAACTGCCCATTCACTCAACTTCAAACTGAGAAAATCCATTGCATTGTTAGAGATAACAGTAAATGGAACACCAAATCTTGTCATTATGTTTTCCAGAAAATCAAGGACTACCTTTTCATTACTTTCTTTCAAGGCCACTACCTCTTGTCCATCGAGTGAAGTAATATGTTGTAGTAAGAACCCATTTATGTCCATCACTAGATGGAGGGTTGATCATCCCGATGAAATCTAACCCCCATTGAATGAAAGGTTGATCCACTTGAATAGGATGTAAGGGAAGAGCTGCTAGCTTCTATTTTCCTGCAAAAAGGGCACATTATTTACATTTCCTCACCCAGAGATGAGAATCTTTGAACAAATCGGCCAATAATAACCAGCTCGCATAATTTTGGTGGCGGTTATGACGAGCAAATTAATACCCCTAGATAGGTTGTTGTGGAATTCTTCTAATATCTTATTCACCTGCTCTGGTTTAATGCAGCATAGAAGAACATTGTTCAAGTCCTTTCAAAAAATAACATTATCGACTAGGACGTATGGAATAGACTGGAGATGGAAAGTACATCTTTGGACTTTATCCATATTTGAAGGATATGCCCCTGCGAGGAGGAAATTTTGCATCTTTGTTAGCCAATTGACCTAATCATTTCCTTCGTCAGCATTCAAAAGCATAACCTCTTCCTCGATTTTTCCTTCTATGTTTGCAGCAATTTGCTGACACAAACCTTTTCCCCTAACAAGTTTGGTGATTTCTATGTGCACATCATACTCCATCACCTTTGTAATCCACCTAGCACATTTCTCATTCATCTCTTTATTCAACAAAAGTCTTTGACACCAAGATGGGAGACCATTAGGTGAATTTTGTTGTTGGACAACATGTGCTTAAATTTCTTCAGGGCTCGGATAACTAAAAATACTTGTTTCTCAACAAATGAATATTTAAGCTCATATTATTTAAGGGGTTAATGAAGAAAGCAATTGGTTACTCCATCAGTTTGTCATTTCCGGGTAAGAATCCACGAAATACTTTCCTGACCCATGACAAGATAAAGAATAAAATCTTTAACAAACCAAGGGTTTACCAACATGGGAGCTTGAGAAATGGCCGTTTTGATAGCCTTGAAGCTCTCTTTTACTAGTGAAAGTCATTTTGAATTGGTCAGATTCTTGGACTAGAATCTGATTATATCCCGAATATCCATCGAGTAAGGAAAACCTTTGAGCCCCTACCACTATTTGAAGGATTTTCTCCATCGAGTGAGGAGGGTAGTGGTATTTTAATGAGGCACGATTTAAATCCCTAAAATCCACTCACAACCAGATCTCTCCATTCTTCTTCCTCACTGGCACTAGATTGTCTACCCATGAGGAATGTTTGATAGGGAAAATTATGCAAGTTTCGATGAGTTTTGTTAGATCCTTTCTCATCAGTGGCTCAATCTTGGGATTAATTGGCCTTTATTTTTGGTGAACTGGCTTAGAATTTGGGTCTAGTTCAATGGTATGTTGTGCTATACCCAGATCAAAACCATGTAAGTATTTGTAGCTCCATGTAAAAATATCATGATATTATTGACACAATTCGATGAAAGCTTTCTTCTCTTGAGCAAGTGCACACTTTACCAATCTTTAAAAGTTTTCTCTTGTCACCTCGACTTCTTCAAAATCCTCTTCCTTGACCACCATGTTTTTTATTTTTCATTTGGCCTGATCATCCAAGTCGAAGATAGATTCAAGAGTAACTAAACCCTTTGGTAGCTTGTTTTCCTTTAGATGTATAATCTTATCACCATATGAATTTTGCAATTTATCTTAGTGTTTGGCAACAAACTCGCCTCCTCTTGTAGGAAAAGAACAATTTATTTGTCACTATTGAATACTTTCCAGCTACTTAAATTATCTAGACTTGTAGGACAGACCACCATCTTGACTACTTGTTGCTTCTCTTTCATGATGTCCATAGGTATGTCATACTGCGAGCCAATTATAGCAAGCCTATCAACATCCTGATTTTGTTTTCTGGGAACTACATGAATTCCAAAAGCTTTGAAATCCTCTATCAAATTCCAAACTTGATTCTTATATGACATTAAGATATCATTATTTGATGCGCTGTGCCATTACTTGATGCATAACTAACTCATTGTCCCCAAAAAGGTGAAATCCTTGATTCCTTTCTTCTGAGCTAGTTGAATCCCTTGTATGAGAGCCTCATATTCGGCCACATTATTAGTGTAACTAAATTGTAATAAAAAAGATGAGAAGTATTTGTTTCCTTATGGAGAAATCAACATAACTCCTACACCAAACCCATTTTACTCCTCGAACCATCGAAGAACAATTGCCACAGTCCCTCATAATTGTTTGTTATTTTAACCAATTGAGGTACAATTGTTCCTTCTTCGTGGATGCAATATGTACCCAATCTAGTTTCTTCCAACAATAGTCATCCATATTCTTCATCCACTAATAAATCAGCGTAGGGATCATATTGAATATTTGTACTTACCTCATCAAGTAATGTATTGGGAACCTCTTCTATAAGAGTACTTGGTTCATGATCAGCATCTTTGTCCTCTAGATCACAAAGAGCTTAATTCCCATCCGTGGCATTAGCAAAGTGTATGGATCGACATGATTATGGAAAATTAGTTTTTCTCTTATCATCACCTTCATTCCATAGCAATTTCTAAGAATCATGTGTGACCAATCTGATGACAAGTAACCACCCATCTTGGTGGTGAAATCTCGTGATAGGAAAATGGCGAAGAGAGGAGGAAGATCAATAATGGATATGTCTTGTGTAAATGACAATCTAGGACATACATGGATGGTAAGTTGGTGCCCTTAATGACTCCAATAATCTTAACAGTTGTGCCATCTAACTAAACAACTCCTTTCAGAATGGCACATATTGTATGCCAACACATCGTGATCCATTTAGGTATAACGGAACTACGGCTCCAAAATCGATCATGCATTATAAACCAAATGATCGCCAATGATCAAGGAAACATAAAATGGTGGTGGCTTGCTAGCCTTAGGAGTTTCTTTCTTCTCTGGTTGACACAGACTTGTCAATTTTTTTGTTTTATGTCCCGATGATCCATCAGTTGTACAAAAATTGTTCAAAGCCTCTTGCAGTAGATTCCATTGAGAAGGAATTAAGAGTGCGTCCCACATTGTGATGCTCAGGTTAGTTTTCTTCATTTGTTCAACAATGCTGAATGGAATTGCCCCAACTTTGCTAATACCTTTTTGGGCATTAGAGTCTTCTTTTGGAAAATGCTTATTTGGCATTGTGATGCCTGAATAACCTTCTCGCCTCTCAACTTGGCTAACAGATGTTTCTGACAGTTTCTTCCCCGCATCTTTATCAATTGTTGCTTCTTTTTGAAAGTTGTGAAGTGGATGTTTGATCAGATTTGGGAGCTTGAGATTCCATTGCTCTCTTTTTAGAATGAGTGTTGGCCACTATTGATGAAGCTTTGCATTCAACTTGAAAACTCTTTAGCTTGTCAGTTAAGCAAAGTGACTTCTTTAGGGGCCTATGGTTGATCTGTTGCTTCTTGTGTAGATGAATTATCTATTAACTCTGAAGGGGAAGATATACTTTGAACCATAAGGGCCTGACTAAGAACTCCATGGGGACAAATATTTTGATTGTGGGGTTGAGAACAAGGATAACACCATTCATAGTCTTGAACTAAATTATTTGGATAGGTACTATGGCTCTAGATGAGCTAGCAACAAGAGGGTTCTAAAATTTCAAAGGCCTGACATTTGTAGCTTGACCTACAACTTGATTTTGAGACTGGTTGTTTCCTTGGAAAGGAGGACGGTTAGCCTGATACTGCTAGTTTTGTGGTTGGTATGGACAATTATATTGGAATTTTTTCCTTTTAAGTGCGACAATCTCATTTCCAAAATTTACTACGGCAATGACTTGACTTCCCATAGATCATTTGAAGCGGCGGAGGGAGACTGAGCTAGTTGATTAGAGGCCATTGGAATAGGAGTGATGATAGGCTGATTATTCATAAGATCTATAGAAAACAACATTGGAGGTCATGGAGCTATTTTTCCAACTGGATCAAGGAATTTTCCGCTCTTATGAAAACGTCGTAAGCATCAGGTAATGTATTCCCTCCCATGGACTGGGTCATAATTACTACATCGATATTCAAGGCTCGCAAATAGTACAAGAATGAATTATTTGAATAAGGTTTTATGAGTGTTGGAATCCTATTCCAGGTCATGTGGAATTAGAAATTGAAATTACTTATGTATTCTTAAGGAGCCCTCTTCATGGTAGTGAGTTGTTCCAAAAGTGATAGGTAATCACTCTTGTCTTCAAACTGTTTACAAATTTTTTCTCCCAATTCATCCCAATTAGTTACAAGTACAAAAATTAACCCTCAAAACCATTGAAGTTCTTTCCCCTTGAAACAAGTGGCCAGAATTCTGACAAGAACATTATCCTCCATGATGTTATGTATGACACAAATCAAGCACGTCAATAATATGTTCTACTGGAGTAACGTGAGTTTCCCCTATATAAAAGGGTAAAATTTTGAGTTCCACAATAGGTATAGGGTCACATTGAGCCAATAGAAGAGGATTGCTTGCATTGAAAGGGGAAAAACTTGATTTCATGCCATAACAGCAAGTGGTTGGTTGTTCCTTGGTGGATAAAACCTTCCGTATGGAGGATTTGAATGCCCCCTATGAGGTGAAGTTGCAACGGGTGATAATGAAACGCCTCTTCTCCTTCTCTTTAGAGGAGACAAGGAAAGTTCAATATGCTGATAATTTCCTTGCTTTGAAGAAGCTCTTATCTGAATTCTTCACATAAGTAATTACACTGAGACTTGAAATCTAGAGAAATGGAGTCATCAAGTACTTTGAGTCTTGTTAGTGTGAAAATAAGTACCAAAACTCTCCCAGGGCATGTCAAAAACTGTTGTCGTCAAATCACTGCACCCTCCGAATGGCCAGAATGTGAACATGACATTCGGTGTGATTGAGTAACATGGGATCACCTCTCAAGTTGTGGGACTTGGGCTCGAGGTGAACCTCGGAGAAGGCCGACTTCCTCTTCCTAAACTAAGTGTTGTACTACTCCTAGTGCAATAAAATGGTTATCTAGATCTTTGCGAACATTTCATGGGTTTTAGGGAAAAATATTTACAAGAACTTAAACCATACTAGGGATGGAAATGTACCAAATAAAGGGTACTATCAAACTCATGAAAGGTTAATTCAAAGAGGGTGTGTGCACCACAAACCAACTTCACCTGCTGCAACTTGGAGAGGATACAAGATATCACAAACTAAGAAGCATATGTTCTCACTATTAAACTCATATTATCAATAGATAGATCAAGTTCAATGGAAACATAATCAATCCCCATGTTAATGTAAAATAGACACATGTCAAACATCCATTTCATTCTTAAGGGTCAATGATAATATGACTTACATAAATGAAGGAAGATAACTTTTCACAACCGATATTCACACAATTATACTACTTTCTAATAGAATGAAATAAGATAATCTGAGATAAAGAAAATCCAACCACTTATAATAAGGAATTAGGCATTCACAAAGCATAAACACATCAACCATTAACACAATAACTCATCTTTCCACAACAAAATATCACTCTAAATGTAATGGAAAGGTTCTTGAATATTCAAAAGCACTCTTCCAAGCTTGAAGATTAACTTCTCCCAAAAATTGAGCTCCCTTAACAAATTATTGTACATCTCTATTTATAAGTTCCTTAGGTTGAGCCATTACAGTTAGGCCTTTAACTAACAATTTACTAAAATTAGAAATTTCATTAAATTCAATGGAACATGATCCAATAAAAATAGAAAAGTTTGTTGCACGAATTTGACTAGTCAACCCTACAACTTTGACCTATACATAGCTTGGATCAGTCCTTTTTATAGCCACCTAGCCTTGGCTAGGTGCTGTAACATCTTCTCCACTTTGAGTTTCCCTTGGTTCTTATCTCAGGCATCTATTTGATGTTTGTACTTCATGAAACACTTGATAATTCCCTGAATCTTTATGTCCTCTTGCCCACATGTGTAGTGATTCACTACATCCATTGTCTTGATTTCCCTTGTGATTTTGGATGGAATTCTTCTCAGTTTACCCATGACCTTCTTTATTCTTCTTGTGAAATTCGGCATGACACTAACCTATCAATAGAGTCACTGCTGAAATTCTGGGTAACCTCATCATCACGCTTCACCAAATCTTTGAAATTTTCCCAGATTTGATCCTTCGGAAGAGCATCAATGTTTTCATTGAATAAATTACAACTAATAATATCAAACTCTTCTGATATGTCGTTCAGAGCATCCATGATTTCTATTCATTTATCATCCAACTTCTTTATTAAATCTTGCAACACTTGAGACCAGAATTCCATTGCCTTTTAATATTCAAACAATTTTGAAGCATCATCAATTACATCCTCCTGAAGGAGTAGATCTGAATCTTCTTCTCTGATTTCACTCCATGTGGCTAAATTCAAGTTCATATTATTATTATCCTAAAAAAGGATTCATCCATTTTACAAATAACATCTCTTCCAACCTACAAATCATTATATATTTCAAGAGCCTCTTTAATTAAAGGATTGGCTTCTTGAAGTATACGCTCCATCCATCCATTTATTGATCTTCCCTTCTGACCTATCTTCTCAATCTTGTGATAAGAAATATCATCACAACTAGAGGAAATTTTCATAGCCGTAGTAGTTGAAACCTCGGTAGATGGAGTTGGCTATGTTACCTTTCTCAATAATGCAGTGAGTTACTCGACCTTTGCTTTGAGCTCATCCTTGGAAGCCTTGTCCTTATCATATTTTTCCAATAAATTTCCAAGAGCATCTTGCACATCATGTTTAGCTCCTTCGTGTGTTTTTTTTTTTTGAGTGAAAATCTAGAAATTCAATAATCCACGCTATAATAGTTTTCTTGGTTTTCCTTTAATGGGAGTAGTAACTTCTACAACCCTTTCTCCAGATTGATTCATTGATAGGATGGAAAAAATTTAGGCCTCTTGGCCTATATTTTTGGTGCAGGTTCCAACACGCTTAGGTCTATGATATCCCTCAAAGACACCTTCTTCTTTTGTTTTAGAGTCGACAAAAAAACCATTCGGAATGGTGATGCTAATGGGTGTGGAACAATTGATTTTACTCAAGCACTAGTCAAAACAAGAGCACCAGAAACATTAGTTGGCATTTGAATGGAGGTGGAAATAATGGATGGGGTGGATGTGATAATGGCCATAGGAGTGGATATAATGGGATTAGAAGATGAGATGGAAAGAAATAGAAGTGTTAGTGGTAGTGAAGAAGAGATGGGTCACCCAATCGCTTCTCTCGAGAGAACCGAAAGAGATAAGAACACTTGGGCCATAGAAGGGGATTTAAAATAAGAAATGATTATAGAGGTGGAAGGAAATGATGGAGGAAGTGACAATGAAAGAGGAGATGGCAGATCTTGGTAGAAACTTGGAGAATCAACAACTTATACTATTTTTAAAGTTGATATTGCTACATGACACATCCTTTTAAGGGGGAGAATTTGAGAGAGAGGAGCTACCAATGAAAAATTAGATCTTCTTTAGAACTGTCTGGCCCCTTTGGATGAATTTCTTCCCTATTGTAGGTATTGGAAGACTCATGGCTGGTTGGGATCCTGTATTTGTAGGTTGTTCTAACCCTTTGGGTGAAATTCCCAAAGTGATTTACCAATTATAAGTTCTCTATACAATGGTCCCCGCCCTCTCCTTGGTATTGCAAATTTCTTCTAAATACCAATCAATCTATGGTAATGGTTGATTGGAAATGTTGTTATCTTTGTAAGTTACATCCAAAACCTCATCATTGTCTTGTATCTCCATTGGAACATCAGCTATACAAAATTTCAAACCTCATCCGAGTTAACCCCTCATAATCCATTTTCTCGATGATGAGTTCATCTCAACAATGAATCCAAATGTCTTCCAACTAGGGCACGCGAGAACTAGATAGGCATGTTTCACCAAATTTACACCAATAGTCGAAACTGGTTTGAGGATGGAAGTCTCGCAAAGTTACTTCTGACATCTCTTCATCTACGTTATTTTCCTTATAGATATTGGGAAAAGTGTATCTACCGATCAAAATAAGGAATTAAACTCCCACCTTGTTCCATTTATTCTCGCATCTTATGATAGTCCAAAGAACTTCCGAACTAATTCTAGTAAGATCCACTTGTTTGTGGGACATCTTGGAAGCTTTCACAGAGCACCTACAAAACCAGAATCCAAATATATATAAATGTAGGGAACTATAAGTATATAGCTCCCCACTCATGTACTTCCTTGAAGGATTCATCAGAAATTCTTTCATTTTATATCTCTTTATCGAAACGATAGAGAATGGCAGCAAAGAAAGCATCATTAATTCTGCGGAAGTTCCTGCTTCCCTCATCTAGTGTAAGATGAGGATAGAAATCATAAATTTAGGAAGTAATTCGAATACGTGCTTAGCAACACAATAATTTCATTGA
This sequence comes from Taxus wallichiana var. yunnanensis, assembly GCA_018340775.1. Lineage (NCBI taxonomy): Eukaryota > Viridiplantae > Streptophyta > Pinopsida > Cupressales > Taxaceae > Taxus > Taxus wallichiana. Next base: position 850,088,297 of record CM031242.1, on the reverse strand, counting down.
CTTCTTGAATGAATTCTAACCGATACATAGTCTTGGGAAATTTAGTTACATTCTTGGCTAGATAGATTTTTAACATGACCCTTGTGCATACTTCTATTTCCTTGTCCCAATGCTCTACTACCAATTATGGTGAAATTTTTGCATAATATTTTACGTCTAGAAGTTTGAACAAGTCCTCAAAGAAATCCGGGTCCAAGTGGATTACAACCTTACCATCAGCATCCTTAACTATCCTGGAGTCTTCATTGAAGTGAGATTTTGTAGCTAAGATGAACTCAGGGCAATGCATGGACTCGGGAAATCCGGTGAGTGAAAACAAGTCCATTGTCATAAATGGATTACACACTACTTCTATATGATGAGGAACAAAAAGAAAAAATAAACAAGGCTAATCTAGTCCTATGCTAACATTTCATGGGATTAGGGAAAGAGATTCATAAAATAAACAAGGAAATGAAACCTAAACTAGAAGTGGTGATGAAGTGGTGATGCCATCGAATTAAGGGATGTTTAACATCTGGAAGGGTTAATGTGGAGGGATGCTTGCATCACTCGATCACCTTCACCTATCGCAACTAGAAAGGGCACAAAATACCACAAACCAGGGCGGATGTTCCTCTGTTAAACTTGATCAGACAACAAACTACCAATCTCCCAGTGAAAAAGGATGAACTTGAGAAGGGTGAACAAGCACCACAACTCAACTGCATGTAATATTTCACCACTTGATAAGCACAAAACTCCACGAACCTGCAATGGAAACCAAAACTTGCACTATGCACCTGAAAACATGAGAGAGGCAAATAGAAGTAACAAAATCATGAAAGGACATTCATATGATCACAAAGCATAATTCTCATTACTTCAAGAACTTGCACAGTGCAACATTACATCAGGTGAAAAGGGCATAAGTTGCCATTACATTTCGAGAAGAAAGGCTTGAGAGCCTGCAAATTCACAAATTGTGAAAAGAAGGGGAAGCTTGGAAGTGTCTAATCCACCAACTTGTGTGACCTGTTGGAATCCACTTGTTGGAACCCTTTGAATGAATTTCCAATTTACATTTATAGAAGAAATTGAGAGAGAGAGGAGAGAAGGATCATAAATTCCCCTTCCTAAATGGAAGGTACATGATGTATCATTTATTACATTTGGTTGAACCATCTGAAAAGGCTCCATCATGTGCAATTAATGCCTGTTGACATAGTCTTCTCTAATTAATTAAAATAATATTTAAATAATAATAATAATAAATATTATTATTTAAAATATTTAAATAAAAATATTAATTTAATTAAAAATAATTGGTGGGATCCCATTGACTAGTTTGCTCTCGATGGGAAAGTCCGAGAAATGGCAAAAAAAGCTTGGCCAACCTGAGTTAGGTTGAGCTCTTCCGTCATCACAAGCTTCAAATTGGTCGAACTCCTAACTCCACCGATTCTCCTCAAAATACGTTCCATTACCCAACTCAACCAAAAGAATAGATGAGCTTCAAGTTTTATGATTGAACAAGGTGCCTTCATTGATCGGGCAGTTTTGCTTAGTTTGAAACGAGCTCTTCATCTCGCATCGACCACATCATCATTTCTCTCACTCAGTTGCTCTCATTGAGCTTGATTCTTTCAAGTTCCTCCATTTCGACTCATTGAGCTCCACTTTGATCTTCATCTTTGAACCTTTTTAGCTGATCAACTTTAGTTTAATCTTTCTCAAACTCACCCATGCTGAGCTCCCATGTTATATCACTCGAGCTAAACACCTTCCACCGATCTTTCCCATCAGACTAGCTTCCGAGTCTGCCATCACAAGTGCTGAGCTCTTCAACTCCTTCCTGCGACCATCCATATTTTCTAAGTTTCTTTATTCTTTTTTTCCATTCACCTTATCATTTAATGACCAATTCCCTACTCAAATGAGCTCCTATCACCAATTTCCCCAGCACCTTCATAGATTATCATTAAACTCGAGCTCTTCAAATCTCATTGAGTTCCGTTTGAGCCATCCATTTTCACGTTTTGAGCTCGATTTCATCTCGGTTTGGTGCCATCACATTAAACCCTAAAACCATTACAAGCTCAACTCATTTCTTCATGAGCTCACACACCTCACCAAGCTCACTTTACACGATCGAGCTCCTTTATACATGTTTTATGATTTCATTCCATGCAAGCTCTCTCTTCCCAATTCACTTGGTGAGTTCAAATGCCCAACTTGTGCAAATGAATCCTTTGTGTGAACTCTCAGACATAAGCTCAACTCTGATTTCAATCATCTCCTTCTTCTTGAGGCTTCACCACTCACTAATCATCAAAGGCCGAGTTCTTTAATGTAACCATAGAACATCATTGGTGGATGAACATGATTCTCATGACTTCACATTTCATGATTGCATGAGCTCATAAGAAGGACTTAGACTCTTGAGACTTAAATGAGCTCCACTTAACTCGGCCACTCCTTCGAAAGTGACAATGACTCCAAACCTCGGATCTCGAACTCGAGCTCCATAATATCTCAAATCCCATCTCCCAAAACTCAAACTTTCAAAGTTTTAGAGTTTTGGTCTTGAGAAAATAAGCTCCTCAATTCCATTTCTCGACCCAAAAAAACTCCAAATTCCTCAAAAGAAAAACTCCAAATTTAAAACTTAAAACTTTGAAAAATGAACTCTACTGCAACTTTGAAAAGAATATGGCTCACCACTCCAAATGACAATCATGATCTCACATTTTTCTTCCACATTTGCACATACCTAGCCTGACCTCGAGACCGAGCCTCCAATGAACTTATTGAGATCATTATCTATCAATCCACACCAACGAAACTCCTGAATGTCTTTCAAAATTTTACTCGACCGAGTTTCCATAAGTAATTGACTCTATTATTACCTTTAACCTAAACATACTTCAAAAAAGGATTGCATTTCTCTATCTCCAAGTTTTACCCTATACGAGAAACTCCTTGAACTACATCCCCATTTAGCCAAACTATGCACAAATATCTGAAACTTCGACTCAATCGAAAATCCTAATGTTTTTCCAAGCCTCAAAATGACTTCATTGCAATGTCTCCACACTCGAGACTTCTCGATTTCTCTACCCTCCATTTCGACCTCTAAATTCATTACTCGAAACCTGACTCATGACTCACCTCAAACTCATCTTTCGAAGTCAACCCAAATTAAAAGCTCCATAAACTTGCTTGACATTTCTTCAACTCTTGACTCAACTCGGACTGACTAGTGAGGCACTTCAATTCTTTAATCTAGCCTCCAAAAAGCTTGATCCTCTCGATTCATCTCATTTTGGTCTTCAAAGACATTGGGTGATATGATTTCTCGAATTTGGCTCTTGGCAATACATTACGCTCCAATATTGATTTTCATCCAAGTTTTATGACTTTAATGCCCAAAATTCTGATCTCTTGGCTTTCAACTTCAGTCGAAGATCATTATTTGAAAGAGCGATGTTCACACTTTCCATGACATGTATTTCTATCTATGCACTCAAGCCTCCTCTAATCCGTCTCCACATACTCAATGCTTCAACTGACATTGCATCTCAATCCTTGAGCTCAATTTCTTCTCGATTCTTCACATGGGATTTGACATCCCTTTTCAATCCTTCCGAGCTCAACTCCATATTTCTCGAGCTTTCTCATCGATGAACCTCATCATCAGCTCAAACACTTGACATTTTCCATCATTGAGCTTAAATGATTAAACTTGTCACTCTGAGCTCCAAACACCAAGCTTTACTTTATAAAGCTCATTCATTATCTAATATAATCCGATAGCTCCATCTAATCCTCAAGTTTTTTCGAGCTTTTAATACCCATTAAACCTTATGATCATCTGACTCCCATGAACTTTTAAGCTCAAAACCTTTAGATGAGCTTCCTTGACACTTACCACCTTTGAGTTTCGTTGAATTTCTAATAAGCTCAGCTCCATGTTTCACCTTCTACATGATTTGAGCTCCCCATTTTCCAAGCTCATTTGCTCTCGACTTGGTGAGCTCTAATCAACATGATTTCACCGAGAAACACCAATCTATCCACGAACAAGGTACCGACTAACCACTCGACACTCTACTAAGATTGATGCATTGGCTTCCTCAAGATGATTCTCTTCCAACCCTGAGTCATGATCATCAATCAAATCTCATCCAACTATCATTTCCTTTCATCATGTTGAAGCTTTTCCTTTTTGGCTCTATCACAAATTCGATACCACCACCATCATCGAGCTCCAATACCTGTCAGTCATGAGTTTCTTGCCTTGAGTTATCTTTCTCCCAAATTTCAATGAGTTTAATTCTCAAACTGTCATCACTTAAGCTCACAATCCTTAGCTCACTCAAATTTAATGTTATTCCTCGACAACTCGAAAATTCATCTTAGATTACCTCCTTCCATAGCTTATGGAACTCTTGCAACACACTTATGAGTTTTCCTCATGAGCTGATTCTTCATCTTTGCTTTCTCTTCCAAGCTCCATCGATGAGTTCCAAATCATCTTTCATCACCAAGCTTGAGTTTTTCATTTCTCAAGTGATTTTAATTGAACACCATATGAACTGAGCTTCTTTTAAGCTCCTCAAAACGATTAGAACAAGCTTACCTCCTCTCAGTATCCATTGAGCTCACTCTGAAATTTTCCAAGAGTTTCATTTACATTACTGACTCTACTGCATGAGCTTCAAATTAGTAACTTCAATCAATTAAGCTATTTTTCAAACATCTCGCCATGAGAGTTCTTAAAACCTCCAAAGACTCGAGCTCATTGCTTCTCATGGACTAAATTTGTACCTTTCTAATTTTTTCAAGTGATCTTTGTTTAGAATCAGGCTCGGAGCCTCTGAGACTGACTAGACTAAACTTGATTTAAGCTTTCTTTGAATTATGAGCCCCATGAATCATGACTCAATGATTGACACTGCTCGCCATGGTTCGAATCCATTTAAATGCTTCAAACTCAATGGATGCTCAAATTTTGTTTAAATGTCCGAGCCATGAGCTCAAGCCCTTGACCTATTTTTTTCCAGCCAAAATAATTTTATCATCATGATTTCTATCTCGAATGAGCTCCTTAGTAAATTTAACCAACCTTTTACCATCTTGAGCCTCAATTTTCAAATCTAGTCGATGTATTATCATTAAATGACCTTATCCTTTTGATTGATTTCTAAATGTAGATTTAGCTAACCAAGAAGGAAAGCAAAAACAAAAATGACCCCTTGAACATGATGACTTATAAGTTTGATCATCTTTTATGCCCACAATGACTAAAAAAATGGGTCTAGGGTATTATCCAAATTTTTTTCAAGAGGGTAAAAATTGACAACATTTTTGGTGACCTCTCGGGGATGCTTGCCTACTAAGCATGATTCTAGTAGCCTTAAGTCTATCCATTGGGCATGGAGTCACTATTTGTCAATCTAAAACCAATCTGATCCTGAAATCCCTGAGCATTGCTGATCTTGGACCTCCCTCGAATGCAAAGCATGAGGTATACTGAAACTGATGAACACTTGGAAACTATGGAACATTACATAAATTTTGAAGAGGTAGATCATGAAATCTCTTATGGAAACTTTGAACTTTCCTTCTCCTTGACACCTTCCAATGATGCAACAATGTGTAGAACAACACAAGAGCAACAATGGAAAAAAAAACACACAAAACTAAAACCATACATACCCCAAGTGGAACATGCAGGGTGTGCATTGCACTTATTCTATGCTAAAACAAACCTATACTACCCTACACTAACTAGAAGCATAGGTGAGCTAAACAAAACCTACAACTGGTTGTGCAAAATAGCTTCCTTTCCTCACAATGGATTGCCATGCAAATGATGTGACAATGGACATTGGCTGAGAATGAGAGTGCAAAACTGAAACAGGCCCAATCCTCCACTTGGTTCACTAAGAAATCAACTAGAAAGAGAAATAATTCCTCTTTTAGTTGCTCTGCATTTGTCCTGTAGAAGCATTGCAACTGATCCTCATAATTTTGAAACTCATCCTCACATTCTGAAGTGAATGTGACTAGTTTTGGCTTCTCTTCTGGCTTTAATGAAGCTAGGTACTGATAGGACATGGTCTAAACCATTGAATATTCTACTTTTCTGGACTTCAATTTTAACAAGAAAGTCTTGTTGAAGACATCCTTGAAAAGAATATTATCCACGACGATGATTTCCTCTTGTTCCCATTTACAAACAACTGATCTTCTACCTGGATGGATGGTATTGAAGTGACATCTCTTCTTTCCTTTTTCCTTCTTCAACAACAAGGAGTTCCTCCATGACATGCAACTGATTTGGACCACCTACAATCTCAAATGAAGCTACTGGAAAGCTACTGCAAGTGTTTGAAGCATACTGATCATATAGGAGTTCCACTTTCACCTGAAGGAAAAGTTGTTCAACATCTCTAACCTCTTCATCCCACATGAAACCTGCAAGATCACATCCTTTCACCTGTTGTTTTTGGGACAATTAAGGGAAGCACAACTTCCTTGGTTTTCTTCCACCATCACTTGTTCATCAAACAAATCTGGCTTCACAATTGAAAGTAAGAAACTTCAATAATATCATTTTCACCCAAAACCTTTAAAGTTGACTTAGTTTCTCCCGCATGCCCTCTCTTTCTTCATTCAATGAATGTTGTAGAGGATCCAACTCTTCAAATTCAAATTCAAAAGGATAACTTGAAACTACAGTAGTTTCAGAAATGGGTATTTCTATAGGCTCTTCTGCATCCAAATATTCCTCCAATCTGATAGAAAATCTTCTTCTTTTTTCTCTGAATGTGCAAAGGGTTCAACCTCCTTATGATGTTTCTAGAATTAGTAGTTGATTCTTCATGACCTTCCTTGTCTTCAAACATAAAATTTGCAAGATCAAATTCATCTAGGAAAACATAGTTTTGAAAAGACGAAGAAGGGGAAGAATCTAAAACTTCCTGCATGGAATAATCTATACTTGAAACTTGAGTCCATCATGGAAAGAATCCCGCTATGATCATTTGTTGCATTTGATGATGATGTTGGAAATTTTCTACAATGTTCCATAAATGCAGCAAGTTCTTGACATGCCTGACAAGTAAGATCATTGCATTCATAAAAATCACCTTGTACACTTGAAATTCTTTCTTCTTCATCTTGCACATCCTTTTCTCCAACAGACTCTGCCACCTTTGGTGATTCAAACTCCTCTGATGGAATTGAGCCAACATGAATACTACATTCTAAACAAGTAGATTGCTGGTCCTCCCTCGTTCAACTCTAGATTTGTTTCGGTACAAAACTAGTTTGTTCCACTTGTTCTTGAGCCTCAACTTCTAGAAGCTTGCTTGATGTTAAGTTTTGCAGCCCATTTCTTTAGATTATCTACATGCTCTCTTTTCTATCCTCTTCAACCATATACTCCTCTCTTTTTCTCATTTCTTGACAATGCTCCTCCCAAAATGGATTTGGGACTATAAGAGGAGGGGTGGGTTGGGATGAAACTGATTCTCTCACTGTTTGAGGAAGAGATTCATTCTCTTGTCTTGATGGCTCTTGTAGAAAAGAGGGAACTTTAGAAGGAAGAGGCATGGAAGATTCATGATGGAAAGGAGGAATAGGAGGTGAAGGAAAAGACTTCTCAAGCATGTGCTAATGGTGAAAAACTTGGAATTTGAAGTTTGGACTGAAATGACATTGAGTGAGAAATAGAAAGAGAACCCGAGGTGGTGGTAGTGCAAGAATCAACCCATTGACAAGATTGCATTACATTAAACTCATAGGCCTCTATTTCTTTGATCCAACCTCAAGCTGAGGCAACATTTTAGTCATAAAATCAATCTTTTCTTGCAAGTTGTAAAACTTGGCATAGGGCCAACCCATGGACAAGTTATCTTGAAACCATTCTTGAATGCTCTCATTTGAGTTGTGGCTCTGGATTGTACCATACCTACCTCCAGTTTTTATATTTTAAGATGCAACCTTACATCTTCATCTATAGGATAGCCTCCATCATATGCATGTTCCTACTGCCCTTGAAAATTTGCATAGTTAGGTGAAAAACCAAAATGATCATGGCTTTCTCAGAGGGATATGCATACTATTGATTCTCATCATAAAATGGAGATGGAGGTGGATTAAAATAGCTTGAAGATGGAAAGTATCCTCTACTATACAAGTAGGAATCCCACTATGGAAATGAAGCCATGATTGCACAACTTCATGGATGGGACAAAATGGAAAGATATGGAAGAAAACTAGATGGGAAATGGGTAAAAATGAAGGTCACACACAGAGAGTAGGGTACTTAGACCAATGGAGTCACCAGTTGTGCTTGGGTATACCTCCTAAGGCTGAAATTTCACTAAGAGCACAACAACTTAATGAAATGAAGTGAACAAAATACACACACCTATGAAAGATGTGCCTCTTGTCCCACCGGGCATGCCAAAAATGTTGTCTCCAAATCACTGCACCCCGAATGGCCTGAGAATGAATCATGACATTCGGTGTGATTGGGACACATGGGATCACCTCTCAAGCTGTGGGACTTGGGCTCGAGGTGAACCTCGGAGAAGGCCAACTTCCTCTTCCTAAACTAAACACAACACTACTTCTAATGCAAGAAAAATGGCTAACTAGTCCTATGCTAACATTTCATGGGATTAGGGAAAGAGATTGCAAGGAAATGAAACCTAAACTAGAAGTGGTGATGCACCAAATTAAGGGATGTTTAACATCTGGAAGGGTTAATGTGGGAGGGATGCTTGCATCACTGATCACCTTCACCTATCACAACTAGAAAGGGCACAAAATACCACAAACCAAGGTGGACGTTCCTCTATTAAACTCGATCAGACAACAACTACCAATCTCCCAGTGAAAAAGGATGAACTTGAGAAGGGTGAACAAGCACCACAACTCAACTGCATGTAATATTTCACCACTTGATAAGCACAAAACTCCACAAACCTGTAATGGAAACCAGAACTTGCACTATGCACTAAAAACATGAGAGAGGCAAATAGAAAAAGAAAAAAATCATGAAAGGACATTCATTTGATCACAAAACATAATTCTCATTACTTCAAGCACTTGCATAGTGCAACATTACATCAGGTGAAAAGGGCATAAGTTGCCATTACAATTTGAGAAGAAAGGCTTGAGAGCCTACAAATTCACAGATTGTGAAAAGAAGGGGAAGCTTGAAAGTGTCTAATCTCTCCAACTTGTGTGACCTGTTGGAATCCACTTGTTGGAACCCCTTTGAATGAATTTCCAATTTACACTTATAGAAGAAAAATGAGAGAGAGAGAGAGAAGGATCATAAATTCCCCTTCCTAAATGGAAGGTACATGATGTATCATTTATTACATTCGGTTAACCCACCTAAAAGGCTCCATCATGCATTCATTAATGCCTATTGACATAGTCTTCTTAATTAATTAAAATAATATTTAAATAATAATAATAAATATTATTATTTAAAATATTTCCGAGATTTCCGTTAGACTTCCAACCTGCCATCACAAGCACCGATTTGAACTCCTCCACTGAGACCATCCCAAAATATAAGCCCGTTAATATTCTTCATTCCATTCACCACCATTGCATCGAGCCACTACTCAAATGAGCTCCATATCACCACACCCCATGACTACATCTTTGATTATCTCTAAACTAAGCTCTTCCTTATCTACGAATTCATTCGATCCATCCACCTTTTTCTTGATATTTGCATCTCGGTTTGGCGCCATTATAAAACCCTAAAACTCGATGAGCTTGATGCTTTTCATAGATCACCGGAAGTCACTTTACGTGCCTACCGACTCACTCCATGCAAGATCTCTTGACCAATTCACTCATAAGTGATGATGAATTCCCAACCTGGTTATCGAATCCTTTGTGTGAACTCTTAGACATGAGCTCCCATTTCAACGGAGTCCTTCTTGAAGAAGGCTTCACCAACTCACACAGGTCAGGTCAAGGCCAAGTTTCTTTACATAACCAAAGACCATCATTGGTAGATGAATAGATTCTCACAACTTCACCACTAATTTCTTGGTGAAGGACTAAAACTCTTCACTTAACTCAATGCCACTTAACTAGACCCCAAAAACAATCCCTGAACCTAAAATTCTCTCGAAGACCGAAAGACATAATATTTGAATCCCTAAAACAAGAAACTCCAAATTTTGTTCTTTCAAGCTTCGGAGAAAATTAGCTCCTCAACATTTTTGACCCAAAAACTTTGAACTCTTGAAACAGAAAGCTCCAAAGTGGAATGGTCTACCAAGGCTTTGAAAATAAAATGGCTCACCAATCCAAGTACAATGCGATCTTTCATTGTCTTCCATGAGTGCACATACCTAGCCTTCATTGAGACCCCTGTGAACTTACTCTAGATCTAATCCACCAGCCCTGCAGACACTCCTTTGGTCTTTAATTTTAGTCGGCTTGGTAAGCCTGAGCTCTCTCTGTTATTACCTTTATCCTAACATACTTATGTAAAGGCCCGGGTTTGATTTTATGCTGATTTTTACCCTATGCGAGCAATGCAAACACTACGTCTCCATTAGTTGAACTATGCACAAATATCTACTTGGCCTATCCATGCAATGTTTTTCCAAGCCTTGAAAAGACTTCATAACGATGTCCCACCTACTCGGCTTCTTTTTGTAATGTGCTCGACCTTCATTATCAACCTACTCACGACTCGCCTCAAACTCATCCGAAGTCCACCTCTAAATCAAGCTCCATGTGAACTTGCTTGATGTTTCTTCAACTCGACTCAAACTATTAGCGAGGCACTTCAATTTCTCGGCCTCCACATGGCCCTCTCCGAGTCATCTCATTTTGGTGAGACATTGGGTGATATGAGCTCAAATTTGAACTCTTGGCAATACATACCCTCTAATACCGATTTTCATCCAAGATTTGACTTGTAATGCCCATCGCCGACTTGGCTTTCAACTCAGTCGTCATTATTTAGGGCGATGTTCACACTTCTCCACCACATGTATTGGCTATGCACCGAGCTACGAGCTACAATGTGGGTCCTTCACACATACATAAATGCTTCAACTGACACCTGTGTGATCTCAGAGCCAATTCCTTTCTAATTCCTATGTCTACGTATCCAACCTGAGCTCGCTATATGTTCTGAGCTTGCTCACTGAACCATCATCACAAAAACACTGATATTTTCCATCATTGAGCTTAAATGATTCACTTTCCATATTTGTGAGCTCCAAACACCAAGCTTTATTTCTAGCTCATTCATTATATGGCAAGCGGTATCCCAAAAACTCGAGCTCTTTAATTGTTGTAACTCGAAATGATCTCCGACAAAAGCTAATCTCAAAACCTCTAACAAGCTCCTTGTAGAACCACACCGAGTTGACGTTGAATTTCCTAATCAACTAGCTTTGTCACCTTCTACATGATCAAGCCGAGCTCCCCATTTTCCAAGCTCATTTGCCTCGACTTGGTGAGCTCCGAACCAAAACGACCGATCTCCCAATCTTCCACACATTTACTAACTCCACACCACTTGGCACCTGACCAAATTGTGGCTCACCACCTTGAGCTAAGCTCTTCCAACCCCGAGACCATACCAAGTTACACTGACTATCATTCTCCTCTGCATCACATTGAGCTTGTCCTTGTTGGGATCTATCACAGAGTCGAGACCACCGCTGATCTTACTTACATTATTGAGACCTGAGTTCCTTGCCTTGAGTGATCTTCCCCCAAATTTCAATGAGTTTAATGGGTTCTACAACTTGGAAAAAAATTGAGCTCACCCTGTATGTTTTTGGCCTCGTCTCGTAACAACAACTTAGACGATACCTCCTTCCGATCCATGCAACTCTTGAACACCCAAGCTACATCTCGCCGAGCTAAGCTAATTTCTTCACGGTTTGTCGAGTTCTCTTCCAAGCTCCAAATCAACAAGCTCCATCACTTTCATCACATGGGCTCGTGAGCTTTTCCTTTCTCCCCGATATTGGTATTAGCATCAACTCAAGCTTGATTTTCATTCAAAACGATGTAGAATAGGCTTACCTTAGCTTGGGTATCCATTTCCTCTTTTCTGTAAATGTTTCCAACATGCTTCGGCTGGTGACTCTACGCATGAGCTTCAAATTCTTGCAATCATTCACTAGTTTGCAAACACCTCACCATGAGAGTTACTTAATCTAGCTCACCTGAAAGACTAATCTTGCATTGACTCTTATGGGTGATTCTAATTTTTTTACAAAGTGAGTTGTTTGGATTGATCGGTTAGAGCTTGGTTGAGCCTTTCTTTTGAATTATGAGCCCCATGAATATGACTCCATGAGTGCCTCACCATGTCTTCTTGAATGGAAACTCTTATGCCAGATTCACCCTATGCCTCCGAGCCAATCCGCGAGCTCGAGCCCTTGACCTCTTTTTCTCTGTGTGAGCGAGTTAGGTCAATGTGTTGTTTAACCAAGCCCCTCCGCTTGTGGCTCCGAGTTTTCCTTTGCATCGAGTCCGTCGAGCCTTGATTTTCCTTCACTACCGAGCTTGTCATTAAATGACCTTATCCTCATTTTTGACCTTCTAGGGCTCCTTTAGCTAACCGGAAGGTAGCAAAACACAATATGACCCCTTGAGACATGATTTATTAGTTTGATCATTTTTATGCCTGCAACGACTAAAAAATGGCTTGTAGGGTATTGTCAAATTTTTGTCCAGGAGGGTAAAAATTGAAAACACAAGGAGAAAACAAACCACAAGATCTTAAACCAAAAAGAAAATAACCTAAATAAAATATCTCAAAAATGACGTCGAAAAGTACAAGATATAGTAAAAACCAGATCATTAGAGAAAAATGAAAAAATGTTAAATCACAGTTCAAATAGAAAAACCCGAATTAATGTCTAGATTTTGACACGTACAGAAGTTGGTAAGAATTAAATGAGCAAAGAACTCTAAAATCCAAAAGTCTGAAATTCCAAATTTTCATAATTTCATACTTCGGAGATCGAAGGTGAAAATCATGGAATGGTGATGGAAAAACTCTAACACCTAAAATATGGAAAGTCTGAAATTTCATAATTTCATAATTTTAGACTTCAGAAGTCTGAAAACGAAAAAAAATTGAAAATGGTTGGTAAAGGTCCGAAACCCGAAAGTCTAAAATTTTGGACTTTCAAGTTTCGGACTTTCGGAACTCCCAAATGAGATTTTACCTAGAATGCGACATAGGATTCTAAAACCTAAAAGTCTTAAATTTTGTACTTTCAGACTTTGGAATTTTGAAAGTGAAAATCAACCATTACCTAAGGAAAACTCAAACCCAAAAGCCCTGAAATCCCAAAATTTTAAACTTTTGGACTTTCATACTCGGAAGTCCAAAAGCACAATTTCAATTCTTTGTCATGAAATTCCCGAAAGGGAGAAATCCCCAAAACCTGAAAAATCCCAAAATTTGAAACTTTTGGCATTCGGAGAATCTCAAGAAACTACTAAATACTTCCTAGTGAAGGATTTTCAATTTTTTTGTTTTGATCAATTTTGACGTATGTTTCTCAAGGTAGATTTTTAACAACTACAAACATAGATAATTTGGAAAACTTTAGAATGCAATTTGAAAAAGTTTATTTGTAAACAATTCAAGAGAATTTGTAAGAGAGTGAGATTGAAATTTATAGAAGCAGAAGGTAGTTGGAATCGGTTACACACAGATAAATGAGTATGCTAAAAATAGCATTGTGCGCAGTTGCAAAAGTGTCGGGGGTAGTAAATGAATTAATTACAAAAAGATACATCTAGAAAGGTGGTTGTACGTGTATTTTAATTTCCCCACCTTTCTAGGATTCTAGAAGTGCTAGTTAACTAGGGTAAGGATAGGGAGTCCAAGTGGAGTCTAAGTAGAGTTAGATCAAGTGGCAAATGACTAGGATGTGCACACACTTAATTAATTAATTATTTAACAGACAAATAATAATTAATTTAACCAAATGGGTACAAAGAATACATTAGATTAATTTAATTAATCTAAAGGGGTACAATATGTATTAATTAAGTAATTTAATCAATTAATTTCAAATGGGTGAATAACAAGGTGTACTAGAATAATACTGGGAACAAGTGGAAATGTAGTGTAATTTTGGGGTGTCGACATAAACTATACCTTTCGGTATATTTTACATAGATTTCTATAAGATAGATATACTAATTTATTCACTTGTGTATTTTTATATGAATGTGTATGGGTGCATAAACATTAATACACATTAGAGTGTGTCACCTTCCATGGTTATCTTTATCTCTTCGTTGTGTATAGTTATACACACCATTACATGACTATTACAATTATTACATTTAGTATATAAATACATAGGTGTATTATTAAATTTATAATATTAAATTGATAGAAATCATTTAATAATAAGAGAGAATAATATTCTCGTGTTAAAATAAATCACAAGAATTTAGAGAAGCATTTAAACATTTAAATAAATATGAAGAGTATATAGCATTAACTTGCATTGATAATGCCATTGTTGAAGAGAAAAGAGTTAAAGCACTTCCATTATACTAGATTTCTTGTTTCACCGCAATATATTTAGTTTTCTATCTTCAAATAACTATTTTCATTAAGGACCTCATGATATTGAACATGTTCCTATCAAAACATACCATATTAGTATTTTGTTTCTATATGATGTTGTTGTAATGTTAGGTTCCAAGCAAGGAGAAGAGTTATGTAGAAGTTTTGAGAAATAAATGAGGTTATGAATATCAAGACTATGTGAACATGATCATGAAATCCATTTTGTAAGTTTTTGTAGCTGTGAGAAATATACACTATAGTTTTGATCAATTGTATACTTAGTTTTTAAATTATATGGATCTAGTCAAAATACTTTACTCAATTTTATTTTGTAGATTAGATTTATAGTTTCTAAATGTAACAATATTTGTGCATCAACGACATAATAATATTTAATTTCCTTGTTGATTAATTTCTCTAAAATGTGGTCAATTGGAAACCTCGAGGACCATTACCGTCATTTCACCAAATGTCCACATTTTCTACGTTATACATCCTAATGCCCAATATATTCTCTAACTAACAACATCAAAACATATAATGGAAGTTTTCTCATTATTATTATTGAGAGTTTCAAGTCTTTGGAACTCTAAGGATTGGCGATTAGAAAGTGGATTGTATTCAAGTTGGCCCCCATATTTCGTGACCTAATAATCAATTTAATGCATTCATCTTTTACCTATACACCGCTAACATGGAAATAGATCTCCCTATGTCTCTAGTGACTTTATTGATCAAAATTTGTTTCGAGATGATGTTAGTGTGAGTTATCCTATGTGTCCTCCTCTCATATTGGAGGGTCATCTCACATGGCTTAGGTTTAGCGTTTGTTATTGAGTCATGCACTAGGGTTACTCAGCACCATATATGTACCCTTTACTATTCATTTATGAGCATGCCAAGACACTCCGTTGTCTTTTTCTTATGAACAAGCTTTGTTCTGTTATGCAAGTTTATTCAGTTATTGATCGATTCTTCCTTGTGATTACGTTGGAGCTATTTCGATTCAACTTGAGTGTAACTTCATTGTGGTGCACAGTTTCGATACGATCCGTCAACTCTTTCATGGTATCAGAGCCGAGATTGGGTAAATGTGTACTCATTTTTTGAGTTGTGATTACTCTTGTTTTTTCATTCCTCGTGCAAGTATTTTTTGATCATTATTGTAGTTTTTTCCTTGCTAACGTTCTTTAATAGTCGTTCTGGGAAAGCTACTTTTTTGGGTTGTTCTTCGTGCATGTGCAGGTTTTCATCACACCTTGAGAAATTAGGGGTTTTGTCGCCTTTTTTAGCTGTGGCTAAATCCAAAATGGAGTATTTTCTAGTTTTTATTTTTTAATTTAACTGGAATTTTTTTAGATCTCTATTTCTGGTTTCTCTATGGTTTTTAAATAGAGATTAATTTCATTTCTATTTTTAAATAAATTATTAAAATGGAAGTGAAATTGTTTTAAGATCTCTATTTTTTTGCAGTTCCAAATTTTTTTGGAAAAATTAGCGTGGCTCTACGTATTTTTTTACAGGTTGACATGTGGCTCTATTGCTGCCATGCCCTAGTTCTTGTTGCTACGTGGGAGCTCGTGTTTTTGTGGCATTTTGTGTTCTACTCGCAGCCATTCCCAATGGCTGCCCTCACTCTTCTGCCATGGCCCTCGGCCCTCTCTTGCACTCTTTGGCCCCGCGTACGGCCTGATGCCGCCCCACCACCACTTTGCTCGGACCACGCCGCGGTGTGTTTTTTTGTCTCGTGCCCTCTCGACCCCTCCACGGCCCTCCCACGTGCTCTTCCTACCGGTCGACCCCCTCCTGCGCACTCCGGTCCTCCATCCACGTTGCCCCTAAAAACAAACAAAACCCTACGTTTTTTTCCACCGCACATGTTTGCTTTTTTGGTAAGTGTTAACGACACGGTTGTTACAAATTATTTTTGGTAAGTATTTTAATTTTTTTTTAAAACAACAAAAAAGCTTTTTAGTTTCTTTTGGTAAGTCTTTTCACGTTTTTTAATAGTAAGTTTTTTAAATACTTTCTATTTTTAAAAAACAACAAAATCCTTTTTAAATCTTTTACCAAAAATGTAAGCCTTTTAATAATAGATTTTTTTTCTTTTATTAATAGAACTTACGGTAAGTTTTTTTTAAAAATCATTTTCTATTAATAGATCTTAATTAAATTTAATTTAATAGATCTTATTTAAATATTTAATTAGGATTTATTTAAAAAAAAAAAGATCTTAATTTCTTCGTAATTAATTATATTTAATTGTAATTAAATCTATTTTTTATTACGATCCTCTCTTTCATGATTAGAAAATTAAAACGTCCTTTCAAATAACGTTCAAATATCGTTATTTTTTTAACTCCAAAAGCTCTCAATTTAGCTAAACTGGGTGTTTCTAAATGATAATTTTTTTAGGCGTTAGTGTCATTTTTTTACTAATCATGCACTCAAGTGTGTAGTGACACTTTGAGCACTTATTTCCCTTCCGGGCATTTTTCCAGTGTTCGAAGATATCTGAACTCCTTGAGTTCCCAATCATTGTTTTTACCCTTATTATTGCTTGCGACTAGTGAGCATGTACGCCTGATCTGCAGCAAGGAGTTTTTCATTTGCGACGTGAGCCACTTTTTCTCACAACCAAGATTGGATTTCACCTCCTACCTTGTTTTTTGCTTGTGCTTGTTTACGGTGTCCTTTTTGTTGTACTCCATGAAATACTGTTGTGGTCTCCTCTCTTGCGCATTATTACGTTGATTGCAAGTTGAGTTACTAAGTGTTTCAAACCACATGCACGGACCCAATTATAATCAACACACTAAACTATAAAGTGCCGAAAGTAGGGGGGTTGTTATTTTCCTGGGTGGTTGTGTTTCTTTTCTACATTTCTTTCTCTCTCTCTCACTATGGATGCACATTCAATTCATTTGCTTACGCCGTTCAAATTTTTTGAATGGAGATCGAAAATAATAATGAAACTAAGAGGTAAAGGGTTATTCCGTATTACCATGGGAACTAAGACGAACGAACCCGAAAAATCTAAATGGTTAAACCGTAGTGATGAAGCTTTAGGTCTTCTTTGCATGTCCTGCTTTCTCCGACTTGATCTTTCACATTGAGGCGTCGAAACACCTAAATCTGTGTGGAAAATGTTGGATGCAATGTTAGGACAACTAGATGACATAAGAGCACATGAGTTGGAAAACGAACTACTAGAGTTAAATCCTAGTGACTTTGAAAACCTACAAGCTTTCTTCTCAAAATTTGTCCACATTAGATTGTTGTTAAAAGGATGTCAAGTAGAGAAGAAAGATTCTCAACTAAACTTGTCGATTCTCTCTAAGCTAGGTCCCGTCAACACTAAAATTTTCCTTCGTAATTTCTATTTCATTAATGTGTGTATTAGAAATAGGATGTTGTTAAGTATAATTAGTAGTAGCATCGATAGAAGATAGATAGCGCTGCGCTCTTTGGTGCTGCCAATAATGTATAGTATGGTAATAGTCAAAAGTACAATAGGAATGTTGTGGTAAAAAGTAAATATTTGTCGTAAGTGGTTCGATAATGTTAAAATGTCAAAGTTAGGGTAAGTAGAGAAGTAGGGTCTACATGATTAGGAATTAGAAATATTATATTGGTAATAAAAAAAATGAGTGAGGTCATAAATATTTTGTGTATTTTATTTGTAAAAAGTCTAAAAATGTGGAACGCATGTGAAATGATAAGGTTTATCTTATCTTAAAAGATAAACTTATATGTACAGATAAGAGTTAAGGTATGGAATATGATTCGTCAAAGTAGATTTATTATCCTATCTTAGAGATAAGATGGATAAGCCTGGAAGTTCTATAAATAGAGAGGCCACCCCCTCATTTAGCATAGAAGGAAGTAGTGAGAAATATTGTATGAGTAAGTGTGTAAAAGAAGCCATCATTTTGAAGGTGTGTTGAAGAATCCATTAAGAGGTGTAATTGTGAAGTTTCTCCCATAGTTATTGTTAGAAGGAAAGTGAAGTCAGTAACACTTGAAGTACCTCATGGATGAGATTGTAACAATTTCATGTTGATATTATAATTTACACTGATATTTCAGATTTATCATCATTCCTTCTTATCATAGTCTATGGTATTCTTGTGTTATGTTTGTTGTTGTGTTTCCAGATTACATCCACCAAACTAAAAGCTGTGCATTAGTAAATAATCATAGCACGAGGAGTTCCGGTGAAGAATTATCATAGTGCGGATTGGTTTTGACATTTTGGTTCCATTTAGGGACCCATTCCTCGTTGGTGGATTTTCTGGAGAGATATTCCCACTTAGTCAGAAAACATTTGGAGGGTAACCTTGTTTTTACTATGCATAGTAGTTACCATGGTAAAGTCACTTTTTACCGTGAATAGTATTTACCACAATAAAGTCACTTTTTACCATGAATAGTATTTACCACAGTAACTTCACTTTTTACCGTGAATAGTGTTTACCATAGTAAAGTCATTTTTTTAAGTCAAGTTTTACCATAGTTTACCGTGGTCATTTCTATTTTACTGTAGAAAGGTGTAAAGTCACTTTCTATTATAGTGATTCCAATTATTTGTGCACATAAGTCTTGTTGATTGTACTTGTGGGTTGGTATTTCACTGTGGTTACTTTTGAAAATGGGGAAGATTCTTTTTTTCAGCCCAATCTAATGAAGATGCTTCCTCTTTCATTCAAGAGTTTAAACGATCTTGCATTTGTAATGGCCTCATAAGAAGGGAACAATGGACTGAATTTTTTCCTACCTTTTTGGATGGTTCAGCCCTTAGGTGGTTTGAAACACTAGGTGATAATGTGAAAAATTCATGGGATTTATTAACTGAAAGTTTTCTTGAAGAATTTGGTGAACAAAAATATGCAGATCTCATGATTGATATCACAAAGCTATCCCAAGAAGAGAAGGAGAAGATAAAGGATTATCATGCTCGTGTTCTAGAGTTAAGGAGGAAGCTCGATGCCCAGATATGGAAGGAAGCATTAGCGGATGGGTTAATGAATGGCATGGATAATCTCATCTATAAGCACTTCATTCTTGGGATGAAGTCTAGAGATCAGAAAATGAGTGAAGAATGACCACCCAACTACCATTGAACAAGAAAAGGAGATTGAAATAATGCAAGAAGAAAGCATGGAAGAGGAGCCCAAAGAAATTGCTGCTAAGGTAGAGCCTACACCAACACCTTTGGTCCAAAATCCACAACCACTCTCGGTGAGCACAAATCTTTTCCCTAGTACATCTATTGAGTATGAAGATCTACTCAAGAAGATGGGTCAGTTAACTATTAATCTTCTTCAAGGAAAGGAATTTAGTTCTCAGGGAGGAGATAGAGGTCCAAAAAGAAATATTTCTGAAGTTGTATGTTATGGTTGTCATAAAAAGGGTCATTATAAGTATAATTTTCTAGATAGAGCTTCTACATCTAGTACAAGAGATAATGATAAAGGAAAAACACCTGTGAATTCTTTTGATGTAGTAGATAAGAGCATAAATAATGAAGTAGATGTGTTTGTAATAAAAAAGAAAGAAAGAAAAAGATAACCAAGATGGAAATGATCCTAAGAAGATGAAAGGAGAAACTAGTAAAAACATAGGAGAAGAAAGTTGGGTGTGTAGGATTTTTTGATTTCACAGGGACAAGGACCATACTCTATCTTAGAAGATCTATCCAAAAGGCCTGCAAATATTACATATGGTCAACTCTTGGCTATGTCTTCTGAGAAGAGGTGGGAGCTGCGAAGTGGACTCAATGCTCGATGAAGGAAGGAGGTTGAGGTCCCTGTTTTGGAGGCAGAGGTGGATCCCTACGCTCCACAAGCTGAGGTATTATGTAATGGTATTTCAATTCATGATGTCTTAGTTAATGGAGGTGCTGCAGTTAATGTAATGACCGAGTTTGTAATGAATATGTTGGGTTTAAAAATTGATCGCCCCTCAACACTTATGTTAAGGTCATTAAATAAGGGAAAAAATAAACCAGAAGGTGTTGTTTCAAATGTGGCAATATCTGTTATGGGTGTTGTATGTGTGGTAGACTTTTAGGTGATGAAAAATGGTACTATTGCATACCCAATGTTGTTGGGAAGACCATGGCTAAGGAGAGTTCATGCAAGAAACTACTGGAATGAATGATTCATGACACTTGGACGTGGTAGAGAGGGTGAAGATAAATGTGATCCCTCGGCATCATAAGGTAGAACCTGTCGATTTAAGTGATGAAACTGATGATTGGACATCCTCTGATTACTCTAGTACCAGTGAAGTGGACACAGAAGATGAAGAAAGTGAGGTTGATGTTTCGGTCATGGATATCCTTCCAGTCACACCGACTCATGAACCCATAAAATTATCTAAAGAAGAAATTGATGATCGTCTCTAACAAATAAAGATTGGTGATGCTGTGATGGAGAGTGAGAAGGAATGCTACCTCCAGCTCTTTCGAAGGTACATACACCTATTCACTTTTGATTACAAGGAACTCTATCAAGTAAGTTGGGTAGAACATTCTATTGAGCTGGTAGATGGTGCTAAGCCCATAAAACAAATGCCATATAGAATGAATCCTAATTTTTCCAAGACTGTAAAAGAAGAAATAGATAAGTTTCTTGATGCAAGATTCATATTTCTGTGGAGAATTTAGAATGGGTTTCTCCCATTGTGATCTCAATAAAAAAGAATGGGAAGCTACGCATTTGTGTTGATTATAGGAAGCTCAATAAGGTAACAAAGAAGGATCATTACCCTCTTCCATTCTCAAATCAGATCTTGGAAAAAGTAGCTGGCCAAGAGTGCTATAGTTTTTTCTCATGGATATACGAGATATAAACAAGTTCATATAACGGAGAAAGATCAACTAAAGACCACGTTCACCACTCCTTGGGGAACGTTTGCTTATAGAGTTATGCCTTTTGGGTTGTGTAATGCTCCATAAACGTTCAGCGTTTGATGAATAGGGTGTTTAAACCCTACATTGGGAACTTCATCAGAGTATTTCTGGATTATTTTTGCATCTATGGGAGTAAGATGGACCACCTACACTAGATGGAGACATCATTTCAAAGGTTAGATGAAGCACAAGCCTTAGTGACAAAGTGTGTCTTTAGATGTTATAAAGGTGTTTTGTTAGGGCATGTTGTATCTAGAGATGGTATTGTATTGATCTGATAAAGTTTCAAAAATCAAAGAGTTACCATTTCCTATGAATAGAAGTAAGTTGAGATCATTTTTAGGCCATGTGGGTTACTATAGAAGGTTCATCAAGAATTTCTCAAATATTACATAACCACTAACCCAGTTCTTGAAGAAGGATGTTACTTATGAACCAGGAAATAAGGTGCATGAATCTTTTGAACAACTGAAGGAAGCCCTGGTGTCTTCACCTATTTTAAAGAATCCAGATTGGAGAAAGCCATTCATTGTGTATATTGATGCCTCAGATGCAACACTAGGAAGTACTCTAAGCCAAAAGGATGAAAATGGGAATGATCATCTAGTTTACTTTGGGAGCAGAAAAATGAGCAGTGCTGAGGTAAATTATACTATAACTGAAAAAGAGGCTCTAGCTATCATTTTTGCTATAAAGAAGTTTAGAAATTACTTGCTAGGGTAGAAATTTATAGTTGTAACAGATCATCAGGCTATAAAATATATTGTAAATAAGCCTAACCCATCAGGGAGGATAGCAAGATGGATAATTTTGCTACAAGAATTTGAATTTGATATTATAGATAGGCCAGGAAAGAAGCATGTCATTGCAGATGCACTCTCTCGAGCCTATGAGGGTTTAGGTTCATCTTGTGATGATGATGATTTCCAGATGCAGCATTGTTATCCCTTGACACAATCCCTAGTTAATACATAGATATTTGGAATTATCTGAATGAATTCAAGTTTCCTGATGGTGCCAATTTAAAGACTAAGAGGAATATTACTCAAGCCAGTCATCCATATTCTATTATGCATGGAGTATTATTTAGAATAAGACCTGATGGACAGTACAAGAAGGCAGTTGGACGTGATCAAGGGAAGGAGCTGATAGAAGAATTCCATAATGGTACATGTGGAGGACACTTCTCTAAACAACTTACAGCAAGAAGGATCTTGGATGCAAGTTATCACTGGCCCACTCTTTTTAGATATTGTTATAATTATTGTAAGACATGTGATATTTTTCAAACACATGGTAACCATAAGACTTCATCAGCTCCATTATGCCCTATTCTTCCACTTGGTCCCTTTGAAAAGTGGGGAATAGACATTGTAGGTCCACTTCCAACTACCCCATGCCAAAATAAGTATATTGTAGTTGCCACAGATTATTTAACCAAGTGGGTTGAAGCTAGGCCATTGAAAACAAATTCCATGGATGAAGTGGCAAGGTTCATATATGAACGCATTGTCACTAGATTTGTTTTCCCATTAGAAATTGTAACAGATCAAGGAAGCCACTTCATTAATGAGGTGGTAGAATCCCTAGTCAACAAGTTTTCTATTAAGCACAGGAAGGAAACAACATACAAGCCAAGCACAAATGGACAGGTGGAACGAACAAATTTTGTGTTGTGTCAAATTCTAGCAAAAGATGCAGCCTTGCAGGTACATAAGTGGGATAAAAGGATTCATGTAGCATTGTGGGCATATATGGCAACATCAAATTTAGCAACATGATACTCCCCATTTCAGTTGGCTTATGGTATTGATCCAGTTCTTCCTATTGAGTTTGATATTCCCATTATGAGAGTTATGAAAAATGAAAGGATGGATGAAAGTGATTCAGTAAAAGAAAGGTTGGTACATATTCATTTGCTAGAGGAAATGAGGGAAATAGTGAAGGATACAAGCTATAAGAAGAAAATGAAGTAGAAGGAATACTTTGATCAAAAGATCCATTGGTCTCCATTTCATGTTAATGACTTGGTTCTAGTATATGATTCCAGATACAAAAATTAAGAGAGAAAATTTCTTCCAAAATGGATGGGGCCCTACAAAATAGTAGTTGTGCATGAAAATGGTACATACCGACTCAAGGAATGGATGGCACTCCCATTATAAAATTGGTCAACCACGACAAGTTAAAGATTTTCCAAGCACCAGAATAGTCTACTCCGAGGATGGAGTAGAATCTAGGAAGGGGAAGATGTCGACACTAAAATTTTCCTCCATAATTTCTATTTCATTAATGTGTGTATTAGGAATAGGATATTGTTAAGTATAATTAGTAGTAGCGTCCAATAGAAGATAATGCGCTTTGTCGATACGACACTTTACCAATAATGTATAGTACATTAATAGTCAAAAGTACAATAGGAATGTTGTGGTAAAAAGTAAATATTTGTCGTAAGTGGTTCGGTAATGTTAAAATGTCAAAGTTATGGTAAGTAGAGAAGTAGGGTCTACATGATTAGGAATTAGAAATATTATATTGGTAATAAGGACAAGGAGTGAGGTCATAAATATTTTGATTATTTTATTTGTAAAAATTCTAAAAATGTGGAACCCATGTGAAATGATAAGGTTTATCTTATCTTAAAAGATAAGCTTACATGTATAGATAAGAGTTAAGGTATGGAATATGATTCTTCAGAGTAGATTTATTATCCTATCTTAGAGATAAGATGGATAAGCCTAGAAGTTCTATAAATAGAAAGGCCACCCCCTCATTTAACATAGAATGAAGTAGTGAGAAATATTATATGAATAAGTGTGTAAAGGAAGCCATCATTTTGAAGGTGTGTTAAAGAAGCCATTAAGAGGTGTAATTGTGAAGTTTATCCCATAGTTATTGTTGGAAGGCAAGTGAAGTTAGTAACACTTAAAGTACCTCATGGGTGAGATTGTAACAATTTCATGTTGATATTATAATTTACACTGATATTTCAGATTTATCATCATTCCTTCTTATTATAGTCTATGGTATTCTTGTGTTATGTTTGTTGTTGTGTTTCCAGATTACATATACCTAAATAAAATCATGTGCATTAGTAAATAATAATAGCACAAGGAGTTCCCAAAGAAGAATTATCATAGTGCCGGATTGGTGTTGTGAGTCCCAAATATTTTGTCTTTGTGTCAACTTTCTACGCTACAAAAGTTGCTTTAGACAATACTTGGACTATGCCCTACTTTGATTGCTTTTTCATCCCAACTCATTCAAGAACAGGATAAAATCATTCAAATGGGGTCTCTCAAGTCCAAGTCACATGCCCTTGTAACAAGTACTAGCAAAGGAAAGAAGACTTAAAAGAAGAAAGAAACAAATGATCAACCTAAGAAAGAAACCAAGACAAAACCTAAAAATTACACAAACACTTTGACTTCTAAGCCTAAGGCACAAAAAGCAAGTTTTGTGTTCCTATTACAGAAGTCTAGTCACGACAAGCAACACTATTTTGAAGAAAAGCATTGATCACTTATCTCATTTACTTGAGAAGAATAAAATAAGTGTTCCTGAATCCATAAAACAAAGTGCTCGAAGGCCAAGTTTTCTGCAACAAAAGGTGCTAAAAATGATAAAAAGAAAGAAAGGCCCCTATAGCGAGTTGCTCCTTCATCGACATGGATTATAGATTCTGGTGCCTCACACCACATGGGTTCTTTACATGTTGAGTTTTCCAACATCAAACCTTGTGGAATGTCCCAAATCATGATGGGTAATGACACGATAGTGTCATTTTTTGGTAGTGGATCGGTAGAGATGGATGGGGGTACATTTAACCAAGTGTTGAGTGCTCCTGATCTCTCTACCAATCTCCTATCATTTTACCAATTTACTCACCTTGGTGAAGGAATGTGAGTGGAATTTGGTCCTAACTCGGTGATTATTCGTGAGCTTAACAATGACACTTACGGTGGCTAAGGAAAAGGTGATCGGTGTTCATTGTTATATACCTTTTCCCACTTTACTTCTGATTCTACACCCACTGCCTTGCTCACTCATGCAAATGAGGTTAGTAAGCTATGGCATGAGCGTTTTGAACATCTAAATTATTGCTACCTTGAACAATTGACCCAAAATGAAATGGTCAATGGGGTGCCTCGCGTCAAGTTTTTTAAGGGTCTTTGAGGGTTGTACCCTTGGAAAGCATCCTGAAAAGAACTTTGATAAAGGAAAATCCTGGAGAGCCACTCATCCTTTGGATCTTGTTCACAATGATGTTTATGGTCCATTTCCTTCTCGTTCGTTTACTAGAACTCTTTATGTGCTAACCTTCATTGATGACTATTCTCGATAGACTTGGGTATATTTTCTTAAGCTTAAGTCTGAAGTCTTTGAACATTTTCAGGACTTTAAGGCTCTTGTTGAGAAACAAGCAAAACAGTCTATCAAGGTTCTTCAAACCGAAAATGGAGGTGAATATGTAAACAATAGGTTCATGGATTTTTGTACTTCTGAAGGGATCTCTTTGTAGCATATAGTTGGTTATAGCCCTTCGTAGAATGGAGTCACTAGAAAGAAAGAACCGTACTCTTAAGGAGATGGCCACTTGTATGATTCACTCAAAGTCTCTTCCTCCGTAGTATTGGGCCGAAGTAGTGAATTGTGCAAATTACATTCAAAACCATGTTCCACACAAGGCAGTAAGAGGGATGACACCCTTTGAATCCTGGTTTGGACGCAAGCCTAATGTTGAGCACTTTTGAGTCTTCAGATCCAAGGCTATGGCTCAGATTCCCAAGAATAAATGCAAGGCCTTGGAACCACAATCCAAACCTTGTATCTTTGTAGGGTATCCTGATGGTGTGAAGGGATATCGATTGATGAATCCTACTTCTCATGAGTTGTTTATTGAGATAAGTGTTAAGTTCGATGAGTCTTCTTTACTTCTACTTCTCCACCTATTGAGGTTCTTGGTTTGATAACTCAGATTATGACTCATCAGATGATGATATTGTTGAGCGTGCTCCTCTTCCGGATCCTCCCGACCATCAGACCTCTGAGTCTTCTAATTCTGACAGTAGTGATGATGAGGACTATGTCCCTTCTCACTCAAGTGAAGAATCTTCTAACTCTGAGCCTAATCCTCCTAGTCCTCTTTGGGCTAGGAAAACTTTGCAAAGTGCTAGAGATTTAGTTGGAGATACTTCGGATATGAGACGTACTCACTCAAATTTCATTAGACCCCACTCTTTCTTCACCTCTGCTTCTGATCCACAGTCTTTCCGGGAGGCTTCTGGTATTCCTGAGTGGGATTCTTCCATGGATGAGGAGTATTCCTCTCTCATGAAGAACGATACTTGGGATCTCACCCCTCTTCCGAAAGGAAGAAAAATCATTCGGTGTAAGTGGGTGTTCTGAACAAAGTATGGAGTAGATGGAGACGTCAAAAATTTTAAAGCATGATTAGTAGTAAAGGGTTTCTCCCAGATAGTTGGGGTTGATTATACTGAAACCTTTGCTCCGGTTGCAAAGATGAATTCTATTCGACTGACCCTAGCCATTTCGCAAAAACAAATGGAAACTCCATCAAATGGACGTTAAGAGTGCCTTAATTCATGGTGACCTAGAGGAAGAGATCTATATGGAACAACCTCTCGGGTTATGTCCAAGATCCCTCCCTCGTTTATAAGTTAAATAAGTCTCTTTATGGCCTTAAACAAGCCCCTCGGGCTTAGTATGCCAAGATGGACTCCTTTTTACTTACATCAGGGTTTACTAGGTGTCACTTTGATCCAAATGTTTATATTCTATGGTAAGATGAATCCATACTCATTCTTGTTCTCTATGTTGATGACTTGTTGATCACAGGTAGCTCTTCCTCTATTATTGATTATGTGAAGATTGCCTTGGCCAACAAGTTTTCCATGACTGACTTAGGTCTACTTCATTACTTCCTTGGGATCCAGATTTCACAATCTGACTCAAGAATCTTGATTTCACAACCTAAGTATGCTCTTGATTTGCTAGCTCATTTTCAGATGTCTGGTTGCAAGTATTCTCCTAATCCTTTTCTTTCTGGGGTTAAGTTGGTTTTAGATTTCTCTACTCCCTTGGTTGATGGTACTATTTATCGACAGTTGGTAGGGAGATTGATTTACTTGACTCACACTCGACTGGCTTTATCGTATGTTATTGAGATCATGTCCCGATTCATGCAGGAGCCACATGAGCTGCATTAGAAAGTAGCTAAATGGATCCTTCATTATGTTCGTGGCACCTATCTTGATGGCATTCACTATCATGGAGGGGTAGATATTGACTTGATTAGATTCAAGATTTTGATTGGGCGGTGACTTAGATCATCGAAATCTACTTGGCTATAGTTTCTCTCTTGGTTCAGGTCCCATTAGTTGGTCTAGCAAGAAGCAAAATGCAATTGTGATATCATCTATGAGAGGTAGAATACGAGGAGTAGTTAATGCTTCCACAGACGTTATTTAGCTATAGGATATTCTGGACGAGTTTGGCATCCACTTTTGTGGCCTACCATTATATACTCGATAACATGAGCACTATCTCTATTTGTAGAAATCTAATTCAGCATCAATGGATGAAGCACATTGAGAACCATATGCACTTCATACGGGAGCTTATTCATGATGTTGTCATCGACATTCAGGACATTCAGACAGCTGGTTAGATTGTAGATTTATTTACCAAGCCCTTCACTAAGATGAAGTTTCTTCACTTACGGTCTCTTCTTGGGGTGAGGTCTTCTGCAGCTGCTCATCTTCTTCAAGTTATGTAGTCCTTCTTTTCTTCTTCTTCTTCTAGGAAGATTGTGTTTTTATATGGGCACCTTATTAGGCCTTTAGTTTCGGGCCCCATTGACACATCTTTCTTAGTTGTTTAGGGGTGTCTTCTTTTTCCATTTGTATCATAGCCACTACCCTGCTTTGATGAAGGGGGTGTTAGTGTGAGTTATCCTATGTGTCCTCCTCTCATATTGGAGGGTCATCTCACATGGGTTAGGTTTAGGGTTTGCTATTGAGTCATGCACTAGGGTTACTCAACACCCTATATGTACCCTTTTACTATTCATTTATGAGCATGCCAAGACACTCTGTTGTCTTTTTCTTATGAACAAGATTTGTTTTGTTATGCAAGTTTATTCAGTTATTAATCGATTCTTCCTTGTGATTACGTTGGAGCTATTTTGATTCAACTTGAGTGCAACTTCATTGTGGTGCATAGTTTCTGATACGATCCGTCAACTCTTTCAAATGATCTGTAGCCATTCATGGTAAACCATTATATTATAATACATATTTAGATGTAGAAATGGAAAGACATCATTATGCATGATTCCATGATTCTTACCATTACCTACTAGGTGTGGCCTCATAGACTATTCATATCTCTATTCTTATCTCGTCAAGTCACGCTTTTCCAAATTTCAAGTTCAAAAATCATCTCTCATCCATAAAATACTTTAATGAATCCACCCACTATATTGTATTATTGTTGATGTTGACTTATGCACCCAAAATTCTTTCAAGAATTTAAAAATTACATTTATTTTCTTTGTTTATTGTTCTTGATTAAGAAAATTATGGTTTACAATGTCATAAGCTTACTCAACAAAGGGTTTCATGCCAAATAAACATTTTCTCTCCAATATATACCATAATGGAAAAGGAAAGTCTATTATTCATTATAACTAGTAACCATGTTTGGGAAGTGCACTAGAGATGTCGATAGGAATAACATTGAAAATTTTATAGTTAAAGGATTGAAGGTGAAACATTGGATGGGGTGAGATTTGTGATGAAGAAGGGACTCGGGAGGAGAATATTTGGGTTGGGGATTCTATTAGAAGGAAAATATGTGATCCTATTTTTCTTCTAAGAAGTCATATATGGACTGCATATCATTTTTTCTTATCATAGATATATTTTCCATTTAATGTTATATTTGTTGAACTTTAAAATCGGGTTAGACATTTTGAGACTATGTTTCCTCCTCTACTAATCATATGCATTGTGCCAACAATAATTCTTTCGATTATAATTTTGGAAAGCTCTTTTGCATGATCCCATGGATTTTTTTAACATCCTCCCATTTTCTTATAGGATAATATCTTTGTTGTATTTTTGTGTTACATCATTTCATATGGCCTATTAAAAACATGTGCCACCATCCATCTAGCTAGTCCAAAATGGGAGCTTAGAGAAAGATGTAATAAATCACCAAAGTTAAGGTGGCTTTTGTATATGTTTTTGTAAGTTTTGGGGTGGAGAGTGTTATTGTAGGATTTATTTTCCTTACTTTATCTATATTTTCCCACTCAGGATATTCCACCTCACTTGTATTTTCCCTACACATATGAGATATGCTTTTTAAGTGTACACTTGACCACACTATTTTAGTTAGTGGTATTTACTACCCTTGGCCACTTGTAATATGTTGAATGACTATTTCGGGTATGGAGGTTACCACTATTCTAGGTGGAGGTTTTCATGATTCTAGGAGGAGGTTACACATTCACCTCCTATATGTACATATCTTGCATTATTCTATTTGATTGTATTGAGTTGGAGATATTTATGCATTATTGCAATTATCTCTCTTGTATTTTTCATAACTTTTAGCCTTTTATCGTGATTTGTTTTTCTTGGAACAATTCATGTCTCGCATTATTCACTTATGCATTCTTCAAACCTGGCATATCCGTGGTGCTGCTCCAATATGGTATCAAATTTGAGATGGTATTGAGCTTATCTGGTTATTATTTTGCAAGTTTATTTTCATTTGAGGTCATTATATGTAAAGTATTTGGGTTTTTTTGGTGTTGTTTTTCTTGGTTTGTGGGTATAGAGCCTATGTGTAGTCTTCTTAGGTTTGTAGGTCCGTATAGTGCATATATGGTCATGGATATTTTTGTAGCCTTCTAAGGTGTTTTGCAAGCCTTATAGCATTTCTTGGAGCTCAAATGTGCACTTGTCCTAGATTACAAGAATATGGGGTTTGAGAAAACATGGGACTATCTCCAAGTTGTGGGACTCAAACTGAGACAAACCTCCGGAGAAGGACAGCTTCCTCTACTTACTCCTAATTCTAAACTACTCCTAGGAATTGAAATGCAACTATCTATCTCTACTCTAAATTTCTAAGGGACCGGGTGAGAAGGATATGCATAAAAATAAATCATAATCTACAAATGCGATAGCACCACAAAATAAGGGGATGAATACTTAAGAAAGAGATACAATGGAATAAAACAATAATGAAGAGGGCCGAAATGAAAGTGATAGATTAAAATTGTGTCCACAATTCCACCTTCATGATGCACAATAGACACAATTATACGAAACAACACATACAACACACATATAAACAAATGAGAGGTAAGGCGGTGTAATAAAATGATAGCTAAGGTAGAAGCAAGCCACAAAACCAAAGATTTTATTGCTAAAAGATCATACATAGATCATCCCGATACATGATTAGATGTGAAACATTTACATAACTCGAATCCAAGGCATGTAGCCCTTAGAACACTTGTGTAACATATAATTATTCCTTTCCATTCCTAAAGTATATAACATTAAAAGTAGGCATCACTTTATAATAAATAGAAAAATGAAAGCAATAGAGAAGAAAGAGAGGAAAAATTCAAATTTTCTTTCCACCGATTGATCAGCTTCATTTAATTCCTCTGCATGCTCGGAAAAAGGGGTTAACATCTTTGAAAATCTAATTCCATATGCCACGCCCTATATGAGAAGGAATGAGTGTCCATAATGCATTAAATTTGGGTGGTTGAGCCAATAACCATTGCACCTATGTGTGTTAAAGACGTTTTCTTAAGGTCACATCCACCCATCAACTTTTAAATTTGAAGTTCAAACTCCTATGCATAGATGAGGCCAACACCTTTCTATTAATAATAAATTCACAATGATCAGGCCAAGAATTTGAGAATTATGGTGATATTGCCTTGCTTGGAAATTGTGGTTATCCATAGTTTTTCAAAGTTTAGCTTCACACATTTTTTCATTTCCATGGAGATCCCCCACTCATGTCATGGATATGTATAATCCCTTGTGGAACTTTTCTTATCGCGTGTGACTTGTTCCTTTTTTTTCCGTGGCATCAAGCATGTACTCCTCCTTGCTCCACAACTTTCAAAACTATTTACTTCATTTTTGCAGCATCTCCGATGTAGCACGTATATCCATAACCTTCCACAGATATCTTTAGATCTCCATGAATCTTCCTAGAATCTTGTAGAATGCTTAACTTCTTCATGGCTTGACCAATTCTATCCTTGAACATCCACCAAGTCCATACTTGTGTAAGTTGCTCTATTTTTGCAAGGGGTGCAAAAATAGACAACATTTTTGGTGACTCATAAGGGCCACTACATACATGAGATGATCATTAGCCATGGCATATCCATTGGGCATGGAGTTAGGATGATTGATTTAGTTGTCCTACATTTGAAGTATTTAAGCTGATCCTTAACACCTTGGACTTTATCTTTCAATAGTATCCTCTGAAGACATGGAACTTGTGTAACAAGATCCTCCAAGAAACAAAACATGTGCAAAGCACTTAGGGGAAGGAAACCTACACTACCAATAATACAATGTGCTAAAATCACTTAGAGGAATTGAAATCCTAAGCTACTATGTACAAGATGCAATGAAATATCTTAATGAGAAGGTTTGAGATGAATCCCATTGATTGGGATTTGAAACATGTTCCCATCAATATTAGATAACTCAAATGAGTCAGCCACCTTGCAAGCGGTGATAATATATGGTCCATCCAAAATAACATCAAATTTGGAGTGTCTTCCTAATTTTGCTTGATCCACGCCCCATTTTAAAATGAGATCCCCAACGTTAAAGGTATGATCTCTAGCCTTAATACCAAACCATTGTTTGGTTGACACCTAATGTTGTTCCATCCTGACCATGGTGACATTCATGTTTTCCTCTAGTTTCACCAATTCCACCATTCTTATTTCTCTTTGATTCACACCTTCAAATTCCATATGTTGTGCTAATTCAAGTGAAGGCAACTCAAGTGAAAAAGGAAGTGTAGATTCTTTTCCATATACCAATTTGAGGGAGAAGTGACAATGGCCTTCTTTGTTGTTATACTATCTTCCCAAACAACATTCTTCACCTTTATATGTCACTACCTTTGATTCACGTCCATGGTTCTCTTCATGATTTTGTTCATATTCTTATTGGTAGATTCCACAAATCCATTACCTTAGGTGTAGTAATTGGAAGAAGTTTTCAAATAAATCCCAAGTCCCAAATTCCAACAAGAAATATTTTATCCTAAGAAATATTTAGCGTTATCAAAAATGATCATTTGAGGAACACAAAACCTTGGAACAATTTCTTTAAGAAATTCCAGGATGACTAATTCAGTGTCCTCCTTCAATGGCATGACTTGATCCATCCGGTGAAATAGTCTATCGCTGTAAGAATCCATTTATGACCAGTGTTGGATGGAGGATTGATCATTCTAATGAATTCAAGACCCCATTATGAAAATGACTGATCTATTTGAATTAGATGAGGTGGCGGGGCTGTCGGTATTTTCTTTCCAGTGAAGAGTGCACATTCTTTGAATTTCCTTGCCCACCTATGAGCATTAGTGAAAAATGTAGGCTAGAAATAACCTAATTTTATAATCTTCATGGCTATAGCTTTAGTAGAGAAATGTCTGCTAGAGAATCCATCATGGAATTCAGTTAGAACCATGTTACATTTCTCACCTTCAATACACCTAAGTATCACTCCATCAATATTTATTTTGAACAATATGCCACCAACAAGTGCATAAGGAATGGATTGCAATATTAGATGTCTTCTCTTTGTTTTATTCAAACCAAGAGGGTATGTATCAATAGGCAAGAACCTTGACATATCAACAATCCAACTATGATCATTGAATACATTAATTTTATCCTACTACCACTCAACATCACGCGACAACTCATCATTTGAAAGCACTTCATTCATGAGGGTAGTCTCTTGAGGTTCTGCAACATCTAGAGAAAAATGCTCATAAAGTGCTCTTCCTCTTACCAAATCTATGACCTTAATGGTCACATCATACTCCATGATCTTATTCACCCACCCAACTCATTTCTCACTTATTTCTACTCCCATGATTAAGTCTCGACACCTTTGTGATATGACACTAAAACCTTTACGCGCTAGCTAAGCGGTAATCATGCTTTTGAATTACTTCAAGGCTCTCATGATAGAAAACACATATTTTTCAACATGTCTATACTTGAGCTCATAATCATTCAGTATTTGGCTTAAAAATACCACAAGCTACTCCATTTCTTGATCTTTTAGTTGTGTCAAAACCATGGCTATACGGGATTCCACCCCATGAGCATATAAGATTAAATCCTTGGTATAATCTGGATTAATCAATTTTGAGGCTGAGAAATCTCATGTTTTATATTTTCAAAGCCATCCTTCCCCTACACGGTCCAATTGAATGTTGCCTCTTTCTTAAACATGAGATTAATTGGCCTTACTAAACCCACAAAGTTAGGAATGAAGAATCTAACAAAGTTTATCTTTCCAAGGAAAGACTACAATGCTTTCTTATGAGATGGCAAGGAAAGGGCCACGATAGCTGCTATTATTTCTAGATCAATGATGATACCTTATTTTAATACAACATGCCCCAAGAGCCTTCCTCTAGGGACTGTAAGGTTGCATTTCTTAGGGTTAAGGGACACACCAAACTCTTTGTATCTTTCAAACACCTTCTCTAGGTGCTTCACGTGATCTGTGCTATGCTTGGAGAAAACTTTGATATCATCCAGGTAAACCAAGATGAACTGATTGTTGAATCCCTTGAAAGCAATATCCATTGCTCTTTGGAAGGTAGTTCCTGCATTTGAAAGCCAAAATGCATCTTTTGATAACAAAAATGTTCCCCACTTGGTGGTGAACGCAGTTTTATATTGATCCTCTTCTTTTACTTTTATCTGGTTAAAACCAAAATAGCCATAAAGCATGGAAAACCTCTCTTCTCCCGCTATTTTCTGCGAAATTTGTTCCATGGAAAGAAAGGGGTAATGATCCTTGAGGGAAGCCTTGTTTGAATCCTTGAAGTCCATGCATAGCCATATTTCACCATTCTTCTTTCTTCTGAAACCATATTTTCCACCTAAGTAGAACACTTGATTAAAAATTATTTTGGCCTCAATGAGTTTGGAAATCTCTTTTCTCATGAGGGGTTCAATCTTGGGGTTAACTTGCCTCTATTTCTATCTAAATGGTTTTATGTTGGGATCAAAATCAATGGACTATTGGACTATATCTAGATTGCATTCCTTTAAATCTTCATAGTCCCATAAAAACACATCACTGAACTTTTGACACAAGGAAAAAAAATCTTTCCTTTCATTTTCATTACATACCTTTCCAAGTAGAAGTTCCTTGCACGAGGCAATTGAAATTATTTGTTAGTCTTCCTAATTTTCCACCATATTACTTTGTATTCCTCTAAACTCATCATCTAGGCTGAAGATGTGCTCTAGCATGACTAACCCTTTTGGAAACTTGTTTGTCTTTAGTTGAATAATCTAATCCCCATAGAACTCCTATAAATCAGCTTGTGTTTTCAAGGAGAATTCTGCCTCATTTTGGATTAAGCGCACAATTTTTTCATCACTTTCAAATACCTTTCATCACGCTTGGTTATGTGGAATAGAGGTCTTGACTACCATTTTAATATGTTGGGAATTTATTTTGATTAGATATTTTGCAAGTGAAAATTGGGAACCAAGAGTCGTCATTTGATTTGCGTCTTTATTTAATTTCCGTGACACGACACTGTAGGTTAATGGTGTCAAAGCTTTCCAAGAAATTCTAAAACTGTGTTTGTAGGATTTCAACATCTTGTTGTTTGTTGCACACCTTCCATGGACTTGTTGAATGACCAATTAAGTGTCTCAAAAGACTTGTAACTTCTTGATTTCCCTCTTTTCGTGTGAACAATAGACCATGCACTAATGTCTCATACTCCATTACGTTATTGGAGCACGTAAATTACAATATATGAGAAAAGAATAACTTTTCATCCCTTAGGGAAATGAGCACAACACCCACCCTAGATCCATTTTTGTTTCTAGAACCATCAAATAACATCTCGCCATAGTTTAGAAGCACTTTCATTTTATTGTTTAAATGTCGCGGGTATCGTAGATTCCTCCTGGAGAATGCAATAAGTTCCCAAACCAATCTCAAAAGATTTTACCTCTTCATTATAAGGATCAAAATTGTGACTTCTCTCAGCCCATTCGTCTAGTAACAAATCAAGCATGGAAAGAGGAATGATATGTTCATCTGGAGTGGAATCTTTCTCATGTTTTTTTTTGTATAAGGAAAGCAGATTGGATAGGAGTGAGATCAAATGGTTCAATATGATAGGAAAAGATGGGCTTAGCTTGTAATGTGAATTGGGTACCATATTTGGTTTTCAAAAAAACGTGAGTCCAATTAGAGGACAAATAACCCCTAACCTTAGCGGTGAAGTCTCTATATAAGCAAGTGGAAAACATAGGAGGCAAGTCAATAACATAAATTTCATGGGTTATGGTGAGGCTTGGGTAGGCATGAAGTGTCAACTCAAGGTATTTTATTATGCCCAGGACATTTACAATTGACCCATCAAGTTGTAAAACACCCCTAGACACAAGGCGTATTTGATACCTAAGATATCAACAATTTTCTTGGGCATTACAAAATTACTAGCCCATGAATCAATCATACAGTTATGAAATAGGTATTTTCCCACAATTATTGACATGTAAAAGGGTGGGGTCTTGATAATTTTACTTACTTGATCTTCTTTTTCTTGACAAACATGAACCGTAACATGAGCTTTTTATATTATTGGTTCCATGAGAGGCAACTACTTGAGGGGTTCACATAGGAGAACCCATTGTGATGGAATATAAAGCGCCTCCCACATTGAGATGTAAAATTCCCCTCTTTTTGAAGTCAAGTTTTGAAAAATTTTAAAAATTTTGAGTAGGTACCATGGAGTAATCCATGCATATTTTCCTTCATTCGGATGTCATTGTCAATCCTTCTCTTTGGTTGTGGATCGCGTCGAGCCTGGTATTGTTTGTAGTTTTTCATTCCATGGAGAATAATTTGAAATTCGGTGTAAAGGTGGGATTTTCCCTTTCATTTTTATTTTTCCATAGTCGTGAATGATGGATGTATCTTCCTATCAATTTTTCCCCAACATCCATGGGTAGTACGTGGAAACGATGGATTGGATGGTGGATCCTACGTGGCCATGTTTCAAGTGGTAGTGGAAGCCTCCATGTGTCCAAATGGAGGAAAAACTCTCAAGGCTAGGGGCCCAAGGGGAGTCCTCAAATAAGCATAGGCTTTCCCGTGTCCGTGTCAAGTAAAAATGAAGATAAAACAAGCCCGAATCGGCTAAGTATGGAAGGTTTAGTGGATGGCACCACGTGTCTCATCGATGTAACTTCAAGGGTTGAAGCCAAAGGTGGTTCCCCAAACTTTGCACCAACCCTCCACATGTCCCAGTCAAAAAGGGATAGAGTCGGCCATTTAATCGACTAAGTATAAGAGGGTCGGCGGAAGCCTCCACGTGTGCCTCATGCACGCTGACTTCAAAAGTGAGACCAAAGGGACAGTCTCCCAAATGAGCACCAGCTCGCCACGTGGTAGAGTAGAAAAGAGAGATAAGTTGGTCATTGAAGAGTCAGGACCGGTGGAAGGAGCCACGTGTCAGCTCGGTGCCTTTCGGGGGGTGAATCCAAAGTAGAAACTCAAATGAGCACCAGCTCTCCATGTGTCTAGGGTCCAATAGAAGTCAAGTGGGTAGCAGGCCCGAATCGGCTAAGTATAAAAGAACTGGTGGAAGTCTCCATGTGTCTCTTGGTGTGCAACTTCAAAGGAAGAATCAAGAGTGGGTCCCCAAGTGTGTGTGGGCTCACCACGTGGTCATAGTCAAAGAAGGGGCAGAGCCGAGCCATTGAATGGCTAAGTATAGAAGGGTTTGTGGAAGCCTCCATGTGTCATCTTGAGTGTAACTTCAAAAGGAAAAATCTGGAGGTAGGTCCCAAATGTGCGTTGAGCCTCCATGTGTCAGGGTCAGACATATGGCCCTACCAAACAAAAGGGACTTAGTAAAAAAACACAAAAATACTAAACTGGCCCGTAAAGGGACATGTGGTCATGTTTCAAGTGAAGGCAGAAAGGCGGGCCCTTTTTGTGTTTTGATGCTTTGAAAAGTCAAAGTGGGAAAGTGGGCCGTCGGAGTGATTTGGGAATTTTGGCTTTGTTTCCATAAGGGCGTAAAGTATAAAGTAAGCCCGTGACTCTTCCATTAAAAATTCAAAGTGGGAAAGTGGGCCATCGGAGTGATTTGGGAATTTGGGCTTTGTTTCCATAAAGAGCTCAAAGTTATAAAGTGACCCATGGCCCCGCTCATGCCAAGGATAAAGTCAAATGTTGAGCCCGCATCAAAAGTCAAAGCGGGGAGGTGGGTCGGTGGAGCAATTTGAGTTTTGAGCCCATGTTGAAAAGAGGTAAAATTATAAAAGTGAGCCATGTGACTCATCACCACTCAAGTAAAGCCACGTGTCAAGCCCATATCAAAAGTGGGTGGGTGGGCCAAAATGTTTTGAAGTGCCATTTCTCTAAAAGGCACAAAATACAAAAAGGTGTCCTCGAGCCCGCTTCATTTAAATCTCTCCCACGTGGATGGCTCAAATTCAAAGTTTACAAAGGTAGGATGAATGATGTGATTCAATGCATCTAGTTTTTCCACCAGGCATGGAAATGGCGAGGCATTAGAGAAGTTTAGACATTGGTTTCTTGAATCAGTTTCATCATTTTTTAACCAAATGTAACCATTCTTGGAAGCTATTTAATGGCTTCTCCATGCCATTGTTAGGGTTGGATCCTGGTACTCTATAAAGGTAATAGATTTGAAGTAATCAATACAAAATTTTTTTCCCTTTCTTCTCTTTTATTCCTTCTTTCCTTGTCTAAAAATTTGGGAATCATCCATCTTTTATGATAAGAAACTTTGTGTTCTTGTTTATATGATTTTTAGAACTTTGTGTCTGTGGAATTATATTGGTTATGAAAGTGAATGATTCTACTCTGCATCTCCTGTTCAATACGTATAAGGTTATACTCTGCTATCTATATTTCTTGAAGGTATTGTTATGTTCTTCCTCTCTCATCTCCTTAATTCTTCCATTCTTTCGTATTGATGATCTTTGGGCATAAAACATTTCAAAGTATCAGGAATCCACACTTTGAAAGTTGTACATTTGTATATAAGTTTTGCTTGCTTGCTTTCAATAAGGGAACCTCTCCCATTAAAGAGGAGGGACTTGTTGTCCCCTGATTGTGGTTTGTTAAAGTATTCCATTTAAAAACCCAACAGTTTTTGGTGACTCTATTGGGGATTTCATTTCAAACGGATCCCTTTCTAAAAGAACAACTTCAAG
The DNA here is from genome assembly GCA_018340775.1 of Taxus wallichiana var. yunnanensis. Lineage (NCBI taxonomy): Eukaryota > Viridiplantae > Streptophyta > Pinopsida > Cupressales > Taxaceae > Taxus > Taxus wallichiana. Next base: position 850,049,231 of record CM031242.1, on the reverse strand, counting down.
ATCATTTTTGGTCTGGTGACTCTACGGTATACACGTGGGAAGAAATCTCTCGGGGTTGAGGATTCCCATTTTCAACTTTTGGAGCAACAAAACTTCTCTCTTCCAGCAAGAAGGAACAGAGGAACTCATTCTACAAGCACACCTCTGTTAAAATAGAAATTCCAAGGATAGCATTCCTCAGGAACATCTCAGTCCTAATCTTCATGCTTTGATACTTGTTGGTGTTTTAGTTCCCCTTCAGTAAATTTTTCCAAAGATGGCAGCCCCTTTGCCTTGGGGACAATAGGTTGGGCCTCTTGCTCTTCCTCAGCCATTGCATGAGTTACCTAGGGGTAACAGGAAAAGTTTTCCCAAATTTCGGGGTGATGGGAAGGTTCATCCAGATGAACACATTGCAGACCTTCATTGTTGCATGTGGGATTCTTGGGGTTGAACATGAAGATGTCTCTGTAGGATTTTTGTGGAGACATTGTAGGACAATGTTGTTGATTGGTTTTATCATCTTCTGTTGGGATGATCACTAATTGGAATACCATGACAACTCAGTTTGAGCAGCGTTTCAAACCTGTTGAAGATGTGCATGCTCTATTAGCTCAAATCTCTCATATCAAGAAGGAACCATTTGAGCCCATGAGGGATTTTGTGGCTAAATTCAACAAGCTAATTCATAAAATTCCATAGAACACTCATCAGTGGATCAAATCCAAAAGTGCTTCTTCCTCAATGCCCAGTTACCCGAAGTGAGTTATGCACTAAGGAGAGCTAACCTTGTAACTCTGGATGTTGATCAATTGGTTTGGCTATCAGTGTTGAGGATGATTTAATCATGTCTGGTAAACTGAAAAGAGAATCCTCCAAATCTAAAGCTTCTTCTTCTTCCTCTTCCCCTGGAGCCAATTCTGATTAGTTAGTATAGAAGCTTGCAAATGATCTCATTTCTATCAAGAAACAATTGGCTCAACATACTCCTTACCAAGATGTTCCAAGGAAGAATTTTCAGCCCAGGAACCATCTTCCTTCTTCTCAGACTAGATTGGCTATTGAAGGCCCACCCATCAAGGTTCAGTCAATGCAACTTGTGAAGTTGAAGAACCTGATGATGAGGAGTTTAATGAACTCTATGAAGAACTAGAAGAAGAGGTTGATGAAGAACTGGAGGAGCTTGGTGGATCTCAAGTTCATTTCCTCACCACTGAAGGTATGGATGATGAAGATGAATATGATGAAAGAGTGGTAGATATGAATAGTGAGTCATATGTTGTTATGACTCGGGGAGAAAATGAATAAAAAAGAAAAAGTGGTGTGCACTGCTAAGAAGTCAAGGAGTTTCTATAACTATTCAGTGGTTTAAGAAGAGGAGCTCCTATTCCCACTGCCTCCACACAAAAGGTGAGTAATGTTAATCCTCCTTCTTCTACTTTATTTCCAAAACTTCTTGTCCTTCAAATCCTAAAACTGATAAATCAAAAGTCTCTCAAGTTCCTAGTAATGATGCCCCATCCACCTCTGGATCTTTTGATATCATTGATCACCTCAAAAAGACCAAAATCCAATTTTAGAGGTAGAGTTTTACCAAACCCATCCAAAAGCTTTTGCTAAAATGGTAAAACTTTGTCAATTCCAAATCCAAAGCCTCATCAGTACTTCTAAAGGTATTTTTCCCACTCCCTCTTCCTCACCTCAATCAAGCCTTGTGGCTGTAGTCACTTCCCCTAATGAGAAAATTGAACCATTCTATGTGACTCTTCTCATAGTTGGCCATAAACTTAGTAATTGTGTTATAGACTCAGGAGCATCAGACAATGTAATGCCTGCAAAAGTAGCTCATGCTTTGGGCTGACTCTAACACGTGCCTTTGGTTCTTTTTATTCCATGGAGAGTAGGAAAAGTGCCTTTGGTTGGAAGAATTAAAGATGCACAAGTAGCTTTTTTTGCTTTTCCAGAGAAAAGGGTCTTAGCCACTATTTTGGTAGTTGATATTCCTCCCTCATATGGGATGTTTTGAGTAGAAATTTTTTGTAAGGAGGTAGGAGGTGAAATTCAGATGGATTGGTCACATGCTTTGATCCGTCAATGGAAAAATGAAGAAGTTGCTACTAAGAGAAAAACTGAATACATTGTGCAAAAGACTGATGATCCAAAAGCATAGATACTCTATGAAGATATAGGGCATGGTAACTACATGATCATGTCACAAGATGAGGAAAAACTTCCTAAGGGAGTGATTCATGACCCCAATGGCATTTGGACTCTGGAGTTTGATGGAAGCTGCTCTTCAGTTGGTTCTAGAGCTGGAGTGGTGTTGACCTCTCTCAGAAGGGAACATTCATCCTTTTTCTTTCAAGCTTTGTTTTGAAAATACAAACAATACAGCTGAATATGAGGCACTCATACTTGGATTGAACATGGAAAAAGAAATGGGAGTGAAGAATCTTTGTGCTCGTGTGGTGATATGAGAGCTGATTGTGAAACAAGTCAGAGATCTTTTCAAGTGAAGAATAGGAGATTGAAACATTATAGAAATCTTGTCTAGGATTCCATTGAGTTTCTTGATGCTTTCTCCATTGAAGTTGTGCCAAGAGAAAGGAACACTAGAGCTGATTCTCTAGTTGTCTCAGGATCTTTGTTGATTCCTCACCCAGATTTCTCTCAGGAGAAATTTACCATTGAAATGATTCATAGGCCCAGTGTACCAGATAATGCAAATAATTGGTAGGTTTTCAATGATGATCAACACTTGCTCTCATTCTTGGAGCTTAAGGATAATTTTGACCAGTTGTATTTTGAAGGAAGTGAGACCTTTCCTAGAGAGTGTGTATCCTCTAATGAAGGAGATATCAAGGAAGAGATGGATCAAGATGGCTGCATCAAATTGAAAGGTAACAAGATCCCTAAAGGGTTGGTGAGTTTGGAAGATTTGTTTGATAAGCATGATAGGTACATTAAGTCTAAAGCTTCCCAAGGAGCTCGGTAGTCTGTTGAATGTGAAAAGATTAATATTGGGAGTCTTGATGAACCCAAGATGGTGAACATTGGAAAATGTTGCACTCAAGAGGAGAAGAAGAAGGTAGTAAATCTACTAAAAAGGTATGTTGATGTTCTTTCCTATTCGTATGATGATCTCAAGGCTTTCCAGCCAAAGGAGATGCAACACTTTATCCCTCTGAAACCTAGGATCAAACCATTTTCAAGAAAAAAAAAGGAAATACAATCCCAAGGTTTTTGGCACTATTTTTCAAGAGATCCAGAAGTTACTAAAGGAAAAGATCATTTTCCCTATACATCATTCAACATGGATTGCCAACATTGTGCATGTCAGGAAGAAGAATGGTGAGATTCACATCTGTGTGGATTTTAGGAATTTGAATCAGGCCTCTCTGAAGGAAAACTATCCTCTCCCCATGATGGATCAAGTTTTGCAAGTTGTCACAGGCTCTGAGATGTTGTCTATGCTTGATGGATTCTCTGGATACAATCAAGTGGAAGTCAAGTACCCCAGATCAACACAAAACTACTTTCACTACTCCTTGGGGCACCTTTTCCTACAAGAGAATGCCTTTTGGTCTTATCAATGTTGGTGCCACCTTTCAGAGGGAAATGGACTTGGATTTTGGTAGTCTAAAGGAAAGTGTGTTGTTGTGTACCTTGATGATTTGACTATTTTCTCCAAAACAAGGGCAGATCACTTTCAGCATCTTAAAGCGAGTCCTCCAGAAATGTAGAGAACATGGAGTTTCTCTCAATCCAAAGAATTTTGTCTTTTGTGTCACTAAAGGAAAGTTGTTGGGGCATATTGTCTCCAAAGAAGGAATCAAGATAGATCTAGAAAGAGTTCAAGCAATCAGCAGATTCCTCTTCCCACAAGAAAAAAGGGTGTTCACTCTTTCTTTGGTAAGATAAACTTCTGAGGAGATTCATTCTGAATTTTGTAGAACTGACTATGAGCATTGCTCACATGATGAAAGGAAAGAAAAACTTTGGTTGGAATTTTGAGGGTAAGGAAGCATTTGAAGGTATCAAGAAATCCATTGCTAAAACTCCCATCTTAGCATGTCTGATTTCAGCAAGGATTTTATCATCTATTGCTATGCTACAGAGAATACCTTGGTTGTTGTGCTAACTCAGAAGAATTTTGAGGATCATGAACTTCAATTGCCTTCATGAGCTATGTTTGAAAGCTCATGAATTGAAATATACTATGATGGAGAAACATGCTTTTGTAGTGGTCAAAGTTGTCAAGTAGTTTCATTTTTATATTCTTAATTCTCACTTTGTTGTGCTTGTACCTAATATAACCATCAAGTCTATTCTTACACAACAGGAGTTTGGAACTAAGAGAGGTAATTGGGTAGAAAAAGTCCAAGAATATGACCTTGATATCAAGCCAACTAAGCTAGTCGGGGTAAAGGCTTATGTGAGCTTATTGCTGAAGGAGCTGATGCAAAATTGTCCAAAGAAGTAGTTGATGTTCCTGTTGTCCTCTTCCTCGAGTTCAATAGATGAATGGTATGTTGATATTGCACATTTTCTTACTTATGGAGAGTGTCCATCCCACTTGAGTGCAAGGAAAAGAGGGCTATTAAGCTAAGGTCTGCACAATATGTATTATGGGAGAATGCTTTGTTCAAGCGAGGCATAGATGGAAGATTCTTGAAGTGTGTGGAAAAGAAACAAAAGAAGTTGTTCTCATCTTTTCATGATCAGGCTTGTGGAGGCCATTTCTCTTCTGTTGTCACTTACCCATAAAATCCTTTCGTTTGGGTACTATTGGCCTACATTGTTTCAGAGATGCATCAAAATGGGTAGGTAAGTGTGAAGCTGTTAGACTTTTGTTGGGAGACCTAAGTTGGCTGCTTTTGCCACTAAAACCAGTAGTGATTGATGAGCCTTTTCAATAGTGGGGATTGGATTTCATTGGAACTCTTAACCCACCTTCAGTGTTGGACATACTCATGTGCTAACTACTACAAACTACTTCACAAAGTGGGTAGAGGCTATTCCAGTCAAAAGCACTACTTCTGAGGTGGTGTGTAATTTCATTAAAGAGAACATATTGATAAGGTTTGGGGTACCAAACAAGATTGTGACTGATAATGCTTCAAATTTTTCTTCTTCTGAGATGATGGATTTCTGCTATGGTTATGGAATTTCCCTTGCTCATTCTTAGACTACTACCCCCAAGGGAATGGACAAGCAGAATCAACAAATAAGAATTGGTAACCATCGTTTGGAAGCTTGTCAATGACTCTCTAGAGGAATTGGCACAAGAAACTTTATGATGCTCTCTGGGAAGATAGAATTACACCCAAAAGAGCAATTGGGATGTCTCCATTTCAAGTGGTGTATGGTGTTGAAGCTCAGTTTCTAGTAATAGTGGAATTACCAGCCTTGCACTTAATGAAGGCTATTGAAGATTCAAGTTTTACTAGTTCCTTGGACAAGAGGATCATGTATCTCCAAAAGTTGGATGAAGACATAGGTTGCAGGTTTTTGATAGAATCTCATCTCATCAACTGAAGGTGAAAGCTTTGTTTGACAAGAAAGCTAGACCCAAATATTTTCAAGTGGGAGACATTGTTCTATTGTGGGACAAAAGACATGAACCTCGAGGAAGCCATGGTAAGTTTGATTCTCTTTGGCTTGGTCCTTTCAAAATTAGGCACTTTGTTGGAGAAAATTCTTTCTATTTGGATTATATGGATGGATCTCCTCTCCCACTTCCTTATAGTGGGTAGTATTTGAAGTTGTTCAAGTCCTAGGTGACTAGGCAGTCCTTTTATATATTGTGTACAGTGTTTTGGTTTTTGGTCGTTCCTTTGTGTTTTTTTTTTGTCTTTCCTTTTTGGTTTTTTTCCTTTTTGTGTGTTTTGTCTTTCTGTATTGGTTTTCCTTTGACTCTATTTTCCCAATGGATAAGGCATTGGTCTACTTTCCCAAAGTTTTTCTATGGTTCTTGATCTTGCCTCGTTCCTCTGTCAAGTCATCCCCAGAAAGAGCCAGTTGTTGTCGCCCTCAAAATTCCCCTCTTTTGAAGTCAAGTTTTGAAAATTTTGAGTCGGTACCTTGGAGTAATCCATGCTTTTTCTTGAAAATATTTTCCTTCATTCGGATGTCATTGTCAATCCTTCTCTTTGGTTGTGGATCACATCGAGCCTGGTATTGTTTGCATTTTTTCATTCCATGGAGAATAATTTGAAATTTCGGGCGTAAAGGTGGGGTTTTCCCTTTCATTTTTATTTTTCCATAGTCATGAATGATGGGTGTATCTTCCCTATCAATTTTTCCCCAACATCCACGGGTAGTACGTGGACATCTGATTGGATGGGCGTACATGGCCATGTTTTGCAAGTAAGCCTGGAAGCCTCCACATGAAGTGGGCCAAATGGTGCAACTCTAAGGTCAACCAAGCCCAAGGAGGGCCCAAGGGATAGTCCTCAAATAAGTGCGCAGGCTTTCCACGTGTCCCAGGTCTGAAATGAAGATAGAACAAGCCTGAATCGGCTAAGTATGGAAGGTTTAGTGGATGGCGCCATGTGTCTCATCGGCACAACTTCAAGGGTCAAAGCCAAGGTGGTTCCCCAAACTTGTGCCAGCCCTCCATGTGTAGAGGTCGAAAAAAAAAGGGGATAGAGCCGGCCATTTAATTGACTAAGTATAAGAGGGTCGGTGGAAGCCTCCATGTGCCTCAATGGCATGCAACTTCAGAAGTGAGACCAAGGGACAGAACCCAAATGAGTGCCAACTCACCATGGTTAGAGTCGAAAGAAGAGAGAGAGTGGTCATTGAAGAGTCAGGACCCGGTGAAAAGGAGCCACGCATCAGCTCGGTGCCCTTTCAGGGGGTGAATCAAAGTGGAAACTCAAATGAGCACCAGCTCTCCATGTGTCTAGGGTCCAACAGAAGTCAAGTGGGTAGTAGGCCTGAATCGAATTGGCTAAGTATAAAAGAACCGGCGTAAGTCTCCACGTGTCTCTTTGTGCAACTTCAAAGGAAGAATCAAGAGTGGGTCCCAAGTGTGTGTGGGCTCGCCACGTGGTCATAGTCAAAGAAGGGGAGAGCGGCCATTGAATTGGCTAAGTATAGAAGGGTTTGTGGAAGCCTCCACATGTCGGCTCAAGTGTAACTTCAAAGGAAAAATGGAGGTAGGTCCCAAATGTGTTGAGCCTCCACATGTGTCAGGGTCAGACATATGGCCCCACCAAACAAAAGGGACTTAGTCAAAAACACAAAAATATTGAACTGGCCCATAAAGGGACACGTGGTCATGTTTCAAGTGAAGGTGGAAAGGTGGGCCCTTTTTGTGTTTTGATGCTTTGAAAAGTCAAAGTGGGAAAGTGGGCCATCAGAGTGATTTGGGAATTTTGGCTTTGTTTCCATTAAGGCGTAAAGTATAAAGTAAATGACTCTGCCATTGAAAATTCAAAGTGGGAAAGTGGGCCATCAGAGTGATTTGGGAATTTGGGCTTTGTTTCCATAAAGAGCTCAAAGTTATAAAGTGACCTGCCCCCGCTCATGCCAAGGGATAAAGTCAAATGTTGAGCCCGCATCAAAAGTCAAAGTGGGAGGTGGGTCGGTGGAGCAATTTGAGTTTTTGAGCCCACGTTGAAAAGAGGTAAAATTAAAAAAAGTGACCCGTGACTCCATCGCCACTCAAGTAAAGCCACGTGTCAAGCCCATATCAAAAGTGGGTGGGTGGGCCAAAATGTTCTGAAGTGCCATTTCTCTAAAAGGCACAAAATAAAAAGGCGTCCTCAGCCCACTTTAGTTTAAATCTCTCCCATGTGGATGGCTCAAATTCAAAGTTTGCAAAGGTAGGATGAATGGGCTGCGATTCAATGCATCTAGTTTTTGCCATGCATGGAAATGGAAATGGATGAGGCATTAGAGAAGTTAGACGTCGGTTTCTTGAATCAGTTTCATCATTTTTGTAACCAAATGTAACCATTCTTGGAAGCTATTTAATGGCTTCTCCATGCCATTGTTAGGGTTGGATCTGATACTCTGTAAAGGTAATAGATTCGAAGTAATAATCAATACAATTTTTTTTCACTTTCTTCCTCTGCTATTCCTTCTTTCCTTGTCTAAAATTTGGGAATCATCCATCTTTTATGATAAGAAACTTTGTGTTCTTGTTTATATGATTTCTGGAACTTTGTGTCTTGTGGAATTATATTGGTTATGAAAGTGAATGATTCTACTCTGCATCTCCTGGTTCAATACGTATAAGGTTATACTCTGCTATCTATATTTCTGAAGGTATTGTTATGTTCTTCCTCTCTCATCTCCTTAATTCTTCCATTCTTTCGTATTGATGATCTTTGGGCATAAAACATTTCAAAGTATCAAGGAATCCACACTTTGAAAGTTGGAACCTTTGTCATGGGTTTCATGAGAACTAGAATTATGTCCCAGGTTCTCTAGAATTTGAAGTTAAAATTCATCGTTTGCTCATTAGAGAATCTCTTGATTGTATTCAATTGCTCCAAGAGAGACAAGCTATCAAATTTCTCCCCAAATTGATTGTACAAGGATGTGTACAACTCATTCCAATTCCTAATTGAGCCTACTATTAAATTCCTAAACCATTACAAATCCTTTCCTCAAAGTGATGAAGCCAGAAGTTTAACTACCACATCCATTTCAGTAATTTCATAAATAACATAGTAATTTGTAATATCTGAATGTGATCAACTGAAGTATTGTGATTTTCTCCGATGAAGTATGGAAATTATTCAATGCCACAACGGGAATAGGATTTTGGGTTTCCAAGGAAAGCGAAATTCTACCTATAAAGTTTACAAATGAATTTTGAGGTGGCGAGTTGGTGATGAACCATTCGATAAGTCTCGAGAGCTCTAGTAGACTGCAATAAATTTATACCATGCGAGAGGTGTGGAGAGAGCTTTGTTTGGTGGAGATGGATATCTTTGAATCTATCTTCCTCTCATCTATCTACCTAGAGATAGCTATGCAAGTACTCAAATATGCCTTCTTCTCTTGTTCTAGACCGTGATTGTATCCTTCTCATAAATTAGGGACACTAAAATCACCAAGTCTATTGAAACTAGTTGATTGTTTGAATGAGTTGCAAGATGTGTCAAAACAAAACCTCCAAAGGCTAGAGCTTCACCAAGATACACATCAAAACTTGATAAAACTAGAAATATTGATTTCAAAGTCCCACCAAGTGTGCAAAAGCGGTGGAGCTCAAATATTCACCCATCCTAATTTACAAGAATCTAGGGTTTAAGACAACATGGGAATATCTCCAAGTTGTGGGAATCAAATTGAGACAGACATCCAGAGAAGTTCAGATTCCTCTACTTACTCCTAATGTTAAACTACTCCTAGGAATTGAAATGTAACTTTCTAGCTCTCTCTGTAACTTTCAAGGGACTAGAGTGAGATGGAGATGCATTAAACAAAAATCCTAATCTATAGAGTGATAGCACCAAAAATAAGGGGATGAACACTTAAGAAAGAGAGAATATGGAAGAAAAATATAATGAAGAGTACGAAATGAAATCCACATATCAAAATCGCGTCCACAATTCCACCTTCATGATGCACAAGAGACACAGTTCTACGAAACAACACATACAACACACTTGCGAATGAATGAGAGGCAATAGAGTGTAATAAAGCGATAGCTAGAATCAATCCACAAAACCAAATATTTTATTTTCGAAAGATCATTCACAAATCATCACGATAAAGCAATAAGATGCACGACATTTACAAAACTTAGATCCAAGGCATGCGACCCTTAGAACACTTGTGCAAGTATAAAATGATTCCTTTGCATTCCCAAAGTATCCAACATTAAAATTAGGCATCACTTTACAATATATATAAAAATGAAAGGAGGAGAGAAGAAAGAGAGGGAAATTTTAAATTTTCTTCCCACCAACTGATCAACTTCATTTAATTTATTTTCATGCTCTGAAAAAGGGGTTGAATGCCTCTAAAAATATAATTCCATGTGTCATGCCCTATAGGAGAAGGAATGAGCACCCATAAAGCATTAAATATGGGTGGTTAAGACAAGTGCCATTGCACCTATGCCTATTGAAGATGTTTTCTCAAGGTCACATCCATGATCACCTTTTAAATTTTAAGTTCAAACTCTATGCATAGATGAGGCCAACACCTTTCCATTGATATGAAATTTGCAAGGATCGGGCCAAGAATTTGAGAATTATGATGATCTTGCCTTACGTGGGAATTGTAGTTATCCATGGCTTTTCAAATTTAGCTTCATGTGGCTTTTGATTTCCACAAAGCTCTCTCACTCATGCCATGGATATGTATAATCCCTTGTGGTACTTTTCTTATGGCACAACTTGTTCCTTTTGATCAACGATGTCAACATATACTCCTCTTTACTCTGCGGCTTCAAACTATTTGCTTCATTCTACGGCATCGCGATGTAGCGTAAATTTCCATAACCTTTCGTGGATATATTCATATCTCTTCGGAACTTGTCATACTTCCATGGCATGCTTAACTTCTTCACGGCTTGAATAATTCTATCCTCAAACATCCACTAAGTCCATACTTGTGTAAGTTTCTCTAGTTTTGCAAGACGTGCAAAAATAGACAACAAAATTGTCAAAGGCTCCCTAGAAGGGTTAGGCGTATCCCACAAGTATGTTGCAGACCTTTGAAGGTGTTTTGACGTCCCATACTGAGTCACCAAATTTGATTGTTGGGTGTATCTAGATCTAGAGATTGAGTTGTAGACTTGTGAACAACATTTTCACCTATGGTAGTGCTTTGTATGCATGTTTAGACTTGCAAATGGAATTTTTATTAAGAGGTATTTTAGAACTATAAAGAGTTTCAAACAGCCCATACACACATTGAATATCCTTCTTGAGTTACTTTTTTGAGTCCCTTGGTATAATTATTTGCTACACTAAGATCGGTGACAATTTAGGGGTCACGGTGAAGATCTCCTTGATCCAACGTGGCCATATCTTATGTAAGTACTAAATATTAGGTTCATCCATCCCCACCTCCTTTTTGCTAAAAATATATTTTAGTAAAAGAGTGCATTTCAATATTTAGTGTAATTTCATTTAAAATAGTGCTTATTTACTAGAAATTATTATTGTAATAACTTTTGATCGATAGCTCAAAATCGAGTCCCATTTTTGCATAAAAAATAATTATTTTTTATTTCCCATGCATTAGACCTATTCATTTTGTAAATCACACTAAGATATAAAGTGACAAAACTATGGGATGGCTTCTAATATAGTTTCAAGAAGGGTACAATGTGTTTCCTCTTTTTCAGCACTTCTTTCTTTCCACACATTTCATTGTTTTTCTGCAAAAACTATCACAACTTTACTTTCTGCAGTAATGGATATAAGTACACTTAAACCAATTATACCTTTTAACTACCAAGAATGAAAATCAAAATGACCATTGTACTCAGGAGTAAAGGGTTTTACCTTATCACAACAAGGTTAGAAACTGAGCCTATTAAACCATGTAAATTACATAAATGGTGAAAGTTAAAACATTTATACAAGAAACCTTCCTTTGATATGATGTAAAGCCACCTCATATTGGATCTAACTGTAAGAGTAGGGTTGATTGATGTTCTTGTTAGAACCGATTGATTTGAAATATTTTGTAGTTTTGGATTCTCAAGACGTATTCCAAATAGAATATAGATCAAACAATGAGCTTGAAAGATGGTGATTTGATATGATATGGGTAGAATAATGGTATTAACAATTGATTCAAAAGTAATCGGATAAAATAACAATATAAACTTTCAAGCTTGTTGGTGGATTATTTTTAAAGGAAAGACCAATGATTTATAGTTGAAAAGGTGAATCCTCAAGCTAAGTTTAGATTGAGTTGATTTAGAGATAACTAAACATGACTGATTTGTTTAGTTGAGTTTCTAAATTGATTGAAGAGTTGAATTGTTGTTCTATATTTACATGGATGAGTCATTGTTGAGTTGGCAAGGGGTTGCACATGTTTTTTATTATTAATTCCATATCCTTTATTTTATTCACCCAAAAGTGTCGTGATTGATTTTGTTTTAGAAGGATGCGAACTAATTTATTATTTTCATGACTTGGGAGATATCTTCAATTAATTCGAATGCTTGATTTGATTTAAGTTAAACATATATTCTTGAGTTTAATAATAATATTTATCTTTAGTCACGACTTTTAGTCAAATTGAGTTGAGGAGATGGATAGGATTTGAGGATATTTAACTAATTTGATATTAAATTAGCTAAAGGGGTGATAGGGTGCAAATTATAATTAATTAAATTAACTATAGAGAAGAACAATGCATTCAATAAAAATGTTAATGGTTACGAGTGTGTATTGGTTATTTTGGGGTGTTACGGTGTAGCTTCCATAACCTATTCAACATTCTAAACATGGTATAGATTAATGGACCCCATTACTTAGTAATCAAAGGGTGATATTAGGTGAGACTTCCGGTAACATGCTAGCGATCGATGATGTATAAGCCTCACGTGATGTTTATGCCCACAAGTTAGGTAGCAAGGAATCCTCCCTTTCTCTAGAATATTTCCACCACCACCACCAATGCTCTGTCACTCTCTTTAGAATGTGACCAACACCACCACTAGCTATATCTATGTTTATAAAAATAAAATTAATATTTTCGCTTTAGTTCTTGCTCCTATTGGATTCACACTTAATTTGTCGACAATAGGTAGAGTGCATGGATGGGATCCTAATTAGAAAGACGCGTTGACGACATGGATCCATCCTCACCATCCATGTTGATAGCATGGTGATTAGTTGATATTTCATTATTTTGATTTCATGTATGTTTAAATGTAGAGACCAAAGGATCCTATGCAAAGACAAATATTCTATCACTTATTGGACATCCACCAATGCTAGTCATTTTCTATACTATTGAGAGCTTCCCAACCCACCAAAAAGTACTAAATAGTTTCAAATCCATGTTTTACAAAGATTCACACTTCGTAGGCATGGAAATCCTACACTAGGAAAACTCAACAACCGCAAATAGTGGGGCATTTCCAACTATATCAAATAAATTTGATGTCAATTTCCAACTAGAGTCTGACAAACAAGTTACAAGTGTTGATTAGGATACCTCTCTCAGAGGTTGTATCTTTAGTGTCTTGTTTGTATAGTGGTGTCCCCATCACCATTACCATCACCATCTTTCTCAAGAAACGCATTCATGATATTATTTTTGATTAAGTGGATACATTTTACTCAATATGTATTTGATCATATCCATCCCCAAAATATTTTCCTTATTTTTTCCTTGATATGGAATATATTTTAAGGCCTACACATATATACAAATATCCTCCCAGATTTGTCACCTCTCAAAAAATTACTCAAGCTTAAAATTGTAGGTGCTCAATTAAGAATATTTGTTCGTGTATCACCTATTTTCCCATAATTACTCAAAAACCAAAAGTGGGGATACAAAATGCTATAATAAATAAGCATTTTGATTGGTATCGAACCTAGTACTTATTGGATTTTTGGTCATTTTTTTCCCCATTTAATCACAAATTGTACTTATGTGAATAATGCAAGCGAAATGGAGATGCTATGGTGGACCACATATAACAAATTTTATTTAGGTTGGAACAATATGAGCCGAGGGAACAAATGCATGATATGCATGGTTTTAATTCCCCCTTTTTATTTCCAACTTTTCATTCATGTGTCATCCTTATCTAACAAATTAAATTTTGTCTAATAAAAACTTTGACGCCATAAAAAGTAAAATAAAATAGCAATCTATTTGCTGATAAAATATTCCTATTGCTTATATTTCCATCTGTTGGAGGGGCTTAATCATCAATGATTGTTCCTGCATTTCCTTCTTTTCTACAATTAATCAAGCTTAAAAGTGAATAGTCGAGCTCTGATGTATTATGAGCAACAACGAATTTTGATAGGTTTTGAACTTGGAACATATTAATTTTCACCATTTTTTTAATTTTGGCCCCTTTAAGTCCAAATTACACTCACATGAATAATGTTTGCGGGATTGAGACGATTAAGTCAAACATAAATAACATATATTTTTCGATAAGAATAATATGATCTAAGGAATAAGAGTGTGACATGTAGGTATTTTATTTCTATTTATTATTTCCAACATTCCATTTCAAGTCTACTTCTTTCCTATAAAATTAAATGTCACCCACTCTAAAACCTTGATTCCACGAAATTAAAAATAACAAATATTTATCGGTTTCAAACTCGAACCTATTGGATTTTGGCATTTTTATTTTTCACCATTTAAGTGAAAATTTCACTCATGTGAAGTATGCAAGTGAGATTGAGATGATACAATGGACCAAAAATACCATATGTTATTTAGATTGGAACATTTTGAGCCATAGAATAGATGCGTGACATGTAGAGTTTTAATTTCTACCTTTTAATTTCCAACTTTCTATTCATGTCTCGACCTTATCTAACAAGTTACACGTTATCCAATCAAAACCTTGACGCCATTAAAAGTTTTTATAAAAATAAAATCTTGATTTATGAATTAAATCTTGTTATCGCTCATATGTCCATCTATTGGACGGAGAAAATTATCAATGATTTTCCCTGCATTGTCTTCTTTCTTGCAGCTACTTGAGCTCAAAATTGAAAAGTGGGCCTACTGATGTCCTATAAGAAACAAGGAGTGCGACTATGTTTCAAACTTGGAACCTATTGAATTTTCACCTTTTCTATTTTGGCCACTTTAAGATCAAACTACAAGTTCACATTCAAATAATGCATGTGAGATTGAAATGAATCAATTAAACACAAATAACATTTTTTTTTTTTTGGTAAGAAAAATCTAATGTGGAATAAGCGGGACATGCAAATCACTCAAATTCTATTTTTTCAATTTCAACATTCCATTCATGTCTACTTCTTTTCTATCAAAGAAAATTCCATCCAATCAAAAACATCGATTCTATGATTTAAAAAAATCAAAGCTTTATCAATGTTGAACTTGAAACCTATTAGATTTTTGGAATTTTTAATTTTGCGGGCTATTTAAGCACAACTTGCACTCATGTGAAGTATGCAAGTGAGATCGAGATGATACAATGGACCAAAATAGAAAAATTTATTTAGGTTAGAACATTCTGAGTCATGGAATAGGTGGATGACATGCAAGGTCTTAAATCCCACCTTTTATTTCCATCTTTCCATTCATGTCTCCACCTTATCTAACAAATTGAATGTCATCCAATCAAAAACCTTGATGTCATAAAAGGTTTAAAAACACAAAAACAAAGCTCAATTGGTGGATGAAAGTTTTTGTTGCTCATATGTCCATCTACTTGAGGGGCTCAATTATCAATGATTATTCCTACATTGCATGCTTGTTTGCAGCTACTCAAGCTTAAAAATGAAAAGTGGTCTACAATGTGTTACAAGAAACAAGGAGTGTGGTTATGTTTCAAGCTTGGAAACTATTGAATTCTCTCTCTTTTTTAATTTTATTTTGGATCCTTCAAGTTTAAATTGCACTTACATGAATAGTGCACACGAGATTGAGACAATTAAGTTAAACACAAATAACAAATATTTTTGTGTTGGAACAATCCTATCTGTGAATAAGTGTAGGACATGCAAGTATTCAATTCCCAACTTTTTATTTCCAATGTTACATTCATGTGTACGTCTTGTATATTAAATTAAATTTAATCCAATAAAAAACCTTGATGCCATGAAATAATTTTTTTAGCAAAGCTTGGTTGACAAAAAAAAATCTACCTATCACTCATATGACCACCTAATTGAGGGGCTCAATTATCAATGATTGTTCGTGCGCGCCTATTCTCCTATAATTACTTTCAAGCTTACAAATGGCAAGGATGCTTGAAAGAGCTACAATAAATAAGCATTGGTTGGATTTTGAAACTAAAATCTTTTGGATTTTCCCCATTTTTGGTACTCTTTATGAGATTGAGTCAATAAAGTAAAGCATAAATAGCTTATTTTTTGGTAGGAACAATCTCATACGTGGAATAGGTGTCACTGATATGCTCATCCACTTGAGGGGCTTAATTATTGATGATTGTTAGTGCTTTTCCTATTTTCCAATGATTACTAACACTTATAATTGGATTTAGGAGGCTACAAAGTGCTACTAGAATCACGCATTCCAATTGGGTTTTGAACCCAAAACCTTTAGGATTTTCCCCATTTTTTTATTTTTGCCTCTTTAAGTGCAAAATCCCACTTTATGGCAAGCATTGGGTTGCTTTGAACCTGAGATCTATATGATTTTTGTCATTTATTATTTTAACCCCTTTAAACACAAATTGCACTCAAGTGGCAAATGTAAGTGAGCTAGAGACAATAGGACATACAAGTATTTAATTCATGCATTTTCATTTACAAGTTTTAATAACAAGTATACTAATGTGAATGACCGATTATGTGTAGCAATTACACTTGATTGAGTAGAAATGTTCATAGTCGATGTTTTGGGATATACGATTGAATGTGTGAAACTAGCGTTAATCCTTTCACGATAAAATTTAAGCTAAAAAAATTCACCAAAATCAAAAAATTGTAACAAAATACTTAGGCGTCAAAGCGACATAATAATTAGACATCAAAGCGACATTTTCCTTTTATTGGATGTAAGAGGTTATATTTAGAATTTTTCTTTTCCAGCTAAAAATATCAATTCAACAAGGACTCGATTGCATAAATTGTGTCGTTGCAGTTTTTAAAAGTAACTTGTAATTCCTTTGTTGCAGAAATGGCGGAAGCAATGATTGAGCAACGACTGCAAGAAATGGCAGAGCAGGGACTGCGTCCATTCGTTCACAGGCCCAGAAAACTTAGCAGAAAGGGCCCCCCTACTCTGCCTTCTGTACTCAATGAGCAGAGGACCCCTCCTCCTGCGCCTCCTCGTACGATTATAAAGATCAAGCTCAAGCGATCCCTTCCGCAATCTGAAGACATTTCGCAGCACCCATTGAAGATGTTTCACATTGCTGAATCTGGTTCGGCTTTGATGGAGACCATGGGTTCCGAAACCCTTGCAAAGGGTCTGAAAAACGGTTCAAATTCAGAAGAAATTGAAAAAGGTGATGAGTCTGGTTCTGCTATGACGGAGGAGATGGTTTCCAAAACCCTTGTGAAAGATCAGAAAAAGAGGGCTGGGAGGTGTCATGTAAAGGAGGGAGTCTCACGTTCCACCAGGTTCGACGCAGTTTTTCGCCATCTAAAAGCAGCCAACAAAAAGAAAACACCGCTGTATCAAATGACGAAATATGGTCATTAATTATTCCACAGAGCAGCAAAACATTGTTAGCAATGAGATTCTTTGTAGTTGAAATTCTTTACATGGCATAGATGTACATTGTTATTGAAATTATATTCTGAGGGGAGTTTTCCTGTATCCCCAATCGTTGACAGCCGTGGTGTAATTTTCAAAATTCTAAGGATTCTCAGGGCTAAAGAGGCCTTCAATACAAAGAAATCTTGTTTTATCATCTTGTTTTCTTTTTGTTGTTTTCTTGGATTCTCAGGCCTTTGTGTTCATTTTATTTTCCTTATGTTTTAATAATCATTATTTAATAAGTGTTCTGGTTATCTTCCCTGAAACTGCCATACTCGATATACCAAGCATAATATGAAAATGTTATTCACTAGTATATTTCCATATCCTCGGCTTTTGCAGTCCCCTGTTTGTCTGCTTTCAGTTTTATTACCTGTAAGTTCATGACGTCAAATGTAACTTCAGTTTTATAAGTAGACTATACTGTTTTTTGGGCAATGATGGTGTACGAGATTATCCTATCCTTACCAGCTACGGGTAAAAAATGTGTGAAAATATACCCCTTGTTTTCTACTTTGCTCATTTCTTTTCTTTTAGTTGATTCTTTTTCCTTTTTTCTTAAAGTAATCAGTAGACATTTTTGGATTTTGGGATGGTATGAATTCACCACTTTGAATATGACAGTCTTCATTAACTTTTTTAGGGCTAGTTAACTTACCAGCTTGCACGGAATTTTAGTAGTGTTATACATTTACCAGTGCACTTACATAGATTTACTTGCTATCATGGCAAAAAAATTTGGGTGCTGTGTGCTTTTAGCCACTTGGAACCAGACTCTATTTTTGTAACTTATTTTGTGTCATTGCTAGCATTGAATGATTGAATTCGTTTTCCTTCAACATGTAATTTTCATTAAACTGTTTTTCCTTTTGATCCAAGTGACATACCAATAGATGGCATCACATGAAGAATAATTTAAATGCATGCACACCTCTATATGCATGCATCCAGAATATATATCTGTTCCAACAGCCCTTATGTAAGCCAAACAATATTGCACATTGTGAGTTAAAATTATCTTCCTAAAATACATTGAAAGTTAGCAATTCAAATAACTAGTCAATTAATGTTTAACCCCTTATATTTTAACTTGCCACTACGTTGGATATTTTGGGATATCACCAACCCGAATGGAAAATATCCTCCTATCAAGATCTTGTCATCTTTAATTTGATAATCATATACAGTTCTATTTGGTTTTCCTTTCCATTCCATCATTAATCGTAATGCTTTAATTAAAATTCTATGTGGACGCTCTAATCTAATCATTGTCATAGTTTTCTAGACTTTGTTCATTGTGCTCAAGTTTTCCATCGAAACGGTCATGAATTCATAGCTTTTCCACTTCACTAAACATTTCATTAAATAGAATATTGAAGGGTTCATTGTGTTCAACTTGTAACTTGAGGAAGGGAAGTCTTGGTTAGAACCTCATATTTACTTGAACATTGATAAAGCCTTGGTTAGAGTTCCACGAGTTCCATATTTGCATAACAGGGGAATATACTTTATTTATTTATAGTTAATGGTAGTTATCTCCATCATTGAAATGTGCAAGTAGACCATTCAATTCAGAAATTGTATTGTCTAATCATTCATCATGGTTCCACTTTATGAAAGTACCGATAAATAAGGAATACGGTCGAAATGGAACCCCAAACAAATTTGATATAATGGAAACTTCTGCATACCTAAGAAATTTATAACGATTTTTTTTTCAAAAATTTCAAACCAATAACTGGGATATTAGGAATTAGACCGTGTAGTATGTTAGTAACCATTTGAGCCCCTGCCATCAAAACACTCTTCGACAAGAACAATGTATTTCTTAAGAAAAATTTCCAATGCAAGATGAAACGTTTCATCATCCATGTGGCCAATTCGCCACAAAAATATTTGGAAAACTATAGCTCCAAGAGTAGACTTGTGAGACAACTCATGCATTTGTTATTATTATAAGATGTCGTGCTTGTCAAATTTTGGTTAGCAATTTCAACGTAACCATATACTTCATTTGAAACTTAATTCAAATATTATTAACACAAATGGTACAGTTCTTTTTTCTAATATATGGTATTAGAATGGGTTCGTCTCTACCAATTTTGGTATTTAGCTAACAAGCCGCACTACCACTCAAACTACATTGCATTCATTTCTCATGTATTTTGAATATGGGAATTGAGTTAAAATGAAATTTTGAGGTGTATTATAAGAGTGAATAATTGTTTTTAGAATGGTGATATGTTTATACTATTTTAAATTTGTAAATATCATGATAGTATTTTTAATAAATAAAATATTCTTTTGAAGGTTAGAAATAGAGTTGAGATTCAATGTCTCTAGTGGATGTTTTTACCTATTTTAATCGTATTTTATATTTTACAAAATTCTCAATCCATCCTATTTGACTTGAAAGAACTTGGCAAAACCGTCATTGTCATTATGAATACATTCAATATAAATATAAGTGCAACATTACAGAGATCCCCGAAACTTAAGGACATTTGTAGATACGGTTAAGAAATAAATTTTTTTCAATTATTAAATAAAGAAAAATTATTTGACAAAATTGGATGGATTGTTTAAAACCTTTTAACATCGTAGATTTTTTTGTTTGACAGATGAGATCAACCATCAAATCTCAACCCTAGTTGGAAAGACCTTCCAAAACCTTGGAAGGAAGACTATTGATGACCAATAGGAGAGTTTATTTTTAAGTCATTTTTTCCATTGTTTAATTATTTATAACAATTAATAAATATTTTATTACTTTATTTATGATAGTCTTTTTTCATATTTTAATTTTTTTATGATATTAGTACTTTTATAGTTTAATAAGCTGAAAATTACTTATACTATACAAATATATGTCGACATTTAATTTAACGATTAGGAAATATATTTAATGTAACAATTAGGATATATTTTTTAATAGTAGATTTTAGATAATTAAAATTCTAATTATTGAAGTGTCAATTTTAAAACAATCAATGTGGTATAAAATGGATGTGAGTATGTTGAACAAATGAATATTAATTTTCTATACAATTAAATGATGGGTGTGTATATTTGTTTACATATATTAAATGTGAAAGTATTTTTTTATTTTATGGTTGCTTTTTTTTACAATTAAAAGAGAGAGAGAGTCTATTTTTAAGAATAATTGAATGTGAAGGCATTTTTTTGTGATTTAACGAGTTTGAATGTTTTGTATTTTATGCACTCTTTAGTTATGACTATTTCACCATAAATAGTATTTAATTTTATATTTTTGTATTTAATTTGCATGGGCTTTATTTAATTTGAATGTTTGACTAAACCTTTCGATAATTATTACGAATAATTAGAAATATTTTTATATATAATTTAGATATATTAGTTTGGATGTCTTTGTATTTAAATTGAATATTTGATTATATGTTTATGTGATTATTATGAATATTAAGAAATGTTTTGGATGTTTTTGTATAGAAACTTACTCTTCATCTTCAGTACCATTATATTCTAATGCACTATTTTTTCCTTTCCACTTATTTAACGTTCGTTTTGAATATCTTTTAACCATAATGGTGTATGCTCTCTTTCACTTGGTTTGTGCTACCTTGACTCCTTATAGTTCACTTATATCCTTGAAGTCTAAGTATTCCTCCATATTTGTGATCCAATCTACTAGATGTTTTGGTTCCAATCTCCTTGACAAAGACAAAATACCCATTTTTCTTCCTTAATTCATTTTCAAAATTTCTCTCAAGATTCACTCTTCACCAACATGACTACAACTTCTTCCTCATTTTCTTCGCCTCAAGTTGCTCCTTCATTATCCCTTTGAGCATCTTAAGCCATAAAGCTTCTTTGTCAATATTCTTCAACAACAACAAGCTTGGTCCTCACACCCCTCGGTTTATTCATAACTTGTTCTAAAGCACTCATAATCGTTACACCTCTATTAAAAACTCTTACTTGATGCATCTTTGTTTCTTGACTATTCACCTCATGGTTGGAAAATCACCAATCCTTGCACTCCTCTCAAATTCATTCCAATAGTTGTAACTATGATCTAATACCACTTGGTGTATGGATGGGTCAAACCAAAATAATATTACACCATTTATATAACTATCCACAATGAAACAGACTCAAGTCAACACAAATTTATCTATTAACTTGAAAATCCTTAATGGCATCTACAATATTATCTCTCTAAGGGGGATATTATAGAGCTATTTAAAAACTCTAGAATAATACAAAGGTGATGTATAGACTTGGGACTCCCACATGATTACTAGCTTTGGCTCTGGCTTTCTTCTTAATGAATTTCTCAGTGTTCTCAACACTTCAATTTGACTTCCAATTGAAGTGTTGCATCTTATTTTATATGTGCGTGTTCGCGCTCCTTCCTTAGTATAATATCCTTCCATAGACTTCTCCTCAACCCACTCGAATTCAAATTCAAAATTTTATCATTAATGGCATCTAACTACCCGGTGTAGAAGAATCTATGTCATCTTCTTAGTCAGTTGTTTGTCCCCTTGAAACATGGTCTTACCATTTATTTTTCCTACTCATTTATTGCTTCCTTAAGTTGTCCCTTTACAACCTCGAGTTTACTATGCAAGCGTTATGTTTCTTAGTTCCACACATTGACCGTCAAAAATATTTGTGCATTTTAATTTATCTATTGCACAATCCTCATATGCCACATGTGTGCTCCTTCAAAATTCATATGTTCCTTTATGTCGATAAAATATTGTGCACTATTGCATGCACCCTTCTTCGCAATCCAACTAGACATCAATTTAGCTACACACTTTGTATTTCAAACTATTACACAAAAACTTCAATTTAGCAGAATCACCAAAACATTATGTCATGCCTTCCTTTGTAAACCTTGTATGCACCAACACTTAAGCAAATATTATAAGTTATGTGGAATGCTAGTTTTCCGTGGTGCTTAGACAACAAAAATATTCAATAAAAATGGATTTAAAATATTCATAAAGACATAAAAATAGCATTCAAATTTGCACAATACAAAGTCAAAATATGTGATGCGCGTGAAAAATTTAATGGGCGTGGAATCATCTCAATTCACAGATTGTTATAGTTGTTTAGATTTTGTTCATTGTGCTCAACTTTTCATTCTGAACGCTCATGAATTTATAAGTTTTCCACTTCTCTAAGCATTTCATTTGGCTCTTCCTTTACATAAAACATGAGGGGGGGGAAGCCTTTGTTAGAACCTCATATTTACATCAAACTTTGACAAACATGTGAGATATTCGAGTAGAGCATTCAATTCTGTATAGATAGCTGGTGTTACTGTCATGAAAATTGGAAATAATAATTTGGAAAAGAAGCCATGAGCAAGTCTTCAAACTAAAAAAACATCGTATTGATTCTCGGGTGTAAAATCAATATCGATGGTGGCATATTATAAACCTAGATTAAGGAAGACTATTGATAACCAGTAGAAGTGTCAATATTAAAACAATCAATGTAGCATAAATGGATGTGAGTATAGATTAAGCAAAGAAACTAAACCATCTTCAATGATTGGAGCTTAGGCGAGAGAAACCATTAAACTATGTAATCTCGTGCCCAATTTGACACCTTTATTTGTGCTCAATAAAAATGGATGTATGTTAAACAAATGAATATAGATTTTCTATACAATTAAATGAAGGGTGTGTGTATTTGTTTACATATATTAAATGTGATAGTATTTCTTTGATTTTATGGTTGCTTTTTTTTAACAATTAAACGAGGGAGAGTACTCTATTTTTTAAGAAATATTGAATGTGATGGCAATTTTTTTGTGATTGAAAAGTTTGAATGTTTTGTATTTTATACACTCTTTAGATATGACTATTTCACTACAAATAGTATTTAATTTGGATGTTTTTTATTTAATTTGAATATTTGACTATACATTTCTATAATTATTATGAATTACTAGATATATTTTTATATATCGTTTAAATATATTACTTTGGATGTCTTTGCATTTAATTTGAATATTTGATTATATGTTTATATGATTATTATGAATATTTAGAAATGTTTTGGATGTTTTTTTATAGAAAATTACTCTTCATCTTCATTGCCATTATGTCCTAATGCACTATTTTGTCCTTTCCACTTATTTAACGTTCGTTTTGAATCTCTTTCAACTTGGTTTGTGCTACATTGACTCTTTATAGTTCCTTGATATCCTCAAAGTCAAAGTATTCCTCCATATTTATGATCCTATCTACTAAATTTTTGGTTCCAATCTCCTTGAGAAAGACAAAATGTCCCATTTTCTTCATTGACCCATTTTCAAATTTACTCTCAAGATTCGCTCTTCACCAATATCTACAACTTATTCCTCATTTTCTTCACCCCATTTTGCTCCTTCATTATCCCTTTGAGAATCTTATGCCATAAAGCCTCTTTGTCAATATTCTTCAACAACAACAACCCCTGGTCCTCACACCCCTTAGTTCATTCATAACTTGTTCTAAAACACCCATAATCGTTGCCCCTCCATTAACAATCTGTTACTCGTGACATCTTTGTTTCTTGACTATTCACCTCATGGTTGGGAAATTACAAAGCGTCACACTCCTCTCAAATTCATTCCAATAGTTGTAACTATGCTCTAATACCACTTGGTGCATGGATGAATCAAACAAAAATAATATTACACCATTTATGGAGCTTTAAACAATGAAATAGACTTAAGATAACACAATTTTCTCTATTAACTTGAAAATCCTTAATAATGTCTACAATATTATCTCTCTAAGGGGGATATTATAGAGTTATATAAATACTCTAGAATAATACAAAGGTGGTGTATACACTTGGGACTCCCACACGAGTACTAGCTCTAGCTCGGATTTCTCCTTAATGAACTTCTCAGCCTTCTCAACACTTGAATTTGACTTCCAATTGAAGTGTTGCATCTTATTTTATATGCGCTTGTTCGTGCTCCTTCCTTATTATAATATCCTTTAATAGACTTCTCCTCATCCCACTCGAATTCAAATTCAAATTTTATTCATTAATGGCATCCAACTACCTTAGTCTAGAAGAATCCATGTCATCTTCTTTATTGCTTCCTTAAGTTGTCTCATTGTACACTCAGTTTACTGTGCAATTGTTCTATTTCTTAGTTGGACACATGTTGACCTTCAAAAATATTTGTGCATTTTAATTTATCTATAGCACAATCCTCATATGCCACCTGCGTGCTCCTTCAAAATTCTTATGTGCCTTTCCGTCAATAAAACATTGTGCACTATTGCACGCACCCTTCTTCGCAATTGAATTAGACATCATTTTAGTTAGACACTTTGTACTTCAAACCATTAGACAAAAACTTCCGCGCAATCACCAAAACACTCTGTCATTCCTTCCTTTGTCAACCTTGCACGCACCAACACTCAAGCAGATATTATATGTTATGCAGAATTCTATTTTTCTCGTGGTGCTCCTATAGCAACAGTATTCAATAAAAATGGATTTAAAATATTCATAGAGACATAAAAATAACATTCAAATTTGCACAATACAAATTTAAAATATGTGAGTGCATGTGAAAACTTTAGCAGGTGTGGAATAATCTCAATTCATAGATTGTTATAGTTCTTTAGACTCTGTTTCATTGTGCTCAACTTTTCAGTCTGAACGCTCATGAATTTTGGCTTTTCCTTTACATTTTTTTGGCTCTTCCTTTACATCAACGTGACGGGGGGGAAGCCTTTGTTAGAACCTCATTATATTTACATCAAACTTTGACAAAAAGGTGAGATGTTCAGGTGGAGCTTTCAATTCTATATAGATAGCTGGTGTTACTGTCATGAGCAAACTGGAAACAATAATTTGGAAAAGAACGACTTGAAAATGTTACCACCAGGAGTAAGTCTTCAAACTAAAATAACACCGCATTGATTCTCTGGTGTAAAATCAATATCGATGGTGGCATATTATAAACCTAGATTGGATGGAAGTTTTTAGAGATTTAGAATGGCCCTCTTTTTCAAATATTTCAAGCAAGATGTATAAATGTAAGATGACAATCGTGATATTATTAGGAATTAGGAATTAGGAATTAGAACCTAATATTGTTAGGTGGAACATTAGTAAACACTTGGGTCTGTCTCTATTAATTTTTGTATGTTCTTTTGGGCCACTCAGACCAAACTAAATGTATTTTTTTTTCATTTTACTATGTTCTCTTGTCTTTCTCTTGTGTATTTTGGGTAAATTGTATTATCAAATTTTCTTGTTTACGACCCCTTTTCCATTTTCATTTGAATTGGTGTTGTAAAATCCCCAAGAAGATGACAAGTACACAAAAATTGAAAACATTAATTTTTTATTAATTTTTTTATAAATTATCTTTAATAAAAAAATTGATGAAAAAGATCTTATATAACATTAAATAGAACAGGATACAATAATTTTCCAACAAAAAAGCGGGATGTATGAGAGTACACATCAAAAATCACGAACAAACGAACACACTAGGAAATGCCTAGGAAAACATCAAAGCATTACATCATCAAAAAACAAGACGAGACTAAGCAGTAGTCACAAACATGCCAGTGGAGGGGGATCACGATCATCTGGCCAACCAGAGCCGTGAAAATCCTTGCCAGTGTCTGGAAACTCCCATCCTTAGCCCAAAGGGCCTTCTTCCTTCTCAGAGACATCATGAGTTGGGAGAAATGGCCATAACATATCAAGGAAACTTGTCAAAAAGTGACAGAGGCAGAGGTGGCAGGCTCCACCCGTCCTAGGTAATTGGCTCAAGATGCGGCTACAAGCCCAACCGATTTGGCGAAAGTGGTGGGGAAGCCCCACCCTTGTTGGCAAGCTAGAGAGAGGATCTGTGGTTGATCGCATAGATATCGGTGAGCATGGTGAAAGAGTGTCCTTAGGAGTGACTACGACACCTCCTCGAGGATGGCCACCATGAGGTGGAGAGCACCAAGGAGGAGAAGGTGGCTCCCGAGCAATGTTACATGGGGTGTCACCCTAATGCTGAAGAAGAGTTTGCAAATGCTCCACCTCTAGGGCCACTTCATTGGATTGGACTTGAATCTATAGTAGCACATTGGAAATAACCATTGATTTATTATAAATGGTAAAATGATGATCAACCTAAGTATTATTAAACAAAAATCATTGTGTTCTTTCTATAACCAAATAAAAATTTCCCCTTTGAAAGCATGCCAAATCTAGGTGAAAATATGAGGAAATTTGGGGCTATCTCCTAAAATAATATGGTGTTAGGTGAAATACTCTAGCCTAAGAGGGATAAAAAATGAATGAGTCTAATTCTAGGCTCATTGTGCTTGGAACAATACCATAATAGATGCGGAAGAGTTTCTAAGTGCCCATGAAGGGACATTTAGGAGCTTGGACACCAATTTGAACCATTTGGGTGCCAATAGGGAGGCCATTATGCAAAATGCTCCACAAAATGTATATTCTTAGGCTTCACATATAAGGACCAGATCAGTGTCAAACCTCCTTCTCCAACAGGAAGGAGAAGAGTGAAGCCCCCACCTAGAATTGAGTTTTTCAACCATGGAAAAATGTGGAAAGAGAAAATGGTAACCCTTACATCGGCTGCATAATTCTAGAAAGGGGTGTCCACATACCACTTCGACTCAGTCCACCATGAATGGGATGGAAGCACAATGAACTTATGTACAATAGAATCGGGGACCGCCCTAATGATTTCATGTATACTAGCATGATCCTGGGTGGTTAGTTGGTATGTAGCACAAAGCTCATGCCAAGAGTATCAAGAAAGATTCTCTTGGTAGAAAATATCTTGAATAGACTGACTCCACACTAGAAGAGGTTGAGCACCAAAATTTTAGATACTTATACAAGACATCAATCTTGGGCTTGAATGACAGTGACCACCACAAGGATTTTTGGTTGAAGGAAAGGCCATTACGAAATCCATTTCCTTTCCATTGGAAGCACGGTTGATATGTTCCCATGTTTTCCAAATACTTTTAATCACAAAGGTGCCAATAACTTTAACATGCAAGGAGCAATGAGAAGATTAAAAACCCTAGGCCTTTCAAAGCGAGACAACCATAGGGGAGCCCTCAAAGCAATACCATGTCAGTAACAACACTTTCCAAGTTTCTTTACCTTTAACCCATCATATAATCCATTTCGCACAAATTTCATGCCCTTGTTGGAGGATGTCGAAGAGAGCCATCCCTCCATATTCACAGGAAAGCAAGTAGATTTCCCAAGCAACTCAATGAAACCCTTTTCCGATGAGACATTGGTCCATAGAAATTCTTTAAGAATTTTTTATGATTTCTGCACAAAGGATTTGGATGGCACCCAATAAGATGAAGAGTACACATGCGTGGCTGCAAGGATTTTAGAACACAACTGGAATTTCCCCATAAAGGAGAGAGGTTTGGTATTCCAATATTCCAATTTATTGGCAACCCGTTAAATCATGTACTACCAAAGCTCCATTGGAAAAGCTAGAAGGAAAAGGGAATACCAAGAAATTTAAACATCTCACCATGGATAAGAAGTTTCCAATCAAAAGAGGCCAACTAAGGGGGCACAGGGAGGAAGATTTCCTATAGCACTTTGTTTTCTATCATTGAATGGAAGAACTGGAATCTAAGAAAAATCTATATCTAAGTAATTCATGGAATTGTGGATGTTGCCTTCCTCCTTGATAAGGGTGAGAAAGGAGTCTTATGCAAAGTGGACACTAAGAAATTGTAATCTTTCCACAGAAGGCAATGAAATCCCCTTAACAAGCCCTTACGATTTGTCATGGGTAAGTAGATAACAAAAAACTTCCACCACGAGAACATACATCATGACAACAAGTGGGCAACCTTAATGAGATAGAACGAAAACATCTAAAAGACTCAAAACTATGGCCATTAATGGTGATTTGGGTTGATGCATTAGTGAACAACATGTAGACTGACTGGAAAAAAATAGGGCCAAAACCCAATCCCTACAGCATGGTGAAAATAAACAGCCATTCAATACGATTATAAGCTTTTTCGAAATCAATTTTAATAAACATGGCAGATTGGTCAAATCTGCGAGCCCATTCCATGCTTTCCCAAATGGCAACGATGTTGTCAAGAATGAAATTCCCTTGAATGAACCTAATTTTCTCTTGTTATATTATGGTGGGAAGGATATGATGCACCCAAATAGCACGGGCCTTAGCGATGATCTTATGTGAAACACTGAGCAAGGTAACATGTTTGCCGTTAGTAATCTTCTCAGGGTCACCTAATTTAGGAATGAATTTGATGTTTCCTTTATTGATGTGCATTCCCACCTACTGGTTTTCAAAACCTTCGAGGTAAACTGATGAAGATTCAAGCCAAACTGTATATCGAGAACGATTTGTAGAACTAGGAAGTTTTCACACATGAGGGCTCTATCATTAGCCATTTACATGGTTGATTTATGTAGGTCTTCAATGGAGAGCATTCAATCACATGGCACTTTTTGTGCAGAGTGATTTTTTAATGCATAGCTACTAAGCATTGGTCCAGGGATATTTGATGCTCCTCAAAAGGGACCTGAGCTTGGAAGACCAACTTGTAATGATTGAAAAAGGTTGGAAGAATACGCTAAGGATCTAAGACCCCAACATCACCATCTCGAATGGCTTGAATTTTACGAGAAGGTGTTTGGCTCTTAAGAAAAGAAAAAATCCTTAGAAACACGATCCCCCACTTTGAGCCAATGCGGTCAAGCACAAATTTGAGCACCCCGAGTGCATTGTAATTAGATGTGATTCGGATCTTCTAACGGATCTTTGCCTCTTGGAGTTACATAATTTTAGAGAAGGGATTCCTTTCCAGTGCCACCACCACTCGGCTAAGAGTGGAGTACATGGAAAAGTCTGAGATGTGTCTTATCTAAGCTAAGCTGGTAGTCATAGATTTTGAGGAAGTTGGTCATCCAAGTCAGGGCATCCTCCCACCACCGAATCTAGTCGGCTTGTAGGGGTGGATGATAATGCTGACAGTGACGTGGCCATGGAATTAAATTCCACACCTCCTAATGTGATTAAGGGTGAGACCATGTTCCATCAAGGAAATATTGAGAAAAAATTGGCCTTTGTGACAAAGGGGGCACCTATCATGTAGTGATACAAAATCGTATGGGGAGTGGTCGGAAAGGACAAAATCTAGCATAACCTCCACATAGAGAGAATAAATGTTTTCAAACTCAAAGTAGTCCTGAGTAGACATCATGGCATGATTGAGCCGTTTGAGGACCCGATTTGATTTTCCTCGAGAGATTAGACCAAGTGAACCAAGCTTCAAAGGTGGGAGTGTGAGAGGCATTTGGGTCATAGAACTCAAATCTGTTGTGCATATAGAACCATGCCTATCTTTTTGCTAGTTGTCCATCTCGTAGGAAGGTGCCCACCTTTTTCCATGGGTAGCTCAACCATATTAAAGTCGCCACATATGACCTTATATGCATCGGGAATGGTATTTATTCTTCAATTATTACATAATTAGAAATTTTATACTACACCATTGAATTAATCCAAGGATTTATTTAGTTGAATTGGTAGTGTAGAATGAAATTAATAAATTATTTTTCAATTATTATGTGACCTGCAGTGTGATAATTAAGGAAAGGATTGTGTTTTGTATCAAGGGAAGGTGAAACCAAGGATAGATATTGTCATGATAGATGTGGGAGACATATTGGGGGTTAAGCAATATAGGAACTCCCTCGAGAGGTGTAGATGAGTAGGGGTTGATGTATGAGAAAAATCACATCATTTTGTGGAATTTTTATGATATGCTAGTGCAAATCCCTAATGATATTTTGGAATGTATGTAAATAAGCAGATATAGGAGTACCCATAGAAGTGGTATGCATTATTGTATAGAGTGTAATGGGATCAAAAAGATGAGCCATAAGATGATGTGCATCGATAGGAGGCATAAACTCTAAAGTGGAGCCTAGAGGTTGAGTATCTCGGGTAGTGTAAATGTGGTTATGAAACTCGGGTAGTGTAGAATCATTAGATATAAATTCATAATTTTTCAAGTGATTCATTTGAAGGCCATAATTGTGGTGACATTTTGAAGTGGAATGGCATATGCCCCCAACATCATGGCTATATTGAATGTAGTCATGGAAGGAAGAGTTTGAGAAATAGTAGGACATATGATATTGAGGATTGATCTTTATGTCAAGTAATAGAATGTATGGCAATAGTAGTTGGTGATGAACCCAAGAAATAGTGTATTTTATCTAATATTTGACATTCTTTTTCTCTACATATATAAATTGGATCTAAGTGTAATATCTAAACTTATGGTTTATTTAGGATGAAATAGAGAGTATATGTCATGGTTATTTCTTTAAAATTCATTGTTATCTTTCTATTCATCATTTCTAATTATTATTGGGGAAAATATGTCAATTTTTGCATATGTAATCCATACTTTGCTATCATTTTTGAATAAGGCATTTTGAGCACTAAGTACCAGCTACAAACCACCTTGGAGGATCTTAAAATATCTCATATCATTTGATTCAATAAAATATGATTTATTTTATATGAATCTAAATGTCTTAATGAACGCTATTGCAAATAAAATACACCTTTGAAATATGAATGCTAAAAATTTATTTGATTTTATAAATGAAAGGAACTAAGGGGGATAAAACATTTACCTTGATTTACACTTACCTCATAATGAATCGTGACTAAGCAATGTGATGCAATAGCATAACAGACCATTGTAACAAACCACATAAAAGTGTAATAGATGTGGAACCATTTGGACTTAGACACCCTAGTCCTAGTTAAGGCGCATGGAGTCTCGTAGAAAAGTTGGAATCTAATTTTGATATGGTTAGGGCTTCGCACTTGTTTTCATTTTGTCACGTGTATGTCACACTGGATCATCGAGGTACCAATAAATATGCAATGAAGAATGCACCTATAAAACCCTCAAATAGACATCAAATTCTTAAAAAAAAGATGCAAAATGAGTGGTCGATTGTCTCAACCACCACAATGGTGGACTTACAACCGAGAATTGCACTACATCTAAAACACAATTCAGTTCTATGTGCTTTTGTGTACAATAGTGCTCTTAGGTTGCCCTCGTGCCAATGATGTCAAGATAGCGGGAAATAACTAGATAAAATTACAAATGTGTGGATGGAGTTGAATGAATTACCCTTCGTATGCAAAGTGTGTATGCATAATAATGGCCCAAATTCAATCCCTTTCTCTATGTAGATAGATATACCTTGATAAGAATAGTCCTCCCATATAATGGTATGTATTTTTTTTTTATATAGGGATCTCTTGTTTGAATTTCAACACTAATGACCCAACATGCTTGACTAATACCTTGGGAAATGAGAGGAAAACCAAAAATACCGACTTGATATGTCAAAAATAAAATCAAATACAAAGAGGCAAAGGGCACCCATGATGGATATGAGTGCGGGGATGGAATATGTGGGGGATGAGACAAACTAGTTAGGCAATCTAATGTCTTCAATACGCACTAGTGGAATTTGTGAATCTAAGGCAAAGAAGGCCCTCCTAATGTGAACTGGTGTGATAGATCGATCGGCAAGGATGACTGCTCGAAGGCTCAATCAATATCGAGCTCTGGCGTGATTCGATCTATAGGTTGTGGAATACGTGGAAAATGACCTAGGATAGTTTCGTGTATGTCTCAGAGAAGGTCATAGAGTGGATGATGGATATAGTTGACTCTATGGGTGATTCTCTGGCCTAGTCAGAACTCCTTAGCTTTGTTAGCTCTTTGTGTCTAGTAAGGATAAGCTGTTTGATGATGATAGGTGGAAGTGGAGTAGATCGAATACTAGTGTGCGTAGGCGGTGTCTCATGTCGATTACTTACGGATTCGTTGGGTTGTGGGATTTGTGGATCATGAACCGTAGACTCTTGGTTGTTGCGGTCTGCTTTATGGTCATGTATGGAATCAGTCCCTAATCCCTAGTATCCAATAATCATATGCTTTCTCAGCTTCTATATTCAAAATTAATAGTTGTGTGATCTTCTCAGAGTACCTCACAGGCGTTCTTGCAACCTGAATTCTTAGGCTAGTATCTATGTCTGTGAGAATGTCTCCTGCGTCTGGTTGTGGGACCAAAGGATCACAACCAAACGTTTTCTCTCTTTGAAGCCCCCTTCTGAGTCATGCGGGATGTTTCTAGGGTAATCTGTAGTTTGGTTGATTTGACCAAAGCGTGTGTGCTTGGTCGTCTTCTATGTTTAATCCCCGCTCATTTGGGAATTGATTTGTTGTAAGCTTACCGTTGTTGGAAGACTTGGATCCTAAGATTTTGATCTATATCGAGTTATTGCTTTGTGATGAGATTGGGTTGGGCACGATTGGCTCGAATACGTATTCTCTGGGCTCCTAGGTCCGTGATTGTCATAAAAAAGTAATAATGTAAAACTAAGCTTTATGCAAAATGAAATTTAACTACGTGAATATATCTATAGCATATATGATTTTCTCTCTTTTTTGTATTTTACGATGAACTTTTATGAAGGAATTTAAAAAAGCAACTACTTTAACATATCTAGAATTTGACAATTAATCTAATGATGAAATTAAAACAAACAAGATAACCAGAGTGTAGCTATTTTTATGCAATGCAATTGTGAATCTATTCTAAACAATGAAATAATTGACTTAATCTATTTTGAGGCTCTCGATCCTACCTCGAAGTGAGGAGTGAATCATAGTTTCTCGAAACTATCAATCCCCATGACTTCCTGGCAATATCGAGAGTAGAATTAAGCTGAAATAAAGTGATTGGCTACTTTATTTGATATGTTTCTAACTAGAACTTTGAAAGCTAGAACCTGGATTACGAGAACAGTGGCGAATCCGATGGTGTGTGTGATCTTGTCCCCTCAGTGTGATCTCCTCGTTCCTTCGTGTTCACGTGGATCCAGAAAAGCGTGTAATGCTAGCATCAACAGAAGTAGATATTGGGACAAAGGCAGCTCAGATATACGGAGAATACAATGCGAGTAGGAGAGGGATAGCGCAAGAGTACAGAGCTTGGCTTATGTAATTCCTAGCGGGATTTATTGCGAGTCATGCAACATGAAACGTCAGAACCTGAAACTATCTGTTTGAAGAAAAAAACCTGCAACTTTAATGGCTTCCTATTGAAAACAAACTATTCTACTCGATGGATTGGATAAAATGATAACAAACACTTGCACAAGATGGATATGTGGCTTCTAACAGCAAAACAATACTAACTAGGCATGCGATGAAAGAAACTAAGAACTCTAAGCAAAATGAAAACTAAATCTATTGCGAAAGAGAAATTCGAGAGGCAAATTTGAGGGCCATTTGCTTGAGCACAAGCCAACTATTTATAGCATTTGCATTTACCCAAGGTAAAAACCAAATAGAACTCTTAAACTATAAACAATGGCAAAACACTATTCTAGGGAACCAGAATCATAAATGCAAGCTTATGGCGGTGAAAGAAAGCTGGTAAAATGTTGAAATTACGTGAGTCGTGTTAAAAGAGCTTTACGGAAAATGCGTAAGGAGGACCCCTGAGCGAGGGGCGGCGATTTGAGGACCGCCGCCCTGTTCGGGCGGCGGTCATGAGACCGCCGCCCAGGCAGGGTGGCGGTTTCGTCACTGAAGAGAAAAAGGCCAAGAAAAGAGGGGAAAAGGGAAAAAAAAAGCACACGGGGGCTAAGCGGGGCATGCGGGATGTTAACGCACACTTGGAGAGTCTTTTCTGGATCGAACACCTTGCGAGGAGACTGTATCATCA
Source organism: Taxus wallichiana var. yunnanensis (assembly GCA_018340775.1). Taxonomy (NCBI): domain Eukaryota; kingdom Viridiplantae; phylum Streptophyta; class Pinopsida; order Cupressales; family Taxaceae; genus Taxus; species Taxus wallichiana. The sequence goes on along the minus strand of CM031242.1, from coordinate 850,015,019 downwards.
TTGGGGCACGTGTTACGTTGTTTGGCGTAGTACGGTGATACCTTACAATTTTGGAGTACGTACATATTGCCCCCTCGGAGAAGCGTTTTAGCCATGAAGAGGCGTAAAGCGGTGGGTCAGTATGGCGGTCCCGAAATGGGAAGTTAGAAGTTATACGATACGTCCGTGTGTTGAAATGACGCCGTCAAAATTCCCTACTACTACTGCAAAAATGAAAAGAGAACTCAAGTGCAGATAGACACAATAGTTTGGAAAATAAACGCTAAAATAATAGGAAATGAGAACGTACCATTTGTGTGGGGATAAGAACTTACCTCCGTCGGTGCTCCAAACCTGTGAAAAAGGCATTTAAAATGAATCAGGGTGTTATATATATGAAAGTGGGCCCATTTTCCTATTCATTTGCGTGAGTTGATTTGATTGATTTTGAGCTCTGGAACCCACGGTGACGGTTTCTTGCGTGAGTAGAGTCAAAACGTCCGTGACGGGATAGTGATCATGCCTCATGAGCGGAACATCGACCGCGAGATCACAGGTTAGTTTTCTTCAATTTATCCTTTTTACCCCCTTAATTTTGAAATGCTAAAATCTTTGTCATGGGGGGTAATTTTTGAAAATGTTAGTGTTAAAAGGTCCATCTAGGGGGGGCGCCTATTGGGTAGGCTTTGTTTTTAGGTAAAATGGTTGTTTTTAGTGCATTTTTAGGCTTTTTAGGTTTAAAAACCCGCGTGGGTTTTCGGGCCACGACCGCCGCCCTGCCCAGGGCGGCGGTTACACGACCGCCGCCCTGTTCAGGGTGGCGGTTACATGACCGCCGCCCTTAAGGCGGCGGTTACAAAACCGCCTCCCTGCTCAGGGCGGCGGTTTTGCACAGAATGCCAAAAGAACATCTGTTTGAGATTGTTTTTGCATTTTTAGCATTTCTACATGTTTTCATGATTTTTCCAGTATTATTCGGATGCTAACTTGCTCTGTTTTGTGTGTTTTTGGGTGTATGTAGGCGAGAGAGGAGTATATTCGGTGGAGCCGAGAGAGGAGTGTGAGTGGCTCCCAGGAGTGTTAGATGCCCTCTCACAGGATGAGGAGGATACTCTTCAGAGGGCTGGTATACTGCGTATATCACGCGTGCCCCACGTTGCTCCTTCCAGTCACATTCTTTGTGACTTGTTCTCATATTGGGATGTTGATCGGAACACCTTCCGATTACCAGGGTCGCGGTGAGTGGACCATCACTTTAGAGGATGTTTATCGCATTACAGGGGTCCCGATCATTGGGAGCGTCTCACCCTTGAGGCAGCGAGTTCACGGGCCGAGATAGCATAGTGGGCTACACTATATGGGAGATGCGAGTCATCTCCATGGGGTCGAAGAAGGGGGTTAGAGTTTGATCTATTCCTAGTTTTCCCATCCCCTACTTGCCGAGGCTATTATGGGGATCCTTGCCTCGAGGCGATCGGGGGGGACAAGGGAGGAGACACATTGTTATATTGTTGGTCCCCATTATTGCACGAGATAGAGGGACATGGCCGGATATATGCAGGGAGCGAGACATGCCAGGACCACCTACCATGATTTATACGGGGTAGTCCATTTACGGGGCGAGTCCTTGAGCCACCCGACCCTAGTCATGAGTTGGGTCTATGAGCACTTCATCCCCTATGGGCGAGAGGTGTAGAGGTGGCAGATCCCGGAGGCTGTGAGGGCAGCTAGATGGACGAGATATGTCGGTGCTCGAGCACCTCATCGGCCGATTGCTTCTCGACCACTGCTGACATGGAGGCCACACCGTATCAGACTATGGCAGGTATATGGGGCGAGGAGGCTCTTACTTTGATCTCCTGCTCCACCACAGGGCAGCTTATTGATAGAGTGGGGCGAGTGGAGATACACCCCTTTGGCCGAGTTCCTCAGTAGTTTGGCCTACCCTATATGGGCATGCTTCCCCAGTAGCGCCAGTATATAGATCAGTCAGAGAGGCCAGAGGGGGCCTAGAGGCCGGGGTTGGACAGTGGTTACTCCTGGCATTCCTATTGCGGCCAGGAGGGTAGTACGTGCCAGAGGGAGAGCCGGTGCGCCTCAGGCACCCTTGCTTCAGATTTGCGGGTCTGCCCATAGCAGCGATGACCCCATTGACATAGACTCTGAGTCTGAGGAGTTTACAGGGGGAGAGATAGAGGAGGACAGCGATCTGAGTGGCATGACACTCGGGATATTATGCGGCGAGAGAGGGCGAGCAGCGAGTGAGAGAGAGTGACTCTGGTTTCAGAGGAGCCACTCTCCCAGGGCCATGGCGGGGAGGATGAGTCCGTTGTGGGGCGCTACGTTGCTCCAGTCACAGGAGCAGCCCCTCAGTCAGCGGCGGCATCCGTGGCAGGTGCTGATCCTATAGATCCATCCTGGAGGCCCAGTGATCGAGTAAGTTACCCTCTCTCCTTTTAATGTTTGTTTTTAGTTAGGATCTCCTTAGTTGCTATCTCTCCTTTTGTTTTATCTTGTATTTCTAATCTCTTGTTTGGTTTCTAATTTGTTTTCTCCTTTGTTTGCAGAGACTGCCGATGAGTGGCGGGACTTGATTCGTAGGGTATGTACTGATACCCTGATGATCCCCATGGAGAGGACCCGTGAGAGTTGTCTGTAGATCTTTGGGAGCCCTCGGTGGTGGTAGACACTGCGACATCTTTTTCCCGATCGGCATGTGGCCAGGATGGTATCGACTCTCGCACGGAGCTAGCGGGGTATAGGACGGCCGAGCGCTTGATGAGGAGCCATTCTCGTGGTGAGACTGGCTGCCCCTCGGGATCCTGAGCCCTCCGTGCACTCAGAGCGCCGGCGTAGCCGGAGTCCTAGGCGTGGGCGTGCGCCTTCAGAGGGGTCTCGTAGGGATTGAGAAGCCACTTGGCTCTCTAGATTTTGTATGATACATTCTTTTGTATATCCGGGCTCTTTGAGCGTTTTGACCATGCTTAGTGCATGATGGCATTGTACAGAAACTTTGATCATATATATATATATATATTCTTTTTGGATCAAACCCTTGGCATTTATGGCTTACTTTCCATTTCCAGTTTCCTTATGTAGATTATGATGTATGTATGCATGCTCTTTAGAATGTATGCAATGGAGAACAAATGATGCAAGTGTTTATTTTCCTTTTGTATTTCATGATGTTGATATATGATAATGTAGATATAATGTGATTTTGAATCTTAGTTTCTGTAAGCAATTTTGGATACTTCATATTTGTTTTGGCAAAGTGATGAATATAAACCGGTATGATGAGCTAGATAAACCTGCCCCTACCCCCAACTCCACGCAACTAGTAAGATGCGAGGGCTCATCACCGAGAGTTGGGAAGGGCGCAAGTTATGAGATGTGTTGAAATGATATTGATGAAAGACAGACAAAGCTTTGGCGGAACCAAATTAGGATACCACAAGCCCACTCCACTCGAGTGACTTCATATAGTTTTGGATGCTGACTTGCTTTGCGGTTTATCTAGACTTAGATCCTTAGATGGCCACATAGTAGACAAAATCAGGTTTTAGGATTTTGAACTCTTTTGGAATTTTGGACATCGATTCATTTGTTTTTGACTCAAAGACTTCGAGATTTGAATTGTTTGCTTATGACCTTTTGCATTTGTTTGTCAAGAGGACCCCCTACACTTTGCCCCATGCTACTAGTAAGAAGCGTGGGTTTATCACCGTGGGAAAAGCATAGGCGAGTAAGGGCATTTCCATCCTTTCCCAACCCTACGTCACTAGTAAGAGATGCAAGCTCATCACCAAAGGTTGGTGGGGCAAGGAAATGTGTAAAATTAAAATTTTTTGTTTGATCAATATTTGACTTGTTTACTTGAGTAAAATGTCAGTATGTGCTTATTTCCAAAGAGATATACATATGGGATAGATGTGACACCATGAAGCTTCTAGAACAGACCATAGGCAAGACACCTATCCTAAGAAGAAACCAAAAGTGAGAATAAACCTGCAGATCTTGGCATGGTTACCGTTAAGACTTTGTCATATCTAGCTTTATTTGATAAAATGATTCGAGATAATTTGATGATATCATGAAAATGGAGAAGTATGATTAGAGTGTTTATGCCAACAACATCATGAGTTTGTAATGAATTGCTTTGAGAACAAAATTCCTTGATCACAATTTGTGTATGAAACAAGCGGACAAAATGATCTTAATCTATATGAAGATGTAATGTAAATGTAATTATAAATAGTGCTAGTTGCTTACGCGTAGAACCGCTTGAGGTGTAGGGAATTGACCGTTTCACCAAATTCCTCACCTTCCAGCGTACATAAGAGGTATGCACCATTTCCATAGTCCTTCATGACTCGGTATGGGCCCAACCATTTGGGCGGAACTTCCTTCCTTCGCCGGTCTTCTTGTCGATCCAGTTGTCAGCCTTAGAACTAGATCACCTTCATATATGTCGCGTTCATAGAATTTCTTGTTATACTGCCGGCACATCCGGTCAGCATAGGCTCTGTGCCATTGCGCTATTCAGCATCTAACCTAGCTTCATCTAGGCTTTCTAGTTGGGAGAGACGTGCTTCTCTGTAAGCGTCTTCATCCAGAATCCCTTGTAATGAAATACGGAGACTGGGTATTTCAACCTCAAGTGGGAGAACTGCCTCTGCCCGAATACTAGTGAGAAAGGAGTTGCTCCGTTGGTGTTCTTATTGAGGTTCGGTGGGCCCATAAGGCCGGATATAACTTCAAGTGCCAATCTCGTTTGTTTTCTTTCACCGTTTTAAGGAGAATGGCTTTTAGTGTTTTATTTGTCGCTTCAGCCTGTCCATTGGCTTGAGGGTAATACAAGGAAGCCGTATGATGGCTTATTTTAAATTTATTGCACAATTCGTGAACTTCGTCATTCTTAAAAGAAGTTCCATTATCTGAGATAATGATTTGCGGGATACCATACCTGTAAATGATTTGGTTCAAAATGAACTTGGCGATTACAGAACCTGGTACAGTAGTAAGAGGCATAGCCTCTACCCACTTGGTAAAATATTCGGTGGCCGTGATTATAAAATTATGGCCATCTGTAGATGAGGGAGAGAATTTCCCTATTAAATCTAGGCCCCACGTAGAAAAGGGCCATGGAGTCGCGATTGGTTGTAGAGTTTGTGCCGGCATGTGGATCTCATGGGAGAACTCTTGGCACTTATGACACCTGCGTACAAACTCTACTGCGTCGTGTTCTAGAGTGGGCCAGAAATAGCCCATTCGATGTATTTTACGAGTGGTGGCATGGCCACCAAAGTGGCCTCCACACATTCCACTGTGAGATTCATGGAGAATCTTCTTGGATTCTTATGTGTCGACACATCTTAGAAGCATTCCATCGAATGCTTTCGATAGAGCACTTGCTCTATAATGACGTATTTTGCTATGATAATGCGTAACCACCTTCTGTGTTGTGGTGTAGCCCCTTCTGGATACGTATGGTCCATGATATAATTAATGATATCAGTGTACCAGGGACACTCGAGAGATAGGAGTCTGGTTTTGATGTAGTATACGCACTCATCGGAAAATCCGAGATCTACTAGATCGCCTCCATCTAATGGGTTATCAGCTAACCAATCCGTGATGATTTGTCCCTTAACGGATTTTTGATTTACAAATGTTAATTGAATTCTCCCATTAAGGTTATAAAACGTCCAGCCTTCTTAGACAAGGACCCTTGCGTGAGAAAAGTTCGTAAATGGTCTATTTTTACCATGACCCTTGTTTCTTGATTTAGCATATAATGTCTTAAGCGTTTGGTTGCAAAGACTATGGTGAGGCATTCTCGTTCTACTTGTGTATAACGTGTTTCATAGTCGAGCAATGTTCGGCTAATGAAATAAATCACACGTTCTCTCTTGTCATCGTCTTCTTGAGCCAGCATGCTGGCTAGCGAGACATTGGTAGCTCATGAGTATAGAATTAACGGGTGATCTAGCTTATGTGGCATTAGCGTAGGTGGTGATAACAGGAAATGCTTAACTGCATCAAAAGCTTCATTGCGAGTCTTTGGTCAATCAATACTATAATCTTTCTTGAGTAGATTGTTGATTGGATGGATGGTGAAACTTAAGTCGGGATGAATCTCGGATTGCACCAAGTTTTCGAGAAATGACACGATTCAGATTCATTCGAAGGTGGGACCATTTGAGGACAGCCAAATTTTGGTTGGGTCAACATCTATCCCTCGTGACGATATGATGTAACCTAGGAGCTTCCCTCCTGTTACACCAAAGACGCATTTTTCTGGATTTAGCGTGACTCGTATTCTATCAGACGTGAAAGAATGATGCGGAGTACTTCTGGATGGTCACAACGCTTCTTGGCTTTAGCCAACAAGTCATCTACGTAGGATTCCATGATTTTATGAATTAGATCGTGAAATATATATGTCATAGCTCGCTGGTATGTAGCACCAGCGTTCTTGAGACCAAATGGCATAACAACATAGCAATAAGTTCCCCAAGGAGTTATAAACGTGGTTTTAGCTTGATCTTGTTCAGATATTTTGATTTGATTGTATCCGAGAATCCATCCATGAGAGACAAAAGTTCAAATCCAGTTATGCATCAACAATGACGTCAATGGATGGTAATGGGAAGTCGTCTTTAGGACATGCTTTGTTAATGTCTCGGAAGTCTATGCAGATGCGTATCTTTCCATTTTTTTAGAATGGGAACGATATTAGATACCCATTGAGAGTAATCGACTGGTTTGATGAATCCTACTTGGAGGAGTTTCATTACCTCCTCTTTTACCATGAGAGCTACTTTGGGTTTCATTGGTCTCGATTTTTGTTTAATTGGTTTTGCATCTGATTTAGTGACGAGGTTGTGCACCACAATGTGGGGTGCAACCCTGTCATTTCCTTATAATTAAATGCAAATGCCTTCTGATGTTCTTTGAGGATCGAGTGTGTATTTCTACTTCTAATGGAGTTAACGAGGATCCTAACTTCAATATCCTTGGTTCATCTTCCGTTCGATGTTAACATCAATTGTTTCTTTGATTAAAGAGGCATTACCTTCTTCAAACTCAGGTGGGGCTGGAGGTAAATCCAAATCGTCCCCATTTTCTACTGTGTATACGCTAGGTTCCATTTGCGAGGGAAGCTCCATCATGGGATTTCGAAGTAGGAAGACGAATGTGGGATTAAGGACAAATCTATCATATGATAGGAGAGATGTAATGCCGCATAGGTGTTTAAGTAATTAGAGTGGCCATATCACTATCAATGTGGTCTAGGATAGTAGATTTGTTTTCATTTGCGTTTAAAAGAGAATTTGTCATTGTTTTTATCAATGGTTCATCACGAAGGGATCTTATGAAATGGGTATCCTCTAACTTACTTGTTTGGAGTAAAGCGTGATCTTTGAAGTTCTTTATTGAATCAGCGAGAAGATTTTTCTCTCGCGGGATTGCTTGATTGATATGAAGTCAAACTCCTTGCTTAAATTCAATACAAGTTGTTTTGTAAATTTGTAAGTGCTCGGCTTTGGTTTCATATATCTCGAGAGACTTGGTTTGCTTTACCAATTGTGAGTCTCTAAGACTACGATGTTATCAACACCGATTCTCTTAGCTAAGATGAGGCCAAGGAGGAGGGCTTCGTACTCAGCGCCATTGTTTGTGCATTCGAAATTTAGTTTAAAGGAAAATGGTAGGACTTTCCCCTCGGGAGAAGTAAGGATTATACCTTTGACTCCATAACGACATCTAGCCCCATCAAAATGGAGAGTCAATATTTAGCTTTGGGAGTATAGATGTTGGGATATTTGTTGTGTTAACATCTTCTACCTCTACCATGAGAGATCTGCTTTGGGAGAGAACCGACACCAGGGAATATCCCACGCCTACTGAGAATCAAATGGTAAGAACATTGGTAGATCTTGTTCTATCAATTCAATGATTTTTGCAGTAGTTCCTAATGATACTGTTTCTATGGTGTTAGCCTCATCTTTGGGGGTTGGGGTTGCCTTGGCTGGGCTCATAGTTTCAAGATCTGTCGTAGGTACCAACTTTTCTTTTGGTTTTGCGTCGGTAGGTTTATTAAGTTGGTTTGTTGGGAGTTGAACTCGAGTGCATGCTGGTCTTTTCTTTAAGTCAGCTAGGTGTACATCGAATGGTTTTGGATCACCTTTGGCTACAAATATCTTTCCTAAGTGTAAAAACCTTACTTCTTGAAATAGCGTAGAAGGGATTGCCTTCATGCGGTGTATCCATGGTCGGCCGAGGATCATATTATAGTTAGTTTCCCGATCTATAATATAAAACTCAGTCAAGATGGTTTTGGGTCCTAAGGTGACCGGTAATATTATAGTTCCAACTGAGGTGGCTTTAAGGCTATCATAGCCCCTTAGTGTGTTTCGAGTTGTGGAACAATTGGTTTCTCCATACCCTAGCTTTTGAAGGAAAGAGAAGGGGACTATGTTAACCTTGCTCCCCATCATCTATCATTGCACGCTTTACATAGTTGTTATAAACCCATACTTGCAAATGTAAGGTTGGATCACCTCGGCGTGCGATCTCAGCATCTGTCGGCATTTTGTTTATCTCGAATATGAATTCGACATCCCTATCCACCTGCCCTGGAGGATGAACATCAAAGTCTATATGATTTACCTGTGTTTCAGGAGGTGGAGTGATGTTAATTAAATGACCTAAACCTAATGCTTCTAAAAAGAGCAGCCACATTGTGGTAGGGGAGAGTTCTTTAGTAAGTCTAAAAATGAAATGTGCGAGAAGGTTTTTGTTAGGTCATTAATTAAATCATAGGCACCCACAGGCTTTGCTACTATTTGTTGGAAGTTATCTATCCCTGGTAGGTGGCTTGGACTTGGCTGAGAGAAATACTCTCGCGTCCTTGTTACAGCTTCGATGGGTAGTTCGGCGTCTAACTCTACTAAACCGACTATCTTAGGTCGTGGCTGACTTCCTAGTTGTGGCGCAACTAATGGATTTAGCGAAGTTGAAGCTTCATGATCATTGTTTCCTGTCATTACGCTCTTGTTTGTCCCGAGTTAGATTTGCTTTGTTGTTATCGTGATTTGGGAGTGGATCATTAAAGATCTTGAGGGGTGCATTTTGAGGGGAAACCGCCCCTGAAAAAGTATTTGATGTTGGTGACGTAGGATCTGCAAGAACATATCCATGAAAAGTTGTCTTTGTTCATCTGGCAAGCGTTGCATGAATTTATTGTAGTCACGGCACGTTCTAGTGTCATGGCCCCGAATTTTGTGGAAACCACAATATGAATTAGGATTGTAATTCCTAGTTTGTTGGTTTGGTGCGTATTGTGGCCCAAAATTTTGATCAAACCGTTGCCTATTAGGATTAAAATTTTGCGTTTGTTGTCTTTGGTTTGAATTCTGGTTTTGGTACCTAGTTGAATTTTGGCTTGGACCCTGTGTGGGATTTTTCATTGTTGTTGTTGTTGTTGTTGTGGATGGTTAAAATCCACTGTATTGATTGTCGGGGTAAAGTTGTTGTTTCGTTGGTTGTTTATTTGTGATGGAGTATTGACAACATTTACCTTCTTAGGCTGGTCGGTTACTCCATTTGTTGTTACACCCGATTTTTATTAAGGATTTTAGGTCCTTGATTGACATTCGTGGTAGTAGGATAAGTTGTAGTGTTCTGGTTGGAGGTGATTAACCTCCCATTTGCTCCATATGTTTTGCGACCACTATCGATTTGCCGCTTGATCTATTCGAAGAGCACTCTCAAGTACTTCATCGTAAGTTCTTAATGGGAACTTCTGGACTTCTTCCTTCACTCTCTGCTTTAAGAGAATGAAGGAATAAATCACATAGTTCCATTTGATCCATGTTTGGAGCACTTGCCAGAAGAATAAAAAAGCGTATACGCCACCTTTGGATGAAATGGGTGACAGATTCATTGTGTTCTTGCTTGATGTGTAAGAATTCCCTGATTCCTGTCCTTAATAATTTGTTCATGTCAAAGGCCTTGATGAATTCTGACACGAGCTGCTTGAACGAATGGATGGAAGCCTCAGGTATTCTATAATACCAATCGAGAGCGATGCCTTCCAAGGTTTTTGGGAATATCTTAGCAACAACCCCATCCCATGGGAGTAGTTCTCGAATGGCTGTAGCGTAAGCTTTGATATGTGCATTTGGATCTCCCTCACCTTTGTATTTGGGCAAGTCGGGAAGAGGTCTTGGAAGCATGATGCTTCGTATGGTGAAATCTAAGGGCTCTTTCAAATATTCTGAATAAGTCCCTATCGCATAGGTTTCGACCATTGATGGTACTTGCTGAGGGAGCGGAGGTGGAATGGGTTGTTGATATGGCGTAGCGTATGTGCGTTGGTAGGGGCATAAGGAAACACTGTGTTTGAGAAAACATGCCGGGAGAGGAGAACATATCCCCTTGTGGTGATTTGGAGTACATGTTTAAGTATGACGGGGTATTGTCCAGGAATGGATTGTTTTGTACTAGACCGGGAGGAACAGTGTTAGAGATGGTGGGTCTAGTTGGCGTTTGTTGTGAATACTGAGGAGTCATGCCTAACGTGCCTACTCGGTGAGGAGGTCTAATTGGCTAGGATGGTGTGGAGGATTGGAACTTCCTGCTTGCATGAATTGAGAATTTTGACCTGTTTGGGTAAGTTCTAACTCCCTAACCTTTTCTACTAGAGCTGAAATGACTTCATTTGGTGAAGTCACAATACTTTGCCTTGATGGCGTTTGTTGTATATCATGGTGTTGCTTAGGCATGTGATATCCTGCTATGAACTGATCGCTGCCCTGCCAAGTTTCCCCGAGGGCATTTCCTATATGACGTGGTATGGAGGTATTTTCTTGGAAAGAGATTTCAGGTTGTGTTTGTAAACCTCCTATAGGTGGGTACATACTTGAGAGCGTTGTTCATTCCTGGCATAACGTACTGAATGTTCATCATCTAAACCCAGGTATGAGTCTGATTGTCTACTAATTTGTGGTCTAAGTACACACTGAGGAGATGAACCAGATTCTCTGGTGAACGTCATATTATTCGAGCCTGAAGGCTCTGTTTGTTGTGTTTGAGCGAGCTGATCTAACTCCTCAGTTTGAAAAGATGAGTTATATCTGATCCTTGGAGTTTGTGTTGACAACTGGTTAGTTGAGTAGTTGTCACCCCATATTGAGAGTGAGGGTGATGATTGCCTATTTTGTTGGGCGTATTATGCCTCGAGGCCCAGAGAGGGGCTGCCATATGCATCGAATCGACATATTCGGGGGTATATGAATACCCGCGAGAATAATGGGAAAGGAGCGAAGGTGATGGTGAAAGCTAATGAGGTAGTAAAGATGAAAGAATCATTTTTAATTTGAAAAAGAAGGTAGAAAGACTCAGGACTAGAAAGTAGAAAGGTTCACGTCGGGTTCACCAATTTTTTGGTGAAGTGATGAAAAGATGGAAGACAAAAGTAAAACACTTTGACAACACAAGTAAGAATAAGATTCCAGATTTAGAAAGTAGGAACGTTCACGTCGGGTTCACCAATTTTGTACGATGGAAAAGTGACAAGCGAGCGTGGGAATCTACAAGTAACTCTTCCTCGCACCCGACCTCCCGAGGTCATGCCGAGATAGCCGGTGGGGATGGAATATGTGTGGGATGCAGACAAACTAGTTAGGCAATCTAATGTCTTCAATACGCACTAGTGGAACTTGTGAATCTAAGGCAAAGAAGGCCCTCCTAACCTGAACTGGTGTGATAGATCGATCAGCAAGGATGACTGCTCGAAGGCTCCAATCAATATCGAGCTCGGCGTGATTCGATCTATAGGTTGTGGAATACGTGGAAAATGACACAGGATAGTTTCGTGTATGTCTCGAGATAAGGTCATGGTGGATGATGGATATAGTTGACTCTATGGGTGATTCTGGCCTAGTCAGAACTCCTTAGCTTTGTTAGCTCTTTGTGTCTAGTAAGGATAAGCTGTTCGATGATGATAGGTGGAAGTGGAGTAGATCGAATACTAGTGTGCGTAGGCGGTGTCTATGTCGATTGACTTACGGATTCGTTGGGTTGCGGGATTTGTGGATCATGACCGTAGACTCTTGGTTGTTGCGGTCTGCTTATGGTCATGTGTAGAATTAGTCCCTAATCCCTAGTATCCGATAATCATATGCTTTCTCGGCCTTCTATATTTAAAATTAATAGTTGTGTGATCTTCTCGAGTATCTCACGGTGTTCTTTGACACTGAATTCTTAGGCTAGTATCTATATCTATGAGTGTCTCTGCGTCTGGTTGTGGGACAAAGGATCACAACAAAACGTTTTCTCTCTTTCAAAGCCCTTTACGGTCATATGGATGTTACCTAGGGTAATCTGTAGTTTGGTTGATTGACCAAAACGTGTGTGCTTGGTCGTCTTCTATGTTTAATCCGCTCATTGGGAATTGATTTGTTTGAAGCTTACCATTTTGGAAGACTTGGATCTAAGATTTTGATCTATATCAGTTATTCTTGTGATGAGATTGGGTGGGGCATGATTGGCTCGAATACGTATTCTCTGGGCTCCTAGGTCCCGTGATTGTCATACAAAAAAACAATAATGTAAAAGCGAAACTATGCAACAAAATGAAATTTAACTACGTGAATATATCTATAGCATATATGATTTCTCTCTCCTTTTTTTGTATTTTACGATGAACTTTTATGAAGGAAATTTTAAAAGAGCAACTACTTTATCATACCTAGAATTTGACAATTAATCTAATGACGAAATTAAAACAAACAAGATAACCAGAGTGTAGCTATTTATGCATGCAATTGTGAATCTATTCTAAACAATGAAATAATTGACTTAATCTATTTGCAAGGCTCTCGATCCTACCTCGAAGTGAGGAGTGAATCATAGTTTCTCGAAACTATCAATCCCCCATGACTTCACTGGCAATATCGAAAGTAGAATTGACTGAAATAAAGTGATTGGCTACTTTATTTGATATGTTTCTAACTAGAACTTTGAAAGCTAGAACCTGGATTCTGCAAAACAGTGGCGAATCCGATGGTGTGTGTGATCTTGTCCCCTCAGTGTGATCTCCTCGTTCCTTCGTGTTCACGTGGATCCAGAAAAGCGTGTAATGCTAGCATCAACAGAAGTAGATATTGGGACAAAGGCAGCTCAAGATACAGACTGAATACAATGCGAGTAGGAGAGGGATAGCGCAAGAGTACAGAGCTTGGCTTATGCAATTCCTAGCGGGATTTATTGCGAGTCATGCAACATGAAACGTCCAGAACCTGAAACTATCCTGTTTGAAGAACAAAACCTGCAACTTTAATGGCTTCCTATTGAAAACAAACTATTCTACTCAATGGATTGGATAAAATGATAACAACACACACTTGCACAAGATGGATATGTGGCTTCTAACAACAAAACAACACTAACTAGGCATGCGATGAAAGAAACTAAGAACTCTAAGCAAAATGAAAACTAAATCTATTGCGAAAAGAGAAATTCGAGAGGCAAATTTGAGGGCCATTTGCTTGAGCACAAGCCAACTATTTATAGCATTTGCATTTACCCAAGGTAAAAACCAAATAGAACTCTTAAACTATAAACAATGGAAAAACACTATTCAGGATGCGGTGTAATGAAATATGTGGGACCATTATGAGGAGTGTTAATCGAGATTGATGATTTTGGTGTTAATTGTTAGAGATTTTTATTTTTATCATCGATGGAGATGTGATGGGGAAGGGAGTGATTATTTTCCAACCCAATTGTGTGTGTACAAAAACTTAAGTATTTGGTGTCTTTCCCTAGAGGAAGAGTGTAGGGAGAGAGGTCTAGTTTTACTCTCCAACTTTAACTACATCCTCAAAATATCGGCCACTTTGTAGAAGGATAAAGATCAAATTTTTCTTATTTTGGATCCAAAATTTTGATAAAATGTGTTGAACCATATAGGAGTAGTATAGGAAAGGAAATGACATCTCATTGACCCCACTCTAAGAGTGTCACCACAGTTTATATGTGGTGGCTTCCAAGTTACGTCATCCGGAAGCAATCCCGAAATGTAGAATAACTTCCCTATTAATGTCATACGGGAAAATGGTGATATAACTCCCAAGTTAAGTCATCTGGGAGGATAAATGCGTAGTGTTCATGTTGGTTGGTTGATGTAATTTTTATTGTTGTAGAGATTTAAGTGTATGTGATTGATTGATTGGTTACTCATGGAGATATTTTACGGTTGTTTCCCCTAGGTAAGGTCATTAGGGAATCGCTAGAAAGTGATATGAAATGTCACATGGTGTACGATAAATTGTTTGATGATGATGAATTAGAATTGTATAATGATCATGTAATGGCATAAGGGGAATTATAGGATGACCCTAATCATATGCCCCCTTTTGTCGAAAAGGGAAGTGATAATGAGAATGAATGTTAAGCCGAAAGAAGTGCGTAATGATGTAATGGATAATGTATGAGAGATATAGTAGAAGTGTGTGTATAATGAGTAGAAAAAAATTTCCAAGGATAAATATTGTGTGTGCAATGTGTATGATATGATACTAGGCGGGATTCTAAAAATAATGTTGTAAGCAAGATAGAAATCGAGTAAGGATGCTTAAGATATGAGGGAAAGAATTTGATGTGTATTAGTTGGTATGTTTATGGAGTTTGTTTTCATGTTAGATTTTGGTACACCTTCCATGTGTTACACTCGGATATTTTTACGGTGGTCCCGCTCGCCGGTGAGCGGGTCAAGGGGGTTCGGGGGGGGCGAAGCCCCTGAAGCAAATTTTCATGGGTGGTTTATTAACCCGTGGGTAATGGGTAACCGTTATGGGCTATTTTGGGCCCATGGTTTTTTGGTACCCATTGTTTTGTAAAACCACCTCTTCGGCTACCTATTGATGTAATTATAAATAGATGGACATACAATAGGATTTATATGGGTGTGTTTTGTGAAGGTGAATAGTGTGTGTGAATTTGGGAGGGTTTGTTGAGCGCAGCCCAAACAAGATACGATTATTGTAATTATGAAGCTGTTGTTGTCTTGTAATAAAATACGAGCAAGTGTTCTTGGTGGATGTATCCCACATTGGGTGAACCACGTTAAATATTGTCTTCGTGTTGTGCATTTTTATTTTTGTAATTCTATTCATACTTCTTATTATTACGATTACGAGGAATTATTCCGCATTAGATATTATTAATTCCTAACAATTGGTATCAAAGCACGGTTTTGTTTTTCGAAGTGTTAAAATGCAGGGAAAGTTTTTTGGCTTGAGTGGGAGCTATGGCGAGATGATGGAAGATCTAGGGTTAATAAATTCAATGGGTAGAATTTAGTCTTTGGAAGATGCGAGATGGAAGATTACCTTTATCGAAGGATCTTTATACTCCATTGTATCGAGAAGGTGAACAAACCCTCAAGCATGACAGATGCGGAATGGTATTTCTTTGGATAGGAAGGCACTTGGGACAATCCGGCCGTGTCTTCTTGTATCTTCGGTATTATTTAATTTTTCAAAGGAAAAGACTACAAAATATCTAATGGATGCACTAGGAAGTTGTATGAAAAACTCTCTGCCTCTAACAAGATATTTTTAATGAAAAAGTTGTTTAATATGAAGATGTATGAGAATAGTTCAATAGTAGATCATTTAAATGATTTCAATATGGTTGTGAATATGCTAGCTTTGGTTACAATAGAATTTGATGAAGAATTTAGGGCTTTATTAATTATGTGCTCTTTACCTAAAAGTTGGAATAACTTTGTAATGTGGTAAGCAACTCGGTTCTGCTAACTCAAAGTTGAAGTTTGAGGATGTTGTAGGCATGATTCTAAGCAAGGAAATATGAAGAAAAAGCTCGAGGAATCTTCTACTTGGGGAATGCTTTAACGATGTGGAAACTAGAGGGAGACAAGAAGAATAGAGGAAACCTTGGAAAATCGAAAGATCGGGCAAGGTCAAAATCCAAAAGCAAGATAGTATCTTTGAATGGGCTTTGTGGAAATTCGGGCATGCAAAGAAGGATTGTTGGGAGCTTTGAGACAAGAAGAAATAATAGGAAGAAAACAAGGAGGAAAATGTGGCATCGTAAGTAATGTATGCCAGGATGCTTTGATTTTTCTTTGCATGATATTACCTGAATCTTGGGTTTTAGATTCGGGGCTTCTTTTCATGCTACTTCCACATAGGCATTATTTTGTTTGATTATGTTCAAGGGATTTTGGAAATGTTTTCTTGGTGATGATAAGCCTTGTAGTATATTTGGAAAAGGTTACATTCGAGGTTAAGATGTAGAATGAGAATACATGGCTATTGAAGGATGTCAAATATGTGCCTACATTAAGGAGAAATTTGATATTGGTAGGGCAATTAGAAAGTGATGGTTGTCTTGTGATATTTGGTGACTCTTGGAAGGTTACCAAGGGTGCTCTTGTGGTGGCAAGAGGTAAGAAGGTTGGAACCTTGTATTTAACCACTGATAGTACTAATGATTGTAATCTTATGGCTTCAGATGCGATACAACATTATGGCACTATAGGCTTGGTCATATGAGCCATAAGGGCATGGACATCATAAAGAAGAATTTTCCTAGATATACAGAAATAGGTTTGGATTTATGTGAGAACTGCATATATGGGAAACAGAAGTGAGTAAGGTTTCTCAAGGTTGGACCTATGAAGAAAGAGAGTAAGTTAGAGCTGGTACATTTTGATGTGTGGGGGCCAGCTCAGGTATCATCTCTTGGGGGTTCAAGTTATTATGTTACTTTTATTGATGATGCAACAAGGAAAGTTTGGGTTTATTGTATTAGAAACAAATCTGATGTATTTGATACTTTTGTTAAATGGAAAGCCTTGGTAGAGAATGAAATAGGTCTTAAGTTAAAATGTCTCAAGTCAGATAATGGAGGGGAGTATTGCAGCAATGAATTTGATTATTATTGTTCTAAGAATGGAATCCATGCAGGCAAAAAATGGTTTCAGGAACCCTGCAATCAGAATGGGGTGTCAGAAAGGATGAATAGAACAATAATGGAACGTGCTAGGAGCATGAGGATACATGTAGGACTACCTCTTTATTTTTGGGCAGAAGTGGTGAGCACAATTGTGTACTTGATAAATAGAGGACCCTCAAGTGCCTTGGATGGAGGCATACCTGAGGAGGCTTGGTACGGTAAGAAAGTCGATTACTCATTTCTTAGAGTCTTTGGATGTGAGATGTTTGTTCATATTGACAAGGATGATAGGACCAAGCTAGAGGTTAAATAAAAAAATGCACTTTTATTGGTTATGGTGGTGATGACTTTGGATTTAAATGTTGGAGTATTAAGGATAAGAAAATCATTCGGTCTAGGGATGTGGTCTTTAATGAGAAAGTCATGTATAAGCAACGATTGCAGGGAAAACATGGAAGAATCCAATAAAGAATATGCGGTGGTAGAGGATATTTTGGATGGGAAAGTGACCCATGAATTAGTTCAGGAACCTACTCAACAGGAACCCTAAACTCCTATAGTAAGGAGGTCTTCTAGGGTAAGAAAATAACCTAAACATTTTTCTCCTTCTCTTTATTATTTAATACTCACTGATAGTGGAGAGCCAAAGAGTTTTGATGAAGCAATGCAAGTAGATGCCAATAAGAAGTGGGAGCAAGCCATGGATGAGGAGCATAAGTCTCTCATGGAGAACCAGGACTTGGGATTTGGTGAAGTTCTTGGAAGGAAAAAGAGCATTGTAGAATAGGTGGGTGTACATAATTAAAGACAAAGGAGGAAAGAAAAGATATAAGGCCGGGTTGGTGGTCAAGGGGTTTGCACAAAAACAAGGTATATATTTTGATGAGATTTTTTCTCCTATAGTAAAAATGACTTCTATCAGAACTATTCTTGGAATAGTGGCAGCAGAAGACTTACACTTAGAACAGTTAGATGTAAAGACTGCATTTCTCCATGGTGATTTGGAGGAGGAGCTATATATGTAGCAGCCAGAAGGATATGAAGTCAAAGGTAAAGAGGAGATGGTGTGCAAACTAAAGAAGAGCTTATATGGCCTGAAACAAGCTCCACATCAATGGTATAAGAAGTTTGATAGATTCATGATGGAGCAAGGTTATATTAGATGTCATTCTGACCATTGCATGTATACAAACAAATTTGAGGATGGAAGTTATATTATCTTGTGTTTGTATGTTGATGACATGTTGGTTATAGGTAAAAACATGCAGGAAATAAAAGTACTCAAGAAATAGCTAAGTGAATCCTTTGATATGAAGGATTTGGGGGTACGAGACAAATCCTTAGTATGAGGATAACTCGGGATAGGAAGGAACGAAAGTTGTCTTTATCTCAAGAAGAGTACATTAAGAAGGTATTGGATAGGTTTAACATACGAGGATGCTAAACTAATTAAGACTCCTTTGGCGGGGCCATTTTAAGTTATCAAAAGAAAAGTGTCCCAAGACGGAGCAAGAAAGAAACCGAGATGTCAAGGTACCTTACTCATCAGCGGTTAGCAGTTTGATGTATGTTATGGTGTGCACTAGGCCTGATATTGCCCATGCAGTGGAAGCTGTGAGTAGATTTATTAGTGATCTAGGTAAAGAGCATTGGCAAGCAATAAAGTGGATCCTTCGGTATTTGAGAGGGACCATGGGGAAAGTTTTGTGCTACAGTGGATCAGACACCACTTTATGTGGTTATGTAGATTCATACATGGCTAGAGATGTAGACAGCAGGAGGAGCATGACAAGTTATATTCACACTGTAGGTGGGACAGCAGTGAGTTGGATTTCACGACTACAGAAGCTAGTGGCTTTGTCAACCATGGAGGTTGAGTATGTTGCTACCATCAGAGGCAAGCAAAGAGATGATTTGGTTACAAAATTTCTTGAGGAGTTGGGGCATAAGCAGGAGGAATGTAAACTACATAGTGATAGTCAGAGTGCTATACACCTAGCTAAGAACTCTTCTTTCCACTCCAGGACGAAGCATATACAGTTGAGATATCACTTCATCAGGATAGCTTTGGAGGAAGATAAGTTGAAGTTGGAGAAGATTCATACCAGTCAGAATCCTACAGACATGATGACCAAGGTGGTCACAAGGGATAAACTAAAGCTATGTTCAGCTTTGGTTGGCCTTTGCGGATGACCGTGAAGGGTTGAGAAGCTTGCTTGCTTAGTGAAAATCAGTCAAGTGGGAGATTGTTATGTTTGTGGAGCCTGTTTTCATTTTAGAGTTTGGTACACCTTCCATGTGTTACACTCAAATATTTTTACGGTGGTCCCGCTCGCCGGTGAGCGGGTCAAGGGGATTTGGGGGGGTGAAGCCCCCGAAGCAAATTTTCATGGGTGGTTTTTAACCCATGGGTAATGGTAATGCTTGTTATGGGATGTTTTTGGGCCCATGGTTTTCGGTACCCATTGTTTTGTAAAACCACCTCTTGCTACCTATTGATGTACTTATAAATAAAAGCTGGACATACAATATGATTTATATAGTGTGTTTTGTGAAGGTGAATAGTGTGTATGAATTCAAGTGTGAATTCGGGAGGGTTTGTTGAGCGTAGCTCCAAACAAGATCTGATTATTGTAATTATGAAGACTTTTGGCTTGTAATAAAATGCGAGCAAGTGTTCTTGGTGGATGTAGCCCACATTGGGTGAACCACGTTAAATATTGTCTTCGTGTTGTGCATTTTTTCATTTTTGTAATTCTATTCATACTTTATTATTGCAATTCTAGAATTATTCGCATTAGATATTATTAATTCCTAACTTTAGTTACGAAAATGATCACGGATAATGTCTATAGTAAAGTAAATACTTGAAAGTTACTATAAATAGTAATGTGAAAAAGTGATTAGGTACCTCATTTGTCTTTTGTGCGAGTGTGATATTGAGCTCTAGGTATGTGACGATCTTTGCGAGTTAGAATATCACGAATAAGTTGATTCGAGATGGTGGCATAATTTGTGGCATCACGTATGATGAAAAAGTTAGTAATTGTGATTATTTTCAAAAAAGTGTTGATATTAGTTGTTTTTGATGATTTTTTTGAAATTTTTATTTTTGAATTTCTTTGCATTTTGGACTGGACAAGAGCGGTGAAGGCGCTAATGACCTTTGAGACAGGAGTGCCCGGACATAGGAGCTAGTGTCTTGCTCCCCCCCATGTCCTACTTCGAGTTATGTAAATGTGAAAGGTTATGTGTGTTGATGTTGTAAGTGAGTATGTATTTTTATATGTATGATGTTCTAATTCTATGTTTTCTATATTTTTGGGGTGTGCAAAGGTATATTCACTCGAGAGAGTTTTGAGGTGGCCACCATTTGAGTACATTGCTCATATTAGGGTTGTCAGATGAGGAGTGGGATGTTTTGGACTATGTTGGCATGTGGCACATAGCTAGGATGGGGGATGTGCCACATAATATTCCTATGCTTACATTTTTGTGCAAGAGGTGGCGAACAAATATTTTCACCTTTTGGTTTCCAATAGGGGAGATGACAGTTACACTAGATGATGTGTATCACATAATATGATTACCTATTATTGGTGAGAGGGTACATGTTATGGCATTGGATGATATGCGAGAGACATATGATGGGCGCTAAGAGGTATTTTGTGGGTCTCAAGTTCTATCAAGGCCCATATTATCCTAGGACGCTATTATGATATAAGGGTTCCATGATTTTAGAATTTAATTGTCGTGGTGATAAAGTTGTTGATTATAGTGGAGTGTGGCGGTGTAGGCATATTATATAGGATGCACGATATCGCCACCGGATATAGGAGGAGAGCACTAGGTAGGCACTGATTTGTGTTTGCCCACCTACATAGGGATCTATGTATATTTACACATGAGGAACATGGTAGTGGTATTAGAGCTATGACATTGTTACATATATGGTCATATGAACATATTGCAATATTGAGGCAGTTGGTGGACCTAGTGGAGATTAGGTGAGGATAGACATATTTTCTAGGAGATGGTTAGGTGTATGTGGCATGAGGATGGATACATATACTTGTATAGAAATGATTAATCGCATGGGGCCAAAATCTTTGATATGGAGGCCATAATAAGACTATGAAGGATGTAATAGAGCTATGATGCATATGATGGATGATGTAGTTAGAGGATTGGTTTTATGGGTATTTGAATTATTTCGGGGTGAGCGGGTTTCACGACATTTTGAATGGCCCAGGATATGCCCCAAAATCCATATGTATGGGTTATAACTATTAGGGAACCAAAGAGGGTTAGAGTGAGACCAGGGGACAATAGGAGAGTAGCTAGTACCTCATGGGCTAAACAAGGCCAAGCGCGTTGATAGGGCCGATAGATGTGGATGATGTAGGGTGCACCGATTCATACTATGCATTGTGGTCCTCATGCATCGGTGGGTATATTTGTTTTTGGTCTTTACGGTAGCGGTGGGAGAAACTCTAGGAGGATGAGTAGAGTGGAAAGTAATAACCTCCAATGGTGTAGTGGTGGCGATAATAGATCGTGATTATTTATATAGTTATGTTCTATAATTTGTTACTTGGTTGTGTAATGGTCATTGTTATCTAATGTGTTATTTTTATGGTTGTATTTGATGTGTATTGGTCATTGATTATGGACACATATATCTACACATTGATATGGAATGTGCCCATTGAAGGACTCACAGTGGAGGGAGGCATGCTAGAGCATGTAGATGATATTGCAGGTGAGCATGCCCATTTATTTGAGCTAGTGGCGATAGAAGCGTGGCAACATGTGTACTTTGCTTGAGTGATATAGATGAGGCACACGAGGAGAAATGATGAGATAGAGAGGCGAGTGTGTGGTATTCCTCTAGTGTAAGATGTATTTGCATTTTTGTCAAGTTATAGAGTCACTTTGTAGAGTAGTCAATAGAGGTGACACCACTACGTAGGCAGGTAGAGAGAGATATAGAGGTCGCGATTAGCGTACAGTTTTGAAAGGATTATAGTTCTAGATCTCTTGCGATTTACAGAGATAGTGATAGTGATGATGAGACATGATATGTATTTATGTATTGATGTAAGGGATTTTCCCCCCAATGATGATGTGTTTTGTAACTATGATTATGAATGATATATATAGATGGATTTATTGGTGTATGAACATTGTATTTGATATTTTATTAATGTCATGATGATATATAATGCATTTGATGGTTGATGGTTGATGTGTTTCAATAGTTTTTGTATTTGTTGAATTGATTTTAATGCATAGTTGTTGAGTAATGAGTAATGTGATGATGATATAGTGTATATGATGATAGATAATGTATGTAATATGATTGTGACAAAGTTTGATATATGTATGAATAAAGTTGTGATAAATGATAAAGTAAAAATGAATAATGTGTAAAAGTTTGAGATGATTGTAATGGTGTAGTGAATCACATGTTAATGATGAGGATAGGGGATATTTTCGATGCCCCTAGTCTATAAATGATGAGGTTCATTTAGATAAGACCCCTCAGTAGTCAAGAATGAACCATAAAGAAAGAGTGTGTCATTAGGAAATGATTTGATAATGTGCACTAGATGAATCGAGAAAGTGTGTGAAGAGAGGTTATTATTATAACAGATCCCTCAACAATCATGTAAGAACCATAAGAACAAGAGTTTGTCATCACTTTGGGTAAGGTAGTAGAAATTTCCAACCAAAGACCAAGCCAACATGAAGTGGCGGAAGCATGTGGAATGAAAGTAGCATGAGTGTATGAGATGGATTGAATGTCATGTGGAGTAGTGCCAATGATGGGTGAAGTGATGATGGGAAGCACAAATGTCAAGGGATGTGGAAGCCAATGTGTAGAATTAGGATAAAGTGGCAGATGATATGTTGTAGTGATGGATGGATGAGATAGAGAGCGCACATGATTAACAACCCATGGTGGTAGATGAACAATGAGCTTAGAACTAGATGAAGGAAATAACTCAACCGAAGTAACAACATGCCTACGAGGGATTATAGAGATATCTTTGCTCACGTGAGTGAGAACCAAAGGTAATAAAGCCCTTATCCTCTAATTATAGTAAGTGATCATGAAGGGTGTAACAGTTGTTGTCCCTATGGCTATTAATATGATGATAGTTGTAGTAAGGTATATCAAGTTAGAGATAAAAGCGATGTGGTGGATGTGCTGGTTAGAAGGTAAGTGAATCAAGTACCTATCAATAAATACATGTAGCACATCATGAGGTCTAGGTTGATGAGAGAAATGTAATGGTCCTCATAAAAAAGGTGTAGAAGTTTGAGGTGTAGCCTGACATGGAGTAGGAGATGGTGGATGATTATGTGATGGAGTTTACTAAACTTTTTTTTGAGGTGGAGGGATGGAGACCATGTGGGACACTCAACAGATGGGAGCGGAGAAGAATTAAATGATGTAGTAATAGTATCAATAGGAGGATCTATAACATGTGTAGCAATGAGGTCTTGTTCTAGATAAATGAACCTATAACACAAAAGCGTGAATGATTCCCATGTGTGTGTCATATTGTAATCATTATTTTAAAGAAGGAATCAAACCGTGAAAGAAGATAAATTTCTTCTCTAAGTCAATATGAGCAAAGAGTAGCTGGTTCATGTAACCATTGAATTGTAATATGTAATCAATGATAGGTTATGTTTTTACTAGATGTAAGCTAGGTAGGTGATCATATGTGACTCGAGGGCTGTTGTTGACTATGAGTTGATGAAGAAAAACTTCTTCCATCTCACAATAGGTACTAATAGATCCAAAGGGTAGATGTGTGTATCATTGGAGAGCATAATTTGTGAGACTATGGCAAAAGGATTTAATTAATAGTCTATCATTATAATATGAAGCTAGATCCATACAATAATGCTTGAGATATAAGTATGGATTTCAGTACCATTGAAACATAAAAATGTATGTATAACAAAATCCTTAGGAAATGTTGAGTTGTAAAGTTTTTTGGGAATAAGATTTCCATGCAATGAATTATTATCAATGGAAGCATAATAGGCCTTGCTTTCTAATGTAAGATATTGGACACGAGATTTGTTGATATTGTACGAGGGACAAGATATTGTGTGAAGGAATAGTAGAGGATTTTAATAATGTGTTAAGCGGTTTCAATTTTCCATTATGAGTAATCATAGGAATATCAAGAGGAGACATAGGAGATTCCGATACTAAGGGCACACTAGATGTTGGTGCTAAAGAAGTAATAGGTGGTGAAGGACATGGAACATCCATAGAAGTAATAGGACTAGCATCAAAAACATCCCTAATTGATGTGATAGGAAGAAATGAAGTGATAGGAGGAGATGAACTAATAGAAAGAGATGAGGTGATATGAGGAGATGAAATAACATAAGGAGATGAATCATGCATGTTATTACTATACAATCTAAAAATAACATGTTAATGTAACGGGGATTCACTCTCAATTATATGCAAAGAAGTAGAATCATGACTATCAAGTGTTTCATCGAAATCAAACAAATATTCAGATAGAAGGATATCATTAAGCATATCATCGACATAGAATGAAGGAGTAGGAGAACTAGTATGTGATGCATTATGAGAAGAATTTTCAGAAATAGGAGAAATGAGAGACATAGCTAGAGTATCATCGTTACTAGTATGAGAATCATCAAGCACATGTTTATTATCATCAAGACCAAGCATGAAACCAATAATAGCATCAAGGTTCATTTTAAGAGACCTCTTGGAAATTGGAGGTGGAAAGTAACTAGCGAATATCCCCAGAACCAGTTTCACTAAAACGTGAATTTTCTAGTTTTTCTAGAAATAAATTTTCACTATTTATTTTTAAGGGAGACTACAGACACTAACACATAGGTGACACATGATAGGGAATCTTACCAGCCATGCATCAAAAAACTTTCTTGACGTATGATAGAGATTCTTTGAGTCGTGCATCAACAAAGTTTCTTGACACGAATGGAAGGCTCTCTGTCACGCATCAACAAAGTTTCTAGACCCATGACTGGAATGATCTCTGCCATGCGTCAAGTAACTATGATGATGCGTGACATGAAATCTTCCTATTGTGCATCAACAAGTTTCCTTGACGTGCGTGAGAGTTCCTTCCTATCGTGCATCAAGAAAATTTGCTGATGCGTGACTAGAAAACTTTCTTTTCATGCGCCAAGAAATTTTATTGACACGTGACTCGGGAGGCTCTCTATCATAGGCCAACAAAGTTTCTTGATGCGCGACTGGAAGGCTCTCTATCATACATCAAGAAATTTGTTGACACGCCTTGGCGCGAGCTCTCTATCACACGTCAAGAAACTTTGTTTACGTGAGAGATCCTTGCGTAGCTTGCGTCAAGGAAACTTCTTTGACGTATGAATGGAAAACTCTATGTCACACGTCTTAGGCTTCAAAACCCTAATTTTGTCCTATAAATACCCTGTTGCTGGTCATTTTCACGTTTACACTTTCCAGCTCCCAAATTTTCTTGTTTACAAGAATCCGGTCAAGTACAATCAAGCTCAAGGACAACTACAATGGTGACTATGAGTGCATCCCAAGCCCAAGACAAAAATCTAGAGGAAAATCCAGTCCAAGCTCTATCCAAGGCCAAAATAATCTATAGGAACCTTTTGTGCCCCCACATCTAGACAGTTGTACAAATGAATACATAATATAAGGATATGCTTGATGCATGTGACTTTGGTGGTCTCGTTAGGATGCCCCATTTCAAAACAGACCATGACATTATGAACTACCTTTTATCCTTGCATAATACATAGGACCTGTATCTATTTACATTTACTATGGACGATGGTCGAATGAATTCGATGTCTACCCAAATGATAGTCATTGGTTATCGGGCCTCCCATTAAAAAAATTTACCCTTTGTTACAAGAGAATTCAACACTCATCGAAGATGATAAGAAGTACCTGGAATCAAATTTTAGGTTCCATGTTGATTGTAAGTGTTAACTGTTTTCAATTTTCATTTGGTATTTAGTTTCTGATTTTGATACAATTCAAATTGATAATAATTCCAACATTGTTTTGGCATTTGTAGCTCATGTCAATAAATCTAGATGTGGTGTGATACGCAAGGAATTGCACACCACTTTCTTGCCACTATGATTTCCTTCTTTCAAGCCAGAATAGTTTTGCAGGGTCGCCAAATGGATATACCAAATTGGGCTATTACATACATTCTTGCTACTATCGGAAAGCAAAAATTTGATTGGTGCACATTTTTATCTAAAAAAATAAAATTGACATTACAAATGTAATGCTTTTGGAAAAACCAGTCATTTACTCCACAAACTATCTCCTTGGCTTTTATTACGAGGATCTTCTAAATTTAAAAGACAAACCAATTCCTACTTGCATGGATGAGGTGTTGATGAATTTGTCAATTCCATTTCCAAAACAATAGGTATAAACTATAAAGTTTGTATTTTGACATTAGACTAACAGGATGTTCATCTCGAATCTGATTAAATATTTACTATTTGTAGAGAATATTTTTGGAGGCCCTTCCTCGAAAAAAGGTGGCATCAAGAGGAAGAGGCCAACAACACGCTGTTTGAGGCATCAGCAGTATTCGCAATCCGAAATGGAAGTTCACTCATATCCAAACCGCCAATTGTTTGAATTCTTTAAATGCCAAAGAAATAATACCTTAACATTTATTATTTACAAATTCATATTTTTTTTTCAATTTACCATTTAAATTTTAACATATTGAATTGACATACAATTAAATGTTCTTTGACATTGTAGGAAATTTGGAATATACGTGCTTCTTAAAGTCAAACGTCTTCAAGAACTCACTTTGTTCGATCACATGCAATTATCTCTTCTCAACACCCACCTCAAGAATACTAACAATGTAAAGCTCGAAACCACCAATTACTACTCCAACACAACCACCTCAACCACTCGTGACAAGCTACCTCTCAATAAAAATGTATTATTTTATTGCTTTAAGTACAATTTTTAAATAGTAATTCATATAATTTCATAGTTTTTACATAGTTATACACTTTTTTTCATATGATTTTTATTAATCTTTTCAGCGCATTGCATTCCTTCGCCTTTCTCGCATGATAGTGGCACCTATCATCACCAATCCTAAGCACTATGATAATTCTTCAGGGAACTCCTCGTGCTATGATTATTTACTAATGCACAGCCTTTAGTTTGGTGGATGTAACTGAAAACAACAACAACATAACACAAGAATACCATCGACTATGATAAGACAGAATGATGACAAATCAGAAATATCAAAGGAAATAATAATATTAACATGAAATTGTTACAATCTCACCCATGAGGTACTTCAACAAGACTATGGGAGAAACTTTACAATTACGCCTCTTGATGGCTTCTTCAACACACCTTTAACTGATGGCTTCCTTCCTACACTTCCTACAATATTTCTCACTACTTCTTTCTATGCTAAATGAGGGGGGTAGCCTCTCTATTTATAGAAATTCCAGGCTTATCCATCTTATCTCTAAGATAGGATAAGAAATCCACTCTGACGAATCATATTCCATACCTTAACTCTTATCTGTACATGTAGGCTTATCTGTTAAGATAAGATAAACCTTATCATTTTACATGGGTTCCACATTTTTAGACTTTTTACAAATAAAATACACAAAATATTTATGACCTCACTCCTTGTCCTTATTACCAATATAATATTTCTAATTCCTAATCACGTAGACCCTACTTCTCTAATTACCCAAACTTTGACATTTTAACATTACCGGACCACTTACGACAAATATTTACTTTTTACAACATTCCTATTGTACTTTGACTGTTACCGTACTCCACATTATTGGTGGCACCGTACTGATGGCGCCGTTATCTTCTATCAGACGCTACTACTAATTATACTTAACAACATCATACATTAATGAAATAGAAATTACGGAGGAAAATTTTAGTGTCGACATCCCCCTTCCTAGCTTCTACTCCGTCCCTGAGTAGACTCATTCGTGCTTGGAAAATCTTCAACTTGTCGTGGATTTGACCCATTTCGTAATGGGAGTGCCATCCAATTCCTCCAAATGATTACCATTTTCATGCACAAAACCTGCTATTTTGTAGGGCCCCATCTATTTTGGAAGAAATTTTTCTGTCTTCTTTTTTTTGTATCCAGGAATCATATACAGAACCAAGTCATTCACATGAAATGGAGACCACGGATCTTTTGATCAAAGTATTCCTTCGCTTCATTTTCTTCTTATGGCTTGTATCCTTTGCTATTTCTCTCATTTCCTCCAAGTAAATGAAGATGTACCAACCTTTCTTTTCTTCGAATCACTTTCATCCATCCTTTCATTTTTCATAACTCTCACAGTGGGAATATCAAACTCAATAGGAAGAACTGGATCAATGCCATAGGCCAACTGAAATGGGGAGTATCCTGTTGCTGACTTTGATGTTGCCCTATATGCCCACAATGCTGCATGAATCCTTTTATCCCATTTATGTACCTGCAAGGCTGCATCTTTTGCTAGAATTTGACACAACACAAAAAAATTTCTGTTCCACCGTCCATTTACCTTGGCTTGTATGTTGTTGCCTTCCTGTGCTTAATAGAAAATTTATTGACTAGGGCTTCTACCACCTCATTAATGAAGTGGCTTCCTTGATCTGTTACAATTTCTAATGGACAACCAAATCTGGTGACAATACGTTCATATATGAACCTTGCCACTTCATCCATAGAAGTTGTCTTCAATGGCCTAGCTTCAACTCACTTGGTTAAAAGTGGCAACTACAATATACTTATTTTGGCGTGATGTAGTTGGAAGTGGACCTACAATGTCTATTCCCCACTTTTCAAAGGGACCAAGGGAAGAATAGGACATTGATGAAGTCTTACTGTTACCATGTGTTTGACAAATATCACATGTCTTACAATAATTATAATAATATTTAAAAAGAGTGGGCGTTGATAACTGCATCAAGATCCTTCTTCGTAAGTTGTCCAGAGAAGTTCCCCTCCACATGTACCATTGTGGAATTCTTCTAGCAGCTCCTTTCCTTGATCACGTCCAACTTCTCTTGATTGCATCCAAGTCCTATTTGAAATAATACTCCATGCGAGAATAGAATATGGACGACTCGCTTGAGTAATCTTTCTCTTAGTCTTTGCATTGGCACCATCAAGAAACTTGAATTCATTCGTGATAATTCCAAATATCTATGTATTCACTAGGGATTGTCTCAAGGGATAACAAGGTCATTTGGGAAATCATCATCATCACAAGATGATCCTAAACCATCATAGGCTCGAGAGAGTGCATCTGCATTGACATGCTTCTTTCCCGGCCTATCTATAATATCAAATTCAAATTCTTGTAGCAAAATTATCCATCTTGCTATCCTCTCTCGATGGGTTAAGCTTATTTACAATATATTTTAGAGCTCGATGATCTTATAACTAGAAATTTTTGCCCTAGCAAGTAATTTCTAAACTTCTTTACAAAGAAAATGATAGCTAGAGCCTCTTTTTATGATAATTTACCTCAAGATGCTCATTTGTCCGTCCTCCCAAAGTAAATTGGATGATCATTCCCATTTTCATCCTTTTGGCTCAAATTACTTCCTAGTGTCTGATTCGAGGCATCATTGTACACAATGAATGGCTTGCTCAATCTGGATTCTTCAAAATAGGTGAAGACATCGGTGGCTTCCTTTAGTTTTCCAAAAGCTTCATGCACCTTATTTCCGGTTCATAAGTAACATCCTTCTTCAATCTAGGTTAGTGGTCATGCAATCTTTGAGAAATTCTTGATGAACCTTCTATAGTAACCCACATGGCCTAAAAATGATCTCAACTTAATTCTATTAAGAGGAAATGGTAAATCTTTGATTTTGAAACTTTATCGGGATCGTGCAATACCATCTTTGGATACAACATGCCCTAACAAAATGCCTTTAGAACATCCAAAGACACACTTTGTAGGGTTTAGTGAGGCTTGTGCTTCATCTAACCTTTGAAATGTCTCAATTTGGTGCAGGTGGTCCAACTTGCTCCCATAGATGCAAAAATCATCCAGTAAATACTGATGAAGGTCCCAATGTAGGGTTCGAACACCCTATTCATCAACCGCTTGGAATGTTGCTAGAGCATTACACAACCCAAAAGGCATAACTCTATAAGCAAACGTTCCCAAGGAGTGGTGAACGTGGTCTTTGACTGATCTTTCTCTGCTATATTGAGCTTGGTCAAGCTATATCCATCAAAGAAACTATAGCACTGCCTACTTCGCCCAAGATCTGATCCGAAATGGAAGAGGGTAATGATCCTTCTTTGTTTCCTTATTGAGCTTCCTGTAATCAACACAAATGCGTAGCTTCCCATTCTTTTTATTGAGATCACAATAGGAGAAACCCATTCGAATTCTCCACAAGTAAATATGAATCCCGCATCAAGTAACTTATCTATTTCTTCTTTTACATCTTGGAAAAATTAGGATTCATTCTATATGGCATTTGCTTTATAGGCTTAGCACCATCTACCAGCTCAATAGAATGTTCTACCCAACTTACTTCATGGAGTTCCTTGTAATCAAAAGTGAATAGGTGTATGTACCTTCGATAGAGCTGGAGGTAGGATTCCTTCTCACTCTCCATCACAAAGCATCACCAATCTTTATTTGTTGGAGACGATCATCAACTTCTTCTTCGATAATTTTATGGGCTCATGAGTTGGTGTGACTGGAAGGATATCCATGACTGAAACATCAACCTCACTTTCTTCATCTTCAGTGTCCACTTCACTGGTACTAGAGTAATCAGAGGATGTCCAATCATCGGTTTCATCACTTGAATCCAAGTTCGCCTTATGATGTCGAGGGATCACATTTATCTTCACCCTCTCTCTACCACGTCCAAGTGTCATGAAACCTTCAAAAGTAGTTTCTTGCATGAACTCTCCTTAGCCATGGTCTTCCCCAGAAAGATTGGGTACGCAATAGTACATTCATTTTTCATCACCCGAAAGTCTACCACACATACCACACCATCATGATATTGCCACATTTGAAACTACACCTTCCGGTTTAGTTTTTCCTTTATTTAATGACATTAACATAAGTGTCAAGGGCGATCAATTTTTAAACCCAACATATTCATTACGAGACTCGGTCATTACATTAATCTGCAGCACCTCCATCAACTAAGACATCATGAATTGAAATACCATTACATAATACCTCACCTTGTGGAGCATAGGGATCCGCCTCGCTCTCCAAAGCAGGGACCTCAACCTCCTTCCTTCTTCGAGCATTGAGTCCACCTCACAACTCTTGCCTCTTCTCGGAAGACATAGCCAAGAGTTGACCATATGTAATATTTGCATGTGCCTTTGGACAAATCTTCCAAGATGTAGTATGGTCCTTGCCCTGTGAAATCAGAAAATCCCGCACACCCAACTTTCTTCTCCTATGTTTCTTACTAGTTTCTCGCTTTCATCTTCTTAGGATCATTTCCATCTTGATTATCTTTTTCTTTCTTTCTTTTTTTGTTACAAACACATCTACTTCATTATTTCGCTCTTATCTACTACATCAAAAGAATTCACAGTGCTTTTCCTTTATCATTATCTCCTTTACCGGATGTAGAAGCTCTATCTGGACAATTATACTTATAATGACCCTTTTATGACAACCATAACAAACAACTTAGAAATATTTTTTTTGGACCTCTATCTCCCTGAGAACTAAATTCCTTTCCTTGAAGAAGATTAATAGTTAACTGACCCATCTTTTTGAGCAGATCTTCATACTCAGTAGATGTACTAGGAGAAATATTTGTGCTCACCGGGAGTGGTTGTGGATTCTGGACCAAAGGTGCTGGTGTAGGCTCTACTTTAGCAACAATTTCTTTGGGCTCCTCTTCCATGCTTTCTTCTTTCCTTCTTGCAATCTCCTTTGCTTGTTCAATGGTAGCTGGGCGGTCATACTTCACTCGTTGTCTGATCTTTGGCTTCATCCCAAGAATGAAGTGCTTACAGAGGAGATTATCCACGCCATTCATCAACCCATCCGCTAGTCCTTCCTTCCAGATCTGGGCATCGAGCTTCCTCCTTAGCTCTAGAACACGAGCATGATAATCCCTTATCTTCTCCTTCTCTCCTTGGGATAGCTTTGTGATCTCGATCATGAGATCTGCATATTTCTGTTGTTCACCAAATTCTTCAAGAAAACTTTCAGTTAATAAATCCCATGAATTTTTCACATTATCTCCTAGTGTTTCAAACCACCTAAGTGCTGATCCATCCAAAAAGGTAGGAAAAAATTCAGTCCATTGTTCCCTTCTTATAAGGCCATTACAAATACAAGATCGCTTAAATTCTTGAATGAAAGAAGAAGCATCTTCATTAGATTGAGCTGAAAAAACGGGAATCTTTCCCATTTTCAAAAGTAACCACTGTGAAATACCAACTCACAAGTACAATCAACAAGACTTATGTGCACAAATAATTGGAATTACTATAGAAATGACCACGGTAAACTATGGTAAAACTTGACTTATGATGTAAAAACTGATTTTACTGTGGTAAACACTATTCACGGTAAAAAGTGAAGTTACTGCGGTAAATACTATTCACGGTAAAAAGTGACTTTACTGTGGTAATTACTATTCCCAGCAAAAAGGACTTTACCAAGGTAACTACTATTCATGGAAAAAATGACTTTAACATGGTAACTACTATTCACGGTAAAAATGACTTTACCATGGTAACTACTATGCACAATAAAAACAAGGTTACCCTCCAATTGATTTTTGACTAAGTGGGAATATCTCTCCAGAAAATCCACCAACGAGGAATGGTCCCAACGGAACCAAAATGTCATCACCAATCCTAAGACTATGATAATTCTTCACTGGGAACTCCTCGTGCTATGATTATTTACTAATGCACAGCCTTTAGTTTGGTGGATGTAATCTGGAAACAGAACAACAACATAACACAAGAATACCATCGACTATGATAAGACAGAATGATGACAAATCAGAAATATCAAAGGAAATAATAATATTAACATGAAATTGTTACAATCTCACCCATGAGGTACTTCAACAAGACTATGGGAGAAACTTTACAATTACGCCTCTTGATGGCTTCTTCAACACACCTTTAACTGATGGCTTCCTTCGTACACTTCCTACAATATTTCTCACTACTTCTTTCTATGCTAAATGAGGGGGGTAGCCTCTCTATTTATAGAACTTCCAGGCTTATCCATCTTATCTCTAAGATAGGATAAGAAATCCACTCCGACGAATCATATTCCATACCTTAACTCTTATCTGTACATGTAGGCTTATCTGTTAAGATAAGATAAACCTTATCATTTTACATGGGTTCCACATTTTTAGACTTTTTACAAATAAAATACACAAAATATTTATGACCTCACTCCTTGTCCTTATTACCAATATAATATTTCTAATTCCTAATCACGTAGACCCTACTTCTCTAATTACCCAAACTTTGACATTTTAACATTACCGGACCACTTACGACAAATATTTACTTTTTACAACATTCCTATTGTACTTTGATTCATACCGTACTCTACATTATTGGTGGCACTGTCATCGCAACGGCGCCGTTATCTTCTATCAGACGCTACTACTAATTATACTTAACAACATCATACATTAATGAAATAGAAATTACGGAGGAAAATTTTAGTGTCGACACACCGCCCCCTCCTCCAATAATATTCAAAATGCCAACCAGAGGATCAAGAAAAAGAACATTGGTAAATGCATGCCAATTCCTCCAACCCCTAGTGGGACACTAAACATTTCCTCCTCGGTTCAAATTCCAACCTCTCTCTAAAGTGGCTTTCCTAAGCAAGAACGAGCATATTGGTTTTAAATAATATAAATTTAGATGAAGATTACTTGGGCATTGATAAGCGATGAATTGAGGATTTTTCAATACACATGAGATGATTCAAGGCGGCGGGTATAATTTTATTTCAACATAAATTATTCAAATTTCATTACATTTCCCTTTAGAATATTGATTTATTTTATCGTAAATAGGATCAAGGCACACAGGCATAAACAAGTAGTAGTTGATCAACCCGAAATCCCCCATACCTCTCCAACGAGATCATCTTCTTCAGATACAGATAGTGAACAGTTTCTACCATTTCCTTTAGATAACTTAATTGGTTATGATTGTCAATCCCATGTCGATGAGTTTATTGTACCTCATATTGGTCAGCTCATAGAATGGGAGAAAAGGGAAAAATTACTAATCAATGAGATAATAAGTCATTTTGAAAATTATTGGCAAAGGGATAGTTTATACGTTGTAGTCCAGAATCAACCTGTGAAGATTGATTCCTTACTTACCCAAGTAAGAAGTGGGACTATCATGTATAACAACAACCATAAAGATGACATTTTGGATAAAGCATTAAAAAAATTGGAAAATATTAGTGTTGAATCCCATGCATATTTTAACAAATGGTCTAAGGACAAGGATCTGGTAGTAATTGCAAATGCCAAAAGAGATAGAGCGGTTGTAAGTATTATCACTTCAAAACAATATTTTTTGTTAATTTGACCTTTTCTTATTTTAGTAATATGTTTAATTGAGATCACTTTTTTTGCAGTTGAAATA
Organism: Taxus wallichiana var. yunnanensis; assembly: GCA_018340775.1. NCBI lineage: Eukaryota > Viridiplantae > Streptophyta > Pinopsida > Cupressales > Taxaceae > Taxus > Taxus wallichiana. The sequence continues at coordinate 849,980,328 of CM031242.1, read as the reverse complement.
TGAAAATTTGAAGAGTCAAGAAAATGTTTTCTAAGTTCACTTGGAAACTGTGAAGAAAAGTTTATCCGCAATGAAGAATTTGAAGGAAAATATTGTTTTGGTTAACAAACAAAACAATACACTGAAGTGGATAATTAAAGAGCATGGCTTTGACCTTGAAATTTTATTCAAAACCAAGGCAGCTGCAGATCCAAGTTTTCTATCCCATGGAGATGCAACAAAGGAAGAAGAAATAATTGTAAAGAATCTAGACAATGTTGCGGAAGATCTCATTAGTTCTGGGATTATTCAAGCCATTGGGGAAAGGGGTACAGGTGGAGAAGCCATTGGGGAAACTAAAAGGAGTACAGGAGTGGAAGCCATTGAGGAAGGGGGTACAGAAAATTGAGGGTTAAAAAATTTCATGATTGAGGGTGGAAAGATTGAGGGTTTGAAATACTTTATAATCTATATTTGAAAATTATTATCTGGATTTGGAATTTGAAACTTGAAATACTTTATAATCTTTAATTTTATATCTTCCTTTATATTATGTATAGAATTTGAAATTTATTATCTAGATTTGGAATTTGAAACTTGAAATACTTTATAATCTTTAATTTTATATCTTCCTTTATATTATGTATAGAATTTCTAGATTGTATATGGTGTTTATGTTTCATTTGAATGTGATGGTGTTATGATAATGGTTAATTATTTGTTTTAAGAAAATATGGAATATGGTATGACACAGGCATCTTAATACTAAGAGTTAAATCTTCTTCTCTCTAATTGTAATGATGATTGCATTAGATGTGGATGATGACATTAGAATAGAATCATAGATATGGATTATCATGAATTGTATGTGGACTGTAGATTTAGCTTCAAGCACGATCATGGAATCTAGAAAATTTGGAATGTAGTACGATAGAGACATTAGAATGGATATAGATGATGATGAATGATGATAATGGATAATTGTTTTTAAAAAATTGGAATGTGTCAGGATTGTTTTAAAATAGATAAATAATTGTTTTAATAATAATTGGAGTGTCAGGATTATGATAGTGATATGATGACATTAGATGTGGATGATGACATTAAAATATATATGGATAATGATGAATTTTATGTGGACGTAGATTTAGCTTCAAGCAGGATCGTGGATGATGAATTGTATAAAATTTGGAATGTGTTATGAAATAAACATCTTCATATGGAAACATCTTCCTCTTTGTAAAATTCGATTGTGCGATTTTATCCCACAAAGTTTAAACAATATATCAAAGCATTTTGTAAATATAAAAATAAATTAAACATAATTGTAAAAAATCAAGAAATGTCATATGATAGGGTTTAAGTTACCTCTTGTGTTTTAGATGGCTGTGAAAAAGCATATGGAAGGAATATGAGAAATCATCCTTCGTAGTGTGCTAGATCTTTGATTTAAGAAAACTCAACACGAGAAATGGATTAGTAGATAGATGGGTGAGTTTCCTGACATTGTCAGTCCCGAGAAGTGCGAGCTTCCTTGGATGGATGTCAACCCATATTAAAAAAAGATGAAATAATTGTATTTAAATAAATGTAAATATATATACCTGTAACATGAAACATCTTTAATGATAACAAGAGCTGAAACAAAATTTGATAAAAAGCCTCCTCAGTCAATATTTGTTTTTGTAGAGTGACAAACAATAAATAACCACAGTTAAAATGTAAGGTGAAAAATAATAAAAGTAAGGTCAAGGAGATACCTATTTAAAGTTGAAACAATCCATTATCAATAGCTTCTTCAAACTCAATGTTATCTTCTGTAGAGTGTGATGATGCGCCAATTCCACTCTCATCATTGGGAATAGTTGTACTTGTAGCTATATTATTCACACCTCTTCTTTCAGAAAGGGAATTCCAATGCACAATTTCTCTGTCAAAAGGAAAGGTTTCCATAGATTAGTGAGATACATAAAACCTCATGTAACTTTCCATATTTTTATCCAACTTGTTTCTCAGTTTTGATTTTATAAATGATAAAGCACTGAAAACCCTTTCGTCCTCCACAGAACCCAAAATCATTGTTTGGCATAACTCATATAATTTGAAATATTCACTGATGTCTTCTTGTAATATATAACTTTGATAGATTCCTCGCCACAACCTTGTAATAGCACCACTTTCAGAAGGTTCGTATAAATTTTTATATTGGTTCCTCATTGTTGTTGCTGAAAATTTTTGATTGAAACTTTAATAAATCAACATTCAAGTAGTATACCTTTGATTTCCATACCATTGAACTTTGAAGTCTTTGTGAAATGTTCCATTATTGTACCCATGGATAAATGGAAATGCTTTCTTACAAAGTCTGCATGACCACCTTCAGTATTCCAAAAATTAGGATTCATCACACCCATTGCTTCAAGAATTTTATCGTTGGAGAAACGTTCTCTAATTTTTGATGATAAGGATTCTGAAAAAAATTTAAGTTGTATTCTTGTTTCAACTATAATGACTCAAATAGATTACGTGTCAAAGGAACATCTTCTTGTTCCAATCCTAGAATAGCTTGACATTTTTACAAAATGTGCAGTGGTATGTCCCTCTCATTAACATTGATGAAAAGGTGATCGTGGATATTAAATCTCAAATAGTTACTGGGATTTTTAAGATATAACAAATATTTTCAATTCTTGAAAACATGTGTATCAAAAATATCTTGGGAATAGTACAAGACATCAAGACTTTGACATACCATTTTTCTGATCCGTATAAAATCCACAATATAGATTAATCTTCTCTGTGCATGCTTCATCAGTGTATTGATCTCCTGCAACATTGGAAGAATACCAACCAATGTAAGCAATGTCTCCAAACTAGTTAAACAAAACAACAAGTCCCTTGCCCTAACAACTTCATGATGATATTTGTGTATGAAACCAACCAACAAAGGATACTCCTCACAAACTCTGCATGTAGGTTCATATAAAGAGATCCATCTCATCTCAACATCCTTCAGAAGTTTTTTTCCATCTGTAATTCCAATTGTGAATTTCTGGAACTCAAGAAATCACTTTGGGTTGCTTTCCATATAGGCATGAAGTTCTCTTATAAGGTCTTCTACTTTAGCAACATTTTTGTAGTTGTTTACCATTTTATACGCTAAATTCATTTTGTGAGCCATACAATGAATTGGTAGCATATATGGGGCTACTATTGTTTGTAATCTAACACACAACCTATTTGGTGACCTTGTATGACTGATGCACCATCTAATCTGATGCATACCAACTTCGTAGCGATTTCATAATCAATCATTCCAGCAATTTCTTTCAAATGAGAAACAACTATTTTATGTAGGTTTTTGGCATTACAGTTTTCAACAAATTTCATAACACCCAGTAGATGAGGTGTCCTTATATGATTTTATAAAGTATAGACATGGATACATACCCATGTAGTGTTGTCAATTGTTTTCACTTCATCAATTGAAAGAGAGATAAACTTTGATTTTTTCACATTCTCTTTCAAATCTTCCTTCTTTATCATCGAAAGGCATTTTTCCATTTCCCATGCACTACTTTCAAACCAATGAGACTGAGGTATGTTGGGCACTCCATTATATTGATACAAAACTTTAAAATTGAGGAAATCCAAAATTGGTCTTCCTTTCTTTAGTATGTGAAATAAAGTAGAGAATTGTATGATTTTTGCATGTATATTTGTTTGATTCATCTTACCAATTTGCGATGTGATCATTCCTCCCTTTTCCACGAGATGTTTGTATTTTTTTCTGCTCCGCTTCATAATCCACTATGTATTTAACATGCATGCATTATTTTTCAATTTTCCACCTGTGTGTTTTGATTTTCTAGCCATCCGCCCCCATTACAATCAAATATTATTTTCCACAGTGTTTTTCTATAGTGTCCAACTTCATTTGCATTTTTTGTTGCTTTCCCAATTTCCACATACATATTGTACATGTACATTCATATGGGATCTCTTCTTAATTATATGGATGTACAGGCTTGATAAACAGAAATTTGGCAGCCTAATCAAACTTATATGTCCTCCCAATGGTCCACATATTCTTGTTCGTTTTCAATGTTTTACTTTTTTTAGTAGAATTTTGAGCAATATCACAATCACTTGATTTCCTCTTTCACAACCAAAATTTGAAATTGATTTCTGTGTTCCATTTTTTGAGTATTTGTATATGTGCGATATCTTGATGCACTCCTGGTTACACCCCAATAGGAAGAATATCTTCAGGATCTAGCATCTTAACAAGTATATCTTCAAGATCGGCTTGGTATCATCATAGGTGTCATTTGGTTGACACATGTGCAGAATGCATGTCCACCTCGATATTACCTTCCACACAATCAATATTCTAATTCTTTAAGTCATAGCTATATGGTTTTTGGTAGTTCTTATCTCTGTATCAAAGCAAAGTTTCCAAAATACTTGAACAGGGACTTCTGATATTTCTTAGTTACTTTTTGGGTCTTCGCATTCTAAGGACTAGCACCTTCCATTATTCTAAATAGAGTTGTGCATCAACAAAAGAAGCAAGTCGTACGTCAGAGAAAATTGCGGTGCACGATAGGTATAACACTAAGTTGCACGTCAAAGGAAACCAAGTCGTGTGTCAGAGGAAAATGAGTTACACGTCAAATAAAAATAAGTCACGTGTCATGCGTGAAACCAATTCGTGCATCGCATCAAAAATTCACTAAGTCGCTCTTAGAAAACGGTGTTGACAAAACTTTGGTGGTAGTATGGTGTATTCGGTGGTAGTATACTACCCAATGAATCACCTAGGTTTGTATAGATGTTTTCAAATGTAGGTGAAGGTGACCCCAAAAAATATTGTAAACTTTAGGAGAACAAGACACCGACATGCTCCGAAAAAATTGCCTTTTCAAAATTTTCTAAAATGAAATTTTTGCCATATTATGAATATTCACCACTAAAATTATCCTGAATAGCATAATCTAAGTTTTCATTGGGAATTTCAGAAAGAGGGGTATGGATAATTGTATAATAGGGTGCATAATGAGTGAAGCTAGCTGAATCCAAAACGATGCTAATAATAGAATTATCTAAGCTTATAGGTATATTTCATTCATTAGATAAGATTTGTTGTTGAGTATGATCCAAAAAAGTAACATCACAATAAAGGGAAGTGATTTTAGCTATGGTTACTTCATCATAGATGGGATTGATACTCATATGAGGCATGAATAGTTAAGAAGGATAATAATTATCCTTAGCCATCGGGGTTTTAATGGATCATAGGGAAAATAGTTCTAAGCTACGGGTTCACAAAAATGATTCAATAAAATATGATTATATATATACATATATGTGTGTGTGTGTGTGTGTGTGTGTGTGTGTGTGTGTGTGTGTGTGTGTGTATGTATATAACTATTGTAAATGAAATGCATGAAATATGAATGCTAAATAATTTATTTGATTTTATAAATGAAAGCAACTAAGGGGGATAAAGCACTTACCTTGATTTTTCCTTATCTTGCAAATTGACACAGGGACCTGAGTAAAGTGTGCAGCAACAACAGAACATACCATCGCAACAAACCACATAAAATTCTAAAGCAGAGGTCAAACTGGTTGGATTAGGGATTAGGAGAGGGATGGGGTCACCGGGATACTTGTAGTCTTAATTTTGGGTGCCTAGGTCTATAAAAAAGGTTGAAACCTAGGTTTTATATGGTCGTAGGGCTTCACAATTCTTTTCCTTTTGTCATGTGTATTTCACACTTGGATCGTTGAGGTACCTATAAATCTACATTGAAGAAATCACCTACAAAACCATCAATTAGACATCAAATACTAAAAACAAAATATGCAAAATAAGCGATCGGACTACCTGAATACCACTATGGTGAACTTATAACTAAGCATTACACTACATATCGGACCCAATGTAGCTTTTTGTTCTTGTGTGTGTAATAGTGCTCCTAATTCACCCTAGCGCCAATTACACCAAGATATTGGGAAATAGCTAGATAAAAATGTAAATATGTGGATGGAATAGAATGAACTCCCCTTCCTATGTAGTGTGTATGCTAAATAATGGCCCAAATGTAGTATCTTGCTCTATGTAGATAGAATTCTCTTTATAATAATATTTTGCTATATAATGGAATGTATGTTGTGTTTATATAGGGATCTCTTGTTCAAATTTCAACACTAATGATCCGAAATGCAATTTATTACCCTCAAGCGATGAGAGGAACAACCAAAAATACTGACCTCAAATGTCAAAAATAAAATCAAATACAAAGAGGACATGGGAACCCAGGATTCACAGGAGCGCCTGGCGCTAGTGTCCAGCCCTATTTGTTAGTGTTTAGAGACAAGTGACAACATATGAGTGAGAACTGACAGAGAGGGATCATTGAGACCTTACCAGAACTGTGTGTATGAATGAAAAGTTTGCAATACAAACAACAATAAAGACGAGTAAGAAAAATAGACGGAATGTGGAATGAGTCATCAATGAATACTTTTCTTACACAAGATCCACATATAAAAAAACATACTTGGTGGTATAATAATAGTAGTAAGTGCATGATTTTGTGTCTACATCATCTTCAAATATTGGCATTGAACACGTCATTGGCTCTAGAGGTTCCTTCTATATCTCTGGAAATTTTCAACAATTATATGAGTGGCTCTTTAATCATATGTTTGGGAAACAATGAAAAACAATCATAAAAATATATGCTAAAAGTATGAAATGCACACTATGTAGCATGTAGAATGAGTAGTATGTAATTCTATTATAGACAAATAAGAGTTTGACCTATTGAATTTGGTTAGAATGCCAAGATAATATACAAAAATACTTGGTTGATTATGCATAGAAGATTTACAATTAAATAGGAGAGGTAGCTTCTATATCTAAGGAAAACCACCTCCACAAATTTCTCACCCAACTTCTATATATGAGTATTGTTGTAACTTACAAGGGTAAGTGCACCAAGTTGGGGGACAATTAAGTGGACATCAAATCCTAAATTTTACATTAAAAATAGCAAAACATCAAATTTAGTCTTCCGTGGACTTGAACCATGCTGAAAAGTCAAAAATATGTCATAAAAATGGTACCATCATGTAGGGGAGATTGTTAGCTTTGTAGAACTATTGATTTTAAAGTGAATATAATAGGATAAATGTCATTTTTTATTTTTTTACTAATAGTAGGTCTTTAAGACACTTTTTCCCGTGAATGTTTATGTCTACGTTTAAGACTGCAAATTTTGTTTCACTTATCAGAATGTGATAAAAATTATACCATCCCAACCATGGTGAAATTATATACATGTTCAAAAAAATAATTATGTGATTTAAATATTTTTTGATGAAGTTATGGCAGGCAAATGAAAAGTGCTATGTTTTCTTTATGTTTTTATACCACTTTCACGAAAAAAATCATAAAAAATTAAATATTGCTCAAAAAATACAAAATAAAATCTATCCCAAGATAGACAGTAGCATCTAACTTCTCACCAAAGGAGAAAAATATATATCAATTTTTGGTCATCCAAATCGTGGGCAAACGGACTATAATCTTATAGGCATTTTTAAAAAAATACCAAGTCATTGAATTTTGAGTGTTTAATATAGCTAAACTTGTCCATTTTTAAAAAAATTAGTATTTTAGAAACTAGATTCCGGATGCTACGATTCATATTAATATAATTATTTCTAATTTTGAGTGTATGTATTGCTAATAATCCCTACAAGTTGATATTATGTTGTTATTTGCAATATGACGTCCACTTATGACCCCTTTTTTGTCCCCCAACTCGGCCGCACTTACCCACAACAATACATATAACAAATATAATATTCTAACTTATGTAAATAACTCTTCAATGCAAACATTAATTTCCTAACATTTCCCCCTTAGTGTTTACATGATAAAACATATCTCTTTCATTGATTTTAGTGTGCCACCTTTGTGTGCTCATGATCAACTCCTCAATTGTGGCAAAGATCGGGCTTGCACAAAACTCACACATGTGTCAATGCACATTTCTTCAACTAATGGTTTTCTCTGGCTTCTACCAACAACATTACCCAATTGGTTTTGCAAGTGTACCAATAACCTTTCACAGCTTGGTTTTACAGTTTACCAAGAACCTTACATAATTGGTTATATAGTTTCACCGAAAACCTTACAAAATTGGTTTTACTGAGTTCACCAAAACCTTACACAATTGGTTTTCCGGTTTACCAAAAACCTTCACATCATGATTGCTACAATATATTATGTTCAATATTCTACAATTTTTTAACAAAAGGAGATAAACAATAAATACACACAAGTGAATAGGAATTTACACCATTTTTTCTTATTCTTCACGCCACACCTTTGAAAAACACAAATATCATCATACAAAAATGTGGCCCCGTCATTGATGACTGACAAGAGGTCATTGTCGACCTCCTTCCTTCATTGCCTCGACCTCCAATATAAAATTATCTAGTAGAGGAAATCTTCATCACTTTAATTTTTTACATTAGCATTATTTCCTTCCTCTTCATTCTCTCCTTCATCAACAACCATGGCATTGTCTTTGCCTTCCCATCAAGTAAATCTTGTGCTCTTTTCCTACAATTTGTAGATATATGACCAATTTGTTTATAATAGTAGCAGGTAATTTGTTTCTTTGTACCTTTTGAAGTTGAACCGTATTTTGATTTCTTAATAAAACTTTTTCTTTCTTGTTTCTACCATACATTGCAGTTTCTTCTAGTTCAACAATCATAATTCTTTTTTCTTCTTCAAGTAAAGAAGAAATGAGATCTTCTAAACTAGGATTAATTTTACTCAATGTAAAAACCATATTAGAATAACATGTTGGCATGTTATTCAATAAAACAACCTTTGCATCATCATCAGGTACATCTATTTTAATTCCAGCTAACTGATTTGAGATGGATCGAAACTTACTAATGTGCTCTACCATGTTGTCACCTTCTTCCATTTTAAGACCAAATAATCTTTTCTTCATAAGACACCCCTATAAAATCAAGGTGGAAAATACCCGCGAATATCCCCGTAACCACTTTCAAATAAAGCGAAAGGAATTTGAATTTGAAAGATTCAAAAACAAAATTTTCACCCGGTTTTTCAAGGCTAAATCAATGACATGCGACAAAAAGAATCTGTAATGACGCACGCCACCGGGCGCGACAATAGCTCCCGATGACGCACACATCGAGCGACACTAGATCGTAATGACGCGCGCGCTTGATTCTATCGACGACGATAATCGACACTATTTCTATCGACGCCACGACACAAGCCACAAAATGACGCTACGACATTACGTCATCGACGCCGCGACATCGACGCTTATTGACGACATTATCATTGACATTGTCCTCTATCGACGCCGCGACATTGTCCTCTATCGACGCACGACATTGTCTCTATCGACGCGCGACATTGTCCTCTATCGACATTGTCCTATCGACACGCGACATTGTCCTCTATCGACGCACGACATTGTCCTCATTCGATCGACATTGTCCTCTATCGACGCGCGACATTGTCCTCTATCGACGCGCGACATTCAACTCAAATGACGCGCGACATCAGTAATCAAATGACGCGCGACACTATAGAAAATGAACGACACAATTTCTTTCTATCGACGCACGCACTGTAATCAAATGACGCGCGACACTGTAAACAAATGACGCGCGACACTATAAACAAATGACGCGCGACACAGCTTTCTATCGACGACGACGACATCGCTTCTATCGACGCGTCATTTGAAGCAAATGACGACGCCAATAGGGGACAAATGACGCACATATTTAGGTTATAAATACCCTTATGCCGCTCATTTTCTCGTTTACGTTTTCCGCTCTTGAATTTTCGCAGTCTAAATCTTTGACAAAGACGCAATTACAAAGCTATAATGTCGACTTCACATGCCTCCCAATTGCAAGTTCAAGCAAGAAAATGAAGAGAATCCAAGTCAATCGATTTCCAAGATAACCTACAGAATCCCTTATGCCCTCACATCCATACGGCTTTAAGGATGTCTCCGTAATATCAAGGTATAATCAAGAGTGTGGATTTATGTGGCTCGTTAATATGCCCCATTTCGAAACAGATCCGGATATTTTGAATTACCTTCTGTCATGCTACAATTCAGAGGACGGTATATTTTATGTGACTCTGAACGATGGCCAAATGTTCCAATTCACTATTGAACCGAATGACATACATCGGTTTACCGGCCTTCCTATCAGAAATTTACCAACTGTTACAACCAAGGCAACACTCGTGGAAGAAAACAAGAAATTTCTCGAATCAAAGTACGGTTTCCATGTTGATTGTAAGTATAATTCGTTTTAATTCAAAAAATTTATTCTGTTTTTTATTCTGATACAATTTGCTGTTATAAATTGATAGTAATTTTCATTGTTTCGCATTTGCAGCCCATGTCAATAAATCCAGGCGTGGTGTAGATACACAATCAATTGCACACCACTTTTTCGCTGCACTTATTGCATTTTTCAAGCCGTAATTGTTATGCAGGTCGCCAAACAGATATACCAAATTGGGCCTATCAGATACATTTGTGCCACTATCTCAAAACAAAAATTCGATTGGTGCACATTTCTATCCAAAAAATAAGAGTCGACATATCAAATTCAAAATGTCAAAAACCTTTCATTTATTCAACAAACTATCTCCTCGGCTTCTACTATGAGGCACTTTTAAATTTAAAAGCTAAAGAAATTCCTACTTGCTCGATGAGGCTTTGAAGAAATTCTCAATTCCATTTGCAGTAACAACAGTATAAACTATTTAGTTTGTAATTGTATTACAATTTTCTTCATTACAAAGGCGCAGCTTATTAAAACTTAAATTTTAATGTTTTGCAGAGAAGATATCTCAAGCCATTCCCAAAAAAAAAAAAAGATGTCGAGAGGAAGAGGCCAACTACACGCGGAGGCTTCGGGGACTCCCATTCTGAAATGGAAGCTCACTCCTCTCCGCACCCTCAACAAGCTTTGAACTCGTTAAACGCCGAGAAGTAATACATTCTCATATATTAATTACAAATTCCAAAGTTGCAGATTTATTTTTCAATTTAAATTTTAGCAAAATGAATTGACAACATTTAATATTGATGAACAGCAGGGACTATGGAACCTTCTTCCCCAACTCACTCAATACAGTCGCATGCATTGATATCTTCTGAACAGCCACCGAGTACAACTCCTACAAGGCCACCCGAAGACCGAAAAAACAACCCTCGACAACAAGGTACAACTTTTCTATAGAACGTTTAATTTCGTAGTTTTGACTTTATGAATTGTTTTAATATTTTTCATTTTTTCTTGTACTTTTCAGCACATGTCAGTCATGATCAAGCCACCGCATCGACACCCACCCAACCATTAATTTTTAAAATGCCAACCAGAGGAACAGTGAAAAAGAACATTGGTAAACGCATGAGTTTTGCTCCGGCCCCTAGTGGGACACTAAACCTTGACTCCTCGTTTCGAATTCCAACTCTCTCACTTGGTGGCTTGCCCAGCGCAACGGGCATATCTGTTTTGAACAATATAAATTTAGATGAAGATTATTTGGGCATTGATAGCAATGACCCAACTGGGTTTTTCGATACCCGCGAGATGATTCAAGGCCAGCAGGTATACTTCAGTCTTCAAATTTCAATTTTAATATGCTTTACAATTTTTAATTACATTCTGATTTATCTAAATCTAAATCTTCGCCTTCAAATTTATTTATCTAAATCTTGATTTATTTTTTCAAAACAGGATCAGCCCACCCAAAGACACAAAACAAGGAGCAGCTTGATCTTGGTCATGGTGAAAGCCCCCACACTTCTCCAAAGAAGATCGTCTCGCATCGATTCAGATAGTGAAGAGTTTCCACCTTTTCCTTTCGAGAACTTAATTGGTAATGATTGTCAATCCCATGTCGCTGAGTTTATTATTCCTCAAATCCAACAAACTTATAGAATGGGAGAAAAGGGCTAAAATTTTATCAATGAGATTATTAGTCGTTATGAAAATTATTGGCAAAGGGATAGTTTATACGCCGCACCCGTAATCAACTCGCGAAGATGGATTCCTTACTTACCCAAGTAAAATGTGGGACTGTCACGTTTAATAACGACTATAAAGATGGCATTTTAGATAAGGCACTAAACAAATTGGAAAATATTAGTGCCGAGGCCTGCATATTTTAACAAATGGTCAAAGGACAAGGATTTGGTATCAATCGCAAATGCCGAAAGAGATAGAGCGTCAGTACTATTACATTCTAACAATCATTTTTGTTAATTTGAAATTTTGAATTTACATTAATATTTTGAATTGACGTTACTCTTTTTGTGCAAATGAAATATGAAAATTTGAAGAGTCAAAGTAAGGTTTTGCAAGTTCACTTGGAAACAAGAAAGAACAAAACTTATCCGCAAAGAAAAATTTGAAGCAAAATATTGTTTTGCTAACAAACAAAACAATACACTAAAGCGGATCATTAAAGAGCATGGTCTCGACTCGACATCTTGTTCAAAGCCAAAGCAAGCGCTGATCCAAATTTTGTCGTCGCATGGAGATGCAACAAATCAAGAAGAAAGAATTATAAAAATCTGGACAAGGTCGCAGTAAGATCTTATAAGTTCAGGGGTTATTTGTGTGTTGGGGAAAGAGGTGCAGCCAGAGTGGAAGAAGTCTGGGGAAGAGGGAAGAGCAGAATTTTCTAAAGAAAAAGAGGGTTTGAAAATTAGAAACTTTTATTATTGACTAAACTTTTAATATTGAATTTGAAAACTTCAACTATTGAGTTTGTACTATGCTATTTGAATTTAATTATATGGTGATTAGATGGTGATTATCATGAATTATATGTATGTTTCTTGTTTACTTGCATTGTCATGAATAGTATGTAGACGTAGATGATGAATGATGACAATTGATAATCAATGATAGATGATGATGAAAGACGATGATCGATTTAATGTGTATAATGTAAAATTTAGTGCCTGAATATCTTGTGGGACTTTAATTATCTTGAAAATTATGTCGTGGGACTTTAATTGTATCTGTGGGGTTATACTGTCTATGAAAGTAGACTTAAGGTTGATAGGTTAAGAATCTGTGTTGTACTATGATTTTTCAACGTGTTGAGGACTTCAAAGTGTGTTTGGATTTTATGAATGACCTTTATCAGTCTAAAATAAAGATATCCAAGTCAATGATGCTAAGGTCTAGCAATCTGTCCTGTTATCTAGTTGGTAAAGCTCATCCTTGTTAAGGAATTCATGAATTGAATATTGGAGTGTCAAGTGCAAGTTACTCACTGTGCTTCAAGTCGACTACCCTAGTTGGTGATGAAAATTATCGTTGCTTCATGATGTACAAAGTGAAAGAATTTCATCAAGGAGATTTATAATTCTCTAAAAGTGGTATAAGACCATGTCAAGGTGTTGATTCATCAATGTCTTGTAGTTCTAAAAGGTGACATATTAAAAGGACCTTGTTTTATGCCTTAAGAAATGTTTTCACATCTTTGAGAAAAGCTCAAGGTCTGTCAAGACCCAAATGTCATGCTATATGTCATTATGTGGTCTATCATGGTGCTGAGACAAGAATGTATTGCTACTACAAGAAGATGTATTGTGTAATAGAGGTTATACTTCGATTCATGCTCAAAGTTGGGAAAATGAGTATCTACAAATGTTATAAAGTTGAGAAATCTCATATTGATGTTACCTTGTCATAAGATTTGTGCATAGTAAGGAAGAGTATAACACATTGTTTCTATGTGTCATTATGTGGTCTATCATGGTGTTGAGACAAGAATGTATTGCTACTACAAGAAGATGTATTGTGTAATAGAGGTTATACTTCGATTCATGCTCAAAGTAGGGAAAATGAGTATCTACAAATGTTATAAAGTTGAGAAATCTCATATTGATGTTACCTTGTCATAAGATTTGTGCATAGTAAGGAAGAGTATAACACATTGTTTCTTAAAGGATTCTTAGAGGTCAATGCAAGGTTCTGACAAAGCTGGCTCCAGTGAATGCGTTGATTCAAATGCTCATCTATCTTCGCATCACAAGGTTATCAGCTATAAAGGTTGTGAGTTAATGAAAGTGTGAAAGATGATGTGATATGTGTAAGGTAATGGAAACAGCTTTCTTCCAAGACAAGAAGATTCATGGTGTATGGTCAAAGTTATCTAAGATGAGCTTTGTAACTTTGTTTGACCCGATGAGTGCAAAGGAAAGTTTAAACAAAAAAAGATCTTAAGAAAACTGATGGAACCAAGAAGGGGAAATTAATTGATGTTCCCAAACTTGATGCAAATCAAGCAGGAGGGAAGAATTCTGATCAATGTACTTTAATATTAACGGAGGGTGACTCAGCCAAGGCTCTTGTGGTTTGAATCAGGGAAATGTGAATATTGAATTTGGTAGTATTGTGACATGTTTCGACATCACTTTCCAATTTAATTTTTTGTTATTTTAGTTATCTTTATCCTATCAGGTGGCAGGAATATCTATTTTTTGGGAAGCTACCACTCACCAACAAATGGAGAATAAAGAGATAGTAAATAGAAAAAAAATCCTTGGTCTACAGGAAGATAAAATATATTAAAAATAAATTAATATAATTCTAAGAAATCAAGAAAGAATCATCACTGGTAAGAAATTAAACATAATTGCAAATATGCTAGGTTTAGCTTACCTCTCGCGTATTAGATTGTCGTGAAATCATCAAGGGTAACGTATAGATCTTTGTTTCACATGACATGTAGATGGAGGGGTGAGTTGCTTGACATTGTCACCCCGAGAAGTGCCAAAGAACATCTTTAAATATATAGACCAACAATATCTTTAAAGGTCAAGTAAATATAAAGAATTAGACTTGTAATGTCTTTAATGATAACAAGAGCTGAAAAATGTAAGGTAACAAACAATAAGATTATGTTGAAGAAGATACCTATTTAAAATTGAAATCATCACCTGTAATGTGCTAGATCTTTGTCTTAAAAAATTCAACACAAAAATTGATTAGTAGATAGATGGGTGAGTTGCTCGACGTTGTCACAAATTCCCGAGAAGTAAAAGCTTCCTGACGGATGTCAACCCACGCTTTCAAAAATAAAAATTTTGTATTTAACTAAATGTAAATACATACACCGTAACATCTTTAATTATAACCAGAGCTGAAAAAATGAATAGAATAAACAATAAGATTAAGGGGAAAAAGATACCGCTTAAAGTTGAAATCATCACCGCCACCGTAATGATATAGATCTTTGTTTTAAAAAATCCAACACGAGAAATGGATTAGTAGATAGATGGGTGAATTGCCCGACATTTTTAGTATATAGACTCGTAACATCTTTAATGATAAAGATAAAAGATAGATAAAGAAGATACCTACTTAAAGTTGAAACAATCCATTATCAATAGCTTCATCAAAGTCGATGATGTCTCTCGTAGAATGTGACGAAGAGCCAATTACACTCTCAAGGTTGGGAATATTTGTACTTGTAGCTGTATTATTTACATCTCTTTTTCGCAAAGGAATTCCAAAGTGAGCAATTGCTCACAAAAATGAATAGTAATAAACAATAAGATTAAGGGGAAAAAGATACCGCTTAAAGTCAAATCATCACCGCACTGTAATGAGCTAGATCTCGTGTTTTAAAAAATCCAACACGAGAAATGGATTAGTAGATAGATGGGTGAATCGCCTGACATTTTTAGTATATAGACCTGTAACATCTTTAATGATAAAGATAAAAGATAGATAAAGAAGATACCTACTTAAAGTTGAAACAATCCATTATCAATAGCTTCATCAAAGTCGATGTTGTCTTTTGTAGAATGTGACGAAGAGCCAATTACACTCTCAAGGTTGGGAATATTTGTACTTGTAGCTGTATTATTTACACCTCTTCTTTCGCAAAGGGAATTCCAGTGCGCAATTGCTCTGACAAACGGAAAGGTTTCGAGGGAGTATCGTGAAACGTAACACCTCATGCAACTTTCCGCATTTTTATCCAACCTGTTTTCGCTTTGATTTTATAAATGACAATGCACCGAAAACTCTTTCATCCTCCCATGCACTCCCAAAATCATTGTCCGGCATAATTCATATAGTCTGAAATACTCACCGATATCTTCTTGTAAGATAGAACTTTGATAGATTCCTCTCCACAATTCTCAGTAATAGCACCACTTTCTTAAGGTTGATCTAAATTCTTATATTGGTTCCTCATTGTTGTCAGTGCAAAATTGGTCGATCAAACTTTAATAAATCGGCATTCAAGATACCTTTGATTTCCGCACTTGAGCTCGACGCCTTTGTAAATTGTTCCATTATTGTACCCATTGATTTATGGAAATGCTTATCGACAAAGTCCGCACGGCCACCTTCTCGTATTCCAAAATTCGGATTCATCACACCCATGGCTTCCTTAATTTTATCTTTACGTAAACGCTCCTAATTTTCGATGACAAGGTTTCAAATTTTTTAAGCTTTATTCTGGTTTCAACTATCACAGACTCAAACAAATTACGTGTCACAGAACATCTTTCTCGCTCCGATCCTCGTAATATTCGACGCCTTTCAAAATGTGCATAGGTATTTCCTTCCCATTAACAGAGATGCATAGGTGATCGTGGATATTAAATCTCAAATAGGTGTTAGGATTTTTAAGATCTAATAAATCTCTCCAATTTTCAAAAACAGCATCAAAACTATCCCGGGAACAATACAATATATCAAGACTTTGACATACCATTTTCCTCATCCGTATAAAATCCACAATATAGATCAATCGCCCGTGCATGCTTCATCGTTGTATTGATCTCCTTTAACATTGGAAGAATACCAACCAATGTAAGCAAAGTCTCCAAATCGCTTAAGCGGAACAACAGTCCCTCGCCCTATCAACTTCATGACGGTATTTGTGCATGAAACCAACCAATGAAGGATACTCCTCACGAACTCGCATGCCGGTTCATACAAAGAGATCCATCTAGTCTCCACATCCTTCAAGTTTTTTGCCGTCTCAGTAATTCCAATTGCAAATTTTTGAACTCGAGAAAACGCTTTGGGCTGCTTTGACATATAGGCATGAAGTTCTCTTATGAGGTCTTCTAATTTAGCAACATTTTCGTGGTTGCTTACCATTTTATACGCTAAATTCATTCTCGTGAGCCATACAGTTGAATGGTAGCATATATGGGGCCACCGTTGTTTGTAATCTAACACACACTGTTTCGGTGACCCCGCATGATGATGCACCATCCGCTCCAACGCATACCAACTTCGTAGCAATTTCATAATCACCATACAAAGAACATCTTTCAAATGAGAAACAACTATTTTATATAGGTTTTCAAAGATTGCATAGCTTTTCAACCATTTTCATAACACCCAAATGATGAGGAGTCCTTATATGATTTTCTAAAGTATATATGTGGATACATACCCATGCGGTGTGTTGTCGATCATTGTCACTTCATCAATCAAAGAGAGATAAAGTTTGTTTTTTTTACATTCTCTTTCAAATCTTCCTTCTCTATCATCGAGAGGCATTTTGCCATTTCCCATCCACTACTCTCGCATCAATGAGACCGAGGTACATTCAAGATTCCGTTAAATTGATACAAAACTTTGAAATCAAGGAAATCTGACATCGCTCTTCCTTTTTTAAGTATTTGAAAAAGAGTAGAGAATTGTATGAATTTTGCATGTAGATTTGTTTCTTTCATCTTACCAATATGCGATGTGATTGTTCCTCCCTTTTCCAACAGATGTCTGTGTTTTTTCTGCTCTGCCTCATATTCCGCCGCAGATCGATATGCATGCACTCCTTTTCAGTTTTCCACCTATGTGTTTTGATTTTCTGGCCATCCGCCCCCGTTACAGTTAAATATTGTTTTCCACAATGTTTTTCTATTGTGTCCAGCTTCAGTTGCATTTTTTGTTGCTTTCCCAATTTCCACGTACATATTGTACATGTACATTCACATGGGATTTCTTCAGAATTTGATGATTGTACAGGTTCAATAAATGGAAATTTAGCTGCCCAATCAAACTTGTATGTCCTGCCAATGGTCCACATATTCTTGTTTGTTTTCAATGCTTTACTTTTTTGAGTAGAATTTTGAGCAATATCGCAATCACCCGGTTTCCTCTTTCTTCGACCGAGTTTGATATTGATTTTGCCTTCCATTTTGCCGAGTGTTTGTATCTCGTGATATCTAGCCGCACTTCTCGGTCGCACCCCAACAGAACAATATCTTCAAGATCTCGGCATATTATCGTAGGTTTCATTTGTTTGACCGTGATACTGCGTAATGCATGTCCACCTCAATAATGCCTTCCACACGCCAAGATTCGATTCTTTTTGGTGGCATCTATATGATTGGTATTTACATTATCTCGTATCCGCAGAGTTTCCAAAATACTCAAGAGTGATTTCGAGATTTCTTACTTACTTTTAGGTTATTCGTATTCTTTGAGCTGGCACCTTCCATTATTCTGAAAAGAGTCCTCACAGCAAAAGAACCAAGAAGCGACTCTGTACAGTCTCCGAGGTCTTGTCGCGCGTGAACTATCCGATGTCGCATGGCGTCAACACCGCCCAAGTCGCGCGTCAACACTTCCTCTCGCGCGTCAAGCCTTCCTCTGTCGCGCGTCACTTCTTAGCCCAAGTCGCGCACAAGATAGCTCTTTGCCGCTACGCCAATACAACTCTCTTTGTCACGCACAAGACAGCTCTCTTGTCGTAAGGCCAATACAGCTCTTGTCGCGCGTCAATATTGCCCTTGTCGCGCGTCAACACTGCATTTGTCGCACGTCAACAATCACAGGATAACAGTAATATGAATCTCTGGTGCAAAGGGTATGCGAGTTCAAATTTCACAAGATTGGTAATTTGGTAAGCTACTGAGGTATACTACCCGCTAATCACATAGGTTTTTATAGGAGATGTTTTCAAATGAAGGCGAAGCCGACCCCAAAAAAATATACTTTATATTTTAGGTAACAGACACCGACCCACTCCGAATAATTCACCTTTTCAAATTTTCCTAAATGAAATTTTCGCCATATTACGAATATTCGCCGCTAAAATTATTAACCATTAAACAATTATATTACAAAAAGACTTAAAATTTGGTGAGACCAAATTAAACTTATAAAATCGAATCTAAAACTAACTAAACAAAAAGATATACAAAGTACCTAGAAACACTGGGGTGAGAATTTTGGAGATCATTCATGTTTTTGGAGTTGAAGTGCAATCAGGTCGGTTGAATTCATAGTGGAAGGTGGAGCTTGGAGAAGTGACTATAGAGATGTCGTAGTCCATGGTGGAGGTGTCTAAGTTGTGGCGAGTTGTTTACAATGTGTGAGAGAGGACTCGTGTAGAAATTGAGATTAGATTAAACCGCAAGAATTGGAGAATAAAGACTGAATTGATTTCAAATATAATATTAGAAATCGTGGAGTTTTCAATGCAAATATCAACGCTTGTGTAGAAGTTCCCAGCAATAAAACTTAAAACTACACAAAAACTACACAATAAAGATCACGCTCGTCCTAGAAAAATAGTCGTTGCAGTGTATAGATCTCTCCCAAAACAAAACACTTATTATATTAAATATTTGCAAATCTTTTGCATATCATAGGAAAATGAAGAATAATCATTTCCCTCCAAAGTATCTACCAAATCATATTAGCAAACAAACAAAAATATCAACTTCAGGATTCATGCTCGGATACCAAATATCAAATTTGGTTCAGAATGCACAAGATAATATACCAAAATACTTGGTTGATTATGCATAGAAGAGTTACAATTATATAGGAGAGGTAGCTCTTATATCTAAGGAAAACCACCTCCATAAATTTCTCACCCAACTCCTATATACGAGTATTGTTGTAACTTACAACAATACATATAACAAATATAATATTCTAACTTATGTAAATAAATCCTCAATGTAAACGTTAATTTCCTAACATGACCTATATGTGATGAACACTAGTACGATGTGTAAAATGTGTATGATGTGTAGGTTTGTAATGGTTGAGATGATTTAGACTAAATTTAGAATGTATGATGTACGATGTGTGAAGAGACTCAATGTGTAGTACCTATTGTGCGTGTGTGAGGTTCATGTGTAGTATGCCCTCAACAATCAAGTGTGAATCAAGCAAAAATGTTTCATCAAGTAATGACATGTTGAAGCATGTGATGATTATACCTATGTGAGGATATTTATGTATGATAATGCAAATATGATGGACACTTTGATACTGATATGAGATGGGGGATGTGTTGGATGTTACGCCCTAAGTGTACATGAAAAAAGAATTAGCCAACGATAGTGAAGGAAGAATGTCCTTGATCGGATGCATGTGGTGATGAAATTGTATGACTATACTCTAACGGTGGTGGTATAGTAGATAGATGATGTCTTGATGAATGAATTATATGTGTATGGGATGGATGAATATATGATAAATGTTGTGGCATAACAAAATGTATCGAAATGGAGATCTACATGATGCTTTGAGTATGAAGGTGATGGACACTGTGTGGAATAAACTGAAGTGGTGATATATGTCAAGATGTAGAAACTATCCTAGGAATGGGTCAATGCCTATGTGTAGGAATCTTTGGAGTGGTGGGGTCATGTAGATAATGCATGAGTAGGTGAAATAAGATTAGATCGTGATTTTAGTAACATAGAATGTGATGTGTTAGAGGAGGTATATAATGTGCTAACTAATGTGCGAGGAGATGATGACCATGGAATAGATGGGGGATACTGTTAATAGAAATAACTTGGTTTTGTCAATAAATTTGAGTCGCAAGTGATTCATATAAATGACATATTGAGATTGACAAATCCAACTAAGCCCAAGAAGCATGGTGCACCCATAAAATTTGTTTCCAATGAGGAAAGACACAAGCATAGTAAGAGGATCAACCATAACGTATAGTTTGATGACACCATATGATTTTTTCATGGGGTATGCAATTCACGATAGAGGGTAACCTATAGCTCTAAAAAGTGAAATAGAACACACACTAATGGGCCATGATGGGTAAAACTTAGTATTATTAATGGGGGTGGAGCCAATAGATGTATTTATATGTAAATGATTAGACCTTAAATTTACATGAAAATCACGGTTGAAGAAATAGATGATTGGTGGCGAAGTGTCCATACTTTCAACTATTAATTCAAGAGCTACTAATGTGGGAGGAGGCATTGTGTGATATGCATGATTAGTAGAAGAGTTAGATGATTTTTGTCACATTTTGGGATTGTTTATCAAAGAGCTTGATTTTAACTTTATCATTGTTTGGTGCAGAGTCTATAGACTCTAGAAACTCAAGTTTTTTGTTATCAATAAGATCTTGGATTATTATGCGGAGTTTGAAACATCAATTCGCAGAATGTCCCACACATCTATGATATTCGTTGTGGAAGTTCTCATTGTATTTCCTACCTTTTGGGTGTGATGGGTCTAACTCAAGTGGTGGAGGAAGTGTAATAATATTCTTGTCGAGAATTTGTTGCAATATAATATGTGGAGCCATAGGAAAGTTAGTAATCATAGATCGAGGTGGCTATGACTAAACTTCTTTTGTAGGAGTGACCACGTTGACAATTATTTAAGTGTTAGTTGTTTTAGTTGGGGATGGTTTGGATGGTGTTTTGTTTTGATAATGAGTGGAGGACGGTGCTTGTCCATGCTACTAAATATTTTCTATAGATAGGATTTTGGTCTCACAAAGCTTAAGAGTATGACAAATCTGATCGAACGAAGGAGAGGTATCAAAGAGAACACTCTCTTAGAGAGTTGGTAATAAACTTTGAATAAACAAGTCCTAAATATCATAGTCCACAAGCACATTTGACATCTTATTTAGATTTTTCTTATACCTTAAAGCATAGTTGGCTAGGTGTTCATTGGAACCCCGCTTAAGTTTTGCTAGTTGACTATAAGAGATCTTAGAGCCAATATTAATGGAGAAATGAGTAAGAAAGGAATTGGATAGATGCGTGAATGAAATTACCGAGTGAACAGGTAGGTTGTGTAACCATTTTCATCGCATAATCATGTAGACTATGAGGAAATATTTTGGCCAAGAGAATATAATCATTAACAAAATCAAGAAAAGTGACACAAAATGCTCTAAGATGTTCTTGTGGGTCACCATGCCCATTAAAAATGGGAATCTTATGGGTGAAAAAACTAGGAACAATCGGATAAGAGGATATGGTGGGTGTAAATGGAGTATGTAGTAACAAGGTAGATTTTAAATATGGAGATGCATGTGAAGTGGCTTATTGCAACTTACGAATTTGAGCTTGAAGATCCTGATAAAGAGAAATTAATTATTAATTATCAAAGGATGAAACATGTTGTATATGAGAAACTAAGGGTGGTGTAAAGTGATTGGTAGGAGTATTGAAAAAAAAAAGAAAGAATGGTAGAAATAGGTGAAATATTATAAGTGAGCAATTGGATGATAACAGAAGTTGATATAGCCATGGAAGCGTTGAGCTCCACCAAATCGTAGCTTCCTTACGATAAACATGTAAAAGCAATTATAGATCTTGGGGATGTTTAGAAATGTTATCATTAATGGCCTTAAAGTGTGCTTCACTAAAATCATCATGACATTGGGCCATGGTGAAAGGAGAATAAACCCTATGATGATAAGTAATGAATGAAGATCCTATAGTGCGTGTAGAGATCGGGTTCACCAAAATAATTAACTAAAATTTGAATATTTTAGAATTAATATAAGAAGTACAAAAGTGTAATAGATGTCTAATGTAAATGAGGAAAATGACCCAAGCAACTAAGTATGTGAAATACAAAACCCTAATGCGCAAAGAAAGGTTGGAAAGAGCTTAGCTAATTTCACATTTTTATGGGATGGTGTCGTAGAATGAACTAGGTGAACAAATTGCAAATACGAATACAAAAAGCTCCAGAAATTACATAAGCGAGATATCTAGCTGTATTGGGAACTTGCGAGAGGATCAAGGTGCTTGGGGTGCCCTAGTTTGATTTTGGTGCCCTAATATGTGAAGGAGGTCCGAGAACCAGAGTTGTAAGGTTGCAATGATGTGATACGAAGATTTTGCTATTTGTCGCGTCAATATTCCCGAGTTATGTGATATGTTGTTGATAATACTTGATTAAGAAGAGACTTGCAAAAACACCAAAGCAAGCATCAAACCCTACAAAAGAAAAATGCAAATGAAGTGGTTGAAAATTCCTTGATGACCACAATAGTGGACTTACTAACGAGTGTTCCACTACATTTTAGACCCAAATGTAGTTCTAAGTGTGTGTGAGAATTTTTCCCTAGGTGCTCTTGTTCAGCACGTACTTTGTGAAGTAGTGAGTTATAACTAGATGTAGAACTGTAGTAAATTGTGGATGGAATAGAATAAACCTCCCTCCTAGGATGTGTGATGTAGTTAAACTAACCTTTTCCCTTGTGATGAAGCTAGATGGATGCAAATGGAGCCTTGGATGGATGTAATCTTAGGTGATGATAGTAGTGACTAGTGTTTGGTCCCTTGTTATTCTCTCATAACTTTATATTTGTATGGTTTTCTTGATCTAATTTCGTAATTAACCTCAAAAGGTCGATAAAAAAAAAAAAGATAGAAATCTCAAATGAATAGAAAGTGCCCAAACAATGGAAATAAAGTAGGAAAAGGATTGAGGAACCCCGAGTAGGACCAGGGCACTTGGGTGCCCTAGTCAAATGTAAAATAATGCATAACAACAAAAATAGATTGCAAGTAAGTATGTTTTGAAGATCAAGAATGAGGAAAGAAAGCAAATTAAAATGACCAAAGAACATCGGTTACTTAGTACTTTCTTCACTCAAATACCATATGAATAGTAATTTGAGACCGGGACTAAATAATACCCAAAGTGTGTGATTTAGTGTCTATAATATACATGTGTATGTATGTATGTATGTATGTATGTATGTATATATATTATTATGTTATATAATTTTATGTTACATTTTTTTATGTTGGACTATCTTGTTGTGGTCAATGTGATTTATGACTTTGTACATGATTTTTGATGTTATAGAATAATATTATTTTACAAACTAAGGTATTCCATTATATATAATTTATGTTGTGTGTATGATTACATAAATTATTTTTTAGAAGGAAACAAACCATGTGCGTAGATCATTTTCCTCAATGTTGTACACATATGCCATGTTTTGTTAAAGTTTAATTTACCTTTTACCATTTGTCATGTGTTCTCTTGGAGGTATTTTTTGTCTGCCTATTGTTGTTGCATATTGGACATAGGTAGCTCGCTGCATGAAATAGAGAGAGATGGGAGAGTTTTAAATATATCCATCTTTGCCATGGTTACAAATCAAGTAACATGCTTTTAATGACATGTATTTCCTGTAGTGTAAATTTATGTAATTCTTCATATTCCCCGCAATTTATGATAAGGAGCTATTTATACTGCGAATGGTTTTCAGACTGCATTTTAAGTAAATGCACAATAATTTCATTTTTGAATATATGTGATGAAAAAAATGTGCACATTGCATGGTCTGTCTACTTTCACTAGTTAGGCGACCGACATCTCATTGATAACTCAACCTATGCCTTCTAAGAAATGTTCTATTGATTAAGCGGTTAAATTCGTAAAAATAAATTACAAATGGAAGCATCAGAAGTAAGTGAACTCATAATACAATTTCCCATACCCATTTCAAGGTTGATTTCATCATCGTAATCATCTTGTATCTATGATTCAAAAAAATTTATTCTTTGTGCGTATGTGGGTGATTTTTATTTCATTGAGCCAAATGACTAAGGGGGTGAAAGGAGAGAGGATATCATGTGTAGGGAGATATTTGTAAATAATAAGCAACCTAAGAAAGTGAATTTATTCCAATCCTACTACTAGTGATCCATCTTCATTGTTCTTGTCTTCTCTTATGACTCGAAGGAATCCCTTTCATCGTCTTATGTTCTATTTGTTGGGTTCTAAATTGTTTTAAGTCTAGGTTACCATGATACTAGTATCTTGGTACCAATAGAAATATATATTTTAGGAACATTGGATGTAAATTGGCATCGAAATGCCTTTATAAAATATATTAAAGAAGGATGTGTATACATATAAGAAAAAATCATACATGTTTTATGCATAAAGGTTTAAAATTACTCAAAATCATCATATTAATCTATTTGATGATTGGAGGCGAAGAAGAAAAAGAATCAAATAAAGTTACAACACTCTTCTTGTTGCAACGTGTGTGCACTTGTTAGGTAGTTGTAGCCCTTTGTTGAGAGCCTTCAATTAGTTGTAGCATCACTAGTGATCTTTGAGGTAGTTGAAACAACAAAAACAAGGTACGCAGTAGGAATAAAATGAGATTTTTTTAATCATTTTGTAATGTGATTATTTTTGGGTTGAGACGGGGGTGGGCTATGCTTTGGGGCTTAAGGGTGGCCTAGTGGATTTACTAAAATTATTATTGAAATTTTGTATGCATAAGAGACTATGAATTATGGGGAAAAAACAAACTCCTCCAAATAATTTTAAGTCCAAAAGTTTTGTTTCCCACTTTAAACAATAAAAATATACAGTGGCCCTAGATGAATGTTACATTCTTATAGCTGAGTGAGAACTGATATTTGTAATTATAACCCAAATTCTTTTAAGGTCCTGAATGTGTTAATGATAAAGTGGAGCATAGATAGTAGATATTATTTTTTGGATAGGAAGTGGAAATATCTAATCCATAGAATAGTGTGGGACATCGGTTGAGTTTTGAATGTAAAATCTATGAGATTTTCTATATTTTAAATTTTGTCTCTTTTAATTTTATATTGTACACATGTGTATAATGGGAGTGATATTTTAAACGATAAAGTGGAGCATATATAACGGTGTTTTTGCATAGAAACAATTTGAGCCATAGAATAGGTGTGGGACATGCAAGTATTTACTTCCCACCTTTTAATTTCTAAATTTCAATTCATGTCTTCGTCTTGTTTAAGAAATTTATTAATGTCCAATCAAAAACCTTGATAACATAAAAAATAAAATAAATAAATAGCAAATCTTGTATTGTAGCTAAAATCTACTTGTTGCTCATATGACCAACAACTGGAGGGGCTCAATCATCAATGTTTTTGGTACAATGTATGCTCTCTTACAATTAATCAAGCTTAAGATTGAAAAGTGAGATACAAAGTGCTAGAAAAACAAGCATTGTGGTTGGGTTTTGAACATGGAACCTATTGGATTTTCACCAATTTTTAATTTGGCCTCTTTAAGCATAAATTGCACTCATGTGAATAATATGAGATCAAGATGATAAAGTGCACAAAATATAGAATATAGTATTTGGGTAAGAACAATCTGAGCTGTGAAATAGGTGCGAATGTGTAGGGTTTTAATTCCCACATTTTTATTTCCAAATTTTCATTCATGTCCTCGTCTCATAATCTAATAAATTAAATGTCATTCAATCAAAAACCTTGACGTCATATAAAATTAAAATAATAAATAATATTAAAGCTTCATTGGAAAATAAAATCCACCTATCAATCATATGACCATCCATTAGAGGGGCTCGATTATCAATGATTGTTCCAAAACATCTTGTTTTTCAACAATTTTTAATGTTTTCTACATTGAAACAATAAAATAGAGCACAAAGAGTAGATATTATTTATGTAGGAACAATATGATCCGTGAAATAGGTGTGGGATGTGTAAGGTTTTTGATAGAATGACGTTTATTTTGATACCTCGAAGACTTGTTTTCTAGTGTTACAAAAATAAATCTCATTCGTGACGTGTCAATTCTTGATGATAAGGCACTATGCAATGTATTTCACAGAATAATAATTGTTTACATAGCATTCTAGCTCTTCAAACTAGACCCTCTCCAAGTCTACAATATATTTTAGATTCACATTCATGTACCTCAAGGTATAACAACAATAATAACATTGGTTTGTCTATTTTGATGACCAATTTGTCATTTAATTTCATAAAAATGTCTCTCACTTCATCTTTCTACTACTATGATTTTTATTGCACACTTTCCCTCTTCTATAAAATTAGTTTTCCTAATGATCAATCAACTAGTTCTTGTTATCATTATATTCCATTATCAACTAATGATTTTTTCTATTTTATTATTCATCGATGTAGTGGATAAAAAATGGCGGACCCCACAAGCATGACACACACTTAGCTTCTCTTTTTAATTATTTAATTTCCATTAAACCTCTTTCTTGTTGGTAACATGTGATCACCGGATTCAGGCCTAACTGACTGCCTTTTACATGTCCATAATCTACATAGCGTCCCACTAGCACAATAAGAAAGTGATTACTATAGTTACCCTTCCTTGATAGGGACTAATAATAAATTATTAAAGAAAATACAATGAAATTTATAAAATAAATGAATGCACTTCATATAGTATGTTGTGTATTGTTGGTTTGGTCAAAGGCCAAGAGGGCCACTTGAATGTGTAATTACTTTTGGTGAGTAGTGGAAACTCTACCCAAATCTAGGGAATTTTATTGGTAATTGTATTGGTAGGCCATATGAACGCCATGTAGCATGTCTAGAAAAATGACAAAGAATCATGATATTAGGTAAAATAAAATCCCTTAACTCAAATACCTCCTCCACCATATATGGTCCTCTTCTTTATATATTAAGTGACATATGAACTACATGTCATTTGTGTGAACTGGACCAAGTAGAAAGTGGGTGTTGACTACGTGAATGACATATATGACAAAAAAATTAACCTTGATATCAACAGCTCATATCACAAGTTTAATCCTACCACACTCCATCCCATTTCCAACGCATTCAAAATAGTTAAACAATACCAACATGTAAAGAATAGACTAGTCATAAAAAGCACATAGATTGTGCTTGGTGAGGAGCTAATATGGCTGTTGATGAGAAAGGATGCATTGTAGCCATTGATTTTTGGAAGTGGGAGATGTACTTCTTTTACGTTGAGTTTTTAGGGAAGACGACATGTGAAATGTGGATGGGAGAGCGGTGCTCAAATGCTTGGTCGAACCAATGAGGACCTCCATATCCTGCCCGAACTTGGGCCTCCATAGTGTGTCAAAACCTAATAAAATGGAGGTTACAGACATATTTCTTCATTCAATGCTTAATATATCTATTAATAATGGGTGACAAGGTTGCAGGTAATTAATGGCTCTACATTGGGCGGTCATTCCAATAATGACATCCATTATTATTTCATGAAATGATCTGTTTCAAGTGGTGAATAGCGAGAGAAAAGGGGCATGAAATTTTTATTATGTTTATATATGGATGCCCTTTTATAAATTTTTTTTCTCACGAAATGATTTTTTACCCCAAACCAAATCACTCGAAGTAACAATTTTTAAGGATTTGACGGTTAATGAACTATAGTAGTTGCAAATAACGATCAATGAAATTTCTAATCATATCTTTTCTTTGCATGTTATTCAATCATTCCCAGAGTGTGTGTCGGTTCTGTGGTTGCGTGAATAGATGGAATTTCATTGTGCTTCGTAGTTGGGGTTTTCGTAGAGCCTGAAGTAACTTGCTACAATTTTAGAATGGAGAGGTTATGCTGTGCATGCCGAAATTACATTTTTCCTTTATTTGTGTCATTTTCTCTGAGACATTTTATCAAACAGTTACTATGCAATCTGATATACACTATCCTAAATTGATGCTTTTGAAGCCAAAACATTGGTTTTTTGTATAATGTATCTTGTTTAATATGTTGGTAATTTTTTCAAAAAGTTTGTATGCAATCTAATTTAGAATAGTATTTGAATTGTTGCATTTGATGATTTGTAGAAAAAGCTTCTAGAAATACTTCTGATTTTTGTATAATTCACTTGGTGATTTGTAGGAAAAGCTTCTGGAAAACTGTGATTTTACAAATATTGACATTTCATATCACATTGCATGATCCATAGGTTATTTTTTGTTTCCTCTAACATTTTATGAAACCGTAAGTTATGCACTCTAAACTAGGAGACAAAGCATTGAGCTTGTATAATATATTGTTATTTGTGTGTTCCTTGAAACAATAAACAGTTTATATGTGCAATCTAATATTGAGTAATTTTGTTTGAGACATTTTTTCAAAAAGTTTGTGTATAATGCAAGTATAATTTCTTTCTTTCTTTGAGATGTTTTGTTAAACAAATGTGGAATTTGGTAAAATCTTTTGGTTTCATGGGCATAAATAAAATCAATTGTGATATTAATTTTAGTATAGGTTGATTGTTTATTTTGAGACATTTTGTCAAACAACTTGTCTGCAACCTCATTCAAGAATTTAGGCTGGTTGTTTTCTTAGCAGGTTAAAATTCCTAAAACGGATGGATATTAAGATATTATGGAGATGATGATGAGGTTGCATTTTGTTTCCATTGTGTACATTTTTGGTGATGATATATGTCAAATTTGTGTGTTTTTAATGAAGTAGATAGTCCAATTCTTGAGGAGGTGGTGAATCGAGTTATTAAGACTTTAAAACTTTTTCGAGGATTGTGTATTTTTAGGCACTAGATTTTCTAGTGTTTTCCACTACTTAGTTTTAGTCATCCACAACATTAAGCTCACAAGAATTTAGGATTTGAGCAATAAAGAATGTATCTACAACTACAACCACAACTTAAGGTGCATATGGTAGTTTTGTTTGGTGATAAAAAAGTGAGGCATGGGAAGTGTTAGGTTGACTTGGACAACATCTTCAAGACTGAAACATTTTGAAAATATTCGAGGTGTTCTCCATTATGGACTGATTAATGTATCATGACACAGTTGCTTATTATAAATTATAGGCGAGCTTGGAATTTACCCTAGCTTCTCCCACCTGAAAATACACAAGTGACAAATTAAATATGCTAAATATTTCCATTTTCACTATCATGTGTATAAATGAGCTTGTTAATGAGATGAGTAACCAAGGGTGTTATTTTTCCCTGTTATAATAAGATAGGTAAAGGAATTATATGAAATTCAAGTAACCATTGCCCCGATTCTTAGATGCATAAATATATGTTATGCAATTGTGTATAATTTTAAACATTCTATACAACTAGCAATTACAATGGATAAAACACCGAACAACTTGTAGCTCATTAAAGTTTGAATCTACTAATAGTTCTCACTAAGATCACTTGATGAATTTGCAAAAAAATCCCGCATCTTATGTAGCCAACAAATCACATCAGACCATATATTGAAATCATAATATCATATTGATATTCTCAATTTTGTCATCTATTGCAGCTTAGTGTATTTTTGGTAACGCTCAAATGCCTAATGCTAGTACAATTCAAAATTCTATACAACCTAGCTGTTGCAAATATAATATGATGATCTAGTTCTTATAACATCGATCTATGTGCCAACAAGTTGTACGTACATAGTTTCATTGAGGAATTCTGGTGAGTATTTTTTTTCGATTCCGTGTAGTTTTGTGGCATTCTTGGTCTGTGAAACATGAATCTTATGATTTTTTTGAAACTTTCACTGCAAAATAAGATAGAACACTAAATCTATTACATCGAAGCTTTTACCTTTTGCATGCAATTCTTCACTTTTGTATGCTAAATAGTTTGCTAAAACTAGTTTGCTCTTCTTATCGTGTTGAGCCATATTTTTCCATAGACAAATTTGTTCACATTATAGTTTCTTCCCAACACTTCTACAACTTCTAATTTTTCCGTTAGAGCCCTCCACTATTGTTTCATGCATTACATCCCTTTTGGCGGCATTATCGCACTACTCGCGTGATTGCTAGTCTATATGCCTCTTTATCTCAAAAGGAGAAATTTTAATTATTGATACATGTTTCTTAAGTAATTGTATTTTCTCTTCTTGAAACTTCAAATATATCTACCCAAGTCATATATAAGATAAAATCAACCCCTAAATATTTTTACAAATAGTGAGAAATATAAGGTCTATTATCTAATCACAAGCACATTTAAGTGTCGATTCTATTTTTAGTTAATTATTAGTCTAATAGCACTTTCCTCATAAACACTCATATTTACCTACAAAAGATCATGTTACTCATATTACAACATTCAATATATTTAAGTTACATTTAAATACTACATGTTTCCATACAACGATTGCATCATACGCTTACATGGGAACATGACTTATTACGATAATTAATTTTATGGTGGTATTTTACTACATGACGCTTAACCTTGATTTCATTTATTTTATCTTAAACATAATTTTTAATCTATGTTCTTATGATACATGTATATGAGTCACAAGTTCATTCCATGGCTCAAGTGATGGACATATATTCTACTTATTTTTATCTCAACAATCGGACACATAGGAAATTCTCTATTATGTTGTTCTCATAGGTGTAAAAATTGTAGTGTTGAATTGAAGAAATTTACAACGCACAAAAGTGGTTGCCATCACGGGATATAATTAAATTTAATACATATTACAATTGGTTAGAGTTCATAAGGGTAGGTGTATACATTCCAACTACTTTTTTCATGTTTTAAAAGTCCATTGATTTCTAAATAAATGGACATATTCACTTACTAGTTTAATCTATATATTTGGAAGGACATTTATCCTTATATATGGTTGATAAACATGAATGTTAATTTTTTTAATCTTTATTGTGTTTTAGTGCGAAATCAAACAAACTTTCTTTTTGGATTTCATATCACCATTAATTCTACGATTGTATGTATAGAGTGAAAGACTGTCGACCATGAAATAAAATTAATTTTATGCCCACTAAATAAATTTTGGGTCCACTTACCTTTTGAAAATACAAACAAATACAAATGTAATTTTACTTTGCACTTAAATAATTACATAAGGAAAAATACAAATTTTAAATAATTACATTGAAAAAAAAAAAACAAACACAAATGTAATGTATTACATAAGAAAATATATATGCATAAACTATAATATTATAAAGCATAATATCTTTATTATAATAATTAATATTATTATAATATAATTTAATATGATAAGCTGTATATAGAGAAAAATCACGGTGAATGAAGGATAAACAATAAACAATGCAAACCTTACAATGCAAACCTCAATAAAGTTGTCAGAGAGTTTTTTCTGTGGAACCTTGCAAATGAATGTAGGTGCTCTTGAATGTTCACCAAATTTGAGTGCAAATGTTATTCTTGTCATCAAATCACCGCACCCTCCAAATGGCCAAAATGTGAACAAGACGTTCGGTGTGATTGAGACACATGGGATCGCATCTCAAGTTGTGGGACTTGGGCTCGAAGTGAACCTCCAGGAGAAGGTCGGCTTCATCTTCCTAAACTAAGTGTTGTACTACCCTAGTGCAATAAAATGTTTATCTAGACCTATGCTAACATTTCATGGGTTTTAGGGAAATATATTTACAAGAACTTAAACTATACTGGGGATGGCAATGCACCAAATAAAGGGTACTATCAAACTCGAGAAGAGTTAATTTGAAGAGGATGTGTGCACCACAAACCAACTTCACCTGCTACAAATTGGAGAGGATACAGGATATCACAAACTAAGAAGCATATGTTCCTTGTTAAACTCAGATTATTAATAGATAGATCAAGTTCAATTAGAAACACAATCAATCACCATGATAATAATGTAAAATAGACACATGTCAAACATCCATTTCATTCATAAGGGTCAATGATAATATGGCTTGCATAACAGAAGGAAGATAACTTTTCACAACTGATATTCACACAATTATACCACTTTCTAACAGAATGAAATAAGATACTCTGAGATAAAGACAAGCCAACCACTTATACTAAGGAATTAGGCATTCACAAAGCATAAACGCATCAACCATTAACACAATAACTTAGCTTTCCATGGAAAAATATCACTCTAAATGTAATTGAAAGGTTCCTGAATATTCAAAAGCACTCTTCCAAGCTTGAAGAGTAACTTCTCCCAAAAAATTGATCTCCTTAAAAACTTAATGTACTTTTCTATTTAGAATCTTCTTAGCTTTGAGCCATTACAGCTCGGCCTTTAACTAACAATTTACTAAAAATATAAATGTCATTAAACTCAAGGAACATGCTCCTATAAAAATAACAAATTATTTTACAAGAATTTGACCCATCAACCTTGCAACTTTGGTGATCCATACCTTGGATCAATCCTTTCATGGCTACCTAGCCTTGTCTCAGAGGCGTTGCAACATCTTCTCCATCTTTGATTTTCCTTGGTCCTTATCCCGGTAGTTATTCGATGTTTGTACTCGATGAAAAACTTGATAGTTCCCTGAATCTCTTCGTCCTCTAGCCCACATGCATAGTGATTCACTACATATGTTGTCTCGATTTCCCTTGTGATTTTGGCTGGAATTATTCTCAGTTTACCCATGATCTTCTTTATTCTTCTTGTGAAATTTTGGCATGACACCAACCTATCAAAATATTCGTTGCTTTGAAAGTCCGGTAACCTCTCATCACACTTCACCAAATCTTTGAAATTTTCCCATTTGATCCTTCAGAAGAGCATCAAGGTTTTCATTGAAGAACTTACAACTAATAATATCAAAATCTTCGATATGTCGTTGAGCATCCATGATTTCTATTCGTTTATCATCACCTTTTTTATTAAATATTGCAACACTTGAGACCGAATTCCATGCCTTTTGATATTCAAATTTTTTGAAGCATCATCAATTACATCCTCCTAAAGAGTATATATCGAATCTTCTTCTCGATTTTACTCCATGTGGCTAAATTCAAGTTCATATTATTATTATCCTCATAAAAGGATTCATCCATTTTGCAAATAGCATCTCTTCTAAGCTGAAAATCATTATATATTTCAAGAGCCTCTTTAATTAAAGGATTGTCTTCTTGAAGTATACGCTCCATCCATCCATTTACTGATCTTCCCTTCTGACCTATCTTCTCAATCTCGTGATAGGGAATATCATCGAGAGTAGAGGAAATTGTCAGAGTAAGTAGTAGTTGAAACCTTGGTAGATGGAGTTTGTTGTGTTACCTTTTCTCAATAATACAGTGAGTTGCTCAACCTTTTCTTTGAGATCATCCTTGGAATCCTTGTCCTGTCATATTTTTCCAATGAAATTCCAAGAGTAGTCTACGCACATCATGTTTAGCTCCTTCGTGTGTTGTTTTTCCAAGTGAAAATCTAGAAATTCGATAATCCCGCTGCTGTAATAGTTTCCTTATTCTCCCTTTAATGGGAGTAGCAACTTCTATGACCCTTTCTCCAAATTGATTCAATGTGAGTGGAAAAAATTTAGGCATCTCGGGATTTCTTTTTGGTGCAATTTCAACACGCTTATGTCTATGATATCCTGTTGGTTGTCAAATTAGGACTTTAATGAAAACAATAGTCAGGGGACAGAAAGTCCCTCCTCTTTAATGGGAGAGGTTCCCTTATTGAAAGTAAAAATCTATTCACAAATGTACAATGTTTAATTTCAAAGAGGAACTCGATATCATGAAAGTGTTTTAAATGACAGATTATCAATACAAAAGGATTGAAGAATTAAGAAATGGGAAAAAGGTAGAAAATCATCCTCATGAAATATAGATAGCAAAATAATTCCTTATAAATGCCAAACTAGATCATATAGAACATAATCATTCGAATTAAAACCATAAGATATTATTTCACAGACACAAAGTTCTAGAAATGACATCCATAAGAATACAAAGCTTCTTAATGCAAATGGATTAATGATTCAATATTTTTAACAAATAGGAAAGAGTGAGGAAATACAGATAGAAGCAGAAGGAAAATCTTCTTGTATTGATAACTTTTGACTCTTTACACTTTCAAAAAATAAACAGAGTTTCAGCCCCTTAGAATGGGATGGAGAGCTCATTATATAGCTTATAAATTGGTTACACTTGGTAACCGCTTCTTTTAACTAAAATATTAATTAAGGAGATGCACAATACAATATCCTTAATTAATTTACAAGGAGCTCAATACTAGGTTGAGAAGGGCCCAAAGATTTGAGAATCTAATGCCTGAATCTTTTTAATGCCTCAGCTATCTCCATACCTCATGGGATTTTTGTGTTGGAAGTGGTGTGAGACCAAGTGCCTAGACATTTCTCCATATCTTTATCGAACTCGGTATGCTCCATGTATTCTTTATTAGCCTCATCAATGGCAGATTGAAGAGAGCAAATATCCTTTATCTTCTCTTTGGTAATTAACTCTTCTTTGAACAAGTCTTCTTTGACAAATGTTCTGAACTAAGTTTTGATCTCTTGAAGAGAGAAAGGAACACCTGAAGTTTCATCATGAAGATGACAATGAATATCTTTAAAGGCAGATGAAACACAAGTCTTGAAAGACTCTCCTTTACGCAATTGTTCCTTAATTCTCCCAATGCTTCTTCTAGAACTTTTATCTTCCATTCAACACTAAAAACCCATGTCCTTGACAAGTTGTCCTTGGCATCATCAAAAAATTTACTGGCCAACAATATCTTCTCAATGATCGGCCCATCAATGCGGAGATCTCATAATACTGACTACTCCAAACCTTCAACTCTTTGTCCATAGCTCTAATTGAGGAGGAGAGTTTCTGCTGCAAGTTGGCCACCTTTTCATTGGTTTTGAAGGCCTCCACAATGAATTTCAAACCTACTATGGTCATGTCATCAACCATGGCTTCCATAGCCTTTCCATAAGTAGAATACCTATGTATGTCCTTGATACTCTGAACTTCATCCTGAGCTGAGAATCATGGGGGGTGGAAGGGCAGCCAGTGGGGTAGGATCCAAAACCTTATCCTTGGCCAACAATGACTTGATAAAGCTGGAAAGAACTTGGTTCTATTCTTCCAACTGTTCTATGGTCTGTTTTCCCTTTTCTACTCTTTTAATAACCCTAGTTCTTGTTTCCTAGAGGTTATGCACCTCACTCTCGGGAGTAGATTCTCCCATTGGAATTCTAGAAATCTCTAGATCAGAGACCAAGAGATCATGTTTTGCCTTATCAACCTTGGGCTTTGCAACCTCCAGGAACTGTTGGCCCTGAGCATCAGTCACTAACCTTGAAGTGGTCTTGGCTCTCTTTGCTAGAGGAGGAGCGAGTACCCAACAGAGCTGCTACAAAGCATCAAAATCTGGCCCTGTCAAACAAGATTTTCTCTTCTTACTATCAACCAAGGGCTGCACCTAGGAAAAGGTAGAAGAAGAAGAGGAAGGAAAAAGAGGCCCAAGAGTAAGTGAACTCATTGCACTTAGAGTATTAACCACCATTGCCTCTAGCAAAGAAGTGAATGGAGCATCAAGAGCTTTATGTGTAGAGGAGTCTATGGTACTAGGAGGTTCAGTGCTAGGCACCTCTTTTCTTCTTCTACAGTGACTTCAGGAGCTCCTGTAGGATCAGGAACTTCACCATCATCACTCTCACTAAGAACAATAATGTTATCAAGCCCTGAAGGCAATTTTGAATGCTCAAGAAGAGATTCTTCCTCAATTGGCTCTTGCTTAACCTCTTTAATCTTCTTTTGATACACTTGAGTAGAAGAAGAGGGAGTGGATGATTCAGGTTATTTCATTGAGGAAGGAGGAGGGGTTTGCTCAGGTACCTCAGTGTTGGATGTATGTGCTTCCTTCCCTAGTGTGGAAGTATCTCTAGAAGAAGATCCACCTTGATTCTTCTTGAGCTCACGAACTTTCCTATCAAACCAAACCTTAGTCCTTACAAGAACAGGGGCAAAAATCTCAACCAAGTCATCTCTCTCTTTCTTGTACCAATCCAAATCTTCTAAAGGAGTGTGTTTGATTGATGTTTCATATTCAAAAGACTGCAAGTCCTCATCATCATCCTTGAGCCCTTCAGGAACTTGGTAAAGATGAAAATATACAATTTGTTGTAGAGAGAGTCTGCCATAGTGCCTCCTTCTGGCCTCAAAGTCATCAACACAATCAGCCCAATAATCCTCAGTATCTGACTTATGATGATAGATTATCCTGAGGTTTTGATCAATAAACTTCTTCAAATCAAAACAAGTTCTAGGTTTGAAGAAATGGACAGTGAGAGGAGCAATATCCCTTTCTACATTTTGGGCATCCAAGGTTGTTTTACATGTATAATTTCCCAAGGAGATAGGGAAATGAAGACCAATGATCTTCTTGTCTCTATAGGTTCTGTGTAGTTTATCAAGTTGCCTGCATACTTCAACCAGAGCCATTTTGTCATTACAAAACATGGGGAGCTTGAGGGGTGTATTTTCATAGCCAGCCAATCTGATGTATGAAAACCTTCTGAATTGGATGAAGAAAGCCCCATATTTAGCTATCAGAGTCATAGCTTCATCAAAAAATCTCCTAGCAGTGTCACCCTCTAAGAGTCTAACAATGTACATGGTGAAAGCATCGTTAACCCTTCTGAAATTGTGATTTCTATCTTTAAGGATAAACTGAGGGCAGTAAATGTAAATAGGCTTATTCTTCTGGCCCTCCATGTAGGTGAAACCGAACCATTTCCGGGATGCAACTAGGGTATACATGAGGTAAGAAGTCATATAGAACTTCTTAGTCTGCTGAACACTTGACAATTGTTCAATAAAATTCATACAAACAATTTCATCCCAATTAATGTTCTAATTACCCTCGCAGATGATGTTGATAAAAGGGCACATCCAGAAGTGAAATTCTTTAGTGGAGGGAAATCCCATGATACGGGTGAGAAAAATGATAAAATCAAGATAGTTCCTCATTAAAATCAACCCTAAATAATGCCTTGGAAAGTTGGGACGCTCCTTTCTTAGGGTTCTTCAACCATGATTTTGTTATTCTCACCTTGTATTTCTCACTGTCTTGCTCGAACAGGGTCTGAGCTTGAGCTTGAGTGAGAACGATGGAATCTTCAGCCTCTGGAATGTGTAGGGCAGCAGCAATGGCGGCAGCATCTAATTTAGCAATTAATTCCCCATGCACATTACTAAGCTCCTTGGTAGTTGAGTTAAAATGGGCTCCGTAGGCAAGCACAATGTCGGCACACTATACAGAGATAGGAAAACCAGCTACGCATGAAATTCCACTTTTCCGATCATTTTTGCCATGGGGCAGGGTTAGAGCACGTTAGTCTGCTCCAAAAATCTCCAAAATCCAAGTGCCAAACCTCACTATCCCTGATATCAGGTACAAAGGTCTTGAGAGGTGACACATGTTCCTGACCTTGAAATTTGATCTTCATGTTTGCAACGCACAGAGGAATAACCCTCTAGGATCAAGTTCACGATGAAAATGCAAAGGGATATAGGGGCATGAGAAAATGACTTTAATTGCAAGGATTCAAGCAAGAGATGGCAAGCGAGCAATGTGACAAATGCATAGGGGAGTCCCTTTAAATAGCCATTTAGGAGAGAGAAGGTCATTAATGAGCATTAAATACACCTTGCACCAACTCAAAAAGATGAAAAGTGGGAAAAGTGGAGAAACTTAGCCCAAACGGTCTTTGGTACATTTGGGACATGAGGGATGCGAAGACGCGATTTGGCCAACGCGAGCGATGTGGGGAGTGCAGGCCAAATGAGCACGAGCGGTCCAGGAAATTTGAAACGTGAAGGACATGAGGGATGTGAGGACATGATTCGAGATGATGTGCATGATGTGGGGAATCGGTGAAGAGAAGGCACATATGCTCTTAGGACAGATGGGAAAACAATACGCAAAGAACCTGATGCAGGAAATGCGGGCGATCAGGGAAAAGGAAGTCCGGGAAAACTTGGGACAAAAAGGCCAACAAGTTCTAATAAAGATGATAGTTAAAGATTTGTGAGGAATGTGGCCGATCAGGGAATAAAGGGCCCGATAGTACTTAGGACATGAGGGACAAAAATATGCAACAAACCCACAAATTACATAAATGATTCCCAAAAACGTGAATTTTCAATATTTCCTCAAATTTTCACTTCACTAGAACATTACTAAAGGGTTCCAACTCAAAATTTTCAAGTTTCTAACTTTCAAAAGAGGGGAAATTTTGAGAGGAAAACATATCCCTAGAGGTACTTTCTTATTTTGTTTTGAGTTCACGAAACAACCATTACGGAATGGTTGATGGTGATGGGAGTGGAACAACTTATTCGGTACACGAAGCACTAGTCAAACCAAGAGCACCAAAAATATTAGTTAGCATTTGAATGGAGGTGGAAATAATGGATGGGCTGGATGTGAGAATGGCCGTAGGAGTGGATCCAGTGGGATTAGAATATGAGATGGAAATAAATAGAAGTGTTAGTGGTAGTAGAGGTGGATGGGAAAGAAGAAATGATTGTAGAGGTGGAAGGAAATGATAGAGGAAGTGACAATGAAAGAGGCGATGGTTAATCTTGTGAGACACTTGGAGAATCAACAACTTATACTATTTTTTAAGTGTATATTGCTATAGGAACATCCTTTTAAGGGGGAGGCTTTGAGAGAGAGGAGCTACCAATGAAAAATTAGATCTTCTTTGGAACTATCTGACCCCTTTGGATAGATTTCTTCCCTTTTGTAGGTGTTGGAAGACTCACGGTTGGTTTGGATCATGTATTTGTAGGTTGTTCTAACCCTTTGGGTGAAATTCCCAAAGTGGTCAGCCATTATTCGTTCTTTGTACAATGGTCCCTGCCCTCTCCTTGGTATTGCAACTTTCTTCTACATACCAATCAATTCATGGTAATGGTTGATTGGAAATGTTGTTATCTTTGTAAGTTGCATCCAAAACCTCATCATCATCTTGTATTTCCATTGGAACATCGGCTATACCAAACTGTCGAACCTCATTAAGAGTTAACCCCTCATAATCCCTTTGTTTGATGATGAGTTCATCTTGACAATGAATCCAAATGTCTTCCAACTGGGGCACGTGGGAACTAGACAGGCATGTTTCACCAAATTTACCCTTGTAGTCAAAACTAGTTCGAGGATGGAAGGTCTATAAAGTTACTTATGACATATCTGCATCTACGTTCTTCACCTTTTAGATATTGGGAAAAGTGTATCTGCCGATCAAAATAGGGAATTGAACTCCCACCTTATACCATTTATTCTGAATCTTATGATAGTCCAACAACTGCCGAACTAATTCTAGTAAGATCCACTTATTTGTGGGACATCTTGGAAGCTTTCTGGGAGCACCTGCGAAACTAGGAATCCAAATATATGTAAATGTAGGAAACTGTAAGTAGATAACTCCCCACTCACGTACTTCCTTGAAGGATTCATCAAAAATTCTTTGATTTTATAACTCTTTATTGAAACAATAGAGAATTACATCAAAGAAATCATCGTTAATTCTGCGGAAGTGCCTGCTTCCCTCATCCAGTGTAAGTTGAGGATATAAATCGTAAATTTGGGAAGTACTTCAAATACCTTTAGTATTGATGCAGTAAAATCCCCATATAGCAGCATGCATGGAAGCATAGACCAAAAAGGATGTCATGTAGAAACTCTTGGAAGATGGTACCTTACTTAGCGAAAGCAAATGGAGCTATCGATATGCTCCCCATATAATAAATTCTTTGATTTTATTGATGGTGGATGTATACAGGAACATTCATTCTGAAATTCCTTTGCAAGAGGGATGGCTTGAAACTCGCTTAGTAACACAATAATGTCATTGACTTCCTGAATGAAGTCTAACCAATACATAGTCTTGGGCAATTTAGTAACATTCTTGTCCATAAAGATTTTTAACATAACCCTTATGCATAATTCTATTTCCTTGTCCCAATGCTCTACTGAAAATTCTAGTGAAATTGTTACATAATCTTTGACGTCTTGAATTCTAAACAAGTCCTCAAAGAAATTTGGGTCCAAGCGGATTCAACCTTGCCATCAGCATCCTTAATAGTTCTAGAGTCTTCATCAAAGTGAGTTGTTGTAGCTAAGATGAACTCAAGGCAATGCATTGACATGGAAAAGCTAGCTTGCAAAACAATTCCACTGTCATATATGGCTTACATCCAGGATTTCTTGTTTGGGGCTTTCACCCTTGCCTAGAAATTTGAAAAATCAATATGTCGAGATCGGTGTCTCCTATATCCCCAAGTTTGAAGAAAACAAAGAATGGAGAACCACTCGAGGAATGTATACTTCATATTTTCCTTTCCCTTGGTTGTAGAACTTGACATCAAATTTTGATTTTGGAATCTGGAGACTTTTCAAGAGTTCGAAAACCCAAAAGGAGAGTTCCGAAAACACGAAAATGAGAGTTAAAAACATGAAACAATAGGTTTTGAAAACCTTAAATGGAGAGTTCCAAAAACCAAAACAACAGGTTTTGAAACAAGAAAAGAGCTCTATTTCCAAACAACGGGAACCTCCAAATTGACAAGCCGTCTTTGAGAAGGAAAATTCAAACAATCGAGAGGATCTTGAGGACTATGATGAAATCTACACTGAATCCCTGTAGAAAATTGGATTGTTAAAGGAAACATGGCGGGTAATGATATTTTCATCTTCCAAGGTATACAGAAGAGAAACAAAAAGAAATAATATGAACAAGGAGAAAACAAACCACAAGATCTTAAACCAAAAATAAAATGCCTCGAAAATGACATCGAAAACTACAAGATACAGTAAAATACTAGATCGTCAGAGCAAAATGTCGAGTGAAAATGGCAGGTGAAATGGCAGTAAAATCATAGGTTTAAATAGAAAAACCTGACATTATTTCTTGGATTTTGACACATATGAAAGTAGGTAAGAATCAAATGTGTAAAGAACTCTGAAAGTTTGAAACCAAAAGTCAAATTCTGAATTTTCGGAATTTGAGTTTCAGACTTTAGAGATCAGGAGGTGAAAATCATGGAATGGTGATGGAAAAACTCTAAACTTGAAAGCCCAAAAGTCCAAAATTTCAGATTTTCAGACTTTTGGACTTTGGAAGTTTGAAAACAAAAAAAAAAACCGAAAATGGTCAAGAAAGAAAGTCTGAAAGTCTAAAATTTCAAACTTTCAAAACTCCCAAATGATATTTTACCCAAAATGCGACATAGGATTCCAAAACCCAAAATCTGAAAGTCCAAAATTTTAGAATTTTAGACTTTCAGACTTCGGAAGTCCGCAAGCGAAAATCACCAATTACCTAAAGAAAACTCTGAAACCTGAAATCCGTAGGCCTAAAATTTTATACTTTAAGAATTTCAGAATTTCAGACTTCAGAAGTCCAAAGCACAATTTCAATTCTTTTTTCCTAAAATTTCCGAAAGGGAGAAATCCCCAAAACCCAAAAACTCCTAA
Organism: Taxus wallichiana var. yunnanensis; assembly: GCA_018340775.1. Taxonomy (NCBI): domain Eukaryota; kingdom Viridiplantae; phylum Streptophyta; class Pinopsida; order Cupressales; family Taxaceae; genus Taxus; species Taxus wallichiana. Next base: position 849,937,930 of record CM031242.1, on the reverse strand, counting down.
AATTTCAGACTTTTAGGATTCAAAGAGTCTCCAAAAACTACTAAATACTTCTGAGTGAAGGATTTTTTTAAAAAATTGTTTTTATTCGTTTTGACATCTGTTTCTCAAGGTATATTTTTAATGACTACAAACACAAATACTTTGGAAAACTTCATAATGCAACTTGACAAAGTTTATTTGCAAACAATTTAGGAGGATTTGTAAGAGAGTAAGCTTTTGCAATTTATAGAAGCGGAAGGTAGTTGGAATCAATTACACATGGATAAATGAGTATGCTAAAAATAACATTGTGGGAAGTTACAAAAGTGTCGGGGGTAGTAAATGAATTAATTACAAAAATCTACATCCGGAAAGGTGGTTGTATGTGAATTTTAAATTCCCCACCTTTCTAGGATTCTAGAAGTGCAATTAACTAGGGTAAGGATAGGGAGTCCAAGTGGAGTCTAAGTGGAGTTAGATCAAGTGGCAGATGACTAGGATGTGCACACACTTAATTAATTAATTATTTAATTAATAAATAATAATTAATTTAGCCAAAGGGGTACAAAGGGTACATGGGATTAATTTAATTAATCCAAAGGGGTACAATATGTATTAATTAATTAATTTAATCAATTAATTGCAAATGGGTGAATAACATGGTGTACTAGAATAATACTAGGAACAAGTGGAAACAGAAGTGTAATTTTTGGGTGTCTACATAAACTATACCTTTCGGCATATTTTACATAGATTTATATAAGATAGATATACTAATTTATTCACTTGTGTATTTTTATATTAATGTGTATGGGTGCATAGAGAGTAATACACATTAGAGTGTGTCACCTTTCATTGTTATCTTTATCGCTTCATTGTGTATAGTTATTAACACCATTACGGGACCATTACAATTATTACATATAGTATATAAATACATAGGTTTATTATTACATTTATAATATTAAATAGATAGAAATCATTTAATAATAAGAGAGAAAATATTCTCGTGTTAAAATAAATCATAAGAATTTAGAGAAGCATTTAGACATTTAAATAAATATGAAGAGTATATAGCATTAACTTGCATTGATAATGTCATTGTTGAAGTGAAAAGAGTTAAGCACTTCCATTATACTAGATTTCTTATTTTACTGCAATATATTTAGTTTTCTATATACAAATAACTATTTTCATTAAGGACCTCATAATATTGAACATGTTCTATCAAATCATTCCCTGTTAGTATTTTGTTTCTATATGATGTTGTTGTAATGTTAGGTTCTAAGCAAGGAGAAGAGTTATGTAGATTTTTTGAGAAATAAATGAGGTTACGAATATCAAGACTATGTGAACACGGTCATGAAATTCAGTTTGTAAATTTTGTAGTTTGTGAGAAATATACACTATAGTTTTGATCAATTATATACTTAGTTTTTAAATTATATGGATCTAGTCAAAATACTTTACTCAATTTGATTTTGTAGATTAGATTTATAGTTTCTAAATTTAACAATCTTTGTGCATCAACAACATAATAATATTTAATTTCCTTGTCCACTAATTTCTCTAAAATGTGGTCAATTGGAAACCTCAAAAGCATTAACGATATTTCACCAAAGGTCCACATTTTCTATCTTCGCATCCTAATGCCCAATATATTCTCTAACTAACAACATCAAAACATCTAATGGAATTTTTCTCATTATTATTATTGAAAGTGTCAAGTCACTTTGGAACTTGAAGGATTAGCGATTAGATAGTGGATTGTATTCAAGTTGGCCCCATACTTCATGACCTAATAATCAATTATCTAATCTTAGGCTAACATTTTTTGGGAGTTTTAGGGATCGAAAGAGATTCGGCATCCTTTTCCTAAAGGAAACTATATTAGGGATGGTGATGCACCGAATAAAAGGATATGTTGAATCACAGGAAGGGTTAATGTGAGTAAGATACAGACACCATTAGTCACCTTCACCTATTGCAACTTTAGAAAGGGCACAAAATACCACAAACCAGAAGCATGTGTTCCTTTGTTAAAACTTGAATCATACAAAATAGAGAGACCAAATTGGATTGACACACAATTAACTAGCCATGAGGATAAAACACATGCACATATCAAACATTCATTTTTACCGATGATGGCTAATGATAATATAACTTTAAATGACAAAAGGAAAAGACTTTTTCCACAAATGACATAAAAGATGTTATATCACTTTTCCATAACATGAAACAAAAAAAATGATCGAAATAAAGGAAAGCTAACCATCTATACTAAGGAATCATACATTCACAAAGCATATATAAATCAACCATTTAGCACAATAAATCAGTTTCTTCAAGGCAAGATATCTCTCTGAATATAATTAAAAGGTTCTTTAAATCTCTTGAAGCACTCTTCCAAGCTTGAAGAGAAACTTCACCAAAAAAAATGATAATATCTCCCCAAATGACTCCATAAACCTAACTATTTATAAGTTCTTTAGGTTGAGCCATTATAGTTGGGCCCTTAACTAACATTTACTAATAATAGAAATGTCATTAATTCAAGGGAACATGCTCCCATAAAAATAGAAAATTTGTTGCAAGGGTTTGACTTAGTCAACCCTACAAACTCTGACCGATCAAAGCTTGGATCTGTCCTTTCATGGCCACTCAACTTTGGCTTGGTTTGCAAACTCCTTCCTCATCTATAGGTTTTTGTTGTGTTTCCTCCCATGCAACCATTCGATGTTTATACTCGATGAAGTGTTTAATGATTCCTTGAATTTCCTCATCCCCGGGCCCACATGCGTAGTGATTTACCACATATGTTGTCTCAATCTCCCTCGTGATTTTAGTTGGGACTCTTCTAAGTTTACTCAAAACTTTCTTCAATCTTCTTGTGAAATTTTGGCATAAAACCAACCTGTCAATAGATTCACTACCAAAATTTTTAGTAACTTCATCATCACGTTTCACCAAATCCTTAAAATTCTACTTGATTTTCTCCTCTGGAAGAGCATCGATATTTTCATTGAAGAATTTATAGTTAACAATGTCAAATTCTTGATATGTCATTCAAAGCATCATAATCTCCACTCATTTATCATCTAACTTCTTAATTAGATCTTGTAGCACCTGACACGAATTCCATGGCCTTTTGATATTCAAACAACTTTGCAGCATCATCGATTACATCCTCTGGAGGAGTAGATCGAATCTTCCTCTCTAATCTCACTCCATGTTGCCAAATTCAAATTTAGATTGTTATTATCTTCTGAAAAAGCTTCATCCATTTTGCAAATAGTAGTTTTCCCAACCTGTAAATCATTGTATATCTCAACAACTTCTTTAATTAAAGGGTTAGCCTCCTGTAGTATATGTTCCATCCATCCATCTACTGATCTCCCTTTTGGCCTATCTTTTTGATCTCATGATAAGAAATATCATCAATAGTAGATGAAATTGTCATGGCCGTAGTAGTTGAGACTTTAGTAGATGGAGTTGGCTTTGTTACTTTCCGTAGCAATGCAGTGAGTTGCTCGACCTTGGCCTTAAGCTCATCCTTGGAAGCTTTATCCTTATCATATTTTTCTAGCAGATTTCCAAGAGTAAGTGTGTACATCTTGTTTTTCTCCTTCATGAGTGGCTTTTCCCAATGAGAATCTAGAAATATGATAATCTGCAGCTGTAATTGTTTCCTTAGTTTTTCCCTCAATAGGAGTGGCAACCTCCACAACTCGTTCCCCAGATGCATTCACCATCAGGCTTGAAACAATATTTGGCCTCTTGGCCTATCTCTTTGGGGTATGTTCCAATATGCTCAGATCTATTACATCTCCCAGAGGCACTTTCTTCTTTTTCTTTGGAGTTTTTCGAAGAACAACCATTCTGGAATGGTTGATGTTGATGAAGATAGCATAGTTGACTCAGTACCTGAAACATTAGCCACCACAAGAGTACCAGTAACATTAGTTGGCATTTGAATGGTAGTGGTAGTGATGGATGGGGTGGATGTGAGGACTGCCATAGGAGTTGATACAATAATGTTAGGGGATGAGATGGAGGAAAATGGAAGTGTTAGGGGAAGTGAGGTAGAAATGGGTGACCCAATAGTTTCTCCAGCTGAGAGAACTGGAAGGGATGAGAATACTTGGGCCATGGAAGGTGATGGGAAAGAAGAAATGATGGTAGAAGTGGAAGGAACTGATATAGGAAGGGACAATGGAAGAGAAGAGGGAAATGATGGGTCTTGTGGGACACTAGGAGAATCACTGACTTCAACTATTTCTATCACAGGTGTTGTTGGAGGCATGACTTTGGGAACAGGAGCCTTGGAAAGAGATGAGCTCCCAACAACAAATGAAATATTTTTGGAACCATATGGGTCTTTTGGGTTGACCTTTTCCCCTTTGTGGGTGTTGATTGGCTCATGGTTGATGGGGCCCCTGTATTTGTAGGTTTCTCTAACCCCTTGGGTGAGATTCCCAAGGTAACCAACCAACTATGAGTTCTTTGCAAAATGGGTCCCACCCTTTCCTTTGTGTTGCAACATTCTTCCACATACCAATCAATCCATGGAAATGGTTGATTGGCAATATTATTACTTTTATACAATTCATCCAAAACTTCATCATTGTCCTGCATGTCTTTTGGTACGTCGGCTATTCCAAATTTTGAACTTCATCCAAAGTTATCCTTTCATAATCTCTTGTCGGATGATAAATTCATCCCGAAAATGGATCCAGATATCTTCTAACTAGGGCACATGGGAACTGGACCGACTGTCTCGCTTGAATTTTCCCCAATAGTCAAAATTGGTCCATGGATGGAAAGTTCTCAAGGTTACCTCTGCCATTTCTGCATCTACATTCTTGGCCTTGTAAATATTTGGGAAAGTGTATCTACCAATTGAGATAGGGAATTGCATTCCCACTTTGTGCCTTTTATTCTGGATCTTGTGGTAATCCAACAATTTTTAAACCAATTCTAACAAGACCCACTTATTAGTGGGACATCTAGTAGCTTCTTTGGGAGCACCCATGAAACCAAGGAATTTGAATGTAAGTAAAATGGGAACTGAAGATAGATAGCTCCCCACTCATGCACTTCCTTGAAGGCTTCATCTAGAAATTCTCGATTATATAGCTCCTTATCGAAATGGTAGAGGATAACAACAAAGAAGGCATCATTGATCCTGTGGAAGTGTTTTCTTCCCTCATCTAGTGTGAGTTGAGGATAGAAATCATAGATTTGGGAGGTACTTCGAATACCCTTGGTATTCAATCAGTGAAATCTCCCATGGCAAGCTTGTGGCATAAACCAAGAAGGATGTCATATAGAAACATTTTTGAAGAATGCACTCTACTCAACTGATAGCAAATGGAGCTACTGATATGCTCCCCCATCTGATAAATTCCTTATTATTTTTTTATGGTAGTGATATATAAGAACATCCACTCCTAAAATTCCTTCATGGAGGGAAGACTGAGACTCTTCTTAGTAGCACAATAAGGTCACTGACCTCCTGAATAAAATCTGACCGATGCATGGTCTTTGGTAATTTGGAAAAGCTCTTGGCAAATAAGTTTTCAACATGACCCTCGTGCACAACTCTGCTTCCTTGTCCCAATGTTCCACCATTGATTCTGGTGAAATGGTTGTGTAGTCTTCAACATCAGGGAGTTTGAGAAAATCTTCAAAGAAATCTGGGTCCAAGCGGATCATGACTTTTCCATCGACATCTTTAACTGAAATAGATTCTTCATCATAGTGGGCTATAGCCAAAACAAATTCTAGGCAATGCATGGATGTGGGAAAACTGAAGCAAGAGAAAGCCCATTATCATATATAGCCTGCATCCATGGTTTCTTATTTGGGGCCTTCACCCTTGCCCAGAAGTCTGGAAAATCAATTTTCCAAGGTCGGTGTCCCCTATGTTCCCAGGTCAGAAGATAAGCAAGAGTGAGTGGGGAAACCCCAGGAATGAGTATTTTATTTTTTTCCTTTGCCCTTGGAAGTGGAAGTAGACATCAAATTCTATGTTTTGAAATGCCAAAGAAGGTAGTCGAAAACCTAAAAATCTCCAACCTCTAAAAACCCAAAAATTAGAAACCCAAGAAAGGAAAGTCTGAAATTCAAAATGGAAACCTCAAAATCAAAGAAGGAAAAAAACTGAAACCTCCAAAAAACCTAACCTTTGAAGTGGAAAGTCCGAAATGAAAAAGTTATGAAAACCCAAAGTAGAGAAGTCCAAAAACCTAAAATCCAACCTAAATCTCTAAAATGAAGACCTCTGAAAAAAAATGAAAATCTCAAAATGAAAATCCAAAAAATCTGAAATGAAATCTCGAAATGAAGAAGTCTAAAATTTTGAAAATGAGAACTCCAAAGTTGAATGGCACAATCCCAAAAAAAATGAGAAGCATGAACAATCCAAAGCTCTGAATTCCAAAAAGAGAGTTCTTGAAAAATGTGATCTCTGAAATCTGAAAAAACAAAAGGTGCCGAGGGGGAAAATTAGAGAACTTGAGAGGATCCCTTGCAACTATGAGTGCTTGTAGAAACTCAAATCATGGAATCATGGTGGGCAATAGATTTTCATTTCCCAAGGTATGCAGAGGAAGAACAAAAGAAAATAAACAAGGAGGAAACAAAACAAAAGATCTTAAACCAAAAGAAAAGACCAAAATAAAAAATACCTTGAGGATGACATTGAAAAGTATGAAATATAGTAAAAATTGGTTGTTAGAGAAAAGTGTCAGGTGAAAATGATAGGTAAAAATGTGATTTAAATAGAAAAAATTGATATTAATGGAAAAATTCAATCCATATAGAGGTAGGTGGGAATTAAATGTAGAGAGCTCGAAAGTCCAAAACCTGAAAGCCCAAAATTCAAAATTTAGAATTTTGGGTTTTGGCTTCAGAGATTAAGGGATGAAAATCATAAAAAAGGCTCGGAAGAGTTTCAAAACCTGAAAGCCGAAAGTCTAAAATTTCAAACTTTGGACTTTTGGACTTTGGAAAGTCGAAAGAAAATGAATAAGTGAAAATTGGGAGAGTTTCCAAAACCCGAAAGCCCGAAAGTTTAAAATTTTAGACTTTGGACTTTTGGACTTTGGAAGTCTGAGAGGATTTTTTTCAAAAAGTGTGACCATTAGTTCCAAAACCTAAAATTCCAAAAGTTGAAATTTTGGACTTTTGGGGTTTTAGAATTGGAACTCTATAAGGAAATTTCTAAAATTCGTGACTTAGAGTTTTGAAACCCAAAAGCTGAAAAGTCTAAAATTTTGGACTTTCGGGGTTTCAGACTTTGGAACTTGAAAAACATAGTTTCAAATTTAAGCCAATTAAACCCCGAAAGGAAAATCCCCAAAGTTGAAATCAAATTTTAGACTTTGGGACTTGGAGAAACTTTCAAGATGTAGAGATCTTTGTGAAGATTTTTTCAAAAAAATTTCTTGATCGATTTTAAAGTCTGCTTCTCAAGGTAGATTAAATTGGTAACATTTTTGGTGACCTCTAAGGAATGCTTTCCTGCTAAGATTTTAGATCAGTAGCCTTATACAAACCATTGGGAAAAAGGAGTCTTGGAAGAAAACTACATTCAGAGGACACCCAAAAAAAAAAAAAAAAAAAAAGAAAACAAAACAATGTGCAAAGCACTTGGAGGAAAAGAAAAATGAACATTATACAAGGGTGAGACAATCTCAAAAGCAAGCTTTGAGATGTATCCCATTCACGTGAATGGGAAGTTCTTCTCCATTGAGTCTGGATAGATGAAATGAATTCACCTCTTTGCAACTGGAGATAACATATGGTCCACTCCAGAGAGCGTCAAACTTGGCATGCCTTCCTGGTTTGGCTCTGTCTTCATCCCACTTGAGAACCAAATCTCCTTCTTGAAAATGCCTATCAGAAGCTTTCTTGTCAAAGGATTTCTTAACTTGAGCCTGATGTTGGCTTAAATTTTTCATAGCCTTGTCTCAAACTTCCTCCAACTCCATGAGTTCAACAAACCTCACTATTAAGGAGCCATTTTCCATAACTTTGAGTTGATGAGCCAATTCCAAAGAAGGTAACTCCAAGGAGAGAGTGGAAAGCTTTTCCTCCCTCCCATATACCAGCATAAAAGGTGAGTTTCCAATGGCCTTTTTAGGTGTGATTTGATCCACCCATAAGGTAGTCTTAAGTTGTGTATGCCAGGTCCTTTTGTTAGCTTCCATCATCCGTTTGATGATCCTTATGAGATTCTTGTTACTGGATTCAGCCAACCCATTTCCCTGTGGATAGTAATTGGATGAAGTCTTGAGATAGACCCATTTGTAACTACCCACTCACTTAACTTTAAACCAAGGAAATCCATTGCATTATCAGAGATGATGGTAAATGGAACTCGAACCTCGTCATTATATTTTCTAGGAAATCAAGGACCACCTTTTCATTACTTTCTTTTAAAGCCACCACCTCTTGTCCATCGAGTGAAATAATCCATTTGTCAAGTAAGAACCCATTTGTGTCCATCACTGGAAGGAGGGTTAATCATCCGATAAAATCCAACCCCCATTGAATGAAAGGTTGATCTACCTGAATGGGGTGTAGGGGAAGGGTTGTCAGTTTTTGTTTACCTACAAAAAGGGCACATTCCTTACATTTCCTTACCCAGAGATGAGAATCTTTGAACAAATCTGGCCAATAATAACCAGCTCGCATAATTTTGGTGGTGGTTTTTCTCGAGTAGAGTAATGTCCCCTGGATAAACCATTGTGAAATTCTTCTAAAATTTTATTCACTTGCTCTAGTTTTATGTAGTGCAGAAGCACACCATTCAAGTCTTTACGGAAAAGAACATTATTGATCAGGATGTATGGAATAGTCTAGAGATGAAAATTATGTCTCTGGACTTTATCCATTTTTGAAGGATATGCCCCTGAGAGGAGGAAATTTTGCATCTTTGTTAACCAATCAACTTGATAGTCACCTTCATCGATGTTTAGGAGCGTAGCATCTTCTACATCCTTGGTCTCCATGTCTATAGCCAACTGCTGGCATAACCCTTTACCCCTGACAAGTTTAGTGACTTTAATGTGTACATCATACTCCATTACTTTTGTGATCCACCCTGCATGCTTCTCATTCATTTCTTTGTTCAACAAAAAATCCTTGATGCTAGGATGAGAAACCATCAAGTGTACTTTGTTGTTGGACAACATGTGCCTAAACTTCTTCAGAGCTCGAATGACTACAAAGACTGTTTCTCAATGAAGGAATACTTGAGCTCGTATTCTTTGAGAGAGATTGAATGAAAGAAGGAAATTGGTTGTTCCATCAGATTGTCATTTTTTTGGGTGAGAATCCCAAAATACTTTCCTGACCGTGAAAGCATAGAGAATGAAATATTTGTCAAACCTAGGGTTTACCAGTGTGGGGGCTTGGGAAATGGCCATTTTGATAGCCTCAAAACTCTCCCTCCCATATTTCATCCATGAGAATGGAATGTTCTTTTTTAGCATGGTTGTGAGTGGTTTAGCCAATGTTGCAAATTGAGGAATGAATCTCCGCATGAAATTTATGGTTCCAGGAAGCTCTGGAGACCTTTCTTGTGACTTGGAAGAGATAAGGACATAATTGAATGAATTCTGGCTGGATCAATAGACATTCCTTCCATGGAAACAACATGTCCTAACAAATTTCCTTCTTGAACTACAAAAATGCACTTCTTAGGATTAGTGAGACCCCAAATTCTCTACATCTTGGAATTTTTTTTTTTCGTAGATGTGTGATATGGTCTTCAACATGTTTGGAATACATAGTTATATCATCAAGGTAAACTAAGATGATATCATTAATGAGTCCTTTGAATGCCATGTCCATGGCTCTTTGGAAAGTAGTCCCCTGCATTGGACAACCCAAATGGCATTTTGTTATAAGCATACGTGCCCCACTTGGTAGTGAAAGCCATTTTGAATTGATCAGATTCTTGGACCAGGATCTGATTGTATCCGAATATCCATCAAGAAAAGAAAACCTTTGAGCCCCTACCATGGTTTGGAGGATTTTCTCCATTGATGGAAGAGGGTAGTGGTCTTTTAATGAGGCATGGTTCAAATCTCTGAAGTCCACACACCAAATCTCTCCCCATTCTTCTTCCTCACGGGCACCAGGTTGGCTACCCATGAGGAATGCTTAATGGGAAAAATTATGTAGGCCTCAATAAGCTTGGTTAGCTCCTTCCTCATTAGTGGCTCAATTTTAGGATTAATTGGCCTCTATTTTTGATGAACTGGCTTAGCATTTGGATCCAGCTCAATGGTGTGTTGAGCTAGGCTGGGATCGAAACCATGTAGATCTTTATAACTCCATGTGAAAATATCATGATATTCTTGACATAGTTCAATGAAATCTTTCTTTTCTTGAGCAGTGCATACCTTACCAATTTTTAAAAAGTTTTTCACTTGCCACCTCGACCTCTTCAAAATCCTCTTCCTTGACCACCATATTAGTGCTTTGTCATTTGGCGATCATCTAAATTGAAGATAGATTCAAGTAACAGAGCCTTTTGGCAGCTTGTTTCCTTTCAGCTATATAATTTGATCACCGTAAGAGTTTTGAAGTTTATCTTGATGTTTGGCAATGAACTCCACTTCTTGTTGTAGGAAGAGGACAATTTTTGATCACTATCGAACACCTGCCAGCTACTTACATTATTTGGTACTATGGGATGGACCACCATTTTGACCATCTCTTTGCTCTTCTTTCATGATGTCCTATAGGTACATCATATTGGGAGCCAATAGTAGCAAGCTGTCAGCATCTTGATTTTTCTTTCTGGGAATTGCATGAATTCCAAAAGCTTGAAATATTCTATCAGTCCCAAACCTGATTTTTATATGATCTCAATAGATCATTTTTTGATGCACTATGGGTTGTTACTTGTGCACAACCAATTCACTATCACCAAAGATGGTCAAGGTTTGGATTCCTCTTTTTTGGGCTAGCTGAATTCCTTGTATGAGAGCCTCATATTGGAAACATTATTAGTACAACTAAACAACAACCAAAAGGAAGAGAAATATTTATCTCCTTCCGGAGAAATCAACATAACCCCTGCACTGAGATCCATTTTTACTTCTTGAGCCATCGAAGAACATTTTCCATAGTCCTTTTGAATCGCTTGATGTTTTGACAAGTTGTGGTATGATTGTATCTTCTTCATGAATGCAGTATGTCCCCAATCTGTTTCTTCTAGAAGCAAAAACCAGATTCTTCATCTACTAATAAATCAGCATAGGGATCATATTGGTGATTGATACTTACTTCATCAAGCACTGTGTTAGGAACTTCTTCCATGAGAGTAGTTGGCTCGTGATCTATGTCCTCCTCATCTGGATCACCAATGGCATAATTCCCATTTATGGGTTTAGCGGTGTATGGTTCCACATGATTATGACAAATAGGTTCAGCTCTTATAGTCACCTTTGTCCCATACCGAGTTCTAAGGATCATATGTGACCAGTCTGATGACAAATAACCACCCATCTTGGTAGTGAAATCACATGATAAGAAAATGGAAAAGAGGGGAGGGAGATCAATAACAGATATGTCTTGTGTGAATGTCAAGCTAGGACAGGCATGGATAGTAAGTTGAAGCCCCTTAATGACCCCCATAGTTTGGACTAGTACCATCTAACTAGAAACTCCTCTTGAAATTGGAGTATATGGAATTCTTAACACATCTGTAATTTGTTTGGGCATTATGGAACTATTGGCTCCAGAATCGATCATACAATTGTGCACCAAATGATCACCGATAATCAGTGAGATATAGAATGGTGGAGGCTTGTTGGCCTTAGAAAACACTTTTGTTTTTTGGGTTGGCACAAGTTGGTTGCCACTGCTACTTCTTGACCTGATGATCTGTTGGTAGTACCAAAGTTGTTCAAAGCCTCCCATAGCAAGTTCCTCTGAGAAGGAATTGAGAGTGCATCCCACATCGTGATGCTCAAATTGGTCTTCTTCATTTGCTCCACAATGTTGAATGGAATTGCCCCCAACTTTGCTAATACCTTTTGGGGCATTAGAGTCTTCTTTTGGAAAATGCCTATTGGGCATTGTGATACTTGAAGTCCCATCCTTCTTTGTAGACTGATCCATGGATACTTCGGTGATTTCTTTCCCATGTGCCTTTATCATCTGATATTTGTGTTTGGGATTGTGAAATAGATGCCTGATCAGTTTTGGAAGATTGCAGGTCTATTTCCCTCTTCTTGGAACATGTGTGTGTTGATGCTACAAAGTGGAGGCATCAGTATTCAAACCACAAAAGTCTTTTGTTTTCCAATTTAGTAGTGTAGTTTCATAGAAGGTTGGTCTTGACTCTCTTGTGAGTGGATGGTCTAGTGGATGATTCAGGTGGAGTGGATATGCTTTGGACCATAAGGGCTTGACTCAAAACTCCATTTGGGAAAATATTTTGGTTGTGAGGCTGAGAACAAGGATAACACCACTCATAATCTTGAATGAGGTTATTCTGGACTGGTACTATGGCTTTGGATGAACTAGTAATAGAAGGGTTTCGGAAGTTCAAAGGCTTCATGCTTGCTACTTGGCTAGTGACCTGGTTCTGGGCCTGATTATTTCCTTGAAAAGGAGGATGATTTTCTTGATATTGGGATTGGAATGGTCGAGCATATTGGGATTTGCTACCTTTTAATTCGCTACAAGCTCATTTCGAAGGTTGTGCAGTAGTGATTTGACTTCAAATAGATCATTTGAAGAGGCGGGGAAGATTGAGTTGGCTGATTAGAGGTTGTTGGGATAGGCACAATGATAGGATGATTATTTGTAAGATCTGGAGAAAATGGCATGGGTGGTCGGGGAGCTATCTTTCCAGCCTGAATTAAGGAATTTTCCACATTTATGGCTATGTCATAAGCATCAGGTAATGTAGCTCCCCCATGGATTGGATCATAACTACTACATCACTATTCAAAGCTCACAAATAGTACAAAAATGCATTATTTGGAGAAGGCTTAATGAGTGTTGAATCTATTCCAAGTCCTGTGAAATCGGAAGTTGAAATCACTCATGTACTCTGGGGCTCTCTTTATGGTAGTGAGTTGTTCTAAGAGTGATAGGTGATCACTCTTGTCTTCAAACTATTTGTAGAGCTTCTCTCCTAACTCATCCCAAGTGGTTATGCTGCCAACACGTAACCCTCGAAACCATTGAAGTGCTTTTCCCTTGAAGGAAGTGGCTAGAAGTCTGACAACAACATTATCCTCCATGATATTATACTACGTAGAAGATGTTGCTACATCAAGAATGTGTTCTACTGGAGTAACATGAGTCTCTCCTATGTAAAAGGGTAAAATTTTGAGTGCCTGCAATAGGTATAGGGTCATGTTGAGCCAACAAAAGTGGACTGCTTGCATTGAAAGGGGAAAAACTTGGTTCCATGCCATAGCAACAAGAGGTTGATTGTTCTTTGGTGGAGGAAACCTTCCGTATGGAGGAGTTGAATGACCCCTATGAGATAAAGTTACAGCTGGTGGAGTTGAAACACCTCTTGCTTCTTCTCTTTGGAGGAGACAAGGAAATTTTGATATGTTGATAACCTCCTGCTTTGAAGAAGCTCTTGTCTGAATTCTTCACATAAGTTAATGCACTGAGATTTGGAATCTAGAGATATAGAGTTTTAGGTACTTTGATTTGTGCAAATGAGAAGAGAAGTACCAATTCTTAGTCCCACCAGGGCATGCCAAAAATTGTTGTCACCAAATCACTGCACCCCCGAATGGCAGGCTATACGCAGGTTGTTCGGTGTGATTGGGACACATGGGATCACCTCTCAAGTTGTGGGACTTGGGTTTGAGGTGAACCTCCGAGAGAAGGCCGACTTCCTTTTCCTAAACTAAGTGTTGTACTACCCCTAATGCAATAAAATGGCTATCTAATCTTAGGCTAACATTTTTGAGTTTTAGGGAAAGAGATCTGTAAAAGGAAACTAAACTAGGGATGGTGATGCACCAAATAAAAGGATATGTTGAATCACAGGAAGGGTTAATGTGAGTAAGATGTAGACACCATTAGTCACCTTCACCTATTGCAACTTTAGAAAGGGCACAAAATACCACAAACTAGAAGCATGCGTTCCTTTGTTAAAACTTGAATCATACAAAATAGAGAGACCAAATTGGATTGGACACACAATTAACTAGCCATGAGGATAAAACACATGCACATATCAAACATTCATTTTTTGATGATGATGGCTAATGATAATATAACTTTAAATGACAGAAGGAAAAGACTTTTTCCACAAATGACATAAAAGATGTTATATCACTTTTCCATAACATGAAACAAAATGATCTGAAATAAAGGAAAGCTAACCATCTATACTAAGGAATCATACATTCACAAAGCATATATAAATCAACCATTTAGCACAATAAATCAGTTTCTTCAAGGAAAGATATCTCTCTGAATATAATTAAAAGGTTCTTTAAATCTCTGAAGCACTCTTCCAAGCTTGAAGAGAAACAACTTCACCAAAATATGATCTATCTCCCAAATGACTCCATAAACCTAACTATTTATAAGTTCTTTAGGATGAGCCATTACATTAATTAGGCCCTTAACTAACATTTACTAATAATAGAAATGTCATTAATTCAAGGGAACATGCTCCCATAAAAATAGAAAAATTTGCAAGGGTTTGACTTAGTCAACCCTGCAACTCTGACCGATCAGAGCTTGGATCTATCCTTTCATGGCTGCTCACTTTGGCCTAGTTCTACAACTCCTTCCTCATCTGTAGGTTTTTGTTGTGTTTCCTCCCATGTAGCCATTCGATGTTTATACTTGATGAAGCGTTTAATGATTCCTTGAATTTCCTCATCCCTAGGCCCACATGCGTAGTGATTTACCACATGTTGTCTCAATTTCCTCGTGATTTTAGTTGGGACTCTTCTAAGTTTACTCAAAACTTTCTTCAATCTTCTTGTGAAATTTTGGCATAAAACCAACTTGTCAATAGATTCACTACCAAAAGTTTTAGTAACTTCATCATCACGTTTCACCAAATCCTTAAAATTCTACTTGATTTTCTCCTCTGGAAGAGCATCGATATTTTCATTGAAGAATTTATAGTTAACAATATCAAATTCTTTGATATGTCATTCAAAGCATCTATAATCTCCACTCATTTATCATCTAACTTCTTAATTAGATCTTGTAGCACTTGACACCGGAATTCCATGGCCTTTTGATATTGAACAACTTTGCAAGCATCATCGATTACATCCTCCTAGAGGAGTAGATCTGAATCTTCCTCTCTAATCTCACTCCATGTTGCCAAATTCAAATTCAAGATTGTTATTATCTTTTGAAAAAGCTTCATCCATTTTGCAAATAGTAGTTTTCCCAACCTATAAATCATTGTATATCTCAACAACTTCTTTAATTAAAGGGTCACCTCCTATAGTATATGTTCCATCCATCCATCTACTGATCTCCCTTTCTGGCCTATCTTTTTGATCTCATGATAAGAAATATCATCAATAGTAGATGAAACTATCATGGCCGTAGTAGTTGAGACTTCAGTAGATGGAGTTGGCTTTGTTACTTTTCGTAGCAATGCAGTGAGTTTGCTCGACCTTGGCCTTAAGCTCATCCTTGGAAGCTTTATCCTTATCATATTTTTCCAGCATAGATTTCCAAGGGAAGTGTGTACATCTTTTTTTCTCCTTCATGAGTGGCTTTTCCCAATGAGAATCTAGAAAATTGATAATCTACATTTGTAATTGTTTCTTTAGTTTTCCCTCAATGGGAGTGGAAACCTCCACAACTCATTCCCTAGATGCATTTCATCAAGGCTTGAAACAATATTTGGCCTCTTGGCTTGTCTCTTTGGGGTATGTTCCAATATGCTTAGATCTATTACATCTCCCTAGAGGCACTTTCTTTTTCTTTGGAGTTTTTTGGAACAACCATTTTGGAATGGCTGATGCTGATGAAGATAGCATAGTTGACTCAGTACCTGAAACATTAGCCACCACAAGAGTACCAATAACATTAGTTGGCATTTGAATGGTAGTGGTAGTGATGGATGGGGTGGATGTGAGGACTACCATAGGAGTTGATACAATAATGTTAGGGGATGAGATGGAGGAAAATGGAAGTGTTAGGGGAAGTGAGGTAGAAATGGGTGACCCAATAGTTTCTCTAGTAGAGAACTAGAAGGGATGAGAATACTTGGGCCATGGAAGGTGATGGGAAAGAAGAAATGATGGTAGAAGTGGAAGGAACTGATATAGGAAGGGACAATGGAAGAGAAGAGGGAAATGATGGGTCTTGTGGGACACTAGGAGAATCATTGACTTCAACTATTTCTATCATCACAGTGTTGTTGGAGGCATGACTTTGGGAACATGAGCCTTGGAAAGAGATGAGCTCCCAACAACAAATGAAATATTTTTGGAACCATATGGGTCTTTTGGGTTGACCTTTTCCCCTTTGTGGGTGTTGATTGGCTCATGGTTGATGGGGCCCCTGTATTTGTAGGTTTCTCTAACCCCTTGGGTGAGATTCCCAAGGTAACCAACCAACTGTGAGTTCTTTACAAAATGGGTCCCACCCTTTCCTTTGTGTTGCAACATTCTTCCACATACCAATCAATCCATGGCAATGGTTGATTGGAAATATTATTACTTTTATACAATTCATCCAAAACTTCATCATTGTCTGCATGTCTTTTGGTACATCGGCTATTCCAAATTTCCGAACTTCATCCAAAGTTAGCCATTCATAATCTCTCTATCGGATGATAAATTCATCCCAAAAATGGATCAGATATCTTCTAACTGGGGCACATGGGAACTGGACTGACCTATCTCGTTGAATTTTCCCCAATAGTCAAAATTGGTCATGGATGGAAAGTTCTCAAGGTTACCTCTACCATTTCTACATCTACATTCTTGGCCTTGTAAATATTTGGGAAAGTGTATCTTCCAATTGAGATAGGGAATTGCATTCCCACTTTGTGCCTTTTATTCTGGATCTTGTGGTAATCCAACAATTTCCAAACCAATTCTAACAAGACCCACTTATCAGTGGGACATCTAGGTAGCTTGTTGGGAGCACCCATGAAACTAGGAATTTGAATGTAAGTAAATGTGGGGAACTGAAGATAGATAGCTCCCCACTCATGCACTTCCTTGAAGGCTTCATCTAAAATTCTCTCGATTATATAGACTCCTTATCAAAATGGTAGAGGATAACAACAAAGAAGGCATCATTGATCCTGTGGAAGTGTTTGCTTCCCTCATCTAGTGTGAGTTGAGGATAGAAATCATAGATTTGGGAGGTGCTTTGAATACCCTTGGTATTCAATCCAGTGAAATCTCCCATGGAATTTGTGGCATAAACCAAGAAGGATGTCATATAGAAACATTTGAAGAATGCACTCTACTCAACTGATAGCAAATGGAGCTACTGATATGCTCCCCCATCTGATAAATTCCTTATTCTTTTTTATGGTAGTGATATATAAGAACATCCACTCCTAAAATTCCTTCATGAGAGGAAGACTGAGACTCTTCTTAGTAGCACAATAAGGTCATTGACCTCCTGAATAAAATCTGACCGATGCATGGTCTTTGGTAATTTGGCAAAGCTCTTGGCCAGATAGGTTTTCAACATGACCCTTGTGCACAACTCTCTTCTTCCTTGTCCCAATGTTCCACCACTTGATTCTGGTGAAATGGTGTGTAGTCTTCAACATCAGGGAGTTTGAGAAAATATTCAAAGAAATTGGGTCCAAGTGGATCACAATTTTCCATCGACATCTTTAACTGAAATAGATTCTTCATCATAGTGGCTTTAGCCAAAACAAATTTGGGAAATGCATGGATGTGGGAAAACTAAGCAAGAAAAAGCCCACTATCATATATAGCCTATGCATCCATGGTTTCTTATTTGGGGCCTTCACCCTTGCCCAAAAGTATGGAAAATCAATTTTTCCAAGGTCGGTGTCCCCTATGTTTCCAGGTCGGAAGATAAGCAAGAGTGAGGGGAAACCCCGAGGAATGAGTATTTCATTTTTTCCTTGCCCTTGGAAGTGGAAGTAGACATCAAATTTCTACATTCTGAAATGCCAAAGAAGGTAGTCGAAAAACCAAAAATCTCCAACCTCCGAAAACCTGAAAATTAGAAACCCGAAGAGGAGAAGTCTGAAATTGAAATGGAAAATGAGAAGTCTGAAAACCCAAAATGCAAATCTCCAAAATGAAGAAGTGGAGAAACCTGAAAAATCTCAAAACCCAAAGTGGAGAAGTCCAAAAAGAAAATTGAAACCTCAAAATGGAAATCTCCAAAAAAAGAAATTTGAAATGAAAACTCAAAATTTTGAAATGAAAGTCTTCAAAATGAAGAACCTCGAAAAATTCCAAAAATGAGGACTCCGAAATCTGAATGGCACAATCCCAAAAATGAGAAGTGTTGAACAATCCAAGGCTCTGAAAACTTTGAAAAGAGAGTTCTTGAAAAATGTGAATCTCTAAAATCTAAAAAAAAAGGTGTCGAGGGGGAAAATTAGAGAACTCGAGAGGATCCCTACAACTATGAGTGCCTGTAGAAACTCAAATCATGGAATCATGGTGGGGAAATAGATTTGTCATTTCCCAAGGTATGTAGAGGAAGAACAAAGAAAATAAACAAGGAG
This sequence comes from Taxus wallichiana var. yunnanensis, assembly GCA_018340775.1. Taxonomy (NCBI): domain Eukaryota; kingdom Viridiplantae; phylum Streptophyta; class Pinopsida; order Cupressales; family Taxaceae; genus Taxus; species Taxus wallichiana. The sequence goes on along the minus strand of CM031242.1, from coordinate 849,919,236 downwards.
GAAACAAACAAAAGATCTTAAACCAAAAAAAAAAAGACCAAAAATAAAAAATACCTTGAGGATGATGTTGAAAAGTATGAAATATAGTAAAAATCGGTTGTCAGAGCAAAGTGTCAAGTGAAAATGATGAGGTGAAAATGTGATTTAAATAGAAAAAACCCGATATTAATGGTGAAAATTCAATCCATATGGAGGTAGGTGGGAATTAAATGCATGAGAGCTCCGAAAGTCTGAAACCCAAAAGCCCAAAATTAAAATTTGGAATTTTGGGGTTTGGGCTTCAGAGATTAAGGATGAAAAATCATGAAAAGGCTCTAAAGAGTTTTGAAACCAAAACTCGAAAGTCTAAAATTTTAGACTTTTAGAATTTTGGACTTTGGAGAAGTCTGAAAAGAAAATGACTTAAATAATCGGGAGAGTTCGAAACCCAAAAGCCTAAAAGTCTTAAATTTCAAACTTTGGACTTTGGACTTTGGAAGTCCGAGAGGATTTTTTCAAAAAGTGCATGACCATTAGTTCGAAACCCGAAAGCTTGAAAGTCTAAAATTTCAGACTTTTGGGGTTTTAGACTTTGAACTCTATAAGGAAATTTCTAAAATTTGTGACTTAGAGTTTGAAACCCAAAAGCCCGAAAGTCCAAAATTTTGGACTTTGGGGTTTTGGACTTTGGAACTTGAAAAACAGTTTCAAATTTAAGCCAATTAAACCCGAAAGGGAAAATCCCCAAAGTCTGAAATCAAATTTTTAGACTTCGAGACTTGGAGAAACTTCAAGATGTAGAGATCTTTTGTGTGAAGATTTTTTCAAAAAAATGTCATAAGCTTACTCAACAAAGGGTTACATGCCAAATAAACATTTTCTACTCCAATATATACCATAATGGAAAAGGAAATTCTATTATTCATTGTAACTAGTAACCATGTTTGGGAAGTGCACTAGAGATGCCGATAAGAATAACATTGAAGAAGTAATAGTTGAAGGATTGAAGATGAAACATTGGATGGGGTAAGATTTGTGATGAAGAGGGCGAGGAGGAGAATATTTGGATTGGGGATTCATTAGAGGGAACATATGTGATCCTTTTTTTCTTCTGATTAGTCATATATGGACTGCATGTCATTTTTTCTTACCAAGCTACATTTTCCATTTAATGCAATATTTGTTGAACATTAAAATCGCGTTAGAAATTTTGACACTATGTTGCCTCCTCTACTAATCATATGCATTGTGCCAACAATAATGCTTTCTAATTATAATTTTTGCAAGCTCTTTCACTTACGATCCCATGGATTTTTTTAACATCCTCCAATTTTCTTATAGGATAATATCTTTGTTCTATTTTTGTGTTACATCATTTCATCTAGCCTATTAAAAACATGTGCCACCATCCTTCTAGCTAGTCCAAAATGGGATCTTAGTGAAATATGTAAGAAATCACCAAAGTTTAATAAAAGGTGGATTTTGTATATGTTTTTGTCAATTTTTGGGGTGGAGAGTGTTATTGTAGGAATTATTTTCCTCGCTTGATTTTTATTTTCCCACTCGGGATATTCCACCTCACTTGGATTTTCCCTACACGTATGAGATATGATTTTTAAGTGTATATTTGACCACACTATTTTAGTTAGTAGTATTTACTACCCTTAGCCACTTTTTTATTGAATGACTATTTCAGGTATGGAGGTTGTCATGATTCTAGGTGGAGGTTACACATTCGCCTCCTATATGTACATATCTTGCATTATTCTATTTGATTGTATTGTGTTGGGGATATTTACGTGTTATTGCAATTATCTCTCTTATATTTTCATAATTTGTAGTCTTTTATGTGTGATTTGTTTTGTCTTGGAATAATTTATGTCTCTCATTTTTCACTAATGCATTCTTCAAACCGACAGATCATTGGTGTTGCTCCAATATGGTATTAAAGTCGAGTTGGTATTGTTTTTATCTGGTTATTATTCTACGTAATTTAATATTCATTTGAGGTCATTATATGAAAAGTATTTGGGTTTTTTGGTGTTGGTTTTGCTTGGTTTGTGGGTATAGAGCCTATGTGTAGTCTTCTTAGGTTTGTAGGCTCGTATAGTGCATAACAGTCATGGATATTTTTTGCAACCTTCTAAGGTATTTTGCAAGCCTTATCACATTTCTTGGAGCTCAAATGTGCACTTGTCCAAGATTACAAGAATCGGGGTTTGAGACAACATGTGACTATCTCTAAGTTGTGTGACTCAAACTGAGATAGACCTCTAGAGAAAGACAACTTCCTCTACTTACTCCTAATTCTAAACTACTCTTGGGAATTGAATGCTGCAATTATTTATCTCTACTCTAAATTTCCAAGGGACCAGGGTGAGAAGGAGATGCATAAAAAAGAAATCATAATTTACAAATGCGATAGCACCGAGAAAATAAGGGGATGAATACTTAAGAAAGAGAGAAAATGGAAGAAAATAATAATGAAGAGGCCCGAAATGAAAGCCATAGATCAAAATCGTGTCCACAATTCCACCTTCATGATGCACAATAGACACAGTTCTTGAAAACAACACATACAACACACCTACAAATGAATGAGAGACAAAACAACAGTGTAATAAAATGATAGCTAAACGTGAAGCAAGCCACAAAATCAAAGATTTTATTATTGAAAAATCATATACAAATCATCATGATACATGAGGAAGATGTTAAAGATTTACAAAACTTGAATCCAAGGCATGCAACCCTTAGAACACTTGTGCAGCATACAATGATGCCTTTATATACCCAAAGTATATAACATTAAAATTAGGCATCACTTTACAATAAATAGAAAAATAAGAGTGAAGAAAGAGAGGGAAAATTCAAATTTTCTTTCCACCAATTTGACCAACTTCATTTAATTTCTTTGCATACTCAAAAAAAAGGGTTGAACATCTTTGCAAATCTAATTCCACATGACACACCCTATAAGAGAAGGAATGAGTGTCCATAATGCATTAAATGTGGGTGGTTGAACCAACTACCACATTGCACCTATGTGTGTTGAAGATGTTTTCTCAAGGTCACATCCACTAGTCCCCTTTTAAATTTGAAGTTCAAACTCCTATGCATAGATGAGGCCAACACCTTTCCATTAATATGAAATTCACAAGGATCGGGCCAAGAATTTGAGAATTATGGTGATCTTTCCTTGCTCAAGAATTGTGGTTATCCACAGGTTTTCAAAATTTTAGCTTCACATGGTTTTCATTTCCATGGAGCTCTCCCACTCATGTCATCGCTATGTATAATCCCTCACAAAACTTTTCTTATGGCATGACTTTTTCCTTTTTGCAATGTCAGCATGTAATCCTCCTTTCTTCGTGGCTTTCGAAAGTATTTGCTTCATTTCGTGGTAATGCCATTGTAGCATGGATTTCCATAACCTTCTACGGATATCTTCAAATCTCCATGACTCTTCCTAAAATCTTGTGGCATCCTTAACTTCTTCACAGCTTGACCAATTATATCCTTGAACATTGACCAAGTCCATAATTGTGTAAGTTGAACTAGTTTTACAAGAGGTGTAAAAAATAGACAACATTTTTAGTGACTCATAAGGGGCATTTAGATGAGATGATCAGTAGCCTTGGCATATCCATCGGGCATGGATTTAGGCTGATTGATTTATTTTTTCTTCATTTGACTCCTTCAACTGATCCTTAATACCTTAGGCATCATCTTTCAATAGTATCCTCTAAAGACATGAGACATGTGTAACAAGATCCTTCAAGAAACAAAACATGTACAAGATACTTAGGGGAAGGAAACCTACACCACCAACAATGCAATGTGCTAAAATGTGAGGAAATGAAATCCTAAGATACTATGTACAAGATGCAATGAAAAATCTTAATGAGAAGGTTTGAGATGAATCCCATTGACTGAGATTTAAAACATGTTCCCATCAAGATTGGATAACTCAAATGAGTTAACCACCTTGCAAGTAGTGATAATATCTGGTTCACTCAAACTGACATCAAATTTGGAGTGTCTTCCTATTTTAGCTCGATCCACATCCCATTTTAAAATGATATCCCCAACCTTAAAGGTCGATCTCTAGCCCTCCTACTAAACCATTGTTTAGTTAACGCTGATGTTGTTCCATCCTAACCATGGTGACATTCTTGTTTTCCTCTAGTTGCACCAATTCCACCATTCTAATTTCTCTTTGATTCACACCTTCAAATTCAATATTTTGTGCTATTTCAAGTGAAGGAAACTCAAGTGACAAAGGAATTATAGCTTCTTTTCCATATACCAGTTTGTAGGGAGAAGTGCCAATGGCCTTATTTGTTGTTATCCTATCCACCTAAAGAGCATTCTTCACCTTTGTATGCCACTTGCCTTTGATTCACGTCCATGGTTCTCTTCATGATTTTGATCAGATTCTTATTGGTAGATTCCACCAATCCATTACCTTAGGTGTAGTAATTAGAAGAAGTTTTCAAATAAATCCCAAGTCCCAAATCCCAACTAGAAATATTCGATCCTAAGAAAGCTTTAGAATTATCGAAATGATCATTTGAGGAATGCCAAACCTTGTAACAATTTCTTCAAAAAATTCCGGGATGATTGATTTAGTATCCTTCTCAATGGTGTGACTTGAGACCATCGGTGAATAGTTTTTCGCTGTAAGAACCCATTTATGGCTAGCGTTGGATGGATAATTGATCATTCCAATGAAGTAAATACCCTATTATGAAAATGACTTATCTATTTGAATTGGATGAGGTGGCAGGGATGCCAGTATTTTCTTTCCAGTGAAGAGTGCACGTTATTTGCATTTCCTTTCCCACTTGTGAGCATCATCGAATAATGTAGGCCAGAAATAACCTACTTTTATAATCTTCATGGCTATAGCTTTAGCGGTGAAATGTCCGCCTAAGAATCCATCATGGAATTCAGTTAAGACCCTGTTACATTTCTCACCTTTAAAACACCTAAGTATCACTCCATCAATATTTATTTTGAGCAAGTATGCCACCAACACGTGCATAAGGAATGAATTGCAATCTTAGATGTCTTCTCTTTTTTATTCAAACCAAGAGACAAGAAGCTTGACATATCGGTAATCCAACTATGATCATTAAATACATTCCTTTCATCATATTTCCACTCAACATCAGGTGACAACTCATCATTTGAAGGCACTTCATTCATGAGGGTAGTCTGTTGAGGCTCTACAGTGTCCAGAGCCAAATGCTCACAAAGTGCTCTTCCTCTTACCAAATTTGTGACCTTAATGAGCACATCATACTCCATGATCTTATTCACCCACCCAACTCATTTCTCACTGATTTATGCTCCCATGATGAAGTCTTTAACATTGTGATGTGACACTAAAATCTTTATGCAGCTAGCAATAATCATGCTTTTGAATTTTTTCAAGGCTCTCATTATGGAAAACACCTATTTTTCAACATGTTTGTACTTGAGCTCATAATCGTTCAACGTTTGGTGGAAATACCACAAGCTACTCCATTGCTTGATAATTCATTTGTGTCAAAACCATGACTATACTGGATTCCACCCCATGAACATATCGGATGAAATCCTTGGTATAATCTGATTCATCAATGTTTGGTCCTAAGAAATCTAATGTTTTATATTTTCAAAGCCATCCTTCCCTTCACAGTCCACTTGAATGTTGCCTCCTTCTTAAACATGTGAGTAATTGGCCTTACTAAACCCAAAAAGTTAGGAATGAAGCATATAACAAAGTTTATCTTTCCAAGGAAAGACTATAATGCCTCGCTCGTGAAATTTGCAAGGAAAGAGGGTCGTGATAGTTGCTATTTTTTTGGATCAACAATGATGCCTTATTTTGATACAACATGCCCCGAGATCCTACCTCTAGGGACTGTAAGGTTGCATTTATTAGGGTTAAGGGACACACCAATCTCTTTGTGTCTTTCAAACACCTTCTCTAGGTGCTTCATGTGATCTGTGCTCTACTTGGAGAAAAATGTGATATCATCCAGGTAAACCAAGATGAACTGATTGATGAATCCCTTGAAAGAAATATCCATTTCTCTTTGGAAGGAATTTCTTGCATTTGACAAGCCAAAAGGCATATTTTGATAAGAAAATGTTCCCCATTTGGTGGTGAACACGATTTTATATTGATCCTCTTCTTTTACTTTGATCTGGTTAAAACCAAAATAGCCATCAAGCATGGAAAACCTCTCTGCTCCCACTATTGTCTACAAAATTTGTTCCATGGAAGGAAAGGGGTAATGATCCTTGAGGGAAGCCCTATTCAAATCCCTAAAGTCCACACATAGTCATATTTCACCATTCTACTTTCATACTTAATCTGGATTTTCCACCCAAGTAGAATACTTGATTAAAAAAATTATTTTGGCCTTAATGAGTTTGGAAAGATTTTTTTCTCATAAGGGGTTCAATATTGGGGTTAATTGGCCTCTATTTCTATTTAAATGGTTTTATGTTGGGATCAAGATCAATGGAATGTTGGACTATATCTGGATTGAATTCCTTTAAATCTTCATAGTCCCATAAAAACACATCACTAAACTTTTGACACAAGGAAACAAAATCTTGCCTTTCATTTTCTTTACATATCTTTCAAAGTAGAAGCTCCTTGCCTAGGGTAATTGAAATTAGTTTATAATCTTCCGATTTTCTACCATATTATTTTTCATTCATCTGAACTCATCATCTAGGCTGAATATGTGCTCTAGCATAACCAAACCTTTTGGAAACTTGTTTGTATTTAGTTGAATAATATAATCCCCATTGACCTCCTACAAATCAGCCTGCATTTTTAGGAGAATTCCGCCTCATTTTGGATGAACTGCACAATTTTTCATCACTGTCAAATACCTATCAAAGCACACTTGGTGGTGTGGAATAGAGGGCCTAACTACCATTTTAATATGTTGGGCATTCCCTTTGATTAGATATTTCATGAGTGAAAATTGGGAACCAAGAGTCGTCATTTGATTTTCATCTTTATTTAATTTATGTGACATGACCTGTAGGTTAATGGTGTCAAATATTTCCAACAAATTCCAAACTGTGTTTTAGGCTTTCAAAGAACTTGTTCTTTGTTGCACACCTTTGAGACTTGGTGAATGACCAATTAAGTGTCTCAAAAGACTTGCAACTTCTTGATTTTCCTCTTTTCCATGATCAATAGACCATGCACTAATGCCTCATACTCCGCTACATTATTGGAGCATGTAAATTACTGATCTATAAGAAAAGAAGAACTTTTCATCCCTCAAGGAATGAGCACAACACCCACCCAGATCCATTTCGCTTATAGAACCATCAAAGAACATCCATCATAGTTCAAAATAACTTTCATTTTCTTTTAAAATGCTACGGGTATCGTAGATTCCTCTGGAGAATGCAATAAGTGCTCAAATCAGTCTCAAAATATTTTACCTCTTCATTATAAGGATCAAACTTGTGACTTCTCTCGACCCATTCATCTAATAACAAATCAAACATGGAAAGAGGAATGATCTGTTCATCTGGAGTGGAATCTTTCTCATGTTGTTTTTGTATAAAGAAAACCAATTGGATAGGAGTGAGATAAAATAGTTCAATGTGATAGGAAAGATGGGCTTAGCTTGAAATGTGAATCGGGTACCATATCTAGTATTCAAAATTATGTGAGTCCAATTGGAGGAAAATAACCCCTTACCTTAGCAATGAAGTCTCAAGACAAGCAAATGGAAAACATAGGAGGAAAGTCAATAACATAAATGTCATGGGTTATGGTGAGGCTTGGGTATGCATGAAGTTTCAACTCAAGGTTTTTTATTACTCCCAGGAAATTCACAATTTACCCATCAAGTTGTAAAATACCACTAGACATAGGACTATATTTGAGACCTACGATATCAATAATTTTCTTGGGCATTACAAAAGTACTAGCTCATGAATCAATCATACAATTATGAAATTGGTATTTTCACATAATTATTGACATATAAAAGGGTGGGTCTTGATAATTTTACTTACTTGATCTTCTTTTTCTTGACAAACATGAACCGTGACATTAGATTTTTGTATTATTAGTTTTGTTGGTGCTCAATTGTAATCTCACCCCTTTGTCATTTAAAATTTCCAACCCACTGGTTAGAAGTATTTTTGTCTCCCTATATGGATACATGAAAATTTCTCCTTCATTTAGATTTCATTGTTAGTATTTTCCTTGGGTCATGGATCACATTGATTTTTGTATTATTTATAGTGTTCTATCTATGGGGAAAAAAATTTTTTGTTGGGCGTCTTCCACAATTGTGTCTCCTCTATAAATCATGTCCCAACATCCGTGGATACTTGGTCTTTTCTGATTGGATGCAGCATGGTGGGTCTATTTGGTGAACTTGTCACTTTTTTTACATTTGTAAAAATGCCAAATTGGTCTCGTGGCTCGATAATTTCTAATTGGCTATTCAACAATATGAAGCAGGGAGCAATTTCTTACTTTGGCCCCAAAAAGTGTACACATGTCATAAGTCGAGTAGTTGCGGGAAGGTAGGCCATTTTTGTGTTTTAAGGCATTCTGGTGAAAGGAGTAAAAATATAAAAGGAATGCCTAAGGCCCACAAAAGGACACATGGTCGGTTTTTAAGTTAAAAGCGGGAGGCAGGTCACCGAAAGGACTTTGGAACTTTTAGCCTTGTTTTGAAAAAGAGAGTAAGGTATAAAAGTGAAGCACAACCCTGCAAGTGCCTAGATAAAGCCACATGTTGAGTTTACATCAAAGACGGGAAGGTGGGTCACCGGAGGTATTCTAGAATTTTCGGCTTTGTTTTGAAAAGGTAAAAAGGTGTAAAAATAAGTTCAACTCCGTCAGCACCCTAGGAAAGCCACGTGTTAAACCTATATTGAAAGTGGGTGGGAAGGTTTAAAAGCACAAATTCTTCTGAGTGGCATAAAATGCAAAATACCCCAGGCCCACCTCAACTAATATCTTTTCCACATGGATGGTTCAGGTACTGTTTGGGGACTCCCTTGAATTTTACTTTTGAAAGAGCGCCGAAGAGACACGTGGAGGTTTCTCGCTAGATCTTCCCATACTTAGAATTTTCAAGCGTCCAATGTAACTTTCTCGGACCCTAGGCACATGGCACCTTCTGTTGGTTCTTAAAAATTTCAATGGTTGGTACAACTTTTCCGGCCCGAGACACGTGGAGAGCCTATGCTTGTTTGGGGTCTCCACTTTTGGGCACCATATCAAAAGTGCACCGAAGAGACACATGGAGGATTCCGCTGGCTCCTCTTTATACTGAGACTTCTCAATGGCCAAGGCAACTTTCTTGGGCCTAGGGCATGTGGAGAGCTTGCGCTCATTTGAGGTCCGCCTCTAGACTTCATCTTTGAAGTTGCATGAACATAGACACATGGAAGCTTCCGCTAGACTTTCCCATGCTCAAAATTTTTAGTGACCGGTGCAACTCTCTTAGGTTCTAGGCACGTGGAGGGCCCGTGCTCATTTGAGGAACCTGCCTCTGGACTTCACCTTTGCAGTTATGCCAAGGAGACACATGGAGGCTTCCGCTAGCTCCTCTTTACACTTGGCCGACTCGGACTCGCAAAGACAAATATGTGGTATAATCCATGCGAGGACACTCATTTCTGAGAGGCACGAATGTAGGTATCTATTCCTCAAGGTGTATTCTCAAAGGTGAAAAGGATTGATTCTCAGATCAAGCCATATGGAACCACCTGAGAATTATTAAAAATGGTATTTCTTGTATGAAAAAATAAAGAATGATTAAAAATACTTTCAAAAGTTATGACATGGTGCCCCAATCATATCTAATGAAAGTAGGAAATGTGAATGGCTCACAACTTTTCCACCTAGCAAAAATAGAGAGGAATATTCTCTTGAAGATTTAGACTTTTGGGGGAAATTTGGGATGAGTGAGTGAGTGAAATTGTATAAATGCAATGAGAATACTCTTGCATAAAGGGGTTAATTTTTCTGAGAAAGTTTGAGAAAAACCATTTTCCCGAGAGACCATCTAAGAAACCTATTTATTTCCCTGTGTTTGTAGATTTAGTCATGTCAAGATGGTTGCAAGTGTACAACCATTGAAAATCTCTGAGATTGTTGAAGAAACTTTCCCCTGCTGATGAATCTAGTGAACCTTGAATGAATTTGTGTTGATCATGAGCATAATTGTGTTTTCTTTTATTTCAAAATGTTTTCAAATAGTTTTTCATGTTCTTGTTGCAATATTATGTTAAAATCCCTCTGAATCACACAAGATCTTATCCACGTGGTAGTATTGTGGCATTTACAATTTCATTATGAGGAGAGCTTTCATCTTGTAATGAAATAAACAATTTAAAATCACTTTACTCACCTTTGTGTTGACAAAGATTGTTTATTAGCCTATGAGTGTATCTTAGGCATGACTAATCAGGGATTTCCAACGTTTAATTTAGTCTTTAACATGAGCCTTTGTGTTGAATTATTGAAGAGTGTATGAAATCGTGCATCTCTAGGCCTCCATTGATACACACCTTCTGGTTGAAGGAATATTTTGGCTATTTTGAAGAATTTTGTCTATGAGTGTTCCAATATTTGTAAAGGCTCTCAAATATTTGGTATAATCAACTTTATCTTGCTTAACTTCCCACCAAAAATTCTCAAATGATGAATCCTACATGAACTACCCTTGTTTGTACTGTGTATCCAAAATGAACAAATTCCATTGCCAAAGTATGTAGAAACAATCAAGCTTCAATTATTGTCTTTAGTAACCTGAACCTTGTCTAGAAAATATCTCCATTATCTAGAGTGACAACTCGTGAGAGTTAGATTGTGTTGTATTGATCATATTTTCTCAAGGTTTTCCTCAAAGTTGTGCAAAGAAGGATCTATTGATATCCTTCATCAATATAGGTTACTGAACGGGTCCTCTCACCTGGTTGAAGGAACAGCCTAAAGTAGTGAGGATAGATCAAATCCTTTAATACGATGTTATCCATTTCTCCAATGCCTGAGTGATAAAGAGTCAGCTGAATCCCCTCTCCAGCTACAAAATAACTTATATTATGATTTTTCTATCTCAAAGCATCCTGTTGAATCCATGATGTTGCTCAGTACCCAAGGGAGAATCAATTTGGGTACCAACGAGTTCCGTGGGAGACAACTACTTGAGGGGTTCACATAGGAGATCCCATTGTGATGGAATAACAAGTGCCTCCCACATTGAGATGTTGAAATTGGTCTTCTTTCTTTTCTCTACAATGTTGAATGGAAGACCCACGCCCTTTTGCATGTGCGGCATGTTATTTTATTTCTTTTTCTGCGACATTGTTTGGATGAGAATTTTTGGTAGAATAAAAACATCCTTTTTGTGGTGAATTTATCAAGCACCTCAAGCAGCTTTGACATGTATTCCATTCCATTCTATGGTTTCCCACGATTCCTTTCTTTTGTCTCAACCAAGGGATTTTCATCCTTCACTCCAATCTCCTTTCCTTTATCCATGACATTTCTCATACCAGAGGAATATGCAAACCGAGCTTCCAACACACACTTATTGTGCCACGTATTATCAAAATGCTCATATGAGGTATGTTAGAGCCGAAAATACTTGATTGAGTGTGTAAAAATCCTCTACTTCAAAAAAACATAAGGTTTGCATCGGTGCAGCTTTTTGAACTTCTTCCACACCATGATTTGATTCTTCAATAAGTGGTTTTTGCTTGACTAGAAGCACCAAGAATCATGTCTTGAAGATGCATTTCCATTTCACAACCAAGTTGATTTTATAGTAGATTTCATGGGAAACACCACTTCGTTTCTTATGCCATGTTGTTTTACATAGGAACTAAGGATTGACTTTAACTAGGGGTAATAATTACTTGTGGAGGGGAAATTGTTACCAATGGGAGAGGAGCAATTTGAGCCTTCCATTTATTACTCTATTGGTTTTGTGTTTATTTTTATTAGGCTCATGATTTTTCCATGGTTGATACCCCTAATTAGAAGATTTCCCTTAATTCCGATAACTCTTCTAAGATTGGGCTTGTTGTTTCTCTAGGGATATAATTTTATTTTTAAAATTTCTAAGCAGAGCCTTCATTTCCTCATCTTCCTTTTGTTGTGTAGGGTTTTGTGATGTGGAAGCAATAGGTTACGAGGTTGGTTGGGGAATAGGAGAAATGGATGGTTGCGTGGCTTATGGAAATTTAGGAGATAATGGCATAGGTGGCATGGGAGCTAATTTTTGAGCTTGAATTAAACTATTTTTAGCCCTAATGACCAATGTATAATCCATGGGTAAGGTTGTCCCTCCCATCGATTGTATCATAAAACAATATCGAGTTAAGAACTTTTAGAAAGTAAATAAAGTCAACACGCCATGGGTTTCACAAGAACTAGAATTTGTCTCGGTGTTCTCCACAATCTAAAGTTAAAATGTCATTTGTTCATTAGGTGATCTCTTGATTGTATTCAACCGCTCCAAGAGATACAAGTTATCATCTCTCTCTCCAAATTTATTATACGAGATGTGTACAACTCATTCCAATTCTGATTGAGCCTACTATTAAAGTCATAAACCATTGCAGATCCTTTTCTTTAAGTGATGAAGCGAGAAGTTAAAGTATCACATCCATTTCAGTAATTTCATGAATAACACGGACATTTGTAATATCATGAATGTGATCAACTAGAGTAGTGTTATTTTCTCCGATGAGGTATGGAATATTCTTCAACGCCACAATAGGAATATGATTTTGGGTATTCAAGGCAAGTGGAATGTTTCCTGTAAATTTTACAAATGGATTTTGAGGTGGCGGCTGTTGATGAGCCATTCTAATAGATCTGACAACTCCAGTAGACTGCAATAAGGGTCTACTAGGCGGAGGTGTGGAGAGAGTTTTGTTTAGTGGAGATGGATATCTCTGAATCTATTTTCCTCTCCTCTATCTTCCTAGAGATGACTACAAGTACTCAAATATGTCTTCTTCTCTTGTTCTAGACTGTGAGTGTATCCTTCTCATAAATCGGGGACACTTAAAGCACCAATTCTATTGAAACCAGTTGATTTTTGAATGCATTCGCTAGATTTCTTATAACAGAGCCTCCAAAATCTAGAGCTTCACCAAGATACACATCAAAACTTGATAAAACTAGAAATATTGATTTCAAAGTCCCACCGGGTGTGCCAAAACTATTGGAGCTCAAATGTGCACCCGTCCCAAATTACAAGAATCAGGGGTTTGAGACAACATGGGACTATCTCCAAGTTGTGGGAATAAACCGAGACAAACCTATGGAGAAGTTCACTTCCTCTATCTACTCCTAATGCTAAACGACTCCTAGGAATTGAAATGTAACTTTCTAGGTCTACTCTAACTTTCCAAGGATCAAAGTGAGAAGGAGATGCATAAGATAGAAATCCTAATCTATAGAGGTGATAGCACCAAAAATAAGGGGATGAATACTTACGAAAGAGAAGATGGAAGAAAAATATAATGAAGAGGGCCTAAATGAAAGCCACATATCAAAATCACGTCCAAAATTCCACCTTCATGATGCACAAGAGACACAATTATCTAAAACAACACATACAACACACCTGCGAATGAATGAGAGGCAAGAGAGTGTAATAAAATGATAGCTAAGACAGAATCAAGCCATAAAACCTAATATTTTATTGCTGAAAGATCATGCACAAATCATCACGTTAAAGGAAGAAGATGCAAAACATTTACAGAACTCAAATCCAAGGCATGTGACCCTTAGAACACTTGTGCAATATAGAATGATGCCTTTGCATTCCCAAATTATCCAACATTAAAACTAGGCATCACTTTACAATATATAGAAAAATGAAAGGAGGAGAGAAGAAAGAGAGGGAAAATTTGAATTCTCTTTCCACTAGCCAACCACTTCATTTAATTTCTCTGCATGCTTTGAAAAAGGGGTCGAACACCTCTAAAAATATAATTCCACGTGTCATGCCCTATAGGAGAAGGAATGAGTTCCCATAATGCATTAAATGTGGGTGGTTGAGACAACTACAATTGCACCTGTGCCTATTGAAGATGTTTTCTCAAGGTCACATCCACGATCACCTTTTAAATTTGAAGTTCAAACCCCTATGCATAGATGAGGCTAACACCTTTCCTTCGATATGAAATTTTTAAGGATCGATCCAATAATTAGGATGATCTTACCTTGCGTGGGAATTGTGGTTATCCATGGATTTTCAAATTTTAGCTTCACGTGGCTTTTGATTTCTCACGGATCTCTCTCACTCATGCTATGGATATGTATAATCCCTTGTGGCAATTTGCTTATGGCGTGACATATTCCTTTTGATCCACAACATCAGCATGTACTCCTCCTTGCTCCACGACTTTCGAAACTATTTTCTTCATTCCTTAGCATCTCCAATATAGCACGACTTTCCATAACCTTCCATGGATATCTTCATATCTCCGCAGCACTTTCCATACTTCCATGGCATGCTTAACTTCTTCATGGCTTGAACAATTCTATCCTCAAACATCCACCAAGTCCATACTTGTGTAAGTTGCTCTAGTTTTGCAAGAGGTGCAAAAATAGACAAAAAAATTGTTGAAGGCTCCATGGAAGAGTTTGATGTATCCCACAATTATGTTGCATACCTTTGAAGGTGTTTGGACGTCTCATATAGTCACCAAATTTGATTGTTGGGTGTATCTAGATCTAGAGATTGAGTTGTATACTTGTGAACGATGTTTTCACCTATGGTAGTGCTTTGTATGCATGTTCAAACTTGTAAATGGTGTTTTTTATTAAGAGGAATTTCAAAACTATAATAGAGTTTCAAACGGCCCATACACACATTGAAGATCCTTCTTGAGTTACTGTTTTGAGTCCCTTGGTATAATTATTTTTCTACACTAAGATCAGTGACAATTTAAGGGTCATGATAAAGATCTCCTTGATCCAACGTGGCCAAATCTTATGTAAGTACTAAATCTTAGGTTCATCTCTCCCCACCTCCTTTTTTTGCTAAAACTATATTTTAGTAAAAAAGAACATTTCAATATTTAGTGTAATTTCATTTCAAATAGAGCTTATTTACAAGAAATCATTATTATAACAACTTTTGATCGATAGCTCAAAATCAATCGCCACTTTTTGCAAAAAAAAAAATTATTTTTTATTTCCCACGCATTAAACCTATTCATTTTGTAAAGAACACTAAGCTATAAAGTTCCAAAACTATGGGAGGGTTTCCTAATATATTTTCAAGGGGGTATAATGTGTTTCCTCTTTTTTAGCACTTCTTTCTTTCCATACATTTCATTATTTTCTGCAAAAACTATCATAGCTTTACTTTCTACACTAATGGATATGAGTACAAGTAAACCAATTATACCTTTTAACTACCAGGAATGGAAATAAAAATGACCATCATACTCAAGAGTAAATGGTTTTACCTTATCACAACAATGTTAGAAAGCCTATTAAACCATGTAAATTACATAAATGGTGAAAGTTAAAACATTTATACAAGAAACCTTCCTTTGATAAGATCCAAAGCCACCTCGATTGGATCCTCACTGTAAAGTAGGGTTGATTGATGCTCTGCTAGAACTGATTAATTTGAAAGATTTTGTAGTTTTTGGATGCTCCAATAAATATTCCAAATAAAATATAGATCAAATAATGAGCTTGAAAGATGAGTGATTTGATATGATGATATGTGAGAATAATGGTATGAACAATTAAATCAAAAAGCAATTAGATAGAATAATAATATGAACTTTCAAACTAGTTGGTGGATTATTTGTAAAGGAAAGACCATTTATTTTTAGTTGAGGAAGGTGAATCCTCAAGCTAAGTTTAGATTGAGTTGATTTGGAGATAACTAAACATGTCGGTTTTTTTAGTTAAGTTTCTAAATTGATTGAAGAGTTGAATTTTCATTCTATGTTTGCATAGATGAGTCATTTTTGAGTTGGTAAGGGATTGCACATGTTTTTTATTATTAGTTCCATATCCTTTATTTTATTCACCCAAAAAGTGTCGTGAATGATTTTCTTTTAGAAGGATGCAAACTAATTTTGTATTTTCATGACTTGGGAGATATCATCAGTTAACTTGAATTCTTGATTTGATTTAATTTAAACATATATTCTTGAATTTAATAATGATATTTATCTTTAGTCACGACTTTTAGTCAAATTGAGTTGAGGAGATGGATAGGATTTTAGGATATTTAACTAATTTGATATTAAATTAGCTAAAGGGGTGATAGGGTGTAAACATAATTAATTAAATTAAGCACGTAGAGAAGAATAATGCGTTCAATAAGAGTTTTAATGGTTATAATGTGTATTGGTTATTTTGGGGTGTCTACGGGTAGCTTCCATAACCTATTCAAATTCTAAACTCTGTTGTAGACTTGTGAACGACGTTTTCACCTATGGTAGTGCTTTGTATGCATGTTCGGACTGCAGAAATGGCATTTTTATTAAGAGGTATTTTAGAACTATAATGAGTTTCAAACAGCACATACATTCATTGAAGATCCTTCTTGAATTACTTTTTTGAGTCTCTTGGTATAATTATTTGCTACACTAAGATCGGTGACAATTTAAGGTCACGGTGAAGATCTCCTTGATCCAAAGTGGCCATATCTTATGTAAGTACTAAATCTTAGGTTCATCCATCCCCACCTCCTTTTGTGCTAAAAAAATATTTTAGTAAAAAAGTACATTTCAAGATTTAGTGTAATTTCATTTTAAATAGGACTTATTTACTAGAAATTATTATTGTAATAACTTTTGATCGATAGCTGAAATCGAGTGCCGCTTTTTACAAAAAATAATTATTTTTTATTTCCCATGCATTAGACCTATTCATTTTGTAAATCACACTAAGATATAAAGTGAAAAAACTATGGGAGGGCTTCCTAATATAGTTTCAAGGGGGTACAATGTGTTTCCTCCTTTTTCAGCACTTCTTTCTTTCCACACATTTCATTGTTTTCACAACTTTACTTTCTACACTAATGGATATGAGTATAATTAAACCAATTATACCTTTTAACTACCAGAATGGAAATCAAAATGACCTTCATACTCGGGAGTAAAGGGTTTTACCTTATCACAACAAGGTTAGAAACTAAGCCTATTAAACCCCGTAAATTACATAAATGGTGAAAGTTAAAACATTTATACAAGAAACCTTCCTTCGATAAGATCCAAAGCCACCTCATATTGGATCTAACCGTAAAAGTAGGGTTGATTGATGCTCTTGTTAAAACCCATTGATTTGAAAGATTTTGTAGTTTTTTAGATGCTCCAAGACGTATTCCAAATAGAATATAGATCAAACAATAAGCTTGAAAGATGAGTGATTTGATATGATATGGGCAGAATAATGGTATGAACAATTGATTCAAAAAGCAATTAGATAAAAATAACAATATAAACTTTCAAGCTTGTTGGTGGATTATTTGTAAAGGAAAACCATTGATTTATAATTGAGGTAGGTGAATCCTCAAGCTAAGTTTAGATTGAGTTAATTTGGAGATAACTGAACATGCATGATTTGTTTAGTTGAGTTTCTAAATTGATTGAAGAGTTGAAAATTTGTTCTATATTTGCATAGTTGAGTCATTTTTAGTTGGTAAGGGATTGCACATGTTTTTTTATTATTAGTTCCATATCCTTTATTTTTTTCACCCAAAAAGTGTCGTGAATGATTTTCTTTTAGAAGGATGTGAAGTAATTTTGTATTTTCATGACTTGGGAGATATCTTCACTTAACTTGAATGCTTGATTTGATCTAATTTAAACATATATTCTTGAATTTACTAATGATATTTATCTTTAGTCACATCTTTTAGATAAATTGAGTTGAGGAGAACGATAGGATTTGAGGATATTTAACTAATTTTATATTAAATTAGATAAAGGGGTGATAGGGTGCAAAAATAATTAATTAAATTAACTATAGAGAAGAACAATGCATTCAATAAGAGTTTTAACTTGGTTATAATGTGTATTGGTTATTTTGGGGTGTCTACGGTGTAGCTTCCATAACCTATTCAACATTCTAAACATGGTATAGATTTATGGACCCCATTACTTAGTAATCGAAGGATGCTATCGGGTGAGACTTCAGCTAACATGTTGGCATGGCGATGATGCACAAGCCTCACATGACGTTTATGCCCACAAGTTAGGTAGCAAGGACTCCTCCCTTTCTCTAGAATATTTCCACCACCACCACCAATGCTCTGTCACTCTCTTTAAAAGATGACCAACACCACCACTAGCTATATATGTGTTTATAAAAATAAAATTAATATTTTCGCATTAGTTCTTGCTCCTATTGGATCCACAGTTAGTTTGTCCGACGATAGCTAGAGTGCATGGATGGGACCCCAATTAGAAATACGTTGACAACATGGATCCATCCTCACCATCCGTGTTGATAGCATGGTGATTAGCTGAGATTTAATTATTTTGATTTCATGTACGTTTAAATGTAGAGACAAAAGGATCCTATGTAGCACAAATATTCTATCACTTATTGGACATCCACCAATGCCAATCATTTTCTATACTAGTGGGAACTTACCAACCCACCAACGAGTACTAAATAGCTACAAATCCATGTTTTACAAAGAGTCACATTTCTATAGGTATGATAGTCCTACACTATGAAAACTCAACAACCACAAATAGCGGGGCATTTCCAACTATATCGATAAATTTGATTTCAATTTCTCCTGTAAAAGGCCCAATGCCATGTTTTTAGAGCTGATAGAAAAGTTACAAGTGTTGATTAGGATACCTCTCCGGAGGTTGTATCTTTAGTGTCTTGTTTGTATAGTGGTATCCCCATCACCATCACCATCACCATCTTTCTCAAGAAACACATTCATGATATTATTTTTGATTATGTGGATACATTTTACTCAATATATATTTGATCATATCCATCCCCAAAGAATTTTCCTTATTTTCTCCTTGATATGGAATATATTTTAAGAAGGCCTACACATATATACAAATATCTGCCAAATTTGTCACCTCTCAAAAAATTACTCAAGATTAAAATTGGAGGTGTTCAATTAAAAATAATTGTTTGTGTATCACCTATTTTCCCATAATTACTTAAAAACAAAAAAAAGTGGGGATACGAAATGATATAAGAAGTAAGCATTTTGGTTAGTATCGAACCTAGTACCTATTGGATTTTTGGTCATTTTTATTTTTCCCCATTTAATCACAACTTTTACTCATGTGAATAATGTGAGTGAAATGGAGACGCTACTGATGGACCACATATAAGAAATGTTATTTAGGTTGGAACAATATGAGTCGGGGAACAAATGCATGATATGCATGGTTTTAATTCCCACCATTTTATTTCCAACTTTTCATTCATGTGTTAGCCTTATTTAAAAAATTAAATTTTTTTTAATCAAAAACCTTGATGCCGTAAAAAATTAAAATAAAATAGCAAATATCTATTTGTTGATAAAATCTTCCTATTGCTTATATTAGCATCTTTTGGAGGGGCTCAATCATCAATTATTGTTCCCGCATTGCCTTCTTTTCTACAATTACTCAAGCTTAAAAGTGAAAATCATTTGGCATCCTAATAGGAAATAACACCTTGGTGTCTATCTCATGTTAGACACTAATGTACACGATGGTGGTATCATAATCATCCACTCTACTATCAATGTCTTTACCGCTTGTCATTATTATCCTCACAATTATTATTTGGAACACGTCATATGGTGTGATAAGCACTAGACACAAAATTATAGATTATAGGTCGGGAGGCTAGAATGGGTTTGAAGGACCTATGGTTAAATTTTGTAGTATATATAACAATTTTTGTTAGCGTTTGAGCTTTGAAGGACATGGAAGAAGTGAAATTTTGGCTTTTTTCATTCAAATTTTCCTTCATCAATCAAAGTGGAATCTATGACCATGATTTTAAATGTTATGATATTTTTATTTTCACATCCCATTGTATCACTTTCTCTATGGAAATGTTGTGCTTGACAAGATCAAAATGTGTAATACCTCAAACATTTCCTAACTAGAGATCATTACATGGCATTTACAACAAAACATTTCATCAAAGATCTTTCTACACTTGAAAGAGATTTGAAAAAGGTAATATTTTTATGAGAAACCTTTTCAAATTGACCAGTTTGAAAATGTGCATTGTGTATCAATCAATAACTTCATGGATAGTAAATATGACGAAGCGTTGTTTTTTTCTTGTGGAATTTTATGAGGGGATTCATTGAGTCCACATCTGATGTAAGGGATGTGATTCGATCTTCCTCTTATTCCATGTCAACGATCCATGATGGATTGTTTCCTTCACTAGAAATAAGCAACAAGAAAGTGATTGTGCTTGTGTATAAAATTCAAAAACATTAAATATTATTAATAAAATATAGGTCACATACATCACAACATATGAGACATTAACTCTCGACACACAACCAATAAAAAATTTGCAGCCATCTACCTAATTTTTATTTGGAAGACATCTTTCAAATTACAAATAATAAAATAAAACACATTATATTATACAATATTAGCTATATATAATTTATTTATTTGATTTCAAACAAAGCAGAATAAAACAACACCTTTAATAAATTAAATATTTTTTGATTTAAAAATTACACACATAATCTCGAATTCAGAAATAACAAACTTTATTTTAAACATTGGTGAAATTTGTACATATATGTGAGTCAACTGATTCATTTGTGCTTGGTATGGAAAACATTATTTTGGTATCCAAATTAATGTGTTGAAATTTACAATTTGGGTGTGTAGTTTTGGGGAAACAATTTAGCGAGAATTTAAGACTAAAAATCATTTGGCGTCCTACTAGAACATAACACATTGGTGTCTACCTCATGTTAGAAACCAATGTGCATGATGGCGGTATCATAATCATCCACTCTGTTCACATAAACAATGACAATTATTGGATGCATCCCATTGTTTCTATTAGAACATAACACTTCAATACTTCATGTTGGACACCAATGTGTAAGGTGGTGGTATCGTAATCATACATTTTGTTCACACAACAAACAATAACTATTTGAATCCCATTTTTCCACCTAGACAATCATGGCCCAATGTGGCCAAAAACTTACATCCACAACTTCATCATCCAACACATCACCATTTATGGAACTTTACCTAATAAAAATAGAGACATTATTTTGGATTATAGAGATCTTCAAGACCGATGTGAATGGTAGTGATGTGGTCATGCGTCAAAGACCAAATACAATGCAACCATTCATATATGTGTCGGTGTAAGCAAAACAAGCTTTAGCTCCAATTTGAAGAAACAATGTAATTAGCATGCTAACAAAATAGATCTCCACATTAAAAAAATATTTTAGGTGAGGCTATAATTAGATTTCCTTCACTTTTATAAATTGTTTGACATTTTGTTTTCATTAAAATAATTTGTAATTCTTTTCGTGCATATATTTTAATAGACATACATACACATCAAAGTGGGGCATATTCTAGAGAATTATTTTAGTACAAGAATTTAAAAATAAATAAATTTGCATTGATATATTGTGTTTGTGTTTTAGTGGATTATTGGTCTACATAAAACTCTTGTTTTAATCATCTTCTAAAATGGTTTTTATTGTTTATGTTAGTTATATTATTAATTATCGTGTTTTCACTATCTCTTTCCTTTATTTTATGGACTTGCATGTTTGTTTTCCGTAGTTAGTAACCTAAAATTCTATTAGTTTTTTGGTGTACATTTTTATTTGAGTCCCCTAAGATTTTTAGCCTCTTTTTGCTAGTTTTTCTCTTGATTATGTGTTGTTATGCACACCAATACAATCATTATAATTTGAACTCAAAGAATCTATAAATATATAGATGCATTATTGCATTTAGGATATTAAATCAAACATAAAGACACCAATATTTTTATTAAGGACCTCATAAAATTGATTATGTGCCGACCAAAGCATCCGGTTATTATTGTATTTTTGTAAGATGTTGTTGCAATATTATTAGATTCCACATAAAGAGATGGGTTTGCAATAGCATTATGTAGAATTTCTGAAAAAAAAAAACACCATTTTCAATCTGTAAAGTGGGTGAACATTGTCATGAAATCTTTTTGTAAATTTTGGAAATTGTATGCTTAATTTGTTTAATTATACATATCTAGTCAAAATACTTTGTTCAATATAATTCTTTCTATTTTAAAATTCCAACAAAATTAATCACGTGAACTTAGATATACTATTTAATTCTATACACTTGTACTATTAAACTTAACCCTTTATAATCATTATGTGAATGACAAAGTACCTATGTGCAGGAATTACACTTGATTCGGTAGAAATGTTCATAGTCGATGTTTTGGGATATACGAGTGTCCATGTGTGTGAAACTAATGTCACTTAATTACAGCGTTAATCTTTTCAACATAAAGTTTAAGCCAAAAAAGAATCACCAAAAATAACATTGTTAACAAAATAGACATCCAAGCGACATTTTCTTTTCTTGGATCTGGGCTATATTTAGATTTTCCGTTTTCAGCTTAAGAAAACATTTGGAGTCTTCTTCAACAAGCAATCGATTTCATAAATAGTGAAATGGGTTTTTATAAATTCTGAATTTCAGTTTAATTAAAGTAACTTGTAAATTTTTTGGAGCGGAAATGGCAGAAGCAATGATTGAGCACAGACTGCGAGAAATGGCAGAGCAGGGACTGCGTCCATTCGTTCACAGGCCAAGAACACTTAGCAGAAAGGCCCCCTACTCTGCCTTGTGTACTCAATGAGCAGAGGACCCCTCCTCCTGCGCCTCCTCGTACAATTATAAAGATCAAGCTCAAGCGATCCCTTCCGCAATCTGAAGACATTTCGCAGCACCCATTGAAGATGTTTCACATTGCTGAATCTGGTTCGGCTTTGATGGAGACCATGGGTTCCGAAACCCTTGCAAAAGGTCTGAAAAACGGTTCAAATTCAGAAGAAATTGAGCAAGGTGGCGAGTCTGGTTCTGCTATGACGGAGGAGATGGTTTCCAAAACCCTTGTGAAAGATCAGAAAAAGAGGGCTGGGGAGGTGTCATGTAAAGGAGGGAGTCTCACGCTCCACCAGGTTCGACGCAGTTTTTCGCCATCTAAAAGCAGCCAACAAAAAGAAAACACCGCTGTATCAAATGAAGAAATATGGTCATTAATTATTCCCCAGAGCAGCAAAACATTGTTAGCAATGAGATTCTTCGTAGTTGAAATTCTTTACATAGATGTACATTGTTATTTTAATTATATTCTGAGGGGAGTTTTCCTGTATCCCCAATCGTTGACAGCCATGGTGTAATTTTCAAAATTTTAAGGATTCTCAGGCCTAAAGATGCCTTCAATACAAAGAAATCTTATTTTATCATCTTGTTTTCTTGGATTCTTTGGCCTAAAGAGGCCTTTATGTTCATTTCATTTTCCTTATGTTTTATTAATTATTATTCAATAAGTATTCTGGTTATCTTCCCCTGAAACTGCCATATTCGATATACCAATGTAAGTTTCCACATCCTCGGCCTTTACAGTCCCCTGTTCATGACGCCAAATGCAAGTTCAGTTTTATATGCAGACTTTAATGTTTTTGGGCATACAATAAATGGCTAGTATTGTTTGGAGATTATCCACTTGATGAAAATATACCCCTTTTTTATTCTGCTTTGCTCATTTCTTTTCAGTTGATTCTTCTTCGTTTTTTTGCTTGATGTAATCAGTAGACATTTTTGGATTTTAAGATGGTATAAATTCACCACTTCGAATATGACAGTCCTCATTAATTTTTAGGGCTAGTTAACTTACCAGAATAAAATAATTATTGATGTTTATGTTTGCACATAATTTTGGTAGTATTATACATTTACTATTGTAGTTATATAGATTTAGTGGCTATCATGTCAAATACATTTGGGTGCTGTGTGTTTTTAGCCACTTGGAACCAGATTTTATTTCTGTAACTTATTTTGTGTCGTTGCTAGCATTGAATGATTGAATTCCTTTTCCTTCAACATGTAATTTTCATTAAACTGTTTTTCCTTTCAATCCAAGTGACATACCAATTCCCAAATCTGTGCTATCAACGTTGTTTGCCTCAAACAATATATGGCATCATGTGAGGAATAATTTAAATGCATGCACACCTCCGTATGCATGCATCCAGAATATATACATGTCCCAACAGCCCTTATGTAAGCCAAACAATATTGTACATTGTGAGTGAAAATTATCTTCCTAAAATGAATTGAAAGTTAGCAATTCAAATAACTAGTCAATTAATGTTTAACCCCTTATATTTTAACTTGCCACTACCTTGAATATTTTGGGATATCACCGGTCCCGAATGGAAAATATCCCCATCAAGATCTTGGCATCTTTAATTCGCTAATCCTATGGAGAATCTATTTGGTTTTCCTTTTCGTTCCATCATTAATTGTAATGCTTTAATTAAAAGTCTATGTGGGTGTCTAATTAGATTGTTATAGTTCTTTAGACTCTGTTCATTGTGCTCAACTTTCCAATCTAAAGGTCGTGAATTTATAGGTTTTCCACTTTACTAAACATTTCGTTAAATAGAATATTGAAGGGTTCATTGTGTTCAACTTGTAACTTGAGGAAGGGGAAGTCTTGGTTAAAACCTCATATTTACTTCGAACATTGATAAAGCCTTGGTTAGAGTTCCACGAGTTCCATATTTGCATAACACGGGAATATACTTTATTTATTTTTAGTTAATGGTAGCTATCTCCATCATTGAAATGTGCAGTAGACCATTCAATTCAGAAATTGTATTGTCTAATCATTCATCACGGTTCCACGTTACGGAAAATACCAATAAATAAGGAATACAATCGAAATGGAACCCCAAACAAATTTGATATAATGGCAACTTCGCATACCTAAAAATTTATAACGATTTATTTTTCAAAAATTTCAAACCAATAACTAGGACATTAGGAATTAGACCATGTAGTATGTTAGTAACCATTCGAGCCCTTGCCAACAAAACACTCTTCGATAAGAACAATGTATTTCTTAAGAAAAAAATTCCAACACAAGATGAAATGTTTCATCATCCATGTGGCCAATTCGCCACAAAAATATTTGGAAAATTGTAGCTCCAAGAATAGACTTGTGAGACAGCTCATGCATTTGTTATTATTATAAGATGTCTATGCTTGTCAAATTTTGGTTGGGAATTTCAACGTAACCATACATTTCATTTGAAATTTTATTAACTTAATTCAAATATTATTGACACAAATGGTACAGCTTCTTTTTTCTAATATATGGTATTAGAATCAGGTTCGTCTCTATCAATTTTGGTATTCAACTAACATGTCGCACTACCACTCAAACTACATTGGGTTCATTTCTCATGTATTTTGAATATGGGAATTGAGTTAAAATGAAAATTTGAGGTGTATTATAAGAGTGAATAACTATTTTTAGCATTGTGATATGTTTATACTATTTATAATTTGTAAATATCATGATAATATTTTCAATGAATAAAATATTCTTTTCGAGAAGGTTAGAAATAGAGTTGAGATTTGACGTCCGTAGTAGATGTTTTAACCTATTTTAGTCATATTTTATATTTTGCAAAATTCTCATCCATCCTATTTGACTTGAAAGAACTTGGCAAAAACCGTCATTGTCACTATGAATACATTCAATATAAATATAAGTGCAACATTACAAAGATCCACGAAACTTAAGGAAATTTGTAAATATAATTAACAAATAATATTTTTTCAATTATTAAATAAAGAAAAGTATTTGACAAAATTGGATGGACTGATAAAACCTTTTAACATCATAGATTTTTTGTTTGTGGATGGGATCAATCACAAATCTCAACCATAGTTGGAAAGAACTTCCAAAACCTGGAAGGAAGACTATTGATGACCAGTAGGAGAGTTTATTTTTAAGTCATTTTTTACATTGTTTAATTATTTATAACAATTAATAAATATTTTTATTACTTTATTTATGATATTCTTTTTTCATATTTTATTTTTTATGATATTAGTATTTTTATAGTTTAATAACTGAAAATTACTTATACTATACAAATATATGTCGACATTTAATTTAACGATTAGGAAATATATTTAATGTAACAATTAGGATATATTTTTTAATAGTAGATTTTAGATAATTAAGATTCTAATTATTGAAGTGTCAATTTTAAAACAATCAATGTAGTGTAAAATAGATGTGAGTATGTTGAACATATGAATATTAATTTTCTATACAATTAAATGATGGGTGTGTGTATTTGTTTACATATATTAAATGTGATAGTATTTTTTTATTTTACGGTTGCTTTTTTTTACAATTAAAAGAGAGAGAGTCTATTTTTAAAAATAATTGAATGTGAATATTAATTTTCTATACAATTAAATGATGGGTGTGTGTGTTTGTTTACATATATTAAATGTGATAGTATTTTTTTATTTTACGGTTGCTTTTTTTTACAATTAAAAGAGAGAGAGTCTATTTTTTAAAAATAATTGAATGTGAATGTTAATTTTCTATACAATTAAATGATGGGTGTGTGTATTTGTTTACATATATTAAATGTGATAGTATTTTTTTAATTTTACGGTTGCTTTTGTTTTTTACAATTAAAAGAGAGAGAGTCTATTTTTTAAAAATAATTGAATGTGAAGGCATTTTTTTGTGATTTAATAGTTTGAATGTTTTGTATTGTATACACTCTTTAGTTATGACTATTTCACCATAAATAGTATTTAATTTTATATTTTTGTATTTAATTTGCTTGGGCTTTATTTAATTTGAATGTTTGACTATACATTTCGATAATTATTATGAATAATTAAAAATATTTTTATATATAATTTAGATATATTAGTTTGGATGTCTTTGTATTTAATTTGAATATTTGATTGTATGTTTATATGATTATTATGAATATTAAGAAATGTTTTGGATGTTTTTGTATAGAAACTTACTCTTCATCTTCACCGCCATTATGCTCTAATGCACTATTTTTCCTTTAAACTTATTTAACGTTCATTTTGAATCTCTTTTACCCATAATGTTGTATGCTCTTTCAGCTTGGTTTGTGCTACCTTAACTCTTTATGGTTCATTTATATCCTTGAAGTCAAAGTATGTAATGCCTGCTCATCGTCGCTCCCGCTTCTCGCGATGACCATGCTTCAGGAGTTGAATGTCGTTGTGTTTCCTTTGAAACGTCTGTGTCTTCGCCTTGTCGAGCTTGTATGTTGACCCTTCTTAATATGATTAATAATTTTTATTAAGTTGTAATAATAAGAGTATTGAAAATATTAATAATATTATTATTTTAATTCTCGATCGGCGATAACTTCAGTATCTCATTGTCGATTGTTATCAACGTTATGATTAATTATCGATAAACAATTTTATTGTTTGGTTGGTTGCTTCACAAACCGAGCCCCTGTTCACGTAAAGAAGAGCGTCTCTTTTTTTGATACTTGGTTGGTCATTATCTCGTGGTCTCGTCGAATGTCAAGCCCTTATCTCCTTCCCTAGGATGATTAGTCCTACTTCGCATGAGATGATTGTGTTTCTTCTCTCTCCGCCATGTTAGTGTGTTTGTCCTATTCTAACCAAATTGGTTGGGGTAAGTGTTGGTTACCCATCTTCTTTGGTGTCCATCGCTTGCTTTGGGTAGGAGGTTGTGTGTGTGGTTGGGTACGAATACTTTCAATACTCAACTTAATCCTTTCAACTACCACCTACCCCGCCCCTTACAACTCTATCTGCGTCCTGACTTGATCACGTGGCTGTCTTTAAATGAAACTAGTTGCTAATTGAAACGTTGGCTTGTTTCCTCGCAAAAGGTCCTTGTTTGGTCTTAGGGCGAAGGTATGGTGTTTGGTGTGTTGTGCATCACCTTCCTTGACTCTCGAGCCGCGTGAGCTGTCCTTGTGAATTATTTTGCTTAGGGGTCGACTTTTTAGACCTTGAAGCTTCTGCTTTGTTGGGCGCGTGGGTTTGGTGGAGGGTCAAACTGTGTTTACTACCCAACCACCGTGTACTTTCCTCCATGCTGGCCGCTTGCATTTCAAAATGGGATGTGATTACTAAATCTTCTGATATTTTGTCTCTTACCTCGCTCTTGCCGTGTTTCGGCGCGTGAGGTTGGAGGGTGCGTCCTTATTGGGGTTTGTGATGGGCATCAAGCTCGTGAAGCGTTTTTTCGGTGTAGGAAAGCGCTGGGAAACCTCCTTCTTCCGGTCTCACCTTCAATGGAGGAGCACGGAGTGGCATTTTTTTTGTGCGTATAGCAGAAGATAAGGGGGCGTTTAGAAACGTGGGAACGTAGAGCTGAAAATCTCCTAGGAAAGTGCCGTGAGGAGGTGTTTGGCGATTTGCGGCTTCAGAGGAGTAGTAAACTTATCTCGAAAATCGGTGGCCTCCAGAGAGAGAGAGCTTTGTCATGCATGTTGTTATCTGTCGCGAATGCTTCCTCAAATTCGAGATCCTGTAGAAGTTTTTGATGGCGGGTTCTGCCTTTTTAGCAAAAAAACGTGTAAGAAATGTTGTTTTTTTCTGAGCGGCAATCTTTTTAAAGCGTGTTGTGCTGTCTTGCCTTTTCATCTTGGAAAGTCGCTGCTATCTAGGTGGTGAATTTAACATGGAAGGAGCTCGATCAAATCTAGTGGCTGGTCAGCCTTATTGAGGATGCTAAGTCTAGGGACTGTTTTATGGATATGGAGTCTGTACCAAGAGATTTTTTTGGGTTTTAAAGCCATCTTCTTTTGCTTCGTCTCAAACAAGGGCTGCTCCTATTATGAGAGCACCCAAGGTTAGGAGATCGATGAAGGATAGAGGAATTAAAAAGGAACTTGGATGCAGTTGGTTTAAAGGCAATAGAATGGTACATGCTTTTGTGTAGGTGGCAGATCACACCCACAGCACAGGAGATGTATGCAATGTTGGAGAAAATGTCTTGGGAAATGAAGGTAGCAGGATATTTTTCAGACTCAGATCATGTACTGAGTTTTGTTTCTTCATAATCGTTTTTTGTGGCAGTGAGAGTATTACCAGCAGACCTGATGAAATTTATTTCTAAGATTCTCTATTGCCTCTTACTTGTCTTTTGACGTAACCCATGGAGGAGAACCTCGTAGAGGCCGACCTGTTCCATATCAGATTATTCATGAAGCACGCTTTACCTTGCAATTTTATGAGCTGTTTCAACGAGCCACTGATTTGGCAGGCATAAAGGTTTCTGTTGGAATTATCACACCTTGCAAGCTACAGCTAAAGTGTTTGCACCGAGAATTTGTCGTTGTCCTCAAATCTAATGAAGGAAAAGGTTTAGTTACCATTGCGGTAGATGCCTCTCAGAGCCAGGAGCGATGTTGAATCACGAGGATCAGGCATGAGTTGTTTTTCCCCTTTTCCAGCTATTTCTTTTATAATGATTGCATGAATATTGCTTGTTCTCCTGGTAGATGTGTGCTATTTTTTTGTGTTTTGGGATAGCTTTGTGTGTGAAAATATCAATTGAAATTTTGTGTGGTTGTGGTGCGCCTTTCCCGCAAGATTGTAGTTTTTTTTTCTTTTGGGATAAAGTGTGTGTGGAGTCTTACTTTGGATACATCTATGTTATGCCTGTAGGAGTAGTTTTGTCCTTTTTCAACCTGGTATTGGATCATCTTCAGCGTGGCAATGAGTTATTGGTTGCTTAAGTTTTGTCCTATTTAAAAAATAAAATAAAATAAAATAATATATATATATATATAATAATAAATGAATAAAAATATTTACCTCATGAGAAGTTGTGTATTTATTGCCTTTTGATGTTA
Source organism: Taxus wallichiana var. yunnanensis (assembly GCA_018340775.1). Taxonomy (NCBI): domain Eukaryota; kingdom Viridiplantae; phylum Streptophyta; class Pinopsida; order Cupressales; family Taxaceae; genus Taxus; species Taxus wallichiana. The sequence continues at coordinate 849,889,309 of CM031242.1, read as the reverse complement.
TCACGGTCTGGTATTAATTTTGTCTTGGAAATGATACTAGAGAGACCCTTGCTCATCCTTTCCTTTTAAGCAATCTAATTTTGGTATAATCTCATCCCAATTTCATCCCTGAGAGGTCGACTACAAGGTTGGAACATTGTAAATTTCGATTTCCTTTTAGAAGCTCGTGTTTTATGCTTGTCGGATGTGACTGGCTATGACTAGATAGTGGGTTTTCGACGCCGTCTTATGCAAACATGTTTTGGCCAAATCTAACTTGCTTACCTAGCTTATGATGACCTTAAAAATTTTAGTACCCTGGCCAAGGGATATCCTCGTCAGTCCTACATTTGTATTATCTCTCTAACTGGTCTTACGAAAGGTCCACCGACTTCTTTGTGATGGAAAATTTGAGGGTTCGATATAAGAAAAGCCCTTCCTTGTCGGACGCCCCCATGGTAGTGAGTGCATGAACAGTGTTTTACCCCTTCCGAGCAACAAACAATGAAGTATATGTCGGATGTGGTGAACATGGAACTAAGTCTGAGGCTTGAGATGCTTTTGGGGACCTGTGAAAGGTAAATTACATTTACCCCCAAGCAACAATGTTTTATGAGACCTTCTTCGTCATATCGGTAAGTAAGTTAGTAGTGTATAACATTGAAATATTTTATTATGTTGGGAATAAAGGGGTTTTCGTTGAGGGATGTGCGGAGTTGGCACTAGCGGCTTAAGGGAGCCTTCAAAGTTTCAACTTATCATTCGTGGACGTTGTTAATCTTGAATATATAATTAAACACTGGGCATAGTAATCAAAAACGTCAGTTACATTTTCTTAAGGTGTACGCAAATGCAATGCATTCCTTTTACATGATCTTTGAATTGGGTCCTGAGTGGCCATAACCCCCTCCCCCCTCATAGGCTGTATGAGTTTTAGTGGACTTGTGTGGCATTCTTGCTCTGAGTAGGGATGTTTGGAATAATAAATCTTGTTACTTTTGTTTTGACATTATCAGGAGAATTTATTATTTCTATATCGGGTGGTTGTAGTATGATTTCTTTATTCTGTTTTGTGAATGTGATGTTGTTATCGCTATCTTACTCAAGGAAAATAAAAAGGTGTATTATGTGGGAAATTTGTTATAATTTAGAATTTAGGGTGTAAGGGTAACCTTGGATAGTAAATGCACAATTTTTGGCTTTCATATGTTCTCGAGTGTGTGCCTTTTGTTAACTAGATATCTATTTTTTTACCTTCATACAAATCACTTTTGCTTATGCCTTGGAATGGAAATCATGCACTAGTCATTCAATTAATTATGATGAAATATCTAGGAAAAGGGAATGCATGCTCATGCCAGTTCTTTTGAACTGACAAAAGCTAACATGTTTTTGCAGGTTGTTTTTCCGAGCTCAAGTATGAAAGAAGTGGCCGTTGTAGTTGCATAGATGATATCCACTTTGGTGCTTGTACGTTGTCTTTTATGGTTAAACTATTGATAACATCTAGTGGGAAAATTTTAGAAGATGGGTCAGTGCCTTAGTAAATGCATTGTAGAATATTGATGTTGTAACTGTCAAACTTTGTTCTTGAGTTAAAATGTTGAGTTGTAAATCCTACTAAGGCATAGTAGCAATGAGTTTGTAAGCCCTATAAAGTGGACTGGATATTCCTTATAAAAGTTAAACGAAAATTTATGTATATGAACATATTAATGTAGATGTGATCCACTTGAAACCTTTGAGACCTGGAACAATCAAGAGGAATCTATCTTTTGTAACAAAATATGATTACTTGTTTTTTTTTTTTTGAGCTAAACTAATAAACACTATCTTTTTGGTGAAACCTTAAAGGATCTCATGGTGAAATCAATGGTTAGATTATGGAAAATGATAGGGTTTGATAAGTAAGAGGGAAATTGATTAATAAAACCTTAAATATCTCTTTATCGTTTGAAATGTTCCCTTTGTCAAACTTAATTAAGTAAAGTCTAGATGGAACATTTAACCAATCTCGATAAACTCTTAACTTCAATGAAAGATTGATAGTAAACAATGTGACCCTGAAGCTAAATTCTGTTGTCCTGTTCTGTTAACCCTTGCCTTGATTCATGGTGATATTTCTTAAGCAAGGTCAAAGTTTGATCCTTAAACAAGAAGGTTATTGTTAGGAAACCCTAAGCGGTACTTTCCCTCAATCGGAACTTATGCTTTCACCTGTGCAATAGAGGTATGAAACAGGTGTTAGTGGCTTGAGTAAGATTAATTAACCTTGTAAGAAATGGAAAATGTTCTAAAATCAAATGAATAAGAAAGCTTTGGACATAAAATTGATGATCCCAGTTTAGAAAGCTTGGCCTTAAGCTATTTAGTCAACCGTTGAAAATAAAGAAGTTCTCCCTTGTGAAAAGAATTGTGTGAATCATTACATGAAATTTTATAAGAACGTAAGTTAAGAATTAAGAGACACTTTAGTAAACAAGAAAATTTAACAAGAAATTCCTCATGGGATGCCCTAGCTATGAGTGAGTCATGTGGATTGGACTTCCATGCTGTCTTGTCAAAAGAAGAGTACATTGTCCTTGATAGGTGTGAACGTTTCCATGCTGACCTTGTGGTCTCCCCCGTAATAAGTGGTTCCTAGTGTTGGTTGTAACCTTGTGACGACATGTTGTGTCGTGTTGAGTCAAAGCAAGTCAAAAAAAAAAGTTATCCTGTATTTCACTGTGTTGTCCTTGTGTTGGTATTTTTGGTGTGCTACACTTTGGTATCAGAGCGTAGGTTCATGCTCTCAAACCTATGGGCCGGATTGGTGTGGTATGGTGATGTTGCATGGTGGTGGTGGTGTTACATGATGATACTGCATGATGATGATGATGTTGCATGATGATGATTTATATTGGAAGAGTAATGTGCTTTAAGCGTGATGTGATTATTTTCGTAATTGTGATATTGTGAACGCACGTCATGTGTATGTCACTTAATGCGTATTTTTCATCATGTTGATGTGTTGGGGATGAGACTATTCTCTCTCCTTCTTGTGGATTCTAGGAAGAATTCACGTGTAAAGTATAGTTTGTGATGTGTGAGAAGAATTCTAATGTGGATGACGTAGTGTTGGAGCATTGTGGCATATTGTGATATGTGGGTGTATCAATGTGTTGTATGACTAGTTGATGTTAAAAGAAACGAGTTGTATCATGATGTTTTTACCATGTTCTGAAGAAATGTGTGTACTACCTTGTTATGAAGCAATTATTGTTATGTTGTGATGTTATTATGTTCATCGTATATATGAGTTGTGTAATATGTAATGCTTCATGTCGTGAATTAGGGTCATATGGTGAGTGTATGAACCCTATCGTATTGTGATTGCACTTTGGGTGCAGAATGTGGTAAAGTGATGTATTGTGCCCTGTGAATGTATGATTGTGATCTACCCCGTATACCTACCATACGTGAGACGTTATGGTAGCTATGTGTGTACCACCATGGTGTTAGTAATGTAGTTATATGTTATGTTGTGAACCTTACGCTAACCGATCCTGAGGGAAATCGGTAGAAGTGTATGTTGAGAGTGAGGAATGGTGTACCATGGGTCAATAACTCGAGTCAAAACTCGGTTTAGTAGATTACATGTGATTCTTTCCTCTCTCCATATGTGGTTGTATGTACACAACCTAAGTGCAACTATGACTATGTTTAGCCTTGTCGAAGGGTGGCGGGATGGTATTATTGATATGTATTTTACGAGCTGAGGCTCGATGTTCCGAGTGCTAGCAACTCGTTGAGTACCCCTTTGGTGGCCAGATAAGGCCACACAGTTATCGTAATGTGACATTATTATAAGTTGATTTTATTCATAAATTGATTCTTTTTCTTTATTTCGCAAGGACCAAAGATCTTTTCTTGATTGCAATGCTTTACAATTTTGGGCATTTCCTTGGTTTGTGGCACTAACAGGGGATTTTGATACTAACTTTGGCTACTTGGCCATTTATTTTAGCTTGATTTGGGGTCTTCTTTTAAATTTGAAATTTTACCGCCTTGCCCAAGGCTTGTACTTTGCCACTTGGCACTTTTTGGATTGTTGTGCTGGTTCTAATGTCGTGATGTGTGGAATAGGGTCATGGGATGCACCATGGATTGGTTGGACCTATGGACCCGCTTCGTTCATGAGGGTACGCCTAAGGGGTACATATAACTAGCGGGTTGTTGAACCACGCGTTATTATGTCACTTGGGTTAGGAGTGTCCAAACTCGATGTGCCTTGGGCACAGAGAGACAACCGACCTCCTTGAGGGAGGCATAAGAGTTTGAGGGAGGCATAAGAGACTTGAGGGAGGCATAAGAGTTTGAGGGAGGCATAAGAGACTTGAGGGAGGCATAAGAGACTTGAGGGAGGCATAAGAGTTTGAGGGAGGCTTATGATATTTGTCTGTATGGTTGATGTTTCAGGATATATGTTGAGTTATTGTGATGTTTGGTAGTGGTCTTTTGATGTATGTGTTACTCATGTCAGATGGTTATGTGTTGTGATGTTGTGGACATGTCATTGATTCCCTTGTGGACACTATGTACCTGTAGCATGGTTTGTTGTTATGTGAGTCTTTCATTGATGCAAATTGAGGAAATGTCTGGTGGATTGTAGTACTCTTTTGTTTGAGTATTTGGTATGTCAGTCATTGATGTGTGATGAGTACCTATGTTATGGGGAGTGTGCCTATTCTATTCCGTAATTGTGTAACCTTTTGTGGTGTAATACAATCTTGAAGTATATACTTGTGTACTTGTGAATCTGTAGTGTCTTGTGAACCTGATAGGGTGTTGTGTTAGCAGTTCATGTTGGGCACCCACAATAAGGAATAAATCAAAACTCTCCAATGATGAAATTTTAAAAGAAACTAAAATAGAAATAATGATAATGGAAAGAGTCTAATGAAAATAACAAACAAGAAAGAACTGCCAATCTTCACAGAACATTAAAAGTTAAAATTTCTACCAAATGTTCCTCTTTGCTTACAACTTGCTTTCCCTCTGGGTTATGTCGCATCGAGGATGATGCTTTCTTAAGGGGAGGAGAATGTAATGCCCGTTCATCGTCGCTCCCTTGCTTCTGCGACGACCATGCTTCTAGGAGTTGAATGCCGTTGTGTTTCCTTTGAAACGTCTGTGTCTTCGCCTTGTCGAGCTTGTATGTTGACCCTTCTTAATATGATTAATAATTTTTATTAAGTTGTAATAATAAGAGTATTGAAAATATTAATAATATTATTATTTTAATTCTCGATCGGCGATAACTTCAGTATCTCATTGTCGATTGTTATCAACGTTATGATTAATTATCGATAAACAATTTTATTGTTTGGTTGGTTGCTTCACAAACCGAGCCCCTGTTCACGTAAAGAAGAGCGTCTCCTTTTTTGATACTTGGTTGGTCATTGTTCTGTGGTCTCTGTCGAACGTCAAGCCCTTATCTCCTTCCCTAGGATGATTAGTCCTACTTGCATGAGATGATTGTGTTTCTTCTCTCTCTGCCATGTCAGTGTGTTTGTCCTTGTTGCTAACCAAATTGGTTGGGGTAAGTGTTGGTTACCCGTCTTCTTTGGTGTCCATCGTTTGCTTGGGTAGGGAGGTTGCGTGTGTGGTTGGGTACGAATACTTTCAATACTCAACTTAATCCTTTCAACTACCACCTACCCCGCCCCTTACAACTCTAGCTGCGTCCTGACTTGATCACGTGGCTGTCTTTAAATGAAACTAGTTGCTAATTGAAACGTTGGCTTGTTTCCTTGCTGCAAAAGGTCCTTGTTTGGTGCTGGCGAAGGTATGGTGTTTGGTGTGCTGTGCATCGCCTTCCTTGACTCTCGGGCCGCGTGAGCTGTCCTTGTGAATTATTTTGCTTAGGGGTCGACTTTTTAGACCTGGAAGCTTCTGCTTTGCTGGGCGCGTGGGTTTCCGTGTTTACTACCCAACCACCGTGTACTTTCCTCCATGCTGGCCGCTTGCTTTTCAAAATGGGATGTGATTACTAAATCTTCTGAGATTTTGTCTCTTACCTGCTCTTGCCGTGTTTCGGCCGCGTGAGGTTGGAGGGTGCGTCCTTATTGGGGTTTGTGATGGGCATTGAAGCTCAGAAGCTGGTTTTTTTCAGTGTAGGAAAGCAGTAGGGAAACCTCCTTCTTCTTCTGGTCGCACCTTCAATGGAGGAGCCTGGAGTGGCGTTTTTTTTTGTGCGTATAGCAGAAGATAAGGGGGCGTTTAGAAACGTGGAACGTAGAGCTGAAAATCTCCTAGGAAAGTGCCGTGAGGAGGTGTTCGGCGATTTGCAGCCGCTACAGGGTAGAGTAGTAAACTTATCTCAGAAAATCAGTGGCCTCCAGAGAGAGTTTTGTGCGACTGCTGCCACAGGGTGATCCCAAGGAGCCGTGGGTGCTGATCCTGATGTTCTGGTTGCACGCGACCACACAGTCATGATCAGTTGTAGCAAAATCCTGCAGCTGTAGCAGAAGCCATTTTGAGCGCTTCCAATGAGCAGGTTGTCCACTATGTTGTTATCTCATTCAAAGTGCGAATGCTTCCTCAAATTTGAGATCCAACAAGAATTTTTGATGGCGGGTTACGCCTTTTAGCAAAAAAGTGTAAGAAATGTTGTTGTTTTTCCGAGCGGCAATCTTTTTAAAGCGTGTTGTCTTTGTCTTGCCTTTTCATCTTGGAAAGTCATTGCTGTCTAGGTGGTGAATTTAACTTGGAAGGAGCTCGATCAAATCTAGTGGCTGGTCAGCCTTATTGAGGATGCTAAGTCTAGGGACTGCGTTTTATAGATATGGAGTCTGTACCAAGAGTTTTTTTTTGGGTTTTAAAGCCATCTTCTTTTGCTTCGTCTCAAACAAGGGGCTGCTCCTATTATGAGAGCACCCAGGGTTAGGAGATCGATGAAGGATAGAGGAATTAAAAAGGAACTTGGATGCGCTTGGTTTAAAGGCAATAGAATGGTACATGCTTTTGTGTAGGTGGCAGATCACACCCACAGCACGGGAGATGTATGCAATGTTGGAGAAAATGTCTTGGGAAATGAAGGTAGCAGGATATTTTTCTTAATCGATCATGTACTCGAGTTTTGTTTCTTCATAATCATTTTTGTAGCGGTGAGAGTATTACAGAAGCAGACTGATGAAATTTATTTCTAAGATTCTCTATTGCCTCGTACTTGTCTTTTGACGTAACCCATGGAGGAGAACCTAGAGAGGCCGATTGCTCCATATCAGATTATTCATTAAGCACGCTTTACCTTGCAATTTTATGAGCTGTTTCAACGAGCCACCGATTTGAAGGCATAAAGGTTTCGTTGGAATTATCACACCTCGCAAGCTACAAACTAAAGTGTTTGCACCGAGAATTTGTCGCTGTCCTCAAATCTAATGAAGGAAAAGGTTTAGTTACCATTGTGGTAGATGCCTCTCAGAGCCAGGAGCGATGTTGAATCACGAGGATCAAGCATGAGCTGTTTTTCCCCTTTTCTAGCTATTTCTTTTATAATGATTGCATGAATATTGCTTGTTCTCCTGGTAGATGTGTGTGCTTTTTTTTTTGTGTTTTGGGATAGCTTTGTGTGTGAAAATATCAATTGAAATGTTGTGTGGTTGTGGTGCGCCTTTCCCGCAAGATTGTAGTTTTTTTTTCTCTTTTGGGATAAAGTGTGCGTGGAGTCTTACTGGATACATCTATGTTATGCCTGTAGGAGTAGTTTTGTCCTTTTTCGACCTGGTATTGGATCATCTTCAGCGTGGCAATGAGTTATTGGTTGCTTAAGTTTTGTCCTATTTAAAAAATAAAATAAAATAAAATATCTATATATATATATATAATAATAAATGAATAAAAATGTTTACCTCATGAGAAGTTGTGTATTTATTGCCTTTTGATGTTATCAGATCTGGTACTAATTTTGTCTTGGAAATGGTACTAGAGAGACCCTTGCTCATTCTTTCCTTTTTAGCAATCTAATTTTGGTATAATCTCAGCCCAATTTCATCCCTAGGAGGTCGACTACAAGGTTGGAACATTGTAAATTTCGATTTCCTTTTAGAAGTCAGTGTTTTATGCTTGTCGGATGATGTGACTGACTATGACTAGATAGTGGGTTTTCGACACCATCTTATGCAAACATGTTTTGGCCAAATCTAACTTTCTTACCTAGCTTATGATGACCTTAAAAAATTTTAGTACCCTAGCCAAGGGATATCCTCGTCAGTCCTACATTTGTATTATCTCTCTAGCTGGTCTTACGAAAGGTCCACCGACTTCTTTGTGATGTAAAATTTGAGGGTTCGATATAAGAAAAGCCCTTCCTTGTGGACACCACCATGGTAGTGAGTGCATGAATAGTGTTTTACCCCTTCCAAGCAACAAACAATGAAGTATATGTCGGATGTGGTGAACATGGAATTAAGTCTGAGGCTTGAGATGCTTTTGGGGACCCATGAGAGGTAAATTACATTTACCCCCCCCAAGCAACAATGTTTTATGAGACCTTCTTCATCATATCGGTAAGTAAGTTAGTAGTGTATAACATTGAAATATTTTATTATGTTGGGAATAAAGGGGTTTTCGTTGAGGGATGTGCGGAGTTGGCACTAGCGGCTTAAGGGAGCCTTCAAAGTTTCAACTTATCATTCGTGGACGTTGTTAATCTTGAATATATAATTAAACACTGGGCATAGTAATCAAAAACGTCAGTTACATTTTCTTAAGGTGTACGCAAATGCAATGCATTCCTTTTTACATGATCTTTGAATTGGGTCCTTGAGTGGCCATAACCCCTCCCCCTCATAGGCTGTATGAGTTTTAGTGGACTTGTGTGGCATTCTTGCTCTGAGTAGGGATGTTCGGAATAATAAATCTTGTTACTTTTGTTTTGACATTATCAGGAGAATTTATTATTTCTATATCGGGTGGTTGTAGTACGATTCCTTTATTCTGTTTTGTGAATGTGATGTTGTTATCGCTATCTTACTTAAGGAAAATAAAAAGGTGTATTATGTGGGAAATTGATTAATAAAACCTTAAATATCTCTTTATCGTTTGAAATGTTCCCCTTTGTCAAACTTAATTAAGTAAAGTCTAGATGGAACATTTAACCAATCTCGGTAAACTCTTAACTTCAATGAAAGATTGATAGTAAACAATGTGACCCTGAAGCTAAATTCTGTTGACCTGTTCTGTTAACCCTTGCCTTGATTCATGGTGATATTTCTTAAGCAAGGTCAAAGTTTGATCCTTAAACAAGAAGGTTATTGTTAGGAAACCCTAAGCGGTACTTTCCCTCAATCGGAACTTATGCTTTCACCTATGCAATAGAGGTATGAAACAGGTGTTAGTGACTTGAGTAAGATTAATTAACCTTGTAAGAAATGGAAAATGTTCTAAAATCAAATGAATAAGAAAGCCTTGGACATAAAATTGATGATCCCAGTTTAGAAAGCTTGGCCTTAAGCTATTTAGTCAACCGTTGAAAATAAAGAAGTTCTCCCTTGTGAAAAGAATTGTGTGAATCATTACATGAAATTTTATAAGAACGTAAGTTAAGAATTAAGAGACACTTTAGTAAACAATAAAATTTAACAAGAAATTCCTCATGGGATGCCCTAGCTATGACTGAGTCATGTGGATTGGACTTCCATGTTGTCTTGTCAAAAGAAGAGTACATTGTCCTTGATAGGTGTGAACGTTTCCGTGCTGACCTTGTGGTCTCCCCGTAACAAGTGGTTCCTAGTGTTGGTTGTAACCTTGTGACGACATGTTGTGTCATGTTGAGTCAAAGCAAGTCAAAAAAAAGTTATCCTGTATTTCACTGTGTTGTCCTTGTGTTGGTATTTTTGGTGTGCTACAAAGTATTCCTCCATATTTGTGATCCAATCTACTAGTTGTTTTGGTTCCAATCTCCTTGACAAAGACAAAATACCCATTTTTCTTCCTTGACCATTTTCAAAATTTCTCTCAAGATTCACTCTTCATCAACAACTACAATTTCTTCCTCATTTTCTTCACCTCAAGTTGCTCCTTCATTATCCCTTTGAGCATCTTAAGCCATAAAGCTTATTTTTCAATCTTCTTCAACAACAACAAGCTTGGTCCTCACACCCTCAGTTCATTTATAACGTGTTCTAAAGCACCCATAATTGTTACACCTCCATTAACAACTCTTACTTGTGGCATATTTGTTTCTTGAATATTCACCTCATGGTTGGAAAATCACCAATTCTCACACTCCTCTCAAATTCATTCCAATAATTGTAACTATGATCTAATACCACTTGGTGTATGGATGGGTCGAACCAAAATAATATTACACTATTTATAGAGCTATCCACAATGAAATAGACTCAAGACAATACAAATTTATCTATTAACTTGAAAATCCTTAATGACATATATAATATTATCTCTCTAAGGGGGCTATTATAGAGTTATTGAAAAACTCTAGAATAATACAAAGGTGGTGTATAGACTTGGGACTCCCACATGATTACTAGCTTTGGCCTCGCTTTCTCCTTAATGAATTTATCGGCTTTCTCAACACTTCAATTTGACTTTCAATGAAGTGTTGCATCTTATTTTATATGTGCTTGTTTGCACTCCTTCCTTAGTATAATATCCTTCCATATACTTCTCCTCAACGCACTCAAATTCAAATTCAAATTTTATTCACTAATGGAATCGAACTACCCGGGTGTAGAAGAATCTATGTCATCTTCTTAGTCGGTTATTTGTCCCCTTTAAACATGTTCTTACCATTGATTTTTGCCTACTCCTTTATTGCTTCCTTAATTTGTCCCTTTTCACCCTCAATTTAATGTGCAAGCGTATGTTTCTTAGTTACACACATTGACCATCAAAAATATTTGTGCATTTTAATTTATCTATTGACAATCCTCATATGCCACTTATGCGTGCTCCTTCAAAATTCATATGTGCCTTTCCGTCGATAAAACATTGTGCACTATTTCACGCACCCTTCTTATCAATTTAGCTACACACTTCGTATTTCAAACCATTACACAAAAACTTACGTGAAATCAAAAACATTATGTCATGCCTTCCTTTGTCAACCTGCATGCACCAATAGTTAAGCAAATATTATAAGTTATGTGGAATGCTAGTTTTCCTGTGGTGCTTCTACAAAGAACAATATTCAATAAAATTGGATTTAAAATATTCATAAAGACATAAAAATAGCATTCAAATTTGCACGATAAAAATTCAAAATATGTGAGTGCATGTGAAAACTTTAACGGGCGTGGAATCATCTCAATTCACATATTGTCATAGTTGTTTAGATTTTGTTCATTGTGCTCAACTTTTCATTCTAAACGCTCATGAATTTATAGGATTTCCACTTCTCTAAGCATTTCATTTGGCTCGCCTTTACATGAAACACGAGGAGGGAAGCCTTTGTTAGAACCTCATATTTAGATCAAACTTTGACAAACAAGTGAGATGTTCAGGTGGAGCATTCAATTTTGTATAGATAGCAATGGTGTTATGTCATGAGAAAACTATAGACAATAATTTGGAAAAGAAGCCACGAGAAAGTCTTCAAACTAAATAAACATCGCATCGATTCTTAGGTGTAAAATCAATATCGATGGCATGCATATTATAAACCTAGATTGGATGGAAGTTTTTTGAGGTTTAGAATAGCCCTCTTTTTCAAATATTTCAATCAAGATGTATAAATGTAAGATGACACTCGTGATATTAGGAATTAGAACCTAATATTGTTAGGTGGAACATTATTAAACACTTGGGTCTATCTCTATCAATTTTGGTATGTTCTCTTGGGCCACTTAGACCAAGCTAAATGTCTTTTTTTCATTTTACTATGTTCTCTTGTCTTTCTCTCTTGTATTTTGGGTAAATTGCATTATCGAATTTTCTTGTTTACGGCCCCTTGTCCATTTTCATTTGAATTGGTGTTGTAAATTCCCAAGAAGATGATGAGTACACAAACAATTGAAAACATTAATTTTTTTATTATTTATTTATTTTTTAATAAATTATCTTTAATAAAAAATTTGATGAAAAAGATCTTATATAACGCTAAATAGAACATGATACAATAATTTTCCAACAAAAAGTGGGATGTATGAGAGTACACCTCAAAACCATGAGCAAACAAACACACTAGGCAACGCCTAGGAAAACATCAAAGCATTACATCATCAAAAAACAAGACAAGACTAAGCAACAGTAGCAAACATGCTAGTGGAAGGGGATCACAATCATATGGCCAACCAGAGCCGTGAAAATCCTTTCTAGTGTCTAGAAACTCCCATCTTGAGCCCGAAGGGCCTTCTTCTTCCTTCTCAAAGAACATCTTGAGTGGGAAAAATGGCCATAGCCAATCAGGGAAACTTATTACAAGGTGGCATAGGCAAAGGTGGCGGTGCTCCACCCATCCTAGGTAATTGGCTCGAGATGTGGCAAGGAGCCCCAACCGATTTGGTGAGCTGGTGGGGGAAGCCCCACCCTTTTTGGTGAGCCAAAGAGCGGCTCTGTGGATGACATGCGCAGATATACCGGTGAGCATGGCTGAAAGAGTGTCGTTGGGAGCGACTATGACAACCTCCACGGGATGGCCACCATGAGATGGAGAGCACCAACAAGGAGCATTGCTCCCGAGAAATATTACATGGGTCTCACCCCAATGCCGAAGAAGAGTTTGTAAATACTCCACCTCCGTGGCTACTTCATTGGCTTAGACTTGAATTTGCAGTAGCACATTGGAGATAACCATTGATTTATTATAAATGGAAAAATGATGATCAACCTCAAGTATTAGAAAAAAAAAAAGCATTGTGTTCTTTCCATAACCAAAACAGAATTTCCCCTATGAAAGCATGCCAAATCTGGGTGAACATATGAGGAAATCTGGGGCTATCTCCTAAAAGAATATGGTGTTAGGTGAAACACTCTAGCCTGAGAGGGAGAAAGAATGAATGAATCCAATTCCAAGCTCGTTGGGCTTCAAACAATACTGCAAGATGCGAAGAGTTTCTAGGTGCCCATAGAAGGGACATTTAGGAGCTTGAACACCAATTTGAACCATTCGGGTGCCAATAGGGAGGCCCTGATGTAAAATGCACCACAAAAAGTGCGCAATCTTAGGCTTCACAAAGGCGGACTATACTATGTCGAACCTCCTTCTCCAACAGGAAGGAGAAGAATGAAGCCCCCACCTAAAATTGAGTTTTTCAACCATGGGAAAATGTGGTGAGAGCCAATGGTAGCCCCATCGACTACATAACTCTAGAAAGGGGTGTCCACATACCACTTCGACTCAGTCCACCACTAACAAGATTGAAGCAAATCAAACTTATGCACAATAGAATCGGGGACCACCCTAATGATCTCTTCTATACTAGCACGATCTTGGTGGTGAGTTGGTATCTAGCACAAAGCTCATGCCAAGAGTACCAAGAGTGAGTCTTTTGGTAGAAAATATCTTGAATAGAATGAAATCCATGCTAGAAGAGGTTGAGCACCAAAATTTTAGATACTTCTACAAGACACCGATCTTGGGCTTGAACAATAGGTGACCACCACAAGGATTGTTGGTTAAAGGAAAGGCCATTGCGAAAGCCATTTCCTTTCCATCGAACCACATTTTGATATGTTCCCATGTTTTCCAAGTAATTTTAAGTACAAATGTGCCAACAAATTTAATGGTAAGAAGAAATGAGATTATTGACAAACCCTAGGCCTTTCCAGTGGGGGATAGCCAGGGGGAGCCCTCAACAATACCATGTCACAACAACACTTTCCAAGTTTCTTTACCTTCAACCCATCATATAACCCATTTCACACAAATTTCCTGCCCTTGTTGGAGGATGTCTAAAGAATCATAGGGAAGGCAGCAGGTTTCCCAAGCAACTTGGTGAAACCCTTTACCTCGATGAGACATTGGTCCATAGAAATTCTTTAAGAAGATTTTCCAATTTCGTACAAAGGCTTTGGATGGCACCCAACAAGATGAATAGTACACATGCATGGCTACAATGATTTTAGAACACAGTTGGAATTTCCCGCTAAGGAGAGAGGTTTGGTATTCGAATATTCCAATTTATCGGGCAACCCATCAATCACATACTACCAAAGCTCCATAGGTGAAGCCTAGAAGGAAAAGGGAATACCAAGAAATTTAAACATCTCACCATGGATAAGAAGTTTCCAATAGAAAGAGGCCAACTAAGGGGGCACAGGAGGAAATATTTCCCATAGTAGTTTGTTTTCCACCATTGAATAGAAGAACTAGAATCTAAGCAAAATCTATATCCAAGAAATTCATGGAATTACGGATGTTTCCTTCCTCCTCGATAAGGGTGAGAAAGGAGTCATCTACAAAGTTACCACTAAGAAATTGTAATCCTTCCGCAGAAGGAAATGAAATCCCCTTGACAAGCCCTTATGATTTATCATGGGCAAGGATATAACAAAAACTTCCACTGCGAGAACATACATTGTGACAAAGCCCAAGAAACCTTATGAGATAGAATGAAAAAATCTAAAAGGCTTGGAATTGTGGCCATTAATGGTGATTTGGGTTGAGGCATTAGCGAACAACATGCAGACTGACTGAATAAAAGTAGGGCCAAAACCCAAGGCCTACAACATGGTAAGAATAAACGGCCATTCAATCCGGTCATAAGATTTTTTGAAATCAATTTTAATAAACACGGCAGATTGGTCGATCTCGTGAGCCCATTTCATGCTTTCCCAAATGGCAGCGATGTTTTCAAGAATGAAATTATGTGAAACATTGAGAAATGTGATAGGCCACCAATTAGTAATCTTCTCATGGTCGCCTAATTTAGGAATGAATTTTGTGTTTCCTTTATTGATGTGCATTCCTTAAAGAATCGGTTTTGAAAAAATTTGAGGTAAACCTAATGAAGATTTAGACCAACTAGTATCAAGAGTGATTTGTAGAATCGGTAAGTCATCTCACACAAAGGCTTTATCATTATCCATTTACATGGTTGCTTCATGTAGGTCTTCAATGGAAAGCATTCGATCACATGCCACTTTTTGTGCAAAGTCATTTTGTAAGGCATGGTTTGCAAGCATTAGTCCAGTGGCTATTTGATGATTCTCAAAAGGGACTCGAGCTTGGAAGACCAACTTGTAATGATTTAAAAAGGTTGGAAGAAAACGCTAAGGATATGAGACTCAAACATCGCCATCCCGAATGGCTTTAATTTTCTAAGAAGGTCATTTGGCTCTCAAGGAAAGAAAAAATTCCTTAGAAACACGATCCCCCACTTTGAGCCAAGCACTCGAGAACAAATGTGAGCATCCTAAGTGTTGTAATTAGCTAGAATTTGGATCTTCTAACGAAGCTCTACCACTTGGAGTTACATAATTTTAGAGAAGGGATTCCCTTCCAAAGGCTACCACCACCGCTCGGCCTAAGAGTAGAGGACATGGCGAAGTCTCGAGTTGTGTCGATCTAAGCCAACCGCGATCATAGATTCCGAGGAAGTTGGTCATCCGAGTCGGGAATCCTCCCACCACCGAATCCAGAAGCTTATAGGGGTGGATGATAATGTTGATAGTGAAATGGCCATGGAATTATATTCCAAACCCTCCGATGTGATTAAGGGTGGGCCCATGTTCCATCAAGGCAGTATTGAGAAAAATTGGCCTTTATGACAAAGGGGGCACCTATCATGCCAAGTGATACGAAATCGTATGGGGGAGTGGTCCGAAAGGACAAAATCGACATAACCTCCACACGAAGGGAATAAATGTTTTCAAACTCAAAGTAGTCTTGAGTAGACAACATGGCATAATTGAGTCATTTGAGGACCCAATCGGATTTGCCTCGGAGGTTAGACCAAGTGAAACAAGCTTCAAGGTGAGAGTGTGAGAGAAATTTGGGTCATAAAACCGAAATCTGTTGCGCATATAGAAGCACACCTCTCTTTCGCTTGTTTTCCATCTCACAGAAGGTGTCCACATTTTTCCATGGGCAGCTCAACCATATTAAAGTTGCACATATGACCCGATATGCTTCAGAATGGTATTTATTTTTCAATTATTACATAACTAGAAATTTTATATTATAACATTTAGGTAATCCAAGGATTTATTCATTGAATTGGTAGTGTAGGATGAAATTAATAAATTAGTTTTCAATTATTATGTGACCTGTAGTGTGATAATTAAGCAAATGATCATGTCCTCGTATCAAGGGAAGGTGAAACCAAGGATAGATAGTGTCATGATAGATGTGGGAGACATATTGGGGGTTATGTAATATAGGAACTCCCCAAGAGGCGTAGATGAGTAGGGATTGATGTTTGAGAAAAACCACGTCATCTTGTGGAATTTCTAAGATTTGGTTGTGCAAATCCCTAATGAGATTTTGGAATGTATGTAAATAAGAAGATATAGGAGTACACATAGAAGTGGCATGCATTATTGTATAGAGTGTAATGGGATCAACAAGACATGCCATAATATGATGTGCATCGATAGGAATCATAACTACTAAATTGGAACCTAGAGGTTGAGTATCATGGGTAGTGTAAATGTGGTTATGAAACTCGGGTGGTGTAGAATCATTAGATATAAATTGAGAATTTTTTCAAGTGATTCATTTGAAGGCCATAATCATGGTGACATTTTGAAGTGGAATGGGATATGCCCCCAACATCATGGGTATAGTTAATGTAGTCATGGAAGGAAAAGTTTGAGAAATAGTGGGGCATATAATATTGAGGGATTGATCTTTATGTCGAGTAATAGAATGTGTGGCAATAGTATTTGGTGATGAACCCAAGAAATAGCCTATTTTATCTAATCTCTAAACTTATTGTTTATTTAGGATGAAATTGAGAGTATATGTCATGGTTATTTCTTTAAAATTCATTGTTATCTTCTGTTAGCCATTTCTAATTATTATTGGGAAAAAGATGTCAATTTGTGCATATGTAATCCATACTTTTCTATTATTTTTGAATAAGTCATTTTGAGCACTAAGTATCAAATACAAACTACCTTGGAGGATCTTCAAAATCTCTCATATCATCTAATTCTATAAAATATGATTTATTTTATATGAATCTAAAAATGTATAACTATTGTAAATAAAATACAATGAAATATGAATGCTAATAAATTATTTGATTTTATAAATGAAAGGAACTAAGGGGGATAAAACACTTACCTTGCAGAATGACCTATGACCGAGGAGTGTGATGCAATAGCAGAATAAACCATCGTAACAAACCACATAAAATTGTAATAGATGTGGAACCGGATGGACTTGGGCACCCCGGTCCTAATTCTAGGCGCATGGGTCTGCAAAAAAGGTTGGAATCTGATTTTGATATGGTGATTAGGATTCACATATTTTCATTTTGTCGTGTGTATGTCACACTTGGATCACCAAGGTACCTATAAACATGCAATGAAGAAAGTACCTACAAAACCATCAAATAGACATCAAATCCTAAAAAATAAAGATGCAAAATGAGGGGTTAGATTGTCCTCAATTGCCACAATGGTGGACTTATAACTAAGCATTGCACTACATCTCAAACACAATTTATTTCTATGTTCTGTGTGTACAATAGTGCTCTAAGGTCACCCTTGTGCCAATGACGTCAAGATAGCGAGGCAATATTTTGATAAAATTAATAATGTGTGGATGGAATTGAATGAATTCCCCTTTCTATGCAGCAGTGTGTATGCATAATAATGGCCCAAATGCAATCCCTTTCTCTATATAGATAGATATACCTTGATAAGAATAGTCCTCCCATATAATGGTATGTATGTTTTGTTTATATAGGGATCTCTTGTTTGAATTTCAACACTAATGACCCAGCATGTCGACTAATACCTTGGGAAATGAGAGGGAAAACCAAAAAGAGTGACTCGATATGTCAAAAATAAAATCAAATACAAAGAGGACAAGGGAACCTATGATGGATAGGAGTGCATGAAATTAGTGTGAATTGGCAAACAGGATCCCGAGACTCGACCAAAGCTGTATGTGTATGAGTGACAAGTGTGCAATACAAAAGACAATAAAGACCAAAAGACTAACAGATAGACTTTGGAATTGTTCATCATTGAATAATTTTTTCCACAAGATCCACATATAAAACAACATACTTAGCAAGATAATAATAGTAGTAAGTGTGTGATATTTTTGTACAATTTCCCCTAAATTATGTTGGTGAGTGAGATCTCGATAACATAAAGTAGATATAGATGCATACCTAAGATTTTTGAGAATATTGTGTCATTGAAGTACACAAAGAGTGTAGTAGAAGTATGTGTCGAGTGAGAAAATATAGTGTGACGAACCATGGATCAATGTGTTGATCCATGCAGTGTAACGAGATACGTGGGACCATTATGAGGAGCGTCAAGCAATGTTGGGTTTCAGAATAGAACATGGGTTGAAAACATAATTAGGGGACAACAAGTCCCTCCTCTTTAATGGGAGAGGTTCCCTTATTGAAAGCTGGAAAACAAATGTACAAATCTACAACTATCAAAGTTTGGATCTTGGTATCCTGGTTTGTTTTCATACTCAAAATATTATCAATCAAAAGGAATGGAAGAATAAAGAGATGGGAGAAGGAAGAAAACAACAATGCTTTTGGGAAATATAGATAGCAGAGTATCTCCTACTCACATTAAACCAAGAATGTATAGAAACGATCAATTAATTCTCCATCGATGCAAATCTACGTGTACACAAAGTTCAAAAGATTTACACAGACTAGAACACAAAGTTTATACTGAATGTAAAACAAATGATCCATCAATCAAAGCAGAGACAGAGAGAGATAATAGAGGAAAGAGAAAGAAGAAGAGCTTATGTATTGAATTACTTTAGAATTTACAACCTTCCCGTAAAACTAGAATCCTCTTTTTCGTGGCCAAAACCATGTTCTTATAACAATCCACATACATCCATACTTTGTCCCCAACAAAATAATATCCAAAAGGAATAATGTTTTTGTAGATCCACTTTTAGAAAGTAACATGAAACAAACACACTCATGAAAACTAGAGGTTCAAAAAGGTGAATATTTCATGTGTTTAAGCATGATTACTTTAGTAGGGGACATCTCATGATTTTCTTCTTTATGTGGTCCTGCCATTTCCACCTTTTAACCACTTTCATAGCACTCAAGTGCTTACTCGTAAGTTTTCTAACTTTTTATCATGTATGCCCAATAAACTCTATTTTTTGATGATCAAACTTTACATCCCTTTAAACTTATCGATTTGGCTCCATAATAAACCAAAAATGCATCTCATGGAGAAATGAAAAGAATACATAGAAAAAGAATGAAGAATGATCCATTTTTTCATTTTACAAATCTTTGGTTCATTAATGGTGTTAAAAACCAGATGAGTGCATTTGGCTATATTTTCCCCCTTTTACCTTCAAATTTGAACCCTACACATGGCAAGATCCAAGAAATGACAGCCTTGGGGGAGAAATTTGCATTTCTTGACATTTGGGAGAAAAAACATGATTTCTTATTTTGCTCCACCCCCCCGCAGCTCCGCCAAAGGTGGATGATTGTTTAAATCTGCCATTTAAACTTTTTAACAAAAATCTCAAATTCTCAAAAACCTCCGCTAGCCCGCTTTGAATTTTCAACGTGAACGTGTGGCACACCACGATTGGAAAAAGGGGTCACGGCTCTATTTGCAACATTTTAGCCCTTTGGTGAAAAAGGTTCAAATTCTCAATTTCATCCGCAGGCCCACTATTTCGATTTCATTCTTTAACATGTGGCATCATGTGACTAGTTTCGGGAATGCGCTTTAGTTTTATACTTCATCCACTTTTGAAAAGGGGGGGAAAATATCAACTTTCCCCCAAAATTCCATGCCATTGCCGTTGACTTTTCAACATAGGCCACATGTCCATTTCTAATTCACCGCATGCCTCAACTTAGAAATTTTCCCTTCGCATGAGCAGGGTCGCGGGCCATTTTAGAACTTTTAGCCCTTTTTGGAAACAAGGCTAAAATTCGTAAAGTCCTCCGTCGGTCTGCCACAACACATATGAACTAAAAAATGGCCACATGTCCCTATTTCATTCTTCAACACATCGCATCACCTGATTGGTTTTGGGGATGTTCTTCACTTTTTATCTGTTTTGAAAAGGGGAAATATTCCAACCTTTCCCTCGAAATTCCATGCCTCTACCATTGACTTTTCAACGTGAACATGTTTCCCTTTCTAATTGACTACGGGCTTCACATCAAAATTTATCCCTTCACATGAGCAGGGCCGCGGGCCATTTTAGAACTTTTCACCATTTCACTGTAATTCCTTAGAGAATAAAATGGATCCATCATCCTGAACCTCTTCCAAAACTGCTTCACCAATCGGGGACCGACGGGGATGCAGGGTAAATCTGACATTTTTCCAAAATCACCAAAAGTGATAAGTTCAAAAAGGAACCCGTCCATCCACATCTAATGGGAAACAAATGCATAGCTTCACCTTTCCAAGAAAGAATTTGATGGGGAAAAGAACATAGGAAGTTGCAGGAAATGGGAAAACATCATTTTTGATCCCGATGAATAATTTCTTTTTCTACAAAAACATTAAAAACAAAAGCTGCAAGGTCCCACGCATTCGAAACACATAAAAGAAGAACTAAAATCATTTCTCATCCATTGAAAATAGGTAAAAAATTTAAATGACATCGACCGAGAGAATTTTGATTAAATATGTCACGGAAATGAAAACGAGCATCTGAGGAGTTTAAAACACAAATTTCTTATATGGCAGGGCTCCAATTTTCACGAAATTAGATTCAAAAGGGTGGGGAAAATTGAGAGGACAACAGCTAGCTCCTTTTGGGGATGATTTGGTAGAGGAAAGAGGCAAAATCAAGAACCTTATATAATTTTGGGTAATCAAATCGAACCATTGTCTAGCCAATGGGCAACGGAGTCAAAAAGAAGCAATACCAACACAGAAGAGAATGTAGAAAGGAAACCAACCAAAACAAAAACAAGGAAAGAAAAATTCTATACAAAATGTACAGAGGGACCGCCAAAACTCCTAGGTTTTGAACAACTTCAGAAATTTCCCAGTATAAGGAAGTGGGAGAGGAGAACCCTCCATGTAAGCTAGGTAAAAAGAGTTCTCATTAGCAAAATGTCTAATTTTAAAAGGACCAAGCCAAAGGGAATCAAATTTACCATGGCTGCCTTGAGGTTCATGCCTTTTGTCCCAAATAAGAACATTGTCTCCCACTTGAAAAGTTTTGGGTTTAGCCTTTTTGTCAAACAGAGCTTTTACCTTGAGTTGATGAGTTGATATTCTATCAACCACTTGCAATTTGTCTTCATTCAACTTATGGAGGTACATAATTCTTTTGTCCAATGAATTGGTAAAGCTGGCATCCTCAATGGCCTTCATCAAATGTAAGGCTGGTAGTTCCAATATCATTGGTAGTTGAGCTTCAACTCCATATACCACTTGAAAAGGAGACATTCCTATGTATCTGCCCATAAAGCATCATATAGTTTCTTATGTCAATTCCTCATAGAGTCATTAACAAGCTTCCAAACAATGGTGACCAAATTCTTGTTAGTTGATTGTGCTTGTCCATTCCTGGGGATAGTAATCAAGAGTGGGCAAGGGAAATTCCATAGCTATAGCAAAAATCCATCATCTCAAAGAGAAGAAAAATTGGAAGCATTGTTAGTGATGATCTTGTTTGGTATCCCAAACCTTATTAAGATGTGTTCCTTGATGAAGTTGCATATTACTTCAGAATTAGTACTTTTAACTGGAATGTCTTCCACCCACTTGGTGAAATAATCGGTGGTAGTCAAAACATGAGTATGCCCCGCACTTGAAGGTGGATTGAGTGTACCAATGAAGTCCAAACCCCATTGTTGAAAAGGTTCCTCAATCACCACTAGTTTGAGAGGTAAAGCAGCCAATTTGAGTCTTTCATCAAATATTTTACATGCTTCACACTTTCCTACCCACTTTGATGCATCTTTGAAAAGGTAGGCCAATAATACCCTAAGCATAGAGGATTTTTTGGGCCGTGACAGTAGAAGAGAAATGACCTCCACAGCCCTGGTCATGAAAGGTCGAGAATAATTTCTTTTGTTGCTCTTTGTCAACACATTTCAAAAACCTTCCATCTATGCCTCATTTTAACAATGCATTTTCGAACAACACATATTACGCATACCTTAATTTGATGGCTCTCTTATCCTGGCACTCAAATGGGATGTAAATTCTCCATGAGTAAGAAAGTGTGCAATGCCAACATACCATTCATCAGTTGAGTTGAGGAAAATAAAAATAGGGATATCAACTTCCTCCTGGACAATTTGGCATCAGCTCCTCAAGAATGAGTTCACATAAACCCTTTCCTCGAACCATCTTGGTGGGTTTGATGTCAAGATCATACTCCCGAACTTTGGCTACCCAATTGCCTCTCTTGGTTCCAAATTCTTGTTGCGTAAGAATGGATTTAATAGTTGTATGAGGCACAAGCACAATAGAATGAGAGTTGAGGATGTAAAATGAAATCGCTTCACAACTTTGACCACCGCAAAAGCATGTTTCTCCATCATTGTGTACTTCAGCTCATGGGATTTCAAAATATAACTCATGAATGCTATGGGGAGTTCATGACCTTCAAAGATTCTCCCGAGTTAACACAAAGCAGCTAGAGTACTTTTAGTAGCATAGCAATAGATAACGAAGTCCTTGTTATAATCGTGGCATGCCAAGATTGGAGTCTTTGCAATAGCTCTCTTGATTTCTTCAAATGCAACCTTTCCTTCGAGGACCAGCCAAAATTCTACTTCCCTTTCATCATGTGGGCTATGTTCAAAGTAATTTTAGAAAAATCAGGTATGAATCTTCTTAAGAAGTTGATCTTGCCAAAGAAAGAGTGCACACCCTTCTTGCTTGTGGGGAGAGGGATCTATTGAATCATCTGGAATCTTTCTGGATCAATCTTGATTCCCTCCTTAGAGACAATGTGTCCCAATAATTTTCCCTCGGTGACACAAAATATAGATTTCTTGGGATTCAAGGAGATGCCATGCTCTCTACACTTTTGGAGGACAGTTTAAAGGTGTTGGAAATGATCACCTCACGGTTTTTTAAAATACAATCGGATCATCAAGGTATACAACTATGCATTTTCCTTGAGACTCGCCAAAGGCCGGGTCCATTTCCCTCGAAACGTGGCACCAATATTGATGAGGCCAAAAGGCATTCTCCTATAAGCAAAGGTTCCCGAGGAGTGGTAAAGGAAATCTTATGTTGATCTACAACACTTACTTCTACTTGATTATATCCTAAGAATCCATCATGCATGGATAGCATTTCTAAACCTCGTAACAACTGAAACACATGATTCATTATGGGAAGAGGGTAATTATCCTTCAAAGAGGCTTGATTCAAATTCCTAAAATCAAAAAAATCTAGATCTCACCATTCTTCTTCCTAACATGCATGATATTATCAATCCATGTTGAATGGTGAATGGGGAAAATGATCTTAGCCTTCAATAACTTTTTGATCTCTTTAAAGATTATATCAGCAATTTTAGGGTCATACTACCTCGCTTTTAGAAGGGCTTGATCCTGTGTTTTAGAGGAATGAAATGTTGCATCTCTTTTGGTTGAAAAGCCTTGAGATCATCATAAGAATAGGCAAGAACATTAGTATACCTTTTCAACAAATTCGTTGCTTTCTCCCTCTCCTCTCTTGTGTGCAAAAGCACTTTTTGATGTTTACTAGCATGGGTTCATTAAGACTCCCAATGTTTATCTTTTCATAACCAAAGATTGCTAAGCTCCTTTGGAAGTTTTGGTCTTGATGTACCTATCATGTTTATCAAATAACTCTTCCAAACTTACTAGCCATTTAGGTATCTTATTACCTTTCAGTTTTATGCAACCATCATGATCCATTTCTTCTTCATTATTTTCTTCATTTGGGGCACACACTCTCTAGGAAAGTTTCCACTTCCTTCAAAGTACAATTGGTCAAAATTATCTCTAAGTTCAAGGAAAGAAAGCAAGTGTTGATCATCATTAAAATACTTGTCAATTGTTTGTATTATCGGGAACACTAGGTCTATGAATCCTCTCAATGGTGAATTTTTCTTGGGATGAATCTAGATGAGGGATCAGTAGAGACCCCAAGACAACCAAGGAATCATCCCTGGTGTTTCTTTCCCTTGGCATGGCTTCAATTGAAAAGGCATCAAGGAACTCAATGGAATCCCAAACCAGATTCCTGTAATGTTTCAACCTTCTATTCTTCACTTGAAAAATATCTCTGACCTGTTTTACAATCAGCTCTGCATCTCCACGAGAAAGGATATTCTTGATCTCCATCTCTTTTTCCATGCTTAAAATGAGGGTGAGAGCCTCATAGTCAGTTGTATTATTTGTGTTTTGCAAATTAGAGCTTAAAAGAGAAAGGGTGAATTTTTCTTAGTAGAAATAAGCACCACACCAGCTCTAGAACCAACCGAGGAGCAGCTCCCATCAAATTCCAAAATCAAACACCGGTAGGATCAAGAAAAAATTCCTTAGGATGGTTAGCCTCATCTTGTTACATGATCATGTAGTTACCATGACCAATGTTCTCATAAAGTATTTGTGCCTTTGGGTCATCATTTTTTGCACGATATATTCGGTTTGTTTCTCAGCAAAGAGCTAGCTTCTTCATTTTCCCATTTACTGGAATAAGAGCATGTGACCAATCCATCATGATTTCTCCTCCAACATATTTGCAAAAATTTCTACTCAGCAGCATGCCGTAGGAAGGGGGAATATCATCTACCAAAATGGTGGCTAAAACTCTCTCTCTATGGAAAAGCAAAGAAAGGCTACTTGTACATCCTTGATCCTTCCAACCAATGGCACTTCTCTACTTTCCATTGAGTAACATGAACCAAAAGTGCGGGTTAGGATTATGCCTAGGGCATGAGCTACCTTAGCAGTATCACATTATCTCAAGCACTAGAATCAATAACACAATTGTTGAGTTTGTGGCCGGCTATGAGGAGAGTGACATAAAATGGTTTGATCTTCTCATCGGATGAAGTGATTGTTGCCACAAGGCTTGGTTGAGATGAAGGAGAAGGAGTGGGCAAGATACCTTTAGAACTATGGGATAAAGGCTTGGATTTGGATTTTAAAAAGTCTACCATCTTTGTAAAGGTCTTGGGATGGGTTTGGTCAAAAGAACCAAAGGTAGATGGAGCATCATTGATAGGAGTAGATGAAACTTTTAACTTATCAACTCTATCATTTTATGGATAAGAAGTTTTAGGAGCAGTAAACAGAGAAGGAAGGAACAAAAAACTTACCTTGGGTGTGGAAGAAGTTGGAATAGGAGCTCCTCTCCTTGAAATCACTAGAATGACCGTAGGAGGCTCCTTAGATATTTTAGTAGGCTTCACCACTTTCTTCTTCTTGTTGGCTTGCTCATGAGTCATGACAGCATATAATTCATTGTTCATCTCTATAACTCTTTCTTCATAATCATCCTCTTCATCTATACCTTCAAGTGGTGAGAAAATGGATGTGAGATCCACTCAACTCTTCTAATTCTTCATCACCTTCCTCTTCATGTTCTTCACAGATTTCATCCTCCTCCTCGTCATCAAGCTCCAACACTTCACATGTTGCATTGACTAGAACTTTAACAGGTGGGCCTTCAATTGCCAATCTGGTCTGAGGAGAGGGCAACTAATTCCTAGGCTGAAAGTTCTTCCTAGGAACATCCTGATAAGGAGCATGCTAGGCTAATTGCTTCTTGAGAGTAATAAGATCATTAGCAAGTTTTTGTACCAACTGATCTGTATTAGCTCCAGGAGAAGATGTGGAAGAAGGATATGCTTTGGATTTGGATGATTCTCTCCTTAGCTTTCTAGACATGATCAGATCATCTTCAACACTGATAGCAAATCTCTTATTAGCATCTAAAGTAAGATTAACTCTTCTAAGTGCATAGCTCACTTCAGGTAGTTGGGCATTAAGGAAGAAACATTTCTGAATCTGATCCACAAGGCATGTGTTTTATGGGATCTTGTTAACCAACCTATTGAATTTGGCCACAAATTCCCTAATGGGCTTGTGTGGCTCTTTTTTGATTTAAGAAATATGGGCCAAGAGGGCATGTACATCCTTAGCATGTTTGAAATGCTTCTTGAACCGGGTCATCATGGTGTTCCAATTGTTGATGGATCCAACAGGAGATGATAGAACCAATCAAGCAGCATTATCTTCTAATGTCTCCACAAAATTCTAACAGAGATATCCTCATGTTCAACTCGAGAACACCACAAGAAACAATGAAGGCCACAATATGCTCATCTAGATGAACCTTCCCATCACCTCTGAATTTAGGGAAATTCTTTCTATTGCCTCTAGGCAATTCATGCAATGGTTGGGGAAGAGCAAGAGGCCCAACCCTTTGGCCCCAAGGTAGAGGAGCTGCCATCCTTGGAAATATTTTTGGTGAGGAACTAAAACACCAATGAGAATCAAAACATGCAAATTAGGACTGATTTGATCTTGAGGGATGTCACTCCAAGAATTTTTGTCTCTAGCAGGAGGAGTGCTTACAGATCTAGTTCCTCTTCTTTTTCTTGATGAAGGGAGAGAGAAACCTTGATGATCCAAAATTTGGAAATGAAGGTCTTCTTCCCTAAGGGTTCTTCTACCCCAAGTGTATCTTGGAGTCGCCAGATCAAAGATGATCAAGAAGTTGTTATTCAAAAACTAGAATCCATTTGCAATAAGTTCCCAAAGGAGTCACCAAAAACTATTGGCTTTCAGAATAGAACATGGGTTGAAACCATAGTCAAGGGACAACAAGTCCCTCCTCTTTAATGGGAGAGGTTCCTTTATTGAAATATGGAAAACAAATGTACAAATCTACAACTATCAATGTTTGGATCCTGGTATCCTGGTTTGTTTTCATACTCAAAAGATTATCAATCAGAAGGAATGGAAGAATAAAGAGATGGGAGAAGGAAGAAAAAAACAATGCTTTTGGGAAATATAGATAGTAGAGTATCTCCCTACTCACATTGAACCAAGAAAATATAGAAAAGGATCAATTACTTCACCACCGATGCAAATCTAAAGACACAAAGTTCAAAAGATTAACACAAAAGTAACACAAAGTTTCTACCGAATGTAAAACAAATGATCCATTGAATCGGCAGAGACAGAGAGAGATAATAGAGGAAAGAGAAAGAATAAATTTTGTGTTGAATTACTTTAGAATTTACAACCATCCCAGTAAAACAGAATCCTCTTTTCTATGGCGAAAACCATGTTCTTATAGCAATCCATGTACATCCATACTTTTTCCCCAAGAAAAGAATATCCAAAAGGAATAATATTTTTTGCAGATCCACTTTTAGAAAGTTGTTATCACCGAATCACAGCACCCTTGTGTTTATACAAGTGCATATACTTGAACTCACGGTGTGATTGGATAACATGGGTACTATCTCTAAGTTGTGGGACTTGCTACTTGAGATAGACCTCCAGAGAAAGTTGGTTCTTGCTCCTAAACTACCTGCCACAATCTACTCTAATGTAGGGGAAACTAACTATTCTAATCTAAATTTCCAAGGGACTAGAGAGAGAGGATGCATAAAATGAAATCCTACACTAAAGTGGTGATACACCAGAAAAGGAGGGTGTGAGAGTAGTCTCCAAATGTGTGAAATACAGAGGCAAAGTGCACACTAGAAGAGGTGATGACAGTTCTCCATAATCTAGCAAAATGCATTCACAACAATATTCCAAGCATACATAATGATAATGAATCCCTGCAAGAACATAATAATAGACACAATATTCTTGTAAATAAGGTTAAAGGGGCAAGAAGAATGCAAGAAAACACAGCAGGGGAAGATACATCCACAAACTTGTATTTTATTGCTTCCTGGTATGCACAGTTCAATCTATTACAAGATAAGGGCCTGGATCACCATGCAAGGAGTCCACAACAAGGGCCTGCAACACATTGGCTTCACAAAGCAATTTTGACAGAGCTTTGCTATCTGAAAACTCCCCCCTTGCAATGAGCCCAACACTCCAATATATAAAAAAATGAGAAGGGAAAGAGAAGGGAAAATGGAAATCCCGAAATCTATCCTTCAAACACCTGTAAGAGGTATTAAATGGAGTAAAATTATTATATATTACTTGCAAAAGGCTCCCATACTATCCCAGTGTGTGCAGAAAGAGAAAGAATGATGACCATGCCTCTTAATTGCACTCCCAACCACCAAATGAAACATTGTTATGAACTCGGCCACGTTTTATAAAAATATCCATTGATCTCTCACCAAATCTGGAATTTATTTATTTTTGTGCATCGGTCTGGAGCCATGATTCCAATGGTACCAATTTTGTGTGATTTTGTTGAGAAATGCAAAAGTTATGGCCTTCTGAGTGCGGGCAGCTATTTTGGGTCTAGCAGGCGTTTTTGTCATTTGACGGGAATGAGCATTAACTGACTGGAGCCGAATATGTTTCTTTTATTTAAATATATCTACCCTCATTAAAAATAAGACGTATAGGACATCGTGCTTGTTCCAGAAAGTCCAATTTTGTGAAAATCGGAGCTCGGAGTCAAAAGTTATGGCCGTTTGAAGTTTCACGGGTCAAACGTTGACTTTTCTTCTTTGCCTTCGGCCGCTTCGGCTTTTCGCATCCCCCGCGTCCCACGCGCGTACTTTTGTCCCAGATGTCCCGGATGAAAATCTCCTGCCTCGGCCGATTCGGGCTTCCTTGTCCCTCTTTGTGGTGAAGACACGTGGCGAGATTCCATTCGCTCTCGGCTCTTTCGGCTAAGGCCCTCCGCGCACGTTCGGCCGGATGTCCCAGACGAAAGTCCTCTGTTTCGGCTGAACCGGCCGGTTCACGTCCTCCGCGCACTTTTGTCCCAACTGTCCTGACTGCCTAGGACAAATTTCTCCGAACCGCCTGAAATGGACTGACTTGCGCCAAACCGGCCGATCCGCATCTTTCGCGTACCTTTGTCCCAATTGTCCCAACTGTGCGAAACAAAGACTTAGGCAATTTTTTCCCTTTTCGGCTGGTTTTCCTTTTCGCATCCACCGCGTCCGGTGTCCTGGATGGCACTTTGCTCTCTGCAAGACCGCTTCCTGGCGGCCTTTCGGCCGATTCGCGCCCAGATGTCCCTCATGTCCCGACTGTTGCGAGGACTAGGACTTAGCCATTTTTCATGATTTTTCCTGGCCCAAGCTTGTTTTCTACAACTTTTTCACATTTTTAAAACTTGTTGGGTTTTTCTCTTGGACAGGAGAGTTAGAAAGAAGCCGAGGGGACCCAGAACACGATTTTTTTCCTTGAATCAATATAATTGCTTAGGACTAAAGAATTTAATGCATGTTATCAAAATTACCTTGAGGGGTGAATTTTGGATAACAAAAGTGACATGAAACAAATGCACTCATGAAAACTAGAGGTTCAAAAAGGCAAATATTTCAGGTGTTCAAGCATGATTACTTTAGCAAGGGGGCATCTCATGATTTTCTTCTTTATGTGGTTCTGTCATTTCCACCTTTTAACCACTTTCATAGCACTTAAGTGCTTACTAGTAAGTTTTCTCCTTTTTATCGCGTATGCCCAATAAAATCCATTTTCTGATGATCAAACTTTACATCCCTTTAAACTTATCGATTTGGCTCCATAATAAACCAAAAATGCATCTCATGGAGAAATGACAAGAATACAAAGAAAAAGAATGAAGAATGATCCATTTTTGTGTTTTACAGAGCTCTAGTTTGTTAATGGCATTAAAAACCATATGAGTGCATTTGGCTATCTTTTCCCCCTTTTACCTTCAAATTTGGACCCTACACGTGGCAAGCTCCAAGTAACAATAGCCCTGGGGAGAAATGCATTTCGAGATTTGGGAGAAAAAGCATGATTTCTTATTTTGCTCCGCACACCCCCCACCGCGCAACTCCACCAAAGGCCGGACATGTGGCACCATCTAAGTGGCTAAGGAAATACGGTTCAAATCTGCCATTTAAACTCTTTTTAACAAAAAGCTCAAATTCTCAAAAACCTCCACTGGCCCACTTTGACTTTTCAACGTGAACACGTGGTACACCACAATTGGAAAAATGGGTCGTGCTCTATTTGTAACATTTTAACCCTTTGGTGAAAAAGGCTCAAATTCTCAATTTTCTCTGTAAGCCCGTTGTTCCGATTTCATTCTTCAACATGTGGCATCATGTGACTGGTTGTGGGAATGCGCTTCAGTTTTATACTTTATCCACTTTTTAAAAGGGGGAGAAAATACCAACTTTCCCCGAAGTCCATGCCCCTACCGTTGACTTTTCAATGTAGGCCACATGTCCCTTTCTAATTGCTATGGGCCTCAACTTAGAAATTTTCCCTTCGCATGAGCGGGGCCGTGGGCCATTTTAGAATTTTTTTCCCTTTGTGGAAACAAGGCTAAAATTCCTAAAGTCCTTCATTCGTCAGCCACGACACATATGAATCGAAAAATGGCCACATGTCCCTATTTCATTCTTCAACACATGGCATTACTTAATTGTTTGTGGGGATGTGCTTCACTTTTTATCTTTTTTTGAAAAGGGAAATATTCCAACCTTTCCCCTGAAATTCCATGCCTCCATCATTGACTTTTCAATGTGAACACGTGTCCCTTTTTGATTGATTGCGGGCTTCAACTCAAAATTTATCCCTTCGCATGAGCAGGGCCGTGGGCCATTTTATAAATTTTCACCCTTTCACCATAATGCCTTAGAGAATAAAATGGATCCATCACTCTGAACCTCCGCCAAAACTACTCTAACCAATTAGGGACGGCGGGTATGTAAGGCAAATTTACATTTTTTCCAAAATCACCAAAAGTGATAAGTTCAAAAAGGAACCTATCCGGCCACATCCAATGGGAAAAAAATGCGTAGCTTCACCTTTCCAAGCAATAATTTGATGGGGAAAAGAATGTAGGAAGTTGTAGGAAATAGGAAAATGCCATTTTTCTCCCAGTGAAGAATTTTTTTTCAAAAAGGTTAAAAATGAAAGATGCAAGGTCTCACGCATTCCAAATGCATAAAAGAAGAACTAAAATCATTTCCCATCCATTGAAAATTGGTAAAACATTTTAACGGTAGCAGACTGAGAGAATTTTGATTAAAAATGTTGTGGGAAATGAAAACAAACATCTGAGGAGTTTAAAACACTAATTTCTTCTATGGCAAGGCTCCAATTTTCATGAAATTAGATTTGAGATGGTGGGGAAAATTGAGAGGACAACAAGCAAGATTGATGAGTTTGGTGTTAATTATTTGGAGATTTTGTTTTTTTCATCGATGGAGATGTGATGGGGAAGGGAGTGATTATTTCCCAACCCAATTACATGTGTACAAAAATTAAGTATTTGGGTGTCTTTCCCTAGAGGAAGAGTGTAGGGAGAAAGGTCTAGTTTTACTCTCCAACTTTAACTACATCCTCAAAATATCTAGCCACTTTATGCAGATAGATAAAGATTAAATTTTTCCAATTTTGCATCCAAAATTTTGATAAAACGTGTTGAACCATATAGGATTAGTATAGGAAATGAAATGACATCTCATTGACCCCACTCCAAGAGTGTCACCATAGTGTGTATATGGTGGCTTCAAGTTAGGTCATCTAGAAGCAATCGTGAAATGTAAAATAACTTCCCATGTTAGGTCATCTAGGAAAATGGTGATATAACTCCCAAGTTAAGTCATCCGGGAGGATAAATTGAAGTGTTCATGTTGGTTGGTTGATGTAATTTTTATTGTTGTAGAGATTGAATTTTACATGATTGATTGATTAGTTACTCATGGAGATATTTTACTATTGTTTCCTCCAGATAAGGTCATTAGGGGGAATCACTAGAAAGTGATGTGAAAGGTCGCATGGTGTACGATAAATCATTTGATGATGAAGAATTAAAATTTTATAATGATCATGTAATGGTGTAAGGGGAATTATAGGATGACCCTAATCGTATGCCTCCCTTTTTTCAAAATGGGAAGTGATGATGAGATTGAACGTTGATCGAAAGTAAGTGCGTAATGATGTAATGGATAATGTATGAGAGATATAGTAGAAGTGTGTGTATAATGAGTAGAATAAAATTCCTAGGATAAATATTGTGTGTGTAATGTGTACGATACGATACTAGGCAGGATTCTAAAAATAATGTCGTAAGAGGGATGAAAATCATATTAAGGATGCTCAAGATATGAGGAAAATCATTTGATGTGTATTAGTTACAAAAATGATCATGGATAATGGCTATAATAAAGTAAATACTTGAAAGTTACTATAAATAGTAATGTGAAAAATTGATTAGGTAACTCATTTGTCTTTTACGTGAGTGTGATACCGAGCTCGGGGTGTGTGACGATGCCATGCAAGCTAGAACATCGCAACAAAGTCAATTCAAGATGGTGGCAACAGTTGTGGCATCGCGTATGATGACAAAGTTAGTAAGCGTGATTTTTTTCAAAAAATGTGTTGATATTAATTGTTTTTGATGATTTTTGTGAAATTTTTATTTTTGAATTTCTTGGCATTTTGGACCTAGACAAGATCGTGAAGGCATTAATGACCTTCGAGATAGGAGTGCCTAGACATGGGCATTAGTGTCCGCTCCCGGGCACCCCTGTCCTACTTCTAGGTGCCCCTATCCAAAGAGTGTGAGTTGCATTCAAAGTTATGTAAATTTGAAAGGTTATATGTGTTGATGTTGTAAGTGAGTATGTTTTTATATGTATGATGTTCTAATGTTATGTTTTTATATTTTTGTGGTGTGCGAGGGTATATTCACTTGAGAGAGTTTTGAGGTGGCCACCATTTGAGTACATTCCTCAAATTAGGGTTATCAGATGAGGAGTGGGATGTTTTGGACTGTGTTGGCATGCGAGAACATAGTAAGGATGGGGGATGTGCCACATGATATGTTTGTGCTTACAATGTTGTGTGAGAGGTAGTGTACAAATATTTTCACCTTTTGGTTTTCAATAGGGGAGATGATAATTACACTAGATGATGTGTATCGCATACTACGACTACCTATTATTGGTGAGTGTAATGAGTTATGGCAAAGTGGATGATATGCGAGAGACATATGAGGGTTGCTTGGTGGTATTTTGTGGGGACTCAAGTTCCTATCAAGGCCCATATTATCTTAGATGCTATTATGAGATAAGGGGTTTTGTGATTGCAGAATTTTATTGTCATGGTGATAGTGTTTTCGATTCGATTGCGGTGGATGATGGTGGTGTAGGGATCTTATATAGGATGCATAATATCTTCCACCAGATATAGGAGGAGAGCCTAGGTATGTTTAGGCGCGATGTGTGTTGGCCCACCTACATAGGGATCTATATAGCTTTACACATGAGGAACATGGTAGTGGTATTAGAGATATGAAATTGTTACATGTATGGTCATATGAGCATATTGCGAGTATTGAGGCCATTTGGTGGACTTAGTAGATTAGGTGAGGACAGACATATTTGCTAGGAGATGGTTAGGTGTATGTGGCATGAGGATGGATACATATACTTGTATAGAAATGATTAATCGCATGGGGCCAAAATATTTGATATGGAGGCCATAATAAGACTATGGAGAATGGCTAGAGGGATGCAATAGAGCTACAACAATCATATGATGGATGATGTAGTTCAAGGATCGGTTTTAGGGGTGACCAATTTTTGGGTGGTGAGCGGGTTTCACGACAGTTTTGAATGGCCCAGGATGTGCCCCCAAATCCATATGTATGGGTTAGATATATTAGGGCACTGAAGAGGGTTGGATCAAGACCAGGGCCAATAAGATAACAGCTAGTACCTCTCTGACCGAGAGACAAGGCCAATGTGGTCATAGAGGCAGATAGATGTGGATGACGTAGGGTGCATCGAGTCATACCACCGCATGGTAGTCCTCGCACCGGTGGGTATATTTGTTTTTGGTCTTTACGGAAGTGATGGGAGCACCTCTAGGAGGATGATTAGAGGGGAAATTACCTACCCCCAATGGTGTAGCGGTGGTGATAATAGATCGTGATTATTTATATAGTTATGTTGTACGATTTGTTACTTGCTTGTGTAATGGTCATTGTTATCTAATGTGTTGTTCTTATGGTTGTAGGTGATGTGTATTGGTCATTGATTATGGACACATATATCTACACATTGATGTGGAATGTGCCCACTAACATATTTTCATAGGTGGAGGCATGCTAGAGCATGTAGATGATATTGCAGGTGAACATGCCCATTTGTTTGAGCCATTGGCGATAGCAGTAATGACATGTACCATGTTGCTAAGTGATAGGTATGAGGCACGCAAGGAGAAATGATGAGATAGGGAGGAAGTGTGTGGTAGTCCTCTAACGTAAGATGTATTTGCATGTTTTGTCGAGTTATAGAGTCACTTCGTAGAGTAGTCAACAGAGGTGACACCACTGCGTAGGCATGTAGAGAGATATAGAGGTCAGGATTAGCAAAAGTGTAGATTTAGCGGAAAGGCTTCTAGTTCTAGATCTCTTGCAATTGCGAGATAGTGATAGTGATGATGATACATGATATGTATTGATGTACAGTATTTTCCCCGGTGATGGTATGTTTTGTAACTATGATTATGAAATATATATATAGATGGATTTATTGGCATATGAGCATTGTATTTGATATTTTATTAATGTGATGATGATGTATAATGCATTTGATGGTTGATGGTTGATGTGTTTGAATAGTTTTTGTATTTTTGAATTGATTTTTAATGCATATTTGTCAAGTAATGAGTAATGTGATGATGATATAGTGTATATGATGATAGATAATGTATGTAATATGATTGTGAAAAAGTGTATTATATGTATGAATAAAGTTGTGATTAATGATAAAGTAAAAATGAATAATGTGTAAAAGTTTGAGATGATTGTAATGGTGTAGTGAAACGCATGTTAGTATGATGAGGAAAGGGGGATATTTTGATGCCCCCAATCTATAGATGATGAGGTTCATTTAGGTAAGACCCCTCAGTAGTCAATAATGAACCATAAAGTAAGAGTGTGTCATTAGGAAATGATTCGATAATGTGCACTAGATGAATCAAGAAAATGTGTGAAGAGAGGTTCTTATTGTAACAGATCCGTCAAAAATCATTTAAGAACCGTAAGAACAAGAGTGTGTCATCATAGGGTAAGGTGGTAGAAATCACCTATCAAAGACCAAGCCGACATAAAGTGGTGGAAGCATTTGGAATAAAAAGTAGCATGAGTGTATGAGCTAGACTAAATGTCATGTGGAGTAGTGACAATGATGGGTGAAGTGATGGTGGGAAGCACAAATGTCAAGGGATGTGGAAGCCAATGTGTAGAATTAGGATGACATGGTGGATGATATGGTGTAGCAATGGATGGATGTGATAGAGAGTGCGCATGATTAATTACCCCTGGTGGTAGATGAACAATGACCTTAGAACTAGATGAAGGAAATAAATCAACCAAAGTAACAACATGCCTATAAGGGATTGGAGAGATATACTACTCACGTGAGTGAAAACCAAAGGAAATGAAGCCCTTATCTTCTAATTATCGTAAGCGATCATGAAGGGTGTAAAAATCATTGTCCCTATGGCCATTAATATGATGAAATTTGTAGTAATGTATATCAAGTTAGTGATACAAGAGATGTGGTGGATGGTGCTGGTTAGAAGGTAAGTGAATCAAGCACCTATCAATAAATACACATAGCACATCATGAGGTCTAGGGTGATGAGAGAAATGTAATAGTCCTCGCAAAAAAGGTGTAGAAGTTTGAGGTGTATCCTGATGTAGAGTAGGAGATGGTGGATGATTATGTGATGGAGTAGACTAAACTTATTTGTGAGGTGGAGGAGATGGAGACCATGTAGGACACTCAATAGATGAGAGTGGAGAATAATTAAATGATGTAGTAATAATATCAATAGGAGGATCTATAACATGTGTAGCAATGAGGTCTTGTTCAAGATAAATGAACCTATAACATAAAAGCATGAATGATTCACATGTGTCATATTGCAATCATTATTTTAAAAAAGGAATCAAACTGTGAAAGAAATTAAATTTCTTCTCTAAGTCAATATGATCAAAAGAGTATCTGGTTCATGCAAGCATTGAATCCTAATATGTAATCAATGATAGGTTATGTTTTTACCAGATGTAAGCTAGTTAGGTGATCATATGTGACTCTAGGGCCATTGTTGACTATGAATCGATGAAGAAAAGCTTCTTCCATCTCACAATAGGTACTAATAGATCCAAAGGGTAGATGTGTGTACCATTGGATAGCATCATCTATGAGACTATGGAAAAATGATTTAATTAATAGTCTATCATTATAATATGAAGCCAGATCCATACGATAGTGCTTGAGATATAAGTACGGATTTCTAGTACCATCGAAACATAAAAATGTAGGCATAACAAAATCTTTAAGAAAAGTTGACTTGTAATTTTTTGGGAATAATATTTCCATGTAATGAATTATTATCAATGGAAGCATAATAGGCCTTGCTTTCCAATGTAAGAGATTGGACCTGAGACTGTAAGTGACCAACATCATGCACAAGGGACAAGATATCTTGTGAAGGAATAGTAGAGGATTTTAATAATGTGTTAAGCGGTTGCAATTTTCCATTATGAGTAATCATAGGAATATCAAGAGGAGACATAGGAGATTCCGATACTAAGGGCACACTACATGTTTGTGCCGAAGAAGTAGTATATGGTGAAGGACATGGAACATCCATAGAAGTAATATGACTAGCATCAAAAACATCCCTTATTGATGTGATAGGAGGAAATGAAGTGATAGGAGGAGATGAACTAATAGACAGAGATGAGGTGATATGAGGAGATGATATAACATAAGGAGATGAATCATGCATGTTATTACTATACAATATCAAAATAACATGTTAATGGAGTGGGGGATTCACTCTCAATTGTATGTAGAGAAGTAGAATCATGACTATCAAGTGTTTCATCGAAATCAAACAAAGATTTAGATAGAAGGATATCATTAAGCATATCATCGACATAGAATGAAGGAGTAGGAGAACTAGTATGTGATGCATTATGAGAAGTATTTTCAGAAAAAGAGAAATGTGAGACACGGCTAGAGTATCATCGTTACTAGTATGAGAATCATCATGCACATGTTTATTATCATCAATACCAAGCATGAAACTAATAATAGTATCATCTAAGTTTTCATTAGAAATTTTAGAAAGAGGGGTATGGTTAATTGTATAATAGTGTGCATAATAAGTGAAGCTAACCGGATCCAAAATGATGTTGATAATAGAATTATCAAAGCTTATAGGCATATTTCATTCATTAAATAATATTTGTTGTTGAGTATGATCCAAAAGAGTAACATCACGATAAAGGGCAGTGATTTTAGCTATGATTGCTTCATTGTAGATGGGATTAATACTCATATGAGGCATGACTAGATAAGAAGGATAAGATCTATCCTTAGCCATTAGGGTTTTAATGGATCATAGGGAAAATAGTTCTAAGCTATGGGTTCACCAAAATGATTAAATAAAACATGATTTATTTTATATAAATCTAAATTTCTATAACTACTTGTAAGTGAAATACTTTGAAATATGAATGCTAAACAATTTATTTAATTTTATTAATGAAAGGAACTACGGGGATAAAGCACTTACCTTGATTTTTCCTACCTCGCAGTGACTGGGTGAGCAAAGTGTGATGCAAAAATAGAACATATCATTGCAACAAATCACATAAAACTCCAACATAGGTCGAACTAGCTAGACTAGGGAGTTTAGAGAGGGATGGGAGCACCTAGGGTGCCCTATTCTTAATTTTGGGTGCCTAGGTCTATAGAAAAGGTTGAAACCTAGGTTTAATATGGTCGAGGGCTTCACAATTATTTTCCTTTTGTCACATATATATCACACTTGGATCGCCGAGGTACTGTAAATCTACAATGAAGAAAGTGCCGACAAAACCATCAATTAGACATCAAATCCTAAAAATGAAATATGCAAAATAAGGGGTCATACTATCTCAGTTTGCCACTATGATGGACTTACAACTAATCGTTTCACTACGTATCTCAGACCCAATGTAGTTCTATGTGTTTATGTGTGCAATAGTGCTCCTAAGTCACCCTAGCACCAATTACGCCAAGATATTGAGAAATAGCTAGATAAAAATCTAAATGTGTGGATGGAATAGAATAAACTCCCCTTCTTATGCAATTTACATGTTGAATAATGGCCCAAATGTAGTCTCTTGCTCTATGTAGATAGAATTCACTTGATAATAATAGTTTTCCTATATAATGGTATGTATGTTGTGTTTATATAGGGATCTCTTGTTTGAATTTCAACACTAATTACCCAAAATGCCGACTAGTACCTCGAGAGATGAGAGGAAAAACTAAAAATACTGACCTCAAATGTCAAAAATCAAATCAAATACAAAGAGGACAGGGGCACCCAGGATGGACAAGAGCATCTAGCGCTAGTGTCTAGCCATGGTTGCTAGTGTTCAAAGACAAATGATGACATATGAGTGAGAACTGACAGAGAGGGATCATTGAGACCTTACGAGCTGTGTGTATGAATGAAAATTTTACAAGACAAACAACAATAAAGACCAATAAGAAAAATAGATGGACTGTGGAATGGGTCATCAATGAATACTTTTCTTACGCAAGATCCACATACAAAACAACATACTTGGCGGTATAATAACAGTATTAAGTGCATGATTTTGTGTCTACATCATCTTCAAATATTGTCATTGCAACACTTCATTGGCTCTAGAGGTTCCTTCAGTATCTCCAGAAATTTTCAACAATTATATGAGTGGATCTTTAAGCATATGTTTGGGAAACAATGAAAAATGATCATAAAAAATATGCTACAAGTATGAAATGCGCACTATGTAGCATGTAGAATGAGTAGTATGTAATGCTAGAATTATAGATAAATAAGAGTGTGACCTATCGAATTTGGTTCAGAATTCACAAGATAATATACAAAAATACTTGGTAGATTATGCATATAAGAGTTACAATTAAATAGCAGAGGTAGCTCCTATATCTAAGGAAAACCACCTCCACAAATTTCTCGCCCAACTCCTATATACGAGTATTGTTGTAACTTATAACAATACATATAACAAATATAATATTCTAACTTATGTAAATAACTCCTCAATGTAAATGCTAATTTCCTAACATTCCCCCCCTTAGTGTTTACATGATAAAACATATCTCATTCTTTGGATTTAGCATGCCACCTTTGTGTGCTCACGATCAACTCCTCTATCAGGCAAAGCATCGGGCTTGCACAAAACTCGCACATGTGCCGACACGTAAATTTCTTCCATTGATGGTTTTCTTAGGCTTCTACCAATAACCTTACCCAATTGGTTTTGCAAGTGTACCAATAACCTTTCACAATTGGTTTTACAGGTTTACCAAAAACCTTACAAAATTGGTTTTACATGTTCACCAAAACCTTAATAAATTGCTTTTATAGGTTCACCAAAAGCTTACACAATTGTTTTTCCTAGTTTACCAAAAACCTTCACATCATGATTGCTACAATACATTTTGATCAATATTCTACAATGTTTTAACAAAAGGGGATAAACAAGAAATACACACAAGTGAACAGGAATTTACATCATTTGTTCTTATTTTTCACGCCACACTGAAAAACACAAATGTCATCATACCAAAAGTGTGGCCCCGTCGTTGATGACTGATGAGAGGTTGTTGTCTGACCTCCTTCCTCCGTTGCCTCCGACCTCCAATAGAAAATTATCTAGTAGAGGAAATCTTCATCACTTTGATTTTCTGCATGAGCAGTATTTCCTTCCTCTTCATTCTCTCCTTCATCAACAACCATGGCATTGTCTTGTAGTTTCCCATCAAGTAAATCTTGTTCTCTTTTCCTACAATTTGTAGATATATGACCAATTTGTTTACAATAGTAGTAGGTAAGTTGTTTCTTTGTACCTTTCAAATTTGAACGTATTTTGATTTCTTAAAAAAAAATTCTTTCTTGTTTCTACCGTACATTGCATTTTCTTCTAGTTCAACAAGTAATAATTCTTTTTTCTTCTTCAAGTAAAGAAGAAATGAGATATTCTAAACTAGGATTAATTTTACTCAATGTAAAAACCATATTAGAATAACATGTTGGCATGTTATTCAATAAAATAGCCTTTGCATCATCATCAGGTACATCTATTTTAATTCCAGCTAACTGATTTGAGATGGATCGAAACTTACTAATGTGCTCTACCATGTTCTCACTTTCTTCCATTTTAAGACCAAATAATCTTTGCTTCAATGTTATTGTTGCACTTCCATCTTGTGAACCAAACAATTTGTTTAATGTATTCCAAATTGTATGAGAGGATTTTGACAAGTCTATATGATGCAAATAAGCATCAGATAGTCCCAATCCAATGATTGTTGTGGCTTTTCGGTCTTTTCTCTCCCATTTTGCTTCTTTGTCTACATCTACCGGTTTCTTTACTTTTCCGCCAACTATATCCCATGGGTCTTTATTAATAAGAAATAGTTGAGTTCATACTTTCCATGTGTGGAAGTCATTTCCATCAAATTTTGAATATGACTTAGCTTATCCATGACAAAAAAAATTAACTGAATTTTGACAATTTGACTATGAAGACTTTTAACGAATTTTGTGACTTTGACACATAAGAAATAAAATACTACATATGAATTTTGACTCAAAGTAGACACATGGAAGATGATTAAAAATGACAATACTAACTTTAAATATGACTCTTTGATACTTTTAATGACACTTGACAACAACAATGACAAAAGACTATTATTTTTTTAACACAATCATAAAGACATCTAAATTATACTCTTAACGACTCTCTAGTTACAAAACAAAAAATAACCATTAAACAATTGTATTACAAAAAGACTTAAAATTTGGCTGAGACCAAATTAAACTTATAAAATTGACTCTAAAATTGACTAAACACAAAGATCTACATAGTACCTAAAAACACGGGCTGGGCAGTTTGGAGATCATTCGTGTTCTTTAGAGTTGAAGTGCGGTGGTCAGTTGAAATCGTAGTGGAAGGTGGAGCTTGGAGAAGTGACTGTAGAGATGTCACTAGTCCACAATGGAGGTGTCTAAGTCATGGCAGTTGTTGACAATGTGACAGAGAGGACTCATGCAAAAATTGAGATCATATTGAACCACAAGAATTGGAGAATAAGGTAGTATTGAACCGATTTAAAATATAACATTGGAAATTGTGGAGTTTTCAATGTGAAGATCAACACTTATGTAGAAGTTTCCAGCAAAAAAACTTAGAACTACACAAAAAAATGCATAGTAACGATCACACTCATCCTGGAAAAATAGGCGTTGTAGTGTATGGATCTCTCTCAAAACAAAACACTTATTATATTAAATATTTGCAAAGCTTTTGCATATCATAGGGCAAATGAAGAATAATCATTTCCCTCCAGTATTTACCAAATCATATTAGCACAAACAAAAAACTCTCAACTTTAGGATTCATCGCTCGATACCAAATATCGAATTTGGTTCAAAATGCACAAGAGAATATACAAAAATACTTCATTGATTATGCATAGAAGAGTTACAATTATATAGGAGAGGTAGCTCCTATATCTAAGGAAAACCACCTCCACAAATTTCTCGCCTAACTCCTATATACGAGTATTGTTGTAACTTACAACAATACATATAACAAATACAATTTTCTAACTTACGTAAATAACTCCTCAATGTAAACGTTAATTTCTAACATGATCTATATGTGATTAACACTAGTACGATGTCCGAAATGAGTATTATGTGTAGATATGTAATGGTTGAGATGATTTATACTAAATGTATAATGTATGATGCAAGATGTGTGAAGAGACTCAATGTGTAGCACCTATTTGTAGTGTGTGAGGTTCATGTGTTGTATGCCCTCAACAATCAAGTGTGAACCGAAGCACAAAAATGTGTCATTGGGTAATGTGACGCTGAAGCATGTGATTATTATACCTATGTGAGGAGATTTATGTAAGATAATGCAAAGATGATGGACGCTCTAATACTAATATGAGATGGGGGATGTGTTGGATGTTACGACCCCAAGTGTACATGAACAAAAGAACTAACCAACGATAGTGAAGGACAAATGTCCTCGATCCGATGCATGTGGTGATGAAATTGTATGACTATACTCTAACGGTGGTGGTATAGTAGATAGACGATGTGTTGATGAATGAATGATATGTGTATGCAATGGATGAATATATGATAAATGTTGTGGCATAACAAAATGTATCGAAATGGAGATCTACGTGATGCTGAGTACGAAGGTGATAGACACCTGCATGGAATAAACTGAAGTGGTGATATATGTCAAGATGTAGTAATTATACTAGAAATGGGCCACTACCTATGTGTAGGAATAGTGGAGTGATGGGGTCATGTAGATAATGCATGAGTAGGTGAAATATGAGTAGATTGTGATTTTAGTAACATAGAATGTGATGTGTTAGAGGAGGTAGATGATGTGCTAACTAACTAATGTGCGAGGAGATGACTACCATGGAATAGATGGGGGATACCGTTAATAGAAATAACTTAGTTGTGAATAAATTTGAGTCACAAGTGATTCATAGAGATGATAGATTGAGATCAATGAATCCAATTGAGACCAAGAAACATGTTGCACCCATCAAATTTCTTTCCAATGAGGAAAGACACAAGCATAGTAAGAGGATCAACCATAATGTATAGTTTGACCACACCATATATTTTGTTCATGGGGTATGCAATTCATGATAGAGTGTAACCTATAGCTTTACGAAGTGAAATAGAACACGCACTAATGGGACATGATGGGTAAAACTTAGTATTATTGATGGGGGTGGAGCCAATAGATGCATTGATATTTAAATGATTAGATGTGAAATTTGCATGATAATCATGGTCAAAGAAATAGATGATTGGTGGCTAAGCGTCAATATTTGTAACTAAGAATTCAAGAGCCCCTGATGCGGGAGGAGGCACTACGTGATATGCATGATTAGCAGAAGAGTTAGATTTTTTTGTCACGTTGTTGGAATTATTTATTAAATATTTTAATTTTACCTTTATCATTGTTTGGTGCAGAGTCTATAGACTCTAGAAATGTAATTTTTTTGTTATCAATAAGATCTTGGATTATTGTGCAAAGTTTGAAACATCAATTCGCAGAATGTCCCACACATCTATGATAGTCGTATTGGAAGTTCTCATTGTAGTTCCTACCTTTTAGGTGTGATGTGTCTAACTCAAGTGGTGGAGGGAGTGTAATAATATTACTCTTGAGAAGTTGTTGCAATATAATATGTGGAGCCATACAAAATTTAGTAAGCATACATCAAGGTGGCTATGGTGAACTTCTTTAGTAGGAGTGACCGCGTTGATAGTGATTTTAGTGTTAGTTGTTTTATTTGGGGATGGTTTGAATGGTTTCTTGTTTTGAAAATGAGTGGAGGATGATGTTTGTTCATGATACTTAATATTTCCTATAGATAGGAGTTTGGTCTCACAAAGCTTAAGAGTATGACAAATCTGATCGAATGAAGGAGAGGTATCAAAGATAACACTCTCTTAGAGAGGTGGTAAGAGACTTTGAATAAAAATTCCTAAACATCAAGTCCACAAGAACATTGACATCTTATCTAGATTTTTCTTATACCTTAAAACATAGTTGGATAGGTGTTCTTTGGATCCCTTCTTAAGTTGTGTTAGTTGAGCATAAAAGATCTTAGAGACAATATTGATGGAGAAATGAG
Organism: Taxus wallichiana var. yunnanensis; assembly: GCA_018340775.1. Taxonomy (NCBI): domain Eukaryota; kingdom Viridiplantae; phylum Streptophyta; class Pinopsida; order Cupressales; family Taxaceae; genus Taxus; species Taxus wallichiana. Next base: position 849,845,310 of record CM031242.1, on the reverse strand, counting down.
TAAGAAATTCATTGGCTAGATGCATGAATGAAATTACCGAGTGAACGGTGTAGGTCGTAGAACCAATTCATCACATAATCATGGAAACTATGAGGAAATATTTTGGCCCAAAGAATATAATCATTAGCAAAATCAAGAAAAGTGACATACAATGCTCTAAGATGTTCCTACGGGTCACCATGCCCATTAAAAATGGGAAGCTTAGGAGTGAAAAAACTAGGAACAATCGGGAAAGAGGAGATGGTGGGTGTAAATGGAGTATGTAGTAACAAGGTAGATTTTAAATATGGAGATGCATGTGAAGTGGCTTGTTGCAACTTACGGATTTGAACTTGAAGATCTGATAAAGAGAAGTTAAATCTTGAGTATCAAAGGATGAAACATGTCGTATATGAGAAACTAAGGGTGGTGTAAAGTGATTGATATGAGTATTGACAAAAATGGGAATGGTAGAAATAGGAAGGGGATTAGAAGCGAGTGATTGGATGGTAATGAAGTTGATATGACCATAGAAGCGTTGAGCTCCTCCAAATTAGAAGCTTCCTCATGATAAACATGTAAAAGAAATTCTAGATCTTGGGGATGTTTATAAATGTTATCATTAATGGCCTTCAAGTGTGCTTCACTAAAATCATCATGAGAGTGGGCCATGGTGAAAGGAGAATAAACCCTAGGATGATAAGTAATGAATGAAGATCCTATAAGCATGGAGATCGGGTTCACCAAAATAATTATCTAAAATTTGAATATTTTAGAGTTAATATAAGAAGCACTAAAGTGCAATAGATGTCTAATATAAATTAGGAAAGTATCCCAAGCAACTAAGTAGGTGAAATACAAAACCGAATAATGCGCAAAGAAAGGTTGGAAAGAGCTTAGCTAATTTGACGGTTGTTTGGGACAAAGTGTCGCGAGAATGAACCAGGTGAACAGATTGCAGATACGACTACACAAAATCTCCATAAATTAAATAGCTGAAATATCTAGCTGTATTGGGGAACTTGGGAGAGGATCGGGATGCTTAGGGTGCCCTAGTTTGATTATACGTGCCCTAATATGTGAAGGAGGTCTAGAAGCCGAGTTGCGTAAGAATGCAAGGTGATGCGAAGATTTTTCTATTTGTCGCGTTAATATTCCCTGAGCTATGTCGTATTTTGTTGATAATACTTGATGAAGAAGAGACCCGTAAAAACCCCAAACCAAGCATCAAACCCTAAAAAATAAAAATGCAAATGAAGGGTGGAAATTCCTTGATGACCACAATAGTGGACTTACTAACTACGTGTTGCACTACATTTGGACCCAAATGTAGTTTTGAGTGTGTGTGTGAGAATTTTCCCTAGGTGCTCTTGTTCCAGTTGTACTTTGTGAAGTGGTGAGTTATAACTAGATGTAGAAATGTAGTAAATTGTGGATGGAATAGAATAAACCTCCCTCCTAGGATGTGTGATGTAGTTGAACTAACATTTTCCCTTGTGATGAAGCTAAATGGATGCAAATGGAGCCTTGGATGGATGCAACCTTAGGTGATGATAGTAGTGACTAGTGCTTGGTCCCTCATTATGGTCTCATAACTTTATATTTGTATGGTTTTCTTGATCTAATTTTGTAATTAACCTCAAAAAGGCCGATCAAAAAAATATTGAAATCTCAAACGGATAGAAAGTGCCCAAAAGATGGTAGTAAAGTAGGAAAAGGATCGAGGCACCTAAATGGGACCAGGTACATGGGGCACCCTAATCGAGATGGAAAATAATGCAGAATGACACAAATAGATCGAGGCAAGTATGTGTTGAAGATTGGGAATGAGGAAAGAAAGCAAAATAAAATAACCAAAGAACATCGGTTAATTATTACTTTGTTCACTCAAAAACCATATCAATATTAATATGATAACAAGACTTAATAATACCCAAAGTGTGTGATTTAGTGTCTATAATATGTATGTATGTATGTATGTATGTATGTAATGTTTATCATTACATATATAAAAAAAAATGTGTTGGACTATCTTGTTGTGGTCAATGTGATTTATGACTTTGTACATGCTTTTTTATGTTATAGAGTAATATTATTTTACAAAATAAGGTATTCCATTATATATAATTTAGGTCATGTGTATGATTGCATAAATTATTTTTCGAAGGAAACAAACCATGCGCATAAATCATTTACAAGAACCTTGAGGAAACAATTATCTTATTACATAAAGGCATATCCCAATGAATGTCTCCTTTCTCATCTGACACATATCACTAAATGGAGTGATATGGTTACCGTACGTACCCTAAATTGTAGGGTATTACACCTCTAGAACACAAGATTACACGTGCCCCAATGATGATACATGTCTCCTCACAAGGTGTTAGGGATCCAGAAAATCTCTCCAAGTATGCATTAACATCCTGCATGCCCCACTTAGCCCCTGTGTGCTTTGCTTTTTCCTTCCCCATCTTTTCATTTTCTTTTGGTCTTGATGACGAAACCGTTGCCCGCCGGGTGAGCGGTCTCATCACCGCCACCCAAGCAAGGTGGCGGTCTATAACCGTCTTGCACACATTTTCCGAACATTTCTTTTATCGCGACTCGCGTAAAAATTCAACATTTACCAGATTTTTCACGCCTTTGCTTGTATTTATGGTTCTCATTCCTTGAAATAGTGTTTTTGTATTGTTTATGGTTTAAGAGATCAAATTGGTTTTCACCTTTGGGTAAATGGGATTCTATAAATAGCTAGCTTGTGCTCAAACAAATGGCCCCTCAAATTGGCCCCTCAAATTTTCCTCTCAATTTCTCATTGCAATAGCTTAGTCTTTCAATTTTGCTTAGGATTCATAGTTTTATTTGTTACATGCATAGTTAGTATTGTTTTTGTTTGGAAACCACATATTCTTCTTGTGCAAGCACTATTATCTTTGTTTCATGTAATCACTTGGAGTAGGATAGTTTTATTTTCAGTAGGAAGCCATTAAAGTTGCAGGTTTTGTTCATCAAATAGGATAGTTTCAGGTTCTAAACATTTTATGTTGTATGACTCACAATAAATCCCGCTAGGAATTACATAAGCCAAGCTCTGTTCTCTTGCACTATCCCTCTCCTACTTGCATTGTATTCAGTCTGCATCCTAAACTACCACTGTCCCAATACCTACTTCTGTTGATGCTAACATCACACACTTTTTCTGGATTCGCGTGAGCACTAAGGAATGAGCCACACACCATCAAATTCGCCAATATTCTATAAAATCTAGGTTCAAGCTTTCAAAGTTCTAGTTAAAACGTATCAAAAAAGTAGTCAATCATTTCATTTCGTTAATCTCACTTTCAATATTGTTGGGGAAGCTGTTGGGATTGATAGTTTCTAAGAAACTATGATTCACTCCTCACTTCTGAGGTAGGATCGGGGGTCTTTCAAATAGATTAGATCAGTTATCTAGTTATTTAGAATAGATTTACAAACTGCACAGACAAGTAGCTATACTCGGTTACTTTGTTTGTTTTAATTGCGTTATTAGTTTAGTTGTCAATTTCTAGATATATTAGATAATTGCTCTTTTAAATTTTGTTCAATAGTTTATCAATAAAATCAGATTTAGGAATATACATAGATATATCTTACGTAGTTAATTTATTCTGTCATTAGTTAGACTTATATCATTTCCTTTTTGCATGACAATCACGGGACCTAGAGAGCCCAGAGAATACATGTTCGAGCCAATAGTGCCTCAGCCCAATCTCGTTACGGTAATAACTGATATAGATCATAATCTTAGAATCCAAGTCTTCCAAACAACAATAGACTTACAACAAATCAGTTCATAATTAAGAGGGTTAAACATTGAAGACGACCAAGCACACACATTTTGGTCAAACCAGCCAAACTACAGATTACCCTAGATAAATATCTACATGACTGTAGAAGGGCTTGAAAGAGAGAAAATATTTGGTTGTGACCCTTTGGTCCCACATCCAGATGTAGGAGACATTCTCACTGACATAGACACCAGCTTAAGAATTCAGGTTGCCAGAACACCTGTAAGGTACTCTGAGAAGATTACACAACTTGTAGTTCTAAATATAGAGGCTGAAAAGGCATATGACTACTAGATATTAGGGATTAGAGATTGATTCCTCATATGACCATTAAAGGTCCACAACAACCACGAATCTACGGTTGTGATCCACAAATCCCATAACCCAACGGATCCACGAGGTAATCTAACATTGATATTGGTTTACGCACACGCATTCGATCCACTCCACTTCCACCTATCATCATCACATAGTTATCCTCGTTAGATGTAGCTAACGAAGCTAAGGATTTTGGACTAGACCTGCAGAATCGCCCATAGAGTCCACTATATCCATCATCTATCCTATGACCCTATCCGGAGATATACACGAAACAATTCCAGGTTATTTTCCCGAATCCCACAACCTAAAGACCGAGATCATGCCGAGCTCAATATTGATTGGAGCCTCAAGCAGTCATCCTCGCTGACCGATCTATCACACCAGTTCAAGTTAGGAGGGCCTTCTTAGCCTTAGATTCATAGATTCCATTAGTGTGTGTTGAAGATATAAGATTTCCTAACTAGTTTACCTGTACCCCACGTGTATTCCATCCCCACCGGTTGTCTCAAACATGACCCGGGAGGTCGGGTGTAAGGAAGAGTTACTTATAGATTCCCATGCTCGCTTTTCATGTTTCCATCGTATAAAATTGGTGAACCCAACGTGAAAGACATATTTCTACTTGTTTGTCTCATTAGTATATTTTTCGTCTTGTCTACCTCGTTAACCTTCACATCAACTTCACCCACAAAATTGGTGAACCTGATGTGAAACAAACAACATTTTCATCTTTTCCACCTCATTATCCTTTTCGTGATCACCTTCACTAACAAAATTGGTGAACCTGGTGTAAGAGGAATAGTTGCTTCACTCTCGCCTTTTCCCTTTTAGTGTTTTGTCTTCTTTCATCCACCTTCGCTCATTCCCATTATCTTACGGGTATTCATATACCCCCGAATATGTCGATATTCAATGCATATGGTAGACCTCTCCTAGGTCTTGAAGAATACTACGATCAACCTGAATAGACGGCCATCACCCTCGCTCTCAAAATGAGGTGACAACTATTCAACTAACCAGTTTTCAGTACAAACTCCACCTCAAAGGACTAGATATAGTTCTTCTGTCCAAATGGGGGAGTTGGATCAGCTCACTCAAACGCCACAACCAGAGCCTTCAGGCTCGAACAACATGACACTCATAGGAGAATCTAGTTCATCTCCTCAGGTATTGCTTAGACCATAAATTAGTAGACAATTGGATCCATATTCATTTTTAGATGATGAACATTCAGTGCATTATACCAGGAATGAACAACGTTCTCAAAGTATGTACCCACCTATAGGAAGTTTACAAACACAACCCGAGGTCTCATTTCACAAAAACACCTCCATGCCGCTACCTCTAGGAAATGCCCTCGGTGAAACTTGGTAGGGCAACGCTGAGTTCATAGTGGGGTATCACATACCTATACAAACTCGAATATACAACAAACGCCACTAAGGAAAAATACCGTGACCTCACCAAATGAAGTCATTTCAAATTTAGTATAAAAAGTTCTAGGGTTAGAACTTGCTCAAGCAAATCACAATTCTCAATTCATATAGGCAGGAAATTCCAATCCTCCACATCATCCTAGCCAAGTATACCTCCTCACAGGAATAGGCACGTTGGGCATGCCTCCTCAGTATTCACAATAAACGCCAACTAGAACCACCATTTCTAACACTATTCCGATGGAGAATATGATACCTCCGGTCTAGTACAAAATAATCCATTCCTAGGCAATACTCCTTCATACTTAAACATGTATTCCAAATCACCACAAGGAGATATGTTCTCCTCTCGACATGTTTTCTCAACCATAGGGATTTCCTTATACCCCTACAAATGCATACGCTACGCCATATCAACAACCCATTCCACCTCCACCCCCTCAAAAGCACCATCAATGGTCAAAACCTATGCGATAGGGACTTATTCAAAATATTTGAAAGAGCCCTTAGACTTCACCATACAAAGCGTCATGCTTCCAAGACCGCTTCTCGATTTTCCCAAATACAAAGGGGAGGGAGACCCAAATGCACATATCAAGGCCTATGCCACAGCCATTCAAGAGCTGCTCCCTTGGGATGGGGTTGTTGCCAAAATATTCCCCAAAACCTTAGAGGGCATTGCCCTCGATTGGTATTATAGAATACCTGAAGCTTCCATCCATTCATTTAAACAACTCGTTTCAGAGTTCATTAAGGTGTTTGACATGAACAAACTATTGAGAACAAGAATCAGGGAATTCTTACACATTAAACAAGAACACAATGAATCTATTGCTCACTTCATCCAAAGATGGCGTACAGTCCTTTATTCTTCAGCAAGTGCTCCAAACATGGATCAGATGGAACTATGTGATTTATTCCTTCATTCTCTCAGTAGAGAGGTGAAGGAAGAAGTCCAAAAGTTCCCACTAAGGACTTACGATGAAGTACTTGAGAGCGCCCTCCGAATAGATCAAGCAAGCAATAGATAGCGGTCACAAGACGTATGGAACAAATGGGAGGTTAATCACCCCCAGCTAGAATACTACGACTTATCCTACTACCACAAATGTCAATCAAGGACCTAAAATCCTTAACAAAAATCACGGTGCAACAACAGATGGAGTAACTGACCAAGCTAAAAGGGAAAATGTTGTAAATACTCCACCAATGATTAACAATCAATGAAACAACAATTTTACCCCAACAATCAATACAAGTGGATTTTAATCATCCACAACAACAACAACGGTGGATCCAGACACAGGGTCCAAGCCAAAACTCAACTGGATATCAAAACCAAAACCAAAACCAAAAACAACAAATGCAAAACTTTAATCCTAATAGGCAACGGTTTGATCAGAGTTTTGGACCACAATATGCGCCAAACCAGCAACCTAGGAATTACAATCCTAACTCGTATTGTGGTTTCCACAAGATTCGAGGCCATGACACTAGAATGTGCCGTGATTACAATAAGTTCATGCAACGTCTGCCAAAAGAACAAAGACAACTTTTCATAGATATGTTCTTAGCAGATCCTGTATCACCTGCGCCAAATACTTTCATGAGAGCAAAGTGTCTCCTTAAAATGCTCCCCTCAAGATCTTCCACGATCCACTCCCAAATCACAATAACAAAAAATTAAATCCAAATGGGATGAACAAGGGCATAATGATAGGAAACAATGATCATGAAGCCTCGACTTCACTAAACTCACCAGTTGCACCACAATTAGGAAGTCAGCCACGACCCAAGATAGTTGGTTTAGTGGAGTTAGACACAAAACTACCCATGGACAACGTAACAAGGACATGAGAGTATTCCTCTCAGCCAAATCCAAGTTACTCGCTAGAGATTGATAACATCCAACAAATATTAGTAAAACCCGTAGTGTACCTATGATTTAATTAATGACCTAACAAAAACCTTCTCTCACATCTCCTTTTGGACTTCTTTGAAGAACTCTCCTACCCACATGTGGTTTCTCTTTTAGAGGCATTAGGTTTAGGTCATTTAATCAACATCACTCCACCTCCGAAACACGGGTAAACCATATAGACTTTGATATCCACCCTCCGAGGCAAATGGATAGGGATACCGAGTTTATATTCAAAATAAACAAAATGCCAATAGACGTTGAGATTGCATGCAAAGGTGATCTAGCCTTACATTTGCAAGTGTGGGTTTATAATAATTACATTAAACGCGCAATGGTTGATGATGGGGGGTAGCAGCTTAACATAGTCCCCTTCTCTTTCCTTCAAAAGCTAGGGTATGGAGAAACAAATTGTTCCACGGCTTGGAATACACTAAGAGGCTATGATAGCCTTAAGGCCACTTCAATTGGAACTATAATACTACCAGTCACCTTAGGACCCAAAAGAATCCCGATCGAGTTTTATATTATAGATCGGGAAACCAACTATAATATGATCCTCGCTTCGACCGTGGATACACCGTATGAAGGCAATCCCTTCTACGTTATTTCAAGAAGTAAGGTTCTTGCACTTAGGAAAGATATTCATAGCCAAAGGTGATCCAAAACCATTTGATATACACCTAGCTAACTTAAAGAAAAGATCGGGTGTTCACTCTGAGTTTGAACTCCCAACAAACCAACTTAATAAACCAACCGATGTGAAACCGGAAGAAAAGTTGGTACCTACAACAGAACTAGAAACTATGAGCCTAATCAAGAATATCCCAGCCCTCAAGGATGAGGCTAACATTGTCGAAACAATATCATTAGGAACTACTACAAAGATTGTCGAATTGCTAGAACAAGATCTACCAATTTTCCTACCATTTGATTCTGTAGGCATGGGATATACCCTAGGTGTTGGTTCTCTTCCAGCAGAGGATCTCTGCATGGTAGAAGTAACCGAAACCGAAAAATTTGATGTAGCAAATGTCCCAACGTCCATCTTCCCAACTAAATATTGGACTCTCCATTTCGATGGAGCTAGATGTCGTTATGGGGCTGGGGTAGGTGTGATCTTTACTTCACCCGAAGGAAAGATCTTACCATTCGCCTTTAAATTAAACTTTGAATGTACAAATAATGGCGCTGAGTACGAAGCCCTCCTCCTTGGTCTCATCATAGCTAAGAGGTTCAGGGTTGACAACATCAGAGTATTAGGAGACTCGCAATTAGTAGAAAACCAAGTCTCTGAGGTGTATGAGACCAGAGCTGAACACTTACTGACTCTACAAAACAGCAAAGTATTAAATTTGAGCAAAGAATTTGACTTCATATCCATTGAAGCAATCCCGCGAGAACAAAATCTTCTTGCAGATTCGATAGCAACCTCAAAGATCACGCTTCACTCCAAACAGTGAGTTGGAGGATACCCGTTTCACAGTATCCCTTCATACTGAACCATTAGTAAAGAAAATGTCAAATCCTCTCTTAACGAACATAGCTAAGAACAACTCTACTATCTTAGATCACGTTGATAGTGATAGAGCCACTCTTGATTACTTAAATGCCTATGCAATGTTACATCTCACCCATCACGTGGTAGATTTGTCCTTAATCCCACATTCATCTTCCTACTTCGGGAATCCCATGATAGAGCTTCCCCCACAAAAGGAACTCGGCATATACATGGTAGAGAATGGAGAAGATATGGAACTACCTCCAACTCCACCTGAGTTTGAACAAGGTAACGCTTCTTTAATCAAAGAAACGATCAATATTAACATCGGAATGGAGGAAGAACCAAAGATCTTGAAACTAGGATCTTCATTAACTCCAAACGAAATAGAAATACACACTCAAATCCTCAAAGAACATCGAAGGATTTTGCATTTAATTATAAAGAAATGACAGTGGTTGCACCACACATCACATGAAGATATAACCTCATCACCAAATTAGATGCAAAGCCAATTAAACAAAAATCAAGACCAATGAAACCCAAGGTAGCTCCCATGGTTAAGGAAGAGGTAATGAAACTCCTCCAAGTAGGATTCATCAAACCGGTTGATTAGTCTCAATGGGTATCTAATATTGTTCCCATTCTCAAAAAGAAAGGGAAGATACGCATCTGCATAGATTTCTGAGACATTAACAAGGCGTACCCTAAGGATGACTTCATGTTACCATCCATAGACATCATCATTGATGCAACAGTTGGATTTGAACTTTTGTCTCTCATGGATGGATTCTCGGGATACAATCGAATCGAATATCCGAACAAGACCAAGCCAAAACCATGTTTATAACTCCTTGGGGAACTTATTGCTACGTTGTTATGCCATTCGGTCTCAAGAACGCTGGCACTACATACCAGCGGGCAATGACATATATATTTCATGATCTTATTCACAAAATCCTGGAATTCTCGTATAGAGAAGCACGTCTCTCCCAACTAGAAAGCCTAGATGAGGCTAGGTTAGATGTTGAAGCAGTGGCATAGAGTCTATGCTTTGACCGGATGTGCCGGCAGTATAACGAAAAGGTCTATGAATGAGATATATATGAAGGAGATCTAGTTCTAAGACTAGATAGCCGGATTGATAAAAAGACCGGTGAAGGAAGGAAATTTTGGCCCAAATGGTTAGCCCGTGCTCGAGTCACAAAATACTATAGAAATGGTGCATATCTCTTATGTACATTGGAAGGTGAGGAATTTGGTGAAACAGTCAATTCCCTACACCGAAATGATTATATGCATAAGTAACCAACACTATCTCGTATAATTATATCTATATTGCATCTTCATGTAGTTAGGTTCATTTTTTCCACTTGTTTCATACAATTTTGTGATCAAGGAACTTATTCTCCAAGCAATTCATTACAAACTTCTGATGGTATTGGCATTAGCTTTCCAAATCATACTTCTCCATTTTATAAACATCATCACCTGCTTCAGAATCATTTCATTCAAATAAAGATAGATATGACAAAATCTTAATGGTAACCATACCAAGGTCGCATACTTGTTCTCGGTTTTGGTTTCTTCCTAGGATAGGTGTCTTGCCTATGGTTTGTTCTCTAGAAGCTTCATAGTGTCACATCTATCCCATACGTATATCTCTTTGGAAATAAGAACGTATCGACATTTTTGCTCAAATATATAATTCAAACATAGATCAAACAGAAAAATTTATTTTTACACATTTCCTTGCCCTACCAACCTTTGGTGATGAGCTTGTGTCTCTTACTAGTGACATAGGGTTGGGAAAGGATGGGAATGCCCTTACTCGCCTATACCTTGTCCATGGTGATAAGCCCACACTTCTTACTAGTAGCATGGGGCAAGGTGTAGGGGTCCTCTTGACAAATAAATGTTGAAGGTCATAAGCAAACAATTCAAATGAACCTTTGAAATCTTGAGTCAAAAACAAATGAATCAGATGTCCAAAATTCCAAGAGAGTTCAAAACCCCGAAAACCAGATTTTGTCTACCATGTGGCCATCTACGGATCTAAGTCTAGATAAACCACAAAGCAAGTAGCATTCTAAACTATGGAGTCACTTGAGTAGAGTAGGTTTGTAGTGTCCTAATTTGGTTCCATCAAATCTTTGTCTATCACTCATCACTACTATTCAACAAATTTCATAGCTTGTGCCCTTTCTAGCTCTCGGTGATGAGCACTGCGTCGACACTAAAATTTTCCTCCGTAATTTCTATTTCATTAATGTATGTATTAGGAATAGGATGTTGTTAAGTGTAATTAGTAGTAGCGTCTGATAGAAGATAACGGCACCGTCAGTACGGTGCCGCCAATAATGTAGAGTATGGTAACAGTCAAAGTATAATAGGAATGTTGTAAAAAGTAAATATTTGTCGTAAGTGGTCCGGTAATGTTAAAATGTCAAAGTTGGGATAAGTAGAGAAGTAGGGTCTACATGATTAGGAATTAGAAATATTATATTGGTAATAAGGACAAGGAGTGAGGTCATAAATATTTTGTGTATTTTATTTGTAAAAAGTCTAAAAATGTGGAACCCATGTGAAATGATAAGGTTTATCTTATCTTAAAAGATAAGCTTACATGTACAGATAAGAGTTAAGGTATGGAATATGATTCGTCAGAGTGGATTTCTTATCCTATCTTAGAGATAAGATGGATAAGCCTGGAAGTTCTATAAATAAAGAGGCCACCCCCCTCATTTAGCATAGAAAGAAGTAGTGAGAAATATTGTATGAAGTGTGTAAAGGAAGCCATCAGTTTAAAGGTGTGTTGAAGAAGCCATTAAGAGGTGTAATTGTAAAGTTTCTTCCATAGTATTGGTGGAAGGAAAGTGAAGTCAATAACACTTGAAGTACCTCATGGGTGAGATTGTAACAATTTCATGTTAATATTATAATTTACTTTGATATTTCAGATTTGTCATCATTCCGTCTTATCATAGTCGATGGTATTCTTGTGTTACGTTTGTTGCTTTGTTTCCAGATTACATCCACCAAACTAAAGGCTGTGCATTAGTAAATAATCATAGCATGAGGAGTTCCTGGTGAAGAATTATCATAGTGCCGGATTGGTGATGACATTTTGGTTCCGTTGCCGGGACCATTCCTCGTTGGTGGATTGTCTGGAGAGATATTCCCACTTAGTCAAAAATCAATTGGAGGGTAACCTTGTTTTTACTGTGCATAGTAGTTACCATGGTAAAGTCATTTTTGCCGTGAATAGTAGTTACCATGGTAAAGTCATTTTTGCTGTGAATAGTATTTACCACAAGTAAAGTCACTTTTACCATGAATAGTAGTTACCATGCAAGTAACTTCACTTTTACTTGTGAATAGAGTTTACCACATGAAAGTCGAGTTTTACCGCAGATAAGTCAAGTTTTACCATAGTTTACCATGGTCATTTCTATTTTCTATTATAGTGATTTTAATTATTGGTGCACATAAGTCTTGTTGATTGTACTTTTGGGTTGGTATTTCACTGTGGTTACTTTTGAAAATGGGGAAGATTCCTATTTTTTCAGCCCAATCTAATGAAGATGCTTCCTATTTCATTCAAGAGTTTAAACGATCTTGTATTTGTAATGGCCTTATAAGAAGGGAACAATGGACTGAATTTTTTCCTACCTTTTTGGATGGTTCAGCCCTTAGGTGGTTTGAAACACTAGGTGATAATGTGAAAAACTCATGGGATTTATTAACTGAAAGTTTTCTTGAAGAATTTGGTGAACAACAGAGATATGCAGATCTCATGATCGATATCACAAAGCTAACCCAAGGAGAGAAGGAGAAGATAAGGGATTATCATGCTCGTGTTCTAGAGCTAAGGAGAAAGCTCGACGCCCAGATCCGGAAGGAAGGATTAGCGGATGGGTTGATGAATGGCGTGGATAATCTCCTATGTAAGCACTTCATTCTTGGGATGAAGCCAGAGATCAGACAACGAGTGAAGTATGACCGCCCAGCTACCATTGAACAAGCAAAGGAGATTGTAAGAAGGAAAGAAGAAAGCATGGAAGAGGAGCCCAAAGAAATTGTTGCTAAAGTAGAACCTACACCAGCACCTTTGCTCCAGAATCCACAACCACTCTCGGTGAGCACAAATCTTTCTCCTAGTACATCTACTGAGTATGAAGATCTGCTCAAAAAGATGGGTCAGTTAACTATTAATCTTCTTCAAGGAAAAGAATTTAGTTCTCAGGGAGGAGATAGAGGTCCAAAAAGAAATATTTCTGAAGTTGTATGTTATGGTTGTTATAAAAAGGGTCATTATAAGTATAATTGTCCAGATAGAGCTTCTACATCTAGTAAAGGAGATAATGATAAAGGAAAAGCACCTATGAATTCTTTTGATGTAGTAGATAAGAGCAGAAATAATGAAGTAGATGTGTTTGTAACAAAAAGAAAGAAAGAAAAAGATAATCAAGATGGAAATGATCCTAAGAAGATGAAAGGAGAAACTAGTAAGAAACATAGGAGAAGAAAGTTGGGTGTGCAAGATTTTCTAATTTCACAAGGGCAAGGACCATACTCCATCTCGGAAGATCTGTCCAAAAGGCCTGCAAATATTACATATGGTCAACTCTTGGCTATGTCTTCTGAGAAGAGGTGGGAGCTGCGAAGTGGACTCAGTGCTTGACGAAGGAAGGAGGTTGAGGTCCCTGTTTTGGAGGCAGAGGCGGATCCCTATGCTCCACAAGCTGAGGTATTATGTAATGGTATTTCAATTCATGATGTCTTAGTTGATGGAGGTGTTGCGAGTTAATGTAATGATGGAGTCAGTAATGAATATGTTGGGTTTAAAAATCAGTCGCCCTTCAACACTTATGTTAAGGTCATTAAATAAAGGAAAAACTAAACCAGAAGGTGTAGTTTCAAATGTGGCAATATCTGTTATGGGTGTTGTATGTGTGGTAGACTTTCAAGTGATGAAAAATGGTACTATTGCATACCCAATGTTGCTGGGAAGACCATGGCTAAGGAGAGTTCATTAAAGAAACTATTGGAATGAAGGCTTCATGACACTTGGACGTGGTAGAGAGAGGGTGAAGATAAACGTGATCCCTCGACATCATAAGGCAGAACCTGTGGATTCAAGTGATGAAACTGATGATTGGACATCCTCTGATTACTCTAGTACTAGTGAAGTGGACACTGAAGATGAAGAAAGTGAGGTTGATGTTTCAGTCATGGATATCCTTCCAGTCACACCGACTCATGAACCCATAAAATTATCTAAAGAAGAAGTTGATGATCGTCTCCAACAAATAAAGATTGGTGATGTTGTGATGGAGAGTGAGAAGAAATCCTACCTCCAACTCTTTCGAAGGTACATACACATATTCACTTTTGATTACAAGGAACTCCATCAAGTAAGTTGGGTAGAACATTCTATTGAGCTAGTAGATGGTGTTAAGCCTATAAAACAAATGCCATATAGAATGAATCCTAATTTTTCCAATACCGTAAAAGAAGAAATAGATAAGTTGCTTGATGCATGATTCATATTTCTTTGTGGAGAATTCGAATGGGTTTCTCCGTTGTGATCTCAATAAAAAGAATGGGAAGCTACGCATTTGTGTTGATTACAGGAAGCTCAATAAGGCAACAAAGAAGGATCATTACCCTTTTCCATTCTCGAGATCAGATCTTGGGCGAAGTAGGCGGCGGGAGTGTTATAGTTTCTTTGATGGATATAGCGGATACAACCAAGTCCGTATAGCGGAGAAAGATCAGTGAAGACCACATTCACCACTCCTTGGGAACGTTTGCTTATAGAGTTATGCCTTTTGGGTTGTGTAATGCTCCAACAACATTCCAGTGTTTGATGAATAGGGTGTTCGAACCCTACATTGGGACCTTCATCGAGTATTTCGGATGATTTTTGCATCTATGGGAGCAAGTTGGACCACCTCGCACTTTTGAGATGGAGACATCATTTCAAAGGTTAGATGAAGCACAAGCCTCACTAAACCCTACAAAGTGTGTCTTTGGATGTTCTAAAGGTGTTTTGTAAGGGCATGTTGTATCAGAGATGGTATTAGTAATCGATCCTTATAAAGTTTCAAAATCAAAGATTTACCATTTCCTATGAATAGAAGAAATTTAAGGCACATGAAGCTTTTGGACAAGCTGAAGGAAGCCCCGGTGTCTTCACTGTTTTAAAGAATCAGATTGGAGCAAGCCATTCATTGTATACTTCGATGCCTCGGATGTAGCACTAGGAAGTACTTTGAGCCAAAAGGATGAAAATGGGAATGAACATCCAATTTACTTTGGGAGCGCAGACAAATGAGCAAAGTGCTGAGGTAAATTATACTGTAAATGAAAAAGAGGCTCTACTATCATTTTTGTTGTAAAGAAGTTTAGAAATTACTTGTTAGGGCAGAAATTTATAGTTGTAACAGATCATCAGGCTCTAAAATATATTGTCAATAAGCCTAACCCATCAGGGAGGATAGCAAGATGGATAATTTTGCTACAAGAATTTGAATTTGATATTATAGATAGGCCAGGAAAGAAGCATGTCAATGTAGATGCACTCTCTCGAGCCTATGATGGTTTAGGATCATCTTATGATGATGATGATTTCCCGATGCAACATTGTTATCCCTTAACACAATCCCTAGTGAATACATAGATATTTGGAATTATCTAAATGAATTCAAGTTTCCTGATGGTGCCAATGTAAAGACTAAGAGAAAGATTACTCAAGCCAGTCGTCCATATTCTATTCTGTATGGAGTATTATTTCGAATAGGACCTGATGGATAGTACAAGAGGGCAGTTGGACGTGATCAAGGGAAGGAACTGCTAGAATAATTCCACAATGGTACATGTGGAGGGCACTTCTCTGGACAACTTACAGCAAGAAGGATCTTGGATGCAGGTTATCACTAGCCCACTCTTTTTAAAGATTGTTATAATTATTGTAAGGCATGTGATATTTGTCAAACACATGGTAACCGTAAGACTTCATCACTCCATTATGTCTTATTCTTCCACTTGGTCCCTTTGAAAAGTGGGAATAGACATTGTAGGTCCACTTCCAACTACCTCACACCAAAATAAGTATATTGTAGTTTCCATATATTATTTAACCAAGTGGGTTGAAGCTAGGCCATTGAAAACGACTTCCATGGATGAGGTGGTAAGGTTCATATGTGAACACATTGTCACCGTGATTTGGTTGTCCATTAGAAATTGTAACAGATCAAGGAAGCCACTTCATTAATGAGGTAGTAGAATCCCTAGTCAATAAATTTTCTATTAAGCACAGGAAGGCAACAACATACAAGCCAAGCACAAATGGATAGGTGGAACGAACAAATTTTGTGTTGTGTCAAATTCTAGCAAAAGATGCAGCCTTGTAGGTACATAAGTGGGATAAAAGGATTCATGCAACATTGTGGGCATATAGGGCAACATCAAAGTCAGCAACATGATACTCCCCATTTCAGTTGGCCTATGGCATTGATCCAATTCTTCCTATTGAGTTTGATATTCCCACTATGAGAGTTATGAAAAATGAAAGGATGGATGAAAGTGATTCAGTAAAAGAAAGGTTGGTACATCTTCATTTGCTAGAGGAAATGAGGGAAATAGAAAAGGATACAAGCCATAAGAAGAAAATGAAGCAGAAGGAATACTTTGATCAAAAGATCCATTGGTCTCCATTTCATGTGAATGACTTGGTTCTAGTATATGATTCCAAATACAAAAAAAGAAGACAGAGAAAATTTCTTCCAAAATGGATGGGGCCCTATAAAATAGCAGTTGTGCATGAAAATGGTATGCATGTAGAACTGGAGGAATTGGATGGCACTCCCATTACGAAATGGGTCAACCACGACAAGTTGAAGATTTTCCAAGCACCAGAATAGTCTACTCCGAGGACGGAGTAGAAGCTAGGAAGGGGGAAGATGTCGACACTAAAATTTTCCTCCGTAATTTCTATTTCATTAATGTATGTATTAGGAATAGGATGTTGTTAAGTGTAATTAGTAGTAGCGTCTGATAGAAGATAACGGCACCGTCAAGATCGGTGCCGCCAATAATGTAGAGTATGGTAATCAGTCAAAGTACAATAGGAATGTTGTAAAAAGTAAATATTTGTTGTAAGTGGTCCAGTAATGTTAAAATGTCAAAGTTGGGATAAGTAGAGAAGTAGGGTCTACATGATTAGGAATTAGAAATATTATATTGGTAATAAGGACAAAGAGTGAGGTCATAAATATTTTGTGTATTTTATTTGTAAAAAGTCTAAAAATGTGGAACCCATGTGAAATGATAAGGTTTATCTTATCTTAAAAGATAAGCTTACATGTACAGATAAGAGTTAAGGTATGGAATATGATTCGTCGGAGTGGATTTCTTATCCTATCTTAGAGATAAGATGGATAAGCCTGGAAGTTCTATAAATAAAGAGGCCACCCCCCTCATTTAGCATAGAAAGAAGTAGTGAGAAATATTGTATGAAGTGTGTAAAGGAAGCCATTAGTTTAAAGGTGTGTTGAAGAAGCCATTAAGAGGTGTAATTGTAAAGTTTCTTCCATAGTATTGGTGGAAGGAAAGTGAAGTGAATAACACTGAATTACCTCATGGGTGAGATTGTAACAATTTCATGTTAATATTATAATTTACTTTGATATTTCATATTTGTCATCATTTTGTCTTATCATAGTCGATGGTATTCTTGTGTTACATTTGTTGCTTTGTTTCCAGATTACATCCACCAAACTAAAGGTTGTGCATTAGTAAATAATCATAGCATGAGGATTTCCCGGTGAAGAATTATCATAGTGCCGGATTGGTGATGACAAGCCCTCGCATCTTACTAGTTGCGTGGAGTTAGGAGTGTGGAAAGTTCATCTACTCATCATATCGGTTTATCATCACATTTTGTCAAAACAAGTATGAAGTACCGAAAAATTACTTATAGAAACCAAAGTTCAAGGTCATATTGTGTCTACATTATCATACATCAGCATCACGAAATACAAAAAGAAAGAAGGCATTTGTATCATTTGTCCTCCATTGCATACATTCTGAAAAACATATAAAAACAACATTATAGTTTACATGCGGAAACAAATCACAAGAACATAGATACCAAGGGTCTGATCCAAAAAGAATATATATATATATATATATATATATTATAATCAAGTTTCCTATACAATGCCATCATGCACTAAGCATGGTCAAAATGCTCAAAGAGCCCGGGAAATACAAAATACATCATACAAACAATCTATGAGAGCCAGGTGGCCTCTCAACCCCTATGAGATCCCTCTGAAGGTGCACGCCCATGTCTAAGACTCCAGCTACGCCAAAGACTCTGAGTGCACGGAGGGCTCACGATCCCAAGGAGTAGCTATGGCCTTGCCATGAGAGTGACTCCTCATTAGGCACTCTGTTGTCCTATATCCGCCAACTCGGTGCGGAGGGTAGTCACCATCCTGACCACATGCCAGACAGGGGAAAAAATGTTGATATTCCTAATAGCTACTAAAGGCTCCTGCGTCACGGATAGCTCCGCATGGGTCTTCTCCATGGGGATCATCAGGGTATCAGTGCATACCCAGCGAATCAGGTCTCACCACTCATCAACAGTCTCTGCAAGCAAAGGAGAAAAATGAATTAGAAATACTCAAAAGATAGAAACAAAAGTAAAAAAAAGGAGAGATAGCAACTAAGGCAATCCTAAACAACCATTAAAGAGAAGGATGATAACTCACTCAGATCTCCAGGCCTCCAAGAGGGATCCCTAGGGTCAAGCACTGTCGAGATGCCACCGCTGACTAATGTACTCCTCCCGTGGCTAGAGCGACATAGCATCCCACTATGGACTCATCCTCTCCACCCAAGCCCTGAGAAAGTGGCTCCTCTAAAGCTAGCATCACCCTCTCCACACTCTACTCCGCCCTCTCCACCTGTAAGATATCCTGAGTATCATGCCACTCAGGATCATTATCCTCCTCTCCACCCGACTCACTGACCTCAGCCTCAGTCTCCTCCTCCGTCTCTCCCCTATGAACTCCTCAGACTTAGAGTCTATATCAATGGGGTTGTCACTATTATGGGCGAGACCGCGGCAATCTGAAGTAAGGGTGCCGAGGAGCACCGGCTCTCCCTCGAGCATGTACTACCCTCCTAGCTGCAATGGGGACACCAGGAGTAACAACGGTCCAACCCTGGCCTCTAGGACCTCCCCTGGCCTCCCGAACTGATCTATATACTGGCACCACTGGGGGAAGCATACCCACGTAAGGAAGGCCAAACTGTTGAGGCACTCGACCAAAAGGATGTATCTCCACCCTCCCCATCCTGTCCACAAGTTGCCCTGTGGTGGAGCAAGAGATCAAAGTAAGAGCCTCCTCACCCCATAACCCTACCATGGCCTGATAGGGTGTGGCCTCCATGTCATCAGTGGTCAAGGAGGTGACTGGCTAGTGAGGTGCTCTGAGCACCGACATGTTTGTCCATCTGGCTGCCCTCATAGCTCTGGGATCTGCCACCTCTACACCTCTCCCATAGGGGATGAAATGCTCGTAGACCCAGCTCATAACTAGGGTCGGATGGCTCAATGACTGCCCCTATAAACAAACCACCTGTATAGATCATGATAAGTGGTCCCAAGAATGTCGGCTCCCCAGGCGTAAATCTAGCCATGTCCCTCAATCTGTGCAATGATGGGGGACCAAAGAATAAAGTAAGGTGTCTCCTCCCTTGTCCCCGATCAATCTCAAGGCAAGGATCCCCATAATGGCCTAACGAATCAAGGGGATAGGCAGGCTAGGAATAGATCGGACCCTCACCCCCTTCTTGAACTAGTGGAGATAATTGTGTCTCCCATATATGAGGCCCACTATGCTATCTGAGCCCGTGACCTTGTTGTCTCAAGTGTGAGTCATCTCCGATGATCGGGACCCCCAAGATGTGGTAAACATCCTCCAAAGTGATGGTCCACTCACCCCTGACTCCTGGAAATTAGAAAGTGTTCCGATCAGCATCCCAATATGAAAACAAGTCACAAAGTATGTGACTAGAAGGTGCAACATGCGGGACCCGTGATATGCACAATATACCAGCCCTCTGAAGAGTGTCCTGCTCATCCTGAGAAAGGGCATCCAATACTGCTGGAAGCCAATCACACTCTCTCTCTCGGCTCCATCGGATATACTCCTCCTTCACCTGCATACACCCAAAAACACACAAAAAGGAGTAAGTTAGTATTCAAAACGACATTAGAAAAATCATGAAAGCAGGTAAGAATGCTAGAAACATAAAAATGAATTCAAATAAGTATTGTTTAGGCATTCTGTGAAGAACCGCCGCCCTGAGTAGGGCAGCGGTTCTGTAATCACCGCCTTAAAGGTGGTGGTCTTGTAACCGCCACCCTGATCAAGGCGGCGGTCATGTAACCGCCGCCCTACTCAGGGTGGCGGTCGTGTCCCAAAATTCCACGTGGGTCATGTGCCCTAAAAATGCCTAAAAACGCAAAAACACGACCATTTTGACCAAAACAAAGCCTACCCATTAGGCGTCCCCCCTAAGTGACCCTACTAAAACTGACATTTTCAAAAATAATCCCCCCATAATAAAGATTTCATCATTTTAACATTTTGGGGACAAAATGGTAAATTGAGAAAAACTAACCTGTGATCTCGCGGGTTGGTGTTTCGCTCGTGGAGGCATGATCACAATCTCGTCTTGAACATTTTGACTATACTCTCATCAGAAACCGTCACCGTGGGTCCTAGAGCTCAAAATCAATCAAATCGACATGCGCAAATGAATAGGAAAATGGGCCCACTTTTACATATATAATATCCTGACTTGTTTTGAATGCCCCTTTTCGCAGGTTTGGAGCGCCGACGGAGGTAAGTTCTTATCCCCGCACAAATGGTACGTCCTCATTTCATATTATTTTAGTATTTATTTTTTGATTTATTTTGTCTATCTGCACTTGAGTCCTCTTTTCATTTTGCAGGTAGCAGGAATTTTGGATGGCGTCATTTCGACACATGGGTGTATCAGGTATAATTTCTTACTTCCCATTTCAAGACCACCCTACTCGGACCCACCATTTTACGCCTCTTCATGGCTAAAACGCTTCTCCAAGGGGGAAATATGTACATACCAAAAATTATAGGGTACTACACCACCAGAACAATGTTACACATGCCCCAATGATGATACAGGTCTCCTCACAAGGTGTTCGGGATCCGAGAAAAGCTCTCCAAGTATGCGTTAACATCCCGCATGCCCCCTTAGCCCCTGTGTGCTTTACTTTTTCCTTCCCCCTCTTTTCCTTTGCTTTTCGGTCTTTAGTGATGAAACCGCCACCTGCTCGCCGGGCGGCGGTCTCGTGACCGCCGCCTGCCAGGCGGTGGTCCCGTAACCGCCACCCTACTCACGGCAAAGCATTCCCGCATTCATTTTCAGAACATTTCTTTTATCATGACTCGCATAAAAATTCAACGTTTACCAGCTTTTTTCACCACCTTTGCTTGTATTTATGATTTTGGTTCCCTAGAATAGTGTTTTTGCATTGTTTATGGTTTAAGAGATCAAATTGGTTTTCACCTTTGGGTAAATGGGATTCTATAAATAGCTAGCTTGTGCTCAAGCAAATGGCCCCTCAAATTTTCCTCTCAATTTCTCATTGCAATAGCTTAGTCTTTCAATTTTGCTTAGGATTCATAGTTTTATTTGTTGCATGCATAGTTAGTATTGTTTTGTTGTTTAGAAGCCACATATTCTTCTTGTGCAAGCGCTGTTACTATTTCATGTAATCACTTAGAGTAGGATAGTTTTATTTTTAGTAGGAAGCCATTAAAGTTGTAGGTTTTGTTCATCAAACAGGATAGTTTCAGGTTCTGAACATTTTATGTTGTATGACTCGCAATAAATCCCACTAGGAATTACATAAGCCAAGCTTTGTTCTCTTGCGCTATCCCTCTCCTACTTGCATTGTATTCAGTCTGCATCCTAAACTGCCACTATCCCAATACCTACTGTTGATGCTAACATCACACGCTTTTTTGGATTCACGTGAGCACGAAGGAATGAGGAGATCACACTGAGGGGACAAAGCCACACACCATCAAATTCACCACTGTTCTACAAAATCCAAGTTCAAGCTTTCAAAGTTCTAGTTAAAATATATCAAATAGAGTAGTCAATCATTTCATTTCAGTTAATCTCACTTTCGATATTGTTGGGGAAGCTGTGGGGATTGATAGTTTCTGAGAAACTATGATTCACTCCTCACTTCTGAGGTAGGATCGAGGTCTTTCAAATAGATTAGATCGGTTATTTGGTTATTTAGAATAGATTTACAAACTACACAGACAAGTAGCTATACTCGGTTACTTTGTTTGTTTTAATTGCGTTATTAGTTTAGTTGTCAATTTATAGATATATTAGATAATTTCTCTTTTAAATTTTGTTCTAAAGTAGTTTATCAATAAAATCATATTTAGGAATATACATAGATATATCTTATGTAGTTAATTTATTCTATCATTAGTTAGATTTATATCATTTCCTTTTTGCATGACAATCACGGGACCTAGAGAGCCCAGAGAATACGTGTTCGAGCCAATAGTGCTTTCACCCAATCTTGTTACGGTGATAACTTATATAGATCATAATATTAGAATCCAAGTCTTCCAAACAACAAATGAGACTTGCAACAAATTAGTTCACAGTTAAGAGGGTTAAACATTGAAGATGACCAAGCACACACGTTTTGGTCAAACCGGCCAAACTACAGATTACCCTAGATAAATATCCGCATGACTATAGAATGGCTTGAAATAGATAAACGTTCGGTTGTGACCCTTTGGTCCCATAGCTATATGCAGGAGACATTCTCACTAACATAGACACCGGCTTAAGAATTCAGGTTGCCATAACGCTTGTAAGGTACTCTGAGAAGATTGCACAACTTGTAGTTCTAAATATAGAGGCTGAAAAGGCATACGACTACTGGATAGTAGGGATTAGAGATTGATTCCTCATATGACCATTGAAGGTCTACAACAACCACAAATCTACGGTTGTGATCCAAAAATCCCACAACCCAACGGATCCACGAGGCAATCTGACATTGATATTGGTTTACACACATCAGTATTCAGATCCACTCCACTTCCACCTATCATCATCACACAGTTATCCTTGTTAGACGTAGCAGCTAACAAAGCTAAGGATTTATGGACTAGACCAGGAGAATCGCTTTGTAGAGTCCACTATATCCATCATCTACCCAATGACCCTATCTAGAGATATACACGAAACAATTCAAAAGTTATTTTCCCGTATCCCACAACCTATAGACCTGGATTACGCCGAGCTAGATATTGATTAGAGCCTTAGAAAGTCATCTCGCCGACCGATCTATCACGCTAGTTCAGTTAGGAGGGCCTTCTTTGCCTTAGATTCATAGATTCTAGTAGTGCGTGTCGAAGATATAAGATTGCCTAACTAGTTTACCTATACCCCACGTGTATTCCATCCCCACCACTGCTCTCGGCACGACCTCGGGAGGTTGGGCGCAAGGAAGAGTTACTTATAGATTCCCATGCTCACTTGTCACTTTTCCATCATACAGTTACTCCTGCCATCTACATTGAAATCCAATGGCGGAGTTAGTTGAATTTTATTCCCTTAATTTCATACACATATGGCATGTTTTGTTAAATTTTAATTTACCTTTTACCATTTTCATGTGTTTTCTTGGAGGTATTTTTTTCTACCTACTGTTGTTGCATATTGGACATATGTAGCTCGTTGCATGCAATAGAGAGATGGCGGCGTTTTAAATTTATCCATCTTCACCATTGTTACAAATCGGGTAACATGCTTTTAATGGCATGTATTTCTTGTAGTGTAAATTTATGTAATTCTTGATTCCCGCCATTGATGATAAGGGGCTATTTATCTGCGAATAGTTTTGAAACCGCATTTTAAGTAATTGCACAATAATTTCATTTTTGAATATATGTGATGAACAAAAATGTGCATGTTTTATGGTATTTCTACTTTCAAGCAGTTAGGCAACCGACATCTCCTTGATAACTCAACCTATACCTTCTAAGAAATGTTTATTGATGAAGTGGTTCAATTTGTAAAAATAAATTACAAATCGAAGCATCGAAGTAGGTGAACTCATAATACAATTTCCCATGCCCATTTCAAGGCTGATTTCATCATCATAATCATCTTGTATCTATGATTCATAATTTTTATTCTTTGTGCATATGTGGGTGATTTTTATTTAATTGATCCAAATGATTCGAGGGGGTGAAAGGAGAGAGGATATCATGTGTAGGAGATGTTTGTAAATAATAAGAAACCTAAGTAGGTGATTTTATTCCAATCCTACTAATAGTGATCCATCTTGATTGTTCTTGTCTTCTCTTATGACTCAAAAGAGTCCCTTCCGTCATCTTATGTTCTATTTTTTGGGGTTCTAATGTCTACCATTTTTAAATTTCTTTAAGTCTAGGTTACCATGATACTAGTATTGGTACCAAAGAGTAGAAACATATTTTTTAGGAACACTTGATGTAAATTCGCATTAAAAACCTTTACAAAATATATTAAAGAAGGATGTGTATACATATAAGAAAAAATCATACATGCTTTATGCATAAAGGTTTAAAATTACTCGAAATCATTATATTACTCTATGTGATGATTGGAGGAAGAAGAAAAAGAATCAAATCAAGTTGACACTCTATTTGTTGCAACGTGTGTGCACTTGTTGGGTATTTGTAGCCACTTTGTTGAGAGCCTTTAATTAGTGTAGCAGCACTAGTGATCTTTGAGGTATTTGCAATGAGAGAACCAAGGTACGCAATAGGAATAAAATGATATTTTTTTAATCATTTTGTAATGTGATTATTTTTGGGTTGAGACGGGGTGGGCTATGCTAGGGGTTAAGGGTGGCCTAGTGGATTTACTAAAAGTATTATTCAAAATTCATATGCATAAGAGACTATGAATTATGGGGGGAAACAAACTCCTCCAAATAATTCTAAGTCCAAAAATTTTTGTTTCCCACTTTAAACAATTAAAAATATACAGTGGCCCTAGATGAATGTTACATTATTATAGTTGAGTGAGAACTGATATTTGTAATTATAACCCAAACGTGTTTAAGGTCCATATTGTGTTAATGATAAAGTGGAGCATAGATATTAGATATTATTTTTTGAATAGAAAGTGGAAATATCTAATCCATAGAATAAATGTGGGACAATAGTTGATTTTTGAATGTAAAATCTATTGGATTTTCTATATTTTAAATTTTGTCTCTTTTAATTTTATATTATACATGTGTATAATGGGAGTGAGATTTTAAACGATAAAGTGGAGCATATATAACGGTGTTTTTACATAGAACAATTTGAGCCATAGAATAGGTGTGGGACATGCAAGTGTTTACTTCCCACCTTTTAATTTCTAAATTTCAATTCATGTCTTCATCTTGTTTAATAAATTTATTAATGTCCAAACAAAAACCTTGATAATATAAAAATAAAATAAATAAATAGCAAAGCTTGTATTGTAGCTAAAATCTACTTGTCACTCATATGACCAACAACTAGAGGGGCCCAATCATCAATGTTTTTGGTGTAGTGTATGCTCTCTTACAATTAATCAAGCTTAAAACAGAAAAGTGGGATACAAAGTGCTAGAAAAACAAGCATTGTGGTTGGGTTTTGAACATGGAACTTATTGGATTTTCACCAATTTTTAATTTGGCCTCTTTTAGCATAAATTGCACTCATGTGAATAATGCGAGTGAGATCAAGACGATAAAGTGGACAAAAGATATAATATAGTATTTGGGTAAGAACAATATGAGTTGTGAAATAGGTGAGAATGTATAGGGTTCTAATTCCCACATTTTTATTTCTAACTTTTTATTCATTTCCTTGTCTCATAATCTAATAAAATAAATGTCATTCAATCAAAAACCTTGAAGTCATATAAAATTAAAATATTAAATAATATTAAAGCTTCATTGGAAAATAAAATCCACCTATCACTCATATGACCATCCGTTAGAGGGGCTCGATTATCAATTATTGTTCCCACACAGCTTGTTTTTCAGAAATTTTTAATGTTTTTGCATTGAAACAATAAAATAGAGCACAAAGAGTAGATATTATTTATGTAGGAACAATATGATCCGTGAAATAGGTGTGGGAGGTGTAAAGTTTTTGATAGAATGACGTTTATTTTGATACCTCAAAGACTTGTTTTCTAGTGTTACAAAAATAAATCTCATTTGTGACATGTCGATTCTTGATGATAAGGCACTATGCAATGTATTTCACAGAATAATAATTGTTTACATAGCATTCTAGCTCTTCAAACTAGACCCTCTCCAAGTTACAATATCTTTTAGATTCACATTCATGTACCTCAAGGTCTAACAACAATAACATTGGTTTGTCTATTTTGATGACCAATATGTCATTTAATTTCATAACAATGTCTCCCGCTTCATCTTTCTACTACGATTTTTGATTGCACACTTTCCCCTCTACTATAAAATTTATTTTCCTATTGATCAATCAACTAGTTCTTGTTATCATCGTATTCCATTATCGACTAATGTTTTTTTCTATTTTATTATTCATGATGCAGTGGATAAGAAACGTCGAACCCCACAAGCATGACACATACTTATCTTCACTTTTTAATTATTTCATTTCCATTAAACCTCTTTCTTGTTGGTGACGTGTGATAGCCGGATCTAGGCCGACCAACTTCCTTTTACGTGTTCATAATCTACATATCATCCCACTAGCACAATAAGAAAGTGATTACTATAGTTACCCTTCCTTGGGGGACTAATAGTAAATTATTAAAGAAAATACAATAAAATTTATAAAATAAATGAATGCACTTCATATAGTATGTTGTGTATGGTTGGTTTGGTCAAAGGCCAAGAGGGCCACTTGAATGCGTAATTACTTTTGGTGAGTAGTGGAAACTCTACCCAAATCTAGGGAATTTTATTGGTAATTGTATTGGTGGCCCATGCGAACGCCATGTAGCATATCTAGAAAAATGACAAAGAATCATGATGTTAGGTAAAATAAAATCCCTTAACAACTCAAATACCTCCTCCACCATATATGGTCCTCTTCTTTATATAGTAAGTAACATATGAACTACATCTCATTTGTGTGAACTGGTCCAAGTAGAAAGCGGGTGTGGACTACGTGAATGACATATATGACAAAATTTGTTAACCTTGATATCAATAGTTCATATCACAAGTTTAATCCAACCACACTCCATCCCATTTCTGATGCATTCAAAATAGTTAAACAATACCAACATGTAAAGAATAGACCAGTCATAAATATGCACACAGATTGCACTTGGTGAGGAGCTAATCTAGTTGTTGATGAGAAAGGTTGCATTGTAGCCATTGATTTGTTGGAAGTGGGTGATGTACTTCTTTTGCGTTGAGTTTGTTGAGGGAAGATGACATGTGAAATGTGGACGGGATAGCGGTGCTCAAATACTTGGTCGAACCAATGAGTACCTCTATATCCCTGCTGAACTTGGGCCTCCATAGGTGGCGGAACCTAAGAAAATGGAGGTTGCAGACATATTTCTCCATGCAATGTTTAATAGATCTATTAATAATGGGTGACGAGGCTGCAGGTAATTAATGGCTCTACACTGGGTGGTCATTCCAATAATGACATCCATTATTATTTCATGAAATGATCTATTTGAAGTGGTGAATAGGCAGATAAAAGGGGCATGAAATTTTGTATTATGTTTATATACGGATGCCCTTTTATAATTTTTTTCTCATGAAATGATTTTTTTCCCAAACCAAATCACTCTGAGGTAACAATTTTTAAGGATTTGACGGTTAATGAACTATGGTAGTTGCAAATATCGATCAATGAAATTGCTAATCATATCTTTGCTTTGTGTGTTATTCAATCATTCCTAGAGTGCGTGTCGGTTATGTGGTCACGTGAATAGATGGCATTTCATTGTGCTTCATAGTTGGGGTTGTCTTAGAGCCAAAGTAACTAGCTACAATTTTAGAATGGAGAGGTTATGTTGTGCATGGCATAAATTAAATTTTTCCTTTATTTGTGTCATTTTCTTTGAGACATTTTATCAAACAACTACTATGCAATTTGATATACACTATCCTAAATTGATGCTTTTGAAGCCAAAAGATTGGTTTTTTGTATAATGTATCTTGTTTTATATGTTGGTAATTTTTTCAAAAGTTTGTATGCAATCTAATTTAGAATAGTATTTGAATTGTTGCATTTGATGATTTGGAGAAAAATATTCTTGAAATACTTGATTTTTGTATAATTCACTTGGTGAGTTGTAGGAAAAGCTTTTGGCAAAGCGTGATTTTACAAATATTGACATTTCATATCACGTTGCATGATACATAGGTGATTTTTTGTTTCATCTAACATTTTATGAAATTGTAAGTTATGCACTCTAAACTAGGAGGAAAAGCATTGAGCTTGTATAATATATTGTTATTTGTGTGTTCCTTGAAACAATAAACGGTTTATATGTGCAATCTAATATTGATTAATTTTGTTTAAGACATTTTTTCAAACAGTTTGTGTATAATGCAGTATAATTTTTTTGTTTCTTTGAGATGTTTTGTTAAACAATCTGTGGAATCTAATAAACTCTTTTGGTTTCATGGGCATGAATAAAATTGATTGTGATATTGATTTTATTATAGGTTGATTGTTTATTTTGAGACATTTTGTCAAACAACTTGTCTGCAACCTCATTCAAGATTTTAGGCTAGTTGTTTTCTTGGCAAGTTAAAATTCTTAAAACGGATGGATATTAAGATATTATGGAGATGATGATGAGGTTGCATTTTGTTTCGATTGTGTACATTGTTTGGTGATGATATATGTCAAATTGGTGTGTGTTTTTAATGAAGTAGGTAGTCCAATTCTTGAGGAGGTGGTGAATTAGTTCTTATGACTTTAAAAAAATTCAGAGGATTGTGTGTTTTTAGGCACTAGATTTTCTAGTGTTTCCCACTATTTAGTTTTAGTCATCCACAACATTAAGCTCGCGGGAATTTAGGATTTGAGCAACAAAGAATGTATCTACAACTGCAACCACAACTTAAGGTGCATATAGTAGTTTTGTTTGGTGATAAAAATGTGAGGCATGGGCAGTGTTAGGTTGACTTGGGCAACATCTTCAAGACTGAAACATTTTGAAAATATTAGAGGTGTTCTCCATTATGGACTGATTAATGTATCGTGACCGTTGCTACTATAAATTATAGGCAGAGCTTGGAATTTACCTGGCTTCTCCCACCTAAAAATACACAAGTGACAAATTAAATATGCTAAATATTTCCATTTTTCATTATCATGTGTATAAATGAGCTTGTTAATGAGATGAGTAACCAAGGGTCGTATTTTCCCTATTATAATAATAAAGGTAAAGGAATTATATGAAATTCAAGTAACCATTGCCCCCATTCTTAGATGCATAAATGTATGTTATGCAACTGTGTATAATTTCGAAACATTCTATACAACTAGCAATTACAATGGATAAAACACCAAACAACTTGTAGCTCCTTAAAGTTTGGATCTACTAATAGTTCTCACTAAGATCACTTGATGAATTTGCAACAAAATCCCGCATCTTATGTAGCCAACAAATCACATCAGACCATATATTGAAATCATAATATCATATTGATATTCTCAATTTTGTCATCTATTGCAGCTTAGTGTATTTTTGGTAACGTTTAAACGCCTAATGTTGGTATAATTCAAAACTATATACAACCTAGTTGTTGCAAATATAATATGAGATTTGGTTCTTATAACATCATCTATGTGCCAACAAGTTGTACGTACATAGTTTCATTGAGGAATTCTGGTGAGTATTTTTTTCCTAATTCGTGTGGTTTTGTGGCATTCTTGGTCTATGAAACGTGAATCTTATGATTTTTTTGGAAACTTTAACTGTGAAATAAGACAGAACCCTAAATCTATTACATCGAAGCTTTTACCTTTTGTATGCAATTCTTCACTTTTGTATGCTAAATAGTTTGCTAAAACCAGTTTGCTCTTCTTATCGTGTTGAGCCATATTTTTCCATAAACAAATTTGTTCACATTATAGTTTCTTTCCAACACTTCTACAACTTCTAATTTTTCCATTAGAGCCCTCCACTATTTTTTTCATGTGCTAAATCCCTTTCGGTGTCGTTATTGCACTACTCACACGATTGCTAGTCTATAGGCCTCTTTATCTCAAAAGGAGAAATATTAATTACTGATAATAACCAAACTCAACATAAAGACATGTTTCTTAAGTAATTGTATTTTCTCTTCGTGAAACTTCAAATATATCTACCCAAGTCATATATAAGATAAAATCAACACCTAAATATTTTTACAAATAGTCATAAATATAGGGTCTATTATCTAATCACAAGCACATTTAAGTGTCGATTCTAGTTTTAGTTAATTATTAGTCTAATATCACTTTCCTCATAAGCACTCATATTTACCTAGAAAAGAACATGTTACTCATATTACCACATTCAATAGATTCTTCCACTTCGGTCATACAACATTTTCACTTTGATTATACCTTTCCATGACATTGTTACATTTAAGTTACTTGTAAATACTACATGTTTCCATACAACGATTGCATCATATGCTTACACGGGAACATGACTTATTACGATAATTAATTTCACGATGGTATTTTACTACATGACACTTAACCTTAATTTCATTTATTTTATCTTAAACATAATTTTTTATCTATGTTCTTATGATACATGTATTTTTTATCTATGTTCTTATGATACATGTATATGAGGATCAAGTGATGGACATATATTCTACTTATCTTTAACTCAACAATCGGACACATAGGAAATTCTCTATTATTTTGTTCTCATATGTGTAGAAATTGTAGTGTTGAATTGAAGAAATTTACAACACACAAAAGTGGTTACCATCACGGGATATAATTAAATTTAATACATATTACAATTGGTTAGATTTCATAAGGGTAGGTGTATACATTCCAACTACTTTTTCTCGTGTTTTAAAATTCCATTGATTTCTAAATAAATGGACATATTCACTTCCTAGTTTAATCTATATATTCGGAGGGACATTTATGGTTGATAAACATGAATGTTAAAAAATTTTTTTAATCTTTATTGTGTTTGAGTGCGGAAATCAAATGAACTCTCTTTTTGGATTTCACATCACCATTAATTTTATAGTGGACTCTAAAGTCGACCATGAAATAAAATTAATTTTATGCCCACTAAATAAATTTTGGGCCCACTTACCTTTTGAAAATACAAACAAATACAAATGTAATTCTATTTCTTCTGCTACAAATGTAATTTTACTTTGAACTTGAATAATTACATAAGGATAAAAATACAAATTTTAAATAATTACATTGAAAAAAAAACAAACACAAATGTAATGTATTACATAAGAAAATATATATATATATATATATATATATATATATATATATAAACTATAATATT
Source organism: Taxus wallichiana var. yunnanensis (assembly GCA_018340775.1). Lineage (NCBI taxonomy): Eukaryota > Viridiplantae > Streptophyta > Pinopsida > Cupressales > Taxaceae > Taxus > Taxus wallichiana. Next base: position 849,813,675 of record CM031242.1, on the reverse strand, counting down.
ATAAAGCATAATATATTTATTATAATAATTAATATTATTAGAATAAAATTTAATATAATAAACTGTATGCAAAAAAAATATCACGGTAAATGAAGGATAAACAATAAACCATGCAAACCTTCTAGTAACCTTCCAATGCAAACCTCAGTAAGGTTGTAGAGACTTTGTCTTTGGAACCTTGCAAATGAATGTGGGTGCTCTTGAATGTTCTCCAAATTTGAGTGCAAATGTTATTGTTGTCGTCAAATCACTGCACCCTCTGAATGGCCAGAATGTGAACAGGATGTTCGGTGTGATTGAGACACATGGGATCACCTCTCAAGTTGTGGGACTTGGGCTCAAGGTGAACCTCTAGAGAAGGTCGGCTTCCTCTTCCTAAACTAAGTGTTGTACTACTCCTAGTGCAATAAAATGGTTATCTAGACCTATGCTAACATTTCATGGGTTTTAGGGAAAGAGATTTACAAGAACTTAAACTATACTAGGGATGGTGATGCACCAAATAAAGGGTATTGTCAAACTCAAGAAGGGTTAATTCAAAGAGGGTGTATGCACCACAAACCAACTTCACCTTCTACAAATTGGAGAGGATGTAGGATATCACAAACTAAGAAGCATATGTTCTTGTTGTTAAACTCAGATTATGAATAGATAGATCAAGTTCAATCGGAAACACAATCAATCACTGCGATAATGTAAAATAGACACATGGCAAACATCCATTTCATTCATAAGGGTCAATGATAATATGGCTTGCATAACAGAAGGAAGATAACTTTTCACAACTGATATTCACACAATTATACCACTTTCTAATAGAATGAAATAAAATACTCACGAGTTAAAGACAAGCCAACCACTTATACTAAGGAATTATGCATTCACAAAGCATAAACGTATCAACCATTAACACAATAACTCAGCTTTCCACGGTAAAATATCACTCTGAATGTAATTAAAAGGTTTCGAATATTCAAAAGCACTCTTCTAAGCTTGAAGATTAACTTCTCCCAAAAAAATGATCTCCTTAAAAACTTAATGTACTTCTCTATTTATAAGTTCCTTACGTTGAGCCATTACACTTGTGTCTTTAACTAACAATTTACTAAAAATAGAAATGTCATTAAACTCAAGGGAACATGCTACCATAAAAATAGCAAAGTTTTTGCAAGAATTTGACCGATCAACCCTGCAACACTTGGCCAACACGGACTTGCGGCACAGATATGTGGTATAATCCATGCGAGGACACTCATTTTTGAGAGGCATGAATACAGATATCTATTCCTCAAGGTGTATTCTCAAAGGTGAAAAGGATTGATTGTCAGATCAAGCCATATGGAGCCACCTGAGAATTATTAAAAAGGGGATTTCTTGCATGAAAAAATAAAAGAATGATTAAAAAGACTGTCAAAAGTTATGACATGGTGCCCCAATCATATCTGATGAAAGTAGGAAATGTGAATGGCTCACAACTTTTCCACCTAGAAAAATAGAGAGGAATATTCTCTTGAAGATTTAGACTTTTGGGGGAAATTTGGGATGAGTGAGCGAGTGAAATTGTATAAATGCAATGAGAATACTCTTGCATAAAGGGGGTTAATTTTTTTGAGAAAGTTTGAGAAAAACCATTTTCCCGAGAGACCGTCTAGGAAACCTATTTATTTCCCGTGTTTGTAGATTTAATCATGTCAAGATGGTTGCAAGTGTACAGCCATTGACAAGCTTTGAGATTGTTGAAGAAACTTTCCCCTGCTGATGAATCTAGTGAACCTTGAATGAATTTGTGTTGATCATGAGCATAATTGTGTTTACTTTTTTTTTTTTTTAAATCAAATAGTTTTTCATGTTCCTGTTGCAATCTTATGTTAAAATCCCTCTGAATCACACAAGATCTTATCCACGTGGTAGTATTGTGGCATTTGCAATTTCATTATGAGGAGAGCTTTCATCTTGTAATGAAATAAACAATTTAAAATCACTTTACTTTCACTGTGTTGACAAAGATTGTTTGTTAGCCTATGAGTGTATCTTAGGCATGACTAATCAGGGATTTCCAACGTTTAATTGAGTCTTTAACATGAGCCTTTGTGTTGAATTATTGAAGATTGTATGAAATCGTGCATCTCTGGGCCTCCATTGATACACACCTTCTGGTTGAAGGAATATTTTGGCTATTTTGAAGCATTTTGTCTATGAGTGTTCCAATATTTGTAAAGGCTCTCAAATATTTGGTATAATCAACTTTATCTTGCTTAACTTCCCACCAAAAACTTCTCAAATGATGAATCCTACATGAACTACCCTTGTTTGTACTATGTATCCACAAATGAACAAATTCCATTGCCAAAGTATGCAGAAACAATCAGGTTTCAATTATTGTCTTTAGTAACTGAACCTTGTCTAGAAAATATCTCTGTATTATCTAGAATGACAACTCGTGAGAGTTAGGTTGTGTTGTATTGATTATATTTTCTCAAGTTTTTCCTCAAAGTTGTGTAAAGAAGAATCTATTGATATCCTTCATCAATATAGGTTACAAGCGGGTCCTCTCACCTTCGTTGAAGGCATGACCTAAAGTAGTGAGGATAGATCAAATCCTTTAATACGATGCTATCCATTTCTCTAACACTTGAGTGACAAAGAGTCAGTTGAATCCCTCCCGACTACAAAATAACCTATATTATGATTTTTCTATCTCAAAGCATCTGTTGAATTTGTGATGCTTCTCACCACCTAAGGGAGAATCAATTTGGGTACCAACGGGTTCCGTGGGAGACAACTACTTAAGGGGTTCACATAGGAGATCCCATTGTGATGGAATAACAAGTGCCTCCCACATTGAGATGTTGACATTGGTCTTCTTAATTTTCTCTACAATGTTGAATGAAAGACCCACACCCATTTCGCATGTGCGGCATGTTATTTTATTTCTTTTCGTGACATTGTTTGGATGAGAATTTTTGGTAGGATAAAAACATCCTTTTTTGGTGAATTTATCAAGCACCTCAAGAATCTTTGACATGTATTCCATTCCATTCTACGATTCCCACGGTTCCTTTCTTCTTTCTCAAGGGGATTTTCATCCTTCACTCCAATCTCCTTTCCTTTATCCATGACATTTCTCATACCGAGAGGAATATGCAAACCGAGCTTCCAACACTCACTTCTTTGTGCCGCGTATTATCAGCAATGCTCATTTGAGGTCCTGTTAGAGCTGCAAAATACTTGATTGAGTGCGTAAAAATCCTCTTCTTCAAAAAACATAAGGTTTGCATCAGGTGCGCTTTTGAACTTCTTCCACACCATGATTTGATTCTTCAATAAGTGGTTTTTGCTGACTAGAAGCACCTTAAATCATGTAGTCTTGAAGATGCATTTCCATTTCACAACCAAGTTGATTTTATAGTAGATTGCATGGGAAACACCACTCTGTTTCTTACACCATGTTGTTTTACATAGGAACTAAGGATTGACTTTAACTAGGGGTAATAATTACTTGTGGAGGGGAAATTATTTCCAATGGGAGAGGAGCAATTTGAGCCTTCCATTTATTACTCTATTGGTTTTGTGTTTATTTTGATTAGGCTCATGATTTTTCCATGGTTGATACCCCTGATTAGAAGATTTCCCTTGATTCTGATAACTCTTCTAAGATTGGGCTTGTTGTTTCTCTAGGGATATAAATTTGTTTTTGAAATTTCTAATCAGAGCCTTCATTTCCTCATCTTCCTTTTATTGTGCGGGGTTTTGTGATGTGGAAGCAATAGGTTGCGGGTTTGGTTGGGGAATAGGAGAAATGGAAGGTTGCATGGCTTGTGGAAATTTAGGGGATAATGGCATAGGTGGCATGGGAGCTAATTTTCCAGCTTGAATTAAACAATTTTCAGCCCTAATGGCCAATGCATAAGCCGTGGGTAAGGTTATCCCTCCCATTGATTGTATCATAACAACAATATCAGAGTTAAGAGCTTTTAGAAAGTAAAGAAAGTCACCTTCTGCCATGGGTTTCACAAGAACTAGAATTTTGTCTCAGGTTCTCTATAATCTGAAGTTAAAATTTATCATTTGTTCATTAGGTGATCTCTTGATTGTATTCAACTGCTCCAAGAGAGACAAGTTATCATCTCTCTCTCCAAATTGATTGTATAGATGTTTACAACTCATTCCAATTCCTAATCGAGCCTACTATTAAACTCATAAACCATTAGAGATCCTTTTCTTTAAGTGATGAAGCCATAAGTTAAAGTATCACATCCATTTTAGTAATTTCATGAATAACACGGACATTTGCAATATCATGAATGCAATCAATAGCTGGAGTAGTGTGATTTTCTCCAATGAGGTATGGAATATTCTTCAACGCCACAACAGGAATATGATTTTGGGTATTCAAGGCAAGTGGAATGTTTCTGTAAAGTTTACAAATGGATTTTGAGGTGGCGGCTGTTGATGAGCCATTCGATAGGTTTGACAACTCTAATAGACTTCTGCAATAAGGGTCTACCAAGTGGAGGTGTGGAGAGAGTTTTGTTTAGTGGAGATGGATATCTCGAATCTCTTTTCCTCCCCTCTATCTTCCTAGAGATGACTGCAAGTACTCAAATATGCCTTCTTCTCTTGTTCTAGACTGTGAGTGTATCCTTCTCATAAATCAGGGACACTTAAAGCACCAGTTCTATTAGAACCAGTTGATTGTTTGAATGCGGTTGTTAGATTTGTTAAAACAGAGCCTCCAAAATCTAGAGCTTCACCAAGATACACATCAAAACTTTATAAAACTAGAAATATTAATTTCAAAGTCCCACCAAGTGTGCCAAAACTATTGGAGCTCAAATGTGCACCCATCCCAATTTACAAGAATTTGGGGTTTGAGACAACATGGGACTATCTCCAAGTTATGGGAATCAGGCTGAGACAGGACCTATGGAGAAGTTAGCTTCCTCTATTTATTTACTTCTAATGCTAAACTATTCCTAGGAATTGAAATGTAACTTTCTAGGTCTATCTCAGCTTTCCACCTTGGGATCAAAGTGAGAAGGAGATGCATAAGATAGAAATCCTAATCTTTAGAGGCAATAGCACCAAAAATAAGGGGATGAATACTTAAGAAAAGAGAGAATATGGAATAATGATGCCTTTGCACTCCCAAATTATCCAACATTAAAACTAGGCATCACTTTACAATATATAGAAAAATGAAAGGAGGAGAGAAGAAAGAGAGGGAAATTTTGAATTCTCTTTCCACTAGCCGACCAACTTCATTTAATTTCTCTGCATTCTTTGAAAAAGGGTTCGAACAACTCTACAAATATAATTCCATGTGTCATGCCCTGTAGGAAAAGGAATGAGTTCCCATAATGCATTAAATGTGGATGGTTGAGACAAGCTGCAATTGTACTGTGCCTATTTAAGATGTTTTCTCAAGGTCACATCCACGATCACCTTTTAAATTTGAAGTTCAGACCCCTATGCATAGATGAGGCCAACACCTTTCCTTTGATATGAAATTTGCAAGGATCGAGCCAATAATTATGATGATCTTGCCTTACGTGGGAATTGTGGTTATCCAAAGCTTTTCAAATTTTAGCTTCACGTGGATTTTGATTTCTACGGATCTCTCTCACTCATGCTACGGATATGTATAATCCCTTGTGGCAATTTGCTTATGGCACGACATGTTCCTTTTGATCCACAATGTTAGCATGTACTCCTCCTTGCACCACGGCTTCCAAAACTATTTGCTTCATTCCTTGGCATCGCCAATGTAGCGTGACTTTCCATAACCTTATGTGGATATCTTCATATCTCCGTGAAACTTTCCAGACTTCTATGGCATGCTTAACTTCTTCGTGGCTTGAACAATTCTATCCTCGAACATCCACCAAGTCCATACTTGTGTAAGTTGCTCTAGTTTTGCAAGAGGTGCAAAAATCGACAACAACATTGTTGAAGGCTCCCTGGAAGAGTTAGATGTATCCCAAAATTATGTTGCATACCTTTGAAGGTGTTTAGACGTCTCATATAGTCACCAAATTTGATTGTTGGGTGTATATAGATCTAGAGATTGAGTTGTATACTTGTGAATGACGTTTTCACCTATGGTAGTGCTTTGTATGCATGTTCAAACTTACAAATGGCATTTTTATTAAGAGGCATTTCAAAACTATAATGGAGTTTCAAACAGCCCATACACACATTGAAGATCCTTCTTGAGTTACTGTTTTGAGTCCCTTGGTATAATTATTTTCTACACTAAGATCGGTGACAATTTAAGGGTCACGATGAAGATCTCCTTGATCCAGCGTGGCCAAATATTATTTAAATACTAAATCTTAGGTTCATCTCTCCCCACCTCTTTTTTTTGCTAAAACTATATTTTAGTAAAAAGAACATTTCAATATTTAGTGTAATTTCATTTCAAATAGGGTTATTTACTATAAATCATTATTATAACAACTTTTGATCGATAGCTCAAAATCAAGTGCCGATTTTTGCAAAAATAATTATTTTTATTTCCCACACATTAAACCTATTCATTTTGTAAAGAACACTAAGCTATAAAGTGCCAAAACTATGGGAGGGTTTCTAATATATTTTCAAGGGGGTACAATGTGTTTCCTCTTTTGTAGCACTTCTTTCTTTCCATACATTTTATTGTTTTCTACAAAAACTATCACAACTTTACTTTATGCACTAATGGATATGAGTACAATTAAACCAATTATACCTTTTAACTACCAAGAATGGAAATCAAAATGACCATCATACTCAAGAGTAAATGGTTTTACCTTATCACAACAAGGTTAGAAACTAAGCCTATTAAACCATGTAAATTACATAAATGGTGAAAGTTAAAACATTTATACAAGAAACCTTCCTTTGATAAGATCCAAAGCCACCTCGATTGGATCATTTGTAAGAGCAGGGTTGATTGATGCTCCTTTTAGAACCGATTAATTTGAAAGATTTTTAGTTTTTGGATGCTCAAAGAAGTATTCTAAATAAAATATAGATCAAACAATGAGCTTGAAAGATGACTGATTTGATATCATGATATGGGCAGAATAATGGTATGAACAATTGATTCAAAAAGCAATTAGATAGAATAATAATATGAACTTTCAAGCTAGTTGGTGGATTATTTGTAAAGGAAAGACCATTTATTTTTAGTTGAGGAAGGTGAATCCTCAAGCTAAGTTTAGATTGAGTTGATTTGGAGATAACTAAACATGTCTGATTTGTTTAGTTGAGTTTCTAAATTGATTGAGGAGTTCAATTGTCCTTCTATGTTTGCATAGATGAGTGTTTTTTGAGTTTGTAAGGGATTGCACATGTTTTTTATTATTAGTTCCATATCCTTTATTTTATTCACCCAAAAAGTGTCGTGAATGATTTTCTTTTAGAAGGATGCAAACTAATTTTGTATTTTCATGACTTGGGAGATATCTTGATTAACTTGAATTCTTGATTTGATTTAAGTTAAACATATATTCTTGAATTTAATAATGATATTTATCTTTAGTCACAACTTTTACTCAAATTGAGTTGAGGAGATGGATAGGATTTGAGGATATTTAAATAATTTGATATTAAATTAGCTAAAGGGGTGATAGGGTGCAAACATAATTAATTAAATTAACTGTAGAGAAGAATAATGTGTTGATAAGAGTTTTAATGATTCTGATGTGTATTGGTTATTTTGGGGTGTCTACGGGTAGCTTCCATAGCCTATTCAAATTCTAAACTCTGTTGTTGTAGACTTATGAATGATGTTTTCACCTATGGTAGTGCTTTGTATGCATGTTCGGACTTGAAAATGGCATTTTTATTAAGAGGTATTTTAGAACTATAACAGAGTTTCAAACAGCCCATACACGCATTGAAGATCATGCTTGAATTACTTTTTGAGTCTCTTGGTATAATTATTTGCTACACTAAGATCGTGACAATTTAAGGGTCACGGTGAAGATCTCCTTGATCCAACGAGGCCATATCTTATGTAAGTACTAAATCTTAGGTTCATCCATCCCCTCCTCCTTTTGCTAAAAATATATTTTAGTAAAAAAGTACATTTCAAGATTTAGTGTAATTTCATTTTAAATAGGGCTTATTTACTAGAAATTATTATTGTAATAACTTTTGATCGATAGCTCGAAATCGAGTGTCGCTTTTACAAAAATAATTATTTTTATTTCCCACGCATTAGACCTATTCATTTTGTAAATCACACTAAGATATAAAGTCACAAAACTATGGGAGGGCTTCCTAATATAGTTTCAAGGGGGTACAATGTGTTTCCTCTTTTTTCAGCACTTCTTTCTTTCCACACATTTCGTTGTTTTCACAACTTTACTTTCTGCACTAATGGATATGAGTATAATTAAACCAATTATACCTTTTAACTACCAAGAATGGAAATCAAAATGACCTTCGTACTCAGGAGTAAAGGGTTTTACCTTATCACAACAAGGTTAGAAATTGAGCCTATTAAACCCTGTAAATTACATAAATGGTGAAAATTAAAACATTTATACAAGAAACCTTCCTTCGATAAGATCCAAAGCCACCTCATATTGGATCATTTGTAAAAGTAGGGTTGATTGATGCTCTTGTTAAAACCGATTGATTTGAAAGATTTTGTAGTTTTTAGATGCTCCAAGACGTATTCCAAATAGAATATAGATCAAACAATAAGCTTGAAAGATGAGTGATTTGATATGATATGGGCAGAATAATGGTATGAACAATGATTCAAAAGCAATTAGATAAAAATAACAATATAACTTTCAAGCTTGTTGGTGGATTATTTGAAAAGGAAAACCATTGATTTATAATTGAGGTAGGTGAATCCTCAAGCTAAGTTTAGATTGAGTTAATTTGGAGATAATGAACATGCATGATTTGTTTAGTTGAGTTTCTAAATTGATTGAAGAGTTGAAAATTTGTTCTATATTTGCATAGTTGAGTCATTTTTAGTTGGTAAGGGATTGCACATGTTTTTTTATTATTAGTTCCATATCCTTTATTTTTTCACCCAAAAAGTGTCGTGAATGATTTTCTTTTAGAAGGATGTGAAGTAATTTTGTATTTTCATGACTTGGGAGATATCTTCATTTAACTTGAATGCTTGATTTGATCTAATTTAAACATATATTCTTGAATTTACTAATGATATTTATCTTTAGTCACGACTTTTAGATAAATTGAGTTGAGGAGATGGATAGGATTTGAGGATATTTAACTAATTTGATATTAAATTAGATAAAGGGGTGATAGGGTGCAAAAATAATTAATTAAATTAACTATAGAGAAGAACAATGCGTTCAATAAGAGTTTTAACTTGATTCTACAATGTGTATTGGTTATTTTGGGGTGTCTACGGTAGCTTCCATAACCTATTCAACATTCTAAACATGGTATAGATTTATGGACCCCATTACTTAGTAATCGAAGGATGCTATCAGGTGAGACTTCAGCTAACATGTTGGCGATGATGATGCACAAGCCTCACATGATGTTTATGCCCACAAGTTAGGTAGCAAGGACTCCTCCCTTTCTCTAGAATATTTCCACCACCACCACCAATGCTCTGTCACTCTCTTTAAAAGATGACCAACACCACCACTAGCTATATATGTGTTTATAAAAATAAAATTAATATTTTCCCATTAGTTCTTGCTCCTATTAGATCCACGGTTAGTTTGTTTGATGATAGCTAGAGTGCATGGATGGGACCCCAATTAGAAATACGTTGACAACATGGATCCATCCTCACCATCCGTGTTGATAGCATGGTGATTAGTTGAGATTTAATTATTTTGATTTCATGTACGTTTAAATGTAGAGACAAAAGGATCCTATGTAGCACAAATATTCTATCACTTATTGGACATCCACCAATGCCGGTCATTTTCTATACTAGTGGGAACTTACCAACCATCACCAATGAGTACTAAATAGCTACAAATCCACGTTTTACAAAGAGTCACATTTCTATAGGTATGATAGTCCTACACTATGAAAACTCAACAACCACAAATAGCGGGGCATTTCCAACTATATTAGATAAATTTGATTTCAATTTCTCCATGAAAAGGCCCGATGCCATGTTTTTAGAGCTGATAGAAAAGTTACAAGTGTTGATTAGGATACCTCTCAGAGAGGTTGTATCTTTAGTGTCTTGTTTGTATAGTGGTATCCCCATCACCATCACCATCACCATCTTTCTCAAGAAACACATTCATGATATTATTTTTGATTATGTGGATACATTTTACTCAATATATATTTGATCATATCCATCCCCAAAGAATTTTCCTTATTTTCTCCTTGATATGGAATATATTTTAAGAAGGCCTACACATATATACAAATATCCTACCAAATTTTTCACCTCTCAAAAAATTACTCAAGATTAAAATTGGAGGTGCTCAATTAAAAATAATTGTTCGTGTATCACCTATTTTCCCATAATTACTTAAAAACAAAAAAAAGTGGGGATACGAAATGCTATAAGAAGTAAGCATTTTGGTTAGTATCGAACCAAGTACCTATTGGATTTTTGGTCATTTTTATTTTTCCCCATTTAATCACAAATTTTACTCATGTGAATAATGCGAGTGAAATGGAGATACTACGATGGACCACATATAACAAATGTTATTTAGGTTGGAACAATATGAGTCGGGAACAAATGCATGATATGCATGGTTTTAATTCCCACCTTTTTATTTCCAAATTTTCATTCATGTGTTAGCCTTATCTAACAAATTAAATTTTGTTTAATCAAAAACCTTGACGCCGTAGTAAAAAAATTAAAATAAAATAGCAAATATCTATTTGCTAATAAAATCTTCCTATTGCTTATATTAGCATCTTTTGGAGGGGCTCAATCATCAATTATTGTTCCCACATTGCCTTCTTTTCTACAATTACTCAAGCTTAAAAGTGAAAATCATTTGGCGTCCTAATAGGAAATAACACCTTGGTGTCTATCTCATCATGTTAGACACTAATGTACATGATGGTGGTATCATAATCATCCACTCTACTATCAATGTCTTTGTCTTTACCGCTTGTCGAGTATTATCCTCACAATTATTATTTGGAACACGTCATATGGTGTGATAAGCACTAGACACAAAATTATAGATTATAGGTTGCGGGAGGCTAGAATGGGTTTGAAGGACCTATGGTTAAATTTTGTAGTATATATAACAATTTTGTTAGCGTTTGAGCTTTGAAGGACATGGAAGAAGTGAAATTTGGGATTTTTTTCATTCAAATTTTCCTTCATCAATCAAAGTGGAATCTATGACCATGATTTTAAATGTTATGATATTTTTATTTTCACATCCCATTGTATCACTTTCTCTATGGAAATGTTGTGCTTGACAATATCAAAATGTGTAATACCTCAAACATTTCCTAACTAGAGATCATTACATGGCATTTACAACAAAACATTTCATCAAAGATCTTTCTACACTTGAAAGAGATTTGAAAAAGGTAATATTTTTATGAGAAACCTTTTCAAATTGACCAAGTTTGAAAATGTGCATTATGTATCAATCAATAACTTCATGGATAGTAAATATGACGAAGCGTTGTTTTTTTGTGGAATTTTATGAGGGGATTCATTGAGTCCACATCCGATGTAAGGGATGTGATTCGATCTTCCTCTTATTCCATGTCAACGATCCACGATGGATTGTTTCCTTCACTAAAATAAGCAACAAGAAAGTGATTGTGCTTGTGTATAAAATTCAAAAACATAAATATTATTAATAAAATATAGGTCACATACATCACAACATATGAGACATTAACTCTCGACACACAACCAATAAAAAATTTGCAGCCATCTACCTAATTTTTATTTGGAAGACATCTTTCAAATTACAAATAATAAAATAAAACACATTATATTATACAATATTAGCTATATATAATTTATTTATTTGATTTCAAACAAACAGAATAAAACAACACCTTTAATAAATTAAATATTTTTTTAATTTAAAAAATTACACACACAATCTCGAATTCAGAAATAACAAACTTTATTTTAAACATTGGTGAAATGTGTACATATATGTGAGTCAACCGATTCGAGTTTGTGCTTGGTATGGAAAACATTATTTTGGTATCCAAATTAATGTGTTGGAAATTTACAATTTGGGTGTGTAGTTTTGGGGAAACAATTTAGCGAGAATTTAAGACTAAAAATCATTTGGTGTCCCTACTAGAACATAACACCTTGGTGTCTACCTCATGTTAGAAACCAATGTGCACGATGGCGGTATCATAATCATCCACTCTGTTCACATAAACAATGACAATTATTGGATGCATCCCATTGTTTCTATTAGAACATAACACTTCAATTACTTCATGTTGGACACCAATGTGTAAGGTGGTGGTATGTAATCATACATTTTGTTCACACAACAAACAATAACTATTTGAATCCCATTTTTCCACCTAGACAATCATGGCCCAATGTGGCCAAAAAACTTACATCCACAACTTCATCATCCAACGCATCACCATTTATGGAACTTTACCTAATAAAAATAGAGACATTATTTTGGATTATAGAGATCTTTAAAGCACCGACGTGAATGGTAGTGATGTGGTCGTAAGGCCAAAGACCAAATACAATGCAACCATTCATATATGTGTCGGTGTAAGCAAAACAAGCTTTAGCTCCAATTTGAAGAAACAATGTAATTAGCATGCTAACAAAATAGATCTCCACATTAAAAAAATATTTTAGGTGAGGCTATAATTAGATTTCCCTCACTTTTATAAATTGTTTAACATTTTGTTTTCATTAAAATAATTTGTAATTCTTTTCATGCATATATTTTAATAGACATACATACACATCAAAGTGGGGCATATTCTAGAGAATTATTTTAGTACAAGAATTTAAAAATAAATAAATTTGCATTGATATATTGTGTTTGTGTTTTAGTGGATTATTGGTCTACATAAAACTCTTGTTTTAATCATCTTCTAAAATGGTTTTTATTGTTTATGTTAGTTATATTATTAATTATCGTGTTTTCACTATCTCTTTCCTTTATTTTATGGACTTGCATGTTTGTTTTCCTGTAGTTAGTAACCTAAAATTCTATTAGTTTTTTGGTGTACGTTTTTATTTGAGTCCCCTAAGATTTTTAGCCTCTTTTTGCTAGTTTTTTCTTGATTATGTGTTGTTATGCACACCAATACAATCATTATAATTTGAACTCAAAGAATCTATAAATATATAGATGCATTATTGCATTTAGGATATTAAATCAAACATAAAGACACCAATATTTTTATTAAGGACCTCATAAAATTGATTATGTGCCGACCAAAGCATCCCGGTTATTATTTTATTTTTGTAAGATGTTGTTGCAATATTATTAGATTCCACGTAAAGAGATGGGTTTCCAATAGCATTATGTAGAATTTCTGAAAAAAAAAAAAAAACACCATTTTCAATCTGTAAAGTGGGTGAACATGGTCATGAAATCTGTTTTGTAAATTTTTGGAAATTGTATGCTTAATTTGTTTAATTATACATATCTAGTCAAAATACTTTGTTCAATATAATTCTTTCTATTTTAAAATTCCAACAAAATTAATCACGTGAACTTAGATATACTATTTAATTCTATACACTTGTACTATTAAACTTAACCCTTTATAATCATTATGTGAATGACAAACTACCTATGTGCAGGAATTACACTTGATTCGGTAGAAATGTTCATAGTAGATGTTTTGGGATATACGAGTGTCCATGTAACTTAATTATAGCGTTAATCTTTTCAACATAAAATTGAAGCCAAAAAGAATCACCAAAAATAACATTGTTAACAAAATAGACATCCAAGCGACATTTTCTTTTCTTGGATCTGGGCTATATTTAGATTTTCCCGTTTTCGCTTTAAAAACATTTGGAGTCTTCTTCAACAAGTAATCGATTTCATAAACAATGAAATGGGTTTTTATAAATTGTGTCGTTGCAGTTTTTAAAAGTAACTCGTAAATCTTTTGTTGCAGAAATGGCGGAAGCAATGATTCAGCACAGACTGCAAGAAATGGCAGAGCAGGGACTGCGTCCATTCGTTCACAGGCCCAGAAAACTTAGCAGAATGGGCGCTACTCTGCCTTCTGTACTCAATGAGCAGAGGACCCCTCCTCCTGCGCCTCCTCGTACGATTATAAAGATCAAGCTCAAACGATCCCTTCCGCAATCTGAAGACATTTCGCAGCACCCATTGAAGATGTTTCACATTGCTGAATCTGGTTCGGCTTTGATGGAGACCATGGGTTCCGAAACCCTTGCAAAAGGTCTGAAAAACGGTTCAAATTCAGAAGAAATTGAAAAAGGTGGCGAGTCTGGTTCTGCTATGACGGAGGAGATGGTTTCCAAAACCCTTGTGAAAGATCAGAAAAAGAGGGCTGGGAGCTTGATGAGGTGTCATGTAAAGGAGGGAGCTTCACGCTCCACCAGGTTCGACGCAGTTTTTCGCCATCTAAAAGCAGCCAACAAAAAGAAAACACCGCTGTATCAAATGAAGAAATATGGTCATTAATTATTCCACAGAGCAGCAAAACATTGTTGGCAATGAGATTCTTCGTAGTTGAAATTATTTACATAGATGTACATTGTTATTTTAATTATATTCTGAGGGGAGTTTTCCTGTATCCCCAATCGTTGACAGCCATAGTGTAATTTTCAAAATTTTAAGGATTCTCAGGCCTAAAGATGCCTTCAATACAAAGAAATCTTATTTTATCATCTTGTTTTCTTGGATTCTTTGGCCTAAAGAGGCCTTTATGTTCATTTCATTTTCCTTATGTTTTATTAATTATTATTCAATAAGTATTCTGGTTATCTTCCCTGAAACTGCCATATTCGATATACCAATGTAGGTTTCCACATCCTCGGCCTTTACAGTCCCCTGTTCATGACGGCAAATGCAAGTTCAGTTTTATATGCAGACTTTAATGTTTTTGGGCATACAATAAATGGCTAGTATTGTTTGGGCACTCATGGTGTACGAGATTATCCTATCCTTAAAAAAATCTGTGAAAATATACCCCTTTTTTATTCTGCTTTGCTCATTTCTTTTCTTTCAGTTGATTCTTTTTCGTTTTTTGCTTGATGTAATCAGTAGACATTTTTGGATTTTACGATGGTATAAATTCACCACTTCGAATATGACAGTCCTCATTAATTTTTAGGGCTAGTTAACTTACCAGAATAAAATAATTATTGATGTTTATGTTTGCACATAATTTTGGTAGTATTATACATTTACTATTGTAGTTATATAGATTTAGTGGCTATCATGTCAAATACATTTGGGTGCTGTGTGTTTTTAGCCACTTGGAACCAGATTTTATTTCTGTAACTTATTTTGTGTCGTTGCTAGCATTGAATGATTGAATTCCTTTTCCTTCAACATGTAATTTTCATTAAACTGTTTTTCCTTTTAATCCAAGTGACATACCAATTCGCAAATCTGTGCTATCAACGTTGTTTGCCTCAAACAATATATGGCATCATGTGAGGAATAATTTAAATGCATGCACACCTCTGTATGCATGCATCCAGAATATATACATGTCCCAACAGCCCTTATGTAAGCCAAACAATATTGTACATTGTGAGTGAAAATTATCTTCCTAAAATGCATTGAAAGTTAGCAATTCAAATAACTAGTCAATTAATGTTTAACCCCTTATATTTTAACTTGCCACTACCTTGAATATTTTGGGATATCACCGGCCCGAATGGAAAATATCCTCTGTCAAGATCTTGGCATCTTTAATTCGCTAATCCTATGGAGAATCTATTTGCTTTTCCTTTGCGTTCCATCATTAATTGTAATGCTTTAATTAAAAGTCTATGTGGGTGTCTAATTAGATTGTTATAGTTCTTTAGACTCTGTTCATTGTGCTCAAGTTTTCAATCGAAGGTCGTGAATTTATAGGTTTTCCACTTTACTAAACATTTCGTTAAATAGAATATTGAAGGGTTCATTGTGTTCAACTTGTAACTTGAGGAAGGGAAGTCTTGGTTAAAACCTCATATTTACTTCGAACATTGATAAAGCCTTGGTTAGAGTTCCACGAGTTCCATATTTGCATAACAGGGGAATATACTTTATTTATTTTTAGTTAATGGTAGCTATCTCCATCATTGAAATGTGCAGTAGACCATTCAATTCGCAAATTGTATTGTCTAATCATTCATCACGGTTCCACTTTACGAAAATACCAATAAATAAGGAAAATAGTCGAAATGGAACCCCAAACAAATTTGATATAATGGCAACTTCGCATACCTAAAAAATTATAACGATTTTTTTTTCAAAATCTCAAACCAATAACTGGGACATTATTAGGAATTAGACCATGTAGTATGTTAGTAACCATTCGAGCCCCTGCCATCAAAACACTCTTCGACAAGAACAATGTGATTCTTAAGAAAAAAATTCCAACGCAAGATGAAACGTTTCATCATCCATGTGGCCAATTCGCCACAAAAATATTTGGAAAATTGTAGCTCAAGAATAGACTTGTGAGACAGCTCATGCATTTGTTATTATTATAAGATGTATATGCTTGTCAAATTTTGGTTGGCAATTTCAACGTAACCATACATTTTATTTGAAATTTTATTAACTTAATTCATATATTATTGACACAAATGGTACAGTTCTTTTTTTCTAATATATGGTATTAGAATATGGGTTCGTCTCTATCAATTTTGGTATTCAGCTAACATGTCGCACTACCACTCAAACTACATTGGGTTCATTTCTCATGTATTTTGAATATGGGAATTGAGTTAAAATGAAAATTTGAGGTGTATTATAAGAGTGAATAACTGTTTTTAGCATTGTGATATGTTTATACTATTTTAAATTTGTAAATATCATCATAATATTTTTAATGAATAAAATATTCTTTTAAGAAGGTTAGAAATAGATTTGAGATTTGACGTCTGTAGTGGATGTTTTTACCTATTTTAGTCATATTTTATATTTTGCAAAATTCTCAATCCATCCTATTTGACTTGAAAGAACTTGGCAAAACCGTCATTGTCACTATGAATACATTCAATATAAATATAAGTGCAACATTACAAAGATGCTTGAAACTTAAGGAAATTTGTAAATATAATTAAAAATAATATTTTTTCAATTATTAAAAAAAGAAAAAGTATTTGACAAAATTGGATGGTGATAAAACCTTTTAACATCATAGATTTTTTGTTTGTGGATGGGATCAACGTCAAATATCAACCCTAGTTGGAAAGACCTTCCAAAACCTTGGAAGGAAGACTATTGATGACCAAAGTAGGAGAGTTTATTTTTAAGTCATTTTTACATTGTTTAATTATTTATAACAATTAATAAATATTTTTATTACTTTATTTATGATAGTCTTTTTCATATTTTATTTTTTTATGATATTAGTACTTTTATAGTTTAATAACTGAAAATTACTTATACTATACAAATATATGTCGACATTTAATTTAACGATTAGGGAATATATTTAATGTAACAATTAGGATATATTTTTAATAGTAGATTTTAGATGATTAAAATTCTAATTATTGAAGTGTCAATTTTAAAACAATCAATGTAGTATAAAATAGATGTGAGTATGTTGAACATATGAATATTAATTTTCTATACAATTAAATGATGGGTGTGTGTATTTGTTTACATATATTAAATGTGGTAGTATTTTTTTAATTTTATGGTTGCTTTTTTTTTTACAATTAAAAGAGAGAGAGTCTAATTTTTAAGAATAATTGAATGTGAAGGCATTTTTTTGTGATTTAACGGTTTGAATGTTTTGTATTTTATACACTCTTTAGTTATGACTATTTCACCATAAATAGTATTTAATTTTATATTTTTGTATTTAATTTGCATGGGCTTTATTTAATTTGAATGTTTGACTATACATTTCAATAATTATTATGAATAATTAGAAATATTTGTATATATAATTTAGATATATTAGTTTGGATGTCTTTGTATTTAATTTGAATATTTGATTATATGTTTATATGATTATTATGAATATTAAGAAATGTTTTGGATGTTTTTGTATAGAAACTTACTCTTCATCTTCACTGCAATTATGTTCTAATGCACTATTTTTCCTTTACACTTATTTAACATTCATTTTGAATATCTTTTAACCATAATGTTGTATGCTCTTTAAACTTGGTTTGTGCTACCTTAACTCTTTACGGTTCATTTATATCCTTGAATTCAAAGTATTCCTCCATATTTGTGATCCAATCTACTAGTTGTTTTGGTTCCAATCTCCTTGACAAAGACAAAATACCCATTTTTCTTCTTGACCCATTTTCAAAATTTCTCTCAAGATTCACTCTTCACCAACAGCTACAACTTCTTCCTCATTTTCTTCACCTCAAGTTGCTCCTTCATTATCCCTTTGAGCATCTTAAGCCATAAAGATTCTTTGTCAATCTTCTTCAACAACAACAAGCTTGGTCCTCACACCCCTCAATTCATCTATAACGTGTTCTAAAGCACCCATAATCGTTACACCTCCATTAACAACTCTTACTTGTGGCATCTTTGTTTCTTGATTATTCACCTCATGGTTGGAAAATCACCAATCCTCACACTCCTCTCAAATTCATTCCAATAGTTGTAACTATGCTCTAATACCACTTGGTGTATGGATGGGTCGAACCAAAATAATATTACACTTGTTTATAGAGCTATCCACAATGAAATAGACTCAAGACAACATGTAACGCCACTAAAAGACGACGACGCTACGACAACCATGCAACCCGAAAATGCGATAAATTTTTTTTTTTTTTTTTTAATTTTTTTAAGGGGGTGTGCCCACATACAGGCTCGAACTACAGCAGTCACGATAAGGTTTCGTGAACAAAGATGTTTAATTTAACCTCATTCGACGTTTCACAAACGAGGAGGAGGATCGTTATTCGAGTTAATTAGACTAATGTCTGATAATGTCGTAATAACAACATTTCTGAAAGTTAACTCCAGAGTATGATATAATTTATTTGAAGTGAAAACACTGACCATTCAATTTTTATAATACTTCGCACTAAAAAATCGAGCTGACTAAATTTTCCATTGGCCAATTCAATTGGACTACCTGCTTCACTGAATTGTTATTGGGCAAGTTCGTTGTAGAGGGTGAGTTGCTAATTGCGTGCCTCGGCGAGCTCTCTAATCGACTTGGCCAGACAGAGTCATGGACCTTGGCTTTCATACATATATGCCACCGCCCACGTCTTATTCGGCTCCGTCCTTATTTATCAACAAAGCAGCACGGTCGATAACGGATATGCTCCCACCGTGGTGGTAAAAATTTTGGGCACTTCGCTATAAAGCTCGACCACCATACCACGTGGTAGCAGGAGGGAGTCGGTGTAACAATACCACTATTATGTTACATAGAATTTTATACTAGTTTTCTCAATACTTTTAAGTATGAGTTATATCAATAAGGACGGATTTACATGATCGATTGTAGAGACATAAAAACATTTTACAAATAAAACAAATTAAAAAGAAACGTTTTAGAGTGATGATAGAGAAGGTGGGTGCGCCACCCAAGGATTTGAATTTGAGTTAAAAGCCACCTGCCATTCATGTATAACTCCCTCCATGCGTGCAAGTCTCTTTCCTTAGCCGCATGTCATTTATTTGTTAGATTTTTGCAAATCTTCTTTTTACTTACTACGTCGGCCTGTTGTTGAACACTGCCCCGGCCGCACCATTTAATATGGTGGTTAAGAAAGAGTCCACGGACAGAGTAGCAGGTGAAAATGCCATCCAATCGCCCAGACCGCATGGAAAAATACAGGTGAGTTTAACAGCGGATTGACTGGATTCATCTTTTTATTTCTTTTATTCTTTGTGTTGTTCCTGGCGCGTGAGGAGGCGAGCACTTCCACCTTCATTGGGTGCAGCAAGGTGTATGCATCTGGCGGGGATCCATAGTGATGTCTGCGTAGAGGGACAGGCAGAGGGGGCGCCTAAACCCACAACCTTTTTAAACTATGTTGCTCTCTGTCGTGTCGTCCAATTTGTATTGCTATTTGTTTCAAGATTGCACGTATCCTTAAAATTCAGGTTTCACCTTCAAGATAGTTTATTTGTTGCACTCTGTACTAACGTGGGGAAGATCTGGACATGGGAGGACTGCCCATTGCGTGGGGAGAAACGACTTGAGGGGAATCTGTTTCATAACATATTATCCACGCAGCAGGGCGTCCTTTGCCATTTTGTTCCGATATGCGCATTAGTGCAGGTTTATTATTTTCTGTCCATACTGTAGCAATGCACCACCAAAGAGTGGATGAGTGCTATTACAGTCATAACGACTTTTAAGGTGTGCTAATAGAATAAAAGCCATCAAATTTGGGAAATCGGATAACTTAAACTATTGTTTTTACACATTTGAGAGAGTCTGTAGCAGGGGTATAAAATCGACCCCCTTTTTTTTTTATATTTCAATCCAATTGATTTGCAAGGACAGAAGCAATACGGGTTGGCCTGGCAGGTTTGTTAAGGAAGAACAGATTCAACGTTTGACGGTGCAGTCCTTTCTCTATGTAGTTTGGGCGGATGACACTTTAAGATGAAGTAATACTTGCGTGGGTGGCTCCAGAATCTGGCCTTAGAATTACTACCTATAACTTCATTGGACTCCATAACTCTGATTTTCCAAAGTTCATGATTACAAAATCATCTCAGGGAAATTTCAATTATAGCAAAAACAGGAGGATTTCCATGGAAAATGGTATGCAAATTTAGAGCTGTCACGGAAAAAAAACGTGTGAAAGTATGGTTTGGTGAACCATATATACACGTTTTGGAACTTTATAGTGCTCCCTTTCCACACAGCTCAAGTATGATCATATTACTTCAAACTCATTGGTAGTGGTAGATTTGCATATACGATAATTCCATATCTCACAATTATTTTATTTTGGAATGGTCTCAACCATATCAAACGACATTAAACCATTTATCATGTATGCATTCGACCACAATTTTGAGGGTAAGTTATAATTCAAGTCATTTTTTTTTAACATCAAGGTTTGAACCTATCCAATAATTTGGGATAATAATGTTAGTTTTCTTTTTGTGTTATAAAACCGTGGTTGGCGTGTCTTGTGTTTTATGGCTTAAGGTACTCTTGAATTTTCCATAATCATTATAAACATATATGATAAGGTTTAAATTGTTAGATGTGTGTTCAATTGTATTTTCCTTGAGATTTCTTTCCAATATACCACAAAGGAATCCAACAACATTTCCAATAAATTTTGAGTAAGAAAACTAACATTTCAATACAACTTTCCTTCAATATTTTGTTACAACACCTTTTACTTCATGTGGAACATATTTACAATAATGTAAACACTTTTCAAGTAAAATTTGCATTCAACCATGTGACTCTTGGAGCAACTATAGATTACAATGTCCTTTATTTTTGGAATGAAAACAAGATGATACAACTTTCTTTCACATGCAAATTTTACAACAAAATAATATATGTAAGGGAATGGAAAGAGTCTTCACAAGCTCCATGGTGTTCTTCATCCATGCTCCAAGTTCCAAGTAGTTCAATCACAACCAAGATAGGGGGAGAGGCAACACTCTCCTCCCAACCAAAATTCAATGGAGAAGAGAAGCAATCTCCTCCATTGACCCCCGAGCCCCAAACACAACACAATGAAGGGTGGTCTCCAACTCAAGGCAACAATACTTGCTTCCACAATACAATTTTCTTCACAACATTCAAGGTAAAAAGAGGAAACAACAAGGAAACACAAATAACACAATATTTTTTACAACAAGGCTTTCATCCAAGCCAACAAGAGAAGGAACGTGGGAATGTTTTCATTATGCCTCCCAATTGAGATGAGATGCCCATCCAAAACCCTCCATAATAAAACTCAAGCCCCTATGACTCTTATGCCTCCCTCAAGTACCCCTTTTTCCTCCCATACTCTTATGCCTCCCTCCTCTTATGGCTCCCTCAAAGACAAGGTAAGAATGTAAACATTCTTACCCAAGATGGGCATCCCTCTCAAACTCCCTCCACAATATCCTAATCTACTCTTATGCCTCCCTCATGAGTATTCCCATAGACCTCTCCTATACTACACAATAATCATTCTATCCATTCTCACAATACACCAAAGTAAACATGCATTATTCACAAATTTAACATAGAAGCAACAATAATATGAAAGCAAAACAAAGGAGAAGGTTTCCTACCTCTCCATTGGAGAAGCCTAAACCAAGAAATTTGTCCAAGCTCCTTCCCAAAACAATCCAAGCATGCAAGTCCAAGCACTCTCTTTTTTTTTTTTCTCCCAATTCTTTTCTCTCCCAAAATAACAAAAGAGAACTCTTCAACCAAACAAAAACAAAACTCCAACCCCCTCAACAAGAGAGGAAATTTCCATAAATAGACAAGAGGAAGAGTGAGGGTGATGTGGCTCCTTGTAGGATGCCACATCACACATCCTCAAGACCACCTCCCTTTAGTCAACTCAAATCCCAAAACACCATAAATGGGTGGTTGGGTTGAATGACATCTTTAATCCAAATCCATCCCTTCCCCATGTGTCCTAAGGCACAATTAAATGCAAAATGAAGAAAAGTGCACTCCAAAGTCATATTTCCCTTCCCAAAACAATAAATAATCCCCTTTTTGGATTCCCAACCCATAGATATGGTTGGTAAGGGGTTTTGGGAAGTGTGGGACAAGTTCAACTTGTCCCACAAGTCCCCTAAAATTGCCCAAAATCTCAAATTCGAGATTCAAAGGATTTGGAGTGGTCAACACTCAAAACCAAACATTCAATACATGAGGAAACACAAGGCTCAAGGAGCCAACCATCAAAATTTATTACACCCACTTGACTTCCCTCCAAAACTTAAAAATTAAAACAAGATATTACATTAATCTAAACACACTTAGCAAAGTAATTTTAAAAAAACATCACAAATAAAATCACCTACTAAAGTAAGTTAAAACAAGTAATTAAAATTCTTACCCCCTTGGTCACATTAGAAAATTTCCCCCTCATGGAAATTTTCTCAACACATAAAAGAACAAAGGTAACACAATACAATTTACTAGTTGCCTTGACGACCAATTGTTGTAACCACCCGACATCCTGTTGTGTTTGGTTCCCAATCCCCCTCATGGTTGTGATCATGTTGTGTTTCCTGCAAAATACAAAATACCTCCTTCGGCCTTGCGGCCATGTCAAAATGTCCAAAATAACCATATGCATGAAATTTATTAACATCTATACGTAATTCAATCAATCATCATTTTTAGGTCCAAATCACAACTTAATTATGCATTTCATCATTATCCAAAATTATAGTAATGTAAATTCAACAACTACATTCTACTCATCATGGCGAAGAAATCCAATGTTAGAACACATGCAATATATCCATATAAAAACAATATCGGTATCGATCCAAGTCATGTCCATGAGTCGGTGTAGATCACACTGAAAACAAAATCCAATCATAATCCAAATGCATCTAGTCACAAAACATCATGCTAATCAACATAAGTATAATTCATGTCCATATCCAAAGTCTGCATAACTCAAAATGATAATCAACTAAGTGTCGTAGGAAGTGGGCATTACACAACACAAATTTATCTATTAACTTGAAAATCCTTAAGGACATCTATAATATTATCTCTCTAAGGGGGCTATTATAGAGTTATTAAAAAACTCTAGAATAATACAAAGGTGGTGTATAGACTTGGGACTCCCACATGATTACTAGCTTTGGCTTTGGCTTTCTCCTTAATGAATTTATCAGCCTTCTCAACACTTCAATTTGACTTTCAATTGAAGTGTTGCATCTTATTTTATATGTGCTTGTTCGCGCTCCTTCCTTGGTATAATATCCTTTCATAGACTTCTCCTCAACCCACTCAAATTCAAATTCAAATTGTATTCATTAATGGAATCGAACTACCCTGGTGTAGAAGAATCTATGTCATCTTCTTAGTCGGTTGTTTGTCCCCTTGAAACCAGGGGAAAATTTTTATCGCGAATATTCGTAATATGGTGAATATTCCATTTTTGAAAATTTTGAAAAGGCAAATTTTCTGGCCGGGTCAGTGACCTGTTCGCCTAAAAATTACACTTTAATTTTTTTTAGGGGTCGGCTTTGCCTACCCTTGAAAAATATCCCCTATATAATCCTAGATTATTCGCCAGGTAGAACACTTCTACTTCACATTTGTCAACAATATGATAGTTGACGTGCGACACTGACAGGATAGTTGACACGCGACAAGGAGGTACTGCAGATATTGACGCATAGTAGACGCATGACAAAGAGTTTGTTGACAAGTGACACGAGAGATTTTTTCGATGCGCAAGCAGAGGGCGGAGAGGCTGCAGACACACAACGGGAGATTTGTTGTCGCGCGTCAAAAATGCATTGACACACGTCAATAGACCTCATTGACGCACATCAACAACCTTGTTGACACGCATCAAAGAGGTCTGTTGACGCGTGTCAATGAGTGTTATTTTTGACGCATGACACTGACATATAGTTGACGCGTGATAAGGAGGTACAAAAGATATTGACACATAGTAGATGCACGACAAAGATTTTGTTGACACGCGACATGGAGATTTTTTCGATGAGGAAGCAGAGGTCGAGGAGGTGAGAGCGCGTGATGAGAGATTTTATTTTCGCATGTCAAAAAAATGCATTGACACGCTCAATGATGTCTGTTGACGTGCGTCAATGCATTTTTTTGACATGCGATAATAAAATCTCCGTCCGCGTCTGCAGCCTTCTATCACACCACTTGACAATCAGGTGAAATTTTTTCATACAACCCCCAAAAAATTCACCTTCCCACGAAACCGGTTCTGGGGATATTCGCCAGGTATTTTCCACCTCCGATTTCCAAGAGGTCTCTTAAAATGAACCTTCTTCAAACATGGTCTTACCATTGATTTTTGCCTACTCCTTTATTGCTTCCTTAATTTTTCCCTTTTCACCCTCAATTTAATGTGCAAGCGTTATCTTTCTTAGTTACACACATTGACCATAAAAAATATTTGTGTATTTTAATTTATCTATTGCACAATCCTCATATACCACTTGCGTGCTCCTTCAAAATTCATATGTGCCTTTCCGTCGATAAAACATTGTGCACTATTGCACGCACCCTTCTTTGCAATCCAACTAGACATCAATTTAGCTACACGTTTCATATTTCAAACCATTACACAAAAACTTCCGTGCAATCACCAAAACATTATGTCATGCCTTCCTTTGTCAACCTTGCATGCACCAACAGTTAAGAAAATATTATAAGTTATGTGGAATGCTAGTTTTCCTGTGGTGCTTCTACAGCAACAATATTCAATAAAATTGGATTTAAAATATTCATAAAGACATAAAAATAGCATTCAAATTTTCACAATAAAAAGTCAAAATATGTGAGTGCACGTGAAAACTTTAACGGGCGTGGAATCATCTCAATTCACATATTGTTATAGTTGTTTAGATTTTGTTCATTGTGCTCAACTTTTCATTCTGAACGCTCATGAATTTATAGGTTTTCCACTTCTCTAAGCATTTCGTTTGGCTCAGCCTTTACATCAAACATGAGGGAGGGGAAGCCTTTGTTAGAACCTCATATTTACATCAAACTTTGACAAACAAGTGAGATGTTTGGGTGGAGCATTCAATTTTCTATAGATAGCTGGTGTTATTCTTGTCATGAGAAAATTGGAAACAATAATTTGGAAAAGAAGCCATGAGAAATTCTTCAAACTAAATAAACATCGCATTGATTCTCGGTGTAAAATCAATATCGATGGCAACATATTATAAACCTAGATTGGATGGAAGTTTTTTGAGATTTAGAATGGCACTCTTTTTCAAAGATTTCAATCAAGATGTAAAAATGTAAGATGACACTCATGATATTAGGAATTAGGAATTAGGAATTAAAACCTGATATTGTTAAGTGGAACATTAGTAAACACTTGGGTCTGTCTCTATCAATTTTGGTATGTTCTCTTAGGCCACTCAGACCAAGATAAATGTCTTTTTTTCATTTTACTATGTTCTCTTGTCTTTCTCTCATGTATTTTGGGTAAATTACATTATCAAATTTTCCTGTTTACGGCCCCTTGTCCATTTTCATTTGAATTGGTGTTGTAAAATCCCCAAGAAGATGATGAGTACACAAACAATTGAAAACATAAATTTTATTATTATTTATTTATTTTTTAATAAATTATCTTTAATAAAAAAATGATGAAAAAGATCTTATATAACACTAAATAGAACATGATACAAGAATTTTCCAACAAAAAAGTGGGATGTATGAGAGTACACCTCAGAAACCACAAGCAAACAAACACACTAGGCAATGCCTAGGAAAACATCAAAGCATTACATCATCAAAAAACAAGACAAGACTAAGCAGCAGTAGCAAACATGCTAGTGGAAGAGGATCATGATCATATGGCCAACCAGAGCCGTGAAAATCCTTTCTAGTGTCTGGAAATTCCCATCCTGAGCCCGAAGGGCCTTCTTCTTCCTTCTTAGCAACATCTTGAGTGGGAAAAATGGCCATAGCCAATCAGGGAAACTTATTACAAGGCGGCAGAGGCGGAGGTGGTAGGCTCCACCCATCCTAGGTAATTGGCTCGGGATGTGGTGAGGAGCCCCAACTGAGTTGGTGAGCTGGTGGGGGAAGCCCCACCCTTGTTGGTGAGCCAGAGATTGGCTCTATAGTTAACTGCACATATACAAGTGATCATGGCTGAAAGAGTATCGTTGGGAGTGACTACGACAACCTCCACGGGGATGGCCACCGTGAGATGGAGAGCACTAACAAGGAGGATTTGGCTCCCGAGAAATATTACATGGGGTGTCCCCCAATGCCGAAGAATATTTTGCAAATGCTCCGCCTCCAGGGCCACTTCATTGGCTTAGACTTGAATTTGCAGTAGCATATTGCAGATAACCATTGCTTTATTATAAATGGTAAAATGATGATCAAACTCAGTATTAGCAAACAAAAAAGCATTTTGTTCTTTCCATAACCAAATAAGAATTTCCCCTCTGAAAGCATGCCAAATCTAGGTGAACATATGAGAAAATCTGGGGCTATCTCCCAAAATAATATGGTGTTAGGAAAAATACTCTATCCTGAGGGAGAAAAAATGAATGAATCTAATTCCAAGCTCGTTGGGCTTCGAAAAAATACCAGAACAAATGCAGAAGATTTTCTAGGTGCCCACAGAAGGGACATTTAGGAGCTTGAACACCAATTTGAACCATCCGGGTGCTAATAGGGATGCCCGATGCAAAATGCACCATAAAATGCACATTCTTAGGCTTCACACGGGAGGACCAAATTGTGTCAAACCTCCTTCTCCAACATGAAGAAGAAGAGTGAAGCCCCAACCTAGAATTGAGTTTTTCAACCATGGAAAAATGTGGTGAGAGCTAATGGTAGCCCTTACTGACTACATAATTCTAGAAAGGGGTGTCCACATACCACTTCGACTCTATCCATCCACCACCGAGTGATTGAAGCACAACAAACTTATGCACAATAGAATCGGGGACCGCCCTAATGATCTCTTCTATACTAGTACGATCCTGGGTGGTGAGTTGGTATCTAGCACAAAGCTCATGCCAAGAGTACCAAGAGTGAGTCTCTTGGTAGAAAATATCTTGAATAGAATGAATTCCACACTAGAAGAGGTTGAGCGCCAAAATTTTAGATACTTCTGCAAGACACCGATCTTGAGCTTAAATGACAAGTGACCACCACAAGGATTGTTGGTTGAAGGAAAGGCCATTGCAAAAGCCATTTCCTTTCCATTGGAACCACATTTTGACATGTTCCCATGTTTTCCTAATATTTTTAAGTACAAAGGTGCCAACAACATTAACAAGCAAGGAGCAATGAGAATATTGACAAACCCTAGGCCTTTCCAGGTAGGACAACCATAGGGGAGCCCTCAACAATACCATGTCACAACAACACTTTCCAAGTTTCTTTACCTTTAACCCATCATATAACCCATTTCGCACAAATTTCCTGCCCTTGTTGGAGGATGTCTAAGAGACCCATCCCTCCAGAATCATAGGGAAGGTAGTAGGTTTCCCAAGTAACTTGGTGAAACCCTTTACCTGATGAGACATTGGTCCATAGAAATTCTTTAAGAAGATTTTCCAATTTCTGCACGGAGGCTTTGGATGGCGCCCAACAAGATGAATAGTACACATGCATGGCTACAAGGATTTTAGAACACACCTGGAATTTCCCCACTAAGGAGAGAGGTTTGGTATTCCAATATTCCAATTTATTGGCAACCCATTGAATCACATACTACCAAAGCTCCGTAGGTGAAGCCTAGAAGGAAAAGGGAATACCAAGAAATTTAAACATCTCACCATGGATAAGAAGTTTCCAATAGAAAGAGGCCAACTAAGGGGGCACAGGGAGGAAATATTTACCATAGCACTTTGTTTTCTGCCATTGAATAGAAGAACTAGAATCTAAGCAAAATCTATATCCAAGAAATTCATGGAATTATGGATGTTTCCTTCCTCCTTGATAAGGGTTGGAAAGGAGTCATCTACAAAGTGACCACTAAGAAATTGTAATCCTTCCGCAGAAGGCAACAAAATCCCCTTGACAAGCCCTTACGATTTATCATGGGCAAGGATATAACAAAAAAATTCCACCGCGAGAACATACATCGCGACAAAGAAGCGGCCAACCTTAGCGGATAGAACGAAAAAAATCGAAAGGCTTGGAATTGTGGCCATTAATGGTGATTTGGGTTGATGCATTAGTGAACAGCATGTAGACTGACTAAAGAAAAATAAGGCCAAATCCCAAGCCCTGCAGCATGGTCAAAATAAACAGCCATTCAATCTGGTCATAAGCTTTTTTGAAATCAATTTTAATATACATGGCAGATTGGTCAGATCTATGAGCCCATTCCATGCTTTCCCAAATGGCAGTGATGTTGTCAAGAATGAAATTATGTGAAACATTGAGGAATGTGATAGGCCACCAATTAGTAATCTTCTCATGGTCACCTAATTTAGGAATGAATTTGGTGTTTCCTTTATTGATGTGCATTCCCAGCAACTGGTTTTGAAAACCTTCGAGGTAAACCTAATGAAGATTCAGACCAGCTGTATCCAAGAGTGATTTGTAGAATTGGTAATTCGTCTCAAACAAAGGCTTTATCATTATCCATTTACATGGTTACTTCATGTAGGTCTTCAATGGAAAGCATTCGATCACATGCCACTTTTTGCGCCAGAGTCAGTTTGTAAGGCACGGTTTGCAAGCATTAGTCCAAGGCTTTTTCATGATTCTCAAAAGGGACTTGAGCTTGGAAGACCAACTTGTAATGATTTAAAAAGGTTGGAAGAAAACGCTAAGGATATAAGACTCAAACATCGCCATCTCGAATGGCTTTAATTTTTTGAGAAGGTCATTTGGCTCTCAAGGAAAGAAAAAATTCCTTAGAAACACGATCCCCCACTTTGAGTCAATGCACTCGGGCACAGATGTGAGCATCCCGAGTGTTGTAATTAGCTAGAATTTGGATCTTCTAACTGAGCTCTACCACTTGGAGTTACATAATTTCAGAGAAGTGATTCCCTTCCAGTGCCACCACCGCTCAGCTAAGAGCAGAGGACATGGCGAAGTCTAAGTTGTGTCTGATCTAAGCCAAATGGCGGTCATAGATTCTAAGGAAGTTGGTCATCCGAGTCAGGGAATCCTCCCACCACTGAATCCAATAAGCTTATAGGGGTGGATGATAATGCTGACAGTGAAATGGCCATGGAATTATATTCCAAACCCTCATGATGTTGTTAAGGGTGGGGCCATGTTCCATCAAGGCAGTATTGAGAAAAAATTGGCATTTGTGACAAAGGGGGCACCTATCATGCTAAGTGATACGAAATCATATGGGGGAGTGGTGCGAAAGGACAAAATCGCATAACCTCCACACGGAGGGAATAAATTTTTCAAACTCAAAGTAGTCTTGAGTAGACAACATGGCATAATTGAGTCGATTGAGGACTTGATCGGATTTGCCTTGGAGGTTAGACCAAGTGAAAAAAGCTTCGAAGGTGGGAGTTTGAGAGGAATTTGGGTCATAAAACCCAAATTTGTTGCACATATAGAACCACACCTCTCTTTCGCTAGTTTTCCATCTCATAGGAAGGTGTCCACATTTTTCCATGGGCAGCTCAACCATATTAAAGCTGCCACATATGACCCTGATATGTATCAGGAATGGTATTTATTCTTCAATTATTACATAACTAGAAATTTTATATTATAACATTTATGTAATCCAAGGATTTATTCAGTTCAATTGGTAGTGTAGGATGAAATTAATAAATTAGTTTTCAATTTTATGTGATGTAGTGTGATAATTAAGCAAATGATCGTGTCATGTATCAAGGAAGGTGAAACCAAGGATAGATAGTGTCATGATAGATGTGGGAGACATATTGGGGGTTATGTAATATAGGAACTCCCCAAGAGGTGTACATGAGTAGGGATTGATGTTTGAGAAAAATCACATCATCTTGTGGAAGTTTTAACATATGGTCATGCAAATCCCTAATGAGATTTTGGAATGTATGTAAATAAGCAGATATAGGAGTACCCATAGAAGTGGCATGCATTATTGTATAGAGTGTAATGGGATCAACAAGACATGCCATAATATGATGTGCATCGATAGGAATCATAAATGCTAAAGTGGAACCTATAGGTTGAGTATCACGGGTAGTGTAAATGTGGTTATGAAACTCAGGTGGTGTAGAATCATTAGATATAAATTGAGAATTTTTTCAAATGATTCATTTGAAGGCCATAATCATGGTGACATTTTGAAGTGGAATGGGATATGCCCCCAACATCATGGGTATAGTGAATGTAGTCATGGAAGGAAGAGTTTGAGAAATAGTGGGGCATATAATATTGAGGGATTGATCTTTATGTCGAGTAATAGAATGTGCGGCAATAGTAGTTGGTGATGAACCCAAGAAATAGCCTATTTTATCTAATATTTAACATTCTTTTTCTCTACATATATAAATTGGATCTAAGTGTAATCTCTAAACTTATGGTTTATTTAGGATGAAATCAAGAGTATATGTCATGGTTATTTCTTTAAAATTCATTGTTATCTTTTTGTTAGCCATTTCTAATTATTATTGGGAAAAAGATGTCAATTTGTGCATATGTAATCCATACTTTTCTATCATTTTTGAATAAGTCATTTTGAGCACTAAGTACCAACTACAAACCACCTTGGAGGATATTCAAAATCTCTCATATCATCTGATTCTATAAAATATGATTTATTTTATATGAATCTAAATGTCTGTAATCATTGTAAATATAATACACTCAAATATGAATGCTAAAAAAATTATTTGATTTTATAAATGAAAGGAACTAAGGGGGATAAAACACTTACCTTGCAATGACCTATGATCGAGCAAAGTGTGATGCAATAAAGAGAACAGACCATCGTGAAAAATGACATAAAAGTACAATAGATGTGGAACCGGCTGGACTTGGGCACCTTGGTCCTAATTCTAGGCGCATGGGTCTGCAGAAAAGGTTGGAACCTGATTTTGATATGGTGATTAGGGATTCGCACATATTTTCATTTTGTCACATGTATGTCACACTTGGATCACCGAGGTACCTGTAAACATGCAATCAAGAATGCACCTACAAAACCATCAAATAGACATCAAATCCTAAAAAATAAAGATGCAAAATGAGTGGATAGATTGTCCTCAACCGCCACAATGGTGGACTTACAACTAAGCATTGCACTACATCTCAAACACAATTTAGTTCTATGTGCTTGTGTGTACAATATTACTCTTAGGTCACCCTCGTGCCAATGACGTCAAGATAGCGGGCAATATCTAGATAAAATTAATAATGTGTGGATGGAATTGAATGAATTCCCCTTTCTATGTTGTGTGTATGCATAATAATGGCCCAAATGCAATCCCTTTCTCTATGTAGATAGATATACCTTGATAATAATAGTCCTCCCATATAATGGTATGTATGTTTTGTTTATATAGGGATCTCTTGTTTGAATTTCAACACTAATGACCCAACATGTCGACTAATACCTTGGGAAATGAGAGGGAAAACCAAAAAAAGTGACTTGATATGTCAAAAATAAAATCAAATACAAAGAGGACAGGGGCACCCATGATGGATAGGAGTGCATGAAATTAGTGAGAATTGGCAAACAGGGATCCCTGAGACCTGACATAAACTGTGTGTATGAGTGACAAGTGTGCAATACAAAAGACAATAAAGACCAACAAGACTAACAGATAGACTTTGGAATGGTTCATCAATGAATAATTTTCTTACGCAAGATCCACATATAAAACAACATACTTAGCAGTATAATAATAGTAGTAAGTGTGTGATATTTTTATATAATTTCCCCTACTTTATGTTGGTGAGTGAGATCTCGGTAACATAAAGTAGACATATATGCATACCTAAGAAGTTTAGAGAAGCTCATGTCATTGAAGTATGCAAAGAGTGTAGTAGAAGTATGTGTCGAGTGAGAACATATAGTGTGACGAACCATGGATCAATGTGTTGATCCATGCGATGTAACGAGATACCTGGGAGCATTATGAGGAGTGTCAAGCAATGTTGGCTTTCAGAATAGAACATGGGTTAAAACCATAGTCAGGGGACAACAAGTCCCTCCTCTTTAATGGGAGAGGTTCCCTTATTGAAAGCTGGAAAAACAAATCTACAAATCTACAACTATCAAAGTTTGGATCTTGGTATCCTGGTTTGTTTTCATACTCAAAATATTATCATTCAAAAGGAATGGAAGAATAAAGAGATGGGAGAAGGAAGAAAACAACAATGCTTTTGGGAAATATAGATAGCAGAGTATCTCCCTACTCACATTGAACCAAGAAAATATAGAAAAGGATCAATTACTTTACCATCGATGCAAATCTACAAACACAAAGTTCAAAAGATTTACATAGACTAGAACACAAAGTTTCTATTGAATGTAAAACAAATGATCCATTGAATCGGGTAGAGACAGAGAGAGATAATAGAGGAAAGAGAAAGAAGAAGAACTTATGTATTGAATTACTTCAGAATTTACAACCTTCCCAGAAAACCATAATCCTCTTTTTTGGCCAAAACCATGTTCTTATAACAATCCACATACATCCATACTTTGTCCCCAAGAAAAGAATATCCGAAAGGAATAATGTTTGTTGTAGATCCGCTTTTGGAAAGTGACATGAAACAAACGCACTCATGAAAACTAGAGGTTCAAAAAGGTGAATATTTCAGGTGTTCAAGCATGATTACTTTAGTAGGGGCATCTCATGATTTTCTTCTTTATGTGGTCTTGCCATTTCCACCTTTTAACCACTTTCATAGCACTCAAGTGCTTACTGGTAAGTTTTCTCCCTTTTTATCGTATATGCCCGATAAACTCCATTTTCTAATGATCAAACTTTACATCCCTTTAAACTTATCGATTTGGCTCCATAATAAACCAAAAATGCATCTCATGGAGAAACGACAAGAATACAGAGAAAAAGAATGAAGAATGATCCATTTTTGCATTTTACAGAGCTCTGGTTCGTTAATGGCGTTAAAAACCAAATGAGTGCATTTGGCTATATTTTCCCCTTTTACCTTCAAATTTGGACCCTACACATGGCAAGATCCAAGAAACGACAGCCCTGGGGAGAAATCTGCATTTCCTGACATTTGGGAGAAAAAACGTGATTTCTTATTTTGCTCTGCCCCCCCCGCAGCTCCGCCAAAGGCCGGACACGTGGTGCCATATGAGTGGCTGAGGAAATATGGTTCAAATCTACCATTTAAACTCTTTTTAACAAAAAGCTCAAATTCTCAAAAACCTCTGCCATCCCGCTTTGACTTTTCAACGTGAATGCGTGGCACACCATGATTGGAAAAAGGGGTCACGGCTCTATTTACAACATTTTAGCCCTTTGGTGAAAAAGGCTCAAATTCTCAATTTCATCCACAGGCCCGCTATTTCGATTTCATTCTTTAACATGTGGCATCATGTGACTGGTTTGGGAATGCACTTTAGTTTTATACTTCATCCACTTTTGAAAAGGGGAGAAAATACCAACTTTCCCCAAAAGTCCATGCCCCCGCCATTGACTTTTCAACATAGGCCACGTGTCCCTTTCTAATTTACCGCAGGCCTCAACTTAGAAATTTTCCCTTCGCATGAGCGGGGTCATGAGCCATTTTAGAACTTTTTAGCCCTTTTTGGAAACAAGGCTAAAATTCCTAAAGTCCTCCATCGGTCCGCCACAACGCATATGAACTAAAAAATGGCCACGTGTCCCTATTTCATTCTTCAACACATGGCATCACCTGATTGGTTGTGGGGATGTGCTTCACTTTTTATCTGTTTTGAAAAGGGGAAATATTCCAACCTTTCCCTCGAAATTCCATGCCTCCGCCGTTGAATTTTCAACGTGAACACGTGTCCCTTTCTAATTGACTGCGGGCTTCAACTCAGAATTTATCCCTTCGCATGAGCAGGGCCACGGGCCATTTTAGAACTTTTCCCTTTTCACCATAATGCCTTAGAGAATAAATGGATCCATCGCCCGAACCTCCTCCAAAACTCTCTCCAGCCAATCAGGGACCGGTGGGGATGCGGGGCAAATCTGACATTTTTCCAAAATCACCAAAAGTGATAAGTTCAAAAAGGAACCCATCCATCCGCATCTAATGGGAAACAAATGCATAGCTTCACCTTTCCGAGAAAGAATTTGATGGGGAAAATAACGTAGGAAGTTGCAGGAAATGGGAAAACGCCATTTTTGCTCCCGATGAAGAATTTCTTTCTCTACAAAAAGTTAAAAATGAAAGATGCAAGGTCCCATGCATTCCAAACACATAAAAGAAGAACTAAAATCATTTCCCATCCATTGAAAATAGGTAAAACATTTTAATGGTAGCAGACTGAGGGAATTTTGATTTAAAACGTGTGGGAAATGAAAACGAGCATCTGAGGAGTTTAAAACACAAATTTCTTCTATGGTAGGGCTCCAATTTTCATGAAATTAGATTCAAAAGGGTGGGGAAAATTGAGAGGACAACAGTAGCTCCTTCTGGGGATGATTTGGCAAAGGAAAGAGGCAAAATCAAGAACCTTAGAGAATTTTGGGTAATCAGATCGAATCAGTGTCTTAGCCAATGGGCAACGGAGTCAAAAAGAAGCAATACCAACACAGAAGAGAACATAGAAAGGAAACCAACCAAAACAAAAACAAGGAAAGAAAAATGCTATACAAAATGTACAGAGGGACCGCCAAAACTCCTAGGTTTTGAACAACTTCAAAAATTTCCCACTATAAGGAAGTGGGAGAGGAGAACCATCCATGTAATCTAGGTAAAAAGAGTTCTCACCAGCAAAATGTCTAATTTTAAAAGGACCAAGCCAAAGGGAATCAAATTTACCATGGCTGCCTCGAGGTTCATGCCTTTTGTCCCAAATAAGAACATTGTCTCCCACTTGAAAAGTTTTAGGTTTAGCCTTTTTGTCAAACAGAGCTTTTACCTTGAGTTGATGAGATGATATTCTATCAACCACTTGCAATATGTCTTCATTCAACTTCTGGAGGTACATAATTCTTTTGTCCAATGAATTGGTAAAGTTGGCATCCTTAATGGCCTTCATCAAATGTAAGGTTGGTAGTTCCAATGTCACTAAAAGTTGAGCTTCAACTCCATATACCACTTGAAAAGGAGACATTCCAATGGCTCTCTTAGGTGTAATCCTATCTGCCCATAAAGCATCATATAGTTTCTTATGTCAATTCCTCTGAGAGTCATTAACAAGCTTCTGAACAATGGTGACCAAGTTCTTGTTAGTTGATTCTACTTGTCCATTTCCTTGGGGATAGTAATCTGAAGAGTGGGCAAGGGAAATGCCATACCATAGCAGAAATCCATCATCTCAATAGAAGAAAAATTGGAAGCATTTTGGTGATGATCTTGTTTGGTATCCCAAACCTTATTAAGATGTGTTCCTTGATGAAGTTGCATACTACTTGAAGTAGTACTTTTAACTGGAATGGCTTCCACCCACTTGGTGAAATAATCAATGGTAGTCAAAACATGAGTATTCCCGCACTTGAAGGTGGATTGAGTGTCCCAATGAAGTCCAAACCCCATTGTTGAAAAGGTTCCTCAATCACCACTAGTTTAAGAGGTAAAGTAGCCAATTTGGGTCTTTCAACAAAGGTTTTACATGCTTCACGCTTGCCTACCCACTTTGATGCATCTTTGAACAAGGTAGGACAATAATATCCAAGCACAGAGGATTTTTGGGCCGTGTGAAGAGAAGAGAAATGACCTCCACAAGCTGGTCATGAAAGGTGAGAACAATTTCTTTTATTGCTCTCTTTCAGCACATTTCAAAAACCTTCCATCTATGCCTCATTTTAACAATGCATTTTCCCACAACACATATTACGCATACCTTAATTTGATGGCTCTCTTATCCTTGGCACTCAAATGGGATGGACATTCTCCATGAGTAAGAAAGTGTGCTATGCCAACATACCATTCATCAGTTGAGCTGAGGAAAAGAACAATAGGGATATCAACTTCCTCCTTGGACAATTTGGCATCAGCTCCCTTAGCAATGAGTTCACATAAACCCTTTCCTCGAACCATCTTGGTGGGTTTGATGTCAAGATCATACTCCTAAACTTTGGCTACCCAATTTCCTCTCTTGGTTCCAAATTCTTGTTGCGTAAGAATGGATTTAATAGGTGTATCAGGAACAAGCACAATAAAATGAGAGTTGAGGATGTAAAAACAAAACTGCTTCATAACTTTGACCACTGCAAAAGCATGTTTCTCCATCATGGTGTACTTCAGCTCATGGGATTTCAAAATATAACTCATGAATGCTATGGGGAGTTCATGACCTTCAGCATTCTCTCTGGGTTAACACAACAGCTAGAGTACTTCAAAGTAGCATAGCAATAGATAATGAAGTCCTTGTTATAATCAGGGCATGCCAAGATTGGAGTCTTTTCTATAGCTCTCTTGATGTCTTCAAATACAACCTTTCCTTCAGAGGACCAACCAAAATTCTACTTCCCTTTCATCATGTGGGCTATGTTCAAAGTAAGTTTAGAAAAATCAGGTATGAATCTTCTTAAGAAGTTGATCTTGCCAAAGAAAGAGTGCACACCCTTCTTGCTTGTGGGGAGAGGGATCTGCTGAATCATCTAGACTCTTTCTGGATCAATCTTGATTCCCTCCTTGGAGACAATGTGTCCCAATAATTTTCCCTCGGTGACACAAAAGATAGATTTATTGGGATTCAAGGAGATGTCATGCTCTCTACACTTTTGGAGGACAGTTTCAAGGTGTTGGAAATGATTAGCTCTAGTTTTTGAAAACATAGTCAGATCATCAAGGTATACAACTATGCATTTTCCCTTGAGATTGCCAAAGGCCAGGTCCATTTCCCTCTGAAAGGTGGCACCAACATTGATGAGGCCAAAAGGCATTCTCCTGTAAGCAAAGGTGCCCCAAGGAGTGGTAAAGGCAGTCTTATGTTGATCTGTAGCACTTACTTCTACTTGATTATATCCTAAGAATTCATCACTCATGGATAGCATTTCTAAACTGTAACATCCTGCAACACTTGATTCGTCATAGGAAGAGGGTAATTATCTTTCAAAGAGACTTGATTCAAATTCCTAAAATCAACACAAACTACGGAACTCACCATTCTTCTTCCTGACATGCATGATATTAGCAATCCACGTTGAATGGTGAATGGGGAAAATGATCTTAGCCTTCAATAAATTTTTGATCTCTTGAAAGATTGTATCAGCAATTTTAGGGTTATACTACCTCTACTTTTTTCGAAGGGCTTGATCCCAAGTTTTAGAGGAATGAAATGTTGCATCTCTTTTGGTTGAAAAGCCTTGAGATCATCATAAGAATAGGAAAGAACATTAGTATACCTTTTCAACAGATTCGTTGCTTTCTCCCTCTCCTCTTGTGTGTAGCACTTTTCGATGTTTACCAGCATGGGTTCATTAAGACTCCCAATGTTTATCTTTTCATAGTCAGTAGACTGCTAAGCTCCTTTGGAATTTTTGGTCTTGATGTACCTATCATGTTTATCAAATAACTCTTCCAAACTTACTAGCCATTTAGGTATCTTATTACCTTTCAATTTTATGCAGCCATCATGATCCATTTCTTCTTCGTTATTTTCTTCATTTGGGGGCACACACTCTCTAGGTAGATTTCCATTTCCTTCAAAGTACAACTGGTCAAAATTATTTCTAAGTTCAAGGAAAGAAAGCAAGTGTTGATCATCATTAAAGACTTGTCAATTGTTTGCGTTGTTTGGCACACTAGGTCTATGAATCATCTCGATGGTGAATTTATCTTGGGATAAATCTTGATGAGGATCAGTAGAGACCCCGAGACAACAAAATAATCAGCCCTGGTGTTTCTTTCCCTTGGCATGGCTTCAATTGAAAAGGCATCAAGGAACTCAATGGAATCCCAAACCAGATTCATGTAATGTTTTAACCTTCTATTCTTCACTTGAAAAAGATCTCTGACCTATTTTATAATCAGCTCTACATCTCCATGAGAAAGGATATTCTTGATCTCCATCTCTTTTTCCATGCTTAAAACGAGGGTGAGAGCCTCATACTCAGCTGTATTATTTGTGTTTTCGAATTAGAGCTTGAAAGAGAAAGGGTGAATTTTCCCTTTAGTAGAAATAAGCACCACACCAGCTCCAGAACCAACTGAGGAGCAGCTCCCATCAAATTCCAAAATCCAAACGCCATTAGGATCAAGAAACAATTCCTTAGTATGGTTAGCCTCATCTTGTGACATGATCATGTAGTTACCATGACCAATGTCCTCATAAAGTATTTGTGGCTTTGGGTCATCTATTTTTTACACGATATATTCAATTTGTTTCTCAGGCAGTAGCTTCTTCATTTTCCCATTTATTGTAATAAGAG
Organism: Taxus wallichiana var. yunnanensis; assembly: GCA_018340775.1. NCBI lineage: Eukaryota > Viridiplantae > Streptophyta > Pinopsida > Cupressales > Taxaceae > Taxus > Taxus wallichiana. The sequence continues at coordinate 849,774,445 of CM031242.1, read as the reverse complement.
CATGTGACCAATCCATCATGATTTCTCCTCCAAGATCTTTGCAAAAATTTATACTCATCAGATGCCGTAGGAAGGGGGAATATCATATACCAAAATGGTGGCTAAAACTCTCTCTCTAGAAAAGAAGCAAAGGTTACTTGTACATCCTTGATCCTTCCAACCAATGGCACTTCTCTACTTTCCATTGAGTAACATGAACCAAAATTAAGGGTTAGGGTTAAGCCTAGGGCATGAGCTACCTTAGCATGCATCACATTATCTCAAGCACTAGAATCAATAACACAATTGTTGAGTTTGTGGCCGGCTATGAGGAGAGTGACATAAAATGGTTTTATCTTCACATCAGATGAAGTGATTGTTGCCACAAGGCTTGTTGGAGATGATCTAGATGGCAGACAAATAAAGATCAAATTTTTCCAATTTTGGATCCAAAATTTTGATAAAACGTGTTGAACCATATAGGATTAGTATAGGAAATGAAATGACATCTCATTGACCCCACTCCAAGAGTGTCACCACAGTGTATATGTGGTGGCTTCCAAGTTAGGTCATCCGGAAGCAATCGTGAAATGTAGAATAACTTCCCATGTTAGGTCATCTTGGAAAATGGTGATATAACTCCCAAGTTAAGTCATCCGGGAGGATAAATTCGAAGTGTTCATGTTGGTTGGTTGATGTAATTTTTATTTTTGTAGAGATTTAAGTGTACATGATTGATTGATTAGTTACTCATGGAGATATTTTACTATTGTTTCCTCCGAGATAAGGTCATTAGGGGAATCACTAGAAAGTGATGTGAAATGTCGCATGGTGTATGATAAAGCATTTGATGATGAAGAATTAAAGTTTTATAATGATCATGTAATGGTGTAAGGGGAATTATAGGATGACCCCAATCGTATGCCCCCATTTTTTCGAAATGGGAAGTGATGATGAGAATGAACGTTGAGCCGAAAGTAAGTGTGTAATGATGTAATTGATAATGTATGAGAGATATAGTAGAAGTGTGTGTATAATGAGTAGAAAAAAATTCCAAGGATAAATATTGTGTGTGTAATGTGTACAATACGATACTAGGTGGGATTCTAAAAATAATGTCGTAAGAGGGATGAAAATCAGATTAAGGATGCTCAAGATAAGAGGGAAATCGTTTGATGTGTATTAGTTACAAAAATGATCATGGATAATGGCTATAATAAAGTAAATACTTGAAAGTTACTATAAATAGTAATGTGAAAAATTGATTAGGTAACTCATTTGTCTTTTGTGTGAGTTTGATATCGAGCTCGGGTGTGTGACGATGCCATAACCTAGAACGTCAACAAAGTCGATTCAAGATGGTGGCAGCGGTGGCATGTGGATGACAAAGTTAGTAAGCGTGATTTTTTTCAAAAAATGTGTTGATATTAATTATTTTTGATGATTTTTTGTGAAATTTTTATTTTTGAGTTTCTTGGCATTTTGGACCTAGACAAGATCGTCGAAGGCGTTAATGACCTTTGAGATAGGAGTGCCTAGACATGGGCGTTAGTTTCCTGCTCCCATGCACCCTTTTCCTACTTCTAGGTGCCCCTATCCAAAGAGTGTGAGTTACATTCAGAGTTATGTAAATGTGAAAGGTTATGTGTGTTGATGTTGTAAGTGAGTATGTTTTTATATGTATAATGTTCTAATGCTATGTTTTCTATATTTTTGTGGTGTGCAGAGGTATATTCACTCGAGAGAGTTTTGAGGTGGCCACCATTTGAGTACATTCCTCAAATTAGGGTTGTCAGATGAGGAGTGGGATGTTTTGGACTGTGTTGGCATGTGGAACATAGCGAGGATGGGGGATGTGCCACATAATATGTTTGTGCTTACAATGTTGTGTGAGAGGTAGTGTATAGATATTTTCACCTTTTGGTTTTCGATAGGGAGATGACACTACACTAGATGATGTGCATAACATACTACGACTACCTATTATTGGCGAAAGTGTATAGGTTATGGCAAAGTGGATGATATGCAGAGACATATGAGGGTTGCTTGGTGGTATTTTGTGGGGACCCGAGTTCCTCTCAAGGCCCATATTATCTGGATGCTATTATGAGATAAGGGGTTTGTGATTTCGCAATTTTATTTACATGGTGATAGTGTTTTCGATTACGGTGGGATGGTGGTGTAGGGATCTTATATAGGATGCACAATATCTTCCACCGGATATAGGAGGAGAGCCCTAGGTATGCTTAGGCACGATGTGTGTTAGCCCACCTACATAGGGATCTATATAGATTTACACATGAGGAACATGGTAGTGGTATTAGAGATATGACATTGTTGCATGTATGGTCATATGAGCATATTGTAGTATTGAGGCCATTTAGTGGACTTAGTGGATTAGGTGAGGACGGACATATTTCTTTAGGAGATGGTTAGGTGTATGTGGCATGAGGATGGATACATATACTTGTATAGAAATGATTAATGCATGGGGCCAAAAGCTTTGATATGGAAACCATAATAAGACTATGGAGGATGGCCGGAGGATGCAATAGAGCTGCGATGCATATGATGGATGATGTAATTAGAGGATCAATTTTTAGTGGTGACCAAATTATTTCAGGGTGAGCGGGTTTCACGATAGTTTTGATAATAGAATGATGTTGATAATAGAATTATCAAATCTTATAGGCATATTTCATTCATTAGATAATATTTGTTGTTGAGTATGATCCAAAAGAGTAACATCACGATAAAGGGCAATGATTTTAGCTATGGTTACTTCATCGTAGATGGGATTAATACTCATATGAGGCATGACTAGCTAAGAAGGATAAGATCTATCCTTAGCCATTAGGATTTTAATGGATCATAGGGAAAATAGTTCTAAGCTGCGGGTTCACCAAAATGATTAAATAAAATATGATTTATTTTATATAAATCCAAATTTCTATAACTACGTAAATGAAATGCACTGAAATATGAATGCTAAATAATTTATTTGATTTTATAAATGAAAGAAACTAAGGGGACAAAACATTTACCTTGATTTTTTTTACCTCGCGGTGACTGGGAGCGAGTGTGATGCAAAAATAGAACATATCATCGCAACAAACCACATAAAATTCCAAGAGGTCGAACTAGCTAGACTAGGGAGTTTAGAGAGGGATGGGGGCACCTAGGGTGCCCTATTCTTAATTTTGGGTGCCTAGGTCTATAGAAAAGGTAGAAACCTAGGTTTAATATGGTCAGTAGAGCTTCACAATTCTTTTCCTTTTGTCACGTATATATCGCACTTGGATCACCAAGGTACCTGTAAATCTACAATGAAGAAAATGCCGACAAAACCATCAATTAGACATCAAATCCTAAAAATGAAATATGCAAAATAAGGGGTCGACTATCTCGGTACTTGCCACTATGGTGGACTTACAACTAATCGTTTCACTACGTATCGGATCCAATGTAGTTATATGTGCTTGTGTGTGCAATAGTGCTCCTAAGTCACCCTAGCGCCAATTACGCCAAGATATTAAGAAATAGCTAGATAAAAAAGTAAATGTGTGGATGGAATAGAATAAACTCCCCTTCTTATGCAATTTACATCTTTGAATAATGGCCCAAATGTAGTCTCTTGCTCTATGTAGATAGAATTCACTTGATAATAATAGTTTTCCTATATAATGGTATGTATGTTGTGTTTATATAGGGATCTCTTGTTTGAATTTCAACACTAATTACCCAAAATGCCGAGTGGTACCTCGAGAGATGAGAGGAAAAACCGAAAATACTGACCTCAAATGTCAAAAATCAAATCAAATACAAAGAGGACAGGGGCACCCAGATGGACATGAGCATCTGGCGTTAGTTTCCATCCATGGATGCTAGTGTTCAAAGACAAATGACGACATATGAGTGAGAACTGACAGAGAGGGATCACTGAGACCTTACCAGAACTGTGTGTATGAATGAAAATTTTACAAGACAAACAACAATAAAGACCAATAAGAAAAATAGATGGACTGTGGAATGGGTCATCAATGAATACTTTTCTTATGCAAGATCCACATACAAAACAACATACTTGCGGTATAATAATGATATTAAGTGCATGATTTTGTGTCTACATCATCTTCGAATATTGTCATTACAACACTTCATTGGCTCCAGAGGTTCCTTCAAAGGTATCATGGAAATTTTCAACACTTATATGAGTGGATCTTTAAGCATATGTTTGGGAAACAATGAAAAACAATCATAAAAATATGCTACAAGTATGAAATGCGCACTATGTAGCATGTAGAATGAGTAGTATGTAATGCCGAATTATAGATAAATAAGAGTGTGACCTATCGAATTCGGTTCAGAATGCACAAGATAATATACAAAAATACTTGGTAGATTATGCATAGAAGAGTTACAATTATATAGGAGAGGTAGCTCCTATATCTAAGGAAATCCACCTCCACAAATTTCTCACCCAACTCCTATATACGAGTATTGTTGTAACTTACAACAATACATATAACAAATATAATATTCTAACTTATGTAAATAACTCCTCAATGTAAATGCTAATTTCCTAACATTCCCCCTTAGTGTTTACATGATAAAACATATCTCATTCTTTGATTTTAGTGTGCCACCTTTGTGTGCTCACGATCAACTCCTCTATTGTGCAGCATCGGGCTTGCACAAAACTCACACATGTGCCAACACAAATTTCTTCAATTGATGGTTTTCTTTGGCTTCTACCAACAACCTTACCCAATTGGTTTTGCAAGTGTACCAATAACCTTTCACAATTGGTTTTACAGGTTTACCAAAAACCTTACAAAATTGGTTTTACATGTTCACCAAAAATATTAATAAATTGGTTTTACAGGTTCACCATAAACCTTACACAATTGTTTTTCTGGTTTACCAAAAACCTTCACATCATGATTGCTACAATACATTTTGATCAATATTCTACAATGTTTTAACAAAAGGGGATAAACAAGAAATACACACAAGTGAACAGGAATTTACATCATTTGTTCTTATTCTTCACGCCACATTGAAAAACACAAATGTCATCATACCAAAAGTGTGGTCCCGTCGTTGATGACTGATGAGAGGTCATTGTCTGACCTTCTTCCTCCATTGCCTCCGACCTCAATAGAAAATTATCTAGTAGAGGAAATCTTCATCACTTTGATTTTCTGCATTAGCAGTATTTCCTTCCTCTTCATTCTCTCCTTCATCAACAACCATGGCATTGTCTTGCAGTTTCCCATCAAGTAAATCTTGTGCTCTTTTCCTGCAATTTGTAGATATATGACCAATTTGTTTACAATAGTATTAGGTAAGTTGTTTCTTTGTACCTTTTAAATTTGAACCGTATTTTGATTTCTTAAAAAAACTTTTTCTTTCTTGTTTCTACCATACATTGCATTTTCTTCTAGTTCAACAAGTAATAATTCTTTTTTCTTCTTCAAGTAAAGAAGAAATGAGATCTTCTAAACTAGGATTAATTTTACTCAATGTAAAAACCATATTAGAATAACATGTTGGCATGTTATTCAATAAAACACCTTTGCATCATCATCAAGTACATCTATTTTAATTCCAACTAACTGATTTGAGATGGATCGAAACTTACTAATGTGCTCTACCATGTTGTCACCTTCTTCCATTTTAAGACCAAATAATCTTTGCTTCAATGTTATCGTTGCGCTTCCAGCTTGTGAACCAAACAATTTGTTTAATGTATTCCAAATTGTATGAGAGGATTTTGACAAGTCTATATGATGCAAATAAGCATCAGATAGTCCCAGTCCAATGATTGTTGTGGATTTTCGGTCTTTTCTCTCCCATTTTGCTTCTTTGTCTACATCTACTGGTTTCTTCACTTTTCCGTCAACGATATCCCACAGGTCTTTATTAATAAGAAATAATTGAGTTCATACTTGCCATGTGTGGAAGTCATTTCCATCAAATTTTTGAATATGACTTAGCTTATCCATGACAAAAATTAACTGAATTTTGACAATTTGACTATGAAGACTTTTAACGAATTTTGTGACTTTGACACATAAGAAATAAAATACTACATATAACTTTTGACTCAAAGTAGACACATGGACGATGATTAAAAATGACAATACTAACTTTAAATATGACTCTTTGATACTTTTAATGACACTTGACAACAACGATGAAAAAAGACTATTATTTTTTTAACACAATCATATAGACATTTGAATTATACTCTTAAGGAGTCTTTAGTTACAAAAAAAAAAATAACTATTAAACAATTGTATTACAAAAAGACTTAAAATTTGGCTGAGACCAAATTAAACTTATAAAATCGACTCTAAAATTTACTAAAATCAAAGATCTACATAGTACCTAAAAACACAGGTTGGGAAGTTTGGAGATCATTCGTGTTCTTTGGAGTTGAAGTGCAGTCAGGTCAGTTGAAGTTGTAGTGGAAGGTGGAGCTTGGAGAAGTGACTATAGAGATGTCATAGTCAATGAAGGAGGTGTCTAAGTCTTGGCAGTTGTTTACAATGTGATAGAGAGGACTCATGCAAAAATTGAGATAATATTGAACCGCAAGAATTGGAGAATAAGGCAGTACTAAACCAATTTCAAATATAACATTGGAAATTGTGGATTTTTCAATGTGAAGATCAACACTTATGTAGAAGTTACCAGCAATAAAACTTAGAACTACATAAAAAATGCACAATAACGATCACGCTCGTCCTGGAAAAATAGGCATTGCAGTGTATGGATCTCTCTCAAAACAAAACACTTATTCTATCAAATATTTGCAAATATTTTGCATATCATAGGGAAAATGAAGAATAATCATTTCCCCTCTAGTATTTACCGAATCATATTATCACATACAAAAAACTCTCAACTTCAGGATTCACTGCTCGAAACCAAATATCAAATTTGGTTCAAAATGCACAAGAGAATATACAAAAATACTTGTTTGATTATGCATAGAAGAGTTACAATTATATAGGATAGGTATCTCCTATATCTAAGGAAAACAACCTCCACAAATTTCTCACCCAACTCCTCTATACGAGTATTGTTGTAACTTACAACAATACATATAACAAATATAATTTTCTAACTTATGTAAATAACTCCTCAATGTAAACGTTAATCTCCTAACATGACCTATATGTGATTAACACTAGTACGATGTGTAAAATGAGTATGATGTGTAGATATGTAATGGTTGAGATGATTTAGACTAAATTTATAATGTATGATGCAAGATGTGTGAAGAGACTCGATGTGTAGTACCTATTGTGCAAGTGTGTGAGGTTCATGTGTTGTATGCCCTCAACAATCAAGTGTGAACTGAAGCACAAAAATGTGTCATTGGGTAATGATGACGCTGAAGCATGTGATGATTATACCTATGTGAGGAGATTTATGTAAGATAATGCAAAGATGATGGACGCTCTGATACTAATATGAGATGGGGGGATGTGTTGGATGTTATGCCCCCAAGTGTACATGAACAAAAGAACTAACCAACGATAGTGAAGGAAAAATTTCCTCGATCCGATGCATGTGGTGATGAAAGTGTATGACTATACTCTAAAAGTGGTGGTATAGTAGACAGAGAATGTGTTGATGAATGAATTATATGTGTATGCAATGGATGAATATATGATAAATGTTGTGGCATAACAAAATGTATCAGAAATGGAGATCTACGTGATGTTGAGTACGAAGGTGATGGACACCTCCATGGAATAAACTAAAGTTGTGATATATGTCAAGATGTAGTAATTTCCCTAGGAATGGGCCAATGCCTATGTGTAGGAATAGTGGAGTAATGGGGTCATGTAGATAATGCATGAGTAGGTGAAATAGGAGTAGATTGTGATTTTAGTAACATAGAATGTGATGTGTTAGAGGAGGTAGATGATGTGCTAACTAATGTGCAAGGAGATGACTACCATGGAATAGATGGGGGATACCGTTAATAGAAATAACTTAGTTGTTGTGAATAAATTTGAGTCGCAAGTGATTCATAGAGATGATAGATTGACATCAACGAATCCAATTGAGACCAAGAAGCATGTCGCACCCATCAAATTTCTTTCCAATGAGGAAAGACACAAGCATAGTAAGATGATCAACCATAATGTATAGTTTGACCACACCATATAATTTGTTCATGGGGTATGCAATTCATGATAGAGGGTAACCTATAGATTTACGAAGTGAAATAGAACACCCACTAATGGGACATGATGGGTAAAACTTAGTATTATTGATGGGGGTGGAGCCAATAGATGCATTGATATTTAAATGATTAGACGTGAAATTTTCATGATAATCATGGTCGAAGAAATAGATGATTGGTGGTGACGCGTCAATATTTGTAACTAAGAATTCAAGAGCCCCTGATGCGGGAGGAGGCACTGCATGATATGCATGATTAGTGGAAGATTTAGATTTTTTTGACACGTTGTTCGGATTGTTTATTAAATATTTTAATTTTACCTTTATCATTGTTTGGTGCAGAGTCTATAGACTTTGGAAATGTAAGTTTATTGTTATCAATAAGATCTTGGATGATTGTGCGGAGTTTGAAACATCAATTCGCAGAAAGTCCCACACATCTATGATAGTCGTAGCGGAAGTTCTCATTGTAGTTCCTACCTTTTAGGTGTGATGGGTCTAACTCAAGTGGTGGAGGGAGTGTAATAATGGGAAGCTTAGGAGTGAAAAAACTAGGAACAATCGGATAAGAGGAGATGGTGGGTGCAAACGGAGTATGCAGAAACAAGGTAGATTTTAAATATGGAGATGCATGTCAAGTGGCTTGTTGCAACTTATGGATTTGAGCTTGAAGATCCTGATAAAGAGAAGTTAAATCTTGAGTATCAAAGGATGAAACATGTGGTATATGAGAAACTAAGGGTGGTGTAAAGTGATTGGTATGAGTATTGACAAAAACGGGAATGGTAGAAATAGGAAGGGGAGTAGAAGCGAGTGATTGGATGGAAACAGAAGTTGATATAGCCATGGAAGCGTTGAGATCCTCCAAATTAGAAGCTTCCTCATGGTAAACATGTAAAAGCAATTCTAGATCTTGGGGATGTTTATAAATGTTATCATTAATGGCCTTCAAGTGTGCTTCACTAAAATCATCATGAGAGTGGGCCATGGTGAAAGGAGAATAAACCCTAGGATGATAAGTAATGAATGAAGATCCTATAAGCGTGGAGATCGGGTTCACCAAAATAATTATCTAAAATTTGAATATTTTAGAGTTAATATAAGAAGTACAGAACTGCAATAGATGTCTAATTTAAATGAGGAAAGTGACCCAAGCAACTAAGTAGGTGAAATACAAAACCCTAATGCACAAAGAAAGGTTGGAAAGAGCTTATCTAATTTGACGGTTGTTCGGGACGGTGTCGAGAATGAACATGTGAGTGAGCAGATACGAGATACGACTACACAAAATCTCTAGAAATTACATAGTTGCTTGATATCTAGCTATATTGGGGAACTTGGGAGAGGATCAGGGTGCTTGGGGTGCCCTAGTTTGATTTTGGTGCCCCGATATGTGAAGGAGGTCCAGAAACCAGAGTTGCGTAGGTTGCAAGGTGATGCGAAGATTTTGCTATTTATCGCATTAATATTCCTAAGCTATGTCGTATTTTGTTGATAATACTTGATGAAGAAGACACTTGCAAAAACCCCAAAGCAAACATCAAACCCTAAAAAATATAAATGCAAATGAAGGGTTGGAAATTCCTTGACGACCATAATAGTGGACTTACTAACTAAGTGTTGCACTACATTTCAGACCCAAATGTAGTTCTGAGTGTGTGTGTGAGAATTTTGCCCTAGGTGCTCTTGTTCTAGTCGTACTTTGTGAAGTGGTGAGTTATAACTAGATGTAGAAATGTAGTACATTGTGGATGGAATAAAATAAACCTCCCTCCTAGGATGTGTGATGTAGTTAAACTAATCTCTTCCCTTGTGATGAAGCTAAATGGATGCAAATGGAGCCTTGGATGGATGCAACCTTAGGTGATGATAGTAGTGACTAGTGCTTGGTCCCTCATTATGGTCTCATAACTTTATATTTGTATGGTTTTCTTGATCTAATTTTGTAATTAACCTCGAAAAGGATAATCAAAAAAAAGATTGAAATCTCAAACGGATAGAAAGTGCCCAAAAGATGGTACTAAAGTAGGAAAAGGATCGAGGCACCCCGACTGGGACTAGGGAACTTGGGGCACCCCAATCAGATGGAAAATAATGTAGAACGACACAAATAGATCAAGCAAGTATGTGTTGAAGGTTGGGAAAGAGGAAAGAAAGCAAATTAAAATAACCAAGGAACATCGTTTAATTATTACTTTGTTCACTCAAAAACCATATCAATATTAATATGATAATAGCACTAAATAATACCCAAAGTGCGCGGTTTAGTGTATGTAATGTATGTATGTATGTATGTATGTAATGTTTATCGTTACATATATAAAAAAAATTATGTTGGACTATCTTGTTGTGGTCAATATGATTTATGACTTTGTACATGCTTTTTGATGTTATAGAGTAATATTATTTTACAAACTAAGGTATTCCATTATATATAATTTATGTCGTGTGTATGATTGCATAAATTATTTTTTAGAAGGAACAAACCATGTGCGTAGATCATTTGCAAGAACCTTGACGAAACAATTATCTTATTACATTGAAGGCATATCCCAACGAATGTCTCTTGCTCAATCTAACACATATCACTAAATGGAGGGATATGGTTACTCCTGCCATCTACGTTGAAATCCAATGGCGTAGTTATATGAATTTTATTCCCTCAATTTCATACACATATGACATGTTTTGTTAAAGTTTAATTTACCTTTTACCATTTGTCATGTGTTTTCTTGGAGGTATTTTTCGTCTGCCTACTGTTGTTGCATATTGGACATAGGTAGCTCGTTGCATGCAATAGAAAGAGATGACGGTGTTTTAAATATATCCATATTCACCATTGTTACAAATCAGGTAACATGCTTTTAATGGCATGTATTTCTTGTAGTGTAAATTTATGTAATTCTTCATATTCCCCGCCATTGATGATAAGGGGCTATTTATCTGCGAATAGTTTTCATACTACATTTTAAGTAACTACACAATAATTTTTTTTTGAATATATGTGATGAACAAAAAATGTGCATGTTGTATGGTCTTTCTAATTTCAACAGTTAGGCAACCGACATCTCCTTGATAACTCAACCTATGCCTTCTAAGAAATGTGGTTCAATTTGCAAAAATAAATTACAAATGGAAGCATCAGAATTAGGTGAACTCATAATACAATTTCCCATGCCCATTTCAAGGCTGATTTCATCATCGTAATCATCTCGTATCTATGATTCATATTTTTTATTCTTTTTGCATATGTGGGTGATTTTTATTTAATTGATCCAAATGACTGAGGGGGTGAAAGGAGAGAGGATATCATGTGTAGGGAGATGTTTGTAAATAATAAGAAACCTAAGCGCAGTGAATTTATTCCAATCCTCCGCTAGTGATCCATCTTCATTGTTCTTGTCTTCTCTTATGACTAAAAGGAGTCCCTTCCGTCATCTTATGTTCTATTTTTTGGGTTCTAATGTATGCCATTTTTAAATTGCTTTAAGTCTAGGTTACCATGATACTAGTATTGGTACCGGTAGAAATATATTTTTTAGGAACACTTGATGTAAATTGGCATTTAAACGCCTTTACAAAATATATTAAAGAAGGATGTGTATACATATAAGAAAAAATCATACATGCTTTATGCATAAAGGTTTAAAATTACTCGAAATCATTATATTACTCTATGTGATGATTAGAGGAAGAAGAAAAAGAATCAAATCAAGCTGCAACACTCTATTTGTTGCAACGTGTGTGCACTTATTGGGTAGTTGTAGGCACTATTGAGAGACTTCAATTAGTTGTAGCAGCACTAGTGATCTTTGAGGTATTTGCAACAGTAAAACCAAGGTACGCAGTAGGAATAAAATGAGATTTTTTTAATCATTTTGTAATGTGATTATTTTTGGGTTGAGACGGGGTGGGCTATCTTTGGGGTTAAGGGTGGCCTAGTGGATTTACTAAAAGTATTATTGAAAATCCGTATGCATAAGAGACTATGAATTATGGTGGGGAAACAAACTCCTCCAAATAATTATAAGTTAAAAAAAATTTGTTTCCCACTTTAAACAATAAAAATATACATTGGCCCTAGATGAATGTTACATTCTTATAGGTGAGTGAGAACTAATATTTGTAATTATAACCCAAACGTGTTTAGGGTCTAATTGTATTAATGATAAAGTGGAGCATAGATAGTAGATATTATTTTTGGATAGAAAGTGGAAATATCTAATCCATAGAATAAATGTGGGACAGTAGTTGATTTTTGAATGTAAAATCCATTGGATTTTCTATATTTTAAATTTTGTCTCTTTTAATTTTATATTGTATATGTGTATAATGGGAGTGATATTTTAAATGATAATGTTTTACTTCCCACCTTTTAATTTCTAAATTTCAATCTTCATCTTGTTTAATAAATTTATTAATGTATCAAAAACCTAACATCTAAAATAAATTACAAAGCTTGTATTAATCAAGCTTAAAATAGAAAAGTGGGATACAAAGTGCTAGAAAGACAAAAGCATTGTGGTTGGGTTTTGAACATGGAACTTATTGGATTTTCACCAATTTTTAATTTGGCCTCTTTTAGCATAAATTGCACTCATGTGAATAATGTGAGTGAGATCAAGACGATAAAGTGGACAAAATATATAATATAGTATTTGGGTAAGAACAATATGAGTTGTGAAATAGGTGTGAATGTATAGGGTTCTAATTCCCACATTTTTATGTCCAAATTTTTATTCATTTCCTTGTCTCATAATCTAATAAAATAAATGTCATTCAATAAAAAACCTTGAAGTCATATAAAATTAAAATATTAAATAATATTAAAGCTTCATTGGAAAATAAAATCCACCTATCACTCATATGACCATCCATTAGAGGGGCTCGATTATCAATTATTGTTCCCACATAGCTTGTTTTTTAGAAATTTTTAATGTTTGCTGCATTGAAACAATAAAATAGAGCACAAAGAGTAGATATTATTTATGTAGGAACAATATGATCCATGAAATAGGTGTGGGAGGTGCAAGGTTTTTGATAGAATGACGTTTATTTTGATACCTCGAAGACTTGTTTTCCAGTGTTACAAAAATAAATCTCATTCGTGACATATCGATTATTGATGATAGGGCACTATGCAATGTATTTCACGAGAATAATAATTGTTTACATAGCATTCTAGATCTTCAAACTAGACCCTCTCCAAGTTACTGATATCTTTTAGATTCACATTCAATCTTTCTACTACGATTTTGATGACCAATATGCACTTTCCCCTTTCTTTGCTATAAAATTTATTTTCCTATTGATCAATCAACTAGTTCTTGTTATAATTGTATTCCATTATCGACTAATGTTTTTTTCTATTTTATTATTCATCGATGCAGTGGATAAGAAACGTCGAACCCCACAAGCATGACACATACTTAGCTTCGCTTTTTAATTATTTCATTTCCATTAAACTTATTTCTTGTTGGTGACGTGTGATCGCTAGATCTAGGCCTGACCAACTGCCTTTTACGTGTCCATAATCTACATATCGTCCCACTAGCACAATAAGAAAGTGATTACTATAGTTACCCTTCTTTGGCATGGACTAATAATAAATTATTAAAGAAAATACAATAAAATTTATAAAATAAATGAATTCACTTCATATAGTATGTTGTGTATGGTTGGTTTGGTCAAAGGGCAAGAGGGCTACTTGAATGCGTAATTACTTTTGGCGAGTAGTGGAAACATTTGTGTTTTAGTGGATTATTGGTCTACATAAAACTCTTGTTTTAATCATCTTCTAAAATGGTTTTTATTGTTTATGTTAGTTATATTATTAATTATCGTGTTTTCACTATCTCTTTCCTTTATTTTATGGACTTGCATGTTTGTTTTCCCCGTAGTTAGTAACCTAAAATTCTATTAGTTTTTTGGTGTACGTTTTTATTTGAGTCCCCTAAGATTTTTAGCCTCTTTTTGCTAGTTTTTCTCTTGATTATGTGTTGTTATGCACACCAATACAACCATTATAATTTGAACTCAAAGAATCTATAAATATATAGATGCATTATTGCATTTTGGATATTAAATCAAACATAAAGACACCAATATTTTTATTAAGGACCTCATAAAATTGATTATGTGCCGACCAAAGCATCCCGGTTATTATTTTATTTTTGTAAGATGTTGTTGCAATATTATTAGATTCCACGTAAAGAGATGGGTTTCCAATAGCATTATGTAGAATTTCTGAAAAAAAAAAAAACACCATTTTCAATCAGTAAAGTAGGTGAACATGGTCATGAAATCTGTTTTGTAAATTTTTTGGAAATTGTATGCTTAATTTGTTTAATTATACATATCTAGTCAAAATACTTTGTTCAATATAATTCTTTCTATTTTAAAATTCCAACAAAATTAATCACGTGAACTTAGATATACTATTTAATTCTATACACTTGTACTATTAAACTTAACCCTTTATAATCATTATGTGAATGACAAACTACCTATGTGCAGGAATTACACTTGATTCGGTAGAAATGTTCATAGTAGATGTTTTGGGATATACGAGTGTCCATGTAACTTAATTATAGCGTTAATCTTTTCAACATAAAATTGAAGCCAAAAAGAATCACCAAAAATAACATTGTTAACAAAATAGACATCCAAGCGACATTTTCTTTTCTTGGATCTGGGCTATATTTAGATTTTCCCGTTTTCGCTTTAAAAACATTTGGAGTCTTCTTCAACAAGTAATCGATTTCATAAACAATGAAATGGGTTTTTATAAATTGTGTCGTTGCAGTTTTTAAAAGTAACTCGTAAATCTTTTGTTGCAGAAATGGCGGAAGCAATGATTCAGCACAGACTGCAAGAAATGGCAGAGCAGGGACTGCGTCCATTCGTTCACAGGCCCAGAAAACTTAGCAGAATGGGCGCTACTCTGCCTTCTGTACTCAATGAGCAGAGGACCCTCCTCCTGCGCCTCCTCGTACGATTATAAAGATCAAGCTCAAACGATCCCTTCCGCAATCTGAAGACATTTCGCAGCACCCATTGAAGATGTTTCACATTGCTGAATCTGGTTCGGCTTTGATGGAGACCATGGGTTCCGAAACCCTTGCAAAAGGTCTGAAAAACGGTTCAAATTCAGAAGAAATTGAAAAAGGTGGCGAGTCTGGTTCTGCTATGACGGAGGAGATGGTTTCCAAAACCCTTGTGAAAGATCAGAAAAAGAGGGCTGGGAGCTTGATGAGGTGTCATGTAAAGGAGGGAGCTTCACGCTCCACCAGGTTCGACGCAGTTTTTCGCCATCTAAAAGCAGCCAACAAAAAAGAAAACACCGCTGTATCAAATGAAGAAATATGGTCATTAATTATTCCACAGAGCAGCAAAACATTGTTGGCAATGAGATTCTTCGTAGTTGAAATTATTTACATAGATGTACATTGTTATTTTAATTATATTCTGAGGGGAGTTTTCCTGTATCCCCAATCGTTGACAGCCATAGTGTAATTTTCAAAATTTTAAGGATTCTCAGGCCTAAAGATGCCTTCAATACAAAGAAATCTTATTTTATCATCTTGTTTTCTTGGATTCTTTGGCCTAAAGAGGCCTTTATGTTCATTTCATTTTCCTTATGTTTTATTAATTATTATTCAATAAGTATTCTGGTTATCTTCCCTGAAACTGCCATATTCGATATACCAATGTAGGTTTCACATCCTCGGCCTTTACAGTCCCCTGTTCATGACGGCAAATGCAAGTTCAGTTTTATACGCAGACTTTAATGTTTTTGGGCATACAATAAATGGCTAGTATTGTTTGGGCACTCATGGTGTACGAGATTATCCTATCCTTTAAAAAAATCTGTGAAAATATACCCTTTTTTATTCTGCTTTGCTCATTTCTTTTCTTTCAGTTGATTCTTTTTCGTTTTTTGCTTGATGTAATCAGTAGACATTTTTGGATTTTACGACGGTATAAATTCACCACTTCGAATATGACAGTCCTCATTAATTTTTAGGGCTAGTTAACTTACCAGAATAAAATAATTATTGATGTTTATGTTTGCACATAATTTTGGTAGTATTATACATTTACTATTGTAGTTATATAGATTTAGTGGCTATCATGTCAAATACATTTGGGTGCTGTGTGTTTTTAGCCACTTGGAACCAGATTTTATTTCTGTAACTTATTTTGTGCCGTTGCTAGCATTGAATCATTGAATTCCTTTTCCTTCAACATGTAATTTTCATTAAACTGTTTTTCCTTTTAATCCAAGTGACATACCAATTCGCAAATCTGTGCTATCAACGTTGTTTGCCTCAAACAATATATGGCATCATGTGAGGAATAATTTAAATGCATGCACACCTCTGTATGCATGCATCGAATATATACATGTTGTAATGCCCACTTCCCTACGACACTTAGTTGATCATCATTTTGAGTTATGCGGACTTTAGATATGGACATGGATTATACTTATGTTGATTAGCATGATGTCTTGTGATTAGATGCTTTTGGATTATGGTTGGATTTTGTTTTCGGTAGGATGCCTTTGAATCATGGGAACTATTGGATATTGATATTATTTTTATATAGATATATCGCATGTGTTCTAACATTGGATTTCTTCATACGATGAGTAGAATGTAGTTGTTGAATTTACATTACGTGATTTTGAAAAAATGATGAAATGCATAATTAAGTTGTGAATTAGACCTAGAAATAATGATTGCTTGAATTTCGTATAGATGTTAATAAATTTCATGCATATGATTATTTTGGATATTTTGACATGGGCGAGGCCGAAGAGGGTATTTTGCATTTTGCAGAAACACAAGCATGATCACAACCATGAGGGGATTGGGGACCAAACACAACAGGATGTCGGGTGGTTACTGACATTGGTCGTCAAGGCAACTTGTAAACTGTATTGTGTTAGCTTGTTCTTGTATGTGTTGAGAAAATTTCTTGAGGGGGTAATGTTCTAATGTGACCATGGGGTTGAGAATTTTATTTAATTGTTTTATTTACTTTAGTAGGTGACTTCATTTGGGATGCCCTTCTTCTATTACTTTTGCTAAGTATGTTTAGATTAATTTATTATCTTGTTTTAGTCATGTGGGTGTAATAAATTTTGTTGGTTGGCTCCTTGAGCCATGTGTTGTCTCTTGTTTTGAATGCTTATCTTGAGTGTTGACCACTCCAAATCTCTTGAAAACTCGAATTTGAGTTTGAGGGCAATTTTGGAGGACTTGTGGGACAAGTTAAACTTGTCCCACACTTCCCAAAACCCCTTACCAACCATATCTATGGGTTGGGAAGCCCAAAAAGGGATTAGTTATTGTTTTGGGAAGTGATTTTGACTTGGAGTGCACTTTTTCTTCATTTTGCATTTATTTTGTACCTTAAGGCACATGGGAAAGGGATGGTTGTGGAAGAGAGTGGTCATTCAACCCAACCACCCATTTATGGTGTTTTGGGATTTGAGTTGACCTTGGGAGATGGTTGAGGATGTGTGATGTGGCATCCTACATGGAGCCACATCACCCTCACCCTTACCTTTGTTCTATTTATTGAAACTTCCTCTCTTGTTGAGGGGGTTAGAGCTTTGTTTTTTTGGTGTTGTTGAAGAGTTCTTTGTTATTGGGAGAGAGAGGAATTGGGAGAAGGAGATAGAGAGAGTTTTTGGACTTGCATGCTTGGATTGATTTGGGAAGGAGCTTGGACAAGTTTCTTGGTGTAGGCTTCTCCAATGGAGAGGTAGGGAACCCTCTCCTTTGTTTTTGCTTCTTATTATTATTGCTTTTATGCTAAAAATTGTGAAAAAGAAATGCATGTTTACTTTGGTGAAATTGTGAAAAATGGTTTGAATGCTTGTTGTATAGTATAGGAGAGGTCTATGGGGATAGTCTTGAGGGAGGCAAAAGAGTAGATTAGGATGTTGTGGAGGGAGTTTGAGAGGGATGCCCATCTTGGGTAGGAATGTTTACATTCTACCTTGTCTTTGAGGGAGCCATAAGAGGAGGGAGGCATAAGAGTATGGGAGGAATAAGGGGTACTTGAGGGAGGCATAAGAGTCATAGGGGCTTGTGTATATTGTGGAGGGTTTTGGATGGGCATCTCATCTCATTTGGGAGGCATAAGGGAAACATTCCCATAGTTCCTTCTCTTGTTGGCTTGGATGCAAGCCTTGTTGTGTAATGTTTAATGTTATTGTGTGTCTCTTGTTCTTCTATTTTTAGCTTGAATGTTGTGAAGAACTTGTATTGTGGAAGCATGTATAGTTGCCTTGAGTTGGAGACCACCCTCCATTGTGTTGTGTTTGGGGCTCGGGGGTCAATGGAGGAGATTGCTTCTCTTCTCCATTGAGATTTGGTTGGGAGGAGAGTGTCGCCTCTCCCCCTATTTTGGTTGTGATTGAACTTCATGGAACTTGGAGCATGGAAGAAGAACTCTTTGGAACACATGAACCTTGTTGTTGACATTGTTTAGAAGACATCATGTAATTACCCACCATTTGAGTAAGAGAAAGAAATGTAATATTGCCTTGTTTTCTTTAGTATACATAATTGTAAATTTGTTCCACATAAAGTAGAATGTGTTGTAAAAGATTTTAAGGAAAGTTGCATTGAAGGAAAACATTTCTTGCTTTAAGATTATTAGAAAGTGATTTGTAACAAATATTGAATGAAAATTGTTCTTTTGAACTATAATAAGCATGTAATATGGATGGAATTAAAGGTTGAAAGGACGACATTTTATCTATTCTCTTTCTTACTTGATTTGGTACTTCTCATGAGTATGTCAATTTTGTTTACATGTTAGTTGACCTTGCTTTAAAGTTAATGGAAGTAATTTTGGAGTCCTCTTGAAAGTGTGTTGGAAATTGGTACTAAATATATGTTAATTTTCATCTTATTACTCAAAAGGAGAGGTGTTGAATGGATGGGAAAAATAGTATCTTATTTTCTTCTAGTATACTTGTTGGAAAGACTTAAGTTGTTAATGACTTGTAATATGCCAATAAAAAACACTTTCAAGCTCTAGTCCCTTTATGAATTTTATTCATCCTTGAATCTATACTATTAAAATCCACTACTAGCTATTACAAAGGAAATGAAATCGAACCACTTGAAATCCCATAAAAATGTCTATAAATAGGTTGGGTAGAAATAAAATTATAATGCAAATACATTTTAACCTATCAAGTTCAATACCCACACTCCTTAATGTATATCAAAGACACTAATAGTTTGAATATTATCCATATTTAGGTATTATTCAAACTAATGGATTCTTTGAAAATAAATTAAAAAGTTTATATACCCCCTTAAAACTAACAAAGTATACCATTGAAAGCTATAGCCAGTATATAATATTAATATCTAAAACACACGGGAACCCATGGAATTATAGATTTCAAATCATAGCATAAAAAAAAAAAAAATTTCTAATTGTATTAATCAAGTACTCAAATTTGAAATACTGCAAGGATACAATAGCAAATAAATAAGTCTTGTAGTAAGTCATTCAATCTTGTTTGGGTAAGTAATTCGTGCAACCACGAGCATACATGTCACGAGAATGAACTTTAAGCAGACTCTGCAATGCTTTCAAAACGAGCACTCTTGGGGCCTCCTCTATCAAGACAATGAGCTGATAAAAATATTTTAAAGGAGAAACCCGTTTTGGGAATTCATTTTTTTCGCGGGATATAACATTACATAGTTGGAGGATGTTCAAGTTTGGAAGCGCCATTGGCTTTCGTGCTCAACGTCGCTTACGAGCACCCCACGTCCCCCACACAATGCGTACCCAAGAAAGTGGAGGTAATTTTATGCCTCCTCACGCGGAAGGAGAATCGGAATAACGCCTTTCCCTTGCGCCTGAGTTTCCCTTGATCACCGGATGGTCTTCCACGCGGCCGTGGCCGAGTCGCCATGAGCTCACGCCTCCTCACGCACCTTAGACCTTCTGCTTCCCTTTCTTGTGCCCACGCGCCCGTGACAAGAGAAAAGAAGAAAACAGTGGGTCTGAACTTCGCAGTCGAGACTCCTTGCAAATCGCAGGCGGATTATTGTTTACACAAAACAAATAAAGACTTAAAACGGTGCTCGCGCCGCCTCGCCCCTTCCGGCCTCTGTAGCTAGTTTTCAACATCTTCCTCCCCTACATTCACGTGGACTCGGGGCGGTGAAACGTGGTAAAACGCCTGTCTTGCGCCATGGTTCCTCGGTTTGGCGTGGGTATTGTGAGCAATTGAAAACATTGTTTGACGCCTTGATTAAAATGCGGCGGTGGGAGGGCGTGCACGCCTTGATGGAGAAGTTTGAAAAGGAGTTTGGTGGTGGTGGTTGAGCCACCGCCCCAACCATAGCATTTAAAACAAGTTTGATTTGGGACCTATTAAGAATACAACTATTTATATTATAAACTAGAGCCGTATAATATAAAAAAAAACCCTTTCCACAAGTCTCCTAAATGCAATTAGTGTAATGCGTTTCAAAACATAGGAATTTTTAAAACGCGATGAAATAGTTTTGTGTTTAGTACACTTAGTGTATAGTGTGGCTCTTTCCTTTGCTCATGTGTATATACATATATTAATGTATTAAATTTCGAAGTAACGTAACTTATTGAATAATAAAGTAAACATCTATATAGGTAGGTAAAATATATATATATATATATATGAAAATAAATAAAAAGGCAAATTGAAAGTTGTTAATGAATTCTCTTCAAAATAAATTGTATCGTACCCTCGGGTTACCCTTCTAGGTATTTTGTCCACACGATAGTACCTGACATTAATCAATCTAACTCGAAAGACGACCCTCCTTTTTCTTGGCGAAACGTCGAATGAGACTTAACTCCTCTTATCATCGTTCCCGAAGCATTAACGGGACTAATTTAGTTTGAGCCTGTATGCGAGCACACTATCATCAAAAAAAAAAAAGTTTGTCGCATTTTCGGGACGTTGGTTTGTTCGCGGCGTCGTCATCGTCGTCGTCGAGCGGCGTCGCCGATTTTAAGCGGCGTTACATGTGAATAATGTGAGTGAGATCAAGACGATAAAGTGGACAAAATATATAATATAGTATTTGGGTAAGAACAATATGAGTTTGAAATAGGTGTGAATGTATAGGGTTCTAATTCCCACATTTTTATGTCCAAATTTTTATTCATTTCCTTGTCTCATAATCTAATAAAATAAATGTCATTGATAAAAAACGCGGATTGGAAGTCATATAAAATTAAAATATTAAATAATATTAAAGCTTCATTGGAAAATAAAATCCACCTATCACTCATATGACCATCCATTAGAGGGGCTCGATTATCAATTATTGTTCCCACATAGCTTGTTTTTAGAAATTTTTAATGTTTGCTTTGCATGAAACAATAAAATAGAGCACAAAGAGTAGATATTATTTATGTAGGAACAATATGATCCATGAAATAGGTGTGGAGGTGCGAGGTTTTGATAGAATGCGTTTATTTTGATACCTCGAAGACTTGTTTTCGAGTTGTTACAAAAATAAATCTCATTCGTGACATATCGATTATTGATGATAGGGCACTATCAATGTATTCGGGAGAATAATAATTGTTTACATAGCATTCTAGATCTTCAAACTAGACCCTCTCCAAGATTCTGATATCTTTTAGATTCACATTCAATCTTTCTACTACGATTTTTGATGGAGCGCACTTTCCCCTTTCTTATAAAATTTATTTTCCTATTGATCAATCAACTAGTTCTTGTTATAATTGTATTCCATTATCGACTAATGTTTTTTCTATTTCATTATTCATCGATGCGGTGGATAAGAAACGTCGAACCCCACAAGCATGACACATACTTAGCTTCGCTTTTTAATTATTTCATTTCCATTAAACTTATTTCTTGTTGGTGACGTGTGATCGCTAGATCTAGGCGACGACCAAGCTTGCCTTTTACGTGTCCATAATCTACATATCGTCCCACTAGCACAATAAGAAAGTGATTACTATAGTTACCCTTCTTTGGCATGGACTAATAATAAATTATTAAAGAAAATACAATAAAATTTATAAAATAAATGAATTCACTTCATATAGTATGTTGTGTATGGTTGGTTTGGTCAAAGGGCAAGAGGGCTACTTGAATGCGTAATTACTTTTGCGAGAGATAGTAGTGGAAACATTTGTGTTTTAGTGGATTATTGGTCTACATAAAACTCTTGTTTTAATCATCTTCTAAAATGGTTTTATTGTTTATGTTAGTTATATTATTAATTATCGTGTTTTCACTATCTCTTTCCTTTATTTTATGGACTTGCATGTTTGTTTTCTGTAGTTAGTAACCTAAAATTCTATTAGTTTTTGGTGTACGTTTTTATTTGAGTCCCCTAAGATTTTTAGCCTCTTTTTGCTAGTTTTTCTCTTGATTATGTGTTGTTATGCACACCAATACAACCATTATAATTTGAACTCAAAGAATCTATAAATATATAGATGCATTATTGCATTTTGGATATTAAATCAAACATAAAGACACCAATATTTTTATTAAGGACCTCATAAAATTGATTATGTGCCACCAAAGCATCCGGTTATTATTTTATTTTTGTAAGATGTTGTTGCAATATTATTAGATTCCACGTAAAGAGATGGGTTTCCAATAGCATTATGTAGAATTTCTGAAAAAAAAAAAAAAACACCATTTTCAATCTGTAAAGTAGGTGAACATAGTCATGAAATCTGTTTTGTAAATTTTTTGGAAATTGTATGCTTAATTTGTTTAATTATACATATCTAGTCAAAATACTTTGTTCAATATAATTCTTTCTATTTTAAAATTCCAACAAAATTAATCACGTGAACTTAGATATACTATTTAATTCTATACACTTGTACTATTAAACTTAACCCTTAATATAATCATTATGTGAATGACAAACTACCTATGTGCAGGAATTACACTTGATTCGGTAGAAATGTTCATAGTAGATGTTTTGGGATATACGAGTGTCCATGTAACTTAATTATAGCGTTAATCTTTTCAACATAAAATTGAAGCCAAAAAAGAATCACCAAAAATAACATTGTTAACAAAATAGACATCCAAGCGACATTTTCTTTTCTTGGATCTGGGCTATATTTAGATTTCCCGTTTTCGCTTTAAAAACATTTGGAGTCTTCTTCAACAAGTAATCGATTTCATAAACAATGAAATGGGTTTTTATAAATTGTGTCGTTGCAGTTTTTAAAAGTAACTCGTAAATCTTTTGTTGCAGAAATGGCGGAAGCAATGATTCAGCACAGACTGCAAGAAATGGCAGAGCAGGGACTGCGTCCATTCGTTCACAGGCCCAGAAAACTTAGCAGAATGGGCGCTACTCTGCCTTCTGTACTCAATGAGCAGAGGACCCCTCCTCCTCCTGCGCCTCCTCGTACGATTATAAAGATCAAGCTCAAACGATCCCTTCCGCAATCTGAAGACATTTCGCAGCACCCATTGAAGATGTTTCACATTGCTGAATCTGGTTCGGCTTTGATGGAGACCATGGGTTCCGAAACCCTTGCAAAAGGTCTGAAAAACGGTTCAAATTCAGAAGAAATTGAAAAAGGTGGCGAGTCTGGTTCTGCTATGACGGAGGAGATGGTTTCCAAAACCCTTGTGAAAGATCAGAAAAAGAGGGCTGGGAGCTTGATGAGGTGTCATGTAAAGGAGGGAGCTTCACGCTCCACCAGGTTCGTGCATTTTTCGCCATCTAAAAGCAGCCAACAAAAAGAAAACACCGCTGTATCAAATGAAGAAATATGGTCATTAATTATTCCACAGAGCAGCAAAACATTGTTGGCAATGAGATTCTTCGTAGTTGAAATTATTTACATAGATGTACATTGTTATTTTAATTATATTCTGAGGGGAGTTTTCCTGTATCCCCAATCGTTGACAGCCATAGTGTAATTTTCAAAATTTTAAGGATTCTCAGGCCTAAAGATGCCTTCAATACAAAGAAATCTTATTTTATCATCTTGTTTTCTTGGATTCTTTGGCCTAAAGAGGCCTTTATGTTCATTTCATTTTCCTTATGTTTTATTAATTATTATTCAATAAGTATTCTGGTTATCTTCCCTGAAACTGCCATATTCGATATACCAATGTAGGTTTCCACATCCTCGGCCTTTACAGTCCCCTGTTCATGACGGCAAATGCAAGTTCAGTTTTATACGCAGACTTTAATGTTTTTGGGCATACAATAAATGGCTAGTATTGTTTGGGCACTCATGGTGTACGAGATTATCCTATCCTCAAAAAAATCTGTGAAAATATACCCCTTTTTTATTCTGCTTTGCTCATTTCTTTTCTTTCAGTTGATTCTTTTTCGTTTTTTTGCTTGATGTAATCAGTAGACATTTTGGATTTTACGACGGTATAAATTCACCACTTGAA
The DNA here is from genome assembly GCA_018340775.1 of Taxus wallichiana var. yunnanensis. Lineage (NCBI taxonomy): Eukaryota > Viridiplantae > Streptophyta > Pinopsida > Cupressales > Taxaceae > Taxus > Taxus wallichiana. The sequence goes on along the minus strand of CM031242.1, from coordinate 849,749,805 downwards.
TATGACAGTCCTCATTAATTTTTAGGGCTAGTTAACTTACCAGAATAAAATAATTATTGATGTTTATGTTTGCACATAATTTTGGTAGTATTATACATTTACTATTGTAGTTATATAGATTTAGTGGCTATCATGTCAAATACATTTGGGTGCTGTGTGTTTTTAGCCACTTCAGATTTTATTTTGTAACTTATTTTGTGCGTTGCTAGCATTGAATCATTGAATTCCTTTTCCTTCAACATGTAATTTTCATTAAACTGTTTTTCCTTTTAATCCAAGTGACATGGCATGCTATACGTTGTTTGCCTCAAACAATATATGCATCATGTGAATAATTTAAATGCATGCACATGATGCATGCATTGTGATATACATGTTGTAAACGACATTTAGTTGATTCATTTTGAGTTATGGACTTTAGATATGGACATGGATTATACTTATGTTGATTAGCATGATGTCTTGTGATTAGATGCTTTTGGATTATGGTTGGATTTTGTTTTCAGTAGGATCTGCACTGAATCATGGACAGACTATTGGATATTGATATTATTTTTATATAGATATATCGCATGTGTTCTAACATTGGATTTCTTCGCCCTGATGAGTAGAATGTAGTTGTTGAATTTACATTACCGTGATTTTGAAAAAATGATGAAATGCATAATTAAGTTGTGAATTAGACCTAGAAATAATGATTGCTTGAATTTCGTATAGATGTTAATAAATTTCATGCATATGATTATTTTGGATATTTTGACATGGCCGCCAGGCCGAAGAGGGTATTTTGCATTTTGCAGGAAACACAGCATGATCACAACCATGAGGGGGATTGGGGACCAAACACAACAGATGTCGGGTGGTTACAACATTGGTCGTCAAGGCAACTTGTAAACTGTATTGTGTTAGCTTGTTCTTGTATGTGTTGAGAAAATTTCTTGAGGGGGTAATGTTCTAATGTGACCATGGGGTTGAGAATTTTATTTAATTGTTTTATTTACTTTAGTAGGTGATTTCATTTGGGATGCCCTTCTTTTATTACTTTTGCTAAGTATGTTTAGATTAATTTAATATCTTGTTTTAGTCATGTGGGTGTAATAAATTTTGTTGGTTGGCTCCTTGAGCCATGTGTTGTCTCTTGTATTGAATGCTTATCTTGAGTGTTGACCACTCCAAATCTCTTGAAAACTCGAATTTGAGTTTGAGGGCAATTTTGGGGGACTTGTGGGACAAGTTAAACTTGTCCCACACTTCCCAAAACCCCTTACCAACCATATCTATGGGTTGGGAAGCCCAAAAAGGGATTAGTTATTGTTTTGGGAAGTGATATTGACTTGGAGTGCACTTTTTCTTCATTTTGCATTTATTTGTGCCTTAAGGCACATGGGAAAGGGATGGTTGTGGAAGAGAGTTGTCATTCAACCCAACCACCCATTTATGGTGTTTTGGGATTTGAGTTGACCTTGGGAGATGGTTTGAGGATGTGTGATGTGGCATCCTACATGGAGCCACATCACCCTCACCCTTACCTTTGATCTATTTATTGAAACTTCCTCTCTTGTTGAGGGGGTTAGAGCTTTGTTTTTGTGTTGTTGAAGAGTTCTTTGTTATTTGGGGAGAGAGGAATTGGGAGAAAGAGATAGAGAGAGTTTTGGACTTGCATGCTTGGATTGATTTGGGAAGGAGCTTGGACAAGTTTCTTGGTGTAGGCTTCTCAATGGAGAGGTAGGGAACCCTCTCCTTTGTTTTTTCTTCTTATTATTATTGCTTTTATGCTAAAAATTGTGAAAAGAAATGCATGTTTACTTTGGTGATATTGTGAAAAAGGGTTTGAATGCTTGTTGTATAGTATAGGAGAGGTCTATGGGGATAGTCTTGAGGGAGGCAAAAGAGTAGATTAGGATGTTGTGGAGGGAGTTTGAGAGGGATGCCCATCTTGGGTAGGAATGTTTACATTCTACCTTGTCTTTGAGGGAGCCATAAGAGGAGGGAGGCATAAGAGTATGGGAGGAATAAGGGGTACTTGAGGGAGGCATAAGAGTCATAGGGGCTTGTGTATATTGTGGAGGGTTTTAGATGGGCATCTCATCTCATTTGGGAGGCATAAGGGAAATATCCCCATAGTTCCTTCTCTTGTTGGCTTGGATGCAAGCCTTGTTGTGTAATGTTTAATGTTATTGTGTGTCTCTTGTTCATCTATTTTTAGCTTGAATGTTGTGAAGAACTTGTATTGTGGAAGCATGTATAGTTGCCTTGTGTTGGAGACCACCCTCCATTGTGTTGTGTTTGGGGCTCGGGGGTCAATGGAGGAGATTGCTTCTCTTCTCCATTGAGATTTGGTTGGGAGGAGAGTGTTGCCTCTCCCCCTATCTTGGTTGTGATTAATCTTCATGGAACTTGGAGCATGGAAGAAGAACTCTTGGGAGCACAAGAACCTTGTTGTTGACATTGTTAAAAATATCATGTAATTACCCACCTTGAGTGGAGAAAGAAATGTAATATTGCCTTGTTTTCTTTAGTATACATAATTGTAAATTTGTTCCACATGAAGTAGAATGTGTTGTAAAAGATTTTAAGGAAAGTTGCATTGGAATGAAAGTATTTCTTGCTCTAAGATTTATTGGAAAGTGTTGTAACAAATATTGAATGAAAATTGTTTCTTGTTGAATTCCAATAATAAGTATGTAATATAGATGGAATTAAAGGTTGAAAGGATGACATTTTATCTATTCTCTTTCTTACTTGATTTGGAACTTCTCATGAGTATGTCAATTTTGTTTACATGTTAGTTGACCTTGCTTTAAAATTAATGGAAGTAATTTTGGAACCCTCTTGAAGGGTGTTGGAAATTGGTACTAAATATATGTTAATTTTCATCTTATTACTTGAAGGAGAGGTGTTGAATGGATGGGAAAAATAGTATCTTATTTTCTTCTTGTATACTTGTTGGAAAGACTTAAGTTGTTAATGACTTGTAATATGCCAATAAAACACTTTCAAGCTCTAGTCCCTTTATGTTTTATTCATCCTTGAATCTATTGTAAAATCCACGGCTAGCTAACAAAGGAAATGAAATCGAACCACTTGAAATCCCATGCAATGTCTATAAATAGGGTTGGGTAGAAATAAAATTATAATGCAAATACTTTAACCTATCAAGTTCAATACCCACACTCCTTAATGTATATCAAAGACACTAATAGTTTGAATATTATCCATATTTAGGTATTATTCAAACTAATGGATATGCTGGTAACAATACACTGTTATATACCCCCTTAAAATTAACAAAGTATACCATTGAAAGCTATAGCCAGTATATAATATTAACTAAAATACGCAAGGGAACTTATGGAATTATAGATTTCAAATCATAGCAGCCTGCCGTCAATTTCTAATTGTATTAATCAAGTACTCAAATTTGAAATACTGCAAGGATACAATAGCAAATAAATAAGTCTTGTAGTAAGTCATTCAATCTTGTTTGGGTAAGTAATTCGTGCTCCACGAGCATACTGTCACAGCGAACTTTAAACAGCTGCAATGCTTTCAAAAACGAGTTCTGGGGCGCCTCCTCTGTCCCACAATCTGTTGATAAAAATATTTTAAAGGAGAAACCCGTTTTGGGGAATGCATCCGATACTGAGCAGATAACAACATAGTTGGCAACCTGTTCGTTGAAACTGCCTTTGTGGCTTTCGTGCTCTGTCTGCTCGCTTACGAGCACCCCACGCCCCGCACACAATGCAGTACCCAATGAAAGTGGAGGTAATCTGCCTCCTCACGCGGCCAAGGGCAGTCAAAACTGGAATAACGCCTTTCCCTTGCGCCTGGAGTTTCCCTTGATCACCAGATGGTCTTCCACGCGGCCAGGGCCGAGACAGCCGGAGCTCACGCCTCCTCACGCACCTTAGACCTTCCTGCTTCCCTTTCTTGTGCCCACGCGCCCAGGACAGCGTGAAAAACGGTGGGCTGAACTTCTTGCAGGTCAGAGACTGCAAATCTAGGCGGATTATTGTTTACACGGCCCGGGCAGACTTAAAACGGGTGCATCTACGCCTCCTTTCCACGGCTGTAGGAATCTACATCTTCCTCCCCTCTTATTCCCACGTGGCACAGGGGCGGTGAAACGTGGTAAAAACGCCTGTCTTGCGCCATGGTTCCTCGGTTTGGCGTGGGTATTAGGTGAACAATTGAAAACATTGTTTGACGCCTTGAATGCGGCCAGTGGGAGTGGCGTGCACGCCAATGGAGAAGTTTAAAAGGAGTTCGGCTGGTGGTGGTTGAGCCACCGCCCCCAACCATAGCATTTAAAACAAGTTTGATTTGGGACCTATTAAGAATACAACTATTTATATTATAAACTAGAGCCGTGCAGCCTCTACCCTTTCCAACAAGTCTCCTAAATGCAATTAGTGTAATGCGTTTCAAAACATAGGAATTTTTATAACGCGATGAAATAGTTTTGTGTTTAGTACACTTAGTGTATAGTGTGGCTCTTTCCTTTGCTCATGTGTATATACATATATTAATGTATTAAATTTCGAAGTAACGTAACTTATTGAATAATAAAGTAAACATCTATATAGGTAGGTAAATATATATATATATGAAAATAAATAAAAAGGCAAATTGAAAGTTGTTAATGAATTCTCTTCAAAATTAATTGTATCGTGCCCTCGGGCTACCCTTATAGGTATTTTGTCCACACAATGGTACCTGACATTAATCAATCTAACTCGAAAGTCGACCCTCCTGTTCTTGGCGAAACGTCGAATGAGACTTAACTCCTCTTATCATCGTTCCCGAAGCATTAACGGGACTAATCTAGTTTGAGCCTGTATGCGAGCACGCTATCAAAAAAAAAAAGTTTGTCGCATTTTCGGGACGTTGGTTTGTTCGCAGTGTCGTCATCGTCGTTGTCGACGTCGTCGAGCGAGCGAGCGTTACATTTTGGTATCAGAGCCAGGGGTTCGAAGCTGGGACCCTTGGGCACACGCCGAACACGCAAAACAGGAACTTTCAACTTAGTACAGAACATTATTCTTTTAAAGTATAAAACCATATTGTTGATAATTATAGTAAACAGCAAATTTAGAAAACTGACACAAGACCTAGTACAGTGAACTAACTCTCGCCTTGATCTGTGCAGGAGGCGCGGATTGGGCGAGGGGTCTCTTCACATAGACCTAGACATACCACCACCAGAGCAGGCCGTAGCAGCTCTTACGCCTCGAATTTTGCGAGACACTTGGGATGTTAATGCCGCCCATTTATACGCGGAGAGCCCTTGGGAGGGCGACTTGCTAGGCATAGTTTGGAGCCATCAGTAGATGCCCAGGTATCCCCTCGACACAGCGAGGAGCACAGAGCAGAGAATTTCCGTGCAGAGTCGGCTAGGGCAGAGTCACCACAGAGAGGACATGGGGACAGGATCTCAGGACATAGGGACAGGTCTCGGAGCCCTAGACAGAGGGAGGAGCATATAGAGAGACCTAGAATTCGTACTACATCAGCTGCAGACCATATCAGGGAGATCCTGAAGCTGCGACCCTCTCACTATTCAGGTGATATAGGTGGTTTTCAGGCAGAGGCATGGTTGGTGAGCTTGGCGGATGCTTGAGCTCTGTCCTGTAGTAGAAGCAACACGAAAGCTCGTGTTGCGATCCATCTTCGAAGGATGGAGCGGGAGTGCAGTGGAGGACCGAGGAGCGAAGCTCCATGTTGACTCGAGAGCGATTACACAGGAGCTGTTTGAGGAGCGGTTCGAGAGCGGTATTTACTAGGAGGTTTATTCAAAGCAGCATATAGATGAGTTTCATGACCTCCGTCGAGGATCGATGTGATGGCGAGTATGAGAGTCGATTTACGGACCTACTTGATATGTCAATTATATGCGAGATGGCTTGAGTGCGGATTCACGAGGTTCATTCGGGGCACGAACTTGGATTTAGCCGGGCGCGATGCGCATTCATTGCCCATGAGGCGTTAGCAGAGGCCGTGGAGAAGGCCTATGTGCAGAGGAGACACGGGGAAGACATGACAGAGCTAGAGATAGAGTACGGAGCCGTATCCAGCAGATGCGAGGATAGTAGGTCGAAAGGTCGATTCCTCCTCCACGGGGTGGACGGAGTTGAGCGAGGCTTCTTTTAGGCCACCACAGCGGCGGCGGCGCAGCAGCAGAGACTCCGCCCACCCTACCGACCTCCTCGAGAGATTCGATGCACGAGAGGGCGTAGTATGGGGCCTCCTCACAAAGGGGTCCCATCGGGACACGAGGTGCACCGGCTCGGTCATCGGAGCTCGCCGGCGAGACCTCGGCGATCCATAGCCGGATCGTCGGGATCGGCATCTCGATCATCTAGAGTACCCAGTGGAGCCGCTTCCCACCGGAGAGGATCGGGAGGTCATTATTATTTGCGGAGTTGTTGGGCATATTTGGAGAGATTGCCCACTTAACCCTACCAAGGGTAAGACACGAGCTCGAGCCCACTTGTTGGAGATATGGCACGGAGTCATCGGATCTACGCGTGGTCGAGAACCGCCGGTGAGCATCAGTCTTTGTGATTGAGGCAGCAGTAGTATTGGTGGTATTTCCACCTCTATATTATTGATTACGGTTCTTGATTCCTTCATTGCACCATCTTTGGTAGAGCGTTGTAAGGTGGTGGCGATTAGCGGGGCCGTAGTTGGGACGTTGAGATGGCTTGGGAGCCAAGATTTACTGTAGACTCCTTAGTCAAGGAGTGTGTAGTGGATTTGGGACCCTTCACCACTACTTCTGATCTTAGGATCCTTCCATTAGGATCTTATGGCATCATTTTAGGCATGGATTGGTTGTCCGCCCACAGAGCTAGAGTGGATTGTTACCACAAGACTATTGCTTGCATAGATGACCTTGGGATAGAGTCAGTGATATCAGGAGTTAGGAGACCCGTTTCTATTCGTACCATCTCCGCTATGCAGCTTAAGCGGTGTATGCGGCCAGGGTTGCCGGTTGTATCTTTGTTGATTAGTGACAGGTCAGAGGACGAGTCAGGGGGACCTTCCCTCGATGATCATCCCATCTTATCTGAGTTCGCCGATGTGTTTCCAGGGGAGCTACGGGGATTACCTCCCCCACGGGAGATCGACTTCCATATAGATCTAGTTCCAGGTGCAGAGCCTATCTCGCGAGCACCCTATCGGATGACTACACCTGAGTTGTGTGAGCTCAAGTTACAGCTTGAGGGCCTTCTGGAGAAAGGCCTAATTCGTCCTAGTGTATCCCCTTGGGGTGCACCTGTTATCTTCGTAAAGAAGAAGGATGGATCTCTTCGGTTGTGCATTGATTACCGTCAGCTGAATAAAGTAACGATCAAGAATCGTTACCCCCTTCCACGCATTGACGATTTGTTTGATCAAATGAAGGGGGCAACCGTGTTCTCCAAGATAGATCTTAAGTCAGGGTACCATCAGCTCAGGATTGCGGAGACAGATATCCACAAGACAGCTTTCCGCACGAGATATGGCCACTACGAGTTCACAGTGGTACCTTTTGGTTTGACGAATGCCCCCGCAGTGTTTATGAGTTTGATGAATGGGGTATTCAGGACCTTCCTTGATCGTTTCGTGCTCATTTTTCTTGATGATATTCTGATTTACTCACGCACACGTGAGGAGCACGAGGAGCACCTTCGCCAAGTTCTTCAGTGTCTTCGCGAGCAGCGCCTTTACGGGAACTTGGAGAAGTGTGCGTTCTTTCGATCCCTGAGAGTGCGATATTTGGGCCACGTTATTTACGGGGAAGGTATCGCGATCGATCCTTCCAAGATTCGAAACCATCATGGATTGGCCGGCACCCACTAGTGTGGACCGAGGTGCGTAGTTTCATGGGACTAGCGAGGATACTACGGGAGGTTTGTTCGAGGACTTCTCTCGGATTGCACACCCCATCACTTCTCTTCGGAAAGGGAAGAAGTTTGTATGGACGAGATAAATGTGAGCGAGGCCTTGATACATTGAAGGAATGCCTTACGAGAGCACCTATCCTTGCAGTGCCGGATCCTCATGGAGAGTTTTTCGTATGCACAGATGCTTCCTTGGCGGGGTGGAGGAGTGCTTATGCAGGAGGGTAGAGTAGTTGCCTTTGAGTCTCGCAAACTCAAAGATTATGAGCTCAATTATCTGACCCATGACCTTGAGCTTGCAGCCATTTTACATGCTTTTGTGCGGTGGAGACATTTTCTTCTTGGCCAGAGATTTACACTCGGGGGGTCGATCACTTGAGTCTTCGCCACCTCTTCACATAGCCCAATCTCAACGCTCGTCAACAACGTTGGATGGAGCTTCTATGTGAGTATGACATGGAGATAGAGCATGTGAAAGGGAAGGAGAATGTGGTTGCAGATGCCTTGAGTAGACGGAGACATGTGGCTATGGCCACCTCGGTGAAACGCAGTTTGCGGAGTAGGATCTTGCAGCAGCTTCCTCAGGATAGTTTTTACCTTGCAGCCAGAGCAGAGATTGAGTCTCAGAGACCCCTTGAGGGTAGATTTGATGGATTTTCGTTAGAGGAAGATGGTCTTCTCAGACACAGAGGTCGAATATATGTTCCCAGAGATGGAGGCTTGAGACATGACATTTTGACAGAGGCTCATTGTGCACCGTATTCAGCCCATCCCGGGGTGAAGAAGATGCACGCCACCTTGAGACAGTTGTACTTTTGGAGAGGACTTCGGAGAGACATAGCTTCATTTGTATCCCACTGTTTAGAGTGCCAGAGGGTGAAGGCCGAGCATCAGCATCCAGCTGGCCTTCTCTATCCTCACGCCATACCAGAGTGGAAGTGGGACACCATTTCTATGGATTTCATTGTTGGGTTACCGACGTCGAGATACCACCACGACGCCATCATGGTCACGGTGGATAAATTGACGAAGGTAGCTCACTTTTCTCCAGTGAAGACTACCTACACGGCTAGTGCAGTAGCACGTGTATATCTTGATGAGATTGTCGAGTTACATGGGATTAGCGGAAGATCATTTGCGACCGCGACCCCTTGTACACCTCCCATTACGGACCACCATGCGGTATGCCCTCGGGGACGAGGATTAATTTCGATCTGACTTATCACCACGAGAGCGGATGGGCCAGGGCCGAGAGGGTGAATCAGTTACGGAGGACATGCTCGGGATGTACGTGATGGATCATCGATCGAGATGGGAGGAGTATTTATATTTGGTAGAATTTGCCTACTGATATGATTTTGAGCTCTATAGGCATGGCTCCTTTTCGAGGCATTATATGGTAGAGTCACGAGGACACCCCTTAGGCTGGGATAGGATTGAGGACGGGGGTTTCTCTTGGGCGGCATTATTACGGGACATGGAGCAGCAAGGTTACCTTGATTAGACGGAGATTGCGGGAGGCTCGGGATAGACAGAAGAAGTATACGAGACCAACATGGACGGATCGCTTGATTTGAGGTAGGCACGAAGGTGTTTCTTCGTGTCGAGCCATAAGAGCCCTATCCGTTATGGAAAAGGTTCTAAGCTTGCTCCTAGGTTTGTGGGACCCTTTGAGATCTTGGAGCACCTCGGCCCCTTAGCCTATCGTCAGCACTGCCACCTAGCTTCGCGCGTCCATGATGTATTTCACGTTTCGTGCTTAGGAGATATGTTTGATCCTTCTCATGTGCTAGATTGGGTGCATTGCGGAGTGCGGGATCGGGGCGGGTGATGGTGAAGCCCGTGCGCATTTTAGATCGCGCAGGACCACTGGGCCTTCGCGGCAAGAGAGAGATTGATCGGAGTTCGAGTCGATGGGGATAATGGATACGATGAGGCTAGCTGCTTACTTGGGAGGATGCTACATCATTGCGAGCTCGGTTTCCACACTTGTTTGATGACTTCGGGAGGAAGTCTAGTCTAAGGGGAGGGGATGTAATGCCCACTTCCCTACGACACTTAGTTGATCATCATTTTGAGTTATGCAGACTTTAGATATGGACATGGATTATACTTATGTTGATTAGCATGATGTCTTGTGATTAGATGCTTTTGGATTATGGTTGGATTTTGTTTTCAGTAGGATCTGCACTGAATCATGGACAGACTATTGGATATTGATATTATTTTTATATAGATATATCGCATGTGTTCTAACATTGGATTTCTTCGCCCTGATGAGTAGAATGTAGTTGTTGAATTTACATTACCGTGATTTTGAAAAAATGATGAAATGCATAATTAAGTTGTGAATTAGACCTAGAAATAATGATTGCTTGAATTTCGTATAGATGTTAATAAATTTCATGCATATGATTATTTTGGATATTTGACATGGCGCCGAGGGCCGAAGAGGGTATTTTGCATTTTGCGGGAAACCACGGCATGATCACAACCATGAGGGGATTGGGGACCAAACACAACGAGGATCTTAGGGTGGTTCTGACATTGGTCGTCAAGGCTGACTTGTAAAGCTGTATTGTGTTAGCTTGTTCTTGTATGTGTTGAGAAAATTTCTTGAGGGGGTAATGTTCTAATGTGACCATGGGGTTGAGAATTTTATTTAATTGTTTTATTTACTTTAGTAGGTGACTTCATTTGGGATGCCCTTCTTTATTACTTTTTGCTAAGTATGTTTAGATTAATTTAATATCTTGTTTTAGTCATGTGGGTGTAATAAATTTTGTTGGTTGGCTCCTTGAGCCATGTGTTGTCTCTTGTATTGAATGCTTATCTTGAGTGTTGACCACTCCAAATCTCTTGAAAACTCGAATTTGAGTTTGAGGGCAATTTTGGGGGACTTGTGGGACAAGTTAAACTTGTCCCACACTTCCCAAAACCCCTTACCAACCATATCTATGGGTTGGGAAGCCCAAAAAGGGATTAGTTATTGTTTTGGGAAGTGATTTTGACTTGGAGTGCACTTTTTCTTCATTTTGCATTTATTTTGTACCTTAAGGCACATGGGAAAGGGATGGTTGTGGAAGAGAGTGGTCATTCAACCCAACCACCCATTTATGGTGTTTTGGGATTTGAGTTGACCTTGGGAGATGGTTGAGGATGTGTGATGTGGCATCCTACATGGAGCCACATCACCCTCACCCTTACCTTTGTTCTATTTATTGAAACTTCCTCTCTTGTGGAGGGGGTTAGAGCTTTGTTTTTGGTGTTGTTGAAGAGTTCTTTGTTATTGGGAGAGAGAGGAATTGGGAGAAAGAGATAGAGAGAGTTTTTGGACTTGCATGCTTGGATTGATTTGGGAAGGAGCTTGGACAAGTTTCTTGGTGTAGGCTTCTCCAATGGAGAGGTAGGGAACCCTCTCCTTTGTTTTTGCTTCTTATTATTATTGCTTTTATGCTAAAAATTGTGAAAAAGAAATGCATGTTTACTTTGGTGATATTGTGAAAAAGGGTTTGAATGCTTGTTGTATAGTATAGGAGAGGTCTATGGGGATAGTCTTGAGGGAGGCAAAAGAGTAGATTAGGATGTTGTGGAGGAGTTTGAGAGGATGCCCATCTTGGGTAGGAATGTTTACATTCTACCTTGTCTTTGAGGAGCCATAAGAGGAGGAGGCATAAGAGTATGGGAGGAATAAGGGGTACTTGAGGGAGGCATAAGAGTCATAGGGGCTTGTGTATATTGTGGAGGGTTTAGATGGGCATCTCATCTCATTTGGGAGGCATAAGGAAATATCCCCATAGTTCCTTCTCTTGTTGGCTTGGATCAAGCCTTGTTGTGTAATGTTTAATGTTATTGTGTGTCTCTTGTTCATCTATTTTTAGCTTGAATGTTGTGAAGAACTTGTATTGTGGAAGCATGTATAGTTGCCTTGTGTTGGAGACCACCCTCCATTGTGTTGTGTTTGGGGCTCGGGGGTCAATGGAGGAGATTGCTTCTCTTCTCCATTGAGATTTGGTTGGGAGGAGAGTGTTGCCTCTCCCCCTATCTTGGTTGTGATTAATCTTCATGGAACTTGGAGTATGGAAGAAGAACTCTTGGGAGCACAAGAACCTTGTTGTTGACATTGTTACAAATATCATGTAATTACCCACCTTGAGTGGAGAAAGAAATGTAATATTGCCTTGCTTTCTCTAGTTTTACATAATTGCAAATTTGTTCTACATAAAGTAGAATGTGTTGTAAAAGATTTTAAGGAAAGTTGCATTGGAAGGAAAACATTTCTTGCTTTAAGATTATTGGAAAGTGTTGTAACAAATATTGAATGAAAATTGTTCTTTTGAACTCCAATAATAAGCATGTAATATGGATGGAATTAAAGGTTGAAAGGACGACATTTTATCTATTCTCTTTCTTACTTGATTTGGTACTTCTCATGAGTATGTCAATTTTGTTTACATGTTAGTTGACCTTGCTTTAAAGTTAATGGAAGTAATTTTGGAGTCCTCTTGAAAGGTGTTGGAAATTGGTACTAAATATATGTTAATTTTCATCTTATTACTTGAAGGAGAGGTGTTGAATGGATGGGAAAAATAGTATCTTATTTTCTTCTTGTATACTTGTTGGAAAGACTTAAGTTGTTAATGACTTGTAATATGCCAATAAAAAAACACTTTCAAGCTCTAGTCCCTTTATGTTTTATTCATCCTTGAATCTATTGTAAAATCCACGGCTAGCTAATGAAGGAAATGAAATCGAACCACTTGAAATCCCATGCAATGTCTATAAATAGGGTTGGGTAGAAATAAAATTATAATGCAAATACTTTAACCTATCAGAGTTGATACCCACACTCCATAATGTATATCAAAGACACTAATAGTTTGAAAATTATCCATATTTAGGTATTATTCAAACTAATGGATATCTTGAAGTAACAATACAACTTTATTATATACCCCCTTAAAATTAACAAAGTATACCATTGAAAGCTATAGCGGTATATAATATTAACTAAAATACGTGAGGAACTTATGGAATTATAGATTTCAAATCATAGCGACTAAATCGATTTCTAATTGTATTAATCAAGTACTCAAATTTGAAATCTTTGCGAGGATACTGATAGCAAATAAATAAGTCTTGTAGTAAGTCATTGATCTTGTTTGGGTAAGTAATTCGTGCTCCACGAGCATCTTGTCACAATGAACTTTAAGCAGTTCTGCAATGCTTTCAAAACGAGTTAAGGCGCCTCCTGCATCCTGATCCCACAATACTGGTGATAAAAATATTTTAAAGGAGAAACCCGTTTTGGGGGATGCATCAAATCTTGGCGAGATATGACATAGTTGTGCAACTGTTCGTTGAAAGCGCCTTTGTGGCTTTCGTGCTCTGTCTGCTCGCTTACGAGCACCCCACGCCCCGCACACAATGCAGTACCCAATGAAAGTGGGAGTGTCTGCCTCCTCACGCGGCGAGGCGAAAGCTGGAATAACGCCTTTCCCTTGCGCCTGGAGTTTCCCTTGATCACCAGATGGTCTTCCACGCGGCCAGGGCCGAGACAGCCGGAGCTCACGCCTCCTCACGCACCTTAGACCTTCCTGCTTCCCTTTCTTGTGCCCACGCGCCCAGGACAGCGTGAAAAACGGTGGGCTGAACTTCTTGCAGGTCAGAGACTGCAAATCTAGGCGGATTATTGTTTACACGGCCCGGGCAGACTTAAAACGGGTCTGTACGCCTCCTTCTGGCCTGTAGCTCCGTCTACATCTTCCTCCCTACTGTTCACGCGGCCTGGGGCGGTGAAACGTGGTAAAAACGCCTGTCTTGCGCCATGGTTCCTCGGTTTGGCGTGGGTATTAGGTGAACAATTGAAAACATTGTTTGACGCCTTGAATGCGGCCAGTGGGAGTGGCGTGCCTTGATGGAGAAGTTTAAAAGGAGTTCGGTGGTGGTGGTTGAGCCACCGCCCCTGACCATAGCATTTAAAACAAGTTTGATTTGGGACCTATTAAGAATACAACTATTTATATTATAAACTAGAGCCGTGCGACCTCTACCCTTTCCAACAAGTCTCTAAATGCAATTAGTGTAATGCGTTTCAAAACATAGGAATTTTTATAGCAGCGATGAAATAGTTTTGTGTTTAGTACACTTAGGGTATAGTGTGGCTCTTTCCTTTGCTCATGTGTATATACATATATTAATGTATTAAATTTGAAGTAACGTAACTTATTGAATAATAAAGTAAACATCTATATAGGTAGGTAAATATATATATATATGAAAATAAATAAAAAGGCAAATTGAAAGTTGTTAATGAATTCTCTTCAAAATTAATTGTATCGTGCCCTCGGGCTACCCTTATAGGTATTTTGTCCACCTGATAGTAATTTGCTCGACCCGACATTAATCAATCTAACTCGAAGACTTGCTCCTCTTTATCGCATCGTTAAAAACGTCGCAGGACTAATCTGGTGCGAGCATGTATGCGAAACACATTATCCCAAAAAAAAAAGTTTGTGGCATTTTGGAGGCGTTGGTTTTATTCATGATGCAATCATAAGTGGTTGTCAAAGCGTCATCGGCGGCAATGAGTACATATGCAGAGATTAAACACGCAATATCACAGATTGAAGATAGATATCCTCTCAAATATGAACCTCACATAATGATGTAATTACAATTATTCACGTTCGACACTAAAAACAAAGCTATTGACTATAACTTCTTTTCCTTTTTGACAACAAAATATATTCCCATGACCTTCCATCACTGATCATTCTAGAATTTACATTGAAAGGGTCACTCATCAGAGAGGAAGTATCTGAAACAAGTTTGGTTAAATTAAAGAACTTACATTGTTACCTTAAGCGAGTTGATGAAACCAGCCCTTAACTACTATGAACCGTGAAAGATATTACACTTGCCTCCATCGAGGCATTATGTCTATACATCGCGATTAAATCGATCACTGCACGAGGAATCATGCAACATACCATATCTTAACACAGCAAGGTCATTAATTTTATCAAATTTTACTCGCTAGAAAAGAAGAATCAAAATGGGTTTCTGCTCGAGTAATTTATTCCATACCTATCAACCAGGGACATATTTTCGACCCGACTGACTTCCCTTCTTAATGAGCATTATAAATTGGGCTTCTAATTTCCAAAAGCCTAATAATTTACATAAGCCACCGCGAAGTGCATAATCACGCTTATCGCAAAAATAATAGCAGCCATTTAGCGCAGCATGTTTTCCTCTACAGGACAACAACAACATAACGAGAAACCGATACCTAATCGTCAATTCTGCAAGCGTGCTAGAGCGATTACATACCGGAGTTCCGCTGAAAGAAACAACATGACATTTTTTACGGAAGGAAGTAACTTTAAGAGTATATATTATATATATATATTTCATATGATCAATCAAAGCGTACAACGAGAACAACTTTGTTTGTTTTATAATATATAAATACAGTTGATCCACATCGGCAGAAGCGGCAATGAGGAGGAAAATCTAGATAGCCATGACAGTAACCACATGCCGATACGGAAATCCACGAATCACCCAGTTTAAGCCGATTTATAGAAAGAAAAATTTTCATTTCAAGAGGTTTTATTATATCACCCAGCATATTATGTATATGGTTAGTCTATCTTACTGTTTTAACGCATCGGTAGGGGGCTGCTACGGCGACACGCCCTACTGCTTTATCCTTTGCTTATTTGGTATTTTCTTGACGATATTCCACCTGGGGATTCACTTTTGAAGACACGGTAGAAAAGAGAATGCAAAAGGTGGTTGTCGAGCACTGAATTGTGATGCTGGCTGCTTTGGGGTGAGTCGACCCTTACCACCTCGGTCAGGGAGCACTTAGCATTTAGAGCATGACTGGCTCATAGACCATGGTTTGAAGCTCGGAAGCGAGACATAAAGATTACATAAGCTCCACAGTTACGAAAGGCATCTGTCGTATGTGATGGCGATCCTTTTCCTTCATCGAGATTTGAGACGACCTCAAACTCTTAGTCACGAAACATTGCGGTTGCAGACTTTGTAAGGTGTGATAATTCCAACGGCACCCTTTATGCACGTGAAGCATGGTGACTGGAGCAGAAGAAGCTCATATCATTTTCTGAAAGCAAAATGTGTTTCATGAATATTAAAGATATGAACCGGCTCGAGCCCTATGAGGTTCTCTCCTTCAGTTTCTTTGTACTGACAAATAAGATCTCAATAGAGAATTTTTGTAAATAAATTTACATTGGAGTGCTGCTGGGGAAACACCCTCACTTTGCCTGAAAGCGATTATGAAGAAAGCAAGGCTTCGAGTGCATGATGCGAGTGCGAAAAATATCCTACTACCTTCATCTCCCCAGAAACATTTTCTCATACATTATGCAGTAGATCTCCACGTACCTGCGGAGTGTAGATCCGTCTCCTTGAGAAGGAAGTCCCGGAATTTAGAGGTGTATGTCGATCTTTGAACAAATAACAACAAGGTTGGACCACCTGCTTGTTGGAGCATTGGCGCCTTGAAGCCACCTCACTGCGGCATGCCTGTTGCCTAGCTAATTATTATTTACGGCGGTTCTTGTGGATCCTAACTGAGAACACACCATACTGGCGCTTGATATGAACATGGAGATATGACCTACTTCCACTATCTTGCAGCTTATTTTGTAACCACTATATCAATGTGACTATAGGCCAACAGAACACTTATCGCTTTGTCTGATATAAAAAGCGAAAGACATTGGCTGCCTGACTTTAATTTGAAGCGGAGTTTCCAAAATGAAAAAGGTACAGACTGGCTCGGCTAAAACTTTACCTTGTTTTTACTTTCTGACTGGAGATCTTGCAAAGACATAAGTGAAATAAGCAGAGAACGAGCACTTTGATATGTTAATAAATACATCGACCACTCTTCCAAATAAAAAGATAAAGAGTAGGAAACGAAGTTAAAAACCCCTCATGCGAATGCTGAGCTGTGAATGGGAGGATGAAGCGAGATC
The DNA here is from genome assembly GCA_018340775.1 of Taxus wallichiana var. yunnanensis. NCBI lineage: Eukaryota > Viridiplantae > Streptophyta > Pinopsida > Cupressales > Taxaceae > Taxus > Taxus wallichiana. Next base: position 849,732,899 of record CM031242.1, on the reverse strand, counting down.
GTAGAAACAAGAAAAGGCGTGCACGCCGAGTCACTCTCTCCTCTCCACGCAGAGACACATGCCAGATCCACTCCCGGCTTGAGGCGTAGCTAAAAAAAAACCAGCGAGCGGCTTCAAAGCACTAACGAAGGGGACTACACGCATAGGGGAAGCGAGGAAGGAAAAGGCACGTGAGGAAGGAGGGTGGATTCACACGTGTGCTGAGGAGAAAGGCCCGATCTGCGAGGTTTCGCGACAGCTGATCGCTGGTTTAGTCGCGTGCTGACCCAGGCTACCGGAATCAGACACCAATGGTTCCTTGCCAGGCTCACCACCATAGCTTGGTATTGTTATCATTCGGCTCTCTCAGAGCCCTTTGATTTACGAGATAAGTTTACTTTCTGTCTACCACATGGGTGTGCGTATGGAGGTCAAATGCTTCCTCACGGCCTTCGGGGAAAGTTCGAGTTATGTGCCATGGATTGCTTCTGTCTGGCCCACCATTTTGAGAATCCACTATCAAAAACACGGCTACATGTAATTCATCATTGCGAGTATACGATTGGAGTGCAGCCAACCAACTGATTCATGGTTCGAGGCGAGAAGAAGACCACGTGACGAGGAGATGATGAGTAAGTCAAAGTTTGCAATAAATGTGAGTCAGAGTACGGCCTGACCGGGAGGAAAGAAACACTTCAACCTTTGCCCAGCTACTGTACGCATAAATTTTTTATTTTACCTTATTTTGGAGCCAGCGGCGAAGGAGATCAGACCGCATGCACAAGTACGCACTGACCGGCGCTTGTTATTCTCACTCCCCCATAAGAAAGCATCGTCCCTCGATGCAACATTAAAAGCGAGAGGAAAATAAGTCCCCAATGACAAGCACCCTATTGATAGAGTAGAGGATAAGCATTACACCTAAGGTTTAAGAATTTAAGCTGATTAAAAGCAAACTTCACAGAGGGTAGCCTTAGGAACATTTGGTAGAAGATTTTCAACTTTGATGTTGTGAAGATTAGCGAGTTCTTTCTTGTTTGTTATTTTCATTAGTCTCTCTTTCCATTAGCATTATTCTTAGTTTAATTGCTTTTAAAAATTTCATCATTGAAGAGTTTTGGTTCATTCTTTGTGTGGGTGCCCATGACATGACAGGCTGCTAACCTGACACCACTATCGGAGTTCACAAAGACCAACTGCTGATTCACGAGCATGCAGTATATGCCTTGAGATTGTATTACACCACGAAAAAGGTTACTCGAATACGGAATAGAATGAGCTATTTCAAATTACCGTAACATAGTACTCGCCTATTATCGATGGTAATACGCATACAAATACTGAGGGGAGGGGGAAGCAAAGAAGTCTCTGATCCACCATACATTTCCTCGATTTGCATCGATGAAGACTCACATAACACCAAACCGTACTTTCTGTAGAGTACATAGTGTTCACTGAGGAATCAATGACATAATGTTCGACATCACAACACTTTATCCATACGACATGAGTAACACATACATCGTGAAAAAGACCACTACCAAACATCACAGATAACTCAACATATATCCCATAATATCGACCATATAGCACAAATATCATAAGCCTCCCTCGAACTCTTATGCCTCCCTCGAGTCTCTTATGCCTCCTCAGTTTCTTATGCCTCCCTCGAGCTCTTATGCCTCCCTCGAGTCTCTTATGCCTCCCTCGAGCTCTTATGCCTCCCTCGGGAGGCGGTTGCTCCTATGGTCCAAGACACATAGAGTTGAAACACTCCTAACCCAGTGACATAATAACGTGTGGTTATTGAGCCCACTAGTTATATGTACCCCTTAGGGAGCATACCCACATCTGTTCCTGAAAGCGGGTCCATAGGTCGAGCCAATCCATGTTGCATCCAGCTGACCCTATTCCATACATCACGACATTAGAACAAGCACAACAATCGGTCGAAGTGCAGAGTGGCAAATCTGAAGCCTTGGGCGAGGTGGTAAGAATTCCAAATTTAAAAGAAGACCCCAAATCAAGCTAAAATAAATGGCCAAGTAGCCAAAGTTAGTATCAAAATCCCCATGTTATTGCCACAAACCAAGGAAATGCCCAAAATTGTAAGCATTATAAATCGAGAAAAGATCTTTTGGTCCTTGCGAAATAAAGTAAAAGCTCGATTTATGAATAAAATCAACTTATAATAATGTCACATTACGATAAGCGTGTGGCCTTATCTAGCCACGAAAATTACTCAAGCGAGTTCTTGCCCACTCGGAACATCGAGCCTCGGCTCGTAGAAATACATATCAATAATACTGCGTGTCATCACCTCCATTCATCTGAATCATCCATGCCACCCTTCGAGCCGAGGCTAAACATAGTCATAGATACACTAAGGTTAAATCATACATTCTGACCACATGCGAGGAGAGAGGAAAGAATCACATGTTATCTACTAAATCGAGAGTTTTGGCTCGAGTTATTGACCACATGGTACATCGTTCCTCACTCTGACATACACTTCCAGCTTTGATTTCCCTCGGGGATCGATTGAGTGTAAGGTTCACGAAACATAACATATAACAACATCATTAACATAACGGTGGCACACATAACTACCATAACGTCTCACGTATGGTATGTATACGAGAGGTAGATCCGCGATCCGCTACATTCAGAGTGTAACACATCACTTTACCACATTACGCACCCAGTCAATCACCATACGATAGAAGGTTCATACGCTCCACCGTATGACCCAAAATCACAACATGAAGCATTACTATTTTTTTGAGTCATACATACGATGAACATAGTACATCCATGACATAACATACATTGCAACATAACAAGGTGGTACACACATTTCTTTAACCAGAACATGGTAAAAACATCATGTCTGACTCGTTTCTTTTAACATCAAATCATCCCCAACCCACATTGATACACTGGCATCATATCCAATGATGCCCTGATGATGCTCCAACACTCGTCATCCACATTAGAATTCTTTTCACACATCCAATGATAATTCACACATGAATTCTTCACAGAATCCTGAAGGAGAGAGAATACTCTCATCCCTGACACATCAACATGATGACAAACATGGCCTTTGGTGACATACACATCATTGTTACGTGCGTTCACAAATATCACCATTAGCGACAATAATCACATCACGCATTGACGAAAAGCACATTACTCTTCTCAAATTATAAATCATCATCATCAACATCATCATCTTGAAGATAATCATGCGATTATCATCATGTCCAACATGGACCACCACCACCATGTAACATCATCGCCTGCTTAATTTTACAGCGATCAAAGGTTTCTTCAGAATCATGGTTCGTAAGCATTCTTGGTTTTTCCGGAGAAACCAGAACCCCTCACTTTGAAGAGTTTCTACTCTTAAAGTTAATATCGTATGTGACATGTGACCCAAAAATACCAACACAAGGACAACACAAAGTAAAATGTCACGGGGATAACTTTTTTTTTTTTTTTTTGACTTGCTTTGACCTGACGCACGCAAACATGTAAATCACGAGGTTACTAAGTTAACACCAGGAACCACTTGATACGGGGAGACCACAAGGTGAGCACGAAATGTTCACACCTATCCAAGAGGAATGATATACTCTTCTTTTGACAAGACAACATGGAAGTCAATCCACATGACACACTCACAGTGCAAGGGCATCCATGAGGAAATTTCTTGTTAAATTTTCTTGTTTACTAAAGTGTCTCTTAATTCTTAACTTACGTTCTTATAAAATTTCATGTAACTTGATTCACACTGATTCTTTTCACTGAGGAGAACTTTTTTCTTTTTGGTTGACTAAATAGCTTAAGGCCGAAGCTTTCTAAACTAGGATCATCAATTTGATGTCCAAATATTTTTTATTCATTTGATTTTAGAACATTTTCCATTTCTTACAAGGTTAATTAAACTTACCGAGCCAGCAACACATGTTCCACACCTGCCACATTACAGAAGGCATAAGCTCCGATTGAGTGAAGAAAGTACTTGCTTAGGGTTCATAACAATAGCCTTCTTGTTTAAGGATTAAATTTGGACCTTGCTTAAGAAATATCACCATGAATCGAAGCGAGGGTTAACGAGGAACGGGACAACGGAATTTGGCTTGAGAAGTCACATTGTTTACTTATCAGGTATTTTATTGAGGTTAAGAGTTTATCAAGATTGGTTAAATGTTCCATCTAGACTTTACTTCATTAAATTTGATTAAAGGAGACCATTACGAAATGATAGAGAGAGATTTAAGAGTTTAATTAATGATTTCCCTCCTACTTATTAAATCCATCATCTTCTAAAATATAACCATTGCTTTCACCATGAGGTCATTTAAGATTTCACCATAAAAGGATAATGTTTATTAGCTTGGCTCGAATAATAAAAAAAAATAATAATAAGTTATCATATTACGAATTACTGAAAAAGATAGTTTCCTCTTGATTGTTCCGAGGTCTCAAAGGTTATCAAGTAGATCACATCTACATTAATATGTTAAATATACATAAATTTTGGTTTAACTTTTATCGGGACTATCCGGCTCACTTTATAGTGTGAGGAAACTCATTCTTCAACTCTACCCAAGCCTTAGGAGGATTTACTGACTCAACATTTTAACTTTTCAAGAGCAAAGTTTTACGGTGCTCGTTTGTGGAAAGCAAAACAGAGTTATATCAATTCATTCCAACGCATGATGCACTGAATCAAAGGGACATACCATCTTTGTTGGTATGACTAGGGAGAAGCGAGAGTAATAACATGGGAATGACCCGACCCATTTCTTATACTAAGGGTTAAAATTCACTAGAATATCCCATAACCAAGCGGTAATCAAATTTCATCTTTCACATAGTAACCGAACAAACCAAAGTTCAATGATATTCTGACAAATGATACTCTCTGATACATTCCACAAGCCCATGGCCCTTACTTACAAAATGTTCAGAAGGCTCTTTCCAAATTTTATAACATAATACATTCATCTGAAAAGGAAAATCATAACCAAGATTGATCACGATAATCTACAAGTCTTTCCATCATCTAACCACGTAAGCCATCTACAACAATTAATGCTTTGAGTCGGTTCGCGGGCGAAGCGAGATAAGACTATCATGGATAGCAGCTTGATAAGATGCTTGGCTAATGATACCATGAAGGAAACATTCTATTTGAGAATGGATCAAAAGTACTAATCCCAATGACCTTTTTGAAAGCAAGATATAATTTTCAACATATCAATTAAGAAGAAAACCATAAGTTTTAGTGATTTGAAGAATACCTCTAAAACTACAAAAGTTTAGACTGTGACAAAGCAGCATGAAGACTATGAAATTTAAATGATTAGACACTGAGAGTTGAGAGTAATAGGATTTGATCATGTAATCTTGTAGATTCGTGATTGAAATCTAAAGTATAACCCATCAATCCACATTCTCGAGGTGAAATCAAAAGATAAAAACCAGACCGATCTTATGCTATGTCGAAAAAGAATATAGTTTTGGAATCATTAAGGTAGGGACATCGCCTAATAAGGCTATAAGCTTGAGGACAACGAGGTAAAGCAAGTTCCATCGTATGTCAAAAGGTTTTAAAGGATGAAAATATTATATTCAGGCCACCCATTGACCACCATTATATCCTAGGTAATAAGTGACTTCATGGCTAATAAGGATAAGTGGAAACAAGCAGTAGAGAATGTCGGAATAGGAATTGCCTAACGGCTACCTCTTGGTGAACATGACCGGGGCCGGAATAGCGAGCGAAGCCTCATTAATACCCAAGTTGAGTAGGCAATCTATCATTCTAAACACATCCTTGCATGATTTTCATAATACCTTAGATTTATAATCCTCCTAGTTCTAGAGGAACATAGCCATGAATCTAGACTTGGTTGGAATTTTCGACATTGACTCACTTCCTAAAATCATAAATGATGTATCTGAAAAGGAAAAGGTCTCTCAGACTCTCAGCTTAATTTACACCTCATCACTAAGTTTATGGTAACCTATGCGAGAGATTAAACACATAATATACCATTGAAGATAGATATCCTCCAATAACGAACCTCTATACTTGATGTAATTACTGATTATTACGTTGACACAAAAACAAACTATTCCATAACTTCTTTTCCCTTTTTGACAAAAATATATTCACGGCCTTCCATCACAATCATTCTAAATTTGCGATGAAAGGTAACTCATCGAGGAGGAAGTCACAAACAAGTTTGACTAAATTAAGGAACTTCATTATGTTACCTTAAGCACTTGATGAAAACCTTAACTTTCACAGAACCGTGAAGATATTACCTACTCCATCGAGGCATTATGTCTATATACATGATTAAATCGATCACACTGAGGAATCATCGACATACCATATCTTAACACCATAAAGGTCATTAATTTTATCAAATTTTACTCATAGAAAGAAGTAGAATCAAAATGGGAGTTCTATCGATAATTTATTCCCTTTATCGGCCAGGACATATTTTTATGCAAAGAAAACTTCCTTCTTATGAAGCATATAAATTGAACTTCTAATTTCGAAAGCCACTAATAATTTGCATAATGCACGAAGTGCATAATCACGCTTATCATAAAAATAATAATAATAATTTAATTTGTATGTTTTCCTGCTAGGACAACAACATGAACGAGTCAATACCAATGCTGATTGACTCTGTGACATTACAGGGCGATTACATACCAGGTTCTGAAAAGAAACTCGCGACATTTTTGCGAGGAAGGAAGTAACTTTAAAATTATATAATATATATATATTTCATATGATCAATCAAAGCATGCACGAGAACCTTTGTTTGTTTATATATATAAATACAGTTTGATCCCGTCAACTAGAAACAACTTCAGCGAGCAATGATCTAGAAGTATGTGACTAGTGCCCACATCTTTGAATGAAAATCCTAGAATCTGGATTTAAGCCAATTTCTAGAAAGAAAAAGTTTCATTTAAGGGGTTTGTTGATATACTTTGCATATTATGTATATGGTTAGTCTATCTTGCACATATTTTAGCCGCATCCGGCCAGTGGTACTACAGCCACCACATGCTCTACTACTTTTATCCTGCAGCCCGCTGGTCTTTTCTTACGCGATATATTCCACGCGGGATTCCCTTTTGAAAGCACTGAATAGAAGAATGAACGAAAAGGTGGTACATCCCGAAAGACTAGGTTGCTTCAATACAGAAGCTTTGCACAGGGTAGGGCTCGAGACTCAACTTACCACTACGGATTCCAAGAGAGCACTTGTGACTAGAATGCTAAGCACCGACCATGGTTTGGAGAAGCTTAGACCACAGACATAAAGAAAGTTACATACGCTCACCCAGTTACGAAAGGCATCTACTTAGTATTGATACACAATCCTTTTCCTTCATCAGATTTGAGACTGACATCAGGCTCTCCGGTGCTGAAACATTGCGATTTGCGGCACATGTAAGGTGTGATACCATTCCAACGGCACCTTTGCTATACTGCAGAAATGCGTAACTACGTTGAAGAAGCTCATATCATTTCATAAAGCAAAATGTCATTTCATGAATATTCACTTATATGAACGGCACAAACCCCTATGAGGTTTCTCTCGCTTAAGGATTTCGCCGATACACAACCAAACAAGATCTCAATAGAGAATTTTTGTAAATCAATTTCAACCAAATCTATATTGAAGCCACGCCCCTCAGCACCTTACCAAAACAATTATGAAAGAAACAAAACTGGAGTACATGATGCGAGTCTGAAAAATATCTCTGCTACCTTCGTCTCCCAGGACATTTTCTCCACCATTGCATAGATCTCACCATTGCCCTGGCAGTGTCGATCAGTCTCCCTTGAAGGACAATCCCAAATTTGAGGGTGTAATCGATGCTTCCAGACAAATAACAACATGAGTTGGACCACTGCTTCAAGCATTGGAGCATTGAAGACGCAGGCCTACTTCTTTATGACATACGTAAATGCTGCGCCGCTAGGTATTATTTGCGAGGGTAGTTAACTGTGGATCCCCAGCATGAGAACACACCCGCCATCATGCACCTGATGAGCAGTGGAGGTAACATGCCCTGCTTCCTATCTTACCTGACAGCTGCCAATTTGTATGCTAAAGGCTGAGCTTAAGAATGACCTCAGCTTTACTTGTCACCCGATACCATGAAAAGACATTAACATGCGGCATTGGCACAGGCGGAACTTTCCAAAATGAAAAGGTAAAGACAGACTCAACTAAAACTTTACCTCGTTTTTACCTCGGTACATGCAGATCTTACGAAGACATAAGTGGGATAATGGCAGGGAACAAGCATTTTTGATGTCTTGTCCAATCTGACCACTCCTCAAAATAAAAAGATAAGAAGCTGAGAAAGCGAAGTTAAAAAACCCCTCATAGAATGCAAGCACAATGGCCAGGAGGAGGATAGCGAGGAACAGCAGAAACAGAAAAGACGTGTACGCATTCCTCTCCCTCTCCATGGACACATAACTTGAATCTTCCCAGGCTTGAAATCATGCTAAAAAAACCAACTTCGAACACAAGCTAACAACTAGCACGCGAAAGGCACTACATGGCGCGTAGGCGAAGCGAAAAGGAAAAGACACGCGAGGAAGGACGAGATTGAATTCGCGTGTACGAGGAGAAGGGAGCCGGTCACGAGGTTTTAACAGGCTAATCACGGTAGTCACGTGCTGACTAGAACTACCGGGATCGCCACCAGCGGTTCCTTGGGCTCACCACCATGTCGCGATATCTTGTTGCTCTCTCTGGGCCACTAATTTTTACGAGATAAGTTTGCTTTTCTACACCTGTAGGCTAGCTGCGTCTGAGTCGAATGCTTCCCTCCACATGACCTTCCGGGGAGAGGGTGAATTACTGCGTCACGGATTCCCTTCCACAGCCTCGGCATACATTGTTTGAAGAATCCATTATGTCCAGAACTCATGACTGTGCTTGATTCATGTATACTGACATCGGTAAGAACTTAATGCGGCATTGACGTAGTTAGAAGTAGGGAAGAAAGACCACGGCGTGAGGAGATGGTAAGTCAAAGTTTTAATAAATGGGTAGATGCGGCCACCTGACGGGGAGGAAAAGGTGCTGACTGCTTTGCCAAGCCTACACAATAGCATAAATTTTTTATTTTACCTTATTTTGGAGCTACTGTGGCGAGATGGAGCCATCTTTGGAGCCATGATGAGCAGCGTTACAATGAACTAGCTCTGAAAACAAGTTTCCTTTATCATCACTACTTTTAAGTTCAATTGTATTGAAGATGCAGAAATTTCTTTCTCACATGGCTCTTGTTCTTTAGGCTTGACCAAATTTGTTCATTCCACTATATAACTATCCCCTTTCATGGAACTACGAGCACTTTGTTCCACAGAAGGTGGAAAGAACTAGCTCGGAATCTATTCTCGTCGATATGGTTTGTATCTTACGAATTTGGATTGTGATGTTGAGCTTTCCAATGCATCTGTTTTCTTCTTATCATATATTTTGGAGCACTTAGTGCAATTTTTGTACTTTCCCTTTATTATCTGACTGCTTTGAATATATTATATTGATGATTAATGGAACACGACTACGGTTTATTTTGAGTTGCCAATTACATACTCTGTGACCAAAGTGTATTTTTTTCCTTTACGGAGAATGTATTTGTAGATACGTGCTTCCTACGGGTTGATTAAGCATGAAAGCTTGAAAAATGTACCCTTCATTTGATAACTCACAGCACTTTGAATATCATTTGAACACCCGATTATGTATACGATTTTAGTTCTCCACCTATTACATGTGAATGCAAAACATTAAGGATAATACCCCTACTATTTCATGAAGATTGTATCCTTGCTTCTATGAATGAGCATGGTATGATTAATTTGAAATGAAGGATCATTATTATTTGATTCTGTGCTTTGTCGCATTCCACTTTCTCATTAAGATTTGATATTATTCTGATGTATCTTTTATCTTGATCTATATTTAAATTTGTTTCCTTATGTACTTACAGAATGAATCATTCTAGAAGTAATAAGAAAGAATAACCCCAACTTTTAAGCTGAATGATTGTAGCTCACTTTTACATTACATGTTATCTGCTTTTCATTCAAACATTTGTTTCTCATTGAATTTGTATCTTCTATTTTAAGACATCTAAGTAAATAACTAAATGAATAGAAACTTACGATTTTGCTATTTGATAGTTGGAAAGTTATTTACATTTTAGGACATGATGATATAAGAATGAAGATTCTTAGATGAAGAAATACAATCATCTTGTTTTTCTTTTACCGTTAGATTCTTGAGTAATTGTTGGTTATTGAAAATTGACATTCTTAATCTGATAAGCTGTGCTTGATGGGAAATTTCTTTGAAGAGTACACTTTGATCTTGTACATTCAACGAAGCTGTAACTTTGTTTATTTGTCAGCAGTATACGAAAACATTATTGTCGCATATATTTATTCTTTAAGCTTTGAGATTCAAATACACTGTGATTATTACTTAGGACATATAAAGTGGCTCTTACTTTGATTATGAAGCTTGATAAGAAAAGTATAATCTTGTATCGAGGCCAAATCGAGGTTGAATAGTTTCTACTACTATGTACTTTTGATCTCTTAATATCTTGCAAGTTTCTGGATATAACTTAACAACAGTAGAAAATGCTTATATATTAGCTTGTAATATGTGATGAACTCTTTTGTAAGCGAGAAGAATCTAGGACATAGATTTTTGAATGAAGTTTTGTTGATATTCGGCATGATTTTTCTTTCCACTGTGAGTCTTGATGCGAAAGTGGAAATACATTTCCATTCACTTTAATGCAGATTCAAGCTATACTTGATCATTTGTTTGATATATCCTCTCTTTGTTCTCCACCGGAAAATCTTGTACCTTAATAATTGTGAAAGACATGAATGAATTTTTCTCCACCTTAGCTATATCAAGATACGATCTATACTAAATAGTACAAAAAAATCAAATCATGAAAAATATTTTATTTTTCTCCAGTCGCTACATATTACATTCATAAAATTAAACGGCAATTAGTTAAAAATAATAGGCATTTTTGCATCTCTTTTGTTCCATTAGTCTTTCTTGTATTTCTTTTCATTCCGATATGATCGAAAATGACTTGATTCATCGAATACTTATGAGATTATAACGATGACTACTTTTCAAATCTGAAACTACTTGCATTAATGTACATTATGATGTTATGATCTCAAATGGTTCATTGGATTAAAACTAAGATAGCACCAAGAATGAAATTATACCCCCAAAGAGGCTTATAAATGGCTAAGTTCTTTCCTTGTCTCTATTTGAGGTGCAACTGTAGTAGTTGACAGATCACGAGAAGATGAAGAAGGAGCGAGTGGGAACTAAATTGGTGAAGAAAGAAAGAAAACCCAAAAGGGAAATGATGTATTGTTTACTATACTCTTTTGCTTTTAATTTTATGTACATGTATCATTTATTTCGATAATCATAAGTTACACATCCACATGGCTTGTGTAGAAACATTGAATTTCCCTTAATGAAGAAATGATATTATTTTTTGTAATTAAGTTGTGTCACTTTGCTTTTCACTTCTGACTCTTATGGTTTATTGTAATAATTACATCTGATGAATTAAATATCTCAATACATACTTAATAACACTTAATCATAGGAAATAAAGTCAAATTGAATAACAATTATAGCTTAAAACAAATGAAGCATTTTTGCAATCACAAGCGAACAGCTATATTTTTTGTTTTGGAGTCAAAAGTCCTCAGATTTTCCATGTATCTCCAACCTTCCTCGAGGATATTCTTTGAAGTTGTTGGAGCTATTTATGCGTCTTCGATAGAGGAGTGATCATGGGATAACCCAACATACATGAGTGTGATCCATTGATGCAACTAATAGCGATCATCAAGCTGTATTTTTTTCTTTGTTGACTTCACTTAGCGATTACGTAATTAATTGTATATGTCTTTTTAAGATAGGATCATTCAGCCGACTCCTTCCATTTAAATATAATTTTTTGAGTTTGCCATTTTTGCACAAGTGTAAGAATTGTCAGCATTTCTAGTGATCCTATGTAGTAATTTACTGCTACCTCTGAGGGCCCGAGTTCTTTCAGCTAGTCTAGTCCATTGGTAGCGTAGTTCAAATCCTTATAAAGTAAAATCTTGCTTTGCTCAAAAGAGTGTTACTACTTAAAAGCAAAGCTAAGGCTTAGAAAGGGATCCACAGTTAAACCTAGATGGGTACATGGCGGCCACTTGTCAGGTGGCAACATGCATTGTATATAAATGTACGCTTATTAAAATGGAAATCCTACTCTATACGCTAGACAACTTTATAGGATTTTTGATAATTAGTATATGAAAACACCACCATTTCCATGAGAATGGAAATTTCCCTCTCATTTGACCTTAGAAAGCTCCCAAAAAGTGACGTGTTGTGTTGTTTGCAAAGTTGGAAATCATATGTAAAAGGATCAGCTCCTAAATTGTATCGAAACTTCTTAGTTTAAAATTTGCATGATCGAACGCTCCCATTTTTAGCACGATGTTTCATGGTGCATTAGAGACATCAAACTTGGCCTTTTTATCAAGCGTTCTCTTAATATTTTTTCTAATTCTTTTCCATGTTCGAGACAAGGCTTGATACATCTTAGAACAGATATTCGGTCCACTCAGTTAAACATCACTTGAACTTGTATAGTTAATTTCATTCGAGTAATGTATCATTTGATGCCAATAAATAAAATGTGGGTAGATCAGCATTTATGATAAGAAATTCCTTACATCATGTTCACTTAAGCAAACTGTTGTAGCTGATGAATTTAGAGCTAATTGGTCTTTTGTGATCACTCTATCTGACCAAAATTGTTGAATTTAACATCAGATACTGCAAGCTCTTTGATTTAATGTTTATGAGTGTTCTTATGATAATCTAATAACATATATTTATTAGTAGTTTCAGCTAATCTGTATGCACTTCGGTGGCAAATATGGTGTAAATCTAATCGAACTCAAATATTGTGATTGAACAGACAAATTATTACCTTTACTTTGCAAAGAGCTACTAAGGAGATTGCGTATACGGAAATGATAGTTACTTACCGAGCACTGAAATAATACTGAAACTATATCTTCATTAAAATGATAAGAGTAAGTCATTAGCTTGCTTTAAAGTTATTCCTTCACCGCCCGATCAAAATGTGCCAGAAATAATCTATGGCCGGTAAAGATCCACTTATGTCCGTTATGATGAGAAATTGGATATATCATTGCAGTGATTCCATGATTCCCATTGCTGCGTGAGATGAGATGATCCCGATTCACAAATAAGTTCATAAAAAGCGGTGACACTAAATGTTCTTTTCTAATGAAGAATGCACATTTCTTACACCTTTTATTCCAGGTTTCAAAATATTCACTTGAATATGATTGAGACCCGAAATAATAACTATCTTTCGTAATCTTACAGGTTGTACTGCATGCATTGTTTAAGTGACCTACTAAGATTACTTCACTTAAACTCTGAAGAATACTTGTTTCCCTCTATCACAATCCCGATACATCGAGGCACAAAAACACTCAATTTATATCCTTTTTGAACAAGCACACCATTATGAAAAACATAATGTAGTAAAAACGCCAATATTGAAGTATACTTTGACACACTCTTTTCCATATACCTGCGGATAAATTACCTTTGTCTTGTAAGTAATCAATAAAATCAGTCATCTAGCTTGATCCTTGAACCTCTAGATTGAGTTCACAGTTGGTACATACAGTTTAAGGCTGTAATAACATTTACGATAGGTGATATGTAATTTTATAGCGCCGCTTGTAATTGAATTTCTACATTTCCGACCCTAATTGTTTTCCTATTTATTAATTGCATGTTCAGTATTGACATGTAATTCCTTATAGCCACGTTATTTTTGCCAACGCGTATGGATCATCAGCAGCCATTGCTCTGACATGGCGTAATTCAATCCACTGTTGTCACTTCTCCCTTTAAAGTTCTTGTCTTGTCAGGCGTGCTATAACATGGATGAGAGACTAAAACAAGTATCTTATTGTTAGAAAGTATGTGCTTGAAATTCTTATATTCCTCTAAGCCCATGCTTAAGTACTATTTTCCAAGAAAGTGTAGCACTTATCTCGTGATTTCGTGACCAAATCTGGCCAAAGAAAGGGATTGGCTATCAACATTTTATTCATTTCAGTTGAGTTAGGATATGGATTAAATAGTTTCAGGCTCCTGCTCTGAAATGCATATACCTTCAAAGCCCAAAATCCTTATCAAAATTGGATGTTTTTCAAAGTAGGAGCTTTTGGTAATTGCTAAGCTTGATAGCCTTAAATGATGTTATTCCTTCTGGTCAAGAGAAAGTTTATCTCTTTCTTTAACATAGCTATAATCACTTGACTTAATGCTGCAAAAAATGACATCTAAGCAAATATTCTAACAAGTTTGATTTTTCCTAGAATAAAACTTTCTAATGCCTTTTATGATGAGAGTAATATGATGAGTTGTGAAATTGCATTCCGTCTCAAGCGATGGATGCAATAAGTAAATGTTGCTTAAGCAATAATATTTCCGATGGAAATTTTACATGCGTGGTGAAAGATGGGGACTTTTGGTTGATTAATGATATCCCAAGAAATTCCTATGAAGCTGAAAAATTCCAGCGCTTAAATGCACTAAGATGAACATGACGTGCAGCGAAAATATATCAGCATACATGCTTAAATAAAGCTTCAACATGATATTTATTAAATAGAATGTATGAAATGCCGCCAGCCATTGCGAACTGAAAGTATTTGCCTGAAAATTGGAAAGTCGAGAAGGCATTATTTTGTAAGCATAAGTACCCCACTTTTTGGTGAAGGTTGTTTCGTGTCCCATCTTGCTTTGAAGCCTGAGAATCCGATTATCAATTTATAACCATACAAAGTCTGACTTGTCTAAACCTAAAACAATTCTTAAAAATGTAGATCATTATTAAGCTGATAGATAATGATACTTATTGAAGCTTAGTTAAGATATATAAAATCTACACACAACCATATTTCACCATTATTTTTGTGAGCAGTACGAGATTAGCTACGGCTTGAATCTTCCGTGGAAGATAATTCTTGATTGATCGACTTGGATTCATCTTTCTCATAAGGTTGATCTTGATTAACATGCCTTTGATTTTGCTTCTGGTTTTAAATTTGTTGCAACTCTGGTATCTTTGAGGCTAAACTAGGATCGAGACTCTCGGAATCTTAGTATTTGAAAAAAGAAATTTGAATTATTTGAATAAACTAATAAAATATTGTTTTTCGGCCAAGTAACATACTTTAGATGAATACTTCTTTTCATCATCAGTAGAACATCTTCATAATTATTTGCCTGAGTTGAGATCTTTCTTTTGTCTTTTACGAGTTGGTCATCTAAACTGAAGATATCTTGTAATGTGACCATCCCTTAAGGGTAATTATTATTAAAAAATCGCACCCCAAATTACAGTTAAGAAACGGTTAAAATGGGCATTGATGTGATTCATCTTTGCAGTGGATCGTCTCTAGATTTGTGGGGCCTTGCAGGCCTTAGATGATCCTCTAAAAGAGATTGGTTCTTGTTCCTAAACCACACCTTGACTTCTCACAATGCGAGGTAAAAGCTAAACTATCTAACCTAACCATTCCAGGAACCGGAGAAGAGAGTGAGAAAAGCTACAGCTCGTCGGTACCTTTAGAGAAGGAAAGGGTGAGATACTCTTTTTAGGTAGGATGAAACAAAAGAAATAGAGATGGAAGATTAGATCAGTGACCTGGCGAGATCCAGAATCCATGGTCGAAACTCCATGAAAATCATCACCTACACTGAAAATGGAAATCGTACACAAAATAGATTTGAAAGGGGAGGCTTAGAAAACAACAAAAAAATCTGAGTTGAAGAAACACCACAAAAACATGTTTTATTTATCTACAGCAGGTGAGCAGACCACTACATTTTCTTTCAGAGGCACAAATCAGTTACGGGGCATAGGAGAAGGTTTATTACTCCAAATTGAGTGGAAGCAATTTTAAGCGAGATGCTCACATGCACAGAATCTCTCTCCTTCTCGAATGAAAAGCTGTTCTGATACCTCTGAGTTTAGACGATGAAAAATAGAGCGAATGGAGAAGCGGACCCTATTTTTTAGAATTGACCACCTCGTAATACTTGTAAATACATAATGTGTCCAAATTTTCACTCTTAAGTGTCTAATTTGGCGTGTTGGAGAAGGAAGAATAGCAGATAAACAAATCTAGGTTGTTGAAACAATCGGATGTATTGATGTCTTGAAGGATGTTTTCCCATTTTCCACCCACCAACACCTATTTGAAATGATATTTTATAACCAATGTCATAGAGGATGTCGAGATCTTTCCCGATGGAGTGCGAAAAATTGGGTTTTGGGGCTGGTCAAAGATATATCTATTGAATGTTTGAGTTGAGTCCATACAAAATTGAGTGGCTTGATAATAAAAATGGTCCGTGCACCCAAAACTCACTGACCATTTGGCACCAAAAAATACAAAATCACGAGTGCCACTGTAGCCCCATGATTCACTTTTGAAATAAATCATCTTTAGACTTGAGGCCCATTCCATTTAGGCGAAACATCATCTCAAAGTCCCCCATCGGCTGCATCTGATTGAGACGACACGTAGCTCCACAGGCGTCGTTGGAGGAGGCGGCTCATTTTCATTTACGCCTTCTCGAGGCAAAGAAGTTCAACACTCTACGACCCACCTTACCACTTTGACTTTCAAAATGGACACATGTCTCTTTAACATGAGACTTAGGCATTTCTTGAGTGGCTTTAATATCTCCCTTGGGCTTGCGGCCCAAAATTCACTTGCACCCCATTTAAAAGAATTGCCAAGTTCAAACTCTCGAGCCATTTAGCCCTTGCAGCATTTAGGAAAATTTCCTCTTTATTTTCCTGACTATTTTCCATTTTGAGAAAAAGTCTCAAATCTCCGCCTTCCCATTATTAAAATCCTTAAAAACTCTCATTAGTTTGCTTTTGGGCCAAAATACCTTCCCGAGGTGAATTGACTATAACATGTCTGAAATATGAGGAGTTAGAAGGACATCTTTATATTTTAGAAAGGGAAGAAATTTACTCTCCGTCATGAAATGTTTTTTAGGGGACCTTAGGTCACTTAGAATATCTAAACATTTGGATTGAAATAGTAAAAAGAGGAAAATGGGTGTAGTTAACCAAAAAAATAAGCATGAGCTTATTTTAGATAATAATAAATTATTTGCTTTAACACCAACAATCTAGTCACCATATAAGTGTTGCGATGTTTAACCCGATTAACTACGAGAAAGTTGTATCTTGTTGTAGAAATTTATAGGTGCTCATCATCTTGAACTTGCCAATTCTCTTACATTATAGACCTTTGAGTCGATAATCGACTTTATATAGCGTATTTTCATTCTCCATCTATTCTAGTATGACTAGCACCGGTTGCTCTGAAGTATATTGTTGAAGTAGAAGTAATCATCGAACTGCCTTGTCATTTTTGTTCTTTACTCCTCGAAATGATGCCTCCGTAGCTTTCCATTTATTTTCTATTTTGGTGAAAGCAGGAAATAGGTACATTTTCTTCATGCTGGAAACAGTAAACACCAAAACAAACCTTCTTACTATTTCCTTTAAAGGATCGTAAGTTATATTCTTGTAGGTTTAATTTCATCCTTAAACAAGTTAGAAACATGATCTAATGTAGAAACATGTGTTGTGATATCAAAATAAGAGGAGTCTAATTTGCAGCTCACATGGTTTGTCGCATGATTTGAAGCATGAGGTTAAAAGTATAGGAAATCTAGGAAAGGCTCTTAATTAACGAGTAAGTTTTATTCATTACAGCATGTGAAGGAAAAAGACGATCTAAAGAAAGATATCTTATCTTTGTTTTGAAATATCTTCATAAACATAGAGCAAAGTAGGGAGGTAGATGTCACGACTATTAGATCTTGAAGAATGAACACATTTGGAAAAAAGCATGTAAATGTTTACCTCAAAAGAATTTAATGTGCTAGGCATTATTATTTAACTTTGCGCATTCTTATCGGCCATGCGATTATGAACTAGATGATCTCGAGTAATCAAGACCGATAAAGGGTGGGAATATTTCTAATATCAAGAGCATTTATAACTTTTAATACCATCAGCTTAGCTTACTCTTTCATGCGATCTTGCTCAAATATACCAAGGACACTTATCAATTTTATGGGCTTCTATTCTCTTTGGTTTGAAGAAATTTCTTTGACTTAGCAGCTCATGAGCAAATAATATCTACTACTATATTTGGAATACTCAAGCATCCCATAATGAAATACTAATATTATGATTTTCATTACATAAAAGAGAATATTAAAGAAGGCATGATTTTGAAAAAACCCATAGTTTTAGCGTAGCTTTAGCAAAAAATGACTACTGTTCACAGAAGCTTTTGAAATCGAGTATAAAGACAATCTTCTGAGATCAATTTACAATTGTTTTCACTACTTTTGGGCTGAAATGTTTTATTTTTTGAAGGATTAGTAGGATTGTTTGCTATTTTTGACCTAGGATTGCCGATTATCGATAGCTCCTTAGATAAAATAGTTGCTCTTCTTATTTTTATTTATCTTTATCCTTTCTTGAGACATAGTTACATTGCCCGATAAGATATTATTCTCCAAAATTTACTAAGTTCTATTGAGGCCATTTCTTCCCTCTAAGCATCTGCCCACCCCACTCCATATTAGGCATGAATAATGCTTGATTGAGTTGTCTGCAATAGAGCTTATATTCGAGGGAATATATTTGAGCGATTAGAAGATGAATGGGTTTGATTAGCAAAGGTAAAAACCACTCTTGAAGCCATGTTGGTGTAAGGCACTATATGAACTATGGGCTTTAGGATCAAATTTACTTTGTTGATAAGTTTTCATAATTCTGATTTTTCTTGATATGGATACCTTTTTGCTGATTTTAATAAGTAATGCGATAAAAATTTCTTACCTTTAAAAGCGAGTTATTCTCAATTTATGTTAATTTGTTTCCCATAGTCTACAAGTCCTTAAAATAGAATCATATGATGGTGTTAAAAATATCAAAACCTATTATGGTAATAGGATTTGTGGTATAGGTGCTCGAATCTTCTATAGAGGCATGAAGACCTTGCATTAATTTCCTTGCTTGAATAAGGCTATTTTCAGCTATTAATGATATAAGCAAGGTCTTAAGTGTAGTTCCTCCATGGATTGTATCATGGTTAAATATACTATTTAAAGGTCTACGATATAAAAATGAATGAACAACATGAGACAACATTGAAGCTCAATTCTTTCGGAGGATTCTATCAAATCTAATATTAAAATAGCCATAAATTCATGAGGATATCTCTTGATTGTACACCAGATTTGTTCTGAGGAGATAAATAATTTGAATTGTCTTTAACTTGCTTAATTAGTTGATACTACTAATTCATCTCAAGTTGTTATACTCACTTTATCAGTAAAGTTAATGCCATTCTGAAGATTTTCCTTTAAATGTCTGACTTAGGAGTCTTAGCAGCTACGTCTTCATAAGTTAGGTTATGTCTTTTGCCTGAAGGGTTACCGATATATTTAACATGCTCATTAGGGTAATATGATTTTGAATGATGAAATAAGGTAAACCATTTAAGTATATGAGGTATGTCATGATAAACTTGGATTCTTAAAGGGGCTTCCCATTCTTGAAAGGTACAAAATTTATTGGTGGTTTTTTTGTTGTTGATGAGTCATTGGAAAAACTAAAATTTAGATCATAAGGTTGATACGCTATGATGCAAGGAGGAGGTTTGTCAAAGCTAGCTGTTATAGGGTTTAGTATTGCCATCTCTTCTTATTATTGCTAAATTTAAAGGAAAAAAACAAAGATATGAGGAAGATATCTTGCCATTGATCTTGTAGTCACCTTAAGCATGGAAGATGCCCACCCGAGAATGAGTGTGAAATCAGCCTTTTGGAATTGCCAAATAATTTTATTTTGATTTTATTAGACCTGCAACTTTTTCCTTCTAACATAACTATTTGTATGCTTAAAATTTGCTGTAACTTGCTGAAAATTATTGCTAATATTATATGTGTCCCAGGGCGTGTGAAAACCATTATATCTCAAAAGTGCCCTTTTACGAGAGATGAAAATAGGGTTCTAAGCTTTATTTATCTCTCACTTCGTAGATATAATGGAAACACCTCAAATGTGGGTATACCTATTGTTGAGAATTGAGTCTGGTATGAGGTCAGTTCTTTATTGATGTATCCTAGCTAATTTTTTGGGTTTTAGATTTATAAGGATAAAAAAGGTTGTAACTGAAGTGAAATCGGGTGACCACACCCAGGTGATTGATGGTTTTGACTAAGTACATGCACGATTAAAATTGAGAACAAATTGTTGCCTCGGCCGACGATGGGTTTCGGTTTGATCCTTATGCATAAACTGCTGTGTGTTGAGGTAATAAATGACAATAACACAATATGCATTACACTAAGATAGTATATAAAAAATAAAAATTTGGAGGCGACCTAAGATAATTAATCGGGAGTTAACATTCCCTGACAATTAATAAAAAGATACACACCACTACGAAAAATTTGAAGGGAAATATTTGTTTCTACGTTCGAGGAAAAATTGACAAAAAATAACTCGCCCCGGTAATCCACATGTCCAAAAATTCGTCTTTTGTGCCTTCTATTTAATGCACCTGATATATAGAAAAACACTTCACGAGCCTACGTAAAATGAAGTGTAGTTTGTACTCGCCCCATGTATATTATTTTTGGCACTTTATCGTAAGATAAATAAAGAAATAAAAATATCCATGCTTTAATAATGAGAGCCTTAATAGCCTTGAATTCTGAAAATACCCCATGTCAAGTGTAGTTGGCTTCATAATTTGAAAATTAATAAATTTGGGTTAATAAATTGGCTATGATAGCTCTTATGCTGGTGTGCAGATTCCTTGATATGCATGTGACCCAGTATTCTTATTTCATATTTAATACGCAGTGGTTGTTGTGATTTTGCCCGTGGGAAAATTTTCTATGAGGATTCTTAGTTGAAGATTCACATCAGAGGAGTGTGAAACCTTGGTTTTAGATTGAATGAGGAAAAACTGGCTCGATGGCATAGGCAGAGAACTCAGTAGGAGCCGAATGTGTGGTAAGCGAGTGATCTCGGATAGAAAATGATGCGGGGAGGAAAGAGATAGAAGAATGGCCTTTGGTGAGAGCATGCTCCGAGATCACACGTGTTGGCAAACGAGGCATTGGGTATGCGTAGGAATCATATAATGAGCCAAGTTGAATAAATTGAGAAAAGAATTAGATTAGTCAGTAGCAGCGGACTTGTGAAAGATAAAACTGGGCAAATTGAGCTAATAAAAAATGGAGACCTTGAGAATGGAAAATTTCCAAACTTGAGAGGTTTTAGATTTAGGAGTTCAACAAAGAGTAGGTAAAAATAAAGAAAAAGGCCTAAAAACTTGAAGTCCACGAAATTCAAAAGACATTGATTTTAGATTGACTTCCCTTTGGAATTGATGATACCGTGGATCGGGAATTTTGGATTTTGAACTCCAGTCGAATTTCATACTTCAGAAGGAGTTTAAGTATTCCATGCGATAAAAATGGAAAACACTCGACAAAAATCCAAATCACAGAAGTGCAGAAGCGAAATGGTTTAGATTTCGAGAGGTCAAGGTCTGCTTTTGGGGGTGATGTAGCGAGAATCTTTAGACTTTAGAGGTTCTAATTTTAGAATTTCAAACGTCCGGTTTTAGAGGTTCGGGTTTCCATATTTTCATAAATCTAAGCAATTTGTACAATGAACATTGTGATGGTTTTGAAAGAAAAATCCTAAGAGCCAGAAGTCTAAATTTGAACCAGAGTTTAAAGTTTTGGAGTCTTCACGGACCTGGTCGGATGAGCAATGGCGTAAAAATTTTAAATTGAAAATGTAGAAAGTTTGAAATTTTAGATTTTAGAGGTTGCAAGCCATTTTGGAGTTGAAGAAATAGAGGCAGTATGTGCCATTAATACGATTATGGCACCCGATATTCCAAATTTGCCATAACTTTTTTATTGAGGGCTCGATTTTCATAAAGAAGGACTTTTGGAAAGCTCGGCCTCCTCACCACTCCACCATTTAGGGGTATCTTCTAGGTTTCTCACCTATAAAAATGATCAAATATGGGCTCCCTTTTCTTGCTAACGAGAAAATTACATGGGCATCCTGGTTTGGTGTGGCTTTCACATGTTGTTCTGTATAACAATGCATTTAAGGCAGTTGAAGAAATATTTCATTGTCTCACACCTAACATTTCTTCCTCTGTGCAGGAAGATGGCTAACCTAACTATTTGATTTTATGCCATACTCATCCCTTCCACTTATACCTCTGTGCAAAGATTTTTGTGGAAATTCAAGAACCTCCCACTACTAAACATTGTAATAAAAAATTCATTCCTTCAGCCCCCAAATGTGATGTATTTTTATCAAAATTGAGAGAAATAAGCATATCTATACCTACGTCTATATTACAGCCCATATTTTATCTTTCATTACATAAAGGCACAATACCGTATTGTTTTTTTTCATTACAATTTTCTATTTGTCTTGTATTTATCCATGCGATTTATTCAAACATCCTTGGGGTGCATCACCTATATTATTTTAGGTTTAATTTCTTGCAGTCTTCTTAACCACATGTGCCCAGAAAGTTAGAGTAGATTTTAGAATAGATCCTTTCTGATTTGTATATGTGCATCATAATATAGGAATAGGAACCAACGTTCTGTCTAGAGCTTTCTCAATTTAAGTCCCACACTTTGGTAAAATATCCATGTTATCACAGTCAGAAGAAATAGTTTTGACCTATGGGTTGGACATTCGAGGTGTTATGATTACACATCAACGTTGGCCTTTTGTATTCACCCACTTGCAAGAGTATTTTATTTATCTTTGTTTTGTCATCTTGTGAAGGAATGCGAAAATACATTATGTGAAAAATAATTCACTTTAATCTTGACACAGAAAAATAACCCACTTGTAATGTGACCTTGTCTTATGTGTAGTAAAACAATAGCTTGTTTGTGAAAAATAGATAATTAGAGCCTCATAATTTGTTTTGATATTTGAGACACACATGCATTACATTATCCTCGTGTCTTACGTCATCGCATGACATACATATAATTGGCAAGATAATCATTCAGTAACAGGATACACATTTAAAGAGTTAAGTTATTTTTGAAAGTTTAAGGTAAAAGACTTCCTTTACTTTTGCATTATCATTGGTGTTTGTGCCCCTTTTGGTTGACGTGGTACTCTAAACAATTATCCTCGAGTCATATTGATAAATCATTGGAAAAGGAATATGTTTGACCTCATTCGAATCACATGTACATACATAGTTACTCGAGCTATCCTTTGATTTTGTTGATTGTAGCAATTAATCATTTTGATTTCTTGGCGTATCACTGTTTATTGATCACCTTTTGATTAATAACACATATATTATAATTCTTGACCAGAACTTTAGTAAGATTAATCACGAATGATAATTTTTGGGCTTGAGTGCCCTTGTCACGATAATCTAACCCATCGCGGTGTCGGTTATTTGATTGACACTCATTTAAACTATAGTGAAGGCGTGGTTTAGAGACTTTGAGGTTTTCATATAATTTGTTGATTTGTTCTCATCATTTTGGCAGAGAGTTGATCTCCACCATTTGATCAAAATGCTGGATGAGTTAACCTTCTGTGGC